>WAID01000001.1:0-2782420 GCA_016584495.1 Celoporthe dispersa | reverse complement strand
TTCTCGCTCTCCTGCGCAGGGACAAAAAAAAAAAGAGACGGTGAATGGATGGACTCATGACAGTGGACCTGTCCTGATTTACATGACAGTGGACTGATGAATTACGACAACACTCGTGTTCACCTTTTCACAAAATAAACTAAAAGGTACAATGCGCTCTTTTTTTCTTCTTTTTTCTTGTTGTTTTTCTTCCCATTCGATTCACCCTTCGCCCTCCCGCCCCCTTCTCTCTTTACTTGTCGGTTGATTGATTCGGGGGTGGCTGCAGAATCTTTCCTTCAAGTCTTGCTTTCCTCGCCAAAATTTAGCATACTTTACTTACTTGATAAAAGATCTTGTCTCGAGTCTTGCCGAGACATTCACCCGCGTTGTTATTCACACATACACACACACACTCTCTCTCTCTTTCTCTCTCGATCGGTAGGTACGTACCGTGCGTACCCTGTCTCTCTTCCTGTGGGGACTGGGTTGTCATTACCTTCACTTGTCTTTTACTGCCTGCCACAGGGCCCATTCACCAAGAAAACTGTGAAGAAGAAAAAAAAAAACAACTGCATCGTCTACTACTATTTTACCCTTCAGTGTGAACCCAGACAGGCCTCCTGACTTTGCCTCTTTTAGCTTGTCTTGGTGGGACTAGAAATACCTCAGCGCACTTCCACCACAAATACCAAAAGAAGAAAAAAGATGCTACATAACCAACCGCATCCCAAACCCATCCACAGAGAATCCTCGACAGAGTGATTCGACCATCACGAAAACAGGATCAGAACAACACGCCACAACCACAACCTCACCGTCTTCTTCGTCTGTGCTTCTAGGCACGACCCTCCTCCTGCTGCTCTCGACCTCTCAGGCCGTCCTACCGTCTCTGTCACCCATCCATCCCACTCCCTCCCCCTTTTTTTTTCTCCTTCTCTTCTTCCCTCTCCCATCATCACCGGTACCCGGTGTGCACATGGACTTTGACCGCAACAATGCAGAGGACAGCTGCATAAAAACCACCCCTACAGGGACACCTGCTCTACCCTCAACACGCATGGCTTCAACCCTGACGCCTCGGGAGATCTCGAGAAGCTTGACTCGCGCCATGACGAGGAATACGCCCACTTCCCCAGAAAGAGCACCACCACCGCGGCTGCCACCACCATGACGATGATGATGATGATCACGACCATGGAGGTGCCACCGACGACCTGACAGCCCAGACCACCACTGGCTCGACCACGACCGCCACCGGCGACCATGAGTCCCAGCAGGTGCCCTCGAGACTGCCGGAGCGAGTGGCCTCCCGCATGTCTGCCGCGTCCACCCTGACCTTTCCCGAGGGCGGCCTGGACGGCTGGCTGGCGGTGGTGGGCTCGTTCTGTGCCATGCTCTCCATCTTTGGCCTCATCAACTCGTCCGCCGTCTTCGAGTCGTACTTCTCGGAGCACCAGCTCAGGGACTACAGCTCCTCCCAGATCGGCTGGGTCTTCAGCCTGTACCTGTTCTCCGTCTTCTTCGTCGGCATCTACATCGGGCCCATCTTTGACCGCCACGGGCCGAGCTGGCTGGTCCCCACCGGCAGCCTGCTCATGGTCCTCAGCCTGATGCTGCTGGGTTTCTGTACGAGTAAGTCATGAATGAACCAATTCCTTTTCTCTCTCTCTCTCCCTCTCCCTCTCCCTCTCTCTCTTTCTCTTCTGGAGATGCAATAAGCAATACAGCCACTGGCTGGCTGGCTGACTGACTGGCTGTCTCTCTCCAGAATACTACCAGATCCTGCTCACTTACTCTGCCATGGGCGGCCTGGGCGGTGCCCTGCTCAACTCACCTGCCTACGCCACCATCGCCCACCACTTCAACACCCGCCGTGGCTTCGCCACAGGCATCGCCAGCACCGCAGGCGGCATCGGAGGCATCGTCTTCCCCATCATGCTGCAGAAGCTCCTGCCCGTGCTGGGGTTCGCCTGGAGCACGCGCATCCTCGGCTTCATCATGCTCGCCCTCGCCGTGCCCTACAACCTGTGGATCAAGGCACGCCTCCCGCCTCGCAGGGACACCAAGGTCCCCGCGGGTAGCGGCTGGCGCGGCTGGCTCGCCAGGCTGATCAGCTTCCAGCCCAAGTTTGGGGTCTTCCGCAACCCCCGGTTCGCCCTGGCCGCCACGGGCATCTTCTTCATGGAGTGGGGCCTCTTTGTGCCCCTCACCTTCATCGTCTCCTTCGCCGCCGACCACGGGCAGGACGCCACGAGGTCCTACGTCCTCCTCTCCTACCTCAACGCGGGCTCCGTCCTCGGCCGCTTCCTGCCCGGCGCCCTGGCGGACCGCTTCGGCCGCTTCAACGTCATCATCGTGACCATCGCCCTGTGCTGCGCCACCGTCCTGGGCCTCTGGCTGCCCGCAGGCGACTCCGAGGCTATGATCATCGCCTTCGCCGTGCTGTTCGGCTTCGCCAGCGGGAGCAACCTCGGCCTCATCCCCGTCTGTCTCGGCCAGCTGTGCGACTCGCGCGACTATGGCCGCTACATCACCACCGCCAACTTCCTCGCCAGCTTCGGCACCCTGAGCAGCACCCCGATCGGCGGTGCCCTGCTCGGAATCGGCGGGAACCAGGGCTGGACGGCCCTGGTTCTCTCTCTGGCCTGTCTTATGCGATCGCCCTGGTCTGCTACGTGTCGGCGAGGGTGCTGGCCGTTGGCTGGAGCCCCAAGATCGTCTACTGATCTGACAGGAAAGAAAGGAAACAAGGGAAACGTGACCAAAGATGACAAAAAAAAAAAAAAAAAGGAAGAAAAACAACCAAAAAAACAATCGCGGCAGCCAAACATCATCACTCTTTTTCTTCTCTCTCTCACTCTGGGACAATTAGTTCGATCAGACTGATAATAATACTGGAGAAGGACGGACATGTTGCACATAGCGGCCATCTGGCTTGAGGACACAAGAAAAAGTAGTATCACAGGCAGGGGTCTGTAGGAAAGCTAGATTGTACTCAGCACAGCGTTTGCTCAGGTATCTTAATGAATCAGAGAGTAAAGGTCAACTGCGTCTTTGACGATGTGTCCACTGGTTGAAGGTACCTGCTCTGGTGACCGGCTGGTTACACTTTATTGTGTGCCGCAGCTTTCTTGCACCGCGGCAGTTCGTTTCGCACAGATCTCTTGCCCAGAGCACAGGCTACACTGGTAACAGGCACTTGTAGGTTGTGACACGATGCATGTCATGCGCTTGGTGGGCCTGTAGGAGTCTGCCTACCTTGGTCGATCTTCTCTCAAGGCATAATCTCGACTGCCATCTCTGTCATGTCCAATCGTCACGGCTCGAAGACGGAATTTTGCTAGGAGGAAGACGCCACAGACCCTCTTCTCTTGTCTCGAGCTGCTACTTCGGCTGCAAAGGGGTCTTCCTCGTCCTTTGTTATTGATGATCCTCGTCTGAGCCTATCTAGCACACTCTGCACCGACCAGGGAAGCAGTCTGAGGCCTCTTGGGGGTAACTATCATGAAGAGGGCCCTGATCAGATCCTCGTACCTAGATATCAGCGTGCGTGGTCAATCAATACCCAAGTCTACCTAGGTAGAGACCTGGCCTAGCCGTGAGGGGGTTTCTGTTTGTGCAGGCCTAGACGACACGACCTGGCTGACAGTGTTTGCCATCACCTCACCCTGTCTGTGCCTTCTTCTGCCCTCATCGCAGTGAAACCAAAAGTGTGTACAAAGAAAATAAATAATCTCGTTATACCCCACGTTCAGACAGGCCGCAGCTTCAGGTCATAATATGACTGCACAATCCATCAGGTCTCGCCGATCTATCATACCTTCTCTTGAGACGGGCCAGCCTCGCGCCGTCATCGCCCGGCCCCCACATCGCCACCCAACGAAACCTACACCAAGGAACCTGCAGATTGCTGCGTTTCATAGCAATTTATCTATAACATGGACGAGCCGGCTTGCGGTTCATGTCTCGTTGGGCATGATTCGTGTCGTCATGGTATTAGAAAGAAAAACCAACGGATGCATTGGTAGGCATGGTTCAAGGTTTGGTAAATGAGAGACGTAGAGTCGCGGGGCTGCGGGGATGTTCATGCACCTTTGCAGTGAGGGGGCCGGCCGATCGATGATGCCCTGGGCCTTGGTGACGAGGTAGGTCGCTGGCAGCTGCGAGACACGCTGTGACATCACGAGGAATCATAGAAGTTGCAATAGAGGGAAGCACACACAAGAAATGGCGAAGCCTAACACACGAGAGGTTAAATTAGCTATTACTTAAGTCGATACTGTGGGTCGTCTACAGCAGACAGATCCTAAGGTGACCAGGCTGCACGCAGAACCACCAAGCATGCGCCGTCCCATCAACAACATTGCTCGAAACCAAACCCTCCATCTCTGTTTTTCCAGACATCTTTTTTTTTGTGGTTTTCTTCCTTTTTCTCGTTGGTATACTATGTTTCCATCATCGTCGGCTATCCGTTGTCCTTCCAAACGACTGTCTTCGGGTATACTTCGGGTATCAAAACAAACAAGTGAGTTGCAGTAAGGCAAGACTCGGCATCTGGGACAACAAGGAAAGTCGGTCTCCCCAATCGAAGAGTTTGTTCCGAGACGAATGGGGGAATCTGGGTATCTCGAAATGCAAATCCGATCCCTTACACCCTGGGAATGGGTATCATAAGTGTGGTGATGCTCTCATGTGACGCCTCCGTGTCATCAACCTCGCTCTATTTTGTGTGGTAATTTGTCGTTCGTTTCCATCCAGGACTGGTAGGGTATCATGACCAGCCCCCAGTCAGTTGGGCTGGCCTATCGCGCTCGTGGCTCCCTAAGCCGTGGCGGTGACGACGGGGGTGCTGGCGACAGGAGCGTCCTTGGCGGCCTCGGTGGTCTCCTCGGCAGGCGCGGCGGCGGCCTCCTCCTCGGGCTTGGCCTCCTCGGCGGCGGCGGTCTCCTCAGCAGGCTTGGCCTCCTCCTCGGTCTTGGGAGCCTCGGCAGTCTCCTCAGGCTTCTCCTCGGCCTTCTCGGCGGTCTTCTCAGCCTTGCCCTTGCCCTGCAAAGCTTGTTAATGACACGGCCTATCACACAACAGGTATACATGCTACAAGGGTTGCGAGGACCTACCTTGATAGTAGCACGGAACTTGGAGAAGGCGTTGTTGCCCTTCTTCTCGCCGTCAGGAGACGAGGCCTCGGCGTCGGGGCTGGCAGGGCCAGCCTCAGCCTTCTTGCCGAAGGCAAAGGGGAAGGAGGACTTCCGCTTGTCGGTCTTCATGTCCTTCTTCTCGCCGTTGACGGCAGGCGTGGTGGCGGCCTCGGTGGTGGTGGCCTCCACGGGGACGTTGGCAGGGCTGGAAACCTCAGCGCTCAGGGGCTCAGTGGCCTCGGGCTTAGGAATGACAGGCGCGGTCTAATTTAGCGCGAGGGAGCTGGTTAGCTTCAGTAGCATTGGCACCAGGCGGGAGCACGCCACGTTGTTGACTCACCTCAGCGACCTCAGGGATATCCTTGGCGGGAGTGGCGGGGCAGCGTCCTCGGTCTTCTTCCGGCCGAAAGGCAGTCCACCGAAGATGCTGTTATAATATTACCAGTCAGCGGCCCGTTGTCGTCCTTGCGTGGGATGGACTGTAAAGCCTGAAAACATACCTAGACCTCTTGGTGGGAGTGGGCTTCTCAGCAGGCTTGACCTCCTTGGCCTTGGCCTCCTCGGCAGCGGGCTCAGCGGCAGCGGTCTCGGGCTCCTTGGCAGCCTCGGTGGTGGCAGCCTCAGCATCGGCGAGGGTCTCCGCGGCGGCAGCAGTCTCGCCCTCGGCCTCAGCCTCGGCGGGAGTCTCCTCGACGGTCTTGGGGCCTCCTCGGTCTTCTCCTTCTTGTCCTTGCTGCCACCGAGAAGAGCACCGAAGATAGAGGTGCGCTTCTTGCTGGTAGAGCGCTTGCGCTCGTCGGCCTTGGTATCCTTGGCCTCCTCCTTGGCCTCGTCCTTGGCCTCCTCCTTGGGAGCCTCGGCGGCAGCGGCAGCCTCGGCAGCAGGAGCCTCGGTCGCGGCCTCGGCGGCGGCAGGAGTCTCCTCGGCAGCCTTGGGGCCTCCTCGGTCTTCTTGTCCTCGACCTTCTCCTCCTTCTTAGCAGGGGTGAAGGAGGCGAGGGTAGCCTTGTACTTCTCAGACTCGGTCACGGTGCCGGAGAGCTCCTTGGCCTCCGTGATCTTGATCTTGATCTGGGAGACCCAGTTGTCGCGGTCGGCCTGGTTGGCGGCCTTGAAGGTGTGCTTGTGGCCCTTGGAGGACAGGACGAACTTGTTGGCGCCCTCGGAGGTAGGCTCAGCAGCGTCGGCCTGGACGATGACTTGTTAGAACCATCTCGAGGCAGGGATGCATGGAGGAGAGGAGCCCGTCAGGCCAAGGAAACGTACCAGCAGGATGGCACCGGAGGGAGCGTTCTTGTCAGTGCCCTTCTCCGCGTAGAAGAGGAGGCCCTTGCCAGTCTCGCTCGCCCAGGCGGCGAGCTGGTGGTCCTTCAGCAGGGAGGGGATCTTCTTGGGGTCGACGGCCTCGGAGCCGAACCAGAAGAACTTCTTGGAGTAGATGAAGTTCCTGATGGTAACACAATGTCAGCAGGTGTGTTGAGCACACGACGAGGAAGCACCCCCAGGCGGAGATTCCGCCCGGGGACAGGGCTAGACGTACTTGGGGAAGTTGCTCCCCTTGTGCTCGAGCTGTCCATCCTCGACAGGCTCGGCCTCCTTCTTTGCCTCCTCCTTCGCAGGGGCGGCGGCAGTCTCGGCAGCAGCGGGGGTCTCGCTGGCCTCCGCAGCAGGAGCCTCCGTGGCTGTTGTGTGTGTGGCACAGGTTGTCAGTTACACTGTGTCCCTCTTCTTGGCGCCGTCTCTGTTGTGACCACGTATATAGAGAGGGGGCGCGGGTCAAGGAAAGGGGAATCGGTTGCTTACCAGCAGTCTCCTCCTCCTTGGCCTCGGTGGCGGGGGCCTCCTCAGCAGCGACAGCAGGGACCTCGGTGGTGGTAGCGGGAGCCTCCTCCTGGGGATCTCGACAGGCTTGGTCTCGTCGGCCATGTTGGATGATTTCAAGGTTGGGTGATGTAGAGGGGGAAAAATGGGTATCTCTAAAAGGGAAAAGAAAAAAACCAAAAACAGCAAGACAACTGAGAAAAGATTAGACTAAAAGGTTCTCTGACTAGTAGAGAAGTCCCTTGATAGCAGTAGTGATGAAGAAGAATCGGGGATGTTTCTCTGCCCTCGATGAGAATAGATGGATAGCTGAGATCCAGATGGTGACAACAGTAGGAATGGTCTGCTGGAGAGAAAGGAGAGAGGAAGGTCAGGAGATTAAGAAGGAAGGGACGAGAGTTTTGGGTTGGGTCGTACTTTATTTGTTTTTAAGCCCCCTTTCTCCCAGGGAGGGTTGCGGTTACGGTGGGTGGGTAGTGGGAGATGGGTGGTGGGAGGTGGTACTCTGGTACTTACTGGTACTGTGTACTGAATGTACCCTGTTGATCTGGTTGGCAGTCGAGGCGCCTCAAGTTACGAAGGGCCAAGTTCGACTTGGGCTGAGGTAGTGAGAGAGTGGAGGCCCCTTGAAGGGGGTTCTAGCGGGTGGGAAGGGGTGCACCTGGATTGGGTCTGGGCTGGTCTCGGAGTCACGTTCAGTCAACAAGGAAGGGGGAAAAGAGAAGAAGAAAAAAATTTGCTTGTCTGTATGATGCTTCATTTCCTCTCGTGCAGCCACACACACACACTCTCTCTCTCTCACCCTCCCACTCTCTCCCTCTCCCTCTCCCTCCTTCTCTGGTGTGTGCAGGTGCCCAGCGCAGTGGCCAAGCTCCCCTTTCCCTGAAATGTCAACCCCTGTAGCAATGTGCAGGGGTCTGTCCTGCAGCAAAACGGTGAAATTCGTCTCCACCCACCGTCCATCCTGGGTACAGGGTACATAGTACGGTACATGCTACTGCGTACGGTCCCTTACCTGGCCATTACCGTACACAGCAGTAGGGCCCCTCGACTGCAACCTGCCCCTTACCCGCCGCATGAGAGGGACCTCTTCTGAGGGCCTCTGGATCGGATAATCTCACAGCAAGTTGAGATCAACTGGGTTAATTGTTATTATCCCTAATAGGATGTGCAGCGCCTGATTACTGCGACAGGACTGGGCCCTCCCTCTGGAAGGGGAGGGAAGACAACAGAGCTTGGGGTGTGTTCCTCCCGGTGGCTCGTGCCCACGCAGACTGTGGTAGTCTGTCTATGTACTGTATCACAAGGGCGTTTCTGTATGTAGGTACCCAGTACCGGCATCCCTAGGCTGGGCAGGGATGAAGGGAGGGCGTTAAGTAGGGCTCATGTCGCCGTCCCATACTTAATTTCAACGTTCCGCGATCTGTGCTGCTGGAAAGATGGGTGATTCAGGCCCGACGAGAAGAAGGCTCTAGCAAGAGATTAGCAAGATTACAGCGAGAGGCTCGGGCTGGAAGGGCTCAGTCACCTCATATGACCGATGTCGTGTCGTCCTATATGACCTGTCCAGATGGGTCCGACCACACACACAGTACATACGTGCATGCATACAATGGAACCCTACCATACCATACATAGAACAGAACTGCATCAGCATTTTGGTGGTGGGGTGTGTGTGTGTGTGTGTGTGTGAGTGTGTGTGTGTGGACGATCGCGATATCAGGACCCGCGTGGTGCTTGCAAGGAGAGATTAGCACAAGAAGAGGAAGAAAAAAAAAGACTGGCGGGGAGGGGATGCAAGAACGGACCAAGCAGAGACTTCGGCAAGTGCCTACCATAAAATCATAGTGGTGGTATTCTGACCCACCGGCCCCACCAGCAAGGGCCCCACCACACCACCCTCAGTCATGAACCTTCCCTCCTGTCACTGCATTGGCCCTCAGGCCAATGCAGGATCATCCAAATTTCCAGAGGGCACCCCAAGAGACCAGCCCAATATACTCGAGACGGTCATCAGAACGGACACCTCGCTTCTCTTACACAAACACTTTGTATCAGATTGTTTGTTTTTATTTTGGTTTTTGTTTTATTGTTATTGTTATTGTTGTCCCCGGGCCATCAGGCCAGGGTCCCACCCGCCACCCCTACTGCTGCTGCAGCTGTACTATGCATATTGTCTTGGTCTCGCCTTCTGTGCCTGTGCCTCAAGTGACCCATAGTCGCCACTGCCACTGCTACCACCACCACCAATCAACCAGCCATCTGAACGAGGCAACTTCTCGCGGCGGCAGCCCTTTACCTCCAGGGCCACCACAGCAACCCACACATATGCAACATGCACCACAACCACAACCACAACCACAACCACACATGCGACTGGCTGCAGGGTATTCTCGAGACGCCGCCACCTGCATAGCGAGCTACCTCGGCGTGTACGCGTGCTGCTTGGCCAAGCCAGATGCGCTGTCCGCCCCCTCCCCTCCCCTCTCCCTTCTTGTCGATCGCTTCTGACGGTCCAATCTCGTCACGAAACGACGTCTAATCATCGGGATGATCGGGGTAATGACTGCTCATCATAGGACGATCCTCAATGGAACCTCACTAACACGACCACGCGATCCGTCCTGACATAGATAACATCCAGCCTATGCCTTCTTTGTGTCAGCGTGTGTGCGCACACGCGTGTGTACATCAAGTTGTGTGTGCCGTGGCGCCGGAGGTGTCGACGTATCAGGACGCATGAAGGCTCCTGCATCCAAACCACCCACTACTGACAAGTCGTTCATCAGATCATACATGCTACTACGGCAGCAGGCCTCAAGATCTGTTCGATCTCGCAGCAGCGTCAGGACCCTCCCTCCCTGGGAGGAAATTTGTACCCGAGCGCCTCATCTCAGCGTGCAATCAACTGGAGACCCACAGCCTTACTGAGTCCCTGACGGTCGACCTCCGTACTACTACGAGATGATCACGCGACGGGGGAGAAGAAGGGGGAGGGAGGGACTGAGACCAGTCGGCCAACACATACGAGGGTTGATCAAAACCCATGGTCTCAAAACGGAGACTTTTAATTGCAGCGGCGCATTACGGACGCTAGCGCTCCACTGCAGACTGCAGGTGCCATGTCATGGCATGTGCTGGCTTGCATGTCTCTCCCGGCTGTAATGCCCGACCCCTGCCGCCCTCCTCGTCCTCAGGCCACGCCCCTGATAGCCTCTCGTCGCGATGAAACCTCGATACATTATTACTACTACCTGCTTGCCGCTGCCTTTGGAAGGTGCCTCGCACGGGAGAGGTGCCTGTCCGCAATGCCCTCGTCAGAATTCTGGCAGTCGAACAAGCGGTGATACGGGTCTGTCTTGTCCCGACGAGGGCAAAGACACCTTGCTGCTCGCGATAGCCGTCGGGGGCGTGGCAGGTCGGCAGCTCACTCCTCCCACACCATCATATCCAACCCAGATCGGGGCTCGAGACTCGAGAAGAAAAGCAAGAAACTGCCCAGCAATCCGCTCTCACGGCCGGGTATCCAGCTCCCGGACTCCCTTTCCCCTTCTCGTCTCTCTCCCTTCTATCGTCGACGACTCCGGTCTCGTCGTCCGTCCTTGGGCCCCACGTCGTCCTCCGAGATTGCTCCAAGCACAGACCAGGCAAGGGCATTGGGTCTTCGGAGAGGCCCCGGCTTCTGGCGCTGATGCATTGAGTACGCCACAGGGCCGACGCCATGTGCACTGCTCATTGCTTCTTCTTCTTCGACCTCCTCTCGGAGCTCTCGTGTCCACATCAGTGGTTGAGTCAATTGGAAAATAAGCCCCAAGATCCTACCTACTCCGGGTTCGCGGCTTACACCAGGCCATCAGGCGGGACGGCCAGTCTCTCTACGCATACGAGATGACGACTTTTTGTCTTCTCACGACCGAGTCGAGAAAATCTCACTGCACAAAGCAAATCATGCCGATGTTCTAGCGTCTCAAGTAAAAGAAGAAAAAAAGAAAGAAAAAAGAGGTGGCTGACTCCAGCCATCGGACTCTTGATTGATATCGACCTCTACCAGGCATTATACCCGAGACAGGCCCCACTGGCCGCATCTGGACGGCCGCGGCTGCAGACAGCAGACACCGTTTCGACGCCGCGCTACACAAGCTGTGCTTTCTGGCTCGGCTCCCCGAGGACCGTAGCACACGCCTGCTGTCGCGCAACAACAGCATGAGAACAATTCGTCTGTCTGGCTGCTCACAGCAGGACCGATACACTCACACGGTGACGCCCTGACCGGAGCTGTCAACTTCGGCCACCAATAGATCTTTCTCGGGCGTCCTACAGTGTGCACCCAGCTCGGCTCAGATCCTACCACGACATGCTGCCGAGCAAGACCTGATGCTTTGAAGCCCCCGCCGAAGAAGAAGAAGAGAGAGAGAGAAAGAGAAAAAACCGAATTTGGCAGATGCGTGGTCTCTGCACGATAACACGCAGCTGCAACTCGTCCTGGCACGAGGTCCTCGCGTTGCGTCGTCGAATTGTTGCACACAGGCAAGCAGCCGTCTCGGAACAGTGCTGTTTGTGCACCATACATCAATGCCCATTGTTCCAAGGTCTTCACCACGTCTGTGCCTACTGGCAGATTCTTCCCCAACACCAACCGAGCGTTTCGGCCGAACAAGGACCCAAGTCCGTGGCTTCCCACTCGACAGCGATTCCTCGACTAATCCTGCCCTGCCAAATCCAGACCGGTCCTGTCAGGCTTCGTACACGAAGCTTACTAGTACAACCTCGTACGGTATCGAGCACTGAAGTGTTGAGGTACCGCCTGCGTCATATGCTAGCGCTACCAGACCTGCCAGACCCTGTTCTACTATGCAAGTCCTCGAGGCGGGACCTAACATCTTGAGGATCCCATGCACCCAGGCCCAATTTAATAATAAAAGAAAACAAAAAACAAAAAACAAGACACTCGGTTCCAAGACGAGGTGCATCGTAAATTTTCCTGCGAGGTCGGAGAATTCCCTACAGCAATTTTTCTTTTTTCCCTTTCTTTCTGCAGTCTAAAACCAGCAAGCACGCCACGCGCAAATAAACCTTGCTTCTTCTAGCTTCTTCATACCAACCACAGATCCAGGCGCCGAGAGAAGACAAGACCCGTATACCTCGCCACCTCAAAGTTTCAAGTTCTCGCATGATCAAATCGGGCTGCTTGTTTCTCAACCCTGCCGGGCCTGCGTCCCAGCGGCATTCTGCAGCCTACCACGCTGCATGTTGGTTGTTATTATTATGATTTATTATTTTTCCTCTTCCTCCCTTTTGCCACCCTCGAAAGAGGACCCCTCAAGGATGCTACACATGCACATCAGCAGATGCATCAGCGTCGTACGACTTTGTCTACTATGTATGGAAATACCGTTTCGCTTCTCTCACCGTTCACGACCCAAGCCCTTCGTCTAAATCAAACATCCCGCCTCAGGCCCTTGTCGCCTCTGGCCCTGCCTGCTCTTCAGGCCTTGCTTGCGCTGGTGGGGTTCGCGGTCTACGGACAACGATTCAGGGACTCATACCACTACTGCTACCTTGGGTGAGTCTCCACCGCCACACACTTATGCGCAGCCCTCATTGGACTTGCTACCTGGGACCCAGGGAGATTTCGTGAAATTTTGGGCGGGGATCCCATCTTGTCCTTATCTGCAGGACACACGGGGGAGGGGGAGAAACTGATCCAGACCCAAATCCCACGGAACGCCCCGCTGGGCAAAGAGGGTCGGGGATTGGACCCCGTTTTGCTACCTAACCTAGACGACGATGAAGACGACGACGAGGCCGCTTGTCCTTCGCCCGAGCCGCATCGAACCAGCCAGAGTCACCTGCGCGCGGCAAAGAAGAAAAACCAAAAATTAATACATAAACGGAGCAGGGGGCGGGGAACAAATGGTTCTGGGCCCCATCCAGGCTCGCGTGCGTCCTCCACCAGCAGCCAACTGTCTGTCTGGCCACATAACAACACCCCAGCCGACGGCTCCTGCATCCTGCGCACCCGGCGGCGTCAGAGAGGCTGCAGGCAGGGTCGCAGCGCAGAACGTGCACCTCCTGACCAGTGGTTGATCACAGAGCCAAAAGGCGAAACACTTGGGGACTGCGCTAAGGCAGGGCTTCGGTACGAACCAACCACCAACCAAGCGCCCTTGGGAAGGTTTGTCTGCGCTACCCCCGATTTAACCACGAGATCTTCGTACTACTACAAGTAGTTACTTTCGCACAGATGTAAATAGTACCAGTGTGTACCGCCACTAAAAAAAGAAAAATCAGAGGGGGAAAAAGGTGAGAAAAGGACGAAAGAAGGAAAAGAAGAAGAAAAAGAAGAAGAGAGAGCACCTTGAAGGATAGGCTCTCGAGCAACCACCATTCGCAGCTCGTGCCGCTGGGCTACCTCTCTTTCTGTCCACACACCCTCTCCTGCTCGTCGGGCGGCTGTCTCTCTGTGCTGTTGCTGTGGGGCTCAGATGGTGAGGAGCAGGACATCTCCCCTTCCTGCAAGATAGGACCAAAAGAAAAGAGGCCTACCTACCTTTTCCCCGGTGTGCCGTGAGCCGAACGACAAACTATAGTACATACTGTTACATACATATGAAGTAACTGTAAAAGAAGAACAAAGTGACCAGGCCCAGCGTGTAATCAATTCCCAGTGCTAGCCGCGGGAAACAAAACCCGTCGACCGTCGCCTGGCGAGAGAGAGGAGAGAGAGAGAGGCCTGGGTCCCCGTTGTCGATCTCGACCAGCCTTCCTCCTCTCTTGTCGCCTGACCGCTCTTTTTTTAATCTGCAGGAATATGCGAGCAAGTAGCATGTAACATATTGTGTTTTTTTCTTCTTTTTTTTTTTCTTCCTTGGTCTTACTTGGCTAGCTGGGCCGAGTGTGGCACTCTTTTTTCCTTTTTTTCTCCTTGTCGGTTTCGGATAGCGGGTGATGTGGGCGTAAGCATGACCTGGACAGGATCAGCTGGCAGAACACAGAGATAACGAACGGCTCATCTTCTCCTTTGTCTGGGTGACTTTGATACCAGCCTATCACCACCATCATCATCCACCACCACCACAAGGATGAGGGGGTCACAGAGAGGGCGCATGACAACCCCTCTTTTGTGTTCATGCAGCCTCCCTCCTCGAGGTTGTTCCCCGGGCCCAGAGCCGAGACGATTCTCTCATCCTCGTCCTCATCCGTCCTCTGGCCTAAAGTGGCGTTGTGATTCCAAAGTAGTGATGGCCATTTATAGCACAAGTAAATTTCCTTTTCAGCCCAAATTTGTCAAGTCAGCCTTGCCGCATCTTTTTCTTCTTCTCTTTCCCATCCTCCGGGACAACCCCCAAAGAAAAATCCCAACAATCCAAACCTGAACGCTCGAGACCCAAACCAGGCCAGGGAGAGGAGAGGACAGGGCTTTTACCCCTCACAATGTCACCGTTGCGTGCAATATGCAGGCTGACTCGTCATAGCACAGATATGATGTCGTCCCGCATGCCGAGATGGTGTGCAGCCAACTCTTTTCGTCTCCAACTATTTATTTTTGTTCCTTCTCTCTTTGTCTATTGTCCTTGGACACACGCACGCACGCACGCACGCACACACACACACACACACTCTCTCTCTCTCTCTCTCTACAGCCCGTGTGGGACAGACGGGGCTTGGCAGCGGGGAAAAGAGAGTTCGAGACTTTAGCAAGATCGCCCGTGTATAGTACAACAGGTAAAAAGATCAGGATGGAAGAAGTAGGTACCGATCAGAAACAGATATCGCGCACACCACCCATCAAGGTCACCCGGCTCTCTCCTCCACCACCTCTTCCCCACACAAACGGGAAACCTAAGGTGTCGGGTGGGTTCTGGGGAGGAGAGGAGGAGGGGGCTGTATGTATGCGCATGTACGTACAGTGTGCCTGTCAATGCTCCCCCTCAAGGTTCTTTCTACCATCTCTGGCCGAGCAACAGCTCAGCTCCTCCCTCTCCTAGCCCTCGAGGACGCCCTCCTCTTTCTTTTCAAGCCTTTCTTTTCTCCCCCTCACATGAGTTCCAGGTATTGTCCCATCGTCGTCATCTACACCCCCTCCTCCCCAAGAAAAGAAAGTCCACCACACACATCTCAGGGCTGCCGCCACTGTGCCCTCGCTCTTGCTGCGCTTGTCTCGCCAATGATTTTTTTATGTAAAACTTGTCTCGGCGGGGTATGGACAGGAGTATGGAAGGGTCAGGTCGGTTGTCGTTCTCTCTTTTCGTCAGAGGTGTTTTTAATTTTTGGCAGGGGTGGAGAGGCGCTGAGTATTCTGGTTCTTGTTTCTGGCTCAAGGTTTCTCGTCTATAGGCAGTGTTCCTGTGGTGGCGCGGGCAGTGTCTGCAAACCATAGAGGTTGCGACCATACAGACCGTGGACCTTGTGAACGAGAGAGAGCAGTTCGTCGTCGCGAGAGGGCATGGTTATGCTGCGGGAGTCGTAGCCAGCATCTCGGCAAGCATCAGGAGCTGGTTTCTCCCGGGTACGCCAGGAAGTCGCCGGAGAAGGGGTGTCTGCGGAGGAAGGTTTTGCCTAGCAAGGTGTTAGATGTCCGTTTATCTACGGTATTCGTCCACAGAGGGTTCTGCTGGAGAGCTCAAGTGGTGCCCTCCATTGTGCAGATGAGTTTGACCGGCTCTTCCATCTAGTCATCCTGAGCTGGAGCTATTCGTACTACTGTCGAGTGGCAGCGTCTGTGGTCCTCTAGAGCTTCGCGCAATCCGCTCTGCACGTACCATGAAGGAGTCGTCATCTTGGTGCAGCTGGAGGCAGGCTGGATGGTGTCGGCAGTGTCGCTGTAGGGAGGACGCTCGGGCGGTTCTTTTGTTTCATGTCCCAGCGAACCTTGGACGACGGAAACACGTTGGACAGGACGATGTCCTCTGTGTAAATTTTGGGCCGAGCGGGAGTCAATGGCCTTGCAAAGAACCCGTGTTTGTGTATGCCAGTCAGCCTTGGGTTTCCACATCTCTACTTACCTCCGTGACGTGTGGGCAGAGCTGAATCATGATGGCTTGTGACTCAGCGACTAGCATGGGGTGTCTTTTCTCTCGAACTTCCCCAGATCCTGTAGAGAAGATATTCCGCCTTGTTGCTCAATCACAGACCAGACTGCTGTGGGTTTTGTCCAATTTTAAGTGAAAAGAAGCAGGTTGTATTGTCGTAATTCACAGGGAGTGACGCAGCCCCCGATAATCAGGTTCAGAGCAAGACTCAAGCTTCTTCCCCTTTGCCCGAGAGATTTTGTTGAATTCAGTCTAGTCTAGCAAGCTCAGTCTATTCATATCGTAGGAAGTCGACTTCGTCACCTGCCTCTATTAGCCTTGCTTGTTTAGTCCTCATGTTATAGCATCATGTTACTATGCTACCAAATGTCTTGATATGCTTGGAAGTCTCATCGTACGGAGCCATGGCAAGCAAGTCCTTGACACTGCTTGGCAGTATTCCTCTATGCTTCCTGTTATGATCATTCCTATGTGATTATGTGGCTTTTCTTCACATTGTGACACCCACGGGCATCATCAAGTCACACACTACACTCGATGATTGGAAGCAAGCCATGCTCAAACCCAGTAGTTGGTGTATCTTTGTCAGACCAGGAAAGGTTCACACACAGCCGGCACGGCCGGCACGGAAAGCCACACGTGAGGGCCCACCTTGAAGGGCCCGCATCAGTGAAAAGGGAGCATTCAATGGCTCAGTTGAATGGCCACGGAAAGGAAAGAAAGGAAGTGAAAGGAGTGGAGCACGGAGGGCCTGAATGGCCTCAGTCAATGTGAAGAGATCCGGCTCCACCGGGTGAAAGGCCTCAAGGAGGCCTTTCAGGCCAGAGGCAGGGAAGCCAGTCCAGAGGTTTCGGCCTGGCCTTTCAGTTGATATACCATAGCTATAGAAATAGGTGTATTGCTACCTTTAGGACACTGGTTGAGGGAAGCAGGCAGAATTCAGACCATAAGCACCGTTTGCCCAGGCACTTCACACCCCTGAGATTCACCCTGAAATCTGACAATCTTTAATGAAACGCCCGGTACTTTTCATACTGACTTTCAAGAAACATTCTGGTAAGTTTTACAATTAACCAGTCCCTGATAATCTACACAAAGTTGTACACAACTAGCTATTAGCAAGTAAGTGCCTTTGGATGTTAGATAGCTGTTGCCAGCTGAATTCCTCCTGAGAAAAAGCGCACCCAAGAAACATGAACAAGGCTGACTGTCAATAGCCCTGTGGAAACAGATGGAAACATGATCTTTGTAGCACCTTGCACACCTGAAAAGCAGCAGTCCAAATACAGGGTGCTGGGACAAGTAGGAGGACGAGGTCAACAAGCCTTGCAAGTCATTCATATTATACTTGACAATCTCATGCATGATAATTACTCCTCCATCACAATAGACAAGACAGTAGAGGCAGTAAAGGCAGGTACATGTTAATTGAAGCCACCCAGGGTCCTCGCACAAGAGCACTGAGAACAAATCACAATGTGGAGGCTCCAAGGCAGCACTTCATCTGATGTCGCTGCCTGCCCTCATTCTGCCGGAACATTCTTTTCACTGATTTTTCTGGTATTTTCTGCATGAGGCTAGCCAATCAGGGCACCCGGAAACTGCTAGAAAAAACAGCAAAAAACCAAGAAGCTCTCTAGCCATTGTGTCTGCTCCCATCAGTACCTCCATCTTGTATGGGAAAACAGTACCACACTGATGTCACCTTGTCAAATTGCCATTTTCCAGAATTTATTAGGAGTTTCTTTTTCTGCCAGCATTGTCTTGATCGCTATTGCTGGGGCCCACCTCTCCGAGTACAAAACCTCTCTTGACTTCCACCGCACCCAACCAACACCGCACCGATCTCTCAACTTCACCAACGTCTCTACAACATACGCTCTCCCAAATCGATCTTGCGTTCCAGAAACTATAATCAGCCCCATCCGTTTCTCCTTTCCTTTCTCTTTTCCATCCTACCTACCTCACCGTCTTCCTGTCATTTTTCTCAACCCCTCCTGGAGCAGCCATCAGCTCGTCTCCATCGCAGCCGTCTTTCCCTTTCTCAACCATAGTTGACCGGTACCCTTTCAGGGAAAGCAAAGGTACGTTTTGAATTTCGTTGAGCGTTGTTTCCACCTGCGTTCCTGACTCATCACCTATCCTGGCGACTATGCTCAAGAAGCCCCGTTACTATCTGGACCTCGTCACTGTCCCTCATCCCTCCTCACTTCTGTCTATTACACAACTCCAAGTCTATTACCACTTGATCTGCCTCAGACTCTTCTTTACTGCATCTGAATTCGGCCCCATCATCTTTCCAGCCTAGAACTACTGCACTTGGAGCACTGGAAAGACCAGACTCCAGAGCGACCACCCCACTAGGTGTCCAAGTAAACTTTCCGCGGGACCGTCTTGGTCTCTAGAAAGTAGACCAGATACCAACCTCCCTCCCCTCCTCCCTCACCGATCATTTACCCAAATTCTCCAAAGCATATAAGTCCAAGAGATCCCCAAGAAACCTCAACCTTCTATTACTTGGCCATCCTTTCCCGACACTTCTTCTTGATCCTAATTGCTCCCGCCGACGCCGCCTCCTCGTCACAAGGACGAAAAGCAGCTGCTAATTGGGGCGGAAGCAACAGAGATGTCTCAGCGAGTCGTCGTAACGGGCTTCAACCCCCGCCGTGCCGACCAACAGGCACAGATGTGGATGGGCCTTTACGAGGCCAAGTCCGAGCTCACCGATGAACAGTTCGAGTTCCTGCAGAAGCTGAAGTCGGCCCATGCTGGCAACCCCGGATCTGCGCCGACTGCAGCAGAGCTCCGCGACAACTGGCTGGCTGCTCCTGCCGGTCACGATCACGCAAAGTACCAGAAGATCTGCCAGGCTTTCACCGACCAGACCGTTTCCAATCGCCTGCGATCCCGAGGCGGCAAAGAGGACGACGACTCTTGGTCCTACCACGGCAAAGAGAACGACAAGTCTTGGTCTTCCTACGGCAGAGAGAACAACAAGTCTTGGTCCAACCACGGCAAGTTCAATAACAGCGCCTCGTCCTGGGGAAAGAAACCCATACAGAAAGTCCTCTCTGCCGAGGAGCAGGTCAAGATGGCCACTATTTCCTACCCAGACCAGGAGCACATCATCATGGCTGTAAGTTGTCCCAACAATCCTGCCTGATATCTCTCTATCGGTGCTAATGCAGAAGCCAGGCTCCTATGCAACCGGGACCCAAGTTCCCAGTCCGACCGCTCATCAATTCCCGCCTCAGCCTGAAGGGCCAGGGAAGAATGGCCCGCCGCACAAACCGTCCTGCCAAGCCCACCCTCCTGGATATGTTGGGCCTGGACAAGCTTGTCGCCGAGCAGATCTTCGGTTACCTCCCTACACCAGCCGTGCAGCTCTCTTCCAGACCTGTACCGAGGCGGCCTGGATCGTCGGCGACTACCAGGTCATGTATGATCTCACCCATGGCAACCTGTTCAACTCCGAGTACAACGACGAGGAGCTCGACCAGCTGCGATCCAAGGGCGAGGCCGGTGCAAATTCGGAGTCCCGTGGTGCCTTGGTAAGCCTTCTTCTCTTCTCATCTCATCACTTCCTTTCGTCCTTCAAGGCATACATCCTAGCAAAAAAGAAAAAAAGAAAGGAAAAAAGGAAATGCTCTGGCGTCATCAGGGACTAATGGACTCTTTCGATTTGCTAGCATCTGATGGTCACCCGATCTCACCGAGACTGGCACGTCAACAAGGACAAGGCATTCCGCCCCAAGTCGGACTACTGGCGCATGGGAACCTCCCTCTGCCGCCTCTTCCGGTCTTTCAGTCTTCACAGCCACAATACGTTCTACCTCACGCTTGCCAACGTGGATTTTGTGGATGACCGCGTCGCTGCTGGCATCGTCAAGCTGCTGCCCAAGCTCAAGAAGCTGGAGATTTTCAACTGCGAGATGTTCCGTCTTCACCATGTCTCCCGCTTCCTCGACCTTATTGCCGATCTCCAGAAGGAGCGTGGCACCTATATCCACACCGACATCGCCCCTCTGTTCGAGCGCGGCTGCATGTGGAAGAATGACAAGTTCAAGGTCTGGGACGGAAAGGAACTGGAGACGTCCCGCAAGGGCACATTCGGCGTCACCTGGACGGACTCGGGCGTCAAGATCCCAACCGCGGTTGTTGGTCTTCTTTTCTATCGTCTTCTTCCCGCCATCTATGGTAAGCAGTGTCCAGCCTAAAAGTTGACAGTCGCTCTACACATATACCTTTCTTTCTGCTAATACTTTTCTTCTCTGGTACAGGTGCTGGTCAGGACCACATGATCACCGATACCGCCTCTCTGCTTCGTCGATTCCTGGAGGCCCTGCCCCTGCCGGCCTTCTGCATCCCTTATACAATGGCAGTCTATGATCTCAAGCTGGCCGTAGACGCCGAGATCGCCGTTGAGGGGGCCCCGGTCCTGGCAGAGGCTGCCCGGCAGATCGAGGCCATCCAGCTACAGGCGGAGATGGCTGGCTTCATACAGGACGACGATGACGACGATGAGGACGAGCCGATCGCTCTGCCCGAGTTCAAGAGGGAGGACTGGTCCCAGGAGCTGCTCGAGAGCGTGACCCCCAAGGAGGTCATCATCAGCTTCGCCCTCGCCAAGGCCATGTACGGCGAGGACCTCTGGCTCGAGACCTTCGACCGAGGCTACCGGTCGACCAATTTTCAGTGCAGTATAAACAACTACGGCATCTGGGCCGAGGTGCACGAGTGCGACAAGTGCAAGAAGCCCACGCAGCGCATGTTTTTCAGCGCCGGCTTTATCTGTGAGGCCTGCCGCCTGGGGCTCTGGGTGGACCTCGAGACGGACCACATGAAGTATCACAAGCGCAAGGCCGTCGACGCGCTGGGGTTCACCTGGACCGAGCAGGAAGGCTACAGCGGCGTGGCCCAGTCCAACCTCCCCAAGGAGAAGGACTTCGTCGCGACTGACGACGAGGGCAAGACCACCCCTCATATCCACAGGAAGATCGACTTCATCAAGAAGGTCATCGACCTGCGCCAGGGCCCGATGTTCGAGTTCTGCGACATCGTCGACAAGATGTCCCACACGGAGGCCAAGCTGGGCCCCATCGGTCACATTGGCTATGTCCAGACGGACCACCCCGACAGCGGCTACCAGTCCGTCTCCGATACCGTCAGGGACTCGCTGCGGTACATGCACTACCGAGAGTCCCTGACGTGCGAGAAGCTGCGGGACAACGACGCCTATGTCACCGGCTGGAACCTGGACACGGCGAACAGGGCCATGGGCGCTACGAGGGGCGCAGACGGCAGGCTCATCTTCTGGTGAGAAGCCTTGTTGTTTTCACGTTGTCAGGCGTGGAGGCCTCAAAGTTCTCGGACGATATTTCTTTTTCCCTTTGTCGACTTTGGCCGCTTTCTTCCTTGTTTTTCCTGTCTCCGTTGGGAGAGACATTCTAACAGAACGCTTCGGTGACTCGATGGTAGTAGGATTTGGTTCTGGCAGCATTTCCAGCCTCAAGGCCCTATCTGTAGTCGGATTTGGAAAGGAAGATTGTGGATGATTCATCTGGATGATTCCTTGTTCTATCTTCCAAAGCAGAGGCATGTTGGGATTGCCAACTTAGATGGTTACCAATGGATGGATAGATTCGGGTCACGGACAGGATACTGGAGGCCATCCGTTCTCATATGGATTCGTCAGAGTACGATTTGCCTTCACACAGGAAACAGATCGGATAGAGGTTTCCCACTTTGAAAACTGTCGTGATCTTTTACATTAGTTTTTTCAACTTCTTGTGATGTGATAAGTTGAACGTCCCACCACGGTAATAATTGAGGGTTTGACTGATCTTGCCCCAAGCTACCATATGGTAACAAACGAGATGCTTCAAGCCGTCCTAACGTTTATTCTTTACCTAAAGTACGTGTGTTGCTGTTTGGGCTGCCGTTTTCGGCGGCCTAGACTCGCCATTTTCGACCGGCCAGAACACCCTCGACAAGAGCGCTGCCAATGCTGGGAACCAAAGCCAGGATTCGGGGTCGGGCAACCAGAAGCTAGGTGACAGGACATAAGAATAGAAAGATGTTAGGTCGGCCGTGCCGCCGTATTTCTCATGTCGTTAGGCACAACCGCCGAGATTAGCTTCGAGGCGTGTCGTTCGTTAGATCTCGCGTGCTACCATCGCAGCGGACGAGGCCAGCTTGTTCAGTGTTCACAGCCCTGTAGTGGAGCTGAATCTCGGAATTTTGCCTTTTGCTTTGGTACTCTTGTGGGTCTCTCAAACGTACCCTGATCATCGTCTTGACTGACGGTGCGTGACAGATCACTGGATCATACTGTGCAATGGAGACCTTGGGCCTTGCTCAGACTGGTCGGATCCAAGCATAGCATACGGAGCAGGAAATACCAGAAGTCTCGCTACTCACCTCCATGCTCCCTGTATAGAGGAGCCTTGTAAACAACAGGCAATGGCAAGAACAGCAACAGCCACTAGGAATTCTGACAATACTGCCGACCTATCTTTTTCCCTTTAACACCTTTAGAATGCCCTGTGAGTTTCAGGTAGCGCCGGAACTGTGGACGAGGGAACGCCACCAACCGCTGAACATAGCACTCATGGACGCGTCGACGAACTAAGAGCGCACAAAGCTAGCCAGTTATATCTTATGGGCCTGAAGTCAGAAATCCTTCCTGTTTATGTGGGGTAATTTAAGGAAGGCAGAGTCTCTAGAGAATAGAAGATCCGCTTGAAACTGGCTGGTAAAGTTATCTGTTCGGCCTCTTCTTCCTTTTGATGGCTCGCTCGAGACCCTCCTCTCCCCTTCGCAGTCTCTGTGACATACGAGTGACACACGAGCCCATGTGTTCTTGAGTTATAGACACCACCAGTAGGTATGACCATATCCTCATTCGCTTTGATAGTACTCTGTCGTGGTATTTGTTATATTGAATCACATTCTCTTGACTCCTCACCGATTTCGCTGACATGAAATTACTACTAGAACAGACTATCGTTAACAAGATAACATATTGAAGTAATCATTGAACCTACAAATAAAATGTGATGGAATCATATGCAAGTTAATAGTTCCTCGCGTGTTCAGCACCTCAAGCATTTCGTAGACACAATAAAGCTACCAATATAAATCGCGTCGCTCACGGCACCATCATTCGCTTTTCTCTCGTGCGGCTTTGGTTAGCTCATGCAGATGTTTCTGGAAACTGACTGTCTCCTCTAGCATCCTCTTTACATCATCAAGTCTCAAGATATTTTCTCCCCAGAATCCCTGTTGCCAGCCAAAGAAGCGGCTGAGAAGATGACATTTCGTACTTGTCTACCGTTAAGTCCCGAAAAGTCCTGGCTCACTTCTTCGTCTCCCATCCACCTCAACAACTTTTCCTTGTTCTCGACAAGGTCGTCGCCCAGAGGTTCGAGAAGATTTTTGACTATGGTCTTTTCTGCCTCTCACTGAGATCTCCAAACTGAATCGCGAGGTTGATACGAGACTGGACTGCGATGTCGAAGGACCTGATTCGGTTGGTGGTCAGGACTAGAATACCCTGGTAGTATTCTAGAACACGGAGTAAAACTTCAACGCGGTGAGCGGTCTATCCGAATGCATGTTTGCATCACAAGCTGGTTCGGTCCCTTACCTGATACTAAGCCCACCCTCGTTACATCCGTGGCTGCGGCTCGGCTTTCAAGGAAGACATCTGCCTCGTCGCTGCAGTCTGTGAGACAACGTTTTATGATCCGTGGTAACGGCGAGGGTCGCTTACAAGAGCATGACAGCTTGCCAGACCTCCGCGAGTTCAAAAGCTGCTCGAGTCTCTTCTCAACCAAGGAGGGATCGGTTGTCACGTCTCCAACCCCAATCGGAAACAACGGCTTTCCTGTCACCTGGGCGACACTTTCTTCAGGACATGTTAGCGCGACTACAGTAGGTCAGCAACACGAAATACAAGGTTTGTTACCAGCTGTCAACGTCTTGCCAACTCCAGGAGGTCCTACAGAACATTAGTGGATGCTTCAAGTCAAGGGCGCCAAGTCGTCGACATGCCATGGAGTAAGATGACCAACCCCTCTCCTTTACCCTTAGTCAGGTCATTCATTCGACTCCTCGGGCTGCTGCTGTTCTTAGCCTTGTCGTTTGTGTGACTCCGAACAAGCTCTCGAATCAACGTCTTCTTCTTCGGAGGCAGCTGGAGTTTGTCGAACGCGTTGGTGATCTGCGGCTTTTCGATATCCTGAACACTGTCCACCAGCAGCTCCACCCACTTTTTCTCCATCAAGTGATACCCCAACACGCGTGGGGACAGATTAGATACTGTTCTTCGTGGAAACTCTCATCCTTGAGCCCATCGTTTGCATCCCAATCATACTTCTGGTTGTCCTTCGGCCCACCGTCAGCCATGCAAACGGTGCAGCGGCACTCGTCATCCTCATCGTCATTCAGGGTAAGTTCGCCCATTGGAACGGGTTCTCTCGGGCCATGTTGGATGTACGACTCGAAGTCGATCATAACTCGCCCTTTCATCTTGAATGCAATAGCGTCAGAAGCGCAGCTGAAAATAGAATGGAACAGCGAGTCTCACGTTTAACTGACGGCCGCTCTTGCCTGTCAAATCGGAGGTCATAGAGCGCCCAAGACGGAAGCGTGTGAGTTGAAGCATAAGACTTGCGTCATCGGGCTAACCTCCTTGTAAGTAAAGAGTGTGCGGTCAGGCGTGTTGGCTTGACAGTGCGACTCACTGGTCCACCTGACTGACTCCCATGGATATAGCGGACTCCCGTCCCTCTGAAGTAGGCAAGGCCGTCGTATTCAAACATTTGCTTGCCCCCAGACGCATACACAAATCTCGAAATCGTTTTCCTCGTCTGATCAAGTCTTGCTCGAGCTTGGCGCGGTCTCCAGGATAGTAGTGCAAAGGATAACAAGGCAAGCTGGTGATCACCCGTTGGCCCTTGTAGAAGTCAATATTGAGGTCAACGGCAACTCGGTTGAACTTCCGCCGCGTGCCATCCCAGTCATAGGCCCAGGCGGTGATGACCATGTACCTTTTGCGATCACCGCGATGACTTGTGCCCTCTGACACCTCGCGAACTATGAAGACCTGTTTTTGTTTCATGAAAGAGCTTGGGAGGATGATGGTCTCGCCTGGGGAAAGATCGTCCAGAGGAAATCGAAAGCAACTGAGTTGTCGATCTCCGGTTTGTCCATCGAGTCTCGAGCCTCGAAGTACTCCTTGACCTCCTTGGAAGCCCTCATAGCGTTGAGGATCTCCCTCAGGTCCTTGCAGCCCTGATCGTCCGGGTTCTTTTCGATGACCTCGTTCAAAGCATCCCAGTTGTGGATCAAGGGCTGGAAAGGTGCAAAGATGCCAAGGCGAGGATTCTCCCAATGGTAGCCAGGGTAATGCTTTAAGGTTTCCTGGAGAATCTTCCGCACAGGTCCACTCTCAATTTTGATTTCCGTGTCGGTGTGGTTCTTCAGAGAGTCGAAGGACAGCATGAAGGTAGCGGCGGCGCTCGCAGTAGGTAACTTAGCGCCTTCCAGCTTCTTCGGATCGTACGCTTCTTCGACAAGGAAGCCCTCGTTGTTGTACCGCTTCATGCGGTACTGAATCCCGCTCTTAATATCTGATGTATTCGCATTATCGCCAATCGCCTCACCATCATATAAGACAGGTTCTGGCCCGGCTTCCGAGCTGATACGGGGCCCGTGCGATCCGAGTTCTTGGGTCTTGCAAGTGTTTCAGTGTCCGATGTCGCCAACCTCTTTGCTTTGGGAGCACTTACTGCCAGCTTTTCTTCGAGAATACGGACTTGTTGCTCTAAAAGAGCAATGTATTTCTTCTCCAACGTCTCCTCAGCCTTGCTATATTCAGCGTCAGGTTGAGTCGGAGTGGCCATAGTTGCACTGGAGGCCGAGGAGAAACGAGAACATGCGGGAGTATGCACGACACGGATCAAGATAGAAGTCTCGAAGACAAGAGAGATACGGGACTTGCGGCTCCCTGAGCCTCCCCGAGCCTCCCCATCGAAAGTTATATGTACGGGCTGGGGCACTTCCAACCCGTCTCCCTTCACATCCAGACACACCCTAGATATGGGCAACAGTCAGAACAACTCTCTGATTGGGTAACTCAACAATATTGATCGGAGTGCGTCCCGAACGAGCCGAACTATGTGGTGGCATTGCAGAGCAGAGTAACTCGGAGTGTCACAATTTGATCGATTTCGGCAAGGCTGCGTCCCCGATATTGACAGTCTCGAGCTGCATGGCCCTCCGAACTCACCTATCAGCGACACTAGCGACCGCCACGTCATACTTTTCCGCGGGAGCAAATAAAACGGCGCTGCTCAACACCCTTTCAAGACGGAGCTGAAGCTATCAGATCACCGTTTGACTCATGATTGGCCTGTATTGCGAGAGTCTACCTCACGAACTTGGGTTGGTGGGCGAGGAGTAAGATTCATTCGGCCCAGGCAGATGGCCGGTCAAATATCTGCCTGTGGTGAGGGGTAAGTAAGATTTGCAGGATGAAAGAGTTCATCTTCTCGGAGTTGTCAGATTTGTATTTGGATTCCTTCCACTGAGCTCGGCGCTACACGGATTGCTCAAATGGATTCAACCACAGTTCGGAGCAGCGACGCTGTCGAGAAAGGTCAGACGAAGACCAGCCAGCAGCGCAAAGACTCGGTCTCTTTCTGGAAGAAAGCCACCTGGACAGATGAAGAAAAGGCGTAAGTCGTCCGTATTATTAGTGGACCTTCGATGAATCCATATGCCAACACTCGGCTAGGAACACACTGGCACCGGCGGACGAGGCCCGGGACAAAGTTCTGATGAATATCCGTCTCGAGAAGGGCTCAAAGCTGAGACGGTTGACTAGCATCAAGCGCGTCCGTCAGGCAAGCAAAGGAATAGCTGAGAAGAGGATCGAAGAAGTAGATGACGCAATGCTTATGTGCCAAATCCAAGAAGAGATGAAACAGGCCAAGTCAACACAGCGCCAGTGGGAAATCAGGAATACTAAAAGTAACGAAGTCATCTCATTTCTTAACGACTTCACGAAATTCGTAGGAGAGTTCTCCGGGATTATTGAGATCATGAAGGGCGTTGATCAGGGCTACGGCGGCGCTGGCTATGCGGCCTTGTCCTTGCTTCTCGCGGTACACTTTCTCGCCGTTCTATGAGTTTGCGAGCTCTACAATCTTTCTGACTGTTTGAAAAGGTGGCCATCAATTCGAAACGGAAAGAAGATCTCATTGCCGAAGCTATGCTCAATTTGAGGAACGAATTTTCGCGCATGGTTCTACTCTCGGAGATATATCCCACGCGCGAGATGAGCACTTATATTACGACGGTCTACAAGCTTGGTATTGAATTCTTGCAAGATGCCACGGACTACTATTCAAGACCAACTTGGAGTGAGCCTAACCATCTCGTTTCCAGTGTAACCAGGGCTTGACACTGACATAGACCTCAATACAGGACGACTTCTGGATTCCATCATCAGACCACCATTTCTAATTCAACGAAAGGTCAAGGAGATATCGAATGCCATGGTTCAGATTGTGCCGAAAGCGGATACACTACTCAGCAAAAGGGTGTACCACATCCAAAACCAGTTTGAAGGGCTATCCAGAGACGTTCAGCAGGTGCAGACCAAAATGACTGGTTTGGGCCACCGCCGACAAACTTTGAAGACAGCATGCTGACAAATAAAACAGGACTGCATACCAATATTCAAAAGAAAGGCTGCTCGCCTTGCAAAGGCAGCTCTCGCACTATCAAATCCAGCCGGACAGGACAGTCAGCGACTATTCAACACTGCTAAGAACAGCGTTCGATCGCCCACCAGGTCTTGATCGGTTCTGCCTGGACATGCTTATCCAGGAGAAGAAATATAAGGACTGGAAGGACAGTAAGTACAATTGCGTGCTTGTCCTAAACGGCCTCACCGCAGCAGCCCAGACATCATGTTGCTGGCTTTCTCCAGCATCAGTTGAGATCGCTTGCGCATTGCGCCGGGAGGCTCGCAGCAACGAAGACGGTCCCCGAGTTGCCGTAGCAGAGCTTTACTGTCAGAAAGTGGATTATATGCCGGACAACATCAAACCGATGTCAGCCATTGTTTGTCTACTACTTCAGCTCCTTGAGGCAGGCTCGAGCATGCTTGAAGACGTGGAGAGGTATGAAGACCTTCGTTCTCGCTTGCTTAAGTTGGATAGCAGATCGTACGAAGGTTTCAAAGAGGGTTGTGGGTTGTTAGTTGAGGTCATGCAGAAATTCGATATGGTGTACATCATTGCCGATCGAGTGGATCGTATTTCGAGGGACTTCATCAAGGAATTTTCCAGAAATGTTATCCTTGGATCCACCAGCGCCAGGGTGAAGTTGCTTTGTGTGGCATCCAGGGACCAGAAGGATATAGCAAGGAAGATTGATGACTTGACAGATGAGATGGACGAGAAGAATTTCTTCGCCTTGCGCATTGATCAGGGACGATCGGTAGGATAAGACAAAGGCTACGGGAACTGGAGAATTAGCTACAACATGTTTAAAATGTCCTCACAGAAGTCAGTTAACTTCGGAGATTATTCGAACCTAAGGAAAGAGGTGGCACCACAACCGATGCCTGTCCGGGGAGCTACCTCGTTTCAATGCTGAATCGACCCATGAATCCGTTAGGGAAAAGGAAACTACAATCGAGGCAATGACATGGCACATTTACCAGGAATAATAGTAAATGCCTGATTGGATTGGATGAGTGGTTCACACGGGCCAAATGGCGGAATTATAAACGGAATCCCCGACTCTGCTAAGTAAAGCTTCTCTCTGTATGAAGAATCTCTGCACTATGAGAACACATAGCCTTGAAGGTAAAGTTGAAAATAGCCTATGATCGATGTCCTTGCCTGAGCCGGTCGCCGTTTCTGAAAATTTTCTTGTAGGATGTAAGCATGTAACACTGGTCAAAGCACCAGCGGTCGAAGGGCTGGTACTGTCGACTGAAGAAGCTTCATAGATATCATTTTTCCCCTCCTACTCATCTATTCATCCGTCCTGCTAATTACATCGGACCTTGACCTGGTTGACGGTAAGTGTCTAGGTGCGTACAATTATGTTTGTAGCTGTGAATACACGTGTACATTTCAAAATTGCGAGAATATTGCAGGAAGATGAGATGCAATTCTGGAGCCTGATTCCAAGATGAAGTAAGAAAAAAGACTGATGAACAATCTGTAGGCATGTGGTTGAGACACAGTGCTTGTAAGTATAGGATGCGCACTCAGCACTGTCCAAAGTGGACCCCAGGACCGGAACCAACCGCGCGAGCTTTCGAACTTCGACATGATTTTCTAAAGCCGCGCCCAATTGAACTACAACCTCAAAGCCAACAAACCCCTCCCCGGCCCTTTCTCCTTTCGAAGGACGCTTCAGCGCAATGCCCCGACAAGCGGCGCGCCTCGTCCTCGGACGCAGCGTCAAAGCAAAATCCATCCGACAGCGACCCTTCTCGACTACGACACGACGCAGCGATGATGACGCGAACAACAGCAGCAGCAGCAGCAACAACAACACACGATACAAGCGATCCGTCGCAGCCGCCTCGGCCCTCGGTGCCATGAGCAGCAGAAGCCCTGGCGCCCCGTCGTCTTCGTCGTCATCAGCCCCTCGCAGCAGGGTGGCCGCAGACCAATTGACATCCGCCGCACTCTGGGCGCACGCCCCGCGACCCTCTCTCGCCCGCCCGGGCTGGGCCAACAGGGAAATGTCATCAACCTCAAGAGCCTCCCGCGACGCACAGACGGCGCACCTCGGCTCGTCAGCCCACCAGCACATCTAACTGGCAGCGGTGGCGGTGGTGACAGGCCTGCACCAGGCTCGTCGGGCTTTGTGCCTCTCTTTGCAGGCCGAGCTGGTGGCGGCGGCTTCCAAGGCGCGCCCCGCAGAAACAGACCAGGTCCTGGAGGACGCCCCGGTGCCCCTGGCTCTTTCCGACCACAACGTCTAGGCGGCGGACAGCGTTTTGGAGGCCAACAGCCGAGGACCGGAGCTGGTAGGGGCCGAGGACCACCACGGCAGCGGAAGAGGGAGGACAAGAAGCCGCGCGAGCAGGAAACTACCGAGGCCGGCTTGGAACAGATGGACGAGGAGGTCCAGAAGTATGTGGCGACGATGGAGGCCGGAGGCGTCGAGCGGCCGTACAGGCCGTCGATGACGCTTGAGTCGCTGATCGGCTGGGGTCCTGCGGTGGCCACGAACACGGCGATCGGACAGACGGAGATTGCGGTGCGCAGCATGCGAATCATGGGTGGAGGCAGAGGGTTCCAGGAGGCCGAGTCTACCTTTGAGCTGAAAGACGTGAACAGGTGGCTGTCGGCAGGCCAGCCGATCTTGTACTCGAGCATGGAGCAGAAGAAGGGGTGAGGATGATGCTCTCCTGGCAGGGCGGATAAGATGGTGCAGAAGAAGCACGACGCGATCATCGAGAAGGGCAAGAAGAAATACGGCGACGACTGGGCGGCGTTTGTCAAGGCATACAACGAGCGCGGCACCGCGGAGGACATCGAGCAGAAGTCCAGGGAGCAAGTCGAGCGCGCCCTCGAGACACGGGTCAACGACCGGAAACTCGTGTCGACCAGGAACAAGACAACGAGGGAGGCCATCATCAAATATGCCGTCAAGGGCGACCATCCCGTGGTCAAGCAGGCTGAGGACACGTGGGGCAAGTTGGCTATGTATACCGCCCACGAGCGGTCATACAGGCCAGTGGATGCTGCCAGGCTCGAGGCCAAGGTGCGGACGCTGGTGAAGGCATAGAATCCCGAGGAGGACTGTGGTGCCGAAATTGGGCAAATGGCCAATCCATACTCGACCGCCGTGATTGTACAAATTGAGAATTTAGACCTCCTAGATGTCATATTGGACCCCATCTACGCTACCCAGCGTGGCCAGATCACAACCTCTTCTGCCTGTTTGCCAGCTCGACCAGCAGCTGCTTCTCCCTCTTCTCGATCGCCTCGATCTTCTTGTCCTGCTTGGCCTTGACCATCTTGTCCAGGTTCTTCACGTCGTCCTTGGTCAGGTGCTTGGCCTTCTGCCACGCCGCGTGCTTGCTCTTCCTCGTAGCCAACACCTCGCGCACCGCGTCCTTCCAGGCATTGCACTCCCCTTCAGCCTCTTGGCCTGCTCCTCCGGGTTCTCCGGCTCGACCCGCAGCACCAGCTCCAGGTCGTTGTCCGGGTCCCGCTGCGGCTGCTGGTTGAACTCGGCGCTGTTCTGCACGGCGCTCATGATGGGCTTGATATACGCCGCATCGCTGACCATGATCGACACGGTCCGCCCACCGCGGTGCACCACCGACGCCAGCTCGTGCAGGGGGTACGTCTGTGCCGAGTCGCGGTCGGGCCGCACCCGCAGCTGGCCCAGCACGTCCGGGTTGAACCGCCCGCCGCTGGCCTTGAACTCCTGCAGCTTCTTCTCGAACCGCTCGTCCACGCGCGTGTACTCGGCGTCCACGTCCTGGAGGTCAAAGGCCGACTCGTGCTCGAAGTCGCCGGGCGGGTGGAACTTGTCGCGGGCCTTGCGGCGGGACTCCGAGGGAGCTGGTCCTCGCCCCACGTGTCGTCGCTGGCCTCGGCTGCGGCCGCCTTCTTGACCTTCTCGCGGTGCTTCTTGGCGCTCAGGACGGTGGTCTGGGAGAAAGGGCGGCGGAGGAGGGCGGGTGGTGAGGACGAGGCCGTGGCCAGGGCTAGGCTGCATGCGACCCTGCTTGGAGCTGTGGCTCTCGACGCGACTGCGCTTCTGTCGGGGGCAGCATTAGCTTTACAACAATGCCATTTACATGCTGCACCGTGTTTTGTTTACCTGGATGATATGAAGATTCCGTCATAGCTGCACGCGCGCAGCGCAATCTGAGCTCTGTGCAGTCCTCTCATGGTGGTGAGTGGTGTGTGCTCTCTCAGCCATGCACAAACAACCGCCCTCGGCAAAGTTTCAGAGCAAGTTCTCTGGGGCTTCGCGTCGGCGCCGACTCGGCTAAGTTCTGTGGCGTCATTTTGTGGCGTTTCTGTGGCGCGGGTTTCCTCGAGCCTCGACGAGGTGGCCAGTGGCAATGCGAGCTTTTGAACTTGTTTGTTTGAATACGGTGCAACTCGGTAGATACCTTCCTGGAATCCCTCTCGAAAGGATCCAAGTGGAAGTGTCAGGATTCGAGGGCTTGAGGCTTCCCTTTGGGAGTTCGGCCGGTCCTGGCAGTCAACTTCCTGAGAACCCAGAGGTTGATCCTACAGTACTGATTTCACGACGTCTAAATACTTGATCAAGTAATTCCTGGAATGGATTGTCAATGGGTACTCTGTGGAGACAAGTGAAGTTTCGGTTATAATATGGCACAGATATTAAGCACCAGAATGACACTCTCCAACATAAATCATCCCCACCTCTTAGAAAAGCATTGCCCGTTGAATTTACAGAATGAATCTTCAGACCAGAAATTGAGGACCTCTCAAATTCGATTGATTCATGTAATGTATATTCACAATGTTCTTGACAAGCAATAGTTCCCAAACTCATCTGTTCCTAGTTACACTCAGTTATACGGCATATGGTCAGATCCATGAGCATACGTATTGCTGGACAACGTTTCTTCATTCCAAGATACAAAACACTATAGGCTTTCCATATACTAAATAAAAGAGATTGCTCACAGGCTCTATAAAGCCTCCGATGCAGAGTTAATGGTCTCCGATCAGTTCATCGACATTACCCACGTGCTCCTGACATGTCCACAAAGTTTTCCTACCTTACTGATGGTGGCAATTTAGCGAGTCTTATCACGTATTATTAATTTTATTGCACAAAAATTGCTTGCTGCTCGTCGGAATCTATTCAAGTCTTTTTCAAACGGCATCGGAGCCAGTATGGCCGCGAGGACGTCTGCGTCTGTTCATTCCACATCTTGGGCAGCACACCGGAGCTCCACAAGAGAAAAGAAAACCCGGTGAAGAAAGAACAGCGTTGATAATGGAGGGTTTGTAAGCATTGGCTGAACTTATTGACAATATTGGATCCTACAGCTGATATGTATCTGGCTTGAGCCACCTCATGCATGACAGCGGTGGTGGCACACGTGATAGCCGGATGGCGAGATCGCGTGCTCATATGGCGAGCAATGGCAACAGAGTCTATATAGATTGCCGCCTCCGCAGTCGAGAATCGGAAGTAGATCTATCACTGCTAAGATCGAAGGGACTGGACAATAAAACGCAATCTTAAATCGTTATTTCGCAAAGGGGAAAAGGAAGAAAGAAATGGAAGGCGAAAGACCCATCAAATCCGTTGCCATCATCGGAGCCGGTGCCTCAGGTATTTACCCTTTTAAAAGCAAGGAAAAAGGCTCTCTCTTAATACGACTTTATAAGCTTATAGCTGAGACTTGATGCTGCAAAAGGAACAATCACAGCTGCCGCCCTGAAGGCAGAGAAATATTTTGATCGGATCCGAGTGTTTGAGAGACGGGATGCCGCTGGAGGCACATGGTCACACTTCCTCCTCAGACACGTTGTGTCTTTTGCACGGCCACATGATGCTAATATTTGAAGAACAGGATATTCGATCCAGACCCTGGCCCGGAACTGCCTATCGAACCAGGCAAATTGCCTCCGGAAGTAGATCCGCCACTGAGCATCCCCAATCATCTCCCGAGGATCACCGCTCCGTGTGAGCAGGAGCGTTACTCACAGACGCCCGTCTACAATTCCTTAACGTGAGCTAATACGCACGTCAGCCTACAAGCTAGGCGATAATCATAATGCTGACAAGTATATGACTACCCCAAGCACAAATGTTCCCGACATAGCTATGTGTTTCTCTGACGAGAGGTTCGCGTACGGCCCATTCCCACCTCATCATGTGCCCCGGCAGTACCTGGAGAACTACGTCGCCCGCCACAGGCTCGACGAGCACCTTGTCTTAAACACCACCGTCGAAGACGTGTCGAGGACACTGCCATCTGCTGGAACAGGCGGCCCCGGGCGGTGGGAGCTGACCATCCGCAAACATGATGTACTGCAACACGTCGACATGTGGTGGAAGGAGACATTCGACGCTGTGGTTATTGCCAACGGACACTACTCTATTCCATATGTAAGAGCCGCCCTCTCACCTTGGTTCCACCTATACCACTCTCCCTTGTCCGGTCTCGAACGTTTCCTCACAATACCTCAGATCCCCCCACGTAGAAGGCCTAGAAGCCTACAGCCAGAAATTCCCCAACCGCGTAGTCCACTCCAAGTACTACCGCTCCCCTCCGTCTACAGGAACCAGCGCGTCCTGACGATCGGCAACTCCGCCTCTGGATGGGACATCATGAACGAGCTGACAACGACCGCCGCCCTCCCTGTGCACAGCTCGCGCCGCCACAGGTCCCCCTTCGAAGGCGACAAGCCCGGCCCAGGCATCGAGTGGAAGCCCATCATCAGCCGTTACCGCCCCGACGGCACGATCGAGTTCGAGGACGGGACGACGCTGGGGCCGGACGAGGTCGACAGGGTCATCTACTGCACGGGCTACAGGCCGAGTTATCCATTCTGGAACGCGGCGAGGAACGGGCGGGACATGTACGACTACGGCGCCGGGAAGCTGGTGAGCACGTACTGGCACACGTTCTTCTCCGACTTCACAACGCTCGCCATCGTGGGGATCCAGAAGGCGCTTACGTTCCGGAGCTTTGAGTACCAGGCTGTAGCGGTGGCGAGGCTGTTCGCGGGGCGAAATGCGCTGCCGCTGCCGCCCGCGGTGGAGATGCGTCGGTGGGAGGCGGAGAGGCTAGACTGGGTGAGGAGGACGGGGAGTAAGTTTCATGATATCGAGAGTATGCCTGGGCGGCTGGGAGAGGACACACTGGCGTTCCTTGGGTTTTTGTACGGCATGGCTGGGCTGGGCACGCTGAAGGGGATGGAAGGATCCCTCCGGTTCTGAGCGGAGAGGTTCTGTATGCGCTGAGGAATATTCATAAGTATCCGAGGCCTGGGGAGGGTTCAGGCGAGGAGCAGATCACCGGAGGTGATGAAGGACAGCACGAACAGGATGAGTGGGTGTTAGTGGCCAGGAACAGAGATTATTAGAAGGGTGAAGGCTGTAGCGACGCAAAGACAACGCATCAGAGAACTTCTAGACCGAGAAGAAGACGGTGAAAGGTCAGAGCAACGGTCATTAGCATCACAGGCCGACTTGCGAAGGACTACTATCTTGTCTTTTCGTTTTTGGAATCAATCAGAAGACCTGATAGTCCAGTTGGTATTCACACTGCATGATGTATATCCACAGAGAAAAACTAATAATATGTGACAGGTAAAAGGTGAACAATCATCATCCTCCACCGCATGGAGGCGGCCCAACAAGAAAAGCCTAGCGAAGCCATCTCTTGGTAAACCTAGAGGTTGGCGGCGCGGAAGACCCTGGAGCGCTTCCACGAGGGGACAGCAGCGTCGCTCGAGCTCCCACCGTACGAAGAGGCGGCGCCCTGGGACGACTGCGCGCCAGAAGATCCCCAGGTCGAAGAGCCGCTGCCGTGGTGGTGGCCGCCGCTGGAGGCGCTTCCAGAGGACTTCGAGCCAGAAGAACCCCAGGTGGACGATCCGCCGCTGCCAGAGTAGCCTCCAGTGGCGCTGCCGGAAGCCTGAGATCCCGAGGAGCCGTAGGAGCCAGAGCCGCTGCTGGAGCCGGTGGTGGGAGTGCCCGAGGAGGAAGAGCCAGACGAGCCCGTGGTGCCAGAGGGGAAGAGCCGTAAGAGGAGGAGGCGGCCGAGCCAGAAGAGGCGGCGGCAGCGGCGGAGGTGGTCGTGGTGGTGGTCGTGGAGGAGGAGGCATCAGAGTCGACGACAGAGAGGGTGGAGAAGTCGAAGGAGGGGATCTCGATGGTGCCGACCTCCCAGGTAATACCACCATCGCTGGTGGTCATAGTAGCCTCGACGTCGGTGCCCAGGGCGAGGGTGTCGATGTAGTCGGCATAGGCAGCGTTGAGGATGATGGAGACGTTGCTCCAGGTGTGAGCAGGGACGGTACCGCAGTCCTCGGCAGCGCACTCGACAGCGGAACCCCAGCCCTCGGCCTTGCCGTCGCTGGTGGACAGCGTCGAGATGACAGTGCCGCCGACGATGACGTCCTGCGTGTAGTTGCCGGTGGCGTCGTCGTACAGGTAGTGGAAGGTCACGGCGGTGCCGGCGGAGCCCGTGGACCCGGAGGCCTGGATGGGCTCCTGGCTGGTGGAGCTGGTCTCGATGAGGGTGTAGGCGTACAGGCTCCAGTCCGAGGAGTCGTAGTTCTCGGCGATGGACTGGATCAGGTCGCCATTGGAGGTACCCATGCCGACCCAGAGCGACAGGTCGCCCGAGTTGTCGCTGGGGACATCGGGAAGGGTGAGGGTGGCCCAGGACTCGACGATGTAGGTGTCAGAGGAGGTAGGTCCGGTGCTGAAGGCAGGGCCATCGGCAGCCTGGACCTTGGCGACGGTGAGGGCGGCCGCCAGGGCAGAGAGGAGCCTTGCGTGAGAAGGGCATCTTTTTGTTTGTGTGGATGACAAGTCGTCGGCACTGCCGGTAGCGAATGTGAATGAAGAAGTTGGCTAGCAAGAAAGAAAGAAGAAGAAAAAAGGAGAGACTTCTGGGTGAGAAGGAGAGAAGAAGACACTTGGAGTGGATGACCAAGGAAGTAGTGCCCAAAAAGACAGATCAAGAGGAGAACAGACTGCATATATACGAGAACCGCCCAGCAGCTGTTGGCCAAAGGATCCATCTCGCGCAGCAACTATTACTGCACACATGTTGTCTAGCTCGTCATCCATCACGGCATCTCCTAGACGCCGGATCCTATGCCCTGAGAAAGCTTCGAGAGCTAGACGAGGTTCCTCCCAGGCCCCTGACATCACGATGTGTATGGAGAAACCCCCTCCCCACAGGTCGTAACGAGTGCTGCAGTGGATGACATAGGGAAAACTTTAGCGCTGATGGTCGTCAAGCTGAAGCAATCCATAATGTTCTATCGATCCATCTCGGGCGCAGAGCCGCATACAGGTTGGTGGGTCCAGGCCTTCAAAACGAAACAATCGCTTGTTGCTGCAGCCCCTGTAATCTCGCCTTGAAACATACCATGGGTCCTAGATTGGCGGAAATTTGTTAGATGGGACGCAGAAACATGCCACGACTCGTCCGTATGGAGGCACACGAGTAAATACTGCCGTCCGAAGCGAGACTTGAGGAGGAGGCTTTTCTTTTACTCAATTTCCGGCGTGAATACGATAATTGCTGATGGATCGAACACATCGGGGCAGATAATTAGAGACTAGATCTGAACGAGGCTAGTACGAATAATACCTGCCACTCATGTGAGATTGTCGGAGTTTGAAGTAAAAAGAGAGAGAGAGAATTGCTTTCAAGCGCAATACTTTATAGCTATCGGTTCCCAAAAAAAATCCACGAATGTGGATGGCTGATGATCATGTTGCAATGGGGGTGTTGGCTGAAGTTCTTCGTCAGATACAAGCCGTAGTGAGATGAACTGCAAGGGTCCACCGTTTCAACCCTCTGTCTTTTACAAGCCAAAATTACGAAACCCAGTGTGAGGGCTAGGATCCTCCTGGTGAGTCGGGTCGAGTGGCATCACTTGGGATCATGGTGAGCTACAGCAAGGTGATACAGTCTGAAGATCTGGATATAAAAGGAGCGAACCCATTAATACTAGTAGATAGATTTTGCGCTAGACTTGGTGATTTACCGGCCCGTGTATGTCTGGCTTGGCTTCTCTCCTTCCTTCGTGGGTCTTTCTTTTCCATAGATTTGATCCATAGCTCTTCAGTCGTCAATGCGAGTACTGCTGATGAACACTTACTGACTTTATCAAAACATTTCCTTCCTGCTGATATAAGCCTTTTACATCTCTTTTTTTTTCTTCACTTCTATTTTGGCTTCAAAAGTGAAACATAAGCAATGCTTGTCATACAATAGTTTTTGAGGTCAATTAACAGGTTGCTGGAATGCTGCTTTCTAGAAAAGAGATAGAGTTTGCGATCCTTAAACCTTTAATATTTGTAAGCTTAGGTTCTGTAGCGCAGTGGTGCGCGCGCAGCAGCTTTACATATAGTATGCTAAAGGTCGGGAAGAGTGGTTAATTATCAAAGCAAATGTCCTACTGCATTAACTCGATAGCGATATCGTTATGGTGACTAGTGTGGGAGATCTCGGAATAGGCAACTACTTAATAGTTCTCCGTTGCTATACAGTTATAAAGGGACTTGCCTATTTAATAGTTTCTCTCCGACCGACAACAACAATAGACCTTTTGCTTCCTTCAATTTTTAGCCTTCTGAACAGGTTTAAAACAGGTTTCCCGCTCCATCTTGTGCTCTGCTGACGTTCTTCTGCCGTCATTTACACAGGCACGCTTGGCTTAACGGGGTCCTCTGCCTAGTGCTCGACGTCAGTACTCTGTCATGAGACTGCGTCCGGGTTCTGGTTCGTTTTCACCTAAAGTTGCTGTGTCGAGGTTTGGCCTCCCGAATATGGCAGCCTAGACCCATCATTTCCCGAGGTTAATTATATGTATAGCGGGCAGCACAACTCTAGGGGCTCATTAGTGCTTATGGAATTGCACGGTACGTTGCGGAATAGCTTTCAAAGTGGCAGGGATCGACCACTGTCTCAGCTGAGCCACTCCACCACCATCATGACAATCAGGAGCAGAGATGAGGATGGCGTATCTAATAGCCAGACCCCGATCGCAGATGGCAGGCTATTTGGCTATACGGAGGAGGAAGCTCTTGGATTGGACCACGTGTTTTCTGACCCCCTGGAGGACGACACAACCACGTCTAAATTGTAACGCGAGCCTAATGAGGCTGTCGGCAAAAATGACGATCGCCAGGTCTCTCGGAACTGGCTATACCTATATATTCCCTATAAACGCATGAAGTACGCTTTTTTTCTTCTTCCCTCGCTTGCTTATGACGCTCATAATTCCAGGGTCCGTTTTACAAGGTCTACCATTCAATCTTTTACGCTATTCTTTCTCTTCACCCTGTTCTTTCTCTCTGCATCGAGGCATTAGCATCAATGGATGCCTTCGGTTTTGTACCATCTATCCTTGCTGTGCAGTCCATCTTTGCGCTGTTTTTCGGTCGCGGATCATGCCGCAGTAGGATACCTCTACCCCAAGAAGGTCAATTTCTGTGGGTGTTTGACGTTGACTACAGCGAGAACGGCAAAGTCGCGTCGGGGAATGGCTTATCAGAAGAGGTCGTACTCCTCAAGCGGACGGTCGCCAATTCACCAGTTCAACAACAGAAGATTTGCCAGTACCCCAGGACCATAGCATCAGGATATATCTAGAGCAGGATTTTGACACGGGAAACTACTCTCTAGAACAGCACATCGGCGCCGAATCTTCCGGCCGGGCGTCAAGTTTGGACCGAGATAACCACCGTCTTCTCAAAACGGGGTATTATGGACTATCAACACAATGGACAACAAAGATCCCGAATGCCTGGCTTGAGGTGGGTTCCCTAGTTATTGGAAATACCCAATGGAGAGGTTCAGGTATCAAGAAGCAGCGCCTCACGGTAACTAAAGAAGTCTGCGCTGTGGAACATGACAACGGCAAACTTACGCGTGAGTACTCCAGTATTGGCTGCTCGGCAACCTTGTTGATATAATTTGTTTGTACGTTTCTCTTTAATATGCGGAAACTAAATTGTTAGCAGTGCTTATATCCTGTAAAACTTATGGCATCCAGCAAGATATTTTGCCAGGGCAGCCTTCAGAAGACGACTTCGACAGCATCATCACCTCTACGGCGAGTTTCATCAGTGACTTCCGTAATCTTTTGAGCAGTATCAACCGCTCCTCAAACGTACAAAGCAAGGGCCTCACAGAAAGAGGGTGCTATTATTGTGGTTCTCACACGCCCAGCTGCTACAAATGCTGAGCCTTCTGGAGGAGTCGAGGCAGAAATACTACATGCCTCGAGAGGATAGACTGGATGCCCGAAGCTCCCGGCTGCTACCAGAACTTCTGGACGATATTATCACGGATGCTTACTTCTATCGAGAGCTTGCGTCCATGATGGACGCTTTTGCATATATGCTCGAGTCCCTCCTGACTGCGGTTAATGCGGTGCTTGGCTCGGACTGCTCTCTGGACTTCGCGCCGACCGCTGCCGATATTCGGGGTCTGTGCCACCAGGTCCGAAGTGAGACGGCCGAGATGCCGAGATCTCTGGAACACCATCTCAAATTCCTCGAAATGCGCCGGAACATTCAGGATTCAAGCAGTCTCTGGATACTGAGTATGCTAGCAAGCATCTTCCTGCCTTTGAGCCTTGCTTGTAGCATCCTCAGCATGCAAACCAGGCTCAGGGACCTGAACCTCCTTCTCTACGACTTCTGCGGAGTCGTGGTCATTTTGTTGACCCTAGTGGGTTTTCTAATACTGCTGTTGAGGATCGGAAAACGGTTGTGCACGCAGCTGGAAGAGAAGTTGGTAAATTTTAACGGCATGTTGAAGTCTATAGGAGTGACAGTCCTTGCAATTGTGATTTTGATTGTCTGGTCTATAATCCTGGTTTCTTTTATTGTCGGTATGGTGAAGGACGCTCGCCTTGGTGGCTTGATTTTTGGCTTCGGTATGGCTGGAGTCTTTATGATAATAGCGGGAAGCACCGCCTTCATATTATGATTATAAAGAGAGAGCTGGAAGAGCATATAACAACTTCATAGGCAGAAAGCACGTCACTTTCCGGAGAGATGATTTATAAGAAATGAATACAGAGTGCTGGTCAGCATGGGTTGAGTATACATGGCACGTTCTTCCGCGTTTCTATATGTTCTTTCTCGAGTCGGCTTGGAGGGACCAAGGATGCCCGAGAGCTTCCCGCTCATTGATTATCCTGGCAGGGTCCAGGTTTGTCATCGTCATCATCAGATTCCTAAGCTCCCTGTCCACTTACTGCCACATGCGAAAGGCTTTCTCGACCTCTCAGCATCAAAGTCACCCGCTAGAGCGACTAGGCGATCGAAAAAGTCATTATTCCGTCCGACATGCTAAAGCAAGCCCCTAAAACTGTCCTCATTTCCAAAGTACGGTGTATGTCCCCGAAAAATCTGCCACCAAGCGCCAGCCCTACCCAGCTCTTAGTCGCTCAAGCGAAAGATGATGTCGTCGATCAGCACGTAGATGATTACCATGCCAAAGGAGAAGATATCGGACGGTGTATTCTGCCGGGCTCGTGCCCAGGACTCCGGACTTTGTCACAGCTGATTTCCACAAAGGCAACCATTGAGGTCTCGACCCGCACAGCAAACCAGACGGACCGAGCACTGGCACGGAGTATCTCCAGCAGAATTGCACCGTAATAAATACAGCCTTTTCTGAGGGCTGACCTCCCTCTCCTTTATCCTGGCCCTCTACTAAGAGAGGTCTCGTCTCGTCTCGCCCGCCTTTCCAAGACTTGTCAGCCCAAGAGTGATAGTGCAAAGAAACGTCAGCAATAGAAAAACCATGAAAGCTCAAAACAGGGTGAAAACCCTATTTTAGGCCTGGCCAAACGGCTCAAAATTGAATGCATACACATATATATGATATGTATATGCATCGTTATTCTTATAGCACTGCTTGTATATATATATAGTGTTTGTCTTGTGATTGAGGCAGCATCTCCTAAAACTCACTCATATACTTTGCACTGAGTTCCACACCATCCACTCACCACTCCACAGCTTACCAACATCGACTCAAAACCAACTTAGTAGCCAAGAAAATTATTACGAAAAATCAAAAAGCAAACTAGAGAGGCTTTAAAAATTTCAAAAACTGATCCTGGTCGGGTACGATCCGACGACCTCCAGCGAGACACACGTGTAAAGCTGTTGCGCTAACCACTGCGCCACAGGACCTAAATTTCTAAGATCTTGAAAAACAATGATTATATAGTACAAACTTCTAACATCTCATGCAACTGAACATCAATATGCAAATTATTTTTCTTGTATCAACCAAAACAATACTGCTCTAGTATTCGTCTGTATAATAGTTGTTTTTTTAAAAAAATACACACACACACACATATATATATGTGCTTTTATTAAAGACAAAACCCAAAAGATGCATATTCATGAAAACATAGCAAGAGTATTCATTGGAAACACAAGCTGGCGAATAATGGACAAGTGATGCAAGTTCTCCCGTCCAGTCCCGATGCTTTTATTTCAATTATCAAATCTACCTGCTCCAAAAGCTCGATGACAATTTGTTTTCTTCAGATGCATTTTCACGGTTCCGCCTGCTTCTCACCCCAGCCACAACGCCTTTCCCCCTCCCTCTCGAAAGAAAGGCCCTCCTCCTTAGATCTTCTCGTTCGGCCCTGCAATCAACATCTTGATGACCTTCCCTTCTAGCACCTTCTCAAAAGCCTTTTCTGCCTCCTCGAACGGCACCTGACCCGAGATCAGCTTCTTCACGTTGATCTTGCCGCTCGCGACCAGCTCCACTGCGAGCTTGTAGTCGCCGCTGTTGTACCGGAATGACCCGTGTGCCGTCGCCTCCTTGATAGCGAACGCCATGATGGGGAAGGTGATGTCGGCCTTGCCCATGCCGCCCTGGACGTAGGTGCCGCCGACCTTGAGGGTGTGGATCGAGGCCTGGATGCTCGGCTCGGCGCCGGACGCGTCGATGACCACGTCCGCGCCGTCGGGCAGGCCGCACGACGCCTTGATGTTGGCGGCGTTCTCCTCGGCGCTGACGCGCTGCGAGAGGTACGTGTGCGTGGCGCAGAAGTCCTTGGCGAAGTCCAGCTTGGACTGGACAATGTCGACCTGCACGACGGTGCTCGCGCCGTAGGCCTTGGCGACAGCGCCGCACAGCAGGCCCACGGGGCCCGCGCCCATGACCACGACGCTCTGGCCGGGCTGCACCTTGGCCTGGCGGACAATGTGCACACCCACGGCGGTGGGCTCGAGCAGGGCGCCCTCCTGCAGCGAGACGTTCTCGGGCAGCTTGTAGCAGAAGTCCTCGGGGCGGTATAGAAGCCCGTCAGGGTGCCGTGCACGGGCGGAGTGGCGGCGAAGACCATCTCCTTGCACAGGTTGTACTTGCCGCGCAGGCAGTGCTCGCAGCGGCGGCACGGATAGCCCGGCTCGATGGCCACGCGGTCGCCCACCTTTAGGCTGGTGACGGCCTCGCCTACCTGGGCGATGACGCCGGCGGACTCGTGGCCCAGCACCATGGGCTCCTTAACGACGAAGGACCCGATGCCGCCATGTTGCCAGTAGTGCACGTCGGAACCGCAGATGCCGGTCCAGGAGACGGCGACGAGCACCTCGTGGGGAGCTGAGCTTGGGGACGGCGCGCTCGGCGAAGCCAACGTCCTTGGGCTTGTTGAGGATGAAGGAGAGGTTCTGATGACGGGGTCAGTCCTGCCGTGTATGAAGCGTCAGGGGCGAGCTATGGTCCATCTCACAGATTTGCCCTCCATCTTCACACGAGATGTTTCCGTGTCAGCAGCAGGTCTATCTTTCACAGCAGGTCCGATTCCTCCGTAGAGCACTGTGACGTGATGTCGATGATGTGCAAGGAAGGGGTCAAGAGAGGACAAGAGAAGCAGTGGACCGTGGATATGAAGTATGTTGTTCAGGAATGATAGCTGGACAGATGTAAGATGGTATTACTGTCCCAGATTTCTGACTGTCTGTCCCTTTCATTGAGCACGATGAGAGGCGTGCCTGCGCCCCTCCATGAACGATCCCCGTCCAGGCGCATGTCAACCCACTGTTGCGGCAGGAGTCCCATCACTAGCAGCGGTTAAAGTCGCCTAGAGAGCCGTCTAGCATTCTCCCTGGAGACCCGCCTAGGGCGGTTCAGGGCAAACTCTTTGCACCTCTTATCCTGCGCATTTACCCGCTCCAATCGTCTTCGAGCCCACCGAGTCCCGACGCTGCGGGTAACCGGCTTGGCACGACCTGGGTCGAGTGTCGTCCGCCCTAGTGCAGCACCTGCTCAGGTTCAGGGCACAGCAGTCCGCGGCGCTCTGCTGAGGATCACGCGGCAGCCATGTGAAATTGGTCTGGCCGTTTCTTTGGGGATCCATCTTTCGTATCAAGGTCGTGATAAGACGTGAGATCATTTCTCTTTGTTTTAGGAAGCCACTGCAGAGGAACTGAATGGTATGCTGACGTGAACAAATGACTATGAGGCATCATTATCGCGGCTAGAAACTAAAGAGTGATGTTATATTATCAGGTCCTCACTATTTGCCGGTGGTCGATATCTTCAAGTGAAACAGAGATTGTAGAGTCTCCAGCAAACAGATGATTGGCTGATTTCATTGTTTCCCCAGGGGCTGCGCTCATCCTCACGGACTCCCAAGACAAGAATCAGGTGATAGCATCTCTTATTGTTTCAACTCCAAGATGAAGAAAGTGAGTCAGTGAACACATTGACTTGGCACTAGTTTGCCTTGTCTAAAGACTGGAAGTCAGAGAGGCGTATCAGGTCCATCAGCATGGTACACACCGAGGAGGAGGTCGTGATGGGAAGTAGTCCTTTACAACCTTGCTGCGCACAAATTCAAATCATCACATTCATACTGTAGTCTTTGTATAAAGCAAAAGAAGAAATGCTTCTGTGAAAAGATGTTCATTGTTCTGTATAATTCAACAAGATCAAGTAGCAATGGTTACCGCATTATAGATAGATCAAGCAGTATTGCAAGTTGCCTGGTTGATTCTGAATTGGTTCATGAATTGCCCAAGTAGCACACAAAACTTGCTGCTGGTGAGGAGTCGCCATGATAGTGAAGCCAGGCACCTGACCCAAGGGACAATCTCATCACTTTTTCATAACATTACCTTGAAGGCCATGATCTGCTGTGTACGTGTGCTTGGGACATGAACCCATGACAAGGAATATACATGACAATAACATTGTAAAGGTAGTAGGGCCTGGTGGTTATTATACTTCAGTGACATGTTGTATTAAAAAAAAAGGGAAAAATAAGCACCAAAACTTGACGGATTGAGGGAGAGGAAGAAAAAAAAAAAGAATCGAAGTATCGACGGGAATTGAGCCCGACGTGGGGTCGAACTGGAGGTGCTGTTAGAGATCGTGCTGCAACCACATCATGTGTGAACGATAATAACATACCCCACAACCTTGAGATTTCAGAATCGGAAACTCTGTAAGAGTCTCACGCTCTACCGATTGAGCTAGCCGGGCATCGAGAAGACGCGTTTGGTTGAAATCCGGCTGAGAAAAAGTTTTATATCGTCAAGATGGAACGAAAGAATTTTCTGCGTGCGGGTGCCCTAGACCCACACCTTGGCTCGTTCCCAGTGGGACTACCTTGACGACGCACAAAAGGAAACACCAAACACCAAATTGATCATGCACCTATATTTAAGAATTAGGTCAGGGACAGGATGGTACCGTGACTGCGAGCTATGAGATGCCCGCGTGTTCGTACGTGCACGTGGCAAGCCTCAGTGCGATTGTACGAAAAAAATTGTGCCGTGGAAACTTCAGTGTTCATGGTGGCCGCCAGTTTGAACCTACACGGCCGCCTGAAATGGATGTATAATGGAACTGTATATTGAGATGACACAAACGAGGTGTGACAGTCTATGGGTCTCTGGACCGGCCTATCAGAGCTATCCTGACATTTATGACCGACCTGTACGGCTCCCAGCCTGCACACCGGTGTCTCCCTCTCTCTCCCCAGCTCCGGTGCCCTACTCTCGGCATTATGAAGGGCTGACTTGGTAAATATCCTCAACACCCTAGGGACGTGAAAAACACCACTGCTGTGTGTCTCCCCAAATGATCAGGTAGGCCTAGCGCGACATCCACTCCAGCGACTTCTCCTCAAATGCTCGCTCGCCTGTGAACTCGACCGCCATCTGTTGGTGCGGGAGCTTAGGCTGCGGTGGCAGAGAGAGAGAGGCATATCAGCCATGGGGAAAGCCAAGCGCTTCCGTGTGCGCGCGGTCTCAAGATATTCAGGAGGGAAACAATCATCCCGGCAAAATATACACACTCGGGAAATCATGCTGCCACTGACCATGGCAAGGCAGGATATTCCCCGTTGAGAGAGGCAGCCAGGGCGCAGGGTCGTCAACCTGGGGCGGAGGATCTTCCAAGATCTGGCTGCGACCAGCTTCAAGGTCACGCCGCGGGGGTCGTGAGATCTTTCCAGCGGGGAGCCAGTCTCGGGTCCATCGACGTTCGACTTTTTCGTTTGGGCGTGATCTGGTAATAACGGGATCCGCCTTTGAATGGACGCGCGAGGGTGCTTCAGCGGGCAACCTGTCAGAGCTTGGCGGAGCTCGACGTCAGGTCGCGTGCCGCTTCTGATCCTCGCGCGTTTGTCTCTCCAGAGGCAAGATGTTGTCGAACGGACGGGGAAGGGATCATCGACGTCGAAATATCGGGTTTTCTTGTATCTGTTCTTCTCGGATACACATGTCCCACTTCCAGGCGTGCGCACGAGGTCTTCCAGCGGGAATCAGACGGAGCATGGCGCTCGGACGGCTGATTGCGATCGCTTCCAGGTCGTGCGGGTTTCTTCCAGAGGGAATTTCGGACGGACGGCGCCTCGACGGTCGGCTGAACTTTTTTTTTTGCCGGGCCGTACGGCCCACGTGGCATGAGAGGGAAGCTCAGTCGGCGGAGACGGCTGGCGCGCTCAACGCATTCTCGGGCCTTTAGGGGGGTTTGGGAGGCGATGCGGAGCGCGTGGTGGTCCTCGGAGCTCGACGCCGCAGGGTCCACAACGGGGGATGCGGAGAGGTCCGGCGGCGGAACTGAGAACACAGGGAGGGTCTGGTGGCTTCTCGATGCTTTGGCGGGTTTGTCTGGTCGAATGTCGCTATGCCAGGTTCATGAGCGACAGGCCTATGGCTGGAGGCGCGTGGCGTGCACCGAGGGCCGCGAGCTCCAGGAGCGCAAGGGAGCTGCAAGACAGACCAAAAGGACCTCAATCCTCAAAGTAGAGGACATTGGCGATATTTATGATCTCGTTTTCTCTCATGTCCTTAGCATATCGCTGTCAGTGCGTCTCACCTGGGATTTTTGGTTCCCGCTCCACCCGAGTTGTCTCAACACCATGTTCCACGTTTCAGACCTGCCGCGTCGACTGCGCGTATAGCACGACCATGAAACAATTTTGCCTGTGCGGAGTTCGGTGGTATTGGAACGTACATGCGCGGTATCTAAGAGTGAGGGCACGAGTTGATTCGGAACAGGAGGCAAATTAGGAGGTCGGAGGTAGGATCAAAAAGGCGGGTGGAGACGATAGTTCCCAGTAGAGGTGTTCGGTAGGTCACCGTAGGTGCGTTGGTGGGTACAGTAGCTGTGTGGGAGCAGGCGCCCTGCCCAGAAGAGGAGTCTTTGACCTTAACAATATCCAGCCACTCTACTTTAGACACCAGAACGCCACATTCGCCTTCCCAGGCTTCCCCCAAATCGCCATGCAGGCCCAAGAAGAGATGCCTCGAACAACGCAGCTGGTTCCCAAGCACGCTTTCGCCTACAGGTCAGCGGTAATTCCCTTCTTATACGCTGCTAATGCCCTCTCGCGACAGCCCTTGTGCTCGACGATGGCCTTTGGGTAGCCTCCCTTCTTGGCGATCGCCGCCGCACCTCGCCCATATGGGTCGTGTATGGCCTTGCCCTTCACCTCCCTCAGCTCGGGAATCCACTTGCGGATGTACTCCCCGTCCGCATCGAACTTCTCGCTCTGCAGCAGCGGGTTGAACACTCGAAAGTACGGCTGGGGATCCACACCAACCGACGCGGAGAAGCCCCAGCCGCCGTTGTTGGAGGCGAAGTCGCCGTCGATGAGGTTCTCCATGAAGAACCGCTCGCCCATGCGCCAGTCGAGGAGGAGGTCCTTGCTGAGAAACGAGGCCACGATCATCCTGCAGCGGTTGTGCATCCAGCCCATGTGCTGTACTTGTCTCACTTTCAAGACTCTCGAGTTAGCATTCTGGCATGTGAATTATGCTGAAAGCATCTGAGCGGCGAGGGGATAGAATTATCTGTCAGGGAGCGAGGGAGAGAGCGAGGGAGGGCTGCTTACTGGCGGCATCAACAATGGGGAAACCCGTCTGGCCCTGAGCCCAGGCCCTGAAGTGCTCCTCCTCGTAGGACCACTCAATGTTGGAGTACTCGGGCTTGAAGGGTTTGTTCATACTAGGATCGTGCTGGTCAGCTCCGTCTTGTGTCTCTCGTGGGCGAAGACGCCTCTCCCGGCTGCAGCGGGCCCGGACGTACCAGACATATGGCCAGTTCACTAATACGTGCTTGTAAAAATCTCGCCATGCCACCTCGCTGATCCACGTCTGGATTCCCTGGTTGCCGCCGTCCAGCTTCTTCGTCGAGTTACTGTCCCTCGCCGCCCTGATGCAAGCCCTCGCGCTGATGGTACCGCTGGCAAGGTGTACAGAGAGCGACGAGGTGCTGTGGGCCGCCGGCAGATTGCGGTTTGCTCCATACGAGCTGATCTTCTCTTCGCAGAATTTGCCGAGCCGCCTGTATGCCTCGTGCTCTCCAGCAGGCCAGAGAGCTCGATACCTCTTCCCATCCTCAGCCGAGAGCACCTTGGTAGCAGGGGCCTCCGGGATGCTGCCGCCAAAAGCCTCTCAAACCTCTGACGCGCCACCTTGGGGTTCCTTGTCGGTGCGTCAAGCTCCTCGAGCAAGTCTAGGTCCGCGTGGACATGAGCAACCCAAGAACGGAACCAGGGTGAATAGACGGCGTATTGTCTTCCCGCACCGGTGATCAGCTTGCCCGGCGGGACCACGCATGTGTCATGGACGACTTCAAACGCCATGCCCCTCTCCGCCAGCAGCCTCACGATGTTCGCCTCGCGCCGCAGCTCATCAACCTCGTACTCCATGTTGGTGAACAGGTGCCTGGCGCCCCACTCCTCCATCAGGCTTGCGATCCTCACGGGGACGTCCTTACGTTTTCCACCGTCTCAATGTGCAGCGGGATATCTAGCTTCTCCAGGTCCGCCCGTAGCACCTCGAGCGTCCGCAGCATGAAGTCGATGCGGATAGGTGCAGTGAGGTGTGCCTCCCAGTCCTGCGGGCTGACTACAAACAGCCCGATGAGCGGCAGGCCGGCTTCCTTTGCTCTGGCCGAGGCCATGGACAGCGCCGTGTTGTCGGCCGTCCGCAGGTCCATCTTGAACCAGTGCACGACGGCATCGCCGGCCTGGACCTTCCTGCGGGCTGCGGCCGTCTCTTGCTGGGCAGCCTGGAGCTGCTCGACGGGGCGCGGCAGCTTGTTCTCGTTGTACGCCAGGGCGCGGGAGTTGCTCATCTCGTGTGGATAATACTTGCGAAGCACGATGCCATGCTCCTCAGCCTCCCTGTGGAAGGGGTGGGGGTCGGTGAGGGATGAAGCGGTCTTGGCCTTCTTGACCGCTGTGCCGTTGGCGGGCGGTGCCTTGCGTTTGGAAGACATGTTGACGATCTGGGAAGAGAGGAACTTCCTCCCAACCTTCACTGAGCGAGGTGTGGAGGAGGACGAGGAGCAGCGCAAGAGGCTCATACACAAGACGCGCATGAATATATGATGAGGCTTGAGGCTGCGGCACGGGAGGAGGGAAAGGATACAGAAAAGAAAAGAGACACCTACAACAGAAGACTTACCTCCCACAGCAAGCTCATCAGCCATTCCATTCCCTTGGCTGTCATAGTACATGTCTCCGATCTTGGTACCTTGCGTCATGGAACTCGAGATCGATCTTTTGTACTGAACCATCCCTGACCGACGGGCCACTAGCGCGGCATCCTCAGGGCCTTAAGATCCGTTCAGGGTATCCCTGCCCGCTAAACGCTCCAGCTCGCGACCCACTGGCACGTCAGCTCCGTCCGCCCAAGACTTTTCTCCATGCAGAAATATCCGTACATAGTATTAACGTTATCGTCTACATTATGATCAGTGACCTGTTTCCGTTTGCTCGACAGAGGGCTCGCGCGCATCCTTTAAATGATATCTCTCCCGATAAGTCGCCCGCAGCCCCTCTAGCCTTCCGTAATCCGCTTCCCCCTTGAGACTTGCCCGGAACCACTGGATAAAATCATCGAGCCTCTCGTCCGCCACCACCTCCTGCAGGTTGCCGAGCCCACCCGCACAAGCTCGGGAGTGGACGAGCTCGGAGAGCTGGGCCATGTGCTGGCCCCAGACCGGAGACTGCGGTTCAGCATGCATCAGCAAAACGTGCATTTCTGACCTGAGCAAAGATTGAAAGGAGGGAACCCTCGTGTCCCTCAGCGGCAAGTCCTCCCTTTCTTCTGAGGATGATCCATCGTCGCATAAGGCGTGGCCCGCGTTCAGAACAGTTAATGGGATGTAAGCGGCGATGGACTCGTTCTCAGACGCTGGTGCTGGGAAAGGGATAATGGGCAAGCCGATTTCCTCGGCAGAGTATACGATGATGAATGGCCGCAGCATATCGTCCAGTGGATTCCCGGTGGGGGTAACTCGTATATGGGAGTCACCAGGCGCGTTTTGCGGCGATCATGATACTGCGAGGACGAGGGCCGCTTTCGTACCAGTCTCTGATGGAGGCAGGTGATGATCTCTCCTGATCCGAGGTAGCAGAAATAGTGAGGCCGTGAGATAACAGTAGCTCGAAAGCACGTTGCTGGTCAGCTGCGTTGATGGCGATCTCAATATCCTGCTGGGAGGTCAGCGAGAATTCACCCGGGGCCTGACGGAACAAATCGAGTGATCGTGGCGCTGAAAATGTACTACTGACCAGAGGACAAAGACCACCCCGTAATGTACGGCGGCACTGACGGCCCATAGAGCACAAGGGATGCCATGTTGCTGCAAGACTGTCGTCAACAGCCGGCCGCCCTCTACGTCGGGCTCGCGGATAGAGGATAGTTGCTGCTGCTGCTGATGTGATGCCATAGAGAGCAGACTTTAGTGTATGGGATGAGGTTGGCTAGCGACGATGAGCGAGTTCTGGTTCCGGGATATACCCCAAAATATTTGGCAATACAGGTGTCACTTTAAGGGAGGCAAGCAGGAAGGTCGTTGTCGAGTTGTGTCTTCTTTGGCGACGCCGTTTGGAGCTGGGAATTGCCTTACAGTTGGGCGCTTATCCACCAACGAGTCTCACCCAGGCACCGCATAAGCGCCAGCCGTATCCTGGATAGAGTGCTGATTGGCCCAACTTACCCTGCCTCTGTCCTACTGTACGTCTCGCCTGCCCCCAACTGGCTGTGGGCCTCATGCCAAAGACCCTGTACTAACAACGCCCGTCAGGCACACTCCAGCAATGTTTGGTGGGATAGTTATGCCCTACTTAGATCGCCGTAGCCGCGAGCATATCCCCCCTCCCTCCCCCCCGGAAAGGCTCAACAGGGGCTCGAAATCTAAGAATACTGTAGTCTTTTTGCAACCTTCTCTTGCGTTGCAGCCAGCGCGTACTGAGGGGCTGTTGGTTCCCCTTAGTTGAAAATAGTCGTCCTTCGGGGCCGAGAATAGAAGGGATGACCAGATGAGAGCGCCGACCACTGCGAGAGACCACTACAGCCCAACATCTAGCTAACATGTGTATTGAGTATAATAGCCCCCATCATCGAGGTCCAAACCATATGCTGTGTCTGGATTACAAGATATCCCATGTCGACATTTGCAATATTTTCATATTAACTGGAATATTATCATACATAGCCTCGCCTTGCACTTTGAAGACTATTCCCACCTAGTTGTTCTCTATACGTTGTAATTAGCACTTCTCTTTGAGCCAACCATGCCTGCCTCGCGGACCCAATCGCCTGATGCCAGGAAGAAGATGATGGCTGCTTGGAACGCTATCCTCGCGAAAACACCCAGAGGACAAGATCGTACGTTTTTTTCTTCTTTTTCTTTCATATATACCCTCTGTCACAGCTGTGTTTATAAAATACGATTGGAGCTATCAACGTGCTAATGAACTCCTCTTGACAGCTGCCATCCCCCTGCCAACGCAGCGCGACCTATACCAGTGCGCCATGTGGCTACATCAAGAGCTCAGCCACAAAAAGGTGCAATACTATTTCTGCGGCGGGTTCGCCTGCATTAACGTAGGGATGACGGCCCGGACCACCGCCGACATTGACATTGCGGTACCCAACGGCGCGGTCGGCTATGGCACACTTCTTGATCTCTTCAGCACCGGCCCTTTCGTCAAGCATGGTGACAACTACTACTTCTGGGTTGCGGGGGCAACTTCGTCGAGGTGGACGGCATCATCGCGGGTTGGCAGGCCTTCCCTGAGCTCACGAAAGCCCGGCTGATCAAGGTCGGGAACCCGAAGAATCCGGAGCTGCAGCTTGCTTTCCTTGAGCCCGCCGGTCTTCTGCGGTTGAAACTGAGCACGTGGGCGAACGAGACGCGCCGGAATAGCCCTAAGAGGACTGGTGACATGTCCGACATTACGTCGATCCGGGACCTGCTCGCTTCCAAACTGAAGGCGCAGGGGAGGAAGATGGAGCTAGTGAAGACGCTGGATGCGCAGATGAAGAATGGCTTGAAGGACTGGATCAAAGAATTCCGGGATCTGGCGAAGTGGCAGGCTTTAGATCCTAGCATCAAGGCCTGATGACTACAGTTCAGGCTGGCTGGATGTTTGGTAATAACCGAGTGCTGAAGGATCGGGATATTTTACATTCTTGAGCGGTGCGGTCGTATAGGTCAGAAGAGAGACTCACTGTGATTGAATAGCCGAGCCATGGAGACTCAGCCAGAGACTTTTTACACTGGGTTCTATCGAGTTGAAGAGAAATCAAGGACTGCGAAGTCATTTCATGAACATGTGCAACCTGGGTGGTGAACAGGTCATCCCTGGTAGCTGTACAAAGTATAACAGCTTACTACAGAGCCCACCAATGGCGGCTCATTTTTAGCGCCAGAAGAGACCCAGACAACCCTGTAAGTATTGGGGGCCAAACGCCTGGCCGACTAACTGCTGTGCACCTATACCTCCCTCTGATTTATTCCCGTCACAGCACCCAAAACAACCAACCCCTCCGTAATGATCTCAACAACGCCAAACCAGAGAATTCCACCATGTCTTTCCTGTCGTCAATTCACACCCGCTACCTGGCATGGTCACACTCAACGCCACTACCAGACCTGCCAGACACGCCAGCGCCCGTGTTCCAGCGCTGGCACGCCTTCGACAGATCAAGCTGCCAATGGTTGCCTGTTGGGCCCACCGGCCATGTGCCAGACGCAAGGGGCCCCAGCCAGAGAAGTTCAACACCACCACCACCAACCTTACGACTTCTCACCTGGAATGTCGATGCTTTCGGCGACAACCACGAGTCCCGCATGGACGGGATTCTTTCCAGACTCCAGCAGATGCTCGACGTGGGCGGGAGCGAAGGCGGTCCCGACATCGTGTTCTTCCAGGAAGTGTCGCGAAGGGCCCTCGCGCACCTGCTCCAGCACGCATGGGCCAGGGAGCACTGGGTCTCAAGCGAGGCCGACGAGACGAATTGGTCCGACGGCGTGCCCTTCGCCACCATGACCCTGCTTTCCCGGGCTCGATTTGGCGTTCTTTCGGGCGGTGACAATAATAAGAGTATCCCTACTACTAGTGGGTGGTTCGCCTCGCCGGGTCCGATCTGGAGAGTCAACTATCCAAGCCGCTTCAAGCGAGACGCTCTCTGCTGCGATGTCACCTACGGAGGAAGCAGGACTACAACGCCAACCCGCATCCGTCTCGTCAATGTGCATCTGGATTCCCTTCCCGTCCAGCCAAACCAGCGACCGCGTCAGGTGGCTATCGCCGCCAGCCTCCTCCGCACAGCCGGCGTGGGCCATGGAGTCATCGCCGGCGACTGGAACCCTGTATCGCAGGAGGACGCGGCCCTGGTGCAGAAGAACGGGCTGGTAGATGCCTGGGAGAGGCTGCATCCTGGGGAGGACGGGTTTACTTGGGGGCTGGATGGCAAGGGCGATCCGTTCCCTGCGGGACGGCTGGACAAGGTTGCCATGCTGGGCCTCACGCCTGTGGATATCAGAGTTGTACACCCAGAGGTGGTCCCATCAGCACGGACAGATCCTGGAGGGGAAGGGGTGCCGTGGAGTGATCACTCAGGCCTTTTCTGTAGCTTCAGCCTTGGTGCTGATGATGTGACAGAATAGGTACACCTGCATATTTATATGGAGTTTGAAGTCCAACTGCAGTGCGCTTCTTGGCCCCTATGTCTTTCTTTCTATGTCTAGCTGTACTTGCCTGGGCACATCTCACTGCTCCTGTACCCACTCAACATTTGGGATACAAGTCCTTAACTTGTATTGCTGCTGCTCATTCTCGTCATGTGTTTTCTGCTTCCTCATGGGTCTCGGGTGTGTAAAGGTTGTAGAATTTGCAGACATCATCTGGGAAATAGGTGGTTCCCCCTCTTCTCCAGGGGTCCCGCTTAAGCCATTAGCCGCTGAACCCTTCTGTAGTCTGGGGAGCTCCTTGGGGATCTACCCTGAGCTCTAAGCTCTCTACTCCACCAAATACTAGTACCGAACCCCTGTAAGAGCCCCCTGCTTTCTACCTAGCCTGCAACCTATCCTTCTGTATGTCAAATGTCATGTACATGCACGTCACCAGTCACAGAAACACTCACTTAGAAAAGAAGAAAAAAAGAGTAGGTAATGATGGCAGGTATGAAGAAGTCCTAACCACATTTTATTGCATTGTCCTTATCATGTTGGAAGAGGCTTCTTGATGAGCCTGAGACAACAGCCAGCTATCGGCTAAACCGTGTGTCATCCATCCACTCATCCATCCATCCATCCATCCATCCATCCATCCTCTAGATGCCCCTGCGATACTTGTCCTCCTGTCAGGGGCGGTAGCTATCACCCGAACGGCCACGGCGGCGCTTCGGGCTGACGAAAGGGTTGCGCGAACGGGAACGGGAGGGCCGGCGAGCACGCTTGTGGCCAGCGACGGCAGCAGAAGAAACAACAGCACGGCGCTCGCCGGCGGCCACCAGCTGGCCCATGCGGAAGCCCTCCACATAGGCGCGAGCCTGAACAGGGTCGCTCATGTCGACACCCGAGCCGACGACCGGCTGTGAGGCGGGCGCGACCTCGTGCTCCTGGTCCTGGTCCTTCTTGTTCTTGTCATCCTCTGCCTTCTTCTTGTCCTTGGCCGCGATGACCTCCTTCTTCTTCTTCTTGACCACCTCGACGTCCTTGTTGCGGCGCAGGACGCCGTTACCAGCAGCCATGGAGATGGGATCGCCGACGGGCCAAGTTCGCACGCGCTGCAGGGCCCGGCGCACCAGGTAGTCCCTGGCGCTCTCCGCGTTGGTGAAGGGACCTCCCACGTCGGCGACGACGTCGGTGGCGAGGGTCTTGGTCGCGCCGACGGTGCCACGGACCTTTCCGCCCTCCTCGTTGAACTCGACGGCCGGGTGGTGCAGGCCGCGGCGCAGGCACTCGTAGTTGAGCTTGGTCATGGCCGAGGCGTCTTGGGGGGGCGTCGAGGGCTCGCCGAAGATCTCGTCCATGAGCTCGGTGAGGCTTTTGGCCTGCCAGTTGTGGGTCGTGTCGGCGGCAGGATCGACAGGGCGAGGAGACGCGGTGGCGGCGCGGGGAGGGGTCTGAGGGTCGGTGGCCCTGGGCTCTGGGGCCACGCTGGGGCTCTTGCTGGTCTGGGGTGGCTCGAGGGTCGCGCCGAGGTGGCGACGCAGGTTGGCCGCGAAGCGCTCCTGGGGGTGGTGGTGGCGGCGGCGGCGGTGTTGGCGACGGAGACCTCGGTGCCGCTGTGGTCGCTGTAGCCGTCGTCGCTGCGCGTGGGCACAGCTGGTGGCTCGATGGCTGGACCGTCTTGAGAGCAGCGGCAGAGTTGGTTTGGTTAGTTTTTGATGATGGGTTTAACGCGTGGAGTTGTTTACCACAGCGAGAGAGAGCGCGTTGTGTTGACGCGTGAGGGGAGGGATTTGGGAAGAGGGCATCGAGAGAGGCAATAGGGGAGGAGGCATCTGAGGCATGGATGGATAATAACATACCGTCGCCAGGTGGGATCTCGCCCTCCTCTAGCTCAGAGTCAGAGGGCATCTCGACATTGTCGTTCTTCTCCTTCTTGAGGCTGCTGCTCATTTCTGCCGTCGCAGCAGTGTCAATGCTCTGCATGGCCTGTTGATGACATTCTATGTATTGGTGCTCAGATACTTACTGAAGGAAAACATCTGTCTCGACAACAGAGGACAGTCTGAGGAAGATGGGAGGAGGAGAGGTGGAGAGGTGGAGGGGTGGTGGGTTGTCTGTAGCAAGACAAGAGAGAAGGAAAAAGGAGACCTCTAAGTGGGGGGAGCAGGAGGTGGATGGTCGCTATTTTTGGCAGCACATTGGGGAGGGAAAAAAACAATATCATCTGATCTTTGCATACTGATAAGCCAGATCCCAAGAAAAAAAGAAAAAAAGAAAAAGAAAGCCACTAAAAACCTTATAGACACGCACCATGGAATATGATAGTGTTTTGGGTCATTCAACCATCACCCTACCCAGCACTCATCTCCCTCATCCTCCCAGCATCCACCTCATGTAGAAATATTCCAGGACTACCCTTATGATTCGATACAGCAGTCAACTAGTTCATCAGTCCCTCCATCTCCTCCCCCTTCTCCCACCTAACAATATTCTTCACCTGCGCCTCATACCACGCGGTAAAGATATCCTTCTCAGCATAGCCCGTGTGAGGTGTCAGCAGCACCTGGCTCCTCCCCTCCGCCCCCATCTCGTCGTCCGCCACCTGCTGTCAGCGGGCAGAGGCTCGATCTCAAACACGTCGACACCCGCAGCCCTGATCCTGCCCTGCTCCAGCACCGCCAGCAGGTCCTCCTCCACGACGATGGGCCCCCTGCTCGTGTTGACAAAGATGGCATCCTTCTTCATCCGGCCCAGGTCGTCAGCGGTGACCAGGCCCCGCGACCGGTCCGACAGCACAACATGCACGCTCAGCACGTCCGCCGAGGCAAACAGCTCCTCCCGGCCGACGGCAGCAAACACACCCGCCTCCAGTCCCGCGGCCCGCGCCTGCTCGTCCGCCTTCTCCTGCGTGAGGTTCGGGCTCCAGGCCACGACCCGCATCCCGAACGCCCCGTGCATGATCCGCGCCACCGCCAAGCCCAGCCTGCCCAGCCCCAGGACGCCCAGCGTCTTTCCGGCCAAAGGTACCGCCACGTCCGACTGCCACCCGCCGGCCTTGACCGAGGCGTCGTCGGAGAGCAGGTTGCGGGCCAGGGCGAGGATCAGGGCTACGCAGTGGTGTGTGGTGCTCTCGCCCGAGGACGGGGCTCCCGCCACGGGGACGCCTGCCTCGCGGAGGGCCGGGAGGTCGAGGCCTTTGTTGCGGAGGCCCGTGGTGAGGAGGAGCTTGAGGCCGGGCAGCCTGGCGATGAGCTCGCGGGGGATGGGTGTGCGCTCCCTCATCGTGCCTGGGAGAATGTCAGTGAGGGGATAATAGACAAGTACGGCGAGAAAAGAAAAGAGAAAAAAAAAGAGCAAAGGATGTGTGAGGGGGCTTTGAGTTTTCGATTTTTTCAGTACAGATGATGGGGAAGGCCTCCAGCCGGGCCACGAGCTTGTCTTTCTCATCCTGAGGCGTGTCTGGGTGGTTGTAGGGCAGGAGTGTGTCGCGGAAGATGGTCACTTGGAACCGGCTCGGGTCCAGTTTCTGAAAGATGGGCTCTGCGAAGCCCTGGTAGTCGTCCAGAACAGCAACCTTGACGGCGCCTGCCATGTTGATTGGTCGTGCTTGAGGAGCGAGGCAGACGACAGACTGGTTGATATTTGCAACAGCGGCCAGGACTGCCTTCGGTAAGACAAGATGTGCAGGGTCGAAAAGAGTTGTAGAGAATGTCGTCTCTCTCTCTCTCTCCCTCTCTCCCTGCGTCGTGTGTACCTGTGTGTCTATGTCTCCCTTAAATCATCAAGGAAAGAAATGAGCGTTCTTGTGGGAGAGAGAGATGCCGGCATCAACACGGCCATGTCGTCAGTCCCGCCCCCGCATGAGTGGATAGTATATTTGGCTCCCGTCGGCCGGACTGTCTCTCCCGGAACTGCAATTACCCGGAACACCCCCACAAGCCGTGGGTGGGTGGTGGTGAGTGGTGAGTGGTGAGTGGTGGAGCCGTACGCCTCAGTATGACTTCTCTCGCGCGTACGTGCCGTGAAGGAGGGAGGAAAGACTAGGGTATCAAATTTCGTGCGAGAAGAAGACGCGAGCTCTGCACAGCAGGCCAGGGAGACGTACCGGCCTACATATATACCCAAGCGGGTTCATCAGGCAGACGCTGGCCTGAGGTGGTAAGCAGTGCTGCAGATGGACATGTTGAGCCGAATGATAAAAGATCAGTGTGCACCTGTGAAACGCTGGGAACGCCCTCTGTACCAAAAGAAGAAGAAAGAGACGCTCCCCTTCCCCCTTGCCCGTAGAGTAATAGATAGAGAAGAATTCAGACTTCCCAAGACGTAACGAAACCCGCAGTCCAATGGCCTGTCTCAACAACAACCAGACCTCTCTATATCCCATGTGCGCTCCACACACCGCCCATGTTACCTCCGCTCTCCATCACTGTCTGGCCCCAATCCGCCCAGTTGAAATCCTCGTTCATGTCGATGTCGATATCCTCTGGGTGCATCCCCTCGCCCGGGCCGCCGGCAAGCGGGAAATCGAACGTGGGATTCGAGCGCTGCCCTGCGCCGCCGACCGGTGGTGTCGCGCTTATCGGCCCGCCGCTGCTCCCTGTGGCAGACGGTGTCGTCCCGAACGAGCTCGAGTTGGGCGTGTCGTTCCACATCCACGGCGGGAGGTTGCCCTCGACCCTGAGCGCGTCGAGGAGTGGCGTGGCCTGCATGCCAGAGCCCGTCGCCATGGTGGTCGCAGGCCCACCACTGGGGCGTTGGCTGGTGCTATTGTTGTTTGTGTTGTTGGCGAAATTGCCGAGAGTGGCGTCCTGCCGTGGGATCTCGCCGCCGCCGCCCATGAAGGGGAACCCGGCGACGCTCGTCGCCGCGCGCGCGAGATCCTGATACCCGGGCGCGAACGCGATCGGCCACATATTTTGGGGTAGAAACTGCGGGCTGCTCACGATATCCTCCACCTGGCTCATTATGTGTGGGTCGTGCAGGTCTGGTCGCTGCGCAGGTCCGCTGACATTCATACTACTATCTGTTGGCCGGTTTGCAGCCTTCGGCACGCTGCTCGTCTGGCCGCCTGACTGCGCTGGGGTGAAAGGCCGCGGTTGTTGGTTCAGCATCTCCGGCGGCAGGGGCGGCGCGTCTACCAGCTTGCGCCAGCGCTCGAGCGCGATCGCGCTCTTGACAGACCCAGGCATGGCTGCGAAGCTGAGCGGCACCGGTGCCTTGCTCCGCTCCTGGACCTCAAGCTGCTGTGCCGCGTCTGGATCGGCCTTGAGCCTCGCGATTTCCGCCTCGCGATGCTTCTTGGCCTTGAGGTAGATCCTCTTCAGCGGCAGCCACATCGACTGGTGCCCGGCGATGCGATCCAGATCGTCCGGCGACGGGTTGGCGAAGACGGAATTGAGAGCTGCCCAGGCGCGCTCTACCCCGGCGGCCCAAGGGCGGCGAGCAACCTCCATGAGGACGTAGGCGACCGCGTGCCACTGCGTGTACGTCTGGAAGAGCCACTTCCACTGTCTTGACCTCGGGTCGGAGTTCAGCTGGTGGTTGTACTCGAAGATCTCGGTAGCGGCCGTGAAGATGCGCTCTCGTATTTCGTCGGACAGCACCTGGCCGTCGGCACCGGGTAGGAGCACTGGTTGGTAGATGACGAGGGTCATCTTGGCCACGATGACGCGCGCAATGTTGGCGGCTGTCCAGAGCTGGGCGCTGCAGGACGTGGAGGCGTCTTTGAAGTACCTCTCCTCGACGTTCTCGTAGATGGACCGCACCATGCTCTCGCGCTCCTCCAGCGAGATGGCAACGTCTCGGGGGCACTGCACAGGCGAGGCGGAGGAGACAACATATAAGCGTCGGGCGGCGGCGCAGACTTCGTATCGTATGAGGGAGAAGGTCATATCCGTCGCGCCCTGGCGAGGCTGCGGCATCTCTGTTGTCTCGTCCGTGAGGTCGGTGTCATTGATGTTGAGCGGGAGTTCGGTGTCGAACGTCTTGTCCGCGATGGTGAGCTCGGTCCCTTGGTCCTCTGCTGATCGCAGGTCTAGAATACACAGTGCCCAGAAGAGCCTTCGTCGCATTTCGATTTCCAGAGGGTCAGCCCGGGAAGATACATGCCGTCCCGGTGGAGGCCCATAGACTGTCCGATTCGGACAGCAAGACCTGTCAGGGTCCAGCAGAACCTGGTATCATCGTGGCGCCTGACGAGGACGAGGAACACTATGAAGGCCTGAAGCACCACCAGCTCTGAGGTGGTGATGAAGTTGGCCTTGGCGAGGGACTGCTCCAGGGCGAATCTGTACTTGCTCAAGAGCTCATCACGCTCGACGCCGAAATTCGTTTGCACCTGGCAGGCTGTTAGTCAGGTTACACAGCAGGGCTTAGTCTTGGTGCTGTGTGCTCACATCAGACGCGTCTATCGAGGTGATAGCGGCAAAGTAGATCGCAAACATGAGACACTCGTTGGCCGGGCCGATGTTGTCGAGATTCTTCCTCGTCTCCTTGACCAGCTTGTCGACGGTCGGAATGTGTATCACCTTGACGATAGGGTCCACGTTCTCCTGGTATAGCTGCCACATGTAGGGTATCTGCGATGGGAGGGGATGAAGGGCCCTCAGGTCGACGTCGGCTGATCTGTACCCGAAGATGAACGCGTGGTGGTCACAGCCGCGGCGGGTTGTGGCTGCAGCCACAAGGCTCTCGTCGTCGGAAACATCAGATTCCCCGTCCGTCAGCCGTTGCGTCTCGTTCCGTATCTCGTCGAGCTTTTGTCCTGGTTAGCTCCGCTTGTCAATTACAGCAGGAGGATGCGTGCCGAAGCAGCGCGATGCCTGCACTGACCTCGTCTGTGATCTTGGACCAGAACACGCTGCTGACGTATCTGGTCTTGCCATGATCGTTGATGACCAGCCTGCCGAATTTCTTGTTCACGCTGTCCTGCCGCTGAGGAGCGTTGGTCGAAGAACTGGAATTGAAGTTGAATGGCGACGGCCTGCCGTCACTCTGCCCCATGGGCGAGCCTTGGCTGTGCGAGCTACCAGCGGCAATACTGTCCGCCCTCTCGTTCCGATGTCCTGAGCTGGGGGTATACGAATCCCCCCCGATGTTGGCCGCGGTCTCGGGCGAGTTTCCAGTGCTCGAGTTGTTCTTTGCCGTCTCTACTTCGATCTGGCCGCTCAGCTCCTCCACGATGCCCTCCAGCTTTCGCAACCGCTTCATCAGTTCGATCTCGCGCTCGCTGGAGGGCTGCTTGGGTGGCGCATTTGGGTCTTTGGGGCGCGGTCGGCGGGGCGCGCGGCCGGGCGCAGGAAAAATACACGGGATCTGGGCCCTGCGACAGTTCGAGCACGGCATGTGCTTGTCGCACCTAACCTTCCTCCTCCGGCAGGTCACGCAGCTTCGAGGGTTCAGGCGTTCGGAGGGGTGTCTGTCGGCGTATACACGGACGCACCAGGGTAGGCAGGATGAGTATGCGGTCGCGGCGAGGGTCCATTGTGGCTAGCTGTGGCATGGCTGTGTGAGGAGTCCTGCGGGACGTTGTCGGCGAGAGACTCGACCGGACTGGCCGGGTTTGGCGAATTCGACAGAGACTTGGGTTGATCCGAGCCGTCCATCTCAGATGTTCAATGCGAGGCTCGACAAAGGACGGACGCGGTCCGGTTGGTGGGAATAAGCCGTTATGCGCTGAGCCAAGGAGGTCGTATCTTGGGGCGAGCTTCTTTTGTCTGGGTTCAGGCTCCGAACTCCCCGTCAGGGCCAGGCCAGGCCAGAAGTCGTGGCACAGAGGCTCAAGGCCAAGATCTTGAATTGATGTCGTGTCCCAAGCTCTGGTACTGGCTCGCCCCCAAGTCCGTTTACCCCTCGCTCTTCTGCCGTGCGCACGGGGCCTGCAGCGTCAAATCCGTCAAGAGCCTATGCTGTTGGAGAGCGCGCGAGACGATTGGATTTGTAAAACCCAGACTAATGACCAGCGAGCTCCTTGGGACCGGAAAAGAGGAATGGTCGCTCTGGCAGGTGATCTACCGTACGGGTGGGGGGGTTCCTCTCATCCGTGGGAGTGAGGTGTGTGGCGTGTGGTTGAGGAGGAAAATAGAGGTACAGAAGGCCCCTGGGAGAGTTTGAAGATGTAATTCTCTCTCGCCTTGGGCCGTCTTACTCGGTGCAGTAGACCGCAGCGTCAGAACTGCATGCGGCCCACTTTCATCCACCCACCATGCGGGAGGCAAACCGCCTCAATGCCGGGGCCGGGATCGGGACCGGCCACAAGGCACTACCCACTGCACCAGGCCTCTTGTGGTGCTGATGAGCTAATCTGACAGACAATGCCCCCCCCCCCCATGGGTGCTGGCTTGCTGTTGACGCGGGTAGGGCGGGGCCTGCAGCAGCAAGCCACAGGCAGCCCTTTTGGTGGCGATCCTGGGTGTGTCTTGGAGCGTCGACGGCGCCGGGACCGGACCCACTTCAAAGCAGTTTCTCTCGGGCGCTTCAGAATTAGTGGTGGTCTTGGTCATCGGCCAGTGGCTGCTGGCACATCGTCTTCGGCTTGTCCAGTCACAGCTTCTCGATAGGGGGGGGGCAATCAGGTTCGTTTCGCATGAAATGCCTCCACAAGCGCTTGGAGTGCAGCCCCGAGCTGCAGGTCTCAAGCGTCCGTTCCGGCGAGTGACCACGCCGGCAGCGAGGCAGCGAGGGCAGCTCAAAAACGCTCAATTGCGCCATGCCTTTATTATACCTGGGCTGATGTAGCACTCGGCAGATGCCAAAGAGCTAGGCGGATCGGCTTTCCGCTCTTCCGCACGTCGAAGGATCTGCCGCACACTTTAGGGATGGGATCTCTCTCGCGTTGGCTCTCGGCTGAACGAGGAGCACTCTCATCGTCTGTGGTGGCTCTTACGACTGGTGAAGATCTGTCCATCGGTGCCAACCACGTCGAAGTCGAAGTGCAGCCCGACGAGCAAGATCAAAAGGGTCCATCTGGGGCATTGGGCTCAACTTGCCCCCGTCTCGGCGGGTCCAGCCTCGATATTAGCTAGGGGATGAGCTGCTTGCCTGCTAGCCGCAACTACCGCAACTTCCGCATGGCCGAACGGCAGGGTGCACGTCGTTGAAATCCGGGAGTCTGCGATATTTCCTGTCCGGAGCCTGCAGAGGACCGTCAAGTCGCCCTGCGTCCACCGAGCGACATCTCATGCGCAGTGTGTGTTCTTGCCCAAGGGCCCACTACCGTCGCCAAGAACCTCATGCGATGCCCGCCCGACCGTGGCCAGTTATGGCACGACGAGAAGTTGTCGCAGAGATTCGGACAGTCCGATGTTGTCTATGATGAGTCTCAGGCCATGATGAGTCTTGCTCCGCAATCGATGCCGCACTGAATCATTTTGACGAGCCCTGGCCCTGTGTTCCAGCTACTGCGACGCGGTTTCTTGTGGCTTGCCTTAGCCCTGCGCACCAATGACGCTGTTCCATGTCATGCTCAAGAAACGGTCTCGGGAGGAGGCATTGTCTGCCTAGACGCCCTCATGCTTACTCTACATAGAGAAGGCAGCCCTGGGGGTGGCACGCTCCATGTGCGTCCGTCCGACGCGCCTTCCGCAACCTCTGAAGACGACACAACAGGTTGGGTGGGATGTCGCGGGCTGGTAGATGGCCTGCTGTTAGGATGTCATGGGCTCTGGCCCTGGCTGCGCTGCTTTCGTCATCGCGGCTGTCTCGAGTCTAAGTGAGAGTCGGAGTATACTTCCGGCATGAATGCTGGGGCATCAAGGAAACCCTTCCTAGGCTTTGCTGCCTGTCTGGCACCTTACACAGAGGGTCTTTGCCAGCTCACAACGCCCTGTGAGTCAAGATGCTCTGCCGCCTGACAATGCTCGAGCGTCTGCTCAGAGCGAGGCCGAGGCCTGCTGAATGTGATGGGTTGAATGTCAGTGGAGCCATGAAGATAGGCAAACAGACGAGATTCATGGTAACTCGGTAGATACAATAGTAGACACATGAGTCTGCGTCGTCCACCACTGGTGGTTCATGAACAAGTGAGAGCGGGGATGGGAGGAGCACTTCGGCAATCACTGCGACCATCGTGCCTGCACATACTTGCTGTGTAAACTCTACCGCCATGCTAACATAATCAACCAGGACAGCCACCCTTTTCGAAAGCGTATCCGTAGCATAGACCGAACTCACAGCTTTGTACCTTGGAACTAATAAAAGAGAAAGAAGAAAAAAACATATCAAGGCTCTGTTGCAAATATTGTCTCCGGTATGGCGGCTACTACTTACAGTAGCACAACGGCCGCCCACACAATGTGGTCGAGAATTATCACCGAGGCTAGACTCTCTGAAAGGCCCCACCAGGGATGTACCGAAAACTCGTCCCACGGCAGAGGAAAATCTCAAGATACTTCTCTCCTATCTGCTGAGCTCGATCTGGACCAGATCTAGAGTCTCGCAGTGATCGCCAGAATGCCTTGAGATCGAGGATTAGTAGTCTCACACCCGCGTTTCTCAAAGCAGGGACACCAGCTGTCGTCAAGCCCTGGGCGGTGCTCGCTTTCGCTTGGCCCTGTCAACACCCTCTGCAGCCTCCTTCATTGGCTGTCTTCCCGGTCCTCGCACTTCTCAGAAGTCCGATCCCTGCTCATCGATATCCACATGGACATCTCCGATGCAAGGCACCGCTCAATGCTGCCACGATGCCTTTCCTCTGGGACATCGTTTGGACCCACGAGGACAGGGGCGACTTCGAGGAGGTTTCTCTTGAGGACGAGCCTTAACATCCACGATGCGCCGCCGACATGATCTGTGTGTTCCGTGTGCCCCGGCTGACAGGTTCGAGAAGTCCACGGCAAGGCAGGACGGCTTGCTGGACGGAGCTGCAGCACGTGTGATCGATGAATAAGGTGACTCTAGCAGAAAATCTTATCGGCATCGACATTTCTTTCTGTCTTCTCTTCCGCGACCATGGCGCCAGACAAGCCGAAGCCACCCTGTGTGCACCAGCGACGGGCTATCCAGAATGGCGAGCTGGTCAAGGGTCCAGAGGAGATCTTGGATCCATGCGAGCAGTGCAAGGCGGAGGGCCACCGGGCGCTCATCTACAGACTGAAGTTGATCGCCGGCCTGTTGATGCCGTTTGCCCTTCAGGCTCTCGACGTTACCATGTGAGCCTCCGGCATCGGGCTTTGCGAGGTAGATTGGTCGTTATAGATGGATGAGACTAACACGAGGCTTCAGCGTAGCGAGCGCCCTGCCTTTCATCGCCATCGATTTTAGTAAGAAGCTGTCCATGCCGAGCAGCATGAGATTGCCCGTGGCTGACTTTACCCACCAGACGAGGTTGCTGAGCTCAACTGGATCGTCTCGGCCTTCAACCTGACCAGCGCGGCATTCATCCCGTTCTGTACGCCTCATCGGCCCGCGACGCGTGTACCATCTGCTCCCGACCGCTGACGAGAACTTGTTTAGGGGGCCAGATGGCGGACATCTTCGGCCGGCACACCTCTCTCCAGGCTGTTCTCCTCCTCATGACCCTCGGCAGTGCCCTCTGTACTGGGGCGCCCACGACGTCCTTCCCCGTCCTCCTCCTCGGCCGTGGCTTCCAGGGTGTCGCATGCGCCGGCATCAGCGTCCTGGTGCGCGTCATCATCTCCGACAAGGTCAGCCTGCAGGAGAACGCCAAGAACTGGTCCTTCTTTGCGCTCACGGGCGGGTGCTCGTACGCCGTCGGGCCGGTCGTCGGCGGGTACCTGACCAGCGCGAGCTGGAGGTGGTGCTTCGGGATCAACCTGCCCATCTGCATCCTGGGCATCATGATCGTGTTCTTTGTGCTGCGCGCGGAGCTGGTGGGCCCACAGCCCCTGGCCGGTGTCGACGACGAGGTTGTGTCGACGGCGCAGAGGGCCGAGGCCGCGCCGACGGTGGTGCGTCGGCTCATGACGATCGATGTTGGCGGCCAGCTGCTCTTCCTGTTCGGGTTCGGCCTGATCATCCTCGCGTTCACGTGGGCAGGTGACACATATGCATGGAGCTCGTACGAGGTCCTCGTTCCCCTGGTCCTCGGCGGCCTCCTCGCCGCGGCCTGGCTGGGCTATGAGTACCTGATGGCCCCAGGCCGGGCCCTCGGGAAGAGGTTCCCTTCGCAGAGCCCAATGATCCCATGGCGCTTTATCAAGAACCGCAATGTGGGCCTGCTGTTCTATATCAACTTTTCGACAGGCATGGCCATCTACAGCGTGAGCCTCCCGCGACCCAGGACCTGCTCGATACCGGGATTGCTGACTCCTGCGTCAAGGTGCTCTACTATGTCGACCTCTACTTCACCCTCATCCTCGGCTATTCGTCCAGCAAGGCCGGCGTCCAGCTCCTCTACTACACGCCTGGCATCGGGGCGGGTGTCTACCTCGCCATGCTCTTCTGCAACGTGTGGCCGCGCGGCACCTTCCTGCCCCTCTTCCTAGGGTCGACCATCGAGGCGGTAGGCATCGGGCTCCTCGCGTGGGCCATGTCGACAGGCCACGTTGCCAACATCTACGGGATGGTCGCCTTTAGCGGCGTGGGCACCGGGCTGCGCTTCATGCCGGGCACCCTCCACGCCGTCGGTTTCTTCCCAGAGTCCATCGCGAGCATCGTGTCGCTGATGGGGATCGCCATGCCGTTTGGAGGCGCGCTGGCGCTGACGATCATGACGACGGTGTACAACAACCTGGCGGCCGCGGATCCCAAGATGGCCATGGTCTGGGCGTTCGTGGCGATCTGTCCGTTCATGGGAGTCTGTATCGTGTGTGCGGCCTGTCTGGGGAATGTGGGCATCGTCAGGCCCAAGGCGGGCGAGGAGGGCGAGGAGCCGGAGCATCATGTTACCGAGGGGAGCTACCTGCTTGCGCTGCTGAGGCACTGGAGGGCAAACAGCACCCGTGGTGCTGCGAATGGACCAGAAAATGGCCAGGCGGGTCTGGTGCCTGACGAGAAGAGGTCGGATGGAGTGCCCGTCTCCGCCCACTGAGCAGAAGCAGAGAGAGAGAGACACCCAAAGGCTATTGACTCATAGTCTGTGATATTCTACAGAAAAGAAGAGATGATATTGAGGTGGGAGCCAACAAAGATTACTTAAGTAGTACTATAATTTATATTCTAGATTTTACTGTAGTATTGTATGATCGTCGCTGCCACGTGAAATGCCTGACAGGGATCCTCTCCTGCACAGCAGCTTCCTTCCCTGCTCCTCGACGCTAGACCTCGGCTGAACACGATGGACGGCCCACGTTCCTTCTCCTCATACACAACCACACACAGCCCTGGGCAATGGCAAAGGACACCTCCTCCCCCTTGTCATGAGCCCTCCACCATGCTTTCTCCGTGGTGCAGGTCATGTGGTCATCTGTTGCCTCCTCCGAAATCCAGCAGCTCGTCCACCACCTCGGCTGTCCGTAATCCGCCTGTCAACTCATTATGAGATCGCACCGTGTACATCGCCCTCGACACCGCCCTCACGACGCACACTACACTCCTTCTCCCTCTCATCACCGCCACCACCATCATCACCCGTACCGTCCTCCCACCTGAGATCTGTGCTCGTAAGACCAGCACCACCCAGCATGCCCACTAAACGCTCCTCGGCCCAGACCAGGCCCTCCTCCTCCTCCTCCTCCTCCTCCACCAACGACAAGGCCACAAAGAAGAACAAACCTGACCCTTCCCCACCACGCCCAAGCGCAAGCGTGATCCTCCTCTCCCCAACCAACGAAATACTCCTCCTCCATCGCGTCCAGACCTCCTCCTCCTTCCCCTCCGCCCACGTCTTCCCAGGCGGCAACCTCTCCTCCTTCCATGAGCCCGCTCTGCCTGCCGCCCCGGACACACCCCTCTATCATGTCGACGGACCCGCCTACCGCCTTGCCGCCATCCGCGAGACCTTTGAAGAGTCTGGCCTCCTCCTCGCCCGCCGTCCCGGTTCCGACGCCCTGGTCAACCTCGGTGGTAGTGGTGGCGGCGACGACGCCGCCGCCATAAACCGGGCCCGCAAGGCTGTGCACGCCGACGAGCTCCACTTCACCCGCTGGGTAGAGACCGAGCTGAACGCCGAGCCGTGCGTGGATGATCTCGTCCCCTTCACGCGATGGATCACCCCGCCCAACGTGCCGAGGCGGTTCACCACGCAGATGTACCTGTTCCCTATGCCCTTTCCCTCCTCCTCGCAGGCAGACAGCAGCAGCAGCAGCATGGAGGGCGACGTGGATGTGTTCGCGACACCTACTAGCGACGGCGGGGTCGAGCACACGGCGGCCACGTTTGCGCCCGCATCGGAGTGGCTGGCGCGGCAGACGCGCGGGGAGATCGTGTTGTTCCCGCCGCAGCTGTTCCTACTGACCATGGTGGCGCGGGTGTTTGCGGGTGTGGAGGGCGGTGCAGGTAGGGATCTGCAGGCGACATACAAGGCGCAGAGGAGGGCGCTGCTCGAGTTCGTCACGAGGGTGCCACCATCGCCCCAGGAGGACGACGAGGCAGGGGCCAGGAAAGTTCACCCTACGGCCTTGATACCCTGGACCGACAAGGTCATGAGCCCGGCTGTGTTGTTCGTGCGGGCGGGTGACAAGAGGGTCGTGCTGGGGCTGGACAAGCCTGGCCTGGAGCTCAAGGGGAGCGGGCGGGGCGGGGACTTCGAGAGGGTGGTCTTGGTAAATTTTAGCAAGGAAGGGCCTAGGAACGTGGAGGTTCGGGACAGAGAGGAAGTCCTGGGGGAGGAGAGGGGGCCAAGGAGAGAGAGGCAAGAGAACAGAGTGAGAATGCAAGGATATAAGACTTTATAGAGCGGCAGTGTGCGCTATACATAGAGGGCGGCATTAGACCGAGGGCGCAGCTCCATATTCAGTGCATCTGTTTGTTGTCTTGGGACTCTATGCTTTAACACTCTGATATTCAGCGCCTAAATCAATAATCCTGCAATATGCTCCGCGCTTAGATGAGTATCTAGTAGTTTGAATCTATAACCCTCTCTCTCTTTCTCTCTCTCTCTCTCTCACGCACACAAAAAAGAAGAAAACAAAACAGAGAAAAAGAAGAAAACAACTCATGCAAGCAATGCAATGCTATACTCCTAAAACCGCTTTCTTTCCTTACCATGCAGGTTCACTTTCCACAGACAGCATATGCTTCTGGACTCACACCACTTCTTCACGGCATGTGGCGAGACCTCGCCATCGTGCCCGACCCTCGTCAGCTGTCCAGAGTTCAGCCACGCCGCCAGGTCCTCGAGGATGATCGGGTCGTACATCAGCATCTTCTCGTGCCAGGACGGCTCCGAAGGGTCGGCCGTGCGGGGCGCTGATGTGATTGCCCTGGTAATGAGATTGTAAAGTGCAGATTGCTGGTCGGATGGGCTGAGGTTGAGCGAGATCTCGGTGTCGTCGCTGATAGAGACATTGTGCCCAGAAGGCGAGAATTGCTGTTCAGGCGATGACACACCGGTGTCGCCTTCACTGTCGAGGTCAGAGTCTTGAATCTCATGGACTGGTCGACCTGCCGCTTTTTTGCGTTTCGGTGTCGAGATTCCGCGTTTGGGCTTTGGGGAGGGCGGCGGCAGTATAGGCCTAGCTGCCTTCTCTATTGCGGCGGCATCTCCTTTTCGAGGTCGACCGCGCTTCTTGGGCATAGCAGGCTCGTCACTCTGCGCTGCCTCCTTCTGCATTTCAGCGCCCCGTCCCGCTTCGGTGCCATCAACATCTGTCGTGGCAGCCTTCTTGGGCCTGCCGCGCGACTTCTTTGCTAGCGGAGCAGATACTGCCGGATCCTCTTTAGGCGATGCTGGCTGCTTGCGCTTCGGACTGTTTAGGATAGAGCTTGTCGAGAAGGGCGCTGTTTGACCTAGAGGTTGGTTCTTACTTTTCCAACACTGGTCTAGCAAGGAGATCATCGCAGTTCTGGTCCTAACAGCCTTGAAGCCGAATTTGGAGACCTCCTTGGCCAACTTCGTGTCAGTGAACAGTTCAAAATTCGGTCGCGGCTTTTGTGAACTAGACGCAGCCCTCCTTGAAGGCTCTTCCCTCTCTTCCTGCGTTTGCTGTTGATTGCTTGGAGGAGGCATTTCGTCTTCCAGCAGGTCCGTGAGCAGAGGGAACGACTCTGTTGAGGTGGGTGGGCATTCCACAACTGCAGTGTTGATAGTAATTTTGCGCTGCGTCGTGGAAAATAACGATTTTCGCACAGACGATCGTGACTTTGCATCTTCAGCCGCGATGACGCGCCTGGTGTCGAGTTCAAGACCGGATACTCCCGCTGTCGCAGGTTCGGCCGCAACCGGTTCCGGAGCCAAGTGTTTCCACGGGTCTAAAATCGCGTCGTCTTCCGGGAATCCCGAGGAGTCGACCAAGTCGATGACCTCGACATCCACCATCTCACCAGTCTGGTCCCTTGCGCTCACCGACCAGAGGCTTTTACCTTGTCTCTCAGCTTTCGATGCTTCTCCAGAACCGCCGAAAGGGTCCTCCTCAATGGTCATGGTTGAGGCTTCCAAGGCCTCGTGCAAATCTCTGAGCAGCGTTGGTGATTTCTCGCGAGCCAACTGGCTGGATGTTCCAAACACGAAATCCTGTGCAGCTGACAGTCTCATTGCGGCGCGCGGTGATAACAACACTGGCTTCTTCGGCTGAGCCTTCTTTTTACTCTTGGCCACCTTTGCAGCTTTGCTCTTGCCCCTGCCCCCGGCTGGCTTGGTAGTATCCTGCTGTGGACCATCGACTCGGCAGTATTCAAGCAGAGAGTCTTCTCTACGCTGGTCGTCCACGGGATCGGCATTCTTGACCACATATGGAGCTGTAGCCAATTCCGTGATTGTGCGGGGCTTCTTCTTCGGCGGTTTCTCCTTCACAGGCGAAGGATTGCGGGCTGGCGCAGACGGCCCGGAAGAGTGGTTAGTAGAGATCAGGTCAATGATCTTACTCTTCCCGAGTACCTTTGCAGGCTGCTGCTGAGGGGCGGGCGAGTTCTCATGCTCCACTTTGTGGCCAAAAGTATCATGCAGCTTCTTGAACATGTCTGGTGCGACGGTATTCGAGCCTTCGTCTTCCGGCGCGGGGCCGTCGGATAACGACCAAGTGTGGTCACTTGTGGCTGCGGTGAGAGTGGAGTCTTGCCGCGGAGGTGTCCAGTCCAATCTCCTCTGTACTGCAGGCTCTAGGTTGATAGGCTCGGGTGTGGAAACTCGTGGGGGTCTTCCCTTGCGCCTGGGATTCTCCACCACGCCGGTCTCTTTGAGAAGATGCCTGCTGACAGTCTCGGCCTCCTTCTTCTGTGTCTTGGGCTTCTTGATATTTGCTGGAAGCTTCGCTGCCTCGAATACCTCCTCTGTTTTCTCTGCCGTTGGACTGAACTCTCCTGCCACCTTGTATTTCTTCCATGGCTTCGCTTTCAAAGGCGTGCCCTGCACGTCATTGTCCTCGAGCTCTTCATTTTTTGACCTTTTGCCGCGGCTGCGTCGAAGTCCTCGCGCTGGGCACTATCAGGCGCAACACCATCTGACGACAGGAAGATGACCTCTTGCAACTTGTTTTGGCGCCGTAGATGGTTTTGAAATTCTTGCGGCTGATTTCTGCGAGCGTTTGGACGGGGCCTTCTTGGCAGGGAATGGTTCTGGCTCGTCAATCGGATCGAAGGAGTCGTCCCCAGCTGCCTGAGCAGCAAGCAGGAGGTCAGAAGCACGTGTGAAAGTCGTGTTCGCATGGGCGGGTATCGGCGCCGCAGCACTTCCAGACTTTAACTTGTGTGTTCTCGGCTTCTTAGCGAGCAACTCTTGTATCTCTGGTAGTGGCGACGAAGACAGCATCATGAGGCGGTCATGCAGCGTGGGACGCGCTGGTGAGAGCACAACGGGCCGCCGTCTGCCATTTTGAACGGTGCAGTGCGACTGAACGGCAGACAGCGAACGCGCCACGCGCCTCGTAAAAAAGTAGACAACAGCAGTGTGAATGGGAGCGGTTTGAAATGAGGTGCATGATGCATGTGGACAAACACTGCCAGGGCGACGACCTGCCTCGAGAGGTTCCACCCACGGCAGGCTTGGCGGCAGATCAACGCGAGTTCACCTGACTTGCAAGATCTCGTCGTAGGGGACAGGGGGGATAACAGTTGATAGCTGACTCAGCACGAGAGCCCCACCAATGTGGTAAGCGGAAAGGTAGACGCTCGGACCATCTCACACAAAATTCGAAGTCCCACAGTCAAATTCTAACCATACACCATCACCACCACTGACGATCGACCCCCCCGGATACTGACGACTGGACGATTTCTTGCACCTCGCGAAACCCATCCAACAAAACCGACCTCAGTCAGATCCTTCAACCAAGCCGTCAAAATGGAGAACGACCGTGGCGAGATCGTGGACCTGTAAGCGACCCCTGTTAGATTTCGGCGCTCGCAAATTGGAGGAGGACTACGGCAGACACATGCACACATGATGGAGGACTGCCCCAATGCTGACTCTCTCCCTTCCTCCTTCGAATAGCTACGTCCCCCGCAAGTGCTCTGCCACCAACCGCATCATCAAGGCCAAGGACCACGCCTCCGTCCAGATCTCCGTCGCCAAGGTTGACGAGTCCGGCCGTGCTGTCCCCGGCGAGAACCACGTCTACGCCCTCTGCGGCTTCGTCCGCGCCATGGGCGAGTCCGATGATGCCTTCAACCGCCTGGCCCAGCGCGACGGCCTCGTCAAGAACGTCTGGTCTGCGCAGCGATAAATGGAAATAACGGGCGGCGGCGCAGAGAAGCTTGGGAACGTGAACAAGGTACGCTCAGGTCGCGCTGGGACGAAGAACGCTGCGCCGCTAGACGGCACCATGGACGACACGAGCGCAGTTTCGCTGACTGATCCCACTCTGCAGGGCTACAGTTGTTTGTTTGGCATCTCTCGGGTTGGGTGGACATCGGAACATCGGACACCAATGGTGATGTTTCATGGAGTTTAGACGGCACGGAAATGCATCTTGCCGGTATTGAGACCTTTCAAAAATGACATCCCTTTTTCTCGACCAACCAATCGACACAAACGAGCTGTACCAGCATGTGAACAACGCCCTCCTCGCAAAAGAACCCATTTATGCGCCGCTATTGTGCTGCCCACTGCGCTATGGCCTTTTCTATGAATCACCCTCGGCTAGCAAAGTCTGCTCGGATGCGCCCGCGGGAGCACTTCATATCCGGGGATTCCAAGGCTGCGTCGACAGTCTTCGTGCCGTAGATCGAAACCAGGCCTTGAAAAAGCCGCGATGTTCAAGTTGCTCGTCGTGGTACAGATACGGGTCTAACATCTAATCACGCCTTGCTGTCAGGCTGTGTTCTTCTTGAAAAGGAAATCTGATGCTATGTTTGTGAACCACTCTGTGTCTGCAGCAGGCACCCGTCCCAAGTGCTTTTTCCCAAGGTGATTGATTCTTAGTCCCACGGGGCCATTCCTAGCATTCTCGAAGCCATTGACTAAACTGCCTTTCTTACTGCTTGAGATTCTTGCCCGCGATCGTTTTCCTTCAGCAAATGTCTCCTATTGTATCTTCACTACAGCAGAAAGTCTGTTGCAAAGGGGGCAATCCGTCACGGGGGACATCAACGATAGCAGCTATGGGGTAAATTCATCTCTAGCAGCATCTGGCTTGGTATTATGCATTACAGCCGGCTCGGCATCCTCGACCCTCCGTCCAGCCTGATCACGGTCCCATTCAGCATGACGTTCTCCACACAGCTCCTGACCAGAGCCGCAAACTCCTCCCCCGTGCCGCCCCGCTTAGGGAACTCCATGCTCTTTTCGAGGCTTGTCCTGACCTTATCGCTCATCATGGCCGTCATGGGCGTCTCGAATGTCCCGGGCGCGATGGTGACCACACGGATCCCGAAGCGCGACAGGTCCCGCGTCAGGGGCAGGGTCATGCTCGCGACGGCGCCCTTGGAGGCGGCGTAGGCCGTCTGGCCCATCTGGCCGTCGAAAGCGGCGGCGGAGGCGACCATGACGACGACGCCGCGTTCGGGGTCACCATGGGCCGTGGGCGAGGCCGGGCCCTGGGCGAGGAGGGGGAGGAACTGCCGGAGCACGTCGAGGGTGCCGCGCAGGTTGATGTTAAGGACGAAGTCGATGGACTGCAGCGAGAGCGGCCTGTGCTTGCCGTCGAGGATCAGGCCTGGGTTGCCGACGCCGGCAGCCGGTATGATGCCGCCCAGCGGGGCGCCCGTCTTGTTCACCCACTGCGCCGTCCCTCCACGGCCGCTGCTATGCTCTCTGTGTCTGTCACATCGACGGGGAAGAACTTGGCCCGCGACTCGCCGCCCAGCTGCTTCACGAGCTCGGTGCCGGCGTCCTCGTTCAGGTCGAGGATGGAGACGTTCCCGCCGTGCTGGGCCAGCTCGAGAGCTGTTGCACGCCCGAGGCCGGATGCTCTGGGAAGGGACGACAGAGAGCAATCAGTACAGGTTGTCTACGATAGGTTTTGGCATGTGATTGTGATGTTCTTCCTGCATCGAAGAGGGACCAGAGGAGGGAGGACAACTTACCCGCCTGAGACCACAAAGGTGCGACCCGAGATCTTCATCGTGAATGACAGTGACGCCTCTCCTGCTTGTATGCAAAAGCACGGTGGATGCTCTGCCAACTCATCTTTCGATCTCTCGAAAATCAGTCGCGGTCAGAAGATGAGGGACGTGTGAGCCAACCCACAGGACACGCCCAGCCGAGGTCCATCGCGGCAATTCTCTCTCTCTTTCCCTCTGATCATTCTATTAAGCAAGCGACGGACCGCCTGAGCCGCGGGCGAGGACACCCCTGTAAATAGCGTATGTGGTGCTAAATCTGGGTGATAAGCACCTGGGCGGTGGGACCTGAAACGGGGCGGGCTGCTTCTAAAGGCCGTGGTTTGAGAACAACGATTGGGGGCAGGGAGACAGTCTTAGGGGCATGGGTGGGGGACCCATTAGTGGACCTGGTGACGCCCACTCACTGCATCTTAAGCGTTGTCGCCAATGCATGCCACAATTAACTCCCTGATTGATAACGCAGCACTGCATGCATGCATGCATACATTTTCGTCGTGTGACATCTTCTGTTGTGAATGAGATAGCGAAAGAAGAAGAAAGAAGAAAAAGTTAAACTATATCCAACCCTCCTCCTTCTATTGCTCACGATAAATCCATTCCTCCCTCCCTTCCATCCCACCGAGACGTTCATCGACAGAATCAGCGACGTTATCGAACGAGAAAAACATCACGAGCGACGAACTTCAAGATGACGAGACCGCGACGCTCCTCTGCCGCGAGCGAGGAGAGCAACATCACGGCTCGAGACCAGGTACGGCCCGGGTCGCATACCGTTCCTGTGGCACACTTTGCTCGGGACCTCTGCTGACGATGATGGTTGGCACACGCGCATAGGAGCTGGGTAGCATGTACGATTACCTGGCCAAGATCATATTACTCGGGCCCAGCGGAACGGGCAAGTCCTGCTTGCTGCATCGTTTCGTGAAGAATGAGTGGAGGGTTCTCTCATCGCAGACCATCGGTGTCGAGTTCGCGACCAAGATCATCAAGGTCGGCACCGGCGCGAGGCGGAAGAGGATAAAGCTACAGGTGAGACCCGAATCAGCGTCATCCTTTACACTCCTCATTCTATCCCTTCCTGGCCCTCCGATCCGATAGCTGACGACTGGTCATAACGGACAGCTCTGGGACACAGCCGGCACCGAGCGTTTCCGATCCGTATCGAGGTCCTACTACCGCGGCGCGGCCGGCGCGATCCTCATCTATGACCTCACCTCGCACTCCTCCTTCAACAACCTGCAGCCCTTCCTCAACGACGCGCGCGCCCTAGCTTCGCCGAACCTCACGCTAGTACTCGCGGGGAACAAGCTCGACCTTGCGGACTCCAACCACCTCGTGGACACAAGCATGCCCCCGCCGACGCCCTCAAGCTATGGGTCTACGAGCACCATCACGCTCGCAGGAGAGGGGCAAGCGGGTGGGTACTCGATGGGCAGCGTGAGCAGCACGACGAGTCGGAGCACCATCACGGCGAATTACGGAGGCGGCGGCGGAGCACACCAGCAGCGGGCGACAATCGCGCCGGATGGGAGGGAGGTCACGGCGGGGGAGGCGAGCAGGTGGGCGTCCAGCGTCAACGTGCCGGTCACGATGGAGGTCAGCGCGTTCAGCGGAGACGGGGTGGACGAGGTGTTCGCGCGGCTGGCGAGGATGATCCTCACCAAGATCGAGCTGGGCGAGATCGACCCGGACGACCCGATGAGCGGGATCCAGTACGGCGACGCGGGCGGGTTGTGGCACAGCAATGCCAGCGACGGGGCGAGCATCAAGAGCGCCCTCACCACGGACGAGATCGGGGCCAGGAGGACCGGCCGGGCGAGGGGCAAGAGCCGGGGTCAGTGGGGTGTCGGGGTCGGGATGAGGGAGTGGGAGGACGTGTTCACGCTGAGCGCGAGGAGAAACAGGAGAGGCTGCTGCTGATGGCTGTTTGTTCGTCATCCTGGGGAGCACACCAGCCAGCCAGCCCTCCTCTCCCCTTCCGGCCTGCACGAGAGCTGGTCTCGCTAGCAGGCCTGAAGGGGGTTTCACATTCGTGGCGTCTTCCTGCTTCCTGCCCCTTCAGCTTGCGACGATACAATTGGACATGAGGGCGTTCGGGATACCGTCTTTTTTTTCTTTTCTGGATACTACGACACAAGAGGAACTTTGAGTTGGATTGGTAAAAGCGGGGCGTCTACAGAACTGACGGACACTGGTACTATGACACGGTCGCTTATATCTCTTGTTGGAAACCGTATGAGAGGGAGGGAGAGGAGTGGATAAGCCAGACAGGATGGCTATCACGACACTGAAGAAGTCGTATAGTAATGCTGATGATGATCGACCATATTGCCACGATACAACACCAGAAAGCAGGGCATGTTCTTGAAGGATCACGCGCCAAGATCTCATATCGGCAAGATGAGGCTACATTGCAGATCACATCCCAAGTCCAGGTTCTACCGAATCAAACCTAGATCTAGTCTTTGAGGGAGGGGTTTCCAGGAAAAGGTCGGCGGAAAGGAGTGATCCGTTAGCGCGTCTTTCATTTGCGTCACAAGTGGTGCTGGCTGTTGTAAACAATATGCAGCGAGGTCTCTTCTTCTGTCTCTATCTCTCTGGGTCAGTTTATTGAATGCCCCAAAACCCACTCGCCCGGCCCGTTGCCACCCGGCTCCGTGAAGGCTGATCCTCGGAAGAGCAGGCTCATGCCAGGAAGAGGAGAGCGGGCCCGCCACGCCCATAGGAAATTCTGCCCGACGTTCCGGCTCTCAATTGCTGGGGCCCAGGGTTTTTCAGCAGGGCCATCTGGACATACTTCCCTCTCGATTGGAGAGATTCACGGTTGGGTCCTTAGGAAGAGAGACAACATGACGGCGAGAGAGCTTACGAGGGTTAGAGGCTCTACGATTGCTTTAATATAAAAGACCTGTTGGTCATGTACCAAGGACCTGCACCACACATGTATTGTAAAGCAGTTTGTCACCTAGAGCCGCCTGCACCAACAGCATCAGGAGGAGATGTGGCGGAGAGGATGAGAGGAGAATTTTCTTTCTTATTGAAAGGCGCCAGAACGATTAAAAGAGCCTGTTCAGGCGCCTTGTTTGGGCCCGTATTCAATTTCCCAACCTGCTCATGTCTTTATCTTCGATGGTCGTTTCGACTCAGAGAGGCCGAAGCCAAGGGGAGGTGTGAGGGCGAGGGCCAGAGGGATGGCGAGGGCTAGAGCGATAGCGAGGCCGGACCGAGGAGAAGCATCTGGTGGGGCGCATAGGTTAGCGACATGCAGAGGAAGAAGGACGGGTATGTGCATACCGAAGCACCTAGAGGGTGCTCGAGCTTGGCTCTCGGCCGTGGCCGCGGGCGCGGGCGAGGGCGACTTCGCGGCCGCCGGTCAACCAGATGGCTAGCGCGGTGCCGCAGACGGTGCCGCAGACGATGCCGCAGACGGCACCAGCGCCGATAAGACGCATGCGCTGGTTGCGAGCGGTGAGGCGCTCAAACTGGGCGAATGCCTCAGCGTGATGAGACGGGGCGATGACCTGGTTCTTGCCCACGAAGCCGCTAACCTGAATGCAGGTATTGGTATGCCCACGAACGCTGGCCTCGTGGACCGCCGCCAGCTCCTCCTAGAGGCTGGTCGGCTTAGGCCAACGAGGCAGCATCCCAACAGCCGCACCACAAAGCGTGTTCAGCATAGTGGGGGGCTTGGCGATGATGAAGAGATTGAGATGAAGGTGCTGCTTGTGTGTGTAGGAGCCGGTCTTGGTGTGCAGGTTGGCTTGGGAGTTTGGTTTGGCCGCGAAACGGTTCTGGCCGGTGGCTGCAGTGAAGCCGAGTAGAGTCGACATGGTGACTTATTGCTCTGGGGGTGGTTGTTCTTGATGATGATGATGATGATGATGATGAAAACCTCAGGAGCTGGCTTCACGATCTTGTCTGTGCGGTCTTAATGCTGTCGACAATGCAGGTGTGTGCCAGCCTTGATGGGTTGTTGAGCAGACGACGCGTGATGTTTTGTTGTTTTGGTTGTTGGGTTGGCAAAGCTGCTAGGTGTGCTGTGCACGGCCCTGCTAGCCAGCCAGCACCCTGGACAGCCTCAGCCTCTCTGGCTGGCTGTTCGTTTCTCTTTCTGTGGTGTTCCCTCAATGCCAGTTCCTGTCTCGCAATTCAAGTCTTTTTTTTTCTTTCCATACTATTTTTGTTTGCAACTTTCCATTCAAATTAGGTTTTGAAATCCTATTCTTGGTATTATATACTCAATATTGTTTTACCTATATTAAATCTTTAATACATATATACATATGTGTATATATATGCGTTTCGATTTTATAGTTCGAATTCCCTATTATAAGAAAAAGTAGATATTATGTTAACTTATAAGCAGCAAAGACCAGGTGCCAGTACCCAATGTTCGTTATATAAACATGGATTACATAATCTGTCGGCAGGGGTTACAGATTGATGGGGATCATGCCTCGATCGAGTCGCTCCCGGATCGACGGGCTCGCACTCCGATCCAGTCGGCCTAGCCTGAAAAGCTGGTTATATAACCAAATGCTCATTACCATTAAACATGCTTTTACGAGTCTCTTCGGCTACGATGTTCATACAAAGCGCAAAAGGGTTTGGAAGGGGGGGGGCGCATAGTATGTGGGGCGAACAGCTGACACGCACTGCGACTTTCTTTCTCCAACCATCCAGTCCAACTTTACTCCAACACACCAATCACCACCCAAGAGTTTCCTTCACATAATAAAAAGGCGTATATATCACCCTCGCTCCTTCCCTGATTTTGTTCTCAGCCATCATGACGAAGATTCCTCCGTCGCAGCCTGCAGCATCCTCTGCCTTTGCCGTCCCGAGGTCACCAACGCCTACCCCACCTGCAACCCCTCTTTACCATTCTTATACACAAGACGAAGAACAACAACAACAACAACATATACAGCGGCCTCACACTATGGCATCTCGAACGGTCATCCCCATCGACAAGCACTGGGAGTTCAGGCAAGCAGACAAGGAAGACGCCAGCTTCCTGCCCGTGGCTCAGTTCCCTACCAATGTCCACCTGGACCTCATGCACCACGGCCTCATCCCTGACCCGTTCATCGGCAAGAATGAGGTCGATGTCCAGTGGATTGGTGAGAAGGTTTGGATCTACCAGACCAAGTTCACGGCCCCGAGTGTCGAGAAGGGACGCAAGGCCGTGCTGGCCTTTGACGGGCTGGACACCTTCGCCGAGGTGGTCCTGAACGGCACCAAGATCCTGGAGTCGGACAACATGTTCACCCCCGAGCGGGTAGACGTGACCTCGACGGTCAGAGAGGGCGAGAACGAGCTGGTCATCACCTTCGATAGCGCATACCTCAGAGGCTGGAAGGAGGTCGAGAAGCACCCCGCCCACAAGTGGGGGTGCTGGAACGGGGACAGCTCGAGGCTGGCCGTGAGGAAGGCCCAGTATGAGTTCGGATGGGACTGGGGGCCCGTTCTCAATACCTGTGGGCCTTGGAGACCAATCAACCTGGAGATCTATGAGTCCCGCCTGTCGGATCTCTACTTCGACACCAGCGTGGGCGAGGACTTGAAATCCGCGACGGTCATTGCACACGCTGCAGTCGAGGGGGCGGCGGAGAAAGTCAGCTTCCAGGTGTCTCTGAACGGACAAGCCGTGGCATCTGAGACCATCAAGGGGAATGGAGACATAGAGGCATCCTTCCATATATCCAGTCCGTCGTTGTGGTACCCTATCCGGTACGGCGAGCAGCCTCTGTACACTGTCACCGCGACACTTCTCAGTGACACCGACGAGGAAGTCGACGCGTTGACCAAGAAGATTGGGATCCGCCGCTCAGAGCTCATACAGCGGCCACTAGACGGCCAGCCGGGAACCTCGTTCTTTTCCAGGTCAACAACATCCCAATCTACTGCGGTGGATCTGACTGGATCCCAGCAGACAACTTCTTGCCCAGGATCAGTCGGCAGCGATACTACGACTGGGTCAAGCTCGTGGCAGACGGCAACCAGGTGATGATCCGCGTCTGGGGCGGTGGCATCTACGAGGACCAGGCCTTCTATGATGCCTGCGATGAGTACGGCATACTGGTCTGGCAGGACTTCATGTTCGGCTGCGGCAACTACCCAGCCCATCCAGAGATTCTCAGATCCATCAAGCGCGAGGCAGAAGAGAACGTCAAACTCCTGCGCCACCACCCCAGCATTGTGATCTGGGCGGGCAACAATGAGGATTACCAGTACCAGGAGTCGGCAGGCCTGACGTATGATTTTGAGAACAAGGATGCCGAGTCCTGGCTCAAGACGGACTTTCCTGCACGATACATATACGAGAAGGTGCTGGCTGATGTATGCGCAGAGCTCATCCCTGGCACGTACTATCACTTTGGAAGCCCTTGGGGTGGCGGCAAGCCCACATCGGATCCAACTGTGGGGTATGAACTTTCCATTACCATCTGTCCGGCAGACGGTTCAGCTAATCCTGTCCCTTAGTGACCTGCACCAGTGGAATGTCTGGCACGGTAGCCAAGAGAAGTACCAGAACTTTGACAAGCTCGTCGGGCGCTTCGTCTCCGAGTTCGGGATGGAGGCCTTCCCACACATCAAGACCATCGAGTCCTACCTGCCTCTCGGCAAAGACGACCCGGACCGCTACCCACAGAGCAGCACAGTGGACTTCCACAACAAAGCTGACGGGCACGAGCGGCGCATCGCCCTCTACCTGGTCGAAAACTTCCGCTACGCCCCCGACCCCATCGAGCAGTTCGTCTACTGCACCCAGCTCATGCAGGGCGAGTGCATCGCATCCGCGTACCGCCTGTGGAAGAGGCAGTGGAAGGGGCCGGGTAAGGAATACTCGGCGGGCGCCCTCGTCTGGCAGATCAACGACTGCTGGCCCGTCACGAGCTGGTCGATCGTGGACTACTACCTGCGACCCAAGCACGCCTACTTCACCGTCAAGCGTGAGATGGCCCCGCTGAGCATCGGCATCACGCGGCAGGAGCACCGACACCCGAGGGACAAGTACACCCGTGTCGACATCGACGTGCGCAGCGTCATCGAGGTCTGGGGCTCGAACCTCACGCTGGACGACGTCAAGGTGGACTGCATCCTCAAGGCCTTTGACGTCGAGACTGGGGAGGAGACCTTCTCGGAGAAAGCCAGATCCGACGTCCTCCTCAAGGAGAACCGCTCCACCGAGATCCTCTCCATGGACGTCCCCGTCATCCACAAAGACAAGGGCGAAGAGGCCCGCACCGTAGTCGCGGCCTACATCGTCGCCGCGGACGGCACTGGAAAACAGCTCGCGCGCTACGTCAACTGGCCCGAGCCGCTCAAGTACCTTCACCTGCAGAAGCCCAAGCACCTCAAGGCCGTGCTCAACCAGGAGGGCAACGCTGTCGAGGTCAGTGCCGAGGTGCCCGTCAAGGGACTTGCGCTCGAGTGTGAGGATGACGAGGTGAGGTTTGAGGACAACCTTGTGGATATTGTGCCTGGTGAGGTTGTGAGGATCGGTGTCAAGGGGGCCAAGGAGGACACGGCTTTTACAACGCGGTACTTGGGCATGGTTTAACTAGCTAGCTGGGCGAGACGGTTTGAAATTGGTGACGCTGTTGTCTTTATGCTGACTATTAGCTACAAGGCTGCACCGTAACAACTCTCGGAATAAAAAAAAAGCATTGGAAGCTCAACAGTTGCTCCTCGTGCCCAGTTCAAGGAATGACTCATTATTCACAGTCCAATCCGCTATGGTCAAGCCGGCTATTAAGCAGGCGAGTTTCCAGAAGAAAAAAAGAAGAGCGCTACTGATTGTCTATTCGGGTGTCCGTCATTCTTCAAGATACACATACTCCATGAAGCCCTTGCTACTATTACGTCGGGTTCCAACCAAGTCAATTATCATCCAACTGCAGAGTCCACCGTTTAACAGCCGCACCCACACCCACCTGTACGCAACAACAGAGGTGGACGAGTATACGAATGGAGCAACATGGTTGGACGGATCAGGAAGCACCGGCCCGCCGGCACAGCTCAGGAACTCAGGGTTACGCAGATGGTTCGGCGCGGCGGTTCGAGCCAGACGAACAGGCCGACTCGTTGCCGCGCGAGGGCTCGGGTCGTGCAGTTGGTTGATTCTTCTCCTCCTTGCGGGGAGAACGGGGGTGTTGTTTCTGGGAAGCCTTCTCATTATCCGCACCTCCACCCTTGTCTTCGTCCTCAGGGAGGTCTGGGCACTTGAGCAGGCACGTTATCGCTCCGGCCACACTTGCCATGATGCACGCAGCACCCCAGACCCAGCGCAAGGCGTACACCATCAACGAGATGATCTCGCTATCTGGCGGAAGGTCCTTGATGACGCGCATGAGGCTCTGCGGTGTGACGACGTCGTCTTGGCCCGAAGTGACGCTGTCGATCCTGGTAAGTCCTTTGGCGAACTTATTGGTGAAGATGGCCAGCCCGACGGAGATGCCCATGCATTGTCCCCCGGTGTACAGCATGGTCCGCATGGCAATCGCATGACCGTGCCAGTCCTTCTCGGTCGAGGCCAGGATAGTGCTGATCAGAGCAGGCAGGTATATACCGCACCCAGCCGCGGCGAGCATGCTGATGACGATGAGCGGCCCGACAGGCATCGTCTGGGACATGAAGTACATCAATCCTAAGCCGAGGATGGCAAAGGCTGTGCCTGTTATTGTGGCCCATCTAATGTGGCCCCAGACCCTGATGGCAATGCCCGTGAGTGCTGCAGTGACGGTGTATGTCAGGGTCACGGAGAGAAGCATGACGCCGACCTCCATGGTGGGCAGGTGGCGCACGCCTTCCCAGAAGAGCACGAGGTTGTAGAAGACCATACTCAGCAATATTCCGCTCACGAAACTCCCAGAGAAGGCAGCGTTTGTTACGGGCCGGCTGAAGACCTGCCGGGGAAAGACTGGATTCTTTGCGATGCAGCGCTGGTGACCGATCAGGGCGGCCAGGCTGATCACGCTGACGACAAAGCAGACGATCACCGCCGGAGAGCCCCAGGGCTGCACAGTGCCGCCAATGTTGATAGGGACCAGCGTGGCTATGGAGAAGAGCAGAAATAAGAGCATGCCAGCCCAGTCGCAGCTCTTGAGCACGGTGAGTGGCTTATTCTTCCGTTTCCGCCAGCGGGGAGGAGGAAGGCCAACAAGACTGACAGGGTGCCAGAGAAGAGGAGCTCCATCCAGAAGATCGAGCGCTGTTGTGTGCAATGTCAGCTCGGGTGCTGCTGCGGGCAGTGGGAGCAGGAACGGCTATGTCATAAGTGAGGACTGACCCAGGTGAACCGCTTGAACAGCAAAGCCGCGAACAAGGGGCCACAGATATTCCCAAAAGCACCAGAAGCCTGCGAGATGGCTGACCACGCTGCACGCTGCCTCGGCTGCATGATGTCTACGATCACAATGGCGGACATTGTGAACATGCCGGCAGCGCCCACGCCCTGTATCACACGGGCTCCGACCAGCTGTCGTGTGCATGTGCTCACCGCAGCAACAATAGCACCGATCATGAAGACACCGACGCCCGACATATAGGCGTACTTGCGGCCCACGGCATGGGAGAGGTGGGAGAAGATGAGCTGGAAAACCGTCTGCGCCAAGAAGTAGCCAGTGGCGACAGTGAAAACGAGGACCTGGCTGGCGGTGAGGTCTCTGGCGATTATCTGGGACAACAAAGGCATCATCAGTCTATGCACTCGCATTGATTTATGGTGATTGCTTGCTCATACCGGAAGTGTGACCGCCACCGAGGCCATGTCGAGCTGGAGCAGGAACTGCAAGAGACACGAGCAGGCAAACAGAGACCATTTTTGCCATCGCTTCAAGCCCGACAAGTCTTCCCGTTCCGGGGTAGTTGTATCTTTACTCTGAGACATATCTGATGCTATCCCGATGGTCGTACTCGCGCCTGTGTTCGTCTTATATGGGGTACTGCTTCCACTATCTGCTAGGGCCTCGTCGTTATTGAACGAATGTGAAGACATTGCCGATTTGGATTCGCCTCCCGCCATCGCTGTCCTTGGTGATTTTGCATCGAGGGGCTTGAGAGATGATCTAGGAGCTTTGTCGACTTTCCCTCTTCTCTTATTTTCTTCTCGAGGTATCGCTAGGACACGGTATTATTCTTTTCTATCATCTAGGATGGGAGCAGCAGTGGCTCGTTGAGACTTCCGCCACAGGAGGCAGGGTAACAACATAAAGGGGGAAAAGAGAGAGAAGAGACGAAATGAAATCAGAGACTAGGTTGGTAATTTGAAAAATTGCTCTGCAATACAAACGAGTGTGTTGGCACCAACGTGCCGTGGAAAGATGATCAGTCGTCTGTGTTAATATAGAAACAACCTAAGCTTCCGGGATGATACGGTGCCAGGCCTCCCAAGACATGGACACCTCCCTGCGCATTGGTGTCATCCTGCGTTTGCAGATGCAGAACCTGTCACATGGACGAGGAAACCACACCTCCTAAGAGTCGCAGATTGTTGTTTTCGTCGATGATGCCGATGTGCTTGCCTGTTTTGACTGGGCACGAGGAAGTCGCTAATCTAGAGCTGCTCACAAGCTCCCTCCTTCCTTCAAAATAAACTCTGGGCCAGGCATCTGTCAGCACGGCCTGGTCTCTTCTAGTGCAGGTACACAACCATAAACATTCTCCGAGCGTCATCTCTCTATCAACTCTGGTCACCGCAAGAGCTGTCCTAGCCCTGGGGTTAGATCCTCGAGCAAGGTGCGCTAGAATCTATCAAGAGCTTCGTACGGGAGCTCGAGCTATCATTGACGTATCCAGGCCACCCTTTTAGCACGTCCACCAGCCTCACTTGCCTAAAGCGAACACTCAGCATCAGATCTAGACTGCGGCTAGAGAAGTGCACATGGATTTCAGCTTCTCTTGCTCCTCATGGCAGTAACCGGTCTTTCCCGACAAGGTCGAATTGCTCTGACAAAAGCTTGAGGACTATGATATAATAAGGTCACCTTGGTTGACCCGCGCTCTCTATTCTCCTCGGGAAGATCACCACTCGTTTCTATACACCATCGTTTGTTTGAGAATATATTCTTGGTATTATCACTTTGAGCCCTTTCTGGTGCTGTTTACACAGTCACGCCCACCGCACAGCACATCGAACACTACAGCAGAGTTCGCACCCTCGGATCATCATGGCGCCCAAACATCAGATCTGGGCTCATGTACCTCAACCCTTGTATATCGAGATCATCAACAATTTGCATTTTCTCAAGGTAGTGGGACTGTGCACTGCGACCTGGGCCTGCGTCTGGCTGGGCCTATGTCTCGCTCAGCCGGAGTGGTTTCAACGCCTGCGCAGCTTCCGAAGCAAGAGAATATTCACGGTCGGACTCATGATTGGCCTGGGCTTCAAGCTTTTTACCATTCCAGCCTGTGCCTTCGCAGCATGGGTGACGCCCGCCATGGACGATGTCGCCGGCATTCATCCTCCCATGAACATCTATCAGCAGACCTGCTGGGGTGCCGCGGCACGGCCACCCTGATGGAGCTCGTTCACTTCTCTCAGCACCCAGAGCTGGTGCTCCACCACGCTCTCATCCTCGTGGGCATGACAGTCATCTGGATGTTCAACGTGCCTCATAGAGGATTTGACCTAGCCCTCGGCGCGCTGTTGTCAGAGATTCCCAACAGCTGCTTCCTGATCCTCAAGGAATTCAGCATGTTTGGCGACCATCCGGTTCTAGAATGGACGTTACCCCTGATCAGCGCAGCTTCCGGGTTCATCTTCCGCGTGCCAGCAGCTGTTATGGCAATGGCCATGACACCCACGTCCGGCATGTATGGTGGACCAGCACTTGTCATGATCATCGCCTACCTCTTCTACTTGGCGTACGTCTGCCACCTCACCTGGCGGAGGCTTCGGAGGGCTGGGATCTGGCAGGCAGAGGATGGAAACAGGTTCAGCTTTCGTGTCAGCAAGGATATCAAGATCTCGTCTACGACCTGTCTCACCAGCCTCGCAGCTCTGAGCTGCCAAATCTCGGCTCTGTTCCTGTACAGCATACACAAGAAGCAGCCGGCACCGGCAACCACATCTGAGCTGGTCAAAATCACCTGGCACACTCTGCCGGCGCTTCTCACGGGTCTGTTGACCTCGTACTGGGCGGGCTTGCAAGTCAATCGAGTGCTGAATTATCGCTGGGCACCCGGGGTTCGAATCGGGGCTGGGGCATTGGCTGCGGCCACATGCCTGCACACGACGCTGGCACATAGGAGTGTGATCAATGTGCCCTTCCTAGCCGGATGTATTCTGGGAGGTGCTGGTGTCACCTTTGGTCTATCTCTGCTGGCGGGGGCCAGGATGCCGAGGCTGGCGACCATGGGCCGCTGGGTCATAGCAGGGTGGCTGCTCTACATTCTTGTTCTCGCATTACTTGGACATACCCCAGAGAGACAAAATAGGAACTTGAGGCCAGAGGATGTCGTGGCTGGGCAGCCAGCGATCTGTGGCCTCATCCTGACGTGGCAGTTTTGGTTTTGTCTCACTACAGCGTCTGTTCTTTCATTGTCTGTCGCGCATATCTTGCAGGACCGGAGGCCAAATGGCTATCCTCTGTTGGACAAGATTTGAAGATAGCCTGAAAACCTTGAGCTGGTACTAAATAATAATAACTTTAGCGACGTTGTAAGCACATCCGTCTGTTCTGTGTTGTATTAACTACTCGGGTCTTCCCGTCGCACGTTTGATGAAGATTCAACAGAGACTGCACGAAGCTGGAATCTAGTGAGCCTTTCTTTGTAGAGGGGCCAGGAACGGCGTGTCTGCGATCGAATCGCGGTAAATTGATCGTCAGCTAGATTGACGACCTTTGTCAAGGGAAAACAAAGGAATCACCATTCCCCTGACGATCGTGGACTATATATGCCTCCTCAATAACGTCTGCCAACTTCTTCATGGGAACTAATCCAGAGGCTTATAGAGAACATAGAGCTGTCTACAGCGAGTATAGATATAAAACAAATAGCTACTCTCGTTAGCAACAGCCTTGGAGACACCAGATCCAGCAGCAAAGATCCTGGTGCGGGATCTGGACCATGAAGAAGGGCCATCACAGCAATAAAGAGGTAGGTCCTTCTCGTCAAGTAATCTCAAGTAATCCCTCCTTCCATCAATCGTGCTATGAGGCTTTCGTAAGGTATCAAGCAGTCACGCTTGGCGGATGACGCAAGAGGGATTGTTGGGGGTCCATCGTGGCAGTGACAATGGCTCCTTCCTCACATCAGTAGAGGCAGGAGAGATCAACTTGGGATCTCACCAGATCAACTGGTCCGGTCCCAGATGAATGGTCCCCTTCGTCCCCCATGTTTACTTCTGATCCATCACGGCATTATTCTCTCCTCACATCCAGCCACGCCGAGTCTTGACTGCAGCACCTCTTCTTTTTGGTTATCGCTGCAGCCGGTCATATCCTCAACAAGCATTCATTGTCCATTCATCCACCACCCCGCATAGACTCATCCTTACAACTGCTCCACCCTGTCAAGATGCTTGCCATCGCCTCCCTGAGACCGCTCCTCCTCACCGGGCTGATGCTCGCCGGAGCCATGGCGCAGTGTGGCCCAGACGGCCCTCCTGGAGACAGACCTGGCTATGGTCCTCCCTGTGGCCCCCCAGACAACTACCCAGTCTGCGAGGAAGTCTGGAGGTACATCGCAAAGGAGCTCATAGAATTCTTTATCGACGACCATGGCGAGTGTACCCAGCTGGCTGCTCAGGCTGTCCGTCTGCCCTTCCACGACTGCTACCCTGACGGCGGCTGCGACGGATCCATCATCCTCACCGACGAGTGTTCCCGTCCGGAGAACCAGCAGATGGTGCCCATCTGCGGTGTTCTCTACAAGATGCACAGAGACTACCGTGTCGGTGCCGCTGACCTGATTAACTTTGCTGGCTGTAAGTTCACCTGCGTGTCCCGCCGTGCCCTCTCCCATACACTGCTGGGTTCGGTTGAGCAAGGATACCACCACTGACACAGCCTAGCTATCGCCAACAAGGCCTGCCCATGGGGCCCATTCATCCCCTTCTACGTCGGAAGACAGGACAACCCAACTCCGGCTCCTGAGTACCAAATGCCAAGCGCCTACTCCAACGCCTCGTTCTTGATCGCGAGCTTTGCCGCCAGGGGTTTCTCGGCCGTAGACGTTGTTGCGCTGGTGGGTGCGCACAGTGTTGGCGGTGACATGTGGCGCAAGCCGTTCGATACCACGCCCGGCGTCATGGACAGTCCGACTTACTACACCGAAGTGCTGGTCGGCAATGCGCCTTCCATCCTGTACAGCGACAAGTCTCTAGCCCTGGATCCTGCGTCGACCGACCATTGGCAATTGTATGCACGTGATCAGTAGGCCTGGGACATGGCGTACGTCGAAGCGTAAGTCTGCCCTTTTCAGCACTGCCGCCCCTGCTCCTTGCTTGCCTTGCCGAGAGTGGCAGATGCTGACTGCATCATAGCATGATCAAGCTGATCCTTCTGGGCGTTGATCCGCGGACGCTGCAAGATTGCTCGGAGGTGGTCTGGGATGCGTTCGAGGGCGACTGGTAGTCTCTCCATGAGAATAGGAAGGGTTGCCTGGACGGGTTGTTGGAAGAAGCGTGAGCCAAGCATCCTGGTTGGGTCGAGGGAACCGCAAACCTCGCCCGCAAACTCTGATAGAATCCCTAATACCGCAATAAATATTTCGTTTATCTTTAATATTACGGACAAGTCTGTATTTGATGCTTGCATCCATGTGTTTTGTGTCTTGACTCCCGTGTGCAACACCAGATCTCAGAGCCAATGTCTAGGATGCTGTGGAAAGTGGGACACTGATGTTGGCGTCCTATGCATCGTATGTAGATGCTGCCGGCCTGAAGAGAACACGGCCCATACTTCTTGACCAGCCATGACAATCAAGAGCCAAAAAACAAAACAAGAAATTGTTGCTAGCAAAACTATGCCTCCATCCCGGATCGAACGAGAGACCTTCGCATTGGTGGTGGTACAAGTGCGACGCGCTACCACTACGCCATAGAGGCATGGCGGAGGCGAATTCTGATCCGATTATAGAGGCATCACAGGTCTACTTCAGTATCCTCACCTCGCCGCCTTGTTACATGTCTCCGTCTCAAGAGTGTGTCTTGATTAGGCTTCGAGCGTGTGCTTAACTTTGCACCTGGGCTGCCTCGATAGTCTGGCGCTCTGCGGGGTGTTGAGTGACTGACTCCCTCTGGCGTCCTCTCGTTTTTTTTTTTGCCGGGGGGCGGAGAATGAGCACTGCAGGCTTCCTCGGCTTGAAAAAGCATTTATTTTCTTGTAAAGCGGTAGAATATAATGGTTGATGTTACTGATTTATGGGCAGGAAGAAGAAGAGGAAAGGGAAAAGGGGAAAAAAAGCTAGCAGACAAAGAAATATTGCAGACGTGCTATTTTTACTTTTTCCTTTTTCCTTCTCTCCTCCCCCCTACCCCCCGGGAACGGCCATGCAACCCTTCATTAGCCAGTCCCACATTGATTAAGCTCTGGTCTAATAAATTCACCACAACTGTGCTTCAGAAGACAGCTCTCTGCCCTCACCACGTGTCATCTCTCTTCCTCTCTCAACCCCTACCAAGAGCTCTCACCTTGTCGCCTCTGAACCACAGGAGCACCACAGACGGCCCTCCCACGAGCAACAATACCAACGCCAGAAGCGTGTTGCCCCACCCATAGCCCAGACGATCATACAGGCTCGGCGCAAAAATGGGACACGCGAAGCCGAGGGTGTACATGTACACCCGACACGCCGCGCTCGCCGACGCCGCGTGCTCGAACTCGTCGAAGGTGTAGGCGAGAAATCCGGCCGAGTACGCGAAGCAGCCCATCACGAAGACGGTGACGCCCGCATCGACCAGCGCCCAGTGGGCTTGTGCCTGCACGGCCCAGCCGTACCAGACGAGCCCGACGACCGCCGTGACCACGCCCGGCGCGATGAAGGGCAGGCGGAACTCGGGTCTGCCACCGCCAGCCTCTCCTTGCTGTCGCGCGGTGAGGCGCCGCCAGATCCAGTCCATAATGTGTCCGCCCGCCTGGGCCTCGACGGTGGTGCCGACCGCGATGGCGATGTAGTTCAGGCTGCTGACCGTCTCGGACTCGTGGTACCGGGCCATGAAGAGGCCTGCAAAGGTCGTGATCATGACGCAGTAGATGGCGAAGTTGAGGCCCATGTTGAGGGCGATGATCTGCATCACGGGACGGCGGAGGAGGAGCCGCACCGGCCGGCGCACGCTCGCGGCCAGGCGGGAGAAGAAGCTACCGCTGCCGCCGCCGCCGGTGCCGCCGTGGAACGCCCTGCCCTGCTGCGGGTGGGCAGCGCTGACGGCTGCGGCCTCAGCACCGGCCAGTCGGCTCAGGAGGATGGGCGTGTGGCTCTCGGGCAGCAGGAAGAAGCCGGCGAGGACGATGGCTGCCGAGAAGAGGGAGACGATGTAGAAGAGCCATGGCCAGTCGAGGTGCTGGGCTGCCACGCCGCCCAGGATGGGGCCGACGGCGGGGCCCAGGTAGGGGAGGAGGCTGGCGAGGGCGAGGGAGCGGCCGCGCATGTCGGGTCGGTACATGTCCGTGAGGATTGGTCCTGTCAGCTGAGGTGGCAGGTTTTAGTTATTCTACGGCCCGCGATCTACCTCTCATGGCCACGTAGGCTCTTGGCAGGCGGAGGGACTACCTACACACACACCACAGCTGGCACCCGCCGCAGCCATGAACCGCCCGAGGATCATCAATACCTTGTTCCGACCAACAGGGCAGAGCGTGTTCCACAGGACAAAGTACACACTACTGATCAGCCAGGCCGGCCTGCGCCCGTACATCTCCGACACGGCGGCGATGAAGAAGGGCGCGAAGGCCATCCCGAGGAAGTAGATGGAGAAGGCGATCTGGGCCTGGGAGGTGCTCATGCCCAGGTCGGCCGCGATCTCGTCCAGGGCTGCCGCGATCATGCTGGCGGTCATGAGTGTCACCAGCTGGCCGCACGAGACGAGCAGCGTGATGGAGACCTTTCGCCATGGCTTCCAGTTGTATGGATCGCGGGGGTCGCTGGGTCCGTCCCAGGTGGCCTAGACGAGGGAGGAAAGGAGGCATATTAGTCTTTTTTTTTTTCCCGCCCAAGCTCAAAGGAGAGAAAGGATGCGGAGGTCCAATAATGTGTGTGTCAGCCTGTTTAGTCTGGGCCTCTTTCGTACCCCGTATGCCTCCTTGAGCTCGAGCAGCCTCTGCGACTCCGGGGTGAGGCCCGCAGTGCCTATGGCTTCTTCTGTCTTTTCCATCCGTGGAAGCCCGGCACGGTTTGTGATCACCTGTGGGTTGAGGCCTCGAGGTCAAAGCTGAAGAGAATTCCTAGGCTAAGAAACAAGGCGGGTGATGGCTATAATGTACATATTAAGGTGTCAGATGATTCATTATGGAGGCTACCTCACGCGACAAGGCCACGGCTCTGATATATATACACACATATATGTATACAGAAACTCCGGCTTCGGATTTCAACAAGAAAGCCAAACATCAACTCCATCTCGGTGCTCGGTTTCAAACGCTGGCGAGATTCCCAGAACAGGCAAGGCGCAGCTGCGCAGAACGCGCATTGCAGCCCCCCCCCCCGGAATCCTGTCAGCATAAAACAAGATGAAAGTCTCGGGACAATGATTCATTACCGAAGCAGAGTGACCAGGGACTTGATTATCTTGCATGATCTGATAAGTTTAAATCAGTGCTAGCGTCGGCGTCGAGGCTTATTGTGTGCCTGGCTGACGCCGTTTACGTAGTTCGCTTCGTGGTGAGCCGACAGGCCTCGAGATCCTTTCCCAGGACGCTTGTTGCTCGATTCCATTATCGGAGAACCGGCGGGATGAGCGGTGAGCACAAGACATCTGAGAGTTCCGAGAATTTGCGTGCATGGGTTCTTCTTGCTTCTTAAGTAATATTAATACTGCGAGGCCATAGTTCAAAGATGGATGAGCACTGTTAGAAGCTCAACTTTTTCCTCGTCACCACGCCTAACTCTCAGATAGGCTTCAGTAGACTCCAAGCGCAGGTTTAGAGTATGCTTATTTCAAATATTATTCTCCAAGATAAAATCATACCCACTATCCATGTCTGAAAATGTGACTGAAGCATTCTTTGTCCCTCCAATTTACCATCGTGCCAAAGCCTTGCGCTATTACTAAACAGCCAGACAAGCATTCGAGTGCCTAGTTGCCTCGAAGCACCACGTTGACTTCATAGGTGACCACTTTTGTGCTCACCGCGGCTGTTCACGCCGGCCTTGGTCTCAAGTAGACATAGAGCGGCTTCTTCTCCCAGAGAGAATACATCTCATTGTTGTCAATCCAGTCGACAGCAGGCTCCGCGAGGGCGAAGTCGAAGTTCCAAATGATCCTTGCCAGTATCAACCTCATCTCAGCGTATGCCAGGCTGATGCAATAGGACTTCGTTAGCACCCTCACAAGTGGACCAGACGCATCAATAATATGCCGCCCAATGTTCTCATCCAGCAGTGACTCACTTCTTTCCAACACAGTTGCGAGGTCCATACGAGAACGGCTGCACAGCCTCCATCTTGTCATTTGCAAAGCGGGCATCGCCCAGCCACCGCTCGGGGATAAACGAGTCTGGAAGTGTAAAGTTCTTTGGCGAGCGGGACATTGCATATTGCCAGATATCAATCACGGTCTATACACCGAGACCCCATTAGTGATAATCCTCCTCCTCTAATGGACAGCCTTCACAGGCCTTGTCCTGACTATGAACGGTGGTTTACACTTACATTCTCAGGCAAGAAAGTGCCACAAAAGACGTCTCCCCCTTTGTGGGCCAGACGAGGAAACGAGCCCGGGACCGGGGGGAACAGCCGCAGGGTCTCGTCGAGGACGGCAAGCATGAACCTGAGCTTCTGCACGCTCAGCAGTGTGATCTCGTCCTCTGACGAGAAAGACGACCGGACCTCCGCCGCGAGCCTGGCCAGGACGTCAGGGTGGGTGCCCAGGAGATAGGTGGCGCCAGAGAGCGCGGTGGCGGTCGTCTCGGAGCCTGCTATGATCAGGAGAGAGGCGTTGAGCCTGATCTGGCCAATGCTTAATTTCTTATGCCCGGCGGGGTTATTAACAGTGATCACGCCTTGGCAGGGGCTTCGGAAGACCTAAATATCTGGCGGGAACTCACGTCTTCCCCCTGGGCGTCCTTGGCCAGCATTGCCTGCATAAAATCCGGCCTCTCGCCCTGCATGGCCATCCGCTTGGCTACTTTCTCCCGGGTGAGCTCGTCATGGGCCAACCGCTTGGCCATAAAGTAGGGCATGAGATACTTTCGGATGAACCACTCCACGGTCGGGAAGTTCCGGCGGATCTGCAGCAGGAGGACCCCCTGCTTGATACCCGCAAAGATCAGCGCAACCCACGGATGATATGTCGTGTCGTTCAGACACCCAAACGGCTCGCCGAACGCGAGGTCCCCTATGATGTCAAAGGTGGCAAAGTTGTAGAAGGTCGGCATGTCCAGCGCCCTCTGGCCGCCCTCGCAGTTCTCCTTGAGCCGCTGCATGAGCAGGTCCACGTAGCCCTGGATCAGGGGCTGCTGCTCGGCCATGCTCTGGGCGGAGAAGGCGTGGGAGAGGATGCGTCTCTGGCGACCGTGCTCCTGCGTGTCGACGGGGCCGATGATGCTGTCCCTAGAAAGGATGAAGAACTTGGGGTCGCGGAGGTTCTCGAGGGTGCCGGCCTTGCGGTGGCCCAGGGCCTCTCTCCAGATCTTGGGGTCGAGGAAGGCGACGTGGTTGGGGGCCACGCGCACGGCGTCGCCGTATCTCTCGTGGAGCTCCTGCATGCGCTTGTGGCCCTGGCCGCTGATGTAGAGCCTGGCGTAGGGAAGGCCGGAGATGGCCCATAGCTTTGGGCCGGGGACGCTGCTCAGGGGGGACAGGAAGAGGTTGTAGATGACTGAATATCCGGCATATCCCACAACCTAGGATTGTCCATGTCAGCATAGAGACTTTGTTGAGGACATTGTTCTGCTGCTCCTCAAGAAGAAAAGTAAATAAATATAAAAAGAAAAGAAAAGAGTGTAAGAAAATAAAAGAAGAAGGAAAAGAAGAAGAAGAAGAAAATAGAGACGAGTATGGTTTACCAGGAACAGCGTGGCGCACAGCAATGCAGCTGATGGTTGCAGGCCAAGGAGCCGACTCGTATCCATAGCGGGAGCCATGGTGACCGACCCAGTTGCACGATATGATGCGACGCAGAGGAATCATCCCCACCGTGTCTTCCCGCGGGCGACACGGCTTATATATAAGAGTGCATGGTAATAAGGAGCGGAGATACTGAACAATCGACTGTGCCTCACTCCCGATGTTGCATGGTCACGGCATTGTACCTCGGGTTGGCAAAGAGCCCGAGTCCACAGCGGGCAGCAGCGTCGCATGCAGATCCTGATCCACCACCCTCTTCAGTACGACTTCTGGGACCGGATTGCATACTCGCGACCCGAGATTCGTGGTACCGACAGGTGCGGGGTTGTCGTCTGCTGTATAGTAGGATCCGAGGACAAGTCCTAGGACGAGGGTGGGAGCGGGAAACTGTTGTGGGCAGCAGTAAATATGCACATGTCCAATGTGGGTCCGGGTTTCTGTTGATCCAAGTAATATCTGCTGTGGCATACGGGTGTGGTGGTAGTATCGCTGGCCAAGGCAACGTCGACGACCCACGATGCTACCATATACGAGACACGTCAGACCAACCCATACTCAATCTAGATTATTCACTACTTTACCAGTCGCTCTGGTGGCGCGGCCAAATACCAACCTGTTCCTGTTATAGAAGCAAGCATGTGAATACTTGGCCTGCATGGAGCGCCGGGAGGCGAGCAAAAGACGAAAGGGGGGGGGGGGGGTTGAGTAATGTTGGCTGTTTTGAGACAAAAAAATTCAAAAATCTTTGATAATTCACAAGAAAAAAAAACCTTCGTCGCTATTCCCTTCGCTAATATAATCCAGCCTGTCTAGTGATACCCAAAAATAAGAAAAACACCAAGAGCACCCGAGAAATCTCGCGCGAAATGCCACCACTACCTACAACACGTCAAGAAGCACAGCCCATCAGGGAAGAGGAGAGAGTGACCATAGTTCTCTCTCTAGATACCGGAATCATCCTGGACAATGTTGTCCTCAGCGACATAAGCATCCCAGTTGGCACAGGTGTTGTTGATGTAGTCGTTATCCTGCAGGGCGTTGATCTCGGACTCGCGCTCGACCAGCTGGAGGGCGAAACCCTCGTCGGCGTGCCATGCAATGTGGCCTGAGTAGAGAGCAAGATGGTCAGCTTGAGGTCTGGTAGTTATGGAAAAGAGGGGGGTTCGTCTGGGAGGGATCGTCTTACAGTGCATGATCCAGGCGCCAGGGTTGTCGGTCTTCCAGGCGAGGGCCAGCCAGCCGTCGCCAGGAAGCATAGCAACATCACGACGAGGGGCGTCGACGGTCTGGAGGGTGTTGTTGGCGTAGGTGCCGTCGCCGGAGCCCAGGACCCAGAAGTCGTGGCCGTGGAGGTGGATCGGGTGGGCCTGGGCAAAGTCGGTCTCGATGATCATCTGCACCCAGACATTGGCAGTGGGCAGGGACCAGACGTGCTCGGCGTCGGTCCAGGTGTCGTTGTCCTCGGCGATGGCCATGACGGTAGGGTAGTCCCACTCGGACACGAAGGAGACGCTGTTCATGGTCCACTTGATGGTGGTCTCCAGGGTCAGGCCGGCCTCCTCGTCGTCCTCGTCCGAGATGGTGCCCAGGTCGATGCTCAGGTAGGGGACCAGGTCGGAGGCGTCCTCGTCGGCGCACGAGTCGGAGAGGTCGTCGTAGACGCTGGTGGTCGGGTCGTCGGTGGAGGAGCTGTCGTAGCGGACAATGCCGAGGATGTTGTCGACGTTGTCGTTGTCAGAGCAGGCCTCCTGGGGGATGGCGCGCATCCAGAAGTTGCCGGTGGTCTCAGTGGCGGTGACGATCACGTCGTAGCGCTGGCCCATGCCGATGCTCAGGTTGGTGGTGTTGTAGGGCTTGATGGGCACAAAGTCGCTCTCGATGACCTCCATGGTGTGGTTGTCGATGGTGAAGCGGAAGTGGGTGTCGGCAGCACCGTTCACGAGGCGGAGGCGGTACTTGGTGCCGGCCTCAAAGGTGGTCTCGAAGCGAGAGCCGACAACGGTGCCGTCGTCCTCGGTCCAGGTGTTAGTGCCATTGATGAGGCAGTTGTCAAACTAGAATGTCCCGTCAAGTCAGCAAGGAGAAGGCTCTTGCTCAGCGCATGATGATGATCCGCCAGACCAGGGGGGCTTACAGTCGGGGGTCCGCTCGTGGCAGCAGTCAGGGCAAGCACGTCGGCAGTCTGGTGAGACCAGTCGTTTAGGGAAGACGTGGCCGAGGTCCACATCGTAGTTGGCTGTCGCAGGGCCGTTGATGAGGATGCCACCAAAGATACCATCCCAGGCCTGGACAGAGAAGTGCGAGTGGTACCAGCTGGATCCGTACTGCACAGCCCTCCACTTGTACGTCTGGGTGTCCCCAGGAGCAATGGGGCACTGGGTAACCGAAGGAACACCGTCCATGTACTAGAATCCCCCCAAAAGTGTCAGCGGGTTGCCAAGATGCCACCAATATGCTGGTGTGGAGAGTGAGGGAGGAAGCGCACGTTGGTGTAGTTCTGGCGGATGCCGTGCCAGTGGATCGAGCTTCCGTTGTTGGCCATACTGTTCGTGACGTGAACGATAATCTCATCACCCCAGTCGGCAATGATGGTCGGGCCAGGCACGGAGCCGTTGACGGCGAGGACAATGCGCTCGATGCCGTCGGGAGAGGCGGTAGTGTTCTCCACGTTGAACCAGTACTCCCTGGTCACACCAGTGTCTGGGACCACATCGTAGTAGTTTGTGGAGATGTCATAGTCTCCCCAGCATGATCTGTCGGAAGCACTATTGACACACGAGGCCTTCTTGTCAAGAGAGTGGCTGGGGGCGCCCAGGACAGCCGGGAGGGCTGCAAGTGCCCAGAGGTAGGAGAACATGATCAAAACAAGACACAAATGAGTGGTGTCACGAAAAAGGTTGATCGAAAAGATAGACTTTGGTGAGGTAAGGAAAGGAGAGAAGGAGGAAGAAAAAAACAAAAAGGAACGGAAGAGGATGGGTAAGAGAGAGAGAGAGAGAGAGTGAGTGAAAGAGGGAGTGATCGAAGGCGGATGGTGATGAGAGACTTGGTCGATGTTCTACCGATCTGCCAAGAAGGTATTATATATTCCAGAGAGCGGACAGAGATGCCTCGTAGGAACAGAGCACGGGGACTACGGCCCGTTGGCGCTGAGCCCGGGCTGCACCTCGGCCGAGACTGGAAGCATGGGCATGACGACTCCATGGGCAGACGATAGTGGCATCTCGGTTAGGAAGGGGTAGGACTGTCAGGACTCGGAGTCCGGGAGGCTGAGCTTGGAGAGAGGCTGATGGCGATGCCCCCAAGTGCCAACGTTTGGTAGCATATCCACAAGGCCGCGTGTTTTGGCACAACTAGACTGATGCTGGTTTGTAGAAGGTGAAAATAGTATCAACAATGATCGACCAATAGCGGGAGGCGGAATGGAAACAAAAGTGGAGTCCCCCAAGTCAGTAGACGTTCGATCACATGCTGGTTACGAGAAAAAGGAGGCCGAGTTCGTGGTTGAGCCACGTCGTGCTATCCACTCTGGGGTGCCATTATTACTATGTACCATGTAGGGTCCGTCTTGGTCGTGGGCTAAAACAAGAATTATAGGCTGCCAGGGGTCAGAGAAAAAGAAGAATAACAAAGAGTAAACCGACAGGCCTTATCTGTGGCAGCGGATGATATTGCTGTTTTGGAGCGCACCGGGGGTGGGAAGGAGGGGGGGGGGCGGAATAGGGGACAGGAGGAAACATACTGTGGATCCCCCCTGTGAATCTTGATGTTAGGGTTATCCTGTATAGTGCTACGTAGTAGCACTGGATACGACGGCGGAGGGGGTAGCGGAAACAATTCTCGAAAGCTTATACCCAACCAGGTTCATGCGGCTAAGATTATTGTCCTCGTCATGCTAATGGTGGGTCGGTCTGTGCGGTTGTTCCCAATCCGATCGCTTAGGTCCTCTACCACCCTGGGTATTACATCGGATTGGTCCGTTGGGTGCTCGAAACGGCTGCGGCGGATGCGCTGTCGACCCGCTCCCAGACTCCACTGCCCTTCCAGAGGTCGCGAGAGAGGAGCCAGGACTATCCAGGCTGATCGAGGGCCCACGCGGGGGGCTCTGTTCAAACAATAGAGCGCCCAATCTAGACAAAACAACCGTGCCCTGCTGAACGTCTACGTAGCAGGGAGTACGCGTCGGAAAGGCTATGTTTTTTCGCGATGCCCGAGATGTTGACGACGACGAGGGCCAAAAATAGCAAGGACTCAGTGTTTACCGCCCTATACAAGACCTTTGTGGGCTCCCGTTGCAGATCACGATCATGTGGGCGTCGGCAGTCTGAACAGCTCTCTCGTCTTTCTCGACACTCCTTTTGACAACTGAATCCTACCAATTCATTCAAAGACACTCTTTTTCTTGTCCATCACGCTCTCGCTCACTCGCTCAGTCTCTCTGTCTATCTCTCTCTCAATCATTCTCTTCTCAGTCTCTTCAAAATGCACTGGACAAGCTTCATCACCGTCTTTGCCCTGCCAGGCACCCTGGCCATGCCCTGGAGCCTTTCTCCCAGGCGTACTGCCGCCGCCGTCACAGACACCACGCTCTACGCCTACGGCACCAACATTTCTGGTTTCCCTGTTCTCTACAATGGAAAGGATGGTGAGTAGTCTCTTCTACCTCGAGCCAGGGGCCAACCAATTTTTTTTTGACAATTTCCACACAGGCCATCTGTACATCTCTTCAAGCAACACAACCATCCCCAGCCTGCAGTCTGTCACGTGGGACATCCCCGCGCTCTCGTCTGCCACCACCACCGGCACCACTGCCACGCTGAACAACGGTACCTCCCCCGGAGGCCTGCACCTCAACATCACCGACACCGGCCTGGGCTCCGTCAGCGTGATGCACAACGCCACGACCGGCATCTCTACCTATGGCAAGCAGCTTATCTACATCGACGACTCCAGCTTCGAGGCCAAGTTCTGGGCCAGGAAGGTCCAGGTCGACGGTATCTCCGCCTGGGCCCTGACCTGGAACGACGAGAACTCGCTGACGGACAGTGCAACCCCTGTAAACATCAAGACTGATGCCCCTGCATCATCTTGAGGGCTGGGCTTTTGTCAGTGTTGATCGATGAGACGGCTGCGGTGCTGGAGAGGGGTTGACCATCTGGTAGCAGCAGTCTTTTTTTTTTTTTTAGAGCTTCGGAGCGCAATTCGTTTTTTCTGTTTTTGTTTTTTTGTCCGATGTGGTTAGACTGGATTGGGGCTGTATATACTTAAGCGATGGATGTTTGTTCTTTTCTTCAAATGACTTTGCAAAGACACAATGTTGCCAATTTAGGCATAACAAACACACTCCTTGCATAACATGATTTATGGTTCACCCCTATGTGCTCATTGAACTTTAGCCTGGTGAAAAAAGAACTAGAGAAAGAGAAAAAAAAAAAGTTGCGTCTCAATCCTCTTTCTCTGTTCATCACATTTGGGTCCTTGCATTGCCTTTTGGTAAGTATCCAAGTATTGTTGTGAGTCTTTACGTAAAGTCTCATGCAAAAAAAAGTCATGTAGCTTCTATTTCTATGTCTATGGCGCCATAACCCCAGGCCCACTTCCGCACTGACTCGGATACTATTCACGGCAGTTCCAATTATACCAGCTCCTTTTATTCTCTATTTTTTTTTCTTTTTTTTGCTCTCCAGGGTCTGAGTCTCAACCATCGTTGTGCCCAGGGCAAATGATGAAATGACAAAATTCTGGTTTTGTTTTTTCTCTCTTTCTTCATTTGTGACTTGTGTCCAAGATTATCGAACGATTTAGTCTTTTGAGAACGATATTGTGCCTATAACTGCGACGCTGGCCGTGCAAGGATCAAACTCAAAAAGTATACTCAGCGTCGCAACCTGTGGTTGTCATCAAGTCGGACGTAGCAATCCTTGCCGCGAGTCAACCAACTGCATGAGAACTCGTCACCACATTCTCGAGAGGAAGTCGTCTCCAGAGACTCATCACATGCTACGGAACCGCACAGGGGGGAGGTTACCGGCGACCTCTTAAATTGGAAACCCGGACCCCCAGGGGTCTGTTTCCTATGGCCAGCAGCGCCTCAATCAGGGGCGAGTCGCTTAGGAGAGCCGGGCAGCCAGCGAAACAGGGGCCAGGCTTAAGCGATCGCAACCCACCCCCCGAACCATCCCAAGTTCTGTTTTCCTTTTTTTTCCGTCCTTCCTTTTTCCTTCTTCTCTCTCCTTAACTGAGGCCCTTGGTCATCCCTATTACTCCCTGCAGCAAGCCAAAGTTCATCTGACGGATGAACCAAGCGATCGCCAAGACGGCTGCCACCGAATGTTTTGAGATTCTCTCGGTGCGCTCGGCCGAGCTAGTCTCGGTGCAAATCGAAGACCGTCCAGACGGATATCTGCCAAGTCCTGTGCTTATCCATGGCTATGTGTCTAGGCACAACATAATGAGGATACGGACGGATCGTCCGCATGCTCATTATAGTGGAATCCCGAATATCCTCGGGAGTAGACAAGTTGGCTCCCCCGTGTGTGCTATCATAGTATCGGCATAGTGATAAGTAAGTATCCAGGCAAACCGGCTTCGGATTCTGATCGCAGGTCACTTAGTACTATAGAGTATACCATGTAATTAGACAACAACAACACACGATCAAATTAAACGATAAGACTATTTTCTTTTAGTGCTGTCGTTCGGCGGAGAATTACAACCCTCATGAGCACCCTAAATCGAAGCTTCTCCCCTGGCGTTGCAACGCTGCAGGGGGACCTGCTACGTAAGCCTGTGTGGGGCCTGAAGCAGCCTTATAGCTGTCATTAATACAGAAGGCTGTTATTCCCCTGTAGAACCCCCCCCCAATAGTGGGGGTCTGTATAAGCTGCTAGGATCATACGCCATAGTCTCGCTAAAAAACCGTATTCGCTGCCTACGCGTCTCGAGAAGCCGTCGAGGACTAACCTGTTTGTTCGGTGGCCGTGAGAGAATGTGTTGACTGGGAGTCAGATCTCGGCTTCTTTTCCCTTCTTTTCCTCACCGGAGACTCGGCCGGAGGAAGCCTCTCAAGTTTGGAAATCTCCGTTGCAACCACCTCGGCGAGGCACGTGGGGGCCCCCGGCCCGATGCTAACCTCGAGCTTGGAAGCGCGTCAGGAGGAGCAACATGGACCGTATGGCGCGCGGTCTTGTCAAGCCTCGAAGCGGTCTCCGAGAACAGAGAAATGTGACCACCAGGACTAGTCAGACTTTCATCGCGCCTCGGTAGCAAACTATTAGCATGGCCGATATTTATCTCTCGGCTTAATAGCGATAGACCCACGTGCACTTCACGGTGAGTTCATGCCGCGACTCCGAGATGAGGGCTCACTTTCAAGAGTTCAATTCGAGGAGGGGAGAGTCAGGGTCCTGGAGGGGAGTCTATCATACACAAACAGCTGTACTCCACACTGTCCTACAGAGTAGCCAATAGTATGTGTGTGTGTTATTGTGGGGGGGGGTTTCGTCTCCTACTCCGGCACGATGGCCTCGACCACGCTCTCCTCGCCGGGTGCCCGGGTCCAGATCCCCGTGACCTTCATGCCCACGCTGTCGAAGAGCTCCCTGAAGTTCTTCTCGGTCCTCTCCTTCCCGGCAAAGCCGCACAACATGAGCAGGTCGGACGCGGTCGAGAGCCACGACGCGCCCTGCGCGGGGATGACGTTGTCTTGGATCAATACCTTGCTGTAGCCAGGCGTCATGGCTGGCTTGAGGGCCAAGAGGATCTCTCGGCACTTTTCGTCGGTCCAGTCGTGGAACTATATGGATATTTATTAGTGAGTTGTTGTGATCTAGAAGCAAACAAAACCCCCCCCCTTCTCTTTTTTTTTTTTTCAAGGGGGGAAGGGGAAAAGGAGAAAAGAAAAGAAAAGAAAAAAGAACATCCCTGGGATGTTATGCACAAACAGAATTGCAAGACTGAATGCTTACCACGCGGTGAAAGTAATAGGCGCGTGCGCCCTCCACCGGCTGCTGCTGGAAGAAGTCGTACGGCATCTTCTCGATCCTGGCTGGGAGCTCGTTCGTCCCGCTGAGGACCTGCTCTGTATCCTGGAGGATGAGCCTCGTGCCGGCCTGTTCAGAAGTGGCCTGGTGCATGATGAGCACTGGGTGTTTTTTTTCCAGCCAGGAGACCAGTCAGCCAGGAGTCATTACTACCCGCAACTCTTACAAGTGGTTTAGGGAAGAAGGAAAGGGTTCGCCCCCAGAAGCGCCTTACAGTCCAGACCCATACCGCCACCCACATCAACCATCACGACGCTGTTCTCCTTCAGGCCAGCAATGAGCCTCTCCTGCACCGGGTAGAACTCCGGCTCGTCCCAGTGAGCGCGGCGCAGGCCCGCCTGGTCCAGGACTGCGGCCTTGAACCCGCGGACCAGCTTGGGATCCCTCTTGATGTACTCGAAGGCGTGCAGCTTGGTATTGAAGGCCTTCTGCGTCGGGCAGTCGAGGCCATCTGTGGGGTCGCGGTAGCCGCGCTCAGCTAGGTACTCTGGGAGGACGCCGAGGGTGGCATCTGTCTGCTTTCCACTGTGTGAATGTTGTTAGTGTCAAAGAGGGGAGAGAGAGGAGGAAGAGAGAGCATTGGTACGAACTGGATCTCAAAGCTCTCTTGGACGTTCTCTGTGGCTAGGGCCTGCGCGAGGCCATTTGCAAAGTACAGATTGGGGCCGGCCTCTCCGATGAAGCCGGTCGAGGCGAGGTGCTTGAGAAGACGAGCTTGGAAGTGGTGTCAGCACTGAACAGGACGCCGTGGACTGGCAACCTACCGAGGAGAGCCTCTTCGGCTCCTGTCTTCTCCGCCAGCTCGGCGGTTCCCTTGGCCTGTTTCTCGTCTAGGTGTTGGAACAGCTTGAGGTCGAAGGCCACCTTGATGACGGCCTTGGAGGTGCTCTGTGGTACGTCGGTCAGACAGATTCTTCCCAGTCCTGAAACTACATCTATATTTATTTGAGGACTAACATCAAGCAGAAATGTCCTCAGAATAGCCTCTCGGGGCGTCTCCAGCTCCCGGGCCAGACTCCACGCGGCCTGGAGCAGCCTCGCCCGGGTCTTATCGTCTCCAAGGTCAGACGTCTGAACGCCTTGACTGAGCTGTTCAGTCAGCGCGGTGATTCGGCCCATCTGGAGAGGCATTTTGCTTTTTCCTGAAGGCTGATGGTGATGATAAAGGGCACGCGAAGCAGTCGTTTGTGTGAGGCGGGTGAGATTCCGAGCAATCTGAGGACGGGCAAGAAGAGTGGACATGAGATGATATGATGATCTGTTTGAGAGAGGAAAAGGCATAAAGAAAGAAAGAACAGCAGAGTCTTTGTATACTTATATGTATATTGATTCTCATGGCCTCGTGGGATTCTGGTGTGGATGGTGGTGTGAGCAAACCCGAGCCCGAGCCCGTGTTTTCGACCTCGGGGCTGGATTGATGCGGGCCAGCATCGCGCCCAGAGGATCGCATACTGCCTGACACTGACGCAGTAGAGGCGTCTCGGTTGACTGCTATGATTTATTTTACTGCTGATATGCTTTGCTCGTCTGTCTGAATTTCCTTGGACTATTCTGCGGTGCTGCAGTGTCATCAAGAAGACTCACTACGAGATGATAATTCTAACCGGATAGTATTCATGATGTTTTTCAATTACTCGCAAACAATATCATATTCTGCTTTTATTTTTCAAAACCACTGTTTTCTCCAGCGACCTCAGAAGTGATTCGATCGATCTTCTTCAGCTCTTCACTGGCACACCCAAATAGGAGCAGGATTGCCGCTGCCGAAGAATCTCGGGACAGCCATCCTCGGCATCGGTGTAAGCGCCCGTCCCTGCCGGTAGGTTCGGGCGAGTGCTTGGCGCCTAAGCTGAAGCTGAAGCAAGGGGGGTTCCAACAGCTCAAACACGGCCTGGTAGCTTCTCCCTCTCTCTCTCTCTCGTCTCGTACAGCTCTGACGATGCTCACTCAACCTCCTCTCCCCTTCCGTATCCCTCATTCTCGTGCAGGTATTGTGTCCTCATGAACCGGGAATAATCGATAGGGCATATAATTAGCACATCCTAGAAAAGATTATATCCCAGGATCCAAGCCGTCCGGCCTTTCCCCCTTGTTTTTTTTTTCTTTCTTTTTTTTTCCTTCCTCCCCCTTTTCCCTCTCTGTTCTCTTTTCTTCGGAGATACACCAGTCCATGATCAAATAGGATCATGGCCGGCCCTCCACCTCCACCTCCACCCCTCCCTCCCCGGCCCGCAGGCTACATCTGGCAGCCCTCCGTGGGCACAACCTGGAATTATGTCCTGAACCACCCTGTGCGCCTCGACCATACCATCGAGCAGTTTGATGTGTGGATTGTCGACCTGTTGTGAGTTAGCTGTTGGAGCTCTTCCTGACAGAGGCGAGAAAAAAGGGAAAAAAGAAAAAGAAAGAAAAAGACAAGACAACAGCATACTCACACCGACATGACAGTGACACCCCCGTCTCCACCATAGACGAGCTCCACCGCCGAGGCCGCAAGGTGATCGCCTACTTCTCCGCCGGCACCTGCGAGGACTGGCGCCCCGACGCCCACCTCTTCCCGCCCGAGGCCCTGGGCCGCGCCCTCTCCGGCGGCTGGACCGGTGAGCGCTGGGTCGAGACCAACTCGGTCCAGGTCCGTGCCAACATCATGATCCCGCGGCTCGAGCTGGCCGCCCGCAAGGGGTTCGACGGCGTCGACCCGGACAACACCGACGGCTGGTCCAACAGCACGGGCATCTCCCCTGACGCAGCAGGGGGCGGCCTCCTACGTGAGCTGGCTGGCGCGCGAGGCCCACAGGCGGGGGCTGGCCTGTGGCCTCAAGAACGGCGCCATGATCGCTCCGCGCCTCGTGGAGGAGGTGCAGTATGTCGTCAGCGAGCAGGCCATGCAGTTTGGGGACCAGCACTGCTATGTGCCGTTCATCAAGGCCGGGAAGCCTGTCTTCCATGTCGAGTATCCCAAGGGCGAGGATCCCGACAGCAACAAGGAGAACGACGCCAGGGACGTGCGGGGGAAAAAGAAGGACGAGTGTTTTGCCGCGCGGGCGTTGGGCTTCTCGACTATTATCAAGAATGTCAGGCTGGACCAGTGGGTCCAGACTTCTTGAAAAAGGGTTTTTTGGACTGGCAGTCTTTGCATAAGGAGGCGTCAGGTCTATTGCGGTGGTCTGCCGCGCAGCTAGTGCCTATACAACACCTTTCACCCATGGGTCCTACGTATTGAGAGCTCTCTGTTGAACAAGACGCATCCATCCTATGCTTCAAAAGACGAACTCCTCGTAAAGAACCTCCTGTCACGACAGGCTTCACATGGACCACGTGACCTTTTCTTTTTTTGTTTTCTACTTTTTCTTTCTCCCCTCCCCCCCCCCTCTTTTTGGAATCAGAAAACCTGTATCTACGCCTAGGTATAGCAATGCTGTTGGGGGGGGGGGCAAGAACAACAAAATGACCAAATGATCATGCAATGCTAATACTTTGATGGGTGTCAGAATAGAGCACTCTCCCAAGTATAGAGATGGGCCAGGTGGGGAAATATGAGGACTGGATCTGTGGTCAAGAAAGGAAGAAGGGTTCTGCCATCACTCACCATCGAATTTTCGTCTATCCGCCTTGCTCACGGAAGCCGAGTACCGCCAACCAGGACCGCGGATGTGTATATATATATATATATATGCAAGGAAATGCGAGCCGTGCCCTCTCTACCGACGTGGTCGCTCCTTTTGATCCCGTCGTCATGTGGATCCCATAATCAGTTCATGTCATCATCGTCATCACTTGTCTCTTCATCCCTCGCTCCGCACGGGCACCTTGGCCATGCCCTCCACGACCTTGCGCATCGTGATGCGCTGGCTGGGCTTCAGGGTAAGCATCTCTGCGACCAGCCGCTCCACCTTGTCCTTTAGGTTTAGCCGCTTCTTGGCCTCGCCGACATCGTCTAGCCACACCCTCATCTTCTGCACGGCTGTCTGCCCCTCGAAGCCCCGCTGCGGCTGGCCCGACGTGTTGACATCGCGGATCTGCCAGTAGAGGTGGCGGGGGTGGTTCTTGAGGGCCCTGGCCTCGGGGAAGCCGATCTTGCCGAGAACGTAGAGCATCGTGACGCCCAGGGCCCACACGTCCCCCGTCACGCCGCGCATCCTGTGGCCGATGAACTCGGGGCCGATGTAGTAAGGCGTTCCGCCGATGCCGTGCTGGTTTGCGCTCTTGTCGAAGCTCATGCCGAAGTCGCAGAGCACGGCGCCCCGCTGCGGGTTGTACATGATATTGCCCGGCTTGATGTCGTTGTGCGTGAGGTTCTGGCCGTGCAGGTAGTCCAGGGCGCTGCTGATGTCGCGCAGGATCCGCTCCGCATCAGAACGGCGCCCCATAAACATTGTGGTCTGGGCGTTCTGCCACAGGCCGCGTGTGGTCAGGTCCTTGGCCTCGATGTGCTCCATGTACAGGGACAGGTACCGGGCGTCGCCCCCAAACAGCCGCGGGATCGACCTGTGGTTCAGCTGCTCGTGGTTCAGGAACTCGCGCAGCCAGGTCTCGGACTGCCGCATCACGTTCCGCGCCTCGTCGTGCGGTCGGGGCGGCGGCACGTTGGCCCTCTGCGTGAGGCTTGTCTTGAGGACCTTGACCGTGATGATGCTGTCGGGCACCTTCGAGAACTCAGCCCGGGCGACGGCGCTGAGGCTCGTGGATGCGATCAGGTCCACCTTCTTGATGGTGTAGACCTCTCCTCCCGGGATCGCGACGGTAGCACCGTCCTCCAGCTCGATGAGGGGGTTGCCCGTGGTGCTCATGATCGCCTTGCCCTTGTCCTCGGACGGGAGCGGGACGACCAGCGGGTCTGCGGTGTTGCCTGGTCTCATAAACATCACCACGCCGTCCTCGCTATGGGCCGCAGAGTCCTCAGCACGGAGTCTCTTCTCGGGGCCCGGGGTGCTGTCCTCGGCGGCGAGCCCTCGCTTGCCGAGGGGGTTGCGGGCGTCGCTGGGGGATGCGGAGGATGACGATGCGTTGGAGGAGAGCCTGCGGACGGCAGGGCGCTTCTCGACGATCCTGAAGTCGATGACGTTGATGCCGACGACCTTGATCCTCCAGGTCCCAGGCCCGAGCTGCTGGATGCGCTGGGGGTTGACGTCGTGGTCCAGGCCGGGGCTCTGCGCCGGCTGCTGTGACACCCTCGACAGGGTCAGGGGCAGGTCCGAGCAGTTGAAGAAGATCAGGTCCTCGGACCCCGGGTCGAAATAGAGCTCGCACCACAGAGGAGGCCTGTTCTCGAGGCTCTCCCCAGGCATGCGGACGGAGAACTTGACGGTGCGCTCGGTCTGGGTCACGGCCAGGACCTTTTGCTCGGGCTGGTTGGGCTCGGCAACCTCGGCCGTCAGCTGCAGCCACTCGCAGTTGTCGAGGTTGCCAGGACTGACGGAGCGCGCACGGGTGAGAGGTCGGACCAGGATGCGGATGTCCTTGTCCTCGGGAACAACGAGGTCGTCCAGGTGGACCGCGGAGCTGGCCGCCGCCGCAGCCGCCGCCTCGTGCATCTGCCTCTCCTCCCAGAAGCTCCTCATGCGGGCATCGATCTCGCTCTGGGAGCACGGCTCGGTGCTCTCCACGGTCGCCACCTCTGGAGGCGGCCCGGCGTCGAGCCCACCCATGGCAGAGGCTGGTTTCGCGGAGAGGCCGCCAGGAGAGCCTGGCCGCACTGCTGAGGTGACACCGAAATACTTAAACAGGGCGGCCAGGTCTTGGACGGCGGGTCACGGCGGGTAAAGCGTAGGCGCAGGCGCGGGACGGGGGAATAGAGATATATAGCACAGCACGCCAACGACGATAGTAGCACCCACACGGCAATGTTCCAGATCAAGGTAGTGGTTGTGTATGACACACGATGTCTCCCAGAGCCGTCCTAGAGCCAGCCTCTTCGCTGTGGTCGGTTGCCTCCCAGAATGGTCCGAGTAAGCTTGGGTCGGGTGTGCTGGTTGGCGATGGCTGACTAGGAGAGTGTGGTCGGGAAGACAAAAACGATTGCCAGCAGAGGGGGGTCTTTAAATAAAATAGAGAACAGAACCAGAGGACACTTGGAAGGAAAAGGGGAAAATAAGGACAGAGATGCGCAGACTTGACCTGACTGCAGGTGCAGGTGAAACCAGGAAGACCACCTGGTTTGGTGGTAATGTGAGCTGAAGACGAGAGTACGGTGGAGGAAAAGAGTCAGATGCAGTTGAAGAGCGAGAATCAAATGATTGGGAGGGGGGGATAGGCCCTGCTGACCAGGGTCCTGGAGTGCTTCAGCGGGTTTTCAGCCTCAACGGGGGGAGGGGGGAGGGGCACGTACAAGTGCAGGCAGGCCGTGTGGGTGAGAGTGACGATGACAATAGCGATCCTGCACGCACCGGAGGGGGGCAACGACTCTTGTTAAGGGGGTTTGAACCACACAGGCAAGTCCTACAGGGACTATCTTGGGGTTTCCAAGGACTGCAAGGACTTCGAGGACGCAGAAACCAGGCGACAAAAGTTGTTGCAGCCAGAGGGCAGCCGAAGACGTCAGATCACATGTGTGGCCTGTTGGTTGCCTAATCCTCTCTGAGGCCGCCAGAGCGCTCACGCAGTCGATGCTGGATTCCTGGAAGATGGTACGATTTTCTCTTGCAGTCCTTGTTATAGACGGCACACAATTCGAGATGATATAGTCCAGTCTCCAGAACGCCAGGTGGACACAGATTGGCTCTCTTTAGAGTTGAAGATTAGGTTTGCAAAGAGGGAAGCGGCAGTCTGCCGACAAGGTCTTTCTTGGTCGCTGGGGAGGGAAAGATGACCATACAGCTTGCCGTAGAGGGTTACTCCCGACGAGAAGCCAAGGGGAGCAGACAATAATGCCAGCAGACAGTATGTGCAAGGACTTGGGGCCTCAAGACCGTGAGTCCAGGTCGGCCAGGAGGCGGTTGGGATCGAGTAGTCTGGAAGAGAGCGTGATCAGACAATTCCTTATTGAGGATCTGGAGCCAGATCCGTCAACTGCTCGAGAGCCTGGGGCCTGTGGGAGTCATGAGCCCAGGCTCGAGAGCAGAGCAGGCAGCAGCTGACCAAGAACCGACTGCCCTCTCTGGCCGACCTCAACCTCGAACTCACGTAAGCCCGCCAGGTGCCCCGACGAGAGCAGAGCAGCTGGCTGCCAGGTGGTGAGGCCTCTGGCAGCCGGCACCCGGGAGCCCACCTGACTGATCACGCAGGATCGCAGCATGACAACATCGCAAAGCAATGCACAGAATGCTCACTGCTGCGGGCGAAGGGTGCCCGAATCCACATCCAACGTCAGCAGACATGGCCGCCAGGCCTAGACTAGAAGTTGGCTGTCTGGCTGACTAGGTGCGCTGACCTTGCTGAGTGGCGGGTCCGAGGGCTCTGACGGGTGGCGCATTTTTCCGCTACCACCCACCAGGTACCGTATTGTGGTACTGCACAGCGCAGGACCTTTGTCCGCCCCTTCTCGTATCAACGATGCGCCCAGTCTTGGGGCAATGACCGCGAGAGGATGGGTGCAGACGGAGGTTGTCTCAGCCGCCAGGAGGAGACGGCCGGCTGGGCGTGTAAGTATTTTTTTCATCTTGGTGTAGCTGTTCATAGCCTGCTGACCACTTTGAAACAGCTGTTGACAAGGCCTGCTCCCCCTTCTCAGGCCAACAAGTGTCACTTCGGAGAATCAACACTTCAGGCTGTCGGGCTGTCGGGCTGTCGAGGCGGTGGACAGAAACAAGAGAGAACAGCGGACGGCGGAATGTGTATTTTAGGAGGGCCACGGAAACGGTCGACTGACCAGCTCCGTCTGGTGAGGACGGGTGTACCGAGTTGCCTGCAGGAATAAACGGAATGCAAAACGGGCTGTGTGAAACGGTGATCGCGCTCGCAACTTCAATTACAGGTGGACGGGCAGACGGGGTGGAGCCAGGGTGACACTCCCTGCGGGACTAGTGCCTTGGGCCCGCCTTCCAAGCTTTAGCGCCCTTTCATGCTGCGCCATTACAGACTATTTTAGCGGGATCCACTAGGTGTTCCAATCATACCCCGGTATTGTCAGACTCCGATTGCACAAGTGGGTGGGTCTACGAGGGGGCTGCTGGCCGCAACTCTGCCACTGCAAGGCCGTGGCCTTGCGTGACTTCTTCGACTGGCTTTTTCACACTTGGGGGCCCCCCCCAAAACCACCCCGTCCCCAAGCCAACAGTTGTCTCTTCAGATTTCCCGGCTTCCCCCCGAACGAGGCAATCCCGCGATACCATCATCATCCACCATCATCTATCATCCACCGCACACCCTAACTCCTAAACCATCTCGAGTGACGCGACGTGAATCTTGATAGGCCTCTGCGCCAGATCCTCACCTTTTTTTTTGTTCCTTTTCCTTCCCCAATACAGACAGCACAGATACTCCCGTCAAGATGTACCTCTCCGGCAGCATCCGCGTCTAGATGGCTTCGTCACACCCAGCCCGCCCACAACGAAACTGGTCCCTGATTGTATCTGGGAAAGCAGCTGCTTTCTCCTCCCTGGTTCCCTCTCTTCTGGTCTCTCCTTAGCCTCGGTCCGATCATACACCAAGGCCTCGCTTCCTTTGTCTTTCTCCCAGCGATACTTCCAACCACCGATATACCCAATTTTGATACCCCCTTTCCTATTTTCCCTGGCGACGAATCATCACCACCGACACCACCGACAACGACGACGTACCGGCTACTCGACCGGCCCATCACCTCCTGCCACCCCGCCCACCCCTGATGGACGATCCCCCTGCGTGGGCCGAGCCCTGGCCTTTCTGGAAGTTCGGCCTGAAGCAGAGCGATCTGAACACCACCCTCCACGACAGGTATAATACCATCACCACACCCATCCAAGACTCGGAGGCCTTCCATCATGACGTCTTCGAGCTGTCCAGCAAGGCATCCGACCTGGCCCAGTTCGAGAAGATGATGGAGGACCGCAAGAGGCTGCGGCTCAAGGAGCTGAACGGCATGCTGGACGACGCCAGCTTCGAGATCATCGGCAACCCCCGCCTGATCGGAACCGAGCAGTGGGGCCTGGCCATCCAGCTGTTCCGGACCAAGTCACTCGACTCTCTTGTCCGGTACTTCTCGTCCTACCTTCCTCCCGACCACCCTTGGCACCCCGGGTCCGACACCTGCAGCAACAGCACCACCAGCGACGCCCCCCTGCTCCCCGCCACCCATGCCGACTACGACGGGCCCATCCTGTTCGACGAACCCGACGAGGACGACACCATCTACACCCACGAGCACTCGGAGACCTTTTCGACATGCGCCACGGCCGTCGACCACCCCACGCGCTCCAACTCCCTGCGGTCGCAGGACTCTGGCGTCTCCGTGAACGAGCGTGTGCAGCGGAAGCAGCCAGACCATCATCATCAGCCCTACCCACCCTCGCAGGCCATGTCAGTCTCCGAGTCCGAGACCGACCACACTGCCGCGAGCCTACAGGACTCAGTGCCCACGCTGCACCATGACGAGGCCCCATCGCCGTCCGAGGATCCCGAGACGCCACCCTCCGCACCTGACATCTCGCAGGCAGAGGAGCAGGCCCACGGGAAGGACGGCCTGATGACCACGATCGTCGACGATGAAGACCTCGAAGGGTACCTGTCCATATCGCATGCCGACCTGCAGAGCATGGACACCACGGACTCGGGTGCCGCCACCCCCAAGCCGACACCGCACACGCCGTGGCCGCGACACCACTCTTCGACACGAAGCCATCCCCACTGCAGAGCCGCAGCCTGTCGTCCTGCCGGCCGTATCCCCACCACACCCACCACGACCATCACCACACTCACCACCAGTCTCACCGAAACCATCGTGCGGTCGCGCGACAACTTCGACAGAGAGAGGGCAGTCTGGATCGTGACGGAAAGACGGAGGGTGGCCCTGCTGGAGGAAGAGCAGAACGTCGGCGGGAGGCATCTCCTGACCACATTCGCTCTCGGGCCCGCGCACGGAGACGGAGGGCTGGTGCGTAGCCCTGCTGCGGCCAAGCTGGTTGTTGTTGCTGCCGTGGAGCAGGCGTGGACGGAGTCACCGGTGGCCTGGTGGTTGTTGATGCTGGCTTCGTGGAGGCTGATGCGTGCCTCTTGTACATAAACTCTTGGGGATGCTTGTACATATCGTACATAAGTGAAGAATCTTCTTGTTTTCTTGAACCTCCTTTTCCCCTTGTTTTCTGTCTTGGTGGTCCGTACAGCAGCGGAGCTGACGGCATGCTGACCCGAGTCTCCTGGGCCCATCTCGGTCAGCTCGCTGCCTAACTCACGTGGCCCATCCAGTTACCCCTCACACGCTAATCCGTCCTGTACAGCAGCAGATGTCACAAGCCGGCCAGACCCGCCACTTTAGAAAAACCACGACACGGACGGATCGAGGCCGCAATGCTAACTACGAATTATGAAGCTCCAGACACGACGAATGCGATGCTTAGCTGACTTGTGTGTATTCTTCTAGGTTGACAGAAATGCCCTCCGAAAACGACACACCTACATCTGCGATATAATGGCGGGGTTGAAGTCCTACCATCGCTTCCGCCCCCGTTTCCCTCCCTCTCCTCGAAGAGAAGGCATTCTCCTACTATGTTCTTATCTGCTGTCGATCCCACCGACTTGTGGTCGAGGACTTGAAGAAGGGGAAAAAAGAAGAAGAAAAAAAAGTACGACGAGCGGTCATGAGACCTCGGAGAAGGAAGTAGGTATACTGCACGTTTGGATGGACGAGGCTAAGGAGCCAGGCTGGAGGGTGGGAATACGTCAACGTCGACGAGAGCTGCATTGCTGCGATCTACAGGCTCGGTGGAGGACTCTACTCTGCTGGGCGGGGTGTTCAATGTACCGCCTGGTACTAGCATGGCGGTGTCGCTGTCGCGAGTTCAGCGGGCCGGGCCTCGTCGGTCGGTCGGCAGGATCCATATGTGCTTGGGCTTCGGGATGTCTACGGGCATGGAGTGGCAGCGTAACGCTCAGCGGTGTGATGAGATCCGTATATTACCGTCGAGACAAACCAGCAGACAGGTAGGTCATTGCTTTGGTATGTTTAGCAGGTAGGTAGGTCAAGCGGCAGGCCAGCGAGACAGACACTTGTAGGGCATACAACCACTATTGGCCATCTCTACTCTCGCCACCCAACAACTACTATAGTATGTGCTGATAATGGGGCAGGATGGGCACTCCCAGAACCCGGCGGTCAAGATCAACGGCCACCCAACCGTTTCTAGGTCTAGGGCCTAGCAGCTGCTCTGCGGAGACGAGATTGAACCAGACAAATTCTTCATGGCGTGACACTTGCATTGTACATCGGGTTATCCTTTATAGCGCCTATCTCCTCCTTCTCCTCCTCTTCCCCCTCCTCTCCCCGTCCCACTTCGGCCCTCAGCCTGTCCTTTCATGTCCAGACCCACATACAATGTCCTGAATCAACCACCCCGTCAACCTCATGCCAGGTTCTACGTCCAAGGAGCGAGCACACCACGCGATGACGCTCCTAGTGGACCATTGTATGGTCCATCACACCTTGGCACCGGCAGTGGGCATCTGGGGGAACTCCATACGGGGTGGAAACTATGTATCATCCGATGCGGGGGGACGGGGAAGGGAGGCCTTATCGGGACTAAAGCACCCAAGCAAGTAATCCACGTGCTGCTCTGTACATGAATTAGTAGCTTTCATCATGCCTTAGCCCATGAATCTTGACCATCATGATACAATAAATAAAGATAAAGGATACATCTCTACAAGTAAAAGAAGGCCACGGGTGCTGTAATTACCCATCCCTTCTCTCATCCTCCTCCTCCTCCTTCTTCAACATAACTCAAGCCTGCACGTACCTAATCAGCCGGCAGCAAAAGGCTCCATCCGACATGAACCCACACCACAGCCCCCCCAACGGGAAACTAGAGGTGGCCCACGATGAATTCGGCGGAGAGTTGGGGAAGCTGTCAGCGCCACCGGACCACCACCGCGGCCATGACAAGACGAGAGAGGAGGTCGAGCGCATCGACGCCATGGCCCTAGCGCCGGGGACCACAATGGCTTCGTTCAGCCACCTGGACGAGAAGATGATTCTCCGCAAGGTAAAGTTGCACTTGTCAACTGAACTTGGTCGTCTTTTTCTGCCCGCTCAGCCGCTGATGACGACCGTGGTGGCAGATGGATCTGCGGCTCATTCCGGTGCTGGCTTTGCTCTACCTACTTTGCTTCTTGGACCGTAAGTTGAACTATGACTATTCTTGACAAGTAAAAAACATTAGACTACGATAAAAAGAGAGAGAGGGCAAAATAAGGAGGAAAGGTTGAAATAAACAAGACAGAGCAAATTATACTGCCTGCTTTCTCCTCTCCTCAAACTTACATCCTCGGCAGGAGGAAATATCGGCAATGCAAAGATCGAAGGCCTCCAAGAAGACCTCGGTCTCATCTCCTACCAGTATAACTGGTGCCTGACGGCCTTCTTCTTCACCTACGCCTTCTTCGAGGTCCCCTCCAACCTGCTCCTCAAGAAGCTCCGCCCGTCTCGGTGGCTCCCCACCATCATGGTGGCTTGGGGTACCGTCATGACCCTCATGGGCATCGTCCAGAACTACCAAGGCCTGCTGGTGGCGAGGCTCTTTCTCGGTGTTGCTGAGGCGGGGTTATACCCTGGTGTTGCTGTGAGTTGAGAATGCTTTCAGATTATTATTTTTATTTTATAATTTCCCTCTTTTTGTCGATTTTGATCCCCTTCGTACCATTGCTAATATCTGTGCTATAATTACAAACTTATAGTATTATTTGACCATGTGGTACTGCCGCCACGAGATCCAATTCCGCCAAGCCATGTTCTTCTCCGCCGCCTCCGTTGCCGGCGCCTTCTCCGGCCTCCTCGCCTTCGGCATTAGCAAGATGGACGGCGTCGGTAACCTGGCAGGGTGGAGGTGGATCTTCATCCTCGAGGGCATCGCAACTGTTCTCGTGGCGTTCGCCTCCTTCTGGCTCCTGCACGACTTCCCCGAGACCGCAAAGTTCCTCACGGAGGAGGAGAGGGCGTTTGTGGTGTTCCGTCTGAAATATCAGGGCCAGAGCAAAGAGGTTGAGTCCCATGTGGCCCAGGCAGAGGAGTTCAAGTGGAAGTATGTCGTGCAGGCCTTTGCGGACTGGCAGGTCTGGGTCAATATCTTTGTATATTGGGGTGTAAGTCAAATGCCACCTACATAGTCTCCAGTTTTCGTCTTTCTTCCCTCCTCTGCAGCAGCAGCAGCAGCTGAGAACATCCCACCAGATCGTCTGCCCCCTCTACGGCATCAGCCTCTTCCTGCCCACCATCGTCAAGAACCTCGGCTACACCTCCAGCACAGCCCAGCTAATGACCGTCCCCATCTACGTCACGGCTGCCATCCTGGCTGTCGCCTTCGCCTACATCTCCGACCGCGTCGGCAAGCGCAGTCCATTTATCATCGCTTTCTTGTGCGTCATGGTGGTTGGCTTCTCCATGTGCATCGCCACGGACCCGAACGAGAAGCCCGGGGTGGTCTACGCGGGGGTGTTTCTCATCGCTTGTTCTATCTACCCTAGCTTTCCTGGGAATATCGCCTGGTTGTCGAATAACTTGGCGGGCAGCTACAAGCGAAGTGTTGGTATGGCCATCCAGATTGGCGTGGGAAACCTTGGTGGAGTAAGTTTTGTGCTGGCCCTAATCGTCCTATGTTTCTCTCCCTCCCCTCCCATCCCCTGTTCTTCTTGTTCCTGCGTTTCCTTCCCTCCTCGAGCCCACCATAACGAGACCTCTTGACTGATCGCATTCCAGGCCATGGCATCTAATTTCTACCGTGAGCCGGACTCGCCCCGGTACGTCCTCGGACATGGCCTGGAGCTGGGTTTCGTCTGCGCAGGCATCCTGGCCGTGGTGATTCTGAACCTCGGGTATGCGAACATCAACAAGAAACGCGAGAGGAAGACCGCAGAGGGCGGCGAGGGCGCCTCCGGGAGCCAGGAGCTTTCCGAGCTGGGCGACAAGGCCTATACCTTTAGATATATGCACTAAATGTTACGGCTTGTTGCTTTGGGGAGATATGCTTGGCCTTGCTGTAACAAGAAGGGGAAAGAAAGTCCTAAAGCCGCACAAGAACAGCAAAAAATTCTTTGATTTCTTGAGTCTGGTTTCGCGAGTGTGTATAAACCAAGCCACAGGCTTCTCGCGGTAATGCATCGTTCACAGGAGCGTCCAGGCTCTGCTGTATATATGTACATGAAGAGGTTTCCAGCACCGTCTGACCACCGTTCCCACATACCAAAACACCTTTACTCCTAGAAATCATGTATACGTATATACATATATATGTGTGTGTGTGTGTAACACGCTCACTTTGTTCCCACATCATCTGAATAGCCTCGCAAACCTACCAATTCAAGTTGGCCAGGACACTACGAGACTTCATTTCCTTTCCTCCCCTCTTAGTCCTCCTCATCTTCTTTCTGCCTATTCCAGCGTCTACTGTCGCATTGCCTGAGCCTGCAGGTGGGGCAGCTGCACTCCCGTTCGCCGCAGCAGTGGGAGAAGTAGAAGCTGTCCCTGTTGCTGGAGCGGCTGGTGTTGACGATGATGCGGTGCCATTCGTAGGAGCTGGTGCTGCTGCCGTCCCGTTGGCTGAGGCACCTGGGTTGGCGGCCGAAGGAGCGGGCGGAGAGGGTGCAGTTCCGTTGGCTGCCGAGGCTGCTGGTGGAGGGGCGGTCGTGCTGTTTGCCGCAGCTTTCACTTTGAGCTGATCAGTGATGGTTTTTTCAATGGAAAAAAAATATTTCGATCAACAAGATGGAAGACTGTTTTCTTCTTCCGGACTCACCAGAATCGACAGCGGGAGGTGCAGGAGCTGGGCCAGCCGGAGCAGCATCAGCCTGACGGCTGACATAGGATACTATCTTGTCCACGAGGTGCCTTTTGTCGACGTTCTGGTCATCTTGTGATGGTAGTCTCCGGACTATGCTTCCATCGGCCGGGGCTCTGTTGTCCAGATAGTTGGCCGAGACAGCGGTGCTCATCAAGAGCGCTGCCAGGAGAGCCTGCTTCCAGCAGAAAATCGCCTTAGCGATCATCTTGACTATATTCCAACGGGGCTGCAGAAGGATGTGCGGAGAGAAATCCCAACGAGTGAGATGGCAGATAGTAAGTGGAAACGAAGAGGAAGAGCCTGTCCGGTGGGCTGATGGCTGGTATCAAACTCAGCCTGTAGACATCAAGGCTCTGCCAGTTAGTAGTAGAGGAGAAGGGTAGATGACTAGTCGAGATGATTTCCTGTTCTGATATGTAATTATGATGTCTTTCCGTCTGTTCTTATCAGACGGCACATGAAAATGCACTGCCCCGATCAGGGCGTGGCAGGTGTGTCTGATGCCTACCTTGGAGCATGCTGACGAAACCGGCATGCCTACACCGGTCGCAACGATAGTCTAGCTGGAGTAAGGATTTGACAATTCGCCTATCTGAAAATCCAAAGAGGCTGGGCAGAACTGCGATCGGATGGCCTAAATTTAAGCTCTTATATGTTCGGACGTGTGCTTGGATGGGCTCAGCCTGGAGGTCCGCACCAAGGTCGTCCTTGGATCGGTTAATACGGTCTTTATATTAAGCTTAGCTATCTGGAGAATGTAATTGTGGCATTCAGCCTCAGTTCTCTTGACATACTCAAGATGTAGCCTTAGACTCTGAAGCCGAAAAATAAATATACGCAACTCGGGAACGAGGGCCTGTATAAAATTTTCTCTTTACGAGCAGCTAATCAATATTACAGTATTGCATGGGAGTCTGGAACCCCAGATGAAGATGGAGATTTGTCTACGAATGGGGCGAAATGCACACGCATTTTCTTTTGCTCAGCAATGGAGTGACCACCCGATGACTTGAAGCTAGTTTTGGATGGCGGAGACCTATGATCAATGATACGACATGGAGTTTTGATGAAATCATACCGTATCTGACATCAACGTGTCGGAAGCACAACAACTTTGGAGCATCTTTTGCGAGACCTGTCTCGTCCGATCATGTACGGCCACGCCAAGGCACGCTGGAGGTTCATAGAGCCTGGATGCCGTAAGAAATCCCTAATGCGGTAGTACCCTACACATATATCTGCGTATCGGTCCAGATGGGATGAGTTTCAAGGAAGAGTCCGTGCCTTGAATACCACTTGTTCTCAATATCGGCCCGCAACCTAAACTCTAATTAGCGTGTATCCAAACTTTGGCCCACGTTCCAGGACTGTTTCGGCAGATCACGTCTTGTTGAAGCCCAACTAGGAGCTATGAAGAGTCTTGTGTCATTGAAGGCAGGCCTATGTAGTGCCTTAGAAAACCAAAGAAGAAAAGAAAGAAGAAAGGGAAAAAAAAAAAAAAAAAGAAACGATGGGAACTCCAAACCGGAATTACCCAAGTATGTAAATAAGCATGAAGGAAGGCTGAGTTCAAGACAGGCACAAAAATATGTTTCTAGAGAGAAATGAAAATATAAACACAGAATCTTTGCTCTTACTTGCATTTTGGTCAAATGAAAAAACCTGCTGTTTATCATGGCCTACTGATATGCACGCTGCAGCGCCGGAGGTACCAGTGAATCCAAGGTCCAGGGCCTTCTGTAAACTTCAAGGTTGGCACTATGGTGCGCTACGGCGCTGGCTGTGCAGGGGGTTTTGCAGAGTCAGCACTACGTCATAGACACTGACAAAGCGTAAATAAATTACTTTATCACCAAATCGGCCATTCATTACTGCGTCGAGACCCATAACCTTCCTGTTATGTTGCATATGGCAGACTTTAGGACTATATTTACGTATGGAGGGACAGGTACGGGAAAGGCATCGAGTGTCACCTCACCTGGGCACCTACCAGTGTCATCAAGATTGAAGGTATTCATCTGGAATAGTATGCTGACAATGCTTCGCTGTCTTATTACCCTGATGCTTTTCAGTCTCCATTTTCAATTCTAACCCCTTAGGCTTCCCTCTTGCTCCATTTTACCCTTCTTAACCTCGTCGTCCTTCATCCTTCAAGGGAGAGAAGGGCGGGTGGTTGGACACCCAAAGGGGATCCTTGTTGCTGCTAAGTCATCACTGACAGCTTGGACTCCTTACGTAAGCACGTGGACTGCACTGTCGCGGGGGTAGGATGCGATATCCTGGGTCAGGCTGCTCTGAATCACTTCTCTCCGCCTTTAGAGACCCTGACCCGCTGCCCAAAGCGATCTGTCTCCCGGTCTCCCCCTCACCGAGTTGCGATTACATTTGCCCTGCACCATGAATCCCGACAGACAGGCGATGATCGACGGGTGGAAGTCCCCCAAGCAGAAGGAGAAGGACGTGACGGCGCCACGACGCGACGATAGTGCTCGAATCACGAAGGCATCGCGCCCAGACAACCCGAAGCGGGCATCCAAGGCCGCCCGATTCCTCAGCCTGGACGAACAAGAGAGGAAGTTTGTTGCCGGGGAGGACAAGTTTGTGCTGAAGCAGTCCAAGAAGAAGGCAGACATCCGCGTCCGTGAGGGCCGCGCGCGACCCATCGACTACCTCGCATTCAGCCTGCGCTACATCGATACCGATCGCGATGTCCTCGACGACGACGAGAATGATGCCGAGATCGACGTGCCATCGCCAGAGCGGGTCGTGCATGACCTGAGCATGGCGGACCTGAAAGAGCTAGAGCTGGACATCGAGTCGTTCAACACGCTGGAGACAAACCAGAGGAACCGCGAATACTGGAAGGCCCTCTTGGTCCTATGCAAGGACCGAGGAGAGAAGCTATCTGGGCTGGACCACGAAGGTCGCGCGGTCAGCACCGTGTCTTCGGAGATCGACCAGATCCTCGGCCCCAAGACCCTCGAGCAGCTTGAGTCACTGGAGAAGCAGATCAAGTCGAAACTGCGATCGGACGAGCACATCGACACGGACTACTGGGAACAGCTACTGAAGAGCCTGCTGATCTTCAAGGCGAAGGCTAGGCTCAGAGAGATATGCGATGCCATCAAGGAGGGCCGGGTTGAAGAACTGAGAAAGACTGACCCAGAGAAGGCAGAGCTGTTGGAATCCTTGGGCGAGAGCGGTCGTGGGGCCGCCAAGAGCCTGGCCGGCCCTTCTCGGCGGCTGGCTCAGGCACCACCCACCTCTACTACTACTGCTGCATCATCCGAGGACACCAATCCACCGCCAGGAACGGCGCGCTTCGCGGCAGCCGACGTCCAAGATTTTCTCCCAGGCCACTCGCGCTCTGTACGAGCGCGAGGTGGCACGTGGTGTCAGCGAGAACGAGGAGATCTTCACGGCGGAGGAGACAGTATCGACGGCCTCGAAACCCAAGTGGGCCGACAAATATCGCCCCCGCAAACCACAATACTTCAACCGGGTACAGATGGGCTACGAATGGAACAAGTACAACCAGACCCACTACGACCATGACAACCCTCCCCCAAAGGTGGTCCAGGGCTACAAGTTCAACATCTTCTACCCTGACCTGATCGACAAGACGAAAGCCCCGACGTTCAAGATCGTCCGCGAGGGTGGCCGCCGCAGAGGCGAGTCCTTTGCACAGGCTGGCGAGGAGGACACTTGCTTGATTCGCTTCCTTTCCGGCCCCCCCTACGAGGACATTGCGTTCAGGATCGTCGACCGCGAATGGGACTACTCTGCGAAGCGAGAAAGAGGTTTCAAGAGCAGCTTCGACAAGGTACGTAGCCCTGATGCCTACCACCGTGTTGTGCCCGCCTCCACCGAGCAGCCATCTCCCAAGGCGCGGGGCGTGCATCAGCGGTACTTTAGTGTCACTCGTATGCTGACTTGACCGCGAAAAGGGCATTCTTCAGTTACATTTTCAGTTCAAGAAGGTAAACAAAAAAAGAAGAAAAATCCACTCCAACCCAGCCCTATGACACTCATACTAACATGACCTCAGATTTACTACAGGAAATAAGGAAATACTCCTTGCCCCTTCAGCCATCTTCCGGCGGAGATCAAGCCTTGGTCTTGTATGGGTATCACGTTCTTAGAGCCAAGCTGTCTGACAATCAGTCACCAGCTTAGCACCGCTCTTGGGCCCTGACAGCCAGCCAGAGACAGGGTGGGACCTCGCTAGTTCAGTGTACTCTTGAATACTCACATCACTGGATTACCAAGCAATAGTGGCTCTGCAGAATGATACGTTGCCAATATGTGAAGGGCGGTAGGCCGTCCTGTCGTATTACGTCGTCGGTACATGAACATTCGCCCTGGGCCCAACAGCTGGGCCCCTGCCAGCAGTCCGTCCACCCACCGCACTGTCACATCTTGCGCTCGAGTCTCGCAGGATTTTGGAGGAGGGCAAGGGCACGTGTGACAGGTCTGAATCTGCCGGGAGGCTGACGTGCAGGTGAACCGCTGCCACCCTGGTCCTGGCCGGGCTTCCAGTAAACGACTCACCGACTCTACGCTCCCAGAGGGGAGGTCGCGCTCAATCTCCTACACACGGTGCGATGGTACTGCCTGTGGCCCTGAGGCCACGGATCCTGGTGTCACCGTGATGGTGGTCACCGCTCGATAGGCTGGTGATGACTCTGGAGCGTGCACAGCGCCGACTGTCCCTCTGCCTGCCTGTCAACACACACACACACACACACTTGATGCTGAAAGAAAGGGTTTAGAGCCATTCGGCGGGGTTTCTTCTGCCGATCTCCTGGACCATCTCGCCTCATGCCCTGCACCCTGTCATTCAAGTTCCCGCGCTGAACGGTCAAGGCCTGGTGGCCCCGGGGGAGTGCCCCGCCCAATCAATGCCATTCACACGCCTCATTGGCGAGATACTGCTGCAGGTCTCCGTGACTGCTAGGACACTCCGAAGCTGTCATGGGAGCAGGTACCTTTGACTGCGGTCATGGGTACCTGGTGGGTACCACTGTCCAAAGGGTGTGCTTCCTGCAGGTCCCGTCTGGACCAACCCTCAGGGCCCCCAGCTGGCGCCGTGGTGGAAGATCTCTCTGCATGTCTCAACTGGCCTGGCCGGGCTACCGCCCCAGTACCATGTCACACCGGTCCCGTCTACCTCCTCTGCACCGCACCCTGGTATTACACGTGATCCCAGCCTGTACCTCAGACTTTGTCCCTCTTCACCTTTGTTTCTGCTCCGACGCCTCCCCCCCCCCCCCTCTCCTCTCTCCTTTCCTACCTTTCAAGCCGACGACTTTCTTTTACGCCTCTGTGGGTAGTATCAATGCCGGGCTTTCGCTTCTCAGCACTCCGTTCTATTGTGTCGACGGGGCGCCGGCTTTGTACTGCCGGTGCATGCGTGCAAGTGGGCTCCAACAAACGGCTCTTGGTCTTGCGGCCGGCATGTCAGGGAGAAGAAGGTGGGATTTCAGCTGGGCGTATTGCTTCTTCAGCATGGGACACATGCATGGCCATAGCCAGTCCCTCCAGAGCCCACATCATAACCAAGTCTAGGTACATGTATGTCTATAGACTTGCCTTGTACTTTTTTTTCTCTGTTGATCGTGGGCAGCGCACGTCATCCCTCCGTCTGCGTGAACCCGTGCTCCCCAGGTATCCTTCCCTCATCCCACCCTTACCCACCCACGCACCTGGTCAAAGACAATGCAAAGAGAGAGAGAGAGGGAGAGAGACGAAGAAAGCACGGAACACATCAGTTGTAGGACACAAGCATGCATTGCTCTCCACGTAATTCGGCCTGCGCGCACACAGCTATACCAAGCAAGCCCCACATGGCCCTCGCGAGGCGTACTCCGCGCAGTACAAGGGCTTTGGCGAAACACACCTCTGAGGGCTCTGCGCTGGCACTTCCTCCTCTGAGTTGCATCAGCACCCTCCATAGATGTACTCCCCCTCCTTCTTCATGGCTACCCTCTCACCAAGGTATTGCTGCCCTGTCCCGGGCCAGGGCAGGGGAGATCTAGGACTCCTCCCCCCTCCCTCCCTGGCTCGATCTGCCCGGGTAGGATCTGAAATGTGCAGTAGATCCGCTAGTCTCCCATGCGTAGTTCTTCCTGGGGACGGGTCGTCCGACAAGACTTATATTGCCCATCTGCTGCCCGAGGAACCCAGCCCCAGCAGTGGACGGGAGACCATTTCTCAGCCGACACCGACAGTTCGCCCATAGGTCTCTGCTCTTCTGTACCGAGAGGCCGCCAGAAAAGACGGTCAGGCTTCTTCTATTGGTCTCCATCTATCCTACAGCACGTCCAGGGACAATCATACAAACAAGCAATTATTCCAAGACCCAGATTTATCACCAAGTTTGATCCCATACTGACTCGCTCTCCCCGTTCCCGGTCTCCCTCTAAGCCTCCATCTACCCAGCGAACATCCTCTTCGTCGTCCTCTCCCACACGGGTCCAGTACCATTTTCATGCTCAATAGCCATTGTTTCCAGGTCCGAGATCAGAGGGCCTACTCCTTGAGCCGTGGCCACACACCCAGAGACATCCATAGCTCAAGACAGTGACGACTTGCACGTCCTTTCCATCCTTGCGCCCCCTTCTTCCGTCTTACCTCCTGTCCGCCCATCCTCTGACAACCGGCGCCTCTCGAAACACCCACAGCAACAGCTCTGTCCTGCTTGCACCACGCGAGCATCATTCATAGTCATGGCAGATGACCAGACCGGCAGTTCTGGCAGCTGGCCTCTGTCAAAGATAGCCGGCACAGTCTCGCCTGACAAGTGCAAGACACTTCCCGAGGAGGAAGACGACAGCCTAGACTCCTGGTTCCAGGCCCCTGAGCATGGTCTGGACGAGCTACAGGCTCGTGACATGGACAGTATACAGACAAGTCCGGGATTACTTGAACAGGGCCAAAGCCAGCAGAACGCCTATGAGGAGATTCAGCGGCCCATGGACACCATGTGGCCAGCCCAGCCAATAACGCAGAACACATTTGATCCATGGGCTGCATCATCTTTCAGTACCGGTTATGGTTTTGGAACCTGCGCCTACTCCGAGGGGTCCTCAAACCTGGCCCGCATCCGAGGCGAGCTCGAGAGCGGTACGGCAGCTGCACCATACAGCCACCCAGGAGGCCCGCAGAGCTTTGTCCAGCCCCTGTACTGCAGGCCCCTCGACACACCTGGACTGCCATATGACCAGCAGCCTTACGACATATCCGGTCTTGTCCCTGAGCAGAGGCCCTTTACCACCAGGCCCCTGCTCTGGGAATTGCCAGCACAGAACCCGCCGATGAGACACAGTCCATCAACTCGACAGCGTCTCCTTACCTTCTGCCCACGGAAGGGATCAAGCCAGAGGTAGGCACGACCGAGACTGACTTCCTCAGCCTGATCCCAGCAGCAGCTTCTTCTTCTTCTTCTTCTTCTTCTTCCTTCCAGCCCTACGCCTCCACGACCGACATTCTACCGACCACCAGCTTGTCTCCGTGCAGCACGAGCCTCGCATTTGGTTACGGGGAGACTTCAGCTATGTACCAGGGCCAACAGGCCACTATAGCTACCTCTTCCCACCCCGAAGCTGGGCTAGAGGGAGACGTGGACAGGCACAGCCAAAACGAGACCTGGCGTCCTGATGACATCCTAGAAGGACAGACATCCTCCTCGGAGCACCTGCTGCCCCCCATACCTTATGCCAGACTCATCCACACTGCCTTCATGTCAAGACCCACCAGGTCCATGACCCTGCAGGAGATGTACCAGTGGTTCCGAGACAACACAGACAAGGCCAAGGGTCCCAGCAGGGGGTGGATGAACAGCATCCGCCACAACTTGAGCATGAACCAGGTACCTCTCTCACTTCTCCCACCCGCAAAAAAGCAAAAAAAAAGAAAAAGAAAAAAGAAAAAAGAGGATTCTAGACCATACCGTGCCAGCCTCTTCTGAGACCAGCGCTGACCTACCTGTTTTCCTTCTTCTCTCCTCGCACAGGCATTCGTCAAACGAAACGCCAGAGCCGCCCACCGCAACGGCGACGGCAGCCTCTCCTTCGATACCCCAGGCGTCGACAGCAGGAAGTCGACAGAGTGGTTCCTCCACCCTGACTTTGTGCACGGTGTGGAAAGCACGACGCGCTACCGCAATGACATCAGCGGTAGGAGGTCGCGCGGTGGCCGGGCCCCACCCAGGAGCCTTAGGCGTGGCGGCGGCGGCGGCGCTCCTTCTGTTGCTGCTGGCGGCGAGGTCGGCGGCAGAGGTGGTCGAAGCGGGTACTCTCATGCACGCGTCTCAGCTGGCCGCAAGGGTGGCAATGTTGCGGCCCAGAACCGGCGGAGACAGGCTTTGCAGAAACAGCAGCAGCAGCGGCAGCGGCAGCGGCAGCAGCGGCAGCAGGAGCAGCAGGCCAGGGCAATGGCTGTCCGGAACGACGGTCCGCTGCCGCACATGGCCACCTCTCACGAGGCGTTGAGGCCGACGGCAGCAATACAGTACTCCGGTCTCCTAGCTGAGACCGGGGGCGGGTTGTTCCCTAGCCTGCCTGGGTATACGTCGGCATACCCGATGTCGACCTCGTCTACTTCTTTTGCCACGACCACCACGGAATTTGGCGGCATCACTGCGACCATGGGCCATGTTTATGGACAGACCCCGAGACACCTTGATGTGAACTACTTCAACGCCCAGGATGTGGGCAACGAGATGCATATCGAGAGGCCCGACACCCTGGAGACGACCTATGGGAGCGCTGAGCCCCCCACGCCCAGGTCAGCGCCGGAACCAGCAACCCAGCAAGGGAATACCAATGCCCTGGCTGACAAGCAGAATCAAGAGTACCTGTTCGCGTCTATGGGGGGTGGTGGCGGTGGCGGCGGCGGAGGTAGCGCACCTCTCGTTGACCAGCCCGAGTATACCCTTACAGATGTGACTGACCTCTATGAGCCCGGCCCAGACTCTGTCCAGCCTCCGATTTTTACGGATGACGTGCTGCTGGCTAATAGTTCAGCGTTCTTCTCTCTGCTGCATTAGGACTATTTGAAAATGGCGTTGCATTGATACCCCCCTCCTTTCCTTTCTATCTTCGTACTCTACGTGCTCTCTTTCTTGGATTTTTCTCAAAAAGAAAAAAAAAAAGTCTCAAGGATGTGTATCTGGTGATGTTTTGGTTTTTTTTTCCTTGTCAAATTATGGCATGGGATGCAAGCCACATGGTGAGTTGTCACCCTGCCTGCATGGATTGGTCATGGGACCAGGGCGTGCGCAGGAATCTGACAACATAGACGCACGCATACATCAAGCATCACCCGGCTGGGCAAACAATCACATTCAATCTATCAATGTCATTTAGCGCGAATCTTAGATGCTAAACGAGGAGGGAATCTAAGAAATTGACAGACAATAAGGAAGAGAAAGGGGAGCGAGCGGGCATGGATTGTGCATGTGGTGTGTGTGGGCACCATTTAAGCGCGATACTCAACCGCTGCTTTTTTAGTGGGCCTGAGGTGCATCGTCTGGCTTGTTCGGGTCTCTAATCGAACGATTATTTGTGACTCAACCGTTATTGCTTTTTTTCTTTCTTTCTTTTTTTTTTTAAAAAAAAAGGAAGAAGAAAAAGCAAAGCAAAACTCTAATTTCAAAGTAGGGTGCATAGCCAAGGGCGTTCGGGGAAAATGACGGTCTTGACTGCCTTTGCATGAGCGTTGTCCAATCTTCTTGTCGCTACAATTCTTCTTCGCATGTTGACCTGTCGGGTAACGTTGGCGGACACGAAAATCAGGCCCCACACACACCTGTCTCGCAGTGTGGCCTTGGTCATCTGCTGCAAACACCGGTCTGTCGATAGACTGAAGCACAGATAAGCTGCCGCTGGGATCATCGATCCCGTTCTGCACCTGATTGTTCTTTTGCGGGGATGGATGGCTGCCTTCCGGAGACGGCACTAAAGTGACGAGAGACCACCTCCTGGCTAGTGGCTAGGCCGAAGCGTTCCCAGTGGAGACTGCCACCCCTTTTTTTTCCCCCTCCTCTCCTTTGCTTTTTCTTTTCTTTCTTTCTATTGTTTTTGTCTCCCCTCCCGCCTCCCCAAATGACATGTGTCATGCGGTAGCCTGTAGGGACCTGGCTTGGAGACGTAATTTCATCAGACCATGATCTGTAATTGTGAGACGCGATAATCCTGACTGGTCGGTGGTAGCGGCTCATGCACATCGAAGAGTCAAATGATTGCCGGTGAGGCGAAGAGTTTCCCAACAATCCCGGAGCTGCTAGGATTATTGTTAGGTTTTACCCAACGGGGCTTCTGAGCAGCGACCTCCAGGGCTAGGGGCTTATCCCTGGGCTTATTCTCCAAAGTGCTGGATCTGGTATACTTAAATTCAAAGAATCGATGGCAGTTAAGAGAAAAATGAGTTGTCATTCGATCTGGCGTGTGTGAGATGAGACTGCTTACCCAACCCACGAAGGTCTTGGCCCTTGTTGTGGCTGCGCATCAGTACCACCACCAGTATCTATGCTGTAAACTCCAAGCATGGTTGTAGGAGCCTTGGACCGTACTCTGGTTGTTCTTCTCCTTGTCATAGGTTCTATTCTCGTTGTTTTTTTAAAAAAAAATTGGAAACAAAAGAAAATAGGGCCCCCCGGAAGAAAAAAAAGTTTTTGCGCCCTAAGCGCCACAAGCTCAGACATACTAACAAACCATATTTTGAAGACGTAGTGGATATCATTTAGGGAGGCAAGGGTAGTATCATGGCGCTGCCCATGACTGAATGATATGGGCTGAGTAGGAAAAGATTCTTCTGCAGGATGGTCTTGCCTTCTGGTCTCTGCCTACATCTCACGAGAAAGACTGTCATAGTATCGTCATAATGATGAAGCAGCCAGAAACCTTTATCCAGAATAGGCTATGATCACCACCTTGCTTGCAGCGGTTGTCACAGCTTTGGGCCAACGAGAGCTGCAGATTCTCGCGGCTATGCTATATTTTCTCCATTATAGGCCGGGGTGTGGTAAGGATTGGGCAATACAAAGGGAGAGCCTGGCCCGTCTTTTTCTCCTTCGTGTCTGACAGCACCCCTCGACGTTTCATACACCACAGGTTCTCAGGAAACATGGATTGTACACAGCTATGTCCCCCATTTTTTGACTACAGACCATCTTTATTTACCAGCCCAAGAGGCACAGGAAGCTTATGAACTCCCACAGGGGGGTCCGCTGTCAGACAGGGGTCCATACTCTCCATAGCAGGTCTAGCCTGTGTGTCTAGCCTCGACCCGAGCCGTCGGGCCGTCCAGCATGGATAAGTTGGATGCAGCCTATCAAATGCTGACTTTTATCTCCGCGTCTATGCTTCCTTCGAGTGATTTTTTTGGGTATTGAGGTCAAAGATTTGGCTGCCCCCGCTCCCCCGCACACACCCGCATTTAGCATCCTCGGCGTTCAGTTGTGATCGAGTGTCTCAAGAGTACCTTGGGCTTCTGTGTATACAGAGAGACCACATACGAAACCACAAAGGTAGATGAGCGCAGTGCACTTGTACACTTGTGCTTTGTGCACGTAGACACGTGCATATGTGCTGAGCATGAGCCAGCAGGGCGGCAGGCCAGAGGAGATGTCTGTACCTCCGAAGAAGAACGAAAGAAAAAAAAAAGCACCGGATGATACAAGAGTGAGACCAGCCGAGATGGTCATTTTCTGCAAGAGGTTCTCAGAGACGACCCGTTTGGGCTGTCGAGGGGAACTGCCGCAGTTTAAGTGATCGGCAGAGCTTCACCCGACGCTGTGCGGCCCCACTTGTAGTCCGCGAGATAGGGAGCTCGGCACCCGCCCCCCTTCCCCCTTAGAAAAAAAAAAAGAGAGAAAGAGAGAAAGAGTGTGTAAAATGAGTAGAACAAGGGACAAATGAAAGAACCCAAATGAGGTTGCCTTACCCATCTACCAACTCCCAATGCTGCCATCAAGCTTTTGGCTACCGATACATGCTCAAGGAGTGAGTCTTATGCTGTGCCGTCAGCCAACAGACGAAAACTGGCGATGAGGCCCTAAGGTTACACCGAGGTGACGAAAGGCGAAACGTCGAAGCAGCAGTGGGCAATCATGGGTAGCACTAAGCAGTGTCACGCGATAGGGTGCGGTGGAAGACTGGCCAGATGTCTCAGCCACAACCCAAAATAATGAACAGCACTCATGAACATGTCGAATGCACACTTGTGATGTCTCTCTTGAGACCCTTATCATAAGGCGACCTGCATCTATCTCAGTTATTATACTTGTTGTGTGTTACTTGTGAGACGAAGGATAAGGTTACACTTACTGTGGAGGGTAGGGTCTCAAGTCCCCCCCTGCCCTCCTTACTAAGCACCACCCATTGTATTTGGGCAACATGGGCAGGGATCATCAGGTCTGACGGATTCTGCCTTGCAAGAAAGAAGGGAGGGGGGAGGGGAGGCAACCAGGTGCCTCGTAACAACCATCTCCGGCTATCGCCTCTTGTGCGGTTCTTATGCCTTCGAGCGGCTACATGCTGACCCTCGGCCGAGTACGGTGTTCCTCGGGCTCATTGGTTTGCTGCCGCATCACTGCCGAGGAGTGAAAGTGCATGCCGATGTGTTGGGCAGGGCAGATACTTTTCCAGTAATTCCCTCGTAGCATGGATCAGCTTGTGCTTCTTGTACATCATTTAGACTTTCTGTCGTTTCTCAAGGGGCAGCGCAGAACCTCACCGCCTTTTTGTGGTACTAGGCTGTCAAAAATAGTGCTGTGTTGCCTCTGCTGCTGTGAGAGCTGAGTATGGCGAACTCGATCTAGTATCCTGCGTTTGGTCTCTGTTGTCCAGTGTTTCGAGGTCTGGCTGACTACAGCTGGCACGACGGCCGGTGTAGTGCAGCCGTAACAGAAGGAGTTCTGAAGAAGGAAACTGCATGCTTCAATGTTGTGGCACATCCCAGGGGCAGGGAAGCCAGACGAGGTATAGAAGGCCAACTCAACTATATCCGTCCAACATATTGTGTGCCCCGGGGTGTCGACTCATTAAGGCTTGAGAAATCCCCACGTCATTTGAGTACATGCTTGGTACCAGGGTTGGGTATGAAGCGATGCTGGTTCGTCAAGCCGCCGCCGCCCTCGCTGCAGCTGCTAGTCTAGGTCGGTCGCACGGTTGTCTGTGTCGTTCTCGGTGATCAGCTTCTTTATTTGTGCAAACCAGGAGGATAGATACTCTCCACCACACTAATGCATCGGGAAAAATTAGGGTTTTTTTCCTCAGTAACGTGGTCCACAGCGACGCACCCTGGGGACATGGGCCGATCCATGCATTGGCTTTTCCCCGGCGGTTGATCTACTGCGCTTTGAGGACATAGGATGGACAGAGGCGTTCTTAGAGGTCGAGATTTGTGCTGAGCGCTCCGTCAACCCGGCTCACAGGGTGGATCTGCAGATCATTTGTTACAAATCACTTTTTCTGCCTGAGTCGAGAGTGCGTATTGCGATCTGTGCACAAGGACAGAAGCATTTGTGTGTATGGTAGTACCGAGAGTAGGGGCTTGGCTCTGTGGATGGGTAGGAAGGATGCAACGTACCGATTAATTTTCCTAGTCGCCAGCACAGTAAGCTGTTGCTGCAGTCCTTGGCTAGGCGTTGAAAGGCTGTCTATCCATGAAGATGACCTTGGGCTTGTGGGTTTGCAAACGGCTGCAGTAGGTACAAGGTAAACTCACGATTTTGAGGGAAGGGTAAAGAAGCTCCATTAATTCGGTGTCTCTGAGATCCTAGTGGAAAAGCAAGAGGTTCCCAACGAGCACGACCCCTGTCGACCTGGGAAGCATGGCCTGAACTCCCATGTCAGCATGTTGCAGCGAACGCAGCCGCTCAGCCGTGCTTCTTCTGAGCTCGGGACACAGGCCCCACCACAATATCGAGAGGTTGCATCCACCCTCCACCACCACAGCTGTCCAGACCCTTGTCCTGAAAAACAAAGGAATGCCACACAGCGTGACAGCCAGTAAACGGTCGATCCTGGGGCTGGAGCCCAGTTTTTTTTCCCGCGTCTCTAATGCGAGAGCGACGACGGCACGGGTGGCCGCGGAGAAGCTTGATCATGCAGGGTATATTAACGAACGCATGTTGCGCATGTCTAAGAGCTGCCAGCGACGGTCAACAGCCTAACCGGACCCGTTAAGCCGCGGCCGCCCGTCTCGAGTAGCTCTTGATCCGAGGATCGCATCAGGCGGGGAAACTACCGAAAATCAGACCACATTTAGACAGGGTCCTAATCTGTTCATGACGTCGCAAGAGGACCCTTTGGAACATGGTCTGCCTGGACCTCAAAGTGTCTATATCAGGCCTGTCCTGTAAGAGGCTGATTGATTCATTGGCACTACCTACTTAGGTAGCACCTCAATCAGTATCACTTGGGATTTTCGGAGGAAGGGATCGGTTCTGATATGATCAGTGTCATCAACAACAGCAAATACCCAATAGCAAAGTATTATCGCGATCTTTGAGGCGACTGTAGCGGATTGGCACCGGCTTGAGCTGGTTGGCTGATCGTCCGCGCGAATACCACGGCTATACATCGCGGATCCGGCACCAGCCTCGTCGACAGAAAACGCCAAAGCTAACATCTGCAGCCACATGTTCTGCGACACGAGGGCTGGACCGCCGACTAGTGTAGTTACTGCTTCTCCCGGAAATCTTCCGGATGCTGGAAGGAATCTTATTTCTTCGTTCTCGGGTTGTCAAGATCTGCAGACTGTCAACTAGCCTGTGCGGCAGCGCCAGAAAAATCCTCCTTGTACATAAACCGACCATATTGCTTTTGAATGGGGTGGCTGGCGGATTGACCAAGGTCCTGTCCCGCGAGACATCGTCTGGCCAAATTTTTGTTGAGAAATGACAGAGCAATGACGGTCGTGTAGTGAGACAAGTTCCCCTTACGGAAAGAAGTGCAACGCTGAGAGAGGGGGCACATCACTTCTCATGTGTAGGGGAAGGGGTCCCTTGTAGGTCCAGAGTGCCCCCGGCCTCGCCTCGACGCATAGCGACGAGTGGAGTGCGATCAGTCAAATGAGGAACAGATGGTGCTCGAATTGTGCCTGACTCTCGAGGCCGCGGTAATGGGCGCAGCGACGGTTGCATGCATATGAGGTGACGTGGCAGCTAACACACTGTTCCAGATGAAGACCAGCTTGAGATTGGTGTGTGGCCTTGAGAATCGTTCCGGGCTTCTCAGCGTTTTTCTGAGGCTGCGACAGCCCTGTCGTTTACCCCTAAGCCGCGCGGTGAGCTCACCCTGCTACAGCGCTGCCCGGCTGGGAGGCGGCAGACCCCGTCACTTGTGAGGTTCCTCGATGTATCAATACACTTGTATACCTTTGGTAGGTCACCGGCCTGAACTGCATGAGACTATCGAACCTCGGGAGGACGGGGACGAGATCCTAGGGGCGACGATCACGATAGCCAATGTTTGCCCAACAAAAGGACTTCCGGATTACCTGGTCAGCCACCTTCAGAAGACTGGAGAAGCGTGCACTAGTCCATTTTCCCGAGCAATAGAAAATCCCATCTGCGATAATTACTGGATATTCTCATCATGTACCGGTTGGATTTGAATTATATAGACATCGACAACAAGTGGAATAGGTTTCGTGCTTGGGTAGCCTGGAGAGCATAGCAGTGTCCTCCAGTATTGCTCGCCTAGTCTTCCGACGCCTCTTGGCCTGCATCTGCACCATACACGCTCTAGAACCCTCCTGAAATTCAGTGTGGTCAGCCTACCACAGCCTGTTGTATGCCCACCAAGTGTCAGCCCTCACTCGGTACCACAGTGATCCCCAGACCGCGCTGGCCGAAATCCGTCTCCGCAGGCTATCAAAGCTGGACCATATATTTGCTGAATTCAATTACAGGCATTGAAAGCTGATAATATCGATCAGCGTTTTTAATACTTTATTCATGCTTCGATTGTGCCGTCGTGTTAAATCTGACCTGGTGATCATTCCTATAACATTCACCGAGTTGGGGCGCTGAGCTGGAGAACAGGCCATGAGTGAGTTGTCACTCCACTCTGAAGAATCCCATGGCGAACCATTGGATACACGTAAGTATCGAAATCAGTTGTTTTCGATGCAAAGAACTTGCCATATTTGGAAAATGGATACATGCTATGCCTATTTGACCCAGTATCCAAGTTTGGTTGCAGGATGGAATCACTGCCAACACGACAAGAAGTCAGGTCTGGTCGAGCGAAAGCAGAGGCGAAAACCCGACAATACTCGAGCTGCTCGCAGGGTGTCTGACCCCCAGCAGCCTATAAGGCTGTTCATCACCCAGCAGAATGTTTCTCCAAACCCTGTGGCCGCCCTGCGACCGTTCATCCTTCCGTCTCAATCCACTGCCAGACCCGAGGACGACCAAACAATCGCTCCTTCGTACACGCGATGGATCGATTCTTGAGCCTGGCACAACCCTCAAAAGAGGCGACCAACACCCCATTCATTGTAAGTGATCTGTGGCCTGTACATTACTTCTGTGAAGGTCGGCGCCCCGCATTGACAGGAGGGATACTGAAGCTTCAGCGGATAGCAACATTTAGTACTACCACCTCGAACGGTTTGACTCCGATCCTGCACGACACAAGACTTCTCGACATTATACAAAAGACCATACGATCGGCAAGAAAGATCATGGAAAACAATATCGGGCGCTCACAGGCATGAGCGAGAAGAGGCGGAGCTGTTGCAACATCTCTCTCGCTTCTTGCAGCCGACAGCCGTGCCGAACGAGGGCTCCTGCTGCTGCTGATACCTGAATACTAGAGGCGTCGCTGTGCTGCTTAGTGGTCTTGGTTGTCTGGCGATGAAAGTTGTCTGCTTTAGGGACGAGATGGATGGTTTTCAATTGCTAGACAACCGGGCTGGCGATCTTTCCGTCGTGAGTCGTGTGCTAAGTGTTGATTCTCTTTCCTGACATACCTTTGTCCTCTCTTTCTTCCATTCTTGTTCTCCTCAGGAATCCAATAATTCGCGTTTCCAAAAAAAAAAAAAAAAGCCCCTTTCTGGAGGCTGCATCCAGTACTTGACCTCCAAGCTTCCACCAAAAGAACAGCGTCTTTGGCGGAGGCGGATTGCTGCTGCTGCGCGGAAGGCCTCTCAGCCTTTACCCGCCTTGGTCTGCACCCCCCCCCTCCACCTCCCTCCCGTTACCCCGCAGCCTTTCCATCTCCCACTTGTTCCTTCCTCCCTTCGATTCCATCTATCTCTTCTCTAGTCACCTGACCCGCCTTGATGGCAGGAGCTATGTGGCATGAAAACCAGAAGTGCCTGATGCATGCACAATATTTGATCCTACAATCCGCTGTCATCTTTCACTGGATTATCACGGACTCAAATCAATCATCTATCCATCCAGATGCGCTGCATGCATGCACCCCCGAGGCTAGCATACTGTCGCGCCTTCAGTTCGGAGAAATAGCGAACCTTTCATCTCAGCCCTCGCAGTTCCCTTGGATGCGATTCCCTGCTCCACGACGCATCATCTGTTATTAGTCTCAGGCCAGGTCTCAATGGATTGCGAGGGTGTGACGACGAGCTTCTGGTAAGGCTGTATGAGCTCTCCACATTCTTCAACGGCAGACCGGCAGCGCGGCAGGGCGTTCCACTCAAGCTTGTCCTCTCTCAGCCAAAGGCCATCCATCCCACTTGACAAACGCCCAAGGCTATTGGCTTCGAAAGAGGGGGACTGGCCCTGTAAAGCGGCTGACGATAACCCCGACACTGCCTAACCTAACTCTTAGGCCCGGAAAATATGGCCCCGCCAATCGAGTTCATCAGCCATCAGCCACCCCTGGCCTGTCTTTTGTTTCCTCTGGGGCGGCCCTGTGGCGATTCCCTGTATCCCCCACACTTGACTACAGTGTTGCAACCAAGGCTCTCAAGGTCACACTGATGAGACCTCACCAAGCACCCAGCGGCTGGTTCGGTCGGTATGGAGCCGAGACCAGCCATCAGCTGCGACAGTAAGCACATCTCTCTATCATTCTGCAGTTTGTGAGAGGACGCAGGATGGCAATGGCTTCTCTATCCTCGCCTAGACACGCTCTTCAGTATATGCAGGAAGATGCGGATTATCCCAGGGGCGTGATGGCCCCTGAAATTTAGATGCTCCACACCGACGGCAACCCGGAAAGGAGATTGCAGAAGATGCGGAGAAAGGCATGTTGGTCTGCACACTCACCGCGTCAGCTGGAAAAACACATCATTCGTCAATCCGCCAGACATGGGAAAGGCTGACCTTGGGGCCCTGGCCGAGCTCTCGAAGCTTATAACGGCTGTAGGGTCCTGTCGACGACCATGAAGTCGAACGCTCGTGCACGGAAGCCGGATCACCTCTTTTGTTCAGTCTCCTCTCTCTCACAGACAGACAGAGAAAGGGTTACACGTTGTCGGCTGTCGTCATCACAGACTACAGGAAGCGGAGTTGTCAGTCGAGCCTCACCGGTGCCGACACATCAACTAAGCCTGAGAGGTCCTGCCTGACCAGCGAACCACCTCCTTCCCCTTCGCAATACTGGTCTGCGCGCCCCTCCAAGTGCGACAGCCAGCCCGACACGCGCCACAAACTCCCATCAAGATGAAATTCTCGGTGTGCGCTGCACTGCTGGCCTCCGTGGCCAGCGCCGTGAGATCTCCCTATTCGCCACGGCCTCACATCGCACCGTCGCCCAGGCACCCCAGGCTGCCTGTGCCGGATCCACCAGCCCGAACCAAGTTCTGTACCGTCAAGACGCACGGGAACGGTTCGGACGACTCAGCCTTCATCCTGTCCGCCTATCACGAGTGCAACAATGGTGGCCATGTGCTGTTCGCCAAGAACACAACCTACACCATCGGCACTGCTATGGACTGGACGTTCCTGAGGCATATCGACATTGGTGAGCTCTTCTCCTCCCTCATTTTCCCAGCAGACCACTCCCGTGTGATACATACCTCCTGGTTGTACTCCCGGGGCGCGAGATACTAGGCATCACGACGTGGAAGTCTTAGTCCCCACCTCCTCCCTCATTCTCCCTCCCGTTTAGCCTCTTGGGGGTTTCAAGGGGTAGGCGCCTGTGCTGGGATGACCGCGTTGTGTTCTGCACACGTTGCTTGTGGGCTGCAATGCTGACCTGCAGCCTGATGTAGATATCCAGGGAACTATCAAGTTCACCGACGACACAGATTACTGGCAGGCAAACTCATTCCAGTTCGTCTTTCAGAACGTGACGAGTTTCTTCAAGCTTGGAGGAGACGACGTCTTCATCTATGGAGGTAGGTTACTTTTTCTACGTCTTATGGAGGGATTGTGTCCCTAGTCCCAGCCAGGCCCCGGCCCAGCCTGTGACTTTTCTTTTTGGAACACAGTGCCGATTTTACGGCCATATGTTTTCGACGCCAGGCCGTCGCTGTGAATCGTTTGTCCCGTCAGGGCGCGTACTTGTCAGATGTGACATGCACGTACGATTTTGATGGGGACGTAGTACATGCTCTCTCCAGCCGTGAGGGGGGCTTGGGTGGCCCTACCCCACAGAGAGACCAGATTGGCGAGCACAAGATGGCCCTATCACAAGGCGTACTGCAGTTCATGGTGGCCAGCGGCACCCAGCCGTGAAAAAAAATGCTCCGGTTCCGCTGTGTCACGCCAGCTCTGTGCGCAGTGGTCCCTGGCGACACAGTCACACGTCTCTCGAAACCTACTATCCGAAAGAAGAAAGGAGAGAGAGCAGAAAAGAAAAAGAAAGGGGATCCCGCTGTTGCATAACACATCTTTATGCATAGACTTGTGAGGACTGACGACTGTTTCACTAGGCGGTACCCTGGATGGCAGCGGCCAGGTGTGGTATGACCTCTACGCAGAGGACGAGTATATCCTCCGACCCGTCCTGTAAGTTGCACTATTCCACAAAGTCTTGACGATATGACAAAGTGTTCTTGTGGACGGAGCATTTCCGAGCTGACCATTCGGCTTTTTTCTTATTATAGCATCGGTATCGACGGGTTGAACAACAGTATTCTGTCGGACCTTGTCCTGAGATACTCGCCAGAGTACTACACGTTCCTTGCGAACTCCACCAATGTGGTCTTCAACAAGTTCGATATCTCTGGTTACTCAAAGAGTTCCAATGTTGCAAAGAACACGGATGGGTGGGACACGTACCGTTCCACTGACATCACCATCATGGACTCTGTGATCAACAACGGTGACGGTGAGTTGGACACCCCGCGATGCCCCCGTTTCCCATTTCCCCCCTGACCTCTACCTCCCCTCTCGGCACTCCTTCCTCTTCTTTATGGGAGTTCTCCACCACCATGAGCCGAGACTGGCTCAGCCCATCTTCTCACGCCGAGATCGAGGCCTTCCCCTCCCACCCGAGAAGCTGCCATGACCCGCCCGCCCTCAGGGCCACACACATCTCCCGCTGACTCCTCTCTCACTCTCCTCTCCGCCAAAGACTGCGTCTCCTTCAAGCCCAACTCCACCAACATCCTGGTCGAGTCGCTCTGGTGCAACGGCTCGCACGGCATCTCGGTTGGCTCTCTGGGCCAGTACGTCGGCGAGTACGACATTGTCGAGAACGTCTACGTGACCAACATCAGCATGCACAACGCCTCCGATGGCGCCCGCATCAAGGTCTGGCCCAACACGCCCTCGGCTCTGTCGGGCGACCTGCAAGGCGGCGGCGGTGACGGCCACGTCAACAACATCACGTACGACGGCATGTACATCGACAATGTCGACTATGCCATCGAGATCACCCAGTGCTACGGCCAGAGCAACATCACCCTGTGCCTCGAGTACCCCAGCCCCCTGACCATCACCAACGTCACCATCAAGAACCTTTACGGCCTGACCAGCACAAAGTACGAGCCGGACATCGCCGCCTTCCTCTGCTCAAGCACCAATGTGTGCAAGGACGTTGTGGCGTCCAACATCAGCGTCCTCAGCCCGGAGGGTACTGATGATGCCTACTGCCTGAACATGGACAACTCGACCCTGGACGTCAACTGCACGGGCAGCCTGCTGGGGACGAACTGAGCTGGGCTTTCGAGAATTGATAAATTTTACTCGACCATCAGCAGCACCTTAGCGTTCGCTGATTAGGTGTTCTTCATAATGTAGATATTTAATGCCATTGCGATCCAGGCTGTTCATCAAATCATGTGCACACTGCTAGTCGTAGCTTCGAATTTGTGCAGGGCACGACAGGCAGAGTCGAGCTTGCTCTCCACAAGCCTCAGAGCCTCCGTTTCTTCTTGGCCGGGCCCATAGCGGCCTTCCTGTCGAGCTCCTCCTTCAGCTCGGCCCGCCGCCGGTCTGCCCTCTCCTCCACAGTCTCCTCCCTCCTCTCCTCGGCGATCGCCTCTCCCGGGCTGCTGACCACAGGCGCAGGAGACGATCGTCTCTCTGCCTGAGACGGGCCGTCGCCTCTTGCCTTCCGCCCTATAGCGCCGAGTCTACCAATCCTAGGCTTGGACGACGGGCTGTTTGTCGCTGGTGAGGGCGGGGTTCTCTCCTTGGCTGCCTCGGCCTTCTTGACACCGCCGAGACGGCCAAGGCCTCCCTTTTTCTTTGGTGTGGAGGAGACGGGCTCTGGCGAGGGTGAGCGGGATGGAAGAGGGGAAGGGGAACGGGCTGATGAGGGTGACGGCGATGGTCGCGGAGACGGGGATGGCCGTGGCGAGGAAGTAGACTCGTCGTTACTACCAGCCGCTTTAGACTTCGTAGGTGGAGGCGAGGCTTCTGCCTCGCTGCCATGTGTAACAGCCTTCCTAGAGCCCGTCTGCGGTCTCTTCGGAGACGGCGAGGGCGAAGGCGAGGCAGTCGCATCACTATCCTCCGCCGGTGCCTTCTCCAGATCCGCCTTGGATTTCTTACGAGGTGACGGCGATGGCGAAGCAGTCTCATCGCCCTCCTCGTCGCGGCCCTCGTCTCTTGATCGCACAGGAAGCTTCTTTTTCGGCACGTCAGCCTCTGAGGCCGAAGCCGTCTCTGACCCGTCGCCGCCTCCGGCCCGAGATGAATCTACCGCCGGCCCCTTGGCCTTCTGTGCTGATGATCTGGCAGTACGACGGCGGGCGGGCGGTCGGGAACCGGCATCGAAGTCGCTTCCGCCTGACTCCGTTGTCGCGTCGTCAGATGCGGTGGCACGCTTCTCCTCTGCCGGTGGTGCCATCCTGGGCCCGTTCCTGTCCTCCTGCTCTCCTCAGCTAAGCGTGGGGAGGGAGGGCTCGAGCTGAGCTTCACGAGAAGAGGGGGACCAGGCCCGGCGCGACGAATGTTACCTGAGGCGAAATGAGGCTTACCCAGGTGGGCTCGGTCGCACAGGGACCCCGTCTAGCCTCTGCCAGCGCAGCGATGATGCGGTCTCCGGGAGTACAGCAGGCGTTTCGTCACACTTTCCCGGCCGCACCCGAGGCACAAGCACAGGAGGGCGCTGTGTGATGGCTGGAGGAGCAGCGGTGCGTCGAAGTCGCGGTAGTTCCGTGCCCAGGGACGCAAGATGAGAGCCGTACGACACGACGCGTAGCAGCTGAGAGCTGGGCCTTGCGGCACCTTTGAGAACCTAGTGCTAAGCGAGCTCCGAGGTGTGACGTGAAGTCCCCCTGGCTCTCGCTCTGGTGGTCGATGGCTGGGCTCAGGGCTTCCAGGCCCTTAGGTGCTGGGAGCTGAGGGTGTGCATATGCAGGGCGCCGGCGGCACGTCGAAACGGTGTCACCCGCCAGTCCAGTCCAGTCCTTGAGGGTCCTGTTCTCTGTTGTCGTCGTCGGCTGATGCGCAGGGGGAGGGGGAGAAAGAGAGAGAGAGAAAGATAAGACGTGTTTTCGGTGTAGGTTAGCCGGCGACTTTGATGCGCAGCAAGCGGGTCCCCCCAACGTTGGGAGATCGGGTACTCGTCACTTCAGGCAACAGCCGTCACGTGGTGGTGCACATGTCACCTTGGCTGGCAACACTCCAGGCTCATGCCCTGAAGACCTCTCTCTCTCTCTGGCTGTAGTCTGAAATGACTAGATCACTCACTTCCCACATGGTGGTGACATGGTCGTGAGCCGAAAAGGGCGCTCCTGACCTGGGTTCACGGGGGCAGGTCGAGAAAACTGTCCCTGAAGGTTTTAGAGGTTAACTCTCAGGGTTAGGGCTTGAGGACTTGGCCTCGGACAGGCTCCTCCATTTGAGAATGGACACAACCTAACGACAGAAGGGCAGTAGCTGCTTTTGAGGATACAGCGTATTCGTGATTTAACCTGATCGAGGCTGCTGGAGTTCCCAGTGTATTTGTGCTTGAACACAAGGCTGCTGCCAGCAACGAGGCATGAAGCGTACCATGAGCGGTGGCCGGAGACAGGTTGACGGCACTCATGTGAGAGATGATCCCGCAAAAGAGGTTTGAAACTTGTAGAATAAGGCGTATGCACATGAATTGATGACTAGAAAGTATTATTGTGGCAGATTCTTCTTTTGGCCCAGCCATCTTCCTGGAACCACACTCGCAGCCCCAAGGCAGTCATCTCAAAGTATTTTGTTCCGAGGCTCTGAACCGTTATACCATGAGTTTGGTCTCTATTCTCATCTGTAACCTCATCATAATTACCTGATGGGATTGCAAATTAGTACTCTTACAGCGACATGGTGGTCTACCAGACCTACTGGACAAAGTGCAGCGGAGGAAAGAAACCCAACGGCTGCTATGCATTTGGGGTTCTCTACTGAGGTCTATTGCTCTAGTAGCTACTCCTCACCGTCTTCTTCCTAATACAGATCTTGATATCTTGAGCTATTGTAAAGCAGCTACTAATACTTCTATTTTGAAGGAACATTTCATGTTAATATTCAATGCTGCAAGATGTCCAAGTCTGTTTGGCTCTTGAGCTGTAACCCATATCTGAGGCAGGTGAAGGGTTCATGTTTCTATTTGACACCAGGAAGGAAGAAGGAAGAAGAAAGAAAGAAGAAAAAAAAACAACATCTCAGAGATGACTTGATATTTGCAAGCCTAATAGAAAGACAAAGAGATTCGGGATGAACAACTGCCCACTCTCAGCCATGATTGCACCCAGGTGAAAGCACAAAGGATGTGTAGCAGGATCAGCTGCCAGGTGCTGTGACCTGAATCACAGAGTATATATGCAGAGGAAAAGCATAATATAGACTGCAGAGTCCTTGACAACATATCCTCAACAGCAGTGACTGTCAGTGGAAGACAAGAGTTGATGGATGGTGTGAGTTCTGCATCATGGTGAGCCAACCCTGGCACCCCTGGCCAGCAAGAGGGTCCAAGCTCCGGACATGGGACAGGGGTTGTCCAGCTCGAGGCTGCCCCGCACCCTGCAGCTAAGAAGTTAGTGACTGCAGAAGGCTCGTGGAAGCGCCTAGAAATCTCCAGAGCAGCTGCCTCTACTGCCTGCCAGATCATCGCCAGTTTTCCAAGCCTCCCCAGCTTTTTTTCCTCTCATGTTTCCGGGCTTCTCCTCTGCTCACGCCATACCCTGAGCCTCACTTGTCACATTGATACCCCCTCTTTCTCAATCTTGAAGTCTCTACAATAGCTGCAGATCCACCCAAGATGTCGACTGCTGATGAGCTGAAGGCTCTGGGCAACAAGGCCATTGCCGCAAAGAACTTTGACGAGGCTGTGTAAGTAGAGGAGACCTGGCTCGAGGCTCATGGCTCTAACCCTTCTCCTGACAGGGACAAATTTACCCAGGCCATCGCCTTGACACCCGACAACCACATCCTCTACAGCAACCGCTCTGCTGCTTATGCCTCCAAGAGGGACTACGACAGTGCCCTGCAAGATGCCGACAAGACCACAGAGCTCAAGCCAGACTGGCCCAAGGGCTGGAGCCGCAAGGGTGCCGCCCTCCACGGGAAGCGCGATCTCCCGGGCGCGCTCGAGGCCTACAAGAAGGCGTCCGAGCTGGACCCCTCCAACGCCGCGGTCAAGAACGACATTGTCAACATCGAGAGGGCCCTGCATCAGCCGCCAGAGCCCATGGGTGACCCCCTGGGCGGCCTGGGCCAGATGTTCAACGATCCCAACCTCATCACCAAGCTCGCCTCGAACCCCAAGACCAGCTCCCTCCTCTCCGACGCCTCGTTCATGCAGAAGATCCAACAGATCCAGCGGGACCCCAAGTCTCTGGACTTCCAGGAGATGATGGGCGACCAGAGGTTCCTGCAGGTCCTGGGCGTCCTGATGGGTGTTGATATGCAGATGGGCATGCCTGGCGAGGCGGACCCGGCCGGCGCTGCTGCCCCTCAGGAGGCTGAGCAGAAGCCTGTGCCGGAGCCTGCCAAGAAGGCCCCAGAGCCTGAGCCCGAGCCAGAGCCCATGGAGGAGGACGACGAGTCGATCACCAAGAGGAAGGCCAAGGAGGAGGCCGACAAGGAGAAGGCTCTCGGCACGGCCGAGTACAAGAAGCGCAACTTCGACGCCGCCATCGGGCACTACACAAAGGCCTGGGAGATGCACAAGGACATCACCTACCTGACCAACCTGGGCGCGGCCTGCTTCGAGAAGGGAGACTACGATGAGTGCATCAAGGCCTGCACCAAGGCCGTCGAGGAGGGCCGCGAGATCTACGCCGACTTCAAGCTGATCGCCAAGGCGTACGCCCGCATCGGTACTGCCTACGAGAAGAAGGGCGACCTGGAGAAGGCCACCGAGTACTACAACATGTCCCTGCGCGAGCACCGCACGCCCGACACCCTGAACAAGCTCCGCGCCGCCGAGAAGAGGAGGCTCGAGGAGGCCAAGGCGGCCCTGGTCGACCCGGAGAAGGCCGAGGAGGCCCGCCTCAAGGGCAATGACTACTTCAAGAAGGGCGACTGGACCGAGGCGTACAAGGCGTACGAGGACATGGCCAAGCGCGCGCCTGAGGACCCCCGCAGCTACTCCAACAAGGCGGCCGCGCTGATCAAGCTCGGCGAGCTGCCCAGCGCCCTGGACGAGTGCAACACCGCCATCAAGAAGGACAAGGCCTTCATCCGCGCGTACATCCGCAAGGCCCAGTGCCTCTTCATGATGAAGAGGTACTCGGACTGCCTGGACGCATGTGACGAGGCTGCGCAGGTCGACAACGAGCACCACGGCGGGGCGAATGCCAAGGAGATCGAGCAGCAGTCCCAGAAGGCGCTTGGCAAGATGTACGAGAAGCGCGAGAACGAGACCGAGGCACAGACAAGGGAGAGGATCATGCAGGACCCCGACGTGAGTAACAACCGCTGCCCAAGGTGGTTGTAGAGGAAAGACATTGACTGACATGTGTGTGTGTGTGTGTGAACAGATCATGAGCATCATGCAGGATCCCGTCATGCAGTCCATCCTGCAGCAGGCCCAATCCGACCCCGGTGCCCTCCGTGAGCACATGAAGAACGCCGGTGTGCGCTCCAAGATCCAGAAGCTGATCGCCGCAGGTGTCATCCGCGTCGGCTGAGCCTGCCGAGGTCGACCTGGGGGGAGGGGGAGGGGGAGATGTCAGAAAAGAACAAGGCTTCCAGGCGAGATTAGGACAAGGATGGACGATGAGGGAGGGCAACATACGACGTGACGATATGATCATACCCTAATTCTGGTTCCAGAAAATGAAGATGGTATTTGGCGCATCATTACGTGCCCTAGGCACAATTCTCGCCCGTGAAGGCATTGTTTGCGGCTTTACGTGGCATATATGCTTTTTTTTCTTCTTTTCTTTCTGTTTTAACTCTGCATTTTTCCAGAGCAAGCAAGGGAAGCATATTTTTATCAATGGGACATTCTGTATGTATGTATGTATCAGCGATGCTATTATGCAGAGCCTCAGCTCCTCATCACTACGCCTCATAAATCTCACCGGGAACGACGACAAACAATGCTTATTATACACAGTGTAGCTTTTGTATGGCAGATTGCTATGCTAGCCAGATTAATGTACTAATTATTTGGTGGGTATTTCTTTATTATCGTGGCGATAGTATAGTACAAAAGCAGAGGTTGCGGCCAGCCAGCCCAGAACATCACCACAGCAGGCCGACCTGGACCTCCTCGTCTCCGCGCAAGACCTTTTTTCTTTTTCTTGTTTTCCCGCTTCCCTCCTTGTCCCCCTACCGCCTCACGGTCAACAACATCGTCCCAAGCATCACTGCTCCGGCAGCAGCAAGCACATCCCCTCCGACCCGCCGCCCCGCCACCGCGCCCGCCGTGACAACCTGCGGCGACGCCTTCGCAGCAGCCGCACCCGTCCCGTTCGACCGGAGACCTCCCGTGACCCTCGCCGCCGTCGCGTTGCTGGCGCTGACCCCAGACGGTCCCACGACCACCGTCGCAAAGGCCGTGGCCGTGCCGCCGCCTATGACGCTGTTGGCTGCTGTGACGGTTGCGGTTGCTATGCCGCCGCCGCCGCCCGCGGTGACGGTGACGGTGGTGGAGGACGAGGAGGAGTTGGCCAGGACCGAGTCGGCGATGGGGATGGCGGCGACTACGCCGCCCGAGACGAGCTTGGCGGGGGTGTTGGACTGGGCCGTGGAGGCGGCGTTGGCGTACTGGACCAGGGCGTCGGAGTTCCTGTGGACGGGAGGACACGGTGTGAGCAATCAGCTGAGGAGAGAGAGGTTGGTTCCTGGACCGCCCTGCTGCCGGCCTCGGTGGGAGCCGTATCCCGGCGGCGGGCAGGAGGAAGAGACCGGGGGGGAGGGGGAGGGGAGGAGAGGAGCTCCGACGACGGCGCGGACAGGAGGGCCGGGGAAGAGGGACCCAACTCACCCGTTAATCACCATGACCATGCCGCTCTGACAGTGCGTCGCCTGCGCACAGTACAAGAACATGGGGTTCGTGTCCTTGACGGGGACGTCAAAGGTCCCGACCATGGCGGCGTCGGCGCCCGCCGTCTCGTCGAACACGATGAACCCGCTGTGCACGCCATTCACGGCGCCGTCGTTGGCGGCGTCGACGGGCTGGCAGGGGGAGGCCTCGAGGGACTGGGTGACGGAGTGGTTGTGGGCGGCGAACTGGAACTGGACGACGTCGCCCGGGCGGGCGGTCACGGAGTTGGGGGTGAAGGCCAGCGAGGAGCCGCCGACGAGGACGGGGATGAGGCGGGAGCTGGTGTCGGAGCTGGTGTCGGGTGAGGTGTCGGTCGTCACTGGGGGGAGAGGCCTGTGTCAGATGAAGGGATGAGGTATGTAAAATACTTTGAACTCACCCTGAAAAGTGCTCTCCACGCCCGCCGTCAAGGCGGACCAGAGCAGGAAGAGGGCCCGCCTCATTTCGAGATCCAGGTCGAGGACTTGGGCGGCGGAAAGAAACCCCCAGAAGAAAATTAAGAAAAAAATTGGGAAACCGGATTATAATAACATGGGTAAAAAGGGATGTGAGCTACATGAAAGAGTGTACGTGTATGTTTCTTTTTTTCTTCTTCTCCTTTCTCTCAAATCATCAGGGCTGGTCGTCCGACTGCAGAGCGGACGAGATGACGGACGGAACGCGCCCCCGGCACCTCGAGATAGAAAAAAAAAAAAGAAGAAAAAAGGAGAGCGGAGCACACGGCGGCGATGGCGGCGACGACGAGGGTCGTAGGGAAAGAAAGAGAAAAGAAGAAAGAAAAAAGAAGAGAAAAACCAAGGTCAAGGCCTCAAGGCGTCCTTCGCGCGCAACGGAGAAGAAGAGCCGGTCTTCTCAAATTCCAGGTCCAGCCGAGTCAAAGGGGGAGGGCGGACAAAAAAAAAAAGAAAAAAGGAAGAGTACGCTGACAAAGTTTACAGGTCAAAATAGCCCCCTGGGCATCATACTCATCTGAAGGAGAAGAGAAGGAAAAACAAGGGAGAGAAAACAATCGCAGACGGGACCATCTCCAGAGAGGCGCGGACGAGAGAAGGACGGACAGAAAGTGGAAACCAGAACAAGTCACAGATCTTTCTCGTCGTTTTTTTCTTCTTCCTTTCTTTCTTTTCTTCTTCTCTCCCTCTCTCTCTCACCCTCTCAGCATTGACTTTTCTCACCCGCGCGGATGTGCGTGCGCAGCAAAGTACATGTTTCGTATTCCCCTTCCCCCCGGTTTTTCCACGTTTCGGAATAGCCTCATCTGATGTCGGAGGTGCAGAACGAGACCCACACCCACACCACCCCCCAAGGAGCGTAGCGTACTGATCGACCTTGCATGAACCGATTGATAGATGTCCCGGCGTGGATGATGGAATGAGCTTAATTCAGTACTGCTTAACGGGACTTGATCGCAGCCGGCGCACCCACCTCCCTGCTTGGGTGGGAATCTACGTCCGCCGGGAGAACTACTTCTTGCCTAGATGACCTCGGCAGACTCGGGTGGTGGTTAAAGCCGCTTTTCTGGCCTCAGAGAGATCAACGACATGTCACGTCGCAAATTAGGCTTATGATGCAGACTGGCGGCGAATCCCATCATCCGACGCTGCAGCGCCCGTTCAACTTGTCCTTCATTGCCTGAATCGGAGAATGAGAGGATCGGATGCACACTGTCGCGCCTTAAGGCAAGAGAAATATGTGTGTATATATATATACGTATATATAGTATCTCGATTTGTCTAGGCTTGATATGTACACGGTAAAAGGCATTAGGGGGGGGGGAGGGACTTCCAGGGGCAATGAGCTCTCCCTTTTTCTCTAAACTACAGCGCGGTTTGTATAAAGGTATACCCTATAACAAAGCCTTCAGGTGTCGTGTCCATCACCTTTCCTCTCTCTCACACACACTCACACTGTAGTCCCAAGGCCGCAATGTCCAGATCATGACTTCCAGGAGACGCTTGCGCGTCCATGCTTTATTTTTGGAGTACATCCTTCTCCCCTTCAATCTCAACCACAGAATACCTCGGGTCGGTCAATCGCTTTGCGGGGGCTCCGACGACTACCTCTTCGCCCTGTCCACGGCAGCCTGACTCGTCATGCTCGTCATCATCAGCCCTGGCGGAGGTGCTGGCGTGCTCGACCGCGTGGGCGGGGCGGATCGGTTGTGCGCCATGTGTGCCTGGACCAGATGGCCCGCAGCAAGCGCACTGCAGAGCGACAGCTCGCCGGCCAGCACTGTCGCAGCCACCACGCGGGCGAGCTGCTGGGCGTTCTTGCCAGGCGTGATGGGGTGGGCGCCCCGCACGCCAAGCATGTCGAGCATGGCAGACTGGGGCTCCAGGATGGTGCCGCCGCCGAGCGTACCGACCTCGATGGAGGGCATCGACACGGAGATCTGGAGGGAGCCGCGGAGACTGGAAAGGGGGGTTCCTGTGTTAGCCTGGACCTGAGTCCTCGGGGGGTGGGGGGTGGGGGGAGCTGCTGCGAGAAAAGAGCAACTTACTTCTTCATGATGGTGATGCAGTTGGCGCTCTCCACGACCTGCGCCGGATCCTGGCCCGTTGCGATAAAGATGGCCGCCACGAGGTTGGCAGCGTGGGCGTTGAACCCTCCCACGCTGGCCGCCATCGCGGAGCCGATCAGGTTCTTGTCGATGTTGAGCTGCACCAGGGAGTCCACGTCCGTCTTGAGCACAGACCTGACGATATCAGCAGGGATGATGGCCTCGGCGACGACGCTCTTGCCCCGGCCCTCGATCCAGTTGATGGCGGCGGGCTTCTTGTCGATGCAGTAGTTGCCGGACAGCGAGACGATCTGCATGTCTGAGAAGTTGTGCTCCGTAGCCATGACGTGGAGGGCGTGCTCGACGCCCTTGGAGATCATGTTCATGCCCATGGCGTCGCCCGTCCGGCTCTTGAAGCGTATGTACAGGTTTGTGCCGGCGATGGTAGAAGTCATCGACTGGAGCCGCGCGAAGCGGCTGGTCGAGTTGTAGGCGTCCTTCATGATGTTCTGGCCGGCCTCGGAGTCAAGCCACAGCTTGGCGGCGCCGGTGCGCTCCAGGGTCTCAAAGGTCACGCAGGGTCCACGGGTCATGCCGTCCCCGGTCAGGACCGTGACGGCGCCGCCGCCAGCGTTGATGGCCTTGCAGCCACGGCTTGCGCTCGCGACCAGGACGCCCTCGGTCGTGGCCATCGGGATGAAGAAGCTCTGCCCATCGATCACGAGCGGCCCGGCAACGCCGACAGGGAGGGGCATGTATCCGATGACGTTCTCACAGCAGGCGCCAAGCACGAGGTCCCAGTTGTAGCCCTGGTACGGAAGCTTGGACCGCTCGAGGGAGTTGGTGATGTCCGTGGTCGCCTTCGTCCGCGCAATGATGGCCCGGCGGATCTTGACCGCCCGGGTGGTGTCCTTGAGGGTCCTCTCCAGGCTGTGCCCCGGGACCTTTCCCTTGAGCGCAAGACCGATGATCTCCTCGTCCGTCATCTCGGCGATGCGCTTCTCAGCAAGCAGCTTCTCGAGCTCGGCATAGGGGCGGGAAGGGCCCTCGGACATGAAAGACGCAGTAGACACATTCCGCTGGATGGCCGCGTTGTCGGACTCATCGTCGGTCGGGGCTGGCGTGGGGGCATGACCTCTGCAGTCGATGTCCGCGAGGACCTCTCGAAGCCGCTCGTGACGGGGGTCGCATCGGCATCGTTGAACTTCTGGGCGCGGGCGAGCTCCTTGACGTCGATCGGGCGCGTGGGGATGTTGGGATCCCGGATCCCCCACCGGGCAGCATTGAACAGGTATCCGTTGAAGGCGACGCTCAGGGCCAGGGCGATCATGATCCACTTGGACAGCACCGGGTCCTCCAGGCTCTTGAGGACACCTCCGACCATGCGGCCGCCCACCCCGTAGCCCATGTCCTCGACCTCCTCGGGGGCCTCCTCGGCATCCTTGCCGTAGTGCACAGAGGGGAACTCCAGCTCGTACTTGATCGGCGTCAGGATGGTGACCACGACCTCCTGGTTGTTGGCAGTGGCCTGGGCCAGGATGCTGTCCAGCCCGTTGGAGGCGACCTTGAAGGGATCGACAGGCGGGTTGGCGACCAGGCCGCCGAGGCCGCCAGCCCAGGATGAGATGTTCGACAGGGAGTCGGTCTCCCGGAAGGGGATGGTGCAGAGGTTGATGGCGTTGATGAGGACGAACCCGCCGACCATGAGCAGCTTGAACTTGGGGACACTCGTGCTCTTGATCTTCCTGCCGAACAGCGAGGTGCCAGGCTGGCCTTTGCCGTCGGCCCTGGGCCAGTCGTTGTTCTGGGCCACGTTCTCGGCGACGCGGTGGCTGATGCCGTCATCCTCCAGGGCGCGGCGCATCTCGACGTGGCGCTTGATGCGGTTGATCTCGAGCTTGATGCAGAGGATGGCGGTGTAGAAGGTGAAGAGCAGGGTGCAGTCGAACAGCAGGATCCAGGCGGCGAGGAAGCAGAACTGCTGCAGTCCCCCCTGGACGCCGGAGGCAGCCCCGATGACAAGGACGACGATCTCTATGGCGTAGTCCTTTACGATCTCGAAGCCCTTCTCCCGGATGGCGACCTGGATGGCAGATTGGATGGCGTTGGAGTTCTCGATCTTGCGGTCCTTGCCCTTCTTCGCCTGTGCAGCCTTGTGCTCGATAGAGTGCGTCAGGACGGCGCGGGTGAGGGTGATGTTCTTCTCGAAGCCGATCGTGATGACCAGGAACGGGAGGCCCTCGGAGAGCAGGACCATGGAGATGGGAACACCGAGCTTGGTGGTGACGATCAGGCCGAACATGAAGGCGAAGGCCGAGGAGAAGAGGGTGCTCGCGGCGAGCCAGAAGTTGGAGCCCAGGCGGCGCATGGACAGGAAGAGGGAGACGAAGGTCAGGTGCATCGACATGTAGCCGAGGACCATGATGATGATGTCGAGCGTCTCGGCGTTCTTGAGCAGGTCGATGAAGTCGTACCAGGCGTTGTGCGCCCACCGGGCGATGCTGCTCCGGGGGTTCACCCGCGCCGCCTTCATGATCCACATCTTGTTCTCCTCGCCATCGCCAGTGTGTCTCGTCTCCTGGCTGGGGATATCACTCGGCAGCTCCTGCGCCGCGGCGAGGAACTCGGGGGCCTGGTCGTAAGGCACCGCAAGGGCCATGGAGATCTCCTGCGAATAGGCGGTCAGGGAGTTGGAGGTCGACGGGAGGGGCGTGATGGACAGGTTTTGTGGGATCGGGATCGTCTTCAGGGACTCGGCAGTCCTGGGCGCATCGGTGGAGAAGGACTCGGGGAAGACGAAGGTGAGCAGCGCGAGGTGGTCGGCGTCGTTGGCAGCCTCGGCCTCTGGGTCCCAGGTCTGCCATTTCCAGCTCGACTCGGGACCGGCACGGAGGCTACGGCTGCCCTCGGCCAGAGACGCCCAGTCGGCCTTCCTGACAGTCCTCGTGGCGTCGAACAGCCTCTCCTCGAGCAGCCCGAGGTAGCTCGAGCTGGCCAGGAGGGCAACCACAACAACGGTGTGGATCGGGTGCGAGGCCGTCAGCTTGGAGACGACCTGCAGAAAGGGGGGAGATCTTGGTGTTGAGCCAAGAGGGAGGCTCTGCCTTTGAGGCAGGCTGCTCGCCCCTGAACCGGGACGGGAGGATGGAGGAGGCGATCATGTTGAAGAGATCGGCGGTGAGAATTTTTTTCGGGGGAGGGCTCAGGAAGGCCTACAGCGAAGGCATTTGCAGGATCGGCTTCGTAGATTCGGCTGGAGAATCGATAACGGTCGGTAACAACCTGCTGTACCTGGTGAGCAGAGGCCTCGAACTAGAGTAGTCAGAGGCGCATGGTGCCTCGAGAAGAAAGAAAGAAAAAAAAAAGACAATGGCGCGAGGGATGCAGAGACCAGGCCGGGTCGTCGTCTTCCTGCTCATGATAAGGGTTTGAGAACATCAAAGGGGGGGGACTGGCGTGAAGGCTCTTGATCCCCCAAAATCCACCGAGCTGACTGCAGATGCGAGGCTGCAGTGATGCCTTTGGATGGTCGACTAGCTGCTTACCACTTGAGATGTCAACTGCCCGTCAGCGCCGCGCAGTCACTACTCCTGTCCTTGTTGGTTGTGCAAGGAGTACACGATGTCTCGAGCTGGGGAGACCACCCGGGACAAGATCTGACCGTCTGGACGGTTGAGCTGACAACGTGCAGCTGGGTGGAGGCTCGATGAGGGAGGAGGATGGTCGAGAAGGACGCGAGGAGAGACAATGGATGTTGCTCGCCACAAGGAAGGGCAATTGAATTCCAGTCGTTGGCTTCACGTCATAAGCACGCCACCAGAGAGAAGAAGGCAGGCAGGGGGGGAAAAAGTGAACACCGAGGCCTCAACGCAGAGACAGCAGGAGAGGATGGCTGTCGTGAAGTCCAGGCGAGGGACGTCAACGACAACACTGTAGAGAGCGAGAAAGAAAAGGTGCCGGTTTAGGAGGGATAAGGGGGGCGGACTCGAGGGTTGATCGCTGTTGGCCACAGGCGCAAGAAAGAAGATTTTGGATATTGGAGAGTGGGATAAAATGAAGGCTACGCCATTCCCCAGGGCCCTGCCAGCCCAAAGGTTGAGCCGGTGGCTGCAGGCCTGGTAGCACTGGACCCAGGTGGGTGGGCGGCCCACCAACTGCACCTGCAGGGCCTACCATGTACCTCGCCATGCCAGCGCCTGGCCCCTGTGGTTGGTCAGGTGTAGCAGGCCGGGTGGGGGCCCTCGAGAACGGATGGGGGACCCCAGCGATCTAGCCTCGATGAGGTAATATTGCAACCCCACCTGCTGCAATTTCACCGCTAGATCTGTCCAATGATTCGCGCGTCCACGCCGCAGGTACCCCCCTGCCCTTACGACCCGGTAGTCTGGCGGTCCTCTTTCCTGCATCGCAGCTAACTGAAAAAACTCCTACAACTCGTCGCGATGAAGGCCTGGCGCGTCTCGTCTAAAACTTGCAGCAGGACAAGAACCAACAGCGAGACCGCGCTGTCACTGGGAACGCCATCTTCGGCCGTCTAGCCAGAAAGGGCCATGACAGCACAGCAGAAAGTGGCCTGACGGTCACAGCAAGTACGTGTCACCGGGCGGCTTGAGCTTCCTGCATGCCAAACTTTTTTTTGGGGGGCCGGGCTTTTTTGTGTTTTTTTGGGGGGTGTTCCCTTCTTCTGCCTCCTCCTTGTCCACACTCTGGGAGGGAACAATATCTCCTCGCCCGTCCCCTTCATATTGTCTGTGTTACTCCTTTATGCAACAACCTTTGAGAGAAGGGTTCATCTGATCTTGTTCCCCTCCCCTCCCCCCCCCTTTTTTTTTTCTTTCGCCTCTCTTTCTGAGTGCCAATTTCATGCAGGCTTCCTCCGGTCCTATCAAGGGCCGCGGCAGTAAAGAGAAAAAAAAATTCCTGAAACTGACCGTCTCGGTTATCTTATCTATCTCCTTATCGAGGCTCACCCCTCCGGTGAGTGCGCTTGTCTTCTCTTGGAGCTGCTGTGGATCCACACCTGGGCTGTTGGAGGTGCGGGCTCTGCAGGCTGTGCCCAGGCCCCATCCCGCGGTCCTGCAGGTTGCAACACACCCGGATCCTAAACCCGGCGCTCCAAACCGGATCTTTTGTCGATTGTGTAATATTTGGCCGATTTTACGTCGCCAAATGCGAATATCTCACCGATACACGGAGACTTTTGTTTCTGGGCATGCCCTAGAAACACCAAAGAAGAAGAAGAAAAAAACCAATTGAAATTACAAAGGACCACGGAGAAGTCTTCTTTCAGGCCCTTCAACAATGCAGGTAAAGAAGCGGGCGACGAGGCTGGAAGGAGGGGTGGGACTTGTTGTATCGCGAGTGACCAGCCTGCACGGATCTGGTGATGGGGCCAGAAATGGCGGAGGCACCCAGTAGTCGCGCCACCAGCAACATCCTGCAACAGATGCTTCCGTAACATCCCGCAACGCCCCCGCTGCCAGATGTCCATGCTTGCTCCGGGACAAGGGAACCAGATATCCCCAGCCTCGGAAGAAGCATAGTCTTGACAGCTACACACCATTCCCTCCACCAGCCATCCCAAGCAGGAGTCACTAGAGACCCTACAGCATAAGCATGCTTCTGCACATCACCTTCACATCCTCTCCTGCCGGGTGACTGCAGAGGAGACAGTGTAACGAGAGCGCAGCTGCTGTGGATCTGGCCCGGACTCCATGCTGCTGACACGCCAGACCCGGCATGGGCCAGTCCGGAGTCACAATTAGGCCGTGCTATGTTGCCGTTGCCCGACTGCCTGGTTGCTCTTTGGCCGGAGAAATAGATCAGATCGGATCCTGCCGCAGCGGGACTGGTCAGGGCCATAGGAAACGGGAAGTATTCAAGTATATCAACTTTGCAACTGTCTTGATAGGCTTGACGGATCGGCAACCCACATGACGAGTGCTGACAAGATCAGTTCGAGTCTACCTATAGGGGTGGGTCTATGACGGCGTGTACAACATCGTGTCTCAGTCATTACACATTAAGTCCGCCCGCAAAAAGAATGTCTCATGTACAGCACACAAACGCTTGACGCGGTCGAGCCCTTCCCAACCTCCAGAACCACACCACTTGCTACCTCTGCTCGTGCGACGCCTAATCTAGGATAAGATACAGCGGTACACAGGCCATAACAGGCCTTTCCCAACCACCCATCATCTACCCATGGGATCCCCCACCCCTCCTGGTTTGTGCTGTTGAGAGTCCGCGGCAATAGCCATGTCCCTCTTACAGGGCCAGCGCGGCAACGGCAACGACACCCATCCACCCGGCCAGGATCTTCTCGGCACCAGAGGTCGAGGTGGAAGACGAGGTGCTGCTGGAGCCGGTCGAGGTGCCGGTGGAGGATCCGGTGGAGGAGGCAGTGGAGGAGCCGGAGGCCGCGGTGCCGGTGGCAGTGGCGGTCGAGGAGCCTGTACCGTTCACGCTGTTAGCACCTGTGGTGGCCACGACAGACGCCGAGGTGGACGATGATGCGCCGCTGCCGGAAGAAGGGGTGGAGGTCGCCGTACCAGAAGAGGAGGAGGCAGTGCCCGTAGAGGTCGACGAGGAGGAGCTGCTGCTGGAGGAGGACGAGCTGGCGGTGATGTTGAACTGGTTCTATTTTTGGGGAGGGAGAGGAAGCAGAGTTTGTCAGCGTGCGGATCTCTCCTCTCGATGATCACAGCAGGGGGTTGCGGGAAGAGAGAGAGAAAGAGAAAGGGAGGGAGGGGGGAGCATGGAGAGACTGCTTTCTTACCGACTGGGCGTAGATCTGCTCCGTCTTGGTGCCGTTGGTGAAGTTAATGGTGAAGGAGTCACCGGCAGTCAGCTTGCTGCCGTCGATAGTAGCAGAACCAGCGCTGGTGGAGACGTCGGAGACGAGGAGGACGGTAGTGGACGGGTAGTCGACCATGTTGGACAGGTAGATGTCAAAGGTGGACTGGTCCGAGTCGACCGAGTCCCAGGTGACGGTCTGGGAGTCGCCGACGGTCCAGACGGAGTCGGAGGTCGGGGAGGTCACCTCGAGGGCGGCGGCCGCGGAGGCGAGGGCGAGCAGGGTGGTGAGGGAGGAGACCATTGTGACGGTTTACTTTTATGTCCTGATTGTGTGTGTGTGTGTGTGTGTGTGCGTGTGTGGTTTACTAAACGAAGGTGAGAAGTGAGTGGGTGAGTTTATCAAGATGATAGTTGTTCAAGCGAGTGACAATGATTAGTCTGGAAGACGTCAAGAAAAGACCGGACTGATGAACGATAGACACGAAATTTCTCGAGATATGGAGCAAGGAGGTGAGAAGGAGAGAGGAAGTCCTGCCATGCCGGCGCCACGGATACGATTTAATGTTATATTTTTCTCTCCAGTCTCTCTCTTCTTCGGTATCCGGCAGCCCGGGAACTACGAATCACGTATCCGGAAATAGAATGGCGTCGAGTCAGGAAAAGATGCTTGGCGGCAGGAGACGGTCGATTCTCTCTGAAATTACCACCAAGACGCACCAACTACCAAGTATCACTGCAGACAAGACTTTGACAGCTTTGCAGGGGAAGCAGTCCTCATAGGAAGAGAAGTGAGGCTCCATGACACTCCTTTTTGGTCGTCTTCTTCTTCTTCTTTTATATTCTGTATTGGCTCCTCTGTCGACACGTCTCCCGGTGTTATCATCCCCTGATGGCTTGCGTACGATGCCACGCATCCTCGATCGATATCGTCGTAGAGGGCGTGTGTGTGGGGGGGGCCCACAAGACACCAAACACCTAGACAAGAGCAATCAAGCTCAAGCGACTGGGAGAAGGGGGCGAACTCCTGAAATGAGAGAGTCCCACTCGTGGCATCTGTGCAGCCACGCCGATAACAAAACCTAAAATGCTTCGCCTCCCCCCCGGTCCTACGTAGTATTCCCACTTGGCCTTATCCACACGTCAACATGGGGTGGGGGGGAGAAAACTTACGCGCACCAGCCACGTAGCACGTACCGCGTAGCAAGGAGAAAAACTGATGGAGCCCTTTTTCCCCCTTCTTCTTCTCTTCTTTCTAGAAGCGTGGAGGGCCAGCCTAGGATGGTCCCAGGTACCGTTGGATTATGGCGGCCCGGCAGTCTAGGATCTTGGTGAATTTAAGTTTTTTACTAAATTTCGGACGAGTTCCGGGGCCAGGCACTGGATACGAGCGCGCGCGCGGGTTTCTACTCGACGCAACGACCACCACGTACGCGATGTTGTCTCTATACGTATTATGCTTCTACTCTATTTTTTTTGGGGGGGGAGGGGGGAGGGGGAGGACAGGCCTCAGTGTATGAAATCATTGCACATATCTTTATGAGAAATTTGGTCCAGCACGCGCTTCTATTGACCGGTGGGAAGTGAAACTGACGGGCGGTCTTCAGTACGTTCGTGAAGTCCACGGGACCATCCTAAACGGCAGTCTCCTGGGAGAAGGTCATCAATTGGCTGGCAAATAAGTTCTATTGAGGCTGGATGACATACCACGGCCTGATCATGGATGTTCCACGTCTCAAATGCCCTGGTATGAGGCAGACGGGAAAACAAAAGGCGAGATGAGCATTCCCACAAAGAGTTTCAACTCAGTGCCTATTTAGGACATAACATGACCCTGAGCCAGGTCTGTCAGGCCAGGTCCGAGTCATCTTGATTCTTGGCGAGTGTCGGTCAGGAATCACTTACACATGACACTTCTGGGCATCAACAAGGGGTCTTGGGATGCTGGAATCATTCGGCTTCATGAGCAGGTACACAGTCGTCCAACAAGGCATAGGGGTCATGTACTTGTGGTATGTAAGTATGTACATAGGCCTCAGTCACCATATACTGGGTTTTTTTTCTTGAAAAAAAAATCCTCCGTCACAGCCAGAACCTAAACGTTCTCAACCTCGACACTTAAGCACATCAGACACAGCCGGCAGAAAGGCCAGAAGCCCTCCCTACCCTTACGAGATGCCAAACCAAGCCATGTCCTGATCCCCCATGACAGGCACGGTGTGGCCGATTCCCCTGGCCGTAGATGCCCACCACACTACCGTTGCCATAGGTAGTCTTCGTATAGACCGACGAAGGAGTCCCCGCCTGCGTCGACACGGGGTCCACCGAAAAGTTGAAGACGCCCGTCCACTGCTTGATGGTCTCGTTGAAGTTCTGCGCGGCGAGCTCCGTCAGTCTCCTGGTCGTATCTTCCTCCGCCTCCTCCTCCTCACCCTGAGCGCGAGACTGGGTTCACTTACTGGAGGGTACAGGGTCGTGTCCGCAGAACCGTGGAAGATCAGCATCTTGGGGCGTGCGCCTGTGTGGGGAAAGCGATTCCTCTTTGTCAGAACATGGCATGGTGCATAATCCGTGAGTGGAGCGGGTGAAGCACTATGTATGGGTGATGGGATCACATACCTGTATACCCAGGGTACATAGCCTCCGCAACATCAGTCCAGACCTCCTGCGTGTGGACACTGTCTCCCTGCGCACAGGTACTGTTCCAGCCGTCCACAGTACCCGTATAGAAGCAGCCAGCAGGGACACCAGAGTACACCGTGCCCGCGGCAAAGACATCAGGGTACGTCGCGGCCAGCAGGTTGGTCATCATAGCGCCGGACGAGCTGCCGGTGACGAACACGCGTGACTTGTCGGCCCCGTACGTCGAGAGCGCGTAGTTGACCATCTGCACAATGTCCGCCGAGTCGGCCGCCCCGCCGTGGGTCTCGGAGGCCACCGATGAGACGTCCCAACAGGTGCCAGAGTAGGGCGATGACGGGTAGATGGCGATGAAGCCGTACTGGTCGGCGAGCTGGGCGTAAGGGGTGGCGGAGTAGTAGCCCGATCCTGTGCCTGTGCAGTACTGTGTGGCGAGATTGAAAATATGTACTTAGTGATGTGCTGAGGCTTAACGTGAAGGTGGTACCCTTGAGGTTGTGCTGTGAGAAGGTAGATTCTACATACGTGGATGGCCACCACGATGGGCACATTAGATGAGCTTCCCTTGGAGGCTACCGCGTCTGGAACGTATATGTACATCTGTGCACCAGACGTGTCCGTCCCTGAACAAACCGTTAGGCTCGATGATGCGTGCTATAGAATCTGAGTTCATTTCACGTGTGTGGTAGACCAACCGTAATTGCTGACTTGCTGGAGGCTGGCAGCCTGGACCGTCGTCACCAGGGCAGCCGCAGCCGCAAAGAAGCTTTGGAGATGAACCATCTTGTCAGGTCTCGGCCGAGTAGTAAATATCTCAGCCTGTTGTCGTGTTTGTTGGCTTATTGTCTCGGGTCGATCTTGTAGGCTGAGCTGCTCAAGAGATCGGTCTTGTGCGTGAATTCCTAGTCATGGTCTCCAGAGGCTCCAAACCCTTTTTCTCCGATGGGGGGAACATGGTCATTTTCAATCTCAGCATCTCGGGCACCAGATCAGTAGATAGACGAGAACGAGGTACGGCCCTCCAAAGTAGGCCTGAGACGGTCACTCGCGGACACGCGGACACCTAGGGCCCGAGAATATGTATGTAAATGGCATGCCAGGGGTAAAATAACCGGATGATCAGCGTGGTACCGCTCGTCCGCCTGCAAATGGACTACGCATGATGTGATCTAGACTAGGGAGGGGTGCGTCGTGGATTAATTACTCATCGTCCATAGTACACCATAAATCCAGCGCGGGACGATCTGAATAAGGAAACTATTTCGAGGCCACCGGACAAATTTAAGGTTCGGGTCGCGGGGGGACGGCCACTCGGTGCAGATCTCTCCATGCTCCGATCTATGGGGTAATACTAATAGTATTAATACCAGACTTTGACCTCTAACCGCTGACGTAGCCCAAATATGGATATATATTTATTTCAAAGGGGGCCTGAGCGGCGCACGGGTGAGTGGAAGAGAACCTCAGATGAAGGGAAAGGGACTTGCGCATTGACGAGTCTACTGCTCCAGGTTTGCACCGGTGAAGGCCTGAATCCCAGCATAAACTCTTCCCGGGCAATACACCTGCGCAGCTAAATAAACAAGCTCCCGCTGGAAGTCAAGACTGCCGAACGAGATATCGTCCAGCACTTGCCTCTTGACAAAGCGAATTTGCCATATATTTAGCGCTATATGTAACTACAGCGTCACTATCACTATACAATAGTAGTGTGTGAGAATCCTGTTATTTGCCCCTCCCTCTTTTCCCAAGGTTGTCATCCGACAATATTTTCCTGATACTCTCTATCCAACAATGTTTTCCGCTCATAAAAATCCTCCGTCTATTCCGGAATCAATGATACCAAACGCCACCGCAGATGCTTCTTCCCAAAGCCCAAAAAAAAAAAAAAAACTTGTAGAGTAAAAGTGACCTTTTACCGACAAGAAAAGAAAAAAGGCAAGAGTTGCCCTTCACTATTGACCCTTCACACCACCTTCACCTTGAGGTCTAGACTGTGCCTCTCCAGCAGCAGCAGCTGTGATTCCTCCAGAGGCACTGTCACCCTCGCCAGCTGCCCTCTTCTCCTCGTCTTCGGCAGGCTTCTTGCTCGGCTGCAGGGTAACCAACCCTGTCTTGTGCTCGGTGTGCTCTTTGCTCAGGGTCCTCCCGCCGACAAAGAAGCTGATGATCAGACCAAGTCCTCTGTTGTCATCCTTTTGGTTAGCAAAAGAAAAAGACAGGGGGAAGAAACTCCCTAGTCATCCAAAAGGGATCTTGTGTGATAAGGGAAAAGCACTCACGCAAACGCGACGTAGAAGATAAACATCCTCTGTAGAGCCGTCCAGTAGGCAGCCTGCGCAATCCCCCTCGCCGGCTCCGGCAGCGCCGACACCTCACCCACGCTCGCCGCCGCATTGTCGCCCGTCAGCAGGTTCGCCGTCTGCTGGCCCAGCTCGCTCTTGAGCGTGCCGTACTGCCTCTGCATGCCGTCATCAAAAGCACACCGCCCACCACGATCGAGATGGAGGTCGACAGCTGGCGCACAAACATGTAGGTGCCGGTGGCGCTGGCGATCTCCCTGGGCTGGACGGCGCTCTGCAGGGCGATGAGGGGTGACTGGAAGTTGGGGCCGACGCCGAGGCCGAGCACGATCTGGAAGAGGATGATTTTCGGCCAGTTCGGGTAGTCATTCAGGTCGATGAGGAGGCCGTAGCCGAGAGTCATGAGGGCGAAGCCGCCGATGATGGGCGGGAGGTACTTGCCGGTATTCTTGATGACAAAACCCGCAACGGCAGACATGCAGCCGAGGACAAAGGTGAAGGGCAGGACGTAGACGCCAGACAGGGAGTGCGTTGGCGCCGAGGACGCCCTGGAAGTACAGCGGCATGTAGTAGCTCACCGAGATGAAGACGAAGCCGTGACAGGCGCACAAGCCCAGAAGGGCCAGGTTGCGAGGGTCCTTGAAGATGCGCACGGGGATGATGGGATACTTGGCGACGTACACCTCGACGAGAACGCACGTGCTCGCAACGACCACGCCGAACACGAGGAGGCAGATGACGGTGGCGGACTGCCACTTGTACGTGCCACCCGCCAGCTCCAGGCCGAGGAGGAACATCAGGGTCCCGCCGACAATGGTGAGGGAGCCGAGCCAGTCGACGGCTGCCAGCCCCTGCCTGATGGGCGTTCGAGGGTTGTGCACCTTAAGGGTGAGGTAGAGGATGACCAGGGCCATGCCGGCGACGGGAAGATTAATATAGAAGCACCATTTCCATGTGGCCTTGGTCGTGAAGACGCCACCCAGAACTTTGTCGCGAGAGAAAAGAATTGATCTTGATTAGCATAGGCACATATATGATCATTAAAAAAAAAAAGGAGGACAAAGGGGGTCAGAAGACAAAAGGCAAAGGAAAAAAAGGTGGAACGAAAAAGCGAAAGAAAAGAACCTACCAGGTCCAAAACCACCAGCCACAGCCCAGACCATGCCAACGAAACCCAGATACACGCCTCTCTTCCTGACTGAGAACATATCGCTGATACAGATATTCACCAAGATCAAAGATCCGCCACCCCCTATTCCCTGAATTGCACGTCCGGTGATGAGCATGGCCATGTTGTGACTGAGGCCACAGATGAGAGAGCCGATCCAGAAGACGGACACTGCCGCCAGCAGGACAGGCTTCCGCCCAAAGATATCGGATATCTTGCCCCACGAGGAGCGCTGCAGCGGCATTGGCCAGGAGATAAGCGCTTCCGATCCACGTGTAGCCAGCAGACGAGTTGAAGTCCTCAGAAATGGTCGGTATGGCCACCGTAGTGATAGTAACATCCAGGGCCGCCAGAAAGACGGCCGAGCACAGCGCCACCATGATGATGGCCGTCTGCATCTTGGTGCGCTGGTCCTCTGGTGCAGCGCCGGGCTTCTGCGGGTCCTGGGCCCCTGCTGGGGTGCCGGCTTGCGCGTCTGCAGCCTTTGCTGTGGGGATGTGCTGCTCTCCTGACAAGCCTCGCGCTGCCGATTCACAATCTGCTGCGGTCGGGTCATCCACGGTCGTCTTCTTCGTCCCCTGTGCGCTGCTGCCCTGCCCATTGCTGCCGCGCGTCGCGGTCATGACGTCCAGGGACTCGAAGCTTCCCGAGCTCAGGCTGTCCGAGTCACTCGTCATGGGCAGCTTCTTCTCCTGGTCGATGGCTGCGCCGCCATTCCGGCTGTCCGATGTGTGACCAGCAGCCATGGTGGTGGTCGTCCACCGCAGTTCGTAGAGAGAGGCGTCTTGTTCTTAACTTTGGTGTTGGCTTCTTCTCTGGATCCAAAGATGGCTAAACCCGGTGGAGGTGATAGAAAGGTTGTAGGGACCAGGCGGCAGAAATTAGAACCCGGGGATCAACCGTGGGGGTTGGTGTGTGTGTGTGCGCGGACGAGATACAACAACAAGATAAACAGCGCGCGGGGAGAGATAGTCAAAGTGAGGCAGGTTAATCTGCAACAAGCGGCGGAGGGCGCCGACGGGGTCGGGAATATATGCACGAAACTGCTGATCTATTCGGTCAGGCCCGACATCAGGTCATAAAACCGAGACAAAAAGGGACGTGCGAGGGTGGAAAAGAAAAAAATGAAAAAAGAAATAATGCGGTCTTGACCCGGCCTTGAGAAGGGGAGGGACAGGGAACTGCTATCAGTATTTCAGATGTCCTGAGGAGGGAGAGAGACAGAGAGAGAGAGAGAGAGAGGCAGAGAGAAAGAAAAGGACGACGACGACCACACACACACATACTATAGTACACACAAACACACGCTGACATCCCCCACGCCCGTCTTAATCCGGCGGACTTAAGTAATTACGAATCCATTTCAAAGCGGGGACAGGGTCGAACCAGCAGCTCGGAAAGGAGGGACCACTCGTCGCCAGCGCAGTTGCCACGGTCAGCACAGAGAGGAGACGACCTTTTTTTTTTTTTTTTTTTAAGGGCAGTTCTGTGGGGCAGGGCCCTTTTGGACCCAAACAGCGTGCCGTGGCCCGCCTGTGATGGTGGGACAGTGGCTAGAAAACGAGCCCCGAATACCTGCAGCTTATGCATGGTACAGCACAGAACCGGTGCCGAGCAGCCGGGAACAAAGTGCAACGACGCGGGAATCTTGTTCCAAGCCTAAACAGTGGCCCCGAAGCAGTGTGTGCTGACCTGAGGGCGGACATTAGAGAGATCTTCACACGCGATGTCATCATCGATTTTCACCTGGTCTGCCATCCATCAGCGCAGCCGAGAGTCTACGGGATCCGATAGCGTGAGTGTCAGTCACCACAGTAGTACTTGGTATAACATGTCTCATAGCAGCGCATGTGGTGAGGCGCAGATATCTAGCCGTCATAGAAAAGCATCTCTACATGGTACATAGTAGAAAACAGCACATGTCACACTGAGGCGGCTTCTGACCGCACTGCTACAACCAGCAACCACGTGTTGTCCCTGTCGTGGTCCCGGACTCGCTGCTCGAAATCCGAGGGGGGGTTCACTGAGATTAGCTTCTTTTACCATCGGATGGCCTTTTGCCGCTTTCTGCTGCTGTGCTGGACTCCCAAGAACATCGTCCCGTGTACCAGGGGCCTGAGACGTGGGCCAAACTGAGCTCGGCTCGCCTCGAAGTTATCGGGAATACCACTGCGCAGTCACACACCAGGCCGCTAGACTTTTCAACGGGACCTGTCACATCGCAGACGTTGCTAATATTCGAACTAGCATCAGCCCTAGCACCCTCGCCTTTTTCGGGTTTCCCTAATCGCGTCGCTCTTAGGAAACAACAAGAAGAAAAAAAAGGGAAGAAGAGCCGCTTACGATTCTCTGTTTTGTGTCCAATCTTGCCGTGCATAAGCAAGTCCCCATCGCACTCCATCAGACATGGTGGATTCTGGGCAGACGCTCGGAGCGAACAGCTCGATCTCCGTCGCGTCGGAGATAGCCGGTCCAAGTTAAGCCCTGGGCCGAGCCATGTGGTGAGCTCGGACGCCGGAGTCATGGTAAAGTTCAGCAACTGTCGGGCACGGTACATTCACCGGCCGGAACGCTGCGGCCGTAGGATCTCGGTAGACCGAGAGTCTATTCCGAACAGGTGCTTGTTGGTTGTGTCTTTGCATATTGCATGTAGTTAGTTGCTCATGATAAGAAAAGTCAAGTCGCGACACGCGTCTTCCGCGGGGTGCAGAGTAAGATAGTAAGGAAGTACCTTGGGAACAAGAAAGCTAGGGTCGTAATTATTGTCTTGGATAATTAACTTACCTCTTTATAGAAAGCCTTGACCATATCTGTTGCATGTACGTTTCTTCGCGTGAGCTCGAGACAAGGTGTCCAGATTATTGTACCGCCTGGAGTATCATCAGCTGCAATCCTACAAGGCATATAGCAATGAGCTACTAATGAATTGTTTCTGCAGTGAGTTGAAATTATCTCGCTGGTCAAGAAGACACATTATTGGACTTAGTAAACCGATCGCTCCATTTGAATGTACCTGGCTAAAGCAAGACTGACATGCAACCTTCCTAGTTGACAAGCCCACTCGGTGTGGCCATTCTACTCTACCACGCATTTGGAGCGACCCCGCGACTTCAAGCACATCGCCTCGAGTAGCCTTCGGCCCTAGCCCTGCACTTCTCCAGCAGACTGTCCAGGCCATCCCGGTCCCCATCGAAATACACCTCGTGCAGGCCCGGGAATGCATTGATTGAATTCCAGCGATGGAGCTGGCCATTATGCTCGGCTTCGGGCCGGGAAGTTGGGAGCGCTTGGTGCTTGAAGACGATGTACCGCCTCTCGAAGGCGTTATACCGCGAGTTGCTCTCAATAGGATCACCGACTTCGTGTGAGTCAAAAGCATCCGAGCCGAGACCATTGAAGCTGAAAGCGACTAGGTTCGGCAGCCCGTCAGCGATCTTTGCGAAGAAGTCGCTCCACTTCCCGTCGTAGCCGTATGATTCAAACCACGCGTTGGTCTCGTGCTTGATGGGATACCAGTCATGCTTCTTGACCTGCCAAGTCCTCGCGTTCTCTCTCTTGATTTGGATCTTGGACGCGATCATACCCCAGTGTAAGACCAGGCGCTTGAGAGACTTCTGCGCGAGGATCCAGTCGAATGCATCATCGTGTGCTGACGTGTAGTAGCACAGAGAAAGGGTCTCGAGATTTGGAAACAAGAGATCGCAGGGGTTGGAATATGCTGGGGATGGGCCCCAGTTGTTGGGCTGTTGGTGGAGTGAGAGCGCCTTCAGGTTCTGCGAGATGGGGCTCAGCCAGTCCGAGCAGAGATGGGGAAGGAATGTCTGGAGTTCGACTCTCGTGTGGTAGTCATGAAGGCGACGTTTGTTAAACTTCTGGACTATTGTGAGGTGCTGAAGGGTAGAGTTGTTAGTAGTCTACAATAGCATTGAAAATGAAGAAGAGAAGCGGAGCAGGTATTCACCCCCATAAAGATGTGATCATACGCACCAGCTCATCAAGGTTGTCCATGACACCTCGGAAAAGATCAGACTTGGTAAACTCTGGCATTGGGTAGTTTTGCAAATGAGTTATCGTCAACTTGCGAATCTTTCTGTTCTCCTCGTCGGATGCTCGGCGCTCAATGGCTCGGAAGATGCTGACGAGCATCTCCTCCCGCTGCTTAGGGAACTCAGCCACGATGGTACTAAACAAGGTCTGCCACCTCAGGTCATAGTTCACACATTGGGAGGCGAAGATGACCTTGATCGATGAGACGTTTGGCAGCCTTTCTAGATCTCTCGGGGCCTCCTCCCAGCTGTCTGGGAGCTTGTCGTATGTGCTAGCATCTTCAAGGTCTTTACGGGTCTGTATGGTGACGTTGCGGGGAAGACGTCGAAGCCTTTCATCTCGGACAATGCTGTTCCATCGCTCGATCACTTCCTCTCCGGGCGACAGGAAAATCTCACTGAACATCTCGCTGGCAGCATGGCTTTCCAGGTCTTTGTTGGCAAGGCGCACGTTCTTCAGGTCTCCCTTGCTGATATGTTGGATGATGTGCCTGGTCAGCTCAGGTGCAAGACGACCGAGCCCCGAGGCAGCCTGCTCCATGGCTGATGGCGGTGTCTCGTCGCAGTATGACATGTAGGTGGTCCAAAGGATTGGATTATTGTTTGGTTCCGTTGCCATTCCATGTCGACGGTCCTGGTTTTCTAGTTGCTTGATAAACCCACAAAATCAATCGCTGTGCCCCATTGCTGCTTTAAAGTAGCAGGACACGTAGCACAATTAGCATTAGCCGCCCTAAACTTCCTCAATACCTAGGTAACTAAACATTCAGAACCTTGCTATTTATGAACATAATTACTGTGTTCCAATCAGTAGGCTTTCGCTTTGCAAGGGGCAGGTAAGGTTTGGGTCGCCACTATGCTGAGGGTAGACATGTTGGGACCAGAAACAAGGCATGCGAGCCACCGATTGGCAGAGGTCACTGCGCAAATGTATGCCCTACCGGACCGCTTGATCCGCTTGAGCGCTCCCGAAAGACCCCGAGGTCTGGAGGATGTTGTCCTGAGCAGACGTATCGGTCCTAGCACAACTGCTGACCCCGGCTAGACTGTTGATAAAAGCCTGCGAGAGCGCCACGTACCTCACGACTGTGGTGGCCTCAACTATTGTTGTAAATGGTTGTCCGAATTAGCAAGCGAGAATGTAGGGATTCTCTTTTTTGTTTCATAGGTCGCTCGCTATATGACGACATCCCTCGAAACGCTTCTATTCCCTGATTACTGTATCCGGGTGACCCAACTCTCCCTCTATAAACATATATATAATAGCTACTAGGTGGAAGGCTCCCTGTGATGGTGAAGAGCTAATGAGAGGCTCCCACTCTCAGTGTGCTCCAATGTTAGCCCCAGCCCCCTCGCTGCTTCCTCCATCTCACTCAAGCCCTCCGGCCCACGAATAATAAGGGGTAGGACCGAAGATTTCCAGACTGGTAGGCTCTTGGACGCGTTGGCGAGGATCGTAGCTGCTTGCAGCATGGCTGCAATGGTTGCTAGCCCAGCGGGAAAGATGAACCACAGCCATCGGACGTTGACATACACCTCCTGATGGTAGGCCTCGCCCGCTATAGTTGTTGCATTAGCCGTCCTGATGTAACTTGTCATGGCCTCTGACATGTTGCTAAACAAATGGTTTATGTTGCTTGCTTGGGTCCATAGAACCGATGCTACCATGTCGTAGCTGCTGCTCCCAAAAGCTGATAGCATCGTCGTAGTGAACATGGACTGTAGCTCTGAGGAGAGAAGGAACCAGTCCTCATTGGCCAGCCAGTAGGTTATGTTTGGCTCAGCATTCGAGGCGAAGAGCACATAATTCTCCTCGGCCGGTAAGCTAGACGTACTCAGGTTGGTCTCGGTCAGGACCGGTGTGTTTGCTGTTCCGTTGACGACCTGAAGCTCCGTATAGCTGCGCTCACAGAAGCGTACGGAGCATTCGTAGGTAAAACTGTCAGAACCAAGCGTGGTGGAATTGAAGAAGCTGTCGGCCGTGGACCTATACATGGCGAAGGTCATAATATCAGGCGGAGCGCTGGACTGATTGGCCACTGTGGCCAGCAGTGTGTTGTAGGTTCTGGTAGCGCTGACCATACCGCTTTCGATGGTGAGGTTGAATCCATTTGGCGTTGTGACATGGCAAGTCTTGTTCGGGGAGCTGCTGATCTCTGTCTCCGAGCAATACCCGATTGCTGATTGGTTTGTCACTTCCTGACAGGTGCTACAGACCCCGAAGGTGGTGATGATCGGGTACGAGCAGTTGCCGGTGGAACAGCTATACGGCTGGCCGATTGACTGTCCGAGCATGCCTATATACAGAGCCCCAACAATACCCTGGATAGCTTGCTGCCCTTTATCGAAGAAGACATGACCAGTCAGCTCATACCGTGGATCCAAGCAATGGACTCTTTGTACTTACAGTCAGGAGCACTTTCCGGGGTATCCCCAAGGCCAAAGCCTTGAGTATATAGACCCGAGACCATACCTTCGGCTCTTATAGTCGACGCCAAGGTAGAGTCGTAACCCAGAGATACCTTTCGAGATGGATACTCGATGATCTGCTGTGTGAAGGGCCCCGTCGCTAGGGATATAATGGTGATAAGTGAGCCAGCAATTGCGATCGTGTTGCGGAACCCCAGCCGTCCCAAGAATTGCAGTGATCCCCAGGCGCCCCGGCTGGCTTGGTCGAACTGCTGCAGATCGATAGCGCGACCTCCTTTCCGGAAATGCAGCCACTTGCTCTGGCCGATGCACTGGGCCACAGCACTCATGAAAGCAGATGTGGAGATGGTAGAGAAGATGGAGATCAGCGAGTTAGGCTGGATACGGGACCTCCACTCAGATCGTGCTCTCCCATCCATTGCAGCCAGGACCGCAGCCATTGCGGCAATGCCGGCGAGACCGAGTAGCGCACTGAAGATTTCTGCAATCCATCTGGATAAGCGCGGTCGTCTGGTCGGTCTGCTTGCTTCCTTCTTGCCGGGCATAAGTGGCTGTTCGCCTTGCAGCATGTTGGTTGCTTGCGACCAAGGTATTGCTGGCCGAGTTGTATGTTTAGCTGTTGACGGGTTGTGAGATATAATTAATACTATGAATGGCTGGAAGGCATTATTCGAAACTGTGATAGATCGTTATAATCATATGCTTGCTTTCTCTCCCTCTCTTTAAGAGAGAGAGAGAGAGAGAAAATTATGAAACAACAACACTCGATCCTGGAACTATATAGGACTTCAAAAGGAACAAATTCAGAGGGTTCCTCCGGACATTGAAAGTGGTGCCTGGAAGTAGTGCTCTCCTTCGACATGGGCCCCATGCGTGAATAGTCAAACGTTTGCTCTGCGCATGTGACGCCTGTGCCGTAACATGTATATCCACTCTCAAAGTGTATGGGAATGCTATAAAAAGTGTAGTGTTATGGTACTTCTCGTCGCTAACGGCTGGAATTCTTAACCCTTGTAAATCCTGCCACGATGCTGGGGCACTGGGCTCCGCTGTCAATCTCACCTCAGCACTATAACAGCCCTAGAACGTCCTCGGAGTGCTCGGCTAATACCCTAGATGCCATCATGCTTTGAGAGCATCCTGAAGAATCGGTTACTATCCTGCCAATTATTAATGTCACCAGCTTTCTGGAGGGCAGAGGTCTAGGCAGGCTGGCATTCTTGCTCGGGAAAGAAAGAAGAAGAAGAAGAAAAAAGCTTCAGTGCAGCATAGAGCAAACCACAGTCTTCGATCTATTAACGCTTCAATGGAATACTGCATTTCCAAGCTCGAGCAGACCATGATCCCTCCGAATCCGAAGCACATTGAATTACTGCAGATCCGGCTGGCTGAGTTCAGTTCTATCCGAGGTTCCACGCTATGGTGATCACCGGCCATTATTCTTGGTGGCGACGACCCATGAGCGGTGCTTGTCTACAATTTTGTGGTGGAGTTCTTAAGCTCGGTTTCCTGCTGCCTTCGGCTAAGGCCCCCTTTTGATTACTGATAGACCCGTAATAGACCTTGCATGTCACGGTATTCAAGCTCCGATGATATTGCTACCGACATCTGCCGACTCAGTGAAAGAAAGAGTAGCCACCATTAGTACCAGCAAGCATTTCATCTTCACTCAGGCGACTTCAGCTTCTGCACCACCTCATCGCGCATCTGGACAACCTCGACGCCTTCCTTCTCCAGCTCCCGTGTACACTCGGCCCAGCCATCTGCACCCGCCACCGCCCTCGTGGCCTCCTCCACAATATACGTCGTAAAGCCCTCCCTCGCAGCATCCACAGCTGTGGACTTGACGCAGTAGTCATACGCAAGCCCCACCACATACACGTGCGTGACGCCCTTCTCCTTGAGGATCCCTACCAGCCCGGAGTCGCTCACGCGGGGGCTCTGGAAGGGATCGTAAAACGCGCTGTACATCTCCACCCTCGCGTCCTGGCCCTTCCTGATGACCCTGTCGACCCTGCTCGCGTCGAGCTCCGGGACCAGCTCCGCGCCCCTGGACTCCTGGACGCAGTGCACCGGCCAGAGGCGGGTCTCGTACTTCTCGTCGGGGTTGTGCGGGTTCACCACCGTCGCCGTGTCGGTAAACGGTTTCTTGCCGGGGTGGTTGGGGGCGAAGGAGATGTGGTCCTCGGGGTGCCAGTCCTGCGTGGCGATGCGGATCGAGAAGCTGGGCAGGGCGAGGAGCTCGTTGACGGGGGCGGCGATGTCGCGGCCTTCTGTCACGGCGAGGGAGCCGTGCGGTGGGCAAAAGTCCTCTTGAAAGTCCACTATGACAAGCGCTGGCACGAACTCTGGTGAGGCCATATTGGAAAGTCTCCGATCTGATGTTTTGAGGGCTGGTGAGCACGATCTCGATGGCGTATTGAGAGTCTTTGGTATGAGGCAGTGATGCTTTCTTTCTGTGATGGGAGTCAAGATGACCCGGCCGCTGGTATGTTACACAAAACCCTAACCCTTTCAGCATTATTCCGCCACTTGTATAAGTGCTGAGATTCACCGATGAATTCCGCCGCATAAGACTTGGTAATATTAGAAGGGTGCTGGAAATGCTTGACAACCGAAAAGAAGTAGATTGGGAAAAAGTTATTCGGACAAGGGTATAAAGGCACAGATATATGTAGCTATAACCATCCAGTAGTGTACTCATAAGCAGTCATCAAATAAAAAAGAACAATTCAAGAAAGTCCCGGTATAATACAAGAAGAATCGTGAATTGTCTTGTCGTTCAGCTGCCAGCTGCTCTAAGAGTCAACGGATGCATTCCCACCGCTCATCTCTTCGTCATTACCCTTGTCCAATGGACCTTGAGCCTCAGAGTCCGCATCTCTAGAGACTACTCGCACCTCAGGACCTTGATCCACACTTGTCAAATGATCATCTTCAGCAGATCTCTCCGGTCCCTGTTCTCTTGCAGGAGATGCTGCCCCAGATCTCTCGGCTCCGCTGCCTCTGCTTTTCACTCCTCTCGCTGCCGGGCGAGGGGCTGCGAGAAGAGCAGGGGCTGGGCTCGTACAGGAGTCCTACTTCATTGAAGACATGGTCCACGTCGTGCATCTCAAGTCTATGTCTATAGCACTTGGTACAGAGGGAGACATGAGGACATTTGATGCAAACCCACATAATGCCCCATATCCACTGTCAGAATAGCTTGTCAGTTATTACAAGATCACAAACCATATTCGTATTGATGGCCAAGCCAAGGTGACTTACAGCGAGACAACTAAAACAAGGTCTACGCGTGAAATGCCCACGACGGGTCTCGTGGTCAGCATCATACCATACTTCCACCTTCTCATTTCGGGTCCTCTCTCTCGCCGCGTTCTTGGGTGTGAGCAGGTCCTGTATGACTGGACTTGCGAAAGTGAAGGTAGCTATTTTCAGAGCCGACCAAGACATTTCCAAATCTGCAGGATCGCCAAGCCCACGACCTCGGGTCCAAAGATCCGCACCCCTGTCCAGAAATTGCTGGAACGTACCAGGCACGGTGGTAGACCGGGCTGCCCATAGGAGCGGCGTCCATCCGTCGGAGTCCGGCACGTCCACGTCTGTCGTCACCAGCTTCTCCTTCAGAAGATAATCGATGCAGTGGGAGGACGGGACCGAAGAGGCGAAGTGGATAGGCATGCGTCCGAAGTTGTCCGTGGCATGAACATCTGGCGGGTTCTTGCCAGCGAGGAGTGTCTGCAGGATGTGACTCGAAACGGACCTAGCCGCCAGATGGACAGCCCGACGGCCTTGATCATCAGATGCTTCGAGGTCAGCCCCACGGCGGACGAGGAATCTAAGTACAGCCTTCTGAACTTGTAATTTGAAGCCGTTGACTTCGGCCGCTGCCGCGATGATGGGATACTTGACGCGGCCGCCCATGGAGTTCACGTCAACCTTGACATGGTCGACCAGGTATCGCACCATTCTTGCACGAGCACCGTCATCGCTTATACGAAGAGCTGTGTATAACAGCGATTCCCCGAAGCTGGGGTGCACGGCCGTGTGGTCCGCCTTAGCATCGATCAACAGCTTGACAATCTTTTCGTCTCCTTGGATGCAGGCGAGATGGAGGAGACTGCCGTGTTGGCGGAGGTAGAGGTTCACCCTAACCTTTGCATGGACAACAAGGTACTCTGCCACGTCGAAGTTCCCCGTCTTGATGGCAACAGATAGTGGAGTCTCCCCTTCTTTGTTTCCCTGGTCTGTCGGTGCCCCTGCCTGAGCGAGCAGCTTCACGGCTGTGACCGGTGTGGCGGAGTGCACCTTGTGCAGTAGCGTATCCCCTTTGTTGTCCACAATAGAGGTGTTCGGTCTGCGGGCAATCAACAGCTTGATGCATTGCTCTGCGCTGGCTGTACTTTGTATGCGGGCACAGAAGGCCAGAGCTGTCAATCCGTGCGGATCCTGTAGATCTGGGTCGGCGCCCGCTTTCAGCAATATCTCAACACAGGCTGCCGAGCCTACCTTACAGGCGAGATGCAGCGGCGTGCAGCCTATGTCTTCTCGAACGGATGGTATGACCGGATCCTGGTCGTCAAGCATGACGTTTGGATCCAGGTCATCTCCTGCATGCTCGACTAGGGCGGCCAGAGTTCGTGTAACCCCGCTTCGTGCGAACACGGCGATTACATGTCCCCAGTCAGAACGAGCGTTAACTTTGGCACCGTGTCGGATCAGGTCGGGCACGATCGACGCCAATTTCCACGCTGCATGCAGAGCGGTGAATCCATCGGACGCAGTCCAGAGCACATCGGCTCCCTCAGCTAGCAACAGCTTTGCGGCCTCCACCTCGCCACTAAAAACTGCAAAGAACAGAGGAGAGTCACCTGACCCTTTGAAGTTAACGTCGGCACCAGCAGTAAGGAGCAATCTGATAATCTCCAGGTTTCCGCGGCTGGCGGCCCATGTCAGAGGGGTCTTTTTGGCAGAGTCTTCCCAGTTGATGATGGCCCCGTGTCTGATCAGCAGAGAGACCAACGCCGAGTCCTCATTCTTGACAGCTTCTATCAGGAGTGGCTCCTTTCCCTCGTATAATTGGCCCACTTCCTCCAATTTCTGAAGTAGTAGCCGAACGACATTCGTATGCCCATACTCGGCGGCTTTGAGAAGCACAGAGTCCGGTCCAGGCTGGGCGACAGCAGTTGTGCTCGCACCATTTGCAAGCAGTAGTTTAACCCATCGTTTATATCCATTTTCAACAGCCGTGCGCAGTAGCTGGTTTGGTAAAGATCCAGCATCATTTTCCTGCGAGGACTCTCGCAGATTGTCTGGATTTGATGCCCGGAGCACCAATTCTACTCCTGCGAAAGCGCTCTGTTCTATGGTAACACGCAGAGTATTTGCTTCATCTTCGGCCTCTAGAGAAACCTGAGCTCCTCCTGAGAGAAAGAGCTCTACGATGTCAGGATGGCCTCTATTCAAAGCTGTCTGCAACGCTGTATCATCGTCCGCGTCACGGGCTTCCAGGTCTGGGTTGAGATCCAAATTTAGAAGAAATTCCACGGTGGCTTTTTGACCCCACCATGCCGCAATGGTGAGCATGGGTGCGTTGAAGTATTTCTGGCGGGCATTCACGTCACAGCCCGACTCGATCAGGGCCTGTAAGAGGCTGCATGCCATACCAGACGCGGCCGCTCGGCCCATGACATGCTCGGGCCATTCGAAGTCCTTCAGCTTTGAAGGAGGTATCTTGTCGAGGAGGTCGTCCAGGATACTGACCGTCTGCCCCCGTGCAGCTGCCCAGAATATGGCCGTCGAGAGCTCGCCTGGGTCGAAGTCAACAATGCTTAGTAGATGTTGCGCTATTTGCCTGTTGCCACTTCTTGTTGCCTCAGTGATTGCAAACCAGCAATCCTTTTCAAAATCGTTGCTGTCGAATGAGGGCAGGCTCTTCTCACGCGCTATACAGGAGTTGACTAGGTCTTCCAGACCGAGCATAGCGAAGGTGGGCAGTGGCGACCTATAAGTCCGTTCTATTCTGGTGAAAGGGTTCGAAAGAGTGTAATATGCTAGTTCCCAAGAACCACGAGCATCTCGTTTATTGAAAAATTCGAGAGCCAGATTGTGCGGCTTGTGCGACCCGCTGGAATTGTAGTGATGTGGCCAGAAGCGCACTGCGTATTCCATCATACTGCGTCGCGGATATGACAGCAGCGCTGACAGTGGCATGTTTTCGGTGGTCCATTGGACATCTGAATGTAGTGCGTTGCAGAGCTCTCCCGGGGAACGTTGGAAGCACAGATAGCGTAGGCATATTGTAGCTATTTGTCCGTGATGTTTTGCCTCACGGTCGTATCCGTCTACTGTCTCTTGGCTCCCAAATAGGTCAACATCGTAGAGAGAATCGTGGATGAATCGGACGTCTCGGCCCCTTGTAGTTATCATACCACCAAATGTTGCTTCAATGTCTTGCATGGTGCTGTCGTGGTCAAAATCGATGACAGCATCCTCACCAGGGAATGCATGGACGACAAGAGCTTCGGCGAGTGCCTCGGGTGTCCACGGCTCGGCTGCATACTTGACTAAGTGGATTACAGTCTCTGCCCAAAGTCGCTTTTGTCCTGGCAGATGGGAAAAGATATTTTCTAGGAGGTTTCGTGGTGTGACAGGTGACAACGTGCCGATCGCCTTTGTGATGTTCGCCTCTGGTAAGCCGTGACCGAAGTTAGTCAACCAACTGAGAATGCTCCGACCCAGGTAAGGCGCATAGTTATTGACACAATCCCTGAGAACGCTCTCCAAGACTTCTGTCGAGTTTCTGTAGACTGGGCGTTGGCGAACCAGAACACCAAGCCTGTAGATGAGTTCGGCGTGACCTTGTTTTGCCTCCCCGGTGATCTGGTCATGGAGGGTCGAGCAATCTGCCAGATTTATCTGAAAGAGCTGGTCATCAGGGGAAATATCGACTCGTAGATCGTTTTTGTCGCAGGTGGACAGTATGATTCGACAGTGTTTATCTTTCGACCGCTGCTCGGCAAGAACACGATCTAGGAACCACTTTCTCTCCGAGACTTCGCAGTGATGAAAACAGCTGATGAAGAACGTGAGTTCATCCAAGGGTACAATTAATACGGAATACAGATGGTAAAGGTCTGCCAGTGACCAGGAACGGGTGTCGTTCAAGAATTCCAGCTCTCGGACAAACGTCTTCTCATCATCAGACCCGAAGCGCCAGATCGTAGCGTTGATGAAGAAGACGAGCATTGACTCGAGACTAGAGTACCGGGAATCATGTCGATCAAATTCGAAAAAGAGCGTTGACTTGGATGGAAGCCGAGTGGCAACTTCATAACCAGCTGGTTTTGGGCAGGTAGTCTTCGTGTCGTGCATGAGATAGAGCCGCTGGGAAACTTCACTGATGTCCAGCTTGGGATTGCCGGCAGCGTGCAGATGAAGAATTCTTGGACCGTCGCTCCTCTCAAAGTCGTTGAACGCGCTCGTTTTGGAGATCCACGCTACTACTGGATGGGGGGCTTGATATGGGTCGAAGGGCCACTTGAGAGTTCTGGTAGGAGGGAGTAGAGCGAAGACCCGAGCCTGGAACGGCAGAATCCTGTGGTTTGCTTTGATTGCTGTAGACGGTCAGGATGATACCAATGGTGCAGAAGGCATCTATACTAACGAGCACCATATGCGTTGAGTAGACTTGATAGCCATCTTGCATCTAGTCTACCCCTGACCAAGTCTAGGTGGTCAATGGAAAAGTCGACACATCTTGCACTGGCCTCAAAAGAGTGCCCCTGACAGTGAGAGTATCTCGTGAATGGGGTCACAGGGCCGTGAGGATCGGAATCATCATCCTGTGACTTTGCCTCCGATAGTAATAGCAAGTTGCTGTCGCTTTGAACACCCTTGGGGCTGTCACCCTTGTTCTGGGTAAAGATGTTGAAAATTGTGGCGCGATCAAGAAGCTTGGTTCCTAGAAAGCCGATATTGATCGACTCTGTCTGCAGAGCAAGAGCCTGGACTTTTCGGACCACTCGACGACGGATCTTGGGCCCCGGAAGTGATAGGAGGCGGTGAATTTCATCCTCAAGATCTTCCAGAGAAACGGCTCTATGAGGCGTTCCGAGGAACATCTAGAGATCAGATCATTAGCTACCTATTCAATTGCTCAAACCTTCTCAAGAGAGCGCTTACAATGGATGTTGTCAATATGGCGATCTTTCCATATGCGACAGGGTTAGAAATTGCTATTGTGAGGGCCTGGCAAGAAACTGTCAGTGAGAAGTTTGAAGCAAAAATGTTTGGTCACTGTATTGAATGCTTACTTTCTTCGCAATAATGCCCCCGAGATCGTGGCAGATCCAAATAACAGGACGGTCGGTTTCGGTCTACATACGTGAGCCCACAGTCTTCAAAAGCAATCCTGCCCAGTATCGTAAAGGACTCGACCCACCTCGTCCAGGAGCGACCGCATCTCAGCGTATCGATCGAGAATCCTTTTTGCATGCAGATCTATCCCATCCGCATTGAAGATATCCGAGTCGTCGTCAATTTCGTAGGAGTAGTCAATCTCCCTGGCTGACATCTCCTTGAAAAGCTGACTCCTTACCCACCATTGACCGCTGTAGTCAATCCAGGCAGTGCGGTAGTCATCCCGGATCCCGTGTATGGTGATAATGCTACCAGTCGTCAGAATTTAGAGGATAGGAGTTCACAGGTTTCGTACTCATAGTCGTCGTAGGAAGAACCAGACCAGCCCTTTGGATGTATCTGCAGACCGAGCTGCCGTGGTTGTGCGGTAGGTGGTTCTTCAGCCTCCGCCAACGGCTCAAATAAATCTGTGGTTGCAGTACTCGTGGAACTCGCACCGTCATCGACATCACTCTCCTGAAGTGTGGCCTCTGCCTGGGCATCCCCAGTTCCCGCTTTGCCGTGCTCCGCCAGCTGTGCGGTTCTGCTCAGAGAAAGCTCGGCGTCTTGGGCTGTGAGCCCCTCTTCAACCATAGTGACGGCTTCTCGTTCGCTCTTGCCAAACGGTCGAAGAAGAAGAACAATCAGCAGGTTGGTAACCGTTCAGATCAAGTCTTCTTGAGTCACCTCAGGTCAAAAAGCAACGACAAAAATGACCTTGCCGTCCTTGATGATGCCCGAAGGTCGATCAGGCTGCAGGTGCAAGACGCACAGTCAGTGTGGCCAAGCCAAGACGGGGAAGTAGACAGAGGGGTAACGCCTATGAATTCCCCGAGCTGCTTGCTCTGATGACCGGCAGATACCAGCACACATGCTAGTCATCGGGGGCCAGTAATGCGCACTGTGTCGCATTTCGTGCTGTGAAGCTAAGCTGCAAGTAAGCAATAATACAATATGCAGGTTTGGGGGCTCGCCACATGCGCCTGGACAGGCTGTCGCAAGATATTACTACCTGATAACCCCGGGAAAGGATTTCTTCAAATTTCAGCATGCCCCGCCAGCTTCGATGCTGTTCCTTCGCTAGTGACCCGTCAAAGTGATAACCACTTTCTTTCTTTTTTTTTTTTTTCAAAAAAAAAGTTCAAGACTCTCCCTCTGCCCCAGCTATGTCTTTTGGTGGCGACGAGGGCTTTGCGGGTTCTTCGCGGGATGAGACCAGAACTGCTGGGAACGAGAATGTATTCCATCTCGGAATGTACGAGGCTGGGGGCGAGGAAGGTAGTGGCTTCCGTATATTCAACGCCTCTGCAACGGACTATCATCGCCCTGAAGTGCTGCAACGGACTGGAGCCATTGATATCAGCTGCGACCTCAAGAAAGTCACCCATGGAGCATTGACCCCAGATAGCGACCAGTATGCCACTTTGATGGTCATGCAGTGGTTCTTCAAGCCGCAGAAAAACGGACGCCGCATTACGGAAGCTACTATCGAGCTGAAGTTTCGATCTCAGCAAGATTTCGGCGATATTGAAATCAAAGGCATCTCTTTCAACGACTCATATGATCTCATGTTAACGACCCAGAAAGAGACTATCACCACAGGAGGAAATGCGAGCGTCGGGACTCAGTACGTCAGCATTTCAGGCAAGTTCGAGAAGACAGTGGAAAGTCAGACTTCGGATGCTGTCAGGGTAAATGGAGGGATGTATGTCATTGGCAACCGAGGACCACGCCAAAAAGCGAGATGGACCCTCCGTGAAAACCCTTCGAGCCCGGCTGGGATTCCGGCTTCCCTTACGGTTGCAGTATTGGTTGTCAGGGACGACGAAGAAGAGTTTTTCTGCGATCTGGAGCTCGAATGCAAGACGGATATGCAAACCGCTCTCGGGAATCTGTTTAAGAAAATACCCAGAGATGACCCTATCATCATGCAGCCGGATCCACGGAAGAAGGGAACTGGTCGAAACAAGAACGTAACCTATGGAAATGAGGAATTGGCCAGCGTCGACTTAGATAAACTCGGGGACGTGACGTTTGCGACTGTGGTTACGAACTCGATGAAGACAAGGCCAGATTAGACAACCGAGGTCTGGCCTGGGTGCTGAAGTTCGACTTCGAGGAGCTCAATTCAGGACCATTATTTTCGAGATTCGTCATGACAATTACACAAATCTACACACATATTTATCCTCGTCATTCTGTGCGGGTTTGCGTTCCAAATCTGTGAATGCAACCTCTTCGCCGCTAATAACTGACCATCAATGAGCGCTGAGCTCATCATCCAATATGTTCTAGTGTATTACAGCACCAGCCTGGTAAATGCGGCTCCAGACACCCTCTGTAATATTATGCTGTGGTCACAGGCAGGAGTACATTCCCGACGCTCCAATCTTACCCCAGCCTACTAACTTGCACAGTACCTACGTGCTACTTACGTAGAACACCACCCCTGTACGAAGCATTCATGGCCTCCCACCACGGCCTTATTTCGGCTTTTGTCCCTGATTAGTACTGGTCGCTGTCGAGGGCTGAGACATCCTGCCAGCGTGCAGGCAGCTGTCGGTGTCTAGGTATGCGCACTGTGGGCGTGTGATCAGCAGATCGGCTGTAGAGCAATCAACTGTCTGCACTTTCAAGCTGAGGGTACTTCCTCACTCACCTTCATCATCCATAGGACGCAAAGTCTGTATCCTGCTTGCGCAACGCCTATCCTGGTGCTCCAGGCCTGAAGAATATATTTCTCAAGAGCCGGTTATGCTCCGGCTGTGGCCAAAATGGACGATCGTTTCAATATTGACTCCGTTGGGAATGAAGAGGATGCACTTGAGGATAAGTTTGAAAAGGCTGAAGATGAGTTGGACGATCGCAAATACAACTATTCAGACCGTAAGTGTGTTGGTGGACACCAGCACTTCCAAGGAGACCCGTCTGAACATTCCACGGACAAGCATGCTAATCGATCATGCTGATGGAAGCAAAAATTGTGACGAACTTCCTGGAAGCCTTCGCAGATCTTATTCACCCAGACCCCAAAACAAACCACTGTGTTATCACCAGTCGATTTGGAAATCTGCTGCATGTTCTGGTGGGGAGTGCTACCATTCGACAGAGGACTGACCAAGGCACAGGCCTTGCGCCGCTCGTCCATGCTCTAGTTCATGCCAACCCAGCTCTGTTGAAACAAGTCAGCGACAAGAACAGTTATAACCCACTTTTTCAGGCTATCAAGGAATTCTCGCCCCGGAGGAAGAAGAATATGCCGCGTGGTACTGCTCAAGACAAACCCATGCTGGTGGTGAGCATGATATCTGCTTGTCACGGACCCGGCACAACATCGTTCCACAAGGACTGCCTGGATGCTGCCCTGCGGATGAAGTTCAAGCAGGATGGTGAAAAGACGAGCCTCCATCTTGCATTTCAACAGAAGCTAGACCCTGAAATACTGCAGATGCTGATAAAGCATGCTACCAATGAAACACTGGCCGTCCAGGATAAGGATGGACACACGCCCATGCATCATGCGGTGCGATTCAACGACTTATCGGCTGCTCGGGTGTCGATCATACGTCTTTTCCTGGCAAAGGATAGCGAGGCTTTGCAGCGCAGCTCAGGGCACGGACGACTGTTCCTCGACATCCTCAACAATTGGGGCTTCTCGGTCTACCGGGAGCATGAGGCTTCCAGGCAGGTCGCATTGGAAAGATTCGCTGCTGAAGAGTCCAAAAGGCAGGTAGAACAGTCTGCACCTCCCGAAGTCCAGAATGAGCATATCTTCCGAGAATCTAGGGGAGCTGGTAGATCCCATGAAAGCCAGAAACCTCCGACCGCCGGAAACTCTGGCAACACCCGCGTAGGCCGAGCTGGTGAAGGGGAGGAAGAGCAGCTGGACGAGCGAGAGAAGCGACGCCAAGAGAAGAAGGAAGAAGAACGAAGACAGATGGAGATGAAGAAAGAGGAGGATGTGGCGAAGAAACATCCGGGCTCCGTCAAAATGGGGCTAAGCTACCTGCGACAAGATGCTCAGACAACAACGAACAACGATGCCGAAGACATTATAATAAGCCTCAGACCGAAAGATCGTCAAGACAACGCTGGAAGATCCTGGACTGATCTAAAAGCCTATGCGATAACACAACGCGATCATTCTCCTAACAAATCGATTAAACGATCACCTACCATTTCCACTCCACAGGAAGTTTTGGATGAGCAAAGAGAGAGAAAAATTAAGATCGAAGAGCTAAGGAGAAATTCGACAGCGATCCTCCTAGAGCTCAAATTGCATTATTTGCGGACAAGAGATGCAGAACTCGCTATTGCTTTCATTTACGGAAAAAATAGGGAAGGTAAGTGCAATCACTAGAATGATTTTTTCTCGCTTTTTAAGTACTTGATTCCTGGTCGCAGAAGCTGATACAAAGACCTTAGACAAGCTCATCAGCTTTGATTATGATCGGCTTCCACAACGCATGCTTTTAAGAACGTTCGTCGACCGATTCGGTAAAGATAAGAGTTCCGGACTACAATTCGATGAGATCCTTCAGTACGCAAGCTTCCCACATGTCAAAGTCGACCCAGGTCGGCGTGCCAAAAACGAGCAAGATGGCGGGGATCTGTATGAAACGCTTGGGGGACAGGGCCGTCGTGACATGGTCTACTTCTTCGAGTGGCTTTATGCGAAGGGTGTCCGGCACATCATTAGGGTTTCAGTCGCGGACTCAGAAGACAGCTCAGGGCACGAAGTGCATAGCGACGAAGCCATCCAGAAATCTCTAGAGAGATTTGTGGTGGAGCAATTAGACTGGCAGAAAACGGATCTGTGCCCGCAGACCATTCTTCATGTCAGCAGCAAAGCAAAGCTTGACACAAAACTCGTACACGACGGCTCTGAGAGCATAGAATCCTCTCCAGACCGACGACTGACTGAATTGGTGTTGCGATGGAGCGGCAGCAATGCTGTTCTTCGAGCATGGAGTGAGTCTGAAGGCCTTCCACTGTTGACTCAACTGAGCAGAATCTTTCTTTACGTCCCGCCGCCTAGTCAGGTACGTATTTTTTGAAACCACTCACTATGAAATGGTACTGAAATGTATGAATAGCTGTACGACGGTCAACAGTGGATGAAACAGAGGATACTTGACTTCGAAGCTAGATTGAACAGGACGAGAGTCGAGAGAGGATTGCCCAAGATACGGGTGATCCGAAGGGATGCCAGCACAGACGAGGAACGCAAAGTGCCGTCTGAAGGCGGGTCTCGCCTCGCATCCTCCACAACTGTGAAAGGAGTCAATTCGCATAGATGGTTGAAGTCGACTGACCGTTTTTCGAGTACCATGAACGATTTCTGGGGGGCTACTCTGAGATTGGCGCAGCACAGGATCCCCGACGTACAAAAAGACGTCATTGTTGCATTGATCGATGATGGTGTGGACATGTTTGACAAGGCCTTCACAGGCCAGGTGCTTGAGGGCAAGAGTTTCGATTACCACAATGGTCTTCGGCCGCCCTTCTCATCAGCCCGAGGACATGGGACGGTCATGGCCAGCATGATTCTGAGGGTCTGTCCAATGGCCAAGATCTATCCAATCCGGCTCAAAACATTCGCTACTGCCGACAGCAGGAATCAGATCGTCATGGATTCGGCAGCTCAGGTAATCGAGTCCTGGAAAGACGAACTTCTACTGATATGACCATATTCTGATTAATTTTTTTTTAGGCTATCGAAGCTGCTCTCGATAAGAAGGCGACAATTATTTCCATGTCGTGGACGCTTCCCATGTCCAGTGAGAGCAGTCCAGTCAAGGAGAACTTGCACAAGGTCCTCGGGCGCGCTGTCGAGGCTGGAGCCCTAATGTTCTGTTCTGCCCCTGACAGTGGCAAGTTCACGATACTAGACTATCCCAGTGGCCCGTGGCCACAAAAGTTCTTCCGCATCGGCGCTGCTAATGCAGACGGGACAGTGTTCAACTGGACGCCAGATGATACCTCGTATGTTCTGCCGGGGGTTGATGTGGTCAAGGAGCAGTTTGGATCTGGCATCTCGCTGAGTGACCGCATCACGAGCAAAGTACCAGAGTGTCAGTACGAGACGGGGTCCAGCGTGGCGACAGCCTTGGGGGCAGGCCTCGCTGCGATGGTCCTCTATTGCGTCAAAGCGGCGTATTTGTTGCTACACATCGCCAACGTGAACAAGGGTAACAACAACGTCATTGGAACCGCAATTAAACTGGCAGACCTGGACCACCTTGCGAAGCCTAACGGCATGAAATGGGCATTTTCTCAACTAGGAAAATTGACAAAGGACAACTTCATCCCTGTATGGGAGCAGCTCGACCCGGTCAGCGAGGCGATGGAGCAGTTGATGAGCAAAGACATCGCGGAGGCAATCAGGGACGACAAGGATGGAAACATTGAGCGGTTCTGGGACTTTGCGTCGAGTCTTGTCCAAGCAGCCAAGAAGAGTCACAATTGAGCATTCTGGAATCTGCTTCTGTCGTCGTGGGAGAGAAAAGGGTGCGATACCCGGATCAAGCCAAGACGAATATACAGGCCTAAAGGGAGGCGGTTCGAGGAGGTCCAAGGATCCCTAGACTAATTCTCCTTCTATGCCTAGGGAAGGATTCGTGGACGGTTGCAAATTAGACTGCCATCGCGCGAGCATTAGACGAGGAGGTAATTAATCCACGAAGTAACACAAGTCAAGATCTGAAGGTCACATAGTGGAGTTGAGACGTCCGGGGTTGAGCTCTCCTGTGGAGAAGAAAGGAAGGCTTGCTGCTATAGTGACCAGTTTGGAGATTATAGAACTCTAAGTACCTGAGTTCGGTCTCAACCGCACCGAGCTGGGCGATCGTATATGCATCTTTCCACAAGCATGTACATTTAGGCTATACTGGGTAAAAATGATGCTCCACGACTCTCTTCACAAGCCACCCCCAAAGTCACATATTCCAATTATAGTCTCGAGACCTCGGGTATCTTTAATTAATTATTAAAGTCAACATCCCATGCATTGAAAGCATCATGGCGATGTTTACAAGATTTGAGGATCGTGCCTTGCCTCACAGATAAATACAGTAACGCTTGCTACTGCTGACAGAATGGGTGTGAGCAGTGGTACATCGTCCGCCGTGATGAGGGCCATAGCAGTCCTAGCACTGGCCCTATCCTGGCTCCCAGGTATCTCTTTCGTCTCTGCCTCAATAACATCACGAGACACCGCTGCCACGACTGGCCGCGAGCGTACTAGCCTCAATCTAGGCTGGAAATTCATGCGCTTCGAAGAGAATCCCGATGGCCTGACATACGATATCCGTCCCGATCAGGTGAACCTGACCCTCGAAGTGTTGAAACCATGGATCCTCCCAGCCGCCAACGAATTTATTGTCAATGCCAGCGACAGGTACCCGTACCCAGATGCCGAGCCACCAGGAAGCAATGTCTCGTACCTACAGAAGGACTTTGACGACAGCTCGTGGGAGACGGTCAACCTCCCGCACGACTGGGCTATCAAGGGGCCCTTCTACACCGACAGTGACCCCATTGTCCCCAGCAGCATGGGAAGGTTGCCGGTCCAGGGCGTCGGATGGTACCGGAGGAGCATCTCGTGGACGCAGAGCGAGGCGGACGAAGGCAGGCTGGCATTCCTAGATGTTGACGGCGCCACGTCCTATGCTATTGTCTGGCTCAACGGAGAATTGGTCGGTGGATGGCCGTATCCGTACAATTCCTGGCGGCTGGACATCACGCCATATCTCAAGCCTGGCGGTGACAATTTATTGGCCATCCGGATAGACAACCCCAACATGTCCTCAAGATGGTATCCTGGCGCAGGTATATACCGCAACGTGTGGCTGACGAAGACAGCGCTGGCCCGCGTTGGTCACTATGGAACACAGATCACGGCCAGCGAGGTCTCCAGCGAGTCGGCTGTGCTTGAGCTGGTGGTGAAGCTTGACAATGCAGGCTCGACAGCTCAGGCGATCGACCTCGTGACAGATGTTCACGTCTACGATACCGACACTGGCTCGACAGGAGCCAAAGTTGCCTCCTTTCCGAGCACGAGCCAGACGGTGGGGGCAAATGAGAGTATTTCTGTCAACAGTTCCACTGTGATTCAAAGCCCTCAGCTGTGGAACCCGTACCTAGCCGGCGACCCGAACCTGTACGAGGCCATCACTCGCGTGTCTCTCAGCAACGGTACCGAAATCGACTCCTACTCGACCCGTTTTGGCATCCGCTCGCTCAACTATACAGCTGACAACGGCCTCCTCATCAATGGAGCCCGGGTCATGATCCAGGGCGTAAACGACCACGCCGATCTTGGCGCTATAGGCACAGCCTTCAACGTTCGCGCCGCAGAACGCCAGCTCGAGATCCTGAGGGAGATGGGCGTCAACGCCATCCGCCTGTCTCACAACCCTCCCGCCCCAGAGCTTCTCGACCTGACGGACCGGATGGGCTTCATGATCCTGAATGAGATCTTCGACTGCTGGCAGCTGAACAAGACGGAGAATGACTTCCACCTCATCTGGGACGACTGGCACGAGGCAGACCTCCGGAACATGGCAAGGCGGGACAGGAACCACCCGAGTGTTGTGTTTTGGAGTTATGGGAACGAAGTGGGCGAGCAGGAGACGGGCGAGGCGGGCGCGGCCATCAATGTTGAGCTGAGGGAGATTCTCGCCCAGGAGGATCCCACGAGGCACTCGTCTGCGAGCCAGAACGAGGCTCTTCCCAACTCTACATGGAGCAGCGTCGTGGAGCAATTTTACCTTAACTACCAGGGCGCTGGGATCAGGAACACCGTGGCCTATTCGAACCTGGTCGGTATCACCACTGAGCCTCTCTATCCGGAGTATCATGCCGACTGGCCGGAAAAGATGATCTTGTCCTCCGAGACTGCCTCGGCATTAAGCTCACGAGGGACGTTCATATTCCCCGTGACGAACTACTCGTCAGCGCCTGCAAATGCTACCTCCGGCGAGGATGTGGCCAACATGTTTGTGAGCGCCTATGAGCTCTACACGTCAGGCTTCGGCTCCTCTCCTGACAAGGTCTTCGCGTCCCAAGACGAAAACCCATACGTTGCTGGCGAGTTCGTCTGGTCAGGCTTTGACTATCTCGGCGAGCCCACGCCGTATGATGATCGGAGCTCATACAGCGGCATCGTGGACCTCGCGGGATTCAAGAAGGACCGTTTTTACATCTACCAGGCCCGGTGGAGGCCGGATCTCAAGATGGCACACATCCTGCCTCACTGGACTTGGCCGGAGCGTGAGGGTCTGGTCACACCTGTGCACGTCTTCTCGAGCGCGGACACGGCGGAGCTGTTCCTGAACAACGTGTCGCTGGGGACCAGGACGAGAGGCGAGTACGAGTACCGCTTCAGGTGGGACGATGTCGTGTATCAGCCGGGCGAGCTGAGCGTGGTGACGACCAAGGGCAACGAGAGCTGGGCGAGGTCCTCAGTGCGGACTGCTGGAGGTGCCGCTGGGCTGAACCTGAGCGCCGACCGGACTACGATCCAGGCAGATGGTGTTGACCTGTCGTACATCACGGCGTCTGTGGTGGATGCCAGTGGCAATGTTGCGCCTCGGGCGAACAACACCATCACGTTCAGCGTCGACGGCCCTGGTGAGATCGTCGCGACGGATAATGGCTACCCTGCAGACTACACGCCGTTCCCATCTGCCTCTAGGGATGCGTTCAGTGGCCTCGCCCTGGTGATTGTGCGTGGGAATTCAGGGATGCCAGGGGAGATAACAGTGACGGCAACTGCACAAGGGTTACAGCAGGGAGTGGTTGTTATCCAAACCAAGTAGATCTGCCTAGCTGTGGCCTTGGCTCGGAATATGAAAGTTTGCTGTTCAAACGCATTACTTCAGGTGAACACCAACTGTAGCCATTGCCATGATCCGGTGCTCCTGGCCTTATTATGATATTGCTGGAACAACATCAAACAAGAATCCTGACAAGAGCACTCACCTAGCGTCTAACCTCTCTGACATCTGTCACCGAGGTTTATCGTTGAGAGGCGCTCATGCAGGAGTTTGCCAGCCCATTGTAGTGGTAGGTGGGAAGGGCCTAAGAGCCTAGGACAAGAGGTTTGTTGAGCGCATAAAGTGTTTGGTTGTTGACATGTCATGGCGAATTTCCAAAAGCATGATCTTGAGGGTGTGAGTGTCTGGCTGGTGGTGTAGTATCTTTGTAGGACAAACTACACTGCATTGCGCTGGCTTGTTGCCGGGCTCTAGCCGGGCTCTAGCCGGGCTCTAGGCGGTGAACCTTTGTCAGTGGCTGGCCCCTGTTCCTAGAAGCGGCAGTAATTTTTCAGCGGGGTTTGGGAAATCTAGCAGTGATCTGCTTGATTCTCTCTACTGAATATCACCAAACCCCACATCTTTTCCCAGCACACCTCCCATTTTTACAAGAACATAACATCCGTCTGCCTCCACGTCTGCAAAATTCTACTACTCTTAGTGATTCTCGAAGTGGCTCACCACCACGGTGAGGGAGCTGCCCTGCTCCAGATCCATCGGCTCAGCAGCGACCGAGTCAAAACGTGCAGCCTCTACTGTCAACCTGGATCGCCTCTCTGACTCCTCCTCCGACCCTTCTTCCTCCGACTCCCACGAAACCATATACCCTCGAAAAGACCCAACATGGCGGCCGCCTCCCCCAGCAGGGTCCGACATGGACCCTGCGAAGCTCTCGGTCCTCAAGGACTCGCTCTACGATGCCTGTGTCGCCTCCGGGGAGACGCTGTTCTCCCAGGAGGACCTCCTCGACCTCGGCATCACCAGCGAGGTCCACGTCCTCTCGACGCTCATACAGAGGCTGATGACCGAGAAGCTGCTGATCGTCATCAACCGACAAGGCGGCGGGATCCTCTGGAAGTGGCGCTCGGCCGCCGACGCCGAGAAGTACCGGCACCTGAACCGCGAGCAGGCTATGGTCTACGAGATGATCGAGGATGCCGGCGCCGACGGCATCTGGTCACGGACCCTCAAGGCGCGCCTCGGCATGCACGACTCCGTACTCAAAGCCCACCTCAAGTGGCTGGAGAGCAAGGTCTACATCAAGGACATGAAGAGCGTGGAGCACCCCAACAAGAAGATGTACATCAAGGCTAGCCTGCGCCCGAGCGATAAGGCCACTGGCGGGCCGTGGTTTACTGACGGCAGCCTGGACGAGGCCTTCATCTCGGAGCTGCTCAAGGTCATCTTCGACTACATCACGGGGCAGAGCACCTACCGCAGCGTGCACGCCGGCAGCGCCAGGAAAGAGAAGCAGCCCAAGAAGGGCATCCTCAAGGGCGACCCTTCGAGCCTAGGCAAGGGCAAGAAGCGCGCCGCCGACGACATGTCCGCCGACGACCTCGCGCCCGCGCCGCCCAGGCCCTCCGTAAAGCCACGCCGCGAACACAGGCGGACCCAGCTCCTCCCCCTCCCCGCGGGCTACAACGCCTACCCGACCACCCGCCACCTCGCCGAGGCCATCTCGACAAGCGGCATCACGTCCAACACGACCCTGACCATTGCCGACGTCCAGCAGCTCGTGGACGTCCTCGTGTACGACGGCCTCGTCGAGCCCGTGCGCGTGGGCAAGACACAGGGATACAGGACGGTGCGCCCCACCGTCGTCGACCCGACCCCGCTCACGGCGCTGATGCGGACCGACGAGGGTGTGGACGAGGACATGCTCGAGCTCCAGGCGGGCGACATGGGTGCCGGACCGCTGAGTAACGGCCTTACCGAGGCACCGTGTGGGAACTGTCCAGTCTTCGACCTGTGCGAGGAGGGCGGTCCTGTGAGTCCGGGGAATTGTGTCTACTTCCAGCGCTGGCTGGGAGACTGAGGCCTGACGGGCCGGTTTTGTCACGAGATAGACAGGCCCTCACGCCAAGGCAGCGATCATGCTGCTTTTGTTGAGGCATCTAGGCAGGGCGTTGCTGTCAAATTTGGAAGAAATACGGAATTACTACAGCAGTCACTTCCTCTGCATCCACCAATACCAGGGAGGGAAAAGCATAGCGGAATCAAAAAGGGATGGCAGGCGTCAATACCGGATTATTGCTTTGGGGGGCGTGGCTAGCAGGACGACGACGGCGTTTTAGGTCAGGGCACTGTAAGGGACAAGGGCTTATTACTGAGATATATAATATTGTCGCCCGTCGTCGGAGGGGTGTGCATTTATATGCATCGCTAGTTCCCAACCATTGGGGAATTAGTAACTTGTCATTACGACAGCCGCAGTCAATCTAGATACAGTGATGATTTTGTTGATCAATGCGCTCATACAGTTTCGAGACTTGCCGAGAGATTGGGTGGTTGTGCCCTAAAATTAGGGACATCCGGTAAGGGAAGGCGACTGTAGGCTCTACGGCGACAGCGTTGGCATATCGGCACCGCACGTTGCAAGAAAAGATGACGACGATGACGACGACGAGGGCCTCAGAGCGGAGAAGAGCAGACTCATGGATTGTTGCAGACATGTCACTCATATTCTGTAGGCTCATTCACAGGACCTTCAAATTTGAATTCGATCAAGGAACGGCTATGGCACGCAAGTTGACGATGAGATCTCTAACTTTTGTTTTACTCCGTTCCCTTCAATTCGTCGAACCGTCCAAGGCAAAGCCGTTGGCAGACTTAGGCCTCACCAGAGTTGACAATGGTGGGCTTCTTGGAGAACTTGACGTTGCCACTGGGAGAGCCGACAGCCTCGATAGACTTAACAATCCTCTTGCCCTCGTCGTCGGCGACCCTGCCGAAGACGACGTGGCGGCCGTCAAGCCACTCAGTCTTCACGGTGGTGATGAAGAACTGGCTGCCGTTGCTGCAGGGTGAAACATGTTAGCAATGTTCAGCGGTAGAGGCAAAGAACAATTAGAGTCAACAAGGTGGTACGAGAACATACGTGTTGGGACCAGCGTTGGCCATGGAGAGCAGGAAGGGCTCCTTGTGCTTCTCCTGGAAGTTCTCGTCGGCGAACTTCTCGCCGTAGATGGACTTGCCACCAGTGCCCTGTGATGATGGTCAGCATATCTGTGTCCGGTGAGTTTTTTTTCTTTCTTCCTTCCTGTAGGCGTGCAGCCTGTGAGGGATGCCTTGGGGTTTCAACTGACGTTGCCACGGGTGAAGTCACCACCCTGGAGCATGAACTCAGGGATGATACGGTGGAAAGAGGAGCCCTTGTAACCGAAGCCCTTCTCGCCAGTGCAGAGAGCACGGAAGTTCTCGGCAGTCTTGGGGACGATGTTGTTGTAGAGCTCGAAGTTAACGCGGCCGGTCTGGACTGTACGACGGGAATACAAGGATTAGCTATTGATTTGACAGAGAAGGGAGATGGAATGACTATGGTGGTGAGGATGGGTGATGATGGGGGTGCGGGAATAGCTGAGGGGGTGGCTGTGCGCAGCAAGGGGGGAGGAGAAGCATGGCGACAGGAAGGTTCCGTGGGCGTTAAAAGTGGTGTTGATGGTAATAATGCCTGATGGCGACGACGATGATGATGATGGAACTTACCCTTGACCTCGCTGGTGGGACGGTAGCTGGCATCGAGGACGGGACCCTCCCACTCGATATCGAAGAAGCTGTTGAGGCCTGGTGTCAGCAAACTGAGCTTGCTTAGGAAGCTTCCAGAAGGCAACGGCCAGGTGGAAGCTCGGCGGAGGGGTGACACGCCGTCGAGGTGGAAAGGCTGAGGGGTTGCACTTACACCTTGTTAGACATGGCGATGGAAGTTGATGAGAAGAGACGAGATGAGATTGGTTTGGTAGACTGTCTGAAGGCAGAAGATGTCGAAGCTGAGAGAGGCTTGAAGGTGGTGTGGAAGGAAGAAGGGGAGGAAAAACGAGGGGCAGAAGAAGCTGCTGAACGGAAGCAGGTTGAAGTAAAGGCGACGCGGGGCATCGACAGAAGCGGGGCAGCCATATTTGCTACGGTGACGAACGACGGTCGGTGACTGGACGAATGGCGTGAGCTGTTAGCAAAACGGGGCGATGACAGGGATTATCCAACCAGCAAACCCAAAACACTCGGCACAGCGGGGTTCCAGGGACCAAGTAAGCCCAGGGAGTTCCAGTCCCGAGCCCACCAAAACAAGAGAGCTCGCTCAGGGCCCAGACACTACTCGGCAGCTATGAGCGAGTTTAGAGGTCTTGATCTTTTTTCTTCTTCCCTCTCTCTTCCTCCCCTTCTTTTTCTTTTGATTCCTTGATGGACACACTTCTTTCCAGTCCTCTCATATGACGTGTGAGTGGTAGTAGCAACTAGCCATTCGTCTGTGGTGGGAGGGGGGGGAAAGAGGAAGGAGGAGGAGGGGCACGCAAGGGATCCGCAGTCGTGGCGGAGGAGCAGGAGAGGAGTAACCTGTCCAGCGCCACCCCTGAGCTTGTACAGTGATCTGCAGGCCCAACCACTTGGGAGCTCGAGAGGACGCCAGGGCGGGCACCAGGGCCAGCACCAGGGCCAAGACTCGATCGCAGCGCCCCAACAGAAAGCACCGAGATGGTGCTCTTGTTGTGGCCAAGATGCTAACCCGAGCGTTCCCAAGGGGCCCGAGAGAGGAGGGGGGGGGGAGTCGTCAGAGCTTTTCTCATCTGGCTGCTGCGTCCAGATCGCATGCAGGCAGGGAGGGCATTCGAGAAGCTGTACCTCGTGCCCTGCCCTGCCCTCCGTAGTACATAGTACAGACAGCGGCCGATGGTGCAAGGAGCTACCCATGCAGACGCAAGCTTCAGCCGACGCAGCTATACTCTCTTGACCATTCCAGTCCAACCCGGCAGGTGAGATCTGTACGCTGGGAGGCTGGCAGGCTGCATGTCTGCGCCCTGCGATTCTGCAGGTCTCGCTCCCTCCATGTTGGCCACCGCCACTTGGATCGAGCCGAGTGAGGACCTCGGGATGAACGGCCAACAGGCTTGCGCGCCTGGAAACCCCGACCCGAGATGCCGTCTGGCGTCTTCAGTGTGCGCCCTGAGTGGCCACTTGACTGTGCCGCTGATGGCCGTGTGATAGCCTGACGGGTCTCACTGAGCTCACGCACGGCCTGTGTCGCTGAAGGGGGCGGATCGAGTCTGCGTACCGGACCGAGGGCGACCTGAAGCAGGAGAAAGGACGAACGTACCGTATGAGATGGAAGTCTTTTTTCGATCGGCAGCCGACAAGGTCAATTGATCAAGCTCTGGCCTGGTCGAGATGGTCAGGGGAGTGGTGGGCGGTGTTCGAAGAAGCTGTTGGTGCCGAGAGGTCCCGTCAGAAGAGAAAGTTTTCAGAATGCACGACATCACATCACCAGGGTTGTGTCATTGACCTTGGGCACCCCTGGGCACCAAGGCAGACACACCCATGCCACCCACAACCCTTGGAATCTAGCACTGTTATTTGGTATGTTGCAATGCACTACTATCCGTTTTTGGCTACTCGAATCTATTATATTGTGAACAGGAAAATCTCCAGCTCTTTGACGCAGGGTGTCCAAGGTATTATTACTTGGTTATGAAAAGAAAAGGGTTCGGGTTACGGGACACCTGGGGGAGCTTTCCCTTAACAGCTTAGAGCCGTAGGGGGCCCGACGAGACCAGACAGCGACCTGTCCACAGGTGTCTTCAGGAAACTATAGGATCTCGCTGGCGATTTGATACAAAAATGATTGAGTCTGGTATCTATCATATTTCTAAGCGCAAGAGGCATTTGCCTCAGAAAATAATAGCCATCAGCCTCAAGGCGACCTGTGCTATTCATGGCATCTTAGTCAGCCACAGGAGTATTTTCAGGGGGTCGGGCCAGCATTAGCACTAACCTTTCCTTGAACATTTGGGCCAGGAACCGTCATCCTTGGCCAGCTTAAACTGAACGTGTTCTTGTCGCAAATCACGAAATACATCTCCATCGACAAAGGACTCGAAGGCCTCCTGTGTCCATCCCAGCCTCCTCCGGTGCTGCCGACCTTCCATATTCCGACTCGTTGTTATTGTCCAGTCCCTGCTACGACAGACGCCCGCCAAGATGGATCTCAACTCCCTGAAGGACACGGTTTCCAACCTGTCCTTGTATGATATCAAGGCAGGTGTACGGAAGGTCCAAAATGGTGAGTCGAGGTGCCCAGGAGAAGACATGGTCATGCTGGCTACGGCATGAAAGCTGACCTCCTTGGGAAACAGCCGTGATGAACTACACCGAAATGGAGGCCAAGGTACTTCAGACCCCATCCCCTTTCCACGGTACCTCCTATCGCTAAAGAGACGTAATCAGGTGCGAGAGGCGACAAACAACGAGCCATGGGGGCATCTTCTACCATGATGCAGGAGATCGCCAATGGCACCTTTAATTAGTATGACCAGACGCCCGTTCCCACGCAATCCCTGGCGGCGTAGCTGACGGTCTGCCAACAGCCAAACCCTCAACGAGATCATGCCGATGATCTACCGACGATTCACAGAGAAGGCTGCCGAGGAATGGCGACAGATCTACAAGGCCCTGCAGCTCCTCGAGTACCTGATCAAGCACGGCTCCGAGCGCGTTATCGACGATGCCCGATCCCACCTGACCCTGCTCAAGATGTTGCGCCAGTTCCACTTCATCGACCAGAACGGAAAGGACCAGGGCGTCAACGTGCGAAACCGAGCCAAGGAGCTCACCGACCTTCTCAGCGATGTCGAGAGGATCCGGGCAGAGCGAAAGAAGGCACGAACCAACAAGGCCAAATACACCGGTGTAGAGGGCGGCGGTGGAGGCTTCTCCTCCAGCGGCAGCCGATATGGTGGATTTGGCAGCGACACTGGCGGCAGCTCTGCAGCCGGCTATGGAGGGTACTCTGGCGGTGTGTACGGCGACGGCGGCGGCTTCGGAGGTCAGGCCAGCGAGTACGGCGAGAGCAGCAGCCGCAGACAAGATCAGTTCGAGGAGTACGACGAGTTTGACGAGGGTGGCAAGCCGGCCCCGTCGCGGGCCCCAAGGAGGACGATAGAGCGAGCCGGCACAAAGAAGACAACCCCTTCTGCGCCGCCGCCAAAGAAGAAGGAACCCGAGGTCGACCTGTTCTCGTTCGACGACCCGATCCCCTCGACATCAGCAGCTCCCATCGCCCCTTCGAACGGTTCAGGCCTGGCTTCGCTGGCTGCTGCCGCGCCTGCCCCGGCGGCCAACAATGACGATGACGAGTTCGACGACTTCCAGGAGGCGGTCCCAGCAAGCCAGACCTCTCAGCCCCAAAATGCCTTCTCCAACCCGCTCATGACATCCAACGCCTCCGGTGCCACGTTTGCTGCTCCGGCCCCGGTGTCTGCACCGCAGCAGACCAACCTGAACAACATGGTTGGCTTGTCCTCCATCTCTCCTCCTCCTGCCAGCACTTCGACGCCCTCCGGAGGAGCTCAACTACTCCGCCTTCAGCACCCCTCTCGCCTCCACCACCATGACACCCTCTGCCAATAAACCCGCCAGTACCGGTTATCAGCCATCGGGCCCGAACTATTTCACCTCCGTCCAGGCGCCGAGCGCCAGCTCGACCCCCGCGTCCATGGGTGGCATGGGCGCTCTGAAGCCCGTCAGCACAGGTAGCTCGGTGGCTAAGAAGCCTGCCGGGGGTGATGCATTTGGTGCCCTGTGGGCGAACGCGAGCGGGTCTGGCAACAAGAAGGCGACCACCACTGCAGGCCCTGCTATGGGTCAGCTGGCGAAGGAGAAGAGCAGTGCCGGGATCTGGGGAGCACCAGCCGCTTCCTCGCAGCCGATGGGTGGCAGCCAGCCTACCGCGAGCGGTGGCTCGGGCCTGGATGACCTGCTGGGCTAAACTGCTCTGTCATACCCGACAGAAGCGTCGTAGTAGGCATTCAGCCCGAGACCGACTTGCTAATTCATGCACGCACGCATATCCAGTGGTGGTTTTGAGGTCTCGCATCTTGACGGTGTGAGGATGGTCCGCCAGTATAGGTCCAAATGCTCCCTCGGACCATGCTCGTGGCTGGTGACGAGGGCTGGTTTAGATATTCTAAGGAGGGCGACAAACATACACAATGGTAATGAGACCAGGTGCGAGAACACACCTGAGGTGGTATGGATGGATGGAAGAAAAGATGTCCGGTTGTTCATTTACGAGTCGAGCTCATTTGTATCGCCAACCTAGACATGCGAAGCTGGATGGAGTAGGGCGTACAAAATTAACCTTTCTTGACTCTCTCTCTGTGCCTGTCGTATCCGACCTCACGAAGGCCTATATCGTGCTACACGCGCATTACCAAAGGTAGCATCTATACCTTGAGCGCAAAGAACCTCCCCCTGCAAAGGCTTCCTATAGGGCCTTCCTCTGCCGCTCTTGCTGCCAGATTGGGCGAGAGAGAGACATGGCAGCTGTGGGCGAGGCGGGCGATCGCCTGGCCAGGCCAGGCCAGCCCGATCGATCGCCATGGGTCGGGGAAGCAAGCTGACAAGGCCCGGACGGGGCCCTCCAGGAGGTGTTTCTTAATTTGTCCTCCATATGTGCTCACGACTGTCATATTTGTCGATACTCTCTACTTACGGTGACCAGCTTAATACAGAAAAAAGGTCTGGACCTGAGACCATGGTAATGATGATGACCCGGTGCCCAGCGCTTAAGGCGGCCACTTAGGATAGGCAGCCCGGGGGGCGACCCAGGGCACTGGCGGGGAAGGCTGCCAGGCGCTAGGAAAGCGAGTCGATCTGTGGTCCAATCAGTGGAGTTGTCTGTGGTGGCCCCTGTTGCTGCCACCGTTACTGGGCAGCGTGTCTCGCTGGCTGGGGTCTGGCTCAACTACTGTGTAAGCAACAACACAGTATCACTGTCCTACGCGTTCACCCTCATTTCTCGCTCAGGGCGTGCTGTCTCCTCACCCTAGGTTGGTGTGGGCTGACCCTGGTTCCGCCTTGTAGACATGATGGCGTCTGTTTTGTGTCTGGATCGTGCAGCCGTCGACAGGATGTGTGGACACCCCGGCGCGGCTGTTGAACGCGGCTAGTTGAGGGGGGATGTGATGGATGGGAGACGGGTGGTTTGGCTTGGTCACCCCTATACGAATGGTCTGGCATGGCAGACGAACGATACATCGTCCGGTGATGCGTGATATAGACGTCGAGAGAGAAAAAAATAGCCGCGACAGTTCTCGTCTAGGATGGCTTCTCCTCGAGGCCTCCATACGAAGAAAGGCTGGAATGACCTGAAGGAGGGCCACTTGTGTCTCTCATGCCGGTCGTGGGTTCGGCAGAACTCTGCAGCTCCTGCTTTACAAGACGGGTAAAGAGGAGAGAAACACAGGCCACAGCTTCAAGTGAAAGAATGTCGACGTCTTGAGGACAGAGTCGTCCCTGCTCTTTTGGGCTCTTGCCCGGTGCAGCACTGCCTCTCCGTCACCCCATCAACACTCGAGGAGGCAAGGGTTGCTGTGCCCACACACTGCATTAGCCTCCTGCCTCTTCCACAGTTTGTTGATCAACCTGCTCGTGTCTCTCAAATCAGACAATGACACCTTGCGAACCTTGTGATAACTATCTCCAGTCCAACCATCCGGGCACGGCACTAACACGCGTACGACAGCTCACAACAGCTGATCTCTGCAGGGCTCACAGAGTTGATCTTCTCCTGGATACCTTTACGAAGAAAATCTGCAGCCAGTGTTTCAGTGTCCCGATCGCCTCTTTCGTCCCGCACCAATGCCATGAACAGCCCTATACTGTGCACGCGTTCGAGGGCTCGCCCCCGCCAATCGAACAGGTCACCCTTCCCCCCTCAAAAGGTGGCCCCAGCCTGCTGCACCGCCAGCAGTACAACAGTGGAACCCCCGGCTAAGCGCCCAAGGCCCAGAGCCCAGGCGGTCCGGCGGTGGCGGTCCTTGTGGGCCTAAGACAGTAGAGGACCAGGTCCCCTGCCACCAAAATAAGTCCCACACACGCATGTGTGTGTGTGTATGTGTGTCTCCATACGTAAAGAGGGTCACCAAACGCTTGCGCGGTGGCTTTATTTTTTTCTTCTTCTTTTTTTTCTTCTTCGGGATGGCTTGTACTCTTACAACTATCGATATACGACAACAGCCGTCGACATGGCTCCTTCCAAGGTCGAAAAGGCGAAGAAGGACAAGCGGCTGACGACTGCGCCGTCCTTCTGGACGGGGGGCCTGAAGACGGGGGGCCTCACGTCTAGTAATGATGAGGATTTCGAGAAGATGAAGAACAGCAACAAGAAGAATAAGACTGTACCACCAAGATCAGATGGTCCCTCGTCCTCCAAATCACAGCCTAGCAGCAGTAGGGATTATCAAGTGAAGAAGAACAACAACAGCAGCAACAACCACCACGACCACCACAACCACAACAACACCAGCACTAACCCCTTCCCGGTGACCAAGAACACATCATCCTCAGCAAGGCTGTCACCTTACAAGGCGGACGATGCCTCGTCTTCATATTCCGACAAGTCGAAACGGATGACGACGTATAACTCATCCTGGGCGAAATCTCTTTTCGGCGCGCCCAAGGAGAACCCGAAGTTCGTGCTGGTCTCGTCAAGTCAACCCCAGGCATCGTCTGCCAGCGCCTCGCCATCATCATGGCAGTCGAAGGGAAAGCAAGTAGCAGGGTCTACTCCGCAACCCCCGCCCGTCTTGGTCCAGTCAAGTCAACCTCAAGTCTCGTCTGCCAACGCCTCCTCACCGTCATGGCATTCGAAAGGGAAGCAGGCAGCAGGACCTGCTCCGCACTCAGCACCCTTGGTGGCATCCGGGAGCAGCAGGGCTGTTGTCCCGGAGGTGATGAGACCAGGACCACCTCAACATAGTGTATCGGACCGGGGCCCGACACCAAATGTCTCTCTCCAGAACGCCGCTCTCAGGAGAAACGATGGTGCCGCCACCAGTGCTGGTGACGGGAGAGGTCGCATTGATCGCCTGGCTCCAGAGCGCCACGGACCAGATGCGCGGCCTCATCCGCCCTCACCACTCCGCCAGAACCCTACCGTTCCTCAGGTCCAGAGCAGTCTGGCCTCATCGTCAAAGCCCCAGAACGCTTCTGGCAGGGTTATTCGAGAAGAGGATAAACAGGGTGCCGCCGCCCCTTCTGACAGGACTAGTAATCACAAGTCGAAAGGGTCGCTTTTCAATTTTGGACGGCAGCATACCCGTGACGCCGACCTACGAACGCCCAAAGATGCTAGCGCTCAGGAGGCCTTTACGAAGACTAGCCAGGATCGGGTGGCCCCGCCGCGTCCTCCTCGAGATGGCAATGAATGGAATCAGTCTCGGACTGCCGCAGAGGGAAGTAGCCGGCGGCCTGTCACAGAGCTTCCTAGTTCTTCTGGCAGAAAAGGGACGACGACATCTGAACGAGCGCAACCGCTATCCGGGAGCGACACGGTTGAGATTCGGACCGCCGAACCCCTCCGGATTGTCAAGATGAAGGATGTGCGGGATGCCATGGTTGCTTCGGGCACCACACCAGACGAGCGGAATCGATCCGCGAGAATCGACAGCGGAAAGCAGCCGGTGTTGCCCGGAGCCACGCCTCAGACGAGGTCTGATGTGAGCCACCAGCCTCAGCAGAACACGCGCGGTCAGCTTCAGAGTTCATCGCAAAACGGCCGGAGCAAGGAGATCTCAGGACGACCCAGGGGAGACGACCTGTCTTTAGGCAGAGACCGAGCACCCAACCCAAGTGAGATGGCCGCTTTTGCAACTCAGCCTTCGAAAAGCTACGTGCCGGAAGAACATTCGTCTGGAGCTGTCAAACATGTGCTGGACCCCAAGACTGGCTATCTGGTCCCAGTGCCCGCCAGTCAGTCTTCGGTATCAACACCACCGCCACCGCAGACTCGTCAGGAGAAAAAGGATCACCACGACCAGAAAAGTACTGGTTTCTTTTCTGCCTTCAATCTCCGTCACAATGACTCTCGGGATGCAGTATCGAGACAACAGGGCTCTGCACGGGGAGATATCACCACAGGCAACCAGCGGCTGGACGACAGGAAAGCAGAACGAGTGCCGTTCTCGCCTGCTGATGAACGAGCCAGGCCTGCCTTGTCTGCGAGTCAACAACACCAGCGGCCCTCACGCTCTCTTGATGAGACCAACAAGTTTTCTGCAGGTACATCGAAGACCCCCGTTCTTGCAGATCCGCGGCAGTACGAGGCTGCGAAGCACCAGCGGAGCACTTCTGCCACGAGCCCTTCAGAGTATAAAGACAAGAACTTCTCAGAACCCCCACGACTCCGCGATATACTCTCGAACCAGACCACAGCAGACAAGACGATGAGCCCACACACGACTCAGAGACCAGACAAATTTTCTTATACCCGACCCGATAAAGCGCACCGATCTGATGGTGCGCATCGCCGTGCTGTCTCTCGGAGTGAACGAAGCCCTGTGAAGCCCGAGGGGACCCCTTCTCGAGACACAGGCTATAAAACCTCTCCTTCTCCTCTCACGGGGAGACAAAGCTCAGCCCCTGATACTCATAGCCGGGAAGCGATGTCAGGGTCAACACGGCCTGGTGGAACAGCTTCAGGGCGAGTCGAAGTACCGCAGGAGCGGGATAAGGGTCGCGATCGGCTTCCTCTTCAAAGTTCACAAGAGCATGCTAGCCTCTCGGAGTCTATGCGCCTAGGGAAGACACAACATCAGCCTGATCGAGACCAAGAAATACGGGGCAAGAGCCCGCATGACAGGCCATCACCTCGAGACGTCGAAGCCACCACGCTTGTGACGGGAGGTCAATCTAGCCGCGATCCTCTCACCTCGGCCAGGCAGATGCAGAAAGAACGGGTCATTGAGGTCAAAGGCAGCGGAAGCAGTCGCGCTGTTGTACCCGAGCCAAGCCACATGAGCGACCCACGCAAGCCGTCTGTCTCACTGTCCCCGGGCCCATCACGCGGCGCCAGCGAGCCAGTCGCGAACGCAACAGAGAAGTCGAGGCGGCCGAGAGTCGAACAGTTGTTGCAAGCCACTGAGAAAAGCCCAGCCGTGCAGGTGTCTATGGTTGCAGGTGAGAAAGACAGCTCGGTGCCTCAGACGACTTCTCGTCGACAAAAAGAGAGGCTTGATACAAGGGGACCAGACGGGGAACGCGGTCTCAGGGCTGAGCCTCTTGATTCGCCTGGCCGGACACCTGGTGCTCCTCGACCCGATGCCGAGTCATCCTCCAGGTCAAAACGGAAGCCCTCATCTAGCAGCGAGCCACAACCGACGTCGGGCACAGAGGCCCGCATGATTGATTCATCAGTCCAGTCAGCTCGTGATGAACGTTCTGATGCTCGAAAGCCAGCTTCACTGCCTCTTGAAGAGCCTCGGAGCAAACGGGAAACAGGCTCATCTCCCGTAGCCACTCCAGGAGCGAGCTCGAAACCGTCGACGCAGCCACAGCCGACAATCGTTGTCAGCGATGCAGATCTCGACAGGAAGAATGCTCGCAGGATGGGCGAGCCCCAGCCTGTGCAGGCTGCTGGAAAACCCAAGGATTCCTTCTCTGTTGACGGTATCACTTTTGAGGAAGTTTCCCTTCCCCAACATCGCCGGAAAGGTCAGGAGAGGAAGCAAGAGCTGCCTTCGCTTGAGCTGAAGCCTACCGAAGCACAGAGTAACAAGTCTGTGTCTGCGGACTCTCTCTCATTTCGAGAACGCAGCTTAAGGCAGCCGTCTGGTGAGGAGTTCTCCTCCTCGTTGAACCCAAAGGCTGGCGGCGAACAGGTCTCGATGTCTCAAGATTCTACCAGCTCTCAGCCCAAGCCTTCTACTTCATCTACCACCGGGGACCGCCGGCGGAAGGACAAGGCTTTCGAATCGTCATCTCGAGCTACTAGAGAAGAAACTCATCCTGATCTCGCCTCGCCTCCTATACGCGCCAACCAGCACAAGGTTTCTTCCGAGCGTTCTCCTATGCTAGAGGTGCGCACAAATCAGACTGCCGCCGAGGATGAAGACGGCTGGCCGAGGATACGCACTACGGCACAGGCAGGACGTGGCAAGTTCGTGGAAAGGTGGTCGATCAACGACGAAGTCAATGTGGATGACCTCGAGGGACAGAAGCCTGCTGCGTCAGCAAAGCCAACATCTGATGCCACGAATGCTGAGACAAAGGGGGGCCTCAGGGATTGGCTTCATTGGGGCAAGAAGGGCAAACACGTCGAATATCCAGTGCCTCAGCAGCCTGAGAAGAGTGTTGGCAGTGAGAAGAACGTTTTCCCTGATGTACGTCCAGCACTAGCTGGAAGAACGGAGTCTGCCCCAGTCCTCGGCCAGGATTCTACACCTGAGCGTATTCGTCCGGATCGAGGTCAACACAGTCTCGCCCGAGTTCCGCTATTAAACGATTCAAGGAAGGGCGACGAGGCAACTCCGTCAAAGAAGGCTTCGTTAGACGATGACGAAGCACGACCATTGCCTCGACCTGTGAAGGATTCTGACGGAAATAGGATCCCTCCCTCATCAGTTTCGAAGAAAAGTAACGAAGTTGTGACTACGACTTCGACCGGCTCCAGGGCGCCAGCAGGCGAAACCAAAACCCGCGAGGAGTTCAGCCCAATTCCTTCGCAGGAAGAATTTGTTAACCGAATGTCTCGGAATATCAACTTCAGACTTGCCCAGGCCTCTGACGAGCCAGCAGCAGACTTGTCTGAGACAGCCAGTGTGAAGTCGAAGAGGAAGAGCAGAAACAGGAACTTCAGTGTTCACGGGTCGCAGTCCGGATTGTCCGTGCCAACAGTCCCTGCCATCCCAGGCGAGTTCGGCTCAGAAAAGAGAAGCCAGTGGATACCATCGATGACAGACGAGACCAGCATGCCGTCGGAGTCTTCCACCCACAACATCGACGTTCGGAGCGAAGTTCGCGAAGGGTCACACGCCAAGATGCCTCAGGAGCCTATTTCCATTTCCAGAGGCGAGCGAATGACAGAGCCACCACAACGAAAGGTCTTCGCCTCACCGGATCAAGACACTTTCGATCTCAGCCGTGGCGGAAGGCCAGCCGACACGCCTCAGAGGGTGCAATTCGCTACCGTCAATCCCCAGGATAGCATGGCAGAGGAGCAGCGCATCGGTATTCGAACGCCAATCAGATTGGCCGACTCGCTGGTGCCCGGCTCACCTGCGAATTTCGAGGACCTGCCCTCCGACATGAATCGCAAATCACAGATGGTCGCCCCTCTGGCTCTAGCTACCACGAATATCAAGGACGACAAGCAGCGCCTCCAGCCATCTCCAGTTGCCGAGCCGACATCGTCGATAGAATCTGCTCGCGGAGAACCCACGCCCAGGCCACGTTCGATCGGCAATCGCTCCGCTGTGGAGAGTAAGCATGAGCTCTCTTCTAGTCTTGTAGCCAGTCTCAAGCCCACAGCTGATCGGCCCGAGGACTCACATCTTCCGCGGCAAGAAAAAGACCCGCGAGGTATCCGGCGCACGCGATATGACACAACCGCAGAGCGCGCACAGGCTGAAGCTTCCCAAGTTTGACCACAATCTTGTCCCCAAGGAAGCGACCCTGTCTAGGCAAAGTAGCAATGTGCCCATTCAGGAGTCTGCTAGGAGCTCTGAGGACGAGCAAAGCGAAATTCCTCCTCAGCTTGCCGCGGAAGATCTGTCCACGCCTCGATTGCCGACTAACGTGGCAGAGATCGACCCACATAGAGCCGGTGATTTCTCAACGGCGTCTAGGTCAGCATTATCTACGAACAATGACAAACTATCTGGCCGGCGCAGAGCCGAACCGACGAAGAACGTGGAACCTCTCGTCGGAGCGGACTCGACTGTTGCATTCGAGTCTCGCTCACGAAAACTCGACAGCTCACGGCCTTTGGCCAGGGACAACGGCGACGGAGAGGCCACCAACATTACTACCCAGGAGACGAGCACGCCGACAGCCTCAGACAAGGACAGGAATCTTGTGGAGAACGGTGATACAACCAAGAGTACGAGACGAGGCAAGATGTTTAAGTCGAATTTACCGGACGACTTCGATTCGACTTTCTCTTCCGTCGTCGACCAGGAGTTCACAGCCAAGAGCGAACAGGGCAATGCGGAGAATGACGAGCACGATTTTCTTGAGTCTAGCAAGCTAAAACCGTCGACAGAACTAAAGAGGTCTGAAGTGACTAAAGATAAAGTGCTGGAAGACAACTCAAAGCTCACGTCGTCTTCCTCTTCGACGCCTACTCTCATTCCTCCAAGAATTACTAGAGCCGATGGCACAGAATATTCCCAGGAGAATCTATCCAAGGAAGTCGCTGGCCTGCCTGCGAAGCCAGTCCCCGGCATGCACCCGTTGTTCGCCGACCTGCCACAGCAGGATGAGGCTATACCAGTAATGCTAGGAATGCACCATGCAGATGCTGCAACTCTGCACCTTGACTCGAAGTCACTTGAGGAGCCACCTCCGCCTTCATACCAGGATGCTACAAGAGGCAACGAGCGTGTACCTTTTCACTACACCGACCGCAAGTATACCCCGTCAGTCGTGGGTGATGAGCAGGCCGGAAGCTCGCATTCGGTAACGAAGAGAACATCCAATCTGCTTCCCGACTCTGTCAAAGATAAGGAGATCAATTTGACATCGCCTCTGGAAGACTCGACGACAGCTGAGGGTAGTGCGTCTCTGTCGAAGCCCCGTCTTGCTAGTGAGAAGGCGACTAAGGAGGCTCTTATATCGACGAGCCGGTACTCATACAAGGACGAACGTATTCCGGCCCAGCCCCCGGTCAGGTTGTCCGTCCCTGAGTCTCTCAATAGTCTTCATGACAAGAGTGAGGCACAGTCTTCTCGTCTGCGGGGACAAGATGGTGATCAGATCTCTTCCTGGCTATCTCGCCTTGAACCATCCAACCCAGAGACAAGACTCTATGGTGGTGCTGAGGCCGCAGCATCACAACACCCATTGGACCGTGGTCTATCAGATCACCATTCAACGCTGTATAGTGACCCTTATCAGCCGTCCTCCACTGATCAGCTCGAATCTGTGCGGCCACTCGGCCCCTCAACGGGTCAGCGCCGTCATTCTGTCTCTTCAACCGTACCAATGTTTGTCGAAACTTCAGGTCACGTTGTTCCTGACGAGATCTCCGATTGCGATTCTGGAAAACACTTGGACCTATCGTCTTCGCCTGCTGCGACTCGAGCGGCTGCAATGAGCTCCAAGAACGTCCAAGATCACCCTGCGATCTCAAGTTGGCTAGAACAAGTGGCCTCTCAGCCAACCTGCGATGACGACAACATTTCACGGGTCCATGATAGGGACTCTATCGCACTAAGCCACGATCAGGACACGTTGGTGGCCGGGCGCTCCGCAGGTAATAGCAACATGAGCCCGGAGTCTCGCTCGCTGTTACGTCTTGATACAACAGTCGTGTCACCCGATCCGTCTGCCTTAGTCACTCAAGATGCGGTAGAGGAATCGGAGCCGGCTCAGCCGAATCCTGGGAGCTTCAGAAATCGACTTCGCAAAATGTTCGGCAAGTCTGAATATGACGAACTGCCTGGGCAGTCAGACAGTGCACAGCCAGCTCTGGCATCGCCTTCAGATATGCGCCTGCCTGAGATCTTTGGCGAGAGAGAAATATCGCCCCAGGATGAGCTTGATCACAGTATGTCTTCCCCTTCCTAACCTTCGATCACGTCCGAGTGACACTGACATGAGTAGATAATGTCTCGCGCACTGATCAACAAAATCGTCACGAACCAGCGCCACAGATTCTCTCTGCAGGGCACATTGGAAATGAAGATTCTTGGGAGAAAATGCCTTCTGGAACACAGCCCTTGTCTTCTGATCTCAGAGAGCCGAACGGTGCCGAAAACGATGCTGGATCAGATTTATACGACATGAACATCCCAAGGAAGACTACCTCTCCTCCAAGTCAGACCGAGATCCATTCTGAGGATCAAAGTCTGTCCAACACGGATGCTCGCGCTACTGAGACTACACCTCGTCAAACGAGCTGTGTGCCTGACATGGAAGAAATTGAAGAATCCACTGCTTCCACTATAATTGACGACTACCTAAGCAGCGACTCTCACCGCGAAAGCCTGGCTTATGAGCGCTCCAGATCGCCAGGCTTTGTTCCAGCACCGTCAGAACACCTTCATGAGACTGCTGAGGACTCTGATATCCGCATCAATGGCGAGAAGGATATGGCTATGAACACACCAACGCCAGGATCGAGTCACACTTTCCAAAGCGACGCGCATGAGATGGCACGGAGTACAGATGAAGACCAAGGAAGCGTTGTCGGTGTAGACACGCCTCAAATGACATCCGATGCTCACATTGGACCTGTCTCGTCATCGGTCACTGGACAAGGGCTTGGCGTTGCCGATTCTGAGTTCGACCATCATGGCGCTCATGCCTCTACGTCCAGTCCACTGGCTGACACCTCCGCTTCTGATGCCCACGGCTTGGATGCTTCGACGGCGAATACTGGAGCCGAACCAATCCACAACAATGAGGACGCGTCTACGAGTCTAAGTGACACATCTGAGCCTCCCCCCTGCGTACCGCGATAACGACTCGTCCACGACTACCGCGCGAGAGGCGAAAACTGCTGTGTCGGATGGTGATTATGCTATGACACCTATCCACCAAGCAGAGGAAGCCCAGGAGGAGACTAAGACTGAAGTCGTACAGCCAGTGGATAGCCATAGCATCGGCGGAGGTATCCATGATGAGGTGCTGGACAGCCATTCTTCGTCCCATGACGAGGAGCACGTTCCTGCTGAACAGTTCATTAGCCACCACGGCAGTAATGATGACGAGCTCAGACACTCAGATTCAGAGACTGAGTTCGAGGAGTCTGTGTGCTCAGATTATGTCGAGGAACATGATCAGAACGGAGGCCACGACGGGTCTACGAGCGATGCACTCAAGCCCGACAATTCAGGCTTTGGCAAACTTCAGGACGACGTACAAGATCAGAACCCCGCTCAAGACCATGAGCTTGACGCCAAACATATCCAGGAGACAGTTGTCGAGTCTCGAGAGATCGACTCTAATGCAGGTGCTCATCTTGGTGCAGTGGACTATGAGCCACCGGAAGAAACTGCTGAACACGTCGATGGTGATGCGGGCACACATGTCTCAGATGAGCACTTGGATAGCACCAGCCATGGGGATAGCAATGAGGGCCTTGCGAGAGGAGAGGTACCGGTCGAAGAATCACCAATCGAAGAGGCGCCCGCCGCAGAAGCACCGACCACAGAACCACTGATCGACGATGCATCTATCGCAGAATCAATAGTCGAGAGAGCACCTATTCAAGAAGCACCTGCCGAAGCACCTGCCGAAACACCTGTCGCAGTAGCGCCTGTCGCAGAAGCACCTGTCGCAGAAGCACCTGTTGAGGAAGCACTACTCGAAGAGGCGCCCGCCACAGAAGCATTTATCGAGGAAGAACCGGCTGAGGAAGCTCCAGTCACTGAAGTGCCTGTGGAAGAAGTACCCGTCTCTGGAGCAGTCGCCGAAGAAAAAAGCACCTGTTGAGGAAACTCCCCTGGATGAAGCCCCCGTCGAAGAGCCTGTCGAAACAGCTTGCACAGAAGCTCCTGTTGCAGAGGCACCTTTTGTAGAAGCACCACTGGAAGAAGAACCATCACAAGATACAGCCGACGAAGAATCACCTGCTCAGGAAGCGCCACTCGAAGAAAGCCCACCCTTGGCGGACAATCTAGAACCGGAAGGGGATGTGATCTTTGACAACTTCGATAAGCGATCTGCCAATGATGAGCAGGGGCCAATTGTTGACGATCAGCCCCCTGCAGACGCAGATCAAGCGAGGGATGACGAAGGAGAAGCTCTGGTCGCGGATGATAATACGGATGGGGCTCCTGAGACAGAACTCGGCGGCGAGTCAGAAGAAGTTAGTCAAGAAGTGGAAGTGAGTCCTGAAGATAATCGGGATCTGGTTGAGAATGAGACTGGAGACGACTTCGAAGGCGATGAGGACGCTCTGGAAATGAACGAGGCGTTCCGGGTCGAAGAGCACGGCGATGAGCACAACGATGAGAACGAGGACAACGGAGGAGATTGCGGTGAGGGCGATTGTGACGCTGAAGAACTAGGCCAGGATGCTCTTGATGAAGAAGAATGTGGGCACGACGATGAGTCGCCAGACCAAGACGGTCCACAGGAAGATGAAACCCCCGTGGATGAGGCCCTTGAGGATGAGGATGACGCAGATTCTCGAGATCTTGAGGATGACCAAGAACACGAGGACGACGAACGAGAACACGAGAACGACGAACAAGAATTCGAAGATGAAGAAGAATGCGAAATCGGTGAATCAGAATTCGAAGACGACGAGCAAGAATGCGAGGACGTTCAAGAACGCGAGCTCGATGGATCCGAGAGCCTACGCGAAGAGGACGAAGAAGAAGTCGATGCAGAGGCAGAAGGTAGCCTGGGAGACCTTCTAGAAGATTCTGCAGATGATCAAAGGGAAGAAGAGGACGAAGACTCGACGTTTGAAGATGATTCGGATCTTGATCTAGAAGATTACGAGGAAATGCCTTTCGACGACGCCGGTTTTCAGGATGAATCCCACGACCAAGACGCAGACCGTGATCTTGGAGGCATGGCTGAAGGCGCTGCAGCGTCTGGAGACGCATCCAACGAAGCACCAAACGCCGGGGAAGATCGTGAAGTGGACCTGGACCAGCTTTACACTGCAGACATTTCTTCTTTGCCGCCATCACCCACGGACACTGAATTCGATCAAGGTAGCTTTGACTCGCTGAATGAGGCAGGGCCGTCAACAAACGCACATGCAGCGCAAGCTGAAGGCCAGCTGTCAAGCTCAATCCCGATATCCTCCCAGCAGCTTGATCCTCAAGGAGGAGATGAAGAGGAGCCAAGGCCGCATGTTCGATTCAGTCATTTATACAGGCAGAGTGTCGATTGGGAGCAAGCCTTGGATCCTATCATGTTGAGAGAACTTAAGGAGGCCATCTCGGAGGGCTACGAAGAACCGACGACTGCGGATAACACTCCGGAGCCAATCCCGGAGTCAGCGCAAGGAGAAAACTCGGACGCTTCGCAAATGTTATCAATTGATCAGGGTCAAGTTACGCCGCTTGCGGCCAGTCCTCTGTCTCCTCGACCTCTGGCTACACCTCCACCTGAGTGGGGCTTACCCTCAACTGAGGTCCCAGGTGATCACCACTCCGACCTTCCGCCATCTTCACGGGCTCAGGTCACGCCTCCTCCTGATCTCGATCTGAGCAGAGACACACGATACAACATCGACGAGGAAGGGCATCTCGATGCAAGCCACTTGGGCTCGAAGGGCCCACAAACCTTTGAGGACATGGGGTTGCCTCAGCGACCGCGCTCTCTTCTACTCGCTCCCCCAGGTGATCAAGAAGACCACGGAGAGAGCTCCTCCAGCATGCCGCCCGCCTCCCACGGCAGATCTCTGAGCCAGCGCTTCTCCGGATGGTGGTCCAATGCCGGGGCCGCCGGCCAACAACGGTCAGACTCGCCGCCACCTCCGATCCCATATGACAACCGCTATGGTGAAGATGGGTCGTCGTGGATTTGAAATTTACTAGAGCAGCCTCACGCATTGTCCTATTTTCTTTTCTTTTTTTTTTTTTCCTTTCTCGGTTGCATAATGGTATGGGTCACAGGTAGATCTGGGTCAAGGAGGTAATCGTCAAGTTATTTATTGCATGGACGGCATAAAGCGGGTACAGCATTCTCAGTGGAATCTACAAGGTCATTTTTCGAAATCATCATATAAAAAATAGAACATAATCACTCATATCATGAAAAAGCTTAACGTGGTGGCAATTAGACGGAACATGCCGTGTCTTTACAGGTATATCGAGCGTGAACGAGCCAAGGTCGTTTTGTTCTTTAGGGTCGAGATTTGAAATGTCATGCAATCATTCATTCATAGTGTCAGCGGGATATGTACACATAACAATCCCACTCGATCCTTTGATATCAGTAGCGCCGTGACCCCAAAACACCCTTTCACAATCCCAAACAGACCAGCATCCAGCGTCCCCATCCTCGGGCCTTTCCCCATCTACGCCTTCGCACCGTCCGGCAGCGCATAGAGCTCCCTCCTTTCCCCGGCAGAATCACAGCTAGCAAACTTCCAATACCCACCCTTAAACCAGCCGGCGACATTGATCAGCCCCCACTTGATAGGGGCAGGAATCGGTGGCCAGGAAGCCTAGCGCCCGTCCTCGAACAGTGAGGTCCTGTCGAGGTTGAGGGAGGAAAAAAGGGCACGACGTCGGTGGTGCCGGCCTTGGTGACGGTGGACTTGCCCCAGCTCTTGAAGGTAAGGCTGGCCTCGGCAGCCTCGGGGGTGTCGGGCTTCGGTGCGGCAGGGTGGTCGGCGAGGTGAGCGATGGTGGCAATCTCGTTGTGGAAATGGGTTTCGAAGGGCTGGGAGAAGGAGTCCATTATGGCGAGCAGCTTGGTTGCGTCGAGGGCTTGCGGGGTGGGGAGGGAGGTGAGGTAGGTGTTGAACTCGACGAGGCCGGCCATGAAGGACTCTAGAGGGGGGGAAGCAATATAGTCAGTCCATGTGTGTGCCATGTGCTGTCCAAAGCTTGTTGGTGTTGTGAGAAGGCAAGACATACGGTGCTCCTTGTGCGTCTCCTCAAAGACGGACGTGTCACCCAGCAGCTCCTCGACCTTGGTGAAAAGCGTCTGCTCCTCGTCGTCATGGTGCGACTTGACGAACTTGAACCAGGTCAGGCAGTACCCCACGAAGTCGGCCTTGTCTGCGTCCTGGACGTGGGGCGCCTGGAGGTAGATGCTGTTGTAGCCTCTGAAGATGGAGTTGTGCAGCAGGGCCATGTGGCTCGCGCCTGTGGAGAAGAGGTCCGTCTTGTTGGTCTCGTGGATGGGCGTGCCCACCAGCTTCATGGGGCCGTCTGCCCACGGCTTGGACGAGGAGGAGGCGGGGGTGGACGCCATCATGAACGGGGAGCGCTGGGCCAGCAGGGCAAGGACGAGAGAGATGATACCAAGGAACACTGAGGTGGAGAGGGCCGAAGAAGGCATTATCTGCTCCTTCTCTCCCGACTACCCTCGAACTGTAGCACGAAGGGAGGCGACTTGAGCTTGTAATTTATGCGTAGAGAGATAAGGGCATGCGAGAGGTGCATTTGTGTTTTGTGCTTGCTAGTCCTGTCTCGGAACATGCGCTGGCCTGACGTGCTCCAAGGGCCCGACCCCTCCTCTCTCTCGGTGAGATGATGATGGCATGATACGCAGAGGTGGTACGATCTGGGGTTCACCTTTTTCGCACAATGCCTTTCCTCCGTCGCCGCTGCGGCGGAAAGGCGTAGCGATGCAGGTCAGGCCAGAAGCTACGCTGCCGTTAGGCTTGTGATGTGGTCAGCAGCAGGGGTTAGAGCTGCAGCTAGGGCGCCAGCAGGGGACCAAAGTTGGTAATTTCTAGCGGCCTATTGGCCTGTGCCGTCGGCGCTCGTGGGTCTGACAGGGGCCGCCTACAGTTGCCCTACAGCACCCTCCGGCGAACCACTGGACCCCCACCGCCGTCCCCGCGCTGACCCGGCGCAACAGCCTGGAAGTACCGACCTGGCTCGGAGCTTATTCACCATCGACGTAGCCAAGTCGTGACGAGAGCACGAGTTCACTCTGGTCCACATCCTGTCGCTGATCGGTGAGATTCCCAAGGTCCTAACTATGTAGTGTGCGCAGTGCTTCCTACTAAGTACAAGTACCTAGAGAACTACAGCTCGCCCTCAGAGAAAGATCCTGGCGTTGGGATCATGCACGCGTCGTGACCAGGGTGCCGTACAGCTCCCACTCAGCCACGCCCGTTATGTTTATCATATCCTCCTATGTCAAAGCAAAGTCAGTCAGCCAGTCTTGAGTATCGCAAATCATAAAACGACAGCATATTTACATGAGGGCATGGGGCGAAACTTACCGAAGTGAGGGCTTCTGGTGCACTGATCCACCATGTGCGGCCACTCGATCTCACCGCGTATTGATGCTCGCCAAACCGTCGCCTCAGGACCTCGTCGACGCGATACAGGTCGATCCGCAGCGTCGTCTCAATAGTTGAGAGGTGCCAGTTTGCGTAGTTTGGCCAAACCGACTGCCCCTGCTGCTGCCCCTGCTGCTGCCCCTGCTGCTGTGTATTGTTGGTACTCATTCTGTCGTCGGTTTTGTGGGTTTGGCTGTTGGTGTTGTTCTCAAGGAGTTCTGAGAAGTGCTCAGGTAGAAGGCAGTCCTTGCGTAGTCTTCGCACTTTTTGCGAGTGTATCTCGACAAATTTCTCTTTCATTTCCAAGGGTTTGGAATCTGCCTCCTTTTATACTGTGATGGCGGCAGTGACAGCAGAGGTGGTGCGATGCCAGCGTTGTGTTTCTCACGTCGTCGCTGGTCACTACTCCTCACCTAGTAATCGTGACTCGTTGTTTACAGTAATATCATGACGCCGAATCACTTAAATTCGTTTGTGGCCGTTGCTTAGGATGACGATGTCGCAATGCCAATATCATCGAGGTATAGGGCGATGACCTCTCTTGTCACGACTCACGCGAGCTATGACGGGGGTCTGAATGTTGTTCTGACAATATGTTCACGGCATTGTATGGTGTGTGTGTAGAATTCACCTCCCTTCCTTGCCCTTACACGCCATGATGGTAGTCCAGGGCGAGTACACATTGTTCCTTGAAATACTCAAACACTGACATGAGCCTTGTTCGTGCTCATGCGGTCCGCACAGTCCCTTATATCAAGCACGAAACCACTTTCCACTAGTACAAGCACGCCAGACCGTCACAGGAGAACTCCGCCGGCCCGTAATTCGTATGGATCTTCCGAAGAGGTTTCCGCTGCTCTGTCGTCTCTGGACCAGTCCTTGTCGAGCCGTGTTGACGTCCTACTCGCCGAAGCCCTTCAGGAGCGAGATCTCAGCCTGGTCACGCAGCCGCATTAGCATCGGTCCCCCCCTCCCCTACACAACCACACACACGCGCACACAGCCGACCCCAGGAAGGCTCAGAGCCTCATACTACCCACCTCATCGACAGCCGAGGGAGCACGGATCTTGTAGCCCTTGGAGATAGCCGTGAGCTCGTAGCCCTGAGAGCCGAAGCACAGGCACAGCCAGGCCTTGAGGTGCTCCTGCTGTCGGGCCGTCACGCGGTCGACCTTGATCTTGGAGGTGACCCATTTGGACTTGTCTGGTTTGGACGGGTCGTCCTGCTGCCGCTGCTGCTGTTGCTTGGAGGATGCGCCGCGGAACATGGCTTCTATTTCTGGTATTGCTGTTGGTGATGACGTTGTTTGATACGTTGGTGATCGTGGTGGGAATGATCGTGGTGGTAGTGGTGGTAGTAGTAATGGCTCATTCAATATTCATCAGAGCGGTAAGAGGAACGTGTTCGAGAGAAGGGAGGTCTGAGGACAAAGCTTGTCAAGAGAAAGCTTTTCTCTGGAAGTCTGTAATGATCATGAGCATCATCGTCGTGGGGTGGAGTCGTGCTGTCGACAAAGGTGAAAACAAACATGGCAACTCATTGTTAACTAGAAGCATCCGGGGCAACCCAAGCAGGTAGTCATCCATGAGAAGAACAAAATATTTGCTGCCACTGTAGACGCAGCACAGGTGACTCAAGCAGTACTGATCTTTCGCGGTTTTAAACCGGTGAGTCCCAACGGATGAAACCCACGAAGAACCTCCCTCAAGGTCATCAAAGGGAAGACGAGCGCCATCGTTTCTCATCATCAAGCGCCCAATCTGCTAGTCCCTTGGCATGCAGCTCCATGGTATCCATCAGCGGCACGGAGACGTCCTCCTGCTTCAAGACGAACTGCAAGTCCGTACAAGCCAGCACCACAGCCTGCGCCCCCTTCGCGACCAAACCCTCCACAACCCGAACCATCATCGCTCTCGTCTCCTCCGCGACGATTCCCGCCCCGAGCTCCTCAAACACCGCCCTGTCGATAGCCGCTCTGTCCGCCTCACCCGGCACCAGCACCTCCACCCCCAGCCTCCCCCGTATGAACTCGCCCTCCATCGCCGCCCGCGTAGCCAGCAGCGCGACCTTGCCCAGACCCCGCCGCCGCACCGCCTCCGCCGTGAAATCCGCAATATGCAACACGGGCAGCCCAGACCCGGCCTCCACTTCTGCTGCGACCTTGTGCCCGATGTTGCAGCCGATGGCAACGCCCTGGGCCCCCGCGGCGCGCATGTGTTTTGCCGCCGTGATGAACTTCTCGGCCACGGCGTCCCACCGGCCGGCTGTAAAGAGGGCGGCTGTCTCGGCGTGGTTGACGGAGTGCATGATCATGGAGGCAGATGCGGAGCCGCCTAGGGTGCGCTGGATGTGACTGTTGATGAGGGTGTAGTAGAGGGCGGTGGAGTGGTAGGTCATGCCGCCCAGGAAGCCGAGGGTTTTCATCTTGGCTGTGATCGATGAGTGGTATGGGGCAGTGGTCTTAGAGAAGAGAGAGAGAGAGAGAGAGAACAATACGGGAGGTTTGGTTCGTGTATGGGAAGCTTGAAATTTGTTGTTTATCAAGTCACACACAGGGCGTGGATTGAGCCAGCTGAATTATTGCAGTAATGGTTAATTAGTGAGTTAGGACGGGAAGACGGTGGGGCCCAAGGCCATGTCATCAAAGGGCGTACGATGATACTGCCTGTCAAGTCATGAGTAGGGGTTTTTTTTTTTCCTTCCTTCTTTTTCTTGTGTCTGCCCGCTGAGGAAAATGTATCTACGAAACTCAGAAATGGTGGTCAAAGGAGCATAGAAGAAAAGAAAAAAGAGAAAAAAGAGAAAAAAAAAGAAGAGAAAAGAAAAAACAGGCTGCTTCATTACCAAATGAGCTGTTCCACGTTCCTCGCGCAACGAGCTATCAGAAGACTGGTCCGAAGCAGCAGATCACCTTGTCGCCACTATTCCTCATTTCAAATGTTTCAAGGTCTTGTCTCATTCCACAATTTCGCGATTACTACTAGCTACTAAGTATATATCTACTGCTCAGATACTTTTTTGCTCGGATAAGTATAGCCACAGAAGCAAAGAGTGTCGGCTGGCTACATAATTACTTCAAAGGATTCTCTGTAACAGCTCGGTATTCAAGATTAGTCTCAAATCAAGTCTTCAACCATGGTTAAGAACATAAAATCGTCAATAGTATATAATTTCCACGCTCTGGCTTCTCAACCGCATGAACAATTAGCCACTTTGCGTTTATGCATTTTTTGCCTCTAAGAGCTTATTTCAGGTCGCAATAATTTTCTCAGTTTGGCTGACAGACAGATCCAACTTGCGAGACGAGAGGAATTCCGAATTCATACAAGACATTGATCTCAAGACGACAGATCAAGATATCCAATTAGATTGCTGATCACGCACTCACGACTCACTAAGGACTTCCACATTCTAGGAAATTTGAAGTAGGTGAACAAATACCATCTCATCTCGTAATCAACGCAGTGTGGAGGATGGGTCGATGCTGCTGCCTAGGCTTTTTTTTTTCTTCTTTTTTTGGTGTAGGCACCGATCTCGTTCTCGTTGTCGCATCGCCATACTCCCAAATGCGATAACGATGATGATGGATCCATGTAACCTAGAATCAGTCAGCAACGCTCATACGCATTTTAAAAAAAATGGATACTACGGCTGCGGCTGATGAGTCGCAGACAAGTGCTTACGCCTCAAAGGTGGAGGATGCAATCTGTATATAAAGCTATATCAAGTTGTAGATAATCATCATTCTAGTCATCATTCTAGAGAATTCGCAGTAGACTCGACATCGTCAACTTCTAAATCACAACGGCGTCAAGCGCAGTAAATTCTTACACACAATGGGCATCATCGTCAAGCTCCTCGGGGGAGGCCTGGGAATGGCCTCGGAAGCCATCCACGACTACCGGGCCCGTTCTCGTTCGCAGTCTGGGCAACCGCCGTCACCAAACCCCGCGGTGCCCTCTTCATCGTCATCATCCGCGCGCGCACAGCCTGCAGACTACGGCGCGCCCCCAGAATATGTTGAAGTTGCCGACGAGGCGACGGCGGAGGAACTCATCCGCAGCGGGCGGGCAGAGAAGGTAGTCGGCCACAGGACGGGCGAGAAGGAGAAGCAGGCCGCAGAGTACGAGGACGAGATGTCATCCAGCGACGACGAGTCGGAAATCGCGGACGACGAGGCCGCCTGGGAGCTCGACGACATGGCAGAGCGCGTGGCCCCGCCCTCGTACGCAGAGGCTGCCGTGCAGCAGGGCAACGAGGAGGAGTCCGAAGAGACGAAGATCAAGAAGGAGGAGCAGATGGTCCGGGACATGGTGCGCATGGCTGGCGCCCCGCCACAGCCGGTGCGCCGGCTTCCGTGTCCTGTGATCATTCCACAGCGGCGGCCCCGAAACAAAGATCGTGGCTTCATCCATGCCTATGCCCCGATCCTGGAGGATTGTGGTGTGGGGCAGGATGTCTTTCTCAAGTTCCTGCAGGATTGGTTCGTCGCTAGCAAGGTGAGTGACCAGCTGGGCCCCGATCTCGATGATGGTGATGAAGATCAAGCCATGAGGATGTCATTGAGGCTTACTCTAAAAACTTGAAACTTCTGTGCGTGCTAATTCCAATTATTAGTCTGACCCGTGGATCGATATTGTGTTTGTGGCCGCCGGCATCGTTGGCTTTGTGCCCGAGGTGGCGTCACAGGTGGTCTCCACCGTTGTCCAGGTGGTCGCGGGCACGGCCAGGGAGCTGCAGTCGCGGAGCAGGAGGAACACCTTTCTGGATCGGGTGAACCAGGACTTATTCATGCCCCGTGGCCTCTACGCCATGGTCATGGCCTTCAAAGATCAGGTGCCCGGCCAGCAGCCACGCGGGCCCCTGAGCAGGCTGGCCGGGACGTTGGGCAAGTCCCTCTTCAGCTCGCAGCGGCTGGACATCAACCAGACCGCCGCCAAGTATAGCAACCCCGACCCGGACATGTCCAAGCTGAGCAAAGGCCTAAAGAATATTCGTCTGGTCAGCGGCAAGACGTATACGGAGGTTGAGCTGCCCGAGGCGGCTGCCCTGGTCTATCCGGACCTTGACAGGGCTGTCGAAAAGGACCTACAACAGGCAGAACAAGAGCAGGGCAGAGGCAAGGCCCCAGAGAAAGAGAGCGTCAGGGATAAGTTCAAAGGTGCAGGTGCATGGGTGCAGGACTACATGGACAGAAAAGCTCAAGCCGCCTATGTGAGTATCGCCCGCCCACGTGCTGGTCCTGTGTGGCCCTCCCTCCATTCTCCTCCGTCCAAACAGAAATAGGCTGTGGGTGGCTGCGTGTTCCTCCCGGAGCAGCAACCTCCTTCTGGCCTGGAGCCGTCCAATGACTCGGAAGAAGGAAAAAAGGAAAGAAAAAGCAAACAAACCATCATAGTGTGTACTATGTATGCAGTCGTACTGACAGCAGCCCTCAACCTGCATAGGAAAATGACCACCAAGGCTCAGCGCTGGCGGTCCCGTCCCACACCCGGAAGGGCTTCTCCTCCCGCTTTAGCGACCCTAACCACCCAGCCATGAGCGGCGGCCTGGTCTCCTTCGTCACGGGTGGCGCCATCGACACAAGTACAAGACGAAAGGAGCGGCGCGCCGCCAAGGACGAGCGCAGGGCGTTGAAACGAGAATATAAAGACGCCAGGCGGGTGGCCCGCGGCAGGGCGCCGAGGGGACCCAGACGACAACGCGGCGACAGGCGTCAAAGAGGACAGCGGAAGGGCATCATCAGGAAGATCATGCAGCAGGATGTCCTGTACTTGCTTATTGTCAACCTGCCCAGCATAGAGGAGGTCCAGCAGTCCGTGGCTGATCTCGAGAGGATGATGACGCAGGAGGAGGCTTCGCCTTCGCACACAAGACACAGTTGAGGGAGGGCGTGCAATCCTATACCAAAAGTTGGGTAAGTATGTGATAGTTTAGAAGTTAGTTTACGTAAAGGGCGTTGGAAACTCAGCTCTCTCTTTGGTGGCATGACCTGATGCCGAGCCTGGGGCTGATGAAAATTGCCGCCACAGCGCGTGATATAATGAACCGAAAGCCTTATTTTCCTGCAAGCCCCCTTTCTTGGCGCCTCTTACGAGTTTTCAAGTCATCATCATCATCATCTCATCTTTCCTTTTTTTTTCTTCTTCTTCTTTTTCTTCTTTCTTTTCGACTCAAAAAAGCATGGTTAGCAAGCGTGACAACCAACAACCGCGCTTGTCAGCGGGGCACACCGTTCGGTGCAGGAAGGGATGGCGGCAAGCATAACTCCGTCGACTAATTTAGAGTTGTGTGGTGCGGCCTGAATAATTACCAACAGTGTAGGATCGTGTGTTGACATTCTTGCACCCCTTGCAGTAGCCTGCATCCTCCCTCCCGAAGGCCGCCCCTGAAAGAGCCCTGAAAGGGGTGGGAAGAAAGAACAGGAACCCCCCCCCCCCTCTCAAGGTAATTTCTAGTTGACCGTGTGTTAAAAAAACACCGAATGTACGTAGTAGTAAGTAGTAAGTACTCAAGTACCTATTAGGGGCTTGTTGAGACCCATAAAGAGTTTTGTGGCTTTCCCGCGGCGGGCGTTTCTTAGTTTCTTTCTCTTTTGCTCTCTCTCCTTTTTCTCTGCAATGACGGCAGCCAGGGAAATTAAATGGCCGCCATCAGGGGACGCGCTGACGGGATGGTATCATCAGTCCTCTGCAAACAAAATCTCTTGGCGCCAGCTCTCGGGATTTTGCATAAACAAGAGACCAATCACCTGGACCTCCTCGGGCTCCAGCCGGCGCGCTTGTAACCGCCACTTTTCGACGTTGGTGGTCTCCTTTGCTTTCGCGCGGCCGTGGCGCGGCCGGTGTGGGGAGGACGGAGGGTGTGAACTGGTCGGAATAATTGCGCGGTCTCGACCCTTGAATCAGATCGATGGGGGTGTGAGGAAGATCGCGAGACCCGCAGCTGTCATTGCTTCAGATTCACTCGCTGCGGGTCAGCATCTGGGCCCTGGCCCCTGGCCCCTACTGTATGACGCCGCACGTGGCTTCGCCTATCCTAACTACCTTGTTTCCCTCTCTTCTTTCTTCTCCCAGCTCGGCGTGCGCCCGTTGGCGTCCAGGCTGAAACTGTAGTGAGTAATTAACTTTAATTATCCGGGCACACTGCGGTAGAAAGCGCCGGCCTGGTCTTGGTGAAAGGATCTAATGAAAGGATGCAAACCAGCGGATGGGTAATTAACCTTACCCATCCATCCGCACATCCTCCTCATCTAATTATATAAAGCGGCAGGTAAGGAAACACGGTTTGACAAGTTTCCCCCATTGGGTCGTCGAGTCCAGAGCAACTCAGTCTCTTCTCTTCTTGGTCACTCTTTTGTCTTTTTTTTTTATTATTGTTCTTCTCGTCTCTTCAAACACTTCATTCGTTCGCGTTCGTTTTCCGCCAATATATGCAACCATGCAGTCTCTTTCGCTCTTTTCTCTTTTCGCCGCTGGGTCTTTTGGCGACTAAGCTTCTACTCCCCCTCTACCAGTACCCCCTGAGTACTACATGGGACCCTATCTTCTCAGCAATCGAGGCACACCCCCAGGTCGAGTTCCAGATCATCCTGAACGTCGACGATGGCCCAGGCGGCTCAGAGCCCGATAGTGACTTTGTCACCGGCACTTCGAAGCTGAACTCGTACTCCAACGTTGTCACTCTTGGCTATGTTCACTGCCTAAATGGTGAGGCTCCCGAGGACGAGGTCAACACCAACACCACCAACTGGGCAGCCTGGAACTCCTACGCCGGGGCCAACGTCTCCATTGACGGCATCTTCTTCGACGAGACGCCCAATACAGCCTCTGGCACTAACGACGTCTCCTTCATGACCGCCATTGTTCAGTCCGCCATCTCTGCCTTTGGCTCGCACGAGTTCACCAGCATCTTCAACCCCGGCGCCGCCGTCGAGCACGACGAGTTCTGGAGCATCGCAGATATCATCGTCATCTTTGAGAACGAGGCCGAGGCGTACAGCAGCTCCGTTCTCACCACCAACATCCCCTCTGGGCGGGCCAACCAGTCGGCCATCTTGATCCCCGACTTTGCTGATGTCGCGAGTGCCTCGACCGCCCTGGCCGAGACCTGGATCCAGGAGATGGTGGCTGCTGGCCTCGCGAGCGGGCACATTCTCAACTACGATTACATCCAGGCCACGTCCACAAACGAGCCAGCGCCCATCGGATCCGTCGCCGCTGCGCTGGGTGCCTCCTCGTCCGGGTCGACAGCAGCCGCCTCGTCCTCCTCCTCTGAAGATGCGAGCAGTGCCGTGCCCTCCAGCACTTCTTCCTCCCTCGCCGACACGGCCACCACAGCTGTGGCGACTACTGTATCGGCAGCCAGCGAGGCTACCTCCACGGCCGAGGCCAGCACCGCCTCGGAGCCTGAAGAGACTCCCACTCCCACGGCCGAGCCTACCACAAGCAAGTCTCACAAGCACCATCACTGGAGCCGTATTCCTGACGCTGGTTTCTAGGGAGATGTAACCGGAAGAGGGCCCGTGAGTTCTCCGGGTAGAGGACGGGATACCGATCATTCTTTTTTTTTTCTTTTCTCTCCTTCAAAGACATTTTTGGACATTCTTTTTTTACCCTGCATGGATTGGGGGACCAAGCATACATAACGAACTGCATGAGGCGTTCACCTGGGATGTGAAGTAGGACTTCGTCTCATCTTGTTATTCTCTGTACATATTCAGCGCATTTCAGCCGGAATCGTAGCTACGTCTACGCGAGACTGAAGAGAACCTTCTACCTGACAAGGCCGGCCAAACAAACCAAGCGCAGAGAGCGCGCCCTATGCCATTCGCTCATTTGGGCAGGGCGCAGCCGCAAGAGCTTAGTATCCACTTGAAGGTAGAATACTAAGATATTCAAAATCAAATACAGCCTCACTTGTCTGTATCAATTGACCTAGCAAGTCTAGATCATGTTGAAACCGAGACCGACTCATGTCCTAGACCGTTGGTCGGCTTTGAGTCAGTGGCTGCGGGCAACAGTCGAGGTCATCGGGCGGTTCTTTGAATACCTCTAATGTAATGTGCTGATGTCAATGTTGGCGCCACGTAACAGTGTCACCAGACTTACGTGGACGGAATTTCTTTTGATTTGACACTAGGGCGAGACTTTGAACAAGGCTTATAGTCTCGTGCCCGATGCTGAGTACTGTATTAGATTGTCTCGGCTAAAGGTCATCACGGGAACAGTAAGAAAATAGAAAAGAAAGAAAAAAAAAGAAAGGAAGAAGAAGGAAAAAAGGAACTGATAGTTATCCTAGACTTGATGCTGGTGAGGTAGGCTGGTCTCTGCCAAAAGAGGACGAATGTTTTACTGCATAGTAGATGACAAGATGATCCACAAGATCCATAACTAACTCTGTGCTAATTAAGGGGTAATATAATATAGGGTGAGTGAGCTTTGTGGGCAAATTTATACCTGTGAAACTTCGGAAGGTCGATCCTGCTCCCCCTTCAGAAAATGTCATCTGATGTTCCTTCAGCATGTTTTCTCCATACTTTACTAACGTGGGTAGTAGACTATAATGCATTGCATATAAACCAGCAAGCACAAATCCCCTTGACGCCTAGAGTGACGCTTTGAGCTTGACTGGGGTGATCGTATCTTCATCCAATGCCCTCCACCGGCTTTTTGCATACCCTGCCTTCCTTGATCACAACTGCAACATTTCGTTCTGGGTCATCAAACACCGTGACATCCTCGAGCGGGTTCGACGTGACGATAAGGAGATCAGCCTCGAATCCGATTCTGATCTGACCCAACGAGTCCTCTCGCATGAGCAGCCGCGCAGCATTCATAGTCGCACTTCTCAGCACATCCAGCGGGGATAATACCTGTGCACGCAGGAAGAACTCTCGGGTCTGCGCCTGGCCCAAGGGCCCCAGCAGGTCTGTACCGAAGCAGATCGTAACACCGGCATCGTGAGCGATCTTCAGTGCCTTGAGCCCGGCGTCAAGGACCTCCGCGTTCTTGGACACGGACTCGGGCGGTAGATAGCCCTTCCACTTGTGGCTCGCCATCTCCGCGTACGTGACCAGGGTCGGGGTCAGGAAGCAGCCCTTGTCGGCCATCATGTCCGCTGTTGGCTGGTCGATGAAGTTGCCGTGCTCGATGCCCCTGGCGCCATTCTCCACGCAATGCCGGATCGCCCTCGCCGTATAGGCATGCGCGGTGATATACGTCCCTGCGTTGGAAGCACACTCGGCCATGGCACGGATCTCGGCTGCCGTGAACTGCAGGTGATCGATCTTGTCGGTCGGGCTGGACACGCCACCGCTGCCCATGATCTTGATGAAGTCGGCGCCGCACCTCACCTCCTCGCGCACGGCCTGCATGCACTGCGGCACCCCGTTGCACACCCTGCCCAGGCCCGTCGTCACGCCCCCGCAGCAGAAGCTGTGATCGTGCGGGCCGCGGTAGTCTGCGTGGCCGCCCGACTGCGACAGCGCGTGCCCTGCGATGGAAAGCCTGGGCCCGGGGAAGACGCCGTCGTCGATGGCCTCTTTCAGGGCGAGCTGGGCGCCACCGCAGTCCCGGACGGACGTGAAGCCGCGGTGGAGCATCTGCGCGCAGACGTACGGCTGTCGTAGCAGCGAGACGTCGTGGGGGTTTCCGAAGGCTTTCGACAGGTCGCCGAAACCTGGGACGGCCATGAGGTGGACGTGGCAGTCGATCAGTCCTGGGCTGAGATAGTGGCCCCGGCAGTCGATGACAGTGTAGCCGTGTTCCTGGGCTAGGGACAGCGAGACGCTGTCTGCATCGTCAATGGAGTGTATGAGGCCATCTCGAAGCCAGACAGCCTTGTGACGCTGGATCCTGCCCTCAGCGACGCTGACGATGTTGGCGTTGGTGAGGATGTACTGCTTTGGAGAGGGGCGAAGCCATGGTTTCAGATCAGCTTCGGTCACCATCTTGAAGGGAAACGTGACGAGCACGGTCGGGTCGTCGTCTCCTAAAATCCCTACTTTCTTTTGAAGACTCTCGTCATACAGAGAGAAAGAGGGGAGCAGAGGAAAGACAAGGATCCGAGGATGTCTCCTAGATTCAGATTAGACCTTGACTCTGCGGCATTGACATTGGCAGAGCTTCCCCCCAAACACGGTCATCGGCGGTCGGCAAGTTCCGGGCGTCCTCCCATCCAGGTCAGACAGGGCCAACCGAGACATGTGCATTTAGCATGCTTTCAAAAGTGTGCTAGAGTCCTGACTCTTTCTGTCTTTATATGCCTGATCCATATTATTTATATATATATATATAGCACGGCACTGGCATGAACGGTTCTGGTGGCTGTCGTATAAATAAGCCGTCACTTAATACCAGTCAACCAGCGCCAAAGATCAACCGCTGCGCCTGAAGGGCCTCCCTGACCACCAGCGTATCGGATGGCATCTCTCTGTACCTCCATCGCGGCGTCCACCCTAGGTCAAATCTGCTCTCGAGTCAGTCCGCACAGAGGCCTTGGAGGGAAAGCATAGTGGCCGCTCTGGGCTCATGAACCTGAGGCAAGTTGCTGCCACATGGTAATAGGACGCCAGAGACCAAAGTAATGAATGACCGCCACCACGAGGTCTCAACACGTCCTGTAAACTGCTGGTTCGCAGGGGTCAAGCCGCAGAGAGGTGCGGTAGGTTGTATTGAAGGTGAAGGTCTCGAGGTCGAGGTTTTGACCTCACCGTCCATTCCAAGTGCACAAGTACTTCCAATTATCCTGGTCCCGAGCCGACCCTAACCCTCGAATATTACTAATCACGTGCTGTGGAAATGGTTACGTGAATGGGAAGCACCGATTCTTTTTTCTGGGTTTTACACCACCGCTCCATCAAGTGCCTGTCACGCCCTGAAAGCCAGCCACTCGTTTGACCCATTCATATGACGAAAACACACAGGGCTGTGTTGTCGATGCTGCTTGACCTCTCCACCAGGCAGCACGTCCAGACCAGACAACACCCTTAGCCGGTCGCGAGGGACGGAAATTTTTCACCTGCAGCTATACCTAAGCTCCAGCAGCGCCGCCGCCAGCGCAGGCCGCGCCTCTCGACGCTTTTCGCTGCGCACGTCTTCCCACTGCCTCCCATATAAGCCACACAGCCACCAACAGCCGTCGAGGGCCGTGGGAGATGGGAAGGGGCTAGTTTCTCTGACCCTGCGGTTTTCTCGAGGGCCTGCCGCCCTGCAGCAGAGAAGCATCATGGCGGGCCGGCTCGGGATGTCGACCATCCAGCGGATGGCCAAGGCACAGGAGATTCTTGGCTACCGCTTCCAGAACATCGACCTGCTGCGCGAGTCCCTCAACATCACCAGGGTAAAGGGCCAGGGCTATGAGCTCCATTCCAGGAACAAGCGCCTTGCTGCGGTCGGCGACACCATGATCAACGCCGCCTTCGTGGCACGGTGGTATAACAAGCCGAACCTGGAACCCACTGACTGGTATGCCATCAAGGCGGCCACCTTCAACAACCTGTACTTCACCAAGATCGCATACAGAAAGGGCATCGCCATGTGCACGATACCCGATCAGATGGTGGCCATGCCGGGGGCCCGGGTGTGAACAACGCCACCATCAGAAAGCTGTCGGACACGGTCGAGGCGCTTCTGGGCGCCATCTACCTGGACGCCACCGAGAGGGGGCTCCAGAACCCGGTGCAGTGCGTGGAGAAGGCTGCCGTCCAGCTGGGGCTCGTGCACCGGCTCATCATGCTCCCCCTCTGAGCAGCGGTGGGCGCTGGGGCCGATCAAGACGCACCGCAGGCTGCCGCCTGGCCTGTTCACGGGCCATCATTTTGCGCTCACGAGGATGCTCCTTGACCTGGATCGCAACCAGCAGCCCCTGCTGCAGAGGGATGAGGAGGGCCACGTCGTGCGGCTGCCTCTGAACGAGGCACGACTCGAGCGGGTGAGGGCCGACACACGCCCCAGAATGCCTAGCAAGCCTAGGAAGGGGAGCATCTGGAAACCATGGGCCGCCCTCAATACCACCATGTTTTTTCTATCACGCAGAACAAAACTCGTATTCCCCTTGTTCAAGGCCTCCGTTTACTTGCGAAAGAGGTACAGGGCAGTAACGTCAAGGTACAGGTGGCGAAAACTTCTCTATGGGGACCCCGTAGTTGCACAAAAGCTCAGAAGAGCTTCCCGTCCGAAGTCCCTACGGCGGCATGAGCGTGTGAGCCCCAAAGGGAAAAAAATCGCCCCTGCATTGCCCCCAGATGCGCTGAAGCCCTCGGGAGAGGTCCCGTCCCCGCTAGAAACGGCCAGCCCGAGAGGAGAGCAAAGTCCATCTTCCCTGGATGAGCAAGAACCTGAGCAAGAATCTGTGGACAAGAGCCAGCCCACACCAGAGGCCACCCCAGAAGAAGCGCCGGTCGACCCAGCTACGCTCACAGCCAGACAGAGGAAAAAAGCTGCGGAAGGCAGAGGCTAGAGAGGCTGCGCTAAAGCAAAAAGAAGCTGCGGATCTGCAGAAGACCGAAGAGGAGGCTGCAAAGGCCGTACCCTTGGAGCCGCAGGAAGAGGCCGGGGTAGTCGCTGCGGCGGAGGCCACTGCAGGAGGAGCCGAGACAATGAAAGCTCCTGACGCGACTGATGCGGAGGCTGTGTCCGCGAGTGACGATGCCACACCGGACGCCCAAGAGACGACGGACGAGCCACCGACGGCACCCTCCGAGCGCGTCGTCCCGACAAAGAGCGCTAGAAAGATACGGTTCGAGCTTGCTCAGCAGGCCGCCAAGGCCCAGAAGGCCAAGAAGATGGCGCTGAAGGCCGAGAGGATGGCGCTGCACGCCGAGAGGGTGGCGCAGAAGAAAGCGGAGAAGGCGGCACGGAAGGAGGCGCAGATGGAGGCGCAAAAGAAAGCGCAGGAGGAGGCACAGAAGAAGAAGGCGCAGGTCGAGCCGGAATTATGGCTCCAGGCTGTGGAGAAGCGCGTGGAAAAGCTGAAGTCGGAAAGCGAGTAACCTGACCGTCCCTGGATACCAAAAAAGAAAAAGAACGATAGACCGCATAGACGGCGCGGGAGAGGAAGAAGTCTGAAAGTTGCAAGCGGCGGGAATCTTCGAGATGTACAAAGAATCAACCGGCAGGCCGAGAGGGCTACGGCATCACGCAGCCTCACAGATGAGCTCCAGCAAACCGTGCTGTGTTAGCCACAGGGACTGTGACCTCGGGTCGGATGTGTATAAACTGGAACGGGAATCATCTGGGGGAAAAAAAGGGACCAGATACCTGCATCCCAATGAGCTTGCATTAGCCGGCGCAGAGCGAGAATCGATCTACCTGAAACCTCCCTCCTCAGGATGGGTGCTGCTGGCTGGTGGTTCCTTTCGCCATACACAAAGTATGGTCTATGTACTTGCATGTGAGAGGTAATCACTAATTACTACCCTGCAGCCCCTCCCTTCCTCTCTCTACTCATAAGGCCCCACCTCATCGCCATCGTACAGCGCGCCCACAGGGATCCTGATATGGTGCGTCTGCCCGATCCTCGTGATCTCCTCCCTGTCCTCGGCGCTCAGCTGCAGGTCCAATGCCGAGAGGTACTCGCGCATCCGCTCCGGCTTCTTGGTGGTGTTGAGCACAGCGACGCCCAGGTCGAGCTGCCAGCGGATCAGCACGGTGGCCTCGCTGGCCCCGTACTTGGCCGCGAGCTCGGCCAGCTTGGCGTCCAGGTGGTTACCCTTGAGCCAGGTCAGGGGCGCCAGCCCCATGTAGGTCTGGACGGTGATGCCCTGGGAATCCTGCAGCCAGGCGGCATAGGCGGGGGCGCCCTGCAGGTAAGGGTTGAACTGGATCTGGTTGATGACGGGGCGGATCTCGGCCGTCTTGAGGAGGTTCTCAATGTGGTGGCGGCGGAAGTTGGACACGGCGATGGACTTGGCCTTGCCGGCGCGCTGGAGGGACTCTAGGATCTTCCAGGCTGCGGCCACGTCGGACTCGACGTACTTGTTGTCCTTGAGGTAAGGGCTGTGGAGGATGTATCTGCGAGGAGTGTCAACAGCTGTGGGTGGGAGGAGGCCCGGGCCGGGCCCTTCCATGGGAGAGAGGTCTGCCTCACAGGTCGACGTAGTCCGTCCCGAGCCTCTCCAGGGCCTTGTCAAAGGCCGCAGTGAGGTCCTCGACCTTGCCCTCCGCGAGGGAGTTGACGACCTTGGTGGTGATAAAGAAGTCCTGGCGGGGGATGCCGGACTCCCGGATGGCCTCTCTAATCTCAGCTTCGGTGCCGTAGCCCTCTGCGGTGTCTATGTGCCTGTAGCCTGTCTTGATGGCCTCCTTGAGGATGTCCACCACGTCCGGGTTGAACGCGGAGAACCGGTCGGGCTTGTACCAGACCGTGCCTGTGCCGAAGCCCAGCTGTGTTGGCGGTCAGCCAGAGTCCGTCATTTCGTCTAAAGTAAGAAGCAGGAGGAGGAGAAGTAGAAGAAGAATAGAAATAGTAACAATTCGGGACGTACCACGGGAATCTCAGCGCCGTTATTGAGTTTCTTGGTGGGAATCTGCGCCATGCTTGTCTATTCTTGGCCGGTCCAGGATCACGGGTGCAGGTGGTGGAGAGTGGGTTTAGATTCCCAGATCCGATGAGGGTTGACTTGACTGGGTGTAGGGTGAGGACGTTGAGGTGCTCTATCCAAGGCAGGAAAGGGCAGATCTAATATTGGGGGCGGGAGAGATGGTCACAATATATAAACACAACAAGACCAGGCGGGGCAGGATCCATGCCGGGTCCATGCCTTAGCCAAGGCATCGACCCGCCAGGCAGACAGAACTCCAAGACATTGCCCCTTATCCGACGAAAGGAGGGAGTAGAAGATGTGCGATTTACTCTGGCCTGGCCCGGCTCGGTCTGGCCTGGCACTCGTCCAAGGGATCTAAATCTGTGGGACTGTGGAAATCTCAGGGTTCTGTCAAAGGTGACAGGACCACTCTGAAGGCGTATTTGGGGCGAATCATGGCCAGTGAAAATTCCGAGTAGCAGGTCTCTACTGGTGGGGTTGGAGATGTTTGCGGCCCCCAACCCAAGAAGAAAAGAGGAGGGAGAGACAGGGAGAGGGAGAGAACAAAAAAAGAAGAGAGAAAAAGAAGGGGAAAAAAAGGACCGGGACCAAGAGCCTATAGAACGTGATGGATAGTCACAGTGTGACACATGGCGAGCAACCAACCGTTGCAGGGTTTGGACGAAAGGGACACAAGAGTGTCACTTTTGGGCCTGTACTTGTAGACACGGGAGCCGTGGAGGACGAAAAAGACAAGACTGGGTCTCCCCGAGGAAGGGATGGACAAGAACGAGCGATTGCTTGCTTGTCAGCAACGCTACCTACACCCGCTTGTTGGCCCGGCCCGTGTTGCAGTGGTCAGAAAAACGTACCGAAAAAAAAAGAGGGTTGGGTGGGTGGCATGACGAGGACAAGCCTGGTACAGACCTGCAGACGGTCGCCCGGCTAAGTGAGCAAGTGACACATACTGTAACTGTAGTGCAGCCCTGCGACCGCTGGAGGAGGGGGGTTCGCTCCTTGTAGGGCTCGCGAAGCTGTGTGTAAGATACAAACATGGCGGTTGGCCCGATCTGGCTGCATGCAGCAGCATCTACTAAAGTAGAGTTTCATTAGTATCTATCACCCAGAAGAAAAAAAGAAAAGGAAAAAAAAAGTCGGCATCCCGCTTCGTCTGAGACCGACTCCTCCGGTGGGGGAACCCTTTTTTCCTCTTTTCTCCAAATCTTCGCCACAGCTACAAATCTGGCTTTTGGCGCTGTGAATTTTCTTTTATTTGATTTTATTATTTTCACATCTTCTGTGTCAGCTCATACCACCTCGTTGCCTCCTCTGTTGGATAACCCGAACACGAAGTACGAAAGAGAGAGAGAGACAGAGAGAGAGAGGAAGGAGAGAGGAGAGGATCCTTGAACGTGCTAAAGTAACAGTGTGGGGAAGCTTACAGACTACATACTATGTACGGCGCTGTACTGGGCGACTCTTGCGAACCGAGGGGCTGTGCAGGCGGGGGAGCCTAAATCCCACACCACAGAGCATTTAGGCACAACACCGAAACTATCACAACTGATATAATATAACAGCCCACTGGGCCTTAATAAGCAGACCAAATCCACCCCTGAGATATGATTTCTGCTTATCATACTGTAACATTCATCAGACGAGCATGTGATAATTCGCTGTGTTGAGCCGTTTTCGACAGTGAGGGCCTGTCACTGCTGACAAATAATTAGCACGGTAGGTAGTAGTCACAAATTTGCACCGAACTCATGTAGGTTGCCATCCTACGATTATGTGGTGTTCTTTTATTTTTTTCCCTTTTCCAAAGCAGTATGGGTGACATATTTAGCCTTAACTGCAAATGTGAACTATATAAAGGATAGTTTTGCTATGTTAGTCATGACTCGAAATCGGCAATGTAGCCAAGTGGTTACGGCGCTGGCCTGCTAATTCCCCAGCGGATTATCAGTTAAGCCAGTCCCTTCGGGGGCGCAGGTTCGAATCCTGTCATTGTCGTTTTTGTCTTTTTTTGCCTAAAGAGAAGAGGAATGTTTTGTGCTATAATTTGAAGAAAAGTTCACAGAGGGTGGTCGCCTAATGACTAGCCCAAAACCCACTTACATCCTCTGCCCCGGTGCCTAAACATGCTGGCCAGCACAAGAAAGTAACGACTACGCACCAAAACCCTAAAAAGAGTATGAGGTATGTGTGTAGAACTATGGGATTATAATATCAAGTCATCCATCCTGATCAATCCTGCAGCCCTAACCCTGGGTATCATAAGCAAAGCAATAGTATGCAATATGCATAAACCTCGGATATCAGATCCGGGCTAACGTGATCTAATCTTGGCTGGAGCTGCGGTCATAACACCCGACGCCTTTGGACACACAAGAACATAAAACCCGCCACCTACCAGCCCAGTCACTCATACTACTCCCGAGCAAATGAAGAACCTTCTCAGAGGCGCAGCTTCGCAATCGGCAGACTCCTCCGGCTATGGACTGCACGTGCTCGTCGACAAGGACCCAGACGGCGAGGGCGTTGTGGATGTCGTGGCGGTCCACGGCCTGAACGGGCACTATGAAGGGACATGGACCACGATGCTTCATGATCGCACCCCGATAAACTGGCTGAAGGACATGTTACCCAAGATTGAGAATATCAGGCCCGTCAGGGTCATGTCATTCTCATACAACTCGTCTGTTCAGTTCAGCAAGTCGACCTCCGACGTCTTCGTGTTCGCCGATCAGCTCCTCGAACACCTACTGGCAAAACGGGCGCATCCTGGAGAGTCGAGGCGCTCCATCATTTTCATATGTCATAGCCTGGGTGGGATTGTGGTCAAGCAGGCGAGCTGTCGCGCATCAAAGGCTCCATCTTGTGTGAAATGGTTCTGACCTTCCCGAGCAGGCATTGAACAGGGCGGCGGAGAACCACAGGTACAAAGATGTCATTTTGGATCATGTGCACGGCATCTGCTTTTTTGGAACCCCACACAGAGGCTCGGAGCTGGCCCCGTGGGGCTCGACCGTCAGCAGGATCTTGAGAGCGGGAGTCGTGGGAAGCCATACGAACTCACAATTGACCAAGGACCTTGAACGAAAGTCTCACACGCTGAGTCAGATCTCAAAGTCCTTCCTTCAGCACGGCCGCAGGCTGAAGATTGTGAGTTTCACTGAGACAGAGAAGCTGGACTGGCTAAACTGCCTAGTAGGTGTCTTGCCTCCCCCATATTATTGAGAGGATCTTGTGAGCATGCCAACTTCTTGACAGGTGGTAGACCCGGACTCTGCAACCCTGGCCTGGCCAGGCGAGATTGTGGTTCCCATTGATGGGAACCACCGCGACATATGCAGGTACACCGGCCCCAAAGACCCAAAGTTTGCTCCAGTCGAGTCGCATATCCTACAACTGATTGGGAAAAAAGGTAGGCAAGATGGCCTCAGAGTACTATATGAGGTACCCGAGGTATCCTATGCTTACTCTAGGTAACAGCTTCTCCCGTTACTACTGGTAACGTGATCGGGCTCGGCGAGATTATGACAGCGCTGTCGTCCAACTATGAGTCCCACAAGGCTCGAAACCCCACCGCGGTTTTGGGAACCTGCTCATGGATCCTAGGACACCCAAAGATGGAGGCGTGGGAGAAGAGCTCACGCCGCTCGCTCCTATGGCATTCGGCGAATGCCGGCTGCGGAAGTCTGTGATGGCATCTTTTCTCATCGATCACTTCAAGAGAAACGCTGGAACGGATACCGATGTCTGTTACTTCTTCTTCAAGGATGACAGCATGGAGCAGAGCAATGCCGTAATTGGCATTTCGGCTTTCCTGCATCAGCTCTACTCGGCCCATCCAGAACTCACCAGTCTCGCACGCCAACAACTGAGTATCCCAGGGAATACGCTGACGAGAATTGACACCCTGTGGCGAATGCTCATAAGCACAGTCAACAGCGACGGGGCTAAACCGGCCACAATTTGTGTGCTGGATGGCCTGGACGAATGTGACGAAACTTCTCGAAAGCAACTGATGGCTCTGATGGCAGAGTACTTCAAACCGTCTGCTGGAGAGCCAGAAGCCCGGAGCCTGAAGATGTTGGTGCTCAGTCGGCCAGATAATTCCATCCAAATGATGTTTGACAGGCAAGCACTGAAGACGAGGAGCACAGCGGCTTCCGCCGAAGTCCTTGGATACAACATGATGCGGCTCCGCGGCGAAGATGAGACGGGCGCCATCAGCCAGGACATCGAGCTGGTGGTTCAGGATGCCATGCAGGATCTGGCTGATAGAGGAATACCCGAAGATTTCCTCGTGGAAATCGAGGGAGAACTCGTCAGCCGGGCCGACCGCACTTTCTTATGGACAGCCTTGATCATCCAGCTTCTCAAAGACAAGGCAGTCGAGGGAGCCTCAAGGAAGGAAATGAAGGCCATACTCCGTAGCCGAAGCGTCCACTCTATCTATACGGCTCTGCTTGATTCCAAGACTGGCAACACACCCAACATCAAGCGGAAAGCCAGAAAGATGTTGAGTTTGATACTCGCGGCGATGCGGCCGCTTACCGTCGAAGAGGTTAACATTGCCTTGGCAATCAAACCCGACCTCGACGCCTTCACTGTGTCGAGATCCAGGCCTAAACCAAGCAGGAGAACGTTCCACAGTGTCGAGGACGAGCTGGCATACCCGCCAGAGAACCACATTAAATCCCTCTGCGGGCACTTTGTCCGGATAATCCAGGGAAGAGTCTACCTAGTCCATCAGACAGCAAGAGAGTTTCTCCTGGATCAACCCTCCGCGAGGGGCTTGTTCGAGATCTCGCCAGGCTTCAGCGACGACGACTCCTCGGACGGAGAGATGTGGGATTTCTCAGATTCCGACACGGAGCAATATGGACCTTCCACAACAGATTCTGTCTTTACCGAAGGCACGAAGATTGCATCACTGGAGAGTGACTGCGCAGCCGAGCCCGACTGGCAGCACAGCTTCTCTCTGGAGCGCTGCCACGCTTCGCTTCTGGAGATCTGCGCGACATATCTTTACATGCTTGGCAAGCCATGCGACGATGCCGCACTCGGGCAACCTACGGAGAAGGTGGCCATATTCCTGACATACGCCGCAAGCTACTGGGTGGTGCACTTCCACCAGGTGTGCGAGAGGATCCTGCCCGCAGACCTTTCCTACTATCACGGCCTGTGCCATCCACGCTTTCCGGGATTCACCACCTGGCTTGAGGCTTATGACGGCGAAGGCCGGCAGCCGATTTTCACCTCGGGCTCGGTGGACGAGCAGCAGGACATGATCATTGAAAACTTCGCGCTCGAGCCAGGCCATCCCAGGTTCGGCAAAGATTTCACGACAAAGGTCGACTTGACGCAGATGTTCGCGGCGGGGACGAGTCATCACCAGATCCTTTCGTGCAATCCGTCGCAGGCGCAGAACCTCAACTTTCCAATGAAGGTGGACGAGACAGGAGTCGTCACGCTGGACTTTGAGCTTGTTGGTAAAGGCCGATCTATAAATCGATGATCACCGATCCATCCTTTCAATCAATTTGTTATGACCTATCCGACATGCAGGCCATGGATCACAAGCGGCAAGGAGCAGGTGTCAGAGACTTAACATGCGAACTGTCTCATAGTGGTGAGTGGTTCTATAAGGATGCTAGTGGCGTTCTTTGGGAAAGAGAATGCCCATTTGATACGAAGACCTGCCAATCCAGAAGCCTGTACATCAGCTCTAGAGCTAATTAATCTTTGCCTTAACATCTCTTCCTACAACACTTGGGTACTTTTCAAAAGGAATTGCAGTGGTCCGCGGGTCCTACGGCGGATCGCCTTGAATTCACCAGACACACTCTTCTTGAAGGAGGCGGACAATGGCCGATCCATGAATTTTTGACCAAAAGTATAGTATTGACACGAAGCACACCAAGGTTATATACAAGCGAATTGATAAAACACCCATCTCCTGATACCACAGTCAAGACCACACACCTAATCCAACCCCTCACAATAGCCCACAGAGACCTGGTCCATATCCTAGGAGGTGCCAACCTTTTAGGCAGAGGCGGTAACGTAGACAGTCTTGGTGCGAGGCTTGCAAGAAGATGCCGATGATGCGAGGGCGGTGGTGGCAGGGGCGGCAGAGCTGCTGCTGGCGGCGGCGACCACGGTCGAGGTCGAGGCTGCAGAGCTGGCGGCGGCAGAGGAAGCGACAGCAACGGCAGAGCTGGAGGTAGCAGCCACGGCGGCGGCAGAGCTGGAGACGACAGCGGCACTAGTGCTGCTCGACTCGATGACGGAACTGCTGCTGGAGACAACGGCGACGGTGCTGCTAGAGGCCGCGGCGGTGCTGGTGGCAGCAACAGAAGAAGAGGCGACAGCCGAAGAAGACGAAGAAGTATCGCTGGAGCCAGAAGAGCCAGAGAAGGTGGTGGTGATATCACCGCTCTCGATATAGACACCAGAGAAGTACAGGTCCTCGGTGGTGTCCGAGACGCCAGTGACGGGGAGCTCGAGAACACCAACGTGCCAGTCCTCACCATTGGAGCTGGCAGAGGCCGAGACGGGGGAGACGACGTTGGTCAGGTCGTCACCACCAGTAGAGTGCCACAGGCCAACCGTGCCACCAGAGAAGTCAATCTCGTAGGCAAAGTTGTGCCACACACCGGCCTCCATGGTGACATTCCACTGCTCGGCCGAGTTAGCCATCCAGCGCAGGGTGGTGTCGCCGTCACCACTGCCGCCGCTGGCCAGGCCATACTGCAGCTCGGTGAAGTGGGACTCGAAGAAGGCGATCTGGTGCTCGCGGGCGACCGAGGGCGCGTTGGTGTCCTCACGCATCAGCGAGAAGTGGTAGTACAGGGTGCCCGAGTCGATGGCGCTGGTGTCGCTGGCCTGGGGGATCAGCTCCGTCCGGCGCATCGTCTGGCCCTCCCAGTACGATGTCGAGGTCAGCGTGATCTTGGCCCCCTTGGTGCTCGACCCGTCGGCCGGGTTGGCGTAGCTGGCGTCGAAGGCCACATAGTCGCTGGTGTTGCCCGTGCCGTAGATGTACCACTGGTACTCGCCCACCTCGTTCGACCACGACCAGTCCTCCAGCGTGGCCACCGTCATGTCGTTGAAGCTGCCGGACCACTCAGTCGTGCCTGCGGAGGCGAGGCGGACGAGGTGCGCTGCGAGAGCGGCGAGGGCGGTCTGCTTGATCATTTTGTAATGATGGATGTGTGTTTTCTCTTTCTTTTGGGAGAAGGAGGGAAAGGCGGGTTGCGTGATGTGAGTCCTAGACGACCACTGGTCTTTTGAGGACAGAAGATAAAAGTGACAAAAATGAATGGATGCTTCTGATGAGAATCCGCGTTGGGAGGCTTTGTTGTCAGCTAACCAGAGCCAAAAAGAGTGAATGGGAAATGAGTGAAGCGAACGAGAGAAGCGAGAGAGAAGAAGAAAGAGGGTGGTCGTCGATGGGGCAGAAAACGCAAGCAACAGCAACAAGAAGAAGAAGAAAAAGGAATGGTCTCTGGGCAGTTCCACGATATATATTCAGGACCTCACCCTCATCCCGCGGCCCCTTCTTCACCCAAACCCCACCGCCTCACTCCCCCTAGCCATGAATGACACAAAGATGCAAGGCACAGATTAATTACAGGAGCAAAACACTTGCAGTACTCCCCTAACAAGCATGCCCACCCCTCTCGCATGGCTTCATGCAAGACGCCGCATTCATCCTGATAATGCAGGACCAGACGCCAAGGCAGGACGGAAGCGCGCGAGAAAGTGGTTCTGTTCCGGAACAAAACGGTCAGGGGAGGAACAATACCCAGGTTCACGATGGCCGGAATGCCGTCGTCGTCTGAGCTTTATGATGCCCCCAAGTGGGTTGCGGAAATTGCACCAATCGGGATATTTCCTGACTTTTCATGCTTTTTGGCGGCGATGCCCCCTGGAGGGGCTGCTGTGTTTTCTCTGCTGGGCACTTGATTAGAAAAAAAAATCACACTCAGCCTAATGGTTGAATCAAAGAGCCTAATACCTCTTCAGCCTCCAAGAATAATTCTATATTGTCTGCAAAAAGCAAATTGACTCTGTACATCAACAAACAATCACAAAAGACTCTCCGGAATGCTGAAGCTGACGGCGTCCCTCAGGTCAGGCCGGCCCCGCCAGGGATCCCGGAAATGAACAGGGCCAGCAGGACTGCAAGCGACGTTTCGAAACAATAAAGCGAGTTTGCCATACACGCCATTAGTACATTTTCCTGGCCCCTCGTTCTGGGCGCCTAAACCCTGACAACAACCTTGTCTGCCTGTGTGTTTCTTTTTGTTTCTCGAACAAGCTTGTTGCCATTTGTTACCTTGTTGAGAGGAAATTGGTCGATCTGTTCGTTGCTACGATCCACGACCCAGCCTACGTTTCGTACGGAGCCTCAAGCCGAGGCTCCAACGACACTCTGTAAAGGATGAACCCAGAACTAAGATCTTTTCTGCCCAGGTCTTTAGGAGACTCTTGAAGATTATCAGTAGAGAAAGTCATACTCTAGTCACAAGACACTGGTGGTTAGAAATAAAGCTTTGTTTCTATCTCTACATGCGCTCAACAGCCTCGATCTTTGGCACTCGTGGGACCTGTGTGGGCTGTTGAGATATGCACAAATTGTATGAATCATCATGACCAAGGCTCTCGCCAAAGGTCGCCCCCGCCCCCGAGGATTCCACTACATGGTCCCTCCACCTCGAGCGCCGACTCCTGCATAGACGTCGCTGCATTACCGGTATTCTCGCCAACAGCAGGCATCACATCACCGATCTTGTCATTGACAAGGTCCCTGAACCGCTGACCCAGCACGTCCACCACGAGTTTCGTGTCCGGCGCCAGCGGCACCACCCTGTCCTCCTCCCTGGCGATGGCGCCCGCGTCCCAGCCGTCCTGGAGGTCCTCAGCCACCGTCTTCCCCCAGGCCTTCTGGCCCTTGACGTCTACCCCATGCCGCACGGGCCCGCTCGGCGCCGCGGGCGTGATGAGGGTCTCGTCGAGGAGGGACTCCCAGCGCATGAGGTACACACCCGGTCCGGACATGCTAGGTTCTCCCGGGTGTGTTCGACGCGGAGAAGCGGCTCTGGAGGAAGGTTTGCTGCTCGCACGGCTGGCTGCCCGGCTGGTGGCCCGGCTACCCTTGCCCTTTTCGTCGCCGTTGGGTTGCTGCTGGTCAAGCTGGTCTAGCACGCGCTGCATACGCAGGCTGGAGAGCGTGTCGAGCTTCGACAGGTAGGAGTCGTGGGCGTTCAGGGCTGTGAGGACCTTCTGTTGCGTCTCCAGCGGAAGCTGGGTATAGAAGTTCTCTAGCTCGTTGCTTATCGCCCCGGCCCCGTCTGGTCGGGCCGGCTCGTGCGGCTGTTTGAACTCGTCCACGGCGGTGTGTGCCCAGGCCCGGAACCGCTCACGCAGGTCGGTACAGTTCTTGGCAAAGTCATGGCAGTAGTTGTAAAACAGGTGCTTATTTCGCCTGAGCAAGGCGACGTAGTCCTCCACCGACGGGGGCCGGATTTCATCCTCCTTGGACCTCCCGTTCATCCTGAGCCGCCACCCGCCCTTGACCTTTTCGGGTTTGCTCGTCTCGATGAAATCCGACACGAATGTCTCCACGGAGGTGACGTGCTCCCTCAGGTCCAGTGTCTCATGGATAGACCTGATGAAGGGCTCGTACGTGCCCACGGCCCCACGCACTGCGGCGGTAAAGCAGTCGGGGTTGGATTTACACAGGACACTGGTCATTTCGTCCCGATCGCGTGCCGAGAGCGTTGCGGAGAGCCATTCCAGGCACTGGGTGTGTTGTGACTGGGTGAGGGAGGCCGCGATTCCTGGGTCAGTAGCCTCGAGGATCACGGCCACGATGGATTTCTGCTGGGCCATGCTGATCTCACGCATAGCTCGGTGGGCCTCGGCGGGCATGTTGATGTGCTCCTTGAGTGCGGCGAACTGTTCTTTGGTCGGGCGCTCCTTGGCTGACTCGATCTGGCCAGCTTGTTTACGGAAGTCGCTCGCGTCCCAGAGCAGTACCAAGGATATGATCCTGTCAGAGACGCAGGTTAGCTGTGACGCGGTTCCTTGACTGATCCTTTCGAGCCCTTACCTCTGCAGCAGATTCATTCCGTCGTCAGCTCCACTTGTCAGGCCGATCCAGTTCGTCATTGCACCGACGCTCATCTTGACCAGGAAAAGCCGCACCATGGCGTTCATCATCGTCGCCGCGTTCCCTACCCTCAGCGCCGCTTTCACGCTCCCGAAGGGGACAAGCTTGAAGACGCTCTCGACCAGTTTCAGTAAGTACTGGCCTTCCGAGGACACCACAAAGACGTGATGCATCAGGGAGGCGAGGTGCAATATCACGTAGTCAACAGCCGCTGACACGGCTGGAGAGTGTGCCTCGAGATCCGCCGTCTTGGCGCAGTGGTCGAACAGCCCATCGACCAGGTTGCCGTGGATCAAGTCATGAATGCAGTCGTTCCATGCCCTGTCCAGCTCGGACGCCTGTTTCACATCATATCTCCTGTCCTTCAGGCCGGTCGTGTCGGCGCTTTTCGGTACACCGCCCAGCAAACCCCTCGTCAAAGCTTCGTGGATGACCGACGCACCGGTCGCCAGGGTCTTCCTAGTCCCCAGCGCGCTTTTGTCGTATGATTCGGAAAGATTCGCTTCAGCGAGCCTGACCATGATGCCCTGGAAGTTGTATGACCAGAATTCAGGCGGCAGGTCGCTCATCCCGGGTACCGTCAGGATGCATTTGGTGAGGAGAAGCTGCAGCAGGGGGGATGAGGACTTTGGGCGATATGTCGGGCTAGAGGAAGGCCTCTGAAGTGTCTCAGCCTCAGTGAATGGGTAGCCATATTCCCTGATCGCATGGGTATGCTTGAAGCTCTCAGCTTCCCGATACGTCTCGTTGTGGTTGAGTATGTCGAAGAGGGCTCGCAGCTGGGCTGGAGTGAGGGAGCCATGCGAGTCCGAGGTCATGATGTCGATGTAATCCTCCTCTGTGACAGGAACCGTGACAGCTGTGAGGGACACAAGGGAGAATGTGAGAGGGGCTCTGGGATGGTGGCCTTGTTCCAGATGTCTTTATGCTTGAGTCTAAAGATGCTGATTGCGTGTTTGAGGACTGTCACCGGAGAACAGTGAGCGTCGGCAGTATCACCAGATGAATCCTGGTGTGATGGCTTTGCCTAGTTCTGATACTTAAAAGAAGAACCAGTGAAAGCATCCACACATGTGAAAAGAGGATATTGAGAGGTTATGATCAGTTGTGATGGCTGAGTGGTTGTAGTATCAGTTTGCCGGCGCGTCAACGCGTCCAAATAGAAGGGTGACCAAGGACGCTAGGCAAACAATAAATGACTGACTAGGAATTTATACAACCACTGTATGTCCAAAGGGAAATGAGGTGACAGCAATGCAGTAGGCTTTCTTTGCTGTGGGTAGGCTGCCTCCAAGAAGATCATGAAAGACTCAGTGAGAGTAGAAGACAGACCCAAGATGCCAACCTCGAGTGGGAAGATGAGATGAGGCTCGACCAGGCTGTCTATTTTTATGTAGACGCAACCCTAAATAATTAGATCCACGCTGGTGGAAAGTTTGTTCATGCTGTGATGTCCAGTCGATGCTTGTGTTGCATATGCCAATCCAGAACTGCAGACAACGGCTGGGCCCAGAGACTAAAGCGAGAGCGAGGTCATGAGAAACGGTATGCTCGTTCCACCGCCCGAAACTTAAAAAAGTTCCCCAAAGGGGCAAGTCTTCGCGTTTGCCGTTCAAGTGAGCTGATGGCCAGGGTGATCGTGTGAGTCCTTCATGAGACAATAAGTATGCGCATGCGCTGACTGAAAGGTACAGCAAGCCTGACAATTACAGGATGTACGTCAAGAACAATGATGGTCCGTAGAAGAAGGAGACCGTAACTCGGAGGGCCAGCGAATGACGGGTCTTCTTTTGAGACCAAGTGTGAAACAGGAGGTAGAAAGGAAATTCCGAGGAAGCGTCGGCTCACGATGTTCAACAAAGGTCTCTCAGACCTCGGAGATTCGAATTTGGGCCCTTGAATACACCAAAAGCTGAGGTGGAAGGAAAGTTGAGAAACAGAAAGAGAGAAACAGCAAGATGACCTCACCGACTTCAGCACTGTGCTGGGGTCAGTAGGGGTCATCACTGTACTTCCTTAGGCAGGACCCGGTGCCGCCCTGCTGGGCCGCCTGCCGCTATTCCTGTCCAGGCTAGCGTAGATCTATCGCGTTTGCGTCGCCTGCAGCAAGGTTAAGGTCCAGGCTCGAGGCCCAGCCAGAGGCCCTGCGTCGCCTTTTGGCTTTTCGACGTCCAGCCTTCCACCAGCGACGAGCACCGCCGCAGATTACAGCTCCCATCGCCACGCGCAACGCGTCCGACCCGCCATTTACCTCTTCCTGTCCTATCGCGAGTTTGCGGCCGACCGGAATCATCGACAAGATGGGCAAGAAGAAGCGCGGTCACCCCAATGTCGAGGAGCTCCTCCAGCGACCGTGGTGTTACTACTGTGAGCTCCCACCACCGGCCGCCTGCCTGTCCGCGCGCAGCAGCGCATCTAGCTCCAGCTGACCAAAAGAACACTACAGGCGAGCGTGATTTCGAGGATCTCAAGCTTCTCATCTCCCACCAAAAGGCCAAGCATTTTAAGTGCGACCGATGTGGCCGGAGACTGAACACCGCCGGAGGTAAGTCGCACTCTTCGCTGCCGCTCAAGCTCACACCACCGCCTGAGGATCAACTATTCGCTGACGGTATCACGCGCAGGTCTCTCCGTGCACATGAACCAGGTCCACAAGGAATCGCTATCCCAAGTCGAAAATGCCCTGCCCAACCGCCAAGGGCTGGATGTGGAGATCTTTGGGATGGAGGGTCTGCCCGAAGAAGTCAGGAAGCAACACGAGGAGCGCATCGTCAAGAACTATTTCGATGCCCAGAGAGAACGGTTTGAGGCTACTGGCAACCCCCCACCCGGTGAGGGCCGGCCCTCCAAGAAGATCAAGATCGAGGCACCCGAGGACTTGAAGAAGAGGTTTGCGGAATATAGGGCTAGGAAGGCCGCCATGAAATCGGCCGGTACCAATGGCCCTCCAGTTGCCGTGCCGGGCAGTGCACAAAGCCCCGGCCAGGCTGGCAGCCCAGGCACATTCGTGAGTGCAAGCACAACCCAGATCCTCGGCCATCATGCTCACACAACTCAGAACTCTCCCTTCAACCCACCTTCGGCATATGGCCAGCCAGGCTACCCGAATTACCCAGCAAACGGCGCCCCCCCTCCAGCCGGCTACAATCAATACCCTCCGTCCAATCTCCCCGCCCGACCTCCCTCCCTCCCGACCGCGCCGAACCTGCCCCAGCGACCTGGCTATCCAGCAAACTACTATCCCGGCCAAACCCCACCGGCAGGCTATCCTGCTGGCGGCGCTTCGACGGTGGACGAGCTCGTGGCCAGCGGAGCACGTCATGGCGACGATATCGACAAGCTCATCCGTATGGCAGAGGCTGGCATCAAGCCCGCCAAGACGCCTACGGAAGCTGCTGCCCTCATGCAGAGGGCGCCGAGAAGAAGTCGAAGAAGGAGAAGGGCCGCATGATATATGCCGATACGGAGTTCAGTCCCGAAGAGAAGATGGCCATGATGCCCAAGTACCAGTGGCAGCCTTTGGAGGCATAGCGCGCCGGAGGATTCTCAGGTGGAAGGCCCAAAAAAGAAAGAGAAAAAAAAAGGGGAGGAGGGCAAGGAAGGACTACGCAAGGGCAGAATGAGATGGTGTAAAACACTATCGGCAATTGCCTAGGGGAGTCTTGATTAGGATGTCCTTTCAGAAGCTACAACGGCTTCCAGGCTTCCCATCTTACTGAGGCAGGCGCACGCAATACGATGAACTAGTTGTGGAGGCCTGTGTACGTGCTCTATTCGAGGAGATCGAAGCTACCAAGGTATTTAACCTGAGGCTGTTGCTCATCGCAGCTGCGAGCAATCTTTCTCGTGCTACATATTTCGCTTCTCATGTCGTCTTGACGCATAGTCCGTAATGGAGAGCAGGCAATGCGTTTCAACGTTGAGGGAACGCTGGCTAGGAGCGCTAGTGGATGGCCAACAAGCTGAGCTTCAGAGGCATCAGCCTAAGAACAGCAATCCCATGTGTGTCGTGGGTGTTTCTGAAACTAGGTATTGGAAGGATATCTATCAAGCAAGAGTACGGTAGGGACTCCGTTATGAAAATGCATTGACCTTGGACATCCTATTTGATATCGCGGGTTCAAGATATACGACTAAATATCGATTTTGTTCTCACAATTAAGAAACCTAAAGTCACAGTGAATATCTGAAGAGTGTTCTGAGTAAGTGGCCACAGCTCAAGAACTCGAGACCATCGGCACACGAGGTTTGTAAAGACCACTTTATCAGCAAGAATATCATGTGAACATGGTAAGAAGAAATAAGAAATAAAACGCTCATGTGAACTAATGAATATGCAGAGAAAGTTTGGAAGTTCGGGGTGTGCCTCATATATCGGTCTTTCCGATACCTTGTCGGAACATAGATGGATCTTTTTAGAGAGGGAAAACGGAGGCGGGGATGAAACGAGCGCAAGGTACGGAGATGCAGTTCATCCGAAGCTACACCTGTGATATAATGCAGACCATCTGTTGCATAGCTCGGTCTTGAGAAATTCGGTCTATTCAATCACTACCGCGGGCTCCGGCTCCGTAAATCCATATGAGGATTCTGCCCTAGACAAGCATAGTGTGAGGGGCGAGCCTGCAGCCAAAATGCTTCGCCACTCATCACGGTTCTACCAACAGAAAGATTGCCTCTTTTAAGTATCGTAAGGTATGCATAATATTCACCGCACATGCGCCTCCCCAAACACCCGAGGTTGTACACAAAGTCACACCCAGCTGGACATAATCAGGCGCGATCGTGACAGGTTCGTGCGAGATGGCAAAGATGTATAAGAAGTTGGCAGCTCTCATACCCATGGTGTAGCATTGTGGGAATCCCTTTATGAAGAAACTCAAAGCCCATTTCACAACATGATGGCACAAACAGCGGCCGCAACCGCTGTAATCACTGGCGAAGAGAGTCCACTCTCACTGAGAGCGACGCACTCCCTCCCACCCAAACTCCCATTCAACGTCCTTGAGCATTTTCCCAAGCTCAACCACGCCCAGGCTGGACACATCCGGCATTTCCACAACCTCGCGAACCAGCTGGACGGAGAATGGCGCCACATGGGCTCCTCAGACCCCGGGCAGGAGAATCTCCAGGCCTACCGGTACCAGATCGCCACCATGACCTACGCCGCAGGCATCGCCCACTACCACCGCCTCCCGGCCCTGCCTTCCGCCTTCCGCACGCTGTTCGAGCAGCTGATCCACAAGATGCTGAGGCGAGACGTGTGGGGATACTGGTACCTGACGTCCCAGTCTGGCAAGTTAGTGGACCCAGACATCACAGAGCTGCGCAGGCCCTGGCCCGACCCGGTGCGCAGAGAGAACATCATGTACTCGGGCCACTTGCTCCTCATGGTTAGCCTGCACGCCATGCTTTTCGACTCGGACCAGTACGAGGAGCCAGGCGCCCTCACGTTCGACTGGAACCCGATGTGCTTCGGCCTGGGGCCCGAGACTTTTTCTTACCACCGCAGCTCGCTGCAGAGGGCCATCCTGGACGAGATGGAGCGCAGCGGGTGGATGGGCGTGTGCTGCGAGCCGAACGTGGTCTTTATTATCTGCAACCAGTTCCCCCTCATCGCCATGCGCTACAACGACGTGCGGGACGGGATGGACGTCGTGGGCGGGGTGCTGGAGAAATACAAGGCGGCATGGCGGGACAAGAACGGCGGCTTCACGCGCCCTGGCCTGGCGGGCGGCGATGATCTTGTCTGCTTCTGGAGGGTGAGGCAGGACGTGATTGTGTCCAACTTTTGGGGAGTATCTACGAATGCTTGGGCTTCGGCGTTTATGAACTCCTGGAACTCGGAGTTCGTACACGAGACGTTCCCGAGACTGGTACGAGGATACCTGACACAGCACCCTGACGGAAGAGTCAGCCTGAACAATATCTCGGTGGCAAAGGAGATCCGGAATGCTGAAAAGGACAGTGGAGAGGACCAGGCCGACCTGACCATCACGCCTCAAGCCTTTGCAGAAGCGTCGAGCAAGGTCCAGGAGGGCCTATCCGGGAAGAAAGCCCAGACTCCCATGGGCATTCTCGCAGAGGCGACCGACTTTGGCTTCACGATGCAGTGGATCTCAGAGCTAGCTCCTGCTCCGTCGTCGGCAGAAACGGACATCGTGGCAGGGCTGCTGAAACATGCAGACGAATACCTACACCCTTCCTGGGAGAACGGAGGGTTGTTTTATCCGCGAAAGGACGGCCCAGTTCAGGACGAAGACGGCAATTGGGTCGGTGTAGATCCGTATACCGGAAATGCAGCCATCGCCTATGGCCGCTTGAACGTGAGGGACGGGCAGAAGAAGATGTGGGAGCAGCCCTGGGCCCGAGACGGCCACCATGCGGGCTACCCTGTTGTTGAGGGCGTCGACCTCTCTGCTGGCGTCGACTTCCTCCGAGGCGAGTGGAGTGATGACCTCAGGGCTCTGGTTGTCACGATGAGGAGTTGGGATGGGAGGAAAACAAGGTATGCACTCTGTGCGCCGTCCGCAGACTCTCACTACTTAGTCACTAACTACATTTACAGGGTTGAGTTTCACGTGCAGAACCTGCTGTCTGGCCTTTACGGGGTGTACAAGTCTGGTGAGCTTGTAGAGACGAAGACCGTGGGAGAAGGAGATGCAGTTGCTTTGGTGATAGATGTCGGAGGCGATGAGGTTGACATAGTACTTCTCAGGAAGGAGTAGCCAAGAGTGCTGAACTTCAGCCACAGGGAATTCTATGATATTTAAGTTTTAGTCGCTCAGGATAGTTTCTGGTCAAAGAATTACACTGCTTCTGCTGTATTTCAACACAAGACATCTGTGACGACTATGCAATATGTGTCTAGTTGTACTTGTCGAGTTGTCAGCCAATACCTGAATCCAGTGAACGATTAAGGTTACGGATAATATAGTTGATGTGCTGTAGTGCAGTGCTTGTAAGCAAAAACGGTCCTTTGTGGATCAGCATATCACAACAATTTGGTCAGGTCGGTAATTTCATAAATCATCTCTCAGCCCTATGCAAGATGAACCTGGATTTATACAGACCTACGGAGATCCATTGCGGAGAAACGGGGGAAGCCAAGGATTGAAGCAGACACACTACACATTGCGGCTAAATACAATGAATGACATCCAAGCACTGTAATTTCTTTTCCTCGCTGTGGATTCCCCCGGGGTCCTCTCTCCCCACAATCCCTCTCATCCACGGCCTCGCCTGAACTCAAGAGCTACACTGGTGACGACTTCCTGACAACGGATGCTGGTTACAAATAAGCTCTACCTACGCCGAGTGGGCTTTTCCCAGCCCGGGTCCGGTGTCTTGTCAACCTCCAGTCCTCGCCTTCACCTCGTCTTGGCATGTTCTCTTTACCCGAGAGCCAGGTTAGCCCTAGTGTGCCATGGAGGTGGTTGGTGCATATGGGCCATGCAAACACCCTAAATTGAGTTTATCCAACGAGCGGCTTGGTACCTGACTATGGAATGACCCGCAGGGGCATGTGGTAACATTGTGTAGCATGCCACGATGACGATCGTTTTCCCTACGCCCCGGCGCATATGTGTGTATGTGTATGTATGTGTGTGTGTATATATATATATCATGATTCACCTGACTCCCCCATCACCGAGAACATTATAAGGTCTTCCCATGCTCCCGGCTGTGTGTGGCCGAACATCAAGGGATATCCCATCACCAAGCAGGTGCCCTCCAAGATGAAGTCCGCCTTCGCCCTCTTGCTCTCGACTGCTACGGGCCTCGTGAGTGCCCTGGGTCAGAAAACCCGTGGTGGCCTTCAATGGCTCTGCTGGCGACTTCCAGATAGCAGGAGGTTCCCTGTCGAGAGGGCAGATCATTGTCTCGGAGAATGACTACTGGGGGTGATCAGGGCAGCCGGTGACCTGGCCATGGACTTTGGCAGAGTCACCGGGTCAGACTATACCCTCAGCACGGACTCGAGGCTGAGCGGCTCGAACGCCACCTATGTCGACTCTCCTTCTGGAGCCGGCAACAGCACAAGCGGTGGCTCTGCAGCCGTGTACACCTTCAACCCTGTGAACAACAGGAACAACACCTTTGTACGAGAGCCTCTAGCCTGCAAACAAGTGAAGATACCCTTGGCTGACCAAAGTATCCAGTACACCACCACAGCACCAGAGAACTTTACCGGTCCAGCCTACTCAGCTGCCTCGCCCTCTTCAGTGGTCATCATAGCAGGCACCATCGGCAACAGCACCCTCATCGACAACCTCATCGCCAAAGGCACCCTCGACGCATCTGCAATCAAGGGAAAGTGGGAATCCTTCGTCTCCCAGCTCATCGCACACCCGGCTCCCGGCGTCTCTCAGGCCCTCGTCATCGCCGGGTCCGACCCGCGCGGCACCATATACGGGCTCTACGACGTCTCAGAGCAGATCGGCGTGTCTCCGTGGTACTTCTGGGCCGACTCGCCACCACGCCAGCACCCGACCATTTACGTGCCCGCCAAGACATCCAAGGTGCAGGGCCCGCCCTCGGTCAAGTACCGTGGCCTCTTCCTCAACGACGAGCAGCCGGGCCTGACGGGCTGGGTGGCGACTAACTTTGCCGACGCCTTCAACGGCGCGGCTGGGTACGGCCCGGGCATGTACGCCCACGTGCTGGAGCTCATCCTGCGGCTGCGCGCCAACTACCTCTGGCCGGCCCTCTGGTCGTCCATGTTCGAGGTCGACTTTGCCGAGAACCAGCCGCTGGCGGACGCGTACGAGGTGGTGCTGGGAAGCTCGCACACGGAACCGCTGATGCGCGCGCAGAACGAGTTTGGGAAGTTCTACCCGGGGGCCTGGGCGTATAACCTGAACAATGTGACTATCGATGAGTACTTCCGGTACGGCGTGCAGAGGGCCAAGCCGTATGCGCGGAACTCGCTGTGGACGATGGGCATGAGAGGCACGGGGGACACGGCCATCGAGGGGCTCGGGTCTGATGCCATCGTCAGCATGCTGGAGACGCTGGTCCAGAACCAGCAGGCGATCATCAGCCAGGGGCTGGACGGGGTCAACATCTCGACGGTGCCGCAGATGTGGTGTCTGTACAAGGAGGTGCAGAATTACTTCTTCGAGGGGCTGCAGGTGCCCGAGGATATCACGCTGCTGTGGGCAGACGACAACTGGGGCAACGTGAGGAGATTTCCGCTCAGCAATGAGACGAGCCGGGCGGCTGGTGCAGGAGTGTATTACCACTTCGACTATGTGGGTGACCCGAGGGATTACAAGTGGATCAACACGGTGCAGTTGGCCAAGACTGCCGAGCAGGTCAGTACTCGTCCTTCAAGTCTCCTTTGGCATTTCATTCTACCTTTTTTCTTTCTTTTTGGCCTAGAATGGAGAGGAGACTCAACGTGCAGTAATTAGATGCACATGGCCTACGCCCGCGGTGCAGACCGTATCTGGATCGTCAACGTGGGCGACCTGAAACCTCTCGAGATCCCCATCAACCACTTTATGGACATGGCCTATGACGCCGACCTGTGGGACGTCTACAGCACCCAAGACTGGGCAGCAGCATGGGCAGCGCGCGAGTTCGGCACCGGGACGGCCTCCGAGATCTCGAGCATCATGCTTCAGTACGGCATGATGGCCAACCGCCGGAAGTTTGAGCTCATCGAGCCCGAGTCGTACTCCGTCCTCAACTACGACGAGGGCGACAGGGTGCTGGCGCAGTGGGCGGACCTCGAGTCTCGCGCGCAGTCCATATACGAGAGCTTGGACGCGAGCGAGCAGCCTGCCTTCTTCCAGATGGTGTTGCACCCGATCCAGGCCGGCAGCATTGTGAACCAGATCTACATCGGAGCGGAGAAGAACATGCTGTATGCTGGGCAGAAGCGAAACGCGGCCAACAATGTCATGATGAACGTCATCCAGCTGTCTGGCGCGGACGCCAACCTGACGGCTTATTGGGATATGATGCTCGATGGCAAGTGGGAGCATATGCTGGACCGTAAGTACTGCCGACTGCAGCCAACGCGGCCAGGGAAACACTCGAATGACTGACTGGCTGGCTGGCCTCATGACAGAGACGCACATCGGTTACGACGGCTACTGGCAGCAGCCCATGCGGAACACCCTGCCTTCCATGACCTATGTCCAGACTCAGCGGGTCTCGCTCGCTGGTCACGTCGGGATCGGTGTCGAGGGACAGAACGCGACGGTCCAGGGTGATGATCAGTGGCACACCAACAGCGACAATAACCTCACGGTCCCGGTGATGGAGCCCTATGGCCCGAGCACGCGCTACTTCGAGGTGTTCTCCCGTAGCACCAAGAACTGCACATGGACCGCAACGCCTCTGGCCAGCTACGTCAGCCTGTCGCAGACCACTGGCAGCGTGGGCCCTGACGGCAGCGGTGATACGCGCGTGTACATCAGCGTCGACTGGGCCAGTGCCCCTGCTGCGCCGAGCATGACGACGGTCAATATCAACGTGACCAACAGCTGCCGAGGTCTGGACAAGTACGCCTATTCGTTCCCGCTGGTCCAGGTGCCCGTGTTCAACCACGTCCCTGCGCCAAGCTTCGCCGCCGGCTTCGTCGAGTCTGACAAGCACGTCGCGATCGACGCGCCGAACTACCAAGCTATCGTGCCAGGTGCCTCGCCAGGCGCAACGGTGATCAACGGCTCATCTGCCGGCAACGTGACGTACCACACCTTCAAGGGCCTCTCTCGCACGGGTGATGCAGTCGGCCTGATCCCGCAGGACACCGAGAAGTTAACCACCGACCAGGCACCCGCTCTTGAATACCAGATGTACCTGTTCACCAACAGCTCCCAGGCCAACGTGACGGTCTGGATCAGCCCGAGCCAGAACTACCTTGGCGACGGCAACCCGTTACAGTACGCCGTCGCGCTATTCCCCACGGGCGATACTCCCAGCAACATCACGGTGGTGTCGCCTGTCGGGCCCAGCATCGGCACAAGCATGCCTGCCGGCTGGGGCTATGCGGTTGCGGACGGCGTCTGGGGCAAGACGACGAACCTCACGACGACGAGCTTTGAGGTCCCACAGGAGGGCGCGTACACGCTGAGGGTCTGGGCGCTGATGCCCAGCGTGATCGTGCAGAAGATCATCGTCGACCTGGGCGGTGTGAGGCCGAGCTACCTTGGCCCACCACAGAGCTTCCTGATGGGCAAGGATCAGCTGGGGGTATATCACGGGACGAGTGTCTTGTAGATAAAACGTATGTAGAAAGGGTAGCTGAACAGAGTCTTGATGTTTTTTTTTATGCTTCTTTCTTTTCCTTCCTTCTTTCTTCCTTTTCTGGTTCATGCCACATCACTCATCTCCCCTTGTCATGTCCTTAGGTGTTGGGGCGGTGAGGTGACGACGAAACGTGGAGCCAGAGAAGAGACATGTTGAGGTGTGTTGAGAAGGCAACCCGAACGGCATGTCTCCTCCTCCTATGAGTTGTCCTCTCGAGGAGCTCTCGTCGAGTGCAGACGGAAGAGGGACCCCTCCGGGCACACGTGGTGGCATGCTGCTCGCATGGCGACCGTTGTAGGAGGGTGAGTGAGGGTCGGTGACCCCGTCGATGCATTGGAGACGGCCTCACCCTAACACAATCTCCCTCGAGATAGGCTACGTAAAGTTAGTACTATGTATATTTTGTACCGGGGGGTGGTCAGGGGTCCGCGTTTAGGCCCTGCAGCGCTGGCCAGCCATGGGTGGGCCAGCCAGCTGCACAGAACCCCTGCGACGCTTGGGCGCCCTGCGCTCAGCTAGCCTGCCACTACGGCAGCCTGCCAGCGTTGCCTGGGGTAACCGAGGCCCACTTTCAAAATATTGATCCACAGCGCTGGGCAGGCATGGGAGATGGCACAGAGATGGGCCCCCGTCGTCCTCATGCAAAAGCTCAACGCTCCAGCTCAGGCAGAGCACTGACTGCAGTTGCACGCAAGAAGCCCTGCCAACGCGCCTCTGCTGCCGAGCCAGGCCCGACGTCACGTATTTCCTACTCCGGGACTTCTCCCCTTCCTAACCTTCACACACGCACACTCTTGAGCTGTCAACAACGATCGAGCATTCTAGCCTCGAGCCCCGGAGCCTCTCTTCCATCTCCCAATTTCACCCTCACTTGTCCACGTACCAGAAACATTTGTTTGTTCATCCAGTACTCAGCTCTCCTTCTACGCTTTCGATTCGACTCCTCCACGACTCCTGCTGTCCCTAGCTCACCTCGTCCCGTTCTTCAATCTCAAGAGTCGACTCCCGAGGCTGGACCAGAGGGGACAGACCACATTTCATTCCAGCCGTCAATCCATGAGACACTGAACCGCCCCAGTCGAGTCGAGATGGCTGGATTGGACCCCAATGCCTCTTCCATTACTGTCGCAGGTTCGTCCGCCCTTCTGTCGTCGCCCCCGCCGCCGCCGCCACCCCGGCTTGAACAGCAAACATCGTGTCTGCTCCCCTCGTGTAGACCATGCCGATGCTGACACTTCACAGTTCGAGTCCGTCCTTTCACTATCAGAGAAGCTGCACAACTGTATGCATCCACTCTCCACCCCCCCTCCCCCAAACCTCCCTTCGACTGCGACCACACCGCTCTGGCGTGAAACCACAAACACAGACACTAACGCCCACGGCAGGGTCAAGAACGAAGATGGCACATTATTCTTGGGCGATGGCTCTCTGGCAGCCGCCCCAGCACCGAAATTGAACCAGCGTGGTATTCGAAACATCATCAAAGTCGTGGATGATCGGTGCTTGTGAGTATTGTGCCGCGAGACCATCCTACGCAGCCCTTCACTGTCTGACGAGAACCCATCACAGAGTATTCGACCCTCCTGAAGATAACCCCGTCCAGAAATTCTCCAGATCCGTCGTGCCCGTCGCTGGAAAGAAGGTCAAGGATCAGGTCTTCGCATTCGACCGCATCTTCGACGAGAACGCAAACCAGACCGAAGTCTACGAAGCCACCACAAAGAACCTGCTGGATAGCGTACTGGACGGTTACAATGCTACGGTCTTCGCCTACGGTGCCACGGGGTGTGGCAAGACGCACACGATCACTGGTACTTCTCAACAGCCCGGCATCATATTTCTCACCATGCAAGAACTGTTCGAGAAGATTGCCGATCGGAGCGAGGAGAAGCAGACCGAGGTCACCCTGTCCTATCTCGAGATCTACAACGAGACCATCCGAGACCTGCTGGTGCCAGGCGGCAGCAAGCAGGGCCTCATGCTCCGCGAGGACTCCAGCCAGGCTGTGACGGTGGCCGGTCTGACGAGCCACCGCCCCAAGGACGTCCAAGAAGTCATGGACATGATCGTCCAGGGCAACGCCTACCGGACAGTGTCTCCAACCGCAGCCAACGCGACATCATCACGGTCGCATGCCGTGCTCCAGATCAACCTGGCACAAAAGGACCGTAATGCCGCGGTCAACGAGCCCCACACCATGGCAACCCTCAGCATTATCGATCTTGCCGGCAGTGAGCGCGCCAGTGCGACCTTGAACAGGGGCGAGAGGCTGATCGAGGGTGCGAACATCAACAAGTCCCTGCTCGCCCTCGGCAGCTGTATCAATGCCCTTTGTGATGCACGCAAGAAGAACCACGTACCATACCGGAACAGCAAGCTTACAAGACTGCTCAAGTTCTCCCTGGGTGGGAACTGCAAGACCGTCATGATAGTCTGTGTCAGTCCGTCGAGCGAACACTTTGACGAGACACAAAACACCCTGCGATATGCGAACCGCGCCAAGAACATCCAGACCAAGGTGACCCGGAACGTGTTCAATGTTAATCGCCACGTCAAGGACTTTTTGGTCAAGATCGATGAGCAGATGGCGCTCATCAACCAGCTCAAGGCCCAGCAGAAGGAGGCCGAGGGCATCTTCTTTGCCAAGTTCAAGAAGAACATCGAGAAGAGGCAGCAGGCCTCCCGGGAGGGTGTCCAGCGCGTCCGGGCGGCCTACGACAATGCGTCGGCTGACAGGCAGGACAAGATCAACACCATGAAGAGGCTGAAGCTATTTGAGCGAAGGATAGCTATGCTGTCTGCTTGGATCGGCGCCTTCGACGCCGTCTGTGACTCGCGGGAGGACGAGGAGATGCCACCAAACCTGGCAGCCATGCGCAAGACCGCACAGGGCATCCTGGCGGAGCTCGAGTCTAGCCGGCAGCACATCCACCAGAAACTGGGACGTTCCAACTGGGAGCGGGCGCTCGACTCCGCCCTGCAACATAGCATTCTACAACTCCCATCTGGGGACGGTATCGCCGATTGTGGCGAGGCCGCGTCACTCACCCGTGAAGCCGAAGCCCTGAAGGCCCAGTTCACGCGTGAAGCAAACCAGCAGATCCTAGAGCAGGAGAAAGGAGCGGATGCGGCTGTCGTCCAGGCCCTCCTGAACGCCCAGTTCCAGATGATCTCCTCCATGGCCGATCTGATGGCCCTGGACGAGGAGGACGCCGTCGCGCAGGCAAAGGATATCATCAAGCGCTTGCTTGAGACGGGCTACTCGGCAGCATCTCATGTCATCAAGCCGGATGGCTCCATGATGCCAGCTGAGGTATTTCCGCCCTCCAAGCGGGGGACGCCCAAGAGAAAGAAAGGCTCCAGCATCCACATCAAGGCGATCCCAGCGCCGTCTTTCGTGGCTGCGCCGCCCACGCCCACCACCCATGAACACGCATCTCCCCTTAAGTCTCCCCCGACGCCGGAGGGTCGTCAACACCAAGAAGGGCGTGTCGTTCAGTCCCGCCAAAAAGAGGTCGACCCCGAAGCGGATCGTCCGCTGGCGGGACGACGAGACTGAGGACGGAACCCTCGCGGACTATGACAAGACACCGAAGAAATTTGATCCCAGCCCTAGCCCACAACATGCTACTGCATCGCCAGATACATCCATCCTACCTCGGCCGGCGGTTCCTTCGTACCTCCTTAGCAACGGCGATCCAGCCGCAGATTCGAGCCCCTCGCTCGTACTGCCCGAGACCTCTAACATCCCGACATCAAGACCCAGCAGATTTCAGGCCGGATTCCTGTCGAAGTCGCGATCACCCCAGGGGGCTCGTCACCACTCGCAGGGCCTCCATCGATGCGGCTGAACATCGGAACGGCAGCGGCGGCAACGGGCAAGGACGGCAGCGCCTCTCCACTGCGATCCCTTGATGTGGACAGAACGGGTAACAACCTCTCTCCGCCATCCTCTGGATCCTTGCGGTCAAGTCCGAAGCCACCTAGACTCACTCCGTTGGATGAAAACAGCCCTCCCACTGCGAACGCCAACGCCTCCCTCTCGCCTTCCGCTTCGAATAGTGACTCCGAACCGACCACGACGATTGACGCGACAAAGCTCCGAACCGCTCTTCACCTCGCCAAGAGAAGAGACCGTCTATCCAGCATGGGGAGCACGGCGAGCTCCAGCGCGAAGCGTGTCTCTAGCGTCGGCACCACGGGTGGCATCGATCGCCGCCGCTCCCTCCACCGCGTCTCCTCCTCGTACCCCGGTCCACTTGCCTCGTCCACCAACGGAATCTCCCGACAGCGACGACGAAGTGGATCTACCGAGCAGGCAGCTGGACGACACAAAAGCCCCCCTATGTCGTGTTCTCCTCCGGGAGGAGCTCGCGCCTTCACCGCTGGCCAGGCCAGGCGCATGAACATGGGTGGAAGCATGAGGCTCGACGGCATGATCAGCCCAAAGACCCCCGCAGGCAAGCCCCCGGCCCATGGCGGGATCGATGTGAAGGCTAGAAGAATTACCATCGGGGGCGCCGCCGGTATGCCTGCACCTGGGAAGCGATCAAGCGTGGTGTGGCGATAGGATCAGGACCGCCGCAGAGCTTACCCTTCACTATCTCCGAGGAAGTTGTCCCCCGAGAGGATGACAATGTGACACCTGAGAAGGATGATGCCGGAAGGAGGGGGGGTGGTGGGGGTGGGGAACTCAACTGGGGAGTTCGGTGATGGACATTTGTCTTTCAAAGGGATGTGAGGCCGAGAGAGAGAAGGAGGGGAAGAAAGAAAAAGGAGAGAAAAAGAAGGCTATATCTGCATCTATATCGGTGTTGGGCGGCGTGTCTGCTGGGTTTGACCTGCTATTGCCAGCAAGTGCCCGGTACGGGCTGTATTACGACTGTATTCGTAAGGGTTGGAAACCGGAGTTTAACATACTACTGACGAGTGATTTGATGGCCTGCAACTGCTCTCACAACCTCCCTCTTCACGTGTTGGACTCGAATGTCTCTTGGACGCAGCAGTCCGGGGAGCAGTCAAAGTGGGGCCGCACCGGCCCCGCTGTACAACGGCTTGCATGAATACGCCCTGAGCCGGATCGAGGATGTCTACGGGACAGGACCTGCGTGTTGCAGTATGCAAGAGAGAGACATTGCGTCCGGCTGTCGGGTACATGGCCAATTCAGGGCAATATCTGAATCCGATATGTATCGCTCACACGGTTTGTCTACGTGATTTGTCTACCGATAACACTGAACAAACGATGTGACAGGATCCGACGGGGCCAACTCGTCATCACGAAACGGGGAGTTCAAAACACGCAATGCTGGTGTGGATTTGACGTCGCAGCACCGAGACCCGATTGCCTGGAGTCAAATCTCTAGAGCGAAAACTAATCTGCTGGGCAGGAAGCTGATAAATGGATAGACGAGACGGACAGTGAAGCTCACGCCGAGAAACGGCCATGCGGGCACAAGCACGCCATCGGCAGATCGAATCTCGTCAACTAACACGACGTGTTCTCCAAGCACTACTATGTAGGCTTTTTGCCTTAAGTAGACAGCCCCAAACAGTACGGTGGTATCCAGCAAGCATGGTACGAAGCATGGCAAAGTCACGTCATGGCCTTCTGAGGCGTGCTCGGGTCCCATAACAAATCCCTGGCAGGAGGAGGACCCCCGCATGTTGTTGTGAGCGAGGTCTGGGGCAGTACATATATAAGAAGCTCCGTGATCGCCCTCCGCCTTGTGTTTCTGGGGGTCAGAGAGGTGGGATTCAGACCTCAATTGGAGTGCCCAACTGATCGTCGATACCAGGCCAGAGCATCCTCTCAACAGACAGATCAATACACAACATTACAATGGCACCAGGAGCACTCATCGACGAGGCGAACAGCCCTGCCTCGCTGCGGGTGAAGAACCACAACGCACCCAGGGACATTTTCCCAGACGGTATCCGGACCTCGGGCCAGCACCCTCCTGTCTACGATGACCTCAAGCCGTTCTCCGAGTTCCCAGAGCACATCTCGGGCCCGACTGTCTGGGTCAAGGAAGACTACGAGACCAAACCGGAGAAATGGGTGCACCCTTTTACGGACGAGGAGGTTCAGGAACTCAGCGACACTGCGGACCGCTTCATCGAGTCCGGCACGCCCCTGACGGGTATCTCCAAGGTGCTTCCTCTTTCACCCCTCTCGCGCGACACCTTTTTTTTTTTTTTTTTTTTACCTTCTTCATGTCTCCTCTCAGAGCTGACCACCACTGATGTAGGATAACTTTCCCCTGCCCAAGCTGGGCAAGGTCCTGCAGACCCTCCGCGAAGACCTCCTCAACGGCAAGGGCTTCATCCTCTTCAAGCGCTTCCCAGCGCAGGAGTGGGGTCCCCACAAGAACGCCGTCGCCTACATGGGCCTGGGCACCTACTTGGGCTACTTCATCAGCCAGAATGGCCGCGGCCACGTGCTGGGCCACGTCAAGGACGTCGGCGACGACCCCAAGCAGATCGACCGGGTGCGCATCTACCGCACGACGGCGCGGCAGTTCTTCCACGCGGACCCGGGCGACATCGTGGGCCTGCTGTGCTGCTACCGGGCGCAGGAGGGCGGCGAGAGCGACATCGTGAGCGTGCACCACGTCTGGAACACGCTGCGGCGCGAGGCCCCCGAGGTGGCGGAGCTGCTGGCCAAGCCCGTGTGGTACTTTGACCGCAAGGGCGAGGTCAGCGAGGGCGAGGAGGACTGGATCCGCACGAGCGTCTTCTTCCTCGAGCCGCGCGGGAAGGGGCGCGTGTACTGCAAGTGGGATCCGTACTTTGTCAAGTCCCTCACGCGGTTCAGCGACAAGGGCGTCATCCCGCCGCTGAGCGCCGAGCAGGTGCATGCCCTGACCGTGCTCGAGGAGAAGTGCCAGAGGCTGGCGCTGCATATGGTGCTGGAGGTTGGCGATATCCAGTTCCTGAGTGACGCGCATGTCCTGCATGCTCGGACTGCCTACACGGGTATGTGTTTTTCCTTCTTCTTTTTTTTTTTTGTTCTTGTGACAAGAGGTCGCAGCTGACATCATGTGCCCTGGACAGACTTCCCGCCACCACAGCCTCGCCGCCATCTTCTGCGGCTGTGGCTGGCTACTCCCGAGTCTGAGGGCGGGTGGGCACTACCGTTCCATGATAGCGATGAGAAGAAGCGCGGTGGTATTCAGGTGAACAACAAGCCGCCAATATGCCCTCTGGATGCTGAGTAGGCTCTGGGAGAACCCAAGGATACGTTTAGGTCATCGAAGATAACGGTGACAGACTGTACATGACGCTATGAACACAATACACAACTGTAATCCAGTAGTGGGAATACCACCACCTTGGGGCCGGCAGTAGAGACTGTAAAGCCTGAAGACATGGCTAAAATGAAAAAGAAAAAAAAAAAAAGAGAGAGAGAGAGAGAGGGTTTACCAGAAGAAACATGAACGGTCGTCTCCCGTCCCTTATTTGATTAGTGACTACTGGCCCTCGGCAGAGACATGCCAACCGACCGCTCTTTTACGCCCCTGTGACTTATCAAGGATAGCATCGAACTATATGGGCTATTTCTACTTGGGATCATGAAGAAGGGCCCCAGACTCGGCTGGCGAAAGATAGCCTGAGGTCTTGTGCATCGTATACACACGCAGGTAAGCAGTATAATCCACTCCGAGACACTGTCTCCGAATCTTTCTGTAAATATAGTCTGTGCAACACTTTGTGTGCAAGATTCTCAGCCTATGTATGACGTCCTATAATGTAGATCACGCATTTCCAGCATGCGCTGAGGATGACCATTCCCTTAGTGCTTCCTTGGCTCAAGTGCGAAAGAACATGCAGGCTAGACGCGGGAGCACACAATCTCTTCCCAGCTGAACTGCAGGAAGAACAAGGATCGTGCACCAACCCCTCGGTGTCTTGCACCTATGGCACTCGAGTGTTCTCCGCCCCCGATTCAACTCTCGCCCCCAAGCCACACCCAAGCGCCTCACCCTCCGAGACACCTGGAGGCTTGAGCTTGACCAAAGCCAAGCATTGGTTAGTCCTGCCATGCAGCAGAAGCCCGAGGCAGATGATCAGACTTCTAGGTCGATAGCGGGTGGGGGCCGCATTTATCAGATGTGGCTGCTAGCATGATACGATGCTACTGATTGATCCTCCTCTAGTACAAGTGCTCAGACGATCCTGTGTTCTTTCGCTGTGCCTCCTGCCTGTACCCACCATCTCTTTGCCTCTTCATCCACAATGAGCTCGCCCTTGGCTTCCTTGTACTCCGGGGTTGACCTTTGCGCGGTGCCATGCCAAGCCCCTCCTGATGGACACACCAGCAATCTTCAAAGACCCGCCAACATTGGCGGGACTTGTCATCTCTATTACCACAATAACGACTACGTTGGCATGCATCTTTGTCATTGGAAGAGTACGGGCGAACATAAAGAGACTGACTTGGAGTGACGGTAGGTCATCTGGACACGTACACACTTACAGCAGAGGAGGTGATCGGACAACTGACGTTGAATGCACAGCTCTCGCTGCCCTGGCACTTCTTATTGGCATTACGGAGCTGATACCCCTTATGCTGTGTGAGAACCTGAGCTTCTTGATCCACTGTGAGACTTGAACCACCAGTGGCTGACGGACGAGCCCTGCAGCGCTTAAGCATGGGTACTACCGTCACATGTGGGACCTACCATTATGCTGGCTCGATGGCTCGTTTATGAAGGTATGGAAATAAATTTCGCCTGAGAGTTCCAGAGGGGAATCATCTCGAGCTTCCTCAAAAGTGACTGGTCACTACTAACGGCAAGACCAGTTGGAATTTGTGCTCGGAGTCTTGTTCGCCACTGTGCTATTCCTAGCAAAGACCGCAACCTTGTTGCTATTCTACGATATCTTCCAGATCTCCAAAGCCATGCGTCTGGCGATCCAAACCGGCCTCTCCATCAACTTTGCCATGTACGCGGCATCAATAGTCATATTCTCGTATTACCTTGCGCCTCACATCGGTCAGACGTGGGACGAGGCCATGGTTAACGAGATGCATCATTCAACACAGGATCCGGTAACCGAATTTGGGGTGGTCATGGCCTCCTCTGGTGTAATGCTGGATATTTACATCTTCATCCTGCCATTACCAGTGATCTCAAGGCTGCAAATGTCTTCCAGGCGCCGGATACAGGTCATGCTTGTTTTCTTCACGGCTCTCCTGTAAGCTCCTGATAATCGCCCTCCCGCACACACAGCCTGCTAACCAAGTCATGCATTCAGCGGTGTCGTAGCAAGCGTGGCGTCCCTCGTCTACAGATCCAAAATGATTACCGACAGCGACAAGTCGTGGTACACAGGTTTATTCATGCTCTGCGTGTGAGTGTCGCCCAGCCATGAAGTTAAAACTGGTCGGGCTAGTACTAGCTGATGCTGACGCACCCTTAAATTTAACAGCCAGGTTGAAAAGAATGTGGCTATCATCGTCTCGTCAGCACCAGGATTCGCTAGTTTTATGCGAACGCACGCCGCCGAATCGAGGCTGGTCACATATCTGCGCGTAACCATGAGCGATCTTACGAGCAACATGTCCCATGGCACGAGCCGACACTTGGTCAATGGTGTCTCGAACCCACCGCGGCCAGGCAGCGAGAACCAGCACGACCGTGAGGATAGCGAGGACTCAGAGTACAGCGAGATAAAAGGGACATGGCTGGTGGATACACAAGGGACTGTCCAACATGGGACGGTCAGCTACATATAATGTCAAGATGGTGATGGCGCAACAGCTCGTTGAAGTTGAATTAGCTCACCGGCCTGATGAGCGAGCTGTTATTACAACATTAAGTTGCGGAAATCAATATACAGTTAGTTTTCTGTCGTCCTTGGATCCGTTCAAGACGTGCACTCCTCCTGCATTCTCGTACATAGGCTCCCCATTGCACGCCTGCATCCCAAGCTCTCCAAGTTTGCCATTCTGTAGTCTACGAGAAACCCCAGTCTATTGCCATTCATAGTTTTACCTGCTTGGTCTAGTTGGTATCGTGAAAAGTGCGAGCTACAAGCCTCAAGGTATTCTAAGCCAAACATGATTCCGCCCAGGGACAGGTTGGTAGAATCAGACGTATGGTGGTGATGGTCGAAAATTGTTGAAATCGAGAATTTCTCTTCTCTCTGGGGTAGCTGACCGGCTATGCATCCATTCTGGAGGCATGATATCGCATCCTTTCAGGCTTTGGTGTTTCTGTAAAGAGAACTTAGCATCCAGTCTAGTGTGGGCATCTGGTGATGGGCGTCTAGCTTAAACTTACACGCAGGACTGACCACGTCGTATATGCTAGGCCACAGGTGCAGCGATAATTTCTCTCCAGGTGGGTGCTCCTGTGCTTCTTCAAGGCTCCGTTGTTCTTGAAGCTCTGTAGGCACTGGTCGCATATATACCGGACAGGCTCCGATGTAAGCACCCTGAGCGTCGGATCGTTTTGGAAGGTCGCGTGTGGCCCAGCGCTAGGCGGTACGCTGAACGAGCTGCTGCTGCTGCTCGGGCTCCTCGAAACATGTTGGAAGTCGGGAGAACTATTGGATCGCAGGATCCGGCCTGTGGATAGCGGAGGTGGTAATAAGCGAGTACCCGGAACTCCGAGGCTCTGCCGTCGCATCAACTCGGTGGTAGGTGTCAAAGACGAGAGACGTTGCCGTGTGATTCCATCTCGATGTGCCCTGTGTGCATGCCGCAGTCTTTCTCTCATCCATGGATCGGGCTCCGGCGCCGGAGTGACAACACGTGCGACCTCGTCTCTGATTAAAGACAGTGACGGTCGTCGTTCTGGAGGTGGGAGCGAGCCCAAGGGTTCAGGCAAGATGAACGGTAGAGGCTGGACTGTCTGCAAGGCCCTGGACGCAACGCCCGGGGCTGCATGATCTCGACTTCTGATCTCCATTCTGGATTCCGTATGTTGTTGGCACCTGTATTATATCTCCGATTCCTCTTGGTGGTTCTTTTTTCTCTTTCTTTCTCTGTTTTTTTGCTGGCAGCTTTTTTGCGGCGAAGGTCTTGCCTCGAGCTTTGACAAACGGATGATTCGATAATTACTCCAAGTCAGGCGTAAAAACGTCATACACAAAGACCTCAGACGACCAACCCCGATTTGTGCCCAACACGTGGCTGTGTCCAACGTTTTGATAACATGAAACCTTGTAGAGATCTTGACATCTGAGTGGATCGGCTCTGTTCTGAGCCTCACCCGTACCCGTACCAGGCATGAATTCCTACCAACTCCTTCCTCACCCATGTCTCCTTCTAGCTATTTGCAGTAGTTCCACCCATTAGTAGCCAAAGCCAGACCGTTGCACTTCACCCATACCACGTAGCATTCCGGGCAAGTCACCCCTGACCCGCGGTGGGCCGGGATCTTCATGGTCGTTCACGAGTGCGTTCCTGCTTGGGAATCCTGCAGTGATGCTTGCTCACATGAGCGCGGAACGACAGGGGCGACAAAACCTTGTGCAGCCGAAGGAACATCGAACGGGCCGTCTTATGCAGCGATCCACCAACATCACCAACATATTGAGGGCGGATTCGACCAGGCGCTTAGCCGAACTGCACAAGGCTCTCTTGGGAAACAAAGTTATCCTTTATCTCCAGGGAGTTCTTCCTTCCGTTGGATGTTGAGGAGCATGAATCTCCGGACGGGTGAGTCGTAGCCGCTGTCTGTGATGGGTGTCCTCGGTCGTCTCTTCGTCTGCTCCGCTGCATCTGCCCCCCCCACCAGGGCCCGAGCTTCTTTGATGACCTCAAGACGTTGGTACTGTACCCCTCCGTGAACCTTGGGACGGAACGCTCACTCGAGCTTGGGGGGGCTGGGCGAAGAAGCTCAAGGAAGAATCAGGGATTCGGACCGAATTCCATTCAGAGTTTCATGAGTCGTCAACCTCCGTTCAGTCGTGTCGGCCAAGGTGAAGGAAAGGGTCACAGCCGAGGGAACTTGATGTGGCACCCCTTGCCTGAGTAATCTCCCTGCTTTGCTGATGAGAATATAGCATATCTACCCCTCCTCATCGCGCATCTCTCGAAACTAGGAAAACACCGATATCATAAAATTTGGTTGTTTTTTTTTTCTGATTTTCTCTTTCTCTTTCTTCCAGATGCAAAGAAGGGTGTGTCGTCTTTCATGCTGCCCAGTATCGCGCTCTCGCACAGGGCCGTGTTCCGGTATGCGACCCCCAAGCTGTAGCCATGACCCCTTGCAAAGGCGACCCTTTCGGAAGCTTATTTCCTTGAGTTATTTCCATCAATGTTTGCATTGCCCCCGTCTACCATCCTCGGGAATGTTCACCGGCCGATGTCGTGCTTGTCATGAGTCCGAAGGATCAAAGTCCGACCCATCAAGATCGGCAGCGGTGTCTTTTACCAGGCTTTCCACCGTGTCATTTTGACCAGCCTGCACTACCATCTAAAGTCATCCAAAGTTTAGATCGGTCTGAATCATGCCTTAGCGAGTAGATGGAGAGGATGACAGGGCTGTAAGTTTAGTATTTTGATGATGACGGTGCATGCGACATGACGTTTTTCGCTTCAGCTTTTGATGGCGAAATGAGCCTGCAATCATTATTCATTACCCACGATGCCTCTATTTGTGTTACTGTCTACCCTTACACACCACAGACAAGATTGGCGCGCACCCGAGCATCTCTCCAGTTCGATCAAGCACCTCTGCTGAACTCATCCCTTCCGCCTCAAGGCCTCCTCCCCGAAGAAGATCACTACCACACATACGAGGACCCAGGGGATGACCCTGCCCAGCCAGCCCTGGAGCAGGTACAACACCTTCCACAGCAGGTTCCAGCCACACCCGGCAAAGCTCATCCCATAGCACACGTCCTGTATCTCCTGCCCCGCCATGAGGTACAGGATCTGACGTCCGGTGAAGTAGAAGTGGTACAACGCGCAGAGGCCCAAGGTGATGATGCACAGCTCCCGGAACGTCATCTGCTCGGGGTGCTGGACGAGCCGTGAGAAGTGGTACAGCTCGAAGCTGAAGAAGTTCCTGCGCCGGCGGGGCATGATGCGGCCATTTTGGATCGACGCGCCTGATGAGGACATGTTGGAGTCGTGGTTGAGTCTGAGGGGAGGGCGGCGCGGCATGCGAGGGTCGACGCAGCCGTAGGCGGTGTTGCAAGGCATGGCTGACTGACGTTTTTGTGGTAGAGAGGTATGAGGCAGAGAGTCTTTCTTATCACAATGGCCTGGACAGCTGAGGTCGCAAGGGGCTGGGTGAGGTGGGGGCCACCCAAGGCAGGTTCTGGTGATGCGCAGGGAGAAAGGTGCCTGCCGTTGGGTGAAGATTGAGAAGGGATTCAAGATATTGATATGATCTCTTATATGCAGTCAGACGGGCAGCATCGCCCCGACTTGTCGTCAAAAGTTGTGGCGAATCGCGATGTACGAAGGGCATTTGTGTGTGGTGACTCGCAAAAGTGGGAGGTTTGCTGCCTGGAGGATCCGAGATTGCTACGCCGCAACGGAATGAGCACGGCCGAGAGTGGTTAAGCTTGTCAGCCTCAGCCAGGTTATTGATATTGGGCTAGGCAGCACGCAGTGGATTTGACAGTCTGTCAGCTGCCTGAACTACTTAAAAATACTCTTGTCGCATGTCGACTGGAGTAATAGTTTACTCGTCTTGAACACCATGCCAGATATTCATATCTTCGTTATGGATTTATGGGAGGTGAAGTGTGCCTGCCATATGCCATTGATGCCTGACTGTTAATGTTGCGAGCGTTTTCTATTACATGCAGCAGCACAACAGAATGCACCCCTAAAAATGATTCAAATCATTATAAGCTGGCTTGATGGGGCATTGATTGCATTGTGGTCATGACGGGTTAGGTTAGCTCACCCACTGGAGCTGGTAGACACTTCAAAGTGCTACTGAATGGTTGAGAGTTATGATTCAAGAAATACGCTATGCATTTAATTAGATGGACAATTCGCACCAGTCGAAAGAATCTCTACTCTTGCTTTAGTCCAGCCAGACGAAGAGTGTCTAAGTAATTGGCAATCCCCCTCAGCCTTGATAGACCTTGGGCCTCGCAATTTTTCATGCAACACCCGCCTATCCACCTGACAACTCCAAATGCTAATTCTACCCGTAGCAAGAATCCTGCAAACCATGAGGCAATCGGCATTACAGCTTATTACCATCTATCTACCAAAGCCTTACGGCTCAGAAGTCAAGAAGAGCAGCATGGAAGAGTGGGTCCTCTGTCCTCTGGAAAATATGGAGGCTATTGCGTGATCGGTCGCAGCATTGTACAAATTCTTTCCGCACTACGAATTTGCTGCGCGATCTCGTAATGAATTGCTGAAGCGGTCCATGGAGGTCCCGCGCATTACGTTTGAAAATAGAAGCCCCGAGATGGAACAGGAAAAAAATACAAGACGACAAGTCGTTGACATTTAGATGGAAGACTCAACCTCCCTCCTCGCCAAGGGCACATCACCAGCACGAGACTACGGCACCTGTACCACCGCTGCCGCCGAGATGGGGTCTCCAAATCCCGACTCGTCCAGCACCCACGATGCGGACAGAGACAGCGAACAAGCCCGCCCGCCGGCGAAGGCACTCGGCTCTGCCTTTCGCTCTGTTCCGTTCCAGATCGCCGTCGCCAGCGGTGTCTCTTTCACGGCACCAGGCATGTGGGACGCACTCAATAATCTGGGCGCGGGAGGAGCTGCAGAGCCATATGCTGTGTCTGCGGCCAACGCCTTGGTATATGGTCTCTTCTTCATCGTCTGCATCACTGCCGGAGCAATCAACAACCGAATCGGTCTGCGGAACGGCCTGGCGCTCGGGGCCGTGGGCTATCCTCTGTACGGCGCCGGTCTCTATGTCAACAATGTCAGGGCGGTCACCTGGTTCATGCTGTTCGGCAGCGCGCTGTGCGGTCTGTCAGCGGGGTTCTTTTGGGCTGCCGAGGCTGCCATCATCATCGGCTATCCCAGCCCGGGTGACAGGGCCTTCTATCTGGCCATCTGGCAGACGGCAAAGGCGGCCGGTCCCATCGTCGGAGGAGCCATCAACCTCAGCCTGAACGCGCAGACGTCCACCTCAGGCTCGGTCAGCTCCTCGACGTATATTGCCTTTATTGTGATCATGTGCTTAGGCCTCCCGATTGCACTCTGCCTGAGCCCAGCCGAGAAGGTCTGGCGTAGAGACGGGACCCGGGTCCTCATCGACAGGGCACCCACCCTCGCAGCTGAGTTCAAAGCGGTATTTGATCTGTTGAAATCACGGCGGATACTCCTTCTTCTCCCGGCCTTCTTCATCAGCTACTTTTATAACGGTCTTCTCAGCACCTGGCTCACAGACTACTTCACCGTCCGGTCCCGGGCCTTCTCCTCCTTCTCCACCAATTTTGCGGGTATCTTCAGCTCTTTTCTCATCGCCGCGCTCCTGGACCGCCAAGATATTCACATAAAGACCAGGGCCAGGCTTGCCTTCTCATCCATCGTCCTGGTCCTGACGGGCACGTGGATCTGGGCCATCATCCTCCAGAAACAATACTACGACGCACCCACCAGCCCCATCTTTGACTGGTTCACCAGCGGCTTCAACGCTTCCTATGCCCTCGTCTTCTTCTGGACGTTCGCGGGCCAGGCTTTTCAGCAGTTCTTGTACTGGCTGGTAGGGCAGTACACCACGGACCTGTCCTCCGTGTCGCGGCACACGGGTATCCTGCGGGGCTTTGAGGCGCTGGGCCAGACGGTCGCGTGGGCTATGCAGTCTGAGGCGAACGTCAATCACTTTGTCAGCATCGGGGTGAATTTTGGAGTTCTTCTCATCAGCATTGTGCCGACTTGGGTGGTCTTATCGGAGCTGGAGCAGGGCCAGGAAACGAGGGTCCTAAGGGAAGATACAATAGATGATGGGAATTCAACCAAGCCATAGCATAAAAGCTAGTACAGAAACTATCCATTCTTCACTCTTCAATGGGATTTCAAACTTACTGTAGAAGCACATTGGCTGCAGTGTGGTCTGCTGAAGTCCCAGATAAATAGCGAATGAGAAGAAAACCGTTGAGATCATGGCTGGAATATTCGGGCGATTCTGTTGCTTTTGTAATTTTCAAATTTCCCAAGAATGCTCGTATGTTAAAGGATATCTTAAAACATGTCTGGCAGTAGAAAAAACTTCGCCCTCTCAGACAGTGTTGGAATTATCAGAAATATAGCTGGACCATCAAAAGGATATATCTTGGGTGTTCCTGCTTCAGATTAACGACGCTGTAAGGACTGTGGATGGAAAGAAGACCAACAGCTGACTGCAAAAGGAAAATACCATGAACATCATTGCTTTATCCAGACAGACTGTTGTATTGTATCCTCATCGTTTTGTACTAAGCTCGTGGCTGTTCGGTCCGTGATAATGCGACTGCAGTGTATGAATGTCTGATGGACACGATGTTTATGCTTGGAGGGTCGTAGTGTCAACAGACATCGCAGGGGAGACACACTTTCTATATATGGGTCGTCCAGATGGCTGAATGCTGTTATTGTCATCGAGTACAAAATTCGCGGCGCTGTTGACTCGGTTAGGTGACTGCCTCGTGTATAGTCCGTGATTGATTGTGTTTGATGAGGGTGAAGAGGGGGTGTAATCGCGGTCGAAAAAGATCTCAGACGAGTAGTTGGTGGCATTGGACGGACTTCGAGATGGAGTAGGGTGTAGTGACTGTAAAGTTCTGCGAGGTTGTTGAAAAGATGGGCTGCTCTTCAGAGGTACTTTTCATATTGTTCATTTGAGTATCCCCTTGCACGTCTCTGTGATGTCTCAATATCGTCAAGTTTTCTCGTAAAAGTATTCTCTGCTGTGCTGTTGATTAAATTAATTAAATATTCAGTACTGTGAATCCATGCGTGGGCTGAAAGGGGGACGTGCGGTGTATATACATACGTGTGGTTGATGCAGGTGTTGTGATAATAGCACGAGGAGGACTGGGTCGAGGACAACGTGGGTGGTGAAGCTCTGCGAGCGTTGAGCAAGATGTAGATGGTGATAGCACACGTTCCAACGAGAGGCGTGCCTTGCACCAGAAGGGGCGCCGTCGTGGGTGGCAGGCAAGCACCAAGTGAAGCTGGGTACGTACCTAAGATAGCAGATATATAAGGGCAAGTTTCAGCTGCACCGTCAAGGCTGAAAATGAAAGGTCTGGTCGATCGGAGTAAATGGCCTAACGGTAGTTTGCAACGATTAAAAACACCTCCACCCGCTTCTCCTTCGGGATACAGGCTGGAGTGTTTCTCGGCACGTCTGAGTCCAACTCTCAGGCTCGTCGGGTGCCTTTTGCATTTTTTATCTACTGTGACGATTGAGGGCTTCTTTTTGATATACTTTTCTTTTATTTAAATGCCCTCTTCGTGGTGGTGGTGAAAAAAGAATCGTAAAACGCCAAAAATAACGTGTTTGGGTTGGTTTCGAACACCCCCAACTTGGCCGTGCAGGACCACAGCCTCCACTAAGCTACCGCACACACAGAGGCCGCAGGCAGCACAGTGCCTAGCTCATGACATGTTGCCCGCGGTGGGGTCGCTTTCTCAATACCAAGTGGCTCTGCACGCTGCGTTGAGAGCATCGTCGTCCCAGGAGATGACGAGGCTGTGACGAGGTGGACGACCATATCTTCCTGACAAGACCGTACTGGCAAGGCAAGAGACGTGTCACACAGGCGAGGACCACGAATGATTTATTGTGATTTATTCGTCATAACAGAGATACTACGATTGTTTCTTGTCTCAATCAGATATATTGTGAAGTGAGCTGACCCGAGTCTGGTCGTTGTTGGGGATATGTTCTCTGCTCTCCTCGGGGCAAACCGGGACGCCAGCAAGCCAAAAAATAATATATCACATCCATACTGCTGCACCTGGAAACAGTCAAGAGTGACGGCATATCTATAAATTGTTGATGAAGAGTTCTATTATTTGTTGTCTCATCACTCTCGGTTGCTCAACGATGCAGAAATGCCCTCCACCAGAGGCAAGAGGCCGCACGATATCTCGTTCCGCCGTCGAGCTTCAATATTCGATCTTGCGGAAGTCGGACGGGTACCGAGGAAAATGCGAACTGAGCTAGGTGCTACAGCGGGATGAACGTGGGTTGTTCCACGTCCCAAGCCGTGTTGACCCTCTTGTGGGAGGTGTTCAATGCTTTGGTGCGCACTGCACCCTCTCGCGTCCTGCCAGATGTCGAAAGATATTGGTTTGGGCCCAAGGACATGTCATCCACCCAGTAATGACTCAACGTCTGCATACTCATGATAACTCCAGGTGCGCTAGGAGCTGTATTCCTCCACTCAAGAACCCTAGCTTCCTCCAGCTCTTGCTCTAACCCCGATGTTGCCTGTCGTCGCCACCAATCCTCTCAAGAGCCTCCAGCATCACGACCGAGTTTCCGCGGATCACCTGCATGGACAATTAGCCTCGTATGAAAGATGCAATTGCGATCCAACAGAGTTATATACGCACGACCATGCCGAGCCGGACCTTTTCGCCGCCATCCTTCTCCTCGACAGCCTCGTCCAGGACAATGTTCAGGAAGACGTCGTAGCCGCGCAGAACACCGATGACCTTGCGGCTGCCGTTCAGCTGCACGAACAGCCTCTTGTCGAGGTACTGTAGAAGTCACTGTTAGCATGCGCCGTTCGACTTGAAACTTGTAGCAGCCAAAAGCTGAGCCTCCCAAGGCAGCGCAGGCATGCGCGCCTGTTTAGTGGTGGAAGGAGGCTGGGCACCGCGGAGCAGGAGCGCCTAGGGGTATTGAAGGTCCATCCGAGCATACCTTTTTCAATTCTGGCTGAGCGGGAGCCATCTTGCCGTACTGCGGGTGTTGAAGACGACTTGGGTTGGCTGATGTGTCGTTGGAACAAGCTCCGTCATGTTAGACGCGCCGCGGTCAAAACTACGAGTCGTCGGCTAAATGTCGGCAGAACCGATAGGCGTCTGATAAGACAGGCTTGCCTGCCCACTGGCAATACAGGTCGGACCGCAACTGAACTTCGACGATTAAATCGCCTGGTCTTCTGCAACAAGCACCTCCACAAGACCGCCAGAACAATGTTTGGGGCAAAGAGGAAACCGAGGAAGATCCAGGTGTCGGAGGAAAATGAAGACCACACCGAGGCCCCTCCCGTACCTCCTCAAGATGAGCCCATGAATGACGGTAAGTCGCCTCTGCAACTTTCCCAAAGTCCAGCACGGTTTGCTGATGTTCCTTCTCCCTCCCAAAGGCAGTTAAGCTGACGCGCATCTCTCTCTCTCTCTCTCCTATAGCCCCTCCCACAATCACAAGTTCCTCCTCCGTCAGGTTCACCCGCCGCCCCGTCAAGTCCTCCTCCCTCCGTCGAAGCATCAACATCAACGACGACGAAGATGGCGGGTCTGGCACGACTTCCGCCGCCGCGACCGCAGACGAGGACAACGACGACGAAAACCGCCCGGCCGTGATACGCCCTGCCGTAAACCGTCCCGGGTCCACCAAGCTGAAGAAGAAGGCCTCCTCTTCGCGCCTCTCCTTCGGCGTCACCGAGGATGCAGGCGACACGCCCGACCCCCAACCCTTCACGCCCAAGAAGAACCCCGCCGCCGCGACCCTCGCCCAGCGCGCGACGGAGAATAATGCAGCCCGTGCGTCCGTCTCCAGCCGAAGCTTGCCGACGCGGTCCTTTGGCGCGGAGCAGGAGCGGCCGTCGTATAGTAGGGAGTACCTTGAGGAGCTGCAGTCGTCCACGCCGAACACTCCGCAAAACCTAGAGACGCTGCGAATCCATGATGATGACTCGGAGGCCATGTCGATCGACGCTGCAGAGCTGGAAGGAGCCGTGTTCGTTCCTTCAGCGGACCTCCCACTCTCTACTACCGGTACGACGAGTGGACATATTCCCTCGACGGCCGAGGTTAGAGAGAAGAAGGAGAGGCGGGCGAGACTTGCCAAGGAAGGCAATGCCTACAAGTCAGATGACGAAGACGACGACGGCTACATCTCTCTGCTCCCAAAGAAGAAGAAGGACGACACCCGACTTATTGCCGAAGACGAAGACCTGGGTGAGGGCTACGACGAGTTCGTCGAGGATGGACGGCTCGAGCTCGGGAAGCGGGGCGAGAAGGAGGCGAGGAGGCGACATAGGCGGGAGATGGCGGAGCTGATCAACGCCGCAGAGGGGGCATCAGAAGACGAAGACACGGACTCGGACGCCGAGCGGAAAGCGGCGTATGAGGAAGCGCAAACCAGGGCAGCCATGGACGGCCTGCACCGCCTCGCCGACGAGGAAGATATCGGCGGGGTGGGGAGGCTGGTGATCCCGAAGATGAAGCCCCTGCCAGAGCTGGGGGACAGCCTGGCGCGGATGAGGGAGCTGGTTAGGGAGATGGAGGAGCAGGTCGCCACGAAGCGGAAACGGATCGAGGGCATCGAGAAGGAGAAGAAAGAGATACTGGACAGGGAGAGGGAGGTTCAGGACGTCCTCAACCAGGCCGGACTGAAATATCAGTCTGCCATGGGCATCAAGAGCGAGCACACGGTGGATCCGGTGACGCTGGCGGCGCAGTCGCCACTGCGGACCGGCGCTCCCGGTGCGCAGATACGCCCCGAAGAAAGGGGCCTGGAAAGCTTCGGGACGCCCACGAGAGTAGCCCAAGATGGTGGTGATGATGCAATGGAGGAATGATACCCAACGGTCCGATAGGAAAGAGGCCACAGAATCAAATAACAAACACCGTTGGTGGACGTTCTGAGAACTCCGTTATGTTTCTGTATCTAACAGGAAGATGCTGAACGAGAATGTGCTTCCCATGCTAACGCCGCAATAGCAGTACACCAACAATATGATACATCCCCCCTCAAGGCAGTCCTGCCCCGTGCCCCACCTCCTGTTGTGCCTCCGTTTTTTCACCTTTCTCTAAGATGTGATCAGCCGGCAGCCTTGATTTAGTTGCCCTCGATATGCCCTTTGCCCACCTTAGTCTCCTAGACCCCCACGTGTCTCGTTTACTTTGACCTCGACACACCAGCGCCAATAACGCCTGGTAGCTTCTCCTCGCCTACGTTGAACAACATGGCGATCGACCCCGTCACCAGTCCCACAAGGATGATAGTTGTCCCAACCAGCAGCCAGAAAGGAGAGCTGACGTCAATCTTCTGGCAGTAAGCTCCGCCCCAGTGAGTGTGCTGGTCAGCTTCCTCGTTGTCCGGGTTTGTCCTGGTGAACTCGCAGTAGCACACGAAGCACTTGCTGTCGCCCTCCTTGCCGTTCTCGGTGTTCTCGGCGTACTTGTCCTTGCACAGCCCGTGACCCGTGCAGTTGTTGGTGGCGGTCACGCAGCTGTTGTAGGTTGAGAAGCAGCCAAGATTCATCTTGGCCGGGGAGGCGAGCAGGGTGGAAGGCGAGGAGGATACATCCTCGTCGTTGCTGCTAGGTACGACAACAGGTTTGGCTTGGATGTCGCTGATGGGCATCTCGACGCGACGGCGGAGCTCACTGGGAGCATCGGTTGCCCAGGAGGCATGCTTAGAAGAGCGGCTGCTCTCGGGCAGGAGGATGAGGACTGTCTCGAGGGTGCCGGAGGAAACGGCGCTGCGGAGCGGCTTGATGTTGTCGGTAAGCACGTTGAGGGTGCTCGGGCTCTGCCGGGCGGAGGTCAGCAACGCAGCCTGGGTACAGACAGGACTGGATTCGAGATAGAACTCACCTTGCCAACGTCATACTTTACAACGAGAGATAGACCATTCCAGCAGCTATCGTAAGGGTTGATGGCAGCAGTGACATCGCAGGATCCTGCGACAGATGACAGCTCGACGTCGACGAGGTGTTTGTTGGCCTTGGCCGATGGAGGATCGGCTATGGTGAATGCAGGCTTGGATCCTTGGGCCTTGAGTTCCTTTCTCAGGTTCTTTGCATTGCTCTCGTCGATGCCCTCGAGCATGATGACCAGCTGTGAGGGAGTGACGCCCCTAGCTGACGAGGAGGCGGCATCCCCAAACAGCGGCTTGGGTGGCCTTCCATATTGCGAGATGTATGAGAGGGCGTCATCGGTAGTGATAGACTCCGGCAGGTCACCAAGGTCTGTCTGGCCGCCGACTCTCGAGAGCACGATATCCCTGGCTACCTGTCGCGGTATGTGAGGATTCGAGGAGGAGGCTGATGGAGTTGATTTCGAGAGGATGTAAACCTCGGCGGGTTCGCTCGCTGCAGCACTGGCAAGACCTGCAAGGCCAGCGACTGCTAGCCTGCTGAGGAGTCTCATGTTGAAAGCTGGACTGTTGACGCCTTGGTGGATAGGAGGTGGCGAGGTCGGCGATGGTTGTTGACGGCGATGAGTGGGTGAGGCCAGGTCGTTGAAGGAGCTTGTCGAGCTGCGCGTATGACGCCGAAGATAGTAGCAACTAAACAGCAGGATCCCTGAGTTGGTCCGTGTTGAGAGGTGTGGAGGTACGTACCTCGTGGTTGGGCGGGAGTCTCTTAATCAGCGATAAGGCTCTGCTGCGTGACATGGGTTATGTCCCCTCCAGGCACACTTGCCTTTGTCACTTTACCCTGGACGCTGCATGTCGACGTCGAGTCTAGTTCAATACACTGCATAGCGCTGCATTTTCGCCTCTGCCCGACCACGACTTTTCTTCTTTTTTTCGATTCTCTCCCCATATTCTTCTTCTTCTTTTTCAGTCCATCGTTTATTCAAGTCGGCCCAGACAGAGGCTGGAATCCCCACCGCGGCCGCCTGCCCCTTCAGCCTCCATTGATTCTCATCCACCACGCGACAGTCACACAAGCCCCGCCGAACAGAGTCGGGCGCTCGATTCGGAGGGACGAGCGAGGTCCGTAGACGCCGGCTCAACGGGATCCCTCCAGGGGTCTGGAGTGATTTGTGCCGTGGTCGCCTGCACTTGGCGCACCTTCTGTTCCTGCAACGTCACTTCTCCCGACCAGAGCACTCGCGGCGGAGTTCTGGGACCATGCTTCGTCAAGCACTCAACCGGAGTCCAGGCCGGGCATGGGTAACGCCTAGGATCGCTGGCGCGGTCTCCTCTGGCGAGCAGGTCACCCTACACCAGGTCAAGATACAGTCCAGGAGGGGCCTGATCAGGTTCGTCTACATCTTGCCTCCCGCTTACTGCCCTGGCCGCTTGCTGACGACAGCCCGGATTCAGAAAAGCTGCGACCTACGGCATGATCGCCGGTGTCTGTCTCTACGTCTGGGACGAGATAGCCTTCCTCCCTCTCAAGAACCTCGACCCTCGTCCGTTACCCAAAGGCCTCGAGGAGGAAGTCGAGCCCTTGTTCGTTCCCTTCCCCTTCACTGAGAAGCAGGTCCAGCCCGCCCCCTACGCTGGCGCCGGGGAGGAATGGCAGAGCTTCATCGAGTTCAACAAGGACGACAAGCTACGGCAGAGGGTGAAGGACGATCTCAGCACCATGGTCAGAAAGGCTGCTGAGAAGAACAGCTTCTTGAAGAAATGGACAAAAGACAGGAGAGGGCTTCAAGCTGGGTCCTACATGGTTAATAATGACGTTCCCGGAGAAGCCACCGCCTGAGTTCATTCGATGGGGGTACGTTACTCCAGACCCTGTTGCGGGGTAGGCCTCTTGTTGGACACAGACTAATCAGTGCCTGCAGCATGGAATGGAACGACGAAGGTCTCGTCGTGAAGACACAAAAGGTCGACGCTAGAACGAAGGCCCTGCTCGATCGGGTCCTCGTGCCGTACCCTGTTGCCAGCGCCTCCTACGCCTTCGCTAAGGCCATGGTAAAACAGAACGTGTCCAAAGTTGCCAAGTATTTCGGATATCAATCAGGGGGCAAAGAGATCAACACGTCAGGGCCCCATCCGGACATCGCGAAGACCCTCAACAAATTAGGCGCGCGACAGACTGCGGATGGCAGCACAGCAGCGAGTTCGTCATCTGCTGCTTCTACCGCCACTTCAGCTTCCACATCCGAGTCCGAGGCATCGCCGCCCTCGAACCCCGCAACGGTCGGCAAATCTGAATCATCCAAGGATGCGGGCAGATCTCTGACAAAAGAGAACATTCCGTACTACTCAGAATTGGTTGGCAAGGGGTCAGGCCCCTGGATGGCCTTCATCGCGACTTATAAGCAAGCATGGAAGCCACTTCGATACTATCCACCACGAGGGTCGGTTGCAGTGCACGGAATGATCGCTCTGGATTCGCCCAAGGGACGGGTATTCATCGACGTGTTTGCATGGTATCACCCAAAGACAGACTCGTTCCATCAGGATTCAGTCACAATGAACCTGCGGTCGATAAGTCCTTACAACCAGAGGCCCAGGCGGTAGGATATGCGAACTCAACGCCTAGAGGCTCAACTCCGTCATATTCATTTGGAGCGTGATTGATCATCGGATAGAAATGGGATTTTGATGAAACGAGATACCTTGGGCGGCGTCATGGCACGGTACGGCATGGATAGGAACACTACATTATCGGTTCATTCCCAGTTGGTTTGACTTGGGCGCGACTGTCCTTTTTCTCATGACTTTCGGGTACCACATAGGGGAGCGTATGATCTTAGACCGCAGAATAGTGAACAGACCACGGCATTCACACTAAGACTAGGTAGAGGGCCTTACGGCCCACCATCTCAAGCTTCTCTTGGCGGATCTGCTTCGTATGAGCTTGTGGAGCTGTGTCGAGGTAATGTTCTCCTCTCCAATCTTGACATTTCCGCCTCCGTACGCAAATACCAGCGAGCCCGGTCTCAAGCCGAATGAGAACAGGTCCTAGAGCCTCAGATGCCTCCCCCTGTTCCATTGTGTATACCTTGTCCTCCAAGGTCCCCTCGGGCGCGATAGATTGGTCTGTTCTTGACGGCGCCGGCTGTCGGATGGAGTCGTAGATCAGCTCGTTCTCCAGAGCGGCAACAGTGTTGATATGGGAAAGAAAGTAGATTGAGGGAACGCTACAGAAGGAAGGAAGAAAGAAAAAACGAACGGCCAGAAAGGTTGAGGCTATCTGGGTGCTGGCTGACTAGGGGGGCCATGCACGGCCTGGGCCAGTGACTCACTAGCCCTCGCACAATTCATATCCAGCTGTAGATTAAACAAGCAGAGCGGAAGGCATGTGGATCGGTCTTTCTCCGCCTCGGTGGTGAATCGATGCGAAGCTAGAAACCAGTCCCTGTGGCGGAAGAGCGGCCAGTGCTGGGCATCTCCGCGACGGTATTGTCGGGCTCGTTGATCTGGACAGTAATATATCGGTGTGGGCGGTCTGTGTGATATGTATCTTGAGGCTTCTGGCTCTCTTGGTCTCCTCCCGCTTGCTAAGGGCAGAAGGGTGAGCTATTGGTTTGTTGTCACCAGTGTCGGGGTGGTCACTGGACTCAAGGCGCGCAGCGCTCAGGCTAGGGGTTGTACGAGGGATCAATTTTGATTGTGTGAAGTGATGACGGTGATAGTCTTCTCCATGGCTTTGAGATGTATGATATATGATCGAGCAAAACGATGGAGAAGATGACCGATTGATGGCCATGAGAATCGAAAGAGGGAAGATCTAAGTTCTGGGCTGAAGGCAGAGAGATGTTATATAATTGTGGGCAAATAAGTGGCTCTTGTGCATGGAGTATTGTATCCTCCTATTGTCCAAACAACTCCTATCCTATATTGTTTGGATCATATAGAAGGCTAGCAAACGTTGAGGACTTACGTCGTCCAATGGTCCGTGGTTACACTGTGAGGGTGTTTTGTACAAAAGTCATCAGTACAGAGTTTAGCTACTTAGTTGTGGTGCTCTATTGTGTTCTGGTGTCTGTATTCCTTTTCACGAAGGCAGTGGTAAGGTAAAGAGGAGGTTTGTGATTAATAGTTGCCACGCAGAGTAATTTTACGGCACCCACCGGGCTTTCCAGCCAGCTCTATAGTTGTCTATATGTTGTCAATACCACATCGCAATAGCAAGTCCCAACTACAGCGATCTCAGCCTATCTGAATGACTTGGTGTTAAGGGAATCCAAGTTGATCCATAAAGCGGAGGAAGATAGAGTAGTATGTATGTGAGAGCTGAGAAGATGGCTTTCTTTGGTGTAGGTGTATAGAATGTTGCAGGCTGAGGTCCAAAATACACTAATATCAACACTGCGGCTTTTTCCGGCTCATCGACAACAAACACATTCCAAGGGACAGGCTATCATATACTACAGATTTCGGCTTCCAAATTAAATTTCCGGCTCTGCGTGGCCGTGTAAATTGCCAGCCAACTTTTTACCAGGGCTCTATCACCTGGTCCGCACATCGGCACCTTGGCAGTCTCCAGAGCATGACGGTGAAGAGCTGCACTCATACCCAGGTAGGTGATATGACCGACCTAGACCAGTGGAGCCGCGGAGGTGGAAACGCGGGGCTCCACGGCCGCCCACGCACGAGGCATGCACATGTTTTCCTCTCTAGTGGGTATTCACTCCACGAATCTGCTCCCCGCATACTAGTCGGGACGGACGTTCCTGCAGAGTGACGACCCATGGAATAGCCGAGAGCCGGTGGGTGCAAGGTACCCGATGCCAGCTTTGCTAGCAGGCCGCGTAGTATCACTCTTGTTGCTGTGCGGAATTTTTTCGATCTCTTGGAAAGGTCTGCCAATCGAGGGCTGGTGTTGCTGCTCTCGTGACTCGGGGGCTCCACACCGTCAACGTCCTCGCGCCCGCCGTGTCTGTCCGACCCACCCACACATATCATCGACACACCGACGCGAGATCCTGGTATGATTACCGCCATGTTGGGATCCTCCCGCCTGCAAACATGCCCACCGCATGATGGGCTGTCACTGCCAGTTCTTGCACTTGCCGACGGCCACTACGAACAAAAATGGCTGCGCTAACGATGATAATTCCCCGGTGTTCTTCCGGGGTGGCGGCAGACAGAAACCCTTGGTGTTTGCTCGTCCCTAGTTATGGCCGATGTTCTATGACTTCTCCGCGCCTTCGCCCGAGGAAGAGAGGGGGGAGGGGGCCACCAGCTGGGCCTTGTCATTTTGCCAGGCTCTTTAGGCTCAAGTGAGGGCATCAATGTCCGGCCTTGTTGGGCTAGCGATTTGAGAATGGGTCTGTAATACCACCGAGGCCTCGCCGAGTGCTTCTCGTGGGACCTTGAAAGAGGCAAGGCAGGGAACCCTCATGATAAATCCATTGCAGGCATCGTGGTATATAAATCATGACCTGCCTCGGCTGCCAGAGGAATTCATTGCGTTTGTCATGGCCAGGTGTTGAGTGTGGACCGCAAGCTCTCATTCGCATCGCCATCTAGGTATAAAGGTCAGGGAGGCTTTGAGACTTAATTTTATTATTCCAGTCTTCTCTGTCGATCAGATCCTTTTTCGTGGTTTTAACTTTTCGTAAGTCCGCTGCCCTCTTTACACTGTAATCCTTCTTGAATCCACCTTTTTCGACTTGTCAAGTACCGGCTCCACCAACCAATAATATGTGGTCCTCGCATAGGCGTACAAAATACCCGCCTCTTGCATCTTGAGCCTCCTGACATTTGCCGTTGTCTCCTTCGATCTATGTACCGGGAGCCGCTTTAGTTGGCAAATAACTAATAATTGTGTGCTGGTGATAGGTCTCGCTGCAAGCTTCACATGAAGGATCCTCTAGCCACGATGAGACGATCTGCTCTTGCGTGCCTCGCCACGACGGTGGCTCTCAGTCAACATGCTGGGGCTGAGTACATCATCACTGATCCCACATACTTCTATGGCCAGTCTGAGCCAGTATACCCTACGCGTGAGTTCTCTTGGCTTATTATGACCTCTTTGGTTAATTATCGTTGTAATCTGGAGATGTTCTAACTCGCTGTCTTGTTACGAAATCAGCTCAACAAGATGCAAATGGCGCCTGGGCAGACGCCATTACCAAGGCGAAAGCGCTTCTTGACCAGATGACCATGGATGAGAAGGTATGTTACCATTCATTGCTCGCAACCAGATGGTTCATTACTTGTATTTTCAGTCATGATACAAACTACATTGTAGAAAGGCGGCTCAGGTTCCTAGCTGACAGTCTAACGCAGATCAACCTCACCAGCGGAGTGAGCACCTCGACAGGGTGCTCAGGGATGATCGCAGCTGTGCCCCGCCTGGGCTTCCCAGGTCTGTGTCTGGCGAATGCAGGCAATGGTGTGGGCTCTACAGACTACGTCAGCGCCTGGGCGTCTGGTATACACGCTGCCGCCAGCTGGAACAAGGAGTTAACCTACAACCGAGGCTACTACATCGGTGGCGAGGCTCGGACCAAGGGCGTGAACGTGTTACTGGGCCCAGTCATTGGACCAGCCGGGCGAGTGGTCGAGGGAGGTAGAAACTGGGAGGGTAAGACTTCCTGTGCCTCAGTCTTCAGCTTTATGTCCTGGAACTTCCGTGCTGACTCTGCTGCGCCAACCTAGGCTTCTCGCCCGATCCCTACCTATCCGGACAGTTGGTATACGAGTCTGTGGCTGGTATCCAGGATGCAGGCGTGATCACTAGCACCAAGCACTTCCTGGGCTATGAGCAGGAGACCCATCGTCTGCTCACCACGAACACGCCGTGGGCGGAGCCGATCTCTTCCAACATCGACGACAAGACGATTCATGAGTTGTATCTCTGGTATGTGCCGATATCTTTCCTCTCCCCTTTAAAAAGAAGAACCAGGTATGGCGTGGAAAAATGACTAACACAGCAACCTACCATGGTTTTTCTCAGGCCCTTTGCCGATGCAGTCCGCGCCGGGACAGCCAACATCATGTGCAGCTACAACGGGGTGAACAACTCAGCCGCCTGCCAGAACAGCAAGACCCTGAACGGGCTGTTGAAGGGAGAGCTTGGCTTCCAGGGCTTTGTGGTCTCTGATTGGGATGCTCAGTCCGCCGGCGTCGCCTCTGCCCTGGCTGGTCTCGATGTTGCCATGCCGTCCTCCACGGTCTGGGGCGATAACCTGACCCTGGCCATCAGCAACGGTACGGTCAATGAGACCCGACTGGACGATATGGTCACTAGGTATGTCTGTCCGATCATTCAGAGGTGTTGACCATGAACAACCAAAAAAAAAAAAACAGAAATCGTCGTTCTAATCTCCTTCTCAACAACAGAATCTTGACTTCATGGTACCAGGTCGGTCAGGACTCAGCAGACTTCCCGGCGCCAGGCTATGGGCTCGCAGCCGACCTGTCTCTCCCGCATCCTGTCGTAGATGCCCGCAATGCTAGTGGCAAGCCAACGCTGTTTGCTGGTGCGGTAGAAGGCCATGTGCTGGTGAAGAACACCAACAACGCCCTTCCCCTGAAGTCTGCCGAGATGAAGCTCATCTCCCTGTTCGGATACTCTGCAAAGGTTCCCAACGTGAACAACTACGTAAGTATCAAGTTTTTTCTTTTCCTTTTTTCCTTCTTTTGTCATTTTGTGCAAAAAGTTACCCCTGATTCTGGCCATTCCCACTAACAGTCTAAATAGGAAGGAATCCCCACCGGTGAGCTCTTCGCAGTCTGGTCAGATGGCGTCGAGTCTGCCAATTACACCGAGTTCAGCCTGGCCTTCCTCGGTGACCTGAACGTGACTGGATCCCCCACGGCCCCCAACGGCACGCTCATCACCGGAGGCGGGTCCGGCACGACGTCCCAGAGTTTCATCAGCGCCCCCTACGACGCTCTCGTCGCCCAGGCCTACCAGGACGGGACGGAACTCTACTGGGACTTTGAGAACGGCGATCCCCTCGTCAACCCGACGTCCAACGCCTGCATCGTGATCGGCAACGCCTGGGCCACAGAGGGCTACGACCGGCCCGCCGTGCGAGACGACTTCACCGACGGCCTGATCAACAACGTGGCCGACCAGTGCAACAACACCATCGTTGTGTTCCACAACGCCGGCACCCGCCTCGTCATCGACCACCCCAACGTCACGGCCATCATCTTCGCCCACCTCCCGGGCCAGGACAGCGGCAAGGCCCTCATCGACATCCTTTACGGCAAGGAGAACCCCTCCGGCCGCCTCCCCCTACACCGTGGCCGCCAACGAGAGCGACTACGGCACCCTCCTCACCCCGGACAAGACCCTGACCGGCATGTTCCAGCACTTCCCCCAGTCCAACTTCTCCGAGGGCGTCTACATCGACTACCGCCACTTCGACCTCCTCAACATCACCCCGCGCTACGAGTTTGGCTTCGGTCTCAGCTACACCACCTTCGACTACGCCAACCTCAACGTCGCCACCACCAACAGTTCGACAGCGTCATACCCCACGGGGGCAGTTGCGCCCGGCGGCCAGACGGACCTCTGGGATGAGCTGGTCCGCGTCACGGTTGACATCACCAACTCGGGCGATATGGACGGCAAGGAAGTCGCTCAGCTATACCTGGGCATCCCCGGCGAGGACGTGCCGGTGAGACAGCTGCGCGGGTTCGAGAAGCCGCTCATTGCGGCCGGCGAGACCGTCACGGTGCAGTTCTCCCTGATGCGGAGGGACCTGAGTGTCTGGGACGTTGTGGCGCAGAAGTGGCTGCTGCAGGAGGGCGAGTACCAGGTATACGTGGGAAGGAGCAGCAGAGACCTCCCGCTCCAGACGTCCTTCACCATATCGTGAGAAGGCGCTGGGTAGAACAAGTTCTATACCAAGAAAATAATGATTAATGTTGATTGCTCCACAAGGCTGAAATAAACGAAACCGCTCCACTAAATAAGCCTTACTACGGCCCTCCGCAAGCTATAGGGAGTAAGCCAAATGTTTTTTTTTTTCTTTTTTCGTATCTTTAAATCTATATTCTAGAGAGATTGGTCAACTGCCAGCTTAGGGAAGAGGGGGTTGAGCAGTTAAGGGATCAATGGAGTGAATGCCGTAGCGGAAGCAGCTTTTTGCTGCTGAAGGCTCAGCCGGACCGGAAGTTTTCTGCTATATATACTCGTTATCTAGCAGGCACTATGCAGCAGCAAAGAATTTATAATGACAAAAGATTCATAGAAATGTTTTGATAGATTCCTTGTTTATTGACATTCAAAAGTTTTGTGTAATTATTGGGGGGAAACCTTTTGGGAACCCCTTGCTTGCGACAGCTTCCACCTTCTAGATTAGGAAGCCACGATGCCACACTTTCCTCCTCAAAAAGGGCTATTGATAAGGGAAACATTTCTGGAGATACTTAGTCACCTGACTTCTGACCAATCCCCGTTGAAGATTTTCTGTTCGACCAATCAGAGGCCAGGAATTATTTGCAGAGGAACAGTATTCAGAACACTTCTGTTATGACCCATCCAACATGCAGGTCACGAATAAAGTGGCTCAATAACGGAGCACGGAAAACTAGCAGAATCCAGATACAAAAGCAGCAGAAAAGGAAGGATTATATAACCCGGGATTAGGGTTATTGATAGATAAGATAGACATCTATTACATCTATCAGTAATAGATAGGATAGATGTTTATTATATTTATCAAACTGAAGAGCTGGATATATAAGGATATACTCAGTACTGATAGAGAGATTCAATATATAGCTTTTCAATTATTAATCTAAATATTCAGTCTTATATATTGAATAGCCCCAAAGGCAGTAAATATTCGTATTGCTTATTAAGGATTTATATAGTTTTGTATTCAAAGATTTAATATTTTCGATTTCTCTCTTGCTAGTATAAACTTAATTAGTATTTAGGAATTTTCAGATTATTGCAATACTTATTATATTTTGATAACTCTTATTTAAGAAAGGTTTAGTATTATTTTCTTGAGCAATATAGAATATGATAGCTTCTCAGATGCTTATTTTATCTATCTATAAGCCTACGCATAAGCAAATGGTTAATGCTATTGCTAATTTTCAGAAGCAGATTCATATTCTGCAGTAATAGAATAATAATCCAGTTTCTATTATAGCGAATAAAGTATATAAGATAGATAAACTGATTATATATAATAAAGTATAAAAAATGCTTTATAGATTCTTTATCTATTGCAAGGTATATTTTCTATATTATGCTGCTTAGTTTATTTCTGAGTATGAAAAGATTATTCTTGCTAGGATTTATTTTGAAAAAAATGCTTTTATCTAGTATAAATTCTCTCTGCGCAATTATTTAGAATATTAGGATAATCTTAATATTGTTGTGGTGGCCAGTGGAGTGGACCTCAGGACATGGAATATAGATGGGTCCTGAGATCGTTCAGATATAAGAGTGCAGCCCCTGTTCATTTTTTTTCTATGCTTAGAGAAAAAAATAACAAGCAATCTTCCCTTCTTTTCTCAATTTGAGCCCTCTAGACAGGTCTAAGGCAGGCTTTTCACCCTAATCTTATACATATATAGCCTTCATTTGTTATTATCCTTGTGACCAATTCAGTATACTTAGATTGCATAAGCCCTTGCTTATTGCCTTAATATTTATCCTTTCGTACGACGGCGCCTAAGGTTCTGATTCAATAATGCAATAAATATAAACTTAGCTATTCAGGCTAATAATTCAAAATTATCTTCATTATAGCTTATAAGGGCTAGTAATAGCAGTAAATTATATTTTATAAATAAGCATACTTTTTTCTCTAATATTCTTTTCTCTTAATTATTTTATTTAAATATTGATATTCAATAAGCTGCGCATTATGCCTAGATTCTGGATTATGCTTAAAGCTTTTCGAGAGGAAGCAAAAGCTGGATAGAGAGAGGATAATATGAGTTCCGATTAATAAGCAATGAATAAATTATTGAATCTGCATGCCAATATTATAAAGAAATAAATTCTTTTTTCTGCAATTTCTTATCATTTTTATATAAAATCCTGCATATTTTAAGCCTATATATGCCAATATAAATATAATTTTGATAAGAATAGATCTTTAATTAGAATAATAAATATTATACTTTTATTAAGTAGTATTCTATAGTAAAAAGCGAGATAAGCAATTAAGCTTCTAGTCCAAATAATGCAATTTGCTAAAATATATATAGTTAAATTATTTATTTAGATTAGGAATTTATTAATTGCGATATTATAAAGAAGAAAAAATAAGAGATATTAGAAATAAGAAAAGATTCAAATATATAGCAAATAGAAATGAAGATATATAATAATTAGGCCGAAATCTGAATTATATAAGATACTTTATGCCTATTTAGCAAAAATAGTATTAATTAATATAATAATTGATAAAAGCAATCTTTATTAAGCGCAAAATAGCTTATTTATCTATTTATTATCTGCTTTCGATATTTTACTATTCGTATATTAGCTTACTTACTAATTTTTAGTATTAATATTCTTTGCTTTATTAAATTAATTTCCTAATCAAATTAGAGAATATTGCTATTATAATGCTATTTAATTAGAGCTTATAATATAAATTGATAAAGAGTCAATTCAGATATTATTAATAGAAAGAAAGAATAGCTTTAATCTTAGAAAGCTTGATTAAAGATATTCCTAATTCTTTAAAGCTTTTTCCTAGCAGCTAATATAAGCTGAATTTTAGATTCCTATCTTATAATAAGCTAGCAAAAGCAAATCTTACTCTATTCTTTCGAATCGAAATTTCTTTTTTAGCTTAAGCGCTTTAACTAATAGTATAAAATTAAAAATATTAGAAATAATAAAGCTTTTAACTTTATGAGAGATTATTATGCAAATTCGATTATAGCAAATAAAATAAAGCGCTATATTATAAATGCTAATATTTGGAAAAATCAGAAGAATCAATTGCTTATTGCTTACTAATTTTAGAATTATTTTCAAGCCTATATACTAGAATAGAAGCGCTTTAATATTTTGAATAATTGCTTTATTATAGATATTGCTAATCTATAATTGTTTATTATCGATTATAATAATGCCTTAACTTATCTTGGGATTTAGAAAAATTAGCTTATTACTAAAGTTTAGATAAAACTTTCTTTAGTATAGGTAAAGCATTTTAGAACTAATTATAATATTATTATTGAGAATATTATTAATAAGATATAGCTTTTTCTTATAAAGAAGCTTCTCTTAATCTATAAAGAGATATTTTAAAAAAAGATTCAAGATTAATTTGCGTATAAAGCTATTAATCTCAAACTTAATTAGCTAATTTAATTTCAATCTCTATTATAGCTAATACTTGAATAGATTATATTTATTCTTATATCTCGATTAATATATATAGCTTCTAATCAAAATATAGATTAAAAATAGCAATTTATAAATCCCTTATATTATTAGTTTTTTTAAAAAATAGCTATATTAGCTAAATAGATTCTGAAATATAAAAATATTTAGAAAGATAATCAAGATTTGATAGATTTAGCTTCTAAGATAGAATAGCTCTAGATTAATTAAATTGCTATAGCTTAGTCTCTGAAAAAATAAAGAGAAGATCTTAAATAGATCTATAGAATTTCTTATAAGCAGACGAAAGCTTTTCAAATTATCTCTCAATAGCTAAGCTATCCGAAAATAATTGTTTTTTAGGAGCTAGTATAAGGCAGAACTAATTGTTGGGCGGCTGAAGTATGCGGTGCATTGCAGATATATTACGAGGGATGCTCTCTCTTCGAAGAAGAAAGAGAAACGATATCTATCCTAGATATATATATAGTTGTCAGGAGCTGCGAGAGAATACAAAATGAATTCACCATAATTACACTCGGTGAATTCACCCAGCATTCGCTAGTGAATTCACCATGCATTCTATAATAAATGCACTACGCATTCTCTAGTGAATTCACTATACATTCCATAGTAAATTCATCACGTATTCAGTAGTGCATTTACTATATATCCTATAGTGAATGCACTACTAAGTGATAGTGAATAATGCGAGTATATTAATTGCTAGCCCTTTATAGCTTTTGTCCGCAAAAGAAATGTTTTGACAAAAAGAAATATATTGAGAGACTACTTTTGGCTTTGCTATAAGTATAAGTTGGATAGCTTAAAGAGATTGCTAATCTCTTAGGCCTGTATTCCTATACAAAACCAAAGCACTTACTCTTCGGTCTATATTCCGAGTACTATACAAAAGAAACTATTCTATTATCTGTATTATTCGCAATATTTAATACTAATTAAATATTTTGTATTGATTTATATTTGCCATAAGCGCTATAAATTTATAATATAAGAAAGTAAAATATTAAAAGCAAAATTCCAATTCTATTTTTTTGATTTCCCTATCTAAATTTATAGCTTATATATTCTCCTTATTTCCCTAAAGCTAATACAGATAAAGCTATAGCTATATTAATTAGCAGATATCTAACTAAACGCTCTAGAGATAGGTTGCTATCCTTATACTTTAGTAAGAAATAAATACTAGTGAGATCTCTTAGTGAAAGCTAGCTAATATGAATATATTCAGTTAATTGTGATAGCTTTCTATTCTAAACTAATAGTTTAAAAAGGAAAATATAGCCGAAAATATATAAGATAAAAGAAATTCGAGACTTTTAATTAGCATAGATATAATTAGTAATCATGCAGTAATTAAAAATATATCAATCTTATATCTGACCTTTTGACTATAGCTTATCAAGAGTAAGATATAGTAAATTGATAGTGAATTCAATTATAGTAAGAGAGGATCTGAGAATTTAGATTAATATAGATATAATTAATAACTGTATAGCAATTAGAGATATGCTAATTTTATATTTTTCTTTTTGACTATAATCTATCAAGAGAGAGTTTATAAAGAATTATTATTAAATTTATCTATAGTAAACGATTTTAGTATCTTTATTAAGTATTTCTAGTCCTATTAAGTCTTTTTATAGGAGGGATTTGTCTTGTATGCGGATATCTTTCTCCATTTTATATATTAAAGACTCAAAAACTGCAGCAATCTTTTTATTTATAATCCTATCTGCGATAGTGCGATGGTTATCAGTAATTAGGAAGAAAGACTTAATAGAGCTCTTGGTATCGAGATATTAATCAATAGCGATTAGCTAGCGCTTGCACTTTCAGATTGCTTCTGGAGTGAGAATTTGCTAGTGATCGGCTATCTACTTATTGAAGATTTTCTGATAGTCAATTTGACTATTATTTTCAGCTTGGACTTTTTTGATGAATTTAAAATCCTAATTGCATCCTAGTATATAGATTATAATAAAGTTGATATTTATGCTCTGGATTATAGCCTTTTTTATATCTATTTTAGCTAGCTTGTTTCCGAATTTGCGGATCTAATATGCAATATCTATTATAAAAATATAGAAAGTGTTGGATAGGTTGCTAGCTATAGTAAAGTAGCCAATACTGCTGTTTAGAAAATAAGTGAATTGGGAAATAGGATTTCTGATTGCAGTAGTAGATTTCTCTTATACGATAGGGATATAGCCAAAGGAGATCTTATATTGAGTATTGATCTTAGCTATCTATTTGAAGTATATATTCTCTTCCTGTATATTGAGAGGAATAGTGTTTATAGCTATAGAAATTCTTAGGCTAGAAAGCAAGCTTGTATTCTGGAATAGGTTAGTCGGAATCCGACTACCGAAGGGCTGCTTGATAGGATTATTGAAGAAGGGATTGGGGAAAGATCGAGACCCGATCTCTTTTAAATTATTATCCAGATCAGCTTAGCTATGCTTGCGGCTAAAAATGATGAAATTCCTCGCTATTATAGCCAAAGGGTAAGGGCTAGCTAAAGCATGCTAATCTCTGATTTGCTTATAATAGCTAGGATAGGATAGATAGTCTTTGCTGTCTTCTTTTATATAGCGAGAGTATTATAAAGCGCTTGGCAATTGTAAGCTATTACAATTTCCGCTAAGTTGGCAGTATAACGAATTGCGTCCAGCTTGTTGTTTTTAAATTATAGCTGAGCGATCTCTATAATCTTATTGTCTGTACAGATGAATTAGCTCTTGCGGTTATAAGGTCGATTAGTAGATCAGCTTATAATATCCTATTAAACGCATCGAGAAGAGAAAGGAATGAAAGAAGCAGGAGCTGGCTTATCCGCATAAGAGATATTCGCGATAAGTTCGAGTGCTTATATAGGAGAATCACATTAGTTATTAGTAAACCTTCGCGATATAAAGATAGAGAGGCAGATTTATAGGATAGCCTTGTATAGACTTGGTGATAATCTATATAATCTTTAGGCGCGAAGTATTCAAAATAAAAGACTGATGAATAGTAGTTCTAATAGGAAAGTATAGAGCAGAAAATATCGAGAAGAAAAGATTACAACTATAAAGGTATATATAATTGGAAGATATAATAGTTCGCTAATAGATAATTAGTAATAACAGCAGGAGAATATATAGTGAATTTGTAAAAGAAGATATGCATATTATAGGCAGATATAATAAAAGATAAAAGGCTTAATAGGATTGTAAAATTAGTCTAAATAATTTCATAGTAAATTTACTATTGCTTAGAAACTAAGCATAATAATATCCTTTATAATTGATTTCCTTTATCTACTACTTGGGATGAAACTTGTGGGTTTTCGTTTTTATGTAGTTTTTCTTTATCTGCAGGGCATTGAATTCACCTGCAATTTATCTAGCTCAAGCTTCGTCGCCGCAAGTCGTCGATAGGACTCAGCTTCATTTCTGAGACGCTCTATTAGGCTCATCTTCTTATCGAATTCCTAGACTAGTCTATCAGCTAACAAAGCATTCTTTAGCATTTATATATTGAATTGGCTTGGATATCCTATCCATTTTATTAGGTATTTAGTCTTTATAAGTCTACGTCTATATCTCTGTTCATAGCGGCTAATAATCCTTTCCAGTTTATAATAATAGTAGTCTTTTTGATATTTGTTTATATCCAAGTTCTTATCCACTTTCTCTAGATCCTAATATATTGGATCTTATTTATAGAAATCGCTTTGCAATAGGCTTGCAGCTAATAATTAAGTGATAGAAATTACTAAATATATATTCATATATAGAGATAATTTAAATTCATATGCCAGATTCCCAATCTTCTTTATTACTTGAAAAAATCCTATCCATTATTGGAAGTATTTTCATAATAGATTGCTTAAAAAAAAGTAATTATTTCCGATCCGGATATACACCCAGTTTTGGGGCTGGAAAGAGATTTGTTTATATTATTTATCATATTGCTGTTTTGCAGCTATCTGCGCCTCAGCAATCGCGAGTTATACTTTCTCTTGAAAGATATTTCTGGCTAGCTTTAATATATTATCTGCTATTCATATACTCGCTATTAGGTTAAATCTATATAGAATTTGATTAACTGAATACTTAATAATTCAATAGTATATATTATTCAGATTGAATTGCAATGCTAATATAGCTTTAATCTACTCAATATCTAGATTTGCTGCAAGAAAGTATCTTATTGCTAATTCGACTATTCGATTCTTAATCTCAGATTGCCTATCAATTTGAGAATGCCAAACAATAGAGTAAGCTAGCTTAATATTTATAGCTTCCTATAATACTTTCTAAAATACTAATAGGAATTTAATATTCTTATCTAAAATAATTTTCTATAGAATTCCCCAATTAGAGAGATATAGCAATTTGCATATAATTCTTGCTTAATCTTCTATAGTATAGATTATATTCCCTAGAATAATCATAATAGCTTTGGAAAATTTGTTAGTAATTATAAAAAAAGTATTCAAGAAAGATATCTTTGCATATACTTATATAGTATTTGCAGCTAGTATTGCTGATACTCTAGTTACAAAATCTATAATAATTATATAGAAAGGAATTGAAAAGGTTAGAATTAGTTGCATTTCATCAAAAAGTAGCTAGTTATTATTATTATTTTCCTAATATATTTAGCAAATAGAAATATACTTATCAATTTTAGCATAGCAGTATTTGATAACTAGATAATCAATAAAATTATACTAGACTCGATTTACTCTAAAATAATGCTTATTATTATATATATTTGCGATAAATACTATAGCTATAGTATTTGGAATATATAATCGCCATTTGCCATTAAAATCTTAGAAATATAGCAGCTTATCGATATCTTTTGCAAAAAATAACTTAATTTTACTAATCTATTTATCCAATTATTATAAGATTCTCACCTATCTTGAATAATCAGAATACTCTTTCTTAATCTGAGTTTTTATAGATTCGCTTATACATAGTTCGGATATAATATAGATAAGCTTATTCTTCCAGATTTTGTCTAGCACTTTTTCATCTTCTATAGATTGTTGGATAAAGGATAATCTGAATATTGCATCTGCTAGAATATTTGATTTGCTCGAAATATAGTAAGCTTTTAGATCGAACTAATTCAAATATTCCAAAGCGAATATAAATTTGAGATTCGCTTTAGTTTTATCCACAATATTCAAAAAAGTAGAATAGACAATACTTATAATAGCTATATAGTCTGTCAAGATATAAACTAGCTTAGCCCGATTCAATCTAATAATAGTTTGTAGTTTTCGAATCAGCTAGACTAAATAAGCTACTTCCAATTCTATAAGCTAGTATTTTTATTCTGCAATATTAATAGTTTTGCTGAAATATAGTATAGATCGAATAACAGTTTTTGATATTGGAGAAATATTATCCTATATATAATTAGATGCTAATTGAAAAGCAATTCCTGAAAATCCAATTTCTTTGAAAGCATCCAATTATATAAATAGTAATCTATCTAAATCTTAATGAAAGAGTATATTTTTAGCTTCCAAGCTAATCTTAAAATTCTTAAAGCTAGTCTGCTTCTTAATAGTAGATTCAAATATCGCTCTTGAAATATATCTCTTTCGCTCTTAATCTTTAGATAGACAATTATTATTATGTATAGCATATAATATCTCTATCTTTCTTTTTGCAATAAATCTATTTATCGACTGAATTTTGGAATTAGATAGCGAAGCTATCTAGTAAAGCTAATAAATTTCTCTAAATATTGCAAAATTATTAGAAACTTGAAATCCTATATAGCTTATAATCATTGCTTTATATTGCAAATGCTTAAGATATCTATCTTAAAATCTAAAAAGTATATTGATAAATATCTAATGAATAATTTAGATCCAAATAAAATAATGCATTTAGTAATAAATAAATCTAGAATAGATTTTAAATATTGGAAATATTCCTTCGCAGTAAATAAATAGATAATAATATTATCAATAAATATAGTATAGAAATATTTGTATAGCTGCAAAAGTTAGTCTATAAATCGCTAGATATATAATAGTAAATTCCAGAATCCTATAATTGCAATATTAAGTCTTTCCTGCCTTTAGTAATTAATAACTATAAATCGATTATAATAAGCAGAATATATTAGGAATTGATAAAAGAATAATTATGTATTTATAATAGTAATAAATATTTTCTTATACAGCTGCTTGATTACTTCTTATTGCAAAAGCAATGGGTAAGCGTTTGGAATAGCGATTTGATTTAAAGCTCGGAAGTTTATAATTATTCATCCTTTCCTGATTAGACTAGATCTTTTCTAAACTATAAAAATAAGCGCTCCGAATAGGATAGCTCTATTTATCCACTCTGCTTATCCTTTAGCATAAAAACTATCTATAATTTCGTTAATAATCTTTTAATTCTCTTTGCTAGAGTAATATAATTTTCTGCCAATTTTGTAATTCTGCCAATCTTCTATTAAATTAATGCATAACTGCTAATCGATAGGGATATCTATAAAGGCTATATTCTCGAATATATATAAATACTATTATATTAATTAAATCACTTGTTATATAAATTCAGGCGATTAGTTATATATATATATACTAAAGTCGATCTTTATCTTATTAACTATATTATCGCATTGAATACCCAATCTATTTGATTTTTTGAACTCTTTACTATCTAATAAATAGTTGGATTGCTCAATATTATATATAAACTCCTAATCTATAATATAAATAGAATATAAAGTATTGATCTGAATATTATTTAATTTTTATGCTAATAGTATAATGCTATCTTGTTAGAGAAATATATCTGTATTTTGCAAATGAAAGTAATTAGAGAAATTTTCCAGTTTTACTATATAATCTGCTATAAAAGGCTGGATAATTCCTATAAATTGTTCTTTCCTCAAAGTAATAGGGATATTGGATTGATTTATAGCTAGAATTATCGAAATCTTCTGAAAAGTTTGGCTTATAGAGCAATTTATCCAATCTTCCTAGTAGAGCTGGAATAGAAAAATTATATTTTTAGTAATTCTTTTACTGCTATAGGAATCAAAATATGCGTATTGAATAATAGAGTAATTCTTTAAGCAATCTTTGCTGGAAAATAAGTAAATCCCATTCTAGCAAAAATATCTATAGATATAATTGCTCCTTAGTAATACCCAAAGCGAATAAAGCTTTCGGAATTTAGTATATCTACTTAATATAGAATATTAAATTCTTATCTTAGAAGAATATTAATATTAAGCCGATCTAATACTTATATACTAATTCTAGTTTTAAGGATTACTAATTTCCTCTATTTCTATCTATAGAAATATAAATCGAATTCAGCCCAAGCTTAGGCGACTAATAAGCTAACTCTATATAATTTCGCTTTAATATCCTAATTTATTACTGCATTAGAGAAACTCTTTACTAATTCTGCCGAGATTGCATACTAATTAGCTTTTATATTAATATATATATTAATATTTGGTTTTAATATCTTTGCTTATACTATTATGCGAGCATAAATATAGAAACTTTTTTAATATAGAGTAATATTAGGCAATAAGCTTGAATATTCTAATTTACTATTATTTTAGAGAAATGTTGGAGCAAATAAGGCATTCGAGCAATTCTGCTATAGATTAGCTCATTAATAGTATTTGGCATAATGCGAATAATAAGAAAATATATTATAGATTGGATAAATAGTTTCAAATATGCTTATATTTAAGTCTATAATAGTCAATTCCTCCTAATTGGCAGTTTATATATCTTTTTCAAATATAAGATTATTCTTTTCTTCTATAAGATTATTCATATAAGAATTCACTTCCTTCTTATAATTCTCTTTTTGATTATTCTTATTTTCCAAATACTCTAAATTGATTTTATTATCTATTAGATAGTATTCTTATTACAGAATTTATTCTTTCTTCTCTATATTATAGGCAAATTCTCTATTATTAATATCGAAATTGATTTATATAGATAGTAAGAACTTTCTATATGAATCCTTCCTAGCAAATCGATAAAAAAGCTAAGGTTTTCTAAAATTAGATCTATTATCTTTAGTAAACTTTTCTCCTATATTATTAGTAATTATTTTTCATAGATCAGATATTAGTAAACAATTCTAGTTGGACTATTCTCTTTACTATTATTTAGCTTTAATAATCAATCTCTATTGCTCTAGGATTATTTTATAGAAATCTTATTTTGGGATATAATACAGGTTTTTGGATTATTATAAGAGAGTTCGAGAATAAGATAATATTTTATAATAAAACAGATTTAATCAATCTCTTAGCTACTAGAATATTATTAGTAGTAAATGAATATTGATATTTAGAATTCTGGAAAGTATTGCCTCTAATTGCTTTATTATTATTATTATTTTTTGTTAAAGCTTAATTATCTTCGCAGTCTCTAGTAGATACTAAGTTTCCTGCTTGCTTTTGAGCTTTTTCTCAAAGCTCTTAGCATTAGTTTTATAGCTAGATCAATCGAAAGATCGAGCTATTAATTCCTTATCGATTCGATCCTATATATTACAAGCTAAGTAGGATTTGGAATATTTGACTAGTTTGCTGAATCTGTGCATCTAATAGGTGAATTTAAGAATATTTCGATTGACTTGAGCATTTTTTCTTGAATACTATTAATTATCCAATAATTCTTCTGCTATCTTGCGAAATATAGAAAAATTTTAGACTAATTAACGTTTTTAATATTTCCAATTATTCCATCCCACAGTAAATTCTATTTATTTATTATAAGATAGAGTAAAATAGAATTATATATAAGCTATACTTGCTAAATATACTAGCAAATTGTAATTTAGATATTATATTCGAGTTTGGCTTCTATTGATATAAATTTCATATTAATTAATAAATGCTTATAAATTTTTCCAAATTATTATTTTGCTATCTATTGAAGAAATAATCAGAAAATTATTATAATTATTCCAGTTTTCGTATAGCTAGAAATAATCAATTATATTCTCTTTGAACTCTTTATCTATAAAAGATAGTAGAGTTTATTAAAGTTGGGGAAAATATTATAAAAGATTTGTTCGCTTATAGCTGCACGAAGAATCTCTTCTATTATTTCTATTTGAATTATTGGATTTAGATAAATCTAATAGTAAACTCCTATCTATAACCAAATCATCTTATAAGTTTTTAATTTTTGATAGGGAACAATTTATATTTATTAGAAATTTATTAGCGATTTCTTAATTACTTATAGCTTCTATTATATAAAAATAGGCATAAAGCTCTGCTATCCTTTCTTTGCGAAAGTATATAGTATAGATGCTTAATTGCAATCTTCAAGCTTTTAGAAAATTTGAGTTTCTTTAATATATATTAGGAATTGAATTCAATCTATAAGCTTATTAGAGCCGAAATAACTGTATAAATTTAGCTTATGCTGCTTTCTTATCTGAAAATTCGTCTTAGTAAACTTTTCGAACTTTAGAGAGAAGCAGTTATTCTTCGAGAGATTTATATCCAGTTAAAAACTCCTTAGATTGGACTATTGATAGCTCGGGGATAATAATTGAATAATTTTCTGAATTCTTTTCTATTGAAGAAAATGCAAAAGTGCTGGATAGGTTTGTATTTTCTGAACTATATATATTGAAATAGCTATTTCCGAAATTATAATCTGAATTTTATTTATTAGCAAGATAGCTTGCAAGAATTATAATATCCAAAGCTATAGTATTTTCGTAAAATAAGATTTCCTATTCGATTCCCAAATTATTAGTAGATTGTTTGCTTTTAACTTTAGCTAAGAAATGAAAAATAAGAGAGTTTTTGCTAATATTTTCGCAAGTAATTGATTTCAGTTCTTCGATTGCATATCGCAGCAGCAATTAGAATTATAGTTTTTCTTCTATATTGAAGAAATCTATTATATACTGATAGTATTCGTTTTTTGTTTTCTATATTTCCAAAGTCTGCAAAGAATTATAGTCTAGATTTTCAGAATAGATATTTATAGGAGTATTAAAGCTTTTTAAAGCTAATTATCGCTCTTTGAGAATACTTGCTTTAACTAGTCGATTAATTTTGAATTGTATTCGAAAATTGTAAATGAAATTCTAATTACTTTGAATTTATAGATAGAATTTTTTAAGAAATATCTTTTGCTTTCCTAAGCTCCAATTCCTTAGATTTAATATCTTAAATATCTTCTTTGCTCAATTTATTGCTTTGTTTAAGCAATTAATCTAATTAATCGATTATTTGCAAAGGGAATTATATTATTTAGTTAGGATTTGCTAATCTATGAAAATGCAAGCTATATTAATTATAGCTCGATTTTTATTAATTGCTTACTCGATAATATAGAGTTTATAGAAAATAGCTTTGAATTTATAAGCTTATTGAGGCTTATCAAGTTCAATCTAGTTATCCGATAATAAAGGGAGAATTCTGTCCCAATTTATAATAATTACTGCTTTAAATGATAATATAGTTCTTATCTATATTAATTTTAGTATAAATTAAAACAAAATAAGTAATAATAAAGTATCTCTTATGCTACAAGATATGCATATTGTAGTTATCATTTGTTGGGCGGCTGAAGTATGCAGTGCATTGCAGATATATTATGAGGAATGCTCTCTCTTCGAAGAAGAAAGAGAAACGATATCTATCCTAGATATATATATAGTTGTCAGAAGCTGCGGGAGAATACAAAGTGAATTTACCATGGTTATATTCGGTGAATTCACTCAGCATTCGCTGGTGAATTCACTATGCATTCTATGGTGAATGCACTACGCATTCTCTGGTGAATTCACCATACATTCCATGGTGAATTCACTACGCATTCAGTGGTGCATTCACCATACATCCTATGGTGAATGCACCACCAAGTGATGGTGAATGATGCGAGTGCATCACTAATTCTCTCCAAGCGGATATTATCTATATAAGCTCTAAAAAAGAGGGTGAGATCTATATAGAGATATGGCAAGCAAAGATCAATAATATTCTTAAGAAGGATAAGATTATTAGAAAATACTATAGATATAGTTCCAAATTTTATAATACTTATAAGTATATTAAGCTTAGCATTCTTATAAGTAATAATATCTATTATGCTCTAGCTTTATCCAAACCTAAATAGCATTTTAGCAATCAGATAAAATTTCTTAATTTGAAATCTATATTAATATCATATAAATAGATTATATCTGCTAGAGATAATCCCAATATAGATATCTTTCGCTTAATTTTTGATATTTATAAAGAATATTAGAAAAAAAGCTTTAATAAACTATAAATTGCTTAATATATTAGCTTAATTAAGGAAAATGAAAAATAGCAAAGCAATATAAAGCTAGCCAAAAATAAAATTCTATAAGAGAAAATAAACTTTATTCCAAAATATATAAGCTAATACTAGACTAATAATATTGAATTTCTCAATACTAATAGAAAGATTGAGATTAATAATACTTATTTTACTTTTTATAAAGCTTAATTATATTTTCCAAAACTCTTATCTAATATAAACTCTATTGATATTAAGCCTATTTAAAGCTAAGTTAATACTAGCGAAATTAAGAAGCGCAGAATTAGTAAAATAGCTTAGGATCCTAATAAGATTGATAGGGAAAAAGATATAATAGATATTGAAATCTTAAATTAGCTAATAATTAAGAAGCTGCTCAATATTGGGAAGCTATCCAATACTGGATAAATAGAGCTTATTGCTTAAGCTATTTATAATAAACTTTTAAATTAGTTTCTGGATTATTCTCTTAAAGTTTCTAGGAAAGAAATAACTATTATAATATCTAGATAGAAAGCTTGATTAATCTATAGTCTTCAAAAAATCAATTTAAAAGCCCAGGAAGTTATTGATCTTAATAAGAGTCCAAGCGCAGATTTGTATAAATTATCAGATATTAGTTTAATATTTATCTCTTAGAAAAAGCCCTAGATTTTGATTTTATTCTAATCTTCTAGCATAATTAGTAGATAGATTATTAATAGTTATAATATTTCTGAATATTTTATAAAGCTTGTAAAGCTTTTAATTATTTAAAGTATAAGCTTTTCGGCTAAAGAAGAGAATATAATACTTTTGATTAATATAATAAAAGCATTTAATAAATATATAAATCTTTCGATTATATTTTTAATAATTGTATTGAATAATTTTCATAATCAAAGTATTGCTTTAATATCCTATCTTATTCTTTATTTTAGTAGTAGAGAGTATGCATTTATTCAAGCTATATTAGACTCAGAGGCTAAAATAAGTCTGATTTCTCTAATACTCTGCATTAAGTTTAGGCTGCTTTATATATCTACTATTAATATTATATTCAGGATTTATAATAAGTCTAATATAGTATTGATTGGAGTATTTGAGATTAAAATATTTTGTAAAGATTTTTCTGAATAAATTATTTTCTATATTGTGGATAATAGAATAATAATATTGAATTATTCTATACTATTAGGAATGCTATTTATTATATAGACTAAACTTTTATTCGATTATATATATTCTGGGTTTCTTTATATGAGTTTCGCTTTTAGAAAGATTTGTCTTATTATTATAATTAGTAGCAAGAAGAGTCTTGAAGAAAAAAAAGCTTATATATTAAAAAACTAAATGCTAGCAGCTATCTCGAAGAATGCAAGGCTATCAATAGCAAAGATATTCCTTTCTAAATGCATTTCGAATCTAGAAATATATTAATAATGTTTATTCCCAAAGATAAAATTGAAGCAATAATCAATAATCTGTCTATTAAGATAATAGAGAGGGAGTTAAAGAAAAGATGCTTTCAGATTATAGGAGAGAAGGAGTATCAAGGCCTTTATCTATATAGGATATATATCAAATTTCAATTATCCCGCCCAATATAAGAATCTAAAGAGAAGAAGGAGAGTATTTTAAGCCTGATTAATATAATATATAAGTCAAAAGCAAGAAAAATTAAGCTTATTAATAACTTGTAGCTGGATAGATTTATGCCTAAAGGAAAGCTTGAATAGAAGCTATCTAAAATAAAGGAAATAAAGAAAGCTTAGCAATTTACAAAATTGACTAAATATAATAACTGAATTAAGCTGAAATTCAGCTTTATTAATTTGGATAATTATCTTATATCTGAATGCTAGGCGGATATAAAAAAGAATAATTGCGATAAGCTTAATAATAAGAAGCTTGAGATATTCAAATATATATTTTGCAATTGCATTAAAGCATTAGCTTAGAATTTTACTAAAATCAGCCAAATTATTAAAAAAATAGCTCTATTGCAAAAGATTAGGACTATTCCATATAAGATTTTCCAAAAGAGATATATTCTTATACTAAATGCCTTCTATTAAAAATTAATCGATATTTTAAAATAGCGCATTAATAAGAAGATTATTAAGGAAAGTTATGCATTTTATTGCAATAATTAATTTCTTATCGAGAAAAAGAATAGCAGGCTATACTTAATCAATAATGCTTAGAAATATAATAAGCATATACTTAAAGATGCTTTTATGCTGCCAGCATTAGATAAATTTTCAGAGAATTTTGCTATATGCAAAGTATTATCGTTATTAGATTTCTTCTCTAAATATAATCAAATCCTATTATACCCCAATAGTAAAGATATAATTACTTTCTCGATACCCTTAAGCCTATTTAGAATATATATTCTATTGCAAAAAGCAACCAATTCAATAGCTCAATTTATAAGAATTATAATTAAACTCTTATATAATCTTATTTCTTATATATATCAATTATTTCTTAATAATATTCTGATTCGAAGCTTAGCAATAATCTATAATAATAAGACATTTTCTAATATTCTAAATATTTATTATTTTATTACTAAATATATTGCCAATCTGAATAAAATCCTAATAAATGCTAAGCTTGCTAATACTATTATCTCTGCTTTCAAATCTAAATAGTATTAGATAAAAATTGATATAATTGGATATATTATCGATTCTAATAGAAGATAGCTTTAGGATAGAAAGATTATAAAGCTTTAAGCTTGGATAGTATATAAAAATATTAAAGATATTCGCTCTTTTCTCAGTTTGGTTATATATTATGCAATATAGATTTGGAATTTCGCTATTATTGTATAATTATTCTATAATTTCTTAAAAAAGAACGCATTATAATTATAGGAAAATAAATATAAGAAAGCAATTCGAATCTTTATTCAAGCTCTTACTACTAAATCTATTATTATTGCTATCGATTATAGCTCGATTACTAGCGAGATTATACTTATAATTAATATGAATTTTCTTAGCTAGAATATAATTCTGATGCAGATTATCGAAAGATATAGAAAGCTTATCCGCTTTATTAATAGAATTTGAATAATTGCTATGCAAAAGTATAATATTATCAAAAGAGAATGCTAAGCTATTCTATTCGCTTTGCAATCTTTCTACTAATATTTTTACAGATATCGTTTTATTCTGAAAACTAATACTTATATATTAGTTGACTAATTTAATAGCAGAATAAACAATATATTAAATGCTCTAGTAAATAAATAGATTACAATTATTAAAATATTCGATTTTATTGTAAAGTATATACTTGGATTGAAGAACTCAATAGCTAATGCACTCTCGAAGCTGCTATATTTAACTTTACTGCAAAAAGATAAAGGCGGCGATATTGAGGCATAATGCAATATTCAATTCAATAGTATAAAAGCTACTAAAGCAGAATTAATACTATTATTGAATCCTAATCTTTATTAGACTTAGTAATCAATCTAATATACTAAATTCTTATATAAAAGCATAATATTAGCAAAGCTCTCTCAATACTAGCAAAGAAGCTTTATAGCTAAAGTATTAAATTACTAAATAATTAATTAAGCCTTATAATATAAAGCTGAAAGCAAATATTTATAGCAAAGAATAATAAATAATTCTGATTTTCAATATTGCATTTTGAGGGAATATTATACTAAGTTTGATCATCGAAACTAAGATTCAATAATTATTCGGATTAAGCAATTATATTTTTGGAAAAAGCTATAAATAGATATCTCTAATACTATAATAGAATATAAAAAATATGCTAAGTTTGATCCCAAAATATGAAAAAAAGGGATTATTCTTTCTATGCTAAATCAATCCTTTACAAAAATTAGTATTAATATTCAATATATAGCTAAGAATAGTAGATTCAGATATCTTGCTAAAGCTTGATATAATCTAATAGAATATATTATTGCAAAACTGCTTAAGAAAGCTATAGCTAAGATAATATAGAAATTTATTCTAAAAGAGATTATTCTCATTTTTAGCTGCCTTTTTAAGATTACTATAGATAAAAAGTCTGAAAATAAAGCTAAGATAGCGAGATTTATTAAGGCTTTGGAGATTCTGCTTATTTAAGTCTTTAGCTATAATCCTTATGCTTAAGGCCAAGTAGAAGCAGGATATCTTTCGATCGCTAATATACTCGCTAAGCTTGCGGATATGCAATTGCAGCAATAGAGGCAATATCTGAGAATTGCTTTTTTTGCGGAAAAGATATTTATCTAATAGTCTTATAAATATAGCCCCTTTTATCTAATATTCGGCTAAAAGCCTTTTATCCTAATTAAGACGGAAATTCTAATATAGAGAATCCTTGCCTAATTTGCAAATTAATCATTTTAAGAAATATTCGAAATGTATCTTCGCATAATTGCTATTAAGCAGAAAGATATACTATATACAATTGAGATTATGCAGGCATATTAAAAGAAAATAGCAAAGAAAGTATAGATATATAGCTTGATAAGGAAAATATAATTCTATTTAAAAGACTTAATTCTTATTTATAATTATATTAGGAAAATAAGCTATTTATGCAATGCGAAGATCTTATACAAATAGAAAAGATTATATATTATTGCTTAAATTCTAAACAAAAATGCCTATTATCTCAAGATTATAGATAGCATTTTGCTCAAAAGTATATACTTAGCAACTAATATTAAAAAGTTTATATAGAATGCGAGTAGGATATAAGAGCTAGAAATACTTATACTTTGGGAAGAAAATATTGAGATTACTATTAAACAATTATTAACTAACAAACTAATATCTCTATAAGCATTATAGCGCAGAGAATCTAATAATTATATACTAGAAATCTATAAAGCTGATCTAAATAATAATATAGTATTCTAGATATCCAATATTATTGAATATAAGAGCATACTTATATAGATAATTCTTAATCCTAATATTATTAATCTAATTACTAAAGATAATAATAATACTGATAATAATAATAATTATATAGATAGCAGGCTTATATAAGCTGCTAAGAAGGAAAGGAGAGAATAAGAGAAAGCAGACTATAGTAGAATATATATTTCTATTCCTATTAAATCTGCATTTTTTGCTTAGAACTAAGAGTAATCTCTTTTTATCTTTCTTTATATTATAAAAGCATATTTTCCTTACTTATTCTTTTTTTCGCATATTTTATTAAGGAAAGAAAGATAATAGTTTGTCTATTATTATTCTATTACTTATTATAAATAATATAATATTCTAATAAATTTTCAAAAATCTAATATAAAATAAAGTATTCAGATATAAAGCATTTGAATTATTAAGACTATATAAAAGCAATATATAGAAAATACTATATTAGAATATAATTTAATTAAAATAATTATTTATTATCTTATTTTATTTTTATCTATTACTATTTTTGCACTATTTCCTTACTATATTCTTAAAAAAATTATTTAAAGCTGGATTTATAAACAAAGCAGCTGATTAAATCTTAAGATAAGTTTTGTATATTCTATTGATATTGCTAATTATTCTGACTTAAGCCTGCATTCGATCGAAAATCAAATTATTGGATAATAGTTTGAAAACTCTTAGCCTTATCTGAGAATAATGCAGTCTTGATATTATAAGGATCTTTGGCTTGCTGAGTTCTTTTTCTTTCTGAGAGATTTGAAAAGCTTCTGAATATAAGAACCTACTATTTTTTTTCCTTTTCTCTTGCTTTTCGCTTTGGCATTTGGAGTTTTTATATAAGATTTGATTTTACTTTTTCTAATCGATTTGAATATAGATTTGGCTAAAGATACTTGAGCAGATTTAGTCTTTGCTTATAGCATAGACTAATTTGACTCTCTAATTAGGCAAGAAGAAAAGAGTAGCTTTCTTGGATATAAAGCATTTTAATTGTTTTTAGAAAGGCAGAGATTGAAAGGAATGCTATTTATTTATTCAATATTACTATAAGAAATACTATTGCGTCTTAGAAACTAATATTAGCTTTTTATAATCCAGCATATTTTATTATTAATGCTTAAATCCAAAATTGCACTAAATATTTAATGCAGGCCTAATTGATTAAATAAATTGCAATATTATAGTAAGGAAATAAGAGAAAATATTAGCAAATATTTAGATCTGAATAGAAATAAATAAGTAAAATTCTTACTTATGCATGCTAATTATTAATATATAGAATATCTTAAATATAATTATACTTTATCTTAGTATAATAAATATAATTGCTGCATTTGCTATTGAAGAAATCGAATAAGAAGATATATTTAAAGAAAGGCTAGTTTATATTAAGCTAGATACTATTAACCAATATAAAAGCTAAAGTATATTAATAAATATAATAATTGCAAAGGATAAAATTGCGATAATTATACGATTAGATAAGAAGATATTATAGCTAGTCAGCTTAAGCAAAGATATATTTGAGATACTTTCTAAATAGCTTCGCATTAGCTTTGCATATCAAAATGGGTTATAAGATAATCTCTTAAGCAGCTTTTAGCTGAAGAAATTCCTAGATATAGATAAGGCTAGCAATCAGATTATTCTAAAAAGAAAAATTGCTATAGATAATTCAAAGATAATAGATTATGCTTAGCTTATTATAAATAATAGAGAAAATAATCTTGTTTATAAAAGAATACTAATTATAAATAATAAGAAAGCAAATATTGATATTAGGAGGATAAATAAAAATAATAAATCAATTCCAATCGCTTTTATTTTGCTATTATATTGGATTGATTTGCGAAGAAAAAGATAGTATTAATAATGATTTGAGATATATTGATTTATATTTTAAGCTTAAGCAGAGAAAGAGAAGGAGAAATCTATAAGAAAGAATAGGAATAGAAAAGAAAGAGAAGTGGAATAGCTGAGTAAGAATGGATAAGAAAATAGAGTTATACTAGATTGAGGAAGAGAAGAAAGGCATTATCGCACCTTCTTAATCACAATTCTTGCCTAATTTACTCAACAATTCTAGTTTGGCTAAAAATCTAGCTTGCTACCAATTGATAAGAGTAGAAAAAAGTTATTAGCCTTGATTATAATAAGAAAAACTCCCAAGCCAGCTAAATTAATCTTAGAAATTAGTATAATTTTTTCTTTTTCCTATTTCTTAACAATAATTCTCAAAGATAGCTATTCTACTGATTCATGCTCTCTATTTTAATTCTGCAATCTCAATAATATTGCAATTATTAAATTGGAATCTTAATTTTCAATCTTCTTACCCTATATTGCACTTTCTTTTATCAAATATATACTGCAAATCTTAATCTTCATTTTCTTTCCCTGCTTTTGCTATAACTAGCCTTTTTTTTCTTATAGCTTGAATTATAATCTATTTAGATATTATAATTATAGCTTCTCGAAACTATAAATCGATTAAGGCTATTATATCTGGAGATTGAAACTGGATAGCTAAAGCTTACTGTTTGCGCATTTCTTTTGCCAAGATATCTTACTCTCCTACTATTATCAAATTGAGATCTCCTTTCTTCAATATATGCAAGCAGGAAAGTGAGATAGTATAGATTTTCCTAGATAGATATTTCCTAGATCTTTAGAAACAATCTTTATATAATAAAGGAGAGTATAAAAGAATAGATATACGAATTAGTCTCTTTAATCTTTACAATTTGATAGAATTAATCTAGATAAATAATATAAGAAATATGCCTATTAAAGCTATTTTTGCTGCTTTTAGATATTATATGCAGAATAATCAAAAAAGATTATTTTTTTGTATATATTAAGATTATACTTAATAAAGAAACCCAATAATTGAAAATCAATTATTTGCTTAGAGTAAAGAATAAGAAAGCATTATAATATCAACTCTTATTTCTCTATCTTATAAAAGAATCGATTAGCTTCTGAAGCTTTACATAATATAATGCTCGATATAAGAAAGGCTTTCTTGCAATTATATAGCTGGGCTAGGAAAATATGCTTAAAGCTGCGCAAAAGTTTTTTAAAATAGTAGATTCTAATTGCATAGTTGAGATAGTTCCTATAATAATTTGCGATAATAAGGAGTATTAGATACTCTATATTATCAAGATTTTCTATCTTCGATTTAGAGAATCTACTAAAATATATAAGCAATTATATAGCTATCCAGATTAGATTTATACTATATTCACTATATATAAAGAAACTGCTTATCTTATAAGCAATAATTATTACTAGTTATTGAAAGAAATATATTTTATTGCTTTTATATATAAGCTGGGATAAGCAGGATTTTTGCAATATCTTTCCCAGCTTACAATTCCTATTTATCGTATAACAGATTATAAATAAATATTGATATAGCTATTCTGGATCGAATTTCGCTCTAATATCGATATATATAAAAAAGAATTAATAGATTTAGCAAAGCCTAATATTAAGAATAATTATAATCAATTAGCAAAAAATATCTCAGCTATAGTAGCTAAGCAGTTCAGAATTATATAAATATCTAGTATAATAAGTGCCTGCTAATAAAAAAACAATATACTTATACTGAAAGCAATTAATATAGCTTATATACTAAGATTAATATTCTAGCTTAATCAAAAGTCTTCTATTATTTACTAGAGCAGACAAATACTAAGCAGATTATCTGAATAGAGTATATTCAATTAATCCCTAGATAAGAATATCTATATAGAAAATGCCTCTAGGATATTATCAATCTTATTCTTAATATTTATAGATAGTAGAACTCTTATACTAGAGCTTTTTTCACAAAATAAACTATTTCTATATTAGTAATTGAGAAGCAGCAATTCTATAGCTCTGAAGCTATCCTTTCAGCTTTTATCGCCTCAAATTCTCTTATAGCAAGAATTCTATCTAATAAATCCAATTAAGCTATTGATTAGAGAGAAAGAATAGAAAGATTTCGAGCATATAAAAAAGATCGAGCAATAGAAAGCCTAGTGCGAGCGAGTCTAAACTAATATTTAGAGAAATAAAGAATAGAATATTGCTATTGAAGCTGCTTAATAAAAATATCAATTGCAATAATAAAGAGGATAGTAATGAAATTTGCATAAGCTAGAAATAATAATATTAAAAGTAATAGTAGAGTATCTGCTAAATAATAATAAGGATTAATCTAAAAAGATATAATATATTAGTCTAGTTATTATATAGATGATAATTCAAAGAGTAATTGCAATAGATTTTTTATTCTATAATTATATTTTAGTTTTTTCTCAATCCTTATTATCTAAATAGGTATAGCATACTATAGTTATAATCGCAACTTTGGATTGAAAGTTACTAGGGGAGGAATATTATAATAGCTAATAGAATAAATCTCAGGATATAGAATATAGATGGGTTCTGAGATTATTCAGATATAAAAGTGCAGCCTCTGTTCATTTTTTTTCTATGCTTAGAGAAAAAAATAATAAGTAATCTTTTCTTTCTTTTCTTAATTTAAGCTCTCTGAATAGGTTTAAGGTAGGCTTTTCATCCTGACCTTATGCATGTATAGCCTTCGTTTATTATTATTCTTGTGATTGATTCAGTATGCTTGGGTTGCATGAGCTTTTGCTCATTGCCTTGATGTTCGTCCTTTTGTGCGACGGCGCCCGAGGTTCTGGTTCAATATATGCAATTAAGATATTAAGGATATATTCGATTCTTTTGCAAATTTTGAGAAAGCTTTTAAAGAAATTTTTAGTAATTTAAATAAAGAATGCATTATAGCTTAATAATTTATAAATCTAAAGCAAGCTAAATTAGCTTTAGCTTATATAGTCAAGTTCAAATAGCTATTAATATAGCTTTTATAAGAAAATAAAAACTTTATAGAATACTATTATAAAAAACTTAAAGATAAAATTAAGAATAAAATCTCTAAATAAGATTAGCTAGAAGATTTTGCAATATTCTTAAATTAAGCAATCTGTATTAATAATTGCTTATATAAATAATAGATAAAGAAATTTAAGAAAGAAGAAAGCTAGATTTAGAGAATCTTAGCTAATTTGGGCAAGAAATTCCAATATTAAAAAAAATTGTATAATATTTTCCAAAATAGCAGCATTTATACTGGATTTATAAAGCTTAATACTATAAATCATAATATTTGCAAAAGCAATAGAGGATATTTCAATTATAGAAAATTAGAATATTTTGCATGCGATTATAGATAATTTAAGAAATTTAGATAGCAATTTATTTAAAAAGGATAATAAGTAAATATCGCAAGGCGATAGAAATCTAATTAATTAAGCAATAATTATTTATCTAAGCAAGTAATAGATTTTATTGCTTATAAATATCTTAATTAGATATTCTATTATAATAATAAATATTTATTATATTTTGCGGAAAAGAAAGGCTTAAGATAGTTTTCTAGAAAGCTTAAAAGAAAAAAAGCTATTAGTTATAGAATAATATAGCCTATATTATAATAAAGTTTTGCAAGATAGCGATTCGGATTATTTATCTAATCTAATAGATAATTAATTGGAAAATAGCTAATTAGGAGATAATAAAAAGAAGTTTCCTCTAAAATATTGAATATAATTTCTTAATAAAAATTCAGAGGAAATAGTAATTGAAATCCTCAAATCAGAAAATCTATAAGATAGATAGCTAAATAAGCTATTATGATTAAAGATTCTTAATTCGGAGAACAATAATTCTAGCTAAGAACAAATAGCATATAAAAGAATATTAGTATAAAACTTGAGATGGGAATAAATTAGATATATTATCCGAGTATAATGATTTAGAGAGATTTTTATTTATATATCTTTCCAAAAAGCAAAAGCTTTTAAGTATAAAAATCTTAGAATTGCTTATTATTATAGGAAGTATTACAAGATTATATAGATCTCTTATATATATTATAGCTGCAGAATATATTTTGCAGAAAAAGTAGAAAATAAATGCTTCCTAATTAAGAAATAGAATAAGATTATTTATATTATTGAAGAATTAAATATTAGATTTATAAAGAAATTTGATTATATTTAGAGATATACATAGATTGGATATTTAGATAATTTCTTAGAAAGATATATTAGCAAATATATTAAATAATAGTAGTATATTACTAGAGTATACGAAATCTATAAATAGAAGAAAGCAGATATATAGTATAATAATCAAAATTAGAAGAAAAAATACTAATATAGTCGCTAATAAGCAAGAAGATTTGCAAAATAAGCAATTTAATCTTTAAAAGAAAGAGATTGCTTATAAGAAATAATAAATAATCCGGACTAGTAAAATCCTTATATATAATAGTCAAGAAGGATTATATATATATTATATTTGATATAATTATTAATAAATAAAGATACTGCATATTATTGGATAATAGCACTTAAAGAAATTATATTTTACTATAAATAATTAATATAGTATAGATATTATAGCAATATAAGGAGAAATCCTATATTCTTAGCATTATAAAAGAAAAACTTATTTTATATAATTAGAATATTATAGATATAGAAATTAATTATCTATTTATATTTATCTAAAGCTTTATAATATATATTATCTTTGATATTATAAATATAGTATAATATATGCTAATTCTAAGATTTTTTTAATTTAAGAAGTATAATTTTTAAATCGATTAGATTATTAGCTAGATCTTTTAGGAATAAGCTATACCTAATAAGATAATTGCAATTAAAAGCAAAGAGTAAAATCTAGTTATTAAGTATAATCTAAGAAAAAAGCATTCAAATAGACTTATATATATCTTCAAATCAATAGAAATCAATAGTTTATAAAAAAAGATTATAGAATCTTTAGATTTTTAGAAAAAGATTGAAAACAAATTATATCTAATAATAGATAGTAATTAAATATAAAGGAAAAGCATATTATAGAGCGATAAATATAGATTTTGGAATTATAAAGAGATTAGTTTTCTAAAAAAAGGAATTAATAAGCTATAATAGATTATAAATATTGATTTGGATTATTTAATAAAGGAAAAGAAATAATTAAAGCCTAGTATAATCAATAGCTTATAGAGAAGCTATTTGAAAGCTTTCTAAAATAAGAAAAAGAATGCTTAATAATATTTTCTATTTCTCTAAATAATAGAAATTGAAGAAGAACTTATACTAATATTTAAGAGAATTCTAAGAGAATACTAAGAATTTATAGAATTATTCTTGGGAAAATTCAAAAATAAACTTTTAAAATATAGATTATTCAATTATAAGATCCTTTTAAAGAAAGAGATTAAACTAAGATTTAAGCTAATTTATAGCTTAAATAAGGCAGAATTCGAAATATTTAGAGAGTATTTAGATAAGAATCTCAAATAAGAATATATCAGATTATTATAATCTTTAGCAGAATATTCTATAATATTTGTATCTAAAAAGAATAACAAGCTTAGATTTTGTATAGATTATAAATAGCTTAATAATATTACTATTAAGAATCGATATTTCTTATTGCTTATTAAGAAGCTTAAAGATTGATTATGCAATATATAATGATTTATAATATTCGATTTTAAAAAAAGCTATTACTATATATGCATTAAGGAAAGAGAAGAATAGAAAATAGCTTTCAGAACTCGCTATAGATATTTCGAATATTAAATTATGCTTTTTGAATTAATCAATATATCTATATCTTTCTAAGAAATAATTAATTATATCTTATGCGAATATCTTAATATTTTTGTTATTGCATATCTTAATAATATTCTTATCTATTCTAAAGATTATAAAAAATATAGAAAATATATATAAATAATTTTATAAATGCTTTAAAATAATAAACTTTTTGTAGAATTAATTAAGAGTTACTTTTATATTCAAAAAATTGATTATCTCAAATATATTATTAAGCTAAGCTATATATAAATGCAAAAAGATAAGATTAAAGCATTATATATTTAATTAATCCTTAAGATAGTAAAAAATATTAGAATATTCCTTGAATATGCAAATTTTTATTAATAATTTATTAATAATTATTTAATAATTGCTAAACTATTAATAAATCTAATAAAGAAAAGTAAAATGTTCTGATAGAATAAGAAAGAATAGGAAGCTTTTGAAATTATTAAAGCTAAGATTATAAAAGATTTAATTCTCGAAGAAGCTAATTCAATATAAGAATTTGAGATTGCATCTAATATATTAAAGTATAAATATAATGCAGAACTAATTTAAAGAAATGATTAAGAATGATTAAAGCTTATAGCGAATTTTTCGAAAAAGTTTAATAGATTTGAATTACAATATAAGATTCTAAATAAGAAATTTATAGTAATAGTATATATATTTTAGAAATAGCAATACTATTTAATTAGAGCAAAATTGCTAATTAAGATATTTATAAATTATAAGAATCTTATAATATTTATAATAATTAAAGTTTTAAATAAGCAATAAGTTTAATAAGCAGAATTTTTCTTTTAGTTTGATATTAAAATAATTTATATTCTAGAAAAAGAAAATATTAGAATAGATACTCTTAATAAATAATCAGATCTTCAACTAAATATAGATATTGAAGAATAAATACTTTTTAGTATAGATAAAGATAGCAATCTTGTATAAATATAGGAAATTAATGCAATATTCAGGATTGCATATTAAAGGAAGAATTTAGAAAATATAATTCTAGCGGAATAAAACGAATATATTAGAGATATATATAATGCATCTATATATAGATATTAGAGAATTAGAGCAATCTATAAGAGAATCCAGAGATATTAGAACTCTCTAGAATTCAGAAAAAAAATAAAAGATATTCTTAGAATATATAATAGCTGCAAAAAAAATAAGACAAAATAATACAAGCTTTATAAACTATTGCAATTTTTATTAGTATTTATAACTATTTGGCAATCAATTAGCTTAGATTTTATTATTAAGCTATTTCTTTTATAAGAATCTTTAATTAGAATATAATTTAATAGTATTTTAGTAATAGTTTGCAGATTAAGCAAATATATTTACTTTCTATTTTATAAAGAAAGCAATATAGCAAAAGAACTTATATATATATTTCTTAAAATAATAATAGCTAATTATAGAATATTATAAGAATTTATTTTAGATAGAGATAGGAAATTCGCATTATATTTCTGGATATTATTTATAAAATAGCTTAAAGCTATATATAAAATATTAATTGCATTTTATTTGCAAATAGATAAATAGATAAAGCAAATTAATTAAATTATAAAATAATATTTTAAATATTATATTAATTAAAAGCAGAATAATTAGATTAAATTGCTATTATTAGCATAATTCGCATATAATAATGCAAATATTAGCATTATAAAAGTTTTACTATTCTATATATTTTATAAATATAATCTAATAGCTTATTATAAAATATTGCTAAAAGCAAATATAGAAGCTATAGAAAAGAAAGTATATAGATTTAGAAAAATTAGGAAAAGATTATAATCAGAATTTGCATTTATCTAAGAATATATAATTCAATATACAAACTTCAAAAAGATTAAGAAACTAATTCTATAAGAGAGAGATAAAATCTATCTAATTTGCAAAAATATCAAAATTACAAGATCTAATAATAAATTGGATTATAAAAAACTAGAATTCTTCAAAATCCTATATAAGATTTCGCTAATTAATTATAAATTCGCAATATTATATTAAAGATTATATTCAATCTTTTATATATTACTCTTCGAATTAATACTATCTAGTATAAAACTCTTATATAATAATAATATTATTCTAAATAAAGAATAATAATAGAAAATAAAAGAAATCTAAGATATATATAAAAGAGAAAGAGAATATTAATATCTTATTAAATAGAAAAGCTATAATAATAGCGAAAGCTTATAGGAAAAACTAGCTAATATTAGCAAGATTTAATTTAAGAATATTAGCAAAATAATATTCTTATAGATTAAGAAAATCGCTTTAATTCGAAATAAAAACTAGAAATAGCAGAATTATCTAAAATTATAAGCTTATAGAAAAACTAGCATTTATATTTCTAGAATTTGTAATATTAAATAATCCAAAATTTATAATAGATTAGTTAATCTTTTTAATTTCCTGCAAAAATAGATTAGAATATTTCTTAAGTAAAAAACTTTTGAATATCAAAATCTCAATACTCTAGTTAGTATTCTTAACAATTATATATTTAGCTTTAGCTTTCTTCCGCTTTATATGCTTTAATTCTTTCAAATTATCAATATTGCAATAAATTGCTTGTATTATTTTCTTATACTATAATTTCTTCTATTTCTGCAAGCGAAAGATTTTTATATTTAAAATAGCAATCTTTTTCTCAATTATTTCTAATTCTTTCTTTAGATAGCAATATTTAGTAATAATCTAATTAAATTGCTTAGAAAAGAGCTTATAATAATTATAATTAAATAAATTTAAATAAATGTAAATATAATAATAAAAAGAGAAAGCATTAATACAATATTCAATATTTAGCTTATAATTCTTGCAATAAGAATAAAATATAAGAAAAAGAAAACTACGAAATATAATAATAGTAAAAATAGAAGCTTGGCAAGAAGAATAAGATTTTGATATATAAAAAATAATAATTCTATATAATATCTCGATTAAAAAAGTATAATAATATGCTAGAAGAATAAGAATTATTTATAAAAGATTATTAAGAATAATAATTGATAAGAGAGAAATAATATTATAATTTATCTAATATATAGATTATAAATAAAATAGTCTAATAATAAAATATAGAAAATTAGCAAAATTCAAATATAAAAGCAGTAGAAAAAGAAGAATTATATAATTTAAAATTAGAATTATTAATAAATAAGATAGATATCTATTATATCTATTAATAATAGATAGGATAGATATTTATTATATTTATCAAACTAAAAAGCTAGATATATAAGGATATACTTAATACTGATAGAGAGATTCAGTATATAGCTCTTCAGTTATTAATCTAAGTATTCAGTCTTATATATTGAATAGCCTCAAAGGCAGTGAATACTCGCATTGCTTATTAAGGATTTATATGGTTCTGTATTCAAGGATTTAATACTTTCGATCTCTCTCTTGCTAGTATAAACCCAATCGGTATTTAGGAATCTTCGGATTACTGCAGTGCTTATTACAACTTCGCTTCTGCTATGGCGGAAGCGGCGTCAGCATTTAGCTGCATCACGAATTTGTCGATACTGAGACGGTCCAAGAAGCCCATTTGGATCCATCTGCAGCTGTTTCTCATGCTCAGCCTTCAGGTTCGCATCTTTTCTGCCTCTGCCTGTCCTTCTCTACTTCGCGAACTCGAGAATAACGGGCAGGGTCTTTGCGCAAATTGGCCTTCGCAAGAGCAAGCTGAATCGAGGCAACCAGATCGCCACCACCACGAACTTCCTTCAGAAGAGGTGGCTTCAGGTTCTAACCTGGGTTCCAACTGGGGTTCCGACCCGGGCTCTGATGTGTGCTCCATGGTGAAAAATTGAGAGCAGGATCCTGATATGCTGAGAGTAGAGTTATGTAGACATCCTCTCCAAGTGCAATCAAGAATGAAACTCGATTGTCCACATCCACATTTGAATGGATATGATCACACAGCTCTCTGCGGTCCCATGGCACTGCGTCACAATCCAAGTTGGGGCTGTGACAGTGGATAGAGAACAGCTCAAACCTTCGCAAGGATTCGTTTGGATATCTGGCCAGCCAATTGTGAAATGCAGTTCTGAAAATATTAGGAACTGAATCGGAGCTGGAGCTATATATTAATACTTACTGAGATACTTGAAATGTTTTTTTGTAAAGCCCAATCTGTAAACCTTTCTACCAGTGGCTGCCCCCTAGCGTTTTCCATAGTAATCTTAGAAAGGCATACTATTGGTTAGAGCTTTCAGTTACAATCAGAAGAATACAATAATTGAGCTCGAAGCATTGATTAAGACAGATTTAAAAAAGTTTAGCAGATAATTAAGTAGGAGTTGATGCTCTGCCTCAGCTCAGCTCCTGCCTTTATACTTTTTTTGGGTGAAATAAAAAAAAAACCTTAGCGCAAGCAATGTGAAAGCAAATATTTCCCTGTTATAGCAGCTTCATGAAAGCTTTTATGTCCAGCTTGACTCTTAAAGTTTCTTCATATTCTCTAGTTGACCGGAGCTGGGGCACAAACGGCTTGTCATTATCGCCATCGTCGTCATTGTTGTCATCGAAAGCAGATTCTCTATAATCAGAACGTACAGTTATGCATCTGCTGTTTGTAAAAGCGCTTATTATGTTCTTGGACTGTCTACTATACCGAGAACCTGTAGGGACGGTCAACTGCTGTATAATACCCATTGCTCCGTTTTACCTAAATATTATTGATTGTTTAAGGGGTGGTGGAAAAAGCAATAGCTAACCAGCTAACAACAGTTGACCAATTTATAAATAATTGATTAGCTAGATGCTTTCGCTTTTTCTTGATCTCGCATGTTAGCAATACAGTGTATACTTAAGGAATATCACGAAAAAGTCAATCGAAAGTTTAACAATCTACGACTTTGAACAAGCTGAATTAAACATGATCAGCTGATAGCAAAGATTTAGATAAATTGAATTGCTAGTATAAACCAGTTTTCGTGCTGAAACATTTCATCGGCTCAAAGTTGGTCAACCGTTGTTTCCAAGCTAATAATTATTGATTGACCAATGACCGGTAGAGATGGAGCAACAGGTGCTACTGCGATTACTGGTTGTCCTGGCCTACAGCTTCCCGGTGTAGTATGTAATCTGAAGTACAGATTATTTTCAGACAGATCAGGATCATCAAACCACCTCCTTCTCGTCGGCCTGCACATTCATCGTGTTGAGAACCGTCTGCGCGCTCCTCTTCTCGAGCGACTTCTTGACCGGGTTCGGCGCAGAAAAGACCTCCTCCAGCTCCTCGAGCGTCCGATCTTTCGTCTCAGGAAATAGAAATACATGACCACGGCCTCAAATATGTCCCAGAAGATGAACACAATATAGAAATAATACGAGATGTGCTCAAAGGCCGGACCCGACGAGTATGCTAGGATGACGCTGGACACGGCGGAGGCAAAATTACCTAGGGCAGTGCCCTTTGCGCGGGTGGCGGTCGGGAGCGTCTCGGCGATGTACATGCTCTGCAGCGGGGTCCAGCCGAACGAGAAGACGATGCCGAAGATGAAGATGAAGGCGACGGTGGCGTTGCCTGCGGCGTGGTTGGACGGGTCGGCTAGGGAGAGCTTGGACGTGCCCGTGATGATGGCAAAGCACACCGACGAGAAGAGGATGCTGTACAGCAGGAGGGGCCGGCGGCCGATGACATCTGTCATGCGCGCGCCCAGACAGGCGCCGATGAGGCAGAGCGCAGGGTTGATGCCGTTGATGGCGAGGACGGTGTGCTCGGCCGTGATGCCAGCGTTGTTTAGCATCGTCGCCATGTAGTAGGACGACAGGGAGTTGCCGCTCAGCTGGCCGAAACAGGCCATGCCAATGACACAGATGAGGCGGCGCCGGGCCGAGTGGGTGTTCCAGAGCTCACGGTAGTCCCACCACCGCTTGTCCGAAGCCTGGCTGGAGATCTGCTGGACCATCTCCTTCATCTGCAGCTGCACAAAGGGGCTGTCCATGTCGCCCTCGCCGTGGTACTTGGCCAGGATCTTGGCTGCCTCCTCGTGCCTGTCCTGGGCCATGAGCCAGCGCGGCGACTCGGGCAGGAAGAAGACGAACAGGCACACGATACCCGAGGTGATCATCTGGCACCAGATAGGGATGCGCCAGGCCAGGTTGTCATTGTTGATATAGGCGCAGCCGTAGGACACCAGGAGGCTATTATAGAACCGACGTACCACGTACAGTTATAGAGCCCTGTGTGAGTCCCACGGTATGCAGGATGGGCCATCTCGCTGACATATGTCGGTGCCGAGACGCAGCAGAAGCTTACGCCGAAGCCCAGGACGAAACGGCCGCCGAGGAACTGCGCGCTCGTCTTGGTCGGGGCCTGGATGCATGTTCCGATGATGACGAGCAGTGACCCGATGAACATGCCCCAGCGCCGGCCGAGGTGGTCGTTTGTAGGGCCGGTGAGGAAGACGGCAGCGACGGAGCCGATGTTGTACATCATGAAGACGATTCCGATGCTGGACCCCTCGGTGGTCATGTGGAAATAGTTCTGGTATGCAGTCATGCCGTTGAGTGAGCCCATGAGGGAGCCATCATAGCCGTTCAGAGCTCTGGAAGGAGAGATGGTCTGATTAGTCTGGAGGAAGCTCAGGTGGTACACTATCTAGTCGGAGCTCTCGATATGGGGCTGGGATGGAGAAGGACCTTACCCGCAGAGGTACGCAACAGACAGGACGAGATAGAGGCGGGCCATGGACCAGGTCCATGCCGAGACCTTCTCCCCAGTGGCCTCATGAGCAATCTGGACGGCGGTCTCGACGGTGTGGTCATCCTGATGGTCGATACCGGGCGACTTCTCGTCTACGGTAGCCATCGTGTCTGTGGAAAGCTTGATATAGCCTGGCTCCTGCCCTGATATTGATGTAAGAATCTCGCAGAGACACAAGACATACAGAGAGAGAGGGGAGGGGCGGCACAGAGACCCTTTATATGCGCACATGCAGGCGAGGCACAGCAGCAGCAGCAGCCTGCAAGAGGCACATGCAGAGCAACGTCGAGGCGAGCCCAGCCAGGTCTAGCTGGTCAAGGATTATCACCCGCGTCGCCTCTCACGCGACCCTCTCGTAGGGTTTTTGGGCGGTCTGCTCTGGTACCCACGGCCATTGGAAGAATTAATGCGCCGGGGTAATCTGCACGCCAGGCCGCTGGGCCCCTTCCGGTTTGGGACATGGCATACATCTTCCCCGCATTGCGATTATTGGCTGTTCTTTTTATTTTTCTATTTATTTAATTTATTCTTTTCTCCCTCTGCTGACTGGAGAGCCAAAGGGGCGACACTGAAAGTGGTCTGACTGCTAGGCGTCACAATACGGAGTGGTCGTGGCGCGCAACTTGACCTGGATCTGCTTGCTCTGGCCGGCTCCGAGGTCTCCGGTCGTCCAGGAACCACAATAGTAATAATTATACTATGTAGTGTATACTATGCCATAGTAGTTGGTAGTGAGGTCGGAATACTGTGTTTTGTAAGGTGCGCATATAGCAACCCCAGGAGGACGGACTAAGTCTTGTTGAGTTTGACCCTGGGGTCCTCCAGTTCCTTCCTGCTGGGCTGGTGGTAACCCCGCTTTTACCCCAGGCCATTACGGCTGGGAATTGGCTGACATACAGGCGACTACAGGGTAGCGAGCAGGGATCACATCAGGTAGCCTGAGAACCCACCTGTACCCCAATCTTCGGCTCCGCCTTCCCCGTCTATAGAACCATACGGCCATTCAAACCAAAGGAACGTCCGAGGTACAGACTTTGATCGGTGGTCCTCGTATACGAGAAGTTCAGACTTCGATAGGAGGAGGACCTAGCAAGGTATTGGCACTAGGGACGAGAGGTCGTAAGGGCGGCTCTTTCGATCCTACTGATTAGAGGAAATAACAATAGGAAGCCGCCATGGAGTATTTCGATGTTGGGAAGTTTTGCTGCTCTGTGTAAATATTTTTGCTTATCACCAGCTTGGTAGTATCAACAACAATACCTGCTTCGGACCTGGTGGGGGGGATTCCGATATGGAGCACACGGAGGTGCGGGGTAATTGGGAATATGCCCTCCCCTCCCCCTCTACCCTTCTCCCCACCTGCCTACCTAAACACAAGCAACAGTGTACAGTACGTAGTATTTTTTTTTACTCCAACAACTGCTCAGGAACATTTCTCGTGGAATTCAACGCTCGGAGTCCGCAATTCCACAAACATCTGCATGCGTTACGACTCGCTTGTTTTTCATGAGATGAGGACGCATCCCCACGGGTGTCATTCGTTGTGGGCCGCAGAGTAACAGTCCAGCAAGGTACCGGCATTGCAGCATTCCAAGGCGCAAGGCAGATCACCGCGGGAGGGCGACGACCACCCTGGCCTAAATACAACAGGCTTCCCTCCTCCTGTTGACATTCTCCTCTTCTCTCCTCTCCTCTCCTCTCCTCTCCCCTCCTCTCCTCCCTGTCCCGTATCTCTTTGCTCTGGTCCTATCCAGATGGGTCAGTACCTCAAAATGGCTCCCACCAGCATTCCTCTCCAGGAGGACACGCAGAAGCCAGACTACTGCAACGAGGCCGTCTTCAGGAGGAACTGTCTTCCTGCGCGGTCCTATTTCATCCCGGACACCTCGCTCTTGCTCAATGGCAGCTGGGACTTCCACTACGCCTCCACGCCGCTTGAGGCACCAGAGCCGGAGGCAGTCAAAGACACAGCCTGGGCGAAGCTGAAAGTGCCCGGTCACTGGCAGCTGCAGGGCTACGGGAAGCCTTGGTACACGAACGTCCAGTACCCAATTCCTGTCTGCCCGCCGCATATCCCGACCGAGAACCCGACTGGCACCTATAAGAGGACCTTCTTCGTCCCGAGCACGTGGGGTCCCTCGGCACAGCTGAGGCTGCGCTTCGACGGTGTGGATAGTGCCTACCACGTCTGGGTCAATGGGGTGTTGGTCGGCTACGCACAGGGGGCGAGAAACCCTCACGAGTTCGACGTTTCCGAATATGTGGAGAGGGATGGCCCCAACGAGCTTCTGGTCCGCGTCTACCAGTGGTCGGATGGCAGCTACATTGAGGACCAGGACCAGTGGTGGCTCTCAGGTATATCGCCTGCTCGGGATCCTGCCAGGAGGCCTGACTAACGTGCTCTCTCCTAGGCATCTTCAGAGACGTCTACCTCCTTGCCTTCCCTACCGATGCGCGGATCGAGGACTGGTTCATTCGAACTGACCTCGACGACAAGTACGAGAATGCCACTCTTGAGGCTACGATCGATGTCCTGAGCCACAAGGCGGGAAAACTCGAGCTCACACTCTCGGAGCTGGACAAGAACGGCGGCTCTGTCATCGGGGCCAAGACGATTGACGTCGGATCTGGCTCTTCCAAGCTTGACATATCTCTGCCTGTGACCAAGCCGGAGAAGTGGACTGCCGAGTCTCCCTACCTCTACTCCGTAAAGTTGACCCTGAAGGCGTCCTCGTCCGAGCCCTACACTGTTACGCAGAGGATAGGATTCCGCAAGGTCGAGCTGATCAATGGTCTCATGACCGTCAACGGCGCCCGTATTCGCCTGCGTGGCGTTAACAGGCACGAGCACCACCCTCATTTCGGCCGTGCGGTGCCTCTCGACTTCATCAAGAAGGACCTCCTCCTTATGAAGACCCACAACGTGAACGCCCTGCGCTGCTCTCACTACCCCTCCCACCCCAAGATACTAGACATGGCCGATGAGCTGGGTCTCTGGGTGATGGACGAGGCAGACCTCGAATGCCACGGCTTTTATGATGCAGTCGCAAGACCCCAGGATATCCCGGAGCACATGGACTACGAGGAGCGGAAGAAATTCACGTTTCCCCAGGCCGCCAAATTTGTCACTGACAACCCGACCTGGAAGGAAGCCTACGTCGACCGCATGAGAGACATGATCCAGCGCGACAAGAACCACGCTTCCGTCATTGTGTGGAGTCTGGGTAACGAGGCTTTCTACGGTCAAAACCACAAGGCCATGTACGAATACGGCAAGAAGGTCGACCCTGGGAGGTTGATACACTACGAGGGCGACGTGCACGCCGAGACGGCGGACATGTACAGCTACATGTATCCTCCGATCGAGCGGCTGCTGAAGCTGTCACAGACCGAAGGCGTCAAAGACGGCAAGTACGAGAAGCCGGTGGTGCTCTGTGAGTATGGGCATGCCATGGGCAACGGACCAGGGTGGCTCGAGGACTATGAGGAGCTTTTCAGGACCCATCCGCGCCTACAGGGCGGTTTCATCTGGGAGTGGGCCAACCATGGCCTATGGAAAGAAGAGGGTGACGGGACCGGCAAAGGTGGCTACTATGGCTATGGTGGCGATTTTGGCGATTTCCCCAACGATGGCACGTTTGTCATGGACGGCTTGTGCTTCAGTACACATGAGCCCACGCCAGGCTTGACCGAGTTCAAGAAGGTAATACAACCGGTGGGCTTCTCTGCGCAAGGCGACAAGCTCAGCCTCGAGAACTACTACGACTTCATCGACCTTTCCCACCTGGTCGCCTCGTACAAGGTGGAGGAACTGGGCCAGGAGTAAGTGCATCAGTTCGGGTCCTCACTGATTCTGTCATGCTGACCAACACCTGCAGGAGCAGGCTCCTTGCCTCTGGCAGGCTTGACATCCCAGAAGTCAAAGCGGGCGAGAAGGGTGAGATTGATCTGAAAAGCGCTCTCTCAAAGTTCAAGAGCGACAAGGACGTGTTTGTGACGGTGTCCTTGACCAACCGCGACGAGACCCCCGGGCTCAGCGCGGGACACGAGGTCGCGTGGACGCAGTGGCAGCTCTCTGAGGCCGCACAAACCCAATCACCGTTATCGCTGGACAGGTTGTCCTCCTCTGTCGGTGTGACCACTGCTGGGCCCAAAGTTACGGTCGCTGGACCGCACTACACTTTCGAATTTGACCGCGCACGCGGTGCACCTACCGCCTGGGCGGTTAATGGTGTGTCGATCCTCGAAGCCGACCCGTCGACAGGTGTCGCCATCATTCCCTCATTCTGGCGGCCTGCGACAGACAATGACGTCCCTGGCTCCCTGCCATACTGGCAGCGCTTCGGTGTCGACATATTGGAGTCTCAGCTGCGGTCCTTTGAGATTGACACCTCAGATCCCAGCAAGGCAGTCCTCAAAGCACACACATTCATCACACCGCCGGTCCTAGCATGGGGCTTCGACGCCGAGATCGAGTATACCGTTACCAACACCGGCGCGCTGAAGATTGATGTCAAGAGCCTCAAGCCCAGCGGTGCCATTCCCAAGCATGTCCCGCGGGCAGGCTTCAACCTCCGCCTGAGCAAGCACCTGGACAATGTCTCCTGGTACGGCCTCGGCCCGGGGGAAAGCTACCCAGACAAGAAGTCCGCCCAGCGCATGGGTATCTGGACGACACCTGCCGTCAAGGACCTGCAGGTCCCCTACGAAGTGCCGCAGGAGAACGCCAACCGCATGGAGACACGCTGGGTACAACTCGCTGACGCGCACGGGGCGGGCGTCAAGGCTACCTCCACCAATGACAACGGGAACCTGTTCAACTGGGTTGCGAGCAACCACTCCATCGAGACGGTGCATGCGGCCAGACACCCGCCTGACCTGGTCGAGGAGGACGCCACGCTGCTTAGGCTGGATTACAAGGTGGCTGGTGTGGGCACTGCGGCTTGCGGCCCTGGTGTCAGGGAGGACTTGTTGGTCAACGTGGAGGAGATGAAGTTTGGATTCGTCCTGGAGAGCGTTGGGCTCTGAGAGCTCCGAGACTTGCATGTGCTGACCGAATACATGCCAATGCGACTTGGACCATACTCGGGTACATACAAGCTCCTAAGCCAGTGGTGGCTACCTACACGCAGCCGAATCTCCAGTCGTCGTACGCTTAGCATCAACGTACACTGAACATCAGCACTCACGACAAGACTAGTACAGCAAGGAGCGCTGCTCCAAATCCTTCTAGGCCGAATCAAAGTATTACTGTAGCTCCTTATTGTTTAAAGCACCGGCCACTGGCGAGTAGAACTGCCAACAATTACCTAATTATATACTTACGTAGGAGCGACTTCCCTGCTTATCACTGGATTTTGGAACTGACCCATAAGTATTATCCATATCTGAAGCCAGCCACGGGTAAACCACGGGATTTAATACAGCAGATGGGTAAACCTCGGTCGTAGGACAACTAGCCTGCCACCTAAAGCTTTATTCCCACGGAGGCTATCCCAATGAACTTTTCCACTGTGGACTTGTTCACACGGGGCAAAGGCCGGCAAAAATGTTCTGGCTTCTCAACGAAGAAAAAAAAGAGGACAACCAGAGAAGCCCGAGCTGCACGGCTGTAAAGACATGGTACAGAGTAAGTCTATATAAGTAATACACGGTCGAAACTCGCCGACAACAACTGCTAGGAGGATCTCCCCCCCCCTTTTTTTTTTTAGACCTTGCTTTAAAAGTAGGCTCCGAGGCGCACCACCGAGCCCGCGCTTCGCCCCGCATTCGTCGAGCACAGAGAGGATGGAACCCCTCCTTCCTCGGCCTGGTTCCGCCTGGTGACCCAAAAACATGGATTCGCGAATAGGACGAAAGGCGTTCTGCTGCTGCTGACTGCTCTGGAGCGGGGCTTCTCAAAAGATAATGAATTGGCGGGTCGTTGGAGGCGACTGACGACTACCTCCGCAACACTACCCGACCTCCGTAAACCATTTCTCCTTTGCCTTTCTGGACTCTGTTCGAGCGAGTGGGAAAGAAAAACTTCCAACGCCCAAACACAACTCTTCGAAAGCCTCTTGCGTGCTAGCTGTTCTCTGCCACCGTCCTCGTTCCCTCCATCCTCCTCCCAAAGATGGCTCCACCCTTCCGCGCCGAGCACATGGGCTCCCTCCTCCGCCCCCAGCCCCTGCTGGACGCACGCGAGGCCATCCGCGAGGGCAAGACGCCCGAGGCTGCCGGCCTGCCCGCGCTCGAGAAGCAGTCTGTGGCGGACGTGGTGGGCTTGCAGCAGTCGCTAGGGTTCCGAGCCGTGACGTCGGGCGAGTACAACCGCACGCGCTTCTGGGGCCTGATGTGGGACGAGTTCGACGGGGCGGTGGCGCTGCAGGAGGCGGAGGCGTCCATGTTCCGGCTGTACCACCCGGACGTGGTGTCGCTGATCGAGAAGGACCGGCAGGTGATGCCGGGCGACAGCGTCATCGCGGGCGGGAAGCTGGGCTGGACCGAGGGCCGGAGCGGGAAGGCGAACCTGCACGAGTTGTCGCTCATCCAGGCTGCCGTGCCGAGGGAGAAGTGGGCGGACATCAAGCTGACGCTCATCACGCCGGCCTGGTTCCACATGCGGTACAAGCAGAACAAGGCCTGGAAGGAGGGCGTGTATGCTAGTGATGCCGAGTATTTCCAGGATGTGGCCAAGGTGTACCAGGCTGAGCTCGATGCGCTGTACAAGGCTGGCCTGAGGAACGTGCAGTTTGACGACCCTGGCCTGGCCTGTAAGTCTTTTTCTTTTCCTCTCCCTTCTTTCTCTCGCAGACCCCCACCTTGTTTTTTTATTTTTTATTTTTTATTCAAATGAGAGGCTCCTGCTCTTCTTCCTCATGCTAACCTGTGATCCAAAAATACTCAAGACTTTTGCTCGCAAAAGTTTCGCCAGGGCTGGGAAGAGGACAAGGACAACATCGGCTCCGTCGACGACCTCCTAGACGCCTACATCCAGCTATACAACGACTGCATCTCCAAGATCCCCTCGGACATGCACACGGGCGTGCACCTCTGCCGCGGCAACTTCATCGGCGGCCGCCACTTCGCCGAGGGCGCCTACGACATCATCGCCCAGAAGCTCTTCACCCAGCTCAAGGTCAACACCTTCTACCTCGAGTATGACACGGAGCGCGCCGGCGGGTTCGAGCCACTGAAGTTTCTGCCCAGGGACAGGAACGTCGTCGTGGGCGTCATCTCTACCAAGCTGCGCGACCTCGAGGACAAGGAGGAGATGAAGAAGCGCATCTATAAGGCTGCCGAGTTCGTCGCCGAGGGTACGGGCCAGACCAAGGAGGAGGCCCTGAAGCAGATCGCCGTGAGCCCGCAGTGTGGCTTCAGCACGCACGAGAGCGGCTATCCCCTGAGCGAGGAGGACGAGAAGAAGAAGCTGGGGCTGGTGAGGCAGATCGCGGATGAGATCTGGGGCGAGTCTTAAAGTGCGTGAGAGGTGCTGTGGCAAGCGGCATTAGAAAAAGAAGAAGAAAAAGGCGTCTGGGAAAAACAATTCAACAGCATCAGAGGTCGACTCAAGGCCCGGTTGCAGGGAGGGTTTCTGAAGGTTATTTACTACTTACTCTGGGGGCAATCATGGGGGGCTATGGACTCAACTTCCATGTGGGTGGAATGCTGTGGCGTTAAAATGTTTCTCTATCTCTCTCTTCAATATTACGACATTGTCGGTTCACTCAGAATAGCATCAACTTCAAGTTGGCCTTCTTTTTCGTCTCTCTTTTTTATGTTGGTTGGATATTGAGTGCCTGTGCCTGTGCCTGTGCCTGGACAGAATACTACGTACTATGTATGGTAGCAGTACACACTATGTTTTGTTGCTTAGATGTACGGAGACTAGTAGCAGTAATTCCCCGAGTCGCCTGTGGTGGTACTGAAGGTTCAGGGGGGTTGGCCCTAGCCAAGACTGGTCCAAGCCACTGTCGTAAAGGGCCACAGGGCGTCCATCGCCTAGAGATTCCCCGCATTTGCCCCCCGCGGAATTGGTAGGAGAGCACCAGGACCAGACCCAAAACCTCTACGTCAGGAACACGCTAGGGGGAAGCCAATACGAGGCTCGAGGAGGCGGCCACTGCTGTCTCGTGTTTTTCGCCTGCGGTTGAGTGCATTCTCTCGACCAAACCCCAACAAACAAAAATAGCAACAACGACAAGAAGATCTACACACGCTGCGCTCTCTCTTACACTCTTGGGCCATCTTTCCTGCTGGTCTCTCTTCGGAATCCCTCTAGCTTCCACGTGCCCAATCGACCCTCGTCATATCCCTCCAAGGGCGGGCCACCGCCACTCCCTCGGTACACTCCGGGCCGACGACACCACGGCCAGCTCTCAGCATCGACATACAGTTTTTTGGGAGCCAGTCCAACCAGAAAGTCTTATCTCTACACCTACATATACGGGACATCAGCCGACAAGGGGTTGCCACGTGGCGATCATGCGGGTGTAGCCATGGACGACCAGGACCAATCAGCCACAGCGTCGTTGTCGTCGGCGAGGAAGAGGTTGAGAACCTCACACGCTGTGAGAGGAACCATCCGCAATTGACCTTCTTCTTCTTCATCATCTATCTTGTCATTCTCCTCCAACCCTTGGCTGACCAGGCAGTTTGCAGTGCGATGTCTGCCGATCCCGCAAGATCAGGTTCATCCCTCACGCCTCCTTGTGTCCCTGAGGAGATGAACCGTCCAGGCTGATTGGGCAAACCCCCTTTCTTAGATGCGATGGGCTAAATCCATGTACCTCGTGCTCCGTCTCCCAGACGGAATGCACGTATGGTTCCGAGGCAAACTCGTGAGTAGGGGGCAGGCAGACTAGGTCGAGATGGCTCGTGCTGATCCAGGACAACAGGAGGGGGAAGAGCGACCTCATACTCGAGGGTGTGCTCCGGGTGGAGAGGCTCCTTCAGCAGATGAACTCCAACGTGGTCAGTTGCCGGGGCCCTATAAGAACGCCCGAGGATGATTTAGGACTGGCATACTGAAGTTGGGCATAGGCCACATCTCCGCTGTTAGACCGTTCAACATCTTTCCAGTCCCCTCGAGCCCCTCCGCTCTCTGCCAGCTCGCTCCCGGGCGAATCCCCCTCGGCAGAAGCCCGATCCTTCCACGCAGATCAACGGCCACGAAGCCCCGTCAGCGACTCTCACCGCGCCCCAACGGACTATGCGAGGAATGGCCAGGGAAATTTAGAAAATGCCGTACTCGATTCTATGCACACATCGACCACAGAGTCGGTTCTGCAGTGGCCGCATTTTGACGTCTTCCCCTCCCTGCGAAACGACTACGTGCCCATCTTTGAGCTAGAGCAGTCCCGGGCCCCGGTCAAGATGAGGCCGACGTCCATCATGTATCCGCTTGTCTCGGAAGACGAGATCGATTCCATCCTCGAGGCCTTCCAGGACAACGTCAACTTCTGGTATCCGACCTTGTCTGGGCAACAGCTGGACAGGGTCCGGCTGGCAGCCAAGTGTTTTCACGGCGGTGTGTCTGAGGACTATACCGTTGGGAGCTGCCTGGCACACCTGACGATGGCCCTCGGCTGTGCCAGCCAGACCGTGGCCGGGCTCGCTCGGCGGACTTCGCTACCAGACGACCAGCTCAAGAGGCGGGCCGAGCAGAGAGAGATGGGAGATCTGTACTTCGATCATGCGCTCAAGAGGCTGCATGTTGCGCAGATGGACGTGGGCTCGGAGGCCACCCAATGTCTATTCTTTACAGCGTAAGAACAACTCTTAGCCCCCCCACCCCCGGGACTTTTTCTTCCTCGGCCTTACAGACAGGCAGCAGCATGCTCACCTCTTTCTGCTAGCCTATACTTCGCCTTCCTGCGCCGCCCGCTGCAGGCTTGGGAGTTTATCAATGCCGCCTCTGCCAAATGTCTCCTTCTTTTGTCTTACCGACCTGCAGATGAGGGATCCGAAGATCAAGAGCGCATAAGACGGATATTCTGGTCATGTTATATCCTGGAAAGGTGGGTACATCCAAGTGTCCTCGTCAATACTGATAGACTGACGCCAGAGCAGCGACTATCTGGCCGAACTCTCCGCCCTGCCTCCCTCGGGCATCGCCCCCATCGAATCCTCTATCCCCCTCCCCGGTGTCCTCCCCTACGCGACGCACCCGAATCCCCTCCAGGAAGAATACTCCTCCCTGTACCTCCTCGCCTGCATCTCCATGCGTCGGCTGCTCAACCGCGTCCACAACCTACTCTACGCCCGCAACGCCACTCTCGACCGTCGCCGCTTCCCGCCCATCGTCGCCGAACTCGACCACCAGCTCGACGAGTGGCGCGACGTGCTACCTTCCGCCTTCGGCTTCACAGTCGACACCGCTGACGTAGAGACGGAGGCCGGCGCATTCCTGCGCCAGCGGTACCTGACGTGTCGGAGTGTCATCTACCGGCCGTACCTGATGTGGATGCTGAGTGGGGGTGGCATGGGGGACGGGCCGAGCGCGCGAGAGGTCGAGGGGTGCCGGCTTTGTCTGCAGGCTTGCTTATTGCATGTTCTAAACCTGAGAGGCTTTGCACATACAGTATTGGTGGATACCTGGATCTGTTCGCTGTCGTGAGTTGTCCAGTCTCTTCTTCCCCTTCCTTCGAGCGTCGTGTGTCACCGCTCTTACCAGCTTGGCTTTCTGACGGCCAACAATCTTTCCAGTATGGCCGGCGCAATGCTTGTCCTCCTAGCCGCCTCCCGGATCCCCTCCGTGCGCAGTGTCATTTCTCCCTCCCTTCCCAGCGCTGGTGCCCACCTCAGCGAGTTGCTCGGGAGCTGGCAGCGCGTGCTGGGAGACCCGGGCTCGCCGAGCGTGAACCAGGCCGTTCGGATCATTGGTGAGGCGGACGGGTTCATCAAGCAGGTTTTCGCGGCGGGAGATATGCTTGCCCTGTGTGGAAGAGGAAGCGGGTAGTGACGCTGTATGCACCAAGCCATACTTCTTGATAATGGAGGGCAGACCGTGCCAGAGCAAGGACGGCTTACGAAGCAGCATGACCGGACGCATTCTCAAAGCATCACATCTCGCGCAGAAAACATTTTCTGTAGAGTGATGAATGACCACCAAAATGCTCTTGCCTCCCGACCAGGAGCCCTCTTCTGCAAGTCTCAGCAGTGGCTCAGAACAATGCGTATGTATCTCTTCCAAGGAGCAAGTCGGAATGGCACGATTGGAGACTGTCGGAAGAGGTCAGGATCTCTCCACAGCGTTTCAGGCGGCAATTATCAGATTATATATGGGGGACAATTAAAAAGAGACCACGCATCCACTCTCCTTGATATACGCAACTCATTACACTGCGAACATTAATCCTAGACCGAGCATCAAAGCACCAGTCAGGAACCCAGACACATGTTGATCACGCACAAGAGACGAGGTACCGGCCGTTGTCACTTGGTCACTGGCTCCAGTACCATTACTTCCACCGGCACCCGCCTTGATTTGATCCACAATGAAGTTGAGCGCAGAAGTGCCATTGTCCTGAACATAGCTAAGATGAACCTCAAGGCTGCTTCCCGAGTCGCAGAAGGTATCGTTCGCGTTGCAGTACGAGACCATTCGGTCGGCGACTGGGTCACAGCCAGCTGGGACCTCGCGCGGAAAGATCTGAATGTTGCCTAGTTAATCATCTGGTACTCCTGCGCCAAGAAATGGGCCATGGCCAAAAGAGAGAGAATAGAAGAGAAGAAGAAGAAAAAGCCTCACCCCGTTCTTGGTGGATGTTCCTTGCAGAAAGGTCTCGTTCATCGATTTCGACGGATCCCCCATCAACACCGCAGCCGTGACTTTGCCCGAGATACTCGCAGCCAAAGCCTGCGTCGTGTTAAAGAACGACCCGTCCGTCCGCCCACACAGCACATCCGCCGTGACCTGCGCGCCCTGCGAGTACCCCATCAGCACGATCTTGCTGTCCGGGCACCGCCCCGCGTAGTCCGTCACCAGCTGCGTCATGGCCACCACGCCCGCGTTCTCGGAGGACTGGTAATCGTCGAGGGTCGCCGGATAGACGACGGGCACGATGTCGGAGCCGGGAAATTGCTGCTGGACCTGGGTGGCTACCTCGCCTATGATCCCTGTGCCGGGAGGTTCTAGGCTGGCTCTTGCTACAATCATGTGGACTGCGTTACCGGTTACGCATGATGTGTTGTTGGTGGTTGAATTTTGGGCGGTTGTTGTGGCTACTAGGCCGGTGAGGAGGAGGAGGACGGACCGCATTGTCAAATGTTGGGTGTGTGCACCAGCAGACAAATACATGTGCAAGGTGGAAGGTTAAGAAGATGGAAAAACTAAGTATGCAGGTGAAAAAGAAACTCTTTTTTTCTTCTTTTCCTGGACTTGCGGATGGTGTTTAACATATGTAAGAGAGACGGTAGAAGCTCGGGAGTTTCCAGGCAAGGATGGATGACACAAATGTCGGCCGCACAACCACCAGACATACCAGAGGAATCCCAGTCAACCCAGAACGAAACCGGCCACGGGTACAATTTCCAGACCCTACTTCTTTGGAGTTATGACCCGAGAGTAGTGCCTGCTAGCTCTCGGGTCATCAACTCCAAAGTCAAATGCGACTCGTCGATGACCACTGAGAAAGGATTACAGATATCCTAGCCAGTACTGCTACATACAATGCAGGTCACCTGGGATCATTACCTCGAGTCTCCTGGTCCTCGAGAGAGAAAACGCGGAGTGGCGCTCGCAGAGGTGGATGAATTTGGCGATAGACATCGGCGGAGACATGGCAAACTGCTAGTCGAAGACGTTATGTCTGCATTAACAACCAATGGCATTACACTGACGCTGCAAGGTGGGTGCCAGGACCAATCGCAACCACCCGGCGAGTACTAGGACAAGGGCACACCGAACAGGGAAAGTTTGCGAGTTGGGATGGGCTCCAACGGCTCTCTGCCGCAGTGCTTGGTGGAGGTCTGGGAGATGCGACTGGCCGAGCTATTATGTTTCAGGTCTTGGACTTTAGCAGCACAGGCCCGTTTTCGGACTGATTTCACACCATGTCGCGATCCTGCACAGGTATGCACCGGTTTCCGATACCTCGGCCCCCAATCTGTTCATAGACCCAGGGACCATGTCCTGCCTCCTCTGAAATTTCTTTCTCTTTGTGGTCGACTGCGATAGGTCACGGTAGTAAGATCTGAGAGCAGATGACCAAGACTTCATATTGCCTTTCATCAAGCTAAGATCAGTTTCGATCTAAAGAAATGCGATAAATGTCCAAGTGCTTCCTAGTTCAAGGCACCGCTCGCGTGCTGCGCAGCTAATCTAAGTAGTCGAACATGATGGAGTGTTAAATGAAGTCGAAGGGGCTCATCTAATTAAACAATCTCCTTTATTAGTTGTGTGCCATTTATTTCTTCTCATAGTATCAGTTGATGATTAAGATTCTTGTAATTAAGTACATTTTGGCAGCCCTCAAGCGTATGTATCTCTTGTATCTTCGAGTAGTGAAAATTCGAACAGGATTTTCTGCGGTTCACTTTTGAAGTTACACCGAAATGAAGAGCAAAGAAAAGAAAGAAAAAAGAGTCGCCTTCCACACGCAATAAGAAGGTACCGCGCCCAGTCATTTTCTTGCCTCCGTCACGCAAGGAAGCAGATGGCACCCGCAGAATCTACGTTCTGTCCCCCGCTGTTCAATGCCTCATCTTCACCACGGAGAGGCTCCCCCACATGCTCGACCACCCCAGCCCCGTCACTGGGGATATTTGCCTTCACCCGGTGCAGCAAGACCGACTCGATGGCAGCTATGTGGCGCAGCCTCCTCTGGATTCGCCCGGTCTCCATCCATGCATCTGGGGCCGCCTGCAGGATTCCAATCTCCGAGCTCAGCTGGTCGCGCGTCTGAATGAGGAGCTGCGGGTGGATGTTGAAGAATCGCAGGTGAACAAGCCACTCTTCCCTCTGGGCCGGTGTGCTCTGGACACAAGGAATGTCGCCGATGCTTCGGGGAAGGGGTGGACTGCCTTGAAGTACGGCTGGGTATTTCGGGAACAGGAGGCCTGTCCAACAGGCCTCGGGCGTGACCATTGTCTTCTGAGTGTTGCGAGGATCTATACATAGACATAATTAGCATACTGTTCATAGGAGAGGGCCGCTGTTCCAGAACGAGATGTTGACGAGTCGACGGGCTCGACTACGTGCGTATCAGGGACGCGTAACTCACCAGCATTAGGCACAAGCCCAGGATGTGTGGCTCGTGGAGCAGGACTGGGTATTGTCGCGACGTCTCTCTGTGCGCGGTTACGAGAGGGTATACAGTTCGCTATGCTTGGATTCGGGTGCTGGTGCTGGCGGAGGACCCCGTCCCGCGCGCCGTGCTCGTTCTCAAGTGTCTCGGAATTCATTTTGGTTGTTTTTGTTGTTTTCAGAAGGTGACTTGGGAATGTTTCTGGTTTTGCTGATGACGAGATGTGTGCCAGGCTTACGTTGTGGCTTGACCTGAGATATTCCCTCCAGACTCAGACTGGATGAGGTGTTGGGTGATTTTATGTCAAATTCCAGGGGAAACTTGGGGGCAGCCTTTCACCACTTCACAAGATTGCTTGAAAGGAACTAGCGATCCATCTCTGCTTTGAACTACCAGGTTACACTGATACGATACCAGGTCTTTAAGGCAATAGATAGAGAAACATCTGGTTGATAGCAGCAGCTGATTCAAATTTCCATTTTGCCTTAACATGTTCATAAAAGAAAATCTTCTAGAAATTCTTCAACACTGCAAGATTTCGTGTTAGTTTTGGGAATGCGACATATGTCTACTCTCTGAAGAAACAATTTTAAATAAGTAGTATGTTATAGATGTATGCAAAGGCTTTCTAGAAAGCACACTTCATGAATCACAGCAGAAAATAGTCTTTGCTTATATGTACTGATGCCATCAAGTTGAGCTCATGATTCACTACGTGCAAGTAAAAGTGTAACATTAGTTTGATTCTCGTACCACTTCTATTATTACTGTTTTCAGTATTTACTTGAGTGATCTCCAAAAAGGCTGCTCTCTATGTTCTCGTAAGGTGATGGATGGTCCTGTCAAACAGTGCAGTATCAAACAGCACAGTTTAAATTCAAAGCCAGCAGTTTCTTTCTTGGGTATGCACATGATTCCGTGATCTGAATTGATCCAAGGCAATCAATCGCATTGCTTGCAAATGCTTTTGCCAGCAAACATCCTCTTTATACCCCCCAGCGCCCACCTCCCCTATTCGTCCCAAATGAGGGTTAGGGTTGCACAAGGCGGGAAAGACTTTCCAAGCATGAGACCCTAGTTTTATTTTTGATGCTGTCTTCTACCCACTGACCAGCTTTCCCACCTCAACCACCCGACAACACTTCATAGCAGAACCTCACAAGGACCCAGGGCCTGCTTTCTGATATCCGGCCATCTCAATCCTCCCCACAACAGCAACCTGCGCGCCCTCAAGCACCCACCACCATCAGACCTGCAACATGGCATCCAGACTCTCGTTCCGCACCACGCTCACGCGCATCACCCTGAACCCTCTCACTCGCCGCGCCCACCCATGCCTAGTCAGTGGTATGCGAGCAGCCAGCAGCTCTGTCCCCAAGAGCGCAGGGAAGCCAGACCCTGCGGCGGAGCAGGCAAAGGCAAAGGCGGCAGCAAAGGCAGAGGCCAAGGCGGCGGCGGCGGAGCGGGCGCGGCAGGCTGAGGAGAGGTGGATCGAGAAGCTCAAGGCTGAGCACGGCGCCGGGTGGAAGGATGTTTTTGACGAGAGCCGGGCCAGGAAGGAGCGCAACGCGGAGGCGGTCCGGCAGGGACATAGGCAGGCGAAGCTGGCGAGGCAGCAGACGTCCTGAGATGTGGGGAGAGGGACCACAGGGCTGAGGAAGGGATGCGGACGAAAAGGGACTGTCTCCTTCGCTGGTGAGGGCGGTGCTCACGGTCTCTAGCGGACTCGAGCGTCGACTCGCGCTGGACTGAGGGGACTTGGGCTGAGGTCACACCTAGGAAAGGCGGGTGAGGACGATCGAGGACAGCAGTCTAGTATCAATACGAGCTGAGCCGAAGTCGAGTTGATGACCAGACCAGACAGGTGCAGAGATGGAATAAAAGAAGAAAGATGGGTCCACCTGAGCTCATTCGTGCTGTGTGCAGCTCATGGCAGACACACGGGACAGCGCTTGTCCACCTGAAATCTTCCTGTTTCTTGCTCTAAAGAGTACGTGTCCTCTCAAAAAGTCTATATATTTACGTGAAATATCCGTCAAGGCAATTATATGTTTAAAATAGCATAGATTTGTACGAGACCTGTCATGTCGAATTCCAGTAGGCAGTACGCAGTTGCCTGTATGTAGCATTCTGATAGAGTCTGCTAGCTCTGTTCAGGGGCCAATCGTCCCCCAGTCCAGGCGTCTTGGGCTGGTCTGTTTCAGCGCCCGTGGTGGCTCGTTCGCAGGTGTTCGGAATGCGCCCTCAGGGGTCCAAGCCCCACGCGTACCCCTGTCCCTGGCCCCCCCAAGAGCAGCCCGCGCATGTGTCATCACCAGCCCTTATTGTGAAGATCTCCCGTACAGCCAGCGCAGACCTGTTGCTTGTCTCCCAACCCATCCTCCAACCCTCAACCACATAGCAAGAGCCATGTCATAGCTTGTCTCTAGTCTCTGCGGCGAGGATTTGTTGAGAGCGCAACATGTCGGATTCTAATCCTGGCCAGGCTGCTCGAGGTACGCCCTGCCCACCCGTCGCTCTTTGCTGCGTGATTCCGTTGGACCTTTTCGGCTCATGCTAACCGTCATGCCTGGGACAGATGCTGCCCTCTCATCGATACCGGTCGATCTCTTGCTAGCAGAGCTGGCGAGGCGCGGCGATGAAGACACCAAGCCGACCTGTGGTTCCGGAAAGCAGGGCTCCTACGACACACCCCTCCACGTCTTCGCCCTGATCCTGATATTGGCATTAAGTACCTTGGGTAGGCCTGACCCGCCGCGAGGCTTAGAGCTTAGGCAAGGATGACCAAAGACCACGAGCTAATTCTCTCTCTCTTTCTCTCTTCTCTCGTGCAGCCTGCGGTTTCCCGTTGATATCGAGCCAATCCCGTGGCCGTCGCCAGAGCCGCATCGTCTTCTACTGCCAACACTTTGGCACCGGCGTGCTCATAGCCACCGCCTTTGTTCACCTCCTGCCGACCGCCTTCCTCGCCCTGACTGATCCATGCCTCCCATACTTCTTCAGCAAGGGCTACACACCCCTGCCCGGGCTGATAGCCATGGTCTCGGCGCTGGTGGTCGTGTCGCTAGAGTCGTACCTGACGACTAGAGGCGCAGGTCACTCGCATACACATCATACGGAGTGGGAAGAGGAAGACAGAACGGAAGATGGGTCGGGACTGTTGCGAAGCCACAGCGGAGGCGGCCTGGCAGTCAGGCGCGGGTCACGGCCGGGGGATATCGCGCTGGGCGAGATGGGTTATTCGGAGGGGACGGGCTTGATGAGCGGCGTGTCGCCGCTGCCAGAATCAACGCCAACGTTACAGGCCAACGGCAAGACGAGCAATGGGGAGACAGACGCGCTCGGCAAGAGCTTTGCAGACGAGGAGGACGAGGAGGAGGACAGGGAATCGATGGACCTGGAGCTTCACCTGGAGGAGCTCGCCACGCCGCGCAGCCGCAGCGAGGCACGGGCCCTGGCAAGCCCGGCGGCGCCCAAGACCCCAGGGATGCCGCACATACCGACGCCGGAAGAGCAGAAGCGTCTGATGCTGCAGTGCTTGCTCCTCGAGGCCGGTATCCTCTTCCACAGCGTCTTCATCGGCATGGCCATCTCGGTCGCGACGGGCCCGCCTTTTGTCGTCTTCCTCGTGGCCATCGCCTTCCACCAGACCTTCGAGGGGCTCGCGCTGGGGTCCCGGATCGCGGCGCTGCACTTCCCCAGGTCCTCGCCGCGGCCGTGGCTCATGGTCCTCGCGTACGGCACGACCACGCCCATCGGGCAGGCCATCGGGCTGGTCGTGCACAAGTTCTACGACCCGCAGAGCCAGACGGGCCTGCTGATGGTGGGCGTCATGAACGCCATCTCCAGCGGGCTGCTGCTCTTCGCGGGCCTGGTGCAGCTGCTGGCGGAGGACTTCTTGACGGAGAAGAGCTACAAGACGCTCAGGGGCAGGACGAGAGTAAATGCTTTCCTGGCGGTGGCGGGCGGTGCGACGCTGATGGCCGCCGTAGGAGCTTTTGCATAGTAAAACCTTGGACGGTCGCAATTCAGAAGCGAAATCTCTCCCAGAACCTTGTGATTTGCCGCCCAACCTGCAGCGCATTACCCGTGCGGTGAATATGCTTGTGTACTGACGAGTACAGCCAAGGGCGTGTATAGGAAAAGAGAGGTCGAGGCTGTTGGGGAAACAACTTCCCACAAGCAAACCATTGCATTCTTTAATTTCTGCCTCTACATTTGCCAGCCAGATCCCTGAGAAAAGCTCAAGTATTCAACCCAATCCGTCCTTCGTCTCTGGAGGAGCGAAGTGTTTTACTGTACAGGCAGCATACGTTGGAGCATTCATTGCGAGGCAAGACTGGGGGGAGCAGGTCGACATGGACAACCTGATGGAGGCTGGAGGCAGCGGGTGGGACTGTGTTCTTCAAGGAGACAAGCATGCGTGTACTGTGTCTGGCAATGGCGCATCTTTTATGCTCTGCAAGACTCGCCTCGAAAAGTTCCACCCGCCCATGTGCCTCGTGTGCCAGGACCAAGGGAGCAACATTCCTCAGGATTGCTCTGACGGGGGCTTCTGGTACCTCAACATGGAAGAGGTAGGATGCACATTCGAATTCGACAATTCTTTCTCGAAATATGAGATAGTTGGTAACCTATCCGTGTATCCCTCATCGCTGGAGACCGTCGAGTACTAGCATTGGGATGGTCCCTCGACACTATTTACCTTAGGAGAGGAATGTGGAGTGTGACCCAGATTTATTTACAGAATTCCCAAAGCTACTTGATGACTTGCCAGGTATGACGAATTTCTCTTAATCGGTCCCGCCTGTCGCCTGCTAAGAATTTGTAAAGGCTAGCTGACAATCGCTGAGAGAAAGTTTAAGACTTAAAGGAAGAGTGTATTTCGACTCAGAGTAAATGCTCAAGAAAGTTCAACGTTTATTCTTTGTTAGAATTCAAATCCTCTATACTGTGTAACAATGAATAGAGGATTAGAAATCAAGTAAGGTTAGTCAGAGCTGAGACTGGTTGGAACTGAGACTGATTTAGGGCTCATACTGACTTTAACGTTTGAAGTGATCTCTCATAAGCCCTGATTGTACCTTCCTGGTCGACTCTTGCCAGCAAAAGACTCTGAATTCCATTTTTGCCAAATCTGGGTGAGAATTCTGTGCAAGGACTGGCCCTAGGCCATGCACGATCCAGCCAGCCGGCAGCCTGCTTCTAGATAGCCTCAGCCAGATTAGCTGGCTTCCTTTCCTTCTTGCCTTCTGTAGCGTTCGTTGAGCTCGGTTGCCTTTACACAGATTTTATACAGGTTCTTCGTATATTCCTTCCAAAGAATATATGTCCACTTATGCCGCGGGTCGCATGAAGGGAAAGGATAGGACCTATTGATGATGGATCAGCCAGTACTTGCTCATTGCTGAAAAGCTCTTTTACAGCAGGCCGGATATGTGACGAGAGTGTACAAGCCCAATCAATCGCGGAAACTGATCGGAGGAAGTAAAAGGTAAGCATAGCATCCTAGCTAGATTTGCTGAAATATGAATGACCATTGCTTTTGAAACAGTCTCGAACCGTCATCTTGTCGAATTCTTTGGTGCGGCTACGCCGACAGACTGCGTCGGTGACGTCCTCCGACCAGAGGTAACGAGAGTAAGGTGGTTGATCATATTAGGACAAGGGGCTAAAACTTCTGCAATTTACACCTTATCATGGTGGCACGCCCTGCAATATGGTGGTTTCGGTGATGGCGTAGAGGAGCAGAATTGAGAGATCCAGATTAATTCTCCTGCCTAATTTTTATACTAGGATCCCTAAACTTTCTTGTTTGAATTCTTAAGCCTTGTCCTTTCAGATTTTCTTACTCTTTAGAAAGAAGTGTTTTTGCCAGCAGTTGTTGGCCACAATCGACAGGCCAGGCCCCTAGGTTTGCTGTGTGCTGCACCAAGATATTCCGTATACAGCAGCACCTCAGCTCGCCTATCCCTCTCAATGTCTAAGCAGAACCCTCGGGGGGCGGAGCGACAGCGAAACCGTACTCATAAATACGCCGGATACGTCTAGAGCATTTTCCCGACATCTGCATATATGCACAGGGTGTAAGCACAGAGTATATGCATAGAATATTTGAGGGCAGACTTCTTGACCAATCAAACTGCGACATTTTCAATCAATCAGATCCCGCCCGCACTTTAAAAAAAAAATACATTCCCCCTTGTCCAGACCCACTCACACATCGGATCATCACGGAACGGAGCACTGGCAGATCATTTTCTAGCAGAATACCTCACCCAGCTCGTCTGAACAAAAACCAACCAAGGCCACGCAATAATCAACAGCAGGCCTCAACATACCGGTCCTTACGCCGACTGCTCACCCGGCACCGACCTGCACCCTCACCAACCCGACATAGGCCAGAAAAAATGATTCGGCCCGGGTTTGAACCGGGGACCTATAGTGCACATCGAAGTTCCCGGGAACTTCCGTGTTAGACTATTGTGATAAACCAACTACACCACCGAACCAATTGCTGCGAACGCCGCTTGATGTCTGTAGCCACACTTGTCAACTTATATAGAGACTGTTAGTGAGGAACTGCAAACGTTGCTACAGACCGTTTCCAATCCGTTTGCTTTTCGTTTCTTTCTTACCTAGAATCAGATTATTAATAAATTCAACAATATTATTTATTATTACATTCACACCTCCAACTATACCACCGGGCCCAGTTGTTATTGGAGAGGCTTCAAACTCCTACTTACATTCATAATCGGAACCGAGGTGCACTCAGCCCACAACACCCAAATCTTCTTTAATTAGCAATAATCTCGACGGCACTCTTGAATTTATATGCGAAGCAAATGCTATATTAATATAATAGCGTGAGAAATACTTGATTGCACAAATATTATTCAGTTACGAATAACGACCATCAGTTATAGCTTTATCATCACTAAATAAAAACAAACCAACCCAAGTGTAAGATGCAGCCACAAAGGCAAACAACAAATAAGCGACGACCACTCGAGCACAAGATCAGTGTGAAGAGCCTGTCTTAGACCTATGTAGAGGATTGAAAATCATCAAGAAGAGAAGGGCATGTTATATTCGTTGTTATCTGCTGGAACAGCGTACACGGGTGTCTCCCTGATATCTGTTTCCTTACCACATGATTCATCCGTATTCTATGTCTCATGGCCCCTACCACTAGCCACTACATCACGGCATCAAACGCAGCCTCGTCAGAGGCTCCCACGAACCGTTGGCGTTTTCGGTCCTTCGATCGCCTCGCGCATCGAAGTCTACCCGAATAAGACGTAATATTGATCGCGCCTTAGGCTTTTAAAGGTCCTCAAGCCTTTGCAATTTCAAGAGCTCTCTATTATTGTTCTTTGTGACGAGATATAGGGACGTAGCTAGTGTAGCGCACTGACGATCGCCTTCTCGCAACATTTTTTCTACCCGGGGGTCTCTGAATCCGTTATGCTTTTCCTTGACCGAGGAGAGCTTTTGTTCTCAAGGTCCATTAAGGAAGCGATCGGTCATAACTCGTCTGTCTAGGATGTTGCATTCAAAATCGAGGGGTAGATAATCCAAATATCAAACTAGTATAGAAAGAAAAACAACCAAGCCATTAGGCGTAATCGCGTGTCAACTGCTCACAAAATTCCCAAAACTCTTTTGCTCTGCCCGAGCCTCCTTCTTCCGGCAGTCTAGTAGCATCAACTAAGTCCTGCCGCACAGACTTCGCGACTCTTCCCCATGGAATGATATAGTAATATTCTTGCCCCCCGGAAGTGATATCCTTGGAAAGCCCTGCAAACAGCTGCGTATAGGCAGATAGTTTCGGACTGTGCAATAAAGGCCACGCAAGATAGGGCAGCCACGGTGTATGGCGAAAGAGCTTTGTTGAAGAGGCGCCTGGGTTCAGGGCAAGGCTTATAATGCCATTCTTTCCATGACGACGCGAGAGCTCAGTCGAAAGGAAATAATTGCCTGTCTTCGAGTTGACGTAATTGCGTGTCTTGTCCTTGGGAGGGTGGTTGAGCTCAGACATGACGATTCCTTCGGCGGGGGCGGAAAGCTCCATGACCTGGCTGGAGGTCCACACCACACGTATACAATCTTTCGAAGCCTCGGCAGCTGCTGTGGCTTCCATCAATGGCAAAAGAAGTTGCGTTAGGAGGAATGGTCCGAGACAGTTGGTCGCAAGCTGCAGTTCGATTCCCTGTTTCGAGACACTCCCCACTGGTGGTTGGGAAACGCCAGCATTGTTCCTGATCCCACGATTTTGGTCAGATATTACTCATAGAATCGATATCCAGGCGGCAAAGTGTAAGTCGAGGCTGGAGTCCAGATGGCGGAGGTGATTGGATCTCGCAACATACCAAAGAACATGCAACTTGGTCTCCTTCGTCTTGAATTGTTGAACCGCGCTCTTGATGCTTGTCAAGTCATCCAGTTCGATATGCAGGAACTCTAGTGTCCCTGCGGCTGAGGCGCTGCTGCTCGAATTTGTTTAATGGCCTGCTGAGTCTTATCCTCGGAGCGTCCGGCAATATATACCCGGGCATTCTTGGAATACAAGATCTTGACAAGCTCCAGTCCGATGCCAGATGCTCCTCCCGTCACGAGGAACACCTTGCCTTCTTGCGCGCCGACATCCGCCTCTGTGAAGATGGGCGACGGGGGAAAGAATTGGGACCACTGCGCTCCCATGATGTTCGTGAAATCAATGGAGTAAGGTCTGCCAGCAATCCAGAACTTTGCCCGTTTCGAGAACAGGAAACAATGCAAGCTTAGCTGTCCTCCATGGCTTTAGAAGGGAGGGAGCAGTCGAGTAGGCTACAGCACGTTGCTTAGGACTACAACTTGCACCTGAGACGAATTTACGTCATAGACGCGGAGATATGGGGGCCTGAATCTTCGAAAAGCCAATCAAAAGCTCACATACAAAAGTACCAAATCAATGTAACAGAGACATGAGGGAAACGGCAAAGAGCGGGATGCAATCAACCAACGGCCCCCGCAGTCAAACATGAGCTGATTAGAAGCTTCACCGTGTGCCCCTGAATGGACGTTGGTTGCTAGCGCCGGCGGATTGTGACTATGCACCGTACCAAATATCTTATGCAGTACGACGAAAGACTGCAACACAACATCCGGTTACCAACAGCCCCCACAGACCAGCTTATTAGTGCGGTCTGGCTTGGCCGAGAAGGGAGGTGTGGTTGTATCTTGGTGGGTGGGCCCTTGGGGTCGGGGGGAAAGGGATGTTGGTGTGGGTATGGGATAGAGCAACCTTTCAAGGCCGTATAGGTTCCGACCCCCCTGACCCCTGAACCCAGAGCTCCTATCACCAAAGCGGAACGCGGTCTCAACACACCCGCGGCTAAATCGGTGCCATGAAATGATGAGGGTAGGGAGGGTTGATGATACCGAAGTCAAGTTCAGTGCTTGCTAACGGGAAAATGCGTAATGGTCAGAAGATTATGTGCCTATGTCGTACTTGTCTTCCTTAGTTCTCGACTGAACCCAATACCCTGCAAATTTCTCTCATAGAAGGTTGACCGTAGCCGGGATGTCATTCTCCTCCTTCTCCCCCAGAGATACGGAGATCTCGCGGTAACGTGGGCAGTAGATGCTCCACACCAAGTTACCACTGCAGCTGAACTGCACTGCCTCGATATATGCGCGGACATCTTGAGACAGGGTTGAATCGTTCTTAGTCTCCTTCACTATGCGGCTGTACATCGAAACGTACTTCCTGATTTCCTGTCGACAAACCTCCTTTGCTTGCTCCTCCCCAACTGCCCGCTCTTTCATAATAACCCAGATAGCGTTGAAGACGTGATCTTGGCCCGCTCGTTGAGCATCAAGTTTTTCCTTTGGCCACGAGTACAGATCGTTCGTAAGGCCAAGTACAATGTAGCCCGGTCTCGCACGCTCCATACATAAATCGTACTCGGAGTCTGGAATAACCAGTGCCATCCCAAATGTGATTGTGCCGAACCATATGCTAGCAAGTTCATCAGTTTAACAAGAACAAGCGATACCGATCAGTATACGGATAGTACATACAGCTCCCCTGCATCAATGACTCTGGCGGGAATGTATTCTTCCAAAGTCTCGATAGCCCGCGGTGCCGTCCTCACCTGAGAAGCAAGCTGCACGAAAGTTGCCCAGGCCTTCATCGAAGTAATGGCACGCTGTCGATCGATTCGCATCATCTCCGAAAGCATCTGGGCTTGTAAGCGCTTCTCCGGGCGCATCGTCGAGTTAATAGAGCGGTCTAGCACTGTAGCTCCAAAGGCTTCAAGTAGGCCGCCGCTCTTGTCTGAAGATTGGATATCCTTGAGCTCAAGCTTTTCCATCTCATCTGGTCTTATCAGTATCACTCTTTGATTCCTTTTATAAGTGGATAGACTGACCGTCATATAGAAATGCAAACTCGTTAGCGTAGGAGATAATCTCCAGTCTCTCTGGAAGACATTCGGGGACAGTCACTCGGATGAAACTGAAGGGATACCCAATACCACCTTTGTAATTCATTACCAAGGACACGTGCTGGGACCAGTCTTTCTGAGCCCGTTGAATACCTCTTATTTCACTATCCTGGTCTTTGTGGATTCGAAGTGGCATGCCGTCTGCAAGGCCTTGAGTCTCATAGACAAATTGGTCGACCTCGACAGAGTACAGGAATTCCATCTTAATTAGAAGTCACTAGGATGCAGAGTGAAAGCCACAGGTTGAAAGGTGGTAATCGACTGCAGTAAATGCTGTTATCATTCGACGGCGACAAGAATGGCTCGTGGATGAGGGTCTGCCCTAGGTGCTGAGTATTCCGTTCTGGAGAATCCGTGCATTTATATCTACTAGTTGTCAATATTCCTGGGGAAAGCGACTTCGTTTAGATCACGCGCTGATTTCGATAGACTGTTCTACCCTAAGATCCAACATGCACACCGATCTGCAGGCTATGAAAATAGCCATCATGGTTTATCAGGCTCTGCCCCGGAATCTCTTTCCATCTTGTCTGCCATTTACTTCGGAGAAGTGATGACCGGCGCAGCGTGGATTGGAGCAGCGTTCACCTGAATAGGGAATAGGAAGAGGGGCTTAGCAATGCGTTGGTTCTCAGCATGGGAGGACTGGCAGGGTGGGGTCCGCCACCTTTCGATCCTTTGCGATAACACTGTTGCAGATAGGATGATACAAGCTTTAGGTACTAATGTTTTGAAGTACGTACCTGTCGGCGTTGGACTACGTCAGCGTTAGTTGGGTTCGAACTTTACATGATGAAATGCAGTCGATATACCTTGCAGTTTTGATCCGAGTCCGCGGCCGCTAAACCAACTGAGGTCTTCAGGACTAATCATTGGGTATCAGAACGGACGAAGCCCGAGGGCGGATAATCTTTCTCTCTTTGTCCTTCCCATTCGATCTCCTCACTCATGATACATAAGCTTACTCGAAGCGTACCTAAGAGAAGCCTGCATCCCTCAACCTAGTTGGAATTTAGGACAAAATTGTCGCCGCTAAAGATATCTTTCTATCCTCCAGGAGTCATTGTGGCCACCTGCCTTCTTCTCCCTGAGGCACCCCGCCTTCTTCATTTATTCCAAGTCGAAGAAGGACTCCGTAGTCGAACAATGGATGATTCGGAGGTGAACTCGTGGACAAACTCATCGTTGATGCTGTCCACTTGCGCCGTTGCGTATGCCCTCTACCTCGTCAGTCTCGTGGTTTATCGTCTATACTTCTCGCCGTTGGCAAAATTTCCTGGTCCAAAGCTCGCGGCCGTTACAGGCTGGTATGAGTTCTACTATGACTTTTGGCTTCAAGGACGATATATTTTCAAGATTCAAAGACTTCACGAAACATATGGCAGGTCCACATCCCTACTTAAGATAATATCACCGTCGTTTCTGCACTCGTATTAATCTCTTCATTCTACGCAGGCCCGATCATCCGAGTGAATCCTAGCGAGCTCTCCATTCATGACCCAAGCTTTTACAATGAAATATACGTCACAGAAAGCAAGAGACGGACGAATAACTACGATGCATTCTGTGATGGTATTGACTTCGATGGTACAGTCACTTGATAGATAATTATATCAGATCTCACGGCTGATTTAGATTCCCAGGTTCTCACCTACTTACTACGGACCATGACCTCCACCGTAAGCGAAGAAAGCCGCTCGAACCCTTCTTCTCGCGCAGAGGCATCGAACGCCTGCAACCAATGCTTGCCGACGTGACCTTGCGTTTCGAGCAACGACTAAGGGCCATGAAGGGCCAGAATAATGTCATCCGTCTTGACCACGCCTTTTCTGCCTTCTCTGGAGACATAATTGGTCGCATCTGTTTGGATTCAGAAGAGGAACATCAGTTTCTAGATGACCCAAACCTTGGCCGTGACTGGTAAGTCTTGCCGCCTAGGCTGTACCGGCCCCTTGGCTGCACACTGACACGTCTCTCACAGGTACAATGTGATACACATGATCATTCGGTCCATACCATTATTTACTGCATTCCCATGGATTGTCCGGTAGGCTCCAGTCTTTGACCCGGAAGACTTTTTGCAAATAACTGAACTGCGTGTAGACTTGTGAGCTGCATGCCAGAATCTATGCTTCTATGGGCCTTTCCTCAGGGCCAAATGTTTAATATTTTCAAAGAGGTTTGCTTGCTCATATATCTACAATAGGCTCAATACTTCATCATAGCTAACCTTTGCATTCAGAAAGCCAGGGATCATATTCGCAAGGCTATGTCCAAAGGCCTAAATGCAGATCAAAATCAGCACTCCATTTTTCAGCACATTGTAAATAGTGACATGCCCGAGTCCGAGCGCTCTGAAGAACGTTTGTCTAAAGAAGCTCAGACGCTGCTGGGCGGTGGAACTGCAAGCACTGCAAGGACTATTGGGTTCGCATCCTTCTGGATATTATCACGCCCTGAAATGAAGACAAGGTTGGAGCTGGAGCTCAGGGAAACTATGAAGGATTGGCCACGACAAGTGCCGACCTGGGCTGAGCTTGAACGACTTCCCTACTTGCAAGCCATCATCAAAGAATCCCTGAGGTGCGTGAATCACCAAGTTCCCTGCTTGAGAAATTCTCGGTACTGATGAGAATGCTCAATAGGCTTAGCTATGGTGTGATGCACCGCTTGCCACGGGTCTCACCGGACCTCCCGATACAATACAAAGAATTTGTGATTCCACCCGGTGTAAGTATACCACAAATCTCCGGTTAGACTTGTACTAAGTTTCCAAAGGTTCCGGTGGGTATGTCCGCATACTTGATGCATTCCGATCCAACTGTGTATCCAGAACCGAATGAGTTCAAGCCTGAGCGCTGGCTTGGTGACATTGACCCGGCTATGCATAAGAGTTATGTTCCTTTCTGCCGAGGCTCACGGAACTGCCTGGGAATGAAGTAAGTGTGCATTTCTAGACATGCCCACCACTTTGGCGGATGAGAAAAGGACAAGGAGGCATGAATGTTGACTACTAACATATTCCTATTTGTATAGCCTTGCAATGGCTGAGATGAGCCTTGTCCTGGCCATGTTGTATCGACCTGGTGGCCCCGAGATAATGCTCTTCGAGACAGATGAGACTGATATCAGACACATCCATGACTACATGATTCCTCTTCCAAAGCTAAGCACAAAAGGCGTACGGGCCTTGATACAATGATATTGCTTAAGCTAGGTAGGACAAACGACAAGGCTAGATAAAGTGGTGTTTAGCACAGGTGATCTGTAAGGTTGTGCTGTCATGCAAATGCAAAGCATTCAGATAAGGAAACCTTTGCTTTTCTTTCTTTCCCTTACATATTTATAAGCTTTAGTCATAATCTTTTGTCTATAAGTTGGAAAATATTCACTCGTTGTAATTCCATCAAGAGTTTTATGTAGTTAGTCCTCTTAAAGAGCCGGGGATCCGTCTATCAGCCAGTTCTGTGTAGTAAGGGTTGTGAGAATGAGGTAGATCTGCATGTTGATAAATGGGCCAATCATTAGAGCTTCCGATCTGGCTACATTGCTGAGCCTCCTAACCAGATATTATGCCGAGACCTACTTGGTTACTCGGCTCACAGAGACACAATTGTCATGTAGAACTTGCTCCAAATAGCCGATTGGTCAGCTGGCAATGTTGATGATATGTTTGGGGCCATATCGTAATATATCATACATATGGACAATTGTATCACTTTTTGTACAGAATGTCAAATGTTTTGTAATAAGGGAAAGTGATGATACATATTTGGCTTTATGGGAAAAGATAAGGAGAAAAGGTTCTATAGCGCGTTGGGGATTAGGGATTACTGCGGAACTTCGTCCAAATCACCTCATTTGTAGTGCATTTACCAGCAAGGGAAGTTTTGCCGAAGATTCCGATCACTTGCATACTTCATAGACTATTTTCTGCACAGGGGCGAAAAGGGAAGGGTTAGAGTCTTGCTTTTCCAGAAGTGGTACCTTTCCCGGTGTGGTGCACTGGTCAGTTGGTTTTTGTTTTGAGAAACCAAGCCACAGATTGCATCATGGGAATTTTGGCCCCCCAAGGATGTCAGTGATGGACATCACATTCTTGCGTAGATCATAGCCTGGTTGAGGCTAAGCTATCAAATAGCATGTTGGGGGCGAAATATAATGCCCCTTGCAGAGGCAGCTTTGTACTACTACTTTGTGTTGGGGCCAACTTTTATGGGGGCCAGCAATCCACAAGAAATTAAAACGATCTCAATTCTCGCCCCTTTGGCAGCACCTGGGTCTGGACTAATTGCTTTTTATGGAAAATGGACTGGCATAGGAAAAAAGCCCTACAGAACGAAAGGAAGAAAGAAACGAACAGCCACCTGAGAAACTGAGACCATCTAGGCAAGGGCAGGCGCTGCTTCAGAGCATAGATCAGTCTAGTGACTCACTAGATCTCGTACATTTTTGGTGCAGCTGCCTTGTTACATTCTTGTGCTTGGCTATCCTTAGGGTCTTGTTTGTTCGAGTGGAAGCCGACTGATGCCTACATATTGCTTGCAGTACTAGCCTGCGCCGTCTCCTTTCTCAACTTCATATCGACCATGACGGGTTTCTTTTCAACTAACAAGAACGTTCGTAAATCCTCCCAGAGTAACTTCGCCCCTGGCACTGCTTTCATATCGAAGTTCCATACAAGTTTTGCTAATATGAGTCGCATTTCTGCCCAAGCAAGGTGCTGGCCCATGCAGTTCCGAGGTCCGGTGCTGAAAGGCTGCATAGCTTGACGATGGTCTCTGTAAAATGGTGATTCTTTGTTGCTACTCGCATCAGGAAGCCAACGCTCCGGACAGAAAGATGATGCGGCGTGGAAATAATCTGGCGTCCGATTGAGCGTGTATGCTTGGATTGAAACAGGAGTCTAGATATGCATTGTGGACGGTCAGTAAGAGCTCTGATATGACTGTTGTCCTGATGATAATATATGGATAGTCGGAATATTACGCACCCTTCCTGGAAGCCATGTCCCGCAAACGGAAGCACCTCCTGGTGGCACCAGCCTCGGTAGCATCCAGGGTATGGGAACGCAAAGCCTGAGGCCTTCACTAATACACGCATCCAGATAGTCGAAGTGCTGTACAGTATCGAGTTTGATGTCTTCCGATTCCCGGAATCGCTCGAGGACTTCTTGCGCGAGTATAGCGAGTTTGTCTGGGCTGTTTATAAGATAGTTCAGAGTGCCGCTGAGCACGGTCGCTGTTGTTTCGCTTCCAGCAGTAGTCAAGACCATAAAGGTAGTGTTGATAATCCCAATGTCCAGTGTTTCACCTTTCCTTCCTCTGATGACATGCGACATGATGTCGGCTCGCTCGAGTTCCCAGTTCAGGCGCCGATCCACCTTGTCCACGATCTGGTTGAAATGTTTCCGTTGCATTTCTTTCAGGGACGCAGGTATACACTTCATAAGGAGCCTCTCCAAAAAGGGGTAATAACGTACTGCAGCAACAAATGTGGCGGCTTTAACGCTATTGAACAGAAGCGCAATCCACGGGTGGTACCGAGATGTTTCGAGGCACTCGAAAGATTCGCCAAACCCCAGGTCCCCAAAAATATCGAATGTGGTAAAATTAAACCACGGGGTCAGATCCACGAGTGCTTTCCCATCCTTCACGTTGGTGGAAACGAGTTCGCGTAGCCGTTCAACGAGGAGATTGGTATAACGAAGTAGCACAGGCTCTTGAGCTGCAAGCGCGCGTGGAGTGAAAGCTGGAGCTAGAACCTTGCGAATTCGTGCGTGCTCCTCTGGATGAATAGCACTGAGAAGAGATTGTGACTGGCCCGGTTGCGCCTTCCACCAAGTCGGATCCTTGAGGAATTGCGGTGTCTCGGGTCGAGGTTGAAAAATATCGGCCCAAGCTTCTCCTTGAGCAAAGGTTACCTCATTTGGAGCAATGCGCAGAATCGGTCCGTACTGCTGGTGCAATCGCTGAAAATCATGAACGATGGTGCCTCGAAGAAGCGCCCATATGAACGGCAACCGCGTAGCAGACCAAGCAGGCGGGCCCGGAATGTTGGAAAGTGGGTGAAAGTAGACATTGTAGATGGCTCGGCAAAGCGCATACTGGGAGCATCGTATTAAGAGTGGATTAGTTTTTGCTGTGACTCTGTCCAAGACGCCCGTTGAGGATGATAGCCATTCTTACAGATGCAAATGCGAGGAGGATGGTTGCTGCTAGTCGCAAGACTGGCAAAGGCCAGAGATCCTGCTCGCTGAAGTACATTATGACGCAGGCTGATTCGTTGTTTGAATAAGATGGTTGGAAGAAGACGAGAATCCCAATCGTAGATGCGGAAGATGGGTCCTTCGCTCAAAGACTTGATTGGAAAATACTTTTTGGGTGCGGGCGGCAATTCATGCAGACCCCTTCGGACTCCAGATGCAGGCCACTAGTACTAGCAAGGATGGTCCGCCAGAGGATTCCTCGTGGGGCCAGTCTGTCGAAACCAGACGAGATGAATGTGTCAGTGTTCAAGTAATTACAACGTACATCTCTAACGGCGCTAAATGTAGCCTATTTTTATTTCCCCATGGGTAAATTGTAACTCTGCAGCCTTCTTATGTTGGTGTACTGCTGACGGCTGGTTGAAAGGCTGTGCAGAAAGCTACCAATATATTGGAATGGTCTGCTGATCTTGGATTCGCCTTTTCCTCCAACGTCCTGCTTTCCACTGCTTTTCAAAGACAGAAAGCTTCGAGAGGTTGATTGTCATATGCAAGCAATATAAAATTCTGTATTAACTCCTTCTTTCTTAGTTTGGCTCTCTAGACGACATTATGGCATCTCAATGGGGTGGATCCATTTCTCCTCCGGAGGGTGTCGAGCCGAATCTCGTCGATCCGACAAGTCAGCTACCCGAGAACATAGCGCTTCATACCGTTTGCCTTGGTCTTGCAACCCTTTTCGTATTCATGAGGATCTATACTCGGATTTTTGTTAATAGAGCAAAGTTATGGCTAGACGACTGTAAGTCCTCTCTCTGAGCATATACCTATTATCTACGCAAACATATCGGTTATCGTGTGCTGAAAGCAATGAATCTAGATTTCTGTCTCATTTCCTGGGCTTTATCATGCGTCTTTTCCTCACTACTGATCAAATGTATGTGCAAACCATTTCCGGTTCCGGGCATGCTACCAATGTTAACCAGAACAAGCATACACATATGGCGTTGGCCGTCATATGTGGGATGAACCTCCTCTGTGGCTCCTAGATGCATTGAAAGTGAGTGAGAGGCATGGTCCACTTCCCAGAGGCTATTGTGAGCAGATGTAGCTCAGTATTGATATTTATGTCACAGTGGTTTACAATTGCGGAATTTGAATATCTGCTGCTTACTTGCTTTGTCAAACTCACGTTTCTATCATTCTTCTACCGCCTGTTTTCACCCCAACGCAATGTCAAAATTTGGATCACTGTGGTCATTATCTTTGTCACCTGCATCAACCTGGCCCTGTTCTTCGCCACTGTCTTCGAATGTTCCCCAATTGCTAAGAATTGGAATGCCACGTTGCCGGGACATTGCGACAACCCGCTGATTCTGCCGTATCTATCGGGAGCTACGAGCTCTGCGACGGACATCTTGATACTGGTCCTTCCCATCAGGCCGCTCTGGGGCCTGAACATGAGCTTTGCTCGTCGACTCAGAGTATTATGTGTGTTCAGCCTGGGAATTCTGTAAGCCATTCCAGATCAACTCGGTAAAGATCTATCTAACCCAATTGTTTAGTGCTTGTGTTGCAAGTTTAGTAAGATTGGGAATGACTCCAATCCTGCAAAGCAGTGATGATGTTACTTGGAATCTGTCCAAAATGGGCGTCTGGGCGTGAGAGCTCCTTGCTCTTATTATGATCCCCAATATACCATACGCTAACCAGCGTTTAGTACTATCGAAGTCAATGTCGGTATCATTTGTGCTTGCGCAGCGCTCCTACCGGCTTTTCTGGGTCGACACGTACCAGACGCGGTAAAATCTTCAGCAGCTCGCATCTGGTCAACTACAATTCAAAGGCTATCTTCCTCCAAACGATCTGTTCCCGACAGCAAATCCAGCCTGCCGAGCCCGAACCGTAGCCAAGCATGGACGAGGTATAAACAGGTGGTGGACTCCGAATCTCAGCACCATATTACGATGAATGAATTTCCTCCAACAGTATATCAGCGGCCGTAGGGATCGTCTTCTACAGCCCTGTCTACGCAAGGAGACATTGCACAGCGCGATGTAGTATATATTGAGGGGTGTGCTGTCAGAGAGAAAAGAACGAGCAAGGGAAGAATGAGAGAGAGGCTTACTGAAGACGTTCAAGGCGTAAGAGATGCCCGCCTGAAACTACAGCACCCATTGGCTACGCATATGGATGGACCCTAGATAACTGAGCCAAAGGGTTGGCCCAATGGTAGGATTACTATCATGGATCAATTGAACAGCTATAGGCTTTAGGTACAAGCCTAGCTGGCTAAGCTAGACGCATCAGTTCCCCTCTTCAATCTTGTTAGCATTGAATTTGTAATAATATTTCTAGCGCAAAGAGTACTAATAACCACTAAATCTGTAATTACCACCGATGAGCTAAAACCCTACGCGACTCGACAAATCTCTGACCATAATCTGCGTATGTGTGATATATGTGGTATTGCATAGATAGAGGGTTAGAGTTCTAGCGGTCTGTACACTAGACCCCCTTACCCCTTTTCGTACATGTGCCACGACGACCACGATGGCTTCACAACAATCGACAACGAACAAGCAAGCAATACACAGCAATCAACTATACGGTTTCTGTACAGCATTGTACGTACGAGAAAGCCCATCCAACAGCGCATAAAATATTGAATAGGCATACTGAACATTCACCACTTGATAAATTCAAGGATAATCTAGAAATTAAAAGCGATTTTGCATATTGGTCGCTCAAAATAGCTATAAGAGCCAAATAGCCCAACCCCGGCAGATACAACTCTGCGGCCTCGATTATGAGTCCCAATTCTTTATTTCCCCAATTTGGTATACTCTATTTCACCATCGGGATTTCTCTATGACAATTAGGATGTTGTTTGCATCCATATGCATTGACTTATATACAACTTGTGAGTAGGAAATGCCTTACGCTACTACAGACCGTTCCGTGTCCGGTTCACATACTTCTCTTAGATGCTTTTCATTACCCATCAGCATCAGCAACGATACCACCAATAATAACACCTTTCACTATATCTACACCTCAGTCGTAAGGAGAAAAAGTACATCATTCGCTATTTTCCAATTTCACTTTCCAAGTGTTCGATTTTGGTACCGGGGCGGTAAACAATGGACCGAGTTTAGCGGCAGCAGTACGTACTGCATTGCCAGCAGCAAAATTGCAGAACCCAGGGTCCACGAGCAGTCTCGAAATTAGCTCTATGATAGAGGGATGAGCTCCTGCCCATGAGGTTTTGTACCCAGCACGAGCTAAAATTCCCATCTTTAGAGATGGCATAACCCCTCCTTTCTCACCTCGACCGCAACCACCACATCACAACATCTCTACCGTACAACGAAGAACCTTCCCCTGTCCTGCGTTTAGGCTGGTGTAAGATGGTGCTCACACACCACATCATTCTACAGATTCTACTCAAGCTTCACTCGCTGATAGGTCTGGATGTGTTCTTTCGTGTGAAACTAGATCTTGCAGCGCTATACAGGGCAGGGAGAGGCGATTCACTGTGCGCCATCTCGTTTTTACCCCTTCTGGTCTATCTTCTCCCCCTCCCCCCTCCCCAATCACGCCTACCGTTCCCATCATCGCCGGATCTACGCGTCGATGCGTCTATGCATCGACGCGCTCAATCGGAGTCAAGGCTACTCCTCTGCTTCCCTGTTTCACGATATATTCAAGAGAAGAAAGCCTGGGCGGATGGGATCTTCTGGGCCCCTTTTTCTTGTCCCTCTTCTTCTTATATATGCATCTAAGCTAATCTCTCGTAAATGCTCCATATCGCAGTATCCTGTCTCTCCCACTCCGCTCAGCTCATATCAATATGTTATATCTCGGCAGATCTATACCACTAGCCTATGCTGGTTCCTCGATATAGCCCAACTCACCTTATTCGCCTTATTCTCTATATGCAAGACCAACCAGCCCCGATTCCGTTTTTAATTATAACCAGTCCCTATCTCCACTGCCGCTATCTAAGAACGATTTGGATGCCTGCTTCACCTCTTCAGGGGCAGTATCCTCGGAGAGCTCTGGTCTCCCCTATGCTGATTTCCAGCCGACCTGGCCATAGCCGAAGGATTTGGATATCATAGCTCCTATAATAGCGATCTGGGAAGAATAATACAAAAACTATAAGCTGCTCTATCTCAAGCTCAATATATACTGGCGCCCCAAGCAAAAATCTGCCTTCTTCAAGATCCATATGCCCATACTGCTTTCTACAATCAGCGCCAAGGCCGGTATCAATTTCAATAATGGCAATAGCGGAGCCCAGAGCAAGTTGAGGGTCTCTATCTATATTTATTCTGAACGAATCCGTCTTCTCTCAGTTCATTGTCTTCCGCGGGAGATATCCCAGTATAATGCCTTCTCTTTTATGTGGGAGCTATCCGAGCCGCCTGTCCTTATAGTGCCGCAGCCGTCTATTGACTCCTATGTCCACTTCAGTTACCCGTTGGACAGCCTGTCACTATAACAGCGGGGTACTGCCTTTCATTCTCTGGCAAGCCAGAGGCAATTCACCATTATTACTAATCTTCCGCGCGGAAAAGTCAGCATCAAGCAGTTGGAATAGCTCTGCAATGCAGCCACGCGGACACATATTCCACCAGAACCAAAGAGAGGAGGACTCTCTAGTCTCGGCAAATTTAATGATATAGCCAGCCTTTACTGGGTTCTTGGGGCCGATATCATCGAGGGACAGAGTCTGCTTGCTATAACCGCGCCAGAAGACATTGAGAGCACACCTCCACCCGATTATTTCCATATTCAAAGCCAGCCAGTCTCTGATGCCCATGCGCTGACATCTGGTACGTCTTCCATGAGCAATTTGTGCTATTGGGTTGTTGCTTGTTAATTTTTTCATTATTTTTATTGACTAGATACTCGTGGTACAAAACGCCTTCGCCCCGACAGTAGCGGTTCCAGCGGTTCCTATATCCGGGGAGTTCCAGACGAGGACGGCAAGCAGGCCTCAACCATCGATTTCACCATGGGCCCTCTCGCCCCCCAGCTTGAGGAGCGACGTTCAACGGCAAACCCACCTTCATATAATGAGCTTGCATCACCTCCGAGGGGTTCACTTCGAAAGCGATCTCGTTCCGACCGCGAAAGTACCGACCCAACTATAGACAAAGTCGACATGCGACTTGATCAGCTCAGGATCTAATGTTGGAGGCGGAGAGGAAGAACGCTCTGCTTACGCAAAGGATTGCAGAGGCGGAGAGGAAGGATACGCTGCTCGCGCAAAGGATCGCGCAGGCAGACAAGACACTCGATCAGCTAGCTAAGGTCGAGGTTATATCCGCAGATTGGAGGACAAAAGTGAACGACATGGAGCTCTTTGTGAAGGAACAATTACAAGAGGCGCGGGAAGGAATAAATGACTATATCGAGGAGAGGCTCGATGAGTTTGGCATCGATCTTGTCCTCCGATCTGAGATGGAGCAGTACGTGGATGATGTTTTAGGGGCTGCCGAGAACAATCTACAGGAGAGGTTAGAGGGGGCTACACTTAGAGTGATCTTCGATGAATAGCAAGATCGCAGTAGAATTCTATATCTTAGCGGGCAGTTCCCTGTCGCTGATATTCTGCTTGTCCCTGAAACCGGGTAGGCAGTGCCTCTCTCACCTATGAAGGTTTTAATTGCCGAAGCGCCTCGAAGAAATGTGATGTGGAATGATCCTAGACATGTGACATTCTCTCCTCCCAAGTAACCATCTAGGAGCTAGCTCGCTTTCCACGCATACAAAGACCAAAGCGCACTTTGAAATCCACACCCTCTTTTCTCTCGGAGAGGACGGAAACGAAACCCTTGAAGTAGAGAGACTGATTGAGTATATTACAGCGGCCGATCTACCAACAGAATGTCAGCCAACGCCTTTGCTATGCCAAGGCCTTCCAATACCCTCTCCAGGCTAGCATTCAGCAACCTCTGCTCCCCCTCGTGAGACGTAGCAGGAAGAGGAAATGTCATTGGTTGCGCATTGAACGGACAGGACTTGTGGTAGTGTGGATTCGGAGCTGCAATATCCGAGACGTGTAGTTGGCCTGTGTATAAGGTTGATCGCGAGTGCTGCCTGGTTGTCTGGTTCCCTGGCTGCCTAATTTTGAACCGGGCAGGCGAACAAGTCAAGTCATGCCTGAAGCATCACTGTTTCTTTCATCCGGCGGCTATTTGTTCGAGTAATCATATTGTTGGAGTCTAGAGAAAGAAGGAAAAGCTGCCTCGGGCTTTTTTATCCCTCAAAATTGATATACCTTCGACAATAGAAGTGAGTTGTGAGCGCTCCCTGCCTGGAACATAAACTGAGCTAATTCTGGGTTCCATACTAGTACAGACCGTACAGGAGTGCGACCTAGAGAACAGGCCTTATTCTTCACCGAAAATATCATTGCTGCTGCCCCCTCAAAACCTCCTCAGCTTCGTGTCAGACATCTCTGCATATCTGACATATTCTGCATTTCTGACAGAATCCTTCTGGGAGCTCAAGCAACTTTTCCAGAGATCGTGCGTCGATTGGCTTGAAAACTGCCTCTCTGGAGCCATCTGACCCTCCTGCCTCACAAGCCGAAGTCCCAGTATCACCTTTAATTTCCGAACGGCGTCCAACTGAGACCTGAACCCAACCATGTCCAAACAACTCAAATACAGTATCGGAATCGCGGTCGCGTTTGTACTCGATTTGGAATTCTAACCCTAGAGAAGTGCCAATTCGGACCCCCCAAACTATGACAGGCGAGTCATACAAGATAGCATAAGAATGAGCTTCTTTTAAGTCATCGCGGGCTTCATACAGCGTAGAAGTTGGAAAATGTACAACAAGGTGCAGAATTTGATGAGTAGAGCCGAAGTGATGCGCAAAATTTTCAACAAGTGGAAAAGGAAGAACATTTAATTCTGAAAAGAGAGGGGCTAAGCCCTCCCTCTTCCAAGGGATAAAAGTACAAGCAGCTTATTGGAACCCCCTGAAATAATAGTCTGAAAATAAAGATATCTTTGACCAATCCCTATCTCAGACACGAGGTAGGCGTAAGCACTGATGCCGATCCACTGCATCACCCCATATATCCATATGCCTCCTATCAAAAGCATGCGCGCGCCATCTTCCCCTGGGCCATCGCCTTTTGCGCCCTCTTCGCTTCTTTGCGGGCTCTCAATTTGCCCACAGACTCTGGTCCAGCCCAATCCGTCAAAGGCCATAATTCCATCTGCGAATTAGAAGACAAATAAGCAATTGCCGCCAGAATCGATTGGGACAAGGCAACTGAGGCTGCGGAGCCCCCGGGGGAGAGGGTAACTCACTAGTTTCTTCTCAGAAGGTGGCCAGCCCTCATTAGATATATAGGAATATATATCTTATTATTCCACTTCGAGCAAATCACAAGGCTAATATCAGCCTGACAATTATAGTATAATATATCGGCCCCAAGTACTAGGGTTTGGCATTGCCTTGAGAATTTGATCGGCTCGCAGTATCAAGCTTTGTATTGCCCCAGGATCTCCAAGGCAATAAGTTGCTTTATATCGATTATCAGATCAGGTTTAGCATTAAGCGTTTCCGAATATGAAGAGCTAGCCGGGCTGCTGCATTCCGATGCGTAGCTGCCTGGCTGCTGATCCTGCTGACCCATCTGTTCACCCTGCTGCTGCTCCTGCTAGTGGTCCTGCTGGTAGTCCATTTACTGCTGATCCGATTTATCGTATCACGAAGTTAGCAGGCTTCAGATATGCATATGAAGTTTTCATATTATCCTTGGCTCGAGCTGAGAATCGAAGTAGATATAATGAGTCGATTTACTTGAAGAGCTTCAATCTCGGATCCAGTCAAACTGTTAAAATTCGTTTTCAATACGCTAAGATAGCAGAAGGTTCTAGAATTAGCTTGCTATTTTAGAACAGACCTAGTACAAAGCAAGGATCGAAATAAAACAAGAATCAAAAATCAAGCAAGGATCGAAATAAAGCGAGGGAGGGGTAGAGATATCATCAGATTGTACTCCCTAGCCCAGCTTAGTAATATGGCCTTAACATTATCGTGGTCTGCCGTTGGAACGGTGAAATAGACCGTTCAACATGTCACGATGTCCTGCTCTATGAGTTTTGCCATCAATTGATGTTGTGGTGGTGTCAGTAGCTGTGATAAACCAATTATACCACCGAACCCAGTTGTTATTGGAGAATGTTCAAACTATGCTTATATCCATAATCGAAACCGAGGCTGCACTCAGCCCACAATACTCAAATCCTCGCTAATTAGCAATAATCTCAACGGCACTCTTGAATTTATATGCGTAGCAAATGCTATATTACTATAGTGGCGAGAAATTCTTGATTACACAAACATTATTCAGTTACGGACAACGATTATCAGTTGTAGCTCTATCATCACTAAAATAAATAAAAAAATAAAAAATAAAGCTGGCTTCAGCTTAGCACTCCGCGCCTGCTATACTATTTCTCGTAGAATTTCGGTTTCAATATCTAATATACGGCCATCTTTAGGATGATACCCTGATTACTGATTGCTGATTAAAAAAGACAAAAACTAATATTGCATTGCTCGTGATCATGACTAGCTTGTAGCTTTAATGATGGAACGAGACAGTCCTGAGCGACAGTTTCTAGGTATTGGAGCTGGTGGCCTAGGACTAGCAGCAAGTCTAAAGACAGATCTTCAAGGAGGAACATTCCACAGCCTTAGGATGGGTATCCTTCATTCTAAAAGAAGCTGTGCACTTGCTCTCCAGCGTGCCTAAGGAGTTATCCAAGGATGAATGAGGTTGGCTCAGACTTGGACTCGTCCCAAATTTCCTGCTTTATACGCCCTACTGCACGCCGGTAGTAGACATCACCTCTCTGCTCAACCCACATTACGTTGTAAAAGTGGTATACCTTTTCGGGGGCGACACCCGCCTCTTGTTTCATTTTGTCGGCATAATATAATGGATTTTCCACATCAGCATTCTCGCCGGTCGTACGCTTCGAGCTTGGAGCGCTATGAACGCCAGATTCCCGTGTGAAGTGAACCCTGGATTTGATCTTTGTCTTGTAGTCTGTTATGTTGGAAAGTAGCGTACGCCTTGTGATCAACGGCTTCGTCGAGGAATCTCAGACGATGGAGTGGACAACTTCCTTTCGAGAGAGCAATGAGACGTACATACTCCCCAGGTGTCAGGCACTCTTTCTCGCCTAGTCGAAGCGTACCCGCCCATCTCCCTCGCTCGTCTTCGAGCGTAGCGACAGAAAACATCTCGCCAGAGCCGGCCTTGTATTCGGGCATTTCCGATACGGAAATTATTAGGCCAGACTTCCTGTCAATCACATCACTGCGAGCGGCCCGATTATGCTTCCGGTGAGGTCGAAGTATGCAGCGTGCTCGTACGCTGGCCTGGGAAGTTTGACCAGATAGAAACGGCCAATTCAAAGATGGCGACACGTGCGACTGGGAGGCCCCGGGTTCTGCGAGTGGAAATGGGAACAGAAAAGGAGAATCGGGAAGCGACTCGTGGCAGAACTTGGTAAAACACAGGTCGTCCTTGCGATACCAGCCTTCTGGAAGAGCAATAGTCGCATTGGTAACGAAAGATCTGTATTGGTCCATCAACGCAGGCTCTGTCAATGGTTTCTTGTTATGGTCCTGCGAGAGAAGGGTCCATTTGACGAGGTTGTGCAGCTTTAGACCGAAAAGGACCGACTCGTGAGCGTTCGCGAATTCGAAGCTTCGTGGGTCTATAGCGCACTTCCATCCACACCACGACCACGACGGCAGCGCGACTTGCGGCGTTCCTGGGTCTGGTAGCGGCAGGTGGAATCGTCGCCTGATATCCCCCCTTGATGGGTTGCCAAAGCAGTGCGCCGTCCAGAAAGAGGCTTGGTAGCCCGTTGATGAAACCACCGCGGAATCTAGGCGCCAAGGCATGTAACACGCCAGAAAATGCCGCCAAGGCATCCTGCGGGAAGGTCAGGTCGCGGTTGTTATAGAGGCATACGAGCTCGGTGTAGAGATGCATGTCGGGGCAGCCCAAGTCCAGGTGACTTTGACGGTGCCCAGAGAATTTTGCTTTCTTGTACGCAATCTCGTTGTAGAAAGCAGATCGTGGGTCGGGGTCAACAGTCTTGTTGAGCTCGGTCGCTGTTGTTTCCGGACCCCAGACGCAGCGATTGCAGTCCCAGAAGATCTCATCCCCTCCGAGAAAAACCACGGCACGCGTTGAAAGCAGGTGCTCTTGGAAGGTCCATCCGCGTCTAGCCCATGAGGTGTTGAGCAGCTTGTGCTGGCGTTTCTCTTCGTACCCTTTCAACCAAGTTATCTGGGTGGCCTCGTACGATCGTGCACCACGGAGACCGGAAGCCGCAGCCGCAATAATTGTGAAGTAAGCCCCTGAGTAGATCTTGTCCATAAATTCCACCTCCGTGCTGGTGTGCACATCCCCTTGAGGAATACAAATGCAGTCGACCCAGAGATACCGCTCTCTCACGGCGCGAAGGAGCTCCATCGCCTCGCGAATGACATCAGGCAGCTTGGCGGTGTCCAGAAATCCTGTCCTGCAGAAATTGCTCAGTTCTTGTCTGGACAGCATCAACCTCTCGGCGCTGTCTGCTGTGCTCGAGTCTTGGGCCCAGGTGTAGCTAAGGGCCACGTAGCGGTGTACTTGAGGGCTATTGCCACTGACCAGGCATGCGTTCTGGACATCGATGACCCATTTGGGGATCTGTTGCGGCTGTCTGCTCGTAGTCGGGCTTGGAACGCATGCATCGGCGTGGTGTTGATTGCATGCCTGGAGCCATCTGGCGAGGTATTCATAATCAGCCGGCTCGGTCCCTTGGGCCGGCCCAACCTCGATAGAAGTAGAGCTCTCGTGAGAGCTCTTGGAGCCCGTATATTCCATAGTTGGAGCTCTGGCTCAGCTTCCGGGTACTGATCAGAGACCTATTAAATCTTGGCTCCGTTATGTGGATGAAGTGGATCGAGACCTGAAATGCTTTGTTGGTGGCTGCTGGTGAAGCAAATTCTGACTCTTGAAAAACAGATTTCAGCTGAAGTAGCCTCGTCATCGGAGGCTCTGATGGGATTGAAATATTTCAAATAAGATTACGAAGTGTCTGCACGTGATACCGGCCAGAAGTAATGATATCCAATCATCTAGGTCTACTTGCCTCACAGCATCTAATTCTACTAGATACAGGCCTCCTACGATCTAGCCCCGACCCGCAAAAATAGGCGACAAGCGAAGGGCCTGGTGGGCGCGCCTTTGATATAAAATGATCAATCTATAGAGTCGCTCGGCCGTCGACCGTCCTATATCCTACTGTAATGAGCACTGCAGTAATCCGAAGATTCCTAAGTACTAATTGGATTTATACTAGCAAGAGAGAGATCGAAAGTATTGAGTCTTTGAATACAGAACTATATAAGTCCTTAATAAGCGATACGAATATTCATTGCCTTTGGGGCTATTCAATATATAAGATTGAATACTTAGATTGACGATTGAAAAGCTATATATTAAATCTCTTTATCAGTATTGAGTATATCCTTATATATCCAGCTCTTCAGTTTGATAGATATAATAGATATTTATTCTATTTATTATTAATAGATATAATAGATATTTATTTTATTTATTAATAATCCTAATCTTAGATTATATAATTCTTCTTTTTCTACTACTTTTGTATTTAGATTCTACTAATTTTCTATACTCTATTATTAAGCTATTTTATTTATAATTTGCATATTGGATAAATTATAATATTATCTCTTTTTATCGATTATTATTTTTAATAATCTTTTGTAAATAATCCTTATTCTTTCAATATATTATTATACTTTTTTTAATCAAGATATTATATAAAATTATTACTTTTTATATATCAAAATCTTATTTTTCTTACTAAGCTTTTATCTTTACTGCTATTATATCTTGCAATTCTCTTTCTCTTATATTTTATTTTTATTGCAAAAATTATAAGCTAAGTATTAAATATTATATTAATGCTTTCTTTTCTTATTATTGTATTTGCATTTATTTGAATCTATCCAATTATAATTATTATAAGCTCTTTTTTAAGCAGTTTAATCAGATTATTACTAAATATTGCTATCTGAAGAAAGAGTTGGAAATAATTAAGAAAAAAGCTACTATTTTAAATATAAAGATCTTTCGCTTGCGGAAATAAAAGAAATTATAATATAAGAAGATAATACAAATAGTTTATTATAATATTAATAATTTAGAAGAATTAGAGCATATAGAGCAGAAGAAAGCTAAAGCTAAATATATAGCTATTGAAAATACTAATTAGAATATTGAGATTTTAATACTTAAAAGTCTTTTGCTTAAAAGATATTCTGATCTATTTTTATAGGAAATTAAGAAAATTAACTAATTTATTATAGATTTTGAGTTATTTAATATTACGAATTCTGGAAATATAAATACTAGTTTTTCTATAAGCTTATAATTTTAGATAATCTTATTATCTCTAATTCTTATTCCGAATTAAGATAATTTTCTTAATTTATAAAAGTATTGTTTTGCTAATATTCTTAAATTGAATTTTTATTAATATTGGCTAGTTTTTCCTATAAGCTTTTGCTATTATTATAGCTTTTCTATTTAATAAGATATTAATATTTTTTTTCTTTTTTGCATATGCTTTAGATTTCTTTTATTTCCTATTATTATTCTTTATTTGGGATAATATTATTATTATATAAGAGTTTTGCGCTAGATAATATTAGTTTGAGAAGTAATATATAGAAAACTGAATATAATCTTTAATATAGTATTGCAAATTCGTAATTAATTAGCAAAATCTTATATAGGATTTTGAAAAGTTTTAGTTTTTTGTAATCTAATTTGTTATTAGATTTTATAATTTTGATATTTTTGCAAATTAAATAAATTTTATCTCTCTTTTGCAAAATTAGTCTCTTAATTCTCTTAGAATTTGCATATTAAATTATATATTCTTAGATAAATATAAATTCTAATTATAATCTTTCTCTGATTTTTCTAAATCTATATGCCTTTTTTTCTATAGTTTCTGCATTTGCTTCTAGTAATATTTTATAATAAGCTATTAGATTATATTCATAAAATATATAGAATAATAAAATCTTTATAATACTAATATCTGCATTATTATATATAAATTATGCTAATAATAGCAGTTCAATCTAATTATTCTATTTCTAATTAATATAATATTTAAAATATTATTTTATAATTTAATTGATTTGCTTTATTTATCTATCTATCTATAGATAGAATATAATTAATATTTTATATATAGCTTTAAGCTATTTTATAAATAATATCTAGAAATATAATATGAATTTTTTATCTTTATTTAAAATAAATTTCTATAATATTCTATAATTAGCTATTATTATTCTAAAGAATATATATATAAGTTTTTCTGCTATATTGCTTTCTTTATAAAATAGAAAATAAGCATATTTATTTAGTCTGCAAACTATTACTAAAATATTATCAAACTATATTCTAATTAAGAATTTTTATAAGAAAAGTAGCTTAATAATAAAATTCAAGCTAATTGATTGCTAAATAGTTATAAATATTAATAAAGATTGCAATAGTCTATAAAGCTTGTATTATTCTGCTTTATTTTTCTTGCAGCTATTGCATATTTTAAGAATATCTTCTATCCTTTTTCTGAATTCTAGAAAATCTCAATACTTTCGAATTCTCTTATAAATTGCTCTAACTTTCTAATATTTATATATAAGTGCATTATATATATCTCTAATATATTCGTTTTATTTTGCTAGAATTATATTTTCTGGATTCTTTTCTTAGTATACAATCTTAAATATTGTATTAATTTTCTATATTTGTACAAAATTATTATCTTTATCTATACTAAGAAATATCTATTTTTTAATATTTATATCTAATCGAAAATCTGATTATCTATTAAAAGCATTTATTCTAATATTTTCTTTTCCTAGAATATAGATTATCTTAATATTGAATTAGAAAAGAAATTCTACTTATTGAATTTATTGCTTATTTAAGACTTTGATTATTATAAATATTATAAGATTTTTATAATTTATAAATACTTTGATTAGCAATTTTGCTCTAATCAAATAATATTGCTATTTCTAGAATATATATATTATTGCTATAAATTCCTTATTTAGAATCTTATATTATAATTCAGATTTGTTAAATTTCTTTAAAAAGTTTGCTATAAGCTTTGATTATCTTTAATTATCTTTTTTAGATTAATTCTGCATTGCATTTATATTCTAATATATTAAATATAATCTCAAATTCTTATATTAAATTAGCTTTTTTGAGAACTAAGTTTTTGCAATCTTAGCTTTAATAGTTTCAAAAGCTTTTTATTCTTTCTTATCTTATTAGAATACTTTGCTTTTCTTTATTAGATTTATTAATAATTTAGCAATTATTGAATAATTGCTAATAAATTATCAATAAAAGTTTATATATCTGAGAAATACTCTAATATCTTTTATTATTTTGAGGATTAGCTAAATATATAATGCTTTAATCTTATCTTTTTGCATCTATATATAGCTTAGCTTAATAGTATATTCGAGGTAATCAATTTTTTGAATATAAAAGTAATTCTTAATTAGTTTTATAAGAAGTTTATTATCTTAAAGCATTTGTAAAATTATTTATATATATTTCCTATATTCTTTATAATTCTTAGAATAGATAAGAATATTATCGAGATATATAATAATGAAGATATTAAGATATTTATATAAAATATAATTAATTATTTCTTGGAAAAATATAAATATATTAGTTAGTTTAAAAAATATAATCTGATATTTAAAATATTTATAGCGAATTCTGAAAGCTATTTTCCATTTTTTCTTTTTCTTTAATATATATATAATAATAGCCTTTTTTAAGATTGAGTATTATAAATCATTATATATTATATAATCGATCTTTAAACTCTTTAATAAGCAGTAAAGAATATTGATTCTTAATAATAATATTATTAAGCTATCTATAATCTATATAAAGTCTAAGCTTGCTATTCTTCTTAAATACAAATATTATAGGATATTTTACTAAGAATTATAATAATTTGATATATTCTTGCTTAAGATTCTTATCTAAATATTCTCTAAATATTTTAAATTCTATCTTATTCAAGCTATAAATTGGCTTTGAATTCTAGTTTAATCTCTTTTTTAAAGAGATTTTGTAATCGAATAGTTTATATTTTGAAAATCTATTTTTGAACTTTTCTAAAAATAGTTCTATAAATTCTTAATATTCTTTCGGAATTCTTTTGAATATTGATATAAATCTTTCTTTAGTTTCTGCTATTTAGAGAAATAAGAGATATTATTAAGTATTCTTTTTCTTATTTTGGAAAGTTTTTAAGCAGTTTTCCTATAAGCTATTAATTATATTAAGCTTTAATTATTCCTTTTCCTTTATTAAGCAATCTAAATTAATATTTATAATCTATTATAGCCTATTAATTCTTTTTCTCAAAAGACTAATCTTTTTATAATTCCAAAATCTATATTTATTGCTTTATAATATGCCTTTTTTTTGTATCTGATTACTATCTATTATTAGATATAATTTATCTTTAATCTTTTTCTAAGAATCCGAAGATTTTATAATCCTTTTCTATAAACTATTAATCTCTGCTAATTTAAAAATATATATAAGTTTATTTAAATGCTTTTTCTTTTGGATTATATTTAGCAATTAAATTCTACTCTTCGCTTTTAATTGCGATTATCTTTATTAGATATAGCTTATTCTTAAAAAATTTGGCTAATAATCTAATCGATTCGAAAATTATGCTTTTTAAGCTAAAAAAGTTCTAGAATCAGCGCATATTATACTATATTTATAATATTAAAGATAATATATATTATAAAGCTTTAGATAAATATAGATAAATAATTAATTTCTATATTTATAATACTTTAATTATATAAGATAAGTTTTTCTTTTATAATACTAAGAGTGTAAAATTCTTTTTTATATTGCTATATGTGAGGGTCTGACCCGTACGGATCAACTCGTAAGGGTGCCCAATTGGTAGTAAGATTTGCTATGCTAAATGTAAGGTTCGGTAGCAGCTCGCTGATGAGCTGCTACCTAAGCTAAATAGTGCAGTAGTGAGCCCTGGTCACGTGGGTGGTGGGACTGTCCCGATCCCTCACTGACTCGGTCACGCTTCGCATCCTGAGCGCTCGAGCCAAGAGCTCGAGCCCATAACATAGCCCTCTCCTCCCGGCGCGTAGTGCCCGCGTTGCTATTCCCGTGTTGTTTTCGCAGCGCGCCAACCCCACACTTATCAGCACGTTTCCCCACCGCGACTCGGTCCCCACACGCTAGTCTTCCGCGCTCCCATTGTTCCCTTTCTGACATCCGCATCGGTTTCTCCTCGCGCCCTGACAAGCATTTTGTGTTTGTCTTCGACGCATCCACCTTTCCTTCTCCTCGCACCCATCTCTCCCCCTTCTCGCACCCATCTCTCTCCTTCCAAGGCCTCTCCTCTGTCCCTCCCGTCATCGTGATCGCCATCGACTCGGTGGTTTTTCTGCTCTCTCGCCACACCCACACGGTCCCTGGTGTTGTTTGTTCGCATCCAAGTCGGTCAGCCTCTCGTCTCATCACCACACCCTCACGGTCCCTGGTGTCTGTCTGTCCGCACTCCGTCCCGTTCCCCCTCCGCCCCGACCTTTGACCGTGTCGGTTGTCAATTGCAAGAGTAAGTAGTCTGTCCTGAGAGCTCGCTGGAGCCACCCTGCTGACGCGCCATGTGTGTCCAGTGGACGATCCTCGCAATGGCCAATTCGGTGTTGCTGCTGCTGGTGCCCCTGGCGGCGACCCCCCCGTGGCGGCAAGGATCCTTACGGTGGTCCCAAGGTACGTGGATATACGCCCCTACGCGTGCGAGTGGTCTCCTGTTCGCAGCCTCGACTGACGCGTTTCGGTCTAGGGACACCGTGCTGTCGGTGGCTTTTTGGTCACCGACGATTCTTCCGACGAGGACGCCCAGCCCCCGTCCCAACTCAAGGTCTGCTGCGTCCAATGCTGGAACCGCCTGATGGACTCCGGCTCCGTCTGCTGCGAGCGCGAGCGTGGTGAGGCCTGCACCAAGTGCCGCAGCTCGCGAACTCGCTGCGAGTAGGCCTCGCGCGAGTTCGCGGGCTCGAAGGTTCTGCGCCGTGCTGGCGCCATCCTGCACGAGCTTGCCTACTTTGGCAACCACATCACCACCCCCGCTCGCCCCCGCGAGGGTAACGTTCCTGGCCGCAAGGCCAGATTTACCACTGCCTGGTACGACGCCTGTCGTCACTTCCGTGACGCCCTCAACGTCGCTCGCCAGGAGCCTCTCCCCATCCGCCCCGCCATCGCCTCGGCGGCCTCTACGCGTTCTGGCCCCCCGCGTCGACCCCGGGTCCCGCCCGCCTCGGTGCCCCCTCCACCCCTGCCAGCAGTGGCAATGCCCTCGTTCCTCTGGGCGGCAGCGACCAGGTCGCTCGTCAGCTTTTCCCTGGTGGCCGCGGCTCGGCCGCAGCGGCAGCGACTTTGCCCATGCTTTATGCCAGGGCATTGTTGGCATGAATGCCAACATGGCGCAGCTTGCCGTAAGTACCCCTTTTTGTCAGTAAACCCACTTGTTTCTGACTCGCATCCGTCCAGGACGAGTTCCGGCAGGCGGAGCAGACGCGCCGTGAGGACGAGCTTGCCCGTCGCGCCCAGGACCAGGAGCGTGACCGCGCCCTGTTCGAGTTTGCCCGTGCTGCGATGCGTTCCCGGTCTGATGGCCCTCGCCAGGTGTCCGGCCCCGACGAGTACGAGTCTCCTTTTGATGAGGAGCCGTCCCGCCGCCGCATCAGCGGCCGGTATTACGAGCCTCAGAGCACCCCCCGCCCCCGCTACGGCCAGACCTCGTCCCGTGTCGAGGACCTCGGCAGCACCGGCCCCTCCCGTCGTCGTGCCCGTTTCGAGGAGCGCCGGGCCCATGACACTGGCCCGGGCTTCTCCGGTTCTCCCCGGCCCGGTTCCGTCCCGCCCCCCGTCGCTCCCGTTCCCCCTCCCGTCCCAGTGCCGTCCGGGGCTCCGCCCGTCGCCGGTCCCCTTCCGATGATGACGATGACGAGGACTTCGATGCCTACGGTTCGGGCAGGGCCCGTCGCTTCGGCGGTGACGGCACCCCGGGTTCGCCTTCCGCGAACCGAGGCCCGGGCGGAACTCGCCGTTAGGCGAGAGGTGTGCGGTCCGCCCCTGACCCGGCGTTTTCTTGGGTCGCGTCTGGGACCGAGTCGTCCCGTGTAGTATTAGTTTCGGGGAGGCCCGTGTCTAGTTTCGTTTTCGGTGGCCGTCCCCTGCGTCGGCGTGGTGCCGTCGCGTCGGGTGCGCCCGACTCAATGTCAATCTGCTTTCCTTTCTCGATGCGTTTTCGTCTCGACTCCGGTCCGTCATTGTAACGAATGTCACCCCAGGTCGCCTCGAACCTGTCTAGAGCCACTGTATCCTGCACTGCTTCCAAGGGTTGCCAGTCGGGCGTATCCCATCCTGACCATTTGACCAGCGCCATGCGGTTGTGCCCCCGTCCTCTCGCATTCTTGGCTGCTAGAATCTCTTCCACCACGTACTCGTCCGATGACGAGTCCTCGTCTGATATGGTCAGAACTGGTCCCGGTCGGGTATCGGTCTTCACTTGGGATGGAAGTGGATCCGTGCTAGCTCTCTCCACCAATTCCACATGAAAGTTCGGATGAATGCCTTTAGGGACATCCAGTGTCACCACCAACGGTGACGGAACGGCTACGACCCGGTATTTGTTGTACAGCCAATCCAACTTCTTACTAGGACGGTTTGTTTTGATGTTTCTCAAACTCAGCCACACCTCGTCGCCGACCTGGAATCGTTCCGCTGGTCTTCGCCTCTGGTTCGCTGCCGCCTCCTGCCCTTGTTGAACATACGCCATAGCTGCTTGTGCCAGATCGGTACCTTCACGAAGGTGGCTTAGGAACGCCGCGGCCCTTCCCTTTGAGCTGGTTCGTGAAGGCTCGATATTCGTAGGGCTCGGCACCAACTCCACATCGTACCCATTAAGCAACCGGTTCGGGCTGACACCTGTCACAGAGGAATCCCGATTGTTCAGTGCTAATTGGCCAGCAGCTAAATGGTCCGACCAATCCATCTGCGAGAAGCATACGAATGCTCTCAAGTACTTCTGCACTTCCTGATTGGCTCTCTCCGTGCCGCCGTCCGTCTCAGGATGATAAGCTGTGGACAACTTTTGTTCGGTCCCGATCGCTTTGCACAGGGTTGACCAAAAGGCGCCGACCCAGTCCGAGCCGCGATCGCTTATGATCGACTTGGGGAATCCGTGGAAGCGCCACCACACATCCCGAAACCGCCTCGCACACGCCTCGGCCGCCATTGAATGCATCGCCTCCAACTGCACGTATTTGGAAAGTCGATCTGTAATGACCAATAGGTAGCGCGGCCCGCCCCCTCGCTCTGGCAGCTCAGTCATAAAGTCGACGGAAATTTGCGACCAAAAACGGTCCGGCACAGGGAGTGGTTGGAGCAGGCCCTGGCGTAGACGTCTGGCAGGGTGGGTTTTCCTGCAGACATCGCAGTTTCTGACAAAAACTCGAACATCCTGTGACATGCCGTCCCAATGGTAGTCCCGCTTGAGAGCATTGAATGTCATGTTCCGCCCTGGATGGCCCATCATGGGCGAGTCGTGTACCCGTTGCAGAATCGCAGTGGTAAGGGGCTCTGATTTAGGCAGCCAAAGCCGGCCTCGATATTGGAGAGCTCCTTGGGCGTTGAGCGTGCAATCTGCAATCTGTTCTCTTGTGCCCGCCTCCTTTGGAAACAGTCTCGCTCCCTCTCGTACCGCTTTCAGTCTGAGCTGGTACACCCGATCCGACACCATTCCGGCGTCCCATAGCTCGCTTAACCGAGACTCTTCGAACAAGGTACTGCCCTTCGGCAATGTGTTCTCGGAAGGTCCGTTAGAAGGGGTAACACTCTGAATCTCGGCTCGGTGCTCGAATGGCCGCAGCATGGAGATGGATACTGGCTGGAAAATAACGGACATCGGCCTGCCCTCTTCCGATTCGTCCTGAGCACGCCGTGATAGTGCATCCGGGCGGCCAGCGTCCTTGCCCGGCCTATATTTCAGATGAAACTGAAACAAGGATAATGTCTCGGCCCATCTTGCTTGCCGTTCGGATATGAGGCGGGGCTCAGTGAAGTATTCCAAGCCCTTGTGATCTGTCAATATAGTGAACGGTTTGCGTACGCTTCTCAGTTCCGACGACCACGCCTTGAGGCATGATATGACTGCAAGAAGTTCGCGGTCGTGAATAGTATAATTCCTTTGCGCTGGCGTTAACCGTGCTGAGTGATACGCTACAGGGTGCAAAACTCCATCGGATGAGTATTGTGAAAGACAGCCCCCAGAGCACCTCCGGAACAGTCCGCTTCTAGAATCGTATCCCGATCGGGGTCCCATTGTGCCAGAACAGGAGCCGTAATGAATGCGTTCTTAAGCTTGTCGAACGCTGTCTGCTCCGCTCCTGTCCACACGAATGGCACCCCTTTCTGGGTGAGTCGAACGAGCGGCGAAGCAATATCTGAGAACCCTTGAATGAAGTCTCTGTAAAAATTGGCGAACCCGATAAAGCTTCTGACATCTCGTACTCTCCGAGGTGCCTCCCACTCGCGTATTGCTCGGACCTTTTCGGGGTCGGCTCGTACCCCGACTCCCGCCTCAACAATGAAACCTAGGTACTTGACCTCCGTCACCGCGAAGGCGCATTTCTTTGCGTCCAGGTTCAGGCCTGCCTCGGTCAATCGGCGCAGAACTTCGCGCACCTTGTTCATATGATCACGCCTCGAGCCCGAGGAGAAGACTAACAAGTCGTCCAAGTAGGCGGTTACGTACTCATCGAGAACATCCTGAAAAATGCCGTTGATGTACCGTTGGAATGTCGCAGGCGCCCCGGCCAGTCCAAAGGGTGTGACCAGCCACTCGAAGAGTCCGAAGCGGGTTCGAAAAGCTGTCAAATGCTCCTCGCCTGGAGCGATCCGAATCCGGTGAAATGCCGCTCGTACATCCAACTTCGTAAACCACCTTGCTTTCGATAATGATCTGAGAGTCTCTTTGACCAAGGGTAGGGGAAACCTATCCTGCTCGGTGATTTTGTTCAAAGCTCGATAGTCCACGCAGAAACGCCAGCCTCCATCCGCTTTGCGTACCAAAAGAACGGGTGCTGCTGCTGATGAGGAGCTCGCACGCACCCATCCTTTGTCCACCAGGTCTGTAACCTGGCGACGGAGTTCTAACAGCTGATCTCTGGGCATGGAGTAGAGAGGACCCCATGGCAGCGCAGGGTGATTTCCGTTCGCATCCGTCTTAAGTCGAATATGGTGATCATGCGCTCCGCGATGCGGTGGCAGTGAGGAGGCTTTCGATTTGTCAAATAAATCGGCAAAGTCTCTTATCTCACGCGGTAAAATACTTTCTGAATCCCCTGTCTTCCCCGAGTCTTGTCCAGTTTGCGGCATTGTTTCTCTTAAGACGGTCGTGATCTCTCGCAGGCTTGTTCCCAAGAAGCATGCTTGGTCGTCTCCCTTGCGCTTCCGGCTCTTCAGCAGCGCGCAAAACACGCTTGCGGAAATCCCTCGGGTCTGAATATTCTCGGCTCGTACAGTTGAGCTCTTCACGCTCATATCTCCTGCGCTGCCAATGTATAGCGACCCCTCCCCGGCATCAAGTCGCACTCGCCTATGTTGCATCCAAGGCAGGCCCAGGATCAAGTCTCGAGCCAAGCCTGGTATCACATAGGCACAGACTGTCGATCTCCATCCATCAATGTCCGCTTCAAATGTGGCCATATGAGTAATATGGCGGCTCCTTGGAGTGCCCAACGCCGTTCCCAAATCTCGAGGTGTAGTTAGTCGAGTCTGCTCTATGCCGAGCTTCTGAGCTATGCGTTCGCTTATCGCGCAATAGCAATCACATCCTGTATCGATTTGTGCGTCCAGAAAGTAAATATTATTTACTAAAACAGGAATTAGGAATGGTGGGCTATCCATGTGTTCCTGTATCTGGCTAACAACTTCGGTACGAAATGGGGAATGTGTCAGAGGCCCAGCATTACGCTCCCGTATGAGACTTTTCACGGGAGCTATGCATTTCCCGAATCGGGGTCGGTAGGTGCAGCGTCGTCTCCGTCGAGAACTCCCTCATCGACCTCCAACAGATGCACGCGAGAAGCGGGTGCCCTTGGGGGGAGTAGGTGGCAATCCCTGACGAAATGCTCCAATGAGTTGCAGCGTAAGCAAGCTCCGCGGGATCTGCGGTCGTTCCTCACGCTATCTGGGACCCAAGTGGCCCGTCGGCGCGGTCCCTGGCCAGCTGGCTGTCCCGGGTTTGCGCCTGACGCGGTTCCGCGGGGTTGCCCTCCGCTCCCGCCTCGGCCCCGGCCTCGTCCCATGCGGCCCCCGCCCCGGCCCCGAGCCGTAGTCGTGACTGCGACGTCTGTCATGGCCACGTCCTCGCCCTGGTTGTTTGACGACTGCTTGGCGGTGTTGTCCCGATTGTGGGTCGTTGACTGCGGGCGGTTTGCCCACATCCGTTGTTCCATGTCCCATGCCTCGAGTTCCTGGGCGAGCTTTCTGTATCCGTTGACCGCTTCGCGGTAGGATGATCTGTCGATATTTGCGCTGATTGCGGCTTTCCGAATGCGGGGGGATAGCTTGGAGCGGAGCGAGTTGACTCGTACCTCGTCATTCCAGCGTAATCCCCAGCCTGGGCCAACAGCTGCTCGAACCGGATGAGAAACCAGGAAAAGGTATCCTCGTCTCTCATTCTGAGACCTTCGAATTGGACCAAGGCGCTTTCCTGGCGGTGAGGGTCGCCATAGCAGGCTTCCAAGTAATTGAGGAATGCCTCCGTGTCGTAGTCAGCGCTTGACCCTCCCTCCTCATAGAACGCATTAACTCTCTCCTGAACTTTCTCGTCCAGATTGCCCCAAAGCCACACCCATCGGTCGCGAGGCCCGCCAATAAACTCCGCGTCGGCTATAAGAATATGTTCCATCGTCATTCGCCAGGCCGGGAACATAGTGCGGTTGCCAGCGAACTTGGCCCCCTGGCGAAAGTCTCTTCCGTTTGGGGTACAACCCCACGTTTCCTGAAAGCAACATGCTTTTCAGCTGCGCAATCTCATATTGCAGTTGAGCCACGCTAGGCTCCTGTGGCTGCGCGCCCATTCCAAATCCGGATCGCTCCTGTCTTTGTTCCTGATCGCTCGTTGGCTGTCCTGTCATCTCTGCATCGCTGGGCCCTGGCTGCGCCCGGGCCGTTCCTTGTTCAGGGCCGCTCTGAAAGTCGCCCACGTCCCCGATGTCCGCGGGAAAAGGAATATCGTCTGCCATTCCAACCGTTTTGTAATTGGAGATAGCAAATCTATGTGAGGGTCTGACCCGTACGGATCAACTCGTAAGGGTGCCCAATTGGTAGTAAGATTTGCTATGCTAAATGTAAGGTTCGGTAGCAGCTCGCTGATGAGCTGCTACCTAAGCTAAATAGTGCAGTAGTGAGCCCTGGTCACGTGGGTGGTGGGACTGTCCCGATCCCTCACTGACTCGGTCACGCTTCGCATCCCTGAGCGCTCGAGCCAAGAGCTCGAGCCCATAACACTATAATATCTATACTATATTGATTATTTATAATAAAATATAGTTTTCTTAGGCGCTATTATTTAATAATATGCAATATCTTTATCTATTAATAATTATATTAAATATAATATATATATAATCTTTTTTAATTATTATATATAAGAATTTTACTAATTTGGATTATTTATTATCTTTTATAAGCAATTTCTTTTTTTTGGGGATTAAATTATCTATTTTGCAAATCTCTTTACTTATTAGCAATTATATTAGCGCCTTTTCTTTTAGTCTTAATTATTATATTATATATCTGCTTTCTTTTATTTATAGATTTTGTATATTCTAATAATATATTGCTATTATTTGATATATTTATTAATATTTTTTTTAAGAAATTGTCTAAATATTTAATTTATATATATTCCTAAATATAATCGAGTTTTTTTATAAATCTGATATTTAGTTTCTCAATAGTATAAATAATCTTATTCTATTTTTTAATTAGGAAGTATTTATTTTCTACTTTTTTTTGCAAAATATCTTCTATAGCTATAATATATATAGAAGATCTATACAATCTTATAATGCTTTCTATAATAGTAAGCGATTCTAAGATCTTTATGCTTAAAAGCTTTTGTTTCTTAGAAAAATATATAAGTAAAAATCTTTCTAAATTATTATATTTGGATAATATATCTAATTTATTTCTATTTTAAATTTTGTATTAATATTTTTTTATATACTATTTATTCTTGGCTAGAATTATCGTTCTCTGAGTTAGGAGTCTCTAATCATAATAGCTTGCTTAGCTATCTATTCTATAGATTTTCCGATTTGGGGATTTTAATTGCTATTTTCTCTGAATTTTTATTAAGGAATTATATTCAGTATTCTAGAGAGAATCTTTTTTATTATTCCCTAATTAGCTATTTTCCAATTAATTATCTATTAGATTAAATAAATAGTTCAAATCGCTATTTTGCAAAACTTTATTGTAATATAGGCTATATTATTCTATAATTAGTAGCTTTTTTCCTTTAAGCTTTCTAAGAAATTAGCTTAAACTTTCCTTTTTGCAAAATGTAATAAATATCTATTATTATAATAGAATATCCAATTAAGATATTTATAAGCGATAGAATTTGTTACTTATTCAGATAAATAATTATTGCTTAATTGATTGAGTTTCTATTGCTTTATAATATTTGCTTATTATCTTTCTTAAATAAATTGCTATCTGAATTTCTTAAGCTATTTATAATCGCATACAAAATATCTTAATTTTCTATAATTGAAGTATTCTTTGCTATTTTTGCAAATATTATAATTTATAATATTAAGCTTTATAAATTCGATATAAATATTACTATTTTAGGAAATATTATATAACTTTTTTTAATATTAGAATTTCTTGTTCGAATTAGCTAAGATTCTTTAAATCTAGCTTTCTCCTTTCTTAAATTTCTTTATTTATTATTTATATAAGCAATTATTAATACAGATTGCTTGATTTAAGAATATTGCAAAGTTTTTTAGCTAATCTTATTTAGAGATTTTATTCTTAATTTTATTTTTAAATCTCTTATAATAATATTTTATAAGGTTTTTATCTTCTTATAAAAGCTATGCTAATAGCTATTTAAATCTAATTATATAAGCTAAAGCTGATTTAGCTTGCTTTAAATCTATAAATTATTAAATTATAATATATTCTTTATTTAGATTATTAAAAGTTTTTTTAAGAGTTTTCTTAAAGCTTGCGAAAAAGTCGAATATATTTTTGATATCCTAATTGCATATATTAAAGTTATTCTGATATTCTAAATAATTATGCAAAAAGGTTTATATTAAATAAAGATATTCTTTTTGAGATAAATCTTAGCGAAAATAATCTTTTTATACTTAGAAATAAACTAGGCAATATAATATAGAAAATATACTTTGCAATAGATAAAGAATCTATAAAATATTTTTTATACTTTATTATATATAATTAATTTATCTATCTTATATATTTTATTTGCTATAATAGGAATTGGATTATTATTCTATTGCTATAGAATGCGAATTTACTTTTAAAAATTAGCAATAATATTAACTATTTGTTTGCGTATAAGCTTATAAGTAGATAAAATAAGCATTTGAAAAGCTATTATATTCTATATTGCTCAAAAAGATAATACTGAATCTTTCTTAAATAAGAGTTATCAAAATATAATAAGCATTGCAATAATCTAAAAATTCTTAAATACTGATTAGATTTATATTAGCAAGAAAGAGATCAAAAGTATTAAATCTTTGAATATAGAACTATATAAGTCTTTAATAAGCAATACGAGTATTTATTGCCTTTGAAGCTATTTAATATATAAGACTGAATACTTAGATTAATAATTGAAAAGCTATATATTGAATCTTTCTATTAATACTGAATATATTCTTATATATCTAGCTCTTCAGTTTGATAGATGTGATAGATATTTATCCTATTTATTACTAATAGATGTGATAGATGTTTATCTTATTTATCAATAACCCTAATCTCGGGTTATGTAATCTTTCCTTTTCTGCCGCTTTTGTATCTGGATTCTGCTAATTTTCCGTGCCCTGTTATTGGGCCACTTTATTCGTGACCTGCATGTTGGATGGGTCATAACACCTACTCATCAGGCACAAATAGAGGAGGAAGTCATCGCTATAGCTCGGTCTGCTTTCTCGATTATATTTCGCTGATCGCCTATGAGCTCTGCAAATTCGCAGTATCTCTACGTTAGGTTCACAATACTGCCAATAAGAAGGTGGGAAAGCGGCGTATTACTTCTTCTATTTTCATAGTATACTAGCTACTTTAATCTTGATATGATCGGCTTAGTCAGGCTCAAGAAAATGAATAGCATCATGATCCATCTAGCATGCAGGTTACATGACGAGTTATACGAAACAGCGTGGCTAGAGTTGACGGGCGTTGCCCATTGGAAGTCAATGGGCTATAATCTCACGCTCTCTACTATCTAAATAGATCTTGTATATAGCTCTCCAATCGTCAATATTAGTACTGGATTACCTCTATTCTCCAATAGTCCCAAAGGCAGTGAACACTTACAAGCGATACTCCTTAGCATAACCCCAATCAGTACTTTGGTGTCTTCAGATTACTGCAGTGCTCATTACAGATATTCTGAGCTGCTCGCAGAGAGCCGTATACTTGCAGCGTAAAGCGTTGGATAACATCCGCATGCTAGGGCTGGCTGCCGTTGCCGAGTGGTTATAAGGAGCGACATGGCGCTATGAGAATGAATGATACTAGGTGCTTGAAATACGTGAGACTTCAACACTCACAGGTCTCCTTGCTGCTAAGGGTCCCGAAAATAGCACTGCAGTATACCCCAGCCAAATTCAGCGGCCACAACAGCTCAGCTAAGTCTTGGCTTTAGTTGTGATCAATGGGTCGTCTGAACTTTGTTTCACGTCCCCTTTCATGCCGCCACAACGTATATAGAAAGGATATCCACCCAATGGCCAGCTTTTGTTTCGTCTCATGTTTTCGTTCGTTTACATGGTTCGTAGCCACCTCCCGACCGCCCAAGCTGGCGACGCTTTTCCAGCCTTGTCGGAGGGAGTAGCGTACTGGTCTGACGAGTCTTTCATCATTCCCAAACAGGAGTACTCAATACACTACTCCCAGCCTGGCTCGGAATTATTTGAGCCAATGGCATCGCATTTTTGTCGTGTCACCGCCGTCAATGTGAAGACGACTACTCCACCGGCTCAGGGGCTGGCAATCCTTGCGTTGTGATGGCTTCGAAGTGGGAAGCTCCCTCAGCATGGCTGGCATATCTGACAAGACTTTTGGCGAATACATAAATAAAGCCCATCTCCCGTTGCAATTCAAAAGACAACTAGACAGCACCAACAACATCACAACCAGTTCAGGCTGATTACTACTTCTTCTACCACTCAACGACCCCGCCAACAGCTTCAGTCCTTCACATCCACTTTAAGAACCAAGATGCAGACCAACTTCACCCTTCGCGACGCCCTTCTGGCCACCCTCGTTCTCAGCCCGGCCTTCATCACCGGCCTGACTCTCCCCTGGGGCTTCAGGTCCAATGCTATTGCCACCCGGGCATTCCTGACCGGGGGCGCGGTTGATATCAATATCTACGAGACCCGCGCAGACAAGGACTCTGGCAGCTCGAGCGGTTCCAGTAGCTCTAGCGGCTCAAGCAATTCTGGTGGTTCGAACAGCTCGGGAAACTCAGGCAACGGAGGCAATGACAACAACAATTCTGCCAGCGCAGATGCCCCAACAAGCACGCCAACCGGAGGCGCAGGAGGTATGCAACTTCTATATGCAGAGCGCTTGTCACAAAGAAGAAAAAAAATAACAAGACTGAGACTGACCTGGGCACACATGAACAGGCCGCGGAGGACAGTCACAAGAATCCGGCGCCGCGGGCTCAGGATGTGCTGCGGGCGCACAGCCAACGGAAACAGGCAGCGCGGTGGTTGGCGAGGACAACAAGAGAGCTCAAAGTACGACATCACTCACTCACTCACCTGATCCTTATTTAGTACCTTCTTCTCTAGCCCAAACCCCCTCGCTCTTCAGGTATGACGTGACGCTGACACGTTCCCTCTTCCGAATACAGAGACCGGAGCAGCTGGCGCGAGGCCTACAGGGACCGACATGCCGTCGGGTTGTGGTGGAGGACCTGCAGCACAGCCGACGGGGACAGAGGGTTCCTTGAGTCCCACGGGAACAGCTCCTGCGGGTGGTGCTGCTCCTACCGGTACTGGGGAAGCCGAGCCCCAGCCCACTGGATCCACCGGTGGTGATGAAGATGATGACCAGCGCGAGAACTAAAGAGAGAAAGAGAGGGAGACGTGATCGATGGGACCTACTGGGTTGGGATCATTGGATAGTCTGACACCATGCAGGCTGCCTGAGACAAGAAAATAAAGAATGTGGAAAAAAGAAGAGTGGAAAAAAAAAAAGGAAAGGGGGGTGGGGTGGAAAATCATGGAGTTGGAAGGTATTCGGTACGGCGATTAGTTTGTGCGCGCGCATGATATCATGACTTGCAGTACTGGCACGTCTTGTGTATGCAAATACATACATCTGGAAGGTCCTTAACGTTGCTGATCTCGTGATCACTGGTGGTGCACAACTCTAGGAAGAAAGAGATCTGGCCAGACAAACAAGACCTTGATAACCAAACCCCTCCCTATTCGGCACGGCGGCCACCAAAGTAACCATCCACTACGTATGAAATGCAACCCTCCCAAGCCTCGGCCCAGGCTGCTTGCCTGGTAGTGAACATCTCGAACGGGCCTATTTAGAACAGTGCGGTGGCTGCTGCGACGTCGGTAGAACCCCGTCTCCGACCACCCCGTTGCGGCTCAATTTTTCCCTGACATGGAGGAGAAAACCACGTGGAGCTGCGGATGGGAAGTAAATTGCAAGACACCACGGAATGGCGTCAAGGATGCCACAAAGGAGGGGGGTTCACAAACATCCTGAACGCCTCCGCGACAGCCGACTCCATACAAAAGTTTTTCTTTTTTCATAAAAACAACAAAAAATAAATGCGTACTATGGGAAGCACTATGGAAAGTACCATGCAAGTAGTTGCGCCAGAAAACGCTTCCTGGCTCCAAAATCAGCTCCGTCTGGATCAAACAGAAGCAATGGATGCGCTGGGCGGCAGCCCTGGTGTGTGTCTGGGCTTCCATCCACGAGGGGCCCGGAGGCTGATCAGTCAACTAGACAAGCCAGCGGCGCCGAGCACATGCACGCCATGGTCTGCAAGCTAGACTCGACGCATCCACCCCCGTGAGACATGCAGGCACGCCCACACTCTCTGTCTCTTCCTACACACCACTACCTAAAATGAACCATCATCTCCTTAAGCCGCTATGGGAAGCAACTCAACAAGTCCCACCTGGTGATCCTGGCTGTCGATTATGTATGTACCCTTGACAAGGGGCTGCATGGAGACTCGGATTTTTATCTAGATGGGTTATGCACTCCATTAAACTGGGGGGGCAGCGCGGGGGTACACAATCGCCTGGGGCCCGTAGGAGGAAATCGGGTGGGCTTGCCATGCCGTGGATGTGATATGTTCTTTTTTTTTTTCCCACTCTGGTCCCGCAGGTAAGATAAGTACCATAGTAGAAGAGACAAAACAGTCAGAGTACCGAGGTGAGAACGGTCGGTAGCGTTGGAGATGAGGTGGACAACATAAACCAAACGAGAAAAGAAAAGAAAAGAAAAAGGGTCGTCGGTGACCGTAGTGCAGAGGCGGTGCGAGAGCGTGACCTGATAGATCGCCCACCAGTTGGGCTTTCGTATGCCGATGAATAAAGATAAGTGGAGGCTCACAGGGCGCTATCGCAAGACTGCCGTGGCGGTAAAGTGTCTGTCTGGTGGTAGTGAGTATGCAGTGTACAGCTAGTATGCCACACGCACCCGCACGCCCGCCGTACATCCGGACTCTGAGGTTCTGCAGTTCACCGCTGAGATAGGCAGGTCGTTCTTTCGCAGATGCTCGTCATCAGCTGTCAAAAAGAGCTGCAGGCTTCTTCTTGCACCACCCGGCTCCCCACGCCTCTCCTGTCTGTTTCCTCTCTGAGATGTTTCTTTCAGATGCTAATCACCATGTATACTTGCCACGGGACTTCTCCGGCACGTCGCAGTCTTGGCTTCCCGCTGGCTCGGCGATCCGAACCTGTGTTAAACGGCGAGAGCCCAGACGGATCCTTGTCTCCGCAGTGACACCCTGCATTGGACGGTGTGGGTCCTCTTTTGTCTTTTTTCTTCTTTCTTTTCTCGGTGCGCATGGCGTGCGCCAGATCCTCTCGGCACGCACGTGTTGGCTGTTGGCTGTCAGGCAGTGCCTTAGTATTGCGCAGAGTAATACGTACCATGCATACAAAGTCACAATCCTTCCGTGTCGCCATCACCCTTTTTTTCTTCTTCTTCTTGAGTCTGTCGAAGAGAAGAATACATACACTATTAGCAAGAACAAAAAAAAAAGGTAGCCACATCCAGCCCAACACAATGTTTCATTCTCTCCTTTGGCCGTGGCCCATCTTCGCCACCACGCGGAGCACGCCGGGCCGTCGAGTAGTGGCCCTTTCGATGTAGCATAGAGCCTGAGAGTACGGCCGTGGTCCCTCTGGCCATTCGGTAAGTCCCGTGTATACCTTGCTAGTTTGGTGTGTTTTGAAGACAGTGTCGGGTTCAAATTCAGGGCGCTGCGGCGGGGTTTTGGTCCCTCAAGGCTCACCATCCCCCCCTTTTTTTTCCCTTTCTTGTTTGGGATGGAGCATGGGACCTGGGATTTTTTTTTTTTAACACACGCTTGTTCCAGGCCGGGCAGACTTATCTATCTATGGTACCTACGGAAGTATGGTACCTATGTGTGTATGGTTATCTCGTTCGTGTGTATTTCTATGTATGGCACTATCTCCGCATGCCTGCGTCCGAGAAATCCTTGAGAGCAAGCACCCATCCCGCCACGTTCATGGTCATTGCAACGCCACTGGCCGATGACCCGTTCTCTCTCTCTCTCTGTCGATGCAATCCCCGACAAAAATCCTGTGCCGCCGTCATAGAAGCTGCTGACAGGCTCAACCTTGCTGACCGCAGACCCCTTTTCATGCGTGACATCAACATGTAATTCTCATGTCCAATCAGTCGGCCAGCCGCATACTTGGCATCTTTTGGCTAGGCATTTACATAGCATGAATATTTATTAAGCCCACGTCACGGACCCACGTGGGCACCCTCGCCCGCCAACATATTACAAGAAGAAGAAGGAAAAAAAAAACTACCTAGTACGTACATCGTAGTCATAGTAAAATAAAGACTGGCAGAGATCAAGCTGATTATTACTCGGATGGGTATGGGAGCGTGTCAGCCCCACAAGTGAACATCAGGAGGGGGCTTTACTATTGATTTGAGGCCTCATCACCACCTCAGCAGGTAAGGGGATCGGTCCACTTTTTACACACATACGGCACTATGGTAGGTACAATGGCAAAATGGATACGAGTAGTGTATGTCCCAAGCTCTTCATCCGTCATCATGACTGATTCAGCCCACGGGTGGGAACGGACGAGAGGAACCAGGGTAATGTAAACACGAGACGATGGCAAAAAAAGGAAAGGAAGGGAAGAAAAAAATAACATGTGAGAAGGATCTTCTCTGGTCGGTGTCTCTTCCTGATCTTATTCGTCTTATTCGTCTGGTCGGCACCTGTCGAGCACGGCACCTCTGGGCCACTGATGTGCCTCCGGGGACATTACTTACTGCAATAGGCTGGAGGCCCGAGGCTGGGGTGCGACCAATCGAGCTTCCAGATTGGAACCCCGCCGCACCTCCCTGGCCTCGCCCAGCGGGTAAGCCAGTGGGTTGCACTGCCTATCCACCGGCCCACCACACACCTGCTCTGCCGTTGCGCCTCTCCCATTTGTCCCACGAGAACCTCTGGATGACCCCGAGGGTATGGCTCCCACCTCTGTGCCCTCTCAGGAGGGTGACCGGCCGTGATGGGCTAAACTGCCGAGGAAAGCCTGGCCTCTTTCTTTCTTGTGTAAGTCCCACTGGGCTTGTGTCGCCCTTCGGTCTGGAGAGACAGGACGAGACCCACCTGGGCGCGCAGCACCCTTCCCTTGGTCGACGCTACGAGGACTGATAAACTTGTCGGTCTCGCTCGCTGCATGTCTCACGGGCTGGGACCCATGATGTCTCTCTTTTGTTTTGCTTTCTGTTCTGGTCTGGTGGTTTTTTTCTCTCTCTTCCCTCTTGGGGTGTGCGTAACTGGTACCTTTTCCTCTTTCTGCTTTTCCCTCACCGACCTGGGCTTTCGAGGGGGCCCATGCTGCTTGGTTACCGATGAATCCCAAGTGACAACAACCCGTCGATGAGTCGACCCATGTGGAGGTCTTCAACTGCCTGACCTCGGGGGAAAAGTACAGAAACACGTGGGCAGTCTTAAAAGATTTATGCACACCCACTCACACACACACACACACACACACACACACGGATACACACACGCAGGACGATAGGCTCAAGAGAAGACTTTCTCTCTTGCGACTCGAACGATGTGGGACTATGGCGCGGGCAACCGGGGCCCTGAGCTGGCTGCCATCAGCATCGCCATGGCCTCCGTCAGCGTTGTTGCGGTCGCGCTGCGAAGCTACACCATGGCCACCATCCTCAAGCGGTTTCTGGTCGAGGACTGGCTGGCCGTGCTCACCTGTGTAGGTTTTACCCGCGTCCCTTTCTTGGGACTACACGAGCCTTGATTTACTGACATTTGAGTCTTCCAACCCATCAGGTTCTCCAGGTTGGCTTCTGCGTCGTGGTCGTCATCGGGGTGTCTTTTGGCCTCGGGGCCCACGTGGACGACGTGCCGGAGGTAAACCGACACAAAGCCCTCATCTTCAAGTGGGCCGGCCAGGTCGCCTACGTGCTCGTGTCGACGCTGATCAAGTTCGCCATCGGCATCTTCCTGCTCCGGCTCTGCGTGAACAACAACTGGCAGCGCATCACCATCATCGTACTCCTGGTCATCGTCGGCCTGTTCAACATCTTCTACGTCTTCATGGCTATTTTCCAGTGCCAGCCTGCCGAGTTCTACTGGTGGCGGTACACCACCAACCCGCCTATCACGGGTAAATGTAATGGCCATGCCCTGGCAACCATACCGACCTATTTTGCCTTTTTTATTGGCATCTTTTCGGACCTTACCCTAGCCCTCCTGCCGGCGACGCTCATCAAAGGTGCTCACCTGGACAGGAGGACCAAGATCTCTGTTTGTTGTGTCTTGGCACTTGGGTCACTGTATGTCATGAATCTCTATATATTTGCATGACCCCGTGTTCTTTCTCTCCTTCTTCACCCACAAGTCTAAACTCTTTTTGATGTGTTCTGTCTAGGGCCTCGGTGGCAACCATTGCACGCATTCCCTACGCCAAACAGCTCCTCTCCAACCCAGACTACCTCTACAACTTCACCGACCTGGCCATCTGGAGCATCGTCGAGTGCGGCATCGCCATCACAGCCTCCTCCCTGGCCACCCTCCGCCCGCTCTTCGTCAAGCTCAACCTCCTCGCCACCTCCCACTTCACCAGCCGCTACGCCTCCAGGGTCGGGAGCGCCGGCATCCCGATCCAGAGCGCCAACACCGTCACCATCATCTCCACCTCTCGAGCCAGCCGCAACAGCAGGAGAAATACCGTCCTCAGCGGAACCACAGCGCTGACAGGCACGACAGGCCTGTCCGGGGTCTCGTCGACAGGGATCCTGACGAGCGTCAAGGAAGGGCAGGAGGGGGGGATCTGGGTCGAGAAGGACATCGAGATGTCGATCATCACAAGAGATGGCTCCCAGGACAGCATCGACAGGCTCGAGGCGGAGGTGAACGAGGTCATCCAGCCGGGGACGGCCAGGCGGAAGGCCAGCCAGGACCAGGCCTCGTATGCGTCGAGCTCGAGGCGGAACAGCCTGAGCGCCAGCCTCATGGGCGCGCGCCCCCGACCGCCGCCCCTGCAGACGAACTTCCCACCGTCGCCTGCGATCCCAGCGTCGTTCTCGAATGTGCCTTCGGCGGAATCAGCGCCTCCGTCGGGAGGAGGAGGAGGAGGACGGCGGTATGTCTCGCGGAGCTCCTCGTCACCGTCGTCTCCGCAGATGCAGCAGCAGTCCTCGGCGGCCAGGATCGCGATGCCGAGCTCACCCATCATGCCGTACAGCGAGATCGGATCTGCATATACGGATGATACATCGCGGCCGTTATCTCCTTCGTACGACCACCACCGGACGTGCTCCGGAGGCGCTGCGTCGCGGTCCTTCTCGCCACCAAACTTCCACCTCCCGACCCGCTTACAACACCAGAGCACAACCTCCGCCCGCTCCGAGTCCGACGCGGGCCTCTCAGCCCCGCCAAGAATGTTCCAGGCCAGCATCGGAGGATACATACCCAGCGATTCTCCCTCCACCCCCTCGGGCTCTCTAGGCCCACCCATCAGCCTGAGCCACAGGCCCAACCGCTCCCTCGGCAGCTCTCCGGCGTTGGGGTATATGACAAGCCCCACGATGAGCCCGCCCTCGCCGTTCCAGAGACACCACCCGTCTATCCCAGAAACCCCGAGCCGCAACAACAGGAGCCAGAGGCATCCTTATCACAACGCAGATGACTCCTCGGGGCCGCGTTTGGTGGACCGCAGGAGAACGGCTGAGGTGGACGGGGTGCCGCAGAGTCCAAGGGCGCCGAGGTCGCCAACAGTGCATGAGATGCATAGCCCGCTGGGGAGCCATCCGCCTCTATCGCCCAAGGGAGACTGGGTATGAAGGAGGGCTGCATCATTCACAAAAGAGTGATGGAAAAAGAAAGAAAGAGAAAAACTCAAACGACATGATGAAAAAGAATTACTTTATACTTATTATACCCCCAATCTGTCTCTATATAATTCCACCACGCGATCTTATTCACACAGGGCGACTACGAACGTTCATTCCAGCAGGAGCAGGAGGAGCAAAGTTCATATCATTCACACTAGAGCGGCAGGACGCCAGAGAAAGAAAAAAGAGTGGTTGTGTTTGTGTGTGTATGCAGGGAATCATCAAAGATGGTATACCCGTACAGTACCTATCAATTGGCTAGCTGGGAGGAGGCATTCTTGTTGTTCACATAGCATAGCATGGCGTCTCAAGAGCAAAATATACTGCACTTCCTTAGCCAATTTGCCAATACAAAAAGAAAAAGAAAAACTGTTATGTGTGTGTGTGTGTGTGTGTGTGTGTGTGTGTGTCGAGAACTGACGGGGGGAACAGAAACTCGGTGCCGCCTGACCTGCTGGGGGGGGGGGCCTCCGACAAGAAGGTGAGGCTGTGAGTGAGTTGGCAGGTGGGCTCCGAGCGTCAGGAGGTGGCGTCCTGCGATCGTCAGGATTGCAGCCTATATCTAAAGTCCTTGATTCTGTACTTGGTGTACGATCTCGTCATGGTCTGAGCCACTGGTGGGTTCAGCACAGTCAATGCAAGCCATGCTCGAGATTGCTGACACGGCCGAGCCCAAGCACCGAGGCTGTCAGAGACCAAGCATGGTCAGGCTCAGACATTGTTAGACATCCAGGAACCCAAATGCTTACTAGAGCTCCTGGGCATGGCAGCATTTCCTTCTCTCTTTCTTCTTCTTCTCGCTCTTTCATCGGCGGCGCGCCTGATTGCCAGTAGATGCGCGCCGATACCGACGCCCGGCTTGGCAGAAAGAAGGCAATCATGACTCTCACGCACGCATCCGCGCCTTGTGAAGGGGTCCATCATGTGAAAACCCCTGCCGATCCACACACACACACACACACACTTGAGCATAAATGTGAGTTAGTAGCCAGCGTGCCAGCCAAGCAGCGTGCCAGGGCCACGCATTGCAAGTCAAGCGCGTGGGGTGGCGCGGGTGGAAACTTCAAGGGGGGAGAGGAGGGGGCAGCCCTTTGTCGATATGGGGCCTCCGATAGCAGTCGGAAAATTTACAGGCTCACGAGCCTCAGACTGCCCAGAGGATCACATGGGAAAAGACTAAATTTAGCTGCAAGATTGAGCGGCCGTTTGGTACTGCTCAGAAGCACAACAGAAGACTCGGAAAAGGTGGTCGACTGTCCACCTCAACAACCGACTCTGTGAAAGAAAAAGAAGGCGAAAAATAAATGAATACTCTCCTTCTGGTTAGAGCAGATCTGCTCGGGAGTCCCAAAGAAAGAAAGAAAGAAAGAAAAAAACCTCTGATGGGGGCAAAGAGAAGAACAGATCAAGGATCACCTGCTCAAGCTCCCTCCCACAGCACGGATCACATGGGTACCGCAGCACTCTTCCCCGTGACGTAGCATGAGTCGACAGGAGAAGGCTCCTTCTGCAACTGAGTCGCCAGCAGAAAAGTGGATAGAGTCTGCGATCTCGGCAGTCGTTCTCTTATCAGATCAATCAGATAACCTTAAGCGATCCGCTACCACGCACAAACAACGCCTCTTCCTTCCCTTTTCCTCCCTCCTCCTCCTCCTCCTCCTAAACCCACCCCGGCCAACAAACAATCTTGAGATGAGCCTCAGGGTATCTATCCACCGATGGAACCCCCAGACTACGCCGGTATTGATCTCTTATTAACGCTAACCCGTCATGGCGGTGCTCTTTCTCAGCTAGAAGTCGACCATGTTGGCGACGCACCTCTGAGCGCTGCAGGCCTGGGCAATTTTCCGCCCGAGCAGCGTGCGTATCTCCGCAAGCTCATCGGCTGCCTGCTCTATGGCAGGACCTTGGTGCGGTACTACAATCATGTCCTCCTTGCGATCCTGGCCGTGTTGACAGTTCTGCATGTTCTGGAGAGGAGAAGATGTAGGAGAAAATGCAGACCACGCAGCACAGCAAGGCGGGGAGACACCTGGCTCATCACGAGCAAGCCTCATGAAGAAGCGAGAGTCGTGGTCGCGACAGCGGCACCGTCGTCTTCGTCGTCATCTTCTTCCTCCTCTTCACCCTCTCCCTCATCCTTCTCCTCCTTAAGCACTTCTCCCGTGATATCACCGTCTTTAGCAGCAAAAGATATTCACGTCGACATCGAAAGGCTGCCGCTCCTGGGCTCACGGCCAGCACCCAGGAGACCCGATCACCTCACCTGCCTCTTCAGGCGCCTTAGACAGTGGCTGGAGTACCAGCCTCCCCCTCTACCCGTGATCAACAGAACCCTGCCGTCAAATGCAACATCCCTCTTCGTCCTGGCCTGGTTCTCCATCAATCTCTTCTTCCATCTCTTTGGAGTCCCTCTCCAGCTCGACTATTTCTTCTGCCTCGCCGCCCGGGCTGGCGACGTCTTCGTCATCAACCTCCCCCTCCTCTATCTCCTCGCCGCCAAGAACCAGCCCCTCAAGCTCCTGACGGGCGCCTCCTACGAAGCCCTGAACATCTTCCACCGGCGCGTGGGAGAGTGGATGTGCCTGGTGGCCCTCATACACTCCGTCGGCATCTTCCTGTGGCGGTTCGCCCTCGAGCCGGAATGGCTGCATCGTAAGACTAATGTGTGGGAGTACCTCACCCACCGTATGGTCCTGCGCGGGGCCGTGGCTTTTGTCTCATATGAGCTGCTGTTCTTCACCTCCCTCGGCAGCTTCCGCCAGCGCTGGTACGAGCTGTTCCTGGCCTCGCACGTCATCCTGCAGGCCCTCGCCCTCTGCTTCCTGTACCTACACTATTTTACTGCCAGGCCCTATGTCCTCGCGGCCTTGGCCATCTTTGCCACCGACCGCATTGTCTGGCGTCTCGGGCTCAAGTCTGCCACTGTGGATGCAGGCCTCCGCGTCCTCCCGGACGGCGAGACAATCTCCCTGTCAGCGGCGTGGGACCGGCCACCACCTCGTTCTTCTCGATGGAGCCTCTGGCCACGGCAGAGCATCAGACACGGCTGGAAGCCGACCGACCACGTCTTCCTCAGCGTGCCGACGCTGGGCCTAACACATAGGCTCCAGGCCCACCCATTCACCATCGCGTCCCCGGCCCCGGCCTCTCAAGCCCGGGGCGGTGGTGATAGTGATGATGATGAGAACGCGCACAACGCGCAGCACATCTCTCTGGGCCTGCTGATACGCGCGCACAAGGGTTTCACCGCCGACCTGCTCTGCTGCGCCCACCGCCACCGCAGCGCTCGCGTCCGTCTCGACGGGCCGTACGGGTCGAGCCACGCCCTCGACATGCTGCAGGCCGCGGACAACGCCATCCTGGTGGCCGGGGGCAGTGGCATCGCTGTGACCCTGCCGCTCGCCTGGGCCTTGCTTCAGGCACAAGACGCATGCGGTTCCGGAAGCGGCCGGAGGCATACTGCTGGTGGCGATGACAAGGACACTCCCAGCTTGCTGAAGAAGAGCAGGAGGCGGGCTGTTCGCATGTTGTGGATCGTCCACTCGAAGGAGCACCGGGAGTGGGTGCCTAGGGCGACTGTGGACAAGCTCGTCTCTTCTGGGCTGGAGCTGGTGATCCCGAGGCCGACTTCTGTGGGCGGGCGCCCGGACGTCGTGGGAATCGTCGAGGCGTGGGCCGAGGGTTCTTCTCCTGAGGCTGAGTCTGCTGTTGTAGTGTCTGGACCGGATGGGCTGAACAGGGCGGTTCGGAACACGTGTGCTGCGGCTATTGGTAGGGGGGCCAATGTTCGTCTTGCAGTGGAGAAATTTGGGTGGTAACGGCGTCGATGCACGATACTCTTGATTTTCGGGTACCTATACACATCGCCCTAGAGTAGATATCCGTATACATAGATTCTAAGAACGACTGCTTGGTAGAGCTCACAAGAATGACGACTTCATGATCACTAAGAGATTATAATTAATACTCGCCTGGGGAAGTGCAGGTAAGGAAGGGAGACATGATGAGAGATTATAAGAATCTCTTGACCAGGGCTACCTATGAACGGGTTCAAAACCAAAACTTAGATCACTTGCGTCATACATATAATATAAATTTCGAAAGCTCAATAGAAAGATCATAGCGCAGGCCGGCTGGAACCTATGAGATTTGTTCACCAAAAGGCAGTTGACATTCCAGAGCTGGTGGCATGAAGAATGAAATATATGGCATTACTCGAACTGCTGTAATACTTGATCTTGTAGTACGATCTCTGGGTTACACGACGGGAAACGATAATACTTGTGCTTTCCGAGTGATCCTCAATGAGAGAGGGAGAACCGTGGAGGTGTTCCCCATCAACCTGCTCAAGGCTGTCAAGCTTAATTCTTATATCAACCAACCTTCATAGTGCCTAAAGGTCTCTGCTAAACATATTCAACCCACTTCCAATCTAACACATAGCATCAATGGCACCGAAGAGCCGTGGACCCATGGTGCGCAAGAGGGAGAAACCTCACCTTTCTCATTGAAATTCGCCTCGGTAACTCCATCGATCAGGCTGAGGCCTCAGGAACCTTGTACAAAATCTCACCATTAGGTATGACGATGAACCTATCCTCCTCGGCAGACCACTTCGCCCACGTCGTGCTGATATCCTCCAGGTCTGCCTGTGATCCCATCTCAAACCTCAAGAACTGCTTTGCGAAGTCCGAATGCAGCGCCCGGCCCACCCAGCTCTCCCCGAACTTCTCTGCCGCCTCGCCCGTGTAGTGCCAGGAGCTCCAGGTGCCGACGAGATGGTCCCGCCGAAACCCGGCTTCTTTGGCCCACTGTCACGAGGTGTCAGCTGTCTCCCTGATCATAGGGTAGATCTCCCGCGGGACAGGCGTTACTTACGTGCAGAACATAGCGCCCTGCATCAGGCTGCCCACCACAGGCCCTCGCGACCTGCCGATAGACATCCTGCCAGCGGTCCAGCCCAGCAGGCACCGGATACCAGGAGAAGCTCTTGTAATCCGCCTCCCGGGCCGCAACCACACCCCCGGCTTAGCCACCCGACACATCTCCCTCAGGATCCCCACAGGGTCCTTGACATGCTGCAGGACCTGGTGACAAAACACCACATCAAACGAGCCATCCGCATACGGCAGCGCATTAGCGTCCACGGCCTCAAAGACCAGGTTGTCCGTCACGCCCCGCCCCCGTGCGTGTGCCCGCGCGCTGTCCAGGACGGTCTCGGCGAAGTCGACGCCGGTGACTCTGCCCTGGGGCACGAGCTGGGCCAGGTCGGTGGTGATGGTCCCGGGGCCGCAGCCGACGTCTAGGATGGTGTGGTCTGGTCTGATGTGGGGGAGGAGGAAGGCGGCGCTGTCCTGGGCGGTGCGGCGGGCGTGACTGTTGATCACGCTGGCGTGGTGGCCGAAGGTGTAGGTTGCCTGCTCGCGGGGGGCGGCCATGATGATAAGGAGGGGTGGAGGGTGGAGGCGGACGGGACTGAATGGAGCCAATGATGTTGGAGGTAATTCAAAATAAAGACTGTTGTGGTCGAGGATATGGGGATCTCGAGGTGTTTTTTCCTTCATTCTGCTGCTGGGCATTAAATAGTCGACTTACACGCACGTAAAGGGGCCGATATCGGCCTTCGTGGCTGCTGTGCAGACGGTAGGCAGCACTGGCATTTGATGCAGGATTGGAGGAATCTGATATCAGAAGTGTCTTTGAGGGACATTACCCCTCTCGAACTGTGTCATAGTTCATCCTCTTATGTGTCGTTCATTCGGGGCTGTCCGGCCTTGATTGTTGTGGCCGAGGCAGCGGGATTGAAGAAGGTGTGGAACCGTGTGTGCATTCAGCCAGCAGGGCAGTCTATAATTTCGGGAGATGAATAATTATATAGCTCTGAGGAAGGTAGAAAGTTCTACTGAGGGTCGTATTGTTCAAGGTAGTCAAATTAATGCTTGAAGTGGTCCCGCTCGCTGTTGAGTGGCGGATTGGGACCGTACAACAACAGCTTCACGGGCTGACTGCTGGCGACAGCCCTGGGAACTGCAAGAATGAAGACCCGTGTGCACATCTCGTCAGCCTGTCAATTCCATCAGCCTTTTTGCCGCTCGATCAGATGCTCGTTAGGTGCAAGTTATTGAAGGAGTGCATGTGGTCCTTTCTCCCACGAAACGCGCATCTATGACAATTATACAGACTGTGCAGCGGCCAAAGGTAGCCTATCACCTCCACTCCCTACCTTACGCCAAAGAATGCCGCGAAAAGAACTGCACCAGATGCTCCCCCGTAAGGTTAAACCCCGCCCGATGGTCTGGCTGCCCAGAATAGTCCAGCCCCTTCGTCGTAGGCCACGAGTGTCCCAGGCCTTCCACACTCAGCGCCCTGACCTCCGCACCACCGCTGCCCTCCGGACCGCCGTCCCAGACCTCCTCCCATACGCCAGGGTGCACCTCCTCCACCCGATCAGGCTGCGCCAGCGCGCCAGGATATCCGCCCCGGCCACCACCAGCCCCATTGCGCTCCGCCCAAAGCCGCCTCCACGCCCTGACATCCGGCAGCGCCCCCTGCCCTCCCCGCTCGGCCGCCCGCGAAACGGTATAACCGTATCCTTGGTCCCATGAACATGCAGCAGAGGCACAGGCCGCCGCCGCGGGCCTCCACCCTGTGAACCGCCCACGACTCCTCATACAGAGCAGGGCTCACAGCAGCCAGCGCAGCAAACACCCCCGCGGGCGCATCCGGGTGGCAGGCCAGAAGCACCACGAACCCGCCGCCGTTGGACTTGCCGCACGCATAGATGCGGGACGTGTCGATGTGGTACGAGGCGCGCGAGACCGCCGAGAGGATGTCGCGGACATACTTGATGTCGTTGGCGGTCTTGTTGTTGTAAGGGGCGCCCTGCCAGGCGGTGCGGCCGCCCAGCTCGTGGTTGGCGAGGCCTTGGGCGTAGGCTGTCAGGAAGGGCCTGTCTGCTATGCGGAGGGCTGGGTCGGAGAGCTGGGTTATGCGCTGTTGCTTCTCGCTGGTGCCGCCGGCTGGTTTTTGATGTGTTAATACCCCGTCATGTGAGTGCAGGAGGAGAGGGGGTAAAGGAGACAAGACTCGCCTCCGTGGAAGGACAGCACGAGAGGATGGGGTTGGCTGGGGTCGTAGGCATCAGGGACGCTTAGGAGAAAAGTACGCCCGTCCTCTAGGATGAAGGGTATGTTTCCTTTTCGGGATTCCTCGTCGACGTCATGATTGCATGTGGCAGCCTGTGGTGCCATGGTGATAATGAGACTGTTCACAGATAAGAATGGGCAGTAGATAGTTAAACGTCCTACAGCGACCACCTCGATATGGGACGAGAGGGTTGTGTGGTTTCTTGCGGAGACGAAGCTTACTGCTCGGCGTTAAAAATGTTGGGCCAATTCATGCGCATGAGTGGTGGTGCCATTAACCCGAGGGCTTGTGTCGCCCACGGGTGTTTACTGTAGCGGTCATCGGCGCTTACAGCCTGCGCAGATAAGGTCGAGGCAAATCTTTCTGGAGTGACAGATACACCAGAGTTGCACGTGGGGTGCGATGGAAATTATAGAGAAGTTTTAAGAAGATTTGTACGAGGAATGATTTTGACAGGACGGACGGCGGAGACTCAACTTGACGAGAGTGCATCTCATCCTGTATTTCACCTCGTCACAGACGGTTGATATACCTCAAACTCGCCCTTGTTAGCATTACTCCTCCGTCTACCACTAAAACTGCCCAGGCCCCTTTCCAAAATACCCTCCGTCCGGTACCGTCAGCCAAGGCACCGAGTTCGAATCATCTGTATCCGACCCGACGTTGTTCCCCCACCAGCTCAAAGTGGCCCCCGTGTAGCTCAGCGCAAAGAAGATCAGGACGGTCGCCAAGGCAGTCCCCGTGTCCATGGCCGCCTGCAGCAGATAGTTGTACCGCTTCCACCACTGGAACGCCTTCTTGCGCAGGTGGTAGTTGAACAGGAACCCAAAGATGAACCACAGACTGTACTGCGTCGTGTTGGCGGGCGGGATGTTGCCCGCTGCGTTGAAGAAGATGGGCACGTTGACGTAGCGGATCCAGGAGTTTGGGTAGCGGCGGTAGAGGAGGTAGACGGCCACGGTGACGACGGGCCCGATGAGGAAGAAGTAGGGGAGGGCGGAGTAGACCTGACCCGACTGGAACATGCGCTGGGGCCCGATGGTGCCCCAGATGAGGGAGGCGTTGTAGTAGACCTTGGCGCTGTTGCAGGTGAAGCGCTGGGTGTTTTCGGGCGAGCACAGGTCGGGAATGTGGCCGATCATCCAGCGGAGCACTGTAGAGGTTGAGTCAATTTCTGTCGGCCAGATGATTGAATCATCCTAGGAGAGCATGAGAAGGAGAACAAGGCGGGCTAACCTCCAGTCTGAACCGCGGTAGCGAGGATGGACGAGTAGATCTGTCCAACAAAGAGCACGCGAGGGGGGATCTTCATGTACTGTCCCATCTTCAAGTCTTGTGCAAAGTCCATGCCCTATGGTCTGTTAGGACCCGTGCCCCAGTGCTTGCTTGATTTCCTGGGCCCACTTACATGCTTGACCGAGTTATATCCATAGCACTTGACCATCATGTTGGCGATTGGCTTTCCCGGCCAGGCGTAGCCTGCGATGAGCTCCGTGATGATGTTGAGAAACCTAGAGGCAGAGCAACGTTGTTGTGGTCAGCATACGGGCAGACGCTGTGAGTCTGGTTCATCAGACCTACACTCTCTGGTTCGTCGTCCCCTCCAGGATCCCCTCTGGGACAATCATCAACACGCCCAGCCCAAAGCAGACCACGATGAATCCCCAGACGGGGAGTCCGGTCTCCCAGTACTTGACCGTGACGATCCCAAGCGCCACCACGACGGCCGTCAGCACGCCGTACCACCAGTCCGGCACCTCCTTGTACGACTTCATCAGCCTCTTGTGGATATCCTCGCCGCCGTGTCTCGAGTTCTTGAACTTGGCCCAGATCTCGCTGCCGTTGTACAGATACGTGTGGACCACCACCGCCGTCACGGCCGCAAAGGACAGCGCGTAGGTGAGCGAGTAGGACATGGAGATGTACATGGGCGAGTAGCTCTCGTACTTGCTGAGCACGAAGTCGAGGTTCTCGTCCACCACCTTGGTCACGTTGTAGGAGGATCCTGTGTTGTCGAACGTGCTGGACGACAGCAGGGGCAGGTAGGCGCTGTACCAGACATTGGAATAGTACAGGATGGGCGACAGGAACAGGTAGAAGATCACAACCACCGCGAAGGCATTGCAGGTGATGTAGAATGGCGTCGTCAGCGGGTAGCCGGCGTAGTTGATCTGCGTCCAGTCGATGCTGAGGGGGATCAGGCCCAGCCCCGAGCTCATGCCAAAGATGGTGTTGACCTTTTGGTTGTGGGGCGCGATCCAGGTGACAAAGGCAAACGTGCTCAGGCTCGTCCAGATATAATCAGGAAACCAGAACAGCACGAACGCGAAGAGCGTCATCAGGCCAAAGAACCGGTACCTCGTCATGGTCCAGCCGTTGGCGGGCGAGTGGTCCTGCGGCTCATGCAGGGCGCGGAAGAGGACAGTCGACGCGAGGGACGACGGCCAGATGAGGGCGGCAGGGTAGACGAGCCAGCGGCGTGCCAGGCCTGCCAGGCCAAACCCGATCATCTGCGTCGTCAGCAAAAAGAGGAACGAGAAGCCGGCGCCAAAGTCGGTGTCCCAGTACACGGGGCTGACGATGGCGGTGAGGGCCCAGGAGGCGTAGGCCGCGCTGCCGCTGATGTTGACGCAGATGACGATGAGGGCGTGCTCCTTGATGCTGAAGCGGCCCGGGTTGACGTCGAAGGAGAGCTTGCTGCCCAGGGGAACACGCCAGCGAGGGAGTCTCTCCCATGCCCTGCCGAGGGGGTAGACCAGGAGCTGGGCGACCACATACCCGATGGACAGGTTTGGGTAGCGCAGGGAGAAGAACTGGTTGGCCCCAGAGAAGATGATGACGAATAATGTGGTGAGAAACCAGGCCCGGAATGCTAAGCACAGCAGATGTCAGTCGGTGGAGGGGGAAAGCAGCAGCGGCGGGCGGAAAGCTGGGAAGAAGGAGCCTCACTATTGCAGGGGATACTCGGGTCGTCTGTGTTGGGCACGCAGGCAGCAACTTCTGGGACTAGTTCCAAGTCAATATCAACATGACGACAGACTGATGCTCATCATAACAATGAGTTTTTGTGTAGGGTGACGAAACCCACATGGCGACTGGTCCCCTTCCACGTTCCACTTGAAGGCCTCGACAGGCGTGAGCTCTGTAGCCTCGGCCCTGTCCAGGATCAAGTTCTTGCCGTCATCGTCCTGGTTCTCCTCCAGATCCACAGACTTCTCCTCGATGATGCCATCCTCCTTCTTCACATCACTGGTGTTCTCAGCGCCATCGTAGGCGGGAGGCGACTCGGAGCCTGCCTCCTGGATTTCTGCAGCCATCATGAGGTCCTGCTCCGTCCGGGAGAGGCTAAGGGACAACGAGAGATGCCTTGTTAGAGAGAGAGGGAGGGCGGAGAAGGGTAGCCCGCAGGGAAGAGATAGAGCAAAGAGCCTTCAGCACCTAGGGAATCGAGAAATAATTACCAAGACACCCTATGCGCTGAGAGGCAGGGCAGAGAGAGAGGCCAATCCTCTCTGCAGTACAGTCACACCGACAAAACTCTCACGTCTTGAAGAAGGAAACCACGAGAACCCCTCCACCCTTGAAGAGGAGGGCGTACGAGCAGGCCTTTAAACCAACCCATGTAACCCATCTCAACCAGCCGCGTAAAGTCACCATGGCCGGACAGGGACTACTGGGGAGAATATGGAGATGATCAGCCGGGCCTCACAAACGCCTATCATGGCGGAGATAACTGGCCGGAACAGGCATTTTGGGGCCCAGAAGCGCAAGCATAGGACCGAATCAATCCGTATCTGAGGGGGGCGGGGTCCCACAAGGGTATGCATCTGCCTGTGTTTTGGGGATTGGATGGACGGATCGTGCTTTGACATCTCCATGTTACCATAAACTATGGTTCCATGTCAGAGCGGCCACGCGTGCGCCCCAGTACGACTGGCGGCGCCATGATGTGTTCTCCGTGCTTTTTGGTGTCGTGATAAGGTCGGGTCACAGCAAGGGGGGCCTGCTTCCGGCCGGAGAGGGGGGAGGGGTAAAGTAAAGAGAAGAAAAAAATTCTAGAAGGGGCTCCACAATCCACAGGAGATTCTCGTGACTCTTTTTCAAGATCGAGGGCCAAAGAGGAAAGAAGAAGAAAAAATAAATAGATAAAAAGACATTACTTAGAACTGAATCATGGTCGAGGAGCATGTTTAAGGCGTCGTGAGTGTTAGGAAACGTAATGGAAAAGGCATGACGACGGGAATACCCGCAATGGTGCAAGCCGAGAGGGTAAGGATTCTTGTATAGCACAGGCGGATCCGGCCGAGGCTCACGTTGAAGAAGGGGTCTCTGCCAGCTCGAGAGAAGGGGGTAAAGATAAAAATAAAAATATGCGACTCCTCTGGTCGCATGTATAGGAGACAGGATGCAGGGCGTACGGATGGTAGACACGATGCTTGGGCGAGAGCAGTGCTCGAGACGACCTCGTTCGTTATGCCAGGAGGACACGGAGGTCTCGAATTGAATCAAGCCAGATATCTCCTGCAGTGGCCTGTTGTTGCTGTGTCCGCAAGAAGAGACGTGATCAATGTTGACATGAACATGAAGGAATATCGTACCAGCCCTCCAGGCGCCGTGTACACGCCAAACGCCTCTCAATATCCAAAAAGAAATACCGCACAGAGAACGGGGAAACACAGAGCATGAAGGCTACCTCGCCTCAGCACACCCCAGAGCACAGACCCTATCAAAAAGCCCATCGTCCTAGAGCGGCCAGAGCCTCTCGGGTGTGGTGACTCACAGCGGACGCAGGCTCTCAGTCTTGACCCTGTGGCTCAGATGACGCCGGCCCTCGCAGCCTCACCTCCACCTTCAGCCACGACCTCCTCCATCCTCCTCTTGCCTTTGCCAATGCCACCCTCGCCGACGCCCATGCGCCGCGCGACATATCTCTGTGCCACAATGCCCACAGCCAGGCTGAGGACCTCCTCAACCCACTCCGCCACCCACTCCCGCGGGTCCACACCTCCGTTCTCGACAATGTCGCGGATCTCATCAGGCACATTTTCAACATCCGCAACGACACCGTCACTGCTGCTTCCTGGGGTCAGGGGACTGACCGCATCCAGCCAGCGGATCCACTTGGCAGGCAGGCTCTGGCTCAGCGCGCTGTACTGAATATCATGCACAGGGTCAGAGATGTAGATCGCGAAGCAGACAACCTCGTCGCTGGTGTCCTCCTCCAGCACGACCGACGAGTCCTTGGCCTTCTCGGTCGAGGAGCCGCCCTGGAACAGGGCCTTGTCCTCGTCGGTGAGGACCGCCTGCACCGAGAGGAAGATGTCGGAGCTGCGCACCGGGTTGCTCTCGCTGACGGGCTCGACAGCGCGCTGGCGTGCAGCCTCGATCCCGCCAGACGCGGAGAAATACTCGGTGCTGTACGACTCGGCGCTGGCACGGCAGAGCTTCGTCCCCTCGACGATGCCCTTGATCAGGCCGAGGTCGCGCGGGGACCCGACGTCTCGCCACCAGGGCCCGTCGCGCCAGCCGGCTGCGCTGTGTCCGCCGGAGAAGAAACCGCTCTTCTCGTTGGAGGGGGACTTTATGGAGCTCTCATGTCCGCGCTGGACCACCATCAGGTCGCCTCCTTCCACCTGCGCCATGACCCGGTTGAACACGCCATAGATGAGGGGGGTCGAGGGAAGGGTAGCCGACGAGGTCGTGGGTGATGTGAATAAGCAGGCGCTCGTGTTGGGAGATCGGAGGGGCGATGGTGTTCATGATGTTGGTGAGCGCAGGGAGCGCCCTATGGGCAAGGCCGTCTCCCTGAGCGGTCAGGGTTAGCAAGCTGGGGGACTGGCGGCGGAACTGGATCATGCTGTGTCCAGCAGGGGCAAAGCCCTGCACGACGGCTGCCTGCTGTGCACGGGTGGAAGCCACCGGAGCGTTTGTGTAACTCACCCAGTCCTCTGAGGGCACCGACGTTGCCTCGCATCTGATCTGCCCACTTCTTCGCGTCCTCGTTCTGCTGGATCTCCTTGACCGCAGCCTCGGCCTGCTTCATAGCCGCCGCAGCAGTCGACATGAAGCCGCCCCACCAGCCACCACCTGATGAAGCCGCTGCCTGCTGTGTCTGCTCCAGGGCCCCCTTCGTCTTCTCGGGCTCCTGCGGGTCTGAGGACGTCGCGCTCGGGGTGAAGCTCGCGTGTATGGACCGGGCGCTCTCGGCAGACTTTCGGGTGACGCTGGGCTGCTCGAGGGATGCCCGTGCGGCCGCGCCCTCTGTGGAGGGCGTGCCTGTGCGCTTGGCCGGCTTGGTAGGCTCCCTTAGGCGCGGAGTGTGCGGGCGGGAGGGGGCCTTCTCGCCCAGCTCGTTCTCGAGCTCCGCGAGGATGTCATCGCCGGCCTTGGGCTTGGCAGAGACGGGAGTCTTGCCCGTGGGCGCAGGTGCCTTCTTGGTGTCGATGCCCTCGAAGAGCTCGTCGAGCTCGTTGTCGGCGGAGGCCTTGTTGCCACGCTTGCTGGCCATGTCGAGGGTGGGGTGGTCCGCTGGGCAGGACGAGTAACCCGACGTGAGGGTGTCTGTAGATACACTAGGAATTTGCAGAGGGGAGAGCTGTCAGGAGGCGCGATAGCAGAGTTCGCACCTAGACGTAGAGAGGCTTCTCTGGGAGGGGTACAGAGGTTGTCGTAGGCTGCCGCCGCAGTTCCAGGGCGGGCGGAGAGCTGCCCTGAAGCGTGAAGGTACAGCATGTATCAGACGCACGTCAATAGGCAGGGGGGGGGAGGGGAGGGGATCTAGCACCAGAACAGCTTAGCGTGAGGCTACGGCGAAAGCGTGAAAGGTGATTGGCTGGAACCCTGACCCAGGCCGGTAGAGGAGGTTGCTGTAAGTACCCAGGTACCTCTCAGCCAGCTGCGAACCCTTTCCAGCAGCCCCCTTCTGCGCTGGTCCGTGCGCCCCCGGGGCCCTGCTGAGGCTGTCATTGGCCTGGGGACCTGGGCTCTCTTACAGGCTAGAAGGGTCATGACCTCTGAAAATCCGTGCCGGCCATCAGCCAAGGTTCGAGTCCAGAAAAAGAGGCGACAACACGCATAAGACAGGACCTGTTTCGCATTCTGATATTGCAGCCATCTGCCATTTTCGACCACCTGAAAAATACATCAGCGTGTTCTTACTTACAAGGAGATTTTCTTGATTGCATTTTCAGAATTATCAAGGTACGTGTTGATGCAGTTTTGACGGTGTGAAGGCGGTGCAGTAAGGGGGCCAAAACTGCTTTACACACACACACACACACACGTCGCAGCATTGTCATCTCACCCGCTCCCTCGCCTTGGTCCTTTCTCTCGCGCTCTCTCGCTCTCACCTCCACCCCAGATGCAGACACCTTCACGCTCCTAAATTTTTTTCCCCTTCAATCTGACATGAGAACCACCTCGTCTTGTTTCCGCACACGCCGTCCTACCAATCCGCCCTGACCCCCAGCATTTCTTGTGGCCGGCGATTTCTGCTGGCCCGCGAGTACTAACACCGACCCAGTTTCTACCTGCGGTGATTTCCGGGTGCCCCTTATTATTCCTTTGAAGAGAGGGGCGCCTCTGATTGGCTGCAACATGGATTCTCAGCACCAAGACCACCAGCAGCCCCAGCAGCAGCCCCAGCAGCAGCAGCAGCAGCAGCAGCAGCAGCAGCAGCAGCAGGAGCCGCAGCAGGAGCAGCATCACCACCACCACCATCACCAGCATCACCAGACCCAGGGCCGTGGAGCGAAGAAAGTCGGTCGCCCTCGAGGATCGTCTCGTGCTGGTCGGCCATCTTCATCCTCTGGAAATCACCACTCATACGATGATTCCCACGCCTCCTCTACTTCCCTGACCAGCCCGCTCACCTTTCAAGTTGAGTCCCCTGCAAGCATTCATGCCCGTACTCCGACCACCACCACCCGTGGCCGTGGTAAAAATACCCCTTCTCAACACCGCTTCTACAAATACGCGTCTTCTTCCCCTGCATCAACAGACATGTCGTCCTCTGCGACTCCTAACCTGGAGTCAACTCCTCGCACCGAGAAGGCGCCCAAGCAGGGCCTGGGCCACTCATTCACCTTCTCGACCCCCCAGCCAAATCCCCGGCAGACACCCGGCCGCAAGAGGGCTCGCACCCTAGACTATCCCACAGACTCCGCCGCTGCCGCTACTGCTGCCGCCGACGAGGAGGCTGCTGAGGTCAAGGGAGGCCACTCACTTCGAAAGCGTGCCCGCGTCGACTATGCTCAGATGAATGATGACGACGCCGCCGATGTATACATCCAACCCTCCTCAGATGCCTCCCCGCTGGAGATCACCGTCTCTGGCGCCCGTGCTGCTCGCAAGCGGCAGCCTGTCATTGACACCAGCCTCGAGCAGCAGGAGGAGCCGCCTCAGCCTCAGTCAGCTACCGCCCCGGCAAAGAAGCGGGCCCGCAACGACAACCAGAGGACAGCCTCCCCGTGCCTGCGCGTCGCCCTTACACCAAGAGGAAGAGCACCGCGCCAGCCCTCCCCCTGGAAAACCCCTCCCCTGAGCAGCAGCCTTCTGACACCGAGCTGAAGGACACGATTGAGGTCGGCGTGACCATGGGCTTCCCCCCTCGTCCTCAGCCAGCCAGCCGTCAGAGACCGCCAGCAATAATTCTGGCGGCTCCCCATCGCGTCACAGCAACATGCAGCAGGCCATCCTTTCGCAGCCCCAGGTCACCTCGCCAGTGACCATGCAGTCAGAAATGGATACGCCATCGGATCCCACCAAACCTGAAGAGCCTGCTCATTTGCGTCCGAGCGATACGCCTCTGGCACAACCCCTGGCCCCTCAATCACCTGCTTCTGTTGATGACTCGAAGGTTCCAGCCAATGGGCAGGAAACCCAGGTCGAGGACCAATCAACCCAACCGTCTGATCACAAAGACACCACAATGGGAGAACAGTCACAATCGACAGATCCCATTGTGCCTGCAGCCACGAACGCTGAAGCTAACCACACCACCCAGTCTCCGCCGATTCGAGAAGTCTCCCAGGGCTTCCAGGGCAAGGATGGCCCAATTGATGGTGCTACCAACAATACTCCATCGGCAGCCCGCCCAAGCTCACAACATTCAAACGACTCTGACGCTACCGAGGTCATTTCTCCTAGCGACCTCCTCAAGAACACCACTCCTACTTCTCCCAGGGCGGGGCAGCCTACTACTCCTGCGCAGCACAGCAGGGTCACACTGACAAGAAAATCAAAACAAACACCAACTGAATCACCACAGCAAGACGGAATGGACGGCGCTCAGGACTCCCAGAAGCCATCTCTTCGCCCCAGGGTACGTGCTGCCATCGGCTTTGGTCGTTGTACCAAGGCGATTCTCTAAGTGTTTGCACAAGGCTAACCTGCTCCAAACTTCTTTTCAGCGGCGATTGAACCGCGTTGCCGAAGATTCGGCCGTGGCAGATGAAGAGCCTGCCTCGTCAGCCAAAAGACCAGCCGGGTGCCAGCAAGAAGCCTGACGGCAGGTCCAAGGCGGCCAACCGTGCTGCTCCCTCCCAGGACACCCCCACGCCGCCCTCGAATTTCGAGGTTCCCAAGAAGAGAGGGCCTGGCCGGCCACCAAAGATCCGCCAGAGCATCGAGCAGCACGAGCAGCACGAGCCGCTCAAGCTCAGGATGGCCAAGGGCAGCAGGCCTACTGTTCAGGTTGAGCAGCCTCGCCCGACCCGATCACATGCTCCACGTGATTTCTCCTTCCTCACCCCATACCAGGAGGCACGAGATTATTACCCCGAAATCAATCAGGACTCGGGTACGCCTACGCCACTCGAGACGCCTAACTTTCCGCCTTCTGACGGCGCAGATGAGCAAGCTGAAGACCTTGGGTCTATAGCTCCCGAGAAGGAGCCAGGCCTCGAGGGAGAGATGGCGTCCAAGGCCCCGACCCCAACACCTGTGTCTGATCTGCCAACGCCTGCACCCGAGTCTGCCGCTACCAGCAGGGCAGGCTCTCCAGAGCCGGTCATTGAGCCGATGCGGAAGCGTAGGCCTCCGCCTCCCGAGCAGTACGGCTTCCGCCGCATCAGGTCTCCGTCTCAGTTCATCAACATCCTCGAAAACCACAAAGCCATGTCGGACGAGGATCTCTACAGCATCCTGGCTACGGCCAACAACGCTCTGGTGGCCTGGCAAGACGAGTGGAAGAAGCAGAAGATGATCACGGATGACGAGGACAATGCTGTCCGCCGGCGGGCGCACGATGCCGCCCAGGTGGCCCGCGAAGCCAGAGACCTTGCCAAGGCCAAAGGCTCTGTCACTGTGGAGAAGCGGGACTTTGAGGTCAAGGGCATACGTGCAGAGAAGGCCAACGAGAAGAGGCACGAATATCCTCACGTCCACCCAGAGGCCTATGAGCGAAACCAGGATCAGATCGCAGCTCAGTCCTGGGGCTTCGAGTGGGACCCACGCCCCAGCATGATTGGAAAACAGGACCCTATCGCACAGAGGGATGGTCTACAGAACACCCGCCTTCGCAACAGGCCAAAGCCTAGTCAGCGGCTTGCAGAGGCGATAGATGAGCACCCTGCAAGTTTCAGTCTGGGCAAGCGCACGCGGAGGCCCGCGCGCCTCCTATCTGACGAGAGCAAGGAGCCCAGCAGGGCTCCCACGCCGGTGGAGCCTACAAACCCCCGAAAGCGTCGCCGCAGGAGAAACATGGATGGAGAGCTGGAGAGCGAAAACGAAGGCGGGGCGCAACAGCCCGAGCCTCAGCCCGAGCCTGCCCCTGTGCAGGAGCCACCTCCAAAGAAGAAGCGGGGCCCAAAGCCCAAGGCCGTGAAGGAGGCTGAAGCCCGCGCGGCTGCCGAGCGGGAAGCGGCAGAGAAGGCTGCCCAGGAGGCCGCGGCAGCTGTTGCCGCAGAAGTCGGGCCAAATGATGTCGGAGGCGCGGAGCAGACGCAGACCCGCAAGCGTCGTCGTGGCGCTGCTGCTGCTGCTCCCGAGATCGCCCCTCAGGACGTCCCCACCGCCTCGATCGAGGATGTCCAGCCTCAGCGCCCTGCTGAGAGCCAGGTCAAGCAGGAAGAGGGGCCTGCTCCTAAGAAGCGGCGCGGTCGGAAGCCCAAGGCGGAGATACCACCAACCACATTCTACGGTGCGACCAGCAATACACAGACCCACGACAACGCCATCATGCCCACAGAAGAGAAGCGGCCGTCGACCTCGTCATCCACCAGCTCCGAGCGGACTGTTGGTAGCAGCTACTCCTTCCGCAACAGGACCAGGAAGAACTACTCTGAGCTGGCTGACCCTATCAACCAGGTGTTGGCTGAGCAGCCCCGGCCCAAGAGAGGCCGGAAGCCCAAGAACCGCCAGGAGGATCCAGAACCGACGTCGTACCCATCTAACCTGGCACCAGCTCCCTACAACAACATTAACCCTCAGTACCCTCCACCCTCCCAAGGATATCAGCCTCTGCCAGCGTCTGTCCTCGCGCCTCCTGACAACCCCTTTCTCAACGTGACAACCGGCGGCCCCGTACCAGGACCACTCCTAGCGCCATCTCCCGTGCGACCAGGACACGTCGCCGCACCCTCCTCTGTCGGTGCCAACCCCTTCTCAGCCCCAAACAACCACCCCGTTGAACCAACTCCAATACGGCCCCAGTCACCCACCCACAGGAGAGTGTTCAAAATCAAAATCAATACTAATAGAGGGAAGCAGAGCGCGAAGCCTCAGCCTGCCGGACCTCCGCCGGGTTCCGCGCCCCTCCAACACCCGAACAACTTCCATGGATTCACTTATGAGGCGAACAATCTCAACGACCCCCAGCCGCCACCGCCCGACCGCCCTAGACTTGGACAGGTCATGTTTCCCGTGAACGCCTACCCCGGCGCGATGTCGATGCCGTCCATGCTACAAAACGCACCGCCCCTGCCGGCCCTGAGCAACATTGCTGGCCGCCACGGATCCCTCCCACCAGATGGCCGCGGAAACTCCGTTTCTGGGCGCGGCACGCCCGTGCCCTCGTCTGGCACGTCAGTGAATGGCGCCATGGGCCCGGACCTTGACGACCTCAGCGAAAAGGACTACGCCAGCATGACCAAGAGCGAGAAGATGAGCGCCAGCATGAAAGGTAAGGACAGCAAGATCCCCCAGGTGCAGCCTTTCTGATCGCCATGGCCCGCGCGCCGTGTTGTATATTTTCGAATACAGTTGCTAACATTCTTTTCTCTCTCTCTCACCTCACAGCTCGATGGGCAAATGGTTCTATGCGTCAGGCGGTTAACAAACGCAAGGAGACGCTTGCACGCAAGAAGCAGAAAGTCTCTGACGATAAGAACACGACACCCACGCCCCAACCTGAGTCGGCACCGCCGTCTGCACACTCGCAGGCTGCCACGACGCCACCAGCCCTGCCTCCCCCGGCGGCCGGTCCCGAGGCGGCTGCTCCTGCCGCTCTGCCATCTCAGCAACAACCTCCCCGTGCATATGACGGCATTCTACACCCATTCAGTCCTGACGGAGCCGTCCCTGGTGCTGTCCTGCCATCTCCAAACGCGATGGCGGGACCGGGGCCTGCCGCGTCGCAGCTCCACGCGCCCGACTTCAGGGCGCCCCGGCCTATGGCTGGTCCCCAGGAGCAGAACCCGTTCCTAGAGAGCGCCTATGCCGAGATGCATCCTCGCCTGCCGTTCTCTAAAAAAGAGCTAGATATGAGGAACGGGAGATATGAGCGTAGCCGTTGGGGACCCGGACCGCAGTGATCACGGCAGGAGTACTCAAGAACAGAAAAGGAGAGAGAGAGAGAGAAGAAAAAAGAGAGAAAAAAGGAAAGAAAAAAAAAAAAGAGACACTTTGAGGCTTTGATACGAGGATGAGATATCGGGGCTTGAATAACAACAACAAGCATGAACAAGAGTACACAGACAGACTCAGCTCATGTTAGGGTCGATACGATCGCGACCTTTCACATTTTCATCATGAGCTGCATCATCTGAGGACAGACGAGGTCACGTCTTCAACGCCTTTTTGTTTTCTTTTCGGGAAGGGTCTTTTTGTTTTATGTTTTTTACTAGTTGTACTACATGCACACAAGAGGAGCATAGCGAGGGATGGAAAAAAACAAGAGATGAAGAAACTCATCGGATGTGCTTTGCATTTGCATTTGCAACGGATCACGGACGGCTGGTCGGGAAGCTTTGACTTGATACACGGATAGTCGGCGGCCAGCAATCGATTTTATCGACTTCTGTTTCATGCATTACATATGATCTCTCGGTGATGGTGACAGCTTGTCGATCAGGTCCTGGGCGAGATTGTCCTCTGGTGTCCGAACTCGAAGGACTTTGGCGGAGGTCGGAGACAGAGGAGTTCTTGGGAGTCCTCCCTGGGCCAGGCTCATCTGCCAGCATCGTACCAGCAAGCACAGAGAGATAAAACACCACCAGGAATATGAAATGTTGGAGGTACTGATCTACGATTTCATTCTCCATGACGTTTCCACACCGACAGGCGTGCGTGTCGAGTCTCCTTATTACTATTACCCTAAGTGAGCACCAAAGGGTGAGCTGGCTACTTACACACCTACCGAAATATGTAATAGATACTTCCAAGTAATACGAACACAACTCGCGTTACACAGCATATGTCCGAGCTGCCACATCTGATTATTCGTTACACTGGCTGATCCTTACTTTTCTTAAGCATTATACCATCTGTATGTCTCAGCATTAGGCCTATCAATGTAGAAGATTATGTATCGCATCATGACTACATGTCTTTCTTGCCCTCCCTCTGGCATTTTCAAGACCCAGACTCTCCTGCTGTTCACCTGGTTATGCCTGGCAGTAGTGTTGTCGATGCACTCCCGTGCACTTTCTAGTTCCACACTCGCCTGCGGGTGACAATTTCTGGGCTTATAACAGCAGAAAAACTCTAGGAAGGTCCTGCATAAGATAGTTCCTGCCAAGTCATAATTAATTGCCAAGGGCTGAGCCTATAAATATGTAAGCGCTAGTAATTAGTTAGTGCACGAGCAAGGGGTGGTGGTACTTACCCGAGACGCAAGGTCTAATATTAACAGCATGTTAACCCAAGGGCGTGTGTCCATTTAGGAAGTTCAATCTGTTGAACCTCTCTCTTGAAATCGACCCACCTACAGCGGCGGTCAGAGCATCACAATTTTCTGTCTCTATTCTACCTCACTTTGATCCGCACAACTTCCACAGCGTTCAGGTCACTCCGAGTAAGAACAGAAGATGGACGACATCACCGTGCTTGAGCCTGGTGTGGCCCATGCTGAAGTCTCAGCACCCACGCCTCCTCCTCCTCCTCCTCCTCCTCCTCCCAACGAAGCCGCCGCCGGACAGGACAAGCCCACCGAGCGCAGCATTGAGCAGCTTGAGGTGTCTGGGGAGTTCCATCAGCGGTCGAAGCTGCGTGTCTACACCATCTTCGCCGCACTTTGCGTATGTTGACTCGCCTGTGACTAAGAGATTAATAAAGCTTAGCATGTCTCCTCGTGAGCCAACATTAATCCGCTGACATACGCACATGCACACTTCCTCTCTCTCCCCTCTCCAGCTCGAGCTATTCATCGGAGCTCTTGACCAGACCATCGTCGCCACCTCTGCGCCTACTATCGCTGCTGAGCTTCACAATGCCTCCGGCTACATGTGGATCGGCGGTGCCTATCTCCCTGGCAAACGCAGCAGCAGGCCCTATCTGGGTCCGATGCAGCGATATCTGGGGCCGCAAGCCGGCTGTCCTGGTCGCCCTCGTCATCTTCGCCGCTGCCAGCGTCATCACCGCGACGGCCACGAGCATGGGCATGCTGATCGCGGGTCGGGCCCTGCAGGGCACGGCTGGCGGTGGCCTCATGCAGCTGGTGAACATCATCATCTCCGACCTGTACAGCATCCGCAAGCGGGCGCTGTATATCGGCGCAATGGGCGTTGTCTGGGTGCTGGCAGGGACTACAGGTCCCGTGATTGGTGGCGCCCTGACCCAGTATGCCAGCTGGCGGTGGTGTTTCTGGATCAACCTGCCGGTGTGCGGCCTGACCTTTTTATTATGCTGTTTTTCCTGGATGTCCACAATCCGCGTACCAAGCTCGGCGATGGCCTCCGTGCCGTTGACTGGTTTGGGTCGCTATCTATCCTGGGTGTAACGATCATGCTCTTGCTCGGCCTTGATTTCGGCGGCGTTACATACCCGTGGGACAGCCCGAGGGTCATCTGCCTGATCGCCTTTGGAGGGCTCATGATTGGCTTCTTCCTTTACAGCGAGAAGCGCTTGGCCAAGTATCCCCTGGTCTTGCTCAGCGTCTTCAGCCGAGATTTCTCGGCGAGCGCCATCGCTGTTGTTGCATTTACACACAGCATGGCGTCTTTCGGGGTGGAGTTCTACCTCCCGCTGTACTTCCAGAGCGTCAAGGCTGCTACGCCCCTTCAGAGCGGCGTCCTGCTGCTGCCGATGATCATCACCTGTGCTGCAGGAGACATATTGGGCGGGATTGCCATCCACCAGATCGGCCGGTACAGGGAGATTATCTGGGCCGGGACGAGCTTCCTCACGCTTGGTACAGGTCTTCTCATTATGTTCGGAACGAGCACAAGCCTCGGGATGATCATCGGCTTCCAGATCGTCTTCGGTATCGGCATGTGTCTACTCTTTCAGACCCCGACCATGGCCATCCAGAACAGCGTAAGCCAGGCCGACACAGCCAACGCCACCGCCACTCTTAACTTCATCCGCAACATAGCGACATCCCTAGCCACCGTGATCGGCGGCGTCGTGTTCCAGAACAGCATGACCTCCCGCACATCGTTCCTGGCAGCCAGCGGTCTCGACGAGGCCAACCTCAAGGCCCTGTCTGGCAAGGACGCAGCGGCGAATGTCGGCATCACCAGGACTCTCGAGGACGCCGGGCAGCGTCTCGCCGTGGAACAGGCCTTTGCTTGGAGCGTCAGGAACATGTTCATCATGTACACCTGCATCGCTGCCGTGGGGATGGTAGCGAGTGTCTTTATCAAGCAGCGCCATATGAGCAAGGAGCATGTCGAGACAAAGACCGGCATCGAGAACATGACGGCGCAGCAGCAGAAGACTTGAGATACGCTGTCGCAAGGCTACTGCAGCATCGGATTTTCGCCTAACCTGGACAACATATGGCTCACAAGGAGCACTTACCCAAACCACAGCTCTCGCTTGGGTTCAAGGCTCCAGCAGACTCTTGATTTGTCAGGAGCCCGTTTCCGTCTCGGGCTGTCGCGCGATGTTTGTCCCCTATTGGCGAGCTCTTCAATCGCACGCTGAAGCCAGTCTCAGTCTCATGGGATGTTCAGGTTTCAAGGACTCTCCGACAACTTCAAACACACGATTTGCTTTCTTTCCTGGATCTGTCTGAAACCTCATCTGGCCCAGAGCCATGCGGGTGCCAAAACTTGTCGCGGGCCCTAAACACGGCTGCATATCTCTCTCTGCCCAGTCCATCGTGACTTGTCCACGCAGAGTGATTCTTCCATTTCCGCGCGATTGTCACCGGGACAATGGTTCGCGGGCCTCTGCGATAATTTCTGGCACACATCCCCAGGTCGAAGCTGGAGGAGCACTTGGTCTCTGGCCAGTTTCCTCCCCAATAACACCGTTTCTTGCAGCTCTTTTTCCTTCCTCTCAGCTCACTCACCCGGTTGCTCATCCAAGGCAATACACGATGCCTAGGGAAATCTTGCTACAGATCATTTTGCAATTGCCTGGAAAACCACGACCGTGCTATTCGTTTTACTCCCCTCCCCCCCCCCCCCCAGACTCGGTGAGTACTTAGCCAACCCCTCTTCAATTCACTGTCCAGCTCACTGACACGGGTGTACGGATAGAAATTTTCTTTGACATTCGAATCCTCGTTTTCCTTACCCTAAGCAAAAGCTTCACAGATCCTTCTATCTCCCAGCTACCCATAAGAAAACCTTCCATTCTAAACCGCTCGTACTATTATTATTACAAACGGCCCCCTTCATACAAACCAATATATTGAGTATCATCATAATATGATGCTCAACAATTAAGGCATCATTTACAATTCGAGAACCATTTGTGAAGTGGAATTCGATAGTCTTCTCGAGAAACCGCGTAAAAAATAATATGCTTATGTCGCGACGTATCGGCCAGCTAATAGCGTTCTATCGTACTTAAATTGGCCTCAGGCGTCACAGACTGGGGCCATTGGTGTCGTACAGACAGACCATCACGCGAGCAGATCAGCAGCGGAAGATAATATCGAGCAAAGACACATCTGCCTCTGCAAAAATGTAGTTTCCTTCAAGATCGCCTTCGGGGAACGTTCGCCCGCCGTGGAGGACAGCAGGAGGGGCCCCCGGGTGGGGGAGGGAAGCGGCTCGCGAGGGGGCATATCACTAAGTACACAATGCGTAAGATATTATACGATCAATAGGGCTTCGGCTAGACGATGAGGCGGGTGTGATTAGAGCAAGGAGAATGGAGTGGGCAACGAGAGCCCAGTGGTCGCGGCAGGGAGTGATGGCAGGTCCATAAGGATCGGCTGCGTGGCTTAGAATTCCACGCTTCAGACCTCTCGTGGCTATGGAACTTGCTCGCGCCTGGTCTACGACTCCAGCAGGGACGTTGATGACTCCAGGCGTAGCCCAACATCCTCTTCGACGCTCGTGTTGACACCTTTCACAGACACCGACCGAGGCATGCACTAGGTGAAGCAGCAGCGACGACTTTTCTCTTGGTCCGTAAATCTCATGCCATTGGTATGAACCTCCGTTACACGCCAGCCGAAAGAGTAAAATGCAAAGCCTGACCGTATCTTTTTTTAAAAAATTTCCCGATCATGCCATCAAGCCCGCTGGTCGCCGAGCCTCAACTCTGTTGTGTAGGCCTCGGATTCGTCCTGGGGAGGGGTCGTCGTCTTCTCTCATTGTGTGCGACCCTTGTCCATTTTTTTCGATTTCCGCAGCTGGTCCTAGCATGCTATTCCTTTCCCACCGTCGATATCCATTGCCAGCAATCCGCTTACATCACAACACCGGAGTTGGAGGCGATACGGGGCCACAGCTCGGCAGCCTCCTTTCCGACGGGGCCGGTGATGGCGGAGCCCTTCATCTCACCCTTGGGGTTGACGATCTGTAGCCCTGGGCGTTAGCGTCCGTCTCTGCACATATTCACTCCCGGGCTCCTAGGTTCCCAAAACATTTCCTTCGACAGGTGTCTGCTGCACCACGGGTCCACGGGGGGGGAGGGGGGAGGGCTACTCACAACACCAGCGTTGTCCTCGAAGTACAGGAAGACACCGTCGGTGCGCTTCCAGGGCTTGGACTGACGGACGATGACGGCGGGGTGGACCTTCTTGCGGAGCTCGGGCTTGCCCTTCTTGACGGTGGCCATACTGCGGAAAGCGAGCTGTCAGCTGTGTCGTCCTGCTCCATGGGGTTGCGTGCTGCGAAGGGCCAGTCGTCACGTGTGCCGTGGCCGATCGAGCTGTACATGGATGGAGAGGTGTGATCTCGTCACAGCCGGATTCGAGGATACGTACACCATGTCACCGACACCACCAGCGGGCAGTCTGTTCAGGCGGGCACCGATACCCTTAACGGAGATGATGTAGAGGTTTCGTGCGCCGGAGTTGTCTGCGCAGTTCATGATGGCACCACTGTGTACCCTTGTCAGTTCCCATCCTGGTCCCAAAACTGTCGCATATGCTTCGAGGTCGTCGTTTCGCAGTCGGGTTCTGCAGCGGTCGGGAGAACGTACACTGGGAGACCCAGGGTCATCTTGAGCTTGCCACCGGGGGCACCACGGCTGTACAGACACCTTCGTCAGTGGAAAATTCCCCTTCAAATCGGCCTATCTTCATGATCCGTCCAATTCGTCTATTTGGAGGTGCCTGTTCTCGGGCTTTGTGGGGTTTCGACAGCTTTGCATTCGACTTTTCTCGGCGGTTTGTCGTGTTTCGCACAATTTGCACGTCCATGTTGAGTTTTCGTCCCCTTCGACCGCGCAGCTCGTCTCCACCCCGCAAAGCCCAAGTTGGCGTCCAAATCGTCCAGCACTGCAGGTTTGAGGTCGCACTCACGAGATCTTGGCCATTTTGAGTTATTGAGGGCGATTGATCGGTATCGGTGGGAGAAAGATGGCCGAGGATCGAGTCTTTTCGTGGGTAGTCGTGGTCGTGCAAAACTGCGGCGGGTCGTTAGGCGGGAGAAATTGGGGCGGGAATGGTGCGCTCTTCGAAAAATTGTTAGCGCTTATCGAAGAGTTGCACGTGCTGATAAGACGGACCCCACCCATCTGTTCTGATTGGGCAATGCCAGCCCCGGCGGAAGAACGTACTGAAAAGCGTACTGAAAAGCGTTACAGGCCGGACTTCACTCTTTCTTTACATGTCGTAAAGATACGGAGAGTGCAAGTCCGCCAGATGAGTTATTGTAGGATTTCACCTGTCCATCATCATGAAGAACCCACCTCCTCTCCACCCAAATCTCCAGGAGATGGTCGAGACACCCATACGCAGGAGATCAAGAAGCCCTTACCGTAAGGCCATGGTAGGTCTGCAAAGAGCAAGTGCAGGTGCTAGCCGCTGGTTCTGATCTCTACTGGAGGCCAGAATATCAGCTGTCAGTCACCAGTCTCTTCTTTTCGATAAGTCTCTGTGGAAGGAGAGATTTGAAAATGACGCTCTGTATGAGAAGGAACGGTGGACTCGATGGCGAGCGTAGCCGCTAAGAATGAGGCTGCCATATCGAGATGCTCTCTCCTTCACGTTTGCCATTGACACCTTCCTCGTGGAAGGCTTCTCAAGGCATTTCCTCCATGTTTATAAACACCGTCCTGACCTCCCTTCTGCTATCTGCTCGCCTTTCAAGCGCACAGCACGCTTCGATCGCCCGTCCATCATCTGTCGTGCATGAAGATTGGCTCAGCATCTTGCGAATTCAGTGTCACACCTCTTGGACTCGGGCGTGGAAGCTCGTGTCTCTGCTTTCCTCCCTTAATTTTGCTTCTCGCTCTGTCCCCTGGCAGGCCATCTGGCCACTTCCCGCGAGAAATGCATACAGGATGTCTCTGCTCGTCAAGATGCCGCTCTGTCTGATCATCTCTAGCCTGCTCTTCGCCTTGCTGGCGGAGGCCCAGACGGAGACGGTCTACCTCACCCAGATTCATACTATCTATACGGCATGCGAGTGCTTCGGTACCATGCCCGCCAGTCTTTCGGTGTGTACTATGCACCGAAGCCATAATACTTAACACTAACATATCCCAGTCGCTCCTTAGTTCGAGCTCAACAGCCACTGTGCCCACGGGCGCATCAACGACGTTGACCGGGACTTTTCCCTCTTTCGCTGGCTCGCCTACAAGTCTCGCACCAGGAGTGTCCAGCCTCACGTCCAAACCCCTTGTGAGCTCGTCGGTCGGCGCTGCTACGATCGCCTCTGTAGTGTCGCTGTCCAACGGCCTTGGCCCGCTACTGTCTTCGGGCACGCCAGAGACATCCACTCCGTCTTCCGCCTCGCTCCTCTCCCCAACTCCCACGGGCGCAGGGTCTACAAGCATTCAAGTGATTTCGTCTACAATCGCACCCACAGCTGCGTCCTCAGCCCTGACAACCTCTGGGGTCCCGGGGTCCCTGTCTGTCGATCTCAGTCTTGTCAGCTCGAACACGGCCCTCGAAACATCAGCGGCACTGATCAGCTTCGGTACATCCTCACCAGCCGTCTTTTCGACTGTCTTGCCCTCGGGAATGTCCATGGAAACGGCTTCGCTGGCTCTCACAACACACTCAACCATCGCCTTGAGCAGCGTTTCTCTGACTGGGGTGACCTTGTTGGCTCCTCGCTCCCCCACATCCTGCTTTACGCTCCCTACGCCTGCGGCCTCTATGGATTTAGTCGCTGTCGCTGTCGTGCCGGTGGATGACTTTGATCTGAGCAACCCCATGATTATCGCGCTTGGGGACAACGGCACCACGCCACAATACGTCTCAGCTTTGGCCAGTGGTAATCCATACGTCCTAAACCTGTCGCCTGATAACCCGGTCACAGGCCAGCTGGGACTACAGATCCCAGGAGAAGATGCATTGGTATTTGATGGGTCAGGGATGAGCCTCTACACAGGGAACTGCACAAGCATCACGCAGGTGCTAGTCGAGAATTTCTACGGCCAGCTCGGCTCGATCGCTGCCAGCAGATCACCTCGCGGTACCACCGCACCACTTGAGAAGCGGCAGAGCCCCGGCTCGAGCACCTTTGATGTCCAAGTCGCGGTTGATAGTTATCTCAAAACATCTTCTTTCAGCCCCAACCTCACTTTTGGCGACGCTCAGTGCACGTTCCAGTCCAGCACGATGGGTTCCACGACTAACAATATGACATGGTCTTGTACCTATCCTCCACCCACCGGTGGCATTGTGTCCTGTGCGTCCAGCCTCGGTACATGGCTGGACGATGTGACGGTGCCCTCAGTGTCTCCCGGCAACACGACAGAGGTCTTGGCGACCATCGGACCTTTCCTCTCGGAAGCAGGTGATTCTATTCTGGACTTGTTTCCTGGATCAGATCCGGCCCTCAGCCTAGGCTTCACATTCATGCGGCAGGCTGAGGCTGCCGCCAGAACCGCAGTTGGCTCTGTCGGGTCCTCGGCATGTGAAGTCGTTCACGTGTTCGATTCGGACGATCTGGTCATTGAAGACAGTGGGCCTCTTGGCACGCAGACACTTGGCTCCTTCATGACTGCTCCACCGCCTTCGGTGGGCGTCAATCTGGCAGCGGCCGCGACACAAGCTATCACGGCTTTGCCGCCGCGAAAGGCAAATCCGAAAGACACTTTCCTCAAGCAGATTGTGACGGACTTCAAATCCGTCGTCAGCGCATTCACACATTGGCTTCATGGTCTGCCGCTTCTGGGAGGCCTGTTTCCGCCCCACGATATCTTGGATATGGAGGAGGCTGGAAGTCTGCCTCCGCCGGTCATATCATCGGGCCCAATCGTCGCCGTCACATCCACTACCACACTAGCCACTCCAAGCGTCGTCCACCTCAAGATGCCGACCATCACAGTGACGCATGTCCTTGGCGACGGGTGGTTGAGTCCCAGCACATACATCATCGGCCCCGGTACAAGCACCATACCACAGTTCCCTGCACTAGCATCACTGGGCTCGGCAACTGCCCCTGCCTCCGCTGGTTCGACTTCCATCTCGCTGGAGGAATACGCGTTCGGTCCCTGGCCTTCTTCTCCTACTTTTGCCCCATCACACGTTGTTGACAATGTCATGGCTCAGCTTGCAGCCATGGCAAGCAGCGACACAGGCGGACAGACCGAAGGCCAACGGGACTGGCCGCCCCCTCCACACAGCTCTAAGGCTGGTACAACTACGACCGGTATAGAGCTGGGGTACGATGGGCATATCGTCTTGATCACCACTACTGTCACTCTTCTCAATGCCACTTCAGCGGCCTAGCTACCACACAACTCATGCATGCGAGCTCAATGTGGGTTCCCAATTTTTGGGACGCTATGGTTTTATTTTGAGCTCGTGAAGAACATGAAGGTAATCGTTAGAGCTGTCTTCGCCATGTGAGAGGTGGTGTCAATAGAACAGCATGGAAAGTCTATTGTTTGATGAAAATAAGACGCCATATGATTCGTTACCCGTCACTTTCTAGTCAATGCACTATCTAGCCACCAGAGACACTCAGTCTCACACCAAAATGATAGGTTCAGGAGAAATGTTATCGAACGCATTGAGATGACCCTCTTGCATGACGAATACTCCCACTCGTCGGTACGCACCTTGTTTCCTGTCACTCTCCTGTAGCAGTAGCCCGGAGAAAACCCCTGCTTTTGTAAGACCAGGCGTATGGTTGATCAGCTTGAGAGCGTAGAGGTCTCCAGGCGGCGGAGACAGCATATCAAATGCCGCCCATGCGAACTCGTCGCCACTCGTGTGGACGCAGTAGGTAAAGTCATGGTGCACGATGCTACAGTCGCGGCGCAGATTGACTTCCTCCTGGCTTTGTGGTCCGGAGATCTGGATCTTCTGATATGTCGCCCGCAGCATCAGATGGCCATCTTCCACTCTTCCGTAAATACTTTCACCTTTGAACTGGAAGTCCACGTCGAGCACCTCGATGGCGCCATCTGTGAGCTCGGCAACTGCCGAGAACTCATCGTCCGGACGCAAGCCATTCTGCGGGTAGCTCGCCCAGTGAATTCTGCCATCCAGACTGGCCCAGGACCATGACGGTGCTCGGTATGCTTCTGGAGCCGACACTGGCACCCTCAATCGGGTGTAACCAGACTTTGGCTCGCGGTCTCGAGGAGGAGGCCAGACAAAGGGTGCTGGGTCCACGTCGATAGACCACTCCTGGACAGGTCTCCATAAGAGACCGAGGGCAAGATCCCCCTCCCAGATGCCAGCGAGGTACCTTCCAAGGTTGAATTTCTTGGACGCCATTTCCCTCGCCAAGCCTTCTGTTGCAGGGAGTTTGTCTTCCCCGTACGTGAGGCTTCGGTCCGAATAGTCCTGCATTGCCAGATACCATCGCATGAAGATGGAGTAATGAGGCTGGATCTCAGCCACGTCTGGACAGCACTCGTTGATCTCCTCGGTGGTTGAGCATGCTTTCTCTGGCGAACAATCCGACGAGTCGCCGCCATCAACTTCATCGTCGGCTAGATGCAGCAGTTTATTCTCGTCAAAGCTCAAGCCTGTACTGCTGTCGGACGTCTCGTCTTCAACGGATTCCTCCTCGTCACTTTCTGCATCGCTACAGTCCTTCAGATCCCAGGCATCCGGATTGAAATCTGTAATGGGAGGAAACCAGCCCGGCGGCTCGTCCCCCTCAGCTTTTGTGAGGGAGGCATCTTTGCACTCATGGAAGATCCTGTCCGCGGTGAAGTGAAGCACTCGCCTGGAAAGCAACCACTCCTGCAGCGTCCAGCCCCTATACCTCCACCACGAGTGGTTCACGTTTTGGTCCCAGTGCTGGCCGAGCCCGTCGCTCAGCTGAAGGATGAGGTTGCGATCTGTACCACCACAGGGGCGTCTGTAAGGTATTCGACAGCTTCGGAGGTTTCGGGGGCGGATGAAACCGTCGTGGCATGACTTTGCGGCCGTCGGAACGACCGTCACTGTTGCGTATTTGTATACCTCGGACATCTTCCCGGCTTCCTGTTCCCAGTCCTGGGTGCAGTCCTGAATGATGCAGAGAGAATCGATCCAGATGTAGTCGTAGCCGAGCGCGCGGGTGATTTTGATAGCATCGCGAAAGTTGTCAGGCAAGCTGCGAGTTTAAACATTGAGTTAGCACAGCTCAAACAAAACACATCTTCATTCTCAAGATAGGATGGTCCATACGTATCCATTGGTATTTTTACCATCTTCTCTTCGATCGTTCCCAAAGTCGTCTTCGGTATTGGCTTCTCGGCAACGTGCGTACCCCAGCAGTGGCTTAGGGCCACATAAGGCACAGGTGCCATCTCACGAGTGTCATGTAGAGTGACCCCATCCTGGATGTTGAGCAGGCGAGTAGGGATGAAGCCGTCGTTCTCAATAGAGCATCCTTCGTGGTTTTCTATGCACTCGTTGATCCAGTAGCGCATCTGCGCTACTGATTTCTCTGAGAGGGGGTCTTCTTCCAGAGGTCGGCGTAACCGCGGGTGCATCTGGTCCTGGCCCAGAACAGGCTCGTCTATGGGCAAGCAATTGTCAATCAAAGCCGAGCCAGCTACACCATCCCGAGTAGCAAGGAGTTGGAAAGAAAATGAAGAGAAGAAAAAGAAAAAGAAAAAAAAAGGGAAGGGATGAAAGGAGGAGGGAGGAAGGAGGGAAAACAATATTGTTCATGCCTCAGGGACACAAGACCTACCCTCGACATCTGAGTTGATTGTGAAGAACAAAGTTTGGGTCTTCGATGCCTTGCCATACACAAGGTCTACAACCAACATGTACACTCCATCATCATCACCATCTTCCTTGGTGATCTCCCAGCTCTCAAGACGAAACCGTGCATTTTTGAGGTGGAAGTGCACCGGCCTGGGAAGACAGCTCTCCGTGACGTCGAAATATTCGCCGATGAGCTGTGCGAGCAGGCGGCAGAACTCGCAACCGCTGGCTGCGCTCTCCGTAAGTGTAGATAGCCCTGGATATACGTCTTGGAGATCGTACGCGAGTGCGATCTCATGGTTGAGGCTTTTGCTATAGTCAATAATTAGGCATGAGCAGGTCGGACAGGCCATGTTGAAGATATATAGAGTAAGCGGAAAATAGCCGCAAGACGACTTGGTTTATACACATCGACAGGTTGAAGGAGAACAAGTGGGAAGTGGCTACAATGGGCCACATATATATTTTTTCCACTTGCTCTCATTTTCTTGTCTTCTTCTTTTCCAATCAAATACTTTCAATGTTCACCGTCATATCATGCGCGAGCCCGCTACGGTGTCCAACAAAACACTTCTCCAGCGGGGGTTGCATCGGCGCCAATCTGCCAACTCCTTGAGGATCCCGTCAGCCCATGATAGGCCAGCCTGCGTACCCAACACTCTGGGAAAACCCACATTGTGGTCACTGGTTCTTCAACCATTTGGGCCGAGCAACTTGACAGGTGTTACAGGGGTACCCCGACCTTCCCTTGCAAGGGTCTACAGGCTGGTGTGCAGCTGCCTGCCTTCTGTAATTGTTCCACTTCAGGCCAACAACACCAACAACACCAACAACACCCCAAGGGTGGAACCAGAAACAGCAACAAATAGCTTGGACACGTAGTCCTGCGTCGTTTCAGATTCAGCGCGGCTATTTGCGTGGTTTTAATTCAGGCGGATCCGAATTGTGACAAGCCATCGTTGTCATGTGGACTTCGTCGCAATCCAATCCAGTTGCAGATGTGGTGTATTTAGGTAGACTCGCTGTCTCCAGTGACACCTGCTGAGGCGAGCTTTGAAGGATCATCACGTTCAAGGGGATCACTATGCCCAACAAGAGGCCCTTGGCCTAGGTTAGCAAAACGGTCCTAGGTATATGCGCTATTGTGTCCTTGATTGTTGAAACTTGAGAAGTCGCCTTAGGCTTCTGCTCCCCGGCACCTAACAATGCTGTAGAGCTAGGCACGAGACGGGGGCCACACCTTCCATGTGCCGAAGAGTGACAATCCTTTCAGAAGCCTCGGTACGCGGGGTGGCAATCAGCCTCTGGTTCTGGAAACAACAAACATCTTGATCCTTCCTCCCTACTGTACTCCGTCCAATGGCGCATCTTGGCTACGGACGTGTCGTCGACTTAGAGGGATTTCCTACCGGCTGCCGCAGAGATTGTCGTGAAAGAGCAACCCCAGAATCTGCTTTCTCTGGCCATAATTAATCATCAGTCAAATACCACCCGAGAGCGTTTTAAAGACAAACTGTATGCCGTGGCAGTCTAGCGGCTGTGGTGCTCCGCCATAGGTGACTCAATGATTAGCACATACGCCCTATTACCCCCAAGATCGCCGCCTGACTTGCGGTCTTAATTTTTGGGCAATCCAAAGTTCGAATTGTGGGTGTTGATTCGACGCAGGAGGCTGCTCAGGAAACAGGCTGGTCTAACATCCGTTGTACGACTTACAGGCTAAAAAAGTCACCGCGCATAGCCGCTCAGGCTCGTATCCACACCAGCGCTCTCCGCTCAGGAACTTGACCTGACTGGCCAAGACCTAAACAAAACCAGTATGGGAGCTGAGTCCAAACTTCACACTGATAGGCCCTTCCCTAAGCAGCGATGCTCGGCATGCAAAGCCATCTCAGGTCCATTTTCTCTAGCGCATCGCTCCTGTCGCACGAGGAGAACATGCAGTCTCGACTTGCGCAATCCTCTTAGGCCTTTCGGACCGAGCCAACGGGTACTATGCAAGAGAGCTAACCGGCCAATATACGAGAAGGCCGATGGTCCATAGGAGATCGCCAGCGGTTACTAGGCCCAGAAAACAAACAAAAAAACAACCCAACGTCCGACATGCTTGAGCGCCAACGACCAGCATGCCGGAAAGCCAGCGAGCTACTGCTCGGCATGCCACCGTCGTCAGCAACTTTCATGCCCTTCATCTGCGCGAGAATTTTGTAGTCTAAAGAAGGGAAGTGTAGATGGAAGTCTGGTTACCCTGGAATTGCCTGACCCTCTTGATGTGCAAGAAGAAAAGAAGAAAAAGGGAGAGTGATCTGAGGCCTGCGGACAGCTGCCACAGCCGGGATCTGATTTGTCTAGGGTGGGAAAAGGTCTTCGCATGACTAGTACAGCGCAAACTCCGTACCACAGAAGGCAGTAAGCGGTGGCCTGTGCCGCTGTGGAGCGCCTTCTTGTTGGCTTCTAGATCGTATGCTGGGGGCCAAGCGCCAAGCAGCGCCTACAGGGCTCGGTTTTTCGGAAGAGGACTGCGACTGCCCCACCCTGTTTTTTTTTCTGTGCATAGTCATCTCAGGAGGACGCAGCCGGATCACAAGTGCAGATCCTCTTCTATATCACCATCTTCCCCCGTCAGTAAGCAGATCTCTCACCCGGCGGCCACGAACCAGAAACCCTCCGATTCGCACCATCTTCCCTATATTTCTCCCTGATATCTTTTTGAAATGGGCGGTGGCAACGCAAGAACCCCCTAAACCTCCATGCACAGACTGTCGCCCAGTTCCGCTGACCGACTTTTTCCAGGGGAGCCAAGGCTGCGCAGAAGCGCGAGCGCAACGCGAAGAAGGCCGGCAAGGAGGCCAAGTCGCAGCTCAAGGCTAACGAGAGCAACAAGAACGCGTACAAGTGCAACTTTTGCTGGAAATTCCTCGACCTGACAAAGGATCTTGACGAGTATGTTCATACGCCGTCGAAATAGCACCATGGGCCCTTGGCTGATAGACATCTGTACAGTATCCGGAAGCATATAGCAGCGTGCGAAAGGACCCCTCCGAACACGACGCCCGACAAGGCATTCGACAAGCTGCCCCCCAAATAATTGCGAAGCCAATGTCTTTTTTCGGATACATTTTTGGATGAAAGAATAATTATGGAACAAGGCGGCCTTCATCCACGCGTTTAGCTACGGAACAAGCGGGAGTTAAAGAGCACGGAACGTACCTAGGTATGGTCCACCGAAGTTGGATATTCATAACGGTGTGAGACGAGATGTATGGCAGCGACGAATGCAATGATAATCTGTAGCACATATGCGGTGCTTTTGCCGGCCTCTAGTGGGCCTCGACGGCCTTGGGCTGTGCTTCTACACCCACGGGTCTGGCTGATTCCTCAGCCTCCTTGACCAGCCTCTGCTCCTCTCTGATCTGTGCCAGGATATCAGGATACCACCTCTCTCCGACATCAGGATGACTCTTGACCCTGTTCCTCAGCGTTGCCTCTCCCAGAGTCTTCGCAGCGCCGCCACCTCTGAAGGTAAACTCTACATCGTCCAGCCTGCCCCCGTTGGCCTGTAGGACTGTCCGGCGCTGCGCCTTGACAGCCTCCGGGACCTGGCCCACGCCGACCATCTCCAGGTCCTCAAACTCGGCATCGCCCTTGACCCCCTGGAAGAACGGGATCGAGAACCTGGGCCCCTCGCCCGCGGCAGGCGACAGCACGCGGTGCGTAGTCGACGTGCAGACGCCCTGCGTAAGCGCCTCCATCCCCTGGCCGATAGCTACCACCAGCGTGCCCTCGACAGGCGGGCAGTCGATCCACTGGCCCTGCATGTTCTGGACCTGCAGGCCCTTGTGGTGGCTCGCCTGCAGCAGGTAGCTGGTGAGCATGGAGTCCTTGTGCGGGCCCACACCCTGCCTGCTTGCGGCGTTGGGCCCAAGCTCACTGGCATCTGGGTACTTGACGATCTTGAGCTTGTGCTGCTGGTCGGTGTCGAAGTACTTGTCGAAGGCGTCTGCCGGCAGCTCGATAGCCTCGGCGATAAGAGAGGTGAACCGGATAGACATGGCGCCCATCAGGTTCATATACTCTGTGAAGACGGGACGGAACTCTCCGAGCACGCTAGGGGAGGGCCACTGGTTTGGTGCGAGGAGGTTGTAGTACCTCGGGGCTCCCTCCTCGGGAATGGGATGCTCCGTAGAGAGGTCGATCTGCTCCCGATGGTCTATCTCCCCAGCTGTGATTTCCGCCGAGAGCCTGCTGTAGCCCAAGAACGACGGTGCGTTCTTCATCTCAATCTTGAGCCTGGAATAGGATCAGTACGCCATCGTGCCCTGTGAACTCTTGCGGGGGACTCACTTCTCCTCGAGGGGAATGTCGAAGAAGGCTCTTCCTTCCGAGATGACCTTCTTGAACAGGTCATCCGCTATGCCTACATTCTTGACGTAAAGAAAGCCTACCTCCATCAGAGCATGGCGGAGATCAGCCAGAAATGCCGGCTTGGTGGCCGGATCATCTGCCAAGGACAGATCCAAGATCGGGATGGACTTGAAAGACATGTTTGTGCACAGCTTAATCCAGAGCCTGGGGAGACGGTATTCGTTAATAGATAAAGAGTCAAACGGTTTCAGGTCCCGTGGGACCTTTGTGTTGTCTCGCGCCAACGCACAAAGGATGGCGCCATCGCCGCGTTCCGGGCCCGGCTCCGATATCACTTCCCCGCAGTCGATCCGCTTACTAGCTGCGGCCTGTCAAACCAGCCCGCAACTACATTCGAAAGGGATCAAATGAGATGTGTACGAGATATAATTTATTTATTCTTAAAAATTAATTTTTTTTTCCCTTTTCCGTTTTTCTCCCGCCCTTCTATCTCCATACAAATCACTGATGTATGACGGGGTTGTAATCTTTCTTTCGAGCTGTGCAGCATTCTTTGTAATTAAGATTTCATCCTAGTCATAGCCTCCATATGCTGCCCTAGCAGGCCTAGGAATATTACAATACAAAATCATGCGAATTTAATGCTCCTGCTCCGCTGGCGGGAAGAAAGTACCTAGTGTCTCGCCTCCCACAGCGACCGGCTCACATTCAGACATGATGCCGACCATCCTCGCCCACGTTGTCTCGCTCGGGTTCCGCCACGCATGCATGGTCGCCCGCTGCACAGTCATATCGCCCGGCCTGAGGAGCCTCGTCTCGCCGCCGTCGAGGTGCAGCTCGACCTCGCCCTGGACCTGGATGACGATGTCGAGGCTCACGGTGCGGTGGAGCGGGCTGGCGGCGCCAGGAGGCGTATCGATGTACCAGACCACGGCGCCGCCGCCGGGCGGGACCAGAGGAGGTGGATTGTCCAGGGACTGGGAGTAGGCATTTATGTCGCTGTTCTCGGCGAGAGAGACGGGCGGGCGGGGGGTCTGGTAGCCCAGCCGGAAGAGGGCGCCGCCCAGGTCACGGATGACTTGCAATGGCGCCGGCATGGTAGAGAAGACGCCCTTAGCATCGCTATTGGTGGTGGTGATATACCGATCGGGGTCTGGTGGCGGTGGTGGGGACGAGGTGAAGGTAGAGGATTGAGCGTCAGCCATGTTAGCTTTGTGTTTAGAATTGCTCAGCGTTCAGTGCATTACTGGCCGACCTTGAGAAATAAGGAACAAGGCCTCTCTAGACACAGTAAAGGTAGAGCGAAAGACTGCATTTTATAATGATCTCAAAAAAGGTCGATATTGGACAAGCAGATTGTCTCGAGACGCAGATTTGTAAGTCGACAAGGGCGCTCGCGCTTTCGCCCCGATGGTGAACACTATCGCGGCATAGGTGCATAACATCAAGCTTTCCTGCAGGCTGAGGGCCCTCCTGTTGGGTGAGCGATGCCTGACGCTGACAGGTTGAGCCCTCATACCTGAGATGCCTCTGTATGCGCATTCAGGACCTGTGAAAGTGTGTTCGAGGCGCGCAATCAAAGTGACAGCGCAGAACGTCGCGACAGGGACCTGACCCCTCTCTCTCTCTCTCTTGCACCTTCCTCTACACACGCTGTGCCGTCATGGGTGCTTCGATAGAGTTTATACTTAGCTATCTCTGGTTAGCGCCGCTTGTGTCCGCTAGAGAAACCACGGGAGAAACGTTGAGGCTGACGCACGAGCCACTAGTTCTAACGGCGGGGGCTAGAGTGGAACTAAACCATTCTGGGCCTCTCTGACGGGGCGGTACTGATGTCGTGCTCTACTCTTTACCTGTCTCTCTCCTGGACACCGAAGTGAACGCTCGCCTCACCCCGACAGGCTCTGTCACAGATCAAAACCACATCAGCTACCAATTAACTACGTGTCAATAACTAACAAGCGTGCTGAGAAAATGGGGGCCGCAACGACACTCACCCCAGAGAGTATCACCCTGGAGGAATTTCAAGGTGCCCTCAACCGATATGAGCAGATGATAGAGGCGGTGTCTGCCTCGAAGGGTGGTAAGAACACACACAAGCAAACTCACACGCACGCATGCATGGTGTGGTAGGTAGAGAGCACGGCGAGCTGACCAAATGGTAGCCAAACCTGGCCAGAAGACGCTCGCAGAACTGGACCGGTACCGTTATGTGGAGGCACCAAACCTCTTCTCCCTGGCCGAGCCTGTGCGGACCATGCAACTTGGTCATATCAAAACTCTAGTCGAGTGGAAACTGTACGCACCCACCTGCTTGACCGTGGCGCGCCCTGCCCTGTAGCGCGAACGAATCCGGCGTGCCCTAGAGCTTGTAGTCCAACGGCATAGGCTGACGATCACCCAGAAAACACGGGACGTTTCGGCCAACGCTCATGAAGCTTGTGTCTTCCAACGACGAGTCGGTCGTTGAGGATACTGTCAAGAGCGCGGTGGACTCGTATCTGCAGAAGAAAGACCCACCGGCAGCTGTCAACATCTTGACGAAGCTCCGAGGGATCGGACCAGCCACGGCATCCCTTCTCCTGGCGGTCTACGACCCAGAGAAGGTCATCTTCTTTGCGGACGAGGCCTTCTACTGGCTCTGCTGCGATGGCGACCGGAGCCCTATCAAGTACAACGCGAAAGAGTACAAACAACTCGACCGGAGCTCCCAAGATCTGGTCGATCGGCTGCATGTGAAGGCAGTGGACGTAGAACGGGTCGCCTACGTACTGATGAACGGGTCCGCCTCAAGTCCACGGACGGAAGGATCAGCACTGGCCAAAAAGAAGGTGGCGGAGACGGGAACGGCTACCCCTGCCAAGAGGAAACGAGACACGCCTGTAGATGGAGAACCCGCTCCACGTCGATCTAAAAGAGGCAAGAAAACTGCTTGACTTGCATTAGCTACCGGCAATACCTCAGCGGCGAGACAACCCACGCCTGATGCCAACACACGAGCGCTCGCGCGCCCCCAGCGTCTCTCTGTGGTAACCCCAACGCTCCATCGGGATGGGATCGGCATGTCATACGACGTCGCTCAGGGTTGTTGAGTATTTGTGCTATTCCGCACATACAGCACATAGACCTCCGTCGGATATTTTCTCCGGGCCCAACGGACCATCAGCGAAGCGGCAGGGCAGCGTGCATCATGTCCGCCCTTGGGAGCGCTGCTGTGCCGTTGTCAAAAACTTCCGAGCGGGCAGTTTACCGGTCGGCCGTCGAGTCCGTGGCCCCGTCTCCTGAGAAATATGACCCTAGCGCCGGACACAGGTGATACGAGTGCCGATATCGAATGAGACTTTGATGGGGCAATTTTTTTTTTTAAGGTTTTCGGCTTGATGGTTCTATTTTCTTTTCAGCTCGAATGAATGCGACACCTCTGGAGGCATCCGGAAGGTGGTATGAGGTATTTGCCGGGCAGAAGTCTCAACGCCGGAGACGGTACCCTCGACTATAATGTGGCAAGACCGCCTGCAGAGGCCCAGCCGGTCAACACGAGCGCTGGGACCGGTGAATGCGGTGTTGATAGGATGATGCGTGCATAGCGTCACATACAGGCCTGAACGGCTGGCAACATGGTGCATATAACCGGGGTGCTGTTCAGCCTCTAGGAGCCCTCCCCGAAACAAAAACCTACATTGCTTTATTCTGTCTTGGCAGTTCGCCCGCTCGGCTGGATGCAATAAGGTCGAGCCTTACGCAACCTGGATAAGCAGTTACTGGTCTCTGGGAGGCACCCTGCCCAGAGATATCGCATTCGGCAAAACGGCCCGACAGCTCGCCCGTTGGGTGGACAATCAGCACTGCAGAGTTCTCCATTGGGGTTCCGGCTGCGTCTCGCCTAGCATTAGCGATGCAGCCGGTCAAGGCAGCCTCAAATCCTTTCACATGCTCCGGAAACACCTCGATACGAGAGCAGGACGACGGCCTGCAGAGCCCAGACGGCCTGCTCAATCAATGCCATCAAGATCCACGGCCTTGCATGTGTCCTGTGCAATTGAGGCCTGCATGGAGAGCTCTCGACATCTCGGGCTCGCTCTCATTGGAAGCAGGCCGATGGCGCCACCTGGTGAGCATCAGCGGGATTGCCGCCGTATGTGGAGGGAGGGGAGAAGGAGGGAGGGGGGAGGGGGGAGGGGCGGGCTCTTTGTAAGCCCGCCGTAAGAATCATTGATATCTAGATACACCGGCAGTCGAGGGAAACGGGTCTCCTGTCGGCTCCATACGGCGTCGCAGACACAGACAAGACTCGTTGCCACGAAGCTCGGAACCATGAATACACCGCCCGAAGACGAGGTGCTGTCCCTCCCCGGGATGTTCGCTAAGATCAAGGAGGACCTCCTCCTTGGGAACGAAGCCGCCCTGACGAGGTCATGGGGGCGACTACTCCGTCAGCTCAGGGAGGAGGTCAAGGTGGTTACTGAGGCAGGCCCAAAGAGTAAAATCCCCACGATCGACTTTAAGGATCTCAGGTATGCTGCTCACCTGCTCGGCCCCCAATCATCTCTGGCCTTTTTCTGTCCGTCCGTCCTTTTCCTTCTTTCTTCTCTTTCTCTCCAGACCGCACATCTGATTTCTTCTCATCCTTCCACGGATGCCCTGTTCTTCTCGAGACATGTTGTCCTAACGCCGATGCTTGAGCATTAGTATCCCTACCAAATCGGAGCCCTTCCTAGAGAGCCTCAAGACAAAGGGAGCAGCCGTGATCCGCGGCATTGTTTCCGAGGATGAAGCAGGGGCGTGGGCCGAGAAGCTGGACGAGTACCTTCGCTACAACCCGCACACGAAGGCCTCGCCCCCCGAACACCCAGAGGTGTACGAGCTCTTCTGGAGCCTGGCCCAGCTGGGCGCTCGGGCTCACCCCAACATGCTCACGGCGCAGAAGATCCTCATGGGCCGCTGCTGGAAGCATGCCGGTGCCTCAGGGCCGACAGCCTCCTCGACCAACCATCCCGTGACATATGCAGACCGGATTCGGCTCACGCGTGACTGCTGCTCCAGGCCAGCAGGCGCCTCAGCCCCGACGAGGACCGCGCAGGTGGACGGCGGCAGTGTCGAGAGGTGGGAGGTGGACGGCGCGGGCGGGCACCCCAAGAGCAGGATATACCACAGGATCTGGTCCGGCGAGTGGGAGGACTATGATCCGTGGGACACCAGCGCCCGCCTGGCCGTCGCCAGCACCCAGCCCAACGGCGAGCCTGCTGGCCATGTTTCTAGGATGTTTCAGGGGATGCTGGCACTCCACCCGACGGAGACCCCGCCCGTGTGCTTTTGTCCGCTCCCGCTCCAGCTGGCGACGGCATACTGGCTGCTGAGGCCGTTCTTCTCGCCCAAGAGGCCCCTCGGCGGAGTCAAGGGCCAGAACGCAGAGGTCTTCCTGAGCCCCTCGAACTGGGCCCTCGACACGCTGCAGAGCCCTGTCATCCACGGCGCACAGCCGTGCCGCACGCAGGAGATCAACACCATCCTGCACCCCCACCTCGACCTCGACAGGACCCTCACGCCCGCGCCTCGCCTGAGACCAGGAGACCTGGTCATCTGGCACCCGGACACCATCCACGCCGACCTCCCCTCCCCCTCCCACACCCCCGCCCCCCAGTCCCCCTGCACCCCGCGGCAATACGCCAGCGACCCCGCGGCCCCTCCCTCGCCGTCCACGCTCCTCTACATCCCCGCCTGTCCGCTGACCCGGACCAGCGCACACTTCCCTCGCCCGCCAGCGCAAGACCTTTGTCCTCGGCCTGCCCGGTCCGGACTTCGCGTCCTCCCCGGCGCACTTAGACCAGGCTGATATTGGCGAGAGCTGCCACATGGGACGGCCCGGTGCGCAGGAGGGTCTACGACGTGGGCGGGGACGAGGCCCTGCGGGCCATGGGGCTGTTGGCTTGGGATGAGGACGGGGCCGCTGATGAGGGGGAGAGGGCGCTGCTGGGGATGGCCAATGGGATTTTGTTTCCGGGGAGGGCGGATTCCAGATAGATGTACTCATCACGGGTTTCGGGACCGAATGTGCGAATCTAGTAATTACTCTACTGTATGGACATCACCTCTTGCATGTCGCTCTTTAGGTTCACGGTCTATAAAGGTATAGGGTGTAAGAAGTATTTCCCGAATATGTCCGGTGAGACGACATGGCACCGTTTCGACGAAATCAATGTATTTGCCCAGATCAAGATGACATCTGAAAGCATCCTACGCCTCGTTTTCGTTGGTATTCATACATCTACAACATGATGCCAGACGCCCCATGCTTCAGATAACCCCCTGGCTGACTTCTGGACCATCCTGAACGCCCTCCACGACCGTTCGCACCACGCGTTACCTCCCGTGCAACTTCCCGCCGTCTTGTGTCTTCTCCCATGCCGGAGACGAGACACAGCTTCTGCACTCTGCTAGGCCTCCCCACCGACGCTGTCGCGAGCATCCATGCAGTGCCGTGTCGGCTAGAACGGTTTACCTATCCTTCTTAGGCGTGCCGTCCTGCTGAGCAACCTTCTCGGTCAGCTCGTTGTACTCCTTGTGCAGGCCGCTGGCCTGCTTCTTCAGGGTCTCGATGTCCTGGTCCTTCTTGGCAAGCTCCTTGCGCAGGCGGGCGATCTCGCCGGGCTCACCGGCGGCGGCGAGCTTCGCGGCCTGCTTGGTGTTCTTGTCGGTGCCCTCGTACTGCTTGACGCGCTCCTCAAGGCGGAGGACCTCGAGGATCATGATGTAGGTACGGTTCAAGATGAGGGAGAGGAACAGCGTGAAGCCGCACAGGTACATGTTGCGCTGGGAGTAGAACTTGCGGGCCTGCACCTCCAGGCGCTCGTGGCCCATGATCTGCCTGCTGACGAGGTGGAAGGCGTTAGCTGGCTAGTGCTATATACAAGACGCGTTTGCCATTTCCTGTGGGTCCGTGCCTGGCCTGCAAGGATAGCCAGATAATAAGGGTAGTAGTGGCTGACTGCCCGAGAGAGGGGAGTGGGGGACACATACGCAGCAGTGTTGCCGTCAGAGGCCTGAGAGAGCTCGACCTGGACGCGGTAGACGCGGTTGACGCTGTCGATGAACAGGATCAGGATGAAGATGAAGGTGATCTTCATACCGTATTGCAGCTTCGCGACGATGGGATTCTCGGAGATGAAGCTGTATGGCCGTCGGGCGTCAGTTCAGCAGGCAGACACGGACTGGCAGACGGCTAGGGCGGGGTGGTATTTACGTGAACATCTTCCTCTTGACCGTGAAAGGAAGAGGGATGATGAGGACCATGAACAGAGCCATCTCTGCCATGAGGAGGAGGAAGACCTGAGAAGGAGCATTGTCAGCAGGCCCAAGAGATGCATGTTACATTTCAAGGCGAGGTTTGTTCCTACCAGGCTGTAGTAGAGAGTCATCTTGGGAGAGCTTCAATCTGGATCTTGGCTTGGTGATTCGGTTTGTTGTTGCGTGATTGCTGTTGCGTTGTTGTCTCGAATTCAAAGGTGTGATGCAGAAATGATCCGAGAGTGGGAGAGGGATGTCGAGTACTTAAAGGCAAAACCACAGGGTGTAGTGTGCAGTCTGTCCTGAAGGGAGGGGAAGGAAAAGAAGAAAAGTTGAGCGAGGTGGCCAGTTGTCGCCCGGAGCTCGAGTTGCTCAAGCTGGAACCAAGGGTGGGACAGGGGGGTTATGACGCGGGCTGACTACAACGTCATCATCGCCTGTGGCTTCCGGGGCGCTGCCTCCCACCACGCACAGGCCATGTGGCACTGCAGCTTAACTTTTGGTGAGGGGCGCCTTTTACCGAGTCTCGTCACTGGCATCCATTCACTATTCACCCGGCTTATTCCAGGTATTCCAGGTGGACCTGATGTAAACAGGGTCTTGTATCCTTTAGGAACATAGGCTTTACTCTGAATCAACTTAGATTCGTATTGACAGCTCTTGGAAGGAAGCTATATCGTGCAGGGGTCAGGATAATGCGCAAAATAATGTCCTCCTCCATGAGGAGAGCAGGAGATTCTGGTGGCCATCCTGGAAACACAATACTGTAGATCACCACGGTTGAGGAAGAAGGGCACCTAGAATAATTTTCAATATGCCAGCTGCAGACAATTTCATTGTGTATATTCACTGTGATCCCTAAAGATCCCCAAACACCCAACTCCAGGCTTTTGATCCACTGCAAGAAGACCTCCCTGGATACATCCTATCCATGTCCCACCTTTGTGTGAGGTTAGGGGAAAAAAGAAGAAGAAAAAAAAGGGAAAGAGGAGAAGAAAAAATAAGGGAGAAAAAAAGTAATAATAATTATGGACGCCCTCTTCTTAGCTGTAGAACTGAGACTTCTGAAAGCTCTCAGCACTGATATCCCCAGGCTTGCCGACCGGGACGGGCACCTTCTCCAACTCGGCGGCCTCCTTGTGGACAGCACTGGTGATGCTGCTCGTCAGGGAATTCGCCCTGCTGCTGTCGACCGACGCCGTGGCCTTGATGGCAGCCACCGGCTTCCTCGCGACCTCCAGGAACGTAGACGGCAGGTAGCCCATCCGGCCGTCCCTCGCACGACACCTCCACCAGTCGCTCGGGCTGCCCATCGGGTCCGTCTTGCCCAGTACGGCCACGAGGTCGCCCTTCTTCACCTCCAGGTCCACACCCTGCACGACGGCATCGCCGCGGGTCTCGGGCGAGAAGTCCCACAGCACGCGGCAGAACTCGAGCTTGGCCGGGTCGAGGGGCTGTGCCTGCTGCAGCTGTCGCCTCCGCTCCTCCTCCTCGTGTGTCGCGGCCATGGACCGGACCATCTTGGTCATCAGGTAGGGCAGCCCGAATGCGAACAGGAGGAAGAAGATGAGCGGCTTGCGGCTCGGCTTGGCTGGTGCGGAACCGGGGGTCCCTCTACGTGTCGGCCTTCGAATCTCGCAAACGAGGCTGGTGTGAGTGCCATGGCGTCGGCGGGGGGCGGTCGACCCGTGATCTTGGCGATGAGCGTCCTGATCCACCGCATCAGCGTGTAGATGCCCAGAACCTGGCCCAGCGTGTCGCGCAGGTTTCCGAACTGTTCAGCCACTGCCACCACCGCTGCACCTGAATGTCAGCACCAGGACCGGTAATGGAAACTACCCCCCCCCCCTCTTGAGGACGGAGAAAGGGCTCGTGTGTATAACGCACCATAGAAGCTCGAGTGTGTCGTCATATAGGTACTCTCCAGCATCTGGGCAAACCCGCCAAAGGCGCCCACGACCCCCTCCAGGACCTGGAACGTCGCCTGTGTGCTCTGGTTCACCCTGTTCGTCAGGCTCTCCGGGTTGTTTGGGTCGCCAGGCATGCCGCCCATGCCGCCATACATGCCGCCGCCGTAGCCGCCCATCGGACGGTATCCACCGTATCCGCCGTACATGCCACCGCCGAGGCCTCCATAGCCGCCGTAGCTGCCGTATGTCGAGCCGTAGGGGGAGTAGGACGAGTATGTGGAGGGGTATGCGCCGCCGTAGGAGCTGTAGCCTGGCGCTCCTAGTCTGCTGTATGCCGCGGCGTTCTGGTTGACCGAGGTGGACAGGGACTCGGGTCGTGGTGGTATCGCTGGAGAGGCAGCTGATGCTGTTGCAGACGGCGTTGCGGCGGTCGACGCTGGCATCGCGGCTATGGCTTGTGAGTCAACTATTTATTGAGGTCTGCTAGGCTCCAGATGGTGAGCAAGACATACCTGTTGTCGTACCTGTGGCGCCTGCACGCTCCCAGGGCTTTGGAGGGGATGCCATATCGTGTGGTCGGCTTCAGGGAGAGCTGCTACTGCCCGCTCTACCGGCTTGTCTTCTTCCTCAGAGACGGTGACACGGCGGCGGCGCTCGCGCTGCGCTCTGCTGCAGTGGGTGGACACGAATGATTAATTTTGCTGGCTCGTCCGCCGCTCTGGCAACACGAGTGACCAGGCTGTCTTACGGGAGGGACATCGAAAACAGGTCGCAGCAGAAGAGGTTAGTACGGCGACCCGGGGAGATAAATGGATGGCGTGAAGGCGGCAAAAAACTCAGAAGAGCATCACCGGCCGGCCACAGCAGTCCATGAAAGTTCCTAGGCCCATGGGTGCCCGGCCCGGTCAGTCAGTGTGCCAGTGCCTCGGTTCATGGAGCGATACTGCCATGGATGTTTGCTTACCTAATCCATCTCTCTCTTTGTCTCTCCTTTGGCTAATTTACATCTGACAGCAGCGACAGGCAGGCTTGTCCTTGTCCTCCTTCACTCGTTCTGCTTCGGAGATTCAACCTGGAATTACGTATCATGGAATCCAAGATTCAGTCATGCAACACTTCTTGTCATGTAAATTCCCACAGACTGTGACGTTGAGATCTCGAAGACTTATTGTCTGCCTCTACCATTCCCGTAGATGGAAGAAGACCAAACATGCCTGGTCCAACGAGACCAGCTCCTTTAAACGGTAATGGTAGAGTATCATAAGGATTGATTTGCTCATACTCCGATCCAATGCAGCAAGCCCGGTACCGCCTATCTCAGTCTATGTACAACAGCCTACGTCAAGAGAGAGAGAGAGAGAGAGAAAGAAAGAAGGGGGGAAAAGAAAGAAAGAGAGAATAAAAAAGCCTCTTCCAGCATCTCTAGTCCAGGCTCTGGATCTGGACCTTGATAGCGCCCGTCTTTGGGTCCGCCGCCGTGTTGAACGCCTTCAGTGCATCCTCCAGAGGGAAGCGGTGGGTGACCAGCTTGGACAGGTCGATCACGCCGTTCTCGATCAGCCTGATGGCGCGGGGCCACGTGTTGGAGTAGCGGTACTGCAGCTGGATGTCGACCTCGCGCACGCTGGCCCGCATGAAGGCGATGTTGATCTCGTTGCGGCCCACGCCGATGATGAACACCTTGCCGCCGAACCTGCAGGCCCAGATGGCCGCGTTGATACTACTCTCCACGCCGGTGCACTCGATGGCCACCGCGGGCTCGATGCCCCCAAACGTCTCGACGATCTTCTTGGCCGAGTCCTCCGCCGACAGCCTCTCCACCTTGTGCGTGATGACGCTGGGGCAGAACTCCTTGGCGAACTGGAGCCGCCCGTCGTCGATGTCGGTGATCACGATGGGGCACGCGCCCGCCGCCTTGACGCACGCCAGCGTGACCAGGCCGATGGGGCCCGCGCCGCAGATGAGCACGGGGTCGCCCACTGTGATCTGGGCCCTCTTGATGCCCGCGAGCGCCACGCTCAGCGGCTCGAGCAGGGCGCCGTTCTCGTACGACATGTTGCCGATCTTGTGGCACCACACCGCCGGGTGGTTGACGTAGCGCCGCAGCAGGCCGGCGACGGGCGGGGTGGAGAGGAACTCGACCTTCTCACACCCGTTATACCGCCCCGTGAGGCACGGCTCGCACTCGCCGCAGATGATGTTGGGCTCGATGGCGACACGGTCGCCCACCTTTAGGTGCGTTACCGAGGGGTGCACCGCGATGATGTCCCCGGCCGACTCGTGGCCCAGGATGTGGTCCCCGCCGACTATCATGGGGCCGATGCACCCTGCGTGCCAGAAGTGAATGTCTGATCTGTGATGGACGGACGAGAGGAAGGGAAGTCAGCCAGATGGTAGGTCTCATTTGCAGTGCCGGATCATCTCGTATCCTGGCGCCCCTCTCTCTCTCTCTCTCTCACCTACCCACAGATCCCTGTGCTCCGGACGGCCACCGTAACCTGGCCCGGCAGCAGGTCCTCGGCGCCCTTCTGTACGCTCTCCACCGTTGGCTCGGCTGGGTTAATCCATAGGTCGTGAGCAGGGTTGGTGTAGACGCCGATGTTGGCCTTGGTAGCCATGATGCCGGTGCCGTTCTGTGCAGGCGCTCCGTCTGTCGCGGAAGGACTCATGACTAGTTACTCTGCCGGTGGTGTTGTTGAGGAGCAGGGTCAAGAGATGACAGGAAGAGCAGTGCCAGCGGGCGGGAGGGAACCACACAGGGCCGTTGATCTGAGCGAAGGTGGGGTTCGCAGCTGGGTTGACTGTCGACTAGCCGTGTTGCGTGAGCTGCTACGATGAACAAGGCGTGTTGTGTGGTATATGTAGTAGTTATAGCAGCAGCAGTAGTATCTCTTGTCTTTTTTTCTCTCTCTCGTGGGCCGAGCTCTGTGGAGAAGTCAAGGTCTTATAGGTGGACAGAAGAAAGGTCTTTTTTTAACGATACCACGTTCCCTCCCCCCAGGAGTAGGAATGGGTACGACCCTCGCCGTTATCGCTGCTCACGAGGACGACGGATATCCGCGCGAGCCAATATGCGAATTATCCGCGATCCCTCTGTCCTCCCGTCCCTATTTCCCAAGTGGGGTGTCCAAAGAGCGAGTAGGAAAGAAAAAGGAAAAAGGAAAAAAAAAAGACGGTAGAGAGTGCCAGGCGCCCTCCTAGTAGGCGAGCAAGAGAGCCAGACAAGAGGGGTTCAGAGGGCCGCGGCATCATCTTTGGAACCTTCGGCAGGTTGCAAGCCCGACCAGTCGTGGGGTAGTGCCTGTACGATGATCTCATTCCCGCGCCAATCACGGCTGCTATGATATGTTGGCAAAGCGGTCCTAAAAGGGGGGACGGGCTCCTGCCGTCCGTCTTGGTCCGCAATTTTGTGACTGCTACTATTGATGAGACCGGTACAGAAACCTGAGCCAGTATGTCGCATCCAGCCTGCATGTCCTTCCATCGACGATCACGATTCATGAAGAAGAAGAAGAAAAAGACGCACGAATCGCAAGGCGTATAGTATAGGTGAGGAGGCATGGAGCATGTCTATATGCTGTGCAGCCGTCTCCTCTGCATACACACGTGAGGATATCGTCGGCCCAGTTCCTTTCCGTCCCCCCGTCCCCCCTCGAAAGGGCGAGTGCTACCCTTTTTTTTTCTTTCTTCTTCTTCTTTCGAGATAAGGCGAGGGCGAGAGGTGGATGCCGGCGTATCCGCATCGTGCGAACGACGAGTCTGCTATACTTTGTACCAGCGTGCTATGAGTAGGGAACTCGAGTCGTAAAATACTCTGGTGACCCATATTATGAGAGCCTGGGGGTGGATCCTCTGTTCATCTCACCCCGCAGTCGGCGCTGTTTGCGGGACTTGGGACCGGCCCCGCGAAGTCGGAGCGGAGAGGCGATCCTGCCGCCCCTATCCGGTGTGGCCCGCCGACATTGGTAGGAGAGGCGGTTTGTTTCTTGCGCAGGGCTTTGAGATGGAACCATGGTGGTGTATTCGCTCCATGGGATGTCTGGCAGGGCACTTCTGAGGTCCCTTCTGAGAAAGAAACTATAATGGTGGAATGCTGGTGACATTCCAGGTTGGCTGCAAGGGCTCTCGTCGGCCTCTATCATCGTATCCTACCCCATGACAGTAAGATCGCTGTCCCACAGCAGGTTGGAGCCGTAGCAGCTTGGTGTATGACTGAAAATCTTCTTGTGTCTGGTAGCGTCTCTCCATTTCCTCCCTGGTTGACACACAGAGCGTGTTGAGTACAGCTCAAGATCGTGACAGCATCTGGCCTGGAAGAAAGCTACCGACCTCGTGCTGAAGTCAGGGTTAGGGCAGACGAGGATCTTAGTCATCCGTTTTTCTTTGTGGCGGCATCCACCGGCAGCCGTGAGCTTGTGAGGCTCATTGCAGAGAGAGCTTCTGACCTCTACGACGCGACTGCACGCGCCCTGGGCTCAACACCGCAGTATCCGATCCGCCTCCCCCCTCCCATCACGCGGTCCATTTATATCTTTCCAGGTCATCCACACAGCACGAAGAGAAGTCAGGCACAATGGCTGCCCAACAGCCGCTCTCGTCGGCGCAACCGCCAGCTGATGTCTACGGTGGTGGTGAGTTCAGACCCTTGCGCAGTCGCAACATGGCCGTCCTGCGTCCAGCCCACTGATCTCTCTCTTCTTCTGCCAAAGATGAGGTCTCCGCGCTCGTCCTCGACCCAGGCTACTGCAACACGCGCGCCGGCTTCGCGGGCGAGGATGTCCCCAAATGCGTCCTGCCCTCCTTCTACAGCCACATTGGCGACCGCAACCTGTTCGGCGACGAGGTCATACGGCCCCGCGAGGACCTCGAGCTGCGCAACTACATGAACGCCAAGTCAGAGGTGGAGGACTGGGATGTTGCCACCAACCTGTGGGAGAACATGCTCGTCAAGCGCCTGAACCCCCCAGCGAGACCCCTCCCTCGAAGAACGGCCTCAACGACGCGGCAGACCCCAAGGACGGCGAGGGCGACGTGAACATGGAGGACGCGGAGGCACAAGAGCTGGAGGAGAAGGCGCTGTACGAGAACCCCGTGCTGCTGACAGAGCCTGCGACGAACCCCTCCAAGAAGCGCGAGAAGGCCATCGAGGTCGTCTTCGAGAACTGGGGCACGCCCGCCTTCTGGCTGAGCAGGACGCCTGTGCTGGCCGCCTTCGCCGCGGGCAAGGCGACCGCGCTGGTGGTGGAGGTTGGCGGCTCCAACACGTCGGTGACGGCGGTGCACGACGGCATGACGCTGAAGAAGTCGGCGGTGCAGAGCCCCGTCGGCGGCCTGTGGCTGTCACATCAGATCCGCGCCATGTGGGAGGCCAACGAGCCCAAGGTCGAGGTCGTGCCCACCTACATGATAGAGAACAAGACCCCTGTCGACGCAGGCCAGCCGGCCAACGCGCGCCTCAAGAAGTTCCCCTTCGCCATCCACGACTCGTTCCGGCTGTACGAGGAGGAGCGGCTGATGACCGAGTTCAAGGAGTCGGTCATAGAGGTGTGGAAGGGCCCAGGCCGGTATGCCAGCCCGGGCAACGAGGACTACATCAAGTCGCAGCCGGGCCGCGTCTTCGAGATGCCCGACGGCTACAACCAGATGTGGCGCGAGCAGCGGTACAAGGCGGCCGAGGGCATGTGGGACGAGGCGCTGGCCTACACGACGGTGCCCGAGGAGTGGCGCCTGACCAAGACCCAGACGATCCCCGGCCTGATCACGCAGTGCCTCAACCAGGTCGACGTGGACCTGCGCGGCCACCTGCTGGGCAATATCGTCGTCACCGGCGCGACGAGCCTGCTGAACGGGTTCAACGACAGGCTGAACAACGAGCTGACCGCCATGTACAGCGGCGCCAAGATCAGGATCCACGCCGCGGGCCTCACCAGCGAGCGCCGCTTTGGCGCCTGGGTCGGCGGCAGTATCCTGGGCAGCCTGGGCAGCTTCCACCAGATGTGGATCTCGCGGAAGGAGTACGAGGAGAACGGTGCCGGTATTGTGGAGAAGAGGTGCAAGTAGGGGGACCGACATCACCTTCCTGGCAATACTACAGGGTGCCGGTAATGCGATCTCGCGACGTAGGCTCTGAGATTGGGGGGGGGGGTTGACGTGGCTTAATGGGGTAGCGGGAGAGGGCCCGCCAGACAATGCCTCGTTTATGGCGAACATTGTGTCGAGAGAGAGAGAGAGAGAAGATGGGTGGTTGTAGGGAAGGCTGCCAAAAACTAGGAGGGAAAAACGGCGTCTGGAGTTGGTAGAGACGGGGTCTTCGACTGACGACACACGCACACGCAAGAGCGGGGTTCGGGCAGCTCGGCGACGGCTGCATCTGTATACTACAACACAATACCAAATTGATTGTCGAGCAACCCCCCAACCCCCCCCCCCGCTGGCATGACCTACCAGCCACTCCACCTCTCCCAGACATCCACAACCTCATCCTCCCTCCCAGCCCTCCGGCTGTCTACCACAAGGTAGTGTCCATATCCCGCCCCGGCGATACAGGAATGATTGGGCCAGACCCTCACCCTCTGCCCAAACCGCAGCGGCACCTCTGCCGTCCTGTCGCCCTTCCACACCAGCATGCCGTGCTCCTGGCTGATCCTGCCCACCTGCCACCCCCCGTGCACAGCCGGAAACGCCGCCGGCGCCGGGTCCAGCCCTCGAGCGCCGCATCTCCCCACGGCATCACCACGCCCCACCCGCTATAGTGGCCAGCGCCGCCCTCCTTGCACGGCTCGCGGCCCAGGGCCAGGGACCCGGCGTTGATCAGCGCCTCGCCCGTGCCGCCCTCGCCGCGGCCGGCGTAGAGCGAGGCCACCTCGGCCAGCACGCTGACGCCGATGGACGAGCTGCTCAGCAGGGTGCTGTCGCGGGCGTGGGTGGCGAGCTGCTGCAGGTCGAGGGTGGGGTACACGCCGGCGTGGACCTCGAGGGTCAGGCCGGCCCCCTCCTCTGCCCTCAGCTGGCGGAGCAGCGTCGACAGGCCCGCTACCTGCCGCGCTGTCGGGTCTGTCCCGGTGGTGCTGCCGCCTGCGGGCGCCGTGGTCTCGATGCCGGGGTGCTGCAGCGCCGTGGCGGTCGGCGTGGCGCCCACGGAAAGCACCAGGGCGTGGCCCGGGCTGAGGGCGCGCACGTCCGCCGCGACGTCCCGCAGGGTGCCGAACTCGACCGTCAGGTAGGCCAGGGCGTCCCAGTCGGCACGGGTGTAGTAGGAATGGCCCGCGTGTGCGTACAGGCCGTGCAGGACGCAGTGGCCGGCCTCCTCGGCGTCGAGGACGGCGCGGAGCAGGGCGTGGTAGGTCGGGGAGCCACGGATGACGCCTGCGCGGCGGGACTCGACGTCGACCTTGAGGAAGATGTGGGGCCTGTTGCCGCCTGCCTGGGAGGCGAGCGGGGCCAGGAGGGCGACCTGGTCTGGGTGGTCCAGCATGAGGGAGACGGTGTCCGGGCCGAGGGTGGTGGAGAGTGCGGTCAGGCGGGCTATGACGGATGGGTAGACGGGGAAGGAATACAGGACCTTTTGGAGGGGAAGGGGGGGTTGGTCAGTGGCTCGTATAGGGTCGGGCTGGGGAGGGTGAGCTTTCACGCACGTTGACCCTGCGGCCTCTGCCCTGGAACTCCTGCAGCAGGGGCGTGATCTTCTCGGCCTCGAGGATCGTGGACACGATGATGTTGGCCGGCGAGCTGGGGTCCTCGCCGACCTGGAGCCTCGTGAGCTCTACAGTCTGGGTGAGGCGCCGTCGGTCAGCTATCCTGAGGGTGAGCCTCCCGGTGCAGCCCGGTCCTCTGGTCCGGGGGAGCTCACCTTGTGGGTCTTGATGTGAGCTCGCCATCCGATGCCGTTCTTCTCAGCGGCGTCCACCATCCGCTGGCAGTTGACCTCGAGCCTGGCCAGGTCCAGCACGATGCTGGGTGTTGGGACCTCGTGGAGGGTCTTGCCCACGAGACGCTCCCTGGGCGTAGCTGCCGGTGCTGTGGACGACATCTCTCGCCTGTGCTCTCTACGCTCCTGTGCAGCTGGAGAGTGTTGCAGTCTCTTGAGACGCTGGGTTCGTCAGCATGAGCCTGTCGCAGAGGGTCGTCAGATCAGTCGAACGCACCTTCTTTGTGGGAGTAGCTCTGCCGTCAAAAAAAGAAAAAAATCCGCAAGACACGTACTCGATCTACGCCATCATGTCTTGATTCCCGGATTCTATTCGCCGGGTTGTCTTTTTATAAATTGCCCTGTCCAGGACGACATCGGACGCTGTCACCAGGGCAGGTCCCCACTAAGAACGCTAAGGGCGCGCCAACGACTCTTGACACTCGGACATTGACAAGTCCGCATGTGTGTATTATCTCAGGATGCTGTCATTGCTGTGGATAAAGTCTTTCCAGGCGGCAAGAAGATTTGTGGATATTGCCAGGAGAACACGTTATGCCATAGTATATGTTTTTCATGGCATGGTCTTGATGTGAGGGGTTCAACGCTGGGTGGTCAGTGTACTTGCTGGGTTCATCTCTCAGCGAAACAGAGCCAAGAGGATACAATAATGATCAGAATTAAACCCAACATTTCAATATAAATAGGGAGAGAGGAAGGGAAAAAAAAAACATGGGCATGGGAACTCTGTATTTGGTTTTAATAGACAAAATTCAGTCAGGCCTGACATGTAGAACTGTCGGCCTGTGCAGGTGGTCCAAAGTGCCAGGAACCTCTGCCAGGCCGTGTGCACTTCAGGTAGTTCCCAGGTCAGCAGCTCTCTGTTCTCATTTGGAATTTCAAAAGATATGCACAACAGTATTAGAGATTACCGATATAGTTGGTATATAGATGACAGGAGCTGTCTCTCACAGCCCCCAGTGCTGCGTTTTGTCCAAAAGTGCCCTCAGGAAGGGTCATCATCACCACAGGCCATATCGTAATGACTCTCCATGTTGGCTTTGAGTGCCGGGGCGCCGGGCGGAGAGCTGGCCTTGCCCCCCACCAACACAGGCTGCCCCACTTTGCACTGGCCCCCGTCACTCGCTGTCAGGTACGTACCAGCCCGAGCCCAACTCCCCCTTCGCGCTCCTCTCCGGTGGTCCATCGCCTACGAAAGTGCATCCAGAAAAAAACCCCCCCCAACAACAACCTCCCCTCCGCCAACACCATCGCCCCTCCTCTTCGAGCCGGAGGTTCAGTTTCGCAAGGCAGTCCTCAGCACGCGGACGAGAGGGAGAGAGACGATACGAAAGCTGTCAACCCACGCGCCTCTGCCGCCTTCGCGCGACGCCGACCCGACGGCTGTCATGAACTGACCTGACCCGGCTGCGACTGGCGCAACGCCGCGAGGAAGGCAGAAGGAAGAAGGAAGAGAGAACAAGGCAGAGGTCGGGAGAGGTACAGGAGAGACGGGAGCGCGACGGCTGCAGCAGCAGCAGCATCCAGCTCGCCCTCGCCCGCTACGGCACACGCACGACAGGCGATGGCCACCGATGACGATACCCCCCGCGGCGAGGGCTCGCCGCCCCGCGACGACGACGATGGGAAGATGGACTGGGCGACCCAGCAGCAGCAGGACGATGATGCGATCCAGGGCCTGTTCGCCGACCCCACCAACGCGCCCGAGATCAACCTCGAGGGCCCCATAGACCAGTCTGGGAAGGCCGACGATGCAGAGGACTTCGAGGACTTCAGCGACGACGAGCTGCCCGAGGAGGAGGAGGGCGCGGCCAACGGCGGATCCGAGCAGCCCCCCGCCCTGACCAGCGATGGCGGCACCAGCAACGATATCGATGATGACCTCTTCGGCGAGCGCGAGTCGTCGCCTCTGCACGCCGAGCCGGCCATGTCGCCCGGCGCCGCCATCGCCGACGCCGATCAGCAGGACATCGAGATGGGGGGGCAGGCGACGACCTGGCGGACCTGCGGCGCCTGAACTTCGACCCCGAGCCGAGCTATCCCATGGCCAACCAGGACCCAAACATCCCCTCGGCTCCGGAGAACGTCCTCGAGCTGCTCAAGCAGACCTATCCCGAGTTCGAGAGGGGCAAGATCCTCAACTTCAACGAGCTGTTCCCGCCCAGGAAGGCCAACTGGGTCGACAAGAAGCCCACGAGGAACCCGAAGCCCCTCATACCCACGAAGCTCAGCCTGGAGGTGGACATCGGCCAGGAGAAGTCGTTCATGAAGCCGGGGCCAGCCTCTGCCACCACCGCCGAGAAGATACAGGCTGCAGAGAGAGAGGGTCTGGTCTCCCTGCTGAAGCCCGAGCCGATCAACGAGGACGAGCTCGAGATCTTCGCCAGGGACGACCCGGACTCGGACCAGGAGCTCATCGGCGGCTTCACGCTCAGGGACATCGAGACTGTCTGTGAGGACTGGGACGACATTATCGACCCCGGAACGCCAAAGTTCCGCCAGGCGTCGCCGGCGGCAGCAGAGGACGAGGAAGACCACCAGTGGTACCTAGATATGGGCCTTGCGCCCCCCAAGCCCAAGCGCCGCAAGATCTCCCACGCCAAGGGCCTGCCAGAGATCTCATGGTTCGCCGCGCCATCCTTCGACGACTTCGAGGAGGCGACCGCGAGAGTGCCAAGCGCGTGCGCCTCGACCTGAACGACCCGTACCTCCTCATTGACGACAACGAGGCCGAGCGGCCGGTCAAGCGGCCGAGGCCGAGCTCCAAGATGGTCCGCATGGCCGACGGCAAGGTGGCATCAGACATCACACAGCGCTTCGACATATCGAATGACGACGCGTACGAGGCCCTCAAGGAGAACGTCAGGGACAAGGTCAGGGCGACCCTGGGCGGCGTCCAGGTCGAGCACAGCGTGCCCGCCCGCAAGCTGCTCTACCCTTACTACATGGTCAAGCTCTCGGACCCAAACCCCTTCAACTACCACCGCCCGAGCCTTCGCGTCCGCCGCCAGGTCGGTGCGAAGCTGAACTGGGCCAAGCCCAGGCACCACAGGCGGAAGGACTTCAAGTCATCCAGGGTGAGCGATGTCTACAAGGCCTCCAGGGACCTCAGCCTCAACGACAACTCGACCGCCGTCCTTTTCGAGTACTGCGAGGAGATCCCTACCGTCCTGTCCAACTTCGGCATGGGCAGCAAGATTGTCAACTACTTCCGCGTCAACCACGACCCCGAGGACAAGCCCACCGACAAGCTCGCCCTCGGCGAGACCAAGATCCTCCTGCCCGAGGACAGGTCTCCCTTTGCGAACTTTGGCGACGTCCCCAAGGGGCAGACGGTACCTACCCTCTGGAACCACATGTACCGCGCGCCCATATTCAAACACGAGCCGCGGAAGACGGACTTCATCATCGGCCGCATCACAGACGACAACGAGAGCAAGTACTACATGCGCAGTATTGATCACATCTACGTTGTCGGGCAGAACTTCCCGTCCGTGGAGGTCCCGGGGCCCCACTCCAGAAAGGTCACAAACACCAGCAAGAACCGGATGAAGATGCTGGCATACCGCTTCATAACGAGGCACGGCTTCCTGTCCCTCGAGGACATCACCACTCACATCGCGGAGTCCAATGTTGCCCAGAACCGACAGAAGCTCAGGGAATTCCTGCAGTACGACAAGGACGCGAGGACCTGGAGCCTGCGGGAGGGCGAGAAGCTCATGGACCCCGACTCTATCAACTCGATGGTCCAGCCCGAGGACGTCTGCCTCATGGACGCGATGCAGGTCGGAGCGTACGAGGTCGAGAAGGCCGGCTTCGCTATCGACCAAGCCGACCTCGACAAGGACGACGACGACGGGACCGGGGCGGGAGGGAACATAGCAGTGCAGCTCTCGCCGTGGAAGACGACCAAGGCATTCCTCGACGCCACGAGCGGCAAGGCCATGCTGAAGCTGCGCGGCGAGGGTGACCCGACAGGCCGGGGCCTGGGCTTCAGCTTCATCAAGACCTCCATGAAGGGTGGCTTCCTCAACGTGTATCACGAGCAGGGCCCCCAGTCCACGTCGGCAGACGCCCTAGAGCGCGAGAAGAAGGCGAACGGAGGGCACTCGTACAACGTCAAGAAGCAGAACGACGCGTACGCAGAGGTCATCGCGGACATCTGGAACAAACAGCAAAAGACGCTCAGCGACACCCAGACCCACGACGACGCCGACGTCGCCCCCAGGAGGACGAGGACGAACGGCTGTATGCCAACGCGGCCAGCAGCTCCTTCCAGGCGCACGCCAACGGCGTAGGTGCGACCCCGCGCTTTGACGAGGGTGTGAGCCAGATCAGTCGGAGCGCCACCAGCGCCGCACGCGCCGCAAAGCGGAGGCTGAAGATCGTGAGGACTGTGCGCGAGCCGGACGGCACGGAGAAGGACGTTGAGGAGATCATCGAGGACCCCGGAATCATCAAGGAATACACGGCGAGGAGGATTGCTATCCAGGAGGCGGAGGTCGAGTAAGTCTACTGCTTCGGTCCATATAAGCACGGAATGTGCTCGCCGGGAGGGGCTCACGGTTCTAACTCACATCTCTCAGTATCTTTGCCGGTTTCACTGGTGACGAGGAGCACGACAGGATCGTCCTACTGAAGTAAGCCACCCCATTCTTCCCCCCCCCTGGCTGCACCTTCGCCTCTCTACCGGCCAGGTTTCCTCCCTATCCCCTTCGTCCTGATGAGAGCCCAAGACTAAACCCCACGACACACAGGATCTCCAAGGAAGAGGAGCGTCTCAAGAAGAATCGCGAACGCCGACAGCAGCGCGAGAAGCAAAAGGGAGGCGGTCGTCTCCCCATGCCCGTCCCGGGCGGCGATGCGGTCATGTCCCCCGGCGCGGAGCCCTCCATCGAGAAAGGCGGTACCACTCGAAAGTGTGCGAACTGCGGCATGGTCGGCCACATCAAGACCAACAAGAAGTTTGTCTTCCCACCTCTCACTAGTTCTCTAGCCAAGCCCGTCCTTTCTCAGAGGGAGGAGCGTGCTGCGCATAACTCTGGCCCCCTCCCCCCCAGCCCTACCTTCTCCTGGTGTTCTACAGAGTGGGATTGTTTCTGGTATATCGTACTAACTTCCAGCCTATAGATTGTGTCCAGTGCTCAACGGATCCATGGGCAGCAAGCCGGCCGGTGAGGACACCACTGGCACCTACGGCGAGTCTTGATTCACGACCACGCCGCTCGAGGATGCCTCCGCAGAGTCTGTGTGCCAGGCGCGTTCTTAGTCGTATTGTCTCCCACCTGACGAGTTCTGCAATGGTGCGCACCGCCCTATGAAACCTCTGGGTCAAGACCTCGGGCAGTGTCTCTGCCGACGTGCATGCCGCTATCGATTTGTTCATCAGATGGGGCTGTTGAGGGGACCGGTCCGTCAAGAGCGCCGCTAACCTGACTATCGACCTGGTTTGTCTCATCTATAAGCCGGAGGGGGGCGGGGGGCGGACTGCGTGGTACGCAAAATTAGATCACGAGAGAGGTCTACATAGGGACAGAAGACGTGGATGGTTCGTTGGCTGCGAGCAGGCAGCTGCTGCTAGGGCTTTGAATTTAATCTATGGACTTTTGCACGTCAGAAAAAAAGAAAGAAAAAACCCCCTACGCGAAGAGGAGGGGAAATTGTCGAATGTCCTTTTTTCTTCTTCTTTTTCTTTCTTAGGGCAAATCAGGAGCGTGGGCCGGTGCTGGATTTTTTTTGCCTCTTTTTTTCTTCTGACTTCTTTTTCTTTCTCTTGGGTGCCTAGGGGAAAAGAAGTGGAGTGTCTCGGTGACATGCCGGGCAAGAGATTGACAAGACTGAAGTGCCGTTGGTGGCGATATTGTAGGGGAGCGGCGGCATGGAATGATGGGTCTTTACGCAGGCAGATGAAAGGCCTGTCTTGCCGGCCTGGTCTCAGACGCCCCCGTTGGACACGGCGCCGGGGGGGGGGGAGGTTGGGGAGGAAGGGTGAGAGGTGACAAGAGATACGCTTTTAGGTTGGCCCAGCCAGGAAAATAATGAGTCAAGGTCAGTACTTTCTACAAGGCCAGGCAGCGGTGGTGATCTCATTTTCGTCGTTGTTATTCTCACACGTACCCGGCCGGTAGCCTGGGTGTGTCGTTGTTGGTGTAGGGGGGAAAGACGTGATGTGACGGTGACTTTGTGACTGCGACGGTGATGGTGAACTGTGTGGAACATTTACTACGTAGCAAAAGCCGGGACGAGAAGGACGTTGGTCGCTCTGCTTCCCCCCCTCCCCCCCTCCAGCCCGCCCCCGCCCCTCCCAAAGACCCAATCGATCTGCCCTTGCAGAGAGTGTGGATCCGCCCTCCCCTCCCCCCCTTCTCCCCGCTACAACATGTTTGGTCTGCCACTATCTTTAGAAAAGAAAGAAACCCCATGCAGTCAAGACCAGGTAGTATGCACGGGACGCTTATGCAGACCCCGCGCGTCTATGGGCGCTTAGCGGCGCCAAATTTACTATGTATATATAAAGTTAAGACAGAAAAAAAAATAAAGGGCAGGGCTGAGCGAGCTGGCCGAAACGTGGATGGATGGTGGGATGTGTGTGTGTGTGTGTGAGTGTGGGTGGGTGGCTGAGACGCATGATTTGTGAGGTGAAGCGCTGGGTGGCGCGGATGGTGGGTGGGAAAAAGGGAGATCCAGAGGGAGTGAGCTTGTGGATGAGTGGGTGAGCAAGCGGATGAGAAGGGCCTCGGGATGGGGTGTGTAGAGGCCTGTGTGTGTGTGTGTGTGTGTGTGGAATATTGGTAAAAGGGAATCAAGCTTACGGATCGATCCTACGAGGTCGAAGGCTGGCCGAAGAGGGGGGGGGGGGAGGGAGAGGGCAGTAGGCAGGTAGGTGGATGGATGGGTATGAGGAAGGGATGTGAGCGATGGTAGCGGGAGGGATGTGAGATTTGTTGTGCACATGTCACCCATGCTTGATGAGTGGCTTGATGATGATGATGATCATCATCATCATCATCATTATGATATCGAAAGATGAAATGAGAAGCTACTTTGATGTTCAGATCCAGTCTGGCCAGCGGGTCGTCCTGGGCTGCTCTGAGCACTGTATCACTCAGCAAACCACCCAGCCCGGACCGATCTCCTCGTGATGGGAGGGGCGTCATGATGATGATGAGACCGGGCTCTGTGGTAAGTAATCTACAACATGCTGTCTGGTCGTACAAAGAAGTTCTTCTTGGCGGCCGCCGCCAGAGGTCCACAGGCAACGCGTGCTCTGTCAGGTGATTCCCGTGCCTGGCTAGCAGGGCCTGAGGTGAGACGGGCCCTGGCGGTTCCGTCGCCCATCGCCCGAGGAGATAGATGCCCTTCCTGCTGGCAGGTGAGGAGGCGGATCCCCATGAGAAGAGATGGCCGCGAAGCTGGGCCGCGGGACCGTTGGGAGCACAGCCGCGCGGATCCCGTTCGTTTCGAAACACGGCTGCTCAGCGCAGCAGATAGATTGCCCTGTTCCGATCATCTCACGACGCACATATCGCCCTAGAGGGGGGGGGGGGACCAGTGAGGCTCTGCAGCTCGGCTGTAGCTTTCGCCGGAGCAGGTGTGTTGGGCCCAGGGATCTCACGGGGCCTTTCTCAGGAGAGGGCGCGGCTTCGCAGACTGTTGCTCTCGACACACACACACACACACACACACACACACACACACACCTCGGTGAGGCGCGGGATTCTGGGGCGTCGTGGACACCGAGGAGACCTAGAACGGGTAGTCTGCAGCGAGGCGTAGGATCGAGGAGCACCACAAGCGCGTCTTTGATCTTGAATCCTCCGCGTTGTGTCCTCGATCTGGACCCGCCGCCCCAGCCGACGGCGGGCACCGAGCACCTTCGTCTGTAGCACTGACAGTACAGTATACCGTACCAGGTCTCGGGAGCATCGTCGCTGGACAGTCGCGAGGGGAACACCGGTCGAAGGAGGAAGGGGGAGGCACAACACCTGTTTTTTCCTTCCCAATGTGGGCTCGCGCATATGGAATATGGCTCGCCACATTGATGGAGATCTTTTCACTCCCTTCTCTCTCTCTCTCTCTCTCTCTCTCTCTCTCTCTCTCTCTCTCTCTCTCTCTCTCTCTCTCTCTCTCCCTCTCTCTCCCTCTCTTCCCCTCCGTCATCCACGGGCACCGAGCCTCAAGATTCCTGGGAGGGGGTCTGCACGGCTCAAGGCTTACGTGTGACACAAGATGAGGACCCCATGTTATCGTAATCAGCCAATCCTTCCAGGTCGTCGCTCAGTCGACTATCGATCCTTCTCTGCAGCCGGATCGGTAGCGTCTGGAGATCTCACCTCGGCTGGTCAAGAGCGTATTCGCCCGCCCAGCCACCACCTCTCTCTCACACTCTCACTCACTCACTCACTCACTCACGTGTCTCCCTGTCTTGCCGCGGTCGTCAGCTTCATCTCTTTGTGCGACGGAGACAGCGAGCTTATGATGGGGCCGGGGCACAGGTCGTCCCGGGATCGCTCCAGGGTCAGTGGTGAGATGAGGGAGGGCGGGTGCTTGGTCCGGCCAGGGCAGAGGGGCAGGCACAGAGGGGTCAGAAACCCCCGCTGACGAGGACCAGGACGAGAGAGATACCGCGTGCACAGGGTGCTCCGTGCTCATGCAAGACACCTGAGATGCAACGGCATGGGTGAGTGCCTTGATACCCCGGGTTTTCCCTCTGCGGCGCAATGGGCGGCTTCTGGGTCTGGTACGCGTTGGTACCGGACGATTTCCCTTGTCTGCTCAAGCCATGAAGCCCGGGAAGAGATGGGAGGCGGGGGGGGGGGGGCGCTGGTGGGACGATCGAATCCGAACCTCGAGAGCGAAGATCGGTTGACGTTCGATTCAACTGAAGCTAAATATAGCTATTAATAGATAGCCGCCGGGGCGCCCAGCGATCTGCCCCGCTGTGATGCAGCTTCTGCAGGTGCGGGTGCAGACGCCAGCGCGTCGAGGGCCACAGGGTGGGTGGGTGGGGGGAAGAATCACGGGCTCGCAGCTGGGGTTCGGGCTCATTGGCGCAGGGCCTGGAGGATATGGCTCGAGGACCTGTTGTCTTTCACGAGTGCAGACCTGTACAATAGGAGAAGCTGCTGTGGTATGGTGCATGCCCGTCAGATGAATGCCATTGGTTCGTCCGCTCTCCCACCGCGGGTCTGGTTGACGCAATGCGTTCAGTCAGCCGTGACTCGTGGCTGGCAGGCTCGGCTACGGAGACCCCCAAGGGTTGTTTTTTTCTTCTCTCCTTTATTTGGGAGACGAGTAATGTCGTCTGCTGAAGAAAGAAAGAGAGAAAAAAAACACAACAGGAACTGAACCGGCCTTGTATGAGGGCCAACGGGAAGCGGAGGCTGGTCCTGTAGTTCCCTGAGTACGCCATGTCGCATAATTGTGGACCAATGCCGTAGACCCCTTCCCCGGCGGCCCCCCTCGAGCTCTTGAGCAGCAGACGCGCAGAGATGCTCCGCAGGAGCCGGGCCCGACAAGCCACAAGAAGGTGGCTTAGGTGTGCGCAAGAACGCAGCCCTGGCGTTCGTCCCTCTCTGGGCGGGCACCCTCGTCCAGGTTCAGATCGTCGAATCCGACAGGGAGTGATGAGATCTTGGGGAGCACTCACAGCTCCAAATTTGGATCACTGGGTGTGTAGGGCTGGCAGGGCACCACATGCAGGCGTCGAGGTGCAGGGAGGCTGCAGCGGGGGTCAGACGCATCTTCAGCCTAGAGGGAGACAGGGCAGGCAGTCAACCTCGGGTCTCCTCCTCTCCGTCCCTCGCTCCCTTCTCAAACCCTACGAGGACGCCGTGGGTGGTGCGCCCAGCGGGAGAAGACAAGTGCCGCGTGGCGACGGGCTGCAGGCTCAATCCGGCCGCGAGGTCCATGACGCATGCAACGGGGGCGCCGCGAACTGGATGCCACCGGAACAAGAAGAAAGAGAAAGAAGAGAGAGAAGAAAAAAAAGAAGAGACAAGAGGTGCTGGAGCTCACAACCCTGATGATGTCTCACCACCTGTCGACACCGTCGAAGCTCCCAGAGCCGGCAGCAGGCAGAGAGGCCACGCCGTGTCGTACCATAGTAGCTGCAAGAGCCATCGAGATGCGTCTGCTGACCACCATCATCCCTCCTCCTCCTCCTCCTCCTCCTCCTCCTCCTCTTCCTCCTCCTTCTCCTCCCCCACCGAGCCCAGCATGATTCCTCAAACCCGCCAGTTTCATTGTGCCAAGCCCCAGGCCTGGACAGGGGTCGAGCAGCGGAACCAAGGCCTGCCGTAGAGAGGCACACAAATACAAACGCACATACACGCACATACGTCTTCAATCACCCACCATGAGTCCTTCAAAACAAGAGAGGCGTCATGGCCTGCTGTCTATTGCCGGATGTACACGTGGTTTTTAGAGGCGCGACCCAAGCTGTCAGGTCCGGCGGGAGAGCAAGCCTACACCGTACCATACAGTAACTAGGTAGGTTGGTAGGCAGGTAGTTTGTGCGCAGCAGACACACAACGTCCACCGGAATTTGTCAGGGGCCCTTGGGGCACGGTCCTGCTGCCTGTCACCCAAGGGTGCCCCTGTCGATCCGCCGACGTTCCCACGGACTTGTCGTGATCCACGCTTCTAGAGCGTTTCGACCGAGACCTGACGGGACCTGGCGGCAGCGGCAGCACCGTCGACCCGGAACTCTCTCAAGTTTTGCCATGACCAGTCATGAATGTTCCGACCTCACGGGCTGGCTGGCTGGCTGGTAAGGTATATCGAGAGGAGAGGAGGGGAGGGGCGGAAAAGGGCACAGGAAGGGCAGAGAGAAAGTAAGCAGGCAGGAGGGCGGGACGGGGCAAACCCCCCTCCCAGAGAATCTATAAAATAAAATAAAAATTGGAAAAAAGAAAAAAAAACCTGGGCGCGATAGAGCTGTACTCGGTATCGAACGAGATCGAGACCAAACACAAGTCTCAGCCTAGCAGGACCAAGTAATAACAGAGTCCCCTCGTCAGCAAAGATATCCGGATGAGGAATGGCCTCGAGGGGGAGGGTACCGCAGTAAGAAAGTCGAACGAGAATTTGTGCAGATGAAAGAAGCCAGAGAGGGAAGAGATTTTAGCGCGGACGAGGTGGGACCCAGGGGATGTACCGGTACCTGGGAGGGGAGGGGATCCTGGGCTAATTGAGTTCTCTGTGCCTTCCCCACCTGCCTGGCACCTTACCACCATGACACATCCGCAGCCTGTACGCAAGTACGCCAGGGAAAGAACAGGGCTCCCACAGGCCCTTCGCTGCCCTGTGCGCCTCTGAGCCACTAGGCCTCTCCCTCCCCCCTGTCGACTTTCCCGTTTCAGCGACCCTGCTTACTTCTTCCCCTCCCCTCCTTCCCCCCCCCTACATACAATTCCTGCTGCTGGCCCGTGCTGCTGCTGCCCTGGATGTAGTAGTACAGCTACTGTGGTACAGGTTCCTCCCAACCCCCCCTGTCCTGGTCCTGAGCGTTGCCCCCTTCTCCACACCACCCCCCCCTCCACTGCTTCGTCTGGGCACACTGTGGTGGACTATCTGTCTCTCTCTCTCTCTCTCACACACACACTCTCTCTCTCTCTCTTTCGCTCCCAGTTGAGGCTCCCGGGGGGGGGCCTGCCCCAGAAGAACCAGAGGTTGTCGGGCTGGGTCCTAAAGTCTTTCCACTCCCACAACCACCCCCCCCCCAAAGAGCAGAGAGTCTAAAAGGCTGGCGGCCCTGCACACAGCGTCTCTCTTCTTCTCTCCCGTCTATTATTAGTATCAGCCCTTCAGCCCCGTCCCCATTCTCTTCCCCTTCTGCTTCCTTCAACACCTGTCAAGCGACGCGACCACGCATCCACGCAGGAAAGAAACCCAACGGCGACGACCACGGCGCAACGCCTTGATTCCCTCTCGCTCACACCCACCCTCCTCATCCCATCCCGTCGCATTCAACACAGTCCGGTTCGGGTTTGATCCTTTTTTTCCCTCTCGCTCCCTCTCCCCCTCCACCACCTCCTCTGCGCTACTGCTACAAGACGGCACATCGTCGGACCCCCCCCATGTCGCCCTAATCGACTTATAATTAATTCTCCTGGCTTTCTCTCTCACTCACACACACACACACACTCCCTCCGCCCTGCCTTACCTAAGTACCCTCTCGTCTGGCGGCCGCTGCTTCTGGTCGACAAAGACTCAAATAAGGCCCTTGCGCCCTGGCCGGCCAATCTTGTCTGTGTGCGCTTGACTTCGATTCCGATCTCGAGCCAGGCCCTGTTCCTGGCGACCATCGACATCGAGTCTCCCTCCACCCGCCCGCCCGCCCGCGTCTGCAGAGGATCCATCGCGCCATCTGCTCGACGCCTTTCCAGCGACCGACAGAGATAGAGAGAGACAGAGAGAGAGAGACGCGCTCGCAGGCCTTGTCCTTCCCTTCTTCATCTCCTCGAGGGTCACTGACTGCGCGACCTCCTCCTCCTCCTTCTTCTTCTCTTCGCCTGCTGCCCGATACAGCATAGCTGCTCCACCCCGGCCGTCCGCCTGCCTATACATAGCTATCTTTATCCTCGACCTCCGCTCCTCCCAGCTCGGCTGTCCCTGCTGAGGCCCGTCCGCTTTCCCTCCTCCCAGCTTCGAACCCCCGAAGGATACCATACTACCCGGCCTAGCCTGCACTCGACCGCCGGCCAGAGCTCTGCTACGGCCGTCACCAAGGGCCACAGTCTCCTGGAAATAGACTCCTGTCCTGGCCTTGCCTCTCTGGCCTCTTTCTCGTCCCCGACTTCACGATGGGTCGCAGGAAGATTGAAATAAAGGCCATCAAGGATGACAGAAACCGTTCTGTGTAAGTCTACACCCTCGTGCTATATCCCCTCCGGCGGCTGTCACCATGGGACCCCTCTGCATCCGCCCGACGCCTGCTGACAGGATGGCTCTCTACAACAACAGCACCTTTCTCAAGCGCAAGGGCGGTCTCTTCAAGAAGGCCCACGAGCTCTCCGTCCTCTGCTCTGTCGATGTCGCCGTCTTCATCTTCGGCCAGAACAAGAAGCTGTACGAGTACTCGTCGGGCGACATGCGCGAGCTCATCACCAGGTATACCTATGTACGTACACAGAATAGCCCTCGGCCTCCTCCCCCCCCCAAAAAAAAAAACCCCCGTTCCAGACCGCGGCCACGATGGCTGACCTGTTTTTTGTCTTCTCTCTTTAGCACGGTGGACCAAATGAGCACAAAGGACCTTCCGACTTCAACGGCGGCGTCGACGACGAAGAGGAGGACGACGAGAACGGCACGCCTCCCAACGGCCTGCCCCAGCACTTCCACGGCCAGCCCGGATTTCCGCAGCTGAGGCACCACACGCCCTCTGCATCGCCGCCGGTACCGAACGGCATGGTCTTCCACGGCGTCCCGCGCGCCCATACCCCACAGCCGCATCCCGGCTCGCGCCCTGGTTCTCGCAACGACATGCGCCGGATGGGTTCGCAGCTGGTTGCGCCCCAGGTCGGCCCGTACGGCCCTGCCCACGGCCCCCAGGTGAACGGGTACGCATACGTCCCGCAGCCGGCCATCTACAACCCACAGAACGCGCCCAACATGCCTCCCGGCCATCACCAGTATCCGCCCCACGCGCCCCCGCCTCCTCACATGCAGATGCACATGGAGCCCCAGAGGCAGTCCTCGGTCCCTCCCAGCTTCGCTCCCCAGCCGCCTCCACAGCAGTCCCCGCCGCCGCCCGCCAGGCACTCGCTCTCGCCGCCTCAGCAGCGCCACGGCCTCCCGAGCGGACCCATGCGCAGACCATCACCGCCGCCGCCGCCGCCAGCGGTGCGTGCGCAGATGGAGCCCCCGGCCCAGGACGTCATGGCAGCCCCATCGGAGCCGATGGCAGAGCCTGCCGAGAGGCTGGCACCCCAGGCACCCATGCTGAACACCACGTCCGCGATCAAGAAGCTCCCCCACCAGAAGCAGCACAGCATCTTCACGCCCATCGACGAGAGCCGCTCCGTGCTGTCGCAACATCTCGCGGCCTTTGCGGAATCCCAGCTCAAGAACGAGGTCAAGGCGTTCGATGCGGCGCCCGGCCCGCCGCGCAGCACAGCGTCTCCACCGCAGCCGAGGCGATCGGAGATGGGCCCCTCTCCGCAGAGGCGTCAGCTGTCAGTGTCCTCGATACCCGAATCGACATATACACCGCCCTCTCGAGCAAACAGCCTGCGCGTCGGCGGCCCGTCACGGCCTCGTCTTAAGGTGCAGATCCCGGACGAGCCGTCCGAGGCCGGAAGCAACACCGCCGAGTCCACTTCTGCCGGGCCGGGACACTCGACCGATGCTACCTCCCAGACCACGCGAAACGACGGGTCGCACTCGTCTGGAATCGTGCTGCCCCCGCCCTCACCGTCAGCGACCACCACGCTGCTGTCGGCCGGGGCGACAGGACCGCCAAACCCCTTTGCCCGCCCCGCTCCCGCCAACAACCCCCCTCCGCCCCCGAGCCACAACCTGATTGACACCCCAGCTTCTGCGCTTCCCTCCCGGTACATGAACAACGAGTTCCTGCCGAGCCCCAGCCAGTTCTTCACGGACTTCTACGCGAGGAACCACGAGGGCAACACGCTGCCCAGCCCGCTCAACTTCGCGACGCCTGTGGTCGGGTCCGGGCCCAGCTTCCTGAGGGACGAGGCAGCAACACTCAAGAGGAAGAGCCCGGAGGTCGCCTCCAACGAGCCATCCTCAGACCCTATCGAACCCGTCAATGAGCCAAAGAGGCTCAAGGTTGAAAACTAGTGGGAGACAGTCTTTTTGAGTGATGCAGTGTGCATGTTATTCTCGATTTCATTGAGTTCAAAAAGGATACCAATTTTTTCTCGGTCGTTATCACACAGATGGGAGGCTTCGCAGCACTCTTTTTTTTTTCTTCTTTCTTCCTCACTTTCTTCCTATCTCGCTTGGGTGGGTGGGGGTGTTTTGCTCTTGTTATTTCCTCTTTTTCTCTTCTCTTCATCTTCTTTTATTGTAGGCGAGTTGGCTAAGTTACTATAAACTTGGCCTTTTTTTTTGGTTTTTTGTTTCCTTTTTTTCTTTTCTTTCTTTGGGCTCTCCCTTTTCACATGGGAGCGGAGTCACAGGGCGGAAGAGGAAGGGGGGCCAAGGGGAGGGGACATGCGGTCTTTTGATCTGTTACGACGTCTGATGGCAACGACGACGGGGAGAAAACGGATCGGTATATTATCAGCCTGGACATTTACGGCGGGTATCTCTGGTATCTTACGTCCTGGACATGAAGTTTGGCCAGAGATGGTCATCTCATCTCTCAGCAGGAAGCTCTTATTGAACATCAATTTCTCTTCTGGCTCGTCTGAGCACCAAAAGCGATTGCCTCTCTCGTCCACCACGGATGCCCTAAGTAGATAGCGTTGAATGGCAAACTTGTCATCATGATTCTCGTCTGCATATTGTCTTGTCTTTGGATGAAGTATTCTCGGCCCAAGCCCCAGCTCATCCCTCGTCTGGACGACCTCTTTAGGCAAGATCCTTCCTAGCCAACCTATCGACCTAGGTGCGCAAGCTTAGAGTTCCTACGGAGTGGGATAGTCCGGATTGGAAGGCAAGCAAGCAAGCAACTCCACCACCACACACCTCGGCTCCTGTGCGACCAGGTAAGCCGAGCGCCCGGAGGTGGCAGCCGGCGGTTTCTCGGAAATTTGAACGAGCGGATGGATTCAAAAAGGTCATCGGGACGCGGCGGCTAGGCGGAGAGACAGGGTCGAGGTGAGAGAGAGAAAGAAAAAGAAGAAAAAAAAGAAAGAAAAAAGGGACAAAACAAAAGAGAGAAAGGTTAACGCGCAATGGTCGATCCTTCGTGGCTGGCGGCGGTTCTTGGGCTGGTTGGGTGGGGGCCCGGGGGGTGCTGATCCCAGCCAGTCCTGGTGGGATAATCAAGAGAGAGAGAAAGGGCTTTTGTAAGGTGATTACTCTTGGGGCGAGGTTCCGTCGAAGGAGTGCTAGAGCCTTCTCTCGGTTGTGTGGTGTGTAAGATGGTATGATCTAGCCAATGGAGAGGATTCCCCGGGGGGGGGGGGTTCTTTTGTGTGAAGGTCCTCACATCCTGCGGAATGGCATCGTCCAGTGCCGGGGATAGGCTGGACCGCCAAAAGCTTTCCATTCTGTGCGCTCAGAAGAGCTCAGCTGTACTGCTCGAGGCTATGGATTGCCTCCGAGGAATAAAGAGAGAAAACGAGGGGGAAAAAAGAAGAAGAAGAAAAAAAGACCACAGCCGAATCTCGCAAAAGCATAGGACCCGCTTGCTCCCCAGTCCTCGGCCGTGCCTGATCCTCCACGCTGCAAAAGCCGCCCGCGTGTACCTTTTCTTCCTTGCGGCAGATGACGAACCCTCTCTCTCTCTCTCTCTCTCTCTCTCTCTTCTCTAGGATTTATTGCATGCAGGCAGGGTGGAGCTGCGGGGACCTCGAGCTAATGCAGGTACAGCCTTTTTACATGTGGCGAAAAGGGCAGCTGGGTCCCCTTTTTTCTTCCCCTTTTGTTTTTTTTTCTCTTCCCTTCCTCTCCTTTCCTTTGTCTGGACTGCTTGGCGGCCTGCGGGCTGCAGCCTTGCCTCGTGTGGTTTCTCCTAATGCATGACGTCGCGGGAGGGCTGGGTGTCGACAGACGGTGGCTGGCTGCCTTGGGGGAAGGGGGTCTGCGGCGTAATTAGGATTTACAGGGTCTTGACTCCCTCCCTGGCGGTATTAGAGGGAGAGTAGCACCTCATGTGAGAAGAAGGGGTTGGTAGACGGTCAGTGCTTAGTGTATGTTATTCTGACTATGTAATAATGTTAGTAACTACGATGGTCTTCTCTAACATATGCGAACTTTTTGACTATACTTTCTTGGGGAAAAGAACTACTACATGCACATTTCCAAACTTTGCATACGACATCACCAGTGGTAATGTGGAGATGCATCAATGGTTGAAAAGGGGGCGCAGGGGCGCCTTGTTCTTCCGCCGGCCTCTGGTCCCACACGCAGCATCACAGATTCTTTTTTTCTTGAGCCGCCTCCTTCCAGCGTCACAACGGCTTCAGATGTGTGAACGATGGCCATCTGCTGCGCCGCCTTGACGCTGGTTATTTCTGAGGCTTGTTCTCACCGGCCCAGTACTCAGCGTACAGCTCCGGACGACGAAGCTTCAGAGGCGGGCAGCCCACCAGATCCTGGGCCGCATGGTCGTGAGAATACGGCCAGAGAAGATACTGCTCCTCCTCTGGGTCCTCTCCTGGCGGCACGTAGGATCCATGGGAGACGGCGGGCGCGGTGCCAGCTTCCGATGGAAGCTCATCCAGCTCTGGGCTGATGAGGTATTCGCCTGAAAGTTCAGACATTGATTGGGCTCCATAGAAGGTGCCTGGGCATTCCGGCCTGGGACAAGACACCTTTGCTCGGGAGTTGACGGTTCCCATGGTGCTGGCAGGAAAAATTAACCGAGACGGATGTTGTCTTTGGCGTAATTCGTTCCGTCTGTGTTATTACGAGTCCTTGTCCCTACAGGAGCAAGATGTCTCGTGCTTATGCTCGAGCAGTGCCTGCTTGCTACGATCTCCAGTCTTGTCTCTCCAGGCTGGATCTGAACGTCTCAAAATGACACTTTTTTTTTTTCTTTCAACACCAGAAGAGTCCCGCAAGGCAGACGTGATGAGCATGCAGATTCCCATTGGGGTGCAGGATAGTAGTATAGCTCAAACACTTTTCAAAGGCAATCTTCGGACTCATGCTCTTATATAAAGTTGAGCCTGCATTTCATCTGTAACATTTGCAATGACATGACAACCAAGGTCATTGAGTCTCATTGGTAGTGGGAGGATAAGAACAAGGGCTCAGTTCTCCCACACGCCTATCATGCTTTATTACTCCCAGACATAGCCTGTTAGTCACCAGGCTCTACTAATCTTGGAAGTTAGTCTTCATTGTAACAATATTGTAAATCTAATACAATTCTCCTTAAAAAGTATTTTCAAGATAATGAATTGACGATTATACCAGAGATGATCATAGCTCAGAAGAAAGCCAACAGCCTGCATAGGACTCCGAGGTCTAATACTGGTAAGGTAGCCAGTTCCTTTGTGTGAGGATTTAGTAGTCTCGTACTGATTAATGAGAAAGAACAATACAATTACCACTGAAACTTAAATGCGCTTATAGTATGAATACCGAAAAAGGCCTAGTGTTTGATGGATTCCCCTCCTCTTCCTTCTCCACGCAACGATGTCAGCTCCAATCCCCTCCACCTTCTGAGACGAAAGCACCGACGACGTGATACGACGCAAAGATAACCGAAGCCCCAAGCATCTTGTTTTTTTTTTGTTTTTTTTTTTTAGTGGAAGGAGAGCGTCTTGAGATGGATACTACCTCCACAGAGACTGGCGTTCACCGCGAGCTGCCGAGCGCGGAGATCCTCGCTGAGGCCGGCGAGGTCATGATCAAGGACCGAGATGGGAATGCGTTTCCCTTGAAATCTCTCTGGAGCAACAAGCAAGACAATGAGCGGCAGCTTGTGATCTTCATCCGGCATTTCTTCTGTGGTGTAAATATCAGAAGCAAACAGCTCCTAAATCACCGCCCTGATTACATGCTGACCCCCCCCCCCCGGGCAGAGCTGCAAACAATACGTCCAGGCCCTAGCCGGAGACCTCCCTGCTGCAAGACTCTCATCAGCCGACATCAAGCTGTCCATCATCGGCTGCGGCGAGCCCGTCTGCATCCCGGGCTACACAGAGGCCACCGGCTGCCTTTTTCCCATCTACGCGGACCCGAGTGTGCGGAGTTATAAACTCCTGGGAATGACATCCAATATGAAACACGGAGACACCAAGCCGGACTACATCAAGAAAGCCTTTCTGCACGATGCCTTCAGCTCGTTCTGGGGCGGGATCACGTCGGGACACGCCCTGTCTGCTGGCCCGCCCGGACAGAATGGAGGGGAATGGCTGTTACAGGGAGGTTCGCTGAAGTGGTGTCATCGAATGCGGAACTCAACCGATCATACCGTCACGAAGGAGCTGAAAGTGGTACTTGGGATCGAGGACTGAGCCGTCTCTCCGCGTCGGGGGACGACCGACTGTCTATATCCTCTTTTGAGCATCTTTATTTTTTTTTTTTTCAAGTTGGATTCATATTCGTGACCCTCCAACGTCTTCACCAGGGCAGGGCGGATCTCCTCAAACCTTCCCTTAATATGAGCTCTCAGGCACCTGTCTGACGATGTCCTCCCCAAAAGCCTTGTTGGTAGCATCGTGGTCCTCGAGGACCGCAATCCTATGCCCAATTCCCGTTGTCTTGTAGTCCTTGAACTGCCATGCCCACAGTCTGGCCTCGAAGAGCTCGTCGACTTCCTCCAGGGACCGGCCGGTGAGCTCAGGAACAAACAGGACGGCAAATATGCAGCCCAGAAGGGCATCTCCACCGAGGATCCATCCAACGCCCGCCCCGAGGTTCGCACCAGGGGTGCCGAGGAGGTATGGTATGCAAAACGTGATGACGAAGGCCGAGAGCACGTCAATGGCGGTGGCGAACGCCATAACTGGAGACAGTCAGCTGAAGCCTACAAGGGGCTGTTCCCATGCACGCCGGGTTTCCAAGTGTACGCACTTTTCTTTCTCATCCTGGTACCTCCGATCTCCGAGGTGATCAGATAGGCGGTCAAGCTCGCCGAGTACTTGCAGGAGACATTGAGCAGGATGAGCGACGCGATGACCGCGTTCGTCTCCGCTTTCGATAGATTCTCTTTGGTGCCGAGCCCTGCGATGATGAAGTTGAAGATCGCAGCAAAGAACATGCCCGAGATCATAAGCGGCCTCCGGCCGACCTTGTCCACGACCAGCATGCCTATGGTGGCAGCTATGCACCCGGCCACTGTGGCCAGGAAGGAGTAGGTGAAGGAAAGGTCGCCATAGCCCATCTGCTTGAAAAACGTCGGGCCGTAGGAGTTCACTTTTGATGGTTCGCGATCAGTACCTGTAGCTTGCGCATGTTCACGCGTGGAGAGAGAGAGAGAGAGAGAGAGACTCACCAAACTGGCCGCCGGCCGTCTGCTGGAACCAGAAGAGGAGTCCGGCAACGACAGTCCTCCGCAGGTAGGTGCCCTTGAACAGATCCGACCACGAGCCCTGGTCGAGAGCGTCGCTGGACTCGATGGCGAACTCGATGGCATCGATCTCCGCGCTCGTGACCCCGTTCTCGGTCAGCTTCTTTGGGCGGATCTTGTTCAGGTTCTGCAGGGCTTGTTCCTTGCGCCCTTTCAGGACCAGCCAGCGTGGGGATTCTGTTGGACATCGTCAGCTGAGGCTAGTCGGTGTCTGCCATAAAGCTGGGCGGCGCAGGGAGAACAGTACCAATGGTGAAGGGTATAGCCACGGTGAGGATAAATGATGGTATGAACTGTACGCCCGTGGGGATCTGCCAGCCAGCGTCGGTCGTATATTTGGCCATGGCCTGTCCCATCCCTGCTCCCCACATGTTGCCCAGAGTCACCACGCTGACCATAGATCCGGTGATGAAGCCTCGGAGAGATGCCGGAGAGATCTCTGCCTGGTACGATGGGACGACGTTCTGCCCGAGCACGCGTGGTCAGATGGCGAGGGAGTGAGCGTGACGGGGGGCCGACTTGTGGTTTACCTCAATAATGCCGACGGCGAAATATGCGAGAATGCGTCCAATCTCGTACTGCACCCACTCATTGGCAGTGATCTCAACTGGGTAGCAATTGACTTAGTATTAAAGTGACATAGAATGTTTCGAATGATTTGTTCTGTCTAAAAGGGGCGGGAGGGGAAAGAAAGATATTGTCAAAAAGATAAAAAGATCTGACGTACTGAGAATTGCTATAAATTGTATAACACAACAGACATAGATGGACTTTTTATATCCGACACGGTGAAGCAACGGCTCAAAGGCGAATACTCCGGCGAGCTTCCCAGGCCAGACAACTTCACAGACACAGACACACACACACAAAAAAAGTCAGCAAACCCAGCGGGACAAGAGCACCCAGGGCAAAAAAAAAAAAAAAAAAAGAGAGGCCAGTAATTACTCGAGTTCATGACCGACTTCTGCCATGTCGACAACGCCCCATCCCGCCCGAAATGATTCAGGAACGAGGGCAGCGCCTCGAGCGAGCCAAAGGACCCCGTGTCGAGGCCGAAGAGGATGTCGCCCCACGCAAAGAAGAAGGCACAAAAGAGGAGGTACGGGGTGGCGTCCCGCCACCGCGAGACAAGATCTGCGAGCATGATCTCGGTGTACTGGCTCGACGGCCTGCCCCTGTCCGAGGAGGTCTCTAGTTCAATGTCCACGTGGTCGTCGTCGAGGAGACCCTGGAGTTCCTCCGACTGCGAGTGCTGCATGCTGGCCATACTTATTCACCCGCGGGGGCGATACTATATGTATATATAAGTATATGAGAGACCGCTCTTATTGAACGCGCGTGTGAGAGAGAGAGCGCCTAACCGCGAAGGGGTTAGAGAGGGATCTCCTGCAGGTGATAGACTGCTGCTGCACGACCCCGTGCTGAGGGGAAAGCATGGTCAGCCAGCGTGAGGAGAGCAGCGGGAGAGGCACATATCCTGGATGGTTACAGACAAGCATGCCAGCACGTCATTCGCTACGCCGCCACGGATTGGCCTGTCAGAGATGTGCTCGCGGATGATTTTTTGCCGATTGGAAGGATCTGTTCAGGAGTAGTCGGGGTTGTCCTGCAGGAAAGAGAGCTCACGCGACCGGGCTTTTTCTCACCGTACGAGGACATCTCTTTCTTTTTAAGTAGAGCGAGGGCTGATGGGGGACTCGAAACACTGCATTCGTCATGGAGCACCGTGTCAACTTTGAGCCAGGGGTGGGTTCAAGAGAGGGGCGCTGCTGATCCGCAGCGTTCTGTCTGTTCGGCGATAAGTCTGATTGGGCTCGGTGGATTATATACTACCGATGTGTTATGCTTCAGGCACAGCCTTTCATAACAATACCAGTAAAGCGTTGGGTCATATATTTTGCACTGCAGCGCTGCTTACTTTGTTTTCTTAGTCGTGAGTTGCCTGTTCAATAAGGAATTGAGGGGGTTAATAACTCCTGGAGAAGATCGCTGATTACGCCTCAAGCCTACTGTCCGATAGAAGAAAATATGCCAGACGGGGTCAGTAAAGTACAAATATCCGGTGGAACCAGAATTGTGAGCGTAGATCAGAATCTGTAGCGGTCAACACCGCATCTGTGAACAGGCGAAAGGCCTCGGTGGTGCAGTCATCTGCTCAGTGCTCCGCTCATGGGGACCTGGGTGATGATGCCTCTCGCCATGCAGTGATCATCACCTTAGCATTCGGGCGGTCCAAATTTGCTTTGGGAGCGTTTCGCCCTTTTGGGCCAAATCTCTGAGCAGCTATCGTGATCTCAGCTTATCCTTACCTCCCAGGAGCACTCTGGGTGTAGTTTTGGTGTGAATACAATGCTTGGCTTTATTTTTAAAAGGCGGCTCATAGTCTGTATGGCTTGGAGGCCCTCAGGAGCTTGATTAGCTTTTGAGAAAGACGTCCGTTGTGGCAGAGGAGGTTCTATTGTGTGAGCAGCGGTGGGTATCAGCTGGAGGATATCTAGTTTCGACAAGCTAGTCGTCCAGACCACTCCACTCAGCCTCGCCACCCGTCTTCTCACCAACCTCGCTCGTCTTCCTCTTCTTGCTTCCCTGGATCGCCTCCCTCTTGTTCCTCTCCTTTCTCCTCTCCCAGGCGCTCTTGCTCGTGATCCTTGCCGTCTTTCGCGCCGCCACCCCGCCCTGCGTCTTCAACCTCTTCTTGTCCTCCTTCTTCACATCCGGCAGCGCATCCAGCAGCCACTTCTGCACGTCCGCCGCCTCGCCCGTCTTGCCTGCCTGCTTTTCGCTCATCGCGATCACGTTCGCCACGCTCTTGACAAAGGGTATGTCCTCCTTGGTGTACAACGTGACCGCAACGCCGCCCTCGCGACCTGCCCGGCCCGTACGTCCCGCGCGGTGCACGTATACGGCCGCGCTTGAGGGAACATCGTAGTTCACAACACCGTTGACGCCGGCAAAGTCGACGCCGCGCGCGAGGACGTCGGTCGTGATGAGGACCCAGATCTCGCCGAGGCGGAAACGCCGCATGATGTCGGCGCGGACGGAGTCTGGCAGGGAGGAGTGCAGGACGGCGATGCGGGAGGAGCCACCTGCCTCGAGGGGGATATCGTATTTCAGCTCCGTGTGCAGGGCCGTGGCGCGGTCGATGGTCTGCGTGAAGACGAGGAACGGTGGGCGGAGAGGTGGACCTGAGCCGCTGCCCGAGGTCGGGTGGAGGAGCTGGCGCAGGGCGAGGAGCTTGCCGGGCTCGGTGGCCGTGTAGGTGAGCTTGTGGGTGAGATTGGGGACTGCTGTGTCCTTGAGGCCGACGACGAGGCGGACAAGCGGCCTGTGAGGGACGTCGCGGGTTTCTGCGTGAGACCGAAGCCGGTCCGTGATGATCGTCTCGATGTTGGACCCCATAGTCGCCGACCAAAAGTCGAGCTGTAGATCTGGGTTTGTGCAGGCCGACCAGATGCCTGTAGTCTGGTCACGGAAGAGCTGGTCCAGAAGCACATCCGCCTCGTCCAGGATGAGAGATCTGACAGATGGGAGGGTCCTCGTCAGTTTCCCCCTGTTCAAGAAGTTGAGCAGCAGCATGGGTGTTGCCACCAGGATATCCGCCTTGGTGGTTGGTCTTGTGGCACCGTCCCCGTCCTCGCTCTCAGGGCCAGAGTCTTCCCCGTCGGTGTCGCCGGAGGATTCTCCCTCACTATCCTCTTCTCCCCTCGGTTCTCCATCTCCTGTGGCGATCCGCATGCCTTTCTTCATCGCCACAACCTTGAGACCAGTACCGATGGTCAGCTTTCGTCCCTCGTTCAGGATCTGGTTGGCAAGCTCTCTGGTCGGGGCAAGGACGATGACTTCCAGCTCGTGCTGCTTGCGGTCCTCGGCACCAGCCCGCCTTCTCATGACCCCGTTGATGGCAGGTATCAGGAAGCTGACCGTCTTGCCGCTTCCCGTCGGCGCAACCGCGATGAAGTCAACAGCCTGTGCAGAGACATCGCTTCCTGTGTTTCTTGCCAGGGCGGTCTTGGGATCTAACAGCAGGGGCAGACTGCTCATCTGCACCTCTGTAGGCTCCTTGTACCCTTGTGCCTCGATGTTGTCCGCCAGCCGGCCCGAGATCCTATATGTAGACCGCAGCTCGCCAAAGGTCCTCAGCGGCTGCGGAAACAGCTGCTTCTTGGCCTGTCTGACCTCCTCGACAACCGTGGCCGTCTTCTTCTTCTTGCTCTTCTTGACCTTTGCCTTCTTCTCCGCCCCGTCCGACAGCAGAGTGAACTTCAGCCTGTGCGAGCGCAGGATCTGCTTGCATTCGTCCTCATCCAGGAGCTGGGCCCTGCTGGCCTCCAACCTGGGCTTCTTGGCGTCGTCTTTGGCCCTGGGCTTGTCCGCCTTCTTCCTGCCCTCGCCCTTCACCTCGTCCTTTGGCGCAAAAAAGTCGATATCACTCAGGTCATCGTCGACTGCCCCGTCTTCCAAATCGTCAGGCCTCTTTCGCTTCGTGCCTCGGTTTTGCCCAACCTCGTCGTGGAAGAGCTGCGCATTGGGCCTGCTGCCGGCGGAGGGGAGTCTTGCGGCGCTGGTTGTAGGGACACCAGCCTTGTTAGACTTCTTGGTCGTGCCGAGAGACAAGACCCTGAGGATGTCCATGGCTGGTCTGCGACAGAAGTGTTGAATGAGGGACCTGTCGCAGAAGGCGGAGGAGGAGGCCGTAGTGGTGGGTGGTGGGCTTGTTGGAAATCCGAAGGTACGATGCAGGCAGATGCAAGGTCGAGAAATTTCTAGGAGAGATTCTTATCGATAAGCAGAGGGCTCGGGGCTCTGAGAAGGGATCTTCCCTGCGCCTGCTCGCCTCTGACAGGCATGTGGGATCCTTCCCTTCACCCCGAGTCACGAGCCCGGCGGCGGCGAACAACATTGACCAAAAGTGCAGTTCCGCATCCAAATACAGCCTCCAGAACAGGTGAATGCGGACCCTCATTACCTCTAATATGTTACTGGAAGCATGGTGTACGAATGGGAAAAGCACAAGGAGACCATTCGCCGTCTTTACGTCGACGAGAACAAACAGGTCGAAGAAATCATCGATTACATGCGCGTGAACCACAGCTTTAAGCCCAGGTATGCTTCGTCTTCTCTGCCTCTGGCCCCGTCATGCATGCTTCTCCGGCGCCGCGACGTCCTGCCCGGCCAAACTGCGCCGGCGTGCCGTATGCCCTGCCGTACAAGTGACCCATCTTGAGGCGCACCGAGGCCCGGCGTCCCGGAGCACAAAAGAATTCATGGTTTTCTCCTGGGCTCGCTGACGTGGTTCTTCTCACAGCAAACGCGCATATGCATCTCAGTTCCGCCGCTGGAACCTCCCCTCCAGGCAGCAGCCCGCACTCAAGAATGAGGCCCTCGTCGCCCGTGTCAGGGAGCTCTGGGAGCGCAACCTGTCGCAGGCGGAGATGCTCCGCGTCCTCAACCTGCAGGACGGCTTCGGGATCAAGTCGCGCGAGCTGAACCGTGTACGTAGCGCGCACAGGTGGCTGCTGCGGACGCCTGCCTCAGACACGAAGCGGGCAGAGCGCGGGGCTGGCGGTCCAACACCCACTCGTGACGTCCTGCACGATGATGATGATGATGATGATGATGATGCTGCTGCTGCTGATGACGATGACGATGACGATGAAGATGACGATGATGAAGCTGACGAGGATCTTCTTGCCGGTGGTGGTGGTGGTGGTGGTGGTGAGGGGCCCGACATGTCTGGTACACCCTCGCAGGTGATGATGACCCAGCGCCGCCTCGAGATGGAGGCCGTATCCGCGCAGCGCTGGGCCACCAGAAAACGGCGGCGGCGCACACGCCAGTACGCAGGTCTCCCTGCAGACCCGCCTGGCCCTCCTCGCTTCCCCTCCGAGACGACCCTGGCAGAGAGCCAGGCGATACTTGGGCTGGACAGGGCCTCTTATGCGGCAGTGCGTGCAAGGTTCCAAGGGATCTGTGAGGCCGCCGGCATCACAAAGAAGACGCTGGCCGGGCCTGAGGCGTGGGAGGGCGCCAAGAGAGAGCTTATAGGCGCCTTTCCGGCCCTGGAGGAGAGCGTGTGGGTGGACAGCGATACTGCCGCGCAGGGGGAGGAGGAGGCTGGCGCTGGATGTCATCTGCTCAGACGTCACGAAGCGGATGCGTGCGGGCGCGGGCGGGGGCGAGAGGAGCGTTGCGCTCGCGGATGCGAAGAACATCCTGGGCCTAAACCCAGCCGAGTCGAGGGAGGTGAGGGCGGGGTTCTATGCCATCCTGAAGCGGGATGGGTTCACGAGCAAGGTGGCGCTGGGCCCGGACCGGTGGCAGGAGCTGAAGCAGAAGTGGATCGACGACAGCGAGATGCTGCGCAGGGTACTGAGCAGGCTGGACGACGCCAAGAGACACGAGATGAGGATCAAGGCCGTGGATGCTATCGCCACAGACGTCATGAAGAGGCTGCGGGACGACCAAAACAGGCGCAGGGGAGGTAGGGAGAAGGAAAAGGACCACCCTGCCGTCGCCATAGAAGACACCAGCTATGACAGCGGGGCCCCTGACATGAGAGAGATGGACGAGAACACCTCTGGATTTGCAGCAGCCCTGCTCGTGCCCGGACAGCAGCAACCCCATGCCCACAGCCACCCACAGCGCATGCTGCCGAGTCACCTCGTCGATCCGCAGATGGGCATGCAGCTACCCATGGAAAACCAGCTGGGCTCTTCCCTTCTCCTGGACCCGAACGCACAGAGCAGCTTCATGGCCCCCAACCAACAGTTCATGCCGGAGCCGGCACCCATGCCCACCGCACCGTCGCCGTACGACAGCTCCCAGGCAGCAGCATACCAGATACCCACGACAAACAGCAATCTTGTGCCCATCTACCTGAGAGAGATCCACCCCGACGGGAGCGAAGGTGCGATCTGGATCGCCTGTCTCACCTCTCCAGCGCCCTCTCTCGAGGAGCTACGCCAGGTCGCCGCGCAGAAGATTCCTGGGTCCGCCTGTGTGGAGGTCATAGGCATGGTGAAGGTGCCTAATGCCATGGGCGGCTCGCAGCTCTTCCCGCTACAGATCCACAACGACGACCAGCTGGGCGCCCATCTCGCGCAGGAAGGTCCACCGATGTTCCATGTACGGCTGTCGTTCTAACACAACCCCGTCTCTGAGGCCCTCCTGCATGTCTTGGCCCAGCATCGCATGCCCTGCCGAACGGCGCTCCTCTTGGGCTGTACTGCAGTGTTGGCCACGACAGCGTCTACGTCTGGTATCTCGCTCTCTGGCTCGTCGGCCTGTGTGTCGAGTTAGTGCATTCCGAATGGGCAGGCTGCAGGATGATGCAGCTGACCTGAATCAATGAGGGCCCCAGCGCCCCCAGAGCAATGTCTCCCAAGAGCACATAATAGAGCATCATGGTCTAGACTGCAACCCTCCTCCTCCTCCAGAGACCTTATGAGAGACGAGCTCAGACTCTCGTCTAGGCTCGTTCACGTTTCGAGGGTTTGATTACCTGCGCTCTGTGGAATACCTCTCATGATGCCTTTCATTGTCCACACCGCGAGAGTTCCACAGGGAATTGTGTGTTGAACTAATGCATCACAATACCGAAAGGGAATTGTCCAATTATGATTATGCTTACAGTATTGCCGAACCCCTCCATTTCCCCACCTCGACCCAGCGCTGGAGGCAACCTTCGCGATGCTGGAGCAGCTTACATCTCCCCTGACCCAACGATACTCCCTTACCCCTCCCTCTAAGTGAGTTTATCCGTCGCGGTTCTATACGATTTTGAGGATCCCGGGCTGCATGAATCAGCCCTGGCTACTGACGAGCAGGGGCGAGCGCAGGTGCCATCACAGAAGAAGCGTTGCATCCAGGCATATGCACAAGATAAGATGTTGATTGCCAATTCGTGGCGCAACCCACGCATTTCTCCGGTGCGATATCCGGTTCACACATCCTCATGACGACACCACTTCTCCTACATCCGAAGACGACCCCTGCCTGTTTCCTGCTTATTCTTCACCCTGCTCTTGAGCTCTGCTGGCACTAGCAGTCCGTGCTCCTGGAAACCTAGAAACGGCGTGGACGGCCTAGATAAGCCTCTTATGCTGGGTACTTCTCCCGTGGTTAAATAGCCGTCCGTCCTCCTCATGGCTCGACGACCTGGGGCCTATCTCCACCCCACGGCTTTCCTCCTCCTCATCCCTCTCTTCGTGTGCTGGGGTGAGCTGAGCAAGATGCTGGGCTCGAGGTTTACGCAGGGGATTGTCACTCTGGCGGCGACAGCGGTCGGGCTGTGCCAGTGCCAGCTCTACTGCCCGAACACCAGCACGGCGATCGACGGGAAACCATTCCCTCCTCTCATCGACGCGACGATTGATGATCTGGTATGGGGCCTGGACACGGGCCTATTCACGAGCGTCGACCTGGTCCACGCATACACGGCTCGGATCCTAGAGGTGAACTCAACCCTGCGGATGGTGACTGAGCTGAACCCGGACGCCCTCAGCATCGCGGCGGCGCTGGATGCAGAACGTGCCTCGGGAGCATCCCGGGGACCGCTGCACGGGATCCCCATCCTGATCAAGAACAACATCGCCACGGATGACAAGATGAACAACACGGCTGGGTCCTACGCCCTGCTGGGCTCCAAGGTCCCGTCCGACTCCACCGTGGCGTCGAAGCTCCGCCAGGCCGGCGCCGTCCTCCTCGGCAAGACGAACCTGTCGCAGTGGGCCAACTACCGGTCGGACAACACCAGCAACGGGTGGTCTGCCTACGGAGGACAGACGGAGGGCGCCTACTTTCCCGGGCAGGACCCGTCCGGCTCCTCGGCCGGGAGCGGTGTGGCCAGCTCCCTAGGCCTGGCGGCGGGCTGTCTGGGCACCGAGACGGACGGCTCGATCCTGTCGCCCTCGAACCAGAACAACCTGGTGGGCATCAAGCCGACGGTGGGCCTCACCTCGCGGTACCTGGTCATCCCCATCTCGGAGCACCAGGACACCGTGGGCCCCATGACCCGGACGGTCAAGGACGCGGCGTACATCCTCTCCGCCATCGCGGGCCGGGACGCCAGTGACAACTACACCTCGGCGATCCCCTTCAACAAGACGCCGAGCTACGCCGACGCGTGCCAGCTGGGCGCGCTGCGCGGGAAGCGGATCGGCGTGCCGCGCAACTACATCGACCTGACGGGAATGGAGTATTACGCCCCCGCCATCACTGTGTTCGATGCCGCGCTGGACGTCCTGCGCGATGCCGGCGCCACGGTCGTAGACGACATCACCCTGCCCGGGTACGACGTGCTCGCGGCGGCCAGCTTCGAAGACGTCGTCCTCGAGGCGGACTTCAACACCGACCTGGCCAGGTACCTATCCGAGCTGGCCGCGAACCCCCACGGCATCAAGACCGTCTCGGACCTGCAGGCCTTCACACAGGGGTCCCCGCTGGAGGACTGGCCGGAGCGGGACACGCTCGTGTGGGAATCCGCCATCGAGCTCGGGTACGGCAACGACTCGCCCCTGTTCTGGTCCAACTACACGGCCGGCCTCTTCTACGCGGGCCCGCTGGGCATCACCGGCGCCCTGCAGAACTTCTCGCTCGACGCGCTGGTCGTCCCCACGCCGTTCTCGCCCTTCCTGCCCGCCCTGCTCGGGGCGCCCGTCGTCACCGTGCCGCTGGGTGCGCTGCCGCCCAACACGACGGTCGTGCTGAACGGGTTCGGGAACCTGAACGCCTCGGCGCCGAACCTGCCGTACGGACTGAGCTTTATGGGGGAGAGGTTTGACGAGTATAACCTGGTCGGGCTAGCGTACGCCTTTGAGCAGAGGACGCTGGTGAGGAACCGCATCGTTCCGTATCTGGAGCCGACGACGGAGCTGGTGGACGTGGTGGGCCAGAGGAAGACGGGGCTGAGGGCGTGATGCGCACGTGCTCCTTTCTGGACAGGTCGATACAAGACCTGAAAGTGCTTTTGATGTAGGCATCTATGCAGCAATTGTGACAGACGTGGTTGCATGTAACCAGGCGGATATAAGTACCTACTACTCTATTATCTCAGCCTGGCCTTCTTGGTGTTGTCCTCAGAAAGAAAGCAAGAAAAGAAAAAATTACAGAATAACTATCTATTGATCTGAGAATAATTTATTTCAGGTATAAAAGCAAGGAACCGTGGTGGTATCTCGCCCCAAAGCCGTGATCATCAACCGAGATAAATTCTAGAGTAGAGTCCGGGTTAGGGTTACTGAGGGCTCACCCGGTTTCTTTCTCAGCCTTGGCCGCTCATCATTAATCAACTTTGAACCCCAAAATCTTCTTCTCTCTCTCACCAGAACACCTCAGACAAAAGAACACTGCTGGTGCTGCTTCTTCTGCTGCCGCCGCCGTCGCTATTATCATAGTCGTCGTCGTCGTCAAACCGGCTTGCCTTCGCTTTATAAGCACTATACAACACAGGCCGCGGCAGATCACGAAGCACAAAAATGCTCCTCAAGCAGTCCAACCCAGAACACGCAATCAGCTCGATCAGCATGGAACCACCGACCCACGACCCGACCATCCCACGCATCGATCCACTAGACGACGTGTTCGGCTCCGAAGACGGCAGCGGCGAGTCGCCCTTCTTCGAGGAGGAGGAGCACGGCGAACACCACCAGCCCGGCATCACGACCAGGCAGGAAACGACCACAACGCCCTCGGCGCACAGCAGCAGCAACAGCCACCCCTCCGACATCCGCCGCCTGCAGCAGGAGCACGCCACAGCCGGCTACCGCGACGGCGTCACCGTCTCCAAGGCAGGCAGCATCCAGGCCGGCTTCGACGAAGGCTTCGGGCTGGGCGCGACTATCGGGCTGACGGTCGGACGGCTGCTCGGGGTGCTAGAGGGGATCGTGGCGGCCCTGGGCGGCGGTGGCGGCGGCGGCGGCGGCGGGCGCTCCCCAGGCGCTGCTTGTGCCGCGGCGGATCTCGAGGTCGCGGGCGGGCTGCTGGCTGATGCGCGGGCGGCGCTGGATGTCAGGAGTGTCTTTAGCGAGGCGTACTGGAACGCGGACGGGACGTGGAAGTATGATGTGGACAAGGAGAGGGCCGAGAACCAGGCCGCGGGAGGAGGAGGAGGAGGAGGAGGAGGAGAGGATATTGTCTTCTCGCATGTTGCGGCGGCGCATCCTCTTGTGCGGAAGTGGAGAGCTGTTGTGGACGAGCAGATGCGGGTGTGGGGGTGGAGGAGCAGCTGCCGTTGCTGCAGCGGGAGGAAGGGGACGGGGAGGAGGGGGCGGCTGCTGCTGAGCCTATGGCTAAGGCCAAGGGAACGACGCAGGTGCAGAGCGGGGCGAAGGCGCCCAGTGCTGCTCTGAGCTGGTGAAGCTGTCCGTGGTGGAGATTGCTCTGGGCTTCGGGCCTGGCCGCTCTCGTCTTGCCGAGATGATTACATGTGTCTGAGGAACTCCTTGGGTGAAACTCCTGCAGCAGGGCGAGCGTTTTATGCTGGACGGCATGGACCTGACCTGGACGCGACAGCCCACGGGCAAGTCACTGGATTTTCAGTGGCTGCGCTGCCCGTGCGGCATCCGCTGTATGCGCAACATCAGGCACAAACTCCGACGATGCTGGGCGGCATCATGAGAGATTTCTACGGCTTGCAGCAACGAGTAAGTGAAACCAAGAAGAAGAAAGAAGCCGACTTATAAATATGGAAAGCATGGCAACTAATCCAGGAGTAATTACAGGTGTCACATGCTGGCGCAAGATTGCAAGCCTGTATTTACACGCTCGAGATTATTGATACATGCGCCAGGCAGAGATGGCGAGGCAATCTGTGCCACAGCTAAGGGTCAGGAGGTGGATGCGGTCCTAGAACAGAGCAACTTACATCCTCAACAGAGATGAGCGAACCAGAACCCAGCCGCCTGTCAACCTTCAGCCTTGGGCCGATAGTCTTGAGCCCGGCCACGCTGGTGCAGTGTCAGCCTCCTGTGTACAGTCTCTCTGGCGGGACCAGACTAGTCACAAATTCACCATATCTTTGTGAAGCATACATGCGATATTTAACCGGTGGTGAGGTCCCGAGATATGGCTCGGCTGGGCATATATTACGTAGATATAAGGAGAGTTAAGGCCAATTAGGGACCGCACAGTACTTGGTCTGCTGAGTCTGCCTTCAGCTTACAGCGAGAGGTCTTTGTCCTCGTCTATGTGCACTGAGCAGCGGGACCGAAGGCGAAAACGAGGTTCGGCCGAAAGACTAATATCATGCCAAGGTGACAATGAAGTCTGTGCAAGAGTTTAATGGATTACTGTTGGTGCAGTATCTGCTCGGGCCTACAACAAAGAAACGAGCGCGGCATATTGGAAGTCTTACTCATTATACTATACATGACACCATGTGCAGGAATATCAAGCCAGGTAGGCCGGGCTGGCGTGCGAGCGATCTCGGGAACAAAGTCACATCGCCCTGGAGATTCTGCCAGCCAGCTCAACCGAGGCGGGCAGCCGCCCATTCCCGATCTGATGTGAGGGAAAATGATCACAGCAGAATGCATGCAGATGGTGCTCACACCTCAGCGAGAAGATGACTGGGATTCACGGCGGCCCCCAGCGGGCGACCAGCAGAAGGACGCGCTCTACAGGCAGTGGGCCAGGGCATCGTGATAATTACGAGGGTTGAAATATTCTTCCTGCACCTCTTATTCTTACCCCTCTGGCGTCTACTTGCTAGTTTCTGTCACCGACGAGGGCGTACAAGTTCATTTTTGGCCGTAGGCACAATACTGTGGACTTTTATAGTGCCAATGTCATCCGATCGTAGTCTTGTCCTTTTGGCACCCGGCCTAGTTCCCTGGGGCCAAAAGGCCAGAACTTGCCACAACTTTAGGTAAACTAGTCATTACAATAAAATGAGAAGGAGGGGGCAAAGGACAAGCAGTCCGAGTCAGACTCCGACATCCGCACGTGACGCGACGCTTGGGGTTGCTACTTGGCCAGCTGCGTAGTGAGATTTCAACTCGATGCTCTAGGATGATTTTCAAGCCAGATCGCGGGCGATATCTCACACACATTCTCAATTGGAGCGCTTGTCGCCTTTCGAGATCGGTGCATGATGATGTTGCATCGCCATACATTCTTCATAATAGTCCGTTACAGAGGATCGTTAGAGGCAAGGAAACGGACGAGAGAGAGGGGGGGGGGAAGACTCCTTCTCTGGTCCGTATACGTAGCCGAAAGAGCAGAACGTCTGTTCCAATTATCTCCCAAGGGCTTGTACTGAAGGAAATGGAACCCATCTGAGCACATTGGTTATCTACAAGTGCTGGAGGCCGGGGGAGGGTTATTTGTGAACAACAATTAATTAGGTGCTGTGAGGGCCTGCTGAGCGAAATACTCTGATGAAGTACTCTACTCATCACACAACCATTCGTGAACTCGCGCCCAACTACGCACACGCTCTCAAAGGCCACAAAGTGTCAACGAGGTGAGTTTCGATAGAGATTGAGGACCAACGAGATACAGAAGAAAACCCAAATCCTGTTATAACTAGAAAATGGCTCCCTCATGGCCGCGGAGCCTGATTGTCATATCTTTGTGATGGCCAGAAATAATACATGGTTCATGACCACCAAGAGAAGATGACAAGACTGAGAGCTACAGTGTGATCAAAAGTGACACAATATCTGTCTAGTAGGAAAAAAAAAGGGGGGGGGTTATGATTCCCAGAATGGTACACACTTGAGCCTGAGATGAATTTAGCCCTTTGCCCCGTACCGTAATTTACTCGTCGTAAGCTCTCGATCTGTACCTGTGCGGTCGACGCCGAGGTCACAACACCCACAAAAGAACACTAGGCATACAAAGGACAGCTCGTGTCATCGCCATTGTCTTCTCCCGCAAGAACAGGTGCCTGGGTCGACCCATTATCTTATGAGGAGGGGGGGGGGGTTTGGTGCTCGGCTGCGGTGGAAATGTCATCTTGAGACCCTAGAGCAATCGTCGAGCCCGGGCTAGACTTTCTATGTGAGGAGAGCAAGAGCCTCTCGACAGGTCGTCACCCAAGATGGTCTATAATTACTGGTTCTGCCTGACCTGAAGCCCACAGACGACCCCTGGTGAGATCCTCCTTGGGTTACGCTCGCAAAGTCATCCGAGGTTCAGCGCTGACAGACGCCTACCTATGTGCCCTGCTGCAGATATTCCTCTCTTGTATGTTTTGTTTTAATTTTAATTTGTTTGGGGGGACGAGGAGAGAGAGAGGGGGGGGGGCCAAAAGAGACACTGGTGGTTGCACCGGAAATAAGCAACGTTGATGTTGCCCACGGGAAAAAAGGGAAAGGGAAGATGCCAGCTCGGAAACCGGAAGAAGGCAGTACGATCTTGGCTACCTTTTTTAGGCTACGTCACTAACCTTGTCGACAACCATATCCCCGGGCGCCGCTGGGCTGTGTTTAGCATAGGCCATGGCCGTCTTGGAGAACAGACTTACTTCGCATCCCGTTAGGTTGGGCTGTCTTTGCCATCAGGCGTTGCGCAACCAGCGCGTGCTTGGTGGCGGCGGTGGTGGTAATAATAATCATAATAAAGTTGATGATGATGAGGAGGAGGGTAAATTATTTCCAAGGACTCTCTCTCATCGAGTCGTGCGGTGACGCATATAGCAAGCAGAGGAGAACAAAAACTTCAAAGAAGAAAAAAAGAAATAAATCATAAAAAAAGTACACAAGCGCTACCTGGACTTTTGGATAGTGGCCTCGAGCGAGTGGGTGGGTGGGTGGGTGGATGGATGGCATTCATACTATGTATATGCACACACACACACACACACACACACACACACACACACACACCTCTCTCTCTACACCTCGCTACCACTGCCAGTGCAGCTTGGACGATGGTTCGAGTTGAGCTCGCCATGTCCGAGCTGGCCTGTGGGGGCTCTTACCCCTCTTCCCTGCAGTGCATGCCTGCCTGAACAAGTTCACCCAATTGGGTGGCCTGTAGGCAGGTCAGGAGGGAGTGCTGACCGCATCCCTTGGCCCGCTGCTTCCTGCAGTGCCAGGTCATGGCCAGGCTAGGCAGGCAGGACCAGTGCTTGCGTTCAGGGCCTCTGAGTCTGCCCAGGTGGCACCTGCAGGAGCTGCTGACGAGAGCAGTAAGACCACCACCACCCCTGCTGGGCTCTCGATAGGGTATGCCTGCCAGGGTACTCAAGGGCCTGCCTGTACTATATGCGTAGCACCACAGCACTCAAAAGTGGGAGGTAGGCGGTAGGGTGCTGACGGCACAGGGGAGAGAAACATTCTAGCATGACACACAGGAGGAGGACCTCTTTCATTCCCGCCGCCCAATCCCCCCCAATTCCCCAACCCAGGGCAGCCAGAGGCCCAAGCCATGACCAGATGAACCCTGGAAAGAAGCTTATTCTTTAAAATAGTCGCTAGACCCGCCTGGAGGACGGTCCTCTCAGTTCAGCCTCAACTCCGCACTCTCGGCTCTCTCTCTCTCTCTCTCTCTCTCTCTCTCTCTCTCCCCCTCCCTCTCTCTTACCCACTCTTCCACCGCCCATCTTCCGGCTTGTCATGCTGTCATCCTATTGATGAGCACCCTGAGCTCGAACAGGTGGCACGAGGCACAGTCTGACATACATACACACACACTTACATACATCTACATGCTGCCCCCACCAGACAAAAAAAAAAGTAGCTTCATGGTCACCTCGCATTCACCTCTTGACGCCACCCTCGGACCTGAGATAAGGTTCGCCCGCTTTCTCTCTCTCTCTCGCTCTCTCTCACACTCTCTCACACACACACACACACACACCTCCCTCCTCCTCTTTTTTATAAACACGTCAACTGAGCCACTCTGCTTGCCCCTCCTCTCGCTGCTGTCACCTGTGAGGTTGTTCTCTACAAGTGATCTATCTGCCTGAGCCTCTATAAGGGCCACACACACCCACACACACCCTCACCTACCTCCTCACCCACTCGCCTCCCTGCACCCACGCCACCAGGATTGATCTGCTGCCTCTGGGCAGAGCGAGCACATCTATCAGCACCATGGTTCCACTGCCATACCAGAGCCCGCTGGTCTATGACCCGTCATGGAGGGCTGCTCCCTTGAACTCAGGCCTGCACGCAGAAGTACAGTCTTCAGGTGAGCATCTTACCTATGCCCCAACTCTCTGATCGGTGACCCACCTGGTTGTCCCTGCCGACCAGACCGCTGACTCCCTCCACAGCTCAGCACCACGCACACCATGACTTCTACGAGAGCCCCTTCCAGAGGGTACAGCTCGGTGCCGGCCTTTCCGAGTCGGCCCTGAACGGCCTCACGCGCGCCCTCGCGCCCATCGACGCCTTCCTCGGCCGCCACCCGTCTGTCCTGCTGCTCACCCGCCTCGCCTGCCTGCTGTCATTCCTGGCCCTGCTGTCCCTCTCGCTGTGGGACCTATATGCCCGGTCGTCGCCGCGGCGGCGGCGGCGGCAGTCCACCCGAGACGAGGAACGGGTGTGCCTAGACAGGCTCTGCCCGGAGAAGGGCGACAGCAACGCCAAGGCCGATCCGAGGACCGCCCTGGTGACGAGGGCCTGCAGCCGGGCTCCCTGTACCGGGTCACCGACGATCTTGTCTTCCTGGTCCCCGACACTGCCGACGCCCAGGTGCCCCGTGGCTGCGGCTTCCTCGTGGCGGTAGAAGACTGAAGTGACCGGGGAGGGCTGCTTGTCGCTGATATTTTTTATTGTTAAATTGTTATTAATGTTGTCTTTTCTTTGGGATATGGTTCGAGCATGCAGATGCGGCTACACGTTATACCCTTGGCACACATTGATCTTTTTTTTTTTTAACGACCATCGAGGAGATTGGACTCTCCATACAAAAAGACGTCTCACAGCCGAGTGAGCGGGAGGAGATGGTCATGAGAGTCTATCTACCCCGCGAGTTGGAACTGCAGACGGGGCTGTAAGGAGGACCACAAGCCCGACGGAACTCCTGAGCGCCGGCATGTCCGACATGAAACGTGACGGCTTGTACAGCAGCCGCTTACGATCGGCCCCTCCGCAACCAACGAAGTCGAGATGATGCGGACCGCATATGAGAGAGAGAGAGGAAGCACGAACTCCAGACCCTGCATGGGTAAAGAATCGAAGGGCCCACCAGAAGGCATCTCATCCGTTGGAGCTTAGAGACCGGAAGACCGAGATCTGGACCGAGGCGCACACTGATTGACGGATCAGTATAACCTGCTGGCAACATCCTTCTGGGGGTGGTGGCCGGCCGGGCTTCTGTCTACACCAGAGCCTGCGATGGACCGGGAATGGCTGGAGAAAGGAGGAGGGAAGATGGAATTAATCTTTGGCCCTGAACTTGAGCAGAGATCGAACCGGGGAGCTCAGCCATACCCCAGCATGTGAAGGGTGTCCTTGTGCTCATCACTCTAGGGGTCATCCTCGGAGGGATAGATGGCCTAGGCCTCCTCTCTCCCTCCCATGTGAAGATTCTGTTGCAAGACACACAAGAGATTAGACATCCTAGGCGAAACTGTACGCATGACACATGGTCTTGTCGGCTTAGGACAGATCATCATTCGTGATCCCTAAATTGAAAAAAAAAAAAATCCCCTGACAAGACTCCCCTGTTTCGTTATTATTATTATTATTATTATTTTAGAAAAAGAAAGAGAGAGAGAGAGAGAGAGAGGATTAAAGAATAGCTACACACAAGTCCCAGGAACCGACATCTCCGCCTCGCCATCAGACTGTCCCGAAACGTCCAATTCCTCCCGGCAGCCGTCGAGAACTTGAAAGACCGTTTGTGACGAATTATGTATCTAGATCCGTACGTAGCAGCTAAATCACAGCAGACAAAAATGTCGTTATAGCGGCTTCTTTTCTCCTCCCCACTCCACCTTCTCCCCCAATGGTGGAACTGTGACTATTCAATCATCTCTGAAACTCATACAAGACCTACTCACTCATTCACTCCTTCACAAACTGGAAGCATATATATATATAAGTATATATATATATGTGTGTGTACCACACTGACTGGCCCCCCTTGCCTCATCCAAACTTCTTCTCAAACCTCTTCAGCATCCCCGTGACGCCCTTCTCGATCCGCCCCGCATTATCCTCCAGCCGGCCCCGGACCTCCTTCTTGGGCGTGTACTTGATCGCCGCCTCGCCCTCGGTCGGCCTGTACGCCTGCTGGTGGATCGCGTACGGGCCTGCCGCTGCCCCCACGTGTCCCTGCTGCTGCTGTGGCGCGTACGAGTAGTTCGAGTACCCGCCCGGCGGAGGCGGCGGCAGGCCCGGGCTCGTGACGGGCGGGGTGGCGTGCTGGGCCGGCGCGTACGGCGGCGCAGGGCTGACGGGGAAGGGCTGTGCGGAGCCGTAGGGGGACTGCAGCGCGGGCGAGGGCATACCGGTGGCCGCAGGCATTGTCGCCGCGCGCATCAGGCCCGGGTGCTGGTACTGCGGCTGGTGTACGCCAAAGCCCTGGGGCGGCATGCCAGGGGTGCCGACGGGAGGCGCGGGAAACGTCGGGGCGCCGGGCGGAGGCTGGAACTGGGGAGGAGCGAAGCCCGGGCTGAGGGGGCCGAGGTTGCCGCCGCCGGGGTGGTGCATGCCGCTGCCGGCGCCGGGGCCCATGAGGCCTGGGGAGAACGGGGTGCCGGCGTCCTGCATGAGGCGGGCCTGGAGCGGGTTCATGACGCCGTCCTCAGGGGGCGGGGTCTTTTCGCGGTGCTGGAGCTGCTCGGGGGCGGCGGGGGCGGCCGGGTTGTAGGCCATAGGGACGAAGCTGCCAGGCGGGGGGAGGGCTGGGGCTGTGGTCATCGCTGTTGTCGCGGTGGCCCGCGGAGACGGCGGAGAGGGGTGGGGGCGCGAAGGATGGCAGGTTTACGCTGCTGCTGCTGCCGCCGCCGCCGCTCTGGTTCGTCGCTGCTGGTGGTGGTGGTGGTGGTGGCGGGAAATCCACGCTGGCGTCGGCGATGGCGACGTTCTCCAGCCTCTGCACGACGGAGCTCACCTCGGCGGGCTGTTGTCGCTGCTGCGGTGGCGCGGGCTCGTCCTGGACGTCGACCTGGTCCGGGGGCAGGACACGCCGGACGCCGCTGACAAAGGAGAGGGCATCCTCGCGGGTCCAGAAGTAGATGTCGAGGGAGTGGAGCTTGTAGTGGTACTTGTTCTCGTTGCGCGGGTCGTAGGTGGGCAGATGCCACTCCTCGTGGCCGTCGACGTCGCCCACCACCAGGTTCACCAGGCACTGCTGCCTGTATGAGTACGTCACGTGGGCCTTGTCGAGGACTGTTGGTTTTCCCGATCCCCTCCATGGGCCAGCTGGTCAGTCCCCCCTCTTGTCACGACCTATGAGGAACAGGGAGGAGGAGGGGGAGAGAGGAAGGGGGGGGGGGAGAGGAGGTGATGGTGCTCACAGCCGTCAAAAGCATCCTGCTCCTCCGTCCCGGGCTGGTTGGCGACCTCAATGCGCGCCCGCCTCTCGTTTGCGTTCTCGAACAGGTAAACGTAGGAGCCCTTGTCGAAGCGGTGGTGTGGTGGGCTGGCGTTCGGCGGGCCATAGAAGTAGTGAACATCGCCGAACCTTTTATTTTTTTCCCCACCCACCCAGCCGGCGCAGGAGGACCTTGTCAGCGTGCTCTATCCCACGAGGTCTGAATCCACTGCGAGCTTCTTCTTTTTCCCCCCTTTCTCTTGTCGTCGTGCTTACAGCGTAGCCACGTTCTCCTCACCTGGCCTGACAGCCATGATCACGGACGCAACAACAGCCCGATGTCTTTAGAGGGCTCTCTACACCTGGGAGCAGATCTCCAGAGACGATAAGAACGGAGTCGCAGAGAAGAAGAAAAAGAAAAGAGGAGGGGCAGAGGAGAAGAGAGAGGGACAGACAAGAGATTGAGAGCACAGGCACACACATGAGGGGATCTCACGGGGAGGATCGCGATGCAGCTCGCACCTTCGGCTCAACCAACCTTTTTATGTAGAAGCCCAATCCCCCCCCCCCCTCCCTCAACGTCACCTCCGCACAATACAACCCCGGCACTGCCGCAGTCCAGTTTCTTCCAACCAGCGTCCACCTCGCCCTGCCACCGCATCGTGCTGCCGCTGGGCGCTTAGCAGCCCAGTCGTCTGTCGAGTGTCTCTCTGCAAGGGCCTGTAGTGGGGTGGGGCTTCCACTGATGTACCGCACCACCGCCTGCAATATGGTAGAGTACATAGCCCAGGATACCACACTACTATGTATGTACTGCCGCTACAGTGCTACGGTACGTACCCTGTGCTTGAGCACAGCCATCCTTGTCACTGGTCCGTGCTCTGCCCGAGAGACTCTCTTGGAAATTTCCACCACTCTTTGCGGGAAACCATAGCAGTCGTCAACTGCCCCTCGACCCGTGGTGCGCCCTCACCAGAGCGAAACGCCAGCATTGTACAGCAAGAAGAAGGCCGAGGAGGTCAGTGCTGAACCTGCGAGAGCAAAAAGACAAGATCAAACCTCTCACCCTCGACCCATCCATCACACACAAGACGAAACAAGCCCGGCTGCCATCGACGAAGAAACATCTCGAGCGAGGCCGACCAATATCTTCTCTTGCTCCCACCAGGGCGAACAGAGGCCAAATAAAAAAAAAAAGAAAAAAAAAAAGAGAGAGAAGCGGACCTCTCGCCGCCCACCATGCCCATCGCAAACGTGGTCAACGCCTGCGCCCACCTCCAGAACGCCTCCCGCGCCCGCCTGGGCCTGACCTCCCTCCCCAACACAAAACAGAACCTCCTCCTCTCCCTCGCCCTCCACCGCTCCGGCCTCATCTCCACCGTCGTCCGCGGCGGGCCCCAGCCCCCGACCCAGAAACCCTCCTCACGGCCGCCGGGGGGCCCCGCAGCCGTCACCTCCTACGAGCCCGTGACGACCCACAACGTGGCCACCCGGCGCCTGTGGCTGGGCCTCAAGTACATGGACGGCGAGCCGGTCATGCGCAACGTGAGCGCTGTGACGAAGCCGAAGCGGCCCATCACCCAGAAGCTCGTCGGCCTGCGGCGCATCGCCAGGGGGTTCGAGAGCGGGTATGTCGGCGGGCTCAAGATTGGGGAGTGTATGTTTGTCGCGACCGACAGCGGTGTGCTGGAGATCAGGGAGGCGCTGGATAAGAAGGTCGGCGGGCTGATATTGTGTCGCGTGAGCCCTTACTGAGAGGGGCTTTGGATTGGAAAAAGCCAGGGGCGGGCGTGCGCGCGCTGTAAAGGACCTGTTGACGTCCGGCTGCATTTCTCTTGAGACCGAGGGGGCAGAGATCACGCATGGGCGCAAGGCGTTCTGGAAGACCTGCTCCGGGCTGGACACACACCTCGAATGTCTCCTGCTCTGAAGAAGAGGAAGAGTTCCGCCAGCTAAGAGGGACTGCGGGCGAGGAGATGACATGGCGTTGGGCTGAGCTACCCACCAGGTCGGCTCAGGAGACCACCGTATCGTGCGGTGGCAATCGGATCTAGTCACAACATCATCACCTGCACCTCTTTCGCCTAGTAGATATGGTATACCCAGAGATAGAACGCGTAAAGACGCAAATCTTCAATTCTTCCAATATAGGGGGAAAAAAAAGACTATCAAGAAGTGGATTTCAGGTAAGAGCGCTCCATTACTCGTTGCAGATTTCGTAGGACGCGTGTGGTTTGGTCCATTCTGTCCAGAGCTATGTACAAGCGAGGTCTACTCTACCCGCATGTTCCCAGCCTTGTTCCTCAAACGCCCAACGAGCCGTAGGACAGTAAGACCGGTCGAAACTCCTGAGGTATCATGTGTGGCGGGGAAAAGAAAGGGGGGAAAAAAAGAGAAGAAAAAAAAAAGAACCTGGGCCCTCCCTACGTAGACAGGACACCCATCATGTAATGTAGGTGTCCAGAACAGAACAAAATTCATCCAGGGAGAGACGGCTGCAATACCGCGCAGCGTCCCTCGCCTTTACAACTCCTTTTCCTCATGCTGCGCGTCGGTCGCCGGCTGTCGAGATCCCTCGGCTCCAGCTCCGGCATCAGGATTTCCGCTAGAAACCTGCCCATCCGTCTTCTCTTGCTCGTGGATACCATTAGCCTGGGGTGCATCCGTCTTTTCCGCCCCAGGGTTCATGAATGCTGCGAACAGCGCGTCCGACGCCTTCGGAGCGCCTCCCGTCTTCTCGGACGATTCTAAATCAGGGTCCTCCTGCTCAGATGTCTTGAGCACGTCGCTCTCAGACGTCTCTGGGGCATCGTCCTTTTCCGGGGGAGACTCAGGCCTGGTGGATGTCGGGGCCTCGACCTTCTCTTCCGATATCTTTTGGGGCGCATTCGCCTTCGTCCTCTTGGCGACAGTAATCGACTCCTCTGCGATGGCAGTCTTCGATATCTTCCTCGTGAGTTCTCTGGCCGAGAACGGTTCGTCCTTCCTGCTGGCCTCGGGTGTCGCTGCGGCAGAGGTCGTTGCGGAGACCGGCTTGGAGACGACCCTCCTGGCTGGCCCTGTCTTTGCGCTCGGTGGCTTCTTGGCCGCCGTAGATACCTTTCGAGGCGGCGTCGTAGGCACCTGCACCTTCTCGGCGACCTTGCTGGCGCTGGCTTGTGTGGGGCGCGTCATTCTTGCCAGGAAGCTCTCGTCAGGTGCCCTGACCTCTCTCTTGGGGACAGGATGGTCCTTGGCCGTCTGCTTTGGAGGAGGCCCGATGCTGGGCCGTTGGCGGGCGGCCACCGAGGCTGACCTCTTGACCGCCTTTCCGTTCGGAGCCATCGCTGTCCGGCTTTGAGGCCGATTCGCGTGTGCGGGAGGCGGGCCGGCATTCTTGGTTTTTTGTCCCGACGCGGCTGTGTGCGTGACAAGCGAAGCAGGAAGCTTCACCGGTCGGGTTGGGGACTTCGGGCGAGGTTTCACAAATCCGGGAGACACCGTAGAGGGCGTCTTCTTCTCGGGGGCTGCCTTCTCGGGAGGCGGGGTAGCAGATCGTTTCGGGGCTGCCTGGGGTGCTTTTGCGGCAGTCTTGGGTTGGGACGAGGACGATGGTGACCTCAGCACAGGTGTCGCTGCCGGCTTCAGCGTCCTCGCCTTGTTGTCGGCTCCGTTCAGAGCCGGGGTGAGGGTGGCACCCCCACCGGCACTGCCACCGGAGCTGCCGCTGTTACCGCTGAGGTCGCCTTTGCCCCCAGCGCCTTTCTCCTGAGCCTGGCCAGGAACAGGTGGAACCGGACCCTCCTGCGCAGCCTGACCGCGGCTCCCGCCACCGGCACCTTTGGCGGCTTCGCCCCGAGGAGCTTTCTTGATCTGGGCCGGCTCCGCAAGCCCTTCTTGCTTGCCGCTGAAAGGTCCGGCTGGTCCGGAAGGAGTGGTGAACGCCCTGGGGGCGGTGGTGTTCTGGGAGGCAGGCCCGGCAGGTGGCTTGGGGGGGCTGGAACCGGCGATGGAGAGGGCAGAGGCTGCGGGACCGGAGAGGGGTGGCCTGGCAGATGATGAGGAAGATGCAGAGGGCTCCGCGGCGGCTGGGGCAGGTGTAGGTCCGGTGTCTTGCGCCGAGGAAGGGGGAGATGGCGGAGCTCCCGGCGCCCCGGTTGAGCTCTGATCGGGTGCTGTCTGGGCTTGAGACATTGGTCCTCGTGTGGTCTTGGAGGATGGAGGATGCCGTCTCGGGGTCGCCGCTGAGTTTCCGTGCAGAGATGTTGGAATCCCCGCTGGCCTGTCGTGCGAGGCCTATGCGGCCGTCCTTCTCGATGGCAACGAAGCTCGTACGGACTTTGGAAAGGGGCCGAGGGGAATCACTCGCATCTGCAGAACGGGGGGAGAGAGAAGAAGAAAAAGGACGAGTTAGCAATGTTCTGTAAAGGCTAGCCGGTAGACTTGTTTGTGTAGAAGTGTGTATCCTTAGGTCTTGTCGAAGTTGTGCTTGGTATGAACGCGGTGGTGGCGGGGCTGGGTGAGGGAGGAGACAAGACGACAACAAAACATACTTGACCTCACAGAGGAGACACCACCCGGACTGCGTCCCCTCTCATCCATGGCGCCTTCCTCCTTCTTGGCCATCTGCTCCATCATCTTGATCCTATCTCTGACACTCATCTTGGCTAGACTGGGGAAGGAATGACTTGAAGAAGCAAAGTAAACAAAAAAGACCCAAGATCGGCAAGCAAGGCCGGAGAAGAAGGGCTAGCAGGCCTCAGCAGGGGCTGCTGGTCCAGGCTGGGGACCTCAAGCAATAGAAGAGAGAACGAGAGAGAAGAAAGCAATGCAGGCAAAGATCAACAGCGCGCAGCAGTGACAAGAAACAGGGGGGGAGGGGGTATCTGAAGTTGAAAGTGTGCAGAGGTGTCAGGAACAGTCGAGACAGAGAGGGAGAGAGAGAGAGAGAGAGCCTGTCGCAACAAGGAGTGTGGTGTGTGGTGGTGGCTGTGGTGGTGTGTGGACTATGGTTTTGCGGATTGAGTGTCTGGGGCCATCACCCAATCCCCGTGCGCATGTGCCAGGTTGAACCCCCCCTTTTTTTTTTCCCCTTCTCCCGTCTTGTCCTGCTGGTTGTCACTCTCGGAGCGTGTGAAGAGGGGGCAAGGACAGGAGGGGAGAGAGCTCCTGAGCTTAGCGCGACTCAGCAGGTCAAAAGCTCTCCAGACGCGTCTGCCAAGTTATGTAACTCTAGTGCGCCCCTTGGCCTGCAGGAGACATGCATGCAGGTGCAGGATCTGCAGCTGCCGATCGTGGGTTAGGTAGGGGTAGAAGGCAGTGGTGATGGTGCTGATGATAATGGTGGCGGCGGTGGTGGTGAGGAGGAGGAGGAGGCTGCCTAGAGGGAGGCCATAGTCGGGGAGTGATGATCTGATCCAGAGAAAGAGAGAGAGTGTGTGTTGTGCGGGCACACACAGCGAGTGGTACTTGCATTTTATGACTATGGAGTTTGAGGACATGAAGCAAAATGACAGGAGGGGCAAGGTGGTGGTCCACCCTGGGTAGGGTCCTGAAGTACTATGGGGTAGGCCTGTTTGACAAATATTACAGGGTGGGTTCACCTGCCGCTGCCCTTCTTGTCCCCAAGGATGGATGTAGAGAGAAGGGACCTGGTTCATTTAATTCACTATACAATGAGTACGGCAATCCATCTACACCATGTACATACATACTTAAATAGCTATGTAGTACCGCTGCGGACATGTGGGCTCTGCAAGCAGCAGCTGCAGTACTGGCCCACCCAAGTAATACACACCAAGATTGACCGATTTCTTTACTTGTTTGTCTTTTCCACAGAGAGCCCAGGGGCCAATGCAGTCCATGTCAGGCCAGACACCAGGCCCTGCGTACTGCCCAGAGACATACTATAGGATACATACATAGCATTTCAGGTCCAGCCAATGCTAATGATTCCGAGGAATAAACAAGTACCACCAACAGCATAACAGTACTGTACAGCTCAGGAGCCACCACCGATTAGCCTAACCTAGCAGGGTAACTTGCTCTAAACCACTGATCCCTGAGCCTGCGGTCCGACCCCGGACCTGTTCCGACCGCGGGAGCCCCACGTTGAAGAAGTTCTGGTGATGTGATCTTCTCTTTCTGGAGAAGGGCTGCTGGGTACTTGTTCAATTCTTTTTTTTTCTTTTCTTTCTCTCGCTCTCCCAAGGCAGCAACTCTCTCCTGACCCTTCCTACGCAGTCCTAACGGCCAATTGACCCCCAAGATGGCTGCCAGAACACTCAGGATCGGTACGAAAAGCCCCCTCCCCCTCCCCCTCCCCCCTAAAAAAGGAACACGCACATCCTTCAACACTCTAGACTTTCTAAGCTGTCGCTGTGAACATGAACATGAATACTACCCTAGGCTGATCATCTCGCACGAACAAACAGGCCTCATCCCCGGAGACGGTATCGGCAAGGAGGTCATCCCCGCCGGCCGGCGCCTCCTCGAGTCCCTCCCGCCGTCCCTGGGCCTCTCCTTCTCCTTCGTCGACCTCGAGGCCGGCTTCGAGACCTTTGAGCGCACCGGCACCGCCCTCCCCCAGCGCACCGTCGACACCCTCAAGGCCGAGTGCGACGGTGCCCTCTTCGGGGCCGTGCAGTCGCCCTCCAAGGCCGTCAAGGGCTACTCGTCGCCCATCGTCGCCCTGCGCAAGAAGCTCGACCTCTACGCCAACGTCCGCCCCGTCAAGGGCGTCGCCACCAGCCTGTTCCGCCAGCAGGCCGTCGACATGGTCATCGTGCGCGAGAACACAGAGGACCTCTACGTCAAGGAGGAGAACACCCGCCCGGACGGCCCGGACGGCCGCCCCGTCGCCGAGGCCGTCAAGCGCATCACCGGCCGCGCCAGCTACCGCATCGCCGAGATGGCCGGCCGCATCGCCGAGCGCAGGCAGAAGATGCGCGACGCGGGCGCCGACAGCATCCACGCCCGGCCCATGGTCACCGTCGTGCACAAGTCCAACGTCCTGTCGCAGACCGACGGCCTGTTCCGCACCACCGCCCGCGAGGCCCTCGCCGCCGCCACCCCTGCCGTCGCCGTCGAGGAGCAGATCGTCGACAGCATGGCCCTCAAGCTCGTCCAGCAGCCCGAGTACTACGACGTCGTCGTCGCCCCCAACCTGTACGGCGACATCCTGTCCGACCAGGGCGCCGGCCTGCTGGGCTCCCTCGGCCTGATCCCCAGCGCCAACGTCGGCGAGTCCTTTGCCATCGGCGAGCCCGTCCACGGCAGCGCCCCAGACATTGTGGGCCAGGGCAAGGCGAACCCCATCGCCACCATGAGGAGCGTCGGTGTCATGCTCGAGTTTATGGACCTCGAGCAGGCCGCCGCCAGGATCTATGCCGCTGTGGACGCCACCCTCGCCGCGGGTATCGTGACTCCCGACCTGGGCGGCAGGTACACCACGACCGAGGTTGTTGAGGATGTGCTGAAGAGGCTGTAAGATCTCGCCCTGCGCGGGTTGTTTGTTGTGTAGGACCGATAGACAGATAAAGCTTGGGGCCTGGGGTGGTAGGAAAAGGGGGGGGGTGGGGGTTTCGAAAAATCTGGATATCAAAAAGTTCATGAGCAGGGATTTCCTGCAGATTTCCTGACCTCTCTGCATCTGCTTGATTTTTATGCGGTGTCACTGCAAAGTAGAGAGTACTTCATAACGGCTCGGCGTCAATCAAGAAAATCACTATTGGTCTGCAGATCTTCAATGAGTGAGGATTGGTTCTTGTCCAATTTTCTCTTCTACCCTCGTCCAGCTTTGTACACACAATTGCGGTTCACGACCGCTCTCCCCCGACTAGTCTTCTTCTCCCAGTACTCCCCTATCCTTTTTTGCCCCTTCCTTCTCTTCTTCTTCTAGTCTTCGCCGCCAATTTTTTTCTATGGTAGAATACAGATGCAGCGCGCCAGTATATATGTCCAGGCGCACACTTGTTCGTATTGTACATGTCTACAAGATTGTCTCTATAACTTGTTTTCCGCAGGAGGATCACCAGCGGCCTGCAGAGCCGGGCTGCCCAGGGCCCAAGAGCCTCGCTCGCCGCTCTCAAGCGCGAGCCTGCTATTTGGCGAACTTCTCCTTCTCATACTTGGCGATGAGTTCCTTCCTGTAGTCTGGGGGTCAGCATCTGTCCAGAGGGCTCTGGATATTGCCCTGGATGGGGGTTGATGACTTACTGCAGCTGCGGCGGTGCCGCCGCGTAGTGGCTGAACTCCATGCTGAACTCTCCCTTGCCCTGTGTCGCGGCCCGCAGGTGCGAGCTGAAGCCGAACATGGCGTTGAGCGAGCAGTCGGCAATGAGCGTAAAGTCCTCAGGGCCGATCTCGGTGTCCAGGATGGTGCCCCGCTTGTTCATCAGCATGATGATGTTCCCCTGGAACTCGTTGGGCGCCGTGATGGTCGTCTTCATCAGCGGCTCGAGCACCGTGCCGCCGGCTTCCTTGAAGGCCTTGCGGAAGGCCGCCTGCGTGGCCATCTGGAAGGCATAATCCGACGAGTCCGTCACGTGCGTTGCGCCGTCGTTGACGACGAGCTTGCAGCCGATGACCTTGTGGCCCAGCAGGGGGCCCTTCTCGCAGCCCAGCTCGAAGCCCTTGCCGCAGGCCGACAGGAACTTGTCGGGGATGGTACCGCCCACGACTTGGGACTCGTAGTGGTTCTTCTCCGCCTCCTCGGTGTACGGCTCGATGAAGCCCATCACGCGGGCGAAGTCGCCAGGGCCGCCGGTCTGCTTCTTGAGGAGGTAGTCGAAGTCGGCGTGGCGGGTGATGGTCTCGCGGTAGGCCACGCGGGGTTGGCCGGTCTCGCAGTCGACCTTGTACTCGCGGCGCAGGCGCTCGACGTAGACCTCCAGGTGCAGCTCGCCCATACCGGAGATGATGGTCTCCTCGGACTCCTCGTCCACGGTCAGCCGGAAGGTGGGATCCTCGCGCTGGAACCGGTTCATGGCCTTGGAGAAGGGATCCGCGTCGCTGCTGCGCTTGGGCTTGATGGACAGCGACATGACGGCGTCGGGGACGTACATGGAGCTCATCGTGTAGGGGAGGTTTCCGTCGGTAAAGGTATCTCCAGAGGCGCAGTCGACACCGAAGACGGCGCAGATCTCGCCAGCGCCGATCTCAGACACATCCTCCATGTCGTTGGAGTGCATGCGGACGATGCGGGGAATGCGGACCTTCTTGCCGGTGCGGGAGTTGAACAGGTAGCTGCCCTTCTTGAGGGCGCCCTGGTACACGCGGATGTAGGTGAGCTGGCCGTAGGGGTTCTCCTCGAGCTTGAAGGCCAGGCCCACGAAGGGGAGCGCGTTGTACGGCACGAGCTGGACAGGCTTCTCCTTCTGCGAGCGGTCGAGAGCCATGTTCTCGACGTCGGCGGGGTTCGGCAGGAAGTCACAGACGGCGTCAAGCATCGGCTGCACGGACTTGTCGCCCAGCGCGGTGCCCATCAGGACGGGGGTGAACTTGAGATTGATGGTGGCACGGCGGATGGCGGCCTTGATCTGCTCGGGCGTGGGGGTCCTCTCGTCGAGGAAGATCTCGGCGATCTCGTCGTCGACGTCGGCAAGCTTCTCGATGAGCTCCTGGCGCTTCTGCTGGGCAAGCTCCTTGAGATCCTCAGGGATCTGGTCGGAGATCTTGAGCTGGACGCCTCGGTGACCGTCGTTCCGGATAGCACGCATGTTGATCAGGTCGACCACACCCTCAAACTCCTTCTCGGAGCCGATGGGGATCTGGATGGCAGCAGCAGGGAACCTAAGCTTGGAGTTGATCTGCTCAACCGCCTTGAAGGGGTTGGCACCCATACGATCCATCTTGTTGACAAAGCTGATCCGGGGGACGTTGTACCGCTTCATCTGCCGGTCGACTGTGATGGTCTGACTCTGGACGCCAGAGACGGCGCAGAGGATCATGACAGCACCGTCCAGGACTCGCAGTGCACGCTCGACCTCGATTGTGAAGTCGACGTGGCCGGGTGTATCGATCAGGTTGATGTGGTAGGTCTCGTCTTTTCCGTCTTCCTTCTTGACCCAGTCGCAGAATGTTGCAGCAGACTGGATGGTGATTCCTCGTTCGCGTTCCAGTTCCATAGAGTCCATCTTTGCGCCGACGCTGTCACGGCCTCGAACCTCGTGAATCGACTTGATCCTGCCGGTGTAGAAGAGGACTCGTTCCGTACATGTCGTTTTGCCGCTGTCGATGTGTGCCTGTGCCAATCAGCCTCCGCCTCGCGTACAATTACGACCCAGTATGTTTCTCTTACCGCAATACCAATGTTCCGAACCATAGATAGGCGTTTCTTCTCTTCAGAGCTCATGCGCTCCCTGACGACCTCGGGGGACAGGTTCGCGGCATCTTTCGCGGCCTTGAGACTATAGCACAGCAGAGGAAGGAGAAAAAACATCAGCCAATTGATGGAGAGCATCAAGCAGAAGTGAGACAGTAGACATACGCTTCCTGGGCGGCGTTGAGAGCAGCGCCCTTCTTGGAAGTCTGGCTGAAGGCTCTCTTCGCGCATTCGAACTGAATCGGCTGTTGCCATTTTCGCGACGCCTCCGAGCTCGTCGGGAGGCAGCTCAGGCTCAGCAACCTCGCTCCAGGGCCCGAGCTGAAGATGCGACCGTCGCCCAGGGCGGCCACGGCTCTAGACGCCCTCATCTTCACGGATTCATGGGAGAAAGGTGGTGGAGAGGGGAGGGAGTGTCGTGCGAGAGAGTATGGCGCGCTCGTATATTTCTTGGGCGACCCGAATAATTTTTTGGGCCGTCGGCAGGCAAGCTGCTGCAGGGCTATCCATGTCACTGTTGATTGGCGCTGGTCATCGCAGTTGACTCGACCCCTGTTGGCTTTCCTGTAGTGTTACTAAGTACGTACGAATATAAAACCACAGTAGCACCAGATGCACCAGACATAGTACTGCATCTGCCTCTCGAGTCCCAGGGCCCATTATATCTACCCGAGCATAAATCTACCTCGTTAACGGGACCTCGATTTCCTGGACCTCTTTTCTCTCCCTCTCAACTAGTCCTTAGCAGATCCGACACACTTGCAGCAGTCAGGGTGCCTCGAGAAATATAGGAGTGAGCTATCAGGTCGATCGATATTGGCGGTATAACGGGCTGTCGGAGGGTCACCATTATGACGCGCAGCCTCTATGTCCTGAGGCTCTCGGTCTGATTACTGGTAGGTATGCAGATGGCGGAGAAGTCCCAAATAATATGTCCATCCGACTAAAGCCTATCCAACCGATGGAGAGTCTAATAAGCTCTACTTCTTCTGACTCCTGGACGCCATAAAATGCTCGGTTGATTCGGGCCATTTGCAGGAGAAAAAGAAGAAAAAAAGGAAAAAGAAGAAGAAGGGGTATCTATCTGTTCATGTATAAAACTACAACCCAAGCCCTCACAGGAGCAAAACGGCTCCTCCCGCAACGGCCCCGGCCAGCACGATACTGGACAGCCCGAGACCACCAGAGACACGCGCCACACTGGCATCGCTGGTTCCGTTTGAGAAGCCTGCCTCGGCCGCGAACGCTGGCTCCGTGGCTGTGGCCGTGCTCGTAGCGAAGCTCTGGTTCGGAGCGAGGGTGGCTGACGGGATGACAGCGCCATGGCTCACGAAGGTCACAATGTTGGACCCTGTCGCGTTGAAGTCGGTCGGTGCAATGCCGATCTCGTTGTTGATCAGGTCATACACCACGTAGGCGCTGCGCAAGAACGTGTCGCCGAGGAGATAGGTGCCTGTGGTGTTCTGGATCCCAAACTCGCATACGTCTTCGCCCTCGTATTCTCCAGACGTGAAGGTCAGTGCCGGCCCCTCGAGAACAATATCCAGTACGAGCTCGTCCATCTGGACTTTCACCGTCGGCCCTGCAAGGGTGAATGAGAAGTAGCCCGTGCTCTTCTGCATCCTACAGGGGATGACCGCCAGCCCTATCGATGCGCTGTAGACTGCGCCCACTTCTTCCCAGATCTCCTGCGCCATGTCCTGGGGCAGGTAGCTGAGGGTCGTGCCCGAATCGAGCACGACCTGGACGGGCAGGTCGGCCGATGTCAGCTGGTCGATACCGCTAGAGCTGGTAGCATACACCGACGTGAGCTCCACGATGAAGGAGTCATACTGGCCCGTCACGCCATCCTCGAGGATGGGAATTCTCGTCAGGTCGCCCACATACTTCTGTGTATCTACGGCGCCGAACAGGATACTTCCTGTGCTCGCATCGAGATCGTTCAGCCATAAGCTGTATGCGTTTGTCGCGATCAGGCCCTGGCTCACCATCAACGCCGGCAGGTTCGCGTATTCCGCCGAGAGTGACTCCTCGGTGGTGATAATGGCTTCGTTGGCGATGTATCCCACACCGACAAGCCCGTACGGGATGGTCGTCTCCTTGCCCAGCCCCATGGTCATATTCGACACAGTTGCGTCTGCGATGCTGAGAACGTCCGTGAAGTAGTCTCCCTTTGAGTAACTTCCGTCCACATAAGCGATCTCAAATTCGCCCGTGCCAAAGTCATCGTACGTTGACGATTTCTGAGGGTTGACTGCCAGTCAGGGGTCAGCTAACACCCGAGCATGATCACGAGGACAGCCCGTCCACCTACAGGTGCCAAGTGAGCATGCCTCCTCTTCACACACGCTCGCCTCGTTCCACGGTATCCAGATGTCACTGGACCCTGTGTCGAGCTGCAATACAACATCCTGACCAGGCGTCCCCACAGTGCAAGTCGCAAAGTATCCGCCTCTAGCGATCGAATTGTCGATAATCTCCTGTTGGTACCCAGTCGTCCGTCTTCCTAACGTGGTTTTTTGTGGGTGTCTCTTGTATATGTCCCACTGCACAGCGCCTGCAGCGTGGGCTATCGGAGCCAGCAATCCCGCAGCGGCAGCAATAGCCGAGAAGACTGGCGGTTCCCTCGCCCTCATCCTCCCCTTGCTGCCAGCGTCAGGCTGCCGTTGGAGTGAAGCCGCGCGAGGATCGTCAAGTGACCGCGCAAAGATTTGTTTTTATAAAAATAAAGAAAAATCTTAAGAAGTCGAAGATCGCAACGACAGTACGACTCAAAGAGGAATACAACCCAAGTTCAGATGAGTCGACATGAAACGCCTAAGCCAGAGAGGCCAGATGAACGTACAGGCTTTGGTAAGGCCCGGGCAGCAAATGAAGTGCGGAGCCTTGGTGAGAGCTCAGCTCCACAGGTCTCTCTGTAATCGCAACAGCGAAGGCTGTATAAAGAAAGTGAGGAAATCCAAAATGATCCAAGGAGTGGCCAAGTGAACGGCGGCCCTTCCAAAACAGGCGCCAAGATGAATGCAAAGCGAAGAAGAGCGCCGTAGGCTTGTTCAGGAGGTCGTGCGTGCTGCTGCGATCGAGCCGACATTGGCAATCATCCTATCTGGGGAGGCATGGGTGCGTTACTGAATGAAACCCAGCTAGAACCCTAGTGCAAGGAGATTTCATGATCCCTCCACAGGGGGGCTCGGGTCGTCACTCCCAGCTTCGACCAGTTTGTGGGATCTTTGGCAGTCCCACAGTTTTTTGGTCATTTCATGGGAGGCAAGCTCGACGTCTTTTCTGCAGGCACCGTCGTTCGTACTGTTCATCAACGGCTTCTCGAGTCGCACCGGCGTGTTGGCCTGGTGCTTGCCCTAGTGTTGCAACCCAAGTCTTGTGAGGGAAATCTGTTGTGTTTCGACGCACAGTACCTTTCCTATTGTGTTTGTGCTGAGGCTAGGTCACCGACAAGGTAAGTATTCTCGACGGCAAGTCTTGCAGCCTACAGAACTTTTTAAGGCGACAGGTATTTGTTCACGTAGGTCCCGAGCTTGACTAACGCCTCCTTCAGCACTGCTGTCTCGCTCACATATCCGATGCGGACGTAGCCCTTGAAGTCCTTGCCGTGGCCGAAGCACTTGGCACCTGGCAGGAACATGGCCTTTGTCTTTTCGAGCACGTCCAGAGAGAATGCCTCGTCGTCCACCGGCTCCCCCACGTTCGTAAATTGGATGAATGCCGTCGTGCCAGCTGTCGGCTTGACCCAGCTGCACACGTCTCTGTGTTCCTGCACGAACTTGGCCAACAGCTCGAGGTTCGTCCTCGCCATCTTCAGGTTGCGCTCGATCAGGCTCGGCCTGACGGCATCCGACAGCGCATAGCTGGCGACCTGGTCGTCCAGGTAGGACACGGAGATGGTGGTGTAGTCTCGTGCCTGCGCCACGGCCTCGATGATGCTCTTATCCCTAGAAGCGATCCAGCCGAGGCGGATGCCTGCGAGTGCCCAGGCCTTGGACATGGAGCTGGTCGATATGGCCTTGTCGTAGCCAAATGAGAGAATCGAAGGCGGCACGTCCACTCCGTCGGGTAGGCTGTGGAAAGGGGGCGGTAGACCTCATCGCATAGAACGATAATGTCGCGAGCCTTTGCAAACTCGACAATAGAGGCCAGCACGGCCCCAGGGATGGTCGAGCCACTCGGATTGTTCGGGTTGTTGATGATGATCATTCTTGTGTTGCTTCGCACGAGCGAGTCCAGCTCGCTGGCATCAGGAACATAGCCGTCTTCCTTCTTCAGCCTCCACAGTGACACCTCGGCACCCAGACTTCGCGGCACGCCGTAGAGCTGCTGGTACGCAGGATACACACAGATGACATGGTCCTGCGGCCCGATCAGGGTGTAATATAGCAGGAAATTTGCGACAATGGCTCCCTGTGTGATCAAGATGCTGCTGGCCGAGAGGGGCTCGGGGCCATCCTCCTCTGTGTATAGAGCAGCCACCCGCTGCCGGAGGGCATCCGACCCCCGGATGGCGCCGTAGGTGAGCTTCTTTGACAGGTTCAGAGGGCTGACGCCGGCCTTGTCAGTCGAGAGGGCCTGGAGGTCCTCGACGGAGACTGAAGCGCAACACGTCTCGGCTATGTTAAGGACACCCGGTGTATTCTCGTACCTTCAGCAGACTCTGGTCAGAAGAGGTAGTGACAACTTTTGGGGTCAGGTGGAACTGCCTACTCGTCCATCCACTGCTCCACCGCAAACGGCTCGATCTTAACCATCTTGGCTGTGGGGAGAAGGACTTCGAAGAGATTGGTTCCGAGATTGGCGTTGTAATGTCTAAAGAAGGCGGCGGGATGAAGATCATCTTATACAACAAGCCTATCCGCCTGTCTGCGCGCACTAGCGCACGCCCGCGCCCAGCGTGGACGCGATTGCGCATCAGCACGAGTAATCGCATAGAAGAATGTAGACGCTGCGGAATACAACTCTTCAGAGAAGAACAACCCAATGAAAGTGAGAGTGAGGGAGAGAGGGAGAGAGGCCCCAGAAACTACAGGTGAGAGGGCCATAGAGAGGGCTATTAATCACAGTCATTATATTATACAAACAAGCATTAACATGGAATGAGGACAAGTATTAGCATTCCAAATGAGCAGGCTACAGATGGATCTGAATTCGCTACTTGTCAGCATCACATGTAATACAGCGAGCAATTATTGCAAAGTCAGTTGTCAAGGACAATTTAGATTGAATCAGAATGTCTTCTGTAAATCAAACAAATAAGGATATAGCTGACAGAGCAGAGGTGTATGCAAGAGTTAGACCGCAGCAGATGCATCTACTGTAGGAAGCGCTGTGCTGGAAGTTGGAGGATCGCCCTAGAGTCTGACCCACCACTCATGCCACAGGTACTGTTTCTGGAGATTAGGCCAGCCCGGCCCAGCCACCCACCATGATACCGAAAGTATGGGGTTATCTGTTGGATGCATACGTCATCCCTAGTGTGTAGCACACCTAGGCTTGCAATCAAAATACATATGCAGCTGTGGAAGTATGCCTCTGCAAGGTGACCAGTGAAGAACTCATAACGGATAGCAGCTCATCAGAGTGAGTGGCAACAAAAGAATTACTGTAAAAAGTTGGGGAAGTGTTAAATGTTGGGGAGCATCTGCTCCATAGGCCTGCAGCAGAGGGGTTTGATAGCGGTAGGTACCCGAGGCTCCGAGCTGCCCCCCCCCCCTGTGAGCAAGGTTCTCCACGTGTGACGGGTGCTGTGGTGCTTAGCACAGCCGCTAAAGGAGCTCTCCATGCTGTGAATCACCTGCAGGCGGGCAGTCTATCATACTGCATTGCATGGTAGTACTTCCTGGCAGACAGGCAGACAGACCACCTGGATTCGGGAGGTCGCCTGCCCCAGACCTTTACCCATCCTACACACACACACACACACACACACATACGCACACGCCACCCTCGGGGACGCTCCTTCACCAGTCTGAGACTCTTCACTACGACCCGGTAGAGAGAGAGAGAGTCTACTGTCCCTCTGCAACATGGCATCGCGGACGGCCCGCGCCTTCATACTAGGGGCGCTTGCGCTGTCGAGCGCCGCCTCCGCCTTCTCCAACTATTCGTCCTCCTATGACGGCGTCGAGGCTTTGCGCGCGCAGCTTGCGCTGATGGACGATCGCCCGAAGGACTGCCCACCATGGTCTGCGTCCTCTACCCCCGGTACCCAGGCGAACTCCTGACAGCTGACGCTCGTTATGTGTCTCTAGCTTTAACTGCCTCCTACCAGCGTTCACCTGCGGCCAATATGCGGACTGCAACACGTACAACGGCCAGTGCTCATGTCCTGATGGATTTGGTGGCATTGACTGCATCGAGCCTCGTACGTCCCTCCGATAACAGCCTTCCCGCCTCCTGCGCCTCCTTCTCCCTTGTACTGACTGAGGGCTAGTGTGCGGTTCACTGGCCAAAGGCAACGAGCATCGACAGATACGCGCAGGCGACCGATGCGACTGCGACGAGGGCTGGGGCGGCATAAACTGCAATGTGTGCAGTGACGACCGGGCCTGCAACTCTCTGATGGAGACTGGAGACGGCGGTGTCTGCTACCAGATGGGCAATGTGCTCAAGAACAACTACCAGATGTGCGACGTGACCAACGACAAGATCCGAGACCTTTTGGGAGAACAAGTCCCACAGGTCACATTCACCTGCAACGCGCCGGATGGCAGATGCGACTTTCAATGTGAGCAGATCAGCCTACCCATTCTTCCCCAACAAAGAGCCATGAGCGCGCTGACACCAGGCAGTCTGGGTCGACCAGAGAGAATCCTTCTACTGCACCCTGGACCACTGCGAGTCGAGCTACGATTTCAGCGACGAGAACTACAACAGGACGACATATAAGTGCAAGAACGTCGAGTGCTCATGCATCCCCGACCGAATGCTCTGTGGCCTGGACGGCTCCGTCGACATCGCTGATTTCTTGGCCGAGGAGATTAAGGGTCCCGGCTCGTTCAAGTGTGTTCAGAACAAGGGTGGCGTCAACAAGTGCAGCTTCGAGGAGCCGGCCATGAACGACCTGATCAGCTCTATCATCGGCGACTCGAGCATCTTCCTGTCCTGCCGCTCCGGCGAGTGTGTGCACTTCTCCGAGCTGCCTGACTACAAGCCATCCGTTCCGAAGATCAACACGCCGCTCATCGCAGGCGTGATTGCTGGCTGCGCCCTCTTCCTTGTCGCCGTCATCGTCCTCACCTGGTACCTGTCAAGGCGCTCCTTCAGATATGGACCCATCCATCTGGACGACTCCGATGACGAGGCGCTCAAGCTCATGGCGGACCATAAACCTGCGTCACTGCAGTTCGAGAACGTCTCTTACACTCTCAACGGCAAGCAGATCCTGCACTCTCTATCGGGTGTCGCTCACCCCGGCGAGATCTGCGCTATAATGGGTGCGTCCGGAGCAGGCAAGACGACATTTTTGGACATCCTCGCACGCAAGAACAAGCGGGGTGATGTGAGCGGTGACTTCTTCGTCAATGGCGAAAAGGTCAGCGACGTCGACTTCAAGTCTGTCGTTGGGTTCGTGGACCAGGAAGACACCATGCTCCCGACGTTGACGGTTCACGAGACGATCCTAAACAGCGCGTTGCTGCGACTGCCCCGGGACATGACGAGAGCTGCCAAGGAACAGCGAGCCACGGAGGTCGAGAAGCAGCTTGGTATTTTCCACATCAAGGACTCCCTGATCGGCTCGGAGGAGGGCAAGGGCCGTGGCATCTCTGGTGGCGAGAAGCGTCGGGTGGGCATCGCCTGCGAACTGGTCACCAGCCCTTCCATCCTCTTCCTGGACGAACCTACTAGCGGTCTCGACGCGTACAACGCCTTCAACGTCATCGAATGCCTGGTGACTCTGGCCAAGGACTTCAAGCGGACTGTCATTTTCACGATCCACCAGCCGCGGTCAAACATCGTCGCCCTGTTCGATCGGCTGGTCCTCCTGGCGCAAGGAAACCCCGTGTTCTCGGGTCCGTTTGGCCAATGCCAGGAATACTTCGATCGCGTTGGCTACGAGTGCCCGCCTGGTTTCAACATTGCAGACTTCCTCGTCGACCTGACCATGCATGCCAGCTCATCGACCAGCTTCGACGACGGCACTGTGGCCGCTGATGTGGCCAGCGTTGGGCCGAGTTCTACGCGGGGTGTCAAGAGTATCGCCAGCATCTCCAACGTCAGCATTGGTGAGGACAGCGGGGTCGAGGCATCATCGTCCAGGCCCAAGAACAAGCGCCGAGATTCCGTCAAGTCCAGGCAGGAGCGCGAGCTCTTCACTCGCCGCAAGACCAATGCCGATGCCGCGTCGTCGGACGGCGAGGGCGAGACTGGTGCATACAAACTTCACAGGCAGGCCCCTGGCCGTATACCACCTCAGATCATCGAGGACCCCCACGATCTTCCTCCCGCGGCATCAGGCGGGACTGACCTTGATATCCTCGTCAATTCCTTCCGAACGTCTGACATCGCTCGCACCATTCATGAGGACATCTCACAAGCAGTGGCTACCGCCCAAAGCGCCAATGGTCGAAACGGGAGTGCGTACAGTGTCGAGGGCCCCAACATCCACACGAGTGTTGTTGGCAAGGGTTACGCGCGCATCGGATACGGCCGACAGTTCATCATTTTGTCACAGCGCACTTGGAAGAATCTTTACCGCAATCCGTTGTTGATGCTGACGCATTATGCGATCGCCATCCTCCTCGGCGTTCTCTCTGGGTATCTCTTCTACGGCCTGACCGAGGATATCCCTGGCTTCCAGAACCGCCTGGGTCTGTTCTTTTTCGTGCTGGCCCTCTTCGGTTTTAGCACCCTGACAAGCCTGAACGTGTTCTCTGCTGAGAGGCTGCTCTTCACAAGGGAGCGTGCGAATGGGTACTACTCGCCAGTAACCTATTTTGCATCCAAGGTTCTGTTCGACATCATACCCCTTCGGATCATCCCTCCGATCCTCATGGGTATCATTATCTACCCGATGACGGGACTGAAGGCCGATGCGGCCCACTTCTTCATCTTCATCCTCGTGCTGGTGTTGTTCAACCTTGCAGCCGCCACCGTCTGTCTCTTCATAGGCATCGTCTGCAAGGACAACAGTGTGGCCAACCTGATCGGCAGCCTCGTCATGCTCTTCAGCCTGTTGTTTGCCGGACTCCTCCTCAACCAGGACAAGATTCCTGACGGCGCCAAGTGGCTCCAGTGGTTGTCCATCTTCCACTATGCCTTCGAGTCTCTCATAGTCAACGAAGTCAGCAAGCTGACGCTGGTGGATAAGAAGTACGGTCTGGATATCACGGTGCCCGGTGCTGCGATCCTCAGCTCGTTCGGGTTCGACAACAGCGCCATGTGGAGAGACGTCATCTGCCTGGGTGCTTATGCAGCCGTCTTCGTCATCCTTGCCTACGCTGCGATGCACATCCTACTGGTTGAGAAGCGGTAGGGTGGTTGTGAAGAGGAGTGAGGGATTAGAGACTTATGTACATGTCTGTGAATATTTGGAAGCGTTCCTGCATGAGGTCTCTGCTCTGGTCTGGGACATGGGACGATCGCTATCTAGACTATGCCGGGCTCTTTTATAGAGACAATCTGGGTAAATCCGGCCCGACCTGTATCGCATTCGAACTTTTGGCGTTGGTGGGAGGGTGAAATTTCGAGGCATCGTGAAAGCAACACGGATCTTTGCCAAACACATTCAATGGGGAAGGGCTTCTTATGTACATCAGTGCCCATACTTGCTCGTCCTTGTTGCGCGAGGTTGCATACTGAATAACAGCCTCGCTTGAATTTGTAACATTTCTTTTTTTTGTTTTCTGGAATCGTCCTAGTCCACAGACAGCGCACCCCCGGTGAGCTCGCCCGCCACGACCTTCTGCCTCTGCACCGTCTTGTTGAAGGAGGTATCGAAAGCCTTTGTGACCTGCGTGCTCGTGCCCCTCATGTCCGCAAACATCTGCCGCACCGTCGTCGGCGACCCATATGCCTCCCACATGTTCTCCGCGCCCCAGAAGATACCCCGCGCGGTGCCTGCCTTGGTGAAGTGCTGCTCGGAGAAGATCTCGTCCACCTTCTTGGCCAGCTCCTCCTCGGTCACGATGAAATTGCTCGCCTCGACGTAGAGCCGCTGGATGGCATCCTTCCTCGCCTCCGACTTGGCCGCCTGCAGCGCCGCCGTCCGCCCGGCCGACTCCCGCTGGCGCGTGGCATACTCTGGGTCCCGGATGACCGACGTGTCCAGCGTGGCCTGCGGGATCGTGCCCCGCGTGAATACCTCGTCCGGCCGCTCGGGGGCGCGCTTGTCGTCCAGGTTGCGCTGCGCGTGGGCGTCGGCCCTGGCCTTGGCCTGCGTCTCCCGCTTCACCTTGCGCTTCCACAGGCTGCTGACGCCGCTGCCCAGCGCCTGCCGCCGGCTCTCGGCCATGAGGCGCTTCCAGGCATCGCGCTCGGACCGTGGTGGCTCCCCACGCCGCTCGGCCTTGGAGTGCGGTGCGGTGTCGCGCACGAAGGTCGGCGAGAGCTTGTGGTCCTTGTGGGCGCGCTTGGTGAAGATCTCGCGCGGGACGGGGAGGTGGCCCTTGACTATGGGTTTCTTGGTCTCATCGGACTGGGGAAGGTCGGGGAGAGGGATGAAGCGAGGGGACTCGGGCGGGATGGGAATGTCGGAGGCGGTGGCGGTGGTGCTGCTGAAGGGGCGAGCTGCTGCCGCGGTGGCCCTGGGGGCGAGGACGGGCGCTGAGAGGGCGCGCAGAGGCGCCCTTCGTATTGGTGGTGGCATTTCGGTGGATGTGTAGGCCGTGTCTGGGCAGGACACGGGTCGAGAGTGCTGAAGAAGTTGTCGCCGTCCAGCCCCCTCGATGTTGGTCTGGCCAAGGGCTCGAGTGTAGGTGGTAAGATTGAAGCAGCGCTGTGCAATTGGTAGCTCATGGGTACGAAATTTCGTCTTACATAACACGCTGAGACTCGCTAAAATTTTGGAGGCAGGCATTGGGGCCCCACCAACTCCAACCAACCCTGCAGTTCTTAACTTTTTTTTTTTCCTTCCCCTTCCCTCTTCTGGAGGGTCCCCTACCATTTCCTTTTCTACTTCTTGATGAATTTCCTGCACCACTAGGCCTTCTCCCAAGGTGTTGTTACTCACCAAGCTTATTTTCTTGGTAGCACATACTCGGTCTCGAGAGGTTTGGACAGGTTGCCCATCGGCTTCTTTCCAGTGCACCGAACTTATACACGCACGAAGGTGAACTGCGCCGAGTCCCTGACGAGATTCTCAGCAATGGGTGGCTTCAAGAAGGAGGCCAATCGCCGGGTTCGCGATGGCACTGACAAGGGCGGCAGCGGCCTAAAGGTCAAGGGGTAGGCGTGCTTCTTCACCTCACGGATTCTAAAAGGATCCCGTCGCTGACACTGGACCTCCAGAGAAAACTTCTACCGCTCCGCCAAGAAGGTCAAGCAGCTCAACATCCTCAAAGAGGGCAAACCCCAGCGCAACGCCGAAGGCAAGATCGTCAAGGCCGCCTCGTACCAGAGCCGTGATATCCCCAGCGCCCGCGTGGAGCCCAACCGCAAGTGGTTCTCCAACAGCCGTGTCATCAGTCAGGAGTCGCTCAGCGCCTTTCGCGACGCCATCGCCCAGAAGGAGAAGGACCCTTACACCGTCCTGCTCAAGAGCAACAAGCTGCCCCTGTCCCTGATCCGCGATGGCCAGGACAACAAGGTCAACGGGCTCAAGCAGCACCAGGCCAAGATGACGGTCGAGACGTCGCCGTTCGCCGAGGTGTTCGGGCCCAAGTCGTCAAGGAAGCGGGTCAAGCTGAGCGTGAGCAACATCGATGAGCTGGCGGACGATACGGTCAAGAGCTTGGAGACGTACCAGGAGAAGCTGGAGGAGGCGAGGCTGCTGAGCGGGGAGCTTGGTGCCGAGCAGGCCGCGGCTGGCGACATGCGCCAGGCAGACGAGGGCGTGATCACGACGGCCGTCGAGCCTATCTTCTCCAAGGGCCAGTCGAAACGGATATGGAACGAGCTCTGTATGTGTCTCACACCGTCGCCGGATACATACGGAGAGTGTGCTAACTTGTTGCCACAGACAAGGTCATCGACTCTTCAGACGTCATCCTGCATGTCCTGGATGCCCGAGATCCTCTTGGAACCCGTTGTCGGTCCGTGGAGAAGTACCTGAAGGAGGAAGCACCACACAAGCACCTTGTCTTCATCCTGAACAAGTGCGACTTGGTCCCCGCCAAGGTTGCCGTGAGTTTCTTCCCCCCCCCCTTCCCGGACACTTCTGCACAAGTTTTCCCCCGAGAACCCCCCAAGTTCTAGTCAGGAAATTTTCCGGCGCCTCGGCGTCTGATGGAATCTGTCTGTTATAACTTGGGGAGAGTGACTTTCATCTACCAGAATCCCTTGGCTTCGGCCGGGGAGGACAGACGGTCTCCGTTTTGGCTGAACGTCGCGGGAGTGAATTTGTCTCCATTTGAGTTGAAGTCTGCCTCGTTCGTCCGAGCACACCACCGTGGATTTCTTAGTAAAGAGGACATACATATCCCAAGCCCAGCGACCCCTCGAGCGCTGCATCTCTTCTGGCTTTACAGCTCCCAAGGCTAACGACTGCTAGGCTCAATGGGTGAAATACTTGCAAAAGGACTATCCCACCGCGGCTTTCCGCGCGTCCATCAACAATCCATTCGGCAAGGGGTCTCTGATCAACCTGCTCCGACAGTTCTCGAAACTCCATGCCGACAGGAAACAGGTATCAGTGGGCTTGATCGGGTACCCGAATACCGGAAAGTCGTCCATCATCAACACCCTTCGGGGCAAGAAGGTTGCCACGACTGCTCCGATCCCGGGAGAGACAAAGGTGTGGCAGTATGTGACCCTGATGAAGAGGATATACCTGATCGACTGCCCCGGCATCGTTCCGCAGAATCACCACGACGCACCCAAGGAGCTGCTGCTACGCGGCGTAGTACGCGTCGAGAACGTGGAGCACCCGGAACAGTACATACCTGCGGTTCTGAACCGGGTGAAGAAGCATCACATGGCACGGACCTACAACATAAGCGACTGGAATGACGACCACATCCTGTTTCTGGAGATGCTTGCGAGAAAGGGAGGCCGGCTGCTGAAAGGTGGCGAGCCTGACGTCGACGGCGTTGCAAAGATGGTTCTGAACGATTTCATGCGCGGAAAGATACCCTGGTTTATACCACCACCTGTTGAGAGCGACAGCACCGAGGGCGAAGATGGTGCTGCTGAGGCTCCCAAGAAGAGGAAGAGGGCCGAGGAGGATGCGGCAGAGGAGGAGCAGAACGAGAAGGAGGAGGAGGAGGAGGAGGATGGTTCTGAGGAGGGCGCCGAGGAGGAGGGCAGTTCAGAAGAAGCTGCCGCAGCTGGGGCGGACGAGACGTTTGAGGGCTTCGGGAGCGACAGCGCACCAGAGATATCCGACGACTCTGACTCGGAAGCCGCAGATGATGATACAGAAGAGGCTGGAGGTGCTCCTGTGGCAGAGGAAAAGGAGGAGGAGGCCGCACCAACTACTAGGCGTTCCAAGCGGTTGAGGAAGGCTTAGATGAGGAAATGAAAGTACATGCCACGGCCGGTGGCAATTCACCTGCGCCTCCCCACTCCACAAGTGTGTGCCAATCGGCCAGCCTTCCCACACCCCAATGTGCCGTAAGCGTACAATCTATGAAGAGAACGACGGGCTGGGGGCCAACAGACGGAGCAAACGACCGGCACGGACGTTCTGCCCCTCCAGAACGCAGTTCCGATGAAGCCGAGACGGGTGTGTGGGTCTGGCGATAAGGACGTATGCCTGTGCCTGACCGGTGTGCGTGTCTCCCGTCCACTCGGAGCCGGGATGTAACCTCACAGTGTGTACTTGTATATCCACACCAGCCATACGACGGGCCCGCCGCTGGTCATGGATTAGCAGCCAGTGCTGTCGCCAGCCTTGCCTTTGGTCAGACAGTATTATACAAAACGTGGGGAAGAGAAAAGATGAGGCGGGAGTCACTCAGGACAGCAGGCGACACACATGCGGTCAAGCTACACAGCGGAGGAGAGAGAGAGAGAGGGAGAGGGAGAGGGAGAGGCCACGTTTTCGATGTGATGTGACAAGTGGCACCTGTCACGTACTGTCTCGGGTGTCCTTCTCTTCGTCCCATCTCACCCACATCACGGTCTTGTTCTGTTCTATCTGCCTTTGTCTCACCCGACATGCCCGGAACTTTATCTCGTTCGTCATGGAAGGGAGAGGGGGGGGGCACACTTTCTGTCCTATCGATGACCCTGCTAGCACAAATTGTGTCGATGGCCTCCTCGTAACAAGCTGCGATAGTACTAGCCCGTACCTGCCACATACGTAACTGGCGGCCCTTTTTTTTTTCTTCTTCTTCTCTCTCTCTCTCTCTCTCTCTCTCTTCTTGTTTTCATTTCCCCAGCCGAGCCCGATGTCTCATCCGGACGGCCTAGCAGCAATCATAAAGTCTCCTGTGTATGAGTGCATAGCTTCATTCTGGACCGGAAGGCACAAGATGTGTGTGGGATCAGCTGTGGTGCACTGACTGGGGTCGCCTCCCCTGTGGAGGGCCACCCTGTTGAACTGTCACAGCGGTCAAGTGAACATTCGACAGGGGTGGGTATGGGCATGGAGGGCTCCAGGCCCCTCAGTGGGCGTAGGGCCGCTGTGCTGGACCCCAGTACGTACCACAAGCAGCTGTTGTGGAAGGTTGACCCCCGCATCCTTGCCCTTTCCAGCCCGTTGATAGTGGCTTGGCTTGCTTGGTAAGGGATCATGGCGGGTGCCGTGCTGTGCTGGGGGGTGGCAGGAGCAGGTCATCACTTGCTCTTGGTGACTGGGGAACCTCACCCACCTCACTTTCCCATATCAAGCTACTCCCAACGTCCTCCGTCTCCCTGTCTCTCTCGTCTTGTTTCTCTTTCTGTTTCCCTCCTCCCTCCCTCTCTCTCTCTCTCTCTCTTCTCTTGTGTCCTTTCCTCACCACTTTATTTATTTTGCCTCTCCGCAAAATTATCAATTCCACCAGACCACCATTATCACCACCACCCGCCCACACCCCTCCCAGAAGCAAACACCACACGCCACTGTCGTGTCCAGCTCTCGCCTCTGCTGCTCTTGCTGGCCCAACCTGACTTCGATGAAGGAAACTTCACCCGACGGACCGTATATAGATCGCCTTCGTTCTTGGGCAAGCTCCAAAGTTCATGGCGGCAACCGTAGCACGGCGAGACGACCTGGCCACCACCTCCACCACCCTGACCCTTCTCTGCTCCCCCGTAAGCAACGACCAGACCATCTCGCACTCGTCCTCGCAGGCCTCCACTACCCGCGCGCGGACCGCGACCACCTCCAACAGTAACGATGGCGGGCCCATCCTCCACCCCTCGGGTGCCGATGGCGTGCTGCCTGCCGGAGGCGCGGAGGGCGGCGGACCCGGGGGCGGCAGAAACCTCCACCAGAACGCAGGATCGCATAACGGTCCTGAAGGAGGCCCGCAGCCCTCTCCATCTCCGCAAGCTTCGAGGAAGGGGTCTCAGCTAGGGGTGGATGCCACTCCCGAGACCACCACTACCGCCTCCACCACCACCACCGAGAAGACGCAAGAAGAAGACCAGGAGGATGGACAGGGCGAGGCCAAGAGACAGGGCCTGGCCAGGAGGTTCCTCACCACCTGCAGGAGGATCCTCTTCCACAGCTGGCTCAACGTCCTGCTCATCTTCGTACCCGTCGGCATCGCCGTCCAGTTCGTCCCCAACGTGAGCCCAGCTGTGATCTTTGCCATGAATGCCATCGCCATCATCCCGCTCGCCGGCCTCCTGAGCCACGCGACCGAGACAGTGGCGCATAGGATGGGCGACGCCATTGGCGCCCTGCTGAATATCACCTTCGGCAATGCTGTGGAACTTATCATCTTGTACGTTACGAGCACGCGGCCCTCTTGCCGGGGCCGGGTCAGCCGGGCTAGGGTAGAGCAGGTCTCCCATGTGGGACCTGAGGCTACACCAACCTCATTGTTGGCTGGCTGGCTGGCCCTTGATTCTTATTTTAATCTTCTCTTTTATTTTTCGTTTTGGAACTGGCTTGGTTCCTCTTCTTGTGGAAACCTCACAACCCCCCTTATAGACACCGCTGCTAACAAGACGAACAGCATGTATGTGTGTGCCTTGCTAGAGTCGACCATGACAAGAACGACAGAGGGAGAAAGCCTTCGGGTCATCCTCAGATCAATCGCGTCCCGGGCTCCCTAGATCCACCCCCTATGAGTGTCGTCTGCCCTCCCCGCAGCGCTGCGAGCACATCAGTGCCTCACCTTGAACACACCCTTTTTTTTTTTTTTTTTGCTCACTAACACCTATTCTCACAACGCTACAGTATTGCGCTTGTCAAGGTATGATACCCTTCCTGGCGATAGCACATGGCCTTTGAGAAGAGAACTAATAAGGCTCTCCAGAATGAGATTAGTATTGTCCAGGCATCCCTCCTGGGATCTATCCTGGCCAACCTGCTGCTTATCCTCGGCATGTGCTTCCTCCTGGGAGGTCTTCGCTTCCGCGAGCAGGTAAGGGAAAACAGCCTCGCCCAGGCCTCATTTAGTCACGGAGAGTGCTGACCGGATCGGCAGATCTACAACAGCACGGTCACCCAGATGAGCGCTTGTCTTTTAAGTCTGAGTGTTATTAGCCTTGTCTTGCCGGTACGTCTCACACACGCTCTCTCTACTAAAATGTCCCTTGGGTGCTGCACTCACACTAACAGCGCCTGCAGACAGCGTTCCACGCCTCATTCAGCGACACTACGTTGGCAGACGCGCAGTCTCTCAAGATCAGCCGCGGAACTAGTATCGTACGTCCCTATCGAGCGCTGCCTCCCCCTTGGAGATGTCCTGCCCTCCCCCACCCCTGCTCACAGCCTCAACAGGTCCTTCTCCTGGTCTACGTGATCTACCTGGTGTTCCAGCTCAAGTCACATGCGTACATGTACGAATCCACGCCGCAGGAGGTCATCGACGCAGAGGCAACCCCTGGGCCGGCCGTCGCATGGTTTGACTCCTCCAGCAGTGATGACAGCTCCTCGTCCTCTTCGGACTCGGACTCTTCGGGGCGTTCCCGAGAGACCATGTCCAAGAGGGTGAAGCGCATGGTCCGCCACCCTCGCCGCCGCAAGTCGAGCATGGCATCAGTGGATACCATGGACACGGGCCTCTTCCGGAGCAGACTCTCGCCTGGATCCGACGCGAGCCCCGTGGCCGAGGACGGCCCACCACCACCACCACCTGAGCAGCCTCCACGTGGTCTGGCGCTCACCGCTATGCGGACCAACTCGTATGATGACGCCGACTCATCGACCGATGACGACCGGCACAGGCGCCGGAGGAGAAAGTACAAGCGGTCCTACAAGCGTTACAAGAAACAGCTGAAGAAGCTCCACTCGCACTCCCACGGCGCGAACAGCCCGACGGAGGAGACTATCGCCGAGGTTCCAGAGAGTGCTGAGAAGAAGCCCTGTAACCCCGGCGAACCCCGCCGTGTGGACTTTGCCGTTGGTGCAGGGCAGGATCACCCTGCGAGGCCGTCTGGGGAGGGCCTCACAGCCAAGAGGCCATTTGATGCGCTCCTGGCCCTGAAGCCCGTGGCCAGGAACCTCACCCCTACCGTCTTTGCCCAGCCGCCCAACACGACCGCGATGCCGGCTGTTCCGACCGGCCCCGTCCCTCGCGTGCGCTACGGTATTCGGCGCACCAACTCCCTCCCTGGCCGCCTGAACGAGCAGCACATCCGCGCCCCAGGCGCTATGCTGCCCTCGCAGATCTCTGCCCAGGCCATCGCGACCGCCACGGGCACGGCGAAGCCGGAGGAGCCCTTGCGGACGATCTGTCGCGCGTCAGCGCCATCTTGCTGCTCCTCATCAGCACGGGCCTGGTCGCCGTCTGTGCCGAGTTCATGGTCGACTCGATCAACGGGCTGGTGGCGACGAGCTCCATCAGCGAGCTGTTCATCGGGCTGATCATCCTGCCGATCGTGGGCAACGCGGCCGAGCACGTCACGGCCATCACGGTCGCCATGAAGAACAAGATGGACCTGGCCATCGGCGTGGCGGTCGGGAGCTCCATCCAGATCGCCCTGTTCATGACGCCGCTGGTGGTCATCATCGGCTGGTGCATGGGCAGGGGAGATGACGCTGTTCTTCACGCTGTTCGAGACGGTGTGCCTGTTCGTGTCGGCCTTCATCGCCAACTTCCTCGTCCTCGACGGCCGCAGCAACTACCTCGAGGGCGCACTCTTGTGTGCCACTTATGTGATCATCGGACTGGTCGCCTTCTTCTACCCCAGCGAGGCGCAAACAAGCGTCTGGGGCTAAGCCCCAACAGCTGCTGTCCCAGCTGAGGAGGAAGAGGGCGGTGAGAGGTGCGGAGACGTGTGACGGGAGACTGCCATAAAGATAGCAACGTGCGCGAGCACTGGAATTTTGTCCCCTACCGTCCTACCCCTGGACAGAGGGAGATGGATGATGGACTGACGTAGAGGTCTGGAGGGTCCCGCGCGGGACATGGTGAGCGAGCTCCAGGAACGACGTGAAGAGACTTTTTTCTCCTTCGTGTGGATATGCTGCTCGCGCACGATCTACAGACTGTATTCTCTCTACTTCTTTGACGACTGATTTTTTTTTTTTTGTTTGGTTTCAGAGGATCTGAACAGATGCCCAACTCATCTGGGATGGGGGAATATCATGGGCAGATTGTATCCAGGCGCAACAGGTCAGGCAAGACCTCATAAGATTGGCAGCAGGCAGAGGTGGCCGAGGACGTTTTAACAAATCACTAACTGGAGTCACTCGCTATTCCTTTTGGACCTGAACCTGCTATTTTTTGTGTGTGTGATGCCTTGTAGCCGTCACTGTTCTATAGTAGCCAGTCACTCTTTGCGGAGAAAGAGCAGGCGAAGCCCTCACGCGCTGAGACGGGCCTGGAATGCCCCGTAGGAAGCGATGTGCTCCTCCTCGCGTCCCTTCCAGAGCGTGACTGCAACTAACCCGGTGGAGTCCCGATCAACCAGGCAGATCGGTCCGGGTGACGCCAGCTCGCAGTGAGACGGTCAGCTGGGGGCGTGACTGGTGGTGTAGTTTGGTGTCCGACGATGATGCCTTGGCGGCCAGTGTTGGGTTGGGTCGGGTTAGCACATAAGAGCACAGCCTCTCTCTCTCTCTCTCTTGATTGGCCTTGACCAGTCACTGCTGGCTTGGCTGACCTGGGATTCTCACACTCCCGCCCCGAGGAACCTGACCTCTTTTTTTCTTACCAACAACACGCAACAACACGCAACGCAGACCACACAGACCAAGAAGATCGTCTCTCGCCCGATCTGAGGGATTCGATACAGGCATTACAAGTGGTAGCCGCCAAGATGGGTCTATTCAGGTCCAACAATCCCTTCCGCCACGCCGCGCCCAGTGCAGACGGCGACGACGTAGGCCCCCCTCCAGGACCACCCCCTTCTCACACCACCAGGGCTGAAGGATCAGGCGACTACGCCCCTCCCCCCGGGCCTCCACCAAGCTACCACCCACAGCAGCAGCAGCAGGACGACCCCTCCTCTGTGCCTCCACCTCCAGGCCCTCCACCCTCAGCCCACGACCACCAGCACGGCTGGCAGTCCGTGGCCCTCCCCGAGGACGACACCTCCAGCTACCCACCTCCCCCGGCCCTGTTTGGCGGGCACGACCGCAGCTGGGCCAGCAACGCGAGCGAGGTGCAGGCGGAGGAGGGCGAGAGGTGGTGCCGGCGGTACACGCTCCTCCCGCCTGCGCAGGACCCTCGCCACCCGGCGCTCCTTGCGGCTCCCAGGCTGGTCAGGCCGGCGGCCAACACCTTCAGCGGGTCCATCACCCCCGGCAGCACTGGCGATGCTGGTGGCGGCGGCGTCGCCGCCTGGTCGGTCAGGACAGACAGGCGCTGCGGCGATAGCTGCATCACCGCCCAGCCGCCCGTCTACGCAGCCCGGCGCGACGACCCGCGGGCGACAGGACGGGCGAGGACGGTGTACTTTGAGGTGGTGGTGCGGCGGGACCTGGGCCCAGACGCATCGCTGGGGCTGGGGTTCGTGGCACTGCCTTACCCCCCGTTCCGGATGCCGGGGTGGCACAGGGGGTCGCTCGGGGTGCATAGCGATGATGGACATCGGTATGTGAATGATCTCTGGGGTGGGGACGACTTTGTGCAGCCATTCGGGAGCAGGGGCGTCGTGGGGCTGGGGATGAGGTTTTCTTCTTCTTCTACTACTGCTGCTGCTACTGTCGGGGAGGGGATCGAGGTGGAGTGCTTCGTGACGAGGAACGGGAGGGTGGAGGGGAGATGGGATGTCAACGGCCCCCGGGACGCGCAGAGGGATCGGGAGCCGGTGGGCGTGCAGGGGTTTCACGATCTCGTGGCTGCGGTGGGTGTGTTTGGGGAGGTGGACGTGGAGGTTGTCCTGGACCCGGGGAGGTGGATGTATGAGGGCGCGGGGGCGAAGAGAAGGGCTGAAGGAAGAAGAGAGGATTGCGTGTGATCTAGATAGCCTGCATCATGTATTCTCCTTCTCCTTCTCCTCCTTCTTCTCCTTCTTCTCCTTCTTCTCCTTCTTCTCCTTCTTCTCCTTCTTCTCCTTCTTCTCCTTCTTCTCCTTCTTCTCCTTCTTCTCCTTCTTCTCCTTCTTCTCCTTCTTCTCCTTCTTCTCCTTCTTCTCCTTCTTCTCCTTCTTCTCCTTCTTCTCCTTCTTCTCCTTCTTCTCCTTCTTCTCCTTCTTCTCCTTCTTCTCCTTCTTCTCCTTCTTCTCCTTCTTCTCCTTCTTCTCCTTCTTCTCCTTCTTCTCCTTCTTCTCCTTCTTCTCCTTCTTCTCCTTCTTCTCCTCGTCCCTCCTTGTGTATTGTTTCTATTCCGGTTCTATCGTGTATCTCTACTTGCCGCTACATTGAATACTACTTTATACAAAAATATGCATCATTAAAAAGAGAGAGAGAGAAGGGTCTCTGCCCTGCTTGCCTGCTTCCTCTGTCGCTCTACAGTGATCCCATCTCAGCAGCCACAACCACAGCCTCCCCCCTTACGCCTCCTCCGCTCCCTCCCCGCCAGTCTCATCACCAGCAGATGACGACGACGACGACGACGACGACGACCCCACCCCCACCGCCCTCTTGGGCACCCTGACAAAAAGCAGCAGGCACAAGACGATAGACACCAGGACCGCCAGCCCAAAATAAGGCAGGCCCACCCACCCGCCGCCGAGCCGCATGCCGACCGAGAACAAGCCGGCCAGCATGGGCTGCGCATACACGCCGCCCAGGATCTGCATCATGCCCACGACGCCAAACACGCGCGACCGGTGGGCCGGGCGGACGTAGAAGCTCATCAGGCTCTTGGCGAGGCTCGCGTAGGCCATGCCCAGGGCGAGCAGGGCGAGGCCCACGATGAAGAGGGCCAGGGTCGGGGCGGCGCCCATGACCACGACAGCGAGGACGGTGATGATGGCGCCCAGGCGGGCGAGGGCGGCGTCGCGGTGCTGCTCGTCTGCCGGGCGGAGGAGAGAGGCCGGGGCCGAGGTGGCGGGGCGCATGAGGAAGCGGCAGAGCCACGGGAGGAGGACGAGGGACTGGGCCATGGCGGCGAGGCCGAAGGCGGTCTGGACGTAGCCCCCCTGGAAGAGGCGGAGGCCGAAGCGCTTGGAGATGAAGAGGGCCATGAAGGAGGTGGTGGAGGACAGGACGGGGAGGTCGGCGGCGCAGGTGAGGAGGAGGAGGGCCAGGGACGGGGGGGAGGTGAAGATGGAGAGGGAGGTGCGGAGGCGGTGGCGGAGGGAGGAGGACGAGGATGATCCCGGGTGGTGTTTCTGGGCCGAGGGGTCTGAGGAGGAGGAGGAGGAGGAGGAGGAGTCATTGTTGTTGTTGTTGTTGTTGTTGTTGTCGTCACCCTGCTCGGCGGTGCTGGTGGTGGTGGTGGGCAAGGAGGAGGCCGCCGAGGGCGCATGTCTTGCGTCGGGGATGAGGAAGACGAGGAGGGCAGAGGCGCCGATCAGGGATATGCCTGTGATGTATGGCGGCCAGGGCCCGAGCCTGGACATCATAAAGGACGACAGGGTCGGGGCCACGAGGTTACCGCAGACGGTGACCATGTTCTGTCTCAGGAACACCACGGCCCTGGTGAGGAGGGCAGAGGAAAAAGAGAAAGGACAGTCAGCACACGGATCCACTGCTTGTCAGGAGCGTCTCCACCGCCCGCCGGGCAGCTTACCTCTCCTCCTCGGTCGAGGCGTCGGCGAGCATGGCCAGCAGCATGGCCACAGCAGCCGGGTTGCCGCCGCCGATAAAAGCACCAAGACACTCCAGCCAGGCCAGGCGGAGGGGGATGGCGCCGCCGAACGCCAGGACCGTCAGGGTCCACAGGCTGCCGAGCGTGATGCCGGCGAGGGAGAGGGAGAGCACGAATTTCCGGCCAAGTCTGGGAGATGCTGGCGTCAGAGAGAGAGAGAGAGAGAGAGAGAGAGGTCAGGTGCGTCTGTGTGCAAAGCTGGCTGCCGCACCGCGCTGTGGGGGTACTCACCTGTCAGCCGCCGAGCTCCACGGGTACACGTTCAGAAACCCCATGGCCGCCGTCAGCGCGCTCGAGACGGCAATGAACTGGACCAGCTTGCTCTGGATCGGCTCCAGCTTGCACTGGCCCTCGTCAATGGGCGCCACCGCGGCCACGGACGCCCGCCGCCCCTCGTAGTACGCACGGCACAGGACGTCCTCGGCCAGGCGCGCGAGGGGAAGGTTGAGAACCCGCCGGAGGCAGAGGCCATCAGGTTGCACAGCAGGAGCATGTTCCTGATGATCATGTCGGTGCGCGCGGCACGGGCATGCTCCTCTGGGGTGGTGGTGGTGGTGGTGTTGAGCCGCGACGGAGGAGGATGGCGTCGTGCTGGGCCTGCTCCTGTCCCTGCGCCCAGCAGCGGCGAGGCCTCGGTCGCCCCGTCGAGGGACTCGCGCAGGGTGGTCTCAGACATGGCCGAGGGGGTTTGAGCGGGAAAGAGGGGATTAGAGAGAGAGAGAGAGAGAAAAGAATGGTCTGTAGGAGGATCTAAGCGGGTGATGCCATGACTGAGGGATTTTGAAGAACCAAGAAGAGCCTGAGGTTTGGTTTCTCTGAGAGGAGATAAAATATCACAGAGACATCTAGATAATCAAAAGGATCTACCCGCCCCGTCCACTCCTTGAAACAAACACACACACACACACACACACAAAAGACAGACACACATACCCTCCCTCGGTCCGGAACAGATGCCAATCGGGGCTTCTCGCCCTGCTGAGCGGGTCCCTAAAGATATAAGCACGGCGCGGGAATGCCCCCGTCTTATTGCCATCTTATCAATCTCTCCCAACCATTATCCACCTTGTCTTGAAGAGAACAGCACATGGACCAACTCCTTCATCGGCAGATGACGTGTATAACAATTAAAAAAAAAAAAAAAAAAAAAAAACTGAGATGGATCTTGCGTACGATGACATGAATTGATACGGGCACGGCGAGTGGGACGGCGTGATGTCGCGGTTGTCCTGTTGAGGGGGGAGTAGACGAGGTGCGCGGCCACAGAGAGAGAGTGTGTGAGATTGTGTGAGATTGTGTGAGATTGTGTGTGTATGTGTTTTCTAAAAAGAAAAAGAAAAGAGAAGGGAGAAGAAGAGAAAGAAAAAAATCGCATCCTGAGCCTATAAATTTTACTTTGGCTATAATATAGGTATCTACTTAGGTAATCTACAGGTTTACATCATTCAGGTATTCTATTCTACGTCAATATCTGCCAGGTCTGCCCTTTTATTTTCATTCTTTTATTTTCTTTCACAAATCACTTCCTCTTTGCTTTACTTGATCAATTATCTTTATATACTTATACATGTATAAGCTGTCTGCTCCCGTCTGCCAGGCAGCCTCAGCTCGTCCCAACGCCCAGAGACGAAGCATATAATAGGTGGGTTACACACGGGCTTGACGAGATCGCGGTGAGTGGAGGGCCTCACACTCCAACCGCCCAACGGATGAATTCCGCAGTGACTGAGAGAGCATCCAATACGAGACCGAAACATCGTGCCACAGGACATAATATGAGGCATTAAGACCTGGCCAAAATTCAGCGTCGGGCGTGACAAGCTCAATTTTTCTTGGTAGTTGGAATTATGCCTACGAGTTTCCTTGCAGGCAAAGATGTACACAGCATGGTAAATACAACCTAGAGCCTCCTGCACAAGTATGTACACTTATCAGGGTGGCACTATTGTTACGGTACATGGCTCACAAGTATTTGATACTTGCAAGAACAACACAGCCCAGCTGGCCAGCGACAGGCAACAACACCTCAGAGGAGGGAGGAGGAGGAGAAGGAGGAGGAGGAGAAGGAGGAGGAGGAGAAGGAGGAGGAGGAGAAGGAGGAGGAGGAGAAGGAGGAGGAGGAGCTTAGCCCGAACAGCAAGTGTGGGCCGAGTATATGGCCGAGAATACAGCGAACAATTTCCAGCACGAGCGAAGAGAGAGAGAGAGAAGAGGAAGCAAAAGCCAAAGAGGAAGAGGAGGAGAAAAGAATAGCGACAAGAGAAGACACACAGACCATGTCGTCAGCACTGTGTGGACCAGCAGAGACAGAAAGTTTGCGGGGGAACATGGACCTAACCTCCAAGGCGTTAAAGCCTCCCACAGCTCCTCCCCCCCCCCCCGACATTTGTTTCCTGGGGCAGGTTGGGGTAGCCCCACGTCGTCAGACGTCGCCCGCTGCGGTCTCGGTACCTGTACCGCTGGCTGCACCCTGGTCGCCCTTCTGCTCGCTCGAACCAGCGCTCCAGCTCGCGGGGAAACAAAAGACATGATCTGCTATAGTTCCTGCACGAGCCCTTGCTAGGAGCCCGCCCCGCCCTGCAGAGGAATCGGCCCGTCAACACCCCTCCTCCTCCTCCTCCTGGATGGCTTGTCACCGGTATAGGCTCCTGTGACAGCTCTTGCCTGTTGGTGACGAGGGCTGCTGGTCGCCATGGCCTCCTCCTCTCTGGGTGCCGTCCTATGGACCGGGGACCGCCTGGGGCCGTCTCTGTTTTTATTATTTAATCCCCTCGACCTGCTCCTCCTCTCCTGCCTCTGCCTTGACCTCCTCCTCCTCCTCCTCCTTCTCCCGCCCCCCAGCCCAAGACCCGCCTCGTCCTCGAGGCTCATACCATACCTGCGCGGCATCGCGATGGCATGTGCACTCACCCGTCTAGTCCTATGGGGCCTGTGCCCCGTGGTGCTGGCCCAGTCGTCCTCCACCGTCACCACCGGCCCCACGGAGACGACCACGAGCGACAGGGCGATCTTCACCGTGCCCTTTGACGTAGACGACGGCCAGACGCTGCTGCCCAACATACATGACCCCCAGGCCGTCGATGTGCAGACCGTGTGTCCGGGATACACAGCCTCCAACGTGCAGACATCCGACACGGGCCTGACCGCCGACCTGGACCTGGCCGGGGCTGCCTGCAGCGTCTACGGAAACGATGTTGCCAACCTGTCCCTGACCGTCGAGTACCAGGACACAGGCCGCCTCAGCGTGGCCATCCAGCCTCGCTATGTCGGCCCTGACAACGAGACCTGGTTCCTCCTCCCCGAGGCCATCGTCCCCAGGCCGGCCTCGACCGGCAGCGTGAGCCCCAGCAGCAGCGACCTCGAGCTGTCCTGGGCCAACGACCCCACCTTTGCCTTCACCGTGACCAGGAGGTCGACCGGAGACATCCTCTTCACCACCAGCGGCAGCAAGCTCGTCTTCGAGGACCAGTTTGTCGAGTTCGTCTCGCCCCTGCCCGAGAACTACAACCTGTACGGCCTGGGAGAGACCATCCACGGCTTCAGGCTGGGCAACAACCTCACGAGTGAGTCTTACCAATGCTGCCCGAGCACCACGAGGCTGACATGTGGCACTGCTACAAGGGACGCTGTTTGCTGCCGACTCTGGTGACACCATCGACTACAACATCTACGGCTCGCACCCCATCTACCTCGACACCAGGTACTTCACCCAGGGCGAGAACGGCAGCCTCACCTACGCGGCCAACGCCACCGACGTCTCTGCCCAGTACACGCCCTACACCCACGGCGTCTTCCTGCGGAACGCACACGCCCAGGAGATCCTGCTCCGCCCAGAGGGCATCACGTGGCGCACCCTCGGCGGCAGCATCGACCTCTACTTCTACTCGGGGCCCTCCGCCGCGGCTGTCGTCCAGGACTACCAGACCAGCACCGTGGGCCTGCCCGCCATGCAGCAGTACTGGACCTTTGGCTACCACCAGTGCCGCTGGGGCTACCAGAACTGGTCCGTCCTGCAGGAGGTGGTCGACAGCTTCGCCAGGTTCAGCATCCCCCTCGAGACCATCTGGACCGACATCGACTACATGAACCAGTACCGGGACTTTGACAACGACGCCCTGCGGTTTGGCTACCCCGAGGGCGCCGCGTTCCTCGCCGGGCTGCACGCCAGCGGCCAGCACTACGTCCCCATCGTGGACTCTGCCATCTACCACCCGAACCCGGAGAACGCGAGCGACGCCTACCCCGTCTTTGACCGTGGCGTCGACGCCGGTGCCTTCATGTTCAACCCGGACGGCTCCCTGTACATCGGGAGCGTCTGGCCCGGCTACACCGTGTTTCCAGACTGGGTCGGGGCCTCGCTGGGCACCACCAACGGCACGGGGGCCTTCAGCTGGTGGGCGGACGAGATGTCGCGCTGGCACCAGAACGTCTCGTGGGACGGCATCTGGATCGACATGTCCGAGGTCAGCTCCTTCTGCGTGGGCAGCTGCGGCACCGGCAACATCACGCTCAACCCGGTGCACCCGCCCTTCCTGCTCCCGGGCGAGCCGGGCGATGTCATCTACGACTACCCGGAAGGCTTCAACCTGACCAACGCCACCGAGGCCGCCACCGCCTCCTCCCTCAGCGCGGCACAGGCCTCTGCCGCGGCCACGTCCTCCTCGTCCTCCTCCTCCTCTGCTACCACCACCTCGTACCTGCGGACGACGCCTACGCCGGGCGGCCGCAATGTCAACTATCCCCCTTATGTGATCAACAACGTCCAGGGCGACCTCGCGGTGCACGCCGTGTCGCCCAACGCGACCCACCACGGCGGCATGCTGGAGTACGACTTCCACAACCTCTTTGGCCACCAGATCCTCAACGCCACGCACCAGGCCCTCCTGTCCGTCCTCCCGGAGAAGCGCCCCTTCGTCATCGGCCGCTCGACGTTTGCCGGCTCGGGCAGGTGGGCCGGCCACTGGGGCGGCGACAACTACAGCCTCTGGGCGTACATGTTCTTCGCCATCCCGCAGGCGCTGGCCTTTTCCATCTTCGGCATCCCCATGTTCGGCGTCGACACGTGCGGCTTCAGCGGCAACTCGGACATGGAGCTGTGCAACAGGTGGATGCAGCTCAGCGCCTTCTTCCCCTTCTACCGCAACCACAACGAGCTGTCGGCCAACCCGCAGGAGCCGTACGTCTGGGCGAGCGTGATCGGGGCCAGCAGGGACGCCATGGCCATCCGGTACGCCCTGCTGCCGTACATCTACACCTCCTTCGCCCAGGCCCACGAGACGGGCAGCACCGTCATGCGGGCCCTGGCCTGGGAGTTCCCCGCCGAGCCGTGGCTGGCCGGCGCGGACAGGCAGTTCCTGCTCGGCGGGGCCATCATGGTCACCCCGTGCCTGGAGCAGGGCGCGACCACCGTCGACGGCGTCTTCCCCGGCACCGGAGACGGGACCACCGTCTGGTACGACTGGTACAACCAGTCCGCCGTCACCGGCGTCGCCAGGGCCCAGAACGTCACCATCGATGCCCCCCTGGGTCACATCCCCGTGTACATCCGCGGCGGGAACGTGGTGCCCACGCAGGAGCCGGGGCTGACCACGAGCGCGAGCAGGAAGAACCCCTGGGGCCTGCTGGTGGCGCTGGACCTGGCCGGGAGCGCAAACGGGACGCTTTACCTGGACGACGGCGAGAGCGTGACGCCTAATGCCACCACATGGGTCACGGTGGGTTTCGCCTCCTTCCCTTTCCCCCTTTTTTTTTCCCCTTTCGTGACCCCCTCCCTCGATTCTCCTGCGAGACTAACCCCGGCTGCTGACACTTGTTTTTGCACAAAAAAAAAGCTATCTGCCACGAGCACATCCCTCACGGCCACGCCCTCGGGAACCTACGAGGACACCATCCCCCCTGGGCAACGTCACCATCATGGGCCTCTCGGGCGGCGTGTCCAGCGTCGCGCTGAACGGGCAGGCCATCAGCAGCAGCGGGTGGTCCTACGACAGCGGGTCCCAGGTGCTCAGCGTGACCGGGCTGGGCAGCCTGACCTCGAACGGGACCTGGAACGAGGGCTGGACGCTGAGCTGGGGCAGCTCCTCGGGGGACGGCACGCCTGTGGGCACTTCTGGGGCTGGGCAGGTCGGGATGGGGCCTGTCGTCACGCTCCTGGCTGTGTCTGTCGCTGCGGTGTTTGCCATGTAGTCATCTTATTGCTGTGAAGGACTTATGGAGATGGCCTTTCGGTCTCAGCGACTGACTTGCCCCCTACATCCTTTTTTTTTAAAAATATGATTCCGTCCAGGTCAAAATATAAAGGAGGACCACTGCCAGCAGGCGACGTCGATACCACCTCTTGTCTTTGACGAATCGGCTATACCTTCTTGCTTGTGCATGTCCATCTTTCTGCCGGTCTTCTCTGGTCGCTCTTACAACCTCGCCGGTGTTTTCTTCACGTACTCTCTGGCCTGTACACACACATATATGAGTATCATGGCGACTAAAGTCATAAGAATAGGATGCTCTTACCTCGGCAATCGCATCATAATCCAGAGCCCACTTCAGGAAAGCAGACGAGTGGAAACTGGCATCCCGGTCCGGCACAACATCCCTAAGGCTCTTGACAGCCCGCCTCTCGATATCCTCCGCAGGCGCCGGCAGGCTTCCCGTAAACATGGCCGTGTTCCAGCGCGCATAGGCTTTGATCCTCTCGACCCGCGGCTTCCTGATCTCCTGCCACGTTCTCGCAGCCTCAGGGACGACATCTCGTGGGCCGCAGCGGCCGTCCCGGGGCAGGCTCAACAGGAAGTCCAGGACGGCCACGTCCTCGATGATCAGAGAGAACCCCTGCGCGGCGTTCGGGTGCATCGCGTGGGCCGAGTCGCCCAGGAGCCACACCCGCCCCGCCCTGCTCGTCCACCGCGGCAGGTCGGGCAGCTCGGCCAGCCTCCACCTGTCACACGACGACGCCGCGTCCAGGGCCTGGACGAGCTCGGTGCATGCCCCGCGGAAGGAGCGGCGGACGAGCTCGATATCGCCTTGTTCGTCCCACAGGCTGCGCTGGTCGGCCTCGGCGCTGTCGATACCGAAGAGGAGGCCAACGGAGTTTCGCTTGGGGTTGTGGCGGGTCACTACGAAGCCACCGCTGCTGCTGCCCTTTTCCATCATCCACACGTTGATGTTCTCCTGGTCCGTAAGCCGCGACGTGCCAGCCCGCACCGCCAGCGCCGCATCGTCGACGAGCACACCGTACAGCGCGGTCCGGCTGATGACAGGCTCCGTCTCACACCCCAGATCCGCCAGCACGGCACGCCTGGTCGCAGACCGGATCCCATCCGCGGCCAGCACCAGGTCCGCCGTCAGTTCCTCCTCCTCCTCAGGCACCTCGCCCGCCCCTGTAGCAGCACCCAGCCTCACCACCACCCCGCCTCCGCGCGCCGCAGCATCCTCCTCCTCCTGCTGCTCTTCAAACTCCAGAACCACCACCCCAAACCGCACCTCCGCCCCTGCTGCCAACGCGGCTTCATACAGCGCGCGCACCGCGTCCTGCCGCGTGAGGCCCCAGTCAGGGCTATCGCTGGCGTCCACGGCGATGTTGCGCATGCGCACGCGGCCGGTGGTGGCGTCGCGGAGGAGGACGTGGGGGGTGGGTGTGGCGGCTGCGGAGAGGGCTCTGGCGAGGGAGGAGGAGGAGGAGGAGGAGGAGGAGGAGGAGGAAGCTGCCATTGCCGTCCTTCCAGGACTGCAGGATGATGCGGGTTGCTGCGGGTCGGATGTTCATCTCGCCGCCCTGCGGGGTTAGTGTTTTGTGGCGCTCTAGGACCTGGACTCTGTGGTTGGATTGGGCGAGGCGGTAGGCGGCTGTCAGGCCAGCCAGGCCTGCGCCTATGATGACTATCTTCATTTGGATGGAAAAGGGAAAAGATCTGGCCTGGGGAGGCTGGTCTGGGACGTAGCTATGGGCCTGTGTGGCGTTCAGGATAGCAGCTGAGTGAGGGTCTGTGTAATGCCGGGAGGGGGCGAGGTTAGACAGCGGCCTGCCACTGCAGTGTTTACTTAAGGTATACATGAATAAGCCCTAGCAGTTACCTGTCTAGATTCTCTTACAGGGGACACAATTTGTGTGGACTGTATTACTACCCTGTGTCGTCATCGACTGCTTGCTTTCTTCTTACTTGTGACCTGGAAGGAATCACATTTGAGATGTGAGGAAAATCAACCATGTGAATATTCATATATCATTAGCTTCATTCAGTGGTGAATCTGTACGAAAATGATTATTTTTAAGACCTGGCTGTTCGGTCTTTGAGCCCTGGCTCTTTTTTTTTTATGATTGAATTAAACAATAAGCTTGTCTGGAAAAATACTGGTTAAAAAATCACAAAAGAATCAAAAATTATGCTGTCGTCACTGTCTGTCTCAAAGTCTAATTGAATCTGGATCAACAGACTCTGCAGTTCTCTTTATGGATGTATAGATGCCAGAGCAAACTTTGGGATGTTAGGAAAGAAGCCAATAATATGTCTGTGGTCGCATCATAAACACTCCACAGATTAAAGACCTTCTAAAAGGAGGTCACTCTTCTGATGGACCCTGATGCTTAGCAAAGTAATTATATATAGACTTGAGTACCTTGGCATGGCACCTAGGAGAAGCTGAACATGCCTAGGCACCGTAGAAAAGTAGTGTGGCTGATCAAGTTGCAAGAATGAATATTCTGTCATCATCTGTATTAATACTCCATACCTACTTGGGCAGGAACACTCTGGAAGCAGAAAGAATAACTACAGCCAACCTGATATAAAAATGGACTGGCTCTGAAAAGAGTCTAGCATTTCCCTCTGCCACAGGGCAGATTCCGAGAACCATTGGGATATGGGCAAGACGTCAGCCACAAGGACTCTGATACTCGCAATATCTCAGCTGTGACTGAGACCAGGTCGTACCAGGTAGCATAGAACCTCTCAAAAAGTGTCTTCATTGTGAGCGGACTGGACTGCCTCACCAGTGGGTGAGTCGATGGCATTAATACTTGCTTACACGCAAAGACATCCTAAAACTTCCAAATTCGGATCCTGTGTATAGTAGAGCTTAAACACGCCTTGATTACACCAGCAAGCCTCGACACTTCATCATCACAAGGCCCTTCGTGTCGGGAAAGATATCCAGAACGCCATCTTTCTCGAACCAGACAGCTACTCTGGCCCCGGTGTATGGCGGCAACGGAGTTCGGGGCAGATGTTGTTGAGTCTCAGGGAAGGAGGGATCCAAGGCATGATGATTTCCCAGGTGTCTGGCACCACAAAGTCTGACTAGGTGCTAAATCTATCCCGAGCCGGAGGGTAATTGAGGCTGTCTGGTGTCTGGTGGACTACGGGATGGCCACGGAAGAAACAAGATGTGCTGGCTTGGAAACCCGCGGCCTATGTCTGCGGGAGTATACGACCGTTCACTAGGGTGGCCCAAGGGATAATCATAATAAACAAGCCGGTCTCAGTGTTATAAATCAACCCGAGAATTTGCATTGGAGAGTACCCAGATAGTCTTCGCAAGGGTTGTTTGGTGGGTAAGGGCATATCCTCCGCCTACCCAGGCCCTCGAACCGCAAACGTCTGATCTTCATAGTGCTTCTAGAATATATATGTGGACGCCCCCAGACGATCCCCAGGCCCCTTGGGATCGACTTGATACATCAGGGATGGTCTCGAGAGGATCGAGAGAGATCTTGCCTGCGCATTCTCTTGGGTGTTTTCTCTGTGTCCCCAAGGCTTGGGTGATATAGTGGGCCGATCCAAGGAATAGGGACCCCGAAAGATGGAGGATTCCGCAGAGCTGCTCCACCGCGTAAGAGAAGACAAGGACAGGGAAGGGTATTTGACCGAAGCCTCTCTCATCCTTAGACAACAATGACGGTGTCGAAGTGCCCTCTGGAACAATCATGGTTCCTGTCACACCGACTTATCTTGCTGCCGGTGTGGTCGAGCAATAGTACTGCTGACCGAGGAGGGCGGGTCGGCACCTCGTCGACCGTGCCAAGTGCCCAGGCTCTGGATCCGTCTCTCCCACGTCCAGAGACCGAACGACCCAATAATCCAGCCGAATTTAGCACGGCCACCGCGCGGGTAGGATCAAAGTTGAGCTTCGGCCCGTCTTACAGTAACAGCCCCCCTTCACAAGACGTCGACAGGACGATTTTGCTACGTAAGTCCTCAGCGCTAAGGCACTAGCCATCACTTGCCCGAGTAAGTCTGTAATAGGTGCCTTGGGCACATGAGTTCTCACACCGGTCCTGTGGAGCTCGCCTGCGCCTTGGTGCTGGATGCTAGACATCTACGTCTGCCGTGGCCCATCACGTTCCGCATTCCGGCGCCAGCAAGGCGACCGCCGGTCCACTCTCTGGCGGGGATTTAGGTAGGTGTGCATTGGAGTTGAAACAACGCTGGTGTACATGGGAACGGAACTCCCCACACTCACTGCAGGAGAGCGCGCCTATGAAACAGGATAGAACGAGGTGGGGGGTTAAAGGAGGGGGCTGGGACTAAGTTTACTGCAGCTGGTCTTGCTGCGTGGTCATCCCCAGTGGTTGTAGAGGTTTCTACATGCTTATACCTGCCGCTGCTTCTGCCGAGTGGGTTTCGAGGCGTGGCACTTGACACGCAGGGCCCAGCCAGGTGACTCGTGGATATGAGACAGCCAGTCTTCTTGGGTGGCATGGGGGAGGAGGAGGGGGAGGGGGAACGACACGCATGCCACTCGGGTGATAGGACGGAAAAAGTCACGAAAAACTTATCCACGGACACAAGGACTATCTTCTTTGGGGCTGTAGGGCGGGTGCGCGCACCCTTTTCTTCTCTGAGTGTGCACTCGCAACGGTCGGTCTCGTCCTGTTCGGCCTGACCCGTCCCTGTTGTGTTGCCTGTGTGACATCTATAGTCAGCTACGAGCTGCATCCTGCGTGCAGGGTATTGGGTGCACGCAGCATTTACGGCCCTGGGAGCCTAGGCGGGTAGCCGTCGAGGCCCATGCCTCCCCGACCAGGATCTGTGACGTGACTGGGCCGGTGGGGGAGGCAGGTGAGGTAAGGTAGCATCTGCTGTCCTGTCTAGCTGGTTGGCTGACTGGTAGGCTGCGTAGCGAAGAGTCATAGTTGGGGGAGGCCTGTGGCGCACTAGACACAAGCCGATGCCCAGGTCAAGGACGAGATGCCCGACCTGACCTGGAGTATCTCGAGCCAGGTCGATCTGTACACCGACGGAGTCTGATGTGCCTCGACTGTCTTTGGCGCCTCAATCGCCCGGCCTAGACCATTGAAACAGGCCGAGCCCATACATCGTGGTGCTACCCCTCCTGCACGTCAACGACACGGAGGGAGCAGAGTGGTGGGCTGGCAGGGTTCGCAAAAAAAAAAAAAAAAAAAAAAAAAAAAAGACCAGGGCAGGTGGATGGGGGCAAATTATCCTTTTCCGTGGCCGGAGAGGCTGGGGGACATGACGCCCACGCCGCGCTGGCCTACGGCGGCTCTCGAGGTTTTGAGGGAGTCGTAACAAGTTCCGGCCGGCTTGCCTGAGCTGGAGAAGCGGTGCCACATGCGTGTGTGGGTGATGCACTGCTGACCGAGAGCATCGAGGTGCATATTTATAGTGGGGATGTCTCGAGCCAGGACGGTCTGGTTTGACGTTTGCCCATGTTGGAGGGTCGGAAGTCCTGCGAGGGTGGGAGGGCATGTCCTCCGCGCTGTGCTGTGAGCTGCCAGGACACGGTGCGATGATGATGCTGTTGGAGCCGGTGAGGCTGGTGGAACTGGTGATTCTCGCTGCTGTCTGTCTGTCTGTCTATCTGTCTACCAAGTCGGGTTGGAGACATTCGTCATTGAGGACGTAAGGCTACACATATTTAGTATCGTGGTATTTATTTTTTTTGGGGGAGGGGAGGGGAGGGAGAGGATATTGGTGCCAGAACGGAAGATGAACAGCCGTTGGAGATGGGCCTGGGTGAGCCCAGAGTGGGCAGTCCCTGGTGACCGATCACCTGAGGATTTCCACAAGGTTCGGTCGCTTCTCCTGCTCTTCTCCTCCCTCTCCTCTCCTCGTGCTCTTTCGCCGCGTTTTCTCCTTGGTTTCGCCTCTCCGCAGGCAGGACCAGTCAGTGATTACCTACATGACATGGTAGTATCTTGCAGGAAACCCGTGCAGGGATAACGAGACCGGGATTGGTCCGTCGATGCGTGTGCTTGTTTAGGTTGCAGCTTGCAGAATTCGAGGACGTTGTCGTGGTGAGAGGACGGAGGATGGGAGCGCCGATCGAAGGAGGCACATCGATGAAGAAGAAGGGGGGGGGGAGAAGGGAAGAGGGAGAGGTAGGGGAGTCGGTTCCCCGGCCAGGGTAAGTTTGTACACGGTACCTCAGTACAAGAGGGAGGAGTACCCTTGTACCGTTCACGGACTGGAAGGTGTGGTGAGGTGGTGGTTTGGTAAGAACGACCGCTGCGTGAGTGGATTGAATCTGGGCCCTATGTATACAATACATGCATGTAATAGTACATACAGTACAGTACAGCATGGGTAAGCTATGGTACTGTGGTACTTTGCCCAGGGCTGGGAGCTTGCCAGAGACAGGGGCACAGGGGGTGCGTTCCGCGCTATTTCTTTTTTTTTTTACCCACAAATACCACTGATTGGCTTGGCTTATGTTAGCCCTGGACCTGAACGTCGCTGCCTTTTCACGCTGACGTTGAATGTATCGTCCTATCCCTTCCTGCACGACTTACACCCTGCACCTGCACCTGCACCTGCACCTGCGACTGCAGCACAGCACAGGACACTTGCAGAACTGCATCACATCACAAAACCCCACTCACCCACCACTCCCACAACATCCAACGAGCATATACCGAGGTCTGATGATGAGGACGTGGTTGGGAGGGCTGGGAGAACAGACCGGACTGCCCAGACTTGTTGCACTCCCTCCCCACGCACAGTCCGCGCCTCAGACCTCACACCTCGCATCGCAGCTCACCTGCAACCTCTGCGGACTCCACCGCTCCACCACCGCCAGTAACCGTCCCTCGCTTGGCGAGAGATCTCAGTTGTGACGCCGCACCGGTCTCGCTGCTCGGCGGGGTGACAGGTTCCACGTTGGGCCGCCAGCGAGAACTCCTGTCACATTGCAGCTGGCTTGGTGGTCCAGGGGGGCGGTGGGGAGGGGGGGACTCTGGTATGCCTGCCCATACGGGGACCAGCATCGACCGAGTGTGCCTCCCTCCCAGTGGCGACTGGAGGCTGGTCGGACCTGTCTCACCAGCAGTCATATCGCGGGCTGGAGCTCTTCGAGGTCGGCATGGCGGGGGGCTAGTGTGCTGCGTGGGGATCAAGACACGGACAGGAGCGTCTTCCTGGCAGGGACCCCAAGATGCAACGTCTCTGCTTCACTCCTGTACAGTACAGTGCCATGTCGCATGTACAACGCCGTACGGTACTGTATCACAGGACAACACAGATCTGGAAACTATTTCGGGCCTTGTCGCGCTATGCGATCCCTCCTGGGTTTCCAACCCCCCTCGAGGTGTCTAGGACCACGAGATATGTCACTCCATACCGGCCACCACGAGGTGCTCTGCACGCCATTCTTGGACGGCCTAACTTCATGCCGTGGCGTGCCGTGCGCCCTGTGTCCTGCTGTGTGGTGTGCTCTCTCTGTCATGCTACCCAGCTGCTTACCGACAGCCACATGCGGCCGGGAAGCAGGACTGACACGGCCACAGCCGTGCTCATCAGCAGCCTGGCATCGTCCCGCATCTTGCGCTGAGAGGACGCCATCTCGAACTTTGCTGATCTCTTGTCAACCTTGTTCGCCAGCGCCCCCACCATTTCTCGGAACAAAGATCAGATCGACATGGGCACGGACCGCCCGTACTGAGAGGGGACCCCATCACTGCACATGGACCCTTCATTCCACGATCAAGGTCAAGGTTCGATCGGCTCGGCACCTGGGCCATCTGCCTTGCCCAACTAGGCCTACCCTGAATTATATCCGGCCTGGGATATAGGCAACTGGCCCGCGCCTGGAGGCCAGGGCCTGCAGCTTTCACATACTCACCCTATCGCCACGATAGGGATGAGGCGACCGCCTCCAGCAGACCTCAATACCCATTGCCTAGCTTTTTAACACCTCAGGAGGTTCTCCTCCGGCTGGTGGACGATGTTGACACCTCGACAGCATTTTCCCGCACCTCGCGCGCATGGCCTGAAACTCCAGGACGGGCTGGGCGGCGTTGTCCGTTAGGAGGTGTTTGTGATACTGACATTTGTACTGGATACCTACACCGTAGGCTGCTCGAGAAGCTCCGGCCGCGCCAGCGTCTCGCTTCGACGACGATGCAGTAGTGGCCTCCACGAGCAACAGGACCAGGGTCCTATCTGCTACAGACACACAAGGAAGCTTGCCGAGTCGATAAGGCTCAACATGGAACAAGCCGGCCTGTACCATAAGTGCACACTGTCCGCTGTGGAGGAAGAGGAGGAGGAAGAACTAGACTTGAACCGGGCTCGTCAGCTCCTGGGAATACGACCCGCTGTCCGTCCTCCCTGTCATCGCCAGGCACAAGTCCTGGAATGCCTCTAAAGAGTACACTCGCACACACACACACACACCATCATAATTCAAGGGCCATGCGCTCGTGCATGTGCTTGTCCTCGTGTCACCTCAGCTTGCGCTTTGTTACAACATTCAGGTTTTGGGTCCATCTCCCACAGGCACACTAGGGGGGCAGGCTTGGAAAATGGGGCAAAGGTAGCCGCATCTGATGTACGAACTACCTAGGTACCGTCACTCGACCCGTCCACCGCAGCGGTCGACGAGCTCGAACACCTCCCCCCACCTCCCCCCGTACCGCGCCGACTGGTCACGGCCCCCCACCAAGGCTCGGCTCGACGTTCTGATCTTGTCGAAAGCGAACACCAGTCCTGTGCCAGCTTGATCTTCCGTAAGGCCAGTCCACCTCGCTGTTCCCTTTCCCCTTGTACGCGGACATGGAGTTCCTAACAACGCTAGCCGGCTGCTACCACAAGTGCTCTCGTTGTTATTAAGGTGCTCCTTATGCCTTGTTGTTGGTCTCGAGTCCATGCCTGACCCTTTTCCTACTGTGCTTTTTTCTTTCCCTTCCCCTTCCCACCTGAGCACAGCCTCAGTCCTTGGTTTCCTCTTTAGTCGGACCACCTCCCCTCTTGACTGACCAGCCTGTGCCCCCTTCCGCCATGCCCCCAGGATATCAAATCACACCTTCCCCCGTCGTCACCTAACCTTGTCAGATCCCCATCCTAATCTCTCATCTTCTTCTCGCCTTCCTGTCATTCTCTCTCTACAATTTTAGCTCATCATATTTCCCAGCTGCCCGGGACAACGAGGTTACAGATTATCCATCGGACTTTTTACTCCTGAATACCGAGACACCACCGGTGCGGACGACAGGCACGGGCTCTACGACCGGCCGGCTGGACACTCTCATTAACGTATGCCCTCGTCGCCAGACAGAGTTCAGCAATCTTCACTGTCACTCCGTTTGCAAATTTAGACCACGGACTTGACCTCGAGGGACACCATCAGACATCCTCTTTTGCTATTCTTCGGGTCAGAACGAAGCCACGAGCGGCGAGACCAGCAACACCACCAGAGAGAACCGGAGGCTCGTTCATGCAGACAGCACGCAATCTGAGGGTTCTTCTCAGCAGTCGCAGGAGAAAAGTGCCTCCTTGGCGTTTGCCTTATGCCAGGGCCAGACCTCTTGGAGAGCATTAACGACCCTCGGCTTATGATGAAGTAAGAAGGGGCTTGGGTGGTTTGGTATACATTTGGATGTCGACGTCGGCGGGCACCCCAAACGAAAGCTTCACTGCTGTCCGAGCCGGAAGTCCGCCGGCTGGCTTGGCGACTAAGGCCGGCGACAGCGGCGTTGGTAAGATGGTCGGAACCATGCATCCGGCCCCGAGCCTGTCCGAGGCACCTCCCAAGGGCAGCCCCCGGCCACGTGATCCTCTCTCGGGCCAACGCAGCCTCCATGCTCTGCCCGCAGCAGCTCAGAGCCCCCAGCAAGGCCTCAGGGGCAGTCTCTTTGAGAGGTTCAGCCCAGACGAGGACACCGGCCGCGAGCCGTCCCGCCAAAGCCAATCGCCGTCTGCCTCGTCGCGGAAAGATACACTATGCTCGACGTCGACCAATGCTACTACCTTCACGAACGCAAGCCAGCCCTCGAACGAGACATCTGCAATTTCGCAGAGCCTAGCCACCTCTCCGACGACGGCCGCTAGCCAGAACGTCTTTTCCGTTAACGATGGGTCCGACTCTGGTCAAAACAGGCAGAAGAGGCGCCGGACAGGACCTCTGAACCCGGAACAGAGGGTGAAGGCTGCCTTGATACGGAAGCATGGTGCGTGTGACACCTGCCACAAGCGGAGGGTAGCCTGCGACCCGTCCCATCACAACTTGACCTGGGACGACCTCAGGAGCCGTTACGGAGCTACCAGTCCAAGCCGCCAGGAATCCGTCCCGGTGAGCCCTCGCGGCTGGAACCCCACGAATGCCGCCCACAAGCGCAACTCCGAGGAGATGGAAGTGGACCTCGAACAGTCACCAAGCCCGCGCTCGGAGCAGACAACGGTGAAGGGACGGACGCCCTTGCCGAGAGGTCCCCGCCTGATCGGGACAGCCCAAGCAGCACTGTCCTCTCTGAGCTCGCCTGAGAGGCTCAGGCCCGACCTGCCCGTTCTAGCGCCACGGGTCTACACCATTCCTGATTGCGGCCGCTACAGCTCTGTGGAAGCGTTGCTTTTATTCTGGGCGGATGACCGCCACAGCGAGCTGAGAGCGGCAGTAGACGGACTTCGGCAGGTCTTGAGCGAGCAGTACAACTCCACATGTGTTGTCCAGTCGATACCGTCCTTGACTGCACCAGCACACCTGTATCGGTGGCTGTCGGACCAGATCCGTAACTTTGCTCGGCGCAATGACCAGCGGGATGTGCTGAAGATAGTCTACTACAATGGGCACGCATATCTCAACAGAAACCGGGACATGGTCCTTGCCAGGTGAGCGGCATCAATGCGCAGCGCCTCCTCCTCCTTCTTGTTCTTCTATATCATGGATGTCTTGCACAAAGGAACCGGCCCATTGGTCTGACGATGTCGTGTGTAGCTCGCCGAGACCCAACGAGGCCACCGAGATCCGGTGGAAACCCATTCAGGCGGACCTGGAAGAGTCATCGACGGACACGCTCATCATCATGGACTGCCCGTACTTTGGCGACAAGCTCTCTAGTAGCCACGGCATCCTGGAGGTCTTGGCCTCCAATACCTACGACGATTATGTCCGCTGTCCCATCCCTCGCTGCGCGTTCACCAAAGCGCTGATCGAGAAGCTCCAGACGCATGCTGCGCAGGCATCTCCCCGGAGCCCGCTCTGCGCCACCGACCTGCACGCACACCTCATGTCGGAATACCCAAAGATCATAAGAGAGACGAGGCCTGACGATGAGGTTCTCCAGAATTTTCCCAGCCCGTCCCATGTACTGGTCAGAGCCCGGGACACAATGGCGGCATCGATCGAGCTGTCGCCACGCCGAAGAGGGAGCAGCCCCCCAGGCGCCTGGTGCCGGCAAGGCAGCTGAACATCTCGCTCCAGATCGGCGGAGACGCGGACCTGGAAACTCTGGTGGATTTCTTCCGGCTCAAGCCTGACACGGTCAGGGCGGTACAGATTGAGGACAGAGCACATTTGTCTGCCTTATCTTAGAGATGGTATAAGAGCACGCTAGACGTTCCCTGGGGGTCCTGGTCGACGTCCTATCGGGTTATGATCAGCTCGTGCTCTGGTGTTTAGGCGTACTTTCCTCTCCTGCATTTGTCCACGGCTATGGGCTCTGTTGTATCACATCTACTGGAGTTTTGGTTATTTATTTCTTCTGACAGCCGCGCATTCTATATACCCTTGGGAGCTTCTGGGTATGGCGTCGACGAGGCGTACTGAGACATATGCAGAGTCTGTCTCCCTCTTTCTGGTGATTTCAAGCAGAGCCAGCCGGGCGTTATGATACCAGTTCTCAAAGCAAAGGTGTTCTGTGTCGTTCAGGCCTCAGCAGCAGCAAAACAACAACAACAGCAACAAGAGCAACTGGAGAGGCGAGTCTGTCTGCTCTCTCTTAGGGCAGATTATGGGATACTCTGTCAAATTTCTCGCCAATTTATACCCACGAGATCATTCTACGGATTTCTCCATACAACCTCTCAAGGCCATGCATACCTCAATCATGCTTGTCATATTTGCATGAACACATCGTGTCTGTATAGCTGGTGCGGAAGAGTCCACTCGTTTCGATGTACTGCCACTCTGGGAATACATACATACATATATATATATATATATATAATGTAAAAGAAGTGTGCTATGTCGTGGCAGAGAAATGCCAAAAAGGTCTTGGTAGACCAAGCCTGCCGATTCCTGCAAACGCTATCCAGCAGCGGTGCTTGTTGACGAATTCATGTAAGTACTGATATTGCACAGCCCTTCCGCACTTCCTAATCCTCGCCCAACCCATCCCCCCATAAAAGAGAAGCCGATATCTACAGTTTGAAAGGAGAAGAAAAAAAGAAGAAAAAAAGTTCTTGCCCCACCACATCTTTCACACCGACAGAAAAAGTCGTCCTCTATATGACAACACCCAACAAGACCACAGCTACAGCGCTCACAGCCACCTTCCACACGCTCCCCCCAGCATCACCATAAGCCACCGCCCCCGCCGACTTGGACGACGCCGACCCCGCAGACGAGGTGCTCTCGTTCCTGATCCTCAGCGAAGGCTCGTACGGCCCATTGTCCGCGGTGTCGAGGGTCCCGTTCCAGCAGTAGCGGGTGAAGCAGGTCTGGCAGCCGCTGGGGACCGCGGTGCCGGTGCGGGCGAGGCTGCGGCTGAGAGCGGCGCAGGCGAGGCAGGCGGGCCAGTCGGGGTCGAGGGTGCCGTTACCCTGGGTAGCGGCGTTGAGGCCGTTGGCGATGATGTCGTCGCGCTGGTTGAGGGGGTAGGACGGGTCGAAGGTGGAGACGTTGCTGGTGGTGGTGTATGGGGCGTTGGGGATGTAGACGACGAGGGGCGGGACGGTGGTGGTGGTGGTGAAGTTGTCGGCGTCGCAGCCGAAGAAGGCAGGGCGGTAGTTGAGGCCCAGGTTGATAAAGGTGTGGTCGTCCGGCACGCTCGGGAACAGGGTGCCGTTGGCGATGGCGGCGAGGGAGCGCTGGTAGGTGGCGCGGAGGGCGGTGCCGTTGGGCCAGTTGAGGTCTGTGTCGGCGGATGAGTCGACGGCGAAGATGACGTCTACGGCGCGGACCGGCTGGATGAGCGGGCTGAGGGGGATGTTCTGCAGGTCCTCGCCGCCGTCCACGAGGGAGAGCTGTTCTGTGTCCGCGTTGGGGTTGGAGGACGGGTTGAAGCCGCGGAAGGGGTTGGGCGTCCACTGGGCGATGTCGTCGTCGGCAGCGCTGGTGAGAGACGAAGAAAGAAGGGAAAAGAGGGCGGCGTTAGACGGTTCATTCATACGGAAGGGAGGGGGGGGGATTCTTCACCGGTCGACCTACCCAATGTCTTCCAGGAGGGCATCGATGGCGTTGGCGACGGCGGAGGGGACGTTGGTGGTTGACGTGATGTTGGTCAGCAGGAACTGGTTGAACAGCGAGCTGCTCGTCCCCATCACGAAGCCAGCCTGGTCGAAGCCCTCGACGCAGTGTCCTCCGTCCGGGACGGAACCAGCGCTGAAGTTGGAGCCCACGTACTGCGTGGGGACGAAGCCGTAGACGGTCGGATCCCAGGTGCCCACCTCCCAGGGGCCGAGCTCATAGTTGGTCGCGTTGAGGCTGATGATCTCCGTCCCCGGGTCACGCCCGTCCGCCACGAGGAGCGGCATGGGGATGCTGCCGCCGACGAGGTCCTGGCCCAGAGCCATCGAGCTCCAGGTGTAGGCAGGCCCGCCCTCGGGGGCGTCGATGAGCTGGTACGAGAGCGCGCGGCCCCAGTAGTCGGTGATGGACGTGGGCCAGCCCGGGTCCGACTTGTCGTCGACCTGCTCGTTGATGTCGTACCAGTACTCGGCCGTGTCGAAGACCCCGATGCCGCCCGTGTCTGGCCCCACGAAGATGCTGTTCTGGAACTGCCACACGACGCCGTCCTGCATGAGGCTCTCCACCGAGGAGAAGTTGTTCTGGTAGATGGACCCCACGAGCCACCCGCCGCCCGAGAGCCCGGCCACGTACGTTGCCGACTGCAGGAGCCCGCCGATGCCTCCATCCCCCGTCGACCCGGTCGTGCGGTTGTCAGCAGCCTTGAGGAACCCGGCTCCGTTCATCAGGGCCCGGTAGCCCCCCCGCTGACGGCGATGGCTATGTTGGGCAGGGCTGAGGCGTTGCTGGCGTGCCTGTCGATGTAGGCCTGAGCGTCGAAGCCGGTGATGTTGGCCCGGGTCATGAAGCCCGCCATGGGCTGGACGGTGGCGGCGCGCCTCCTGCTCAGCCAGGCCGTCTCGTTTGGGCTGAGCCCCGACGCGGCGCTGCGGACGGTCGGGCGTGTGGAGGGGCATGTTACTACCTGCGGGGCATAGTCGCCGCTGGGCGAGTTGGGTAGTGCCCTTGGGCCGAGCGGAGACGTCCTTCTTGCATGGTTGTTGTTCTTGGGTAGGGTGCTGGCAGAACCAAGACCGCCGTGGACGGCAGAGAGCAGGAGGAGGAAGAGGGCTGCGGCCGCTCTGTCTAGTGCCATGGTGGTGGTGTAGCTTGTCCGTGGCCAGGACCTGATATGACGAGAAGGAAGGAGAGGTAAAGAGGTAGAGACGGAGACAGGAGAGAAGAAGATACGAGGCCAAGCAAATACTTGTAGGACCGTAAGGGTGAGCCAAGAAAATATAAAAATAAAAAATAATAAAAAAAAAGGCAAAAGTCCCCGACCGAGCCGAGTGGGAAATAAGTGCCTAGATCAGGAGATGGTGGGCAAGGAGGAAGATGTTGACTTGACCTGCAGTGAGACAGGAATCACAGGTCCTTTCTGCTGAGCGGAGAAGAAGAAGAAGAAACGAAAAAGAGAGAGAGAGAGAGAAAAGAAATGTCACCACCTTTAGGTATTTTCTCTTTCTGGTGGTGAGTAGCACACAAGTCCGGTAGAGGAAGAGGAAGAGAAAAAAAGAGACAAGGGGATACTGTGCTCGGAAGGTGTGACGCAATATCCCAAGAGACCAAGCCCTGATTAAATGAGTAGAAGGACTAGAGGATCCCGATCTGAAAGCGCAGATCCTACATGATTGAGAGAAAAGAGAGAGAAAAAAGGTGGGCGTTGTTTCTGCTTTCGTGCAAACTTCAGATGAGGCCGAGGACAGGACGGGCCGGGCGCCTGTTGCGGCTGTGCCCACACCTATGAGCGGCACGTATCATCACACATTGCTGCGCTTGGGCTGCTCCGAGACTGCCGTGTCGGCCTGTTTTGGCTGGGGGTTGTTTGCCCAACGACTTGTTGATCTCTGGCTGTGGCTGGAAAGAAGAGAAAGAGAGGGAAAAAGAGTTGCGTGTAGCCTGGCCCTGTGACCTGCCCAGGTGGTCCTCCAGGACGGGGGCTTCAGCCTGCTCGAGGTCGCATCGTGTCGCTTCAGACGATACATGCGTACAGTCTCGAGCATGAGAGGAGGGATCTGGAAGATGGCACCCTCGCATGACCGGTCTGGACAGAGCAGCTGGCGACAAGTGCTTGGCCTGGTCTCATGCGCACGAGAGCCCCGGCCTGTGTTCCTGCATGGATGATCCAAACCCATGAGCCCACCCTGCCCGCCTAGTCTAAGGTTACCAGCCCGGTACCACCAAGGGAAGGCGCATAGCAGAGCAGGGCTAATGCAGGCCCCCAGCATTAGCTGCCCCACCTATAGCGGGCGGGGAGGATGTGCCTGCAAGCGCCGCCCCTCCCGCCGCCTGATGAGGTCACTCGCGCTGTTTGAAGGTGGTGGGCAGACACTTGTACAAGAGGGCGGAGGGGGATTGTGTTAATCTCGTGGCTGCTCTCTCAAAAGGTACTCGTAAGCTTTTGAGCGCCGACGTTCCGACCTTTTCTTCTTCTTCCCTTTTCCTCTCTCTTATGATTGCATGCTATCAGTGAACCTTGGCAAGTGATGCTCGTTCAGCTGATTTCTGGTCCCTGGGACGACAGAGTATGCGCATGTGTGTAGATCCGCTTGATCACCAGCGTTGGGACGGCATCTTGAACATCACCGACCCCGAGAGGCTGAGACGATTAGACCCATTACGTAGGTTACCATGTATGGAAGAGGGTGTGAGCCGGGCTGCCTCGATGCTCTCTTGATCAGGACTGTAGGTTCAACAGGAGCGTATGCGGTTGGGTGATCTGTCTGCCCTTCACCAGCCCCAGGGTCTCACCACAACAATTTCCTTATATTTTTTCCAGAATTTGTATCATGGCTTGGACTTACCCAGAGGGTGACCGGAGCCGTCACATATTGTGATGTACCAGACCCATTACAATCAACCTTGGAGATCCGGGTCAGGCTGCCATGAGTTCTACATAGGTCTGTAACGGTGCACAGATACTGACTGTCTCTCCCCGTCTCGCTTCTCGCTAATGCTCAGCCTCATCCGTCGTCGGTCTCGCACACTGATCCAGACGGAGAAGGAAAGGAAAGTCACCTTTCTTTCTTTCATTCTTTTTTTTTGGAACGGGAAGAGAGAAAAAGAAGGGGAAAAAACGGAGGAGAAAGGGCATTTTTTCAGTTATTAGTCTTTCTTTCTGCCCTCCGGATCAACTATAGAAACACAGCCCACGACATTTTTAAACTCGCACGGTCTAGGCATTATCTAGCGGGATGAACGGAGAGTATATATAAATCTATTTCAATAAAACTAGATCAATTGTTTGTGAATAAAAAAGACACGAGAGGAATCTTTCATATCAGCCAAACTTGGAAGTGCTGCAGCTAGCTTATCTAATCGACCCAGGCCCCGCTAAATTTTCTGCGACATGCGCCTCTTGCTCTCTACCCAAAGAAAAAAAAAAAAGATTCAGCGCTCCCCAACACCCACCTGACTGCCGCAATGGTGACACCTATCCCACACTGAACCCTCCCTCCTCCGCCTCGAGGTATATGCCACGACGCGCCGTACTATATCCACCACCTCTGTCACTCACGGCGAAAGCACAATGGACGCCCACGCCCTCCTCAAATCCCAGGGATGGCGCGGCTCCGGCCACTCCCTCCACAAGACCGACGACACCATCGGCCTGGCCAAACCCATCCTCGTCTCCCGCAAGAACAACGTCCTCGGCGTCGGCCGCAAGAGCCACGTCACGAGCGACCAGTGGTGGCTCAACGCCCTCGACGAGCAGCTCAAGAGCCTCGACACCTCGGGCAAGACGAGCATCGTGCAGACCAAGACCAACACCAAGCTGGGCGGCCTGCTGGCCTCCTCGGGCGGCGGCGGGAAATATGCGGGCGCCAACGGCCTGTACTCGTGCTTTGTGAGCGGGGGCCTGCTGCAGGGCACCATCAGGCCGGGCGGGGAGGACGAGGCGGGCGGGTCGACGGATGCGACGCCTGAGGTGGAGCCTGCGCCCACGAGGGAGGAGTCCAGAGAGGAGAGGAGGGCCAGGAGGGCGGAGAGGAGGAAGAGGAAGGCTGCCAGGGCGGCAAGACAACTCGCTGCCGCTGCAGAGGCCCTGCGGCCCGCCGGGAGCAAACCGAAGAGCAAGGACAAGTCAAAAAAGGGCCGAGAGGGGGAACAAGACCGACGCGACAACGGCGGTCAGGAGCAGCAAGAAGAACACCGTGCCAGAGCCCAAGGAAGAGCGCCGGGCAAGGAAAGAGGCTAAACGGAAGCGGCGCGAGGAGAAGGACAAGCGGCGCAAGGTCGAAGAAGGCTGAAGCATCTGCACGGGATCGGAAGACAAACCAACCTTGGAAACCTCGTCAGGTCGAGGTCCCCCACAGCCGGGGCTCGATGGCTGGCAGGCATGCCCGCCTACTGAACTCTCTACTAGCCAATCGGCATATGTCATCGCCGAGGGCGACCCAGCGCGAGCACGCGTGGTACAGCTTGTTCAAAGCCGTTGCTCGGCGGGCAGATGAAGGCCGAAGGCTACAGTGCATCCCGAAGTCAAGCGACGGCTGTCTCTCAGCCACGAGGGAAATTTCGGGCTAGTCTAATACTAGACATGGCTGGTCCAGGATCAGGTATAGATATAGACTCGCCAATGAAAAAGGGGGTTTGGGGACCCCAAGATATAAAGGACCTCGGGCCATGCATCAGCCACGACAGCATTCAGTGTGACTTTAAGAAGCAAGTATGCTCGTGCTCTCTCTCTCTCTCTCTCTCTCTTTTTTTTTTTTAAAAAAAATTGCAGAAAGAAAAAGGAAAAGAAAAAAAGAGAAAGAGAGAGAATTGGGATTAATACCTCATCTTCCCACAAAATCTGGAGAGTTCTATAAATCTTGTCAAATGCTAGATATTATGAACATAGGTACCACATGTAGTACCATATGTAGTACTTTGGTATGTAACAAACTACTATGCAGTATGTTGGGCCACCCGAGTCAGGCGGTGTGCCGTATCGAGGTATGGGGCCTCAATCAATTGGTGTTGCAGCGCAGACTTTCGGCAGAAAAAAAAAAAAAGTTCTGGGCCGAAAGAAGCTTGGATTCGTGCATCTGCGACCACCACGACCCACGACTTCCTTCTGGCGACCGCCGACACGTCCCTTTCGAGCCGCACCCTCCGCAAGATGTCAGCCGAGATGGAGTCAGACCACGAAAAGAAGCACCATAAGAAGTCGAAGCGCAAGCACCGGCACGACGAGGAGGAGGCGCCTGCTGCTGCCGAGATGGACGTCGACGAGGCGCCCGAGGCAGCGGCGTCGCCCAGGAAGGAGAAGAAGGAAAAGAAGAAGCACAAGGATAAGAAGCGCAAAGAAAGAACAGAGGACGTCGAGCCCGAGGCCGCAGGCGCAGACGCCAGACCATCCAGGTCGCCCGAGAAGAAACACAAGCGCCAGAAGAGCGAAGACCCGAAAGACAAGAAGCACAGGAGACAGCACCACCACGGACGCGCCTCCTCACCCCCAGCGGCCACCACCGGGTCCCACCAGGCCGCCGTCCCCGACGACAGGCAGTACCCCTTCTTCACGCAGACCTTCTCGCAGCGCATCCCCATCTGGCCCGCGGCCTTCGACGAGCCCCTCACCAAGACGGCCCGCGAGTACCTCGACCCGATGCTGAACCGGTACTCGCCCAAGTTCCGGGGCGTGCTGCTCGCGTACAAGAACGTCAACCTGTCGCACCGCCCGCGGCGCGCGGACCCGGCGGACCCGCCGACAGACGACACGCCCGTCGTGCTGGAATCGTTTGAGTGCTACGCGCCGCCGTTCGCGTGGCTGACGGCCGACCTGCACCTGTTTGTCCCGTCGCGGGGCGCGTGGATGGAGGGGGAGATCAACCTGCAGAGCGAGGGGCACATCGGCGTGGTGTGCTTTGACAAGTTCAACGCGAGCATCTCGAGGAGGAGCCTGCCGAAGGGGTGGCAGTGGGTGGAAAAGGAAGACGCGGAGGAGGAGGAGGAAGGGGAAGAAGAAGAAGAGCAAGAAGAGCAAGAAGCAGCCGAGGAGCAAGATCCCTCTGGAGCGGAAGGAGGCGAGGGCGAGGACGGCGAGAGGCTGAAGAAGCAGCCTGCGCCCCGGCTGCGCAGCACAGGCTACTGGGTGGACGAGAGCGGGGACAAGGTCGGCGGGAAGATCTACTTCCGCATCAAGAACTTCTCGAGCGGGTCCACGGGCGACTACACCTACCTCAGCCTGCAGGGTACGATGCTGGACGACGAGGCCGAGAAGAAGATCGCTGCCGAGGAGCGGGAGGCGGAGAGGGCCAGGCGCGCGAGGCAGAACCCCAACGGGCTGCTGTACCCGACCATGAGGCTGCCCGAGTCCAGCATGACGAAGCTGAAGGATATCATGATATGATGGGCCGAGGGCGGGTCAGCCCACGGGAACAGACCTCAATTTCTATTTTGATTTCTGATTTTTTCCCCTCCCCCCTTCTCCCTCTCTTTCTCGAGGCTCCTGCGGCCTACATAGTTGTTTGTCCCTGTGCCTGAGCTCAGATGAGGTCGGTTGGCCCCGAGACAGCGAGAGTGACCAGATTGCCTGGAAAATAGGCTCAACTGCAGCGGCCGTGGGGTTTTACGGCTCGGCTGTGTTCATCGTCAAGACCAGAGAGGGAAAGACGCCAGTTATACGATGGGTTGGAGCTTGGCGCGGCGCAATCACTTTGTTATTTTATTTTTTATTTATTTATATATCTTGCCGCCCTCAGCGTTGGCGGCGTCATCAACGGGCGTGGTGCGTGATGCCCGCATCAGAATTTTAAAAAATGGACAAGAGAGAGAAGACACTGCGCCTGGCGAGAATGTACTTGGGGAGATCACCTCGAGCCCAAGCAGAGCCAACAAACAACTGCACCTGATCAGCGGCCGCGAATAGAGTGTTGTTATATTAGAGCACATCGTCGTGGGCACTGTCGTGATCCCTGTCGCTGCTGGTTGAAGTGCCTCGGCTCTCCGCATTAGTTAGCGGATCTGGGGCTTGTTCCTGCACCCCAGATTCTCTCTCTCTCTTCCTGGACTCGACGTCCTCACCTGTAACTTGCAACCTCACCTCGACTGGTCATACAGACTCTCTCTTGTTTTCTTGCTTCCTCTTCAGCCCGCCTGGAAACATTGAAACCTATATTACTCCCAGGCTGCATAGAAGAAAAAAAACCAAACCTCCTGTCCTCAAGATGAGGGGAATACAAGTCGCCCAATATGTCAAGGTCAGTTGTTGTCCGAGGAGAGCTGACAGGTATGCATACCTGCTAACCCATGACGTCCGCACAGAAACTCGACGACCTCAAGGTGACCGAGCTCCAGGACCCGGTGCCGGGCCCGGACCAGTACCTCATCTCCGTCCACGCAGCAGCCACCAACTTCTTCGACATCCTGCAGGTCCAGGGCAAGTACCAGCACCAGCCCGCCTTCCCGTGGGTCTCGGGCATGGAGTTTGCAGGCGTCGTCCTGTCCACGCCGTCGGGGAGCCCAAACCCCAGGTACCCCGTCGGCACGCGCGTGTTCGGCGCAAACCAGGGCGCCTACGCCACGAGGGTGTGCGCCGTCGAGGCCAGCCTGTTCCCGCAGCCCAGGGGGTGGTCGTCGACCGACGCCGCGGGGCTGTTCGTCACGGCCCCGACGAGCTACGCCGCGCTGGTGGTCAGGGCGGGCGTCCAGGCGGGCGACTGCGTGCTGGTGCATGCCGCGGCCGGCGGTGTGGGCCTGGCGGCGGTGCAGGTCGCCAAGGCGTTCGGGGCCACGGTCATCGCGACGGCGGGGACCCAGAGGAAGCTGGAGGTGGCGAGGCAGTTCGGGGCGGACCACGTCGTCGACTACCGCGACGAGAAGTGGCCCGAGGCGGTGAGGAGGCTCACCCCCGGCGGCAGGGGCGTGGATATCGTCTATGACCCCGTGGGCCTGGTGGACAAGAGCACCAAGTGCGTGGCCTGGAACGGGAGGATCCTGGTGGTGGGCTTCGCCGCCGGGACGATCGAGAAGCTGGCGCTGAACAAGGTGCTCCTGAAGAACATCAGCATCGTGGGCATCCACTGGGGCATGTATGCCAAGATGGAGACCAAGACCGAGAGGAGGGTCTGGGAGGAGATCCTGGCGCTGGTCGAGGCCGGCCGGTTCAGGGCCACCGTGTTCACGGATAAGGAGTTTGTCGGGCTCGAGAGCGTTCCGGAGGCCCTCAAGGCGCTGGGGAGCAGGGAGACCTGGGGCAAGGTCGTCGTCAAGGTTCCTCAGGACGACCAGGCAAAGTTATGAGGCGCGCTGCTACATGCTAGACAAGACTAGGGAGGGAAGGGAAAGGAAAGAAAGAGAAATAAAAAAGGAAATAAAAAAATAATGTTCCTGTACATTCAAGAACCACCCTCTCTGCCCCGAGACGGCCCAAGGTTCCTGCGCGGTAGCCATAACCCGTCCTCGGCCTCGGTGCTGCGGTGAACGGCAGAAATTTGGCCCGAGTCCACGCAAACCCGAAAAGAGTAGTTCGCCGGTCCCAATTACAAATGTGCAGTCTGACACTGCTAAAACGCCCATGATTAGTGATGCAGAGAATTATCCTCACAACAGACAAGCGGTCGGGGCGGTAGATGTGCCCAGGTGCCTCCCCCTTCAGGCATATTGCCGACGATGAGGGACGGTGCCCTCTGGCAGAGCAGTCGATCCCTATAAAGATGGCAGGACATCCTCGCCCAGATGGTCTTGGACCGACACAATCGGCCTCCAATATCCAAGACAGACCGCACAGGCAGAGAGACGCCACACCTGACCGCACCTTATTCCAGCCTGTCGCAAACAATGAAAGCCCTCGTCCTCATCACGGCAGACAAGACGGCTGTCGTCAAGGACGTTCCAGTCCCCGTCCCAGCGGCCAACGAGATCCTCGTCAAGGTTCATGCCGTGGCGCTCAACCCGGTGGATGCTGTCTGGGTCATATCGCCAGTCGCAGCCCAGCCAGAGAGGGTTATCGGTATTGACTTCGCTGGTGAGGTCGTGGAGGTACCAGAGGGCCTGCGGGGGCCTCTTCAGACCCGAGGCTGAAAGTGGGAGCCAGGGTCGCTGGTGTCTTACAGGGAGGCAAGTCTAGGAACCCCCCCTCCCCTCCCCCCAAAGAGAGCATCATCACTGCCCTGATAGCTGGCCGGAATTCTTTTTTTTTCTCCTTCTTCTCTTTGGCTTGGCTTGGCTGACACCCAACCAGCCTGCTCGTCCAACGACCGCCCCGGTGCGTTCGCCGAGTACGTCCACCCGGAATGGGATCTCGTCTGGCTCATCCCAGACTCCATGTCCTACGAGGAAGCCTCCACCATCTCTGCCTGCGGCCTGACAGCAGCCCAGAGCCTCTACTTCCATCTCGGCCTGCCCTCGCCCTTCTGGGCCTCGACCACCAGCGCGGGGGAAGAACCCCTCGCGGTCTTCCTCTACGGCGCGTCGACGTCCGTGGGCCTGTTCGCCGCACAGCTGGTCCACCTCGCGGCCAGCACGTCCGGCCGAGCCGTCAAGCTGTTCGGGGCGGCCAGCGGGGCCAGGCACGAGATGCTGAAGAGGGCGCCGTACAGCTACGACGCGCTGGTGGACTACCACGAGGCAGACTGGCCCGAGCGTGTCCGCCAGCTGACCGGCGGCCTTGGTGTCAGTCTCGCCGTCGACTGCGTCACCGAGGGCGAGACGGTCATCAAGACGGAGTCGGTCCTGAAGAGGTCGGGCCAGTTTGTCATCGTCCGGGCCCCTCCAGCGGCAGGGTTCTCGATGGACGACATCGAGATCAAGCCCGTCTACAACATCGTCTTCGAGTGTCTGGGCCATGCGCTGCAGTCCAGGGGTAAGTAGTCTTCACACCCCGACCGCACCCTCACACCCGGCTCGAGCCGGCTTGGCCAGAGCGCTCACGAGATATGCTGCAGGTCTCCAGGTACCCGCGAACCCGGCTGCTCGTAAGTTTGCTGCCAGTCTCTACAGCTACTGGACGCAGGGGAGCCGTTGCGGGCAAGACGCTCATCCAGCCTAACCCGGTGAGACTTATGCCAGGCGGTCTCGAGCGCATCGTGCCTGATGCGTTCCCTCTCCTCAGCTCTGGAGTCATGGCCTCTGCCTTTCCGGGTGGGGAGTCCAGACGTGAGGGCGAGAGGGCCGAGGGGTATATGAAGCCTATCGGTGGCGAGAAGCTGGTGTATAGAATTACCTAGAGAGAGAACTGCGGTGCTGCTGGAGATGACCAAGATCTAGTGTAAAGTTGTCATCGACCAGATTGATGGGCCTTGACTTATGTATGGCCTGGGAATGTCTGTAAGAGGAAGAAGAAGAGAAAAAGAAGGCTTGCTGCAAGATGCGATTGCTGTAGTTCTCATTCTCGCGTATTTGTTGTAGGAGGTGAGGTTTGCTTGGGAAGTCCAGTCCCAGGCGCTACTCTAGACCCCTGTAGTAAGGGCCGCTGGGTGCTGCCCTTGAGAGCTGTTTGGCTGCTACCACGGTACTTGGGTACTCAGGTACTACCGCTGGAGCCCTGAAAGTTTGCCCAACAGAATACAAGACAACCTTCTTTATTTGCGGTACTTGTGAAGCATATTAGTGAGTCATAAAAAGCTTGATTTATCCTCTCTCCATTTCTATTGAAGAATATTGTAAAGTAGGGGGCCATTGTGCTGGGGGACCATCCTCGTAGTATATCGGCTGGATACATCAGTGAGTCAGTACCTTGCAGGTACAGCACGTACTTACAGCAGTTGTTGCGCTGGTGAGCAGGGGTCTTTGGCTTCCCTTCCTACCCCTCCATGGAAACGTAAAAGGACCTGCCCGCTGTCGCGTTTCCCAGCCGCGTCTCCCCCACTGACGACATTCCCAGACCTGGTGATCGCCATACTGCCGCCGTGCTGCATGCTGCGGCCCTCACCCACCCGACCACCTCCTCCACCGACACGATGAGCTTCGCCATTGAGGTCCCCGGGGCGGCGAACCCCCTGAGCCTGCAGGAGCTCTGCAAGGCCCTCCAGGCCGCCACGTCGATGGACAGCATCCAGAGACAGGCGGCGGGCAAGCAGCTCAACACGTGGGAGACCCAGCAGGGCTACTTTCCCTCGCTGCAGGTAGGTTCTCGACCCGCTGTCACCTCTTCGGGCCCCGTCCCAGGCTGACCAGCGGCTCCCTGGCACCGTGCAGTCCGTCTTCCTCGACAGGTCCATCCCGAGAGAGATACGATTCCTCGCCATACTGCAGATCAAGAACGGCATCGACAAGTACTGGCGCCTCAGCGCCAAGAATACCATCAGTCCCGACGACAAGGCCTCGCTGAGATCAAGATTGTACGAGGGCACCATCGGCGAGGAAGACAGGGCCTTTGCCCTGCACAACGCCCTCGCAACCGCCAAAGTCCTCCGCATAGACTACCCGGACTACTGGCCCGGAGCCCTTCCCAGCCTGATCGATCTGCTGAGGCAGTACAAGAACGGCGACCAGTGGCTCCTGGGCGGTGCTCTCGTCCTCCTGCTGCGTATCGTCAAGGAGCTGGGGGCTGCTCGGCTGCGCAAGTCGCAGACCGCCCTGCAGGCCGTCACGCCTGAGCTAGTCTACCTCTTAGGGGAGATGTACTCGGAGCGGACGGGCCTGTGGACCACCTGGCTGTCGTCTGGGCAGGGAGATGAGGACCTGGCGGGCCTGGCCATGCAGAACAGCCTCTCTGCCGCGAAGATCCTGCGCCGACTGCTGATCCTGGGCTATGAGAACCCAGCCAAGGACAAGGTTGTGGTCGAGTTCTGGTCCCTCACACAAGACCACTTTGGCCGGTTTCTCGGCTACGTCGGCCACGACTCCAGCGTCCCTGCGCGCCACCAGGACGTGATAGGGAAGCACCTTCTGCAGTTCACAAAGCTCCACCTGGAGATGTCCGAGGCGCACCCCGCGAGCTTCCCCATCCTCCCCAACTCTGTCCCCCTCGTGCTCGCGTACTGGGATCTCGTGGCAAATTTTGCCGAGGTCTTCAACGAGTCCGGCGGTCTGAGGCAGACCACAGCTGCGGGCGGCGCTGGCTCCAAGTCCAAGGTCGAGGGCCCATTACTTGAGAGGTTGGCCCTCAAAGGACTCCTGCTGGTCAAGAGCTGCGTCGCTATCGTCTGGAAACCGGTCCAGACCTTCAAATATATTAGCAAAGAATTCGTGCAGCAGAAGGACGCGGCCGTTCAGGTGCTCCGGGCCGAGCTGCTCAAGGACGAGCTCGTCATGCAGATCGTTAATGTTATCATCACCAAACTTTTGATCTTCCGGAAGGCAGACCTGGAAGCCTGGGAGACAGATCCGGAGGACTTTGAGGCGACAGAGCAATATCTCGGGGATGCCTGGCAATTCAGCGTCAGGCCTTGCGCCGAGCGGGTCTTCCTGGACCTGCTGGTCTACTACAAAGACCTCTTGACCCCCCCACTGCTGTCATACTTTCACCAGGCAACCATCTCAGACGCAGATGTCATTACCAAGGACGCCATTTACACCGCCATGGGTGCCTCTGCGCCCAACATCTCCCAGGCTTTCGATTTCGACAGCTTCCTGTCAACGACGCTGGTGCAAGATGCACAGTCCACCGGGCCCCTCGCCAAGGTCCTCCGCCGCAGGATAGCAATCCTGATCAGCACCTGGGTGCCGGTCAAGATTGCCAACGCGAGCCGGCCCCTCATCTTCGACATCTACCGCCATATCCTGAACGACAAAGACGAAAACAACGACGAGGTGGTCCGCCTCACCGCAGCGAGACAGCTGAAGGACATCGCGGACGACTTCGAGTTTCCCGGAGACTTGTTCGCCACCTACGCTCCAGACATCCTGCCGCAGGTCATCAACCTACTCCCGGACGTGGTCGTGGAAGACACAAAGCAGGCCCTCTTCGAGACGCTGAGAGTGTGCATACAGCGCATGGAAGAGCACGTCCTGCCGTTTGCGGACCCTATCATGTCAGCACTTCCGACCCTCTGGGATGCTGCCGGCGACGCACACATGATCAAAGCAGCCATAATAGCAGTTCTAGTGGCACTGGTCACCTCCATCGGGGCTGAGTCACGACGCTACCAGTCAACGATGCTCCCCATCGTCGCCCAGTGCATGAACGATCCCTCAAACGAGGCCTTCCTAGAGGACATTGTTGATCTCTGGAGGTCCCTCATTATTCAGAGCGCGGCTCCGCTGTGCACAGAAATGACCAGCCTGCAGCCCCTCGTCCTTCCGCTCATCGAAAACGAGCCTCATCTTGCCGAGGCTGCCTTCGAGATCCTCAAGGCATATATCATCCTGGCGCCTGACGCCATTCTATCCGACGGCCTGCGGCGAAACACCTTACAAGCACTATCCGCCCCCCTTCAAGCTCACACCCGCGGCCGCAGCGCGGACGTCCTGACAAGCGACCGCACGATGGAGCTCATCTTCATCGCCGCTTCCCACCTCGGCGGCACCAATGGCGTGTCCACCATTGTGCAGGAACTTGGTTCCCTCGGGCTCCTGCACACCATGTTGCAACGCATCCACGAGGACTGGGAACATACACAACTCACGGGTCCCAACGCTGCGAAAAAGGAAGCCCTGGAGTGGTCTCACAAGCTGGCCTACTTTAGCATCCTAGCACGCATCGCCGTCGCCGACCCGGTCCTCCTCGTCTCCGCTCTCACCTCCCTCGGTGCCGGCGACTTCACGCAGATCTGGCCGTGGTTATCAACCCAGTGGTTCTCCGCGCTGACGTCTATGGCCGACGTGGAGAGGCAGAAGCTGTCCTGCCTCGCGCTCACGCGCCTCGCCGAGCTGTCCCGCCCCGTCCAGGACCTCGTCTGCTCGTCGCTGCAAGACTACTTCACCATGTGGACGACCATCGTTCTGGAGGTTCATGACGGCAACGCGTTAGGCGAGGACGGCCTCGTATGGGAGGCGCCGCCCATCAGCGAGGAAGGCACTCCGCTCGAGAACGGCGAGTGCGTCGTCACTTCCCACGACCCAGTGCATACGATACGGACCTACGGGTTCATTACGGAACGGCTCCAGGGCCTTGTGGCAAGGGCCGGCGGGGAGGCGGCGTTCAGGGACGACTGGGTCGTGAATGTGGACCACGAGGTTCTGGCCGGCTTCGAGAGGCTGGCAAATGGGCCTGTGTCGTCGCAGTAGGTCCGCACCGACGATGCTGAGGAATTGTGGGAAGAGTCGGACGAAGTGGGGAGAGAGAGAGAGAGAGAGAGAGAAGGAGGGGCCGTCCGGCTGTGGCAGAGGCATTAGAAGAAGCCCGCAAAGACCTGGAATTCAGACTGTGAATAAGTCCAGCTCGTAGAGAGGGCAGAGATACCAATAAAAAATAAGTCAAATGGGTTCAACAAGAACGATCAAGATGTGTAGAAGGCAGCTTGGAAGGAGAAGGGCGGTGAGTGGCCTTGGGATCCTTCCTGGTTTGACAGTAAGTCTAAAGTAGGTCTCCCATTCTCTCTATCAATGATATGGCCAAATGCGTACAATATAGCAATTTTAAAAAATAACTCCCCTCTGTTTTGAATTTTAATTTTGGGCCTTGTATCCACAGGCTTTTCCCTCCCCCCCCCCCACCGGGGCTTCTTCTCCTTCCTCTTCTCTTTCCACTCCCATTCTCAAAAAAGGCCCTTCAGCCCACCCACTTCCTCGCGTTCCTGAACATCCTCAGCCAGGGCCCGAACATGCCCCAGCTGTCAACATCCTCGCGCGGCACCCAGCTCCCCACGTCCGCCATGATAGTCCTCTCCGGATGCGGCATCATGGCCAGGACGCGGCCGTCCTTACTCCGCACGCCGGCGATACCCTCTGGGCTGCCGTTGGGGTTGAAGGGATACGTCTCGGTCACCTTGCCGTAGTTGTCCGTGTACCGCAGCGGGATCAGGCCGTCCTCGTTGCAGGCGTGTAGCGCCCCGCCCACTGGGCCGGAGAACTCGGCTCGCCCTTCGCCGTGTGACACGACGATGGGTAGCAGTGAGCCGGACATGCCCGAGAAGAAGATAGACTTCTCGTCGGCGTCGTTGATGGCTACCATGCTGTACCGCCCCTCGAACTGCTGGCTTGTGTTCTCCACGAACGCGGGCCAGTGCTCCGCGCCGGGGATGAGCTCCTTGAGGCGCGAGAGCATCTGGCAGCCGTTGCACACGCCCAAGGCGAAGGTGTCGGGCCGCTGGAAGAAGGTCTCGAAGGTGCGCCTGGCATTCTCGTGCATCAGGATCGAGTTTGCCCAGCCCTGGCCGGCGCCCAGGACGTCGCCGTACGAGAAGCCTCCGCACGCGGCGAGGCCTCGGAAGCCGTCGAGCGTGAAGCCTGAGAGGATATCGGTCATGTGGATGTCTACCGCCTCGAAGCCGGCGGCCCGGAAGGCGAAGGCCATCTCAGCGTATCCGTTCACGCCCTGCTCGCGGAGGATGGCGACGCGGGGACGTTGGGTGACAAGGGATTTGAGCGCAGTGAACGCCGTCGTACCTGTCTCCGCGGGATCGAACCTGAGTCTGTAGGAGAGACCTGGGTCCTTGGAGTCGAGGATGGATGCGAACTCAGAGTCGGCACATGACGGGTTGTCTCGGAGCTTCTGCATCTCGTAGGAGGTGGCGGACCACCACTGCTGCATCTGTGCGCGGTCCAGGTCCACAAGAGTCGTGGCGCCGTGTTGGACAAGAAGTGATTCCTTTGACGTCGCACGCACGTATCCGATCTTCTTGAGCAGACCTGGCGGCGGGCCACAGGTAGCAAAGCAGCGGCGGAATCTCCTCTCGTCTGACTTGCGGATCTGGAACACGGCACCAAGCTCCTCGTTGAACAACGCCTCCAGGGCGTCAGAGGCTGTGAAGTTCTTGGCAAGCTCGTCGATGGAGATGTTGACGGCACAGCGGCCAGCGAACATCATCTCCGCGATGGTAGTGAGCAGGCCTCCGTCGGAGCGGTCATGATAGGCAAGAACAATGTTCTCCTCGTGCAGTTGGGACAGAGCATCGAAGTAGTCGACGACGAGCCTGGTATCGCGGACATCTGGTGCCTCGTGGCCGAGCTTCCCTAGCACTTGGGCCAGCGCGGAACCACCCATGGCTTTGAAGCCCCGGGCGAGGTCGACAAAGATCAAGATGGATTCACCCACCTCCTCGACACGTCGAAGCTGTGGTGTCCATGTGCTTCGGACGTCCTCGACCGGAGTGAAGGCGGAGATGACGACGGACACTGGAGCAGTGACACTCTTCGGCTCTCCGCTCTCGTCCTGCCATGAGGCCTTCATAGAGGTCGAATCCTTGCCAACCGGTATGGAGACCTTCAATTCTGGGCAAAGGTCCATGCCGATGGCCTTGACGGCTTCGAACAGAGCGGCACCCTCACCGGGGTGGTTGACCGCAGCCATCCAGTTGGCAGACAGCTTGACCCGTCTCAGATCACCCCGTACGTCAGCAGCTCCCTTTATGTGAGCAGCGCCGAGATTCATCAAGCTTTCGACAACAGCCATCCGCGCTGAAGCCGCAGGTGAGATCAAGGCTAGAGTTGGCTTCTCTCCCATTGCCATAGCCTCACCCTGACGGGTCTTCTCATCAACACTGAAGGATCCAAGCGTGACGGCAACATCTGCCACGGGTGTCTGCCAAGGGCCGACGAGCTGGTCCTGCACTGTTAGGCCACCAACAGTCTACAGAGGTGTGTCAGCTGTCAGCGTTCTCCAGGTTGCACAGAGAGTATTACTCACCCGATCGGCAATCGTGATCAAGAACATCTTTGACCCGACGGATGGAAGGGAGAAGACGAGTTCGGTGGCCTTTGCAATCATCTCCTTCCTGTCCGACAGCCCATATTTCTCCGTGAGGCTAGCAGCTGCGTCAAAAGGCGCCAACGACTTCTGGACAGTCTCGACCACCCGTTCTTGACGGCGCCCTGGAGGAAACAAGGCATCCATGGGCAGGTCGATTGGTACAGGGTATTCCTTGGATTCTCGGTCGGTCAAGATCAACCTCGCGGTGCCGTTGTCATCTTTAGTGACAACAGTACCGACGTTGGAGAACCCGCACCGCTCGCGTTCTGTTATCGTTGTCAGCGAAGTAGGGACGGACGCAAGGGCCCAAGGCCTTCACCTACCACAGATACTCTGGAATCGGTTGATGTTGTCCCTGTTGACCAGCAACACGTATCTCTCTTGCGCCTCATTACACCATACCTGCAGGGGGCTCATGCTGTCGTCAGCGCTCTCAACCTGCCGCAGCTCGAACTTGCCGCCAAAGCCTGCATCCTTCACAAGCTCCGGCAGCGCATTCGAAAGCCCTCCGGCACCAACGTCGTGGATCATGGCGATAGGGTTACTTGTACCCAATGCAACACAAGTGTTGATGACCATCTGGGCGCGGCGCTCCATCTCCGGGTTGCCGCGCTGCACAGAGTCAAAGTCGAGGTCCGCATTGCCACCGCCGACAGCGCTCGATGCCGCTCCACCGCCCAGGCCAATCAGCATGGCAGGTCCTCCGAGAACAATGACATAAGCGCCGTCGTGGACGTCAGACTCGTTCTTGAGAGCATGTTGCGGTCGCACAGAGCCGAGACCGCCGGCAATCATGATGGGCTTGTGGTAGCCTCTCCAGTCAGGGCTGGCATCCTCACCGTTACCGTTCGTAAGCAGGGTTCTGAAGGTGCCGGTCAGGCATGGCCGACCAAACTCGTTGTTGAACCGCGCAGAGCCGATGGGTGCCTCCAGCATGATGTCTAGACTGCTGGCATAGTGACCAGGTCTACCGATATCGACCTCCCACGGGTCTCGCTTGCCCGGGATGAGCAGGTCCGAGACCCAGAAGCCACACAGGCCAGCCTTTGGTATCGAGCCCCGGCCAACAGCGCCTTCGTCCTAAAGACAAAGTAGTCAGTGACTGACACTCACGGCGGCTAGACTGTGCTGGGAAAGGAACGATAGGCCAGCGAAGCACTTTGTTTCACGCAGGCCCTTTCGAGCTAGTCCACCAGGTGTATCATCTCCGGTAGCAGAGATAATTTAGAAGAGGGAAGGCTGCGTACTCTGATCTCGCCCCCGGAGCCTGTTGCAGCACCTGGGAAGGGGGGAGATGGCGGTAGGATGGTTGTGCGTCTCCACCTTGATGAGGGGGTGGAGCACCTCGCTGGTGAGCTTCCAGGTGCCGGTGGAGTAGTCCGGAGCCCAGAAATTGGAAACATCTCCCTGGAGGACGGCGGCGTTGTCGCTGTAGGCAGAGACGGTGTAGTCTGGCGTCTTCTTGTGGGTGTTCTTGATCATCTCGAAGAGACTCTTGCCCATGGGCTTGCCGTCGATCGTCCAAGCCGCATTGAAGACCTTGTGGCGACAATGCCTACAGGAGACGAGGAGTCAGAGAAGTGTGAAGATGCAGAGGCGATCAGCCGCAGCGGGGATAGACACTTGTCCACCGTCTGGTTTTGGTTTTGGTTTTCTCTTTTCTTTCTTTTTATTTTTATTTTTTCTTCTTTCCAGCATATTAAAAAAAGGGAAGCACAGCAGCCGTGGGAGACATACTCCGAGTTGACCTGAGCAAACATGAACAGCTCCACATCATGGGGCGGCCTTCCGAGCTTCGTGTAGACGTCCACCAGGTATTGCATCTCCTCAGGGCTCAAGGCCAATCCCATCCTCTTGTTGTATTCCTGCAGCACAGACAGAGGCTCTCCACCGTCGGCGAAGATGTCGACAACAACGAGGGCGGCCCGGTCTCCCTCGAGGAACATGACGTCCAGCGAGGGCGGCTCGGTGGTAATGGTCTCGGTCATACGATCATGGATGATGTCGCGGAGGGACAGGTCGTCTAGTCCATCGTGGGGTCCCTCGAACTGAATGGAGATCACTCGACCCCGTTCGACGCGGTGGACCTGCTCCTTCAGGCCGCAGACGTGGGCGATGCTGGTAGCTTTGGAGCTCCACGGCGATATGTTGCGCGGGGAGATGTAGAGGGTGACACCATTCTCGGCAGCAAAGGTCAGCTTGGAGGCGCCCGAGACCTGGAGAAGCTGCTGGACCTTGTCGAGCCCGGCCTGGCCCTGCTTCAGGTCGATGTAGTACAGCCAGCTCCCGTGGATGGACTGGGCCTTGACACTGCCCTGCTTGTTGATGCGGCCCAGGAGCTTTTGGGCCTCCGAGGCCGTGTAGCACGAGCCTCCGACCAGAGTCTCGTGCGGCATATCGAAAGGTGAGGGACAGAGGTCACAAGGGGTGATGCCCAGGAGGGAAGAAGCAGCCGTCGCCAACCAGAGGTCGGTTGTAGAGGGAGCCCAAAAATCTTCCGAGGGGCCACTGCACGATAAGATTTCTCTATCGGCAGCTCTACCAGATCGCGGGGCACCAAGACACACACCCCTGTCTGCAAGGAGGGGGCACCGTGTCAGGCTCGCGCTGCGCTAACTCTGCCTGCACACGTTCAGGGTCCTCAGCGTCCGTCTCCAATTCGCACACCCAGGGGGGAGGGGTGTAAGCGTATGAATACGTCAACCCCACCTCAGATGAGCTCATCGAGACCATTGCGACATCGTCTTCCCTCTCTCGGCGCCGAGACATGCAGTTCTCCCTGAGGCCGCTTAGATATATACACCGTCCCCTCACGACCCTGAACAGAAGACAATCTGCGCTGTCCACAGCCTCCCACACCTTCTCATACCCGCAGCCACAAGAGAGACCAGCCTCCAGTGAGTGAACCCCGCCTCTCCTTCGCAGCACGCGGGCAGGCCACAACAGGCTCTCTGAACAAGACCAGCAGCAATGGCGCTCCCTCCCAAGTTCAAGGGCCACCGCCTCCTCTTCCTCAGCGACGACCCCTCGGCCCCGGCCCCCACCGAGACCGCCGCCTCGGAGCCCCTGCACACGGTCGAGGTGTACCTGGACTATGTGTGCCCCTTCTCGGCCAAGATGTTCAAGACCCTTTTCAACTCTGTGGCGCCTCGCATCCGCGCCGACCCGCGGCTCGCCGGCAAGGTGCAGGTCCTCCTCCGGCAGCAGGTCCAGCCTTGGCACCCCTCGTCGACGCTGGTGCACGAGGCCGCCCTCGCCGTGGAGAGGCTCGCCCCGGACAGGTTCTGGCAGTTCAGCGAGGCGCTGTTCGGCGACCAGCAGGCCTACTTCGACGTCAACGTCGTCAATGAGACGCGCAACGCCACGTACAGGCGGCTGGCGAAGCTGGGCGCGGAGAGCGCGGGCGTCAGCGAGGAGGAGCTGTACGGCCTGCTCGCGATCCCGGAGAAGCCGGCCGAGAACGGCAGCCTGAACATCGGCAACCAGGTCACCAACGACCTCAAGGTTGTGATCAAGATGGCCAGGCTGGTGAGTGTGCATGTCAGCCCGACGGTCATCTTTGATGGGGTTGTGAACAATGATATCAGCTCGGGCTGGTCGGCAGAGCAGTGGCTCGAGTGGTTGGAAAAGAGTGTCACCGCCTAGATCTCTCCGTCTGTCTGCTGGTTACCTGTAGGCCGAAATGACTACTCCCAAGACAATACAAGTACACCATCCAGTACATCAGATATACAGAACAACCCCTTCTCTACTTGTTGTAATGATCTTTATAATTATGTTCTCACATGAGAGACAATGTCTTGGTAGAACCACACCCCTAGTGACAGGGGTGTAAGCCTCTACAAAAAAAAAATACAAAAAAAAAAGCTTGGACCAGCTTGCCTTTCCCTCTCATCAGCATCCCTCAATCGAGTCGTCCGTCTTAGCCCGACAAGAACCCCCTCCAGCCCTAAAAATGATAACCTCAATATGGACTCGTCACGCCAGACTGTTTTCTCCAGGGGGTCGCAACATCCTGCAGGCCAGGATCTCTGCCACAAGGTGTCCTGCGTCCGCATTGCGCCCTCATGAGCTCTCGTCGCGGCTCACGAGGAGAGCCGCCTCCTCAGCGCCAAAACCGAAAAAACCAAAACCCGACCCAGCACCCAAGACCAAACCGTTCCGTGGTATGTCATGCTATATCTTATAGGCTGGTGCCATCAGGCAGTGTTCCGGAGGCACTCTTGGCTAACCTTTTTCGACGACAGCTCCGAGACTCATCATCTACCACGCCGGCACGCCGCGGATCTTTGTGCTCGGCGCCCTCAAGATCTCGGCCATCTTCGTCCTCGGCTTCTTCGCGGTCGTGACCGTTCCGAGCTACGTGCAGGCTGGCGCCCCATGGTGGCATGCGGCAGGGCGTAAGTGAACCAGGCCATCTTTTCTTCTCCCCTTCTTCCTTTTCACCAAGGTTTCCCTCAGCTCACCAGCGCTCTCTCTCTCTCTCTCTCCAACCAAAAGTCATCGCTGCTGGCACCGTTCCCTTCCTCGTCATCTGGTATCTCACCTCGCCCATGGTCATGTGGGTCCACCTACAAGTTCCCAAGGGCTTCCAGCACCACCAGCTGGCCGTCGAGAGGTTTGTAAGGCACGTCCCCGCCGACACCGAGGTCACCATTACCACCATGGGTACCATAGGGAAGCCCCGCGTCAGCCAGGTGCGGCTCCAGGACCTGCGCTACGAGAGGCGCCGGCTGGGGCTGGTTAACTACGTCCGGGATGTGAGCCGGGAGAATGCGGCGAGGAAGTGGTACCAGTCTGGGGCGGTAGGCGAGTTTAAGATCGAGGACGGCGCGCTCACGGACAGGAAGTCCCAGCGGCCGTGGATGTGGTATAGTATCATGCAAGGTCTTCGGGACAGGCAGAAGCGGGAGCTGGGAAGACAGCAGGCCGCGACAAGAGAGACGGAGTCGTGATGAGCGTCAGCCAGGCTCAGGCTCGTGCATAAGCACGAACAAGGCGGCAACCTGCAGGGGAGCCACCGAAGATGGGGAGAACGTGATGAATCTGCCAGCTGCTCCGTTGATTGACTCGTCTACCGCCTGATTTATGCCCTGCTCGCTACATCTGCTTAAATCTGCCCCTTCCTTCAGGGCTTGTCGTAGCTTGAATCGCTGGAACAATCATCAGCTCCTCATCCGGCTGGCAATTGGACGCGTGGTCTCGGGTGCTTTTATTGCTTATGAATGTGTCCAACCTAGCATTCAACTCCACATGCAGTCAGAGGCGCGCCCGAAATCCTGCCTCGAACTTACATGTGGTCATTCAACTAGATGTTCAATATACAAGGGCCTGGCTACCAGAGGTAATCAGGGCCAAGATGATCTTACCACGTCCACAATTTGCTATCGAGGACTAACCTTATGAGTCAAGATTGGCGACTCCGAATCTGAAGAGCCAGACCGCGATGAAGGTCAAGGCTCAGGTGTGGAACGAGATCATGGGAGAGCTACAACAAAAGGTTCCTGTTCTGACCTGAGTTGAGTGGTTAGACTCGAGTGGCACACACACACATCATGCTATTTCAGATGACTTGTCGTCTTTCCCGATATGAAGGCAATCTGCAATCCTGGTGCATGACACACGGGCTAGACTCTTCAAAATAATTGACAGTATGGATTCTCTTGTATGTAATTTCCTGTAGGCAATGTGAAACTCTGACAAGATACTTGCAGTGTCATCACTTGCACACCCAGAGTTACAATATCTTCTCACCACAAGCTTACAGCACCTCAAAGCTGTCTATAGTGTGTATTCACTTCTGAACAAAACTGTGACCTTATTGTCTTGGTAGGTCTTTACAGCAAAAGGCTAACTGAGTACAATATACCAGTTCAGTAATGCTGCTTGAAATTGTCCGCTTGTAAATCACAAGCCTGCACACTTTTTTGTTTTCTTTTTTTTTAAAAAAAAAAACAAGAGGATATAGGAGCAAGGGTGGGGGGGGAGATCATCAAAAGCAGCAAAAGGGTAGATGGCCCTGGAGAGTATCGACCTCGCGGCTTTGGCATAGATCAAAACATAAAACAATAGAAAATAGAGCACTCGTGAACAGATAGAGAAACAGAAACCTGCGATAGTTCATCTCGCGCATCTACTACCAACGCGCTTCAGTACATGTACACACGCATGTGAGGTTCCCTGACGGGCGAGTGCTGGGTCTTTTGTGGTAGAGGCCTTGCAGGCTGGTGGGCTGTGCACCTGTATCGATCTAGTTCTACATTATATTACCCATACCCTGCTTCGACACTCTGACTATTGCTGTGTCTTTTCGGAAAAGTGGCGGACAGATTTTGTTCAAGTACGATAATAATTCAAGCAGAGACTGGTATATGCGGTCAGCGTTCAAAGCTCCTCGCTAGTTACAATAGTAGTTGCAGATGCGCTTGCAGAAACAATCTCTTATTATATTATTTACTCAATACACCAACGCTGTTCCGCTGAGCATAATCTCCCAGATACAGCTACCACAGCTCCGGTCGTTTTATCATAGCCCTTTCCCCTAAATCCTGATTCTGTTGGCCATCTGCTATCTAGATCCGGCAAATTTCTCCATTCTCCTACACAAGTTCCTAACTTGCGACAATAGATTACTCCGTCCTCGTCTCTCTTGATGCCTACTAGAATGCCCTGTGTCATTTGTACCGTTCCTGACTTGAATACTTCTGAACGCGACTTCCTCTTTCCCTGGTGTTCAAATATCCACCTGTCGATGAAGGCCAACTCTGAGTATTCGTATCTTTCCTGAAGGATGTCGTTTATGTTGATTTGAAGCCATATTCCCTCTTCCCCTTTGACGACAATGTCTGTGCTGAGAGGCTCGTAATCAACGGTAAAGCGGATGCCAGAATATTGGACAAGCACTCCCTCGTCGATACGGCTCGCTAGCCCAGCCTCAAGATCAATTTCCTTTTTTTTAGGGGTTCCCCAACGCGTCAAGTCAAGAGGCGACGCTAGGAAAGTGCCTGGTGCCCAACGGAGACCATCAATTGTCATGCAAGCCAGATCCATAAAGATTATGTCTTGGGGCACGCTCGGCATCATTCTCCAAAACGCCTCCATTCTCAATGTCGGCTTCTCACGGGCAATCTCGGTTACGTCCAGATCGAGCAAGACGGCGAGACTTAGTGGCTCATCAGCAGAGACGCTCGTAGTGCGATAGCAGAGGGCTTTGAAAGCAGCGGAGAACGTTTCTTCTCGTGACTTTAGCTTTCTAAACCCTCTCAGGGCAAGATGCTGATCAGATAAGAAGTCGCCCAGGCTGATTCGCTCCAAATTGTTAGCCTGGGATCTCATTATGGATATGCCAGCGTCGAGGTCATATGCAGCGTCGTTGAACTGGAAAAGTAATGACTTGGCCAAAGCCCCCTCCTGGTATGTCCAGAGGCGTGTGTTCCAAGCGCAACAAAAGATCTTCATGAGAATCTCAAAATGGCTCTTGGTTCCCATAGAGTCATTGAAAAGCCAAGAGTCTAGAACGAGAACCGCTGAGGCGTCACTGTATATATTCCGCATCTGGCCAAGAGCCAGGGCCTGAGTCTCTGTCATCCCTGCTGAGTCGGGGGGGATACAAATTGTGTCGAACCAGAAAAGCAGTATGCCCTCGTGTTGCCCGACGAGGCTGCGGATCATCTTGCTTAGCCGGAGAAGTTGGCACCGCGGAAGGGCATTTCTTTGCAAGTTGCCCAGGCCATCAGACCAAATATGGGATATGGCCACATAACTCCTGTCGGATTCTCCTTCGACAAAACAAATTGTTTTGTTTGTGTCTTGTTCATCAATAGGTAAGATGAGAGGCACTTTTCCGCGACCGATGATATGTCGAAGTTCTTCCGGATCAGCTACCACGTCTTCGCATCCCTTACAATCATCGTCATGCTTTGTCTCGTACTCGTCCTCATTGAGCTGCCTGTGAGCGCATTTGAAGGCTGTGCAGAGATCCACAGGCAATGCATCCGAGCATTTTCCCGACTGTTCCAGCAAATTTGTCGACTTTTTGATGCGGATCACATGGTGCGATTCATGAGCTCTGGGTCGTCGCAGATTGTATATGAAGAGGAGGCCTGGCGGTGACAGCTGGCCGAAGAAGCGCCCGAGGTCAAACGGGCACCAGCCGTCTCGCCTCAACCTGTTCCAAAGGAGACTCTGCCAAGGGTCTAGTCGATGAGCCTTTTGGAATGAAGTGAATGTGTTCGAATTGCCCGAAATCGTCAAGTGCATGAGGCTGGAGTATAGCTGAAACATAACACTTGTTGCCATGACCACAGCCGGACTTCGTGGGTCTCGAACGCGAGTCTCGCCAAAAACTGAGTGTAGTGGGCACTTTTCTGTGTCCACAGCATTCCACGAGCGATCTCTTTCCTCATCGTACTGTTGTAGTGACGAATGCTGTAACATACTGTATTTCAAGACTTCCGCGCATGCATCGATAACACTTTGTTTCCAGAATAACCCCAGAATGATGACAATGGAAGTCCGAAAAGGGCTCTAGCGTGAAGACAGGGTATGCAGGATCACCGACAAGGCGGATGAAGTCAGTCGAGTCAATCGTATTGCTGGAAATGACGCGTAACACGAAAGCGATAGGTCCGAGAAGCAGCCATCGTTCCATGAAAGCGCGGAAGCGGCGAGGAGGCTGATCGAAGAGAGCGACCCATTCTGATACAGTACGTTCCGTCCAGCCTTGGCGTTCAGGGTACGTAAGATAGTCCAGGCCATCGTAGGGTTCGGCTTCTAGCAGCCTGATCTCGATTGGAGGATGTAAGGGGTGCTGTGGTAGTGGTAAAGGATTCATGGCCAAATTGTTGCAGCCTAGCAATGCGGATCTGAAGATAACTTGCGAATGTAAATGCATTTGAGAGAACCGCGTAGATGGGGCGGGACGGGATGTTTACATATACTATGTATATATTAATTAATGTTGGGCCTGTTGTTATAATTAAGGCAGACTCAATCATGATCATGTACTGTTGGCTTTGCTAAGACTGGGCGCCTTGTTCCGCACCGCCTTGGGCGAACCTGCAAATATTGACTTATTCTCCGCCCCCACATCAACACCCCGCAAACTTAAATACTTGCGTTTGCCGCCAATCTGTCTGATGTGGCAGCTTTTTGATGGTTCGATCCTTGATTGCTTACTTTGACTGGCCACCGTCCTCATTTCGCCATGTTCATTGCTAAACTTGCCGCATTCAGAAAGTGGGCGCCGTTCAAGATTGACGCCCTCGGGATCGTCACGTTGGAACTTATTTGCGGAATGGCTTCCGCTGCATGGTGCCTTTTTCATTGCGAACAACCAAATCACGGAGCCGATGCCAGGTTTCACCCTATACTGCATCACAGACGGGATTCTCGCCACCGACCTAGCTGGCTGGTTCACTCGTTGGCTGGTGCCAAGACTTGACATTCTGTTCCACCACCGTCCAAATCATGCCAATAGCAAACCAGACGACACGACGACAGCGCCGTGTCTGGAAAGACTTGTGCTCGGCTGCTCTCGCGAGCCTGACCCCGCTCCTCATCATCCTTAGCATCTTCATCGGCGACGGGTGGGGAATTGCCAACAGCACCGCCACATTCATCTCGGTCCTGGTGCGCCAATTCATTGTGCGTTGTAACCGCCGCGCTCTTGACTACGCCGTGGAGGCCTCGGAAGAAACGTCAAAAGAGGGAGTTACAGTTCTCGTCTCCTTGCCAAGCGGCCGCGTCGTCACTATCCGCACTACACGAGGCATAGCCATCGATTGCCTGCTCACTACTCCACGTCCAAACAAACCCCATTGGTATAACACAGTGCGGGCTATCGGCTGGGCGGCATTTGGGATCCATGTGATCTCGCTGGGCATGGCGAGCCTATTCTGCCAGATCTTAAGCTTTATCCTTATGCTGATACCAACTGTGCTGGTGGCAAGGCAGATAGGCACAGAAAGCATGCGCATTGGCCGGCGAATGGAAATGACGCGGATGGATTCACATGTTCGATTTCGGGCTGCGGCCTATGCTAAGCTTCATTTGACGCAAACTGAAGAAGATTCAATGGTGCTGTGGAATCTATTTCCATATCGGAGTAATACAGAGTGGTGGAACAGGTATCAGAAAGTAAAGAAAGAGATGAATTTTGAAACTTGGAATATTATCTTAAAGGACAAACATTCTTAAAATAGAGAATAGGTTTTTTAATAAAGAAATTTTCTATACTAGCAAAAATTAATGTAAGAAAACGTAGCAATGAACTAGAACTCGAGCGCTGTCGCACGAAAAGAATAAATATTAATGTTATAACCCGTCCAACACCCAGATCACAGGTGGGCACAGGGGCCACCCGCAATGAATCCCTCGGCACTAAAATTTCAACACTTTCAAACGATCTCGCCGAAACCACCAAAGCCTATTCGACGTCGAAGTGCAAACTTGAACGACTAGCCGATTGAAACCATCCCTGATCGAGCGCGTGTGACTACATATTTGCGTCTGGTGAAGGGGAGGGTATCTAAGTCACTCGCAAGCACCAATACCTGTGGTTGCGTTTCGTCATCCCTGTCTACTTCTTTCTGGTACAGAGGCTCTGCAAAATGTGCGGTTTTGAGCGCCATCAGGGACAGTTCATCTCACAGCTTGCTACACGGGGATGATTGTCCATATCGGATCATCGCACTGAGCAGGCACGCAGGCGCACAATCAGGCACGGGAAGAAACCGCTGGCGTTCGCCGGATACCATGTTGCCAATCCTCTAATAGCTCGTGGCTTCCTCCGGCCAGGCACGTTTCATCTCATGACGCCGCCCTGTGGCACCTATAGTCTATGTCTAGGATGCTGTCGCCTCGGTGTCTTCTGGTTTGACATCCGCAATGGTGTGACTGCTTGGTGCCTTTGTCATTGCGAACAACCAAATCACGGAGCCGGAATTGCAAAGGGTAGATGGCCCCGGAGAGGATCGACCTCGCGGCTTGGGCATAGATCAAAATATAAAACAATAGAGAATAGAGCACTGGTGAACAGATAGAGAAACAGAAAACCTGCGATAGTTCATCTCGCGCATCTACTGCCAACGCGCTTCAGTACATGTACACACGCATGTGAGGTTGTCGGGAGAGTGCTGGGCCTCTTGTGGCAGAGGCCTTGCAGGCTGGTGGGCTGTGCACCTGTATCGATCTAGTTCTGCATTATATCACCCATACCCTTCAAGTACGATAATAATTCGAGCAGAGACCGGTGTCGGGTGATTTTGGTTTCGCCCGGGCCGAACGAGCAAAGGGTTCTTTTTCCATCCGAGCGGAATCGGAACGTTATGCTTTGGACCCAGGGGGGTTTTGGAGAGGCAGTTTAGCCGGACCGTTTTGGGCATGGCCTCAGGTACACTGTAGGCTGGAGGAGCTGGGGCAGGGAGCTCTGCTCCTCCACTTCCCCAACATCACCATCAACGATTTCTCCCTTCAGCAGTCTGCTTCAACAGCACACCAGGGTCCATCCAGCTCGCCTGGAGGTGGTATAAAGGATGGACCGCCTGCTCTCCTCCATCGTGGTGCCGCCATTGGCCATCACCACACCCCGAACTGAGCAAGACCGCCACCCCTTAGGTTCCCGAACCTCACGATGAAGTTCCCTGCGCTGCTCACGTCCCTCTTCTCGTGCGCCCATGCCGAGACCCTCTACGTGGCGCTGTACAATGGCAACATAACCACACTCGAGCTGACCCAGACCACCGAGGTGACGTCCTCGTCCAACGCCTACTACCACAACGGCTACTTTGCCGGGTCAGCCCCCACGACAGAGTACAGCCTGACCCAGGTCGACACCATCAACACGTCGGTCGCGTACCCGGCGTGGCTGTCGTACAACAAGCAGAACCAGGTGCTGTACCTCCTCGACGGCGTCACCTACGGCAATGGCACCATCACCTCCTGGCGCGCAGGCGCCTCGGGCGTGACGCCCCTGGACTCGGTCGAGTGTCTCCTCGACGGGGCCTACGCCGGCTTCTACATGAACGGCATCCGCCTCGCGGTGGCGCACTACACCAGCAGCGCCCTGCAGACGTACGAGATCACGTCGGACGGGGCCATCACGCCGCTGCAGACCTTTACCTACTCCATGGCCGAGCCCGGCCCCGTAGCCAGCCGGCAGGACGCGCCGCACCCGCACATGGCCTTTGAGGACCCGACGGGCCAGTACATCATCGTCAACGACCTGGGCGCCGACCTCGTGCGCGTCTACGCCATCAACCAGACCTCGGGCGAGCTCAGCGAGCGCGCGAGCACGAACGCGGCGCCGGGCTCGGGCCCGCGCCACGGCGTCTTCACCAAGGCCCCCATCCCCGTGCCGGGCGGCAACGGCACGAAAAAGTACGTGTACTACCTCGACGCCGAGATCGCGGGGACGGTGACGGCGTACTGGGTCACGTACCTGCCCGACCTGGGCGGGCTGCAGCTGGACGAGATCAAGAACTACACGACGCTCGCGCCGGGCGTGCCCCAGCCGGCCTGCTGCAAGGGCGTCTCGGGCGAGATCCGGCTGACGCGCAACGGCGAGTACCTCATCATCGCCAACCGGCGCGACGCGTCTTTTAACGGCACGGACGCGCAATTCCCGCCCAACGGCACCTCCGACTCGGTCAACACGTACCGCGTCCGCCAGGACCTCGGCGGCATCCTCGACTTCATGCAGACCGTCCCGGCGGGCGGCCAGACGCCGCGGACCATGGCGCTCAACGCGGGCGAGAACCTGCTGGCGGTCGCGTCCGAGCTGAGCGACTCGGTCGCGATCCTCAAGCGCGACACGGAGACGGGCTTGATCCTGGAGCAGGTGGCCCAGATTGAAGTCGGCGGCGACCCTTGGGGCATCGTTTGGCACGAGGCCCTGGGCGATTGGTAGCGTAGTGCGCGGAGCTATGCCTGGCCGGCCAGCCGGCGGCTTTCTCGCGCAGGGAAGAGGACAAGTCTGGCCGCTGCCGGCCCTGTTTTCCTGCCAGGCTTCCCACCCTGGTGGACTCACTAGCGCGTTGTTGATGGCCGGGTCAAGGCCGAGAGGTAGAGTTAATGTGTACACTCTTGGATGCCATCAGACTAGTCACATGCAGCTATGCCAATGCCGAGTCCTACTGCTACTGTACATGCCCCTGGTTGCCACGATACACTGGAGCTCGTATAGCCAACGCTAGCTGGGATGATTCTCCGGCCGGGACTGTTCCGGCGTTCGGCCGGTTAAACTAGGTACGGCCCGGCCACACACAGGCGGTCGCCCCAGCTTTCCCCAGATTTTTCCCCAGAGTTTCCCCAGACTCGGAGGCTCCTATTCCCCACACTCTCACACACCATCGCGGACTTCTAAGTCAGGGCAGGTGGTCCCCTGATCCTCTCCGCCGGGCATCATGATCTTTATTGCACATGCTTTGTGTACTATCACCCAGCAACCGACTGCGGCTTTGTTTTTGCCACTATGCAGAACCGCACGAGCCTCTCTCGCTGCCCCATCTACTCGCCCTGGCCCTCAGGCGGCATTTCCGCTTCAGCAGCCCGTTGGTGATGTGGCCAGGACTGAGCGGCAGATGGGGCAGAGGAGGACTGAGCTGTTCTCGTCATTGGTGCCCGACCACCTTCCTTCCTCTCCACACTGGTACCAGTTATCGTCATCTGGCACGAGACCTGCCATGGGGAGCCAACAGGGGCACTGGCCCTGGAGGTTGATCCGCACGCATTCCTGAGGCATGTTCTTGCTGTGCTTTGATAGACGAACCATGAAATTATCTACTAGTGCGGGTCTTGGAGAAACCACGCAGCTCCCAACCCCCTGGGGGAGAGAGAGAGGATGGCTGGTCTATTCGAGACCCGCACGAGTACTTAAGTCCTGCGCTGCGGTGCCACTTACTTTCACAGCGGCGCCCTCAGGACCAGACTCTGGTCATCTGTGTACCGTGTACCTGCTCCTGTCGACAGCGACCTCGTAGCTCGCCACCATATACTTCTCTCTCTCAGCCCAGAGTCGCCATGACTTCTGTCTCCAAGCCCGCCGTGGCCCTGCACGCCGACGAGGGGGCCCACCCCTTCGTGCTCGACGACGCCATCAAGGAAGACATGACCGCCGAGAACCGCATCGAGGTCGTGAGCGATGCCAAGACCGCCGTGAGCGACGACTCCCAGGCGGCAGAAGAAGCGCCCACGCCCAGGCTCGACGGGGGCTTCCGGGCCTGGGTCCAGGTCGTCGGCTCCTTTCTCATCTTCTTCAACATCTGGGGCATCACCTTGGCCTTTGGCGCCTTTCAGGCCTACTACGAGATCACGTACCTGCCAGACACATCAGCGTCTGCCATCTCCTGGATCGGCACGACGGCCAACTTCCTGCTCATCTTTGGCGGCATCCTCAGCGGCCCGCTCTTCGACCTCGGCTACTTCCGCTCCATGCTGCTAGCGGGCGCCCTCATCGAGACGGTCAGCGTCTTCCTGATCAGCCTGTCGACGCGGTACTACCAGGTCTTCCTGACGCAGGGCATCCTCGTCGGGCTCGGCACCTCGCTGCTCTACATGCCCGGCCTGGCGCTCATCGGCCGCTCCTTTGACAGGCACCGCTCGGCGGCCATGGCGGTGGCAACGTCCGGCGCGCCCATCGGCGCCATCGTCTTCACCCTCGTCTTCCAGCAGCTGATCGGCCGCATGAGCTTCGGCGAGACCGTCCGCGCCTGCGGCTACATCACCCTGGCCTGCTACCTCGTCTCCTTCCCGCTGCTGCTGTGGGGCGTGCACAACCTCGGCGGCATCCCGCGCGGCAGCGAGGGGCGCCGGCGGCTCATCGACGCGCGCGCCTTCCTCGAGCTGCCCTTCGTGCTGTACACGGCCGGCAACTTCATGGTCTTCTTCGGCTACCTGGTGCCCTTCTTCTTCATGTCGACCTACGGCCAGGTCGCGCTAGGCATGAGCCAGTCGGCCGCTAACTTGACCATCATCATCGCGCAGGCCACGTCCATCGTCGGCCGCCTCGCCGCCGGCTGGTCGGCCGCGCGCATCGGCAACATGGTCCAGTGGGCCGTGTGCGCGCTCGCCAGCGGCGTCGTCTGCATCGGCTGGATAGGCGCGCGCTCCCCCGCGTCCTTCTACGCGATTGTCGCGCTGTACGGCTTCGCCAGCGGCCCGCTCATCAGCCTGCCGCCGAGCGCCTTCGCCACCGTCTGCCCAGACACTCGCGTCTTCGGCACACGCCTCGGCATGGCCTCGGCCATCGGCGCCTTCGCCAGCCTCATCGGCAGCCCCATCGCCGGCTCGCTCACGACGACGGCCGCCGGGTCGGCCAACTTTGAGGGGCTGCAGCTCTTTGCGGGCATCTGCCAGACGGCGGGCGGGTGCGTCCTGGTTTTCCTGTCCGCGCTTCTTATCAAGAGGACCGGCAATAAGTTCATATGATGCGAGAGCGTTTTTCTCATGCTGTTTTAGGAGGAAGATGTGTGTGTGTGTGTGTGTGTTATGATAGCTTCAACACTACTGGCCTATCCTCTTTCGAGGGGAGAGTGGGAAAATAGAAAAAACCTTACAGGTTTCAACCACCCTAATACAGCTGTCCGCCAGAGTCTCGCCGAGGACAGCTTTCGCACTATTTGTTCTGCATAGTTCAAAGCCATTCTACCGCCTAGAAATGCATCTACGACGCACTCGCGTTTCACCAAGTCTGGACACATCCTGAATCTCCTCATGACTACAGCCAGAGATGGCACGGCGAGTCCCAGGAACGACTCTGTCTAACAATTACTCATGGTATTGCCTTACAATTGAAGCGACATGTGAGGACCCAGGCCTGGCTTGACAGTACAAGAAAAAAAGCCTGACTAGCTCTGTCCGAAATGGTTCAAGGCAAAGCAGCTTATCAATGTTCTCGCTATGAAAGATGACCAAAGCGCCCGTCAGACGCCTCTTGCGCCTGCATAATTTACCGTATTCAGACTAACACCACCAACGCTACCAGCCACTCACTCTCCATCGTATCAACTACGCGTTCCATCGCTACCACTGATGCTTCTTAGAGGGGGGGTTATGCCTTGGGCCGATTACGCCACCGGCATCTGCGAGTACCGCTGGAACAGGTCAGGGTACCACTTCTGGCCCACGTCGGGGTGGCTGAAGATGCGGTTCCGGAGCTGGGCCTCGCCGAAGCTCGCGTACTGCGGGGAGAGCAGCTCGCTCGGGACGTCGACCGCGCGCTTCCTCTGGTCCTCGGACGCCGGGATCTGCGACACGATGCTGGCGGCCGACCTCTCGAGCTCCTCGAGCCGCAGGTCGAGCCGCACGGCCTGGAAGAAGGGGACGCTGTAGCGCGTGCAGCGCGTGGGCGCGACGACGCGGTGCGTCGTGCCCGAGCACACGCCGCCCGTGATGGCCTCGAAGCCCTGCGCGATGTTGATGACGAGGCTGCCGTCGATGGGCGGCGCGTCGATCCACTCGCCCGCCTTGTTGAGCACCTGCAGGCCGCCGACGCCGTCCTGCGCCAAGTACGTGAACAGGCCGAACGAGTCCTTGTGCGGGCCGACGCCCTGCGAGCCGGGCGCCGACTGCGGGTACTTGACGAACTTGAGCCGCGACATGGTGCCGATGAAGTCGGCGAACGTGTCGCGCCCGAGACCGATGCTCTCGGCCGCGAAGCCGACGAACTCCTGCCCCAGCGTCTGCATGGCGGCCATGTACCGCTGCACGAGGTCCTTGATCCAGTCGTTGGGGAACTGGCAGGCCGGTCAGTCAGCCTGTGATCGCGTGCTGGTGGCACCTCTTGGGCGGCGGAAGAAAGGGGCTGTCGTGGGACTCCACAAACCTGGCTGGGCCCTTCGATCCTCTGCCAGAAGGGGTCACCCTCCTTGAACTCGGGGCAGTCCGACCCGAAGTCAAATTGCTGGCAGGTGGTGAGCATCAGCTTGGCCCCTTGAGTGCCTTCGCGGCATGTGTACGGGTCATCCTCTCACCTCTCTCAGGTCCGTGATCTTGGCCGTCGTCTCGCGCCCGACGTTGGTATAGCCCAAGAACGAGGGCGAGTTGAGCATGTCGACATTGGTCTTGTCCTCGGACGAGATGGCAAACACCTCGGGCAGACGCGCGTGAACCTCCTTGATGAGGGCCTGTGATCGATTGTGTTCGCACACCGTCTTGTTAGGATCATCGAGTTTGTCTTCCTCATGTCATCGGGGGACGGAGAGGTCAGAGGGGCCACTACTTGCCTCGACGCCGTTATTGACGAGATACAGAAAGCCTACGTTGAAGATCGAGTCGCGAAGCACGGCCAGCTCGGCCTTCTTGGTCTCGGGGTTCCGGAGCCGCGCGAGGTCAACCAGGGGGATGGACGAGAAGGAGGTCGACATGGTGATTGATGATGATGATGATGATGATTGGCTGATACAAAGTTGAGTTGCACAGTTCTTTCAACGAGGGGAACAGGAAAGCGAGCTCGCAGAGTTGTTAGCCGCTATGGCTGCAGTGATAACGCCTCGGGGCTCGAGTTCGTGAATCTTATAGAAACACTAGATGATTCTCGTACGGCTATCTGCTCGTGCCTCTGCGAGACTGTGTGTCTCATGGCGCCCTGACTGGCTGTTTCTTTGCCCCAGTTTCGTCTCTCTATCTCTCCCTCCCTCCCTCCCTCTCTCTCTGTTCCTGACCCGTCTTCGTTCCCCCTCCCCTATGAGCCGGCTTAGGTCTGAGGACATTCTGACAGGACAGTGAACAGGCGCGTCCTAGCCCCGTGTCTGGCGGTCCCTGTCTAAACCCCAAAGCTCGATTCTGCCGATGGTTTTGGCGATACATCCAGTTGTACCTGTTAAACCGGCCACCCAATAAGTCAACAAGGAGCAATAGTCTTTTTGGTCACAGGGGCCCTGGGCATGACCGGTAGAACTAGGGCAACTGCCCCTGAGTGTGTTCCGGACTGCCACGAGGTAGAAGGCATGCCCTCTCCAGACAAGGACGGGCACATCAAGGCTCGGGTAGACTTGGGATTGCCGCTTTGCTGCAGTCACACGACGAGAAATCTCTGTCCTCCCCCCCACAAACACACTCCCACAAGTGTGCTCCCAAGACTGCGCGTCCACAAGTGCACTTCGAGAGGTTGAGTAACCAAACTTTTTGACCATGATTTTATTCCTTGGTAGCCATGTGATGGCATGTGAGATGCCTGCTAAGAAGACCTCTTTTATCTGCCCCAAAAGTGCGTCATGCCCAGCCTGAAGGAACAAAATAGCAGGATTGTAGGAATGGATCTTTGATTTGGCATTGCATCTCTTTCACCTTGGCTCATGGAGAAACCTGGTTCCTTCGCTCCAGTTGTGGCCCCCCTCCCCTCCCCTCCCTTTCTCCTTCAAGAGGAGTCCGTTTCCGCCCATCACGATTCATGCCGTAGCCTGGTGCGCTGGCTTCAAGTCTCTACCAGTAGGATACAACTTCAATTGTTCTATAGGAAGGGTTGAGATCTATAGAGAAGCATTTTCTTCGTATTTTCTTTTTGTAAATCTGTTCTGACTAGCAAACATGTTGAAGTATGCCATCTGGGGAATCAGCTGCGGTCATCATGAGGATACCAATGACATCGAAGCCCGCCCTCGTCATAGCTTGACAGGATACCTCGTGCGGATCCTCTCCCCGCGGTAGTAGAGAAACACCGCGATCGGCATGCAGGCCAGCGACAGCAGGGCCAGCAGCGTGTTGCCCCAGCCCAGGCCCAGCGTGCCGTACAGGCTCTCGCCGCAGAGCGGGACGACGGCGGCGAAGACGGAGCGCAGGACGACGTTGGCCGCGATGGCCGAGGCCGCGTAGGTGGTGAAGACGTCGATGAGGTAGGCCAGGGGCGCGGTGAAGATGATGGTCAGGCCGACGGCGGCAAAGGCCGTGCCGATGATGGGCACGATCCAGTGCAGCCGCGCCTGCGCGGACCACCCGTACCAGACGAGGCCGACGGCCATGAGCAGGCCGCCGGGGATCATGAGCGGTAGCCGGTGCTCCGGCCTGAAGTCGCCCTTGGCCAGGCGGCGCGCCACGAAGCGGTTCGTCCAGAAGACGTAGAGCGCCTGGCCGGCCACCGAGCCGACGCCCCAGCCCAGGTAGACGAGCCCCGACAGCTCGGTCGAGATGCCGTACTGGCCCTCGAAGACCTCCGTGAAGGTGGTAAACAGGATGAACATGATGGTGTAGGTGATGGCAACGTAGAGGCAGAGCAGGAACAGGATCAGCGAGCCGAAGAGCAGCCTGGTCGGCCGGACGACGGCCGCCCGCAGCCGGTCCGTCATCTTTTGCGCCCCGTCGAGACGAGCTGGCAGGTTTGGGCCGTCCGCCTCCTCCTTCTGCTGCCTCCTGGCCCTCCGCGCGAGCAGCACGGGCTCAAACGTCTCCCGCATGGTAAGGCCCATGGCCAGCAGCATCGCACCGGCCATGATGGCCAGGATCCAGAAGTTCCACCGCCACCCGAGGTGGGCGCTCACGAAGCCGCCAATGGTCGGGCCGAGGACGGGCCCGACGGTCAGGCCGGCCATCCAGATGCCCATGGCGGTGCCGCGCTGCGCTGGCTCGACCATGTCGGCGATGCTGCCGCCGCCGAGCGTGAAGGGCGCCGCGCCGAAGCCGCCGGCCAGCAGGCGGAAGACCAGCAGCGGCGCCATCGAGGGCGCCAGCGCGCACGCCACGCTCCACAGCAGGAAGCCGGCGATCCCGGCGAGGTAGGCGGGCCGCCGGCCGTACGTCTCCGAGGCGGGCGCGACGACGAGGGGGCCGAGCGCGAAGCCGAGCACGTAGACGGACACGACGAAGCTCTCGAGCAGGTCGTTGTCGGAGCGGAACTGGGCCATCAGCTGCGGCACGCCGGGCGCGGGGATCGTCGCGCCCAGGGCCGTCAGCAACGTGTTGGCCGACACGGCCGAGATGAGCAGCCATTTCCGGCTCGTCGGCCAGCTCCGCGGGTCCTGCGAGTCCTGCGGCGGCCGTCCGGTCGTGTCTGGAGCTGCCTCGTCTGCCTCTGCCGTCTCGTCTTCTCTGGCATGTCGTGCTGGAGGCGGAGGCGCTGGACCTGAGGTGCGGGCTGTTGCTGTGGACGGAGCCATCTCGTGTCAAGCCCATGCGATCTCGACTGACTGCCGCGTCTCCGATCCCTCGACTTGCTCGGGCGGGCTCGTGGACCAGATGAGTTTGGAGGCCGGGTTGCTGGGCTCGCAGGTTGAGGAGAGATCCAGGCTGGAGCGCTCTCCACGTCGACAGCAGCTGTGAGGCAGCTCAGGGGAAGCATCTTCCTGTCGGCTCCTCTCTGTGAGCTGTCCATCCCAGGCGGGTCCGCTACATTCGCACCTCAGGTAGTTGTGCCGCGAGAGAGATGGGATCTGGGGAAAACCTTCAGGGGTCCGGTTAAACCATCCCAGTCGTACTTAAGAAGCCACTCAGCTGTTGATCTTCCGGCCCGGCCCGGCTCTGGTTCCCAAAGCTCTTTCACCGTACCGCTAGGCCCAGTTTGACATAACGGTTTGGCCTTGTGACCTCGTCAGATCCTTCAGGTTTACCAGAGACCTTTGCACCTGCCGGGAGTGCTTCTCTCTCTCTTACCTATTGCTCTAGGGGTCTGAATATTGACCGCCTAGACTCGCTCGAGTGCCGAGATTTCTCAGCTCTGAGATCCGGTTGGGCCCCGTGGCCCTTTCTGGGCTGTCAGTGCAGCGTTCTCTCTCCCGCCCTGCCAGCCTCCCCCCGCAGACCCAGGAGGCCAATACGTCTGGTATCTAGCAATGGAGCTGCGATCCGTTTCGGTACTCAGGGCTTCGGCACACGGCTATCACTGCTCCAACTGCAGATCCGACTACTAGAGCTAGGTTTCTTGAGGCCCAAGCCCGAGTGTTCAGTAAGAAGCAAATCTTCAAGATCACGAGGCACAAAGTACCACGCTCCGGTGTATGCTGGGGGCAAAAAGTTTACTGCGGTAGAGACTGCAGTTTCCAGTATTGCTTCAATAGTCCATAATCTAGAACGGCCGGCCAGGAGAACATGGCTCTTCTGCCCCGATGGCCCATTGGGGATCATCATCCACGGAGCATCACCCTCGCTCCCTCCCCTCCAGCATCCTCTAGCATCCTTCAGCATCCTCCTTCTCCCCTCTCCACCCCGCCCTGGCGGAAGCGTCCAGGATCTCACTCGTAGCGGTAGCAGAAGATGCCCTCGTCCGGCAGCATAAGGTCCACGACCTGCTTGTCTTCCGTCAGGGGCCCCCACGTGATGTAGTCCTCGAGGGTCAGGTTGTCCGACGGCGGCACGTTCTCGAGCGTCTTGGTGCCGAAGAGAGCGTAGGCGCGGGCCTCGAGGTCCTGCTGCTGCCACTGCCACCAGACGTGGTCGACCTGGGCGTGGTGCAGAAAGAAGGCCGGGTCGGTGGGGCTGGTGAAGAGGTCGGCGCCGTCGCCGCCCATGGCCACGTGGCCGCCGCCGTGTGCGCCGAACCAGGTCGCGCCCTCGGGGCTCGAGAGGGTGTTTTGGAAGTCCTCGAGCGTGGTCTGGCTGAGCAGCACCGAGATGTTGTGGGCGTTGTTGTTGGTGCGCAGCGCCCAGTCGTTGAGGTCGCGCTGGAAGCAGCTGGCGTTGTAGTCGAACGCGTAGGCCGGCAGCGCGCCGCTGCCGTTGTTATCGATGTTGTCGGTGATGAGGTCGCCCGGGAAGTCGACAAAGGTCGTCGTGCGGTTGCTGAAGGGCCCTCGAAGACGCAGCCGCCCCCCGTGCCCTGCGGGAAGCCGAGCGTCTCGTTGGTGAAGACGCCGTCGCTGCCGAGCGAGTAGGGGCTGCCGTCGAAGAGGGTCGAGTTGCGCAGCGGCGCGTCCGTGTAGAGCTGCCACTCCCAGTAGGGCAGGGTGGAGCCGTAGCCGCACTCCTCCTGGAGCGCCTGCTCGAACAGGCGCACGTAGCCGCGGTGCCACGGCAGGAAGATGGCGTCCAGGTGGATGACAAATGTGTAGTTGACGTGGACGGCGATGAAGTCGTCGTACCGGTTTACCACGGCCGGGTACGCGGTCGTGTTGAACTTGGACGGGGAGTCTATCAGGCACTGCACCGCGTCCGTGAAGGCTACGCGCTCGTCCGGGCCAAGGCTCGACCTGTGTATAGCGACTTGTGGTGAGCTTCTGTCGCCGCCGCACGAAGAGCAGCAGGATGACTTACCACTCCCTCCGCACCGCCATGTTCTCTTCTGTGCATCCTGTCTCTGAGCGCCGAGCCACTGACAGTCCCCGAGCGGGCGGGACGAGGCTCAGCGCCGACAGCGCCAGCAACGCCGGGGTCGAGAAGCTGGCGCGAGACCACATGATGACGGACGATGTGGGCAGGGAGAAGGCAGCTAGGGGGGGGGGGGAGGGCAGGCAGCTGTTGAGGGCTCCTGGTCATGGCTATCCACGCCGTCAGGCAGGTCCATGAGACTGGCTAAGTACCATGGCCTCTCGCTGCCTGCAGCCGCAAGCTGGCAGCTCAGTCTCCGGCCCCATCGCCTCTGGAGATACTGCTAGTGGATCCTCGCAGTAAAGCCGGAGGATAGACCGACGGGGGTTCGTGAGCCGGGGGGGCCATGGTCGCAGCCTCGAGATATCTTCAACGTCGTCCTCGTGGGGGACTGCCGTGACAGTTTTCCCTATTGGTCAGCCGAGGCGCGTGTGCAGTGGCTGTGGGTGTAAAGAGGCTCCCTTAAGCTTAAGTACCAGGAAATCCGGGGTCGGATGCAACCCTACAGCGGGGGGATTTTGCGGGGGATGTGTGACCCCGCACTCCCCCAGCGGCAGGGTAGCGGCACTTGACGACATGGCAGGATCTCGGCGGTGGCTGGCAGCTGTTGATCCGAGGCGCTGGCAGTCTCTGGTCCGGCGTACGCTTGATGCTTCGCCCACCTTTTTTTTTTTTTTTTTTTTTGTTTTGTTTGTCTTGTGTGTGTTTCTCCGTCTGGATCACGCGTCCGACAAGATGCCTTCGTCGACTGCGGCCGAAGCGAACCACCTCAACCGCGACTTGTCGTCGTCTGGCGCGCCGTCTGGAGGAGGCACCAAGCGCAAGAGGGGCACTGTAAGTCGTGCTGGAGGCCCGGGAGTGCCCAAGAAGAATGACAGCGCTGGCTGACCGAGACTCGTGGCAGCGCGCCTGCGACCGGTGCCATCGGAATGCTTGTAGGGTAAATGGCCTCGCGTCCGTCCGCCCCCTTTTGCTTCGGGGCGAGGCTTTGTTGGTTTCATTGTCCTGACTTGTGCGGTTTTTCTGCGTAGTGCGAGCCGGGCATCGCGGGCGTCACCTGCAGCCGCTGCGAGGACCAAAACGTAGATTGCACATATACCAGGCCGTGCAGGCGGAGGGGCGTGAGTCTGTGGAGAACCCTGGCTGCCCCTTCTTCCTGCTTCTCCTGCTGACTGTACTTGGGTTCAGCCTCCCGTCCGCGGAGCACGTCGCACGTCAGAGGCGGCTGCCGGCGACAGCGCCCCGACCCTATCCAGCACCGCCCAGCCTTTTCCCCCCGGCCACCGGGGCCGGCATGGACTCGATGGCCGCCGAGCCGTCGATTGCGGCGGCCAGTGGCAGCGGTGGTGACTCGCCTGCTGCCTCCCAGCAAGGGCTTTTCCCCCTCGAGCTCGAGGATGTCGTCCGGCCCAAGGTGATCGAGGGCCTCGTGGACGTGTACTACCACACCATCTACCCCGTGAAGCCCGTCTTTCACTGGCCCACCTTCTACGCCCAGGTCCAGCAGCAGCTCTACCGCTCCGACTGGGGCATCTTCGTCGTCACTATGGCCGTCTGCGCTCTGACGGCCGGACGGCTGTACTGCGGCGTCCCGCTGCCCCGACATCTCCAGCTCAGCGATGTCCGCTCCAGGGCGGCAGCGCTCTCGTCGCAGTGCTACTCGGCAGCGGTCGGGGCAATGCCGAGGGACATGGCAGCCGCCGGTGACTACTACCAGGCCATGCGGGCGAGCTTCCTGCTGGCGTCGGTGTGTCTGCAGAACGGGCAGCTGAACTCGGCCATCTCGCACCTGAGCGACTATACCGCCCTGTCCACTATGCACGGTTTCTACGCCGAGGCCAGGTGGCCCGCCGACCTTACCGAGATCGAGAGGCAGGAGAGGCGCAGGCTGGTAAGCTAAACAGATCGAGAGAGAGAGAGAGCCGACCGCTGACCTTGTTCCTCGCGCGGAGTTCTGGGGCGCATACCAGCAGGACCAGTACCTGGCCATCAACTTCGGCCTGCCGTCGCGGCAGCGCGAGGCAAAGACCACCGTGCTCTACCCGGCCGAAATCTACGACGACGAGGACATGACGGCGGGCGCGATCCGCTACCGGCCCGAGCGCGTCTCCTTTTGCGCGGCTGGAACTACTGCACCGACCTGTACCGGCTCTTTGAGAACATGGACACGCAGATGCGCGCGTGGCACGAGGTCTCGGAGGAGGAGCCGGGCGGCACGCTCAACGCCTTCCTCTCGCGCGCGCGGCAGCAGTCGTCGGCGCACCACCTCGCCGCCGACATCCTGCACCTCATCGCGACGCTGCACCGCGACCTGCCGCCCGAGCTCAAGGCCGTCAAGACCATGACGGGCGACCCGCAGGCCGACCGCCACGGCTTCGTCGCGACCAACATCCTCTTCACCACCAACAACCTCAAGATGCTGCTCGTCGGCGCCGAGACCAACCCCAACGTGCACCTGCGCTGCGCCATCGCCGGCGAGCTGCTCGACGAGCTCGGCGCCGTGCCGCCCGGCTGGTTCAACGCCGCGAGCACCGGCAGCCTGCACCACATCGCCCACGTCGGCCACGTCCTCGGCAGCGCCATCAGGGACCGCGCCCCGCTCTCCTCCTGGTCCTACCTGCAGGTCCGCAACATCCTGCTCATCCTGGCCAACTTCCTCGAGAAGCTCGAGGCCTCGCGCGGCCCGCCCTCGGCCGCCCCGCGGCCCAGCCTCTTCGCCGCCAAGCTCCAGGCCCAGATCAGCCGCATCGACCGGTGCATGCAGCAGACGCGCCAGGCCAGGGCGCAGCTGAGGCCGGGCGGGCCGGACGCCTCCGGGCTCGTGCCCCTGGGCCAGGGCGTGCTGACGCGCATGAACTCGCCCCCGTTAGGCGCCATGAACAACGACAACAACAACAACAACAACAACAACAACGTCAGTGGCGGTGCCGTCGCGGGGCCTGGTACCCTGGGCCAGCCGGACGACCCGCAGCAGCTCTCCCCGCCTCACTCCGCCGCCAGCATCGCGTCGGCCTCGTGCGGTGCCGGCAGCCACCAGCAGAGCCAGATGATCACCGTCCCGCCCACAATGACGGTCCCGCCCAGCGTCCTGCGCCTCACGCGCCTGCTGGGCGTGGGCGATGGTCAGCTGGGCAGCGGGCCGCCCGATGCATCTGCGCTCGGCGGCGCCCCGGACGAGTTTGGCTTCGTCGACGGCACGTTCGACATGTCGTCTCAGCAGTCCGTCCTGCAGAACCCTGGCGGGCCCGGGGCCGACCTCGTGTTCCCGCCGCTGCCCAGCGCGTCTGTTTCCGCTGACTACTTTGACGGCTGGCCCAGCATGCTGTAAACAGAGGAGCCCCCCCCCTTCTCTCTCTCACTGCTGTGGCTACCTACATGTGTACTTTGGTTTTATCTCAGGGCACGGCCGTGTTATGTTGAGGCGCTCTGGTGGTCTATTGCTTTCTCAAAGCCGGAGCTGAAAAGCCTCGTCTTTTCATCTACAGCTATAGGAGTATGTCTGTGGAAGCAGAGTTCTGAAGGCGAAATATAAAGTAATACGGGAGATTTAATCATGGGAGAAGGCCAATACTTTTGATACTCAAGTAATATCTGACTCGGATCTAAAGCCAAATACTTTTTTGAATTATATATCTGCTATGTGCCTGGCTGGACAGGCTGGCTCGGCTGTCGTTCCCTCAGCTATATCTGCTGAGCTGTGCTGGATAAGACTTTTCTACAACTATTGTCGGACCCGGGGCCATTTTCGTATAAACTCTCGGGGGCAAGCAGGTGTAAGGCGGCAATGCATCGGATTTCGCAGGCAGCTCATTTTGCTAAAATCTCGGTCTGGGTTGAGTCGGGCCGGAATCGCTCTGCGGCCATATAAATCTTTCTTGCCGAGCTGAGCAGCTGAGTCTCTCGCAGCGAGCGAGCGGCAGAACTCCCGGGATTTCTGAAGAGGTTACCAGTACCACCTCACTCACATGCACCCGGGAAGGGGGGGAGGGGGGACAGGCCCGCAGTAAACTCGCTCGGCTTCATTGACAGCGACGCTGGCATCTGCAGGTCGACGAGAGGCTTGTCATCCCATCATGTCCCTCGGAGTCACCAGACATGACGAGGAGGTACTCTGGCGATCGGCGCATTAGCAGCAGGTGTTCATAAATAGTAAATACGCGTACCGTTCTGTATGCTCACAAGGAGGAGGCGTGCTTTCACAGCGACTGATTCCCATCCGTGAGCTTTCGTCTTTTGCTCAAAAAAAAAAAAAAAAAAAGTCGCGCCGCGAGCCCGTCAACTCCAGTCTCCTGCTTCTCCCTTGCATGCCTCGTCAGCTACCATGCCCTCGCCCCAGTCCGGTCCCGTAGGCGTCCACCTCGTCGGTTCCATCTGCGGCGTCGCGACGCCGGCGGCCTCCTTCCGGCGCTGCGTCGCCGCCTTCCCGGGCGCCTGCGCCGCCTGCCCGACGGCGAGCCGGCCAACCGCTTCGACTTCATCGGCTGGCAGCGCGAGCAGGTCTTTGGCGCGTCGCCGGCCGTGCTCGAGAAGTACGACGCCGACGACAACGTCATCGCGCGCGGCGTGCGCTCGAGCCCCGAGGTCGTCGCGCGCGTCGTCAAGTCCATGGGCCCGCTGCACCCCGGGTACGATGACTATGCGCTCGAGTCGTACCGCGACTTTGTGCGGCTCCGGGAGGAGGGCGTGATCCCGAGGGGAACGCGCTTCCAGGTGTGCGTGCCGACGGTGTACTGCGTGATGAGCCTGCTGCGCGCCGAGTACGCGGCGCAGATCGAGCCGCTGTACACGGAGGCGCTGCTCGAGTGCCTGCGGCGCATCCAGGCCGAGATCCCGGCCGAGGACCTGGCCGTGCAGGTCGACGTCGCGGCCGAGACGATGCTGCTCATGGCGCCGCCGGGCGAGGTCATCTACCACTTCGACAAGGTAAGGAGAAAGCAGCAGGGGAGCAGGGCCCACCACCGAGAGAGAGGCAGAGACAGCTAAAGCAGAACCCCTTGGCAGTACTGGGACGGCGACACCTTCACCGGCTGCGTCGACCGCATCGCCGCACTCGCCGGCGCCGTCGCGCCCGGCGTCGAGGTCGGCCTGCACATCTGCTACGGCGACATGGCGCACAAGCACTTTGTCGAGCCGCGCGACACGGCCGACATAGTCAGGATCGCCAACGCCGTCGCTCACAAGATGAGCCGACCGCTCGACTGCGGGTGCACTTCCCCGTGCCCAAGGACCGCGACGACGCGGCCTACTACGCGCCGCTGGCCGGGCTGACGACGGACGACAGGACGGAGCTCTTCGCGGGCCTGGTGCACCCGCGCGACGAGGCGGGCACGCGCGCGCGGCTCGTGCAGGCGGAGAAGGTTCTGGCGGGGAGGCGCTGGGGCGTCGCGACCGAGTGCGGGCTGGGCCGGGCGCCGCAGGACGAGTTTGACACGGTCGCGGGCATCTCGACGGCCATTGCTGCGCCCATAGCCTGATAGTGACAAGTCTATTGGCCTCTGCGGCCCGGGCGGGAGCTGCTCGACAGCCCGAGGCGGTCGTAGTCTGTAGCTAGGGTACTTCTGTCCCTGAATGCCGAGTGATTCTCCAGCTAGAGGTGCAGGAGACAAGACAGCCCCAGCTCACGGTGACTGTGTGCCGGCCCCCGCCCCCCGCCCCCCCCTCTCGCCGGCTGTGTGGGATGTGATGTGCTGCTCGATTCCCGGCCCTTTTCCCCCTTGCAGGCTTGCAGGTGAGGACGAGCCCCACGGCAAAACTCCCAGCGGGGCGGCTCGCCCTGCGCAGACGTCCCGCAGGCCTCCCTGCCTGCTCCGGGGTTATAAGAACAAAGCAGGTGGCGTGTCTGGCGAGTGCTTGAAGCCTCTCAGGGCACATATAATGCGGCCCTCCACCGGCTGAACACTCTTCCCCCGGCCCTTGTCTGGAGGCATCCTATCCCATGATGCGCACCTCATCGCTCGTGACGACAGCGGCTCTGCTCGCCACGGGCCTGTCATCACCCGTGTCCGTGTCGGCAGCGTATTCCTCCGAGACGACGACCCGGGCCCAGTGCCCGCCGGCCATCACGCTCGACCGGCAGCCCCAGGTCTTTGTGCTCTCCGACATCAGCCTCTCGCCGCCCGACAGCCAGTCCTTTGTGCGCCTGCTGCTGCACGCGGACCAGTACAACATCACGGGCATGGTGGCCGCCACGTCCTTCTGGGACAACGCGACCACCTACCCGCAGGCCATCGGCGCCGTCGTCGAGTCCTACGGCGCCGTCGTCGACAACCTCAACGCGCAGACGGCCGGGCGGTTCCCCTCGAAGGCGTACCTGGCGAGTGTGATCAAGAGCGGGCCGACGGTGTACGGGACGGCGGCCCTCGGGCAGGCCAGCATGAGCGCCGGGGCTGCGCACCTGATCGCGGTGGTGGACGGTCTGAGCCCGGGCGAGGTGCTACACTGCTCCGTGTGGGGCGGCATCAACACCATCGCCGAGGCCCTGTACCACGTGCGCGCGAGCAGGTCGCCGGCGGACCTCGGTGCCTTCGCCGCCAGGCTGCGCGTCTACGCCATCTCGGACCGCGACAATGCCGGCCCGTGGGTGCGCGCGCAGTTCCCGCAGATCCCGTACGTCGTGTCCCTGCTCGGCTTCAACCAGTACGGCCTGGCCGCGTGGGCGGGCATCAGCGGCGAGGTGGCGTACAACTTTGACCTCGGCGGCCCGGACTCCTCCCTCGTCTCCCAGGCGTACATCGCCCGGAACTTCCAGCTCGGAGCCCTGGCGGCCGCGCACTACCCCGACCTGGGCGACAACATCATGGAGGCCAACTCTCCTGCCATCTTCCACACCATGATGAACGGGCTCAACGGCGGGCCCTACGACCACCCGGAATGGGGCGGCTGGGGCGGCCGGTACCTGGCGCAGGACTGGTCGGGGGAGTCGACCCGCGTGTACAACGACGCGGCCGACAGCGTCTGCGGCGCCGACGGGGCGCTGTGGACGTCGGCGCACGCGAGCATCTGGCGCTGGCGGCGCGCCTACCAGGACGAGATGGCCGCGCGCGTGCAGTGGTCCGTCGCGTGCGCCAACTACAGCGGGGCGTGCGCGCACCCGCCCGTCGTGGCGCTCAACGGGTCGTGCGACAGCGCCGCGGTGGTCTTGTCCGCAGAGCCGTTCGAGAGGGTGACGCTGGACGCGTCGGCGTCGTACGACCCGGACGGCAGGGACGGAGGGCTGGCCTTTGCGTGGTTCCAGTACGCGGAGCCGTCGGGCGAGCCGGCGGCGACCACGGCGGCGGGCGTGCCGGCGCTGAACCTGACCGGGGCAAGAAGCAGCGTCGTGTCGTTTGTGGTGCCGAACGCGACGTGCGATTATCATGTGCTCGTCGAGGTCACGGGCAGCGGGGCGCCGCCGATTCGGCGGTGGAAGCGCGCCATCCTCCAGGTGCGGGCGGCATGAGGAGGAGAGCTGCCTGGTCAGTGGGCGAGAGACGACAGGAAAGGGTGGCAGGCAGGTCGGTCCGGATCATAGCAGATAGTCATCACCGGTATTGAAGAGAAGAATTGACCTGGTGATGAAGAGGCAAGGCTTGCGTTTTACTCCTGAGAGGCTACAACTAGTAAGTATTTGAGAATTCACCGCCACCGCCACACCGCCACACCGCCACCCTCCTTTTTCCTTTCCCTTTCCCCTGTCTCGCTGTAGAGCTTGTGCCTCCCCTCAGCCGCCCAGGTCAAAGTGGTGGTACACCAGCGGGTCATAGCTCGCGTTGCCATACGCGCTGCCCCCGTAGCTCAGGTAGCCCGCCACATACGGCTCCGGGACGGCCGTGATCTCGGACGCGTTGCCCATGACCCACACCGTCTGCATGCCCATGAGCATGTGGTACTGCAGGTGGCAGTGGATCATCCACACGCCGGCGTCCTCGACCCGTATGCGCCACGCCCGCCAGCCCTGCGGCGTGTAGACGGCGGCCGTGTCGCCGAGCAGGTCGCTGTCCTCGTACTTGTACAGCTGCATCGTGTCCCGCAGCACGGGCCTATACCCCAGCGACGCCATCTTGGCCTCGTTGGCCGCCGCGTCGTACATGCCCGGCCCGCTGCCGAGGTCGTAGGCATGCCCGCCGTGCAGGTGCCATGGGTGCACGTCGAAGCCCCCTTCGGTGCCCGCCGGCTCGTTGATGAGCACGACGTCCAGGACCTCGCCGATCTGGGCCGCGTAGACGTTCAGGTTGGGGTCCCACCCGCCGTACTGGCTGACGGCGCGCTCGTAGTCCGGGATGGCCGCCTCGCCCTTCTCGTACACGCTGACCAGGTAGGGCGCGCCGCTGCTGCTGCCGGCCGCGTTGTTGTTGTTGTTGTCGTAGTACGGCGTGTCGTTCAGGTGCTGGTTGCTCTCGGTCCACGTGTGGTTGTTGACGCTCCAGAACGTCTGCCCGTCGGGGGCAAAGATCTGCGCGCTGTACAGGTACACGGTGCGCGTCACCTGGTCGGCCGCGGGGAAGTTGTTGTCCTCGAGCGGCTCGAGCGTGTACTCGAGCCAGTCGTAGATGTCGTTGGCCACGCTGAGCGGCGGCGTGGCCGGGGCCGACGCTGGAATCGTGCGGTTGCCGATGCTGGCTACGGTGGAGTTCGCGGCGGCGCCGACGTACTGGAGAAAGGCGTACGAGGTCACGTTGACGGGCCGGTAGCGCGACTCGATCTGGATATAGAACAGGGACCTGCCCAGCTGCGACAGCTCCTCCTCGGTCTTGGTCCGCAGCAGCACCTCGAAGCGCTGCCCGGAGCCGAGCTGGATGCGGTCGACCTCGGCCGGCCGCGTGTACGCCCCGTCGACGTTGATGACCTCGAGGCTGTCGTGGTCCTCGATGACGATGGCCACGGTGGTGGCGACGACGCCGCCGATAAAACGCAGGCGGTACGTCGAGCCCGGGGCCACCTGGAACACCTCGGGCGAGCACTCGTCGTTGGCCGGCGAGGCCTGCCAGGGCTCGTCGGTCTGGGTCTCGTCGGCGCCCAGCGGCGGATAACTCCCGCCGTTGACCATGTGCGAGCCGGGCTCGCCCGGCCAGTCGAGGGTGACGTTGCTGACGCCGACCACGACGGTCTCGTCGGTCCAGTTGAAGTACTCGGAGACAAAGACAATCTTGTCGTCGTCGTAGGCGTAGGGCGGCACGGCGCCAGAGGCTTCTTGCACGATGATGGGCCCGGCGACGGACGAGGCCTGGAAGTTGACGTGGGAGTGGTAAAAGTAGGACCCGGCCTCGCCCACCTGCGGCCTGATCTCGTAGTCGAAGAAGTAGCCGGGTGCGATGGCCCATTGGCTGGCCTGAGGCGTGCCGTCCGAGAAGGGAGCAGCGGCCTGGGCCAGACCGTGCCAGTGCTTTGGGGGGTACGTCAGCTCAACTGTGTTTGTCTCTGGAGGGCATATGCGACGGGAGGCTGGCTCTCTCTCTCTCTCTCTCTCACCATGGTCAAGTTCCGGTCCTCCTGGTCATTGTAGACCCGAACCCAGGTCGTCTCGCCCTCCCTCAGGTACAGGGCAGGGCCGGGTGACGTGCCGTTGACCAGGCCGAGCAGCTTCGTCCTGCACGCAACGTTAACCGTCTCGTAGGTGACATGGAGAGCGTAGTCTGGAGTGAAGGAGGCGTCGTGCCTCTGGAGGCTCGCAGCCCAGACCGATCTGAGGCCGGCAAGCAGGCAGAACGTGGCGCCGAGCATTGTCGAGATGATCCACACAAAGTCAAGAGCTGCGGTAACCCAGAGCACGTTGCGCCGCCCGCGTCTGATGCAGCATGCCGAGGGGAAGAAGGAAGCTGCCCGGTACCGTTATGTACATGTACTGTAGACACAAGGGCGGCCCTGCCGAACCACAGCGTTTGATGTCGGCCATTCATTATGTCGTCTGCCGGTGGGTCTGGTCATGCGCACATGTGAGGCCGAGCTCTGGAAGGAAGAGAGGAAAAACCAGAGAAGAAGAAAAGAAAAAAAAAAACAAGAATAACCGCAGCGTGTCGGCCGGGGTAGGTTTTGCAGTGCGCAGCGGCAGGTCGGCAAATTGGTCACTGCAGTACTGCCGGCATAAAAGCGCCTCCGCAGGTTCTGCAGTGGCCAGTCTCACCCCGGCGGGAGCTCCTGGCTGTGACGATCCCACCTCTCCAGACACTCTGCTGCTCTGCGCTGCTCTGCCGTCCCTGCAGTATCGGCGCTCTTGAGCTCCTCGCCAGCACCTGCGGAAGCCGACACGACAACGACCTCCAGCATGGCGTCTGCCGCCGAGACCGACTCGCTGACGGATCATGCCGATGGCGACGAGGCTGCTGGCCTGCGCGGGAACAGGCGCAGGCGGAGTCCGCGAGCATGCGATCGATGCTATCGGAACGCCTGCAAGTGCTCGCCGGGCATCGAGGGCGTCACCTGCCGGCGCTGCGGGGAGCAGGGTGTCGAGTGCACGTACAACCGCCCGACAAAGCGACGCGGCGTCAGTTCTCCCCATCTTCTTGTCGTGTCAATGAGTTCCCGGGTGAAGGGTCTGACTGCCCAGCTCCCAGCCGCCGGCCGGACGGACACACGCCATGAGCAGTGCTCGGCCCATGGCTCTTCTCAATCCTGCTGGTGACCCAGGCCCAGGCCCAGGCCCAGTAGGTCCAGCAGGTCCAGCCGCCGCCGCACCAACCTTGGCAAGCGGGCCGTCGGTGGCCTCGAGAAGCCCGGGTGACACGGTCGTGGACGACACCCACTCCCGTGCGGGCATGGCTCTGTACTCCGCCGTCGAGGACATCCTCAGGCCAGAGACCATCGAGAACCTAGTCGAGGCGTTTTGTCACTCCATCTACCCGCTGCGGCCCTACTTCCACTGGCCCACGTTCCAGTCCCAGCTCCGCCGTCAGCTCTACCGCACCGACTGGGGCGTCTTCGTCGTCACTATGGCCGTCTGCTCCTTGACGGCAGGCCGCCTTTCCACCGGCATCGTCGTGTCTCCCAGCCTGCGAGGCCCAACCCGCTCCAGGTCCGCCTCGCTGTCCGCAGAGTGCTACCAGGCCGTCGTCCGGGCCATGCCCACCGACCTGACCCGCATCTCGGACCTCTGTTCGGGCATGAAGGCCATCGCCATGCTGGCCTCGGTCTGTGTGCAGAACGGCGACCTGAAGCGGGCTGTGGCCCATATGGGAGACTACACCTCCCTTGTCGCCATGCACGGCTTTCACCTCGAGGCGAACTGGCCCCCTGACCTCACCGAGATCCAGAGGCAGGAGCGCCGCCGCCTCTTCTGGTGCGTCTACCAGCAGGACCAGTACATCGCCCTCAACTTTGGCATGCCCGCGCGGCAGCGCGAGGCTGCGTCGACTGTGGCCTACCCTGCCGAGGTCCTCGATGACAAGGATATCACCGCCACCGGTGTGCAGCTCAGGTCGTCGGCCTCGGGCAGGGTCTCCTTTCTCCGCGGGTGGAACTTTTGCACAGATCTCTATCGCGTTGCCGAAAATGTAAACGACGTAATGCGCGCAAGGCTTGGGACCGGCAACGACGCGGAGGAGCCGGGCGGATATACCGCGTCCTTCCTCTCTTCCCTCCGGCCCGTCAAGTCTGTCGTCTCCGGCAGCCTGTCCCACATCGCCAGGCTGTACGGAGACCTGCCGCAGGAGCTCAAGTCCATCAGAGACGTCACGGGCGATGTGCAGAAGGACCGCTGCGGGCTTGTTGGTAGCTAGCTTCCGGCCGGTCTTCCCTCTACAGGACAGTCGCTGACCCCCAGGACTACAGCGGCCAACATTGTCTTTACCATGTCCAACATCCGGATGCGCCTCGCCGGGCTCGACAAGTCGAGCGTGCACATCCGCTGTGCTATTGCCAGCGAGCTGCTTGATGAGCTCGGTGCCGCCCCCCTGGCGTCTTCAGCAACTCAAGCACAGGCTCGGTAGGCACCTCTTCTGCGGTCAGGGCCAGAGGGCCTTGTCTCCTCCTCTCCTACAGCCTCCCTCCCGCGACTACCGCTCCACAGCTGCCCCTCTACAGTGCCCCTCCCACAGCTGACCCTGTGACAAATACTAGCTCTATCACCTGGCACACCTCGGACATATGCTCGGCAGCAGCATCCAGAGCCCCATCTCGGCCTGGACATACCTCCAGGTCCGAAATATCCTTCTCGTCCTGGCCGAGTTCCTCGACAAGATCGAGGCTGGCCGAGTTTCCACCCCGAATCTTGCCGCCAAGCTCCGGGTCCAGATCATCCGGATAGAACAGTGCATGCAGCAGACCTCGCAGCATTACAGTGCCGGGTCTGGGCTCCAGGCTATGGGACAGAGCCTGCTGTCTGACCCGCACGGCTGCTCCCCCATAACCAACAACGCCAACGGCTCGGTGACACGCAATCTCTCTGAGGCAAGTCACGACCGGCACCCACAGCCCTGCCGTTCCCCGTGCTGCCGACATGATGCTGAGTCCTGACAACCGCGCGTAGCAGCTTGATCCCCTCCACGTTCCTCACCTGGCCAACGGCGGCGCCGTGGCTGCTCCCCAGATGAACCAGACGGGGACGGACACCACGCCGAGACTGTCTGGCCTAACTCGGCTGCTGGGCGTCGCGGACCATCTGCTCGTGGGTCCTCTACAGCAGCAGCAGCAGCAGCAGCAACAAACAAGCATGCACCAGAGCGCTCTGCCCCTGGCTACGGAACAGTCCTTCAACATGCCCGGACCTCTGCAGGTCTCCCCGCTATCGCTGGCCGGGCCGTATCCAAATCCAGAGCCGGACTTGGTCTTGGAACCAGGCCAGAGCCAAATGCTGCCGAGAGACTTTTTTCGACGGCTGGCCGATCCTGTCGGGGTCGGGGCAAGCGGACATGCTCGATCCACGACTGGACGCCTTGTGCTGAGATTGTACTACTACTTCTTATATTCTCTGTTCACATACATGCAGAAATCCAGACGCAGTCTAGAGGAGATGCAATACCTCACAGCTTCCTCTCGTCGGGGGCATACAGCACCGTGTCCTCGGCTACGGCCTGGTAGACCTCGGCGAAGCGCGAAAAGACGTCGGCGCTGTCGCCGCCCTTTGCGGTATTGTCCCAGCCGCCCTCCTCGCCTGAGCAAGCGCCCGAGGTGGCGCACCAGCTCGCCGTAGACGCCCCAGCGACGCGGCCGTGCTGAAGGACGGCAGCGACAGCCCGATGAGGCCCCTTGACGATCGAGGCGAAGCAGCACTTGAGCCCGCTAGCCGACCCGCTCGCGCCGGCGTTCTCCTTCCCGGCGAACTCGGCGGCGGCGGGTCTTTGCGAGCCGGGGGCTCGTGGCGTTGAGATCGAGGTAGTACAGCGGGCTGTCACGGGGAGCGGCAGCAGCAGCAATCGCCGGTGCGTGTAGTCACTGTTGCGCAGCCCGCGGGATGTCACGACATGTTTTCCCCGAGGGGCAGCTGCAGCGAAGGGAAAAAGCAGAAGCAGCGGAAGTGGTGCCGAAACTTGGAGGGTGGTAGTGGTGGTGTGGTGGTGGTGTTCTGCGGCTCTTGACTTACCTCCGGCCGGTGATGTTGGTCAGGACGGTGTAGCCCTGGGCGATGCCGACGCCGATCTCGCCGATGGAGGCGGTGCCGATCTTCTCGAGGGATGCCATGGTTTGACAGACTGTGCGTGCCGTGCAAGTTTGATAAGGGACTGGACGTATGTCTATGCCACTCATGCGTACCCAAGGTTTGCTTGCTTAATGGCCCGATGACAATTCTTTTTTTTTCTTTCTTTGCTATGATTGCTCCCAAAGAACAATCCAATAGGCAGAATATCCCGTTGCCAACGCCCTTATCGAATCGCTGCCATTTTGGGTAGCATGGGCGCCCGTTGGAGAGAGGCCCTGGCTTGTTGTGGTGGTGGCCGGTGAAGGGAGGGGACAGCGATATTTCTCCGGCTGAGAATTAACAGTTCTGCCGACGGACAAATACAGTACAGCAGCCCCTGCAAGGCCCTGGTCGATCGTTCTCGCACGGCCTGATCCCTCTCACCTCTGTCTCTCTCGGGAGTAGGCGGCTGGTTGAGAATCTAGCTGCCTCAGCCTCAAGGAGGTGATGGTCAGGTGGGTGGTATACTGCGCGCCACAAAGGGCTGAGCAGAGACATGAGACATGAGGCCGATGTCGTCGACCTCTCTGCCATGGATCGAGATACAAAAAGGGTCGAAAAGCGTGTTGGACCGACCCTCACTTTCTCACCGTCCTTCCTTCGGCCGTACCGTTCACACCTTGACTGCCATTGACTGCTACTACCCGTGAACAACCATGGCTACCACCACCAGCACCACGACTACGACTACGTCCCAGGTTCTCCCGCCGCAGATAGTCATAAGCACGCCCCTGAAGATAGCCAGCGCGGAAGACGAGACGGTAAGCCAATCACACCTCACTCCCACGTCTCAAGAGTGTCATCGGCGGGTACTAACTGCTCCGTCCCTGGACCATAGGCGCCCGAGTGGCTCAAGGACTTCGCCGCCAAGGGCTGGACCGTCGTCCGCGAGGCCATTCCCAGGGAGAAGGCGCTCGCATACGCGGACCAGGGCTACGGGTGGCTCGAGAGCTGGAAGGGCCTCGGCTTCGACCGCAACGATCCGTCCACGCGCAGCGCGGCCCATCTGCCGTGGAGCACGCGCGGCGGGCTCTACAACCGGTACGGCATCGGCCACGAGCAGTTCGTCTGGGACCTCAAGAGCGAGCCGGGCCTGGTCGACAAGTTCGCGCGGCTGTGGGGCACCGAGGAGCTGCTCGTGTCGTTCGACGGCCTGAACCTCTCGCTGCCCGCCGCGCCCACGACCGACCCGGCCCTGTTCAAGCCGTGGTCGCACGTCGACCAGAGCCCGCACGTCGCGCGCCTCGACTGCGTCCAGGGCATCTTGAACCTCCTGCCCAACGGGCCCGACGACGGCGGCCTCATGGTGCTCGCCGGCTCGGCCGCGCACTACGCCGAGCTCTGGGCGCACTTTGACCACAAGAAGCCCGCGGCCGGCTGGAACACGCACGCCTGGCAGGACGTCGACGCCGAGATGTGCGCGTGGCTGATCGAGACCAAAGGCTGCCGCTGGGTCAAGGTCTGCGCGCAGCCCGGCGACCTGCTGCTGTGGGACTCGCGCACCATCCACTACGGCGCGCCGCCGGCCAGCACGAACCCACGCTTCGCGGCGTACGTATGCTACAAGCCCGCGAGCATGGTCGACGACGACACCAAGAGGGGGGCTGAGGGAGGCGTTTGCGAGGCGGCAGGGCACGAGCCATGACCCGAGCTGCTTCAGGGCCAAGGAGCGCCTGCCGCCCAGGGAGCACCATAGCTATGAGGAGGCGAGCAGGCGGCCGCTGCAAGAGCCTGTGCTGAGCGCGCGCGGGAGGCAGCTGGCGGGGCTGGACCCATACTAAACGCGAGTGAGAGGGAGGAAGCAACCTGCTGCTGGGCGGCCCCCAAGGACTGGCTAGATGTATGGATATGGAAAGCTCACAGAATGCACAAGCACAAAATCGCGCTGCGTGGAAGGGAAAGGGAGTCTGCTCGATGTTGCAACAATGGGACGTGGGATATGCCGGGTTTCAAGTATGATCAACACCTCTACAGCAAGTTTGCTGGCTTTCTTTCTTGTATCCTATGGTTCTACAATCTTCCTGTTCTCTTTTTATGATCCTGTTTCTTTCAACGAGAAGCAACCAAAAAAAAAAAAAAAAAAAAAAAAAAAAAAAAAAACAGCTGTAACGCCAATAACACTCTCAACAAAAGTCTCTTTCGGGATAGTTATCGCTGTGCAAAGAAACGTGTGACTTTCCAGGTGTTCTTCGAATCCACTACATGTAGGCCGAGCCAGCTTGTCGTGTTGATGGTCCCGACAACTTATGAGGATAGAAAGCTCCTTTGTAGATACTTTTGTTGTCTTACTTTGCTAGGATGCCAAACATTTCTGGCTCGATAGCAACCCCCAACTGCCCTTGAAGATATCACTATATCACAACCATATACTGCGGATATAGCATCTTCGGGATACGCAAATGGAGACAGCCTGCGACTTTGGAGTCGGAGGGCGTTCAGCAGTTGGCAGAAGATCCCCCGGGAGCTTATTTACTGAAGCGTGGGAGGTATAACCGGTCGGGCTCCTTGCCTGGAGCCTTTGGGACCCTAGCCGGACATGCTGCGATCTATTTGGACCATTTTCTAGACACATCCTGCACCGTTGCGCCGTGGAGAAGGTCGTTGATCTGGTTCTTGTCTGCCTCGACAAGCGCTGGTATCATCTCCAGGACCTGGTCCAGCTTGTCCCTGGGCACGCACACGGCCCCGTTGTCCTCTGGGTCCAGCAGGATAATATCGCCCTTGATGTAATGTCAACGGGGAAGTTGCGGGATAGTATGCGCAGCTTACCTCCGCCACCCGCGTGTCACCAACAGATACCGGCACGTTGACCGCATGCGCCTTGCACTGCGCCTTGGTCGCCACAACACTTGTCGACGCGCACCACACCGGCAGCCCGTCGAGCCCGTGATCCCCGCCCCGCAGGGCTCCCGACGTCGCGCACGCGCCCGTCGACGAGCACGCCCGCGGCGCCGAGCTGTGCCATGCGCACCGCGTGCACGCTGCCCATCGTGGCCGTCGCGGACCCGCGCGGCTGGCTGAGCACGGCGATGGTGCCCGGCGCGATCAGGTCCGAGTAGATGGCGCCGGCGGCGATGTTGGAGGCGACGGGTGGGGGCTCAGCTTCCTCTGCCGTGGAAAATGCTGGGAAGGAGGAAGACGCGCTGCCTCCGGGCCGGCGTACGAACAGGACGGTCGTGGCGGGCGCGGCGACCTTCTTGGTGGTGTTGAGGGGCGTGATGTCAACCAGGTACCCTGCGCCGGGGACGCCGAGCTTCAGGAGGACATCGGAGACCTGACTTTCATTAGCAAGTGCTGTGCGTGCTCGGCAGGCGATTATAGGCGCGAGTGTGAGTGTAAGCGAGTGGCTCGGGGACGAATCACGTACGTCACAAGCCGAATACTCGGCAAGTTTTTCCAGCCTCTCATCGGTGGTGGCCATCATGCTTCTTTACTGGCAATTTCCTGACCGTGTAGGGCACGGACGTGGCCGATAATGAAATACTACAAAAGAAACGTGCCTTGCGTCTCGTTTGATACTCTAATACGGGCTGGGGAGTGTTGTTCGGTTCCTCGGTCCTGCAAAACTATCGGTTAAGCAGTTCCCCATGGAGAAACAGACCCTGCGCGGGGAGAACCATCTGGGGTCCCCGCGGAAAAACAGTTCCAGTGGGATGGTGCCCAATGAGGAGACAGAGGTCCTACTTGGATGGGTGCTGGTTCGGTCCATCCCAGCTGATCAGCTGTCAGGTCAAGGGAGAATGAGTGGCTGGCGATATGGCAGCTGGTGCAAGCAATCAGCAAGCGCGGTCTGCAAAACGGCTGGGGGGTCAGAGAGGACTTGAATGGTCGTGGCCCGTGATCTAGCGCGTCCTCGCGTCCAGCCAGTCCTTGGTTCTCGATCGTGACAGCGCTTCATCATTCGTCAGGCCGACCTCGTCCTGCCTCGAGAGCCCCGTCAGACTGTTCACGATGGCTTAGGGCCTCACCCACGCCCAGGAGGACAGGCCTACGCCTCCTGACGTCGTACGTGACCCCGGTATTGTGACCCCGGTCCCGATGATGGTATCTGACGGCCTTCCCAACAGTACAACTGGCGAATCTACATCGCCGCTTGGGTCATCTCCCTGAGCGTGCTTGGTTTCGGCTACGAGACGTCCTGATAGCGCTGCTGGCTATCATGCTCTTCGGCTTCTCCTGGTCGTTTGTGGTCACCAAGGTCGTGCCGTACATGTACACGGCCATGGGCTACGGCGTGGACTTCGTCTCTGCCTGCATTCTGATGTTCGCGGCCCCTCTGCGGCTACGTCTGGGTCCCCTAGACCAAGGGCCGGCGTCTGGACTAGATGGACCTCCTGCTTGGCAGTGTTGCGGGCCACGCCGTGGACTATCAGAGCGAGATCCAGGCCGAGAAGCATGAGATCATGCATGAGGGGTCTGTTGAGCATAAGGAGGAGGTTGTGGGAATGTGTGCCGCCAAGTTGGCCTGAAGTTGTGACCGGCCTTTTCTTCGAAGAAGCGCGCACTGCCTCCACCAAGGTTCTTGTACAAGCGGCATGTCACGCTAGAGACTGCTCTGGGTTTATTATTTCGTGCTGAGGGATGTGAGAGAGAGGGAGAAAGAAGAGAGGGGGGGAGGAAAGTAGAAAAAAAATTTTTAAAAAAAAAAGGGAGAGAGAGGGGGGGGGGGAGGAAAGTAGAAAAAAAAATTTTAAAAAAAAAAAGGGAGAGAGAGGGGGGGGGGCGGAAGCTGTAGGAAAGACCAAAAGAAGAATGGTCCCGGAGAGGATCGAACTCGCGACCTAGAGGGTACATCAAAAACCCCTGCAGGGTACTTAGTAGGCATCTTGACAGACTCTCTCGTAAGTACTCTCTGTTTCCAGTTTCCAGTTTCCTCGTCTCGCCCTCGCTCTATCATGATGTCGAAAAACAAGAAACAAGAAATCGAGAGAAAAAAACTAATTCCTAGAATCGATCTTTGATACCGTACTGCTGGAGGTAAGAGAGAGAAAAGAGAGGGAAAGGAAAGAAAAGGAAAGGAAGAGGGGAGGAGGGAGAAGAAGAAGGGAAACCGGAGACGAAAAGAAAAAGACAAAAAAGAGTAGATGGTCCCGGAGAGGATCGAACTCGCGACCTTCGCATCACAGATATTTCCTCATCCGAGGAAATATTAGTACGACGCTCTAACCAGCTGAGCTACGGGACCAGCTCTGGTATTGATTGTTGAATATGTGAATCGGAATGACATCTATGTTTGCAGAGTTTGCCACAGTCCCGGAGCCAAGTGGCTCTGGCTGTGGAGCCCTGCCCGTGGGCCTGGAAGCAAATCGAGAATGGATACTCTAGAAACTCTCCTCCTACCAACTGTGACTTACTATGATACACACTATACTATGGTTATAACATTTTTTTTGTACAGTACAAGAGTTTTCAACGGCAGCAAGCCCTCAGGCAGTATAAGATCCGAGTGCCACAGGCATAAAATCGAGCAAATCCTGGGAACACCAACACGAGGCGAGCACAAAGCCGCCTGGGTATCGCGCGGCCCCGGCCGGCGATCCGACATGTACTACGTAGTACTATATAAATATAGAAATTATCACATGGGAAAACGAAGAAGAAAAAGGAAAAAAAAAAAGGAAGGATACTATGTAGAGCCTGAACAGACAGGGTCCGAGGTCACCCCACCCCCCCCTTCCAAGGACCATGACTCGCATTGTGACAGCTACGGCGCCGGGGGGGGGGGATATAACGAAAAAACCAGGTTTGTTATGTTCTTACGTATGGCCTGGGGACCCAGCTGATCAGTCCCTTCTCAGGACCAACGCCACTCGTATTTGTAGAAAATACGATGTGATATATAAAATATGCATATATAGTCAATAGTTTCCTGCAGTGCAATGAAGATCTGCCGAATTCCTCCCGCTTGCGTTGTAAATGATTTCGGCCGGGCGGGTGCGGTGGTGCCATTAGGACCCTGTGCGGGTACCACACCACCGGAGCCTCTTCTGTCCAAGGAATGATGATGCTGGTGGCGGCTGTGGATATCGTTGGTTTTTTTGTTCTCCCCCTCCTTTTTCCTTTTTGTATTCTTCTTTGTTTATCTGCCGCACGCCACCGGAATTTTGGGAACGCCAGGGTCTCGGAACTCGCACTCGCTTCCTTTGGTACTGGGAACACCCCGAATACGAAGGAGATTCCAGGGAGCTGGGAGGGAAGATGAGGGGCGGGGGACCTAAGAGGGAGGACGGACTGCCGTTATACTGCAGATCTCGGCACTCAGACAGGACTATGTTGGACTACAGTGACAGCAGTGGTAGGAAGATCACGACCGACGAGGAGAGACCCTCCTCGACAGAGATGCAGGGCGGAGTGAACCAGGCTCAGGGCAACCTACCAGACAGAGGATTCATGATCTATTGCCACCTTGACCAAGAAGCACGCGACCGTCTTGTCCCAACCGTTTGTCCCTGTCCGGGGGCTTAATCTGTTATGCTCGGCTGTCGCGAACTGCTCATGAATTCTCCGGAGTGCCGAATTTCATTCCGAGATCGTGGGTGGTCCGATTCCTGGGGGCACCCGCTCTCCCACCCCCACCGACCAATAGTCGAAATATAGGGTTCGGAAAGGTGGAAGGAGTAAGAGAAGGGGGGGTAGGGGGGTTAGGAAGGGTTGCTGCAAGGTAGATCATACTACGTAGTATCAAGGCGCGGTGTGAGATGCAGTGAAGAGGGAGGGGGATGCGATAACGTCAACAACGTGGGAGGCGGGGTATAATCCAATCTGCCGTCTGTAGTAGTACTCCAGCACAAGTGCCGTGTTTCTCTCACTGATACGAATGGGGGCGAGGAGCCAAACCCAACGGTCTTTTTTTTTTCACACCCCACACACAACACAACGCACACATATCATTCCTTCCCCGCCACCCAAGGATCTAGGATCCGTGGAACAAAGTTCGACTACGCGAGATTGGCGAGTGGGTGTCGGTGAGGGTTCTGCCATAACCACAGGGTCCCCTACAATCGACGGCGGATAAGGCTGTAGGTACCGGCGGGATCGCGGGTGATCAGATTTCGGGGTCAGAGGGGGAAGGGGATCCTGGAGACTTGCTGGGCAGGACATGTCGACAGTGTCGTAGTTGGCGTGGAGCCAGCCGAGAAATTACTCTGTGTACCATAGTATACCACAGAACATGGAACGTATATCTGTACTTCCAGATCGCCAGGAGAACCCGGATTGGGGGACTGACGGGCTCTCTTTCTCACTCCAAAAAAAACAGGAGTTTGCGAGGTCCTGACTCTGATCCTGGCAATAGCAGGCCTTGTTATAAGACCAACATAATATCAGCGAAACGGTAGGATCTTGCAGGGGGGAAGGTCCTGCTCTCACAGTGGGCTCTTTACGTGCCGCGTTAGTTTATTCCGCAAAGGCGAGGGTCCATGGGCGCCACTTACTACGGTACATCTATCCCAGTTGGGAGGTACACACGCTTTGGTGATTAGAATTTGTACCCGTCCTGGGACCCACGGTCTGCGAGCGAGCACAGGCGGTAGGTACCGCAGTAGAGCATAAGGTCTCCTTCCGGTGCCCCCCCCCTCCCAAAAAAATCTTATTTGGCAATGGTACATGCATGTAGCGAGACAGACGCCTGCGACCTTGTCCAAGATATCCACAAGTACGTACCGTGTGGGCTTGATCGACAGGAACGTCTTGACCAGCAAGTGGCCTGCAAGCCAGTCCAAGATCATCATCGCGGTCGTTAGAACTGGAGCAAGTAGCCTGCCAAAAGATCGGGTGAGGCCAGCCATGAAGGGAAGAGAAATGGTCGCAAGCTGTACAGCGGCGCGTTCTTGAGATTCTTTGTACTCAAACTGGTGAACCCACCCCACCCCAAAATGCGGATAAGCCCCGACCAGTTTCCTTAAGGCCGTTGACATGTTTGCGTCTCCTGTAGTGTGATATATAATACATGGTGAAGGATGTCAGGTAGATGGAACGATTAGAGAAGAAGAAAAAACAAGAGACCGAGGAAGAAAGAAAGAAAAAAAAAGGAAGAAAAGAGTTTTGATGGTATCGCGTTTTCAATGGATCGGATCAAACCCTCCCGTCCGAAACCATGCTCCCCCCATGCTCGCCCCCGGAATGTCCCAGTGAGAAGGATAGGAAATGGAAAACAGACTACAACGCCAGAAGATTCCATATACACCTGCCACTTAGTCTGTATAGACTTTCTGCTCCGCTTCGTGCTCTTCGATTAGCTTGTTTTTAAATGGTGATAAAAATCAGTACCGCGCAACATTACCAGACCGTTGATGACAGGGTACAAAGATTTGTCACGTGGTCGATATTCTTTTTTTTTCTTCAAGGTTCATCAGAGCAGGAATAGCTGCTTGATCATTTCACCTCCGCGCATCGTAATCCCAACTCCTCTTCAGCCCGCCCTCGTACACACTAGCCACAGATTCTTGCCACATGGAGGGTGTAATAAAGGTCTGGATGGGAGGAGCCGAGTACTGGGTATGCGGCGAGATCTGCTGGTCGCCGCGGCGGCGGCGACCGACGGTACCGTAGCATGGACATGCTGGATGTCCTGAATTGTTGGGACCTCGGCGGCACCTGGATTTGGAAGACTTAGAGAGCTGCTCGAAGGTGGAGCACCCGTTACAGGTGTTGACTGAGCAGATGGCGTACCGAATGAAGAGTTCCATTGACTTAAAAGGCAAAACGTTAGTTATGGCTGATATCTTCACCGTGGGAAAGGGGGGAGGGGGCCGCAGGAGGCAGGAGGCTGCTCACTCAAAAATTCGTGTCGGGTTCCAGCCCGTGCTGCCGTCTGTCGTCATAGACATAGACGGCTGTAGAGCCGGGGCCTGGGTAGCACTGGCCTGTGCGGCAGCCGAAGTGGCCATCATTGCGAGTGACTGCGCAGCTGGAGAGTCACTCTTCAAGTCCACAGGGCCCGCTGAGATGGGCGGCGTGATTGGATGCTGGCCGGGGTAACTGACTTGGGAATGTTGGACGGCGCTCTGCGTGTCGATCGTCTGCTGCTGACGGTGATCAACAGAAGCTCGCATCGGCGCCCTGCGCGTGTAGTCACCAGGGCTTGTATGCGCCGGGCTCAGGCGTGTGGTGGTCTGAGGGCTGCCGTAGGGAAAGGTCGCCCTCAGGACAAAAGGCTTCCTGGTATCGGCTGAGAAGGCCTCGCGGATCGACTCGATCTGCTTCTTCATCTCGGGCATGGTCCACGTGTGCGTGCACTTCTCCAACAGCCTCATGTGCCGCGTCATATACTCGCGGGCATCCGTATTCAGGTCTGGGTCGGGAGACGTGAGGGCAACCTGTGATTTTTGTCAGGGGGTGCGGTACAGAGAACAAGGGATACCGACATACCAGATGCAGCACGATGCAAGACAGGATACAGTAGAGCGTGAAATGGAGGCCCCTCTGCATGCACTGGAGGCCGTTGAGCCCGTAAGACTGTAGGATGGACTCTTGCAGGCGGCACAGGTTCTTTGCGGCATTGTAGCACAACAGCATATGGTGTTTTCACTGCCCGTCCATGCTGGACGGGTTGAACTGTTGCAGCTGGGGCCGATGCAGCAGGATGACGCTGAGATAGTAATAGCTGTGCATGTTTCCGAGGAAGGCAGAGGGCAGCCACGGGGGAGAGCCGTCGGGTGGGTAGTTCACAGCCAGGTCGTTCGGGAGGTCGGTCATCCAGGCCGTGACCTCGGGATTCAACGAAGCCAGCTCTGGATCGCCTGTCCAGTCCTTGTGCTTGTGGATGCGTGAATACACCCTGTTCATCCGTGCGATGTTGCGGACAAGCCGGACCATGTAGGTGAAGTTTCGAGTGACCTGGTAGTCTGTATCATCACCCGTCGCAAATGGTCGCTGGATGTTAAAATCAACCGTGTCCAGGTCTACTGACAGATCTGTCCGGCCTAGCTAGCTGTCAGTCGAGGGCCGCGCTCCTCATCTCAGAAAGTCTGCACATACCTTGCGCAGAACCTATCATCGTCTCGCAGACGAATACGGTCTGCCAAATTCTGGTCTTCAGGGCGCAGTCGGCAGGAGACGAGTTGCAGGATCGCCCGGCCTTGTGGTCCTCGTAGTGGTCATCCAGCCCCAGCTCCTTGCCCATCTGGACACACTGTACGATGCTCATCCAGGAGCGGTAGAAGTAACCACGTCGCGGAGCAGCCTCCCTGGCCTTGAGCATCAGCAGGAGCGCCTGCAAGGTGCTCAACCTAGGGATGTCGAGGAACGAATCGGCGTGTCCTGGCCAGTGTTAGCATGTCGCAGAGTTTATACGGAAGAGAGAATTTCAGTCAGACGCACTCGTCGCCAAAGCTAGCCACTGCTGTCCCTCCCCAGGCTCGTCCATAATCCTCCCTGCCAGCGCAAACATGGCCTCAAGAACCAATGGTGATATTGATTCCCGGTCAGTTTGCCACTGCCGGTAGAAGGTGGTCCTGTCCAGCACCGGGATGTATGGATGAACATGGGTGAAAAATGCATCGAAATAGTGCAGCGAGGTCTCCTCGTCCAGCATCAGCTCTGGTGGTATGCGGACCTTGTGGCCAGGGCCAGAGACGAGGGGAGGCAGCGAGGTTTTGTACTCGTCATCTTCGGGAAGTAACGGCTCCTCCTCGCCCTGCGTCCTGATCCTCAACTTGTTGTTGAGATATGGCGCTTCAGGAGGTGTCAGAACCTTGTCAGTCGGGCTAGAGGGGAGGGGGAGGGGGGAGCCTCGGCGGACTCACCTGTGCCTGCATCGTTCAGCTTCAGGGTGCCGAGGATCTCTGAGAGGTCCTGCGGCCCATAAGTCTCTGAAGTATACGTCTCCGGGGGCGAATCCGGACGGTTGCCCTGCTGTACGTGCGCATTAGGGAACAGAGATGGTTGCGGCTGCGATTGCGATGCTGCGAAAGAATTGTCGACGACGCCAACGGGAGGTGGGATGGTGGTGTAGTGCATCCCGGTCGCCACCGGAGAGTGGTCTGCATACTGCATGGGCTGGTAGAGACCGGACGGCCCCGAGTAGCTGGCAGCTTTTGGTGCATACATGGAGGCGGCGTCGGGGGTTCCAGCGAGCATATGCGGTGGCGGCATGTTCAGGGGTGGGCGAAAATCGTGAACGCCTACGCTCTCATATTCAGGGCGGGTGGGCTCGAAGACCTGAGGCTCAGCCGCGCCGTCGTAGCCATTAGGGCGGACGCAGTGAAGCTTGAGGCGGATGCATGCAGAGCACGGCCAGGTGTTGGTGGTGGCAGCATCACACTTGATCTTCCTCCGCCGACACCCCTCACACGCTCTCATCACTACAACGCGTCAGTCAGTCTCATGCGCGGGATTGAAGGGGAGCTCTCCAGAAGCGCCCGGGGTCGGGTGCAGCGCGCGCGTACCCTTGAGCCTCTTATGGCGGTTGTGTTCGTCCACGAAGACATAATCTGCAGAAAGGTCAGAGGCCGGTCACGATTGACCCGGGAGAGGGCAGGGCAGGGCGCACTCTTCTGGGTTTCCCTCGGCTGGTGGTAGGGCTGGGGCGCGAAGCTGAAGTTGGTCATCTGGGAGCTCTGTGGGAGCAGCCGGCGGACCGACGGGTCGTTCGACATGATGGTGATAGGCGCGCGGGCGGTATGTCTAGAAGGTCGAGGTGTCCCAGAGGCGTCTGAACAGGGTGGATGTCGCGTGTGGTTTTCATGCGGCACGGTGGGACAGAAAGGTGAGATCGGGGGCGGAGAAGGCGAGAGAGCCTCAATCGTGCACAGCCGCGGCACAAAAGCTTGCTGACATTCAAGCACCGCACTTCAGCTCGGCTCCTCCTCCTGCCTGGTTGGGTCGGGCCAGACTCTTGTGCTACCTCAGAACTGGGTACCAATTCCCTCTTCTCTTCGCGTCTCTCTGTCTCTCTCTCTCTCTCTCTCACTCTCACTCTCACTCGTGTGCTCTCTGGTGCTGCGCCGCGATGTGGTTGTCCGAGGCGAGCTTGGTCCGGGTCGCAGTGGATGACGAGGAGATGTGTTTTTGAGACTACTGAGTTCTGGCGGTGAGGTGTCCGGAACCCGCAGTCCTGTGGTGGGCGGCAGAGAGCTGAGTGCGGCAGAGACAGGACGGGCCCTAAATGTATAGGGACTCTCTATGTCAAGGGTGGGGGGGGGGTGGCTGTGGGAGCGTGTGTGTGTGTGTGTGTGTGTGTGTGTGTGTGTGTGTTCAAGGTAGGTTGCGAGCGAGTGAGTGTGTGTGGCAGGCTAGATGCAGAATAAAATCCGGCAGAAGGTGGTCATGTAAGTAGTATTCTGGAATACAGGTACTGTGGTCCAGTTCAGGTTCCACGGCACTGGGCACCGCAGGGCTCCCGGCAAAGCCATGGGGGAGGGGGGAAGACAAGGCGAGTTGAGTAGAGTTCCAGGGGGTGGGGGGGTGGTGGTGGTGGTGATGGTGCGTGGGCCAGGGGTGGGCGACACAACACAAAGCTGTGGGCGGGCGGGCGAGAGCCACAGTCAGGACCAGCCGCAGTGGATGCCACTGACTGGGGAGGGATCAGGGGTTCTTAGGGCATGGTGTGCCAGGGCTCCAGGGGCGTCCTCGTGGGTAGGCTTGGCCTGGGGCACTAGACTGGGAAGGCCAGGGATGTGCTGATAGCTTGAGGACCAGGGGGGGGAGGGGAGGGGTTTTGGAGAGGCCCTGGTACCTAAACTGACCACCAAGACGTGCATGGTGCTGCTCTTAGCACTATGTACTACTAACCGCCCTTGCACCGACCGAGCCTGACACCAGAATTTCTCTTTTTTTCTTCTTTTCTTCTTTTGCTTTTCTCTTTTTCCCTCTTCTTTTCTTTTTTTCCTTTTCCACAGAGGGTGGGGGGTGGGGGCTATGGTCTTCATTTCCCTTTTTTTTTCTTTTCTTTTTCTTTTCTCTTTAAACGACGGCTGCCGGGTCCAGACAGGAGGATATCGAAGCTCGGGCGATCCGGTGCGTGCGGCTGGAGACGGCGTCAGGCATGGGATGCGCGCGAGGGCTGAGGGCATGAATTGGTCCCAAGGAGAAGGGACGCATTAAGACGACAGACAGAAATAGACTTGTTTCGCCCTACGTATCTAGGGATGATGAGCTTTAGGCGGTGACGACGGGCGGTGGCGCGGGAGGTGGTGGCACCCGCCCGTCAAGAATAGCATACACGGCATGGAGGGAGGGTTGAACGGCTCCAGCCCAGCCCAGTCCTCCCCCTCCCCCTCCCCCCCCAAAGGCCCTGTGGCAGCAGCTCGCTGATGAAGGGGCGCGTTTGGAGAAGACAAGAAACACTCCAAGAAGGCAAGAAAAATCGAGGAGCGCGTCAAGCCCACCCGGCGGTCCACCCTTGCAGGGCCCTGTCGATGTGATGAGCGGAGCTAGGTGGGGGCAGGGTTGAATGAGAAGTGTGAGGGACGCTCAGGTGGGCCGCCTGCTGGGCTAGCAGATACCGACCGTTGCAGACGTATGGAGTATGTACTGTAGTGGCCCCTGGTGCTGCACTCGACTGCTCTCGTACATTTATGGTACATAGCGGTGGTACCACAGTACAGTCGCACCTTCTTCCCCTCCAACCAGCCCCCCCCGCCGTTCTCCAAAATTCCTTCCCTCCCCACTCACTTGCTCTCTTTCCCTCTGCGTTCCCAATTGTGCGGACCTGGCAAGGGAGACAAAAATGTGACACGAGGCTTTCCAGATTACCAAAAAAAAAAAAAAAGAGGCACCCGCTACGAGGAGCACAAAACGTACCAGGGTGGATCGAGAAACGAACCGGAGCTTTCCCATCTTTTATATAAAAAAAAAAAAAAAGAAGAAAAAAAGAAAAAAGAACCGAACCATGGCGTCCTAAACTATGGCTGGCAGCATCCTCCCCTCCCCTCCCCCCCCCCCCCAAAAAAAGACATAAAGGAGAGTCCGTAGTCCGGGTCTCGCCCGAGGTTGCGCTAATCGGCCGAAATTCTGTAGTCATTGGATTACATACATGGTACGATGTAGTATGTACAGAGAGGCAAGAGGGTACTGTAGATCGATGCAGCTGTGCGCCTCTCTGGTACGATACCTGGGGCGCTTCGCACAGCTCAAGGCCGTTCTAGCCTTTCTAAGGCCGGTATTTGGAACGCGCCTATTCCACATTCATGGTCCTTGAGACGTTGGCACTAGCCGTGCCGGATGGAGGGGCGCGTGCGACTGCTGTGGTCGCTATGGGTAGGCCCCAAAGAGCGAGAGTCAGAGAGAGGGCCTTGGCCTTGGTACTATAGTAGCAGCAGTACATGGTGGTAAAATTCTTGACAGTGACGCTTGGTACTAGCCTGATGGGGCCTCTGTCAAGTGAGGTCCCTATTAAGTCCCTCATTTTTTGGGGGGGGGTTTTTTTTTTGGTACCATATCCCCCTTGTCAGGTACGCAGCCTCGGTTATCTGTCTGGCAAACCCCTGCCAGAGACAGCCCTCAGCAGCATTGCGATGGGTAATTACGTAGTATATCTGTGCTGCATAATATACTGTATATGTAGCATGTCCACAGGGCGACTCCTGAGAGTTTGGAAGAGAGCGAGAGAGAGAGAGAGAGAGAGAGGCCCTGCCAGGGGTCTGCACGGGCAATCAGGCTGGAGAAGGAAGATCATAACTGGAACCCCCCTGGCAGTCCTCATTTCAGCCTTGTACTGCAGCAGGTCAGGAGCGGCGCCGAGCTGACGACTCCCCGGCGCGTTGAGCACATAGAAGGCGAAAGAGAGAGAGAGAGAGATGGAAATGAGGTTTGTGACAAGAATAAAACACGACCAATAATCATATGTCATGTCACCGCGAGGATGGTACCGCTGGCCCGTGCTAGGTCAGGCTTGCCGCCTGCAACGCGGACGAAGAAAAGGAAGAAGTAGAAACTGGCCAAGTCGAGACGGTTGTGTAGGTGTGGCGTACAAGGTGTTCCCCCCCTCCTTCCCCTTGATAAGTCGACGCACCACAACCAAGGCCTCCTGTCTGAAGCGGCCCGACTTGGTCCAACCCAAAAAAGAAGAAGACGAAAAAAAAGAGAGAGAGGAAAAAACTTAAATTTGGCATGCACGACATGTGCTCATTCTCTTGCTCCTTGCATCACGACTAGCCCATAACACGGGAGTTATAGGGGGTGGGACGTACGCGGCTCGCAAGTTATGGATGTGGCTGGAGCCTCGGTGTTCTCCCTCCTCCTCCTCCTCCTCCTCCTCCTCCTCACATCACCAACCGCCCATCTTTCCCCTTCCCCTGCGCCGAGATCCCATCATGACCCAACCACCCAGCACAGTGGCCCATAATGAGACGGTGGGCGATACCACCCAACCTACAATGTAGTATTCAGATGAAGGCCGAGATCAGTCCAGCCGGGCGCTAGGGTCAAGGGCCTGGGTGACGCACCTAATGCGCTATACCCCACAGAGGGCCATCCCAGGGACAGGATCATGGGCTCTTCTTCTCCTCTGCTGGCATCCAATACATAAACATGGGACGAAATGCAGGAGATATGTCTGAGGTCTTCCCTCGCAGGTTTGGCACTATCTGCGACAATATACGCGAGCCCAGCCGTCTTGTCACTTTTGTCCTATCAGCACCCGAACCAAAAAGTTGGCCAGCCGACGGCAGAAGCAAATTCGCCTCCTCCCGAGCCCCCATGTCGGTCTTTTCTCCTCCTCATAAATAGAAGCGGTGTGAACTGCAACACACAGCTGCAGGGGGAAAATAAAGGAGAGAAAAAGAAAGGAAAGCAAGATAAAAAGAAAGAAAAAGAAAGAAAAAAAAAAGAAAAGGTAGGTGGTCCAGGTCTAGTCCAGAACATAGACGTTGGATCGACCCAGCGCAGGTCCCACCTGCAGCAGTCTTTCGTGGGGGATGTGCTTGCATGTGAGCGGTGGGTCCACACAGATGTACTATAGCACGCCCCTCCTAACCACCCCCCCTCTCCACCCCGGATAAGAGATACATATACACAGTACTTATGTCCAGCTGCAGGGTATTGCGTACTATCCTATAGAAGAAGAAGCCAGGTTCTGCCAGGAGAGCAGAAGTAACTTGGGCACACCACGAGTGATGCGCGAAAGTTATCCCGTCTAGAGATGCAAGTACTTAGCCGAGGGCTGTAGGGTACGTATGCTGCAGGCCACGGGTGGATGGATGTACATGAGGTGGACTGGGGTGCCGGGTGCCACTTTGGTGACCGAGTGTGGTGCTGCAGGAGGACCTGTATCCGTCACATTAGGCTGAGCTGTTGGCCAGTCAGCGCATCGTGCTACTGCAGTTGTCATTCTGATCCTAACACCACGGCAGGACTGCGTACCATCGTACACAATAGTGTACGTTTTGCCTCCTGTTTCCAATTCCTACTCTTCTTCTTCCTTATGAGAGAAGAAAACACACACACACACACACACACACACAAGCCTATTGCACTTGTTTCTTTCTCGTTTCCAAAGCTAATGATCCTAGTTCAGTCCAGCGAATCCTCGGCTCAGCAATGAGGACCGACTGGAAGAAACTGATTCATCTTTCGCTGCAACAGATTTATGTAGATGACGTTATGCCATCGACCCATTCGCGGGTGTAGTTTGCGGCGGAGATTCCGTACAGAGTCTTGTCTTATGCTACCCTTCCACCGCATTCGCGTAGGCATGCATGAGGCAGATACAGGTGCAGGTGGAGGCTGGGGTGCAGGTGGGAGCTCCTTGCTGCAGTGCTGCCGCTGCTTGCTGCTTCCAGCACCACTAAAATTTTAGGTCCCCGTAGCAGGTGGTGTGCAGCAGTTGGAGCGAGTTCTATACAGTACGTACCTGCTCCTCCCCTCCGTCCCTGAGGATGCCTTGGCGCCCCTAGTGGACCTGCCTTCCTCTTTTTTTCTTCTTCTTCTCATCTTTGCTGCCTTCTTTCTTTTTCCTTCCCCTCTCCGTACCTTCCCCGGGAAACACTGCCCAATACGGTCAGCACTTCATCCAAAGAAGATCACAGCCTAAGAACTCTGCAATACTCTAACTTCCGCGGCCCGAGACACGCCATGTGCCCCCTACAACCGAACCGCAGGGGGCTTCTGCCACCTATCGACAGCACAGCAGCTAGAACAAACAACCAGCACCGGCCGGAGCGGGAGGGGCTAGAGGCCATGCCGCCTGTCCCTGTCCTTCGACGACGACCCGAATGGCTGGCTGTCTTGAGCTCCAGAACGGATCTTTCTTCCGCTCGCTACCAGGATTGTCTCCCCTTGGCCGACTCGACTCCAAGACTATCCGAGAAGAAAAGAAAGGGACCGAAAGAAAAAAAAAGAAAAGAAAGAAAAAAGGAAAAAGAAGATAAGAAAAAAGAAAAAAAGAAAAGAAAGGACCAGGTCCGCCTACCACTCAGCCAAGCTTACACAGTGCCGGCCAGCTCGAAAATTGCGTCCTTATCCGACCGTGTAAGCGCAGATGATCAAGTCGAGTTGCAAGCGGTCAGTGAGGCTTTCCCTGACATCATCAAGTCTACAGGGTCCGTAGCAGGTACAGAGTGACAGAGTTACTTGTTCGGACCACCAACCCACCCTTACAACACCTGTCTGTCGAGCGGATCCTGCGTGGGGACGTCGATGAAAACACAGATCGTGCATCCGGCTCACACCCTAAGCTGGGTGCTCATCCCGATGTGTCGTGCATTACGCCCTGCCTCCCCCAGCCTCATTCGACCAACAACGCGCGGGAGCCTCTGGCTTTGCTGATTGAGCGAGCAAGTGAGCTCGCGAGGACCTGCGTGGTGCTGGGAAATTCTTGCGACCGACGCACTGACCGGCGAGTGGCCCTCGAACTATACGGAGCTCGAGGTGCTACTGCGACACCACCCGGCTATAGGACCGGTCAGCTATAGGCCCTCTCCTGATATGTACAGGAGTGGCGTCAAACACAGGGTTTCGTACTACTGGCGAGCTGTACATCGCCCCAGAAGATCAGCTCTGCAGCACCTCCAGGCCTCGAGAGCGGCGGTAGACGGCCTCCGCATGGGGTCTTCAAGCCCCTCCGCGGAGGATAACGTTGGAGGCAGGCCTGTGCCGCCCTGACCAGGTACGGGTTGGACCGTGACGGTTGCTTGTCTCTGTCCTGGATGCCCTCTGGGTCTCCAGACTGGATCCCCGTCTGCCATGCAAAAGCCCAATTATGCATGCTTCGGTGGGGCACTCGACGGGACACTTTCCGGCAAATCAGGGCGAGACTGGTGGATAAATTCTGGGGGATCTTCGTCGAGGACCGTTAGCCGAGATGATCCTTCGACACCACCTACAGTACATAGTACACACTACGTGGTAGTATGCAGTAAGGCCTCGATAATCAGCCGGCCGGCTTCCCCTCCCAAGGCTGCCCGGGTGTGCTGCCGCCCGGAACTCTCCGGCGTACCGTCACACACGTGCTGCAACGCATGCTGTCCTCGCTGCGCCGTGCTCGGGACATTGCACCACGGGCAAGCCCTCTCGCGTCAGCTGTGGCTTTTCCTTTGGAGCCAGAAGCATCTCGAGATGTCTGCTGCCGCCGCCGCCAGCAAGTCCAGGCCACTGTGCAGCATGATAACACTTTTCCAGAAGGGCCTTAGGTGGACCAGGCTGGCGCGCCTGCTATGCCCTCTCTCACCCCACATGCACTGCGTGACTGGTGGATGGTGCGTCCTGAACATTTCGTCATCAGGTCAAGGCCTAGATCGCTGACCGAGGGACGAATTGGGGGCTTCAGGGGGTTGACACACCATGCTAAAACCTCCTCAGCCCGCCAATTCGACAGCTTAGGCCCAGTTGGCGTTAGCATGAGCCTCAGCAATTTCGCTTTCCGTTGTGCCTTGCAGTACAGGCTTTCGGTCGAGGACATAGGGCATAGTCGACTTTCGCCCATCACTGTCATCATCAGCAGCAGCAGCAGCAGCAGCAGCAGCACTGGAATCTGCGCCACGACGTGGAGGTGTCAATGAGAGTGGCTACACCTGTTCAATGCATAGGCGATGACGTGTCTGAACTATAGAGGCGAGCAAGGCCAGCACACAATGCCTTCCAAAGGGACCCCGGTAAATACTGTGGTAAGCGAGCTCCCCGATGTTTCACGACGTCAAGTGATGGCCGTCGGAGACAACAACTACGCCCGACTCCCTGCGGCACCAGCAGCGATCGCCCACCCTATGATGGCATTGATTTGCAAACTTCTGTCTGCGCATGTACGGTCGTTGGGGTCTGACGGCTTACATCGCGCGCATGGGCCCTCTCTCTAGAGCCCGCGCAGGATGGTAGGCAAGGTGCGGCACAGCACGGCACGGCTCTGCCCTACATGAGGGCATCACACCACCGCCCTCTCCATGCGACAGCTGGTGTGTGCTCTGTGCAGTGCACCTGCTCGGCTGCGCGCGGTAGTAATCAGAGAAAACACTCACGTTTAAAAATATCTTGGAAACACGGGGCTGTGGCACAGCAGCTGCACGGCCAAACGCGTTCCGGGCCACAGGGGCAACGATATGGGGTCACCCCCGGCGCAGATCTGCCTCCTATGTAACTACCACAGCATAGTCGCGAAGGCCGTGAGGTGTGCCTATGTATGCATCTCTTATCGGAACCCGCCTCGCGGTCCGTATTGGACTCTCTCCCCATCCCCATATGGGCTCCACACCGCCGTCGACTGTGCTATGTATGGTGATGATGGTACCACAGTTGTACCGCCACAGTATACTATGTACATAGCATACTATGGTAGTACTCCGTACAGGCAGAGCTGGTGGTGATAGGGGCAGGAAGGGGGGGAGGGGAGCGGAGGGTCAGGCGGACCGCAGCCAACGGTCCCTTACCCATAACTATGGACCCTTGTGCAGGCTTCGCCAGCATGACTGGTCACTTTGATCCGTCTTCCATGCAGGGATCGCAGAAGCTTCTTCTCCTCGGCGCTAGCACACTCGGCGGTACGGCGAGCGGGAGATACTGGTTAGTATGTACTATACCATAGTGGTATACAATTCGTGGCCGTCGTTCGATCTGTCCGCGACGCATGAATCGGACCAGGCTCTCGCTGCAGCCGGGCTGACCATCGACGGCGTATCTATCTAGGTCTCATCAACGCCCTCGATGACAGTCCACGCGTCTCCTGGGGCACATACTGTACTACCAGTAGTGATCCCTCGACCTGGCCCGCCGACCCGGTCTTCTTGGCGAAACATCTGGCACAGGTACTGTGGTACCCTCCATCCCGAACCATCTCGGCTTCTGGAGCCCTCGTCTGGTTATTCGAATACGGGATGGACCCTCCTCCTCCTCGTCGTCGTCGTCGTCCTCGTCCCCAGAGCAAAGCGAGAGCCACGCCAGCCTGGGAAGATTTGAGCCCAAAAAAAGAAGGACAATGGGGTCACCCTGGCCTGGGTAGCACATACCTTAAGTGATGCATACTCCACGGGTCGAACCCTCACGTGGAAACGACAGGGGTTCGCATGAATCCGAGTCCACAGGGCAAGATGAGCGTGGAATCGATTGCGCCCAGTGTGGCCTCCTGGGGAACCACAATCACAAATTCTCCGTGATTGTCTCCCAGCGGTGCTATTAAATCGATATGAAATATTGACAATAGTCCTCAGCGGTGACGACGACATGTTCCCCCCCTCTACCTCCACACGAGGGATCGACAAGGCGACCCAGCAGCCCATCAAGGTCTCCACGGCTGGTATTGTCGATCACCAATCCCAACGGCCGGCTCTCGCAGGACACCGCTGGCCCGAGCTGACGATATCCTCACCCGACCACTGTAATGATGCGGCAGGGAAAACACGAGGAGGACTGCCGAGTTCCCACACGAGAATGCTTGGGCTCACGAGGCTTGCTTGCCTGCCTGCGTGCACGGCCAGCAGCAGAGAGGTCTGATCAGGCTACCTCCTCCTCCTCCCCCCCCCCTCCCCCCTCAGCACGGCGGCCGCGATGGCCGCGGCGGTCCACACCTGCGAGGTGTCAAGCCCTATGCAGTGTCACACGCGACGGGACAAGACGAGGACTGTTCTCTGACCCTTCTCGTCTGATCAACCTGGGCAGATGGTCCTCCTCCTCCCGCCGGTGGGGGTGGGCGGCGGCGCGGGCGGGCGCGCCCCTCTCTTGGGAGGATGACTGGATCGATGTCGACCGTGCGCCGCCGGCCTAGCGGTATGACTTACCGAGCTGTCAAAAATCATCCTGTTCCCATCTCGCTGGGAAGTGGTGGTGACTGTACTGTGCGTGCCGTTCCTGGCCTGGTGGCCCTCTTCCCTCCGCACATTCCGGACGGGGCAATGCCACGAATACATACTTTCCGCTCCCTGCCCTGCCTTTTCTTCGGCTGGCTCTCGAGAACGTCGGACCCTTTTTTTGTTTTACTTTTTATTTCCCTTCTCCCACCAGGAACAGGACATACCTCCGTTGTGTGTCTGCCAACGGCCCTTGCCCTGTGCTGTGGGGAAAGCCCTTCTTGTTTCTTTCGTTTTTTTCTTCTTTCTTTTCCCCTTCCTTTCCAATCCCGTTTCCTGTGACATCTTACTGTTTTGTATGTAACATGCGAAGGAGACCAGATGTAGAATCCGCTATTATTACACCGCACATAGTACGTACTACGTAAGAGATCAGCAGGAGGCGGAGGCTGAGTGAGCGTATGCATACATCCAGGAGGAAGGGGTTCTTTAGCTGCTTGTCGTTGTCTCAAGATGAGCAGTCTCCCAACCTCCCAACCCCCCCTTCCACAGGGTCAGGCCAAGTGGGGGGGGGAGGGAGGAAAACCTTGATTGCGTTTTTGGTGGTGCACGTCGATAATCGATGGCTTTAGGTGCGATACTTACCACCGAGCTCTTGGGAGGGACCCCCACTGGGGCTTGCAGGCTCTCCCTGCGCACTGAGCTGGGGCCATGCCTAGTAACTGCCCCGCATTCTTGCAAGGTTCTTACCTGTGTATCGCTGGGCCTTGATCGGGTGCCTGGGCAGGCACGCTGGGCTGGGTGGGCTTGCCTGGGGCGGGGGAACCACTATTCCAAAGCCGATCGCGGGGCACACTTGCCATCTCAAAGCGGCGCGTAAAGGGAAGGAGAGGGAGAGAAAAAAAAAGAGCAAAAAAAAGAAAGAAAAAAAAGAGAGAGAGAGACCCAGGTAGGTCAAAAAGACATCACCACAAACAGAGCCCACAAATCTTGTCCACCTCCATCTTCTTCTACTGTGTTATTGCACTCACGGAAGAACCCGATCTGTACATTCCAACGCCACCGTCGACGAAACCCACGACGCACCTTTCATCTTATCTGAGGTGCAGCGAGTGTCGCCTCGTCCAGGCCCGTCTTCTCTGGCCACCGAAGCTCCACTCCCACTCCCAACTCAAGTCAAACCTTCTCTATTGCTATCTCTCTCTCTCTCTCGGCGCCGAAGCACGACACCAATACTACAGACGTCGTCAGCTACCACACAACCTTTCCTTCCCACCCTCGTCTTTTTTTCCTCTTCTTTATACCGGCCATGGCGATGAGCGGGGAGCTGCAGAATGCCAACCCTACCATCATCAACCCCTCGGAGCTCCCCACCCGGAGGCGCGCAAAGAGGAAGGCAGATGGCCGCGGCAAGGGTGAGGACGTCACTGCCTTCATGCCAGATCGCGAGTGGGATTGTTCCCTCGAGCAGGTGAGCGTCTTTGGCAATGCTATAGGCCTCGGTGGATATGACGGCGACGTCGAGGAGGACGAGGAAGAGGATCCAATCGATGAGCAGGAAATCTTTGGTATGGTCCTCTCTACTCCGGCCCTGTCATCTTGACACGGTGACACCACGACTGTCCCTGGCCTGTTACCTTTGTTCCTCTCACCTGTACGGGCTCTTTTTTGTGTGGAAGTCTGCACACGCTAAACGCACCGCAGACCTGATCTCCACCATCTCCGACCCAGAACACCCCCTCACGCTCGGCCAGCTGGCAGTCGTCAACCTGCAAGACATCCACATAGACCCGCCGCCGACCCCAGGAAAGGGACCTGACCTAGACGTCATCACCACGGTCACCGTCGAGCTCACCCCGACCGTAAACCACTGCAGCCTGGCCACCATCATCGGCCTGGCTGTGCGGGTCCGCCTAGATGCGTGTCTGCCCCCGAACTACAGGCTCGACATCAGGATGAAGCAGGGCTCGCACGCGCAGGACACGCAGATCGACAAGCAGCTTGCCGATAAGGAGCGCATTGCTGCCGCCCTGGAGAACGATACTCTCAAGCGGACACTGGACACCATGATGGAGACGTGCATCAAGATATACGACAGCGATGAGGGAGGCGAGGGCGTGAAAAGGCGGAGTGAGGACACAGCAACCTATTTTTTTTTCCTCCTCCCCCTTCTCTTTCCCGCAGAGCAGTTTTGATGCACAGTGCAGCGCTGTGACCCCCTGGGACATGTCAGCTGGTCGCTGAACACATACCATGTGGGTCATCTGCCCTCAGCACTCGATCTTGGAAGATGCGGTGTGCGCTGGTCCTGGTGGTCACGAGAACAGAACAGACCTTAGAGCGTCTACACAACACGGCGCGAGGATGTCCCGCAGGACCGCACCGGCAGTCGCACTATCCCCTCAGAGACGAGATGCGGGTTCTGCTTGCCAGAGAGAACTCACAGAGTTGCGAGTCATTCTCTATTCGAGACGCCAGGCCAGGGACCGAGATGGCTGTCTCTCGCCTACGCATATGCCTGGAGCGAGATTCGACCCGAAGGTCTGTGGCTTAGTGCGATCCCTCAGGATCATGACCGGAAGCGGACCGGTCTATGCCAACGTGCTAAAGTGTAGCATGTGCACTTTCTTTTTGGACACTCGACTGCTCGAACTACTGCCGCAAGTCCCGGACAGGCGAGCTTCACGGCGCAAATCTTCTTGGACCTGAGCCTACTGGCATAATTCTCGGCGTCATCTTTGACGAGGATCCTTGGATCATAACTCAAATCTTTTGGTCCTATTATAGCTAGTGTCAGACAATGTACTGACGTGTCGCCGTACCTGGCATGGCATCTCGGCGGACACTTTACCTGTGAAATTTATCTCGGATTATCGGTGACTACAGTTCATTCTTCGTCTCCGAACCGCTGGCAACCCGTCCCAACCTCATCCGCCCTGGACTGCCTGTGTACTATATCTCCCTATATACAACATCGTGTGCCGGTGCGATCTGTCGAGATCTCGGAGCTCACTGCCTTACACCGACAAGTCCGCCGAACCGGTTCGCGCTACCCGCCGATCGTCAGGAACCCGATCGCCAGGATCCCGATCGTGCCGACCGAACCTTACCGGGGCGGCTCCCCGCTGCTGTTGAACGTCACGACGACGAGGTGGTGACGGCTGCGGAGGAAGTAGATAGGCACACACTCCCCTGAATAGCACCAAAGTACCTCGTACACGCCTACTCCTATATAGTACAGTGCTGCACATTGCCCTCAGCCACCCCTACCACCAGTGCGTTGCAGAACGTTTGATCGGCGGCATCTTACATTAGCTTTTTGCCTCGATGATGATGTCGATGCGGGCGGTTGGCAAAGGGAGCTCTATATGCGGGGAGCCTGTAATTCTAACCCCCCTCCTTCTTCCGGAAAAGCCGCGATGATCCCTATAAATGAAAGAAAACCACTTTTTTGACACTACACTCAAATCAAACCTTAAGACAGTGAAACTATTCGTTCTCTTGTGGTCTCTTCCCCCTGCACGGCCGTTCGGTTGGGCAGATGGACTGGAGAGAGAGGGGGGGAGGGGGGAGCGGGCGACTTTGAGCGCCAGAGCCCATGAAACCCATACAGACAGAGATGATGGCATAGACCAGACATCGGAAGCCATCCTACTACCCTGGTGTGTGTATTGTACATCGAGGGTCTGGAAAGGAGGAGAGAGCCTAATGCTGCCCTCTTGCTTGGCATCTTGTGCAGATCTCCCCCTCTTGGCTCAACTATCCCCCTTTCTTCTCTCTCCCGCCCGCCCGTCTTCTTTCATCCTACTCCTCATTCTTCTCCTCCTCCTTCTAGAACCTCCTCCCCGCCTCCCCCCCCGAGTCAGAGGACTGTCATGACCCAAAAACCCCAGGTCCACCCTGTCGAGCGAACAAGGTCACCTGATTAAGCGATATATGCCATAGTATGATTCAACATGGGAAGAATGATGGCGCTTGTTACCGAGAGCGAGGCCGCTACGAACCTCCCCCCTAATATAGTGCCCAACGCCACGGCCAGGCCGCCACGAGGTAAAGAAGGACCCGACTATACACGAACAAGAGAAAGTCAGTCGAGTCCCGTCCGTCCATCCTGTCGCAGGGCAGGCTTGGCTGGACGGCAGTGGGTAAGCGCGACGACATGTTTTCGGGACTCCATGTCTGCGCGGTCCAGGAACAAGACTGTGGTTTTTTGGTTTTTTTGTTTTTTTTGTTCTACTTCACCTTGGTCTGGTCTCCCGTGTATTGTATGTCTTTCTCCCTTGTCTTCCTCCTCCCCTCCCTAACACGCCTGCGGGGTATCCGAACGGGGGAAGGGAGGGGGGGGTTCCTGAAACGGACACTCTCCAATGTCGAAATAGTATACCTTTTTAAGTATATGATGGCGGATCAGCAGTGTACAAGAATAAGAGAGAATAGATGTGAGTCCAGCCTAGACAGAGCTAAATAGACACACCCCTCCCACCACCCCCCTCCTTCCCAAAAAAAAAAAAAAAGATGAACCGAAAAGGCAAGAGGGCATGTCGTGATAGACACTGGTGGTGCCTGCCTCGTGGCGCGTGTGTTCAACCGCACCTTCTCTTCTTTTCTGCCTGCTTCTTTCCCACTCTCCTTCAGGCCCAGCAATTAAACCCCCCCCCCCCCCACAGTGGCCCTTTCGCAGACGCCACCCAGCGGCACACATGCTAACAAGACCTACTGTACTGTGTGCTGCTGCTACGGTGTACTAGTCGCGCCGCTAAATTCATCGCTCGCTCATGGGGAGGGGTGACTTAGCGGGTTTCCTTGGAGGGATGGATGGGTCCCCCTCTCTTTGTTCCTCTCTTCTTTTTTTTTTCTCTTCTTTTCTTTCTTTCTCTCTCGTCCACCACCCACTAACTCAGTCTTCCTCGGTCCGAGACAAGCACGTGCTAGGTAGGTTTTTCTGAGACTTGTGTTCAGCTGCTGCGGCTCGTGGCTCTCGGCGACGGCAATGGCGACGCGCGACACAGCCAACGCCCCCGCCCGCGACTCGAGCTGTAGGCTGAAGAGTAGCATCGTAGGTCCTCCCAAAGTGTTGCTGTACCGTAGTATCAGTTATGGTAGTGGGGTGGCATAAATAGCCAAGAAAGAATTAAAATAAATAAAAAAAGAAAGAAAGAAAAAAAGGACAGGAGTGTGCACGTGTCGGAGAGGGCCGTAAAAGGAAGGGGGGGAGGGGGGGAGGCTGCTGCAAGCTAGGTGACTATGCAAAACACACGGGCGTCTTGTGGGAGGAGGTTGACATCCGGGTCTACTTTGGGGATATGCTTGCGGCAGGGCTGCTGCTGGGTCGCTGTCACGGTGGCATCGGCTACTTGGCTTGGTGATGTGCGGCGCCGGGACTTTGTTGGAGGGGTGTGGCCGCGTGTCCAGAGACCAGGCGGGGGGGGGGGGGGAGAGAAGGAAAAAATAATAACAAAATTACACATCCCCTTTCTGAGGACTTTTCTAATCTAGATCAGACAATGTTCAGAAAGCGCGACCACAGAACCAAGAGGCTGGCAGCTAATAACGAGCAGTGGTGTGTGGGGGGGGCGGGCAGGGCCTCAATCATTCTATCCGAAACACTGTGCATGATCGCCCGTCTTGTCTTGTCTGGACTGATGTCCTTCTGCATTAGCAGAGCTGAGAGGTTCTGTGTCTGCGGTGAGGCTGTCTGCTCCCGGCGATTGATCTCCTTTGAGCTGGGCTGAGAACAACTCCCCGGGCATAGGGCCGACGCGCACGCCTTGTTGCCTGCCTCTCTGGGCGAGGCCTGCTGTATAGTCTCTCGAACCCTGGCCTCGACGCGCCGCGACAGCTCTCTCGTCCATCTTGGGTTCCTCGGCATGCCTGCCTGCCAGCCAGGGCCCTGAACGTGGCAAATCTGCATGCCTGGTCTGGACCAACCGGACCACCGGCAGCCACCACCCACCACCCCCCTCATCATGGCAAGGCGAGGGGGAGCCCCTACGAACGTCTGGGGCCAACATGTGGCAATATGAACCCGTGAAAGGAAGGTAGATTACCTATTCCTGGCCTCTCTGGCCGGGCCACCGCCATCCTCTAGACATCCCCCAGCGCACCGCTCGCCAGCATGTCCTGGTAGAAGTCCGGCTCCAGGAACTTGGCCACAGATACATCCTCGCTGAGGCCCTTCCTCCGGCGCGTCTTGAGCACAAAGTCGCGGGCCGTCGCCTGCGCACTGGCAGGCTGCAGGGGCCGCAGCACAACGTCCCTGTCGAGCGGGTCGCCGGGCACGATGCTCCACCTGTCAAAGACCAGGGCCACCATGGCGCCCTGTGTGTTGATGCGCAGGTCCGTCTCGAAGCCGAACGAGTCGATCACGGGCAGGAGCCCGTCCACACGGTATAATGGGGTCCCCACAATCGGGCCGTCGCTGAGGACGTGGCCGCGCCGCCTCGCCAGCAGCGTGTACAGGGTCGACACCGCCTCCTGGTTACCCGTCATCGCCACCGAGTACATGGGCTCCATCAGGCGCGGTGATGCCATCAGAAAGGACGAGTAGCATGCCCGCCGGGCAGTGGGGATGATCTGGCCGCCTCCCCGGAAGATCGCCTCAGGGGCCAAGGAGATATCTGTGATCTTGAACTTTGTGTTACGTATAGCTGTAAGCATCTTTTGGTTAGCTCCTGGCGGGAAAGTAGGGGTAGGTACAGGTGTGCCGCCATGATACGTATGCCGGCGACGTGCATCAATCACACACAGGGGCGTGAGATTGAAGGGAGAACAAGAGACATAGAAGGGAACAAGCAGCAAGGGGTTTGGTCCGGGGGGGAGGGGAGGGGGCGGGTTCAATTGCGCGACTGGCACAAGCGGACCCGCGGGAACCGTTGTTCTTCTTCTCCTTCTCCCTCCTTTCCCACAGAAAGGGAGCGTGTAGAGGTCAACCCATGCCCCGCCATGACCTCCTTCACAAGTCGTAGAGGCTTGAGTGGAAATGGCACCCCGTCCCTCAGCCGTAGCCTATTTGAGAAGGTGGACTGCTCCCGCGCCACAATTGTGCCACGGCAGTGGAAGCGATAAGCAACGGGAAGGGCGGCTAAGGATGCAGACGAGCATGCAACACCAGGTGAGATGGGTGTGGGGTCAGGCTTCTCAAAAGGAAATGGTACTCACGTTCTTCGCAGAGAGGACCCTCTCGGCTCGCCCAGCTGAAACCCTGGCGGATTGGCTCCTTTACGGTGTTGAGGAGCCTCTTGTCCACCTGCAGCAGAAAGAATTCAGTAAGTACGTCGTCGTCGTCGTGGAGGGGAATGAGGGGGAGGTGTGTGTGTGCGTGTGATACCTACCTCGCCTGGCAGGGTGTCATCCTGCAAGATGTTGGGGCCCTTTTCCTCTGGACCGAAAGCCCAAATGCTTCTGGCGGCCAGCTTGTCCCAGTCGTACTTTTCCTCAAAGAACTTGGCTGTCTTGCGGATCGGATCCTTCATGCTGACGACGCCCGACTCGATATCTCGTGCAATGCCGTCCTCGAGGGGCTCAGCTACCATTGTGATCTTGTTTTTCTTATTTGGCGTAATTGCGTAGCAGCTGGTGTGAGACTGTTCCACGACCGTCTCGCAGAAGCGCGTCACAGGGTCAGAGACCTTGATCTCCATGTCCGCGTAGAGTCGTCGCAGGTCGTGCAGGACGCAGTCCATGTAGAGCTCTCCCGTCCCGAGGATGATGTGCTCGCCCGACTCTTCCACCTTGGTGGTGATGAGAGGATAGCTCTTGTTGATCTTCCGTATGCCATCCAGCATCTTTGGCAGTTCAGATGGGTTGATCGGCTCGACGGCGACCTTTAGGACTGATTCTGTGAAGTGCGTGACCGGTCGGAAGATGTAGGCGTCTTCGTCGTCCTCGAACCGCCTGTCGACGATCGTGGCCGATTTGACAATGGAATTATCAACGTCGCCCAGCAGCACCCAGTTGCCTGCTGGCACGCCGTCGACGGGGATGTTGTACCTCGTCTCGGCGATCCACACATCTGATATCCTAGCCATAGCCATATCCTCCTCGTCATCGAGGGAGTAGCCCTCGCCCAGCACTCGGACCTCAGCCCCTGGACGGACGATACCACTCAGGACCCGGCCGAACGAGTGGAATTGCTTGGCGTCCGAGGAGCTGAACAGCTTCGTGACGTGAACCACCAGCGGGCCATCCTGGTCGCAGGACTTCATAGACTCCGCAACCTTGGTATCCAGCGGGCCCGTGTAGTACCGTTCGAGGTATCTCTGGGCTGCCTCCTGCGGCGAGGGAACATGCTGCACAACCATGTCGACAAACGCAGTGCAGGGGGCCGAAGAACTGCTCGCACACCAGCTTGAGCAGGACCTTGGCATCCGTCTTGTACTGAGATGGCTTGAGAGAGATGCCCAGACTACCCAGCGTCGCCTTCAGCTCCTCGGGGCTCCCGCCGATGGTGTGCGAGTAGAGCTTGTATATCGGCTCCAGGATGAAGGTGATGAAGGATCTTCTGGCGCCCTCCTCGACGGCTTTCCTCGTGAAGGAGCGCTTCTGAGGGTTGAAGAACACGTCGCCCCACAGGCGGCGTGAGAATTCCTCCGTATTCACACCTCCAAAACTCTCCGAGTACATCTTGGCAAAGGATTGCAAGGTGAAGCACCATCCCATCTCTGTGCATGCAAGAGGACGTTGCCCTTTTCAGGGCTCAGCCGTCTCTGCTCGCCCCTTCCAGGTATCGTTTGTTCGATGACGGTGTTGACCTCCTCAACGGCGTGCCTCAGCTTGAAGTATGCGTCGCTGGGCGGCAGTTTGAGCTCGAGGATCAGGCGGTCCATCTTGTTGAGGATGAGGGTGATGGGTATGTCCTCCAGGACCGCATGCCGGATAATCTGTTGCGTGTTGACCTGCACGCCCTCGACAACATCCACAACCAGGCAGATGCCGTCCACGAGCCGTAGCGAAGTTGCCACCTCATCGACGAAGTTGACATGGCCCGGTGTGTCGATGATGTTCACCAGGTGTGATTTGCCTTTTGCGCCCTGCAGCACAAAGCTCATTGGCGATGCCTTGACCGACAGCCCTCGGTCCCTCTCGATGTCATGCACGTCGGTGTACCTCAGCTGCTCCTCGCGTTTCCTGCCCGTGCGCTTCTCCAGCCTATCGTTGATATCGTGGGTCTCCAGGACGAGCATGTCCACAAACGCCGTCTTCCCGTGATGCAGATGCCCTGCAAGCGCAACATTTCGGATCTGGTCGGGGAAGTTCATGAGATCCGTCATGAAGCCGCGCTCGTAGAAGACGTGTGGCAGGTCGGCCTCCTCGACGGTGAACTTCTTCTGCTCCACGGGCGCGATGATCGGCTCGGTCAGGGGCTGCGCGTCCTCCTCTTGCACCAGGGTCTCGACTCCTTCTCCGTAGACTTGTGCGGCGGTCGGGTAGTACTGCTTGTCTTCGTGGAGGACGACGGCGTTCGAAGGTCCGTCTGCCGCAGACACGCCAGGTTAGCCAGCTTCCCCAGAGCACAAGGCGAGGGGAGGGTCTCAGTCCTTCCTCACCGTCTACCTCCATGAGCTCCTGCCCAGCCTCGTCCTCCTCGGCGAACTCGTCATCGTAGACATAGTTACCAGCGTCGGCGCCATGCTGGGATTCTTCCTCTGATGCCTCGGCCTCCTCGCCGATAAAGTTGCCGAACCTGTGCCGGGTGTCAGCTTCTCAAACCAATTCGCACAGATTGCTGCACGGCGCCTTACTCATCATAGAGGTCATCCATGGCGGCTGGAGGGGATGTAAGGGGGGTGGATGGGTGTGGGTGGTTGTGACGGCGCGTCGCAGAGCTGCAAGAGCGGACGCGAAGTTGAGCTTGCTTCTCAAAAATCGGCAAGGCTGAAAATTGGGCGCCACACCTGAGCCGGCCTGATTGGCCAGTGGATCTGATGGCGGTGCAGCGCCACATGCGGTGGACTATCAGGACCCTGGGAAAACCTTGCGAGTGATACCGAGCTCGGCTGGTTTAGTGGATACCTTCCTCAAAGAACAACAATTAAAATCTGCCGAGACTCGGTGAATAGTGATCGTCCCTCAGTTCTCGATATATTTGAACAGTCCCTCCAAGCCCGCCGCACAGCATTTCTGTTGGGCGACTTCCAGGTCGAGTCATATACCAGAGAGCTTGTCATTTTCCGAACCAGCCCTCCACCAAAGCACGCCAATCACCTCAAAATGTCTTCCCTTCCTCCTGTCTACATCGCCTCGGTGGCACGCACGCCTGTTGGGTCTTTCCTTGGGTAGGTCGCGCCGTGTCCACGGTCCATCGTCGCGGATGTGCCGGGCGGGGATAGCTCAAATGGTGGCCTGTAGCTGACGAGGAACTCTGTTTCTTTTTCTTCTTTCGACTTCCAGCTCCCTCTCCAGCCTCACCGCTGTTCAGCTGGGTGCTCACGCGATCAAGGGTAGGTCCTCTCCCAACCACAACTGGGCTTCCAAAGGCAAATTCACTCACTCTTCTGTGTAGCCGCCGTCGGGAGGGTGCCCGAGGTCAAGCCCGAGGATGTTGAGGAGGTCTTCTTTGGCAATGTGCTCTCCGCTGGGTGAGTACTCCCACCTTTACGCCCCCCTCCCCCGGCAGCTCGTCCGCCTTACTCACACACAGACACCACCAGCCTGGGTCAGGCCCCTGCGCGGCAATGTGCCATTCACGCCGGCCTGAGCGACTCGGTGGTCGCCACGACGGTGAACAAGGTGTGCGCCTCGGGCATGAAGGCCATCATCCTGGGTGCGCAGACCATTATGACTGGTAACGCCTCTATCGTCGTGGCCGGTGGCACCGAGTCCATGTCGAACACGCCGCACTACCTGCCCAACCTGCGCACGGGCGTCAAGTACGGCGACGGCACCCTCGTCGACGGCGTGCAGAAGGACGGTCTGCGCGACGCCTACGGCAAGCAAGAGCTCATGGGCCTGCAGGGCGAGCTGTGTGCCTCCACCCACGGCATCACCCGCGAGGACCAGGACGAGTACGCCATCAAGACGTACCAGAAGGCCCAGGCCGCCACCGAGGCCGGTGTCTTCCAGCAGGAGATCGCCCCCATTGAGGTCAGCGGCGGCCGCGGCAAGCCCGCCGTCAAGGTCGACCGCGACGAGGAGGTCAAGAACCTCAACATCGACAAGCTCAAGAGCGCCCGCGCCGTCTTCATCCCCGGCACCGGCACCGTCACTGCCGCCAACGCCTCGCCCATCAACGACGGTGCCTCCGCCGTCGTCCTCGTCTCCGAGGCCAAGCTCAAGGAGCTCGGCATCAAGCCCATCGCCAAGATCCTCGGCTGGGGCGACGCCGCCCACGCCCCCGAGAAGTTCACCACTGCGCCGTCGCTGGCCATCCCCAAGGCCATCAAGCACGCCGGCCTGAGCGCCGAGCAGGTCGACTTCTACGAGATCAACGAGGCTTTCTCTGTGGTTGCCCTCGCCAACATGAAGCTGTTGAACCTCGACCCCGAGAAGGTCAACGTGTTTGGTGGCTCCGTCGCCATCGGCCACCCTCTGGGCTGTTCTGGTGCCCGTATTATCACCACCCTGACCACCGTCCTCAGGGAGAAAAAAGGCCAAGATCGGCTGTGCTGGCATCTGCAACGGTGGTGGCGGCGCTTCTGCTCTAATTATCGAGAACCTCCAGTAATTGGGGCGGGGCGGGGGTCTAGACTACCTTAGGAAAAGTTTGTTTTTTTACAAGCGGCGCAGTGGAGGAATCATAAAGAACATGAGAGCGGTGCCATCTGAACTCCTTTGTGTTCACCTTGACATAGAGTGTGTCTCGGTCATCTTTTTTTAAAACTGGGCGGCTGGCCTCATTCTTTAATGCATAGAACTTGCCAAGCGCGTGAAAGCTGCTATCGGTATTCTCTTCTCTCAGACCTTCATTATTTGGTTGGCTATAGTCACTCTGATGAAGCCCCTCCCCCGAGCTTGGATCAGTTTACATCTCTTCCAGATCTCTCTCTCTCTCTCTCTCTCTCTCTCTCTCTCTCTCTCTCTCTCTCTCTCTCTCTCTTTCTATACCAGATTAGATACCATTTACCTAGGCAAGACAAAAGCATTTCGCCAGCAGAACAGAAAGGGGAGATCCCCTATCCTCTCCCCTCATGTTTTCAGGGCCAGATATATTAGCAGCTGTCGTCGTCAAACCGGACGATGACATTCCAGCCCTCATCAGAAAAGAAATTCTGGCCCGCCGTGCTGCCGCTGAAGCCATCAGACTTGTAACAGTTGATGAGGATGTCCCAAGCACCATTGCCAATGGACTTAAAGGTCGTGAAGAAGGTCTCGAGATTCTAGGCAGAGCACATCATCAGCACCAAAACTACAGCTCGGGGGCGTAAGGTGGGTTCATGGTCATAGTCATCTGCTTTGCGAAACTTACGTCGTTGCACCACCAAATGGCAGAGTTGTAAGAGCACGACACACGACCACAGTTGCCGGGACCAGGACCGTTGGCACCACTACCCTCGAGGCTCAGCAGGTACTGTACGCCATTATAAATATACCAGGCCGTCGCGCTCGGCCACCTTAGTAACACTAGGAGTCAGAGATCAAGCGTCTGGCCACATGATATATTTGGTCTGGACAAGAAACGAATAACCTACTTGAAGCAGTTCTCGACAGTCTCATTAGACTTGGGTTCCATCGCAATGCCAGATATTTGGTCTTCACCTTTCATAAGAGGAAAATCCAAAGCAGAGGGCTTGTCAGACCAGTCTGTATGTGTGGACGCTGAGGCCATGGTGTTGTGGTGCATAGACTTTATGGAAGAGAATGAGTGACCAAGCCAGACAAAATTACCAGTAGACCTGTTATCCTCTGCTTCCAGCAAGTTTGTTGTTGTTGGCTTGAGCGTCATTGTTGGCAAGGTTGCTGGGGGTAAACGGTGGGAACATTGGGAATGTATAGTTTATGTAAGTGGTGTTTAGGTAATTACTGCATGATCGGTGTTAGATAGTCCATACTCTGGAAAAGACAATACTCTCTAGCAGGAAAAATAGTCTCCTGGGTGTTTTCCAGTAAGATAACCTCATGAGACTATAGTTCTCCTAGAGTAGGGAATGAAAACTTCAAGTTTGGACATGTAGAGAGGGAAGGACACTTACATGACATCCTCGAGAGTGCCAGTAATGTTTACCATGGCTGCATCCTTGAGGTCAGGCCGAATAGTCCAGGTGAAGTTCTGAACACCATAGCCAGAGATGGGTGCAGTCAGGCTGGCTTTAGCACGGAGGGCCTATCAAGTTCTCTTAGCATTTGTTTCATTTTGAGCTGTTTGGTGATGGCAGTTGTGACCGAATAGCTATCAGGATTCAGCTGTTGTCTGAAGAATGACCCTCCACTGAGGACGAAAACTGGTAGCGTTACAAGGGAAAGGAGTAGACCAAGGAAAGTTACCTATGACAGACCATAGCAAGCAGGGCAACCAAAATTGGGTTGAGATTCTTCATTGTGAACGTATTGTTTGTCTTGCATGAAATGAGGCCGAGGAAGGGCAGTTTCTCTGATGAATGGCTCTTGCTACATATAACCATGTATCCTGATCAACAATCACCTTGGGCTATGATGCATCTAGCCCCCAAGAGACGGAGTCTCCGTGATGAGGTGGCAGGAAGAAGGAGACTGACAGCAAATAACATGTAGTCAAAGATGGGTACAGTGGACTTTGTAACAGTAACTCATGCACGGACCATGGCCATCTTCATATAGTACCTTTAGATCTAGAACATATTCGATTTTTAAGTGGAGTTAACTATCTTTACTCTGTTGGTGGGTAGATCAGTCTAGGTTGACTGGGCAATGCCGTTACCACCGGGACCTGTGATCCTATCCATAACTATCTCATCCAAGAGATAGCTGTGATTTTGGGACTAAAATGTCCGCCCATCTACAGCACAAATTGGATCTAGGGTATACATGGTACATGATTGACGGTACAAACAGTGGACTAGGATGTCAGGCATCCTCCCTATGGTCAATTTTGGCGTGATATGCACAGGGAGACGATTTCCACAGGCGCCACCTTCAGCAGAAACTTGCTTGAATCTTACACGGAAGTATTTCAGAAGTCTTGCGGTGCCGCACTTAACATTTCAGCAGTGAATGATACGTCTCATTGCCCCAGAAATTTGATGCGTCTCCATCAGGGTGGCTTGTCATTGCCAACATCTCCATTCCTATTTGATTCCCTTTCTTATTCTTAATAGTTAATTTCTTATATTACAATTACAATAAGGTAACAGGAGAGGGGTGCAAGGACTTGTTCATATGGTGGTAGCAAATTTGTCTGATCGAAGACGGGCAGATTATAGATGCAAACATCAATGAGTTTCCAGCAATAGTATGCTATATACAATGATCCATCATCTTGCCAGAGACAATTGCAAATCTGGGCCTACTCGGCTTCTGTGAAACCTGCTCTCCTCAAGATTCCAAATCCTGCATTAGATGCACTCTGGCTGTGTGACGAGATTCTTTCATACGCAGATGAGTGGCTCTCTCTCGCATCAATGCGCCACTCCACATATGAGGACTAAGATTAGGATTCAGACTTCAATTTCTTCCGAGACAGAATATCTACATTCCTTCTGATAATATTCGTTCCTGGACCATTCTACTTACCCTGACAGACATTACCAGCACGTCATATGGCTTTGATCATGGAAAACTTGGTAGATTTGACATCAAGCTCACAGTGTAAGGCACCCATATACATGCTATGATAACCTTGTAGGCCAAGTGTGAATTTGTCCACGTGGTGAGCTGTATGGTGGAGAAGAAGGATGACACTGGACAGGCCTTGATTCTTACTTGCATGCTTGGGCTCCTTGCCTTTTCTCACTTGGACCTTTGGAGCCAGTCTCCGCTAATTACTCATGCATTATATAATTTTCTTAGAAGGTCATTCATAATTGAACTCAAAGCATGTCAGAAACCAAACCTGATGAAACTCGGTTTCATCTTTTCTTCGTCATTGATAGCCCAAGAGTCACCCATTTGCACTTGTCAAGAGTCATCCATGGTCTCTAGTCCAGGCCCCCGATCCTACCATTAGTACTGGCGGTGTACAGGTGTGCACTTAGTATGCGCTGGCCATGGCTGACAGCTGTGAATTAGCGGGGGAGAATGGAAGGCAGGGGGCCCTTGTCACCTGCTGGAAAATACTTAGTACTGTACATACAGTACGTACCTCTCTGTACCGCAGTCCCGCTATCGATAAAGGCAACCCCTCGTTGCCTGCTGAAATTTGGAGTCAGACCGCGTCGCGTTCAGAAATTTCTTGATACTAAATGCGCAACACATCTTCACCACCACCACCACTCTTTGCTGCAGTCCACCAAGGATAATAGTTCTGAGGCCACTGCTATTCTCTTGGAGTTTTGAACTGTTCGTACCAGCCAGAACGTGGTCAAGATGCGTTACGTCCTTGTCTCTGGTGGTGTTATCTCAGGTATGGTTTTGCTCGTTGTCCATCAGTCAATTCCATCCGTGAAGCGCTGCACCCCCCCTCGCTGGTGGTGGTGGTGAGGGGGGAGGGGAGGGGAGGGCGGAGGGCCTTATGGTGGTTGGTCTGGGCTGACGTTCTGTCGTAGGTGTCGGAAAGGGAATTATCGCCTCCTCCACTGGCCTGGTTGGTTGCCTCGCGTTCGAGATCAACACGACGGGAATCTCTGACAGAAGATTTCACAGCTTCTGAAAACACTCGGGCTCCGGGTCAGCTGCATCAAGATTGATCCATATGTCTCCGTCGACGCAGGCCTGATGGCCCCTGCCGAGCATGGCGAATGCTTCGTCTTGCGCTCAGGTCCGTTTCTTGTGTCCCGCTTGCCTGTCTGCCTCTGCTGACGCTTTGACTAGGTTCCGAAGTTGACCTGGATCTCGGCAACTACGAGAGATACCTGGGTGTTACCCTGGCCGGCGACAACAATATCACTACCGGCAAGATCTATCAACACGTGCGTTCCCACCCCATACCGTCCACTCGCCAGGATGAAGACTGATGGTTTACAGGTCATCCAAAAGGAGCGCCGCGGCGACTACCTAGGCAAGACTGTTCAAATGTGTGTGCCCCTTTCTGTCGTCTCTGTCCTTCCGATGTCCCGGCACGTCGCACCAGGACCCGGCACGCAGCGGTATTCATGAGCTGTGTCTGGGCTGGAAGCGAGCCATGATCTTTGCTGACATCCACAGCGTGCCTCACGTCACGAACGCGATCAAAGACTGGATCAAGCGAGTCTCCCGCATTCCCGTCGACGGATCCGACGAAGAGCCCGACGTCTGCATTATTGAGCTTGGAGGCACCGTTGGTGATATCGAGAGCATGCCTTTCGTTGAGGGGCTCACCCAGCTGCGCCATGAAGCCGGAGCCGGCAACTTCATGACCATTCACGTCTCCTATGTTCCCACCATCCACGGCGAGCAGAAGACGAAACCAACCCAGCACGCGGTGAAGTCCGTCCGCAGCTATGGCTTGATCCCCGACCTCGTGCGTCAAGTATTCCCGCGCCCTCGATTTGTGCCCGTGAAGCTGATGGTCATGCCAGGTTGCCTGCCGATGCGAACAGCCTCTCGCGGAGAGCACCATCGCGAAGCTTGCGCTGCACTGCTCAGTCGAGGTCGACCAGATCCTTGTGGTCCGCGATATGCCAACCGTGTATCAGGTTCCCATACTTCTGAAGCAGCAGCAGCTGGTCACCCTGCTGCGCGTTAAGCTCAACCTCGCCGGCGAGTATATCCCCCCTCGCGCGTGTGGCCAAGGGGGCTGAGCTCTGGGACCACTGGCAGTCGGTGGTTACACAGGAGCAGCAGTCTGTCATCAACATCGCGCTGGTTGGCAAGTACGTCGAGACGCACGATGCGTACCTGTCGGTCGTCAAGTCTCTCGAGCACTCTTCCATGCACCTGCGACGCAAGCTCAACCTGATCTGGGTTGATGCCGAGCACCTCGAGCCTCAGACCAAGTCTGCTGAGGCGAGCAAGTACGAGAAGGCGTGGCAGGAAGTCCGAGATGCTTCTGGGATCATCGTGCCGGGAGGTTTTGGCACTCGCGGCACCGAGGGAATGATGCTGGCCACCAAGTTTGCTCGGGAGAGTCGTGTGCCGTTCTTAGGAGTACGTATCGAATGCGTCGACGCGGGAGCCTTGTTGCTCATTGCTGACTGGAACTGTGCAGGTCTGCCTTGGCTTCCAAACAGCCGCTATCCAGTTCGCGCGTGATATCTGCGGGATGACGGGCGCCAACTCGGAAGAGTTCGAGGCCACTGCCAAGGAGCTTGTGGTCATCTCCATGCCCGAGCTTGACAAGCAGAACATGGGTGGCACCATGCGTCTCGGGTCCAGAAAGACGATCTTCCAGCCCAACACCGAGGGGGCCAGGATCCGTGCCCTGTACGGCGATGCTGCAGAGATCGAGGAGAGACACCGGCACCGATACGAGATCAACCCGGAGTTTATCGATCGCCTGGAGGCTGCCGGTCTGCATTTTGTGGGAAAGGACGAGACGGGCCAGCGCATGGAAATTTTCGAGATCAAGGACCATCCTTATTTCGTTGGTGAGTATCGTGCGCACTCTAGATCACCCTGCTATCTGTTCCTGCTGACTCTCCCCGAGGCACACAATTCCATGCCGAGTACCAGTCCAAGGTGCTCAACCCTAGCGTAAGTGCAAATATCAGATCCCCTTCCTCGCGACCCCGAGCTGACGAACGGCAGCCCCCATTCCTGGGCTTCATCGCTGCGAGCGCTGGCCTCCTCGACGATGTCCTGAAGGCCAGGCTTACCAACGGTGTCAACGGCACACACAACTTTTAGATCTCAGCGGGTGTGACGGGGCCACGCCACTCTGGGCGGGTTCCAGATAGACGAAGGCAGCGTTTAGATGACATGCGAAAGACAAGACTGGCGTTACTTGCAATAGGACTTCAAGGGGGAGGGTATCGGGCATGAATAGTATAAGGTTAGACCTGAAACACTGCATTGAGCCTTCAAAAAGGGCCGGGAGATTTGGAGGCGTCTGGCGTTTTATGCATCTTGCCATTGACCTGTTTTTTTTTTTTTTAAAGGGGGGCACGCTGTCCTGCTCAATGACAGGGCTCGTGCCTGCGGAACAGAGGCCTACTGGAGGCTGGTGGTGACGCCCATGTTCCTGGGCAATCTCTGAGGCAGGGTAGATGCGCACCTGGGTGGCATCTATGCCCGCACTCATCAGGACAAACAGGCCTGCTCTCAAGATTGGTTGGGCGCGATTAGATACCAGATAGTGTTTGAAAAATGTTCAATTGATATACTCTCTATCCGAAATGTGCAAGCCTGCAGGCGACCTGCAGCTCTACCGGGACTGGGTCTTGGGTAGAATGCTCAATATGGAAAGATGAAAGAAGATAGGCTAGACACAGGATCAGGAAGGTAACTGACTGACCAGAACAGCTCTCTGTTGTGGCCAGATAATCAAAGCTGGGGAAATAAAAGAAAAAAGAAAAAGAAAAATGAGAGGAAGGGGGGGGGGTGCGCAAGGAGAGAACAGGGAAATCGCGAGACGAAATACATTGGAGAACAATTTTTCTCAGCAGACAAAGGATTGTCATGTGAGAAGGTTTTTATGCTGGGTATTGTTCTGGCTGGTTTAGCGCTGCTAGGACGGCCTTGGGTTGGTCCTGTGGGAAGTGAAAGGGGCCACCACAAGGGAACAGCTTTCTACAATAATATTCCCTTTTTTCTTTTCTTTTTTTTCTTTTCTTTCTTTGTTTTCCTTTCTCTGGTCAAACCAAGTAGACTTCTGTGTAACATTCTCCATCTCCCAGCAAGACAAAGGCCCCTGTGGGTTCTCAATAGATCCACCAGTACCCTGCTGTGATACCAAGACTATAAGATAAAGATTTGACGGATACTCTAACCAAGAAAAATAGGTCAGATGGCCGAGCGGTTATGGCGTCAGGTTAAGGTCAGCTTAACAAAACTTCCTGATGGAGCAATCCTCCTGGGTTCGGAGTCCCAGTCTGATCATTCTCTTTTGCTTTTGCCTGGTTTTTTACATCCCTTTTTGACATGAATATATATATTGAAGCACCCTTCTTCCCTTTTTTCCCCTCCATGTTTACCTGCAACATCACAAACAATCCTGTGTGGCTGGCATTCATATGCAAGCAAACTATTGTTGATATTGCAACCTGTCAATCTGAGACTGCAGTTTAAATAGGCCCAAAGAGAGAGAGAAAAGAGTATGAACTTCTCTCCTCTGATCATCAAGATAAATACTGTGCACCTGGTAGTCCCATGTACTCTGCACTCCCAGCAGACCCTCCCTGCTCCCGCTCAGTCCACATGCACCTCCCTCCCGGCCGCAGCACACACAAACCGCACGCCGGCGCTCATGATCGCCGTCCACACGTCAAGCTCGCCCTCGTCCCGCGGGGCGTAGATCATGACATAGCTCCACGGCAGCATCGCCACGCCGCTCAGGGGGTGCCTCTCGGCCCACCCCTTCCGCACGACCTCCTCCGCGTCCGCCATGCTCATCGTGACGTGCGAGCTCGCCTCCGGGTGCACGTGCGCCACCTCCCCCCTCAGGCCCCGCGCCAGGAACCTCGGCAGCGGGCCTGCCGGGGGCGTCGTGTCGAGCCAGAGCGCCGGCGTCCCCACGCCCTCGAGCCCGGACGGCCGCATCACCAGCACACCCGCGTTCCCGCCCTGGGCCGCCAGCCCTTCCAGGTGCGCCGTCATGCGCGCCCGCAGCGCCTCCAGGTCGCCCGGCTGCTGCGTCGTCTGCCTCTGCGGGGCGACGTACCCAGGCACCTCGGGCCTGGGCCCCTGGCGCGCGGGGACCGGGGCGGGCCCAAAAAGGTCCTGCTGCCGTGCGGCTCCGTGGCGGTGCGGTTCTTGGGCTCGGCAAGCGGACAAGGGTCGCGCGTGTCGTGCCGGGCGATGAGTTGGAGGACGCCCTGCAGGGCCCAGCCCAAGACGTTGTAGGGCATGCCGCCCCTGCCCAGGGCCATGTACCCGCGGTAGCTGGCGCGGGCGTAGGTCAAGGTCGGGATGGAGACGCCGAGAGCTGTGATGGCGAGGGCGAGGGCGGCGGCCCTGGGGTTCTGGCGCAGCGCTGGGGGGAGGGCATCGGTGAGGCGGTGGAGGTGCGCGGCTAGGGACGCGAGGGTGCTTTCTGCTGCCATGGTCGCTGGTGGGCTGTTGCCAGGTAGGTGTGTGTGTATGTGTGGGTGATGTGCTGCTGCTGCTGTGTCTGAGCGACGGCTGGGAATTTCGGGGTTCTTTTGAAGTCGCGTTCCTGGTCGCTGGCTTTCCCTTTCTTTTCCTTCCCGGTCACCACCGATGGGGAGTAGTGTCTTCAATATGGCGGCGCCACTTCTATCAGCTGAGAGCTGAGAGAGAGGGAGTGGAGAGGCGGGGAGAAGGAGGGGGGGGGTGGATGACGACAACCTTGAAATAGTTGTGTACTAGTAGTAACAGAGCTCAAAAGAAAACAGTAATAAAAAAAAAGAAAAAAATAGTAGAGACAGCGTCAGCGTACGTACGTACGTAACTAACGCCTCCCAATAATCGGGTTCGATCGGAACCCAACAGCAAATTATCATATGACGACCTGAGCCAATAAGAAAAAGTAAGCCTCACGACGTTTTATGTCTGTCCGTCGATCCGCCCGTCAGCTCCGGGACAGGGCTTCACACGATTCGTGGCCGGTCAGACTGCTGGAGCTTACCCGTGTAGAAAATATGGGCAAGCTTACAGGTGGGATGGATGGTGTGATGTGACGGGAATGGGTTCGATGTAAGTTGGCTTCTTCCTCGGGGCTAACCCGCTGGACGCGAGTGAGGGAAAGGCAACCGACACGGCGACGGCGGTGAGTATGGTGCCCGATCGTCGCATTGGTTCGCCGGGTTTCGAAATAAATGCGTACCTAATACGGCTCGCGGCGTTGAACACGAGGTCACTCACTGCTGGTAAAAAGGTTACCCACCCAACATCACGCATACCACACTACACAAGGAGAAATGAAGAATATGCAAGTCTAGACGTACAGAGAAGAAAGGAAAAAGAAGAAAAAAAAAAGATTCACTGTCCAATGTATAGCAGAAATGCAGCTGGATTGCTGTCTCGGCCATTCTAAATCCTACTGTGCCGCACAGGTGTGTGTGTGTGTGGGGGGGGGGGTGTCTGTGATGTGAACCCGCTGAACCCATCCGCAAATAAGCTCTTTTCTCTTTTCTCTAAACCAGAATATACAAGGCTACATATAAATAAATAAACATATATATGTATATATATATTCCCATAAAAAGAACGCCGATCATGCCTTTTCCCCCCTCTTTCTCTCAATGCCAAGATGCACACGCTATGACCGAAACATCAAGCTACAATACAAGGCTGATTTGTTTTTAAGACACCCTCCACCATCCGTACCGTACAGGTAGGTATCAAAGCAAGCCGTAACGCCATGCTGATAGAAACAAGTGAAATTAGGTCGAAGAAGAAGAACAGCGACAAGGAGAGGAAAGGGACAAGCGTCGGGGAAGAAAGAGAAGAGAAAAAAAAAAAAGGCAGTCGATAGGTGCTGCCCTAGGACATCCTCCTGGTAAGCTCTTCCTGCTGAAACTTTTGTACGTTGGCCTCCGTGAGGGGATTTCCCTTGTCCATCATCGGCGTATGCACCAGCGGCGCCACTGCAGAACCCCCCGCCGCGTCGATCAGCTTGTCGTCCCGGCTCTGCTGCGCGAGCTCGTCCGTCTCCACACGCCGGATCTGCAGGTCCGGCTTGCGTGGTGGCTGCTGCTGCTGCTGCTGCTGCTGCTGCGTCGAGATATCCACCGCTGCCGCCGAGAAGAAGGACGATGCCGTCACGAGCTTCGGTCTCGGCGTGAGCGGGCTACTGCGGCTGTCCTCGCGCTCCAACTCTGGCTGTAGCATGGGCGGCATGGCTGCGTCGCCGTCGACCTCTCCTAGCCCGACGGCCGGGATCACCGCGTTCGTGCAGTGGCCGCTCTGCTCCGAGCAGATCGAGGCGTGAGACGACGCTGGTTGAGGCGTAGGCAGGGTCCGCTTGTCGAGGGACCACCGCACGAGCATCTGCTCCAGCGTCTTCGACCTCACGGGCTTCGCGAGGTAGTCGTCCATACCCGCCCTCCTGCACTTCTCCTGGTCGCCTTGGATGGCTGACGCCGTCATGGCCACGATGGGAACGTCTCGTATGTAGGTCTTGTACGGGGCGTGGTGGCGTATCAGATGCGTGGCCTTGTAGCCGTCACAGATGGGCATCTGTTGGGGGAGAGGCAGGTTGTCAGACTTAAAAGAACGAGGCTCCTCGGGAGGGAACAGCAGGTGTGTGTGTGTGGGAGGGGGGGGGCTCCAGACAAACTCACCTGCACATCCATGAGGATAATATTGGGCTTCCGATTCTGCCCATTCTGCGCCGAGGCCAGATACTCCAACGCCTCGCGTCCGTTCCAGGCTGCCGCGACGCTGAACCCTAGCTTCCTGATCGTCTTGGTGGCGATTTGCTGGTTGATGGCATTGTCCTCCACGACCAGCACGTGGATCCTGGAGCGCTCATCCTGCGAGAGGCCCTCCTCGGCAGGGAGGATCGAGCCCTTCAGCTTTGTAGGCAATTTGCTCTTCTCCGCCAGGCCGCCCGCGAATTCCCCATTGGGCGGTGTCCCGAGGGCTTCGAAGTCGGAGCTGTTGCAAGACACGCTCATCTCGGACTGGAGCCGATCCGGAAGGGGTTGGATCTTGACCAGGTTCGAGGACTGTGTCTCGTGAGGCTTGTTGAATGGCACCCAGAAGGACGCCGTGGTCCCCTGGTTGGGCACAGACTCTAGGGTCATGCGGCCGTGCATGAGCTCAAGGAGGCTCTTGCAGATCGTCAGCCCGAGGCCTGTCCCGCCGAACTTCCTCGCCGTTGATGCATCGCCTTGGCTGAACGGTTGGAATAGTCTCTTGCGGATCTCCTCGTCAATGCCGATGCCGGTATCCTGCACAACGAATCGGATCTCGACCATGTCGTCTGTCTCTCGCTCCTTGGTGAGTGACAGCCTGACGAAGCCCTGATGCGTGAATTTGATGCTGTTGGTAAGCAGGTTCGTGATGATCTGTCTCACCCGGCCCGGGTCGCCGAGGACGACAAGATCTTCAGCAATGTCCGGTGCGATGTCCGCAACGATCTCGAGATTTTTCCGCTGGGCAGCAAAACTGAGCATCTTGTGTACGTCTCGCACTGATGTGTAAACGGCGTGGTCAGAACTCGAAACCGGTCTACGCAGACTTAACACAACCTTCGCTCAGACTGACCTATGACAGACATGCGGAACTGAACTTCCTCGATGTCCATTCGCCCAGATTCGACCTTGGAGAAGTCAAGAATATCGTTGATGACCGTCAACAAGGCGTTAGCCGACCGGAAGATGTTTTCGGCGTAGTCTCGCTGCTCGCCGTTCAGGTCGACGTCTAACAGCAGCTCCGCCATGCCTGTCCTTCGGGGTCAGCGTTTGCCATGACGGTGATGCGGAGCAGATGATGCAGAGCAAGCCTACCAATGACACCGGTTATAGGCGTTCGAATCTCGTGAGACATCTATGTTTGGTTAGCCTTATCAGATGGAGGAGCACCGCGTGAACTCACGTTAGCCAGAAACTGGCTCTTCAGTCTGCTGGCCTCCTTAGCGGCCGCCTCGTTCGCCAGCAGCTGTTGCTTCTCCTTGGCCTGAACCTCAAGGACGGCCTCTTTTGCCTTCAGCTCCGTCACATCCATGATAATGCCGATTGCGCCCTCTATGTCGTTGTCTGGTATACTATCGCTGCGCCCCTCCGGTTTCAAGCCTGTCTGGGTCGTCTTAGTAGTCATCGGCAAGAACCTCGTCCGAAAATGCCGGTCATCTGTGATCGTTAGCACGTCTACCTGCCCAGCAGAGGCAGAGAGCAGGGCGGATAGATAGCTTACCTATGCTGTGCTCAACCAGAACATCGCCGGACCTCCGCTCGAAGATCGCGTCGACGGCCGACAGAAAATCGGGGCGCTGGCCCACAGGCAGCTCCGGGTGCAGACGATTGAAAACCTCATCCACGTTTCCCCCTATACACCAGCCAGGCAAGGAGCCCAGGTTCGCACTCGCGTGCTCGATGAGGGCCCCCTCGAGCATGGTGATCTTGCGGTCCAGATCCACAGCGAAGATGGTGACGTGGGCGTGAGCGATGACGCTGAGGAGCTGCTGGCGCGTCCTCCTCGCGGCGAGTTTCGACTCGATGCTGTCGTGCACGTCGGTACACGTGCCAAACCATTTCTCGATCTTTCCGGTCTCCGGGCTCATGAGAGGCATAGCCCTGGCCAGCATCCACCGCCACTCGCCCTCCTTGGTTCGACAGCGGTACTCCGCGCTGTAGGGATCTCCGGTGCGCATGCAGTGCTCCCACTTCTTTGCGGTGTCGGCCCTGTCGTCCGGGTGCAGGGCCTGCGTCCACTTCCACGGCCCCAGAGAGTCCTCGAGGCTCATACCCGTGAACTCGGTCCATCGCGTGTTGAAGAAATCGAGGCTGCCCCAGGGATCGGTCGTCCAGACGAGCTGTGGAATGATATCGCAGATGGTCTTGAACCTCTCGGCATCCCTCTCCTTCAGCTGGTCAATCTCCTTGGCTATTTTGGTCACATCTCGGCACGTGATGATCCCCGCCAGAAACTCGCCCGTCTCCTCGTCACGGATCGCCTCAGCCAATATGTCCAGCACGAGCTTCTTGCCATCTGGGTCGATGACGCCACACCGCATGCCGGAAAAGGGCGTCTGCGTCCTCAGCAAAACGGCAATGGGATACTCTTCATGCTCGAGGACTCTACTGAAGTCCTCGGTGTACACGATCCAATTTGATAGTATATCCATGCCCTCAGTTGATTTATCGATCCGAGCGCCCTTGACCATCAACCTCCGGCAAGCTGCATTTGGATATGCTATCGTCCCGTCCTTCCACATCGCGATGATCGGGGTCTCCGTCGTGTCGAGGAGGGCTTCCTTGATGATGAGCGTTTTCTGGAGAAGGGATGGCGCACTTTGCACGGATTTGAATGGGGGCCCCATCGGCGGAAAGGGGGTTGAGGACAGGGTGACGGCGTTCGGGCTGATTCGTGACAACGGTGAGGTGGCCGAGTGGCTGGACGAGACCGAGGGAGGATTAGATGAGGAAGATATCACCTTCTTTTCGGTTGATTCTATAGCGCTCAGCTGTGTCACTGCCTTGGCTCTTGTGCTCACGTCTGCGCACGACTCGGTGTTGGTGAACGTGAGGGTAAAGTACGTCTGAGGACCAGCAATCTCCCACACGCTTATTATCATCTTGGCATAAGTCTGGCTCTCAGGGCTCAGGCTGTTTGCGCGCCGGGAGGACCGAAGCATCGACGGGCCGAGGTCGTTTCGCGACACAATGACCTCAACGACCGTCTGGTGTTGGGACTGGCTGAACTGCCTCCTGTCGTTGAAGCCATCCGTAGTGGGCGTCGCATCGCCGTGGCCAGGACGAATCTTGGGCTCCGCACCGCCGCTGCCCGTCTGAGCGTGGGACGACCTCATCTCCTCCGCAATCGTGTCGAAGAAGGGCTCCCAGGCAACCCATATCGGCTTTCCATCCTGGACCATGTCAATTCCCACCTGAGACAATGACTGCCCGTGGATCTGCTCCAGGACTTTTGATGCCTCGTCGGTACCGCCGCTCTCGTTGGACTCGGATAGCAGGCCCATTAGCTTCCCCATGGCCTCGTTCGCCAGCACGACGGTCTTCCAGCTGTCTAGTACCAATACAGGCACCGGCAGAAATTGCAAGGCCGAGAAAGCCAGCTGCGCAGGTGTGATGGAGGGCGTCTCGAGTCGGAACGGGCTGGTTGACAGGGCCCTGTCGCTAGCCGTGCTGTCGCGGGGGAGCGGCGCCCGCCGTGTGACCGGCTCGACGGAACATTGCTATGGCTGTCTGGCGGTGAAGCTGCTGCCCCCGTCAAGGTCGAGCTATCGTGTCCGGGATGGCCTGTGTCGTCACCACCGAAAGCTGTCTGCGGCGAGCCTGACGAGGGTCTCTGGAGCGGAGATAGACCTCGGTTGCTGTTCGTCATTGTGGTCGGACGTATGGCAGCGGAATCCGCCTTCGCGACAGAGCCAGAGCCAGACATGTCGCCGTGGAAGCTGGCATGGGCGTTCTCGAGAAGGCGCCCAGCCCCGTCAGAGATGCAGCGGCTTGTGGGACAGGGGGCGGCGGCCGTTCCTTTCGAAGGGAAGCAGCCTTCGTCGAGAATCTGCACAGGGAGCGTGGGGAACTCCTTTCCCGTGCTGACACCTCCACGGGTTGGGCAGCAGTGTTTTGAGACTGCGACTGTACGGGTTCATGTGTTGGCAGAGGAGGAGCAGCGGCACAGCTCGGGACGACGGTCTGGGCCCAGCCAAGAAAGCTTCTTGGCTGGTAGTAGGGTAGCCGGCGTAATAGTTTGGTTATGCCGATGACGGGCAGGGTAGGGTGGTAAACAACAGGGACAGGAGTGGGATCATAAGCTACGGATGGGTCGGCCCATATCCACAGGGTCCCCGAGGATGGTCTACCGAAAACGATGGCAAGAAGTGTCGTGGTGGGGGGTTGCGACCAGGTGACTGACTGACTTGGTACCACTCGGCGAGCAGAAAAAGAGAGAAAAAAAAAAAGAGTGGAGGAGGAGCAGTGACGCTACGCACACGGCATAGAGGAATGATGATGTGACGCTGCGGATTAAGTGGCTAACACAAGAAGAGAGCGAGCGGGACGATAGAAGAGACAAGCTGAGGACGGATCTGGAACTCCTACCCAGTCAGCCAGTCTGACCTGACTAGCAAGCAGCAAGCAGGCAGCAAGCAGCGTCAAATTGCCAACCTGACTCCGTGTCCTCGAGGAGGTCGACGGCGTGGGCCCTTTCCAGCCTCGCGAGCCTCACCTCAACACCAGCACCGTTGAGCTTGGGAGCTCTGGTGTATGTTGGCAGCGAGGAAGAAGTTGCGTCATGAACCGCCAACCAAGTGCCATTCTTTCTTCGTTCGAGGGCAAAGTTTGGTCTGGTGGAAAGCAGCTTGAGAAAAGTAGAGATCAAATAGAGTTTGGGCAGCATCCACCTACGACCAATGTCGCTTTACCCAGCACGGTAACACTATCCACGTCCGGCATGGCCGCTGCTCTGCAGTGCTGGTCGGAAGCAGAGATGTCCCTGCTGGGAGGGGATCTTTACGAAAATTTCAGCCTCTTCCCCCACGGTACCGATACATACCATGTACAAACCGAGTAATGTGATGTCTTCTCGGCCCTGTCTCCGCCCATACACGATGGTTGGGAGAGATTTCTCCCGCTCGCTGATGATGGCAGGCAGTTGTGTGGCCGTCGTAGCTGAGTTCCAGATCTGTCTCAAAAGCATCGTACGAGTAGGTCATAGTACAGGAGAGATAGTACGGGACTACGACTGTGAGGCGTGCGAGGTCCCTGGGGAGCGGGAGTGTTTCGTCCCACAAAGATCCTGCCGTGGTGGAGAGGACCGTCACATGTGCACGGCGAGACCATCTTGCTGCTACTATGTACACCATGTCAGGATGATGAGGGAGAGAGAGACACGCACCCATGCAAAAAGGTGGTCGTTCGATTCTGAGCCAGGCTCGTCCAGGCGGGGTTGCATCGACAAGTTACACAGCAGAAGGGCCCTGCACATGGGTAGTGTTCCATTTTCTCGTTATGGTGGGAGTGTCTGTCCTGCCTGGTGACGACATTGACGAGACCCTTCAATTGCGATCTGGTTGCCCTGCAGGACCCTACCCAACTCCTTCTCAGGCGTGGGTGGATGCCCCACCGGTTGGCCCCCCCCTTTCCGGCGGAGTCAAGAGCAGTGGGCGCCTGGGCAGACGCAGGTGCTAAGTCGTGCTGCTACGGGAAGGCAGGCACGACAGGAATCTTGCTGGTGCCAAGGGCTAGACCAAATCTCATCCCCAGGTCCCTGCAGAGGATGGGAAAAGGTCCCACCCGGTGGAATGTCATTGGGCACGTGTGCTGGGTACTGAGCCAGGTACCATGTACCATAGTATCCGCGACGGCCTAGAGATCGAGGATCTGCAGATTCCCATATCCAAATTTCAACGCCCTGCCAGGAGCACTGACGTCATGCTATTGTTTTCCTCTGCTTCTTCCTTTTTTTGCTGACATAGTAGTACGTTTTGCTTCGCTTCGGCTAACTTGGCCCTCGGGATGCCTAGTTTGTTAGAAACTACTACGCTGCATGCCAGATGCCTGGGTACAGGACAGGGCGAGTATCCCCAGGCCCCCTACGGGAACGTGCGATCCGAGACCGAAGAGGAGGATTACGATGGAGACCAAGCTTGGTCGCTCTCATTGCTCTCTCGAGGCTGGCGCCAGTGGCTATCATGCCAACACGCAGCTCCGGGTCCGCTGTGTCGTCGCGTGACCCTTTTCTTTGGCCTCAAAAGCAGGACCTGGAATGCCGCGGATGCCTCCACCTCGTCATGGTCCATCATCATGACCTTCACGCGCGCAGGCTCACCTCGAGCTCTCCTTGACGTTCCCACACTGACCACAGCTCCACCACTGCCGCTCCACGACGTTACCGCACCGTGAACACTCCCAGAAGGACGGCCCGCTCGGTGCAGGTGGTGGTGCCTGGCTCGCGCCGCTACTGCTGTTCCTGAACGAGACCATCCTTGAGTGCGCTGGGTCTGGATTTGTATGTGGCCGGGTTTTCCGACTTGTGGTCGCGGGGCTCGGGCGCGGCCGCTTTGCAGTTCTCTCTTTTGCCTCCTGCTCTGCCAGCTGCCTCGTCACGGACTCTGGCCGTGTGGTCCCGCATGCATCACAGCTGAGAAAGCTGGGCGGGTTGTGTAGGGTGCAGATCTCGCAGGTCCAACCACTCGCAGGGAGAGGGGCGGATGGTTCCGAACCAGGCTCGGGAGTCACGCTCGTCGGTGCTTCGGGGCCATCCGGCCGCGACCACTCCGGAACTGGTGGTGGTATACTCGAGCTTTCGCCGTTCCTCGGCGTGGAGGTGAAGGCGCCTCCGCCGTTGCCGGCAGGGAAATCTGGACTAGGTAGTATGTAGTCCTTGCCACGGATTCGTTTCTCGTCTTCCTGGACCAGCTCCCACAGGGCTTGTGCGATTGCCGCCTCATTAGCAGCGTCCTCCTCCGCCTGCGTTCTAAACCCGTTCTTTGTCGCCGTCTCGGCGATGTTGCGTATCTCCTGGTCAGTATAGTTGGTGCTCGCGCAGCCACGATCCATCCTGTTTCTCCTCTCCACGGCATTCGTAATCACCTGACGTATGTCCTGCCCTCGATGGATCGGTGCACCACCGAGCCTCTGGCCAGATCCTCGGGACCGTTCGGCCTGCCGCGCCCGATCCTCGGCCGCAGCACGAGCGAGACGTCGGGCTTCCCGCGGCGGGACCCTGGTGCTGCCCCCGAGCTTGTGCCCTTGGCTGAGGAAGCCCTCGCCCGTGTAGCCCTTCATGGCTAGGCCCTCGTGCTCGTCACGGAGCTGGTCCCATAGCGCGTGGAATTTGGCGTCGTGGGGCCCGTGGACGATATGTGCCAGCTCGTGAAGCATCGTGTCTGTGACCTGTTCGATGGGCAGGAACTGAGTACGGTCACCGGGGTACCGCAGTCGTAGCATGATCTTCTGACCTCTGTTTACGTTCAGGCCTGGAAGGACGCACGCATTAGCATGATCCGGGCCCTTCATCTTCTCTTTAGAGCTGTAGGCCATCAAGGATACCTAATAGATTTTGCTGCGAGGGGTAGAACTCGCAGAGCTCTGACACCTTCCAGCCCCTGGCCCTCATGATTGGCTTCACGAGGGAAGCAATTTTCCTCAGGCTGTGGAGGGCCTCGTCAGCGCGGGGCAGCTCTCTGAGGTGCCTGTAGGACAGGACTTGGGCATCATGCTCTCGTTGCTGAGCCATGGTGAAGCTGCCAGCACGACAACAGTGCGTGCCACGTGGCACTGGAATGGTGTAGTGTAGATTGCGCGATGCTGCGCAAGACGTATCACAAAGGAGAGCTCGGATGAGGTCGTTGCTTTATGCACGGCTGAAAGAGACGGGAAGATCACAGCACTGGAAACGGTCAAGTCCGACAAAAGGTAAATGAGTGAGCGTTCAGAGATCGTCAGCAGGATTCCAGAACCACACCGAAGGTCAACCAACAAGTCAGCAGCAATGATGACAATACCACGGGGTGGCGTGCTGCACTTGGTCGAGAAGCTTCCTCTGCTTGGTTTGGAAGGCCAAGTCACGTCGTCACGAGCCACTCTGGGCAGAAGACGCGTATAGTGGTTCCTGCCTGTTGTCGGAGCCCTGGCATAGGCGGTGGAGGTGGCTGGCTTAGGCGGGTTAGGCCCCCACAACCCCGCTGCGCAGCGGCACGGGTGGAACCCCAGAAAGTGAGCGCCTATTTTGACCTTGACAAGAAGGACAAGCCAGGAGGTGCGAGCTTCGCCTCGGCCATTCCCAAAGTTTAGCAAGTAAGCCCGAGTCTATTCGATCTGAGTCTCAGGACGAGATCGTACTCAATTCCTATTCTCTGCTGGGTCGTTTCCAGCCGCTGCTCTTGAGGTGCCATCATGATTTCCACACTCGCGTCTTCGAGTTTAATTCAGCATCGTGAACCTCGCGAAGCTTGCTCTCCATAGCATAAGGGCTCTTTCCCTTCTTGATTGCACACAGTCATCCTCAAGGCATCTGGTCAGACGTATGTATAACGGGGCCACCACGAATTTTTATGCCCGAAGTCCGCCAACTCAAATTCTCATGTATAGTGGCAATACTTCAAGACATGACGCCTGCCATGAGCTTCAGTTTCACAAGGTCACATGACAGACGCAGGTAAATGATACATCTTGGTCATAACGAGAGTGAGTCGTGCAGTGAGTAGTGACTGGCCGGAATGAGAAAAGTCCGTTATCGATCAAGATTTGATGCGTACGCCGCTTCAGATCATGCGAGGTCGATCCTCTCCCGTCTACAACCCAACTTGAGGCTGCCAATGTCAGGGGGGCTATGGTCCTTTGTAATGCACACTACCTCCACCCAAGCTAGTAAGTTAGATTGAGTTTCTTTTAGTGGACCGTAAACGGCTTGAAGACACTGAAAAGGAAGAAGAAAAGTATTATTCTTTCTGAAGCCCTGCAGGCCACCCACATGAGGTAGCAGTGAGGCTTTACTAAGTCTGGAACATGCATGGCGTTTTAAATATATAGTACTGAAAGTACGCATCCCAGCCCGGGAATACCTACACTGGTCTCATCGCGGCGGCTAATGAGAGAAGACAGTCAGCCTCAGCAGCTCCAAGTTTTTCGGCGCATGATCCCAATTTACGACCTTCGTCCGAGGTCAGGTCCCGTCTGAACATCCAGCCGAACATCGCAAGTGTGCGGCTGTCAAAAAGCTGATAGGACTCCTCATCTCGAGACTGAGGCAGTGACAGACGCCCATCGCATAAGCTTCTTTTTAAGCTTGGCCCCGCCTCAGTAGACTTCAGATAGCAGCAATTGCGCTAGGCCGGAGGCAGGTTGAAGTCCAGCGATTGTAATTCTCATGGACTGTCAGTTTGACAATATCGCACAGAAATCCAAGTGGTGTGTGTGTGTGTGTGTGTATCGTGAGCTTGTGAACTGCTGCTTGGCTATTCCGCGGTTGTTTACCTTGGGGCCGCACATCTTGCCCAAGGCCTCCCAGCTGGACATCTTGCATGATCTGCCTACACACCGTCTCGCGCGTGTACGGTTGAGGCTCCTGAAGCAGCCAAGATTATACTCGTCCCCATAATTCTCGCTTGGCCTCTAGGCCTTGGCCTCATTGGCGTCTCACCAGGCCCTCGGAGGCGACCCTGGTGATCGCCATTCTCAAACGCCCTCTCAGTATCCCTTCTTGGAGAGCTGCTAGCTCCACCATTCATTCTACCCAGGTCACTGGGTTATGAGATAGCTAACTTCATTGGTGGTTTTTTTTTTAAAAAAAATCTACAAAAGAAATAAATATAGTGTAATGTTAGGAATTGTTTGGTATACGCGCCGGGTTGTCATCTTGGGGGATCACCGGGGGAGGGGGGGGAGAAGGTCAGTACGGCAACGATGAAGCATGGTACAATGGCAAAGGGAGAATAGCTCCGATTTTTCCCTGTTTTCCGAGTGCATGATGATGTACGATGGTCATACATGATCCTGCCGTGACAAGCGGACGATCATCTGCTAGAAATCTTCTCATGGTGCTCTTGTCCTCCCGCTGTCAAGCGCTCGCTCGCCTTCCACCTCCAAGCGCTGTGAGCAGGTCACTCTGGTTTACTTCGATGGTATAGGCTTGTTCGCCAGGGTGCTCTTGATTTTCTTTTTCTTCTTTCTTTTTCTTCCTTCTCCTGTGATCTGGTATCACACTCGGACGGGCGCGACTGCTACACCATGAAATTCGTCGCCATTACCGCCCTGGGGGCGTCCCTCGCTGGTGCCGCGCCCGTGTCGAGTGCGCTGGAAAGCCTCCTGGCGCTGACGACGGAGCAGGTCGAGAAGTTCGAGGTTCTGACCCTCGGTGGCATGACCCTCCGCGCGGAACAGGTCCATAATCAAGGTTTTATGACATCTGGTCGTGGCCCAAGAGCGTACCTCCAGTCCCTGCGGAAATATACCCAGTTTGGTGCCACCATAGACCCGACCCTGCTCTGCATCGTTGATGAGATCCTCCAGGAACTGGGTCTGAGCAGCACAAACGTTCCCGACAGCTGCACGGGTACGACTGGAAGTAGCAGCACCTCTTCGGGTGGAAGTGGTGGTGGACAGAGTGGTAAGGGCTCTCTATCGTCTGGGTTCTGTAGCTGAGGACATCGGGTGTTGACGGGTTACCAAACAGCATCGAACAGCACCGCAACCCCTTCCAGCTCAACCAAAGGTAAGCAAGCAGGCACTCTCTGGAAAAGCCGCATCTTCTGACCTCAGCACAGGCTCGGCGTCTGCCATACCGGAGGCCAACGACGTGGAGTACCTCACACCCGTGCAGATCGGCACGCCGCCACAGACGGTGATGCTCGACTTCGACACGGGCTCCTCGGACCTGTGGGTGTTCACCACGCAGACGCCCAAGGAGCAGTCTCAGGGCCACCAGCTATACGACCCGGACTCCAGCTCGACGGCGTCCGAGGTTGCCAACGCTGAGTTCCAGATCCAGTACGGCGACGGGAGCGGCGCCTCGGGCACCGTCTTCCGGGACGTCGTCACTGTCGGCGGCGTGAGCGTGCAGGACCAAGCTGTCGAGGGCGCCACGATGGTGACTGGTTCTTTTACTGAGGACCAGGCGACATCTGGGCTGCTGGGACTCGCCATGGACAGCATCAACCAGGTGACCAGCGGCGGCACGACGCCCGACCCGCAAAAGACCTTCTTCTCCAACGCCATGGAGAACCTGGCCATGCCGCTGTTCACTGCCAACCTGAAGCACGGCACCGGTAAGCAGCAGCCCCCATGCCCGCGGCGTGCGAACGAGACAGGTGGTGACACGAGCTCGAGACATACCTACTGACGTGCACGCCCTGTACCCCACAGCTGGCAATTACAACTTTGGCTTCGTCGACGAGTCTGAATTCACGGGCAGTGTCAACTTCGTCGCTGTCAACAGCAGCCAGGGTTTCTGGCAGTTCGCGGCCAGCGGGTTTGCGGTCGGGGAAGGCGAGGCGACAGCGCTTCCGCACCAGGCCATCGCGGACACGGGCACGACGCTCATGCTGATGCCTGACGAGGCGGTCGAGGCGTACTACCAGCAGATCCCCTCGGCGCAGAACAGTCAGCAGCAAGGAGGGGTCGTGTTCAACTGTAACGACACCGTCCCTTCGTTCACGGCCGTCATCAGCGGGTATCAGGCCGTCGTCCCTGGCGACATCATCAAGTTCGCGCCTGTGACTGGCGACTCAACCGAGACCTCGGAGCTGTGCTTTGGGGGCATCCAGAGCAACAGCGGGCTGGGCTTCGCCATCTATGGCGACATCTTCCTCAAGGCGCAGTTCACTGTGTTTGACGGCGGGAACATGCGCATTGGCTTTGCCGCCAAGTCGGATGGAAATTTCTAGACCTAGATGGCCATAGAATCGGATATGCAGTAGAAAGGGACATGAGTGATGACGCATTGACAGCATTGGGCATGGGGAGAGGTTGCAGAGCACCACCGCCATTGTTTGATACGTACTGAGTACCTATATTCGAGTGCCTTGGATATCTAGCAGGAGCAATCTGGTATTTGCATAGATCTCCCGGGTTACCTACTTTGCTGCCGACTACCAACTGTGCGCCTTTTTCTGATGTCGACTCAAGTGACCGTGATCGATGCACTTGACTCTTGGTCGTGTAAACAGGAGATGGAGGAGGTATGCCAAGGACTGTGTAACTTTGAGATATTGTATAGCCATTCTAAGGGAGAAAAAACAAGAAGGCAGACAGACGTAGATACATCATATTCGTGTATAAAATGAATCTTTCTAGGGTCAATGCTGTCGAGCTGCCAAAGTCTCTTTGCACGTACGGAGCAAGGCGAGAGGAGAAAGGTACGTCTCTAATTGGGCCTGGCGTGTTGCTTGGCCAACAAGTCGTAGGCCCCACAATGAAGCGGGGGCACGGACCAGCCATACTAGTAAATAACACGCGCGACGTTCAGGGCCCTTCCTCCCCCAGCCGACCCACCCAATGACAACAAATACACAAGCGCAACAAGCTCGCAGCTTCATTCCGCGGCGCATCGCAGTTCACACCCCCAATTTTTAAAGGCGATGCATATGAACTCTTCTTTCTAGCCTTATTACTAACCTCTTTTTTCTTTTCTTTTCTTCCCCCTTTCTCATACCACCATACAGCCAAATATCCCATCCACACGACAAGCCATCCATTGCGACAAATTCACGACCAACATGGAGCCCCCAGCCTCACCGCCCAAGCGCATCACTCGAGCTAGGGCCGCGAGGACGGCAACATCGAGCACAACTTCTTCTGCAGCCAAGGCAGCAAAGCCTGCCAAGACTACAGCCACCGCAGCAAGCAAGGCAAAGGCGACCCGTGCCACTGCGGCCACCAGCGCCCCCTCTGCTCCATCAGAAGGTGCCTCCTCGGCAGCCAGGCGATCGACCAAGCGTAAGACGCGCGACGACGACCATGAAGATGAGAGCGAGGTCGAGATAGCCGCCAAGCGCCCACCACCCGCCTCGCGGGCCACTGCGACTGCCACTCGAGGGCCCCGGGCGGCCCAAGAAGATTGTTGACCCAGAGCCCGAGCCAGCTCCTCGAGCGAAGCGCGGCCGGCCCGCCAAGAAGCCCGCCACGGAGCCCGTGAAGGAGGAAGCGCCCCCGCCAGGGCCACACGGGCACGAGCGAAGAAGCCACCAGCTGAGGAGGAGGCCGACGAGGACGCAGACGACCTCGCGCCTGAACCCACCATCAAGAAGCGCGGTCGCCAGGCAGGTACTGCTACCAGTGCGAGTGCGCTTACCTCCAAACCTGTCAAGAAGACAGTGACATTTGCGGAGCCTGACAAGGAGAATGTGATTCCCGCTACAGGGGCGAGGAAGGCCGCCACCGCTCCCGCCGCCGCTGCCGCCGCCGCCAGCAAGCTCGTAGAGGCACCAGCAGCCACGGGCATGCGCGCGAAGCCTGCTCGCAAGCCTGCCGGCACCGGCCGCACGACGAGGACCACCGCCACCACGACGAGAAAGAAGAGCACCAAGGAGAGCACCGACGAGAAGAAGGCACCGATGCCTCTGAGCCCTAAGAAGATCTCCCAGCTATCGGTGAATCGGGATCGCGATGTCGATTCCGAGGATGAGCTTGCTATGGACAGGACCCCTGCGAGACCTTTCCGCCAGACCCCTGTGAGGCCTCAGCTTGGCACTAAGCCTGCATCCAAGGCTCATAAGGACGACACAGCTGATGAGGAGGATAAGGAGGAGGAAGAAGAGGAGGAGGAGGGTGCGGATCTTGCTCTGCCGCCTGCGGAATCTACTTTCTTGCTCGGAAGCCCATCCCGGCGACCACCGCAATCTCCCCTTCAAGAACTCGATGAAGTCTCCTGCCAAGCGGATCGAAGGACTACAGCTGGGCCTTCCTGCGGCAGCGGAAGCCCTGCAGTCCGGCGCCACTCCGTTCAAGGCATCTCTGCTGCAGTCACCAGCAAAGCGGCCACCCATGCCCTTGAAGACTGGCGACTCGAACCCGTTCAGCTCGCGGGAACTCGCTGTTTCCTCCCCATTCAAGCAATCCCTCCTCCAGTCGCCAGCAAAGCGCCCATTCTCACCTGTCAAGCCACGCAAGGAGCCGGAGGCGGTCACTGAGGAGCGCTCTCCCGCCCCGACCCCCGTCCTGCTCTGCTCTCCTCCCACAGTCGAAGAGGGTGAAGAAGTTGAGCAGCTTCAGGATGCCGAGACTGCTGAGACAATGGAGGCCAAGCTCAAGGAAGCAGATTCTCCCGCAAAGCCAGACTTCAACGGGCGAATGTCAACAGTGTTGCCGCGTGAAGTTGATCCCGCGCTCAACCGATCCTCAACACCTGTAGACGAGCCTACCGAGGAGGATGACTGTGAGACTGTTGTCCTCGAACAGGAACAGGAGCGAAATGAGGTAGAGATCATGGAGGACTCGGGGGAGCCTATGGTCGTTGACCAACCTGAACTTCAGGTTGAGAACATCGAACCTTGCGACATCAGCACTACACCACCCGACTCGCCCCCGCGAGCGACGCTGGACATGTTTGGGCTTCGGCAAAAGGACATGATTCCTTTCGACACGACTTACTCAGAGTCGGATGATGAGCACACTCGAGTGACGACGCCCAACGCCGCCTCGCCCATGAAGGAGATGAGAGGCAGCGCCATGAGGCCTCGCACCTCTGGCTTCGGCTTCACGCCGCTGGCCCGTCGTTTCGACGAGTGGCAAGCTCGCAGCCCTCACAAGCCAAAGGCACCAACGGCCGAGAAGCCTGAGTCCGCGCCGGAGAGCGCGACGCAAACGCAATTTTTCGAGGATCAGATGTGCATCCTCCCCGGCGAGGAAGCGAAAGAGCCTACTGATGACACCGAACCTCTTCCTGCCGTTCCCGAGATTAAGGATCCCGTGCTGGAGGACATCTCTATCACAGAGGAGGACCTGGACCTCGCTGCTGAGGCGAACGAGATGTCAATGATGTCTCCTGAGCACGTTGAGTCGATGCTGAACCTCTATGGCAACGACGACTCCATCTCGGAGGCTAGCCAGGAGTACGGTGATGAAAATGCTGTTCCAGCTCAGGCGGTCAATGGCATCCTGGTTCCACCCGTCACCCCTCAGAGGCCCGTCAGACGCGAGTTCCACACCGTGTCCAAGGTACCGCTGAAGCCCGCGGACGAGTCCACCCCGGTGGTTCAGCCGTCGCTGAAGAAGCGGAGGCACAGCATCTCCCGCCTCCCCGTGCCTCGGCCTACGCATAACCTTTCTAGGAGCGCGACTGTCATCTCCTACTCGCCCACTAAGAGCGGGGACGTGGATGCTGCCCTGGAAGAGGCTGTGGAGGAAGAGAGCCTCCTTGAGCGATCAGGATCCTTGCCGCCTCCCGAGACTCCATCCAAGCCCCAGGCTTGGTCACAGCCAGAGACGCCTGCACGGACTCCCCGTCCCGATGTCCACCCAGCTCTGCTCCGCGGAGCAGTGGTCTTCGTCGACGTTCATACCATGGACGGTGCTGATGCCAGCGCCATCTTCATCGAGCTCCTCACGCAGATGGGCGCCCGATGCGTGACGAGCTGGCACTGGGACCCCAAGGACAGGGATGCACCTTTCAAGGTTGGCATTACGCATGTGGTGTACAAGGACGGCGGCAAGGCTACGATGGACAAGGTCCGTGAGACTGATGGGCTCGTGCAGTGTGTCGGTGTGGGCTGGGTCTTGGAGTAAGTCGCTTTGTTGGATCAAGCTTTCTTCTTTTTCACATTTCATGCTAACCGGTTCTGCCAGCTGCGAACGAGCAAACGAGTGGCTTGATGAAGCTCCTTACTACATCGACACCTCCCTCATCCCCCGCAGCGCCGCCCGGCGCAGGACTCTCCTAGATCCCAATGCACTCGGCGACGAGAGCACACCGGTGCCTGAGTCGACCGCCCGCGGCGCGACACGGGAATGCAGAACCGCACCCACGACGCCTGCACCTGCGAACCGTCGTGATAGCAGTCTCTGGATGCACTCGCCGGATGACTTTGAGAGCTCCGGTGACCTTGACCTGAACGACCTCGACTTCGAGATCCCGGCGGGCCACGAGGGCTGGTACAACACTGCACCCCTGACGCCCGTGCCCAAGACGCCAGCTCCAGATGCCATCCACCGGTTCGCGATGGAGATCGAGCCAGACACCCCGATGGCAGATGATGATGAAGAGAACATTGGCGTCGAGGAGATGCTGTCCCGAGAACAGCTGATGCAGCGCACGTGCCCACCCAAGGCCCAACACATGTATGAGGACATGGGGGCTGGGATTCTTGGTCTGCAGAGGGACGAGAGTGTAGCGAGAAGGCTGATGGATGCGCGCCGGAAGAGTCTGGCGTTCGCACCAAAGATCTCGAGCCCGTTGGCCAGGAGCTGGAAGGAGTGGAACTGAGACACCACTGGGATTTTCTGGCTCGATGAGAGCGGCAGTCGTGATTCGTTCGCAATTTTGTACGGCGTTTCTGAGAAGGCGCTTGAGCGGTATGATTTAGAGGCGAGAACATTCATTATCCGATCACGCTCTTTTTTTTTTTATACTCTTGCGACAATTGAGAGAATGTATGTTCAACATGCCTCTCTGGTCATAGCTCACCCAGACCTGACAAATTTGTCAATCAATACTGAGATTTCAAGATTATACCATCGCACCTGGGGAGATATTATCGTTCAGACCTGATCTAGACTGGGCAGAGCCTGTATTGCCCAAGAAGAAGTCATGGCAAATTCCAGCATATACTACGATTGGTCAATGTCGTGAGGCTGTTTCTACCATGCAAGTGACGTCCCCAGACCTGACGAGTATGCACGGGTGGGTCCGGGGGTATAAGCCCAACAGACAGGGTGACGCGCGTTTCGATCCCTGGCCGTTCTTTATCTTTGACACCCTCTTGCTGCACGGTGACCTGGACATGATGATAAGGACCTCGAAATCGCCACCCTCGTGTGTCCAAGACCTGGCCATTACAAGCTCCCATCAGTATTGTTCCATGTCGCATCAACAGACTGCTTCTTTGTGTGTTCTCTAGAGAGAGCAAGCAGACCGTTATGACTTTCTCAAGGTGACTGGACCAAAAAAAAAAGGCACGATGTTGTCGACACTGTCTCTTCCTCTTCCCCTCGTCGCATCCTTGCTTCTCACCGCTGCTCCAGCCGTAGCAGCCCTCCCAGATCCATCGTCTCAGAAGCCACTGGACAGCAGCATCCTCGAAGATGACCACGCGCCACAGCGGACCCTGAACTTCACCTCTCCGCTCCCACACCTCTTCGCCTCGATCCCCAGCCTCCTGCACCAATGGAGCAACACCATCTTCCCCAACGGCCACACCCTCGCGGCGGTCGAGATCCCAGCCTACACCCTCCTCTACCACGGCCTCATCTCCCCCGAGGACAGCACACCCGAGCCTCCCAGCCCGGAGTGGCTCGCCTTCGACCTCGAGATGAGCTACGGCATCATGGGCTCGAGCCGCGACTCCTTCCTGCTCACCTACCAGACCGCCCAGCCCGTGCGCGCGCTGTACTTTGACGGCGAGAGCGCCACGCTCATGGGGCTGGGCCAGATGGACACCCAGATGCTGCAGGTGTTTGGGAACGTCTCCGGGCCTGCAGGCGAGGGCGGCGGGCGGGGAGGTATGATGGGGCTGGGGCCGGAGTACCTGCGGGCGCATGGGCTGTGCGACTGGCTCGAGGAGGCCGGGCTGAGGGGGCCTGGGTGGGGGCTCGAGGGCATCGTGCGGATGAACGCTGGGTTCGAGATGATCTGGTGTGACTTTCTCAGCCCGAGCCTGAGGCTGGTCTCGAGGATGAATGTCACGGCGCCGCTGTTACCGGAGGCGGAGGCGAAGGAAAAGGAGGAGGAGGAGGATGGCGGCAGCGGGGTGGTGGAAGAACTGCTTGCCGCCAGGAGAAGAGGAGACGACGCCGGGACCCAGGAGGAGGCGTCCACCTCATACTACCCGCTCCCACCACAGCCGACCAAGACAGACCGCAACGCCGAGCCCTCCCACGGCGCACCCCCGCCAAACATGCGCTGGGACTCGGGCCGCGAGCCCTTCATCAGGATCCAGGGCTGGGGCTGGTTCGACAGCGCCACCTGGCACTACGGGTCCACGCGCAACGGGCCCGGGCAGGGCGAGGTCAAGGCCAGGCCGCTGAGCTGCGGGCTCCTGAGCTACTACTCGCCGCAGTTCGCCAGCCTGACCCGCATGCGCGCGCTGGACGAGCAGGCCCGCCTGAACCTGACGAGCGAGGGCCTGTGGGCGGGGCCTGGCGAGGGCGGGAACAGGACCGAGGCCATCAGACAGCTCGCCCGGCGGCGGCGGTTCCACCACCTGGGCAACGTGACGTCCGAGGAGGCCCTGCTGATGAGGACGAACTCGGAGAGGGCGCTGCGGGCCCTGCTCGGCCCCGACACGGGTGATGACTGCTCTGGCGCGGACTGGGTGCTCATGACGTCCGAGATCGTGCAGCGCGTCACGAACCAGCTGACCATGATGGACACCAGGCTCGCCCCGCCCCCGGGCACAGGCGACACGGGAGACGACGAGACGGCCGCGTACTACAGGTGGCTGTTTGACCTGCGGGCACAGAGCCACATGTTCATGGTGCCGTATATGGAGTACCCGCAGGAGATCAACCGCGACACGTGGCAGACGGACTCGGGCCTCTACAGGGAGACCCTGGCGCGGTGCCGATGGCGGTATACCAGGCTCCTGGTGCCGGAGGAGCTACACCGCTCGCTGTCCCCCGAGGAGGCAGACATCCGGACGGCGGTGGAAGAAGTCTACGGCACGGTCTGTGCAGTGCTGGTCACGATGGGCTTCGGCATCGAGCTCGCCTGGCTCGACATGCTGGCGGACAGGCGTGCCGCGAGCACAACGCTGGGGGCCAAGGCGGCCGCGTGGCGCGAAGACATAGCCGAGCTCACCGCCTGGCTGGGCTGGGAGGGCCAATACTACGGCTGTAAGGAGCAGTGCGCGTGGGACGAGCGGTGTTATATCCCCATGTGGCCCATGCTGCACAGGGGGAGGAGGCATGGGTGGTGGCCCTCCTGGCGGGGGTCATGGAGGCGGCCCTGGAGGTCCTGGGAGAGGTAGACACCCGGGAGGAGGCGGCCGGGGACCTGCATCTGCACTAGACGAGGACGACTCCGCCCGTGGCCCGCCGCCTGGTCATGATGGTCCTGGACGTGGAGGCCCAGGCTTCAAGATGCCGCCTCGAGGGCCGGCGTGGATGGGCGATGACACGGATCTCTGGGAGCCAAGGTGTGTAAATATCACCTGGATCATGGGAGAAGGTTGACTGGGAATTGCTTCGAAGAAAAGGAATGGGAAAGAAGAAGAAAATAAAAAGACTATATTGTAGACTACGCAAGAGTCAGTACTCTTGTTATAGAATGGCACGAGCGAACATTGAGCCACGGATTAGATACGGCACATACTTCTGTTCTGTAGAGCATTGTATCCATCCCCTCGCTCGTCTGAATTTTCTTGTCTGCCTGGTATGGTGTATACGACCTTCTTTAACCCCAAACTCGGATGCGACTTGCTTGCATTTTGAGTATGAGCCATCCCCAGCTCCCTCTGCCGTATCAGCTGACGGCAACATACGCCCTCATCGCCTTGACAGCATCGCCGTCGTGCTGCTTGAGCAGCTCGGTGGCCTTGGGCTTCGTCAGATCGAGCTCGTCAACCTGTGCGCGGAGGACCTCGTCAGTCTTTCTGTCCCCTCCTCTCCGGAACAGATCCCAGGGCCGGATGATGCCACCCACCAGCAGCGTGACGTCCGCGGCGTCCACCTTGACCTTCTTGAGGTCCTTCTTCTCCTCGGCCTTGGCGACGCTCAGCTTGTTCACGGCCTCGCTCAGGCCCTTCTGGTCGACCGATGCAGAGCCGGTCGCGGCGTCGTCGCCCCGCGCGTCAAGCTGGGACAGCGCCGCGGCGGCCTTCCTGTCCTCTGCCGACTTGGCCTTGTCGTCCTGCAGTTCGTCGTCGACATCGCCGGTCGTGGCGCCTTCGACCACGCCTGGGGGCTGCTTCTCTTCTGCCATTGTCGTCTGCGTTGTGGGGGGAAGAGAAGGGTGTGGATGCAGGGAGAGGGAAAGAGAAGGAGGAGGGGGAGGGGTTGTCAGGTCGCCGACGCCAGTTCGCAGACAAGACTTGGACTGGGGAAGACAGCCGAATATTCAATCCCAGGGTTACGATAAGGGTTATTATCCGCTCTTTTTTCGACCACCCAAAATGGTCTCGAATGCGACCAAGATGTGTCACCACGATGCCACACCAAACTTTCCTCACGTCTCAATTAATCTGGTCTCTGCACAAATCTGCTTGCATCTCTATTGTGCACACTACGCTCTCTGTCAATTGCACTCGGAAGTACTGTGAGTCTCAGCCGTATTTCAACGCAGCACATACAAGACATAAAAACAGCTGACTCGAACCGACGCAGTCACTCGCTGTCTCACTCATTCACGCTTCTAAGCCCTGCTCTGCTGCTTGTCCGCGGCCTCAACTCCTATAGTGAGGAACGGGGCCCCTCACCTACCGCCACATACCCACACGATGGCCTCAGCCAGTGGCCCCTGGACGCCCGACTCGTGGCGCTCCAAGCCCATCAAGCAGGTGCCCGACCTCGATCCCGCCGCCGTGGCCCTCGCCGCCGCCGAGCTAAGCAACCTCCCGCCGCTCGTGACGCCCAAGGAGATCCTCAAGCTCAAGTCGGAGCTCCGCGCCGTGGCCCGCGGCGAGGCCTTCCTCCTGCAGGGCGGCGACTGCGCGGAGCTGTTCGAGTACTGCAACCAGGCCGCCATCGAGAGCAAGATCAAGCTCCTGCTGCAGATGTCGCTCGTGCTGATCCTGGGCTGCGACAAGCGCGTCGTCCGCATCGGCCGCATGGCTGGCCAGTACGCCAAGCCCCGCTCCAGCGACACCGAGACCCTCGCCGACGGGCGCGTCGTGCCCAGCTTCCGCGGCGACATCCTGAACTCGTACGACGTCGACCAGAGGGCTCTCGACCCGGCCAGGCTCGTCAAGGCGTACCACTATTCCGCCGCGACGCTCAACTACAGCCGTGCCGCGGCGTCGAGCGGCATCGCCGACCTGAACCGGCCCATGGACTGGGACCTGGGCCACGTCCAGGACCCGGGCCTCAAGGACAAGTACAGCGGCATCGTGAACGCGCTCCAGACGAGCATGCGCTTCATGAACACCATCGGCGCCCTGGGCAGCGACAGCGCCTCCACCTCGACGGTCGACCTCTTCACCAGCCACGAGGGCCTGGTGCTCGAGTACGAACAGCCGCTGACCCGCCCCTTCTCGCCCGCCGCCATCTACGGCGGGGCGAGGACGCAGCAGGGCGCCTCCTCCGCCGCGCTGCTCGGCGGCGGCCAGGACCAGGACGAGAACGAGACCCAGCACTACGACACGTCGGCGCACTTCCTCTGGATCGGCGACCGCACGCGGCAGATCGGCGGCGCCCACGTCGAGTTCTTCCGGGGCATCGCCAACCCGATCGGCGTCAAGGTCGGCCCGTCCACGCCGACGTCCGACCTGCTCGAGCTGCTGCGCACCCTCAACCCGGCCCGCGAGGTCGGCAAGATCACCCTCATCACGCGGTACGGCGCCGCCAAGGTCAAGGACCTGCTGCCCGCGCACATCCGCGCCGTCGAGGACAGCGAGTACGCCCGCACCGTCGTCTGGCAGTGCGACCCCATGCACGGCAACACGCGGTCCACGGCCACCGGCGTCAAGACGCGCCGCTTCGGCGACATCTTTGCCGAGCTGCAGGAGACCCTGCGCATCCACAAGGAGCAGCGGAGCTACCTGGGCGGCGTGCACCTGGAGCTGACGGGCGATGCCGTCACCGAGTGCCTCGGCGGCAGCGAGGAGCTGGGCGAGGACGACCTAGCCGTGCGCTACACGAGCTTATGTGACCCGCGCCTAAACGAGAAGCAGGCTCTGGAGCTGGCGTTTGAGATTACGCATCATTACCGGAACGAGGCAGACCACTGAGTGAGCGTCGGGCGGGGCTGTCAGGCATTGTATATATACAGGAACACCATTTCAGGTATAAAACTTTCAGGGCAAGGGAAGGCATGGCGTTGGGCTAGCGGGGTTTTCTTCTGCATTGGCCCGTTGGAAGGATCAGAGACGACTCCCTCCGGGGGGTGGAGGGAGGGAATAATAAGATAAAAATAAAAGTTCATGGTTGCTGCTATCTAGAGTATCATCATCAATCTTCATGAAGGCTTGCTTAGCTCTGCGTGCGGGATCAAATTCTATGTTCTCCTCATAAAAGTCCAATCACTGGACCAAATCAGCTCGCTCACTGCCCTGCCTGATATCACAACCTCCCGAGACTCCGTCCCAGGCCTCCAGCGCCCTGCTGAAACCTTCATAGGGCAGTGATCGTCTGCGCGCCCTCGAACGCATCACCAGGCTCCAGCGTCTGGAAGCCCTTGACACTGCCGGCCTCGACACAGATCATCTGCTTGAAGCCGTCCTTGGGCGCGAAGTCGCCCATGCCAGCGGCCTTCTCCGTCCAAGGGTTCCACACCACGACGTCGGTCAGGTTGTCCCGGACGACGGAGAAGACCTTGCTTCCGCCCTCGGTCACGACGACTGGCTCGCCGGGGCCCTGGGCGGGAGTGTACACGCGGTCGGTCTCGCCTGTGATGGTGACGCTGGAGGATTGGGTCTTGGTGGAGGCGCCGTCGACCTTGTCAATGTATTGCGATGCGTCGAGGCCGTCTACTGCGACCTGGTTGATGTCCTGCACCGTCATACAATTAGCGATCCTCTCTTCTTCCATGAGTCCGAACGTGAGGGAAAGAAAAAGGGAGAGCGAGCAGCATACCTTGACCCTCAGGTACGTGTGCAGCAGCACCTCGAACTCAAAGGCCTTGTCGGCCTTGTTCGTGATGACTATAGAGGTGACCAGGGCACTCCGCTCGAGGGTGACGCTGTAGATGAGGTCGAAGTCGTACGGCCAGAGGGCCCGGGTCTTGTCGTCCAGCGAGGACGAGCTCAGGCCGAAGTCGAGCTTGACGTTGGTGTCGGCAGCGCTGCCGTCAGACTGCTTGGACTCGGTGGTGGACTTGCCGAGAAACTCCCACCGCGAGGTGCGCGCGAAGCCGTGCTGGGGGAGCTTGGATGTTGCTGCGTGGTCGGGTGCGGTGCCAAAGACCTGTGGCGGTACACAACCCACCCGTCAGAACAAGCAGGAACAAGACTCCGAGGCCGTCTCCTCACGAGACTCCCTCCTCTCAGGACTCGGCTCGGGAGGCAGGAAAGGGGTAGATCAGATCAGTCTTACGGGAAACACCAAGGGGATACCACCGCGGACGGCCTTGCTGCCGTCCAGCACGGCCTTCTCGCTCAGCCAGAGCTTCTCGCCGCCGCTCGCGTCCTTCCAGCTGATGACGGTGGCGCCGTGCAGCAGCACCTCAACGCTCTCGCCGGTGGGCAGCTTAGCGGACACTCGACCGGTGTCGTTGTCGATGCTGACCGAGGCCTGGGGGATAGGCTGCTGCGGCGTGGCGGCCAGCGCTGACGGCTTGTTGGGGCGGTCGACCATGTTTGCTCTTTTCTTCCTTGTGGGGGGATAGTGGCAGCTCAAATGTGGGCGTGAGGTGTCGGAGGACAGGAGGGGACAGGATATGGAGAGGAGCGTCTGGTGGTGATGACAATTTTTTGGTTGTTGGTGGGTAACAGGGCGGGCGTTGGCAGTGATCGTAGTCGTGGTAGTAGAAGGAGGAGGTGGTGGTTTGGTACTACTACTTACTGTAGTGGTAATCGCGGCAGTGGCGTCTCCAGAGCTTACTGTTTTGGCTTTGTGTCAAAGCAGCTTGGTCCCCCTGTCTCGATCCTCAGGGCTTGGCTTAGGCTTACTGTGGTGTATGTGTGCTACTGTGGTCCAGCCTATAGCCTATGTGTGCTGAGGGAGCAGTGGGAGCTGCCCGCCTGAAGATGTCATGGCGGGGTAAGCACCAGAACCCCCCCTGTCTGGTACCCAAGCTGCCTCACCATCCTAGCACGCGTGGTGAGGGGGAGCACGGGTCACCCCTGAAAGGCTAACCAGGAAGGGCCGCTTACCACGCAGTGGTGAAACACGTCAAATCCCAACGACCGCACCAAGGCATACCAAAATAGCTACATTGTACACACTCACAGCACACACACGGCTGGCGGCAATCACCAGATCTCGCCACTCCATCCTGCTGCCGGAATCCTCATGGGGTATATGTAATCTTAATGTTGGCAGTCTCGCAGATTTCCCATCGTTCAGAAGGGGAGCCAGGAACTGCGCCATAAATCTTCTCTAACAAGAAATAAATCGTCTGGATCATGGTTGCATCCTAATACCACCTCTTCAAAGACGGACGCCAGTGAGACCGCTTGACTGTATTTCTGGTGAATATAACTTCTAGCCTTCGATAACGTCTTGGCTGCCTCAATGCCACATCAGCATATATCTCAAAATGCTGACTCTCAGTACACGTGTAACACGGGCTGTCAGATGGTATTTGAGGCCTTAAGATCGGACATGAACTCGAGCATATAGAGGTGTTGAGCTCGACATGTCCTAATCGGTAGCAGTTGGCAATATTTATACTGTGTGTGCTGTCTCGAGAATGACCGTGCATCCTCCACCCATCACAAAAAAAGAAACGAGAAGAAAAAGAGGCGCACACGCCCGGACGAGAATGGAAGAAGAAAAGGTTGAAAAGGTGAGAATCCAGCTTCGGCACAAGTACTTGACGATTAGGGGAACAGACTTTCAGCCTTGACCTTGGCGGCTCGGATATTCGTCCTCCAACTACTGTCCATATGCCCAGTTCTGTGGCAGGGTGCGTTACATGATGCAACGATTCTCCAGGGCATTTTCTGCAGTTGGCTCTTAGTCCCAGTGGCGCAGGGCCGCGAGCATCGGCTACCTTCCCTAAGCAGTATGCAACTAGGTGCATGGCCAATCATGAGTCGAGCAGACCAGGGCTCTTTACTATAGAGATAGCCAACATTGTGTTGCATGTAGATATGAAACATGGTAGAGTGACAATGGTTTGCTATTAGCTAAAAGTATGTTCATTCAGGTTTAATATGGCACATACACTTTGAAAGTAGCATAACTTTAACTTCGTCTCTACCTGGGTGTCTGACACTACCTGTGTAGCCCTTGCTCCGCCTCGTCTTCACGATTTCAGTTGGTCCTGCAGACAACAGACAACCTTGACTAGAAACGGAGTGTGGGTGGGAAGGAAGTATAGAATCGTATCATCGCCCGAAGGTTCAGCAGGTTCTAATTGGATATCTGTAGAGTGCTTCTCACAGCCTTCAGCCCCCACGCGAGCGGTGGGCATAGCTGAGCTGTGGGCGGCAATCGAAACCACCATAAAACTGATAAATCACACCTCCAAGTCCATCGCAGTCTCCCTTAAACGCAGCCTCGTTCCCATATTTCTGCCCCAAACTCTCGTCCTGAGCATCTTGCGCGTGGTCCATCTAGCAGCGCACATTTACTCATCCTACCGTTACAGAACTCGGCTTCCTTGACATCAGGTGGCCACTGGCTCATGAATACCTCTGTTACTCGCTTGCAGCTGGAATGTCTGCCTCTCGGATGCTTGTGGAAGGCGGCACCACGGTCGCGCAGGCGCGGGAGTGGGTCAACATAATCGCAAAGGATCACGGTCACATCGATCATGAAACATGGCAAGAGCTTGAAAAGATCACTCCCAAAGCCAGAGAGCAGATTCGTCAAAGCTACAGAAAGTTATCTAATGTAGCAGCGTCGTCGATATTAACGTAAGTCTGCCGCCTAGACACACGCAGGAAGCCGAGGTATTTGGACTATTAATGGATTAACAACTACGCCCAGGCTTGCCAAGAATCTCTACACAAGCAACGCACGATTTGTATTCGAGCTGCTGCAAAACGCCGAGGACAACAAGTATACCAGTGCTCGAGCCCGGGATCATCAGCCCTATGTCGCGTTCGAAATCTATACGGATCGCGTCATCGTCGAATGCAACGAGGATGGATTCAACAGGGCCAATCTAAATGCAATCTGCGACGTCGGAAAAAGCTCCAAGAAAGGTGCTCAAGGCTATATCGGTGAAAAGGGCATTGGCTTCAAATCCGTTTTCATGGCGGCGTATGAAGTTCATATTCAATCTAGCCCCTTCTCGTTCTACTTTAGGCACCGCAAGGGTGATTCTGGCATGGGAATGATCACGCCCATCTGGGAGGAGCCTTCGCAAGAGCTGCCTCAACACATGACGAGGATGACGCTTCTTCTCCATGATGCAGGTGATCCCGCCGCTCTGGCATCGCAGCGTCAGGAGATGCGCCGGCAGTTCAAGGAACTGAAAGGAAGTGTACTCCTCTTTATGCGGAATCTCAAGGTGATTCGCATCTCGTTCTTCGACGACGACGATGTGCTCCAGACCTCCACCAGCTTCTCAGTTTCGGCGGCAAGCGTCAACCGCACAACATTGACTAAGACAGTCACGACTGGAGAGACAAGTACAGCAACCTGCGAAGTCTACCACGTCACTCGGCGAATGATGAAAAACTTGGAAGAGAATGAGAATCGGACCTATTCGAAGACAGAAAAACAGAAAAGGGCCTACGCCAGGGCCGAAGTGATTCTCGCCTTTCCCCTGTCAGCGGATAGCAAGGCATTTGTGGTCCAGCCTCAAGATGTCTATGCCTTTCTGCCAATGAGGCATATGGGCTTCTCGGTAAGAGTTCCACCTATTGTTCTAATATGTCTCATCTCCCCATCCCCTTCTTGCGAGACTTCGTTCTCAAAAGTTTGTCATGGCCCCATAAAAGACAACCTTGCGGTATGACCTCAGCAGTAGGCTGGTGGGTTATCTTTTCGGCCTTCTTCAACAAATCCATTTCTGTCTACACCCAAAGGTTACGACCTTGATTTTGTTTGCTTTCATGTATCTCCTGAGGACATGTTCAGGGCTGGGATCACGGAACGCTTCACTTGATCATTAGCGCTGACTATCTACTCCTACTCTTCCAGTTTCTCATACAGAGCGACTTCGTGACGCAAGCCAACAGGCAAGATATTGTTGTCACGTCTGCACGGAATCAAGGAATTCGTGACGGCATCAGTGATGCGTTCATGCAAGCCGTCTCCGAATTCTGCTCCGATCCGGATCTTCGGTACACCTGGATGAGATTCTTGCCAGACAAGGATCGATTTTCTCATGACGAGTTCTGGTTGAGTCTTGCCAACTCAATGGGGCAGAAGCTCAGAGAAGTACCATGTATACTACCGAGGAGTGACACTGATCTTCACAAGATCAAAGATCTCAGAATCCTGACCCAACGATTCTGTGATAGCAAGGAGAACTTTTGCTCAATGATCTTGAGCCCGAGAAATGGTTGTCCAAAAAGTACGTCGCTGGCGACATTGAGATTCTCAGGAGCTTCGGCTTGGGGACAATGAACAACTGGCAGGAAGTATTGAAAATGATCAAGCAGGATCTGAGATCAATATACTCCCGAATGAGATGCGAAGAGACAGATGAAGACTGGCACACCAGGGTAGCAAAATTACTGCTAGAAATGGCCCAGCCGGGCCTCAGCAGAGACTATCGGGCAAAACTGCGCGACCTGAGACTGATTCCCGAACGAGGCGAGTCTGGCACGATCTGGGTATCTCTGAACGATGACGACAAATTATATCTTGGCGAGACTAAAGGGGGTTCGTCATTCCCCGAGGTCTTCCATTGCGGGTCATGGACATCAAAGCATCGCGAAACCCGGCACGTGTTGCATTCTTCAGAAAATTAGGCGTCTGTGTGGCCGACGCAAGGATGGTTCGCTGCGAAATCCTGGATCGACATCGAGCCCTCAGGCGAATGGAATCCCCATTTGCACTTGCTCCGACCTTGTTCGCACAGCTTGAATTTCTCTATCTCACAGATCGTCTGAAGCCAGGGCCCGAGCAGTTTAGGAATGAACTGATACTCCCCGACCAACAAGGAGGGCTGTGGAAGCCTGAGCACGGAGAGCCGCTGTACCTTCCGGGCTGTGATCGTTACGGGCCACAGGAGCTTCTCAAAGCGACGGAAGCTGGGGATGAACCGGGTGCCGGTGCACCAGGAATGGCCGTGAGGTTTCTGAACCAGTACTTCATGGAAAATGCGCCCGAGAGACCTCGTGCTGGGTCGTCTGGGTGGCCTGTCTGGCTGAGGGCCCAAACAGGACTACGGACCACACTGAGACTGGTCGATACATCGACTAATTCTGTCTCTGCAGAATGCATCTATGTTGCGGAGCATCGACCAGAGAGATTTCTAGGGCTTCTGCGCAGCACATATCTTTCGGAGGAAGAGAGCGTGGATAGCTGGGCAATTTTGAAGGCACACGGGCAAGACATCAAGGTTCTCTGTGAGGGAAACCGCATGGTTGCTCTATCGAAGACGTATCTTCCGCTGCTCGACCTGCAACAAAAGCGCGACAGACACTTGCCCTCTGGTGAGAATTTCGCTTTTCTCAAAGTCAACGACCATCTCACGAGGGAAACCTACGGTGGAATGCACTGGTCCTTCCTTGTCCGTCTAGTCGGTGTCAATGTCAAAGATGATGTGGACTTCTACTTAGCTATTTTGCGCCAGCTTTGTGGATTGGCAGCTCAGAATGACCAACTTGGTGTTCGTGCCATCGGTCTGTACCACATGATCTATACGAAATACGCAGAGTCGGCTGTGAAAGAGCTAGTGAAAACTAAGATCCTGTCAGTTTCCCCTCTCCTACACAATGAATTCCTTTTACTGATTTGACTAGGGAATTCTTCCGAGGGACACACGCAGTTTACATTCCGGCGTTCGGCGGATCCCCGCCTTGCTGGGCCTCGCTTGGTGAGTGTCTCTGGGAAGGGTTACCTTCTATGACCACTGTGAAGCCGCTCTGCTCTCTTTACATGGAGATCTATTCCAGCATGCCAGACGAGTTGCACAGTGTGAAAAGATTGTTCTGTGATGTGCTAGAGGTCTCAGACTGCGGCTGGTTCGACATACTTTCTGAGCTGTACGAGCTGCAGCGCTGCGATGAGGTCCGCAACGAAAACGTCTTCAATCTGTACAGATACCTCGAGGGACTCTTGAAATATACGAGCGATGAAGACAAGGAGGTCATACTGTCAGTTGAAGTTCAGAAAAAGATGTTGCAGCTCCTTTTTTCTAACCTGAAATCAATCACAGCAAGCGGTTTAAGACGGAGAGTATTATCTATGTGCTAACCGACGGTGATGATCACTGGCATTGTGTCCGTGATTGTTTGTGGTCAAGCAATACAAGGATCCGAGGAAAGGTTACCCTGCGTGGGCATTACAAAGGCCTCGAGGACTTTTTCTGCGGTTTTCTCAAGGTGAAGACTCTAACCATCAAGATCGTCATTGAGGCACTTGGCCGTTTGGGCAGTGATCCAGAAAGCTCTGCTGCCGACGCCAAAGATAACATCATTTCTTTGAGCTCCTTCCTTAGGGACATGGATCCCAAGGACTACCCGGAAGCGAATGTGTTGCGCACAGCCAAGGTACTTCCGATCCGACACCCCGATGGAAATATCAGCCTCGATTCTGCCGCTGCTGATTTTGCCATTGCGGACACGATTCCACTGGAAAATATCTTTGCATGTCGGGTCAAGACGCTGGCATTCTCTCTTAGTGAAGTTCGTTTGCTTGGCCCCTTCATTGCATGGCTCGGTCTGGAGAGGAAATACATGTCGGGTATGGTCAAGGAGATCACGACGGTCGACGCCGAGACCAGACAGCCCACGAGACGTCCGGAACGCAAGATCAGCCCCAAGGCCCACGCCCTCTATCGGTAATACAGCCCTGAGGTTCCTTTTTTTTTTTTTTTTTTTTTTGGTAGTGGGGGCGGGTGATCTTTTGTCACCGTTCTGCATACTGATTGGACTTCCTCGCAGGATCGCCTATCATTACGAAAGCCCTAGGTTGCAAAACTCTAGCCACCCGCTGTACGACATGCTGCGCAATGCACAAGTTTACGAGACGGACGGAATCTCCTGCGAATTAAGTCTCTTCCAAGACGGGAAAGCTCATAACCACGTCAAGGAGCATAGTGATCTTCACATCCGAGAGGACGGAGCTCAGCTCGATATTTTCATCTCGCGGAACAAGAAAAGCCAGGATCTCGTGTACCTCTCGAAACTCGGACCCCGTCTGTTTGACTGGCTGGTGCCAGATGCGAGCACGCGGGTCCACGAGGCAATTGCCTTGAGAGGCCAATCTGCCATGCAGAAAATCCTGAATATCACTGGACGATCACGCTACGCGCAGATACTGGAGGAAGGCGGTATCACAAATGCCGATGTAGAGGATCTATCCGAGAGCACAGAATTGGACAGTGGTGAGGCCGTGTCAGATGAAGAACTCTTGAGCCCAGGATCGTTGCCACCAATGAAGACCAGGTCCCCAGATCGTTCGGATCGAATCTCGGTAAATGGAACATCTGCTCCGCACAGCTCTGGATCCACTAGGAGACCAGCCAGGTCAGTATTCATGACATTCTACTCTGAAACCACCTTGAAAGGCAGTCATTGACAGTATTGGACAGCCCTCCCAGTTCCGACCACGGGAGCTCAAATCGAATTCAATACGATGTTCCAAGACAAGACCAATATCGGGATCTCCTCTGCCGGATTGTGTCTTCTGCGCGGCTCACGCAATTTCCTAGAAAGGACTTGTTCGACATGTCTGGAATGCTTGCAGCTCTACCTCTGTCTGATGATTCTGGGATCAGCTACGATGGTTTCGAAGAGACGCTTCACCTTGGAAAATCTTCTTTACCCGAGCGTGATATAAAGATTGGAGCAGCAGGAGAGCTTTTCGTAGGTCTTCGCTGGCTCCATATAAGCTTGGATCCTGTGACAAGGCACATTATAATATTTACTGACGTGACACCATCACCCTAGGTGTTTGAGCTGCTGAAGTCCCTCTCTCTACCGAACTTCTCTATGGGTCAGTGGCAGAGCAGGATTCGACACCACGTTAGTGTCCACCCTGACTACGCCGACATTGTTCCCTGGCGACACATGGAGACAGCTGATCTCACCTACAACGACACACAAGGGGCACTGACAAGGCTGCTCATCGACAACGGCCACCTCGAAGGGGCCACCTGGCGGGAGAGGAGGCCAATGTATTACCTCGAGGTCAAGACGACGACGGGACAGTGCAGCACACCTTTCTACATGAGCCAGGCGCAGTACCGCCGAGTGAGTGGCCCCCTTAGATCCTCTCCCAGCGTCCCCCTCCCTCCCGGGACATGTTTGAAGCTTCTCGCTCGCGATTTCGTGTGATATTAAGTTGAAGCTCAAGCGAATACTGACTTTAAAATGCCAGATGCACGCCCACAGGAATGAACCTGAAGCAGTGTACGTCGTCTTTCGTGTGTACGGAGTTCAGAAGCAGCATGTTGGTGTCAAGGTGTTCGTGAATCCTGCCGAGCTAGAGGCGGAGGGGAAGCTTGAATTTACGGCTGAGAAATGGTCTGTCAGAGTCGTGTCGTAGATCTCGCTCGTTAGGTTGTTACTGGTGGCATGCAATTTTTTATGGATCAGGTAGTGTCGATGGCTTTTCTGTATATTATGCTGCGTGCGTGATTCTAAGTCTCATCCTAACCTTATCCTTCCTCCTTGTTGCCTATGGCGGAGTTTCCTTGAAATAAAATCCTTTTCCTTAACACAAGCTATCTATTCGCGTACCTTAATCCAGGCTATACACTCTACGATCTACAGTCTACACTTTACATTTACTCTGGAAGGAAAAGTCAAACTAAAAAAGACCAAAGAAAAAAGGAAAAAGGAAGAGAGTGGTTTATCGAGAGGGGGAAATGTCACCACTGATGCGCGGATGCGATCTCAGAGCGGGCCGGCCCGCACGGGTTCATCCGGTTGGAGCACATGTGTGTATGTGTATATAAGAAGATATACACGGCCGGCCTCATCAACTGGTGTGAGCAACGAGTATGGGCAGCCATTGATCGCAAGCTCTATCTAAGCAAGAATGTGACATAATGACAGATGGACATCTAGGCTCCCTGGCAGCCTCAAGCAGACACAAATGCTCTTCTGAGAGACAGAGGGCTGGAGGCTCGTCTAGATATGCCCGTGATACATCTCAAATCGGGCGAACAGATCCTTGCGGATATTATCTCCCCCACACGGCCCCGTTGCTCTGAGATCAGCTATTATAGATCAGCAAAACATCACCTCACCTTCACCTAGCAATTCAAGATCCTGCACGTTCCTCTGCGGCTGCGCGATCAGAAGGTGAACATCTTTATTACATTTGTGCTTCGTGGCGGGGCCAAGCGCCACGATGTCTGTTTGTTCTGAATTCTGTTCCTTGTCTCCCCAAATCCATGACCGCCGCAGCAAACTCCTAGTATTGAGTAATGTATCGCTTCCCAGAGAACGCCCAACACCAAAACGCCAAACATCCATCCGATGAGTGAAAGGTGACACCGCTGGGATGACTGCTGCCTAGTCTCTCGGCCCCTTGACCCTCGAGGAGTGTAAATGTCTTCTCTCGAGGGGGGAGGAGGGGTGGGGGTCCGTGCAGCACGCCACGGTCACTGTAATTGCGTTAACGTTTCCAATGCGCGAGGTTATGGTCGGAGGGGTGCGTACACGAGCGAGAGTATCGAGCAGCTGGGTGTATGGCACAAGGTGGTTGTTCTGCCTTAGAAGCCACTAGGATTGCCACAGCTTGCGCAGCCAGGTGACGAAAACTGCGAGGGCCATGAGGATGATCAATACGGCCATCACACTGAGCGATCCGTAGCAGGGTCCGCAACTGCCTCGCTCTGAATCGTAGACAGGGAAAGAACCGCAGCCACTGACGCGACACTGGGCATCACCGCATTTGACGTCGCAGTTGCCGTGGCAGCATGGGTCGACGTAACAGACGTGGTCGGGAGGCTGAGACGCGCCAGAGCGACCACCGCCGCCACCGTTGTTGTATGCCATGGGGGCCTCAAGTTGGAACTGAGCGTTGTTTCTCTCAGCCATGTTGGTAGTGTTGGCAGTCGGGAGACGGCGGGTGCTGGTTGCGATAGGATCGGATACAGCGTCGGAGTACTTGGGAGGAGGCGAAGAGAGATGGTAGTCTGAAGAGGAAGAGAAGCTGTTGGTGTGTGCCTTGAGAGATCCGTCTGTTCAAACAGAGGAGACACAAAAAAATAAAGATTAGCTTGGTCTTGTGAGATCAGGGCCAGCAATCTTGCACATACCAGCTTCAGTACCAGCACTCCTGTCAAGGGTGCCTGTAGGTGAAGGATCGCGGGGACAAGGGTGGTCAGGGTGAAGGGCCTTTTGGCCTTGCGGCTGCAGGTCTTTATCGTGAGGCAGCATATTGGAGACAGTAATGTGCCCGACTGCAATGTTCTGATGGAAAGAAAGCCTTTGTGAGGATGATGGGTGGACGACGACAACAGGTTCTTGTTTTTGCTTGGAAGCTCTCAACGCAGTTTAAACCTTGTTATCAGTCTATACTTTGGGGTGAAGGAGGGGTGCACGTGACAAGTGAAAGAGAAGGATGCACGTGACAAGACAATTCATTGTACATTCCAGAGTTCACGGTTGTTCAGTCCATTCACGCGCTTGGGGGTCGAGCAGGGTAAACAGGACCCCCTGCGGATCAGCTGCAGAGGCCCTTCAGCTTTACAAATTATGTGGAGCCTACGCAAGCAAGCAAAGTCTACTGGGTTGACTGATAGATGATGAATTGCTTCCTGGCGGACAGTGAACTGTTTTGTCCACATACAGAGTGACAACTTGATCCTTTTCGAGGAAGGGGGCGGGGGCAGCCTCCCTCGTAGCCCACCCGCCAGCCCCTCCCTGTGTTGTCTGCCAGCTCGTCAAGTAGTAAAGCAATTACCATTCTGTTGCTATTTTACTGTACAAACTGCCCAACCAATCATGATTACAGGGCGGTACGTATGAGCATCCTGATGGAAGGGTGGTAGCCAAATAGACTGTATACGTAAAGGGGCCCCATTCACTGATCGTTTTACGGGCCCACTCGCACTTCGTCATCATAGTTCTTACAAAAGACCTAACGGAATACAGCAGACCATTTTAACGAATGGCAAAGCTGTTTTGCTTTGGGCTGCCGCTCAAGCTTTCGCACCACTTGACGGACCCGACCAGATAGATCAGTGAAGAGTCTCATGGTCTCGAGTTGTAAACACCTTGCACACACACCCTGGCCTCGAGGGATTCGCTCATAAGTTAGCAAAATGGGTAGCACCAGCCAAGAACGGATTGGATGGTCTTGATGGTATCATGATTATGAACTACATAAGTATCCTAGTCCGCACGTTCATTTGCATACTCCAAACACACACATACGGTCGCCGTATACGAGACAAAAGTATAGGCAAGCCAGGTCACACCCTGCGGCATCATGCCACGTGGACAACCATTTCATCTCCCCCTGCCACGCCGCTCTGCCTTGAGCAGCTCGTTCCTCATCTCGAAAAATGCATCTTCTGCCTCGTAAAACTGTTCCCTCGTGAGGTCTACTGACTGGAGTGTCTCCAGCCCATTCTTGAACAGGTCCATGAGGCCGTCAAACGTGCTTGGCCTAGACTCCGTGTCTGGCTCATTGGTGGTCACGATCTCCTGGGGTGCCTCTTGTTCAAGTTCAATGACCTCTGCGGGGGGCTGAACCAGTACAGCAGGTGACATCACCCGGGAGGCTATTCGGGACTCTTCTCCCGCAGATGCCTGTTCTTCTTCTCTCGTAAGCTGTGAGTTTATAGCCTCTTCTTCATCTGTCTGTTCGCCTGCATCCTCCATGGGCTCATCTGGTTGGTCGACTTCGGCTGTATTCTGCGCCTGGGGTTCCTCGACAGGCTCGTCCGTCGCTGGAGGAAGTTCCGGGGAAACCTCAAGCCTGATAGGAGAGCTGCCGTCATTTGACACTAATGACACTTCGTTTTCATGAAGCTCCTCAGCTGTTTGCACATCCACACGGCGATCTATGCGGCGCGTTAGCATTCATGACTCCTTGCAAATTGACGTGTTGTACGATTCTGACTTACCCTCTCTGGCGGCGGCGGCAGCAGCAGCAACAGGTTGACTATCAGGCCCCTCTTGTAGATTCTCCTGGGCGTTAGGATTACCATGTCGAGCTTTCTTGCTGCCACCGCTGCTGTGCACCGAAGACGAGACCGATCGCCTGCGCTTCCTCAGCCATTTTCCGTTGCCAGGTGAGACGTTCTCGAATCTCTCCAGCAGCTCAGATCCCGCAAGCTGGTTGGTTGGAGTATACAGGCTGTTGTTCTGATGTGGACCTTGGGGAACCTGAATGTTGAGTGGCAGTTGCGAAGACTGAGATGGCTGAGAACTTTGAGACGCCGAGGTACGTTGGGTCTTCCTTGAGCGGCCGCGTCTCGGCTTCTTAGATCCTGCGCCTGCCACCTCGATGCTGTCCAGAGTCTGCTCAGGCGATTCGGGAAGTATATCGCTGTAAGCTGTATACTCCCTCCTCTTGGGTGAGTTCGATTGCGAGCTTCGTAACGGAATCTCGATCCGACCAGTCCCAAGGTTTCTCATGCCGTTCTCGAAAGAGGCACTGACGTCAAATGACTGGCTGTTGGCGGTCTGGCGTGGTGGGTGTCGCACGCTGGCAGGCAAGTGGCTTTGCCTGGTGACTCTCTGGCTGGGCGTGGGTGGCAAAGGGCTACTAGGCGCATCCACAAACTCATCGTTGTCGGATCTAGGGGTGATTTGAATTGCACCGGATCGCAGCTGTCGTCCGGATGGCGTAGAATGTGCTTCGTGGGTAGTAGATGATTCTGGTGCCGCCGCCGGCACAGCCACTTCTTCGGTAGGACCAAAGAAAATGGTCTCCTCAATGATCTCTGCATCGGTCTCAGGCTGTGAGGACGTGCCGATTCCCTGTTCGACTTGGGCATCCTCGTCATCTTGAGCCCTAGGAGCTTCGTCATCTAGCCGCAGCTCCTCGTCAACGTCATCCAGTTCCATGGACTGCGGGGCCGACGCAGCCTGCAAAGCTGGGTTTGGAGATCCAGAAACGGGCGACGATGAAAATTGCCAGTCTACCAGGGACTTATTGCTTGTCGCTTGTGACTTGAGCTCGGCGAGAAGGCGAAAGCTTCTCGGCTCAGGCGGCGAGGATGGCGGGTCGGTCATCTCCTGACCGTGAACTGGCAGTGATACTGGCCGCCCTCGCCGCGGCGTGGGGGTGGAGGTTAGACAATCTTCAAAGTCTCCTTCACGTTCTGGAGTCAATGCACGAAGTGATTCTGTGCACACGGGGGGATGTTGCACATTGGTGGCCGACTGGGCCTTCTTTGTCTTCTCAGTTGGACTCGACCGCATCTCCGGGAACATGGCGGCAGTCTCCTGCTGTCTCTCCCGAATTTCCTGCTGTCGGTCCGTGAGTAATTGAGATTCGTCAGCGATCATAGCGGGCGAGAACTCGATGGAAGCAAACTGCAGTTGGGAGTCCTCATGACGGAGCTTCGGCTTTGGGGTGCGTCCTTTGGACTTGGTCCTAGCCGAGGGAGTTACGTGTTCCTTGCCGCTGAGTATCTCGGTTGTGTCGTTCAAAATCGGAGTGGGAGAAAGATGTAGTGCAGAAGTCGGCTGTAGTCTCCCGCGAGGCGTCACGGACAAGTGGTTAACCTCGCCCTGAGATTCGGTGAACTTATGGCGGATCTCGTTGGATTCGGTGTCGGGTATCTCTAATCCAGGCCGCGTGATCTCGACAGAGGTACCTAAGGATGCAAGCACTGCCTTGAGGGCCTCGGGATATTCAATCTGGTCTCTGTCCTCATATATTCGATTCCACGCTTCTGCCGTGATGTGAATAATTTCACAGTGGGTACTCTGGAACGCAGCGCAGAGTAAGGGCTCGACGACGTCTAGGTGCAAGTTGTTCGCAGTTGTTCGAACGAGAATAGTGCAAAGTCTTTGCCAGAGTGACCGCACCTAGATAATATCAGCAAATACTCCCGTGGTTTGAGATGCCGCAATTTGAGTTGACTTACTGCCTCAGGCACACCAGGGAAATCAGTTCTGGTGATGCGGTGGTCCTCGTCCTCAAGCCAGCGCACGAGACCACTCTGAATTGCGATCAAAGCTCGAAATTCGAGATGAGGATTGGCGCGTTCAAAGAAGCTTTGAACCTCACTCAAAAGTTTTGTGACTTGTTCCAATTCGCAGGACCCAATATGGACGTAGCCTCTCTCCAGTACGCTAACGAGGAGCTTGTACATGGTGTCGAATGGGTCAAACGAAGAATGTCGTGTGGCGGCATTCGATGAGCCCCAGAGACGTCTCTTCGCGGCGTCAAGGGCCTGCTTGTCTCGAGGATGAGTGGAAACAGCCAGTATCTCGATTGCAGCGTCGAATTGACGTGTCCGGATCATACCCGCGTGCTCATCTAATCCCATATCCTTAACGGCACCCGCGAGCTGTTCGACCACAGCGACCGCGACACCAGCATCACCGACTTCATCTCTCAGACGAGAGGTAAGCTTCTGGAAGAGCCAATTCCAGCGGGTCCAGGGGAGATTTGGACTTGACTTGAGACCACGCTCCAAGAGCTTGACGATATCGCGGTACTCCTGCCCGGTGTTATTCCTCGCCCCGGAATTGCTACCCAGAGAATCATGCTGGCCATGTTCCAGGGGTGCGGACATCTTGGTAGCGCACATGACCCATGTCCCGCATGGACAGTGTGCATCCATGGGAAGGAGACGCAGGAGCTCCTGTGCAAGATCGGCCTGTGCCTTATGATTCTTGCCATTGAAGAAAGGGGCAAAGGTAGAGTCAAAGAACCCGGTAGCCGCGTCGTCGTCTGGTATGCCGGGTGGCAACTGGCAAAGCAGGAGGAAGAGGTGCTGCAAAGGCAGGCGCTTCGAACCATGACTCTTTGCCGGCCGATGTGTTGGCGCCGATGGAAGGAACTGATCTTCTGTGGTTCGGAGAAAATGATTTGCAGTGAAAGGATTTGGCAGAAGGCCGAGTCCATCCACGAGGATGAGGACGAAATCTCTGGTGCTGTCCAAAAACTCCAGATGCGTGCACGGCTTGCCGTTGATTCCGGGGCGTGGGCCTTGCTTCCACGTTGCCAGCAGGAAGGTGAAGGCTGCGGCGACAAACTTTGCGGTGTCATCGTGTAACTTGACGTCTTTGGTGGAGGCAGAGGCCACCGATTGAACAAGTGCCCACCACAAGTCCCGGAATGGACTGCCAGCTACTGAGATGCCGGCGAATCCCTTTGCCAGAATTGGGCCGATGAGCGCAAAAATGTGGTGTGGATTGGCCCTGATCCATTTCGACTCGATGGCCGGCAACTCGTCGTCCTTGACTAGAGTGGTGTCCTGGATGCGGTCTTCCCTCCATACTCTCCTTGTTTGGCAGTCGATCAAGCCGGTCAAGATGGCGGCAGCCTGTGTGATGTTTGCCCTATCGTCTTGCTCATTATCGACGAGGCGCTGAAGAAGTGGTGCGACGCCCATCTCCCATATCTCATTCAGCATCCTCAGGTTCATGTCCGGCCTGAGAGCGTAGTAGTACAGGTTGCGGATAGCACCCAAGACGGAATCACGAAGACCCTTGCGCTTGAGTTGGCTGAGAAGAGGCTCTCGGATGAGGCGGAGGACGGGTTTGTGGTCCAGACGACGGTCGAGAAACAGTCGATACGCCACACGGCTCCAGGCAAGATTGGCCTCTTTTCTCGTCTGCATGTTGGAGTGGTTGAAGGAGCACCTGATGATGTCTAGCCAGGGCTTGAAACGATCCCATTGATCAGGACTCGGTATGAACAAGGTGATGGCGCTCCAGATCCGCGGGACGAAGTGTGACTCGTCCTTGTTCCGGAGCATGGACCCCAAACGCTCCATGATGTGCTCTACATATTTCTTGTCTTCGAGGCCGAGGTTGAGAAGGTCCAGCACCCGGCCGACCAGCCTCTTGTCCTTGTTGAGCGTGAAAGCGGCGTCGAGGCCCAGTCTTGTAGCGGCTGAGCGTATCTCGCCGGTACTGCTCAGCATGTCTGTGAAGAGATCTTGCAGCCAGTCCGAATGAGCTGCCATCTGCTGCGGGCACTGGTGAACCAGCTTCTCGTAGACGTGAATCCTGCTCTGGATGATGCTCTTTCCGGACAGGTGATTCTCGATGTCATGCAAGGCAGTGACAAGATGGCCGACCCGCTCGAAACCCATGACTTCAAGAGGGAAGTTCTGCAGGTACAGTGCTTGCATGAGGTGCCTGACGACCTCTTTTGGGGCCTGCTCGTCCTCAAATGACCGCACGCAGTGTTCGACGAAAAAAGTACCAAACTCAACGGGAATACTCGACGCAATGCCGGGGAAATGCAGGAACGTGTGGAGGAGCTTCAGGGCGGAGGTCACCATCGGAATGTCAACAGTCCCAGTCGGGGTCCTGTAGGACAGATCTCGCTGAATGAACTGCATGAACAGGCCCATCTTCTCCTGGAGGGCGATCCGGTCGGGGAGGTTACTGGATGCCTTCAGCGCACGAAAGAGCATGGTATAGGCGTCGACCTTGGACTCCCTATCAGCCCCAGCGAGCTGTTGGAGGGTGGACTCGAGCATAGCCGCAATATTGACCTGCCCCGGCTTGTCGATATCCAGATACACCCCATTTGCGGGACCGAGCCTGTTTGGCACGGCGGTCTGCTTCAATATGCCCTTGACGGGTCTTGAGCTGCTAGACGGGAGGGAAAGGGGCGTCTGCTGCTGTCTCCTCGAAGGGGGGATCGGCGTATATTGGCGGATCCTGGTATTGGGCCTGGGAGGAGAACCCAACTCGTTTCCTCCGTGCCGTCGAGTCTCCAGACGAAGCGGTGGGAGACAGCACGCCTGGGGGCGTCTGTAGACTTCGCGGATGGCTGAGCAGCTGCTGGGGAGCGATCAGCTGCTTGGGGAGGACGTCGAGGTCATGGCTGGCCGTCTCTCTGGGGGGAGTCGGGGGTCGAGCTGGTAACGATTCAAGAAGACTGCAGTGGTACTCGTCTTCTGCCGACCCCATTGCGGCGGGAGGTAGGGTCGGGTCGGGTCGAGGTTGATAGAGATCGCGTGTCTGCCCCGAGGAGAGCCACACCTGATCTCGAAGACCCAAGGTCTACGTTGGCGATATGGTTGTGTTGAGGGAGCAGACCATGGCCGAGACACCAGCCGCCGTCGCGAGCACGGTGGTGGGAATGTCGAGAACGCGTCGAGGCGGTTGGGGTTCTAGGCAGCGCGTCTGCGGATCTCCCAGGGACCCTGCACGAGAGTGGGTATGAAATGGGCTGTGGCGTACAAGAGGCAGAGATCCTGAGGGCCGCAGACGAGACAAGAGCGTCGCCTGATCACAAAATATCCAGGACAGAGAGCATAGCACTTCGACTCGACGTCCAAGCCTTGTCTCCCAGGTTCGTGTTGGGATGGTCGTCGGATTGACGTTCGGCCGCGCTTGGGTGAAGACTACTTACACATGCAGTATTGGGGCTAGAGCCATGTACTATTGTACCGCTGTAGAGAGCTCCAGAGGTGGGGCTCAGCATCCCATTAAACGCGACCTGCAGGGCGCGTCCCTCCACGTACAGGCCCTGGCAGCGCGCCGCCCGTCATTTACGCGTTTTTTTTTTCTTCTTTCTCTTTTCTCGCAGCTCTTTTTTAGCTGTCCCCAGGCCCCTGCCCACCTGCCACCCTGCTAATTTTCCCCCAGAAATCCCCTGTAACCCGCGGCGCGCGGCGGGCGGGCGCCCGCACAGAGCCCCAGGCAAAACCAATGACGGCACGTCTTGACCTCTTCAAGCTTAAGCTTGGATTCCCGCCTCCGTCTCGTCGCGACTCGTATAAGCTGAAGGAGGAATCCCAGCCCTTTCTCCCCTCCCCTCCCTCCCTTCCTCCCTCTTCCCTCCTCTCTTAAATAGGGTGCAAGCAAGCTGTCTTCTTGTCCATCCTCTCTTCCTCCTCCACTACCATTGGGAACCAGGCTCAGGAAACCCATCCGTCAGACAGCCAGTCGGTCAGTGGTTGTGGTCTGACTGACGTCTCTTGCTCTTTCTCCAGCCATTTCTTTTTTTTTCCTTCCTTTTTTATGAATCGTGTCGTGTCGTCACCACCACCATCAAGATTCCGCGTCTGCTTTACTTAGCGATACCCCATTCTCCTTGTCCCTGTCTCCTCTTTTCTTTCTTTGATTCACGTCCTGCTTTTGGACGCCTGTCTTTCCTTCATCAACTCTCAACCGGTGTGCCGTCGACCTGCCTGCTCTCCACGAGACCAGCATCCTCCTCCCTTCCTTATCTCACCACAGCACTCACCACCATGTCGTCCATCAAGCGCAAGGCCACTGGCCAGATTGCCGGGTCCGACCCCAAGAAGCCTAAGCAGAACACGAGCATCACCTCTTTCTTTGGTGCTCCCAAGACGACTTCGGCGTCTGCAGCCCAAGGCTTCGACGGCAGTTCCCCGGCCTCGTCTGCTGCCCTCAGGTTCGACAAGGCCAAGTGGGTGGCCTCTCTGACCGACGAGCAGAGGGAGCTGCTCAAACTTGAGATTGACACCCTAGACGAGAGCTGGCTGGCCCAACTGAAGGGCGAGATCGTCACCAGGGAGTTCCTGGACCTCAAGAGGTTCCTCGACCGTGAGGCTGGTGCGGGCAAGAAGATCTTCCCGCCTCGGGAAGACATCTACTCCTGGTGCGGCCCACCCACACCCGAATATCCAGTATGGACCTGGTCTGTGCTAACCACCCCACAGGTCTCGTCACACCCCCTTCCACAGTGTTAAGGTCGTCGTCATCGGCCAGGACCCTTATCACAACTACAACCAGGCTCACGGTCTGGCCTTCTCCGTGAAGCCACCCACATCTGCCCCACCATCACTCAAGAACATGTATACCTGTCTCAAGAATGATTATCCCTCGTTCGTCCCACCGCCCAACCGTGGTGGCCTCCTCACTCCTTGGGCGAAGCGCGGCGTGCTTCTGCTCAACACGTGCCTGACGGTGCGTGCTCACGAGGCCAACAGCCATGCCAACCGCGGGTGGGAGCGCTTCACGCAGAAGGTCATCGACCTGGTCGCCGCACGCCGGACCCGCGGCGTGGTCTTCATGGCCTGGGGTTCGCCTGCCGGCAAGCGTGTGCAGAAGATTGATGGGGGACGCCACCTGGTCCTCAAGGCCGTCCATCCTAGCCCCCTGAGCGCGTCTAGGGGCTTTTTCGACTGCGGTCACTTCAGGAAGGCAAACGAGTGGCTCGTGACGAGGTATGGCGAGGCAGGCGAGATCGACTGGAGTCTCGGACCCCAGTCCGCGCCGGCCAAGAAGCCTGACTTGGAGGAGGGCGTTGATGAGGACTGGGAGGCCGAGGCCGCTGCTGCGATCAGCGAGGCCGAGAGCAAAGTTAACGTGATGGGCCCGCCGCCGACACCCTCCCCCAAGAAGGGTGACAAGGTCGTGACCCCCGACATGACCGCCAAGGCCAAGGCCGCCGGCAAGGAAAACGGAAGGCCCGACATTCCGGCGTGACTAGATGTGAACCTGTTCTACAGTTTCAAGTAAGGCACCTGGAACAGGTTCACAGGATGGGACATCAAAGGACAGATGCATATGCGCTGCGGTACTTGGGCGTGTGTTTTTTTCTTCTTTCGGTCCTCACCACATAGGGGAGACGATTTGTTTCGTTCCCCCTTTCGCGAAGCTGGATGGAGCAATCACCTGCTCTGAGAGGACCAGATGAGGTGTACATTAACCCCTGCTACCACTAGGGGAGGGGACGACTGGACAAAAGGGAGACCGTGTCGGTTGGTTGAGCGGCCACCTAACGACTGATGTAAATGTACGAAATGTATGGCTGCGGCTGGAACCACGAGAGTGCGTGGTCTCATAATAGCTCACGGTATGGCCAGACCCTGATTTGGGCTGGAGAGTCTTTCATTGATGGATGCTGGTAACTGGAAATCGTCTTTTGTCTATGCAGACTGACCATAACATACTTCTCTACGAATGCAATACTTTCGGATGCTCAAGCATCGTCTGCTTCCTACGTCCTCTCTCTCTCTCTTCCAGGACTCTCCTCTACCTCATATCATATCCCTTCAATTTTCTCAACTTGGGAAAGCAAACAACACGTCAGGCTCTAATTCCCCCTTCAAGCTAGTAACACCCAGACACCCAACACCCGTGTGTCTCATCTATGCAGCCTGGTGGTCTCCAGTGGCCACTGGCCCACCAAGCATGCCAGAAGGAGACGTACGTGTGCACAACCGCCACGCGATCCCTCAGCGCTCCGTAGCGGCGCTTCAGGAGATGCTTCTACCTGTAGTGAGGTCTGTGGATGTACCGCCGCCCTCGTTTTCACCGGGAAGAGGGGTGGGGTCGGGGAGTTGGCAGCTGAACGGCGTGGGAGGCTCTTGATGGAAAATTAGTGGCTACTTGGGATGGGTTGAACCTTGATACGAAGAATGAGGGTAGGGAGGGCTGAAAGTCCTCGTTGGATAATTTGCTGTGCCTTGTTGTTTAATATTTATGCCGGCATAATATTCTACAAAGGAAAAAAATACAAATAAAACCCCCCTCACAACGACCAACGCCATTTCAACCTACCGAGTATCAACTGTGTCGCGTTTTTCTCTTCTGCTCAACGCCAAGGCCCAAGAATATACGCATTCATCGGGAAGACAAAGATAAGTAGGCCAATAATATACATGCCACGAGAATAAGATATTAGAAAGAAAGAAAGGGAAGAGAAGCTCTTCTTCCTGATTAGAAACCTAGTCGACGAATACCAAGGCCTGAGCCCTCCGACCGTTTTATGCGTGATTCTCCTTCTAGGAATGAACCATTGTTTCTGAGACACTCAATCCTCCCGTGAGCGCCGATCCGTATCCCCCAACGAGCTCATAGCATTACGCCCCGAACAGAGGGAACCGAAAAGCAACGGGCGACATGCACATTGCCTCCTAGTGGTCATGCGCGTGCCCAGCTTCTCCATGACTGTGCACAGAATGGCTGCTGTCGCTCCGCACAGAGTCATCCACAGCCGTGGCACTCGTTGAGCAGCACCCTTGTCCGACACAATCATCGACGCACTCCAACAGGCATGCGCCCTCGTTCGTAGCATTGCACCTCCGCACCTCAGCGGTACCATCGATGTTGAAAACATGCTCGGCATCCTGCACGTGGCCGTGCGTCTCATCGAGACAGAACTCGGGCTGGATGGTCGCAGAGTGAATGCCATATGCGTGTAGACACCGGCGCACCCGTCTAGACAGCTCCATGTACTTCTCGCCGCCGGCCTCTGAGATGGGGAAGGCAACATGGATGTGCATGGACGCGACGATCTTGGAGTCAGACAGTTGCCAGATGTGGACGTGGTGACAGGTGATGACGCCGGGGAGCGCCTCGATGTCCTCGCGGATGTCCTGGACCTCGAGGCCCTCAGGAGTGGCCTGTAGGAGGATCTTGGACGTGGCGAAGGTGAGGGGCAGGGCGGATTTGAGGATGATGAGGGTGATGAAGAGTGACACGGCCGGATCGGCATAATACTTGCCCGGCCAATCGGTCAGCCAGATGATGAGGGCTGTGACGATGACGCCCACGTTGCCGAGAGCATCCCCCAGGACGTGTAGGATCATGGCGTTCATGCCCATGTCGGCGTGGTTGTGGCCGTGGCTCGACTGGCCTGGCTTGCGAGGTTTATTGTGGTTGTGGGTGTTGTGCAGGCTCGAGTCCCTCCTAGACCGACCCCGCTTGGGTGCAGAGTCAACGTACTTGCCGCCGACGTTGCCCACGCTGTCGCCCTTGTTTCCGATGAGGGGTGTGGTTTCCGTCGCCTGCTTGCTGACAGTGGCATCGTCCACATCGTCGCCGCTGTCCGAGCTCAGCTCCTGAGGGTGGGGTCGCGTCGCCGCAAGGATGTCCTGTCGGGAGAAGGAAGGATAGATACTGATGTCGTCAATGCTCGTGACGTTGTTGCGGCCGGTGCTGCCGCGGCGTCGCGACCTGCCACGGTTTGATGCCCTGCTGCCAGTTCTCTCGGTTGCCTGGGAGGTCTCGTCGAACGATATCCGCTTCGATCCTGTGGACGCGGAGCCCTTGTGCTTTAACTTGGACACCGCAACCTCGGGAAGGTGCTCCAGAATGGGCCCGGCGCTCTCCTCTCCTTCTCCACAGTTCGCGCCGACCCTGCCCTCCTCCGCCTCGCTGAGGTCGTTGTGGTTGTGACTGTGACCGTGACCGTGACCGTGTGCGTGTTCGTGCCCGTGTTCTTCGTCGCCGTGCTCGTGTCCATGGGAATGACCGTGTCCTCCAAGCACCAGGAATCCAACCAAGTTCGAGGCAAGGCCAAGTGAGCCAACGATAAGGATCAGTTTCGGGTTCGAGATCTCGGGGGTTCAAAGAATCGCGTGACGGCCTCGAGGACGATCGAGACGCAGAGAGCGATCAGAAAGACAGCATTGAAGAAGGCGCCCAGGATCTCGGCGCGCAGCCAGCCGTAGGAGTACTTGTCGGTAGTGGCCTTCTGTGCGAGGCGGACAGCCCAGAGTCCAACCAGAAGGGAAATTATGTCGTTGAGCATGTGGAAGGCATCAGCCATCAGTGCCAAGGAGTGGACCAGGAAGCCAGAGATGAGCTCGACAAGAAAGAAGGCGACATCAATGGCTAGCATAATGCTGATGCGAGTAGACTTTGACCACGCCATCTCTCCTGACTGTCGAGGGCTTGCTGCCCTCTGCCCTGCTCAGAACGGGTGTATGTCAATTGACTGCTGGCAGTGGCTTTGTCGAGTTGGAGTGGCCAGGGAAGTCGTGGGTGCAAGGACCCAGGGCTTCTCTTGTGTTCAGAAATGTTTAAGCCTGTGGTGTGTAGTTTGCAGCGTGTGGTTTGGATGCTGAGCGACGTCGCTATCCCTCAACAAGAACGAGTGGGCAGACCAAAGGCCTGTCGTTTGCAGCCAGTCTTATTAGTGGGGACCAGAAGGCGCTATCGGCTAACAAGCGCCACTGCAGAAAAGTATGAATCATGCAAAGTGACGTTGTGCACACGCTGAAGTAAGCTATTTATCAGAGTTCAGAAAATACAAAGGCTGGCTCAGTAAGCTCAGACGAGCAGATGCTTAAAAATACAGATTGCGCCCAGTCATTCAGCAAATTCCAGCACACTGAAACCTACTCTTCAGAACTGGAGAATTCTGTAGTAAAGCTCATGGCGGAAGCAGGCCTGGCGGACCAGGGCTGAACTGTGGGAATAATCAGATTAGATACCATGGTAAGTAGATTTTGATGAATGCCGAAGCCGAGCACCTCATTTCCGCAAGTATGTTGCGACCGACGGCCTACCTTGCTTATATAATTCGTATACAAGAATTGTGAGAAGGCAGGACAGTGACTTTGAGATCTGCTGTAGCACAACAGCTGGACGGATAGAGGTTCTGCAGAGCTTAATTTCACATTTCAGATCAAGCAAGGGCATGGCCTGATGAGCTAATCCGAACAGAAAAGTGAGGTCGGGCCAAAGCACGGAGACCGCACAAGCGTCGTATCACAGTAGATCGATCTCGACCCATCCAGGAGGGTCGTTACACGACATGAACGGGTACCACCTGCTGCCGCTTTTCCGCCCTCGATCGCCACCCCGACCACCGCGCCTCCTGGCGCTGGTGGCGATCTGATCGGTGACCTTGCATGCTAGCCTAGCTTGAGCACATTGGTTGTATATCTAGGCACAGGCCCAGGCCCAAGGCAGACTTCTACCGCTCCTCTGCGGTGCATTATCAACTTTTGCATTCAAGCTCTGCCATCTCGTCGTGAAGGCCCACCAATTCCCGCCAAAAAAAAAAAATTGTTTCCGAATCGCTATATCCTCTGCTACCGGTCGATCTGACTCCCGTCAAACGCCCTGTCGGCTGGGCAGCTGGCATTTCGCCCGAAGCTGTGGCTGGCTGATGAGACAACTGACCGCTCGGTTTGATGTTCCTCGCCAAGGATACTTGGTTCCACTGCATTCCGAGCAGTCCGAAAGGCATTTCCATGTCAAAACTTAGAAGACGCATCTTCCCTAGACATGGCTTGGAGGAAATATTTGTCCGTTCGTTTCGCAAACGGCGAGGCCCAGAGCGCCCCGAGATATCTTCGAGGATCCTTCCTGCTGCTACCAGCCTGCCAGAAATCTGTTCGTTTTCCCAGCCATATATCCATGCCAGGGCATCACAACGTGTCTGACAGATGCTCTAGACTTGGGCATGAATCCCAAAACGCTGTGGGTTCATTAGTTGGGCTGGATAGGGGGAACCTCGGGAAACAGATCACCTCAGACTGGAAATTCCGAAGAGCAGTATAGGTTCTTGCAGACCTGCAGGCGCCATGCCCTTATGAATGCTTTGGATGCGATCGTTTTCTTGCTGCTCTCCGAGTATGATCTTGCAGAGAAGATAGCTGATATCCACACAGCGGTAGGTAGAGCTAGACAAGTGAAAACTCAGTCAGACTTCTGCCCCAAGCACTTTCTGACAGCTCAAGCAGGAGCAGATTCTAGGGGACCTCTAACTTGAAAGAGGCACCCTACAAACCCCCCCCCCATTCTCCTTCCTCGCTTTCTCTGTTCCCACAATCTTTTTTTTGTTTTTTGGTTAGGACATGTAGTCAGCTTTTTCAGAGGCTATTTCCTCGCCCTGTAGCTTCGAATTCGGGTTCTATGCGATGTTCTTTGCGAGCGTCTATATCATGTGCTGGTCAGTCATCCTATGTTCAAAAGTGTTTTTCTCGACGAGGCTCATGCTAACCGCTGTACCAGCACAGGAAGCAGATCAGATTGCATGCAGGAGACGGACTGGAATGCAGTCCATACTGGGGAAGTCCATACATGGCATCACAAGGGTCTCTTCATCCCCTCCTGTTCACAGAGTGGTCACCCTAATCAAACTTGCGCGTGATGTGACCTCGTTCCTGCGGAACGGAACACATTGTCTGAAGGGGGTGAAAACAGAAAGCAGCGTCGATGAGGTTGTGAGAACATGATACCTCGCCCGATAAGAAAGCAGGGACGCGAATCAGAGTTGCTTGAAAATGTGGGATGCTGACAAGACGCATGCCAGGAAAAGGAAGGGAGGGCACCATCAGCTTGTGGGCCAGCGAATCGACGGGCACAACACAATCATCTCAGACACCACCTATGACAGGGAGGTCATGCGTTACTATCATCAGGACTCATCATTTGGGACAAAGCTGCTGGAACGTTGCGCCGCCGTCTTGTGAGAGACTACACAATCTCGATACCATCTTTCGTCATTCTTGACGAATTGTTCGTCCACCCATCGGAGACTCGTATCCTCGTGGGCCGCGCACATTGGGGTCGCTGATGTCGCACCATCACCTTGTGGCTCACAGGATCACAGGGCAGTTAGTTTGATGCCAAGACCTCCTACTGTGCTACTTCGATCTGGATGCAGAGTTCTGCTGAGGGAAACGTCGAGGTGTGTGTCTTGTGTCATTCCCCCTCTCTCTCCCTCACACTTTGTGTGTGTGTGTGGATAATCGAAGCGGTCACGCGAACATGAATTTCCGTGGATACGAAACCCGTGTACTCTCCACCGGAAACATTGGAAGCATGCCGGCATGCAGTCCACGGATGGAACTTCCGAAGTCGATTCGGCAAGTGACCAGCCACGAGGTCCCCTTTGGTGGGCTTCGGATCGATTCTACGCCGTGCTTGAGGGGCCAGCATCGCAGCAACAGCATTGCAGAGATATACCAACAGCTTGGAGGATTGAGCTGTGGGAAAGGATTCTATGCTCATTTTAGAGCTTGTCCTAGTCACAGCAGAGACTGCGGTATCCCCCAAGTTGAAGTAGACCGAATGGCGCGGCTGTGGCATGTGACTGAGCTCGACCAAGGAGGTGTGACCGGCTTCAATCTCCCTGCATTTCGTACTCAAAGGCTTTGATAAGACTGCATACAGCAGCAGCAGCAGCAGCAGCAGCACGATCATGTCGAGAAGCCAGGATGCCTCTGTCCTCCCCTCCTCCCTTCCACCGGCTAGGCCCTTGAGCGAATCTAGTACTCGTATCGGATACTGAGTCGCTGAATAAGGGAGAACCACCATTCCTAGTCGATAGGGAGGAAAAGAAAGAAGGCAACAAGCAGTCCACTCGTAAGTGAAGCCTCGGATGGCGACAGATCGTCCCGACGCCAGATGTCACAACTGCGTATTTCTCCGTCGACCAGACCTTGCCGGTGAGTGGTAGCGCGATATTGACGAAAACCTTGTTGGAGGCGAGGACAGCATGCAGCTGTCGCTGACGAGACTCCATTGGGCTATATGTGGATAGTTAAGAATGTAGCCTGTTGGCGGGGAAGAGGAAGATGGTTCGCAGGAGAGGTCAACCAGAGGACGATTCCTACCCCAAACTGCCAGATACGGAGGCTGAGGAAATCTCCTCTGAATATGGAAGTCACTTAGTCACCTGCAGCAACATGGCTCCTACCTTACCTAAGAGCTCCACCATCTCAATGTACCTTCCGTGTGCAGAATCTTGGTACGAAGGATACGATGACCACACGATAATGAGCCATCCTAAGCCTTTCCCACTCGAACCACAACCAGCCCGTTGGGACCCGCGGACTACTGGCCCATCCACCACCCACGCGCTGAAACTCTGGGCCTCTACTACCCTACAAGGTTCAGCGGAGAGAACCTGCATTCTCTCCGATTCGTCCCAAGGACAAGTCCGTTTTCCCCACGCCGCAACCTTCAGCGCTGCCGCCCAACCATCCGGCATGGCCTGCCTCGTGCCAGTTCGACAGATTTGAATCCCTCCGGCATGAGTCTCTCCCGTGAGAGCAGCGTATTGCCTCTTGTCGGCTCGATCTTTGTTATCTTGTTCCCCTCTCCCTCCCCCTTTGCCTCTGTCACGCTCTATCTAGGGCCTCTAGGATATCGACTCTGGCCTTCCGACGGCTGCATTGCCGTCCTCCCGCAGCGCTATTCGTGCGGTCATGCCAGCCGTCCACGAGAGTTCATTATGATCGTCGTACAGTAACCCCCAAGTTGTCTGAGATTCGGTTGTACAGATGCAACATCAATAAGCTTATTCTGCCTTCAGGAGGAGGTTCCGGGCTGCATTCCCTGCTGACGTGCCTGCGCATCATAGGGATCAATCGCATCCATTCTGCCATCAGCGCCAGGGCCTGATCTCGATCCCGACCCCTAAGAGTCCTGCCGGCCAGGAGACTGGTACAGATATGCGGCGCGCGGCTGACCTTCATCAATATAATTGCCGGTGAGAGGGCCAATGATCAATAGACAGATAATGGATGGTCCAACTCGGTTGGAACGGATGCTGCGGTTCCTATCTCGTCGTCCACGGCCTTGCCATACGCTAGAGCCTAGCCAGGCCTTGCAGTAGTGGCTCTTCATGAGCCTCCGATGGCTTACGTTTCGCCATCCTCAATGGTTAGTGGAAGTCTAGCTGGTCTGGGACCGTGCCGGGCCCGGTGGTCACCGTCCACGAATCGCAGCCAACTCCGACGGGAGCCTTGCGGACCGTTGTCACAACGGCTCGAGCCTGCAAGGGGGAGCGGGGTTGTCTGCCCGACTACAGATTTACTGTGTACTGATTCGACACGACAGCCACGAGCGGTGGGACAACGCGTCCTGCGCGACTTGTAAGCTGCTGGAAGCCTTGCATGACGAGGATGGCTTGAAGTCGACGGCGGGTCCGATCGTCTTGTGGGATCTTCCGACTAGCCAATCCAGAGGATCCGGAGAAGACCCACTTGAGGGGGAGGAGTTCCGGCCCGGCCTGCCGCCCCGGGCACCTTGCCGCAACCAAGGCCACTTAGCACTCGTCATAGCATTTAGGGCTCTGCTATACTTCTACCTAGCAGCACCAGCAGCAGCCACCGCCGCCGCCTGTGCTCCTTCCCAGAGGTTGGTGCTTCGCTTTCTTGTACACTTGATCGCCCCCACGCAATTGCTTGTCCTGTACACAAGCGGCATAACAGCCTTCATGGTACAAGTACTACCGCGCCCAGCTTTTCAAAAGCCGTACGATGATAGGCTCGCACGCGTATTCGCATCGAGACGACGCCACAGCCGTCCCAGCAGGTGGTATTCGATGTGAATGACACCCAAAGAGAACACGCACAGATTCTAGCGGCCGTGGTGAGGAGCCCCAATCGGTCCCTATACCGTGGCAGGCGATGACCCATGATATCAACAGCACGACGTAGCATGGCAGCATAGCCGTCGTAGGGATCGGCGGTAGTGGCTAGGGCCACCAACCGCCCCAGCTGTACAGGGGGTGAAGACCCCAGCTCTTTGCAGTCCCGAATTACCGTCTCACGCAGTCGGAATGCAGGAACTTCGGTCCATCTTGCGTTGTGCAGCCTAGAACCCTGCTTGTGCTAATATGGCTGCAGCTATCAAGCCGTCCCCACCGCAAACGATGAGCTGAGGCTTGAAGCTTATGGACTTCGACCATGCTTTCTATTTTATCGGGCTACGATGTCGTCGAGGCTGAAACCCCAACCGCCTATCCGATGCCAAGACACTGCTCAGCGTTCAGGGCTTCATCACCAGAGGCGGTCAGGCTCGCTGTAGCGAACAGACCCTGATCTCATCAGCGGCACCAGCCTGCTACACAACTATCTCTTACAGTCTGGGCCTGCCGCGAAGTCCGCCGCTCATCCGGTCCGTTCCTACCGACGTGCCTGTTTCCCTTCACAAACTGCGATAGATGAGGTCTCATGGTGCTGCGTTGACTAGGCACCCTCTGACAAGGCTCAGGAATTATTCCCACTGGCTAGCCTCTTTCCGCTCTGATAATTCCATTGTGTTTTCAATATGCATGATAGCATATTATTGTCGATCTTTCATGGAACGGTGCCTCGACGGGACAGCCGGAGCCGAGGCTGCTTGTCAGGATGCCTCACGTGTCTGATCTCTACCAATCTTTTCCAGCGGTCTGACCCGTGGTTCTCACGGGCTTACCAATGAGAATTCCTGCCATCGGTTTATCAGTTGAGGATTTGTCCGATCTTCTTCATCTATTTTGCGGCTAAATCTCGGGAGGCGAGAGGTGCGGATCCCTTACTGCGCTCAAGGCTTATATAGGAATCGCGTCACCCCACGACTCCCCAGGTGATGACCTGCCTCCGTTCAGAGCCACAGCATTTCCCGTCTTGGGCTAACACGAACCTGACCTCAAAGAGCGTTTGGTACCTCCTGTCACATCCACTCGTTCCTCGCGCAAACCCTCACGCTCGTTTCCACACGTTAGACTGGAACCAAGTGGTCCAGCTTGGGCTCTCTCACCTTCGCGAGCAGATCTAGCTGTCTTGCAGCACCAAGTTCAACCGGTATCCACGCCATACTGTGATTGTCTTTGGGCTGCTTAGCATGACGACGGTACAGGCTGCCACAGAGCTGGCCATGGATAGTGACATCGAGCTCAATGCGTCTCCACTGGAGCCGTCTCCGATGGAAGCATCCCCTTTTGGAAGCGCCGGGTCCTGCCTCACTCCTGACACAGATGTCTCTGTACCAGACAGTCCAGATCTGATGCAAAGTACCGTCAGCAAAGACAGGCTCTGGGCAAGGAACAAGATCGCTCAGCTTTCGCAGGAGGAAAAGGTTAGCTTGTCACGTTGAACATCAGAAGTCCTCAGGGAGCGCTGACATCTTCAGGTCTCGCTACTCACAGCGGCTGATTTCTGGAGGACAAACGCAATCACTTCCAAGGGCATACCGGCAGCAAAAACAAGCGATGGGCCTAACGGTGCTCGGGGCGGAATTTTCGTTGGTGGAACAAAGGTATTCCTACCAACCTCAGTGCAGAAAGCTCGAGTCTCGATAATGCTAACCAATGCATAGGCCGCATTGTTTCCTTGTGGTGTCTCGCTTGCCGCTACATGGAATCGAGAACTGCTGTATGAAGTCGGTCAGCACCTTGCCGTTGAGGTCAAGGGGAGATCGGCTCACATCCTGCTTGCCCCAACGGTTTGCATGCACCGCCATCCCCTAGGCGGAAGAAATTTCGAGTCGTTCTCGGAGGACCCCCTCCTTACCGGGAAGCTGGCGGCTCAATATATCCGCGGGCTCCAACAGAAAGGAGTTGCTGCCACCATCAAGCGTTCGTAATACCGGGAAAGACACTCCATATACCTCAGCTGACGCCCTGGCCAGACTTTGTTGGGAACGAGCAGGAGACGCATCGATTGACGATAGATTCCCGTATCCAGGAACGACCTTTGCGGGAAATCTATCTAAAACCGTTCGAGATCGCCGTGCGGGAGGCTAACCCATGGGCCGTCATGACATCCTACAACCTAGTGAATGGCGTGCACGCGGACATGAACACCCATAATCTAAGAGACATTCTTCGCGGCGAATGGGGCTATGATGGGTAAGCATGGATTCTAGGAAAAGAGCTTCAAAAGTCGGAAGAACTAACACACCCCGCAGAACAGTGATGTCTGATTGGGGAGGTGTGAACTCAAGTATCGAATCGATCAGAGCAGGATGCGATATAGAGTTCCCTTTCTCGGCCAAGTGGAGGTTTGAGAAGGTCCTCGAAGCACTCGAGCAACGACAGATTTCGCAACAAGATATAGACCAGGCCGCAGAGAACGTTCTGACCCTGGTGCATCGAGTCAGAGGAGACGATATGTCTGAGGAGAGGCCAGAGCGGGAAGACAATCAGCCCAAGACCCGGGCACTCATCCGGGAAGCGGGTGCTCAAGGACTGACACTACTCAAAAACGAAGGCGCGATATTACCAATCGACCGGAAAAGGACCAAGGTTGCTGTCATAGGCCCCAATGCGAATCGTGCAATCGCAGGAGGTGGAGGCAGTGCGAGCCTCAATCCCTACTACAACACGCTGCCTTTGGAAAGCATCAAGAGGACCGCAGAACAGGAGGTGATATATGCTCAGGGATGCCATATCAACAAGTGGCTTCCTGTGGCATCGCCATTCTGCAAGACGAAGGAAGGCAAGCCTGGGGTGACGATTGATTGGTTTGCTGGGGACAGATTCGAAGGATTACCTGTAGTCAATCAACGGCGGACGAATACCGACTTGTTCCTGTGGGACTCTGCACCACTTTCCCAAGTTGGACCGGAATGGTCAGCCATTGCGACGACGTACCTGACCCCGACAACTACCGGAAGACACACCATCAGCTTCATGAGTGTCGGGCCTGGGAAGCTATACCTGGATGGCAGGGTTGTACTGGATCTGTGGGATTGGACGGAAGAGGGCGAGGCAATGTTCGACGGCTCTATTGACTATCTTGTCGAGCTAGACATGCACGCCGGTAAGGCTGTTGAGCTCAGGGTGGAGATGACCAACGAGCTACGACCGCTGTCGAAACAGAAGCAGTTCAACATGACGCACAAATATGGCGGCTGCCGCATTGGTTTCAAGGAGGAGGATCAGATCGATTATCTCCAGGAAGCCGTTGACGCGGCCAAGAAGGCCGACGTGGCGGTGGTGATAGTGGGTCTTGATGCTGAGTGGGAATCAGAAGGGTACGACAGGAAGACGATGGATCTGCCTTCGGATGGCAGCCAGGACCGGCTCATTAAGGCTGTCCTAGAGGCCAACCCCAAGACCGTGGTAGTAAATCAGTCTGGTTCGCCGGTGACGATGCCATGGGCTGACGAGGTTCCTGCCATCGTTCAAGCGTGGTATCAGGGTCAGGAGGCCGGTAATGCCCTGGCGGATGTCTTGTTCGGGTTGAAGAACCCTAGTGGAAAGCTTCCGGTAGGTTGGATTCTTGCTTCGTCACGGAATTTGTCTTTCTGGGCTGGTAACTAACAGGGGGGTCATTCGGTCGCAGTGCACATTTCCCCGCCGTATCCAAGATGCACCCGCGTATCACAACTGGCCCGGCGAAAATCTCGAAGTGGTTTACGGCGAGGGCCTCTACATCGGCTACAGGCACTACGAGCGCGCCCATATAGCTCCGCTCTTCCCATTTGGTCATGGCCTGTCCTACACAGCATTCGAGTACGGGCGACCATCGCTCTCTTCCAAATCTCTAACCGCATCCGAACCCGTCTTCATGATACTCGCCGTGAGCAACATCGGAGAGGTCGACGGTTTTGAGACGGTCCAAATCTACGTGAGGGATGTCAAATCCCGCCTGCCCCGTCCTGAAAAAGAGCTTGTGGCTTTTGAGAAGGTCTGGCTTGAGGCGGGCGAGACGAAACATCTACGTGTGAGGATTGATAAGCATGCTGTCGGATACTATGACACGAGCTTGAAAGCGTGGGTCGCCGAAGAGGGCACCTTTGAGGTGCTTGTTGGTGCTTCCAGCGTCGATGTCAGGTAAGCTATTCGTCGTGGTTTTTTCCTCCTTAGATTTCAGGGTATGCTAGAGATGACGCTGACCATCACATTGCAGACGCAAGGTCTCATTTGAGGTGAAAAACTCGTTCACCTGGATATTCTAAGCGAACTGTCGGGCGATCACTCTTGGGCGTGGAGTCTGCGACTCCACCCCTTGGCCCGGACATCTCCATGGAACAGGAATAAACAAGGGCAAATTTGACATATCAGAACAGAGAAAAAGGGGACTGCGATCGACAGGAGAATATTTTTGCTGTCACTCTTCCACGAGATGTTCCTCGGGATAGCTCTCATTATTCGTGTTTGGATTTTCTTGGGCAACCTATGAAGGCAAAGAAACGTTTTCATTTGCGTGGAGACAGAAACATTATGCTGCCAGTTATAAGGCTTGAGTGACCGGTCAGAGTCCAAGGCATGAGTTGCCTTTCCACGTGTGCGAATCTGTCTGCATCTGGTACGATGTCCGCATTGTTCTTCTGAATAGCACAGTTCCACACACGTCCTGCTTGTACTTGACTTAGCCAAGCAATCAATCAGGATCAAAAGGCGCAGCCTCCAGACAGTTATAACTTACATACAGCCACCCATGTTGACGAGAAAGCAGGCGGAACTGCTCGTTCTCGTATATCCACAGTCGTGACTTGTGCCCCAGTCCCGTGACTGTGAATCAAAACCCATGATCGTACATACAGCGTGTTCCTCTCGCTATAAGGGTCGATTAACAGGGCCTAACCAGATGCGAGACGCATAAGAATTACGATTTTGCGAATGTTGTGATTTTGTTTTTGATTGCTCTTCTTCTTCCTCCTCGGAGCCGTTTTTGCTTGAAGTCAAAGGTGCCTGAATAGTACTACACACTTAAGTACTAAGAAATACTATGTAAGTGGACTGACATGAAGCTGCTGTACCCCGGTTGGTCTGTACAGTATGTACTATGTAGTATAAGATGCGGGCGATCTACGGGTTGGCGCCACGATACAGTGTGACGGAAGTACCGTGTACATGTGTCATGGTGTGTTTTTGCTCGCTATGAGGGCAAGTTCATATCTTGCTTCGATTGAAAACACATTTCGGATCAGGAACCCGGATGACTGTATCTCCTCAGTATACTTTTAGGATTGATTCGTGTCGCTGAGTAACCTCGAGCTCAACCGAGCTTGGGTGGCTGCCAAGTATAGATACCTTGGCGCGCAGTCCCGAAATTGAAGCTTGAGGCTGAAGCTAGCAATCAGTAATAGGCAGGCAGGCAGGCTCCGGATGGACCCCAGAACTTAATTCGATTACCTGCATGCTTCCTGCATCTCCAGCAGCCCCTTGACGACCTGTTCTACATTTTTTGCCTTGCCCCCTAGGCGACCACATACCGCCTCCACACCTCTCTCTCGCAAAGCTCGTTCGAACGCCCACGTGTTTGGAACGCAACTATCACATTCTCGTCCGACGTTGCTTTGTGGGTCAGGTTTCGTCATCGACATCTGCAACTACGCGTGCGGACTCCTGTCGCCTCGCCCGTGTTGTCCTCGTGTACCGCCAAGCCACCAGGCCAGGCATGGCCGTCCGCCGAGGACTCCCAGCATCTCCTTCCGCCGCATCCCATCGTCACTCTTTTTCGCCTGCCTCTGCTGTGTGGTCCAGACCAGGGCTGTCCGTCCTGAGCTCACCCATACACACGAGCGTCCCTTTCGGCTCTCACGCGCGTGGTAGCCCAGACCCGTCATGGCTAGCTACCCCAGCAGCAGCAACAATGGCGCCTCCTCCTCTTCTTCGTTCGCACACTCGAAGCTCCGCCAGAACCACACACATTTCGGTGATGACTCGAGCCTTATAGACGACTGCTTCGCTGGTGTTCAAAAGTCATGGCAGTCGCTGCTGTTCTTCTGGAGTACCAAGGGGAAGAGGGGGTCGTGGGCCTGTCTCCTTCAAGGGGCGCACCAGCTGCGCGGCAACTTGGCAATGCGGAGGCTCTTCAGCTTTCCGCATGTTCTGGTAGCCGTCTGGCTGTTGGTGCTGCTGTGGGGGGAAAGGTGGGTGTTCCATACGACTGTGGAGAGGTGTGCCTGGGAAAATTGGGAGAAATGGGTGAGTACGAAGAGCCTTGCGCTCATGGCGGCGAGGTGGAGATCGTTGAGCTGACCATGGAGATACCTGTAGCCCTCAGGAGCAACGCCTCACCACCTCATCTTCGTCGCCGACCCCCAGCTCATAGATCCACACTCCTACCCAGGCCGGCCGTGGCCTATTAGCTCGCTGACCGTGGCGATCACCGACAACTACATGCGCCGGTCGTACAACCAGCTCCAGTCACAGCTACATCCCGACACCGTGTTCTTCCTGGGCGACCTCTTCGACGGCGGCAGAGAGTGGAAGACCTTTCAGGGAGAGTTTGAAGATCCGAGTTGGAACCATCGACCAAAGGGCGAGGTGGGCTACGCGAAGCAATGGAAACAGAAATACGGCGAGGACTTCTGGCTGAAGGAGTATATGAGATTCATCAAACTTTTTGTCGACCCGTGGAATCTGGCCGGGTCGGAGGCTGGCCTGGGACAGAGAGGGAGAAGGCTCATCGCCAGCCTGCCGGGAAATCACGATCTCGGATTCGGATCGGAGGTCAAGGTACCGGTGCGGGACCGATTTGAGGCATTCTTTGGGGATATGAACCGCGTGGACGTGATCGCGAACCACACTTTCGTGTCCGTGGACACAGTGTCGCTCAGTGCTCGCACCTCGGATGAGAAGTCAATGGCCGATCTAAGCGACATCTACAGGCCGGCAGAGGAGTTCTTGGACAAGGTACAAGCGACGAAAAGGAAGGCCGTCGAGAGGGAGTTACGGCGCTTACGCGGAGAGACGGTGAATGTTCAACAGAGGCAAGAGGTTCAGGAGGTCCAGACGGACGGATACCAGCCAACGGATGCCAGCGTGATACCAACACTAGATCCGGGGGAGGGCAGGGCCGAGCTGCCGACGATACTGCTCTCACACGTGCCGCTGTACCGACCTCCAGGAACGCCATGCGGTCCGATGCGCGAACACTGGCCGCCCGCAAATCCGCCGACGAGCGTGGACCACCGGAATGCAATTTCCGTGTCGAGAGGATACCAGTACCAGAACGTTCTCAGCGATGCTGACTCGGTGGACTTGGTGAGGAAGATTGGGGGTGTAGTGCACGCCTTCTCGGGCGACGATCACGACTACTGCGAGCTCACACATGACGAGACCAAGGGACATGTGAAGGAAATCACGGTCAAGAGCATCAGCATGGCTATGGGCGTGCCGACGCCGGGGTTCGTCATGATGAGCATGTACAACCCTGTCGATAGCGATGGAAAGCCGCTGTCCGGAGACCAGTCGCGAACGCTCCAGACGCACCTCTGCCTCCTACCAAACCAGCTGTCCACCTACGCCCGATACGGCGGTCTCGCATTCGTCTGCTTCGTCATGCTCACCATCCGGGCCTTCCTCGTGCCCATCCTCAACCTGCAGCCGTTTGCGCTCGAGCCAGAGAAGCGCAGGTTAATTCTACCGGTGTTCAAGGCCAAGCGAGAAGACCAAGACATGAACCCCTCGGGATATGGGTACGGGGCATCAGCATCATCCTACCACTCATCACCCTATCGATCCGGGACACGTGATAGGAGCGCGTCCTTCACGCCGGGCTTCAAGGCGAACGGCCTGGCCTCTCAGGCCCGTAATGCACCTCCCAGATCCGGCGGGAACGCCAAGGGCCTGGGGAGGCACAGCTCAAACCGGGAGAAGAACCGCAGCAAATGGGGATGGGGCGAGGGGCCCAAGATCGAGATCGATCTGGGCGAGGACGATGAGTACTACTATGATGCAGGCAAGTCGCGGTGGAAGGCGTCGGCCTCGAGAAGAGGCGGGTTCGGGAGTAGAAGTACCCTGCGCGTGGTGGGCCGAGAGCTGTGGACCACAGCGTGGAGGGTGTTGTGGATGGTAGGCTGCTATTGGGCCTATCTGACCTGGAAGGGATAAAGGGGTTCTGCATATTATGTACCCGCTTCCCCTCTACCAGGCTCCGGGCGCACCAGGACTCTCTGTCGGGCATTGGTGGCTCTATGTAATTCGCATCGTGCAAGGCGTTCTGGCTGGGAGAAAACCATTGACCGGCTCAACTGGGAGGGCATATCGGGTTGCTGCTGGGGAATCAATACAAGAACTGGTTGGAGTAATCATTTCGATATTGCGCTTCTGTCTAGTTATCTTGCATGTTCTTAATCCAGGCCCTCTTGGCTATCTGCACCGGTACACTAGAAAAGGTCTCTGAGGAAGCCCTGGAAAATTATTGGCTGACAAGGACAGTTCGAATGCGAAGCGTACAACAAAAACAAGGAGACTTTGCTCTTGTTTTGTTTTGGATTCGGTCCGCTGCAGCCTGAATCCTTTTTTTTTTTTTTTGTAGCCTGGACCTCGTACTATTTCTACTTTTAGTATGTACTTACTACGACTGTCATGTTATGGTGCGTGCGTGCACTCTGACGGAGCGATCTCGCAGTGGGTCCGTGCCCCCCACGGGCGGGACCAGATTTGCGACAAGGCTTTGCCGCTGAGGTGACCAGCCCGCCTTCGAACTTCAACCTCGAGCCTTGTGACCCAGAAAGCCACCTGCTGCAAGGCGACACACACATCGGGCCAGCGTTCCTTCGCCCGCCCTCGCAACCCGTTTCGAACATAACCCTCACCCTCTTCCCCCTCCTTCTCCTTCTCCCCACCCTCCTCAGCCTCTCGGCAGTCCCGACTTCTTCCCTGCGGCTCCCGACGAGAGACATCACCATGTTGCCCTGCTCGGTGCGGCGTGTGGTCGCTACCTCTCCTCAGTCACACCTCCTCTCGACCCTCCCTCGAGCCTCGACGACGACGACCATCACTCGCACCTACAGACCGGCCCAGCAGAGGAGGTATTCGTCGTCCAAACCGTCGCGCGATAATGGCTCGGAGGACTCGCCCGTGAGGCAGTCTGTGCAGCCGGCGGCCGAGTCCAAGACGGCTGAGGCAAAGTCTTCAGGCGAAAAGAGGAAACGCAAGGCCAAGGATGCAAAGGAAGCCTCTGAAAAGCTCAAGTACCCAAGCGTGCCGACTACTGCACACATACCCAGCGACTGTATGTACACCTAGACACTTGCCGACCTCCTTGCCTCTGAAACCCCCCAAAGCGCACGCGCCAACTGACGTCCCCCACCCCTTTTTTGTTGTTCCGTTTCTAGTCCTCGCCCTGTCCTCCTTCTTCTCCCTCCACCGGCCGATCTCCGTCACCCGCGGCCTCCCCAAGAACGTCACTGATGACGCCTTCGCCTCGATATTCGCCACCCAGACCCGTGGCCAGAAGGCCGCGGAGGTCATATCCACCCTCTCCCGGACGGTCGAGGATCTCGAGGAGCCCATGGCGAGGATCTCCATCCAGCAGCAGGGTAGCGGGGTCTCTGACTCACACCACGATGGCGGCCTGCAGAAGATCGACCTGCGCAACGCCGACGGGACGGAGACGAGCATACCCGTGCAGGTGAACAACATGTCGGGCCAGTTCTTGCCCTTCCGCCCGCCACCGCTGCCCCAACCCGAGTCCGCCAAGACCACCACCGCCGGCACGGGAGACTGCCAAGGCCGAGCAGAACGCAGCAGAGGAAGAGGGCCAGCAGGACTCGCGGCTGCGCGTGTACAAGGCCGTGTTCACAATCGAGGAGACCACAGACGGCAACGGGGAGGTCAAGATCGTGGCGCACAGCCCGGAGCTGATAGAAGAGCCTGAGCCCGGCAGCGACTCTTCCGCCTCAGCGGGGCCCACCGAGCCGCAGACTTTCCTGGAGCGCATGGCGCTGCGACAGTTGCGGTACGAGGATGCGCGCCGCCCGCGGAACACGATGCTGGCCATCAGCGTCAAGAGGCAGAGGAAGCTCAAGATGAAGAAGAAGAAGTACAAGAAGCTGACCAAGAGGTTGAGGCACGAGAGGCTGAAGCACGGACGGACATGAGTGAGAGAGAGAGAGAGAGAGAGAGAGAGAGAGAGAGAGTCGTACTCCAGGCGTCTTGGGGGACCATCACGGCTGCAGATACAAAGGGCGGCGAGAAGAGGCGGACTACTACATCTCTTTTGTAGATATGGCTCTCGCCCTATTTACATTGTTTGTGTTGGGGTGACCGGGGCATTGGGATTGAATGGGTGAACTGCATCTTCTAGAGCTCCGCACCCAGGGATTCATTATCATGGTGATCGGTCTTGGTTGGTTTTGCTATAGAAGGGGAGCTACCTGATATTCATGCTCCTCTGATCATCGGGGCTCTCTCAGTCTCGATTCAGAGGTCATGCTGCTGGACAATCTACTCCTGTTGGTTGTTGTCTGATAGAAGGTAGCTAATTTTTAAAGAAACAAACTCCATCTTCATTTATCAGCAAATTTAGTCTTCCAACATGCAGGTCAGTACATGCCAGCCTGCTCTGTTAAGCCAGGCCTAGGTCTGATCCTGGGCATGCTGTCGTTGAAATTTTTTTGATAGCAGAGTGTTGACCAGGTGGCATTTTCACTTTCTACATGAGATGATAAACATACTTTTGTGCTGCAAGGTGATTAAGGTGGTCCTTCAAACTACACATTCTACTCCTTTTTCTTTTAAATGTGTACACCATGTCATATTCTTCTTCCAATTTATGCTCTATTCCTTTCGACTTAGCATCATCGTATTTCTACACGCCGTCTGCTGTGGCCGGTTCGGCACCGGGCACCTCAGCGTCTGAGATCCCTGTCTGTGCTCCACTAAAATTCTCGACATCGGTCAAAAAGTTCTAAGTGCACCCAGTCTTGCAGGCTTGTTCATGCGCTTGACCCTCCCACTTCTCGTGGACCTGCGACCAAGGACCAGCGGATGCGCTCGAGGATTCTGCGCGCTCAGAATCATACTGGCAAAGATGTCGCGCAAACAGGTGTAAGTTGACCCAGCAGCTCATTCGAGACCACCCTCGGCCCTTCCTTTCCCTAACCTTGAACCAACCACCGCAGAGACTCGCGCATCCAAGCGCTCATCCGGAACAACGTCCAGGAGAAGAAGCGCTCGTTCTTCGTGGTCGTCGGCGACCGCTCCAAGGACGTCATCGTGCACCTGCACTACATCCTGTCGACCGTCGACATCAAGCAGAACAAGTCCGTCCTCTGGGCCTACAAGAACAAGCTCCTCGGCTTCACCTCCCACCGCAAGAAGCGCGAGGCCAAGATCAAGAAGGAGATCAAGCGCGGCATCCGCGAGGCCAACTCCGAGGACCCCTTCGAGCTGTTTGTCTCGCTGCACAACATCCGATATGTCTATTACAAGGAGACCGACAAGGTGCTGGGAAACACCTACGGCATGTGCATCCTGCAGGACTTCGAGGCCGTCACGCCCAACATCCTGGCGAGGTGCATCGAGACGGTCGAGGGCGGAGGCCTGGTGGTGCTGCTGCTCAAGGGGATGAACAGCTTAAAGAGCCTGTATACTCTGTCCATGGATGTCCACTCGAGGTACAGGACGGAGGCCTACGATGATGTCGTGGCGAGGTTCAACGAGCGGTTCATACTCTCGCTGGGTAGCTGCGACTCCTGCCTGGTGATCGATGACGAGTTGAACGTCCTGCCGATATCTGGTGGAAAGGACGTCAAGGCCCTCCCGCCGCCGGATCTGGACCAGCCGAAGACTGTGTCGCAGAAGGAGCTGGAAGATATGAAGGAGAGCCTGCAAGACACGAAGCCGATCGGGCCGCTGGTAACCCTCGCCAAGACTGTGGATCAGGCCAAGGCCCTCTTGACGTTCTGCGAGGCTGTACAGGAGAAGACGCTGAGGAGCACGGTCACGCTGACAGCTGCAAGAGGCCGTGGAAAGTCAGCGGCGATGGGTGTGGCTGTTGCAGCAGCGGTCGCATTTGGGTACAGCAACATCTTCGTCACTTCGCCCTCGCCAGAAAACCTAAAAACCTTCTTCGAGTTTATCTTCAAGGGCTTCGATGCTCTTGGGTATATGGACCATGTCGACTACTCGATCATCCAGGCGACCTCGCCAGAGCTCAACAAGGCCATCGTCAGGGTCAACATCCACCGAGACCACAGGCAGACTATCCAGTACATAAGACCGCAGGATGCGCATGTTCTTGGGCAGGCGGAGCTGGTGGTCATCGATGAGGCGGCTGCGATACCTCTGCCACTCGTGCGGAAGCTGATGGGCCCTTACCTCGTCTTCATGGCATCGACGATCAATGGATATGAAGGAACCGGACGGTCACTGTCTCTGAAGCTCATCAAGCAGCTCCGCGAACAGTCAAGGCCCGGTGCCATCACAAATGGTGAAGGAGAGGTGGCCGACAGGTCGACGGGCAGGGCATCCAAGGACCAGGGGTCATCACACCTGGGCAGCCGGACACTACGGGAGAACACGCTCTCGGAACCAATCCGTTACGCACCAGGTGACTCCGTGGAGAGGTGGCTGAACAAGCTGCTCTGCCTGGACGCCACCCTCCCAAAGTCCAAACTCAGCCAAGGCTGCCCTGACCCAGCGCAGTGCGAACTGCTCCACGTCAACCGTGATACCCTTTTCAGCTTCCACCCCGTTCCCGAAAAGTTCCTCCAGCAGATGATCTCTCTCTACGTTTCGAGCCACTACAAGAACAGCCCCGACGACCTGCAGCTCATGAGCGATGCTCCCGCCCACGAGCTGTTCGTGTTGGTTCCACCGGGTGCGACGGCGGGCAGCCGGCTACCGGAACCGCTATGCGTGATACAAGTCTCTCTTGAGGGCAAGATCAGCCGGCAGAGCGTCATCAATTCTCTTAGCAGGGGGCAGAGGCCAGCTGGAGATTTGATACCCTGGCTGGTCAGCCAACAGTTCCAAGACGATGAATTTGCTTCCTTGTCAGGAGCTAGGGTTGTTCGGATAGCCACAAATCCAGACTACGCTTCGATGGGGTACGGCACAAGAGCCCTGCAGCTTCTGATTGATTACTACGAGGGCAGGTTTGCGAACCTCTCCGAGGATGCGGATGTGGTTGGCGACGAGACCCTCACCCGGGTGACGGACGCAGAGCTGGCCAATGCCAGCCTGCTGGAGGACAACATCAAGATCAGAGACCAGAGCAAGATGCCACCCCTGTTCTCGGTGCTGTCCCAGCGCAGGCCAGTCAACCTGGACTATGTGGGTGTGAGCTACGGCCTGACGAGGCCACTGCACAAATTCTGGAAGCGCTCGTCGTTTGCACCGGTCTACCTCAGACAGACCGCAAATGAGCTGACAGGAGAGCACACGACCGTCATGATCAGGCCTCTGGAGAAGAGCGGAGATAGGAGCTGGCTCGGCGCATTCTCACGAGACTTCCACCGCCGGTTCATGGAGCTGCTCTCTTACCAGTTCAGGACATTCCCCTCTGTCCTGGCCCTCAGCATCGACGAGAGCGCGAATGCCGGGGCCTCGCTCGACGAGGTCCAGCCCGCCGCACTGTCAAAGAGCGAGCTTGACGAGCGCTTCACACCGCACGATCTGAAGCGTCTCGAGTCATACGCGAACAACATGCTCGACTACCACGTGATTTTGGACCTGATCCCCCGCATCGCAGAACTCTACTTCCTGGGCCGCATCAAGGACGGTGTCAAGCTCTCGGGCATACAGCAGTCGATCCTGCTATCGATCGGCCTCCAGCGGAAGGACATGGACACCGTCGCCGAAGAGCTGACCCTGGCGCCATCGCAGCTGCTAGCCATGTTCATCAAGATTCTGCGGAAGATCACGACGCATTTCAGCACGCTCGTCTCGAAGGCTTATGACTCGGAGATGCCGAACAACAACATCGGCGTCAGCAGGGAGAACGCGGCTGGCGTACACGAAGATGAGGTCGTTGATGAGACGTATGTGCCGCTGCAGCAGTCGCTCGAGGAGGAGCTGGAGGAGGGCGGCGACGAGGCGCTGAGGGAGGTGCGGAGGAAACAAAGGGAGCTGATCGATTCGCTACCGCTGGACCAGTGAGTCCTCCCCCCCCCCCCACTTTCACATAGGTGTGTCCCTGGCTCTTTGATCGGGTTTTGGTGGCTGACCAGTACCTTTTGCAGATATGAGATCGACGGCAACGACAACGACGCATGGCAGGAGGCCGAGAAGCAGGTGTTTAGCGCCTCGAAGAAGGGCCAGGCGAACCCTGTTGTCAGCGTCAAGAGCAGCAAGCAGAAGCGCAAGGCCGGACAGACCGCCGAGGAGGTGTACAACGAGGCGTTCGGGGAGAAGAAGCACAAGAAGCACAAGAAGCCGAAGAAATAGGTTGGTGCTGGCACGTTATGGCCGGTGGATTACCTTTAGCAGCTTGCATCGAGGTCGGCGTTCAGGTGGTAAAAAGTATAGTAGAAAGGCTTGAGTGGAGGTCTGATAAGATGAGAATCATATGTCATCTCAGGCCCTTGTGCTTGCTGTTTCTCCTCTCTGTCCCCTATTGTGTACATTCAAGATTGAGGAGAGGCCAGTGCTCCGTATGTCATCACAAGGGCAAGTTCGGCGTCGGGCGATGATAATGTCCATGTCAAGCTCCCATTAGTAGGATTCTTCTAGCTCTCCCAAGCCTTGAAACGAAGGCTCTCCTCTACGGATGGGAAATTCAGCCCCGTGGACTAACCCGGTCCAGACCTCAGCTGCGGGTCAGTCTGGGGTAAGTCAACATGAGAGAGGGACACATGCATCCTCTTTTGTGTGCAGCTGATTTTCTTCAGTGCGGAGGAATTGCTCCAGGGGCCAATTCGACCCCTGCTGTCCTTGGTTTGTGGTTGAAAGAATGACGGAATCCATCGCACTACTAAGTAGTAAACCTGGTAAACCTGTTACCCTCCAGGTACGCGAGTCTTGGCATGACGTTAGTGTGAGACCTGAGGCTTCATAGTAGCAGGCCTTCTCCAATGGCCCACCTACTATATAAAGTTGACGATTGCTTGAACTGCTCGGCCCTTATGACTAAGTCTACCAGATGTAGACTTTGGTCTGGTAATTCATTGTTCCCAATTGTCTTGGGGGCGTCCGTCCTTGATCCCAAATATTTCCTCCTCCAAGGCATTTTCGCCTAAATCGACCGGGCAGAGCGCCATGCTTGGCAGGTCAAAGCAGAACAACGAGGGGGAGAAGCCTCGCAACAGCTCCCGGGGAATCAGTTGGGAGATTCCGTATGTCTCCAATGAAACATCATTAATAGCTCCAGACATTTGTTGTCAAGGCACCACAGAGAGCAAAAGAGAGAGAAAGACAGGAATAAATAGCTAACGTTACACTTCGTGTGTGTGTGTGTGTGTAGTATCTTGTTCGGCATCATTTTTGCACTCGCTGTGGCCGAGTTGTGCTTCACGATCGACGCCTTCGTTTACCTCCAGGAGCTGCATAAATGGTGGTCCTCGACTGAGAGGGCCCGGATGGGGTTCCTCATCTTCAGCTGTGCCAGAACCATCTTCCTGTCTGGGGTGTACACTGTCGCACACTGTCACAGGTGAGTCTTGATGGCGGCTGCTCAGCGAGACGAGGAAATCTCGGTGCTTGTTTGCGAGCACGTGCTAATTACCAGGTAAAAATATAGGGTGAAGAATCTCATGAATACTATGCACACGGTAAAATTGCCCCCCCCCTCCTTGTCCATCCTCCTTCTCTTTTCCTCTTGACTGGGTGGACGCATGGCTGACGGACGCCTGCAGATTTTCCTGGTCATCTCAACAATCCTCTGGATCGTCTCCGGCGTCCTGATCCACCAGATCTGGGGCTACGTCGAGTGCGCGAACGCCGGCATCCCGGACAACCTCGACGAGTTCAAGAGCCAGGTCGAGGGCGGGCTGAGCCTGTGCCACGAGATCAAGATCATAGAGATCATCGCCTGGGTCATCGCCGCCGTCAGTGTTTTGGCTACGATTCCTGTGGTCAAGATTTATCTGGAGAGGAGGAAATCTAGGATTCATGACAAGCAGTCTAGAGCCAACACGAAGAGGGAGTCGGTCTAACTCAGCGCCTAGGCTCACCAGTATTGTGGTTAGCAGCGAGGAGGCATCACGGTGGTGCTTTTATTACAATCACAAATACCCATTTAATGATCACTGCATGTGTTTGTTCAATTTGTGTCGTGACCAGTCATCAATACCACCATGTCCAGCTTAACTACCATAGGCACCGAAAGAAGAATTCCAGCCCAAACCCACCCAAATTCACAGACGCACGCGGTATCTATATACCCTTCATGGCTTCTGAGTGCTCTGAGAAGTGGACAGCTCCATCACACCATATGAAAAGACGGTGAACAGATGAGATCAAACGAACTTTGCATCGACCCGTTCCGGCGAGACACGACCGTCCGCTGAAGTCGTCAAAGGCTCTCCATACATCAGCCCGTAAACAAAGCACGAGCCCACGACATGATACGTCTTGTCTCTCCCTTCAACCGGCCTGATGACAAGTGGCATCTGGACAGAAGGGACAAGACAGATGAGATCGCCGGGCTGAACCAGTGGTGAGCCCGTGCCGCTGAAAACACGAGTGGGCATCGAGTCAGCAATGAAACCCCAGGGACGACTTGGGAAGACAGGCAGCCTAGAGGCAATACGTACCATCGTCCTCCTGTTGTTGTGAAGAACTTCTCTCCTTTAATACTGCTCGCCGTCCGCGGTATAAATGGTATGAAGCGCGTTTTGACCCCAGCCCACTGATCTAGCCACTTGTGTTCTTCCAGATAAGCCTGAATCGTCGGGCAGTGTTCTCTACAAAAGGCCTCAAAGCTATGAGCAATCGATGCGGGCTCCCGGTCGTCTGTGTCGCAGGTTTGTAGCAGGACGCTGGCGAGTGCGAGAGCTTTGTCTGGATAGTCGAGGCCCTTTTGTTTCTCCGTGGCCTCGAGAATAGCCCAGTAGTCCTCCGCAAGGCTAGGCTGTCGTGTAAGGAGGCGGGTAACATCTTCTAAAGTAGCCTGGGTGCCGGGCTCCTGCGGCTGGTCACCACACAAGAAGATCGTGTCCACGACATGGATCGACACCTCTAGGCAGGATCCGTTGACGCGAGGTTCGGTATTGCCGGTAGATGACGATGGGTCTTCGCGTCCACTGGCGTTATATCGACCATTCATCCCAAAAGTCCGTCGGACATCTAGGTGAGGACACCACGATGGTGCACCGGTGAGATCCTGGAAAGCGGGCTGTTCGTGCCAGACCAAGCCAAGAAAGCGGAGAGAGCGGCCCGCGAGGCGAGCAAAGAAGCAGAGCCTCAGCTCGTCCATGGACCTCGTGTAGTCCGCGTTGACCAGCAGCTCGCCGTCCTGATCCCGCGCAAGAGGGTGGCCGAGAAAGGCGTAGATGAAGTCCCGAGGATCTGTGGCGGACTGGATGTTTCTCGCCTTGAAGAGAACGTCTTCGAACTCGGGCTTGTTCCTCCTTGAGAAGACCTGCGCAACGGTTCTCAGGATGGAAGAGGATCTATACCATGAATTATCGACGTCCGTGGTGAATGTTGCCCATACATGATTGAAAAGGCTAGATATATAGCCAGAAGCGAAGTAGACACCCTCAAAATCGTTTCCTGTCCAGGCCCACGCCTCGGCAAAATCCATGATCTCAGTGAAGTTTATGATGGAGTTACCATAGGCAACCAGAGCTTCCTTGGCGAGGCCTACCTCCTGGAGAATCCACACGCGAGTGAACCAGGGCTTTTTAAATATTGCCACCGCATTGATCAGTCGGTCACCGGTGACAGAGCCGTAGCCCCCGTAGGCTTCCAATACGCATTGCCGGAAATGAGAGGCTCGGTCATGTACTCCGCGGCGATGCGGTTGTAGTCCTTGATGACATCGAAAGCAATCCTCGCTGCCTTACCATTCTGTCCATCATCTCCGAGACAGATAATGACACGCTGGGCATGAGAGTAGATGGCTCCCATCATTTCGACGTGAAACCCTTTCTCCTGAAGGTTTCGCTGGTTAATGCAAAGGGCATCAACCCACAGGTGCCGCGGTTCACCGGTAAGTCTGACTTGACGTAGAGACTGGGCGAGGTTTGCTGTGACCTCCACCTCATGGCCACGGCAAGTGATCGTGTCCGAGTTTGCGGGGTTGCCCCAGACGTAGGAGATGGCCTCGTATTCTTCATAGTCCCGCAGAAGCACATTAGTGATCTACTATTCAGTTCTTCCGACCTAGCGGCTCGACGAGGAGAACTAAAGGCGCCTCTCACCTGCAGATTGGAATGGCGTGGAATATAATGAGCACACGATGGGGTCATTGTCGTCTCCCTGGCTCGAGGATCAAGAGGCGGGTCCAGTTCTCCGTCGCCGGTAAATCTTCATAGAACGGGTGTTGTTCAGCCTCCGCCATGATGGGTGTGAATCACAGTCTAAGCAGATGATGATGAGAAAATTAGGATAAAGTTTCAGGAGTTCCTTGATTTTTGAGAAACTGGCGGCTTGTTGGCGAGGCAGCCTGTGATACTTACGACCACTCCGGTGAGTTCGTGCCGCGTTTCAAATCAGTCAGCAGTCTCGAGACGAGAAAGCGCAGGCGATGTCCAGGTATTTCAAGCCCCGAGGGTCACTACAGGGATGCTAACAGTGTGCGTACCTGCAAGCGGTCAGCGTAAGACTCTGTTATTACTCTGCAATTCGTTATTTGTACAATATGCGCTGGCATTGCTGCAGGCCCACTGATCCTGTTCCTGTCAGCTGTTCCATCAACGCCCCACTTCCTGTTTGCCCAGCGCAAGGATATTGATCCATAGCACATGTTACTGTAACCACTGAAGGTGTGTCCAAGATCGTTAATTACCAATCTCAAATCATAGAATTCGCAAGAAGGCCCGATATCAACTCATATATGCCAGTGCTTTTTTTTTTTTGTAGCAAGTGAATATAGTTTATAGGATGGCCCGTAAATTATCACTGCTGACACTGGGCTGACGTTACAGCAAGCAGGACAGCATAATGATATTGTTCTGTTTCAGGCTGCTCGTACCTAAGTACTGGGCAAAATTGGTGCAACGGAAGCAGCCCTCCGCATCCAGACTTTACTCCCAGGATGATAGACCAGCCCGGTTCGACTGATACGACCACAGGAAAGACCAGGCAAGACCACAAGAAGCTCAGAAGTAGATACAACTGCAGGCTGACGACAGCGTACAGATCAATCCGTACGGTGTGAGTATATGAAGACTGGCCAAGTTGATTTCGATGTCGGTGGTGATTATGTCGCTCAGCTCGGCCGCCATGCTATGATCTGGCCATCCTCTCCAGCGGTGAAGACGACCTGGTCCTGGTCGAAGAACCGGAAGCTCCGCACCAACTCTGAGCCATGGGCGCCCGGGGAGACCAACGCTCGTATCCGCGCTGAAACCCCAACCTGATGATTTGGACATGTGTATTAATTGAAAGAGTTGTTGGCTGCCGCCTTGTGTCAACACCTGAAACCTCCTCACCCGTGCCGAGACAAGGGAGGGCAACTTGACTTACTCTTGAGAGCCGGCACCAATGACGGCACCGTTGTCGCCCAACTTAGGCGTCACGTTGGCTACATATTGGCACCGGAGCACGTCCCGGATGTCGCCAAAGTCGACCGTCGCGGAGCCCTTCTCCTGGGTCTCTGCCATGTCGTACAGAGCGAACTTTTCATCATGACTTGTGGCGTAGACCTCGGTGTTGTTGAGAAACCCTGCGTGGTGAACAGAGCCGTGATTGAAAGTCTGAATGACAACCTCGTCCTCATCTGTAATTGTGGTATCGCAGACGTTGACAAGACCGTCTGTGGAGCCTGATAGTAGGATGTTCGGTGATGTGGGGTGGAAGTTGAGCTGTAAAATCGTTAGACCCCGTACGTATCCTTCTTGGTGAAGGGAGGGCAGGATACTCGCCTCTGTCACATCATCGCTGTGGACCTCGTCGTAGCGTATCCTGGGTGTAGAGCCGGCACGAGCATCCCAGATGAGGATGGAGGCCTGGTGATTCGCCAACTCCGTGCCAGCTGCTATAGCATTGCCAATTGCGGTGCAAGCCAGCGAGACTATCGGTGCATCACTTCCTGAAAACACCGAGTCAGCTCGGCCGGTCGCATAGTAAGACCTGAGGGCATCACATACCTGCTGGGGCGGCTATCTGTGCTTTCGACCCGTCCAGTCGCAAGTCCCACAACGAGACAGTGCCATTTTCTCCAGCAGTGCAGATAATGGAGCTGGACTCGTCAAAAGCTCTTGCACAGGTGATGTTACCATGTGCTGTTCGTATTGTCTTGGTTGGTCCCTGGCTTAAATTCGACGGGCTGAAGAGGGTGAGATTCTGGTCCGACGAGATGGCAGCGAGACCTCCTGCGACGGGAACAATCTCCAATACGTAGGCCGGATCTTGTCCCGGGTTCTGGAAGGCATCGGCCTTACTCAGATTATACATTGCGCCACTTCCCGCGGCTTTGCTTCGAATCAGTTGTTGGCGTGTCGTTGGCCTGCGGAAAAGAGGTGGATGATTTACAAAACTGTGGCTGAGAAGCTCATGTGAGATACTGACCGTCTTGGGTTGGTAGAGACTAACGTGCAATCAAGACAAACTGACCTACTGGTTGTATTTTCTAGCTTTTTTTGACTTGATGAGGTTGAAATCTGGCGCCTTAACCGCAGAGGCTCTCAAAACGAGGTTTGTCGGGATCAACCAATCAGGCATGATCCCACTTTGCAGGGGGTGACCCATGCTGCTTAGACGCAGGCACCCACTGACGCCAGCTTACCTAGCACATACTCTAGTACAAACGGCCATAGCTGCCGATATGGCCAGCTTGTAAATCCAGCACTGTACTGAACACCGTCACATTGTTTCACAGCTTGGACAATTGTCCTGTCACCGTCCGGCCACGACGGTCATTCTTTTCTCTCCTTACGAAGCATCCTAGCAGCCGATATGATCTAGCCCGCTGCTATGCGCTTTCCTGCACTCTCCTTTCCATCATGAGGCCCTTCTGGTCACTTCTCCGTGAGCAAGCCCTCCGCCGGCCGGTCGTGTGCTGTGCACGTCTACCGCAACGTCGATGATGCTGATAAGTCGCAGTGCTTTTGCAGGCTCTCTCGCCGGTTTGGGCAGAGCACGACAAAGATCAAACCGTCACGACACCCCCTCCAGACATCATACATAGTCATGGAGAGTCCAGCCCTCCCGTCCGAGAGCCTGGCGCAGACCACGTCGACGCCGCCATCGCGAAACTCTACGAGATTCACAACCCTGCCCATCACAAGCGGCGAAAGAAGACGGGCGTGCTCGGTCTGATCGGGCAGCTGGCATGGAAGGCCTTACCAAGCCTACGAGCAAGCACGGCCCCCACGGAGGAGAGCGGGTCGAACAGCAAGATCGTCGACGCCCGGCTGGTGGAAGCCGTCAGGCACCTGGAGGCGGCGACACACAAGAACAACTCGGATGCTCTGTTTCTTCTCGCGCAGATGAACTACTATGGCAACTACTCACACCCGAGGGACTTCCACAAGGCATTCGATTACTACCAGCAGCTGGCATCGCTGAACGGGAACAGCTCCGCGCTGTACATGGTCGGGCTGATGTACTCGACCGGGGTCGGGGACGCTGTGCCCAAGGACCAGGCGAGAGCCTTGCTCTACTACACCTTTGCGGCGGTGCGAGGACACACGCGGGCCGAGATGACCGTCGCCTCCCGCCACTGGACCGGCGTGGGCACGCCCAAGAGCTGCGAGACCGCGGCCAAATACTACAAGCGTGTCGCGGACAAGGTCATCGAGTGGTACCGATCCGGACCTCCTGGCGGCATGAACTGGAATAGGGAAGGCTACCATATTGCCGACGACTTTGGTGGTACATACGGCGAGGGGGCAAGCGTGTCCAGCTCCGGCATCAATGCCATACGACACCACCCGAACTCCGATGCCTATGCTGCCATTGAAGACATCATCGAATACCTCAATCTCATGAGCAACAAGGGCGACTTCAAATCGTCGTTCAACCTGGGGGCCATCTATTACGAGGGCCAGCGGGGCCTGGAGCGGAACCTGAAAGAGGCAGCCAAGTATTTCTTTATGGTGACCAAGATGTACTGGAAGAACGGACGAGGCGACGATAATCATAAGCCGGGCCTCGACAAGTATGCCGCCAAGGCAGCAGGCTATCTCGGGAGGATGTACATGCGGGGTGAGGGCGTGCAGCAGGACTTCGACAGGGCCAAGTTCTGGTTCGAGAGAGGCCTGGAGCGTACCGATGCGCAGTCCCAGTACTGTCTGGGGTTGATGATGTTGCATGGCTACGGTGTACCCAAGAGCATCGCCCGGGCCACGGAGCTGTTCAAAGCAGCGGCTGAACAGGACTACTCCCTGGCGCAGGTCCAGCTCGGTGTCCTGTTTCTGGATCGCGGCATGCCCGAGGACGTTCGGGTTGCGAATGACTACTTCGAGCTAGCGGCTAGGTACGGCAGCATCGAGGGCCAGTACTACCTCGCCGAGATGATCAACCACGGCATCGGTCGGGACAAGGCTTGTGCGCAGGCTCTTGGGCTATACAAGACGGTGGCGGAGAGGGCGGAACCTCTGGTCTCATCTTGGACCGAGGCGAACATGGCGTATGAGGACGGCGACTACGAGCTGGCCTTCTTGGCATATCTCCACGCCGCGGAGCAGGGGTACGAGTCTGCTCAGAACAACGTGGCCTTCCTCCTCGACACAAGACAGTCGATGCTCTCGGACGTTCTTGGCATCGCGGAGCCCAAGTCACCAGCCCTCAACAACCTCAACCTGGCGCTCGTCTACTACACGCGGTCGTCGAGACAGGGCAACATTGACTCTCTCGTCAAGATGGGCGATTACTATCTTGACGGGGTTGGGATTGATCGGGATGTCGACAAGGCCGTCAAGTGCTACACCGGCGCCGCGGAGTACCAGCAGTCGGCCCAGGCTCTCTTCAACCTCGGCTGGATGCACGAAAACGGGGTGGGACTGGATCAGGATTTCCATCTAGCTAAGCGCTACTACGATCTCGCACTCGCGACGAACGAGGAGGCTTACTTACCTGTAAAGCTCAGCCTCCTCAAGCTGCGCGCGCGGAGCTACTGGAACACGTTCACGCATGGGCGGATCAATTCCATCCAGGACGAGCCGGGTAAGTAACTGACGATCCCCATGCCACGTGTGCCAGGAGGTTTTGCTAATGTAGAGCCCTGCAGAGACGAAGAAGGACTGGTCTCTGAGCGAATGGATCAACAACTTCGTCCAAGAAGAGTACTACTACTACGACGACGGCTTGTACGACGACATCTACGACGACACCATGCCTGGAGGCGACGATCCTCACTACCACGGTGTAGATGATGACGAGAGCCTCGTAGACACCGTGATCATCATGGGGATAGCCATCTCCCTCGCGTTCTTTGTCTACTACAGGCAACAGCGCGAGCGAGCCCTACAGGCCCGGCGACAGGGAGACCAGCAGCAACAGGGAGCCAACGCGGGTGCTGCCCCAGCACCAGCACCGCCGGCGCAGAACAACGGGGGTTCTTTCCACCAGCAGGCGATCCGAACTTTGCGAACTGGGCTGCTGGCGGCGTTGGGCATTGATGAATGCCAGTGATAGCTGGAGACACTTTCCTCTTTGAGACGCCACCCTTCTGGTCTTGCAGAGAGCAGAGCAGACATTAAAATCGGGCACGGGCGTTCTGGCTCACTTGTACATAAAGTATTTGTTCTTTTCTATCAGGCGCGGTAGGGCGTGGCTTTAGTAATGGCGCTAAAATGAGACCCCTGCACCGCGACTTCTATTCATTGCTATTGATACAAGTATTACTCTGCGTCGACTCCCTCTTAAAATTGGGCTTGTGCAGTCCACCACAACACACTGTCCCAAGATTCCAGCCATGGACCTATCAACCTCCTCTGGCGTTACGTGAGACTTTACTGCATTCATCTGTCATCATGTCCACGCCATCCGCCAAGCGTCGGCGCGTCGACGCAGCAAACGCGATCCTCAGGAAACCCTTCCACTCACCCGTCATCAGGCGGCCCGGCGCAGGCGCAGGCGAAGGCGGTGGTCCACCAGCAGACGTAGCAAGCACGACGCTAGGCGCACCAACGGGTGGCTCATCGCGGCAGGATGCATACTCGCCCAGCTCGCCCTCGACGCCGCGACAGCCAGCAGCACGAACAGTTAGGCCGGCCAGGTCCCTCAGTGCGCTGCGGCAGACTCCCGCCGCCAACTCCAGGAGGCCGTCATCTCCGCTTCTTAAGTTCAAGACGCCTCTGCCGTCGAGTAGCAGCAGCAGCAGCAGCGCCCTGAAGAGGAAGAAGAAGACATCTGGCCCGGACGCGGGCGACGACGACGATCACCACCACCACCCTGGCGCCGCAGCTCTCCTCGCCCTCGTGGAATCACACAGCCACGCCGCCTCAGATGCAGCCATCAGGGACCTCGACCGCCAGCTTGAGACCGTGCAGCAGGCAAAGCGCATCGAAGAGGCCTCGGCGCGGCGGCGGCCCGGGGAGGCGGTCGACCAGGAGCTGCGGGACCTAGTCGCCAGGTGGAAGGGGGCGGGCAGGCTGGCCGCGGAGGACATGTTTGAGATTGTGAGGGGGGAGGGTGGAGGGGGCGGGGGGCGCGAGGGCGTGGCGGGAGATGAGGAGGAAGCAGATGGAGGGCTGGAGGGGGGGATGGGATGAGGTGGAGAAAGGGAGGGGGAGGAAGATGTTGATGTTGATGATGACGGGGCCGAGGGGGAAGACCAAGAGGATGACGATGAACCTGTGAGTGCGAGTTTCTTGGTCCCGACGAGGGTCGCTACCTGATCACTGCTGACCCTACGTGCCAGGAATTCAATATGGCAGAGATGCTTCGAAGTCTGAACATAGACTGCTCGCTGTTGGGTTACGACGAGGAAGGGGAGAAATGGATCGACTGAGACCCGACTTAGGTCCCGCTGCCTCTCACGAAAGGTGCTCCGCACTGATTCGGAAATGCAGCAGGATGGGTAGATCACACACCGACTGACTGCCAACCCAGACAATTCAGATAGAGATACTCAGGTAAAGGATGCAGACGGCCGCTTCAGGGCAAGGCGCACCTCTTCCTACCAACCAACTACCGTGACTCTTGGGTAAATCCCGGGCCGCCCGTTTCGACTGGATGCTCAGTGATCTGCGATTCCCTTGACCACGGAGAGCACATGCACGGCTGAACAGATCCTTGTTCATCCGGCTACCTGAGGTCTGTGTTGATAGAATTCGCGGAAGAGAGTGGATTCGCGGACCGGTCTGCGGCAGTTCGCAACATCGAGACACCCACGCAAGGCCAGCTTGTAATACAGACCTCAGACCTGCTATTTCGTTGTTAAGACGATCATGCCACTCTACAAGGCGTATCTTGATACCATCAAAAACACTTGGGTTTCCTGCCATCTTTCCCGGCAGGTCTGCCACATGTGTGCTTTCGTGAGACGTGAGTCTCACGTAGACCCATATACCAACATAAGACTCATCACGCGTTGCTGGCGCTTTCCACCTAAGCCCTCTCCCTCCTCTGCCTCTCCATCTCCTCCCTAAAAGCATTCCCGCCCTGCTGGCGCGGGAAATGCTCACTTGTCGGCGTGCCCGCCAGGCTGCCCAGGCCATCACTGTCCCTCCTGACGTGTCCACGCCCGCCGCCCATCCTGATGTCCCGGGCGTCCTCGTCGTAGTGGTAGTCCCTCTGTCCGTCGTAGTTCCTTGGCTCATCGCGGTACACCTGCTCCTCGGGCACGTTGTCCATCATGCGGATATTGTGCATGGCGTGCTTCTTGCTGCCCCTCATGGTCATCCTCTTCGCGCGGCTCTTGGCGATGCCATAGCCGCGCCGCCCGCGAGACATGAGATTGCCGACGTCGATCTTGCGCGTCTTGCGGTTCCACATGCACACGCCGCAGATCATGACGAGGCAGAAGCCGAATACAACCGGCAGGCCGATGTACAAGGCGGCACCCTTGGGAAGCGTGGGGGAGGCCTGGTGGTATGTCGGCGACTTGGTGACGAGGACGGTCGGGCCGGGGTAGGACTTGGTGACGGTCTCGCCGTCCGAGCCCAGGGCGTTGAGGGTCAGCGTGACGTTGACCGCCTTGCCGTTGCCTTTGGACAGATAGCTGCTGCCGGGCGTCCAGGCATAGTAAGACCACGAGGCCTTGATGTCGTCAGACGTGAAGGCGTCGTCGCCTGTCTCGCCGGTCGTGCTGTTGATGTAGGTACCGGTGACCGTCACCTGGGTTGTGTTGAGGACGGAGGGGTCCCACGTGACTGTTCACATCCTGTCAGCCACAGCTCTCGAGGGGGAGGGGTGCCATCTACCCAGGGGGGTGGGAAGGACCAGATCGACATACCATAATAGGTAGTGCCCACGTAGAGTGAGCTGTTCTTGGCGGGCTCACAGAAGGGCACGTAGTCGCCATCCGTATTGCTGCACACGAGGAAGGACCCCTTGCCCTTCTTGTTGGAGGCCGTTGGCTCTGCGGCAGCCGTCCCGCTGCTGGTGGTCAGCTCGCCGTACTCGGTCCGTGTGAGGACCGTCGCGGTGAGCACGGTGGGTATGGCAGAGAGAGTCGTCGTAGAGCCGTCTGAAACGGTGACCACAGGCGTTACGGTGGTGGGCATGCCCGTCTTGTCGACGCTCACCCACGCGTCTGTGGCCTCGGCTCGGAGCTCGAGGGCGGGCGTGACGGCGGGCGCAGGCACGGCCTCGACGGCCCCGAGGAGGAGGGTAGTGGTAGCTGCTGCTGCTGCGAGCAGCTTTGCCGAGGAAAACATCTTTTCCTGTCCTTTTGTATCTTTTGCTGGAACCTATGGTGCGGGAGGTGTCTGGATCTCGTCTTAAACGTGGTCGGTGCGCTTCAGTCCTTCACGATAGAAGCGAGCGTGGGGTCCCAGATGGGCTTCAGTTGGCCTGGTAAGAATAAGAAACGAGTGGCAGCTCCAAGTGAGCCCTGGAGAGGAAAAGAAGGACGATCTGGGTCCTGATCTTTAGGAGGGCGGCCTACCACTGAAATAAGGAAGGGAAAGAAAGGCCGAGCGGTCTCGTCTAGCTTTCAACGTAGACGGTCCATCCCTTGAGGAGCTTCAGGGAGTGGCCGCATGTGGTAGTGGGTAAAATGGCGCTACTGCGCTGCCTGGGATTCTCACGGAAATGAGCCTCAGGGGTGCCTACCATAGCATAAGGTTCACCGTAGCACTAAGAGCACCGCTGGCAGGGGTCCCTGCGGGGAATAAACGGCGGTAAAGAACCACCATCCCAGCGCATGCAGGTACAGGCCCACCTGAGCTACCATAGTTATCCGTGCAGCAGGTTCGATGCGCATCAACAAGGCTGAAGATCTGCAACCATATCGCTCACGGCGATTAGGTTGTCTCTCTTTGCCGCTTCCGTCAGCCCTCACCACCCGAAACATGCTAGGTGCTCTACAAGATTTCAAGGTCTAGTAGTAAGACATGTACAGAGAAATCGCCTCGAGGATGAGCCAAGATTGTCACCACCCAGCTGTATGGTTGAAAGGCGGAGATACTACAGCAATGTCCAGGTAAGTGAGCGTAAGTCTCCTGCTCGCTGTCCTGCGCCAAGTCTTTTGAGTATAGGAAATAGTCTATGACCAGACCACCGACCGAGGCATTTTAGCTATATCATATAAACAAAGTGCGGTCCTTATACGCTCTGACATCAATTTCCTGTTGCGAGGCAGCACTAAGTACTTTGGCAATCAAGAGAAATGAAAATGAGTTGCCACGATTTGTTCCTACAAGGACAGACCACAACATCTACTATACCTCCTCATCATACTAGTGAAATCACACGGTACCAAAATGTAATGGATGGATGCACCGGAACATCATTTGCAGTCCCACGCATCTATGGCCTATCCATCCCCCAACAAAAGCCACAGACAAGACCTTCTCTCGAGCTGCTGAAGAAAGCGCTATGCTAGTGTAAACTATCAACATGGAGAGATCGACCAAAAGGCAATGTAGTCAAGCCAGGTGACTGTCCTTGACGTTGAGTAGAAAGAAGGAATAAACAGCAGTAGCAGGGTCAAAACTGTTACTAGTCGGGAGTAGGCCGAAGGAGAAATGGTAGGAATATCATTTAAATCATTGATGCTGATAATATGCCCAAAAGTATCAGTCTATAAGAGCAAAGTAAGTCTTGTGCAAGAGAGGATGGAGAGTGTCTCAAGGAACTCGACCCGGCAGAGAAGAGCTTCCGAACGAGGTTCTAGGAAGCGACAAGAAATTTTCAAGAGCTTGGGTCAAGCGAACAACCAGACACCGAGGAAGGCTCTCCAGGCGATGGCTCAAGGAATCATGTTGCTGCTTAGATCTTGGGCGGGCGATGGCCTCTAGACAGCGTACAGAACTGAGGCAGCCCAGGTGAGGAGAAGACGAATAATTGAGACGAAAAGCAAGCTAAGAGCACTTGAGAAGTATCGCTCCTGTCATAGAGTCACCTCAAGAGAGCTGTTCTTCCAACAGAGAGTATTAATCTTCAACCGGGGGACGCGTTGATCTCGAATAGGGTGGCCAGCTGACGTATCAAGCTGTTGTATCAAGCAAAAAGCACCACAAGCTTTGCACCAGAGATCACCGCCTATAGAACCATCAATGCGGTCTCTCAGTTCCGCTCTAGCTAATCGTAGAAATGTATGCTGGCCAGCACCATCATTGGGAACTGTAAGAGTAGAAGAGAAAGTTTGCAAGACACAAGCGCGGCCGTACTTATATGTTGTTTAGCCTCGCCCTTCTTCAGAATAGAAGGGGCCTTGTAGCTGGCGGCGTGCGAATTTTCAAAATACTAGCTGACGGAGCATTTCTACTGACAACGTACCGAAGCTCCTTGGCCTCCAAATCCTGACGAAGGTGTAGATGATCGTCCGGGTTTGGAAAAGAAAAAAAAAAGGCACTGCCAGAGCCGGCGCCTACTGGTGCCAACAAAGACAGAACGGACGTCTGCTTGAATACGTAGTAGATTGATTGCCTTCCCCCGGAATTGTGCCGCTGGAGACAATATTTGTAGTGATGGGTGATCATGGCTCATCTCGAGCACCTTGTTGGGTATCCAAAAAGTAAGAGGGAAAGAAAAAAAAAATTGATGCTAGGCCTATGTTGCCCCATCCGGTGGCTTATACGGCCGGCCCAAGCCGTCTTTGAAGCACACGATCTCGCACTTGGTCTTGCTACCCAAGATCATCAACCTTGCGTACGCTCATCCATACTTATCATGCTTGTTCTTGACCTTCAGGTCAAGCAACCTCTCATGATAGTCGCCCTCCCGCCTCGCTCTCTTCAGCATCTTGACCTCGTCCTCGTCTAGCCTCCTGCCCGCGGCCTCCTCGAGCTCCCTCCTGCTGATCTTCTCCCTAGCCTTCTCCTCCTTGGAAGCCCTTATGCGCGGCTTGAAACGTGCCTGCATGCGTATGCGCAGCGTCGTGTCGAAGTTCATCTCGGTCGCGTCGCCTCTGACCTCGGGCAGCGCGTTGGCGCGGGACGACTTTGAGGCCTGGACGGTGAAGAATGTCTCGCGCAGCGTCTGCACCTGAAAGGTCCCGGGTGTGTCGGCCGTCGCGATCAGGACAAAGGACTCGAGCGGGGAGACGGCCTCGGTGGTGGCGGTGAGTATACCGTACTTGTCGCAACCCAGGTATCTATCACCCAGAGGGGTTTCCTGTCAGCCATCCCCGCTCCTATTCACCCTAACAGACCAGTCTGCCAGCTCAACGAACGACCGACCGACCGACCAACCAGCTAGAAGCGACAAACAACGAGGGTTTGGTACTAATACTTACTTGCCATGATGGCCCTTGAACCGATGATGTTCCGTCCCGGCGATCCGGTTCGCGACCCAGACCATGCGCACATCGTGCGGCTCTGCGGTAGCCGGGTTATCCTCAACTATATTCTCGACGGGCAGCGTGAACACCTTCCCGTTGGCGTCGCACGCGAGGGCTGTCACGGGTTCGGTGGGGAGGACGAGGACGACCGGGCCCGACACATCGGAGACGATGTCGGCCGAGACCCAGCTGTCGTCGTTCTGGACGTTGTCATCGTCCTGTTCCTGCTTCTGCTGTCTTGACACCGCTGCCGCCTCTGTCCTCCCTGGCTGCCTTGGTGTCGTTGGAGGTGGATGCTGCGTCGTCCGCGTCATCTCGGGCCTCCCGCTTGCGCTTCTTGGGTTTCTTGTCGCCCTTGAAGCTCAGGGGCTTCACCATCGCGCAGGACGGCTTGGGGGGGTTTCAAGGTGGAGGAGTCGTCAAAAAGGGGGACGGAGGCCTGGAGGTTTGTCTGTTGGGCAGCCACCCGGTGTCGAACCGGGTCTTGTCGAGTCGCGTTTGTCCGGTGGGATGATGAGACCGATGCCTTTGCGCGCGCGTGGGGGTTACCTCTGATTACTTTCGCGGTCAGAGCCCTCGTGGTAACCAGGATCGCTGGAAATGAGGACAAAGGGGTGGGGCGTTGGGCAGCAGAGCTTAAAATCGTAGGATTCTAGGATTGAGAGGTGGATTCTTTTCTGCTTCTTTTTTTTCTTTTTTGTCCCTGTTCCCTTTCCTTCGGTATCGTCGAAGGCGGACGGAGCCGGTGGTGGTCGAAGCTCTAGATAGCTGCTACATATGGTAGGTGCGCATTATAGCTCTAGAGGCTTGCAGGGGGGCGTGGCTTGAGGCTCTGTAGGGGTAGTACTGGTATTCTTTTTGGTTATGTAAGCTTACCCGCTATCTCGGGATGCTTTGTACTGCACATAGTGGGTGAACACGCTAGAAGCATAGCTGCAGGCAGGCCTCCGCCAGGAGGGACATGGAGAGGATAGAAGATAAAACCATCCTGGAAGTTGAAACGCGTGATCGCGCATATCCTTCTTGTTCTCTGAAGTCCTGGTGCAGTCTTCGGAACTTTCCCGCAGTGCTATTCCAGAATAAGAAAGAAAGAAAGAAAAAAAGAAAAGAAAGAGTCAAGGATCAAGAAGAAAGACCAAAAGAAGAGGAAAAAAGAATGGCCCCCAGCGCGCAGGCGGTGACGGTCTCGCTCGAGGAGCTAAAGAAAGGTCTGCTTCTCCTCCTTCCTTCAATCTCGCCACACCCACACCCACACACACCCACGCACGCACGAACCCACCAATCCACACCCAACGCCTCTGCCATATGGTGCCATGTGTTGTTGTTCTCGGTCCAGTGGAGGCGGCTAACGCGACATCTGGCCAGGCTCTGTGCCCTTCAGCACGCTCCAGGAAGCATTCGGCCCGGAGTCGCTGGGGATACTCGTCGTCAATGACGTAGCCCCCGAGTTCGCCAATCTGCGGCGCCGTGTGCTGTCATATTCGTCCTATCTTGGCAATCTGCCCAAGTCCGAGCTAGGTATGTATCTTGTGTCCATATCTGAAACACGAGATGAAGGACGGAAGAGGGCAAAGGGGGCCGGGGGCGTGAGGTTATCTCGAAGACGGGTTGACAACGCACGCACACACAAACACACACTCACTCAGTCACTCACACGTCATAGATAAGCTCGAGAATGAGAAGTCAAAGTACCTCACTGGCTGGTCACTGGGCAAGGAGACGCTCAAGAACGGCCAGGTGGACGATCTCAAGGGTTCGTTCTACGCCAACTGCGCTTTCTACATCGACCCGGAGCTGTCGTGCGCGGCGCCCACAGAAAAGTACAATGAGGACAACTTTCCCGAGTACCTGAGCCCCAACATATGGCCTGGTGAGGCCGTGCTCCCTGGCATGCGTGCCGCTGTCGAGGAGCTGTGCAGGCTCATCATCGACGTCGCGGTGCTGGTCGCGGGCGCGTGCGACAGCTTCGCAGAGCACGAGATTCCAGGCTATCCGGTGGCGTATCTCCAGCGCATGGTGGCTGGGTCCATGACCACCAAGGCGAGGCTGCTGCACTACTTCCCAGAACCGGCAGGCGGTGCTGCTGCTGCTCTCCCCGCCGCGGACGGCGACGAGGACGACTGGTGCGCCACGCACCTGGACCACGGCTGCCTCACAGGCCTGACATCGGCCATGTTCGTCGATGAGCGGGCCACCGACCCGGCTGTGCCCAAGTTTGAGCCATCCGTGCCGGAGGCGCTGCAGCCCTTCGACGAGCTCGAGGCCTCGCCAGACCCGGCGGCCGGGCTGTACATCAAGTCCCGCACAGGGCAGACGGTGCAGGTGAAGATCCCGCGCGGCTGCATCGCGTTCCAGACGGGCGAGGCCCTGGAGCGCATCACAGACGGGCGGTTCAAGGCGGTGCCACACTTTGTGCGCGGGGCCAGGGCGACGGGGCCCGGTGCGAGGGTAGCGCGGAATACGTTGGCCGTCTTTACGCAGCCGAACCTGGATGAGGTGGTGGACCGCGGGCGGGGCATCACGTTTGGGGAGTTTGCGAGGGGCATCGTGGCAAAAAACACGGTTTCTTGAAAGGGGACATGCTGAGGCAGACAAGTGTCTTGCTGGCAAACCCCCCCCCAACCAAAAAATCAAACCTATCAGCCAGATCAATGTTAGAACCTGTGTGGGTGCTCTTCTGACTCCAGCCTGTTGCATCTACCTGCTGTCGATTTTTGTTTCATCCTCCCAAGATGCCTCTGTTTCTCTGGCCTAGAACACGATCTGTGGACACCATTGCCCAAGAGGGCCACGGGCCCCGCGAACCGTGTTGGACTCGTTCGGGGCCCGTTTACGGTGGGTCTGCCTACCTTTTTGCCATGCTTCACCCAGTAATTTATTTTTGGGAGAAAATTGGACACCGCCACAGGAGCCTAAGTGTATACCCGCTATTTACTGTTCTGTGGTACTATGGTGAAGGAACACCATAGTAAGAGTGGTGTGTGTGTGTGTGTGTGTTCTATGTGCACAGATAGCAGCGGCGATCGAGTCTCGGCATCGTCGGACTGTATCGAGAATCCGCCACTGCAGGATGACAAGAGCTAAGGGCATAAGGTGGTCCAGTGCAGAACCTCGTAGAACCCTTATCAATTTAAGGGGCTGCTGTATGTTGTTGTTCTCTCCTTTTTTTTTTTTTTTGGGAGGGGGGGGTTTGTGTCACTTACTCTGTCATTATGGATCTGGATCTGAGGTGAGGGGGGAAAATATTGAAGGGAAAAAAAAATTTCGACGAGCCAGTCATGACTGCTGTCCACATGCAGGCTTGGTTGGACGTTGAGGCAGGGCGGCTGCGACGAGACCCAACAGGCTCGGGATACTGCATTGGGCGTTTGATTGGCAACCTCGCGATAGACTCGGGCAGGGGAGGGCGGACGGGAAGGGGGGTGGGCAGGGATAAGGATCGCGGTGTTTCGGCAGGTCCCTGGCCTTGCTCATGCCAGTGTGACATGTACCTGAAGGGAGGGAGTGGGTACGGGCGTGGGTGGGATTGGGAGTGGACGGGGTGCTCATTGGAACGGAGGAGGGGAGGAGGAGGAGTAGGAGGAGGAAGAAGAAACAAGAAGAAAGAAGGTGTGCCTGCCCCGATGGTGGTGAGTTGTCCATGCCAATCACTGCCGCAGCCTCAAGCCAGGGTGAACGTCGACCGACTCGCGAGGCTGTGTGCTGTGCTGTTGGTACCGTATCAGTTGGAATTCATTACGTCGTTATCATGCGTGTGGGCTTGGACTGTGTTGCGCGTCAGGTGGTTCCCTGGTGTGACGATGACTCTGTTGTGCATTGTAGATGATCCAGCGAGAATTGTGTCATACCGCGCGTGCCGTGGGATATCCCTTCCCCCCCTTTTTTTTTTCTCCTTCCTTTCCTCCATTCTTTGGCATTACTACGTCCATCTGGAGGGGAATAAAAAAAAAAAGGAAAAAGAAAGAAAGAAAAAAAAAACGGATAGAATTGATGAAGGAGAGGCGTGATTCGTCGGGAACAAGGTTCCCGAGGCATCTGTAAGACATCTGCCGCCATCGCTGCAAGTGCTGCTCAGCCTCTTGCCTTCGTGGCGCCGGATCCGGGTGTGTGACGAATCCAACGGCAAACCTCGGTTTTTAGATCTGGGATATCTCTAGTCTTACCATGTACAGTACATAGCAGCTCGATAGCAGTACTATGATTGGGATTACACCATCTGACATACGATGCAGACAACGAACACACTTGTCTTCCTATTCAGAGTTGAACAAGTCCGTTCCGTCCGCACAGGACTTGAGGATGTCTATCATGTATTACTATGGTATTTTGTGGTACCATACCAGCATACATACTTCATAGTACATAATACTACTACTATGGTATGGGTGATGGTAGCGTTGGCGCGGGACTGGGCTACACCTCTTCCGGCGGCTCCGCTCCCAGGTGTCCAACATCCCACGCCGTCAGAAATGAGGACCCTGCTCTTCCGCCTTCTTCTCGAGCTGTCTCGAGCGTATCATCTGTCCCCCCTCCCTGGCTCCTCAGGGGCCCCCTGCAGCGTTCCCTCCCCCTCCCCTGCTTAGTCTTGCTACGATCGATGGCGGCTCTTGTACTGTACCTTGCTCACTACCTCTCCTCTTCTCTCTCGTACCGTCCACCCGCCGCCGCGCCTCTCTCACACACACACACACACACCCACACACACCCAGAGATAGGCCCTATTTTATTTTTATGTATCTTGTCTTTTGTTTCTCCCTCTTGATCCGGGCTGGCCCCACTCGGCCCAACTTTCCGATGCTAGGCGCACCCAGTTCACAAGATATGGGTTGAGAACACACGGGCTATGTGACAGGGTTTGTCTTTTCTCAATGCGGATATGTTCGGAGAAAAAGAGGCGACATGATGCGATGGCTGGAATTCTCTTCGGATCGCGACGGCGGTCAGGGAGGCAAAAAGTTTGAGAGGGGGAGGGAAAAAAAAAAAAAACTCAAAAAGAAAATTGGAAATTGAAAATACGTTTGCGGCGGAACCACCAGTTCAGGATCTTGTTCACCCACATACCGCCTACGTCGTTGGCGAAGAGAGAGGGAGAGGGGGGCAAAAAAGAGAGGACCCCCCCAAACACCGCTTCCCTCTCTCTTGCCCGACTCGTCGAGAGGAAGGAACGACAGCCAGCTTGACTCCATCCCTCCTGCTCGGTCGGTCTCTTCTTGCCAAGGTCAAACCTTTCTTGTGGGCGGGGCCCCGTGAGCTCCGCCAGCGTCACCTACACCAGACCTACGCCAGACCTCCGCGACATTCACACACAAGACAGATGGGGGCATTTGTGGACCTGTCGATCTCTCCCAGGACCTAGACCTCGACGCGATATGCGATCCTCTCTCCCCGTCGCCCTCAGATAAACTGGGTCATCCTCGCTCTCTTGTCTCTCTGTCTGTCCCCCTCGCGCGTCCCTGGCGTCACCTCGTGCCTGTGCCTGTCCGGTCCGACCAAACACGAAACTCACACAGCATCTGTTATTCCTGTCCTCGTCCCACTCATCTCGACCGACCACGTATGTCGGCGTCATAAACATCCATCTCCCTCAAGCAGTCCACTACGGGCGACGATCATCATCCATCATCCCCAGACCCCGAGGAGAAGAGAGATCCCTATATCAACCCGTGGTCCGTACTCGAGGGGGGCCCGCCGAGGGAGGTCTAAAAAAAAGAGGCTCTCGGATTAGCTCATTCGCTCATCTCCATACCCGAGAGGACATTCATTTCTGTTCAGCTTCCGTTTCAGGCCGCAAGAAACTGGGTCCCTCCCGCTGCGCACACACCCCTCGACAGACATACTTCTATTAATATTGAGGGCCGGAAAGGGAATCTCCTGCCGGCCAACAATACTCTCTTTTCTTCAGAAAAGCGCAGCTCTACTTCACAGGTCGACCTCCTGGAGGAGGCGGCCCGTTATTCCCTCGGCAGCATGTCGTCCAGATCATCCCTCCACGGTTCTGCGAGCCTGGAAAGCCCAGGAGCCGGGTCATCGGGCTCACCGCATCCCATCGTCACCGTGACCATCCCGAAAGACGAGGTCGAGGAGATCATCAAGGCAAAGAAGAAAAAGGTCGGCTTCGCTAGGGACCCGTCACCGCCAAGGGAGGTTGACGATAATTATTTCGACCATGTCCCAATCGGTGGTGACTCGGCCAGCAACACGCCGGGCGCTGGACCAGCTGCCCGCCGTGACTCCTTCGACCGCGCTGAGCTCACCGAGGCCCTGGAGAAGATTCTTAAGCCGGAGGACCACTCTGGGCCTGCGGAGCTTCACCTCCCCCGTCCGCGCCCGGCACTGCGCAAGAGCAGACCTGCCAGCCCGGCTGAGCCCGTCGTGGGCCTGTCGCACCCGTCAGAGATCGAGGCGAGATACAGGGCGGGCCGGCTGGCTGAGAGCGTCTCGGCCCTGGCGTCTAGGAGGAACTCCTTGGACGGGGACTCCGACTCAAACCACGGCCTGCTTTACGAGACCAGCGCCCACGACTGGCATGGAGCGTCCATGATGACAGCAGGTGCCGCCACGTCAGGTGCCGAGACGGACTTGGATGGTCTTGTCTACCGAAAGAAGGTCGAGACGGAGGCGGACAGGCTCGTGCGCAAGCACACGCAGAGGAGGCGTGAGAATCTCGCGCCCACCTCGGCACCACAGACCCCGACCCAGACGCCCGCTCCGTACCCGGGACTCCTGTCGCATACGACCTCGAATACGTTCCGCCTGCGCCGGCCAAGTACCACGGTGGCATCCTTGGCAGTCTGCTTAAGCTGTACCACAACGAGGACCCCAGGCACGACAGCGGGACTACGACCCCGGACGTGCGGACGCCGAACAGGACGCCGCGCAGCTCCCCGCCCAGCACCACGCCGGGAACGCCACGGGTCCCAGATCCGCCGTCGCGGCCTCGCAGTGGCCTGTTTGGCCTCGGCTCCCGCCACTCTGCCTCGACACTTGCCGAGCTGATCGGCTCGACATCTACCCTCGTTGCCCCTGCTGCCGGCGGGACAAGCAAAGACTGGTCTGAAGCGGTCGCGAGCAAGGCGAGACAGGAACGCGAGAGGCCCAAGAAGGGGCACAAACGGAAGACTTCCAAGTCGTCCACGAAGACACAACAACTCCTGGTCACAAAGCAGTAAGTCTCCTCAGTCTCACCTACCTTACCCTACCTCTCTCTCTCTATTCCATCGTCATGTAGACCACTCTGCTGACCCGCTACGCAGCATCGCTGTGATTATCTCCCGCCACCGCTACCTCGTCAAGCTGTGCCGCGCCCTGATGGAGTTCGGCGCCCCGACCCACCGGCTGGAGGCGTATATGGCCATGTCTGCCCGCGTGCTCGGCATCCAGGGCCAGTTCCTCTATCTTCCGGGATGCATGATCATCTCCTTCGACGACACTGAGACGCACACCACTGAGGTCAAGATCGTCCGCGCCCCACAGGGCGTGGACCTCGGGAAGCTGCACGACGTCCATGAGGTTTACAAGCTCGTCGTGCACGACCTCATCTCGGTCGACGACGCCATGTTCCGCTTGGATGCCGTCGTCAACAAGAAGCACAAGTACAGCAAGGCCACCCGCGTGCTCGTCTACGGCGCCGCCGCCGTCACCGTCGCACCGTTCGCCTTCGAGGGCAGGTGGATCGACATGCCCATCGCCTTCGTCATGGGCTGCATCCTGGGCGTCATGCAGCTTTTTGTCGCCCCGTCCAGCGAGCTCTACGCCAACGTCTTTGAGATCTCCGCCTCCCTCCTCATGGCCTTCCTGGGCCGTATGTTCGGCTCCATCACCTACCACGGCGAGCGCCTCTTCTGCTTCTCCGCACTCGCCCAGGCCTCTATCGCACTTATCCTCCCTGGATACATGGTCCTGTGCGGCAGTCTCGAGCTGCAGAGCCACAACATGGTTGCCGGCTCCGTGAGGATGGTATACGCCATGATCTACACCCTGTTCTTGGGGTACGGTGTGACCATCGGCGCGACGCTCTACGGGCTGATGGACAAGAACGCTGTCAGCGAGACGACGTGCGAGAACCCCCTGAACAGCCACTGGAACCTGCTCTTTGTACCGCTCTTCACCGTGTGTCTCTGTATCATCAACCAGGCCAAGGTGAAGCAGATGCCGGTCATGCTGTTCATCTCCTTCGCGGGCTATGTGGTCAACAGCTTCACGGACAAGGCGACCAACTCCTCGACCGTGTCGAATACGCTGGGCGCCCTGACCATTGGTGTGCTGGCAAATATGTAAGCTCCCTTTCCGAAATTATGCTTATACAAAGGCTTAATCTGACCTTCTTTTTTTCTTTCCCGCAGCTACTCCCGCGTGAGCCGTCACGCCGAGAACCTCTGGCTTGACCTCTGGGAGAAACACCTTCAGCCGCGCATCAAGGGCCTGCGCAACCCTCGTCGCACCGATCCGGAGGCAGCCCTGAAGGCCGAGCCCGCAGATTCTCCAGACGGTCGGCGCGTGGGCTACGGTCTTGCGGCGGCGGCGATGCTCCCGGCCATTTTCGTGCAGGTGCCCTCGGGTATCGCATCCGCCGGCTCGCTGGTCGCGGGCGTGTTATCCGCCAATGCCATCACGGGCAACACAACCGCCGAGGCCGCGAGCGGGTCGTCGGATCTCAGCAGCGGCGCCTTCAGCGTGCTAGGTAGCGTCATCCAGGTCGCCATCAGCATCTCCGTGGGGCTGAGCCTCGCGGCGCTGCTGGTGTATCCGTTTGGCAAGAGGAGGAGCGGGCTGTTCAGCTTCTGAGACGAAAGGATATGGGCGAGTCGGGTTGCGGTAGCGAGGACACGGTGCATGTGTTGGAAGGGATTTCTTTCTTTTTTGTCCCGAGGAAGAAGGGGACAGGGGCAAGAGAGAGGGTGTCCGCGATGTGGCATAGCGACTGATGTTTTTTTCTCCTTCTCTTTCTTCTTTCCTTTCTTCTTTCCTTTCTTTCCCTTTGCAGTCCCTCAAAAGTGCATTTTCGGAGCGCGGAGACACAAGCCATGCGATAGGAGTTCAAATGGGTGACTTTCCTCGGTTCTTATTTTTGTTGTCCTGCACTTATAGAGCAAAAGATACCCCATAGAACTAGACACAGTAGAGATTCAGACTTTGTATCCTATTTTCTCCCTTTAGAAAATCGTCCGAGCCTGGAATTTGGTTCACATCGTTCGCTCATCGTCCTGTGTGGATTCGCTGAAGCAGGTGATGGTAGGGTCTGGAGTGGAAGCACACAGGATGAGGGCTCGACGACGGTGGTGTTCAGAGCGCATAACGTAGTATGTGCTCAATCAAGTCAGCGACATCACGGCGATCCCCATACACACAGAGAACGCCCTCAGGATCACGGGATCAGGAAAGTCATCAGCCCAAGAGTAGACATCCCAGTAGGCACTTACCTAGTCACGCCATCAATCATCCCATGTCTCGTCAAAACGCCCTAGGAGATCCGAATCTCAAAAGACCACTCCCCCCCTTGTCCGGATTTTTCCTTCCTTCTTATTTAAACTCATGCTGTCTGTGTCAGGCGTTGTTGGGATGCTTTCGTGCAAGGTGCTTTAACCTTCCTCCTCCCTGAAACCTGGCTTTGGGGAGAGACTCCCTTTCGCCCGTGGATGAACGCCAACGCTAGCTCCTCAGATTGAATTGGCACGACACGGACGGGGACGGGGAGACGTCGCGGATACGATCGATCTGAAGTGCCTGGGCAGAAAAGGAGGTGGACTGTTGGAAATTATTAGAGACGGCATGGACGTTTTTTTCTTTTCTTCTTCTTCTTGGGACTCGGCGGTCAGTGTGTGAGGTGTCCTTCTCAACTGCTTTTCTTTCATTCATGGTGTAGAGGAGCCACGACCCCGAGCAATTGTAGAGAGGTTCGCCTTTTTGAAATCACCAGCCAGCCTACCACGACGTCGGCCCTGCTCGTTCCCGTTTCCTCCCCTATTTTCCAGAAACGTATAAGCTCTCCCAGCAGAGGACTGTGAAGAGAGAAGATGAACCATATGCAGTACCCCGTGAAGCCCACATCCGTACCCAAATGTGTTTGGTAGTTTGATATCATTGAAAATCAAGTTGTGACCCATGCCCTGCCCCCCCAAAACAAGAAATAAAAACTCCGCAATCCACCCAAGTAGAAACTCCAACGCTGGTATCTCATTTTGCGTGACGTGTAGTGCGGACGGCCATCCAAAAAAGAGCCATCCCATAAAGCGAACGACGGTGGCGTCCAAACATGATATAAAAGGTGGCCCGAAAAAAAAAAAGTGATTATGCAAATGATAGCTGCGCCTCTCCTCCCCCCCTCAATAACTGGAAGTCGACATGGCCCATAGACGTTATAGCCTTGTTTTCTGCTTCCGAGGCAGAATTGACCGCTGTTAATGATTGATCCGTCTCCACCTCTGATGGCCCTGATGAGTGTGATGAGGTCGGCTCCAGCTCCTGTTCCTGCGGCACGACTCCGGAGTCCGAGTAGCCCAGGTCGCGCATCTGCTGGAAGCTCCAGCTGGGCTCGAACTGCTCGCTCTTCCACGCGTGCGACACCCGCTCGTACATCTCGTCGATCTGCTCCAGACTGATCTTGCTCGTCTCGTACACAAAGGCCCAGGCGAAGAAAGCAGCCACGACGCAGAAGGCACCCCAGACAAAGAATACTCGGGTGCCCATGTCGGCGTAGCCTGTACCCTCCCTCGACCATGTAGGGGGTGCCGTACGATATGCCAAAGTTGAGCAGCCAGTTGGACGCTGTCGACACGGAGGTTGACTTCGCTCGGACCTTGAGAGGATATATCTCGGAGGTGATGACCCAGGTGACGGGTCCCCACGATGCGGCGAAGAAGAAGATGTCGACGCAGATGAATACCACGAGGATCTGATGGGCCGTGGTCTTCATCGACTCGCCGGCAGCGATGGTGAAGGCTGCAATGAGCAGCTGACAGACAGCCATGGCAATGGCGCCGACAATGAGTACCTTCCGACGGCCCCATGACTCGATGACTAGCAGTGCCGGAAAGGTGGATAAGAAGTTCACGATGTTGATGATCATGGTGATGAGGAAAGAGTTTGAGATACCAGCGCCGGTGAAGAAAGTAGTGCCGTAGTACATGATGAAATTAACCCCCGTCAGCTGTTGAAGCATCTGGAGACCACATCCTGTCAGGGTCCGCCGTCCGAGATGCGGTGTGCCCATGATGATGTCCTTGTAGGTATCGGGCCCGAGGGCCAGCTCGTATTCGTGGTTCGCCTCGATCTCGGCCAGCTCCTCGACCAGTGCCGGGTGCAGCCGATCCAAGCGACGTAGGCGACTTAGCGAGATGGCAGCAGCATCCTTCTGCCCGCGTTTGATGAGGTATCGAGGTGTCTCGGGTAATACGAAGAGACCCAGCGAGAGTATAACGGCCCATGTAAACTGCAGGCCGAGTGGTATCCGGTATGCTGCGGCCCCGTCCATCTCGTTGGTGAGCATGTTGACTATAGAGGCCGTGAGCAGACCGGCGGTGATGGACAGCTGGTAGAAGCAGACGAGGGTTCCTCTGATCCATTTTGGTGCCATCTCAGCCTGGTAGATGGGCACGAGGACGGATATCACGCCCACACCGACGCCAGCAAAGAACCTGTCGACAAACGTCAGCATCCTGCTCATCATCACGCTATAGCGGCGCGCTGCCACCACCCGGGGGGTTGTTGGTGTCCTGCCCAAAACCTACCTGCCAGCCAACAGCATCGGTATTGCCTCGGCACAGACCTGGAATATACACCCGAAGTTGAACACGGTGACGGCAGCTATCAGTGACTTCCGTCTTCCAAAGTAGTCACCCACAGGGGCGGCAAGCAAGGCTCCCACCACCGTCCCGAGGCTGAGGATCGCAACGATGATGGCGGTCTGGGATGGCGTGAGCGCAGCATAGTTGTAAATCTTATATCCGGTCGAGAACTGGTTCCTGAAGGCCGCCATCGCGAGGATGCCGTTAATCGTCCTGTACATGCCAGGCCAGGTCAGTACCCTGTCTCCCAAGAGAACTCTCTGTCCCTGGACGCGAGCGCGGTTCCTGCAGGTCGGCCTCACCCTGTATCATAACCAAATAAAAGACCTCCGGATGCGACGAAGATGCCGATCATGATGGCCGGCGCGGAGGAGCCGGCGACGTTGTCTGGCTTTCGCCAGCCCATGGCAATCGCCATGGTGAGAGTGTTGAGGCCGTCAAGCCACGTTCTCTGGGCGGGATCTCGTCTCGGTGTGTCTGTGGGCGGGTCTCGTCTCGAGGGATCGCGGGCGTGGTAGTCGGCGGCAGACTCGACCTATGGTCTCGTGGACGACCATTTGCAGGAGCAATGGCCGTGGACGGTCGCAGCAGCAGCAGGTGTTCGACGGGAGGTTGGTCCAGGCGGGAAGGGGTGGCTCGAGGACCGATGAGACGAGATTGACGAGAAGTGGAACCGGAGAAGAGTGATTGGGATAAGGTGGATGTCGTCGGCGGGTGGAATCAGGCTGGACGGCGGAATGGGCGATGACTGAGGACGGAGGGTACGGTGTAGGAGCAGTGCGCAGTACCAAGGCCAGGTCAGGTCAGATAAGATGGAGAATAAAGAATGGAGACGGGGGGGGGGACTGAGACAGAGAGAGGGAGGGAGAGAGAGAGAGAGAGATCTTTCAGACTCTGGCTCAGTAGACTGGCTGGAGACGAGGAGGGACTGGGGTGGGAAGTGGAAGTGGTAGAGATTGAAAATGGAAAATGCCGGGTCAAGGGGGCCGGGGGGGGGGTTTGGTGGCGCTCAAGGGCCTCGCACAGAACAGCCAGAAGGGCATGGGGTTTACAATGGGGGGGAAAGGGCGATCAGCTGGCCCCATCCTGGGGGATCCGGCTCTGATTGGACCCAAATCTGAACTAGCGGATTTATCTTTGGCAGGAGGCGCTGGGGAGGAGGGGAGGGGGAGACCAGGTTTAGGCGGCTTGACTCGGGGGGTTAGTGTCACTATGGTGCTATGCTTGTATGGCCAGAGCCCTTTTTTTTTTCTTTCTTCCTTTCTTTCTTTTTTTCTTCCTGCTCACCCGGGGGGCCTGCCTGCAGCAGACGACTCGACTCGGCACGAGCCCAGCAGGGGCTGGCCTGAGCACTTTCCCTTAGTGACCACTCAGGCGCTGACCTCCACCTCCTAGATCCAAGCCCCTCCTCCCAGCCAGGGCGCCCTTTTCTGCATGCAATGTTCATCTCGAAGTTGACTTGCACTGTGGTCACGTACCATGTTACCGTCAAATGTACATTGCCAGACGATGACTGACCTGCTCTTCGGCACATATAAAGTATTTCCATTGTCGTCCTGGTTGCAGCAGTCTCTGAGAGGCTTCCATCGCCTGATCGTCCTATCAGGGATGATCGTCCCTTGGGTTAGAGTCAACCCGCTGAGACCTAGAGTTCCAGTCGTCCGCTGCTGTTCTTGGGCTACCACGGACATGGAGCCAATACCATAGTGCCGCATAGTACAGAGCTATGGTGGTAGCCCTGGCGCTGGGCTACCGGTCCTGCGGTATGGCAGTCCCTAGTGAAGCCACACCGTCTTCCCGCCTCCTTTGAGGTCTTCCCTTTGTACCTTTCCACCCGACATATCACGGACTTTTGCGTGTCGAGCTAGATTCGATGCGCCAGCGATCAAGTCGGCTCCTGCGTGGGGGACTTTTTTTCGGACCTTTTTTTTTTCCTTTTCTTTTTCTTTTTTTTTCTTTTTTTTTTTTTGGATACGGTGACATTGTCTGCCCGGCCACACGCTCCTCCTGGATATAATGACACTGCACATGTGGTTGACCAGTCGTCTGGGGAAGTTCAAATTACGGGGTGTGCTCCACAGAAGTGAGTGTGTGGCTGTTCTGCAGGCTACAGATCACATTACCACCACCCAGCGGGCATTCGAGTGGTCTCCTACACGCAGACAAGAGGTGTGATGTGCGGCCGACGAAGAGCCATCACTGCACCCTGATCCTTCGTTTTCTCTTTGTGGCGACCCTTGCAGAGAGTCTCTTCACCTCCCGGCCCATGGCAGCGAGTCAGCGACAGCACTCTGCATGTCTACATGCTCGACGCAGCAGAGCAGCCTGTGACAAAAACAGCTCGTGACAGGGGCCCCGGGCCAACGACAGGCTATCGCCTCTGCTCCTTGAGCTCCACGCTCGAATCCCTACTACGGCATCGAGATAGAGAGTCCAGGTTCCGCTCTCCAGAGGAACTCTCTTTCCAAAGAGGGCAGAGAGGAGAAGAGGAGAAGGAGAGGGGGAGGTGGGAGGGTTGCATGACACCTGCATTGTACAAAATTACGCCGGAGTATACGGTGCGAAACACTTCAGAGAGGCCCTAAGGCGCACTGGGTGGGCTGGTTTACCCCGGATTTGGCCGGAGCCCTCAGGACCTCCGCGCCCACCTTCACGTTGATCTTCACCAGCCTCGTCAGAGAGGCCCTAGACGCGATGGATTCAAGTTCCCGTGTGCCGAGAAGCTGAGTCTCCCCATAATGGTGTCCCGAGACGATCTCGGCCAGATGGGCACCCGGACACTCATCATCATCAGCCTTGTGGGCTCGTACGCTTTCGTGCAGACATTGCGCAGCCAAACCAAGACGCTTTGACTGCGGCGCCGCGTCAGGGCCTGCCCTCCCCGGAATCGGACCTCGACCTCAGGGTAGACCTCCCAGAAGCGTAACAAACACCTCGCGCCAAGGTTGTCAAGGACACCAGAGGGCAGAGATTATCCTCATATGATCATGGAAAGTTTCGCTTACGAATACGCAAATCTTATCATGATACATGGCATGGTTCGCCGGGCCCTTTGGGGTCCTTGGCCAGGACCAGCAAGGACATGTCAAGCGAGGGTGAGCATCCCGCAATCCTTCGCGTCTTCCCCGACCTGATCCACCGGCTCGACGGGGTTTAGCGTCACGAATCCTGCATCTGCAATTCGTCTCGCCCAGCGCGCGAACCAGCGCCGCTCGGTGACACCCTGGGTCTAGCTGTCTGCGGTGCCTGGCGCCAGAGGGCCACCGCAATCTGTCTCCTCACGCAGAGAGAGGCTTCCCGGACCACGCACGTGCGGGAGGCTCTCCCTCCGTCCCTCCGTCCCTCTCTCTCTCTCTCTCTCTCTATATCCAGGAAGAGCCTCACAGCAGCAGGGGAAACATATCTCTGGAAGCGATGTGACAAACCTCGGGAGCATACCGACCTGTCTGATCCCAAGATCGCCTCAAACATGGCTGCAGCCCGAGGAAGGGGGGGGGGAGGTGTCAACCGCCTATCACGCATATGCATGCTGTGGCCACATAGTCCACTGGGCGCACCTCCACACGGACTTGGTGTGGACAGCCCAGCTGCCTGCGAGCATCGTCGAATGAGCAGACCCCATGTGCTACCTGAAACCACCTAGGCTAACAAGTTTGTCCGTCTGCAGCATGCCCATGTCGAGGCCTTCCTGGGGTGCGTCCTTGATTTTGGCAAGGCTGGTCGACGAGAGAGATACTCCGTACTATTTCGTACCTCTCTCCATGCCGCTTGGCCAGGTGGGTATAGACGGGAAGTGTCTGGTTGATGGCCCCCAGTCTTGGACTTATCCGCATTTTTCTCTCCCCGACACGATCGTCTCTCACATGTCAAGCGACCCTGCAGTCTGTCGTGGGGGGCCCGTGGAAGCGCCTTCCTGGTTGAGAGACGACTGCATTGGATGCTGGCCAGCTTGAGCCTGTCCGACTTCTATTGGTGCCAGCAGACTCTTGATGCTGAGGGCGGCCAGTGCCAACCTGGCAGCTGATAGACAGCCAGTCAGCCTGTTGAGTGAGATGACTCGTCCTGTCCCCTGCTCGTGGCCAAGAGCATGGTCGGGGAAGGGGGCAAGGGTTTTTTTTTTTTTTTTTGCCAATAAGATGGACCGGTGGCGCGTCTGAAAAGTCTTAGCATCAGATGCTGCACACTGATGACTGTGTCTCGAGAGCTCCAGGCGCCGGTGGACAGGGGGAAAATACATTGGCGCGAGCCTTGGACTTACACATGTCAAGTCATCGACCCGGCTCTATGTCTCGCTGAGGAAGTTTTCTGTTGTTGACCGCCAGATGACACCGTGTCATCGCCCTGTCTGGTGAATCAATTTCGGTTGGGGGGGGGGGTTTGAAAAAAAAAATCATGATGAGGACAGATTCTCTCAGGATTTAATGGACTGGACGTGGAAGCCTTTTGTTGGACGGCGTTTCTCGGGCGCCTCTCTAAACATCCGAGAGGGAAACACAGGCTCGCTCATAGCCTTGGCCATCCAAGCAAGACCCGACATGTGCGAAAACTCCGTGCGAACCAACCCTTTTCCTTCCAGTCGTGTCCCGCATATGGAGGATGGCTGTCGCTTACCTGTGCCGTTACCGATGGATATCGGTACGGCCGGGGAATGGCGAGATGATCACACCCCTCCATGTCATCCTCTGCATACCGCTCCTCCAGCCCAGCGCCATGCATCATGCAAGGACCGCAAGGCAGGTCCTGTCCACGGCGCTCACCTGAAGCGTGGCAGCCATCATATGTGCCGTTGACTACATATGCATCACCTCTTGGAGACCACCACCCTGGGCTTTCGAAAGAACTGTCCTGCCCCCCCTCCCCCCCTGCCTTGCTAATTCAATCATGAGCGTGACGATAGATCCTGTTGACCCAAGTGGCTGTTCCCGGCGTCACAATACACAAGCCGTGGCAGTCTCTTTTGGCAGACGGACGCCAAGGGCTTACCTAGTGGTACGCTCTCCAGCTAGCTGCTGCAACGTGACACAATGTCCGCCGCCTGAAGAGAAGAGGGGGAAATCAAAGGTGAGGCGATCTGCTCAGCCCAGAGGGAGGTAAACCCTGAAACCCTGACGCCATCGGAGTGGGCTGAAGAAAAAATGGGGGAGAGAGAGAGGGAGGGAGAGAGAGAAGGCACAGAGAGAAGGATTACATAGCAGGTAGAAGGATGAAGGTCCCAGAACAGCCCAATAGACAAGAACAGAGATCATCCTTGGCTTCTCGGATTGTCGTACTGAACCGTCGGTTTCCAAATGGTTACACGACGCTGAGCCTCCCGGGGGCAGACACGACGTATGAAGACGCACGCTGTTAAACAACCATCGGCACGTCGGGTCGGCGAGCCAAAGGTAAGAAAAAAGAACTCGTGGGCGAATGGGACACGCGAATGGGACGGGTGGCTGCCGGAGCCCTCCCCTCTCAGCCTCTTGTGCTCTCAGCCGCCGCAGTGACTACCGGGCCAACGTTGTCGTGGAGAACGGACAATGTCGCGTCGCTGCTCTGCCCCGCGGAGATCACCACATCATCATCCCTTTGTGTGTTACCTGCTCGGCTGGAGATCTCTGTCTATGAGTCCAGCCCTCGTGCCACCTCCTCGGCTTGTCGAACCACGCATCTTCTAGGCTTACTTGCGGATACTCGCAGCTCCAGTGTGGCCCCTCTATAGCACGCATCCTGGATTGCCTTGCGCACCGTGGTGACCAGTGTCACCAACTAACTTCTTCACGCGCACGGGTCCTCTATTTATCTAGATGCTGAAGCAAGTACTAGTCTCTGCCTAGCCCTTGGCACTTGAGGAGCCGCCTGTTGAAGGCCTGCCATGGTTGGCCATCGGGTGGGAGGCAGGCGAGAGGGGACAGATACCCGGCTCGTGAGCCCACTGCGTGACGGGGTGAGGAGGGCTTCTTCTGTCCGTGAGCGTTGCGGCCGCATCTGGGTTAAGATCCTCGGCCGATAAGTCTATTTTGCTAACGGAATTCGCATCCTTCGACATATGATGCGTGACACGGCTTGGATCTATCAAACCGCTTCGTAACCAATGACCGGAGTCAAGAGTTAAAAACATGTGTCCTACGTGATCTAGGCACCCTCGGCCACTCTGACTGTCTTTTTCTCTTTTCCTTACTAGAAAGGCGCGCGGACTTCTAGATTTTCCACTGCCACCCCTCGAGCTGAACAGCCTGTCAGTCACCCCACCCCTCTTATGAAGACGAGCCGCGCAGGAAACCCACACCCAGGAGGTGAGAAGCGATGATTAGGAAGATGACACGAGCAGTCTAGCGTGGGCTCCGAGCTATGTGGTATAGTCTGAGAGCAGCGGTATTATCGTGGGTCGAAGACGTGGCCAACATGTCGTATGTGTTGAGCACTGGCTGGGAAGTATGGCAAAGTTGAGATTCCGTTGCAAGCTTAGGACAACATTGATGAAAAAGACGAACGAAAAGTTCGTAGTGAGGGCACAGAGGGTATGGATACAACATAATTATACGACCAAAAAAAAAAAAAAGTACTATCTCATTCATCCATATCAAACATAAAAAGAATTCATCTCCCCTTTCATTCCTCGTTGCCATACAGCCCCATGCTGAGTCCATATTGAAACAAAAAGGCCGTGCCTATCAAACTAGATAAAAATCTTAGGTTGCTCAACCGCCAGTGCTGGTCTACATTGTTTACAAATGTTCTCGTCCCAGGAAATATGTTTGTCAACCCTGTCGTTTCCCCCGTGCAGCAGCCCCTCTACAGCTCCAAGCTGGGAGTCTGTCCTTTCACCCTGCCGATGACCTGCTGTGGCGCATACTTGGGAATGACCTCATCATCGTGCAGCATCTCAAACTCCTCCGTGGCATCCCGGCCCATGAAGTTCATGATGGCCTGGGGACCGCCAGGGTGCTCGTCCAGCCAGTTGGTCAAGTCCATCACGCAGCCCTTGACAACGACCCACAGATCATCCTTCTTGTTGTGCTTGGCAACCTCCTCCAGGGTGTACTCCTTCTCAGGCACCTTGAAGTCCTTTGGGTTGTTAGGCTTTGCTGCATCCTTGCCACCATCCTTGGGTGAGGGGCCGGCTGCAGATGTGCTGGCCTGCGGCGTCACACCAGCACTGGCAGAAGCACCCGAACCAGAACCGCTCTGACCCCAGTCCAGAGTCACGCGACCGGCGGCTGGGTCGAGGTGCAGGGAGATCTGGCCCAGACGGGAGGCAGGAGTGCCAGCGCCCTTGAGCGCCTGCTGGAACAGGTAGTTGCTGGAGGTGTCACCAGCGACGCGACCGTAGACGACACAGCCAAGCAGGGACGAGCCACCAAGACGGTTGGCGCCGTGCACACCGCCAGCAAGCTCACCGCAGGCGAAGAGACCGTCGAATGGCTTCTTCTCGCTGTTGAGAACCTGGGCCTTGTCATTGATCTCGATACCACCCATGGTAAAGTGAAGCACGGGCTCCATAACAGAGACGTGAAAGTCATCGTCCACATCAAGAGGCATGTTGTGGAAGAACTTCTTGCCCCATGGGTCCTTCTGCTTGCCCTCCGCGATGGCGTTGTAGGTCTGGAAGGTCTTCTGCAGGTGGTCCGGGGAGCAGCCGATCTGCTGGGCCAGGTCCTTGCCGGTCATCTTCTTCATGAGACCGCGACCAGAGTAGTGGCGGGTGTGGAAATCGAGAGTATTGGAGGCCTTGGAGTTGAGGCACAGCCGGATGGGCCACTTGCCCTTCTCCTTCTCCTTCCACATCATGCCGGAGACGTAGTCTCTGTGGCCTAGCTCATCGCAGAACCGGTCACCGTCGCTGTTCAGCAGGAGACCGCCCTCACCACGCAGGGCTTCGGCAGCCAAGAACTTCCACTTGGAGCCGGGATCCTTGGGGTCGACCAGGCCAGTGGGGTGGACCTGGACGGACTCCATGTCGATCCCGTTTCCGCCGATGGCCATGACCATCTTTTGACCGTCACCGGTGGCGTGGGCACCGTTGGTGGTCGCCAGGCCAAAGGTATCGGGCCTGTGCTTCTTCAGCAGAGAGGTCTCGCTGAAGTCCGCGGCATAGCCACCCGTGGCCAGCACGACAGGACCGTCCAGGCTGAGCTCCTCCCCGTTGAACTCATATGTCACACCAGTGATGGTGTTGCCCTCCTTGTTCAGGCTCGTGACGCGGGCCTTCTTGATGATCTCGACCCGATCGGGCTCAGTCTCGGCAAGCTCCTCGAGCCTCTGCATGAGAGCATATGTGATGGCCATGCCGGGGAACTTGGCATCGTGACCTCTGTGGGTTCGCGGCTGGGAGTGACCTCTGCGAGAAACGATCAGCTCGCGAACATACAATAATACAAGGCCGTGGTCGATTTGCTTACCCTAGCCGTGAAACAAGGGTGAGGTCCAGGTTGAAGACATCCTGCAGCCACTCCACAGCGGCGGCAGACTTGTAGGTCAGGACCTTGACGAGTTCTGGCCTGACCTTGTCCCTGGCAGACTTGTATGTATCCTCGTAGAACTGCTTGACGCTGTCCTGGATGTTGAGGTCGACTTGTGTCCTCGTAAGGGCACCGTTGATGCCGGAGGTGGCCTTTGTGGAGTTGCCGCCGAAGAAGCCTGTCAAGAAGCGGGAGCTCGGGTTAGATCATTCGACGACCACCAGATGGTACGACTGCACCAGAAAATGGGCTTATTCTTACCTTGCTTGTCAAGAACGACGACGTTTCCACCAGCGAGGTAGACGGTATGCGCAGCGCTCAAACCCGACACTATTGATGCTGGGTCAGCACGGGTCTGTGGATGGTGAGGACGGCGACGGTGGCATGTGATTGAACCCCGAGGCTCACACACAGCTGGGGAAAGCGTCGAGACTTACAGCCGCCGCCAACAACGATCACTCTTGGTGCCATGGTGATTGAATACCGGATGTATGATGCGAGAAGAGAGAGGGTAAGGAGATTGACCTGGAGGGAGTGCGTGCGGTCAACAGGTTTGAGTGGTGACGAGGAGAGAAAAGGTTGGGAACGTGGAAAAGAATGGAAGTCATATGCTCATTGTACAGGAAACGTTCGTGGCAGTGGGCCTACTCGCTGCTTGGGCTCTGGCTCCTTCCCCAGACTCTCTCTTCTGGGCCGATTTCCATTGCTGACACGCTGATTTGCCGAGGTTGGTCAACTAGCAAGGATCATTGGTCGGGGACTTAGCAGGGCACTCTAGCCGCCCCTTAACCGCCTTCCGTGCTCGGACTGAGTCGTTCTGCTGCTTTGTGCGGCACAAAATACATATTGCCAAGGGCACAAGAGGAGACATCATGCTTTTCGTCTGTCTCGTTCTGAGGCGCTCGAGCACCCGCTGAGCTGAGAGCAGTTCGGCGGCGTCACTGACGATAGTGACCAAGGTGGTCAGTTCTTATGGGGCAATTCGCGGCGAACTTGACCGACATAGCGGGTGGGTACCGTTGCTACCACGACAAGAGTTACTGATGCAGACCCACCTAGCCTGCTGGTCAGCATTCACGGAGGAAAAGTTGCCGAGGCTCAGTGGACTCTCACCAAAGTGTGGGGGAGGAGACCGCTGTTGGCTGTGGGGGTGGGGGCGGCGCCCACTGACTCCGCTAGCGAGAAAACATCACTGTAATTATGTCAGGATACCCCTTCGATGCCGCCCACCGTGGGTATTCAGCACTTCTTCCAGTGCCTCCGAATCCGGGGGAAAAGAAGGAGAAGAAATAGGGTCCTTTAACGCGACAAAAGGCGAGACCAAGGAATGAGTCTCAACCGTGGGTGCTTCATCGCTTTCTTGAGCAAATTTCCTGACGCCCTCTCTCGTCAGGCCCTTTTCCTGTTGTCGAACTGATCGCACGGTCGTGGGTCACGGGTTGGCTTGCTGCCCTGCGGCAATTTTCACATGTCAGCGAGTCGAGCCGGGTCCCCAACGGGCCAGGGGCCAGGGACAGCGGCTGCTTCTATGAATCTGCTGATGAATGTCGTCTGAAACCGCCGCAGAACTGAGAAGCCTGGTTTTGTTATAATCATTTTCGATGATTGGCTGCATCCTTCCGGCGAGTCTGGAAGCTTTCGGCATGTGAAAGCCCCAAGCGCACTCCAGGCCGGACTTTGCATCTGATCTCCTGTGGCACGACCCCCCTTGGATGAATATCAATTACCAGCTGACTCAGCCATATAGCTGACTGGGAAGCATGCTGTTCCTGACAGTTAGAAACGAACTTCGTGGTCTGCGAGTTCGATATCACGACCGTTGCTTCTCGTATCCCACGAGCAGGAGATGGTCAACTTGAAACTGGAGATTTGTTCAGCAAACAGGGCCAACAAGCACTGTTTCGCTTGTAGTATGAGGAATTGCGACGACCATACCTCTTCTTAGGCTAGCCTATCATGGTCAGGCTGCACCAAGAACGGCTCTTGCTTTCCTACGAGTGCTGGCTCCTCGTGGTTGACTTGCATAGAGCCTTGGTTATTTGGGCTTCGACCTGGCGCTTCAGGCACCGGCGCGTCTTCGAAGAAGTGTCGCTGGGCTGTTCCCTCGCGCTCATGCATCCCACGTTCGACACGATGCCGAAATTTCTCGTCTGTAGAGTATCTCTATATTCAGGCTCGACGAAGTGTCAGTGGAGCTAACTGCTCACGTTCTGATAAATTCGATAGGGCCTGTGCGCTGCAGCCGTAGTTTCTCCTGGCGTCTTCGTTCATTGAGATCTTCATATGCCCGCCAGATTTCCTTGAGCCATGCTTTCTGTTCTTCAGGGTGGGCTTGCAGAGAGACGTGGTGATACCAGCCCGACCTCCATCCTTGTAGACCGCAAGGACACCATTGTATGGGTTGTTGGGAACTGCGTACATGGCACCTCCGCGACACTGTATTAGCATTCACCTTGCTTAGACATCCGGTTAAGGAAGGCAAGTCTCTAGTATAAGATTTGTAGCATCCGCATCAAGGTAAATGAAGAATTTATAAACTCTTCATTTTCCAGCAAGGCACTTTGCCCGACTGGATGTTGGGATGCGTGAGGGGTTGAGCTGCGCCGAAATGCCCGCACTCAAAGATATAAAGCATTTTTAGGACTCATCCGAAGTATGTGGCCGTGGACGTGACTGGTGATTATCAGTAGCTACAGTCCCTGCATCTTTATAATGTGCGCGTATGGACTCAATCTAGGTTTTGTTGATTCTCTTGCGGCCCGTCATTGTAGTAAGTGAAGCCGGGTGTCTGGAGAACGGGACCTTTCCAGGGTTCAGGTTCGCCTTATCCGCAACGGCTACGTCATCCTGGTTCCTTATCGCTGTTGTCTCAGCGGACCACGACCAACTCATCGTGTTGCGCCACGACAGCCATCGTCACTTGCTCCTCGAAACCTCAGACCCTATCGCAACCATGAGGCCAGCTGTCGTTGCTGCCCTGCTACCCTGTGCCGTCATCGCCTACTCCCTCGCTCCGCTCAAGGCCCGCCCTCAGCGCTCCGACACTCCCTCCCTCCGCGCCGACGACATCCACGCCCAACGCCCCATCCTCGATACTCCCGGCCCCGCGATGCCTCCATCTGGAACCCCCCAAGACGGCCCTCCCGCCGGCGGCCCAGGTACTGTGATCCTGTCGGATGTGATGGGCCGTGACAGGTCTATCAACATATTTGCGGGCATGGTGCGGGATGTCGAGGGCGTCTCACGGCGGCTAGACGACGAGGGCCGGAACTCGACTGTTCTTGCGCCGCTGAACAGCGCAATGGAGAAGCTACCTCGCAAGCCATGGGAGGACCCCGAGGAGTACGACAAGCTAGGGGCACAGGCGTATGAGGGGGACGAGGGGTGGGAGAGGGCGCAAAGGAACATCCGGCGGTTTGTGGAGGCGCATGTCGTACCGGTAAATCCGTGGAAGGAGGGGGAGAAGGTTAGGGCGATGAGCGGGGAGGGGGAGCTGTGGTGGGAGAGCAGAGATGGTGCAAAGGTGGTGAGTGATCTCGTTAGGGTAGAGCTGGGTGGTAACTGCAAGATTGACTGACACTTTGGCAGATACAACCAGGTAATATTGAGGTGGTCAGTGTTGCGAGCTCAGTTCAAAACGGTCAAGTAGTGAGTATCATTTGAAAACTTTATGTTGGCATTGCCGTAGATGCTAATTCTTGACTACCTATAGTGGATATTGAAAGGCGTTCGGAACTACTCCTCATAGATGATGCTGCTGTTTTGCTTGGAGTGGGTACAATGGATAGCATATGCACAAGATGATAAGCTCGAGGCTACGGTGACAGAGGGCAACTGCTGTGTATATGTTGGTATGAATGATGCAGCTGGGGATACTGGTAGAACACAAATCTAGGTAGACAAGGTCAGGGCCAGGCACCACCAGCAGACCTATGGTGTTTACATGGCTCTTTTGATAATCGCATGTTGTAATGATGCTGGTGGAATCAGACGCTGATATAGGTATTTGGTGTGCCTGGTCACTGAAGAAAAGGCACCTAGATGTCTTGAGTGATAGAGTTAGACATATCCTGCTGCTGAGGATGAAATCTCCAGTGCCTGGAAGCTTCTCCATTTCCAAAGTTTTATCGATAAAAGCCATCGAAGTCGGGAGGTTCCACGTTGGTCCTCCTTCTCTAGCATCCCCGAAAAGAAAGGAGAAACAAAGATTATCAACCTGCTTCTGCAATTTGGTGCTGGAGAAAAACATATCTATTCTTTCCAGTCCCAGTCCAGAGAGAATTTATCTTCTCCTTGACCCTGGGTATGAATTACATACAAAGATCTACTCGTCACATTTTGAGACCAGATTTCTGGCGCTATGTGACAGAAGTTATTCCGTGCTCGGCTGAGCTGCAAGTTCAGGGCAGGCAGAATTCGTCTGCTGATGCAGGGGGTCAGCCACTAGGAGTCGGACTGTCACGGTAGTCACTAACAATTTCAGAGCTTCTATGGTAGTAAATTGTATGCACTAGCCACTTCTAGTGTTGTTAGCTACCTCAAAGTTCTCTTATCTTATCCAGCCCCCTCTGGAATAGCCAAGCCAAAGCCGATGCTTGCTTGCCCCAAGGTTGTCGATCTTCTGTTCCTCCTCTTCTCTACAGCTTCAGGAACTTGCAATCTTCAACCCCCTCAAGTGCTGTTCAGATCCATACAAACACTGTTCTTCTTCATACTCCATTGTATCAACCACAAATGCATTGTTTCTGTCCTCGACAGCCATTTTTGCCTGTGTTGGTAGGTAAAGAGTGGTACCCTTAGATTCTTTCCTCTACGCACTTGTTTTGTGCCGATTGTTATTCGTCACCCACCCCCCATCACCGTTTCTTCAGTGCATACCCATCACTGCTGTCACAGACGATACCCCTAGCTGTGATTTCTACACTGTGATTCCTTATTTGTTCTGTGACGGTGAATTCTGGGTGACTGAGCTGACATGTCCCAGTCTTGCTGAGGTCCAGCGTTTGTCAAGAAGTCCAGCCTCACATCGCCTTCCACACCCCCTAAAATCTCCTTGATCTCGAGCACACACCTACATCCTCGTCCAAATGGACGAACAAAGGCATCGCGCCCACGAGGACGCAATTAAAATGGAGCGAGAGAGAGACAGAGAACAACGCGAAGCTGCTGGCGACCGTCCTCGAGAGTCGTACCAGCCAAACGCGCCCCATCACAGCAACGCTGCGTCGCTCCCCATCCACCAGCCCGTCGCGAATCGATTTCCCGGCACAATACACAGTCCAGGTGGGCTGCTCGCAAGTCACGGAGCATCTTCATCGAATATACCGCTCGGCGCGCCATCTGGGCCGGGTGGTCCTGTCGGGCCCATTCATGGTGAGGCCAGTAGACAAGGGCCCCACGGTAGTCAAAACGGTGCCGCACCAGCACAACACGCAATGTTCGCTCAGGGACCACATGGTCCGATGCCTCCAAATGGTGCAGTAGGCACCTCGAACGGTCCGGGTGCTGTGTTCGGGCCCCCTCTACAAGCTGAAGGTGGTCGTGGAGGTCCACCTGGAGGCCCCCCTCAACCCATGCCATTCGGCGGCGCCATGCCTGTAGGCAGTACGATCGGCCCGGCACCTGGTGCAATGAATCAGGGTCAACAGCCTATCCTCAATGTGAGCCCTCACTGAAGTGTTAAATATATAGAGCTATCAGGCCAGGCGTCTGAGAGGCTCCCTAGACCTAGTGTACTGTTGCTAATACCTGCCTTCAACAGGACGCCCTGAGCTACCTCGACCAAGTCAAGGTGCAGTTCTCTGAGCAGCCCGACGTTTACAACAGGTTCTTAGACATAATGAAGGACTTCAAGAGTCAGACGTGAGTTTCGCTATCCATGGTAGGAAGATGACGACGTGCTGACCTCGAAAAGCATCGATACTCCTGGTGTCATTGCTCGAGTTTCCGAGCTCTTTGCCGGCCATCCCAACCTCATCCAAGGGTTTAACACTTTCTTGCCACCAGGCTACAGGATTGAATGTGGCCTCGAAAACAACCCGAACAGCATACGAGTAACCACGCCATCTGGCTCGACCATTCATTCTATCGGTCCAGGCGCAAGGGTCCAGGCAGAGGCTGTGCCAGCTCCATCTTCAGCTCCGAGCCAGCGATTCGTGGACCAGCAGCGCCCAGCGAACTGGCAGGGACCTGTTCACCACAGCATCGAGAGCCCAGAAGCCCAGTTCAGCACGCCGGCTCCTGGTCCACATAGTCTCTTGGCTCAGGGACCTGGCCACGTCGTACCTTTTGACGGCCACAGCCCCGTTCAGCAACGAAGTCAACCAGCGGCACAGGGCGGCTCGGCGACAGCCCACCATCCCATCCCTCGGAATGCACACACTCCTACCCCGGCGGCCGTGCAGGCGTTGAATGGAGTTGCGGCTCAACAAGGAAATCTGGAGAAGCGTGGACCAGTTGAGTTTAACCATGCTATCAGTTATGTCAATAAGATCAAGGTAAGTAATTCTGGGCTGGCCATCTGCAAAGTCACGCGCCAGTGACGCGAAATTCTGCTGAGGGCTGGAGACTGCATCTATTTCCGCGCTACATTATCCACCCATCGCAAAGGCACGAACTACGTACTGCATCAACACGCCTACTAACTCAGCTCTCTCCCCAGAACCGTTTTCAAGACAAGCCTGAAATCTACAAACAGTTCCTCGAGATTCTGCAGACCTATCAGCGTGAGCAGAAGCCGATCCAGGACGTCTACGCGCAAGTCACGACTCTTTTCAACGCGGCGCCAGATCTGCTCGAGGATTTCAAGCAGTTCTTGCCGGAGTCCGCAGCGCAGACGCGAGGTGCAGGCCAGCGCCCCGAAGACGCCCTCAACCTACCTCACCTCAACCAGACGCCTCAACCTGGACATATGGCGCGCGACGGACCTAAAGGCCCACCAGTCGGCAACTTCGCCCCCCCAGCGAGCGCTAGTAAAGAGGGCAAGAAGCGTGCCAGATCAGACAAACAAACTGGACCAGCGACACCGATGACGGATCCTCCACTGTCCAACGTGCGCGGCGCCCCATCGACCGGCAACAAGAGACTCAAGACTGGTCACCTCAAGCCGGGCGCGGCAGATGGCATGGCTATAGAGCCCACTCTGACGCCCGTCATGCCGGAGCCGCTCGCTCCAACGCCATATGCCATCGCCGCAGCTGACGAGATTGGGTTCTTCGATAGAGTCAAGAAATATCTCAACAACAAGACGGCAAACTCGGAATTCCTGAAGCTCTGCAACATGTACACACAGGACCTGATCGACAAAGATGTTCTGACGAGCAAGGCCGCCCAGTTTATCGGCGGCCACGCTGAGCTTTTCGCCTGGTTCAAGTCCTTCGTCTTGTACAGCGGCGATGACCAGATAGTCGATAATCGGCCCGCTCCTCCTAGTGGCCGAATTTCCCTGAGTAACTGTCGTGGATACGGCCCTAGCTACCGTCTTCTACCTAAGAGAGAACGACTCAAGCCCTGCAGTGGCCGTGATGACCTCTGCAGCTCAGTCCTGAACGACGAATGGGCGTCTCACCCTACATGGGCCTCTGAGGATTCTGGATTCGTTGCTCATAGAAAGAACGCGTTTGAGGAAGGCCTTCACAGGATTGAGGAAGAGCGTCACGACTACGATTTCTACATCGAGGCGAACCAGAAATGCATTCAGCTCCTGGAGCCAATTGCGCAGCAGATGCTGACGATGCCTGCACACGAGCGTGTCAATTTCAGGATGCCCACCGGACTGGGCGGCCACAGCCAGTCAATCTACAGGCGTGTGCTGAAGAAGGTTTATGGTCCTGAACATGGACCTGCGGCTGTCAATGACATGTTCTCGACTCCCTTCAGCGTCGTTCCTGTCGTCCTGGCCCGGCTGAAGCAGAAAGACGAAGAGTGGCGATTCTCGCAGCGAGAATGGGAGAAGGTCTGGCAGACACAGACCGAGAATCTGTTCCTGAAATCCCTTGATCATATGGGACTCTCGGTCAAGTCCAACGACAAGCGCAACCTTTCGGCCAAGCATCTGATCGACATGATCAAGACTAAGCATGAGGAACAGAAACGCTCGAAGGCGGCTCGCACCAAGACCGGCCGCTATCAGTACTTGTGGAACTTCGAGGATAAGGATGTCCTCCTTGATCTGCTGAGGTTCATGTTCCTGTACGCCACAAACAGTGGACAACATGGTGCCAACGAGAGAGAGCGTATCCAAGACTTCTTTGAGGAGTTTATCCCACAATTCTTCGATCTCCCCGAGGACAAGGTCTCTGAGAAGCTTGCCGGCATCGACCGAGAGTCTGGCGACGAGGATGGAGAAGACGTAGCTCCTGCCGAGCTGCCGAACGGACGGTCGGGTCGCCGCAGAGGGAAGACGAACCTACTGCGCGCCGTCATCGACCCCGACCGCAACGGTAGCAAATCGCGCAACCATAAGGAGGGTAGCAACGCATCTGGAAGCAAGGAGACCACCCCTGATGCGAATTCTGGGAACGAGGAGGAGATGCCGGACGCCGTCGAAGAAACCTCTGTGCCTGAAGTTGGCGCCAACGACCGGTGGCTGGCAACGGCACCAGTACCCACCGTCGTCTCCGGCGACAACGTGTACGGAGATCTGGAGATCAAGTCGGATGGGCTATTCCCTCGGCGCTGGTACAACTTTTACTGCAACCAGACACTCTACGTGTTCTTCAGCATCCTCCACGTCCTATACACGCGCCTGAAGAGCGTCAAGGAGAACACCGAGAGCGTCAAGCAAGAGATCGCGCGCGAGGAGATGGAAAAGCCTGCTAAGAAGCTCCGGCTCATCCACGACGAGTCCAAGTACTTTGCCGGCCTCGAAGAGCACCAGTTCTGGCCCCGCACGGTGAAGTTGATCGAGGATTACATCAACCAGGACGAGGATGAGAATGTCTATCAGGACACGTTGAGGCGGTACTACCTCAAGAATGGCTGGACACTCTATACTATCCAAGACCTCCTGAAGACACTGTCTCGCCTGGCCTTGATCTGTAACAGTAACGACAGCAAGGACAAGACCAGTGAGCTGATTACCCAGCACTTCAGCCACCGGCAGACCGAGGACACCTCCTTCCAGCTCGAGCTCAGCGCTCGCAGGTTCGCTGAGAAATGCGTCAAGGACGGTGAAATGTTTGTACTGACTTGGGTATGTTAACTTCTCTCCACGACAGTCAAAGTCTAGACAAGAGGCTTACGTTGTCGCAGTTTCCTGGGAAGAGCGAGGCGACCATCCGGTGGCTGCAGAAGGATGATATGACATTCTTCACGGACGAGATGGGGCTGCAGGAGCGGTGGCAGTACTACATATCCTCCTGGATCCGAACCGAGCCTACAGAAGGGGTATCACGCACTGGCCTGCAAAAGGTGGTCCTGACGCGCAATCTGCCCTCGGGCGATGCAGACTCAGACAGTGAGAACCAGCCAAAGGCCATCTCATTCAAAGAGGGCCTGGTGCTCAAGATCTGTGTCAATACGGCAAAGATCATCTACGAGGAATCCACCTCGAACTATTTCATCTACAACCTCGCCAGAGGCTCGGATGAGGAGCGTGCTAAGCGCGAGCTGAAGTCGAAGACCATCACCGAGATCCGGAACCAAAACTTCATCGAGAAGATGGCCATGAACAGCCCATGGATGAAGAACCTTAGCCAGGAGGAAGTCCAGCAGGCGAAGGAGGACTACCAGAAATGGAAAGATGAAGGCATCTCACCACCGTCACGAGCCGACGACGACGAGCCGATGGCCGATGCTCCAGGTCGTAGCTCATGAAGGCTTGGATGACCATGGCTCAACAGGAAATTCACCACCGCCGCCGCCGCCGCCGCCATAAAAAGGGCAACTACTCTCTACTAGATGGTCGCCCTTGAGGCCAACCTAGGTGTGTCGGTGTTCTCCTGATCCTTCAAAGCACGTCGCGACACACCATGGTGGACTGGTGATAGCCATGAACGGAATCGGGGTTGGAGGACGATTGTATTATTTTGTGCATACATACATGCTTTTTTTCCCTTCTTTTTTTTTTTTTTTGTTTTGTTTCTCTCTCCTTTTCTTTCCCCCCGTTTCTCTTTCTCTCACAGATTAAGGGGATGGGCATCTGCGGTTGATCGGGGTTTCGATTTCTCAAGAATACAATACCAGGGGAGGGGGACATGGAGTCGTAGTAGGCAGGTGTTCTACGGGGGCCCTCTATGCATATTGACTTGGCCTCATCACGGCCGCGAACAGTGCTCTATACTGATACAGGAAGAAAATCACATACTTTCCATTTGCGCCAAACCTCCTTGACTGCACTCATTGGTGATGTCCACTGAATGGCCCTTGGTGGCCTCGCCCGACGGCTTTTGGGAGAACCGCTGTGAATCAATTTTCGACGGCAACAATAATATCCCAAGTTTCTCACCCCACGCGGGGACTTTTCTCCAAACTCCGCGAACCCAGATCTTGTAGACACATTTCAACCCCGGCAGAGCGGCATATCGGCTGTATTACGTGTTCCTCGTGTGTAATCACATTAAACAAGTGGTGTGCACACGCTCGCAAGAGCCGCGCCGTCTAGGTGAGCTCGTAGACTCAATCAATTCTCTGACATTACTCCGGATGGTACTGACTCATCTCTGGCATCTCATGTTGAGCAACCCGTCCCCAGTCAATCGCCATGCTCATCCCATCCCCTTTCCCGCCTCTGAAGCTTGAGGCCGGCAATGTGCTCGACTATGTCTTCCCCGCCAACTCGACACCCTCCGACGAGCCATTGTGGATTGACAGCCAGGACCCCTCCAAGGCGTTGTCAGCTAGACAGGCACTACAATGGATCAAGAGGACGTCCTTCGGTCTCACAAGCCTGGGTCTGCAGAGGGGCGACGTGGTGATGATGTACACGATGAACCAGATCTTTATACCGCCGGTTTACTACGGTATCGTCGGCGGCGGGTTCATCTTTAGTGCTGCGAACCCTGCTTATACGGTGCCTGGTCAGTGTCTTCTTCTCACATATGGTGGGGACTGAGGAAGTACGTAGGCCAAGCAGTACCTAATCATCAGATTGGCAGAACTGGTCCACCAGATGAAGAACCTGGGCGCAAAGGTACTCCTGGTGCAGCCCGAACTCCTCAAGCCCGCCGCGGAGGCTGCCTCACAAGCAGGCATATCGCGGGACCGCATCTTCCAGTTCGCAGACCACGAGGTACCAACCCGGCAGGGCATCGCAGACTGGCGCAGCAGTATGGTCGGGACCGCAGCGCAGGGCGAGGCCTACAAGTGGCCCAGGTTCTCAGCAGACGAGTCCAAGACGATCGTGGCCACCATCAACTTCAGCTCTGGGACCACGGGCCTCCCCAAGGGGGTATGCATCTCCCATGCCAACCTCATCGCCAACGCGGAACAGGCCATCTTCATGCTCCACGCGGGGACGCCCCACCACTCCCACGGTGAGAGCAGCGCTGTCAGCCCCGCACCAGACAGGTACCTTGGCATGCTGCCGCTGTACCACGCCTTCGGCCAGAGCTGGACCATGTTCGTGGCACTGCGGCTGCAGGTGCCGACATATATCATGCGAGCCTTCCGTTTCGAGGCATTCCTGGAGGCGGTGCAGCGGCACGGTGTGACGATGCTGCAGGTGCCGCCACCCGTTCTGGCGATGCTGTGCAAGCGGCCCGAGACGGCGCGGTATAGGCTGGACACCCTGCGGGAGGTGGTGAGCGGAGCGGCGCCGCTGAGCCGCAGCCTGCAGAACGAGGTGCAGAGGCGGTTCGGCGTGCGTGTGTACCAAGGGTGGGGGATGACGGAGGTTACGTGTGGAGGGACGCTGGTGCCTCGTGGTGTCACTGATGAGAGTGGGAGCGTGGGCGTGCTGGTGCCTGGGACGGAGGCGAGGTTGGTGGATGAGGACGGCGGGGAGATCGCCAGGCCTGTCCAGGGGAGCAAGAGCGAGAGGGGCGAGCTGTTGGTGCGGGGACCACAGGTGTGCCTGAGGTACTGGCGCGACGAGGCTGCCACGAGGGAGACGCTGGTGGGTGATGGGTGGTTGAGGACGGGCGACGTCTGCGTGGTGGATGAGAGGGGCTGGTTCTGGATTGTCGACCGTAGGAAGGAGCTTATCAAGGTCAATGCATTCCAGGTTGCGCCGGCGGAGCTGGAGCAGGTACTGTTGGAGAACGAGCATGTTGCTGATGCGGCTGTTGTGGGCATCACGATGTGAGTGGTCGTTTATTCCCTCCTCTTCTCTTCCTTCGTTCCAGCATCGTGGACTTGGTAACTGACAAGAGTACTGTCACACATATAGTGACGAACACGAGTGGCCTAGGGCCTACGTTGAGATACAAGCTAGCTCAAAAGGAAAAATCAGACCTGAGCATATTGCGGAGTGGATCAAGCCGAAAGTGGCCAGGCACAAACATCTCGTCGGCGGGGTTGTTTTTATTGATGAGGTGCCCAGGCTACCGAGCGGTAAGATCCAGCGAAAGGTCATAAGGGATTGGGCCAAGAGGGACGCAGAGCAGTTGCACAAGGCCGGGAAGACAGTCTCTAGAGCCCGTATATAGGCTCTGTGTCTTAGTTATGGAGTAATTGCGGTACTTGGCCGCGAGTGTTGGATCAACTTGGATGTGATTGTTTCCCCTTAAACTAAGTGGACGCCTTGTGCCGGTGCTAGGACAACAATAGGAGGAATTGGCGCAAAAGGAGAAGAATTATAGTCTGAGAAGTTAGGGGTCTAACTGTTCATCTTATAACCTTGAGCTGATTTTATCTAGGAACGATGCGAAATGAAGACAATCTCTTACATCGTTGCTGCTGTTCCTCGCCTCTCGCGTCGTCCTCACCCAACTCGCACCCAATCCTTCTATCAAAGCGAGAGTCAGAAAGAGGGAAAGGGGATCCGATCACCAGAAGAACCACAGTTTACATGCGAATTTCATAGTTTCATAGCTCCAGTTGGTGGAACGGCTCCCTCACAGAACTACCTACCACCAGTCCGCGCTGCCAGAATTACACATGTACCAAGTGAAGCTGGCTTTGTTGCCAATTTCGACTCTGGGCTCTATCTCGACGACTTTAAAAGTAAGACCAATTGGCGCCTGGACCGCCGCATGGGCTTCTATCATAACAAGCGGCTCAAACAGACACCCGAGGCCATGCGGCAGTCAGCCCCTGCTTGCAACGACTGGCCACCTTAGGATCTTTGCCCGTCGCCGAAACCATCTCTCTAATGTGCCGAGCTGGTTGCGGACTTCTCAGCCTCTGCGGTCTTTCGTAGACATCCATGCATAACACTACCGTCAGACTCGAGGCCCACATTTTCGGACGATGGGCGCAAGATGGCCTTGAGGGGAGTAGAAATTGGGCGCTGTGCAGTATTCTACACGTCAGATACACAAAAGTCTGAAGATGAGAGTCGCCAGACACTAGCAGACCTGGACCAATTTCTCAGCGAAACTGCTTTTGTCATACGTGTGACTGCTGAAGTAGCCAGGGTTCGCTGGAGAGTAGCTGGAGAAGAAGATAACCTTCAAGGAGCTGTGAAAGCCATCTCAACTTATACCTTATAGAGAGCAATAAGAACATGTCAACCACACCAAGCAATTTGGATTAACAAGCCCAACGTGCTGTAATATAAACCAACGTGCTGTAATATAAAAACGAAACCAGGTATTTAATCACCCTTTACTACACAAAACAATTGTTTCTTTGCAAAATTATCGCATGTATTTACTAGATTAGCATATACCGTGAGCTCCTGTAAGCAAAGTTTACTCCAGTTGCGGGCGCCATTTGTTACCATCATATACTGTGAATAGCTTTATATTTTCCCTCTCTTCCCTCCACTCTTCCCTCCTCTCTTTCCTCCTCTTTTCTAGTTTGTTCTTGTAAGGGTGGCCACTGCTTCGCAGCCCCCCCACCCTCCCCCCTTAAAAAAGTGTAAATAGCTTCCTCTCTTCCCTCCTCATTCCCCCTTTTTTTCTAGCTTATTTTCAAAAGAGAAGCTTCTGCTTCACAGTCTTCCCTCTTGCATTACTTCGCTTAGCTCCGCCTTCTACTCGTCTGCTTAAGCAAAACTATAGTTTCATTAATTTTTCTTTACCTCAAGAAGGATATATTTTAAAGAAAAAAATACTAAAATTGCTTCTAATTAATGAAAAGTAATTATTTTCATAAGATATTCTCGGAATTTATCTTTATATTACTATCTCTGCCTTTCCCCTAGTTATTAATCTTTCTTTTAGCAGAGCTATATCTGATAAGACACTATTTGATAACACTATATTTTCTAGTATGAGTGCAACTTTCAGTACGGCAATCTACATGGTCTGGTTTGTACTGCCCGGGTGGAGATGTGTGAGGATTAATCCCTGAGGATTTCCAGGGTTGTACTTGGGAATTCACATGGGTACGAATTTCATATATGCAAGTTGGAACAAGGAGCATTGTTCCAACTCTAGGTGAAGACATCGAGTACGAGGAGGCTTACTGGCTGGAAATACCTTAAAGGCACCCCTAGTCTTTTTCGTTCTTCTTTCGTGTAACATTGTTCTCTTGCTCTTGTTGACTCCCAAGGCTCATTCACCCTCTTATTCCGGAGATCGAAGTTCTTCCTTCAATCATGGCCGACAATGCATCCAAGCCAGAATACATTGGTTACAGACTAGTAATTTTCATTGCCGTTTTTACGCCTCTTCAGTTCCTGGTTGTGGTTTTGCGCTTTATCTCGCGTCGCCTGACTGCACGTCCCCGTGGCCTGGACGACTGGCTGGTCCTGGCATGCCTCATTAGTCAGTGTGTACAGACGGGCATATCGATAGGTCAGTATCGGGTAATAAGAGCCTCGTATTATACTGAAAGTACTGCAACAAAGAAGGCTGATGATATCCGGCTTCTGGTTCGAAAGGGTCCATAAGGGAAGGTGGCGTCGGGTACCACGTTGACTGGCTGGAAGAGAACCGCCCACAGCTGGTCACCGAGTTCCTGAAGTTCCTCGTCGCCATCGCAACATGGTATATGCTGACCAATTGCCTGGCTAAGCTGGCCATCTGCGTCTTCTACCGGACGCTGTTCCCACAACGAAGCGTTCTTGTCATCCTCTACATCACGGCGGGCCTCCTGATCTGCACGGCAATAGCCACGACAGTTGCCAACCTGGCCGCGTGCCGGCCCTTCTCGGCTACCTGGGCCTCGGCGGCGGTCCAGGCTGAGAAGTGCATAGACAAGGAGGAGCTGTACATATGGGCTTCATTCCCCAACATCGTCACAGATGTGGTGCTGCTCGTGCTGCCTCTGCCCATCACCTGGAGGCTGCACACGACAGTCAAGATGAAGGTGGCCTTGACAGTGACGTTTGTAATTGGAAGCGTGTACGTATGGAAAGGAAGGGCAGGGCCGGACGCACCATTCACTGCTGACCACCACACGTGCCCCCCTCCCGCAGAGGCCTCATCTCCTCCATACTGCGCTTCGTCTCTTTCTCCAACAACAACTCGTTTGAGGATGCCACGTGGCACGCCGTCGAGCTCATCATCTGGACGATTGCCGAGCCTGGGATCTACATGATAGCGGCCTGCCTCATGACCTACCGTCCCCTCCTGGACAGGGCCGGCGGAAGACTTCGCACACAAGCTGGCCCATCGAATGCCGTCTCGCAGCCTTCATCTTCCCTGGCTGCATCACGGGCCAAGCGATCGGCAAAGTCGGCCTCCATGTCGGCGAATGGGGCGGCGGCACCCAGTCTGCCTGCAGACGACTACACGTTTGGCAGCGACCGGGGCATCCTGCTGTCGAGCATCCGGGCGAGGGAGGAGGGGTTTCAACGGCTCTCGGACCCGGAGGAGGACACGGCGTTTCCGAGCGCCGGGATTGTCAAGACGACGAATGTTCGCATGTCCTGGGAAGAGGCCAGGTGACAGTTGCCCCGGCGCGCCGTTGATCAGTGCTACTACTGTAGTTGTGCGTGTGCTCATCAGATGTATGTAGGGTTGTTGTTGGGCTGTCCTGCCGGAGCGGATTCTTGCATGGGCATGGGCTGCGTTGTACTTGTGAGAAGCGTATATAATTTACAAAATATAGTGATCCTGTCTACTTTGTGATGAACGAGGCTCCCGAGGCCTTCCTTGTTCCTTGTTTTGAGTAATACATCTAAACAGGTTTCCTCATTTTTCCCCTCCTTTCTGTCTCTTTTCTTTTCTTTTCTGTTTCTCTGGCTCTCCCCCTTTTTCTTCCCTTTCTTTTGCCCCCCTTCCTCATCCCCCCTCGGCATCTTGGATAGAATACTTTGAGATGATGTAAAGGACGCCCCCCAGCCTCGTGTTCCCAAACACCTGCGCGATACTCAAAGTAAGCTAGCTCCCTGGCACCCCGGCTCTTTCCTGCCGCAAATGCAGGAACCAGGGAAGGCGGCACGCACACCCCTGATATGGGGCCAGCTAACTAACCCCTTTCTGACGCCTTCACCAACAACATCAACAACCTCCTTCTCTAGCCTAGCGCCAACTGCGCTGCTGCAACATGCACAGTACTTTTTTTTAACCTCCTCCGTGCCAACGTCGACCACCACTGCGAGAAGTTCTCGTGTGACTCGACCTCCCTCCCATGCCTCCTTATCAAAAGGTTGAAATGCGAATCTCACCCGACAATGCGTGTGTGCTGCTGCGATCCACAAAACCAAAGATGTATTCGGTACAAATGAGCGAGCTGGTGGCTCGAGCGAGAGGTGACGCCTTGAAACCCCTCGAAAGGACCCACTCGGCCTGCCAGCTGCCTTGGCTTGCGACGGACGGTGCAGACGGACTGATTCATCCATCCATCCATCTGTCCATCCAGGACCCCTTGCGTCTCCTCGAATCCATCTACTCGCCAGATCTGCTACCACTACTACTGTTACTACTACTGCTACTACTACTACTACCGCTACCTTCATCCTACACCTCACCTTTCCTTCCCGCCCTGCATCGCCGTCTTCCAGCTATATCGTCACCATGGCTTCCCCCTCCCGCTCTCAGGTCGGCAGCACGCAGACCGAGCTGTGGCCGCAGATCGTCGACCGTCTCGCCCGAGAACAGCCCGGTGCGGCCTACGGCCTCTGGCCAGTCGCCAGTGACTCGTACGAGGCCGGCTTCCGCACCATCACGTACCGGCAGCTTGCGACCATCGTCGACGGCCTCGCGGGTTGGCTTGCCAGGGAGGTCGGGCCGCGCCACGGCGAGCCAGGCGTCCTGGCCTACGTCGGCCCCAACGACGTCCGCCTCACTGCCATGATTGTCGCTGCTGTCAAGGCCAACCATGTGGTGAGTGCAGACGGGACCCCCTCGGACCACAGTAAAGGTAGAGGAGGCCGGCCTCGCCTGCTGACAAGCTTCCCCAGCTGTTCCTGACGTCGCCTCGCAACAGCCCCGCCGCGCAGCAGTCCATGTTCTCGGCCCTGAGCTGCAAGACACTGGTCACGACTGACCCAAAACCCCCGTCGGTGCTGCCGATTCTGGAGACCATCGGGCCCCGCTGCCTCACGGTACCCGCCATCGATGACCTCCTGGCAGTGCCGCCTCCAGCCGTGCCCTACGAGAAGCCATTCGAGGCAGGGCGTTGGGATCCCTCTTTGTTTTGTACGTCTCACGAATCAGGTATATCCGAGTTCCTGTCACCCCTTGACCAGAAAATTGACATGGTCCTCTCTCTCCCCCCTCCCCTCCCCCCTCTCTTGCAGGCACACATCTGGCTCCACTGGGATCCCCAAGCCCCTGATATGGACACAAGAGTCGTGCGTGCGACATCACGCCTGTGCCAGCCAGGCCATCCCCAACGAGCAGGGCCTGACATCAGTTGAGCACCTCTTGTGGGGAAAGCGGGTCATAGTAACAGTGCCGCCCTTCCATGTGAGTCCATCCTGTCCCCGGCTACCTGGGGAGATGCCCTATTGTAGCGTGAGTGAACGCCGGCTCACAGGTGGTTTTTCATTTTTAATTTTTAATTTTTAGGGAGCTGGCATAGTGCAGTACATGTGTTGGGCCATTTGTGCAGGCTGCATCCCCATCGCCCCTGCGGCCGTCGGCATCGTCAACGCCACAGGGCTCGCCGAGGCCCTCAGGCACACGCCCGCCGAGGTCGCCATCCTCGTGCCTTCGGTGGTGGCCGACCTGGCCCAGCATCCAGACGAGCTGGCCTACTGCGCGGACCATCTCAGGCTGATCCTATACATCGGCGGCGACCTGCCCCAGGCCGTCGGCGATATCGTCGCGGCGCAGATCCCACTGCGGTGCTGGTGGGGGCCTCCGAGGTGGGCATACCACACCAGCTGATGCCGGCCGGCCTCGGCCCCAAGGACTGGAGATATGTGCGCTTCCACCCCTCGGTCGGCGCAGTCTTCGACCCCATCTCTGAGGATACATACGAGCTCGTGATCCGCCGCCGTGAGGCCCTGGCCCAGGTCTCCTTCACCATCAGGGGCCAGGAAGGGCTGAAGGAATATCGCACCAAAGACTTATTCCAGCCTCATCCGACTGTTGCAGATGCGTGGTGCTGGCGAGGCCGATCAGATGACATTATTGTCCTGCTGAATGGTGAAAAAACTAATCCTGTCTCCATGGAGCAGTATATCGTTGCTCATAATCACGAGCTAGCTGCTGCCTTGGTGGTCGGCACCCGGCGCTTCCAGGCTGCTCTGCTTATCGAGCCTGTCGCCCTCGCCAAGAGCGGTCCCCTGTCAACTTCCGAGCAGGCTGCACTGATCGAGCGAGTCTGGCCGACCGTTCAGGAAGCGAATGCTATCGCGCCGGCCCACACCCGAGTTGAGAAGGCCCTCATTCTTGTCCTGAACCGCCCTGTGCTGCGGGCTGGAAAAGGCACAATCCAGCGTGCCTCGAGCGTTGAGCAGTTCAGTGCCGAGATCGCTGCCCTCTATGCCAACGCCGACGTCGTCACGGATGACGAGAACCGCCCGGGCGAGGCGGCGTCCTGGGACCTCAAGGATGCTGCGAGCATCGCCCGCTTCGTACAAGAGACTATCAGTGATGTGACGGGCTGGCCTGCTCCCGACCAGGCCCGGGCCGCGGAGACTTTCTTCGATCGCGGCATGGACTCCCTCATGGCGCTCCAGCTCGTCAGGCGCCTGCGGCGTGGCCTACAGTGCCCTAGACTTAGCCTGTCCACAGTCTACTCAAATCCCACAGCATCTCAGCTGAGCTACGCAATCACGGCGCAGAATGCAACTGCCAAACAAGAGGACAGCGACGCCTCGCAGATGGAGCCCATGCTGAAGACGTATCGTGCGCTCATCGAGCAGATACCCAAGCCGCAGCTGGATACGTCTGGCTCCGAGGGGGAGAGGACCGGCCTCCTCTTACAGTCGTCCTGACAGGATCCACTGGTACCACATCACTCTCGTCGAATAAGCTGGGCGACAGAAAGACACAGGAGGATGGTTCATCGGCGGTGCAGCTGCCAAGTCTCCCTCGGCCATCGCTACAGGACCTGCTGGGTTCCTTTGCAGCATCCAGGGCAGCCGTCGACTCCCCAGAAGAACAAGCCATCACCGCCGACACCGTCCGCCTCCTCATCGACGAGCACGGCGAGTCGCTCCAGCGAGCCTTGCACGATTCCCCAGAAACCCTCTTGTACGAGGCCTATGAGCGACAGGTCCACCTCGCGCGCCGTGAGCCCCTCCAGGACCACAGCACCTTCTACCTGGCCCACCCCGTTGCCACCCCACCCCACAGCCAGCTCGACCGCGCCACGCTTCTGACAACCGCGGCCATGAGCTTCGCGCGCCGCCTGGCCGCCGGCGAGATGGCCCCCGACAAGCTGCACGGCGCGCCGGTGGACCCTGAGGCCCGACGGTGGCTGTTCCACGCCACCCGGCGGCCTGGCCTCGTGGTGGACCACATGGAGCGACACCCTCCGAACCACAGCATCGTCGTCCTCCGGCGCGGGCACGCCTTTCAAGTGACATTGCCCAGTGGCGGAGAGGCGCTGCAGCCCTCTGCTGTCCGCGCAGCATACGAGGCCATCATCGACGCCTCGAACCAGCCCGCGCCGGCCATTGGCACCCTCACCGCAGACGACCGCCCGTCGTGGGCCCGCGCCCGCGCCCAGCTGGAGCTTGACCCGACCAGGGCCGAGGCCCTCGCCACCATCGACAGGTGCGCCTTTGTCGTCTGCCTGGATGACGAGGCGCCGGCGACGAGCGGAGAGCGGCATATGCAGTTCCTGCTCAACGGCCCCAAGGCGCACCTGTCGAACCGGTGGCTGGACAAGCCGCTGCAGCTGGTCGTGGCCGCCAACGGCTGCTCGGCTGGTGTCTACGAGCACGCCAAGGTCGACGGCATGGACGCCCGCCCGCTGCACCACCACCTGACAGAGTCTGTCCTCGCCCGCGCTCACCACCACAGCCGCGAGGACGTCCAGCCCGACCCCGCCAGCCCAGGGGCCCAGCAGGCACATTGCCGGGTCCGTGAGCTGGCCTGGACGCCAACCGACCCGGCCCTGCTCCGGCAGATCGACCGCATCCGCCTCCGCGGCCCGTTCTCGTACGGCACCGTCGACCACCGCAGCGTCCAGATCGAGGCCCTAGGCTTTGACCGCCTCCACGCCCACCGTGCCCCGCCCAACGCGACGGCGCATCTAGCCGCGCTGCTAGCGGTGCGCATTGTCGACAGCTGCGACAGCTGTGGTGGCGAGTGCTGCGCCCGGCGTGGGAGGTCGTCTCGCTGGCGCCCTTCTCACGTGGGCGCATCGACTGGGTGCAGACCGTCACACCGGCGGTGAGGGCTTTTCTCGAGGCAACGGTGCCGACTGATACCACTGCTGGTGCTGGGAACGTAATGACGGCGAGGGGTCAAGGTGCTTGTCCCCCGGTGGCAGAACTGCGGGCCTTGTTCTATGCCGCCGCCGCCGGGCACACCCGCCTGATATCCACTGCTGCGAATGGGCGCGGGTACCTGAGGCACATGTATTCGCTCCTCGAAGCCGCAGCCACGAGCGGCCCAAAGACCACAGGCACCCACGGCGACGAAGACGACGACGACAACAACGGTGACACCCAGCTTCCCGCCCTGTTCCGCTCCCAGGCATGGCAGGCGACGCGGCGCGGAGGCCCGGGCCAGAGACCTCCAGATCGGCTTCATGACCGCCGGTGAGGAGGACGACAGCAGCAGCAGCAGCAGTAGTAACAGTGAGTGGGACGAGGGCGGGTTCCTCATCCACGGTGAGCGCGGCGTTTATATTCATTGTAACGTGGACCAGTGCTGGGTCCGGTTCGCTGTCTCGGCCAGGCCTGGTTATGCTGCTCGCGTTTGCCAGGCTCTGGAGACGGCTGCAGATATCATTTCATCTATTCTTGATGATAATAAACTATTTTGATAGATTTATAGCAAAAGAGAGAAATCATTATTATCACAATGAAAATATTAAAAATAATAGTCTTTTATATCATTATAGATAATCAAGCTTTAAAAAGAAGTTTCTTTAATTGTCGCAAATTCTTTGACTATTTAAATAATAAGGCACTTATGTGGGTAAATGGAGACCTAGTCCGTGGTTATGTTGACAACGATGGATTTGGGGCTGTAAGGCATGGTGATCGGAGCTCTGTAGTTTGACGCACCAGTGTTGACGATCTAAGAGATCTAAATGATTCCAATTGGCCCCATCCGAATGGCATTGGCTTTCGCAAACTTCTTGGTCATGTCACCCCTGTGGCAAACAACTTACAATACCGGTTGGGGTATGACATGGCCGTGACCTTGACCATTTGACAGGTTCGAGGAGACTCGTGGATTCTGTATGTTTGACGCGCACGTAGACGAGCATTAGCGTTACACACGTGAGGGGAGAGGTATTGTTCGTTATCAAGTTTCAGGTGCTGGGAAGCTTGGTGAACTTAAGCGGTACGTGAAAGCCCCGCCGGCATTTGGAAACGCTCTTACAATAGCAGAGGCGCAGTACACTCACAGTGGCAAGCCCATACTAAGATTTATGAACGGGAGTTGTGGTAGACTGGGTGGGGGTCAAAAGTGAGTTTGAGTTCGATATGAGTTGTTTTGTAACCCGAGTAGTGGAGTGATACCCCGTACATCGACACAACCCAACACGAGATCCTTCTAGATGTGAGTGAATGAGAGTGCCCTAATTTCAGCCCGAACACACACTCTGAGATAATTTCAAGGGGGAATAAGGGTGCGCGTTCGGCCTCGTGATATGGCCTGGTCTAGCTCTTAGAGCATCCCTTCGAGATGGGGCGCTCCAAGGCCAATTCGAAAAAAATTAAAATTATGTTTCTCGTCTTGGAGGTGGTAAATTTATCAGACAGGATCCCATGTCTAGAAATTAGTCTACCGGCACAGTGTAGCTGTGATCATGAAGTATTTTGAGAACGAGAAACGTTTGCTATTAACAGCTATAAATATTTTGATACTTCATTAGTAACGCCAAAATGACGAACCAGGCTGTTGACGTGAGAAAAGGACCTACGCGGTCTGCACCCGTATTCAAATAAAGATGGTGTTAATAATGCTAATACGCATAAGTTAACTCCAACAAGGAAAACGACGTGCTCGCAATAAAATTTCCTATTCAGCTATATGCTTATTCGCCAGCGTCAGCCGACTGCACTGCTATAACCTCAAACTGACCAATTTAGCAATATAAAGGTAGCCGCTGGGGGAAAGGCAAATGTGTTGGAATATACAAGTATTTAATGTCCACAAATCTGCACAAGGTCCAAATTTCAGCAGTAGGAAATCAGTTCTACCAATTTTTTCCTTTTCATTTGTTTGATACGTCCCCTCCCCCCAACATCAAGTTTCTTCTCTCACGTAACAAATTCATTTACATCTCGCCTTCCAACCCTTGACCACCACGTCAGCAAATTCCAACCCAGCATTCTTCACGCCGAACCCACCATGAAGATTCAGCTCTCTTTCTTCGGTCTTGCCGCTCTCACTGGCTTTGTGAGCGCGTACGCTCTTCCTGGCTTGCCCGCGAACGCGCTCTGTCTCAGCAAGCGTACAGGTGTATCAGACGGTTATAACGCAATCGTCCAAAGCATGGCAGCCAAAGGTGTCGAAGTAACAACCTGCGGCATGAACCCGCCCACTCCGGAGAATATACTGAATGAGCTCGATAATTTTAACACTGCTATGAGCGATGTTGCCAACATCAAGCTTTCGAGCTTGAGCTCTCTCACAGCGGCGGAAACGACGGAGCCTAACACGTTTGGAGATGTTTACGTCATTGCTACTGAAAAAGCCTCGGGGTTGATTGTGGGCTACTTCACCTTCGCCCTCATGGCTAATGTCCACGACGAGGAGAGCTTCAATGCTATGAAGGATCAATATGAGGGCACAGGGGTATCTATAACTTCCAACGAGGCTGTCCTTACGTTCAAATGGGTCAGGAATAACTACCGTGGGAGCGCGGTGACCTTCGGCGAGGGCGAGGGAGTCTTCAACACCAACATGGGCATCACCGAAATTGGCTTGCAGATTATGTAAGTGCTGAAGTCCCTTCACCTTCAAAGCTGGCAGCGTAAAATGACTGACGAACCAACTCAAAAAATAGGGAGTATCAGCACAAGGAGGCCGTCACCACCTTCGCAACTGCTAAAGGCAAGGCATCCGGTAATCTTGCGGGCTTTGCGGTCGACGATACGAGCAGCACTGGAACCATGACGCTCGCGACACGGCCTACGTGGGCTAAGAAGACAGCCGACTTCGCTACGTATCTTAAAACGCACTCTACATCCGCTTGAAAAGATATAGCTAGGACTACCAAGAAAGCATATATGGAAACATGTTGGTATAGTTGTGAGTGAGATAGCATTGGTCAAGGTTTTCGCTAGCAGGCTAGCTGAAATATGTATGTTTATATGAGGCAATAACATAGAAATGATTTCAATGAATGAATTGTTTCAAGATCCCGTCCAGGACTTGGAACCGTAGTCCTCCTGCATCTTTCCCAGCCCTTCCCCTCATGGTGAATAAGGACTAATTAGGGTTAATGTTGGAAGCATTTGCTTCAGACTTCTTATAAACGTACCAATTGCGATTTTGGATAGTATAACCAGAACTGCAATTGATGTTCATTTATAGTGAATCCAAGACCGATTCTCATCACATACCCAATCATTGTACCACCCATCAGTCACCCTGGGACTTGTACTGGTACTTAATAATGAGCTCACCATACTTATCGAGCCTCACTAGTCCATATTTGGTTGGATTTTCCTCGCTCAAAAAACGCGGTAGTGTTGTAACATTATCTGACAGCATCAATGACCTAGGCTAGCTGTAGTGCGGGATATGACTTTATAATTATTGTATTAAGGTTCTGTGAAAGAACAAATGCATTTAGAAAAAAATTGATTGTAAAACAAATGTGGAAAGGAAGGTGGTTGAAGTAGTGGTGTAGTTGACAAGGGGTGCCGAAAAGGGAGGGATGCCGGAGAGTACCCACTGCGAATTTATGCCTAATATTGTCTTTAATATAATCTATAACCTATCATACAGCGAATGAATCATGAGATTGTTAATATGCTTGTTTACTGGTTTGTTACATTTTGTTGAAATACTCTCCGAGCAGCAGTAGAGAGACAAACGTGGTAGTAATTAGTACAAGGAATCCTAAGCTAGGATTCAAATCTGTCGGTGATGTTAGATGATTGGAATAGAAATATTAGCATGCCTTTTCGTGTGTAATGAATCGGCTCCTCCCAAGGTTCCCACAATCATTTATCCAAAAGCCACCACTACTATACTACTTCCTGCCCGTCGTCTCCTGGTTCACAACAAGTTTTGACACTGATGACACCCAATGGAATCTCATCACTCCTTATACTGCCAATCTTTCCCATACTTGCGTTAGCATTGCGATCGTATGAGTTCTGATAATACGAGGATCAGCGCTAGGCTTACAGATAACGCTATCGAGATGGAAATCAAAGTAGTGAATCTCAACTTCAAGAACGTTCTCCTTGCTATAGAGATTCTGCGCCCTCAAACCTCAGCTTCATATCTATAGAATTCAGACGAATTTGGATCTGAATGCATCGAGCTAAAAGTCGAAGCCACGGGTATCATTAGCAAAGTAGGCACGCAAATTCGTAACCTGAAATGCAGCGACCGAATTATGGTGCTATCGCCCACCCGCGCTCTAAGCACGAGAATCACTATTATAGCCGCATCTATTGTGCCTATTCCAGACTCTTTATCGTTCGAGGCTGCTGCTACAGTGCCTATCTTCTTTGCTACTATTTTGTACAGCTTGCTTGAAGTTGGGCGGCTGAAAAAGGCTAGAGCGTGCTCGTCCATTCAGCATATGGCGGAGTGGGACTCGCAGCAATCCAGGTATGCCAGATAATAGGGGCAGAAATCTTCGCTATGATCGATATTCGCATCCAAAATAAAACCCAATATCTCATTCAGTCTTGCTATATTCCTCGGGATTACATTTTTGACTCTAGGCATTCGTTTTTCGCAGCAGATATTCTCCGCCAATCGCATGATCGTAGGGTGGATATTGTTTTGAACTCTTACTAGAAAGCTGCTGCATGCATCCTGACAATGCGTTGCAGAGTACGGTATACTTATTGAGCTCGGGAAGCGCGACTTAGACAGTGGTGGTCGTCTGGATATGATGCCGTTTTCTGCGAACCGATCATACGTCGGTGTGGATATCCATCGCTTCACCAGAGTCCAGAGAGCGTCCCGCGGAGATGGCTCGGTTAGTGCTCTGTCTTGGACCCCCATACTTAGATGAATCTCATCGACTGACCTTTGTTATTGGTTCTACTTGACTTTGCAGTAATAAAAATCATCCCATCTCCCCCGACGCGACTCCGCTCGGGCCGGTTGTTGACACAACCCTAGAGTCGTGGTGTTCTTAGACCTTCAGCCCAGGCTCACACAATTTCGAAGTCTAGTCACAGATGTCGACAACAAGAGCAACTGAAGTTTCTACTTACGCCGCTCTATCTTCCAAGATCGCGCTCCTCGTCATCTTCAAGTCTCCAGGCACCATCAAGGTCATTCGTTGACCAGAGAGTCCCACTTCAATCATCACAATGGTGCCCTCCCACGTTGATGTCCACGTCGCACGCGACAAGGACGTAGGCCAGTTCCCAGCCGTCATCATGTTCTTTGGCCTCCTTGCACTGTGCTGTGCCATCATGCTGCCCGTCCTGTGGTTCCTCTGGTGGGTGCGCAACACCAATCGTCAGCGTGAGTGCACCTCCTCAACCGTCTTACCTCTTCTTCCATTAACTGGTGAACACTATCTCACCGACATGATAACGGTTTCTAATCAATCCGCAACGATGCACAGCTAAGGGCGACCCCGAGCAGTGGCGGCAGTCTTGGAGAGCCTCCCTCAACAGGCACCAACGATCTGTATACCCTCCTCGATTTGGCCGACAGGGACAGGGACAGCAGCAGACCACTCCTGCCGCAGTCAACTGCCAGCCACGCGACAACAACAATGCTATGCCGCGCATACATCCACGGTCGCCCCTCTTAGCCTCCCAGATGGGCCGCTTTGCGAAGTCTACGGCGCAGTCCATCGGTACGTCTTCGCGGGCTGCTTGGAAGAAGGCTCAGAACCCCTTTGGCTGGCCCAGTCGTCGTGGTGGCGCGGACGATGGTTTTGGTAAGTCGTGTACAGACAGCTGACATTCCACTGCACCCAGAGGGAAATACACAATGATATAACTACTGACTCGCACCTCTCTTCTTCTCTGCAGAGCTTCCCATCATGAAGCACCGCGCCTGGCAGGAGCTTGCCTCTGGTACCGACCTCACGCTCTCCACAAGCGCCGGCGATCACACCAAGCCCACAGCCTCGCAGACGGATAGGAATTTCATCGTATCCCAATCTAAGGTCACGACGCAGGCGGAAGCAGGATACTCTGAGTTGCATGGCATTCGCGTCAACAAGCAGGAGCCCACAGCTGAGCACACCATTGGACTTTCCCTAGCCTGAGTAACGAAAGCAGTGCCCCACAGGAAGATGCAACGATACGATGCGTAATATACGATCCCATAAACAAAAGCCAGTATTACAGAATGACCAGACTATCAAGTTTGCAGTGGGAAGAAGAACGTGTTGGGCCAAGTCAGACATTGCTGTGCATGTTGTGTGTTTGGGGCGGAAAGAACTGCTGAAGACTTTACTCAGGCTGCGCCTTCTGTGGTTCTTGGGTCGCGGTTGCTTACGCAGCGCCTGTTCATGGTGGGGAAGGAGCACCTCTGAACAAACACGTCACACGTCATGATGAGGCATGTGTGTGACCACTTGGATGACTGGGGAAATCAAGGCAGGGTGGTAAAAATTATGACTTGAGTGAAACAAGCTCCTGTTCTGTGGTGCCGTGGTTACAATACATTACAATGAGGAATTCAAACGCTCCGCCCAGGCTGGGAAAAAGGCAAACGCTCCGACCCGCTCGCTCCCAAAACGACAAAAGAGACCTCCCCTCCCCCCCAAAAAAGAAAAAACACCAAAAAGGCTTCGTGAAATTCATGCAGGTAAAGGTCGACCCGTTCACCGGCCTCCGCTACTTATCCCCCTCCTCCAGGCACCCTGTTGAAAACTCCTTAGTAGCAGCTCCCTCCACCTCGTCCTCTCTCTCGTCTGCAGCTCGCACACCTCCATCACAGGTAGGCTCGGCAGCGGCTTCTCAGGAGGCGGATATGGCGGTGGCGCGCAGAGCTCCGAGCCCAAGCCACCAGTCAGCGGCATCGACGCCGACGAGAACCTCTTCTGCCGCTGCTGTGCCACAACAAAGGAGGCCGAGGAAGGCTCCCGCCGCTCCGCAATGTCGGCCATGCTGCTGACCCCCACGCTCAGGCGCCGCGCCCGGAGCAGCGAGCCGTCCGAATAGTAGGTGCGCAGGTGGCGGGTGCGGTTGATGCGGCGGATGGAGCGGGGCTTGCCGCTGCCGATGCTGCTGGCCGTGGCGGTGGTGAGGGTGGTCAGGGTCGAGGCGTTGCTGAGGCGCTTGTAGGACCGGCTGCTGAGGATGCAGGGCGCCGTGGCCACCGTGTTGGCCGTCAATGTTGAGGCGTTGCTCAGGCGTTTTGCGCTGCGGAGGGAGAGCCGTGCTGCTGCCGACGCCACCACCGCCGACGCTGCTGGGCCCTGTGTATAGTGTCCCGATGACGGTGGCGGCTGAGGGTCGTCGTCGCAGAGGTCTGGCGGCAGGGTGGCGCTGGCGCTGGGTGAGGCAGTCCCGCCAGCCGAGGTCCTCGAAGGAGTGCTTGAAGTTGAGGTCCGGCGAGTGGATCTCGATCTCAGGCACTATTGTCAAGGGCTGTTCGTCGTGCAGGTTGTCGAGCAGGGGCAGCGTGGCGGTGGACTTCTTTTGCGAGAGGTAGGCGTCCCAGTCTTGGCAGCCCTCGGGGAGCGCGGGCTTCGGAGGCGGTGTGGGGGCCGCGGGTGTCTCCGTCCGTCTGGTGGAGGATGACTCTTCGACCCGGGGGGGTGGCTTTGCTGTTCTTGTTGCTGATGATGTGGTGGTTGTTGTCGTGGTCGTGGTCGTGGTCGTGGTGGTAGTCGCCTTGTTGTTCGAGATGGGGATCATCAGCAGGTCGGCGCCATGATGCTTCTCGTCTAGTATCGGGACGATGAGTACCGCCGAGGCCATGTGGTGACTCGACGGGGACATGCTCGACAGGGCGGTGGGCGGGCCCGAGTAAGCATCCTCGCGAAAGGCGGCTGAGGACGGAGCTGGGGAGGGAGCCGACACGCGGAGCATGTTTAACGGCTTTTGGGAGAAGACAGGGAGGGAGGGAAGAGGAGGAGGACTACACGAGAGGCCGTGTGTTTCTTGTGCAAAGAAGCACGCGAGAGGATGACAAGACTCGAGGTCTAACGCGAGTTTTGACCAAAGGAAAAGAAAGAAGAGGAGAGTCGAGAGCGAGGAAGTCTGGGGAATCTGTCCTACAGCTATATACCAGACCGTCTGTCCACCATCCCACGAACGAACACGACACCTCACAGTGGCCCCAGCCCAAAAGCATGACAAGCATGAACAAGCTGGCTTGCTGGCTGGTTGGTTTAGTCACCTGTCGAGGAGGAGAATCCCATCTCGGCGGTCTGGGGCTCCAGCCTTGGATGCCAAATCCAGGCGCAGCAGCAAGGAGGAGAGCAGCTCCACTGACCGCTGTGGTGGCCGACGCGTCGCCTCGAAAAGGGCCCTCGTCCTCCTCCTACAACTATCCCTACGTTACCTTGACCTAACTTAGGCGCCGTCCTTCCCTCTCTCTCTCTCTCTCTCCCTCCTCCTGGCTGGCTTGCTGAGAGGGTCACACGGTCGGACACCGAGATAGCGGTATCCAGGCCCAGGGGGCTGAAATAGCTCACCAAGGAGGAGCCCAAGCCCAAGCCCAGCCCAAGCGGCCCAACAAGTTGACCTGTCGAGTGAGGCGCGCCAGGCCAGAGGAGGGAGGGCGGATGGTCCGACTCGTCGACACGCCGAGGTGAGTGGAGCCCTGGAGACTTGATGTGCTGTCAATGTCAGGCTCCAGCGCAGGTTTATCCGGGAGCGCTCACCGCGGGCAAAAAAATTTAGGAAGTGGTCCGTGGGAATTGGGAAAATGGGGAATGGGGAGAGCATGGGGTACCCAAGGTCACGGCGTCGAACATGTGCCTCCTGGATGAGACGTGGTACTGCAGCAGCGTGAACTGGTCTCTGCCAATCACCGGTGGTTGGGCTTTATCGAGGGTTGTGTCTCCATTACTGTGCATGAGGCAAATCACATCTCACGATCTGGATCCACTTCCCTTCCGAGAAGGGGGTCGTGGGAAGGGGAAAGAGAGAAGAAGAAAAAAAGGCGAGAGAAGAGTAACCCATAATTAGACCTGGTAGGTCTTCAAGCCCAACAGTCACAGAACTACAGAAGGAGAAGGAGGAGGGAGGGTTCCTGAATACATACCATGTCCTACCTGGGTTCCTGCTGCAGCGAGCGAGGGCACGGAGTCCTGTTTTCCTATTCTTCCCGGCGCATCGGTCCTCGCGCCTCTTTTTCTTTTCTTTTTCCCTGTCATACCCACCCCTTCCCCTTGGAATCTCATGCTCGATACTTCATGCGATCCCCATACCCACAGAGAAAGCATGCGTCGCAACGTGCCACGTCCATCTCAACCCGGCAGCTCAAGAGGTGAAAAGTGGAAAATGGTGGAAAACATGTCAACAGGGATCCTTGGATGGATTGAGCAATGAGAAGACATTCAAGGAAAACCGAGGCAAGAGATAATGGGGCTCCACGGCACCCAACTTTTGACGTGTTTGGCAGCTGAGCTGAGGGCGCAGCTGATTAGTTTGCTGTTTGTTGTCCTTGCGGCGGCTCGTGGACCCGGCCTTTATGTTGGCCTTGACTTGTTGGGTCTATTCACGTAGACATGTTTCGATTGGCGCCGATGGGGATCCGAAGCTAGCACGAGGATAGAGTTGTATTACAAAGACGCAGAGAAAAGAGAGAGATCTTGAGCTTTGGGCAGAGGCTGAACCTCGTCCCGAAGTCTAAACCTCTCCCGAGTACAGCAACCTCCTATCCCGTCTAGAGCGAGAATGATGTTCCAACACCCAGCGCAGCGCTTATATCGCTGTCACTGAAATTCAGCTTTACATAACTCTAATGTAATTATCTCTGCATGATTGATCTGCCTCAGTACATGCCCCATTCGCTGGTGGTCGTGCCCAGATCAAACCCCCAGTTTGTTGCCCATGTCTCGAAGTCACTACTGTCAAAGTCACTCAGATCCATGCAAGGAGTTGCTACGTCTCCCGGCGGCCCCAGAGCGGGCTCCTCACTCCTCGGCTGCTGTTCACCATCTGGCCTGTGTGTTGTTGTATGGGTAGAGGTCCCACCCTGTTGTAGATCTCCCGGGGTATTATCAATTTTATTATTCTCCGCCCGGGTCGCGGTGACCGGGACAGGCATACTATGCTCCAGGACCTGATCGAGCTTTCTGGACATGCTCTTGGCCGCCTGTGCGCAGAACGTGTAGTGCGGCTGGTCGGGGCTGGCGAGGGCCTCCAGCTGGGACACCAGCACCGAGAGGTTGCGGAACAGGGTAGCTTTGCTTATGGAGGGCGGGAGGCTTCGTGCTGGATCTCGCATGGCGTCTTGCAAGGCGGTGATTCTGTAACCATAATGATCAACAGTCAGTTATGCATGTTTCTAACAGAAGCTTACACAACAGGTTCTTCCTGCTTGGATCTTCCTCTGGGGTCGGAAGGATGCTGAGACGTGTCTCTTGCCACGTCACCTCCTGAAACAACAATTCGATGGAGTCAACCGAGATCAGGACATTACTCACAGAACCACAGCACAGGGCAGCGCATAGAAGAGCAACTAAGTTAGACTTTATCAGACATCTGTTACAACACCGGGGCAAAGGGACATACTTACATCCTCGGCCAGATCGCAGAGGAAGGGCTTGTTGCCGCGCTCCATGACACACATCAGGACGCCCTGGAGCATCCTTGCAGAGATCTCGAGCAGCTCGGGCGAAGGGACCGCACTGCTATCCTTGCTGATGGATCTGATTATGTGGAAGTCGATGTGCACGAAGGATAGATGTGCTCTCATGAGCATCTGGCGGACCATGTTGGGCAAGTCGGACGACATTAGGCCTGGGTCCTGACCACATCGTAGGTGCTGGGGAAGGGAGTTCCAGACCTCATGGCATCGGGCAGACAAATTCCTAAGGCGCACTCAATAGTCAGCTCACTTGATTTTTCCCTCTCAACCTTGCTTCCTCGGACAAGTATATGCATACCTAAGCTCACTTCCATCGACGGGCTGTGTCAAGGGAAACTGGGCCTCGATGAACTGTGCACGGATCTCACCAAGGATATATCGCAGCCGTGTCCACGTCGTCGTCCTGTACCCGCCTTCTCTATTCCAGCCGTCTGGTGTCAACCTGCTGAGCAGCTGACCCAATTCACCCGGCTCCAGTGTAAAAAGGTCGTCGTCTGACACATCCAGAGGCGGCTTGCAGTCTGCATACCGACTTGGTATTCGAGGAGGCTGGTTGAAGATAGCCGACCATGCTTTATCAATATTGAACATGATGGCGAAGAATCTCCTCCTGTACTCGGATAGAAAGAACGGCACTGATTCATCCAAGTGCGTCGCCTCGCGGTGCATGCCCAGTGCGTACATATCAGTGACTATGTCGCCCAGCTTCCGCCAGACGCTCAAACCTAGGTTTTAACAGATTTAGTGAGGAAGTGCCCCGAGAGAATAAAGCACGTAATTTTGATTATGGTGACACTCACTTGCGCTACCCTCAAGGCTTGTGCAGCATTGCGTGTTCTCATACGCCAGCCACAGGATCACGTCGTTGACCTGGGGCGAGAGCTCGCGGGCGAGCTGGAGGCTTAGGTTCGCACACCGGAACAGCTGGTGTGCAAACCCGTCGTCCCCGTCCCCGGCATGCCAGGTGGACACGTAATCAAAGTGGCACCGTGCTGCCATGGCGCACACGAGACCTAGCGTTTCTATGCGAAGGTTCGTCCCGCAGAAGAGCGCACAGAATGCCTCTGCGTTGAGGCGTGGGTTGATATTGATTATCGACGATGAAGCTTTTATCACATCCTTGGCAAGCTGTGACACACCGAGCGAGCTGGTTCCGCTGGTGGCCTCACTATCACTATCGTGACCACCATATCCTCGAGCCGCAGCTATGCTCTTGACGGAGGCTACGAGCCGCCGGACGATGGGAGGCGGGACGACGGTGATCTTTCTGAACAGGATGGCATCCTCGACAAGCTTTTCGATCCGCACGATATGCTTGAAATGAGACAGGATCTCCTCCGTGGCGGCGAGTTGTTCCCTGTAGGCTTCCGCGTCGCGGTTAGTGTGTTCTGGCAGGACAGCCTGCGCCGCGCACCCATGAAAGTCACTCGTCAAGAAGGGCCACGTATGGATCCTCAAGGATCTCTCTGGAGCACCAGTGCCTGGGAGGACACTTCCAGGACGAGACCTCACAGGGCCCGGGAGCTCATGCCGCTGCTCGCCCCCAGACCTTCCTGACGGGGCCGGACTGAGCGGAATGGCACGCCTGGATTGTGTATTATTGCCTCGTGGCTTCGAGAGAGGCGCCGGATGGTACCAGCAGCGGGATTCAAGCTTTCGGCGTCGACAGGCCGCACATATCGGCTGCTCGTGTCCACACTTTTGTTTCCTCTTACGGCAGGGCTCACAGGACGCTTCCGAGCCGTTTCGGCGGCGTTCCGTGGTCGACATCTCTCTAGATGCAATTACTCCGACGGCCTTGAGGATAGTCTAATGTAACAGGCTTGGGGCGTCTGGGTGTCTAAGTAAATACAGACGGGAGTCGGGTCAATCTGACACGGCCCGAAGAATCTCTAGTTTTTTGAGAAGGTAGATCAATCACACCCACACTCGCTTGGCGGCGTAAGCAGGACTGTTTTCGCCCGTGTCGGACTGAATTTGGGGCCCGAAAATACTCAGTCGCTGGCCGGATTGGCTGATTTACTCCGAGGATGACTGGATTCTCGAGTGCCATCCACCGTTGGTGATCCCTTGTTAGTCCGCTCTACCCTGCCTCAAGCTCGTTGATCATCGACCTAAGAAGCACTGAAGTATCATGTCGACACAGCCATCAGCATTGCCATGATGAGATAATAATGCCATGGAGCCTTCCAAATAACTGTAGCCTCCCCCTCCTCTATTTAAATCATCAGTCTCACCCAACTCGTAGCTGCCTGAGCCTGGTCAATCCCAATATCAAACCATTTCTGGTTTCCTTCTGAATGTGCATTCTCCACTCCCTGCAGCCAAAAAGTTTGAGACCTGCAAACATGTCTTCTCCTTCGTCGTCGTCAAGGATGAGTGCAGTGCGACCAGCGCAAGCTGAGCTGCCCTATTCTAACCCCGAAGACCATTCTCGCAGCCATAGCTCCCTTCGTCGAGTTCTGTCAGCTATCGGAAGAGAGGTGAGGAGGTCCACCCTCTGCGACATCGTCAAGCTTCATTTAAACATCATCCAAAAAGAAGAAGAAGAAAAAAACTGACAGGGATCTAGGACTACAAAATGAAAATCCCTAACGAGGAAAACTCTTTTGATAAGAAGGAAAAGGAGTGCAGGCCAGCCAAGCCTAGAAAGACCACCCCGGGAATAGATGCCCGGGCTTTAGTGATGAATATGGGGATGAAGTAGGAATGAAACCGTCGGTTCTCGTAAGTGCAAGACTTGCCTCAGTCACCCTAAGATGTATCCATGTTATTGGAGCTCTTCTGAACAAATACTACGGCCACAGACCCGCCATGCTATTTACTGGCTGGCTGGAGAACAATGGAGCTCTCTCTCTCTCGCAGCGGTTACCGAGATCATTGGTATCAATTTTTTTTTTCCCTCTGTTTTTACATGGGAGAACCCAGCCTGGCTCACACTCTCGTTAACTGAGCCAATGCAGGGGCTGGGCGGGGCGTTCCGAACATCATTAAACAGGGCTCCGGGCTTCACCACAGCACTGCAGCTCTGCGAATGTCTTCCATGTCATCATGATTAGGTTAGATCTCCTTGGATTGAAATATAATATTACGTGCACCGATTCAGATGCCTGGGTTAAGGTTCCCAGAGAAGCCAACAGAGTGGATTTTTGGTAAGTATTAGGCATTCATTCATACACTGATTTCTGCATCACCTCGTGGTCTTCTTGTAGAACGAGATCAGGCTACACTAGAGGAAGAAGACCAGAGACTTGGCATCGTACTATTATGTTTATGAGTCAATCATGCCGTAAGACAGGGTCACATCGGCTTGTCCAGAAAGAGGCCAAAAGTTCACTCCTCCCTCACGCCCGAGTACCGCCGCAATCCTTCCCAGGAGCTGTCACTCTGCAGGGTCGTACCGCCCAGGCTCGCTCTCGTCGCTAGCCTGCCCCGTTGCACCACCAGTGCTGCTGCTACGGCCAAGCACCGAGCCTGGCACTCGTCCCTCCCGACTCCCGACCTCGTGTCATGCGGCGGCTGCCTGTGCTAGCGGCATCTTTCAGAGGACGCTACCCTGGCTTCCTGCCACTCACTCTCACTCGGTCTGTAAATAGGTGCCAGGGGAGCCGGGGACCCCAAGTCAGCCTGGGAGCCGCACAGATTACCAGCGTGCCAGCTAGGCTGTATCATCTCGCTAGAGGGCACTCGAGCCTATTATCATCAAGCTTAAAGATTAACTCCTTGGCGTTCGGCCGTAAGAGGAATGGCTCCAAGGCGCATAACATCCAAGGAAGGCCACAGAGCCCCCAGTTGCGACCAGGTTCACGATCCCGCATGACCCTCTTCGGGGGGAAAAATTGTTCGAGGGACCCCTTTCACCTCTCGGTCACTCGTTATCGTCGGCCATTCAAAAACATAAGATGGCGGGACTTAATTCTTTTTGGGGGGCAGTCTCTGCCTCCTGATTCTCGCGATACTATGTTGTAGACGTCTTTCTTAATATTTATTCGTCGCCTTTCGGTTTTCTTTTTTTTCTTTTTTTTAACTGAGGTTTTCTGTTCCAGTCCCTCGCCATGAGGACGTCCGTTCGTTTGGCGCTCATCAGCGCCTCTCTTCATTTTGCGAATGCTGTTGTTCATTTTCCCTTTACTAAGCAGAAGATCAGTGGCAGCAGGAGTGTCTCTGGCTCCAAGCCTCGGTCGGTCAGCTCAAGCCTCTCATACCAGGACACATCCTATGTCGTCAATGTGACCGTGGGAACACCCGGTCAACCTGTCTCCCTGCAAATTTCACCGTCTTCCTCAGACACATGGGTCATTGATGAACGCTCGGATTATTGCACCTACTCGGAGTACGTCAGTAACGGGGATGGAGATGATGACTACGACTATGTCACCGTCAACAATTGCATATGGGGCACTTGTAAGTCAACTTTTTCTTCTCCACCCAAAAACCAGAAGCAGAAGAAAAAAAAGAGGTTTGGCGAGGCTGTCGTTGCTTTTTCTGTGAGACTCTTCTCACGATGCATCATGCTTCACGCTCATACCGAGGGAATCAATTATAAGCTGACCAACCAAAATAGTCTCCCCGGGCAACTCAAGTACCTTCACCCTCATCGACACAGATAGCGACGACGACGACGATTATTATGACGACGATGGCACCTTCACTGGAAGCAGCAGTGATGGCTCCTACGCATACGGCGAATACATCAGCGACGTCCTTACTATTGGTGGGGTGAGCGTGTCTGACTTGACTATGGGACTGGTGAATGATACCTACGGCGGCGAGTTCACATCAACATATATCGGAGTCCTCGGCATCGGCTACAATGACAGCTCGTACGATAATCTCCCCAACCGACTCCAGGAGCAGGGCTTGATCAACAGCACTGCGTACTCGATCTGGTGGACGACGACGCCGCGAGCTCAGGAAACCTGCTCTTTGGCGCTGTCGACACAACCAAGTTCGAAGGCAACCTGACGCGTCTAGAGTCGGAATACTCATATTACATGATGATGATGCAAGTTATCGGCATTAATGGCTCGACGAGTACCAGCGGCGGACCGGTCGCCATCACAAGCAACGACGACGACGACGACGATTCATACTCGTCAGGGTCCTACTACAGTGACAGCTACTTGTTCACGGCAATCTACAGCCCGCCGGATACCCTCTCGACCCTTCCCACCGACATTTCTATGCAGATCTGGTCCATGGCTGGGGCTTATTATCACACGGAGCTCCAGATGGCCGTCATCTCGTGTACCGCCTCGAGCGACACCACGACCAACTTCACACTGCAGCTCGGCGGCGAGGGAACCTTGGGTCCCATCATCACCGCCTACATGTCCGACCTCGTAATCCCTGTGAGTGAGGTGAACGTGTCAGCAATGCTGGCTGAATACTACTATTATGAGGATGACGAGAGCGACACGACCACCAACCTGTGTCTGTTTGGCGTGCAAAACTACACCTATTCGGGCTACGAGAACCTCCTGGGCAGCACGCTCCTGCGCCGCACCTACAGCGTCTTCGACCTCGTCAACAACGAGGTGGCCGTCGCGCCAGTCAAGTTCAACGCTACCGCAACAAGCAACATCGTCCCGTTCACGAGCTACGGAGCCACGGTCCCCTCCTCCACACTCTACTGCGCCTACTCCGAGTGCTATGCCAATTCGGGGAGCGGCTCGGACTCTCCCTATGGCCCTGGGTCTGGTGACGGAAGCACTGACGAGACAGCAGGTCTCTCGGGTGTGCTGCCGTTCGGTGCCCTGATCGGTATGAGCATCGGCATCGCCGCTGCAGTTCTCGCTCTGGGGCTTGGGATCTTCTTCATCTGGAGACACCGCAACAACAAGAAGATGGCTGCCAAGGATGATGCCGAGTCGGGGGCTAGCGCTGGCGATGCGACTGCCTTCATGTCGCCTGCAAACGCCGCTCCTGCAGCGGCCCCTGAGATGGCAGAGGCCTCCCGAGAAGGTGCTGCCCCCACTGTGGACAAAGGGAAAGCCCCAGAGCGGGCGCCGCCTTTACCGCCAGTCTCTGAGGAAGGGGGACCAGCGGCGGCGTCTGGTGGTGAGGGTGTAGAGGGACATGAAGAGGAGCCACGGGCTGCTGAGGCTTCGGCGCCTGTGCCTCATGATGCGGACCCGGTTCATGTTGTGGACCCGGGTGAATCATCATCAAGTCGTCATGACTAGAGAAAGAATCTCTTAATCATTAATATACTGGTGGAAGAGCAATGAATAACCGCCTGGAGCTGGGCAAATTTGGATAGGGAGGAGCATAGCGTTGACTTACAATGAAAGATACCCTCAGAGTTCCTTCAACCTCTTCCACTGTAGCCCTCGGTGGCACTGCTTCTGCAGAAATCGATTCCGCTCGGTGATACTAATATGACAACGCTTACCCTAGCTAAATTAAAATGGGAGGTTATTCTTTTCGGACCCCTTCGTGCGCTATCACTGCACCGTGATTAACGAGCGGAGGATTCATAGTGAAATTTGTATCTTATCCTCACCGTCAATATGTTCAAACAGTTTGAGGACAATGAGCGTAGCTTTAGTAGTAGAACATGCGTATATTTGCAAGCAGAAGTCTCTAACTATACCCACACCGGATTCGATCATGCTTTTGTCCATTGAAGGCTGGGAACAGCAAGCACAGCGTATCTGCGAACGCAAGGTATCGAATATATATACATTATAAGAGTGGCCCTAGCAATCAACGTATTGGAGGGAAAGCCTCCCAGGTTCTTTTTCATTTCCTATTTTAATACCATAGCAGAGTCGTGTTCGAAACGGAAGGTCAAATTATATCTATGCTTGTTGGACAGCCCATATCCTTTCCAATGGGCCTCGAGAAATAGCCAGCGAGCCAAATACGCGTGGTCCCCTTAAGATCCGACACAGAGTACAAGCAATTGAATGGATAGCCGGAAACAGTACGGGAGGGGGGGTGAGCTAGGTTCGGCATAAGCTGTAGAAGGATGATCAATGTTCAGTTCAGTTGACTGTTTCATAATACATGCGAGGAGCATTGCAGATATATACGTGATTCGTGAGTCTGAAGAATCATTGCAAAGCTTCTATGGTTATTCTGGTTGAAGCCATTTGCCGTATGCTAATATCATATGGGCCCGCAACTTGTGGTACGAGTAAATTTTGGCCAAATAATAGAGCGCGTCTAACAATTAAATAAGCTAGAAGTGGTGTAGAATGAAATAGCAGTCCGTGTGGAATTTAGGTAAATGTGTTAATCTGATGGTGTCCTTAACTCAATCGCATAGTAAGCGTTGCAGCCGAAGGGCAAGGCAAAAAGAAGACTCAGTGGCTTGCTGCTGTATTAGAGAAGGGCCAAAGTCTCACGTCTCATTGCTAGTTGGACTCTAGTGGCCTGGGTCAGCCTCGTAGATAGACACCTCTTCGGCGTTACTTTCAAGCCCTGAGTCTGCATAAAGCCAATGATATCTCACAAGCTGCTTAAGCTAGCCGAATTAAACTCATAAAGCTTCCAAATCCTGCCGTCGTGGAATTACACATCTTACTCTGGTTCCTGGCTCCGCCGTTCATTTACACTATTATTTGTAAGCCTCAGGTGAATGTATAAGTAATCCAAGTCTTGGCAACGATGGCCATCACGAGGGTCGTGCCTCATACTCGTTCGTTCGTTGTGGCGCGAGTCGTTGGTCCTCCTGCCCTGCAAGCAACCTTTCATCTGCCTTGGCATGCGTGTAAGACACAATGTGGAATCTCAACCTTGGCGCCCAAACCAACACATGTAGTGTCGTTATAAGCTTTTTCTCTCATGACTGGCTCTCAAGCGAACATGCCTTTCCTATATTGAAGTAGTGCACTTTGGTTGGATTTCAGTGTAGCCCATCTCGTCTAGCCCCCTCTCATCAAGTGGCATCCAGTCGTTCTCCTTTCTAGCCTTGGTCACAACCTGGCGGGCTGCTGGTAGGCCTCACAACCCGAGAGTACGGTGCTCCAGAGCGGTGAGGGTCTCACGATGTGTCTAGTCCACTCACGGACGGTGATCACTCATCGCCGTGATATTGTGGCTTCGTCCTAGTGAAGCTCATCAGTAAAGACCCAGAGAGGTTGCAACTTTGGAAGGAGAAAAAACACCTCGGAGAGGGGCTCTTCTTTCGAAAAGGCTGTCACGATGGCAGAGACCAGAGTCAGCGCGCTTCCTACGTGACGGCCAGGTCACAAAACCTGTCTGCGACACAGTGAGACCAACAAGGGTCTCATCGGAAGAAGAGGACAGTCATGGCCGACAGCGAGGTCACTCTCGAAGATAAAAAGGCCAATATGGCCCGCCATCGAGGATTCTAATCAAGCTGTCCATCACCCCCAGAGATTTACCTCAACTCTTCTCAAGTCATCCAGCTTCAAAAAGACCTTCCAGCGCCTCCAAGATGTTCTCCCAGCTCTCCCTCACCCTCCTCATGGCCGCGAGCGCCGCCCTGGCCTGCGACTCGACCCAGCCCGCCATCAAGGACGCCAACACGGTGACCGTCAAGCTGTACAGTGACGACACGTGCTGCAACGTCCTGCAGACGACGAGCATGGGCGTGCTCGACGAGTGCCACACGGCCAACGGGGCCTTCTACTCGCACACGATGGCCGTGGGCGCCAACATGTTCGGCAGGGATATCCACTGGGTCGCGTACGAGACCACGGACTGCTCTGGAGCCTTCGAGTATGGCTCGCTGTCGAACAACGACACCTGCTGGCTGGACGGGCTCGGTTCCACCGCGGCGCTTTACAGCTTCAAGATCACCGTGCTGGACTAGAGGTGCGTGGGGGAGGACGTTCCTGATGGGTGTCTGGTGAACCCTGGGCTGACGAAACGCCTTAGGACGATGAGCACTAGAGACTTCGATGAAGGCAATTCCGAGGGTGTTTGTGGTGGCATCGACAGTTCTCTGTAGAAACGAGACACTCCGGCGTCAAGTGAAATCTGACGTGGGCCTAAACGATGAGCACTGGAGGAGAGGCGGGTTTGCAAAGCTAGCAGGATCTCTTATGTTCAGGGCGACCGCCCTCTTCGGCTCCGGACTGTTTTCAACAAACAGTACGGCGGCCATGAGGCACGGAAGGCCAAGCTTTAGGTACATAGGTGGTTATAAAGGAAAGAAGTTCTTCTCAGCCAAGCAGGGCGATAGATGTTTCCAAGTTGCTGACCATAAGGCTGCTCCTTCAAATCTGTAAAGCTGTAAGCCATAGCTGGTGAGACTATCGCCCTATATCATGTGATCAGCAACCCGCATCATGATGACAGATGAGGCGAGAGCGATGTGCGACGGGCCAGGCACGTCCCTGCTTGGAGCGCAAGAACATGGTGAGGGAGAAGCCGGCAGTCTCCGCGGCATCAATGGGTTCCGTTGGGCTCTTGGACATCCAAAAATCGTCAAGATTATATCCTCGCCAAACATCACGCCTTGTATATGTCTTCGTCCTCGCAGCAGTCGACACCCTCCGTGGCAACCCTCTTCACCGCCGCCTCGACCTCCTCCTGCCCGTCCAGCATGTCCACCCAGCAGTTCTTGATGGGCTCCACCTCAAGCAGGCTCGCAGCGACCTGCGCAACACTCGCCCTGCTGCTCGGGCCCCTGCTGGTCTTCGTCTTGCCCAGCTCGACCCCGCCTGCCGGCTCAGTTGTTAGGGTCCCGGGCCGCAGGTTGATGCCGGTGAACTCGCTGCCCCTCTTCGCGGACTCCTGGTATAGGGCCTCATCGGCGGCGATCTTGGCTTTGTAGTAGTCGGGCAGGATCTTGTTGTTGACCTCCAGGGCGCTGGCCCAAGCGGCGTCGTCCCACCAGCTGGGCTTGTTGCGGCGCGAGGCGAGGTACGAGACCATGAGGAAGCGGGTGATGGACGGGGAGGCAGCCGAGGCGCGGATGAAGTGGATGGCGGCATCACGATCGATAGCGTAGGTCTGCAAGTGCGCGGAGGGATCGTTAGTGATTGTGTGCAGGTCAGCAGAGCTGTGTGGTCCAAGATAGGGTAGCAGAGTAGTGATTACAGACCCTCTCAGCACCTCCCCGGCCTCCTGCACCGGCACTCCACACAACATAATCAGGCTCAACCTCATCCAGAATGCTCTTGGCCTGGGATTCAGACTTGACCTCCTCAATGCTGCGGACAAGCACGTTTAGCTTGCCCTGTAGGCTCTCGCCTAGCTTCTTGATGGTGGGGACCTGCTCCTCGGTGCGGATGATGCTTGTGACGGTCCATGATTTCTTGAGGAGGATAGGCGTGAGGAGTTGGCTGACCTTGCCGTGGCCGCCGAGGATAAGGACGTGCTTGCTCATGTTTGCTGGGGGTGTTGGATTGATCGAGGAGCCTGTGAGGGGGGTCTGAAGAGGCGGGGTTGTGAAGATTTGGTTCACAGCTGTGGAGGAGTTGGCGCTACTATGTAAGTACCTGCCTAGGTCCATGGATGGTGTGGTGTGTTCTATTTGCTGCCGAGCAAGATAATGACAATAATGGCATGATTACCAATTGATGTCAGCTTTCCCCTTGCCCACCAACCTGATTTTCTTCAAACGCTGATGCTACAGTTGTTGATCAACCGAGAGCTGTGGTACAGCCTGTGGGCAGCCATCCCCAAGCAGGTATGACGCCATCAGCAAGCTTCCCCAGAGCTCAAGTACAGGTGCTGGCATTTGGTAAGAGACAAGGTATCTGTAATGCCTTTGGCAGAGACATGTCCCAGCAGTACCTAAGTAGGCAGAGTTGGTAGGGTAGGAAGGGGATAGAGGCAGGTTCTTCCTCATGTCAACGCCTAAAGCGATGAGCACAATGAAAAACAAAAACAGCTGGAGGCTGAGGTTATGGCAGCAAAAATTGCGCCCAGGTCGGCCCCGAAGGACAAACCAGACTGGTCAGCTCCACGTTGTGCAATGCAGGCTTCCCAACCTAGTCGCAGTAATTCTTGAGCTACTGCGACTCAGACAAGGTAAGTATGAAGAAAGGAAAAAAGAGAAAACAAGCAAAGTTGGGGGGGCGGGACGCGGGTTTATATACTTTGGTCTGCTGGTGCACGGACCATGTGCTCACACTGCTGACCACCTGCCAGATGTGGGCTAGCGGTGTGTCCTACTCCACAACTGTGAGTCAACAGGAAGGTGCAGAATTGAGTGACTGTATCAGCGTCCCTGCGTGCCTGCCAGCCCTATGACTGCTGATCATGTATGATGGAACTCGTCAAGGCTGAGCTCAGTGGTCACTCATCAGCAGCTGCCTGATGGCTCCAGAAACATGTCTTTACATTTTCCCGTTCACCATAACAGGGAGGGCGAACATCCAATTACTTTCTGACATAGGCACGATCCCATAACTCTTGGCTGGCCAACCCCTGCTGCAGCCCTGTGCCATCTGTTCTTAGAGCCTTGCCTGGTGTTGTCACTGTCACCCTCGCTTTCGTCCCCCTCGTTCTGCTGTGATTGCAATTCTGAAGGACATTTCGACCGAGCGATTCTGACTCATCAAAGTGTGCTGTGACGAGGCCACCCATACCGCTGAGCTGGCCCTGGACCACCCAGCCCCGTCTTGGTCGGGTCTGTGAAGCAGTAGACACCGACCACCAGACAAGCCACAACGACGACATACAGCCACTGGAGACTGAGGATCAGGCACAGCGGGGCCAGCGGCACTCTGGCCACGCTGACTGTGTTGTCGCGGCCCTGCTCCAGGATGTTGACCTGAGGGACGAACACCCCGAGGGACGTCGACAGGGCGTAGGATGAGAAAGCCCGGGCCCAGCGGTTCGCCAAGTCGGTGGCGTTCTGGGCAGAGTATGCTGCGTCCCAGGCGGCGGACTGCAAGCTCATCTTCGCAGTGTCGAGACCTGGCGAGAGGCCGGCCCAGGCATATGGCGCAGAGAAAAAAGCACCCCAGTCTGGAGCGGCTGGCTCGGCCCGAAAGCTGTGCAGCGTCCCGTTGACCCAGGTGTAGTCGATGTTGTAAATGGTGGCACTGCAGTTCAACAGCCACATCGCGACCGAGGCACCCGCGGCGAAGACCTCCGTCCCATCATCGCTCGACATCCGCTCTCTCGTCAGGGCGTTGTTCAGGCTGCCCCACGCAGGAAAGCCGTGGGCCCATGTCCCGAAGTAGATCGGGTTCTGCTGAAGCAGGGTATTGACTTTTCCCATGTTGCTGGTGTGGTCTTTGCCGGTCATCCTCGTGAGGCCTGCACCGCGGGAGAGCTGGGCGTCAGCAGCAAAGCCGATGCCCGTGGTACAGTCTCCCTGTCCAGATTTACTCCCGCCAGGAGGCCATGTGCCAGCTTGGCACATGGTGAAATCGCCCTCAAAGCCACCGGGGCATCTGAAAGCAGTACCGTTGCTTTCGTCGCCATTGTAGCATTCAGTCGTGATGATCTCGCATTGCGTTGCTATGCCCATGGATTGACTCTCAAAGTCCTCAGTAGTGCCGCTCCGTCCGTCACCGATGAAATAAATGGGGTATCGCATAGGTGATAGCTGTGGAGTTGACGCGGTTGCCAACCCTGTATGATACAAAATAGTATGTCCCGGCTGTAGCCCTGACGGTAGCCCCTGACTGCACAGCTGTCATGGTTTGGCTACCCGCGAGGAACATGTTGCTAGGGTATGGGCCAGACATCTCGATGCTGCATGGCCACGCAAAGCCTTGTAGGTTTCCTCCTTGAGAGGCCGGGATCATAGGTCCCAGGGCGCAAGCCGGAGAGCTTCTGTTGTTCTGATCAAGTTGACGACCAAAAGAGTGGTATGCGTTCTTAGAGGTCTCATAAAGCTGGGTAATCGTTGCAGTCTGGACACTCAAACCAAACCATGTATCAGCGAGGGGAACCAGAAGACTTGTTATAAGGTGTTAGTACTGTTTGACTTTTCATTGGTTATAATAACTCTGGCCTGATTGCTGTACTCACCCTAGGATCGAGATTAATGCCAAAGCTGTAAACATAGCTAGTACTGGGGCCACAAGTTTCCCCTTTTCTCTTAGCATGTATACGGCAGTATGTTTCAGGGAACCGAATCTGCCTTTTTCTAGCAAGGTGACGAGGGTGGTCCGTTGACCCAGTGCCAGGAAATGAGTGTGGCTGCCGTGTCGAGGCTTGACCATCGTGAACCGAGGAACGATGAATATAGCTATAGCTATGATGAAGCTTGATAAGTACGCAACGATATGCCCGGGCCAATTTGCAATCGTCGTAATGCTTGTAGGCGGGTAGTCCACATAGAACGCCGAGTTGCCTCCATCTCGCTCAGTCTCGCCGTGGTCAGTTACGATACTGTGTGGCCCTAATTTCCAGAATGTGACGCGGAACTCTGGCATTCCGGGATCAGGAATGATGCGATGATTGAAGATGATACCCATCAGGACTGCGGAAATTACGATGATAGGGATGCATAGCAAAGAAACACCGAAGAGTATGGTCCAGATAGCCGGGGTGCGATGTCGCTTGAGCTGTTTGGCATTGCTCTCCAGGGTATTGGGATTATTGTCGGCGACAGCCATGACAGACTCCACCATCAATTTTTCCGTCGTGAGAGAGTCTTCATCCCCCATTGCTCAAGATGTGTTCTTTGCAATGCACAAAGAAAACTATAATTCATTGCCGTCCAGAGTTACTACTCAGGACAGGGCGAGAGAGAGGCCCGGGATTATAACAAGATCTCGTGAGCAGATAGAGGAAGTTTGTAATAAGTATCCACGTCCAAAATTGAGCCATGCCCTAGATTTATATAAGAACGGTCGAAAACGGCCGCGATGTGAAGAATATGAGTTGCTAGCCGTGCCCAGGTACTAACTAGCCTCATCCGATCTCGAATTACTGTTCCGCACCGCGGACCTTGAAGGGCTACGACGGAAGCGGCCCGTCGCTGGGGAATCAGTATATTGATCGCACAGTGAAGTGTTTTCACATTTCTTTGACATTCAGTCCATGCGTGACATGGTTGATTTCTGATGAGTACTTAGTGCTATATGCAATACTCGTCACGATTTGTAGGGAAGATGCAGCTATTATGATATTCGAAAATGTCTTACCTACCTACCTCTAGCGGCATCAAAAACATTTCTTCCGTAATTTTTCATAATATGTTGGGAGGATGCAGGCACTACGTATATCACATCACCAAAATGGAGAACCAGACCATTAAAGATGTGACGATTACTCTAATGCGAAATTAAGTAGGAAACATCCAGCTGTAGGTGATATGATTCAATTGGTTCAAGGGAATGGTAATGTATATCACGCACGCATGGGCAAAGCTTATAGTTGACTTTCTTGGCCTGTAAGGAGGAAGTCTGTGCTGCTCATCGATTTCCTGTCTGGAGCTCATCCTCGTTGGCCAGCCAAATAACCGGGGTAAACGTCGCATCGGGCCGCGCATTTGACCTCTGAGCATCTTCAGGGATGCAGATCCGTATCTCAGGGGGGTCGCGTGCCTCTGCTGTACGCCGTAACGTAGCTGTCTGTGCCTCGGTCCCCATGAGTAAGACGCAACGCAATTTTTTTAGTGGCGCCTGTCATCCGTCTTCCGACACGTATCAGAGACGCGCTTCACAGCCCCTTTTTCGACATCCACTTGGCCCGGGTCGATAGCCCCAAGAGTCGACCTATTCACCGACGCCCCACGCATGAGATATTCGTGTGCCAAAAGTGAGAACAAAGAATTGAAGCCTCGTAGTTCGGTTCCGGCCTGTCTTCAAAGTTATTAGCTTTCGTGGCCCGTTCGATACTGGCAGCATGCCTCACAAGAAGAACGACGACTATGTCCTTGCCATGCCGGAGGGAGGAGACTATGAGATGGACGACCTGAATGACGGCCACAAGACACAGTCGCCTAATTCACCTCCGGCTCGACAGAATGCTCAATCGGCCAGTCCATTGTCGGCACTCGCGAACAACCCGAGTGCGTCTATTCTGGGCTACTGTCTGGCGTCCATCTCGATGACTGTCGTCAACAAGTTCGTCGTGTCAGGCTCAGATTGGAATCTCATGTTCCTCTACCTGGCAATCCAGGTAGGCTATGGCCCCGAACCTGTGCTTCTGGTGATCTAGGTGGCTAACGTTGCACTATTAGTCTGTGGTCTGCATACTTGCAATTCTTGTCTGCCAGCAGCTGGGCTTCCTCAGTCTCGAGAAGTTCAATGTGGATAATGCGAAACAATGTAAATCTCGCCTTGTATCGCAACACGAATCGAGGAATGATACAGCGTAGCAAGCGTGGCTAACACTGGTCAGGGTCTCCGATTGCGGTCCTTCTCGTGGCCCAGATCTACACTGGAGGAAAGGCATTGCAGTTCCTCTCGGTGCCCGTGTTCACCATCTTCAAGAATCTGACGATCATCGTCATCGCCTACGGAGAAGTCCTGCTATCCGGCGGCCGCGTCACACCTCTTGTCCTGCTCTCCTTCGGCCTCATGGTATTCAGCTCGGTTGTGGCAGCCTGGGCGGACATCCAGGCCACACTCGGCGCGGACAGCCACCCAAGCGAGACCGATGCGGCTCTGAAGACACTCAATGCGGGCTATGCGTGGATGTTCGCAAACGTCTTCTGTGCTGCTGCGTATGTCTTGGGCAAGGGCAGAGTAATGAAGAAATTGCAGACGCGAGACTGGGATGGTATGTCACCGCCGATCAAGAGACCAGTGCTGGCGAATGCGTACTGACGATGACCTTCACGTTTAGCCACATACTACAGCAACCTCCTCAGCATTCCGGTTCTGGTGCTCGGCTCTCTCCTTGTAGAGGATTGGTCTGCAGAGAATTTTGCGCGCAACTTCCCAGAAGACACCCGGCGCAGCCTCATCATCGGCATGATCTACTCTGGCGCCGGCGCCATCTTCATCTCATACGCCTCGACTTGGTGTCAGCGCGTCACCTCCTCGACTACGTACTCGATGGTGGGCGCGCTGAACAAGCTCCCGATTGCCATCAGCGGCCTCGTATTTTTCGATGCACCTATTACTTTTGGTAGTGTTTCGGCTATCCTGTTTGGCTTCGTGAGCGGTATCGTGTATGCTTGGGCCAAGATTCGCGAGAAGGAGAAGGCAAAAATGTCTCTCCCGACGAGGCGGTGATTTTAGAGCCAGCGTCACGTTTTGTGGGTGCCAAATACTATTCGCTTCACCCATGCCGAGAAATTTTAGATCTCGTTTCGGTCCATGTCACCTTACCTACAGAGTAGGTTCTAATAGCTGAGCATCAAAAGGGTGCAACACACGTACTGTCAGCTACATACACTATCTGGGACGCCAGCCCCATAAAATTCAGAGCAGGGTATCTTCCTTTTCCCACATCAGTGTAGGTGGCGGGTTTCATCTGGACACGTAGAAAGATCTGCGCTCCAAAGTTTATGAAAAAATCCGGTCAACATTTTGTCTCTGAGGCTCTCTGCAATAGGAAGTCGGGCTCTGGTCCTTCGACGAGCTTGAACGAGGGGTTGAGTACCGACCACGCCACCATCGAAGCTAGGAGACCATCCATACACCTCATGAGAGCAGGAAGCCCCCCTCTCTTTTTGACCATCTCGAGCGCAGCCCTGCCATGGAGGAACCACCCGTCTAGGTTGCCTGTCATGAACTAAAATAGATTTAAAGAGTCAGAGAATGTCATAAGAGTCGCAAGAGATATTGTCAGTGGCCACTTACATCGTCAGCACCTACAGAAATGACAAGGGCGATGGTATTGTCGCTAGGACACATGCTCTCTCGTGCTAGCGCCTCGATGGCTTTCTTCAGGCACCTCTCTCTGTAGTGGCAAGCTATAAGGTCCCATCTCTCCGCGCTGTTACCTCTCAGTTCACTCCAAGGCGTTGCCAGCCTTTAGGAACAAGGTCTCTAGGAGTCCTTCCTGGTTCATGCAGTAGGGAATCCATCTCTGTCGCAGGTTTTCGGCGGACACACTCCTATGGTTGACCGTTCTCTGCATTGCGTTCTTATCTGTCTCTATTCGTCAATAGGCATGGCGAACATGTCTTGAAGTTGCCACGCAAGGCAGTGGCCCTGATGGGTTTACTCACAATTCTCCGTATAGTTCATGACTGGGTGGATCTGATTAGTCCAAATGCTTGAACGACGTCACGATCATACTTTAAACATACAAGTGTTCAACATGTACCTCTCCATCCGGGTTATGTCCCTTGCAAACACCTGCCCAGTGCCCACCGGGTACTGGAGCAAGGCAGTGGGCACAATCGCCGTGCCTTCTTCCTTCAGAGGCACCTTCTCCACTGGGCCCGACTGGGATCCGTGCCCACACGTCGTCCTCGTCACTATATCTGCTGCGCCCACACCGTGCCGTTGTGGAATGTCACTGGGCCGCGGCGGCAGAGACCTGACCTGCAGGTTATCGATGCGCTTCTGCCGCGCGCGCGCGTGTATGTCCTTGGCGACATGCGAGCGGATCTGGCTGATGCTACTAGGTGTGGTTGCGTCTCCTGGGGTGTCGAACCTGATGAAACTAAACTGTGTCGGTCTCCTGCGCTTCTCCGTATTATTACTCAGCGCCTGTCGCCTCTTCGCAACTGCGTCTCGAGGGCGGTGGAACTCCATATCTGTGCACACGGGCAGGTAGGTGGTAGGCGACCAATGGTCAGGAAGACTGCATTATCCTAAACAGGGTGCGAGGATAATGAAGACCTAAGATCGCAGTTGAGGGCGGTGGATTTTCAGGTGAGAGTGTGGTGAGGATCAGAGCGGGTCCACTCAGCTTCTGAAGGATGCCATCTAATACTATGAGGCCCGCGCTGGAGCGGCCAATAGAAACATGTCGTACAAACTCCTGATTCAGTAAGGTCAGCTCGGGCATCTGGAACGCTAGGAATGTATGTAGATTAGTGCCATGAGCGCTGATTATTTTATATGTTGGGTACTGTCCATACAATATGCTCGAGCAGCCACAGTATCGGGCTATATATTGCCAGCTTGAAAACTGTAGAGCTGAGGAAGCAAATATTCAAATTCAATTAAGTCATCTTCATAGGCGCGGCGCATCTTGTGCTGCAGCAGCCGTCAACCCTCACAATTTCAAACCTACGTCAGCAAGTAAGTACTCGTGTGGATTCGATACCAGCTTCCATGATTGGCTGAGCTAGCTCTGGTAAACGAAAATATGAAGAGGCAACGAGAAAAGAGAACAGAGAAGCACATCAAATCAAGCGCAGGGATGAATGATCCGCCAGTGATGAATGATCCGCCAGTGAAATCCCCCAACCAGGCACTCTTCAAGCAGGTCCCGTCAGTTTGTTAGCCATCTCGTCCCAGACGGCCACAATATCCTCCTTCTCCTTCTCCCAGACCTTCAACCCATCCTCTGCCAATCCTAGATCCCCACCAACATAACACTTCCCTCCAAATTCCCTATCAGGAAACGCCATGTTTACCGTCTTCTCGACGACCCCCATCCTCAGGCCGTGGCACACGGTTCTTAGCGCCTCCGCCGCCTTGCCTCCTCCGTGGCCACCATAAGAGACAATCATGGCCGGCTTGCCCTTCCATTCATTGAACAGATAATCCACTGCATTCTTGAGGCCGGCTGGGATCCCCCAGTTGTACTGCGGCGTGACGAAGACGAAGGCGTGGAAGGAGTTGACGTATGCCGACCAGGTACGCGTGTGCTCGTGCGCGTACCCGCTGGGCTCAGTGACGGCCTGTGGGATGACGGTCTCATCGAAAAGGGGGAGGTTGAAGCTTGCTATATCGATGATCTCGAGAGATACAGGAGGAGCCTGGGCGCCATTGCAGGTCTGGGACGCGAGGTGATGATTGATGGTGTCGCGGACGAAGGCCGTGATCTGTGGGCCGACGCGGACAGAGCGCGTGCTGCCGCAGATGATGCCGACCTTGAATGATTTTTTGGTAGAGTCCATGTCGTCTAGATGTTCTTTCTGTGTTTTATTTTTTATTTTTTTCAAAAGAAAAGAGAAGACAAATCGGAGTTGAGGGACAGATGGAAAGTGAGAGAGAGTGGTTTGTCGTAATTATCAGTGACTCGATGAGAAATAGCGTAGATTCGTGAAATCGTTTGGGATACACTCAAGTGATCTGAGACAGTAATGATGTTGTCGAGTATCTATATAAGTTCGAGATGTTCACGAGCAACCTCTAGATTTGTACTTGGCCGCCTGGATGAGTCGCCTCTTTATGTGTTGTTCGGTCTCGCGAAACCTACTCGATTAAATAGTGTAGCAGACATAAGTGTACCGATTGAACTCCGGCTGCAGGCGCCCGGCTTTTACGAATGAATGGGATCACAAAAAGCTTAAAAAGATGCTGAGCGACATAGTACAAATTAACGCCGCGCAGGGGCGGCGTTTTCGACCAAGTCCGTTTAGCGGAGTCAAGCTGCTGTCATCAACCTCCGCCCCGCTCCGCCCCCACCTGTCCGCTGTGCAGTAAGTGTTGCCTTGCACTGCTGCCATTTTTGTTCGCAGTGATCAGTCTGGAACTCTTTCACATGAGAGGAGCTTCAGGACGCCCGCGCACTCTTTCCAGAAGCATCTCCACAAACAGGTCCCTGCCCAATTCCGACTCTCGGCTGGTCTGACCCTTCAGCTCTCGTCCCTCGACCTTTCCCGGCGCGCTTTCATCCTGGACCGGCCCTCCCTCCGTCGCGGAAACGTCGTGCTGTGGCATGTCCTGCGCAGCATGTACAGATTTGGCCCAGCACACCAGAATATGCTTCACGCCCAGCGCAAACCCCTTGCCCTCTTGGCTCGTTTCGATCAAGTCACAGATCTCGTCAATGCATGTTGGGTCAAAGGCTTTGACGCTCAGCAGGACGGACTTGAGCTCCCTCATGTTCCTGACCGGGTCAACTCGGAAGCAATCGTCAAAGGCTTCTGTGAGTCCGAGGCGTCGACACGCTTCATGGCTAGACGTGGTTGCGATAATTAGCCTGCGGCGCCCCTGGGTTAGATGTTCAGATTACATTAGCATTTTTTACATTGTTTCTTTTCTTGACATGGGGCATATTACCCTTGGAGGTACAGCCCGTATGTGCGCCTCAAGTGCAAGAAGCAAGTTGATGGAGTACACTGGACCAAGGCTATTCCAGCCGACCAGTGCCGTGATGTTATCCAGAATGATGACCGAGGACTTGGATCTGCCTGCTTTCTCCAAGATTCCGTTGATGTACGCAATCTTTGCCAGATCGGTCCCGCAGTGAGCGAGGCGTTGCGGGCTGATCATCTGCACAAATGGGAAGCCCGAGCGGCGGGCCGCCTCGATAGCCAACGTGCTGGTTCCTGAACCAGGAAGGCCGTACAGCAGGATGGATGACGAGCTCAGATTCTCCCCCGTCCTCACCGTCCTTGCAATCCTCTGGCACTTGTGTAGCAGTGCGTCGACCTGTGGCGTGTAGGAATGGACACCCCACTGGACGATCTGCCTCACCTCGGACATGTCCCCTCCGTGGCTGGGGTGGATGTCGTGGACCGCACGCGTAAAGTCATCATGGGTTAGTGTGACTGGGCCAGCACGTCTCTTGACATTAAGTCCCCGGTCGTCGAGCGTGCGATTGATGGCGTATGCCGTCGCACTGTTGACAACGCCGGTGAGCTCGGCGCCGGTGTAGTTTTCTGTCAACTCTGCGATCGCATCAAGACAGACATCATCCGCAAACGATCCATTCTCTCTCATCTGGCGCGTATGGATGTTGAGAATGTCGAGCCGGCCGGGCTTATCGGGCAGGCCAATCTCAACCAAGACCTCCAGCCGGCCCGGCCTCAGGAGCGCCTCGTCAATCATATCCTTGCGGTTCGTAGTGCCAATAACGAGGATGTTTCTCAGCTGATTGATCCCGTCAAGAATGGACAGTAGCTGGTTGACAATGCTGTCACCAACGCGTGCACCACCTCCCGCCTCGGACCCCCTCGTTTTGCAGATGGCGTCCAGCTCGTCAAAGACAACGAGATGGAGCCTGCTGGCGTTGCCGCGTTTGGAGTCCTCCTCTTGAGCGTCCCTGAAAACATCCCGCAGGTTCTCCTCGGACTGACCGACGAACCTGTTCATGATCTCCGGGCCGTTGACAATCTTGGGCTCGTGGACATCAAGCAGCTGGCTGATTTTGCGCGCTATCAATGTCTTGCCGGTTCCCGGAGGACCATACAACAGGATGCCGCGAACATGGTTGATACCTAGATTCTTGAAGCTGTCCCGTGCAAGGTTACGGGAGGCCAGGGCGCGTCGGACGACCGTCTGAAACTCGGTGTCCAGACCGCCAATACCGAGATCCTCGATTAGTAGACCATGCCGAAGGACTGTGTCGGTTGCGGGGGACGATCCGGCACCGTTGATCTGGATCGTATCCGAGGAAAGACGGACGAGCGTGTGCTGTGAAAAGAGGCCCCTTGTACGCGGCTCACGGCTCAGCTCTTGACCTGCCGGCTTCGGCTTTTCCCGTCCGGCGACAAAGGTGCTGAGGGCGAGAAGTCGAAGGCAAAGAGGGTATCTTTCACCATTCTCCTCGACCCGGAGCAAGATCTTCTGCTCGGGGGCCATGATGTGGCCGTCGAGCAGCTGTCGCATCAGCTTCGTGAGCGACACGACATCGAGAGGACGGGCAGCCCTCTTGTCCTGGTTTTCCGAGGCCCAAGAGACATCCATCTTTAACTCACTGACCACGACGGCCGACCAAAACTGACGGCATATGAGCTCATCGTCCTCCCGTACGGAACACCATTCTCTCTGGAGTTTCGAGAGACTGATGCTTCCCGAGTGCTGGTGCTGCGTCGCCTGCGCCGTGACCGCGTAATCAGATCCGGCTTCGTTCTCAATGAAGATGTAGATGATTTCGCCTTCCGACACGAGAGGAAAATCATCGGTAGACACCGCGCAAATGTCGGAGAACATATGTCGCTCCTTTGTCGGTCTGTCGCTCACCTGCCGGACGCGAAGCCGCCTGCGTTCATATTGATCCGCCATCACTGCGAGACCCAAGCAACGAAAAGGGGCGGGCAGCAAGACAAAGGCAGGGGCAGTGAGTGGAGGCGATTTTCCAACTGGACCGGGTCCCTTGCAGCGTAATATATATGCTTATCGAGGCGAACCCCGCGAACTCTTTAATCGCATGTTCTGTTCCGCTGGCGGAGGTGTTATACTAATATGCATACTACGGCTGGTTGTCATCTCTTTCAAGAGCACGTGCGTGCGGAATTATGCTGCTCATTTTTGTTTAATCCTCTTGCCAGTTTCTCCGTCTCGATAGCAACTGGCGTGAGGAAGGATGTACTTCGATATGTACTAGCTACCAAAGGCGATAATCCTATTAGAGGAGTTCTTAATGCCCTCGCTGTTTGATTGCTTACTCTTGGGCAATTATCATACCGACAGCGTCTCGAGTATGATTAATGGCGGTTTCTGCAATTTTCAGACATAACGCCAACCTCTTTTCCTGAACAGCACATGACACCCCACCATTATTCAGTCCTTTCCGTCTCGACACCGACCAGAGGGACAGAGGCTACTCCTCTCGCTGCCCGTTCACCCGCCAGGTGAAGCGGCTTTGCTTTGGGCTTGGGGACCGGGGCTGCGATCGGCGTCTTGTCTGCCTCGCGGTGGGCTTCTCTGTTTCTTTGCAGCGTTCGAGCCGTCAGGATGATCCTTTCCGCACTCAGTACATCCTCACGCTTTGATATCGCGAGTTTCACCGAGATGCTCATCACGTTCTTGATCTGTAGCGTGTTGCTCTTGTGTTAGCCATCCGGCGTCGTCACGGGACTGTAGCAGTCGAAATGTCAGGGCCTACCTGTCTGCCGTTGAGATCGAGCTGCCGAATCTTCTTGTAGCCCGCGTCGTCAATATCTACCGCAACCCCCGCCACGCCTCGAGCAAAGTTTCGCCAGACCGTCTCTCGGCCGGCCTCGTCCAGCTTTGTGTAGTGATGAAAAAAGTGAATGCGGCCTAGGGTGTTTTAATCATCCATCAGCAGCCGTCTCGTCATCCAAGTCGGAACATCCCGAGACAACCTACTCTCAAACGCCTCATCTAGGATGTCGGGCAAGTTGGTCGTCAGCAGCAGGATGCCCGGGTAGTACTCGAGCTCACGCAAGAACACAGACACGATCGCGTTCCTCTCCAGGTCCTGCAGCGAGCGTCGTGCCAGGAACACGTCCGCCTCGTCCAGCAGCACGACCGCCTTCCAGTGGTTCCCAAGCCGCAGGACGCGCGAGAGGCTGTCGCCTACCGAGGTGGCGCTGGACCCGAGAGATCCGCTCGACACCATGTAGAGCGGCATGTGGGCCTCTTCGGCAATGGCCTCGGCCGTGAGCGTCTTGCCCGCGCCGGGCGGCCCGGACAAGAGACCAACGAGTCCTTTCCCCTTGCCCTTGACAAAGTCGTCAAAGCCAGACGTTTCCCGCACGTGTGTTTCAACGAGTCCGAACAGGGTCTGCTTCATGTCCCCCTCCATCACGAGCGAGCTCAAAATGTCCTTGTTCCACTCGATGTCGGTGATGCGGTCGACAGAAAACGCGCCTGTGCTCGGGGTAGTCAGGGCGTGTCAGCGCGTTTGCCAAGGGGCCAGTCTTGTTGCACACCACTCACCCCACGTCTCGTCTCCTAGGCTGTAGCCATATACACGTCCGGGAAACAGGAGCTTCTGCTCCAGCGTCAATCTAGCGACGGCTTCCACCACGCGCAGGCTGCCCTTCCTAATGTCGGCGTTCTCGGAATCCGAGTCCGTGTCCGAATAAGCTAGCGACGAGTCCGAGTCCCATGGTCTGTGTCCAAGTCTGAGGTCCCTTTCCGGGGCCTCCAGTGCCTGATCTGCATGGGCTGGTTCGGCTTCTAGGAGGCGCTGCAGCACACTGTTTTGTATGTCATCCTGCCCAGATTATCATGTGCTGATCAGCACGTGTCTTGCTTCTGCCTTTCATTTTCCCGGTGCCACCATTCTGACTTACCTTGGACGCGTCCTCCAGGTCCGAGAACCGGATTCCCTTGCTGGCCCGGAACGCTGTCAACCTGGGCAAAAGCACATTGTCTGGGTCGTCACGAGAGAGCGTTTCGAGGTCCACAATAAGGCGGCCACGAAACTGGGTAATTGGTACATGATACAGTGAGCTCGCGTTTGGGCACGAAACGGGTCCGGATTGGGTTTCCTACATACATTGAACCGCCGTATGGCACTGCCCGCCGCAATCAGGCCGATCCCGCTATTGTCTGGCCGGCTGTGCTGCTGCACTTTGGGGCGCTTGTCTTGGTAGAACTTGAGCTGCATCGAGGTGCGCTCCAGAATCTCGGCCTTGAGGGCCTCGGGACTCGGGTAGAAGCCAAGGGGCACGACCGGCAGATCGTGGATCGCGACGAGCCCTCCATATGCCGGTATGCTGGACGATGTGTGGACGGAGCCTAGCTTCTTGTGGTTAAAATCGGCGTGCTCCAGGGCAAGCTCCAATACGATTCCTGCCTGTGTCTGCTGCTGCTTGTGGCTGCGCAGGCGATAAATCCGCTTGCTGTTCATGCTGTCCGAGTTGACGACAAGTGAGTCGGGGGGAGGATGGCCCAGAGGTACTCAAAGGCAATCTCCTCTGGCAGGGTGGACTGCAAGATGTTGATCATGTAGCCCCATTCTTCAGCGATGAAGCGCAGGGCCGCCTGGATCTCAAAGAGGGCTTGGCTGTCGTCTGGGCTGGGTTCTTGCTGCCCCGCAAGGTGTTTCTGGAGCAGGGCGAGCTCAGGTCTCGCCCAAAACAGGAAATGCACAGCATCGCCCTCGAGCTAGGTTCGAGTCCCCGTGTTAACAGCCTTTCTTATTATTCTTATCCTTTCTGACTCCTCTCTTCTTCCTTTTTTTTTTTTGGGGGGGGGTTCATCTTATGACCACTGACCTCGGTGTCGGTTTCTGTCAAGGAAAAACCAACCGAACCCCGAAAAATCTTGCGTAAGAAGTCACGGAGGTAGTTGCCTCTCACTTCGACGACGGTGTGGGAGAACAGATGGCTGCCTGGAGAGTACACGCGTCTGACTAGGAGCACGTAGCGACGAAACTTGCTCGAGTTGTTGGACTTTTTTACCGCACGCTTGTAGACCCATTTACGGGAGCTCCTGGCGTCAGGTTAGAGGAGCTGCAGGGTGCACAAGGTCCTGTGTTTTTGTTGAAAGGGGCTCGCATACTTGTCATAGCTGGCGGGTGTCAGTGCATGTGCCCCGGCACGTGAGAGAGAGAGAGAGGAGACGGGCAAGACAAACAACTGGTCTCGGTAGCAAAACATGCGCCGACCGGCGGAATCGGCGGGCCCTTCGGGGTGTTGCCCTTCCTCAGCTTCTTGATTCGTCTGCGGCTCGGCCTCTTTGCCTGTCTTTCTGTGCTCGCTTTCGTACGACTCGACGGCTGGGAGAGACATGGACCGGATGAGCCTACACCTGACAAGAGGGGCACGAGAGGAGAGACCAAGCAGACTGACCGGCTGCTATATCCGATCCGAACCTCTCCTGGAGGTCCCTGATCACCTCGTCTGGCATTGTCTCCCTTGACAACATTCTGGAACTCGAACCTGTCGAAGGCATCCTTTGCTCTGGCACTGTTGGTGCGGGGCAGGGACATGGTGGGCGGCGGTGGCGGCGAGCTGGGTAGATATGATGAAGAAGGCTTCAAGTATAGTTCTTCTCTCTTCCTTCTTTCCTTTTCCCTTTGTTTTTCCCTTCCTTTTTTTTCCCCTTCCTTTCCTTTCCTTTCCTTTCCTTTGCTTTTCATCTGCTTCTTTCTCTGTTATATAGATCCTTGCTTTCCACCTCGATTTGTATCCTGTCCCGCCGTATCGAATAAACGCAGCACACGCCGCAAAGCCTCACAAACGATGTGTGGACTCCTCCTTTGGGTGGTGGGTGGTCAGCACGCAGCACGGTGAGCACTAGCGGTTCGCTGGTTACATGGAAAGGTGACAACGCGTGCCGGCGTCGCATCATCCCTAAAGACACCACCACACACACACGCACACCCACACGCACCCACACAGAGCCTTATGAGCCCTGGAAACGAGATGGCGATGAAAGAAGTGCACTCATTGCATCACCAGGCTATCATTCCCTTGTCGCACACCGGCACGGCTCTACTCGAATTCCCCTACGTCATCGCTCCCGGCCTGCGGGTGCTGCACCTCCTCCCAGATGCCCATCTCCATCGCGACCGCCTGGAACCGGAACTGGACATTGTTGTGCCACAGCGAGTCCGCCCGCGAGAACTTGCACATGGTCTCATGGTCTGCCTGCAAGGCCTTTGATCTCTCCTCCGGGATGCTCATACAGGCAGAAGCCTCGGGGACGATCTGCCAGATTCCGTTTTTGCACGTGTGAATTAGCGGACTGGACAGGGCTGCGGAGGGAACGAGCGAGAGAGAGAGTCTTGCCACCCACCATCTGGCCCAAGATGGCCTGCGTCTCGTAAAAGGACGTGATCTGGATGTTGAAGCGTCTTGGGAACTCTTTGAACTGCTTCGTCAGCTGTACCAGGGGATCCGACCACCGTTTCAGGTCCTTGAGCACCTCGGTCCCCCGCACCCCGACGTATTTTCCGATCTTGCCCAGCAGTGTCGCCCAGGCCGCAATGTCCGCACCCTGGTGAGGCGTGCCGAAAAACACAATGGCCTTGGTGGACTTGAGAATATCGCCAAACTGGTCCTCGAGCAGCTGCGCGTGGCGTAGGGCCTACACGCCTGACCGTCAGCACTTGTTCTCTTCGTTGCAAGCCGAGAGGAAGTTGGTATGCCACATACCGACTTGATCACAATGCCGCCGAGCGAGTGTCCAATAAACACGATAGGGCGAGTCTTGGCCTAGTGGGGGCCCCCGCCTGGTCAGCAGAAAGGCTCCGACAGCCCGTGCCGCGCTGACGTCCCCGGGCGAGCGGGCGACCTACCTCGGCGTCGAGCCGACGATCCGCAAGCGAGTCTAGCAGCGACTCTGCAAACTGAAAGGTCGATTCCCTGGTCTGCTTCTCAAGAGGGCGCAAAAAGGCCGTCGCATCATAGCCAAACGAGAGGACGCGGGCCCTGCGGAACCCACCCACTTGCGGGAGGAGATCCCTGATCCACACCGTTCCGTCTTGTTTCGACGTCCATGTCGTGATGGGGTGTCCACCTAGGCCGTGTACAACGACCACGCTGGGCACAGTATCAGTTGCATCCTGTTGACAAGAACGAGTCTCCCGGGTGAAGACGAACTCAACTTGCGGCACAATAGGGGCCGCCGAGGGCCTTGTCGGGTCACTTGGCGAGTACAGCGAGAATAATCCGATGCTGCCAGGCTGCAAAAGAGGCTGTCAGTATGGTGGTTGATCCCCGGGGGCGTCCTATGCATGGTGTCTCACCTCAGGCTCAAAGTGCTTGACTTCTTCCATGGCCTCCCTTGACTGCTCGGGCTCCATGTCTGCGTTCGGGCTGGGAGAGACCTTGCGGCGCGATTTGGAAAGAATGCGATCGAACATGTTTTTGGGCGCAGGGACGAGGCGGCAGAAATGGCGACTCGATGCAATATTTACAGCCGCGGCGAGAGGTGGTGAAGCATTGTTTTGCACAGGTGTCTGCGATCATGGCACACCAATGCATATACATGGCAGGGTCTGGCCGCTATTGGGACTTGAGCGCGGGAAACCCGGCAGCCAGATGGATCATCGCAGCCTCATTTGCAGTGCCACGCTGGTCGCCCGGCTGAGCACTGCCAAGCAAGACCAACATGCACAAGTCCGTCGTCACGAATGGATAGTGGCGCACCATCACACAACAACTGGTAAGTTGGGGGCGGAAAGCCGAATCTGCATCCTCACCGAAAGACACTCGGAATGTAACCCTGCTGAGCAAAAGAGAAAAAGAAAGTAGCAGCAATGCGTCATGGCTTATTGATTGTCGCGCGGCTTCCGGTGTTTCTTAACCGCATAATGATTCCCCTTGAGAAGACGCAGCTCAATATGCATTTAGCGAGCGAGTGTCGAGGATAAGCGCAAGTACGTGCCCAATTCTCCTCCCAGAGCCCTTTATTTTCGCTTCAGACCATAACGCTGACCGGCGCGCTCTCTTTGGCAGTCCTTTTGTGTAAATTCATCAAGACGCCGGCCCCTCTCCCCCCCCACCCCTCACCCCCTTTCTACATCTGCATGTCTGCTTGACTCTATGCTCGGGGTCCGCCATGACTCCTCTAAGGACAGCGTCATGGCCCGTGGCGAGAGAACGCCGTTCGCACAGCCCGAGAGACGTCCGAAGGGAGGACTTTGAAGGGCTCAAGGTCATGTGGCCAAGGGATGGCAGCTTGCCAACTGAACATGAACACGACATCGTTCTGGTACACGGACTCCACGGCGGTGCCATAACAGACTGGATGGGCGACGACGGGTCATTCTGGCCCGCAGACTTTCTAGGAAGGGACATGCCCCGGACTCGGATCCTCTGCTTTGGTTATACCTCATCCAAGTCCGCTTTGCGTCCACAAGTGCGAGAAAGCGGCGATGAAGGAAAGGTGCTGAATCACGCCGAGACCCTGTGCTCAGATCTAGCCGACGACATCACTATAAAGAAAGCACGTCGACTTTTTATTTATTTCCATTCTTTCTTTTGCTTTTCTAATCCGTGCACAAGTCACGGAGTCCACCTAGCTAACCTGCATAGTAGACCAATTCTTTTATTACCTTTGTCGGCCGGGGCGTTGGTGGACTTGTCATCAAGAGTGTATGTTCCATAGCCCCCAACTTACGTATCCACCTGATCTCGTACTCACCCAACCGCCCTGGGTTTTTTTTTATTTATTTGGTTCGCATGAAATAGGCCTTGTGTTATTGCCAGCTCAACCAGACCGATTTCGGGAGAATTATCCTGCGTACCAGACACGTTTACTTTCTCGACACGCCGCATCATGGCCTTGGTAGTGACGGGTTCCCCAGTAACTCGGTCACGAAGCTGGGCAAGAAGCGCTACAAGCTCTGGAGCAGCATGCTGTCTGAGCTTGCGAGCGGGTTCAGAGGGATCGCTCACAAGTTCAATATTAGCTCATCATGTGCAAGCGTGATGGGCGGCGGAAAAGGGCGCACAGGCAAGGCCACCTCTTTGTGCCTATTCAAATGCCTGCTGTTGACAAATGTGCCAGGCTGTTCCGGGAACTACGGGTTTCCTCCATATGGGACACGAGCGGACCGTCCACCTGGGGCGTGTCACACATGAAAATATCGGCCGCTTTAGCAGCCGAGACGACGGCTACGTCCGGTTCCTCACACGCATTCAAGCCGCCACTTCGACAAAAACCACCGATACAAAAGGTTTAACCGACTGGCTCGAGACGCGCGCAGGCCCCGATCGGTACAGCCTGAATGAAGCCCTCCATGAAAGGAATCGCAAGCACCGCTTCAAGGGGACGTGCAACTGGTTCCTCATAGGCTCCGAGGCTTCTGGTGGCTTCAAGAGATGGAAAAAAGAAGGCGGCCTCCTCTGGGTCACGGCGCCGAGCGGCACAGGCAAGACGGTGCTCTGCTCCGCCGCTATTCAAGACATGCTCGAGACGGACAACTACAACATCGGGGCTGCCGCCATCTACCTTTTCCTATTGGACGAGGGGGACATACTCGAATGTCAAATGTACTCGGTGTTGGCGCTCCAGCTTGCGTGGCATGTGATGCGCTGGGAGAACAACGGTATTGACAGGGCCACATTGGCGCTGTGGAACGACAGACGCATCAGCCACGAGAGAGAACGGCTGCAGAGAATAATGGAGAGCCTGGTCGACCAGTGCTCACAGGTATCCTTCTTGTTCGACGGGCTGAACGAGGTTCCTGAACAGGGTCGCAGCCTCCCGAAGGCGAATCCCCAAGAAGAGCTTTGGTCGGTCTTGGAGTTTGTGTGCAGTCTGGCACGGTCTCGCCCAGGTCGAGTTCGAGTATGGTGCAGCAGCCTAAAGATTGACCACGTGTGCGACTGGATGCGGAGACTCGAAGCAGAAGAGTTGCCCCTAGACTCATCCAAGGTGGAAGAGGACGTCTCCGAGTACGCCAAGGCCAACATCACGACCATCATGGACCGATTAGAGAAGCCGCTCGACAGGATGACTCTGCTCAGAAGCTTCCTCTTCAAGGCGGGGCCCAACTTCCGTTGGGCCTACACTAGCCTCAAGAGCCTGAGAGACTGCCACCAAGACGCAGACCTGATTGAAAAAGTCATGCGCGGCCTGCCGAGCGACTTGAAAAAAGCACTACGAGGCCCGGTTGGCGGAACTCCACGAGCAAGACCAGAAGGACATGGAGGATAACAACCAGGAGCTTTCAAAGCAAGTTACATCCATTGTTTTGAGTCACCGTCCCGGTTCTAGTCAATGGTATCTCTGACCTGCTAACCTGACACCGACAGGGGCATCTTATCCCTGGTCGTCCTCGCCCGCCGCCCGCTCTTTGCTCGCGAGCTTCAGGAGGCCCTGTCCATTTCCATGTTACGACACCACACCCTCGAGGATGGCAGGTGTGCCGATCTTACGAGCCTGGTCCCTCTCGATAGGATACGGCACAGGTGTGAGCCGCTCGTTGAGTTTGTGCCAAACAAAGCAAACCCAGACGAGGGCTTCTTCCGCCTGATGCATGCCTCTGTGGCGGAATTTTTGCATTCACTGGCATCCTCCGAGTCCGACCAGCATCACAACGCATTGCTGCTCCGAGCCATGATCCAGAAGCACATTATAGCCGACTCGTGCCTGAGATATCTCAGCCAGGACCGGTACGGCCAACTCTTGGAAAAGCGCTCAGCCTCAGACTTCTTCACCTCCGGGGATGCGCCCACGCCCGTCGACTCACACAGCTTCTTGCGGTACGCGGCCAAGTACTGGTATCGCCACTTTGACGACCTGGGCCCGGGTGATGGCATCTGCAAGGAGCTCAAGTGCTTCATGCGATCGCGGCAGTTTCTGACTGCCATCCAGGTTCAGAGCCTCTTCGTGCCTGGTCATTTCATCCACAACCTGGACGCTGATTCCGCGGGTGACCGCCGACTGACCAAGCGGAACATACCTGAGTGGTTCCGCCAGTGCGCCGCCGGCACCGACCTCTGTCGCCAGTACGAAGCCTTCATCGCCGAGTGGAGCTGGCTTCTGCAGCTCGGCATCACCTCTCACATGAACGGGGAGATCGAGCGCTGCTTCTTCGGGGCCCTGGGACCGGAGCACTTTCTCTCTGTGCACCACGACGTGGAGGTGAACCCAAGCTTTCTTCTCGTACCAGTCAACTGGTCTGCAAAGGCACCCCGACACTGCTATGATACCGTGAGTGAGGACGGAAGACGCGTGGCGGTGTGGACAATCGAGTCCACAAAAGAGTACGTCCTCAACAGTTCACAGTCTTAGTCTTCTTCCTCTTTTTATATGAGATGCTCAGTCGGCGACACTTATCTGACAAGCCAATACAGGAGATACATTAGCTTCCACCGGGAAGATTGGATGATTGGGGGCATCAGGCGGGAGCCGATCCGGTATAATTCCGAGCCGGTCCCCTTGACCGTGGATCCAGCCCTCATCAACTGGGATCTTTACGATCCAGCCCGCTCGACAACCTTCCCCTTGTGCCCATCTCGGTGGTCGAGCATGAAGTGCTTTCCCGTGTCGGCTATCCAGCACGGCAAGTTTGTAAGGATCGGGTCTGCAGAGTTTGAACGACAGCCAGGCGGATCGTGGGCACTCAAGTCAAACGACCACATGACAGCCGCTGGCGGCGAGCAGCACACTGCGTATTGGGAAGATATTTGCATACGGTATCCCTACATTGTCCGAGCTCGTCGGAGGCTGGCACGGCCCGCGCTTGCTTCTGAAAAGGAGATCGTCCGGACGAGCGGCAAAGCACCCAGGGGCGCCACAGACGATGATTCCGACATAAGCAGCACCGATACTGAGGATGCCGGGACGTATGAGCTAGGAGACGAGCTGGCCGACGGTGTCTCTTCGCCCTGCGAGTTCCTCGTCTCGGAATCGACTTCGTCCTCGGATACATCGTCACTCGCGGGCGAGGAGGATGCTGCGGCCGACTCGGTTTCGGACGAAAAGGAACACTCTGACGTCGGGCCCGATGGCACAGAGACAGAGAGTGACACGGAGAGCACGGATACTGCTTCGTCCAGCTCGAAAGACTCATCAGATAGCGGCGTCGGCGGCTCGCGCTCTGCTCCAGATAGCGACAATTTTCTACATGAGGATGCCGATGATGAGTCCTCAAACATGTCTGATGCCGACACCAAACCTGCAGTTCCAGGCCAACCGTGGATCGTCCCTGGCGGCTTGCCGTTGCACATCTGCTGTAACCTGTGCAGACACTCGTCAAGTCGCGATGTCAGGTTGGGTATGGATTGGCCAAAGCCGTGGCTCATGTGCACCAAATGTGCTTCTGGTGATTCCTTCAACATTTGTCCAGAGTGTATAGGAAAGGGAAGATGGTGCAACAACAAAGGCCACCAGCTCCGGGAAAGGACGTGGCGCAATGGTCAAGAGGTCACCCTCGACATCCTGTCCGTCAACCTGGCTAAGCCCGGCCTGAACCTGACGGTGGAGAAGGAAAAAGGGACAGAGGGCGGCAGATGTACCTCCGACGTGGTCTTTCGATTCCTGCCCGAGGTCAGCAAGGAGCTGCTCTATGATTCCAGCCCAGTCATTCACCCGCGGATCGGGCTGGTGGTGTATCCCCTCGACGGCACCAAGATTCTCTTCGCGAGTGTGGAGGATAACATGTACATTATCCACAAGGTTCCTCTCTACAAGAGCAAGGCGGAAACGAGATCCTCCCTGTCCCAGGGACCGGTCATTAGTATCCAGACCCGCTTCTCCTGCTGTGGTCACTATCTCTTCGTCCTCCGCTTCTCCATCGACCCTCGTCCGCGAGACACCAGAGGATACGAGAGCGACAAGAGTAGGCGATCCACCGCGCACGTTCAGCTTGAAGCGATTACTGTCCGTCTTGCGATCAAGAAGAGGGGTATTCCGGGCCGAGAGACGTTGCCCAACCGTCATGTCATCCCGCTGGGAACTTTTCCGGCCCTTGCACTGCCAAGCTTGCCCTTTGCCGTTACTTGGACCGACTCGGCGGCTTTCGTCTCCATCAGCTGCCAGGAACTCCGCGTGTTCAAGATCCCGCTGCAGACGACAGAGGAGGGGGGGCGGTGCGAAGGAGGAACCTTGAAGAGGGGTGCGGTCTCAAGCCCAAGCGGCAGGGTTGTGCTGCCGCGATCCGCACGCACGCGGCCGGTGCGCTTCTTTCCTGCGCCCGAACCGGACGCCAACGCGATCCTGGTGCTGGGGTCACGGTATGATGAGGTGGTGGAGCCGCCGTCCGTGGTGTATTTGAGCTGTGCCGCGCTGGGCGAGTGGACAGAAGTGAACGCAACCGCTGTGGTGGTCAATGAGCTGGAGCTGAGGCAGGATCCCAGGATGGAGGACTTTGACACGCAACAAGACTGTGACTTGGTTCCGACTCTGCAAGACTGGCAGAGGTAAACGGGAATGGGGGGGGGGGGTGATGGAGAATGGGTTCATGAAATTGGCCATGGAAGATTAGTAGATGCATCATAATACTTTTTACTCGCGCTGTTTAAGCCAATAAAAAACTAGATTGAGCATTAATCAGTTAAAATAAGTAGAATACTTACAGCCGATCCTTAATATAAAGGGAAAAGGCGGAGCCAAACATTAAACGATCAGGAATACATGAGCACTGCCAGCCCTTTTTTAAGTCTTCGCATCACCAAATGCTCTTTGTAGGCAATGCTTAGCATAGACGAGTATTGACATGATCCAAATCCTCAGTAGTTTTGATCCAGCTAGGACAGCTAAGGCCAAACTGATCTTCGTTAACGAGTTGTTCAAAGGGTTTGAAATATTAATTACTTGTTTATTCGAATAATTTGCTCTTCTCTTCCCTTCGCAAGAAACCTGACAATAATACCACTGAATATGTAAATGGTGTAGCAAACGCATCATGTGCGAGGTCTCTGACTACGACAACAGAGAGAGAGTCTCTCTCCGCCTGACCGAATACATACATCGTTAGACCCAGATAGTGTAATCAGATCACATTGTATATACCTGGCAGAAACTCGCCCGTCGGACCATAACTCTTATAAATCTTCAGCTGCTAGGACTATGAGACTTCCATTCCTCCGAGGGCCCCAGTGCTAGCTAAATGATAATTTTCACCTCCCAAGGACAAATTGACCCGGGGTTGTACAATGATCTCTGAGATGAACCTGGTGACGAGGCAGCTGGATACAAAGGTGCGGCAGACACGGTGGCGGCATTATTTGGCAGAGGAGGGTCCAAAAGGCGATTTATCCCATCTGCAACCAGTGTCCTAGGGCTAATCCCTCTTTGGCAATATTGATTACGATTGGAACACTGTTTGTATCAATCATGATCTGCTAAAGCTTCTATCAGCCTCTCGAGCATATAGGGATTTAATAGAGCAGGCATGTCGAGGGCTACATTTGACATGTATTGTGTAGATGACCAGAAGTTGAAACGGGCCCAAGATCATGTTGGGATGCTCACAAGAGGAATGTGTACGGCGCGGGGTGCAGTGACGTGCTGTGTGCCTTGCATCTGCCCCGCCACAGCTCTAGCCAGACCCCTGTGCTGTAGCTTGTGTAGGTGGTCCCTGGACCCTTGGCGGATTTGTCATGTCGATCCGAAGAGGCAAATCCGCATACTAAACAAACGTCACGACTGTCTCTCCCTTCCTATAATCAGCGCTCTCTTTCGAGTATAAATCCAGGACTGAATTACATCGATTGCTCCATCTCACACTTCTCCTGCAAGACAAAGCTCTCTAAGGGCCCGTTCAAACTGCCTTCTCGAGCTCAACACCGTCGTCCCCACCTCGCTTCACCTACTGCAGTCCTCACAACCGCAACCACCCTCCTCCTTGCCCTCCTCCTCTCGACTATGACCTCCACCATGCCCGGCTTCATAGCCCGCCTGACCCGCCCCTTCACCAGCACCTCCTTCCTCGGAGTTGCCACAGAGAGTGGCGTCGGCGCCACCCCGGCCGCCATTCCGGAGGGCGCGCAGAAGGCCACCGTCGCCGCGGGCTGCTTCTGGGGCGTCGAGCACATCTACCGGAAGCACTTTGCGGACAAGGGCCTTTATGACGCGCGCGTGGGCTACATCGGTGGTGACACGAAGAGCCCGAGCTACCGGGCCGTCTGCACGGGCGAGACGGGGCGTGCGTGTTGCCAACTTGCACCTGGATCTCCCTGGCAAGAGAAATGGAATGGTTTGAACTAACTGGTCATACGTATAATAGACGCCGAGGCGACCCAGCTGATCTACGACCCCACCAAGATCACCTACGCCCAGCTCCTCGAGTTCTTCTACCGCATGCACGACCCGACCACCAAGGACAGGCAGGGCAACGACCGCGGGACCCAGTACCGCTCCGGCATCTTCTACCACGACGCCGAGCAGAAGAGGATCGCAGAGGAGATCACCGCCAAGGTCAGCGAGCAGTGGTACAGCGGCAAGGTGGCCACCGAGGTCATCGAGGCGGGGCAGTGGTGGGATGCCGAGGACTACCACCAGCTGTATCTGGACAAGAATCCCTCGGGCTACCAGTGTGCCAGCCACTATGTTCGGGACTTCCCATCTCTGAAGTAGACGCGGGAGCAGAAGACGCAAGGGGCCGTAGGCGTGGGGAAAGAAAAAGGAAAAAAAAAAAAAATCACGGTGTAGGGCGCAAACCGTATGATAATGTCATGTATATAAAGAGTTGTGGAGATATGAGGAAGCGTGGACGATTGAACGTCCCTCTTTGTTTTCTTTTTTAATTTGATTTGAGAGTTGTGCGCGAGAACGCCAGACTGATTGACCTAGCCTTTGCAGACCACCACTGTTACCATGAACCCATTAATGTGAGAGGAGAATGTCCAGTCAATCAACTCCTAACTCCGCTGCCAGCAGCAGCACCTTCACCGCACCGCAGACCCACACCCCAGCTTCCCAGTCTCTGCCATCCCAGACCTATTACTTCCGCCTGTTCTGCTGCATCATCAGAATCTGCACCATCCGGATGAAGATGTTCAGGAAGTCCAGCTCGAGCGCAATGCTCTCGTTGACGGGGTCCTTCTTGATCACGCCCCGCTCGGCCAACCTGGCATGGTACAACACCTTCTGCACGTCGTACAGCGTGAAGCCACCGAACAGTGCCAGTCCACCCCACAGCCAGATGTTCTCGGTAAACGCGAGCGTTCGGACCGCGGTCGCAGGAAGGATGAGCGGCGCGAACCCGGAAGCCATGACAAGACCGGCACCAGCCAGGAGAGGTCCGCCGATGTAGAGGTACTTCTCCTGCTTGGCGGTCGCGCCGACGAAGGAAATCGAGCCCATCATAGCCACAGTGTAGAGACCGGCGCGGGCGAGCAGGGCGCCGGGGACGAAGGCGACGAGGGGTGCGATCAGGGCGGCCTGGGTGGCATTGAAGGCGGTCCAGAGGGCGTACTTGGGAACGTAGCTGTGTTTGTGTCCCGTCAGCATCGCTCCCGGCGCATCGCCAGAGTTCTCGGGGGGGGGGGGGGCAGACTTACTTGTCGGGATCCACCATCCTCGTGCCGATCATCGTGCCAAAGCTCATGGCCAGACCACCGATCATGACCACCCAGGGGTTTGTGACCATCAGCCGGTACACGAATCCGCTCTGCACCATCTGCCTGGCCGTAACACCGATGATGCCGATGCCCAGACCGGTGTGCAGGAACGTCTGGTTGAGGTAGCTCCGCTCGAACAGCGGCATGCCGCCATCCTCGCGGGTCTCGCGGTTGAAGACAGCATTGACAGCCACCAGCGTGCCGCCAAAGATAGCTCCGCCGACCGCGAGCTTGCGCAGCACCGAGGTGTTATCGGCCGCTGCCCCCGCTTGTGACTGGTACCCGCGCTTGCTACCGCCGGCGACAAGGCGGTTCACGACGGACGTCGATCTGCTCGGCGTGGAGCGCGCGAGGGCGAGAGTGGTCTTGGATGTGAAGAAGGCATTTGATCGGCGCGCGGATTGGTGGAAGGCGCGCGCGGCGATGGAGGAGGAGAGAGTAGTCTTCGTCACTGGTCGGGCGACGATTTCTGGTAGGCGGGTGGCCAGGCGGGCGGGGCCCTGGCGCAGGGTGATTGTGAAGGACATCTGTGTTGAGATGTTGATCAGTTGCCAACAAGAAGGTGGTTGATGCAGAATTCGAAGGAGGAGAGCGAGCGAGGGAGCGGGGACCTGAAGAGGAAACGAAGGGTGATGGAGTTGAAATCGGAGCTGATGGAAATCGAAGTTTGTCAGGGCCAAAAATGACGTTTGCCATGCGACGACCTGGAAGCTTCGAGCTCTCGGGCCAGCCAGGCGCTAATTCCGGACGAATGACCGACGGTATATGTCAGCAAGTGCGAGGGGTGAGCCCTAACCCTGACAATGTTTCCAACCTCGCTCCTGGAAAAAGGCAGGAATGATCGATTTGCCTCGTCACAGCTGGAGGAATTCTCCACGTTGTCCTGTGGATGAAACTATCCTCTGACTACGTTTAGAAGACCAACCACCGGCCCCTTTCTTTCATTTCTTATCATAATCGGTGCCTGTTCCACACAATAATATGATGACGTCCAAGTAGACACTCTGAGACGGGCTGTCGCTATACATCTAGGCATAGCTGCTTTGTAGGTCAACCGTGGGTACTTCTATAATGCAACTTGGCCGTGAAACAGAAATTATACAGTATGGTAGGACTGGCTTAATCATTGGAAGCTAGGTACTACTCTAGGTGACCTTGATTTTGCCGCTAAATGTCTTCTGAAATCGATGTTGGGATACTGTGGAATTGAAGTACAAGCAAGAGCCACCTTCCTGCTATATACAAATCATTTCCAAGTACAAAATACCGTTCATGTTGTGTTAAGTGACCCATAGGATGGCATTCTTGCGAATGGACAAGAGCTACAAAGCCATGGACACAGGTCTAGCCCACCCGGCCTGTTCCTAGCCTTTACGTCTCGTCATCATCATCATAGAGCGCCACTCGTGCTTGCAGGCTACCACGTTAGTTCTATTGGTCCTCCTCTTGAAAATGTCTGACAGCGCATGAAGTCTGACTGGAATCAATTATTCTCCTCGTCGACGTATTTCGTCCAGCCATACGCAAGGAGAGGATAGACAACGTGATCCGCAGGCATCACAAAGAAGCTAGATAGACGGTCGACCGGTAGTCTAAATTAAGAGGATACTAACGACGATGGTGAATTCGCGGATAGTAGCGGGCGCGGAATCTCTCTGAGACTGAGAGACTTGGCTTCTCGTGGGGAGGGAGGGAGGGCCAAGAGCGCGTGAGCTTGGCCTGCGAAGCGAGGCTACGGAGCCCGCTTGTCGATAGAGAAGCTGGGGGTCAGTCATGATTCATATTTATATGCAGGGCTGAATATCTTCACCCCGGTGAAGGTATCAGACCAGGATGCAAGGTGCTTACTTTCCTTGCTTGCACTTCCAGGAAGCACCAGTCCGCTGCCAGGCCAGACTTCAAGAACGCCAGCCATCCTCGGCCCTGAGTCCCTGATCGCACGTGCAGTGCAGCTGAACCCGACATGATGACACCTGCCGGAAACATAATGACCTGCTATAGTAATAGTAATAGAACAACAAGGCACTCCCAAGAAGGTGAGGAATGCAGAGCCAGAGGGTCGACCAGAAGCGGCCTCGCGGAGGCAGAGCCTCCAAAGGGTCTGGACCCGCCCGACAGGAAAGGCCCCGGGGCCCTTTTTCCTCCTCCCATTTGGGCGCCGAGGCCGTGGTGGGACTATTGGAGGGATTGGACGGACCAGGGTCACCCCCTCTTGGGGGAAGCCGTGGCTGTCTCCAAAGTTCAGGGGAGATCCATTCTGGGAAGCTCGATATTGATCTCGGGAGGTTGAGGCTCTGGGGCCTGAGCGGAACGACGGGGGGAGAACCTAGATCAGGAGGGGGAGCGTTTTCTTCCTTGGGAAATGCCGACGAAAAGATGTGTGGCTGCTGACCAACATCTCACCATCCCTTCCTTTCTGCGTTTTCTCCCCCCCTCCTCTTCCCTTGTGTGCTATGACCTCGGATCTAAAGGGCCCTGTAAATTTGCTGACCTTCTGTGGTTCTGTGTAAAGAAGGCCCCTGTTTGTTATCCGGCCCCCAGTCCGCCAAGCCCTAAGACTTTCTATTCTGGTACGACGGGTGGATAATTTGGGGGAGGTCTTTGCCAGATTACCAGAGGACTTTCGTTGCAGCGGGGTTGATTTCGAGAGATTGCCTTGGGAAGGATTTATTGGTTCTCAATGCATCTCGGGCAGGCTAGTGGTCTCGATTGCTACCATGGGATAATACTATGCACTTTGGAAAGGATATATATGCAAGGTCCGGTCGCGTGCTCACGCCATGGGCGCGTAGTAGTAGTACGTACCACCATGAGCGTCCGTTCTCACGTTTCTTTATGTATTATTACCTAGAGCTGCACCATAGGGCTCCGTTCTGCACCTCTCCTCATTTTCTACAGTCGCTCATTAGCCCTCATTTGCAAAATCCGCAGACAGCACATACGCCCCTTCAACATCGACCTGACCAACATTAAATCTACAGCCGACAAGATGAAGATCACCCTTCTCGCCCTCCTCTATATCGCGGCAGCGACGACAACGGCCCTCGTAATCCCACCACCCGGCCAGAGCCCGCTTGTCCAGGACAACGACGCGGCGATCACCGAGCCGTCTGCGCAGGAGACGGCTGAGACAGAAGTCGTGGTGGATGACTTTCATGGGAGCAGCCAGCAGGACGTCGAGCCCATAGTGGAATCATGCTTTTGTGCTGGTGGATCGATCTGCTGCAACCTCACGGGGGGCAAGACGGACTGTGGGTTTGGGACGTGCGGCATCTGAGCCTCACGTTCCCGAGCAGCTGGGAACTGTCTGCCTGCGGACGCGATGTGGAGATCCTACCACCCACCAGCCATCGAACTCCGCTCGAGGGAATACGGAACGAACAAGCGAAAGGAAGAAAGCCAGCAAGCAAGAGAGAGTAGGGGAGCAGCATGAACAGGCGAGACACCGAGTGTATGTCTCCCTCAAAGGCGATGGCACCGTCCAGGCCACACCAGGAATCACCTTGAGAAAGGAGACAAATTTCGGAGCTGGCGAAACTTGTGGAGAGTGGGCTGGAGCGTCATGTGTCGGTATGGCGACAGCTACATCGTCTCTGCCGTTTAGACGTGCACGTACTGGCGGTGAGACGTTCGATGGGTCTGAGGCTAGGGAACAAGCTGCACGACCTCGGTGGTCCACACGACGGCCCCGTGAACGGCAATGGATAAGTGCTCTTCGGCCACATGGGACGAGGAAGAAACCGTGAGAGAAGAGATCGTCGGCTGCGTGCCCAAGGCGTCAACCCAAGTGGTTCAGGGACACAGAGGGGCACGACCAGAGATGGCCTCTGCCCGGCGCAGTCAGCATGCACCTCCTCTCATGTCGAGCACGCCTCCGCGGCACGGACTCTCGCCATGACTGGTGCATGTTGCCTCGGGTGCCAAGTCGGGTCGCGACCAAAGTTGACGGTGACGGGAACGCCTGGTCGTGAGTTTGGACTGCTCAATGCAGCCGGGCCTGAAGGAGTTCAAATTCACCGAGCGGGCTTGGGCCCTTTTGAACGCTAGGTGGATGTCACGGGTGGCTGCTTAGACATCACCAAGTCCGGGCTTTGGGATCACTCTGCCCTCGTGCAGATCAAATCGGATAGGACGGGGATTATCGAGAACCACTGAACGGCCATGTAAAGAGGAAGATGGGGAGGGCCAGGCCACGCAAGACTGCAGCTCCGTAGCTCACGCAGATGCATAACATCTAATAGTAATTAATGGTGCAAGGTCAGGACGATAGGTCTCCCTCGCAATCACATTTCGGGCCCGTCATCTGCCGTCATCAAAGACGTTAGGGTGAACGGCTGCATGCATGATGCATCCTTTGATCGCTCTGGCCCAGGAACAGACGGGCTCAGAAGACAGCCCCAGATTCGGTGTGCGACCGATCAGATCGATCTGTGGACGCCAAGATGCAGAGCTGTCGTGCTGCGGTACTATGGCAGCGTGGCACTGGGTCGCCCGCGTCCGACCGGAACTGCGATGCGATGCGACCTTCCTGTCTGGTGACGATCGGGCTTGCGGGCAGGAAGCGTCACCGATGGCGCGTGGGTGTACGTCCGTGGCAGACTGCACGACGCCAGGGGGGAGATCTACCGTGGTATGCACGCGCTCTTGTCGTCTGCAAGGGCAGGTAAGGCTGCAGCCATAGTACCTGCGTGGTGGTTGTCTGGCACAGAAAGTGTGACCTGACTGACGCTGTAAGCCGCCTCGCCGCAACACTTTCGGTATGACCGATGTTTCGTGGGGTATGCAGCAGCCGAACTTCATGTTGATTGGGCAGCCTGGACGGATGTGTGTGGACGTTTTCTTTTTCTTCTACTGCCCTGATGTTTACGACGTCCTTGGAGGACTGATCTTGGGTTTGAGAGAGAGAGAGAGAGAGAGAGTGTGTGTGTGTGTGTGTGGTCTGTGATGAGAGAAGAGTGGGGAGGGGTGTAGGCTAGTGGTGTCCAGCGCCTGAAGGCACACAGGCCAAGCGCTAGAAAGGCTTCCACGCCCAGTAGAAGGCAGCTTCTACGCAGGGACCGCCAGCTGCTCGACCCCCGCGAGACCCTGAGATGGAGACGAGATCTGAGATGCCAGCGGTCCTTCCTCGACATGAGAATCCACATCCTGCAGAGCTGAGTGGCTGGGCCGCCTGTATCCAGGAGTACTTGCAGCTGTCACATCTCGCCATCATCATGCGCGAGACATCATGTATGTAGAAACGCACAAGCTGAAATGCACAAGGGAGAAAGAGAAGGGAAAAAGAAGAAGGAAAAAAAAATGGCGAACTGGTGGATCGACTGGGGACAACACTAGCGTCTAGTCCCGGGCAGGCCCGCCATCATGATCCTACTAACGTTGCCAGCCAGGTGGGCTGGTGGGGTTTTGGGGGGGCAGAGGGGGAAGGGGGAAGGGGGAAAAGAAGGTGAGGGAAGGAACGAAGGGGGGGGTCTCCGCAGATAGACAACCACCCGCCAATTTTCTCTGGCCCGACACAGACCTGCTCTCTCCACCTCTAGCCTGGCCAGCACGCGACCACAAGAACCAAGAGGCATTCTTTCGTACGACAGACAGACAGACGCTCTAGATCGCACTCATGACCTGAGTATTGCTAGTTCTAAGCGCCCCGGGGAAAGACAGCTTGGAGTCGCCCCTCCGCCGACCCGAAACATGGCCCCGCCATCAGAGATCTTCTGCCTTTGGAGGCCCTGCCAGGAGCTCGATTGTGAACCCACACCGATCAAGGCCAGCCAGGGCAGAGAGCTAGGGACCAACGCCCACACCGACATTTGGAGAACTGATCTGCCCACTCAGGTCAGTCTGGGCTCTGGAGTACTCCAGCCGAGATCGCTCAGCTCAGAACCCGTCTCTCTGCTCGACCCCGTCTGCACGGGTGGTCCACACGAGACGAGGTGCCCGGCGTGTAGGGTCTGGCTAGCAGCAGGTCGACGATGGCCACGGCGGACCAGTGACACACCCTTCTGAACTGCCTGCTCTCTGGTGACGAAATGCCCCGAGTGTGCCCGTTACATCGATGATGCACGTCAGCTTATGAGAGAACCTTCAACCTGCCCTAGAGGGCTTAGCTGGCGGCACTTAGAGCCCAGCCGCCCCGGGTTCCCACGACTTTCCAGCCCTTCTAGAAGCTCTGGAAGATTTAGAAGCCCAAGAAGCTTGATCAAGGTTGAGCCACCTGCTGCCGTCTCCCCCCTCCCCCCATGGGTCCCTGCATGTGGCCAGGCCAGCGCGCGCGCCGAGCTCCTTGGGGCTGGCCCTTGACCCCTCTGCAGCTCATTCCGCCCAACGACGAGCCAGCTACCTCCCAGCGAGGACGTGGGATGTGGGACATGGGCATGGCATGGTACGGTAGGGTAGGAGAGCGTATGTTGCATGCAGCTATGTATGTCTGGACAAGCTTGACAGGAAAAGAGACGCGCCCCCCCCTCCCCCCCAAAAGCCGAGGGCCACACCACAGTGTGCCACCGACCAGACGCCAGCGAAGGTCAGGGCGCCCACATTTTGTCTCCAGCGCATCAGAGGTCAGGCAGGCAGAATACCCAGACACCGCACATCACACACCAAATCACGTTTACAAATGTGATCTAGCTTCGACGTCCTCTCTCTCCCGCCCTTGTCCTTGCGCGACTTGCAAAGCTGGTTCCGTCTTCCTCTCCTCTCTTTCCTCCGCGCATGTGCTACCCGCGTCACGTCCTCGAGCGTCCTCCAGATCTCGCCCCTCGCACGAGCGGCAAAAACTAAGCACGCCTCTGCTCCCCCTTCTCGTCGTTGTACACCCTAACCACTGGGCTGGCGCTGTTGCTTTTCTCAGCCTTGGACAGGTTCCGATCCCACGGTCCCGGATCCATTCCCTGACCGCTTCTGAGACACGACGCCACTCGCGCATTAGATCTCCATCAGTTGCCGGGAACCGCCCTCTTTTGGCCCCGCGAGGACCATCTGGTCGGTGCATCCCTCTGGGCTCTTGCATTTATCGAGAGAGAGAGAGAGAGAGAGAGAGAGAGGAACACAAACCAGAAAAAAAAATAACCAGAGCACATACACACACGCACACACAGACATACAACTTGGTGATACTGATCCGACGTTTCATCAATACCTTCCGAGGACGGCCACCGTGCTACACACGACACGCGCGCACACCCACACACACACGCACGCACATACATACACACACACGCGCGCACACACACAGCTTACGGAGGGCCTGATCGCATCTTGTCAGGCTGCCCCCAGCGGCAGAAGCAAGCCTCGGGAACGTGCATCTGGAGGGCACCCTCTAGCCGCCGCGGGCCAAGGATCATCACAGAGCTGCATACGGCTTTGGTCGTTTCATGCAGCCAGCATCTTCTTTTGTCTCTCCTGCCTGTTCAGCCTTCGAGACAGCCAGACAAGGGAGAACCCGATTGCTCAGCCATCGGGTAACAGCACTGACGCCACCAGACCTTCTAGCAGCGACCTCTTGTGTTTTTGGGGGGTGTTTTTTTTTTCTCTCCAAAAAAAAATCATCTTCCTACTGGTATCAGTTGCTAGATCGTCCGGGGAGGGCAGCCGACCCCAGTCTAGGTTGAGTCCGAGCCCCACGCGCCTCAGAACCGACAAAGCGATAGGCATCAACTTTCCCATCCTCGACCCTCCAGGAGAGACATTCAGTCAAGCTCTTCATAGCACTAAGAGAGCCCGAGTTCTCAGCTACCAGGCGGGACCTATCATCCAGCTACAGGCGGGCCCTTTTGTGTTTCATCTCTGGGGCAGCCCGACCTCGTCATAGCGTATCGCTCTACCAACCTTACCAACCTAAGTACCTACCAGCAGCAGCCGCCCACCTTTGTTACTCTCCATCCCAACCCTCCGACAACCGCGCGACCAAACCCCTCCTCATTGACAAAACAGCAGTTCGGGACCATACGCTCTGCTCCCTATACGCGCGCACCACAACGTCTCTCAGACGCCCTGTCTACCCTATCCTGCAGTTTGCCTGCCCGGGTATCCCCCTGGCCCAAATTGCCCGCAAAGACCACGCCCTGCTGTCCTGAGAGCGACCGCCTACCTAGCTAGCTAGCTTCTGTAGGCCAGAAGCAGCAGATAGCCCTGGCCTGGAGCTCCGATCGTCTCGAACCGGCACTTCTTTGTACGTTCAAACCTACCCAGGTACAGTTGGCCCTTACCGGCTCTCGAGCTGGGAAACACCGCGCGAAGCATTGAAGGCTGACCTGACCACGTCCTGGCCGTAGGCTTACCTCGATCTCTCGCAATCGGAAGTCTCTCGCAGGGTGCTCGCCCTCAGACCTCCCCCTCCCCCCCCCCCCACCACCTTCAAGGCTACCAGAGGCCGCCGGCGAATTCGTCTTCGAACTCCTCTTCGACGACGCCCTGCAGACGCTTCACAGCGCAGGCTGAGTGCTTCGAATCCACCTACGGCCGAAGCTGTACAGCTGGGAGCCTGCCCGCCCAAGACTGTTGGGCACGTGGTCTCGCAGGACCCTTTCAAGGCCGCCGAGCTCTGAACATCCCTCGCTCGTCGGATCATCCATTGGAACCCACGTCCGCCGTGCCAAGCTTGCTGGCCATATCGCTCATGACCATCTTGAACAATACCTGACAAGGCATGATCAGTGTGTACACGAATGGCGATTTGATTCAGAAGGAAAACAAGTCGACGCAGATCAGAACTGAGGAAGGACGTTGGATTCTTCGAGAAGCAAGGGTGGACCGTTTACCTGAGAGCAGCTGCCGCATGGGAGTGCGATTCAACCAACACATTGTCGAGAGCGGCGAAAGCCAGTATCACATCTGCCGCATCCTAGTGTGAGCACCGAGAAGGAGAAGGGCCGCCGCATCCATGGCTATGAGGCGGGGTCGAGTCCCGACCCCTCCGCCGTCGCCCTACCGGGCGTTGGCACATCATCATGCACATTACCAGTCAAATGGCCAGCCTCTACCGGAATCCGTGTCCTCGTTGATTCGGTCTTTCAATGTCGAGACCAACCCCGCCCGGCCGATACGGCCTTCGCCCCTTGCGGCGAGCACAATACCTGACATGCCACTGGACCTCGTCGATCGGATACGATCCTTTCCATTGTTCATGTCCGCCCCGGACGAGTTTCTTGCTGCTGTCGGCAGACACCTAAGGCCGCAGGTTCATGCCGCGCACGACGTGATCCTGACAGAAGGAGACAATGCCCTGGCGATGTACTGGCTGGTGCGAGGCGTTGTGGCCGTCACCTCCCGGGACGGCGAGGCGGTATACGCAGAGCTGAAGCCCGGGGCGTTCTTCGGCGAGATAGGCGTGCTCATGAAGATGCCCCGCACGGCCACTATCGTCGCGCGAACCAAGTGCTTGTTGGTGGTCCTGAAGAAGGAGGACCTCAACGTGGAGCTCCCCAGGTTCCCCGACATGGAGAAGGCGATTCTCCAAGAAGCCCAGGAAAGACTGGCGATCCTGAAGAAGAAGCAGCAGGAGAGAGGGGCGAGGAGTACCGACAAGAGCGGCACCGTGGCGCGGGAGGCAGCCCCGGGCCAGGTTACCACGGGTGATGCCGGCGCTATCAGGGAGGGTACTGTTGTTAATTCGAAGAAGAGAAAATCACCGAGCCCCGGCGTCATCGAAGACCCGGCCGTGGGAGGGAGCGCCCTCGGGAGCGGCTTTATCAATGTTCGGACCACGCTGAAGGAGCTGTCGCTGTTCTCTGAGCTCCCGTCCGACACCCTTCACTTCCTGGGGCTGAGCGCGCACCCCGTCTCTTATCCGCCCTTTACCGACATTGTGCGCCAGGGCAGCCCTGGCAGTGAGATTTATTTCATCGTACGGGGGGAATGCGAGGTGGTTCGGGAGACGCCTAACGGCCAGAGTATCAAGAGGTCAACGAGGTCATCTATGGTGCGCCCCCGGCTGAAAGCCGGACAGTATTTTGGTGAGGTTGCCAGCCTGGGGCTCGCCTCGGCGCGCACGGCGACCGTAAGAACAGTCACCTCGGTCGAATGCCTGATGATTGCAGGGCCCGCGCTTGAAGAGCTCTGGACGAGGTGCCCTCCAGGAGTGCGCTCACAGGTGGAAGAGACGGCCCGGAAGCGATATGAGACCCAGCCCAAAGATGATGTCGAGATGAAAGACGCGGAGGGATATGAGTCTTCAGACACGGACTCGGAGCTATCGAAACTTCCACAGGTCACATTCACAGTGCCCACGAAACCAAACTCGCCTGTGGCCGACGAGACGTCAGGGACCAGATCACACACAGATCCGGACCCTTTTTTGAGTGTGGACATGGAGAACCTCAGGAACCGGCGGCGGAACTCCCTGGCGCCTCCGGTGCCTACCGTGCCCACGGTGCCCACGACGCCCACGCCTCCCGAATCACCATCATCCCCTGGGACGAACGGCCTCAAGACCTCGCAGACCTTTGAGAGCAGCCCGCTCAAGCTCTATGCATTCTCGACCCCAAACACGCCGCCCGAGAATGACGATCAGCCTCAGTTCAAGAAGCAGAGAACATTGTCCCTCCGACCAGCTTCGCTGCAGAACATGCAGACGCCAGCTCTGCCTGATGACGTCCTGGTCATGGTGTTTGAGCACCTCGACATCGTGGAGCTCCTGCGAGCTCGGCGGGTATGCTCACACTGGCGGCGGCTCCTGACGACCTCAGAGAAGCTCTGCAAACAAGTCGACCTGTCCACCTTTAACCGGCACGTCACCGACTGGGCTCTGGCCAATGTCATCGGGCCTTTTCTCGGTTCTCGCCCGACAATGGTCGACATATCGAATTGTTTTCACCTCACGGACGACGGCTTCCAGGCATTCTACAAGCTCTGCGGCAAGAATATCAAGTCATGGCGTATGAGGTCGGTGTGGGATGTCAGCGCCAGCCAGATCCTCGAGATGAGCGAGAACTCCAAGGAGCTGGAGGAGGTTGACTGGAGCAACTGTCGCAAGGTTGGTGATAACCTGCTCGCTCGAGTCGTGGGCTGGGTCGTCCCAGAGCCACCACCCGAGCGCAAGCAGGTTGTCATCGCTAGCTCTGGCGCTCCCGGCAAGGGGGAGGAACATGAGGATGCCAGCTATGCAGTGGCATCAAGCCGTGCAGCCCAACACCCCTCCGCCGGGGACCATCATTGGGTGTCCCAAGCTCAGGCACCTCAACCTGTCCTACTGTAAACACATCACGGACCGGTCGATGGTGCACATCGCCGCGCACGCCTCTTCCCGCATCGAAAGCCTGTCTCTCACACGCTGTACCTCCATCTCTGACGCGGGCTTTCAGTCTTGGGCACCCTTCCGCTTCCCGCACCTGACACGACTCTGCCTCGCCGATTGCACCTACCTGTCAGACAATGCGATCGTCGCGCTTGTCAACTCCGCCAAGCAGCTCACCCACCTCGACCTGTCCTTCTGCTGCGCACTCTCAGACACCGCGACGGAGGTCGTCGCTCTTGGCCTGCCTCAGCTCCGTGAACTACGCTTGGCTTTCTGCGGTTCCGCTGTGAGCGATGCCTCGCTGGGCTGCATTGCCCTCCACCTCAACGAGCTCCGCGGCCTATCGGTACGGGGATGCGTGCGCGTCACGGGCGTAGGCATTGACAATGTCCTAGAAGGGTGCGGCCGCCTCGAGTGGGTCGACGTGTCGCAGTGCAAAAATCTTGGGCCATGGCTCGCAAGCGGCGGTGTTGTGCGGTGGGGCTTCGACGAGCGGGGTCCTGGGCGCTGGCTGCCTATGAGCATCACTCGTGGCACATCCTTCTCCTCTGCCCAGAGGACTGTGGACCCGGCGCTGTTGATGAACAACCATATGAACGTGCCTCGGCCCCAGACGCCAGTCAACGGCAGCAGCACAAACGGGAACAGCGTGACGAGCCCTGACGACGGGGCTTCGGAGACAGGCGGGCTGGCACCGAGCCCGTTTGGTAACTCTGGCGGCGGAGGGGGCCTAGGTATGGCATTTGGTGGAGCTGCTGCTGGTGGGATGGGGCCGATGATGAAGGCCGTCGTCCCGCCGCGAGGTATGATGAACAGGAGGCAGAGGAAGCCTGTGAGATTCATCGTCGAGAAAGGCGCGAATGGGCTAAGGTGATTTTCTTTCTTTATCTTTGCGTTGTTGTCTTTTCCTTTCTTTTTCTTGTCTTTCTCTTTCGGTGACACCAATAACGAGTTTCGACACGTGTGCTCACTGTAAGAAAATGCACGGCTGGGCGGCGCTTGGGGGACGAACGAATCCTTGAAATCAACAATACGAACATCCCAGCATCACAAAAACAGGGCTGGCATAGGCAGCACACGATCTTTACGCAACAGCTCATTCGACGAACAAGCATATATGCATAGGCGAGCATCAACGATGGACGGCCGATTTGGTTTTTGGTTTGGTTTTTTTTTTTTTTTCATTTTCATTTTTTTATAATCATTGGGATGGCAGGTGCTTTTGCTTTGGTATGGTGGCCTTCTGAGCATCTGGCGTTATGGGAGGAGACTTTTGACAATCTTTGATCAAGCAAACTTTCTTGGGTGCTAAACTGCACACGCATTACCCGGAGCCTTCAAAGGAACGGTGTTTCTTGTTTGGGGTGCATTGCTATTTCGGACTGAGGCACAACCAGTAGACGAATATTTAGATCTTGCTCCAAAAAAATTATTATTACTATTTAGTTACGCTCTCGTCCATACCCTTCCTTGTCATTCTATAATGGCATCTTTTAAACACTCCATCATGTGCTGGTACCATTACACATAGTATGCAATTAGCTGACTTTGTAACCTTGACTGCATATGTGCTAATGGTTGATCGCCGAGAGGGTTCCTGGGATGCGATCGGCGCCACTATCGGAGATCGACACTGAGGTTTGGGCTCGTCAGCTTGGAACGACGAGTAATGCCTTGCCTCCCCCCCACTACGACGCGTCACGGAGATCTGCATGGCATTCAGCCTCTCTTCTGGGGTTTTGCCAGGGACCCTGACTGCTGGCCCGGATTTGCACGAGGTTTCCGGCCAGAACAAAGGGCCATCACGAGCGGCCCCGGTGGTCCTGCTAATAGGTACGTTGGTGGGCAGGTGGCAGCGTGGGGACTTCACCCTAGAATAGGGCTATAAAGTGAGTTACAGAATAGTGATGGTGACGTTGGGATTCTATTCCGAAGATAGTAGTAATATACCATTATGTTTTTTGTATCTACAGAAACCGCACTGGTTATCTAAACAACCCAGGAGGTCTGTTCTTGGACATACTATGTACGTCCATCATGTTGAATGTTTCCCCAGAGGTGCATGCCACGACGGGGGAAAACAAAAAAAAATTAACGAGTGAAAGAAAAAAAAATCCCCTTTCTTCCGTCCATCGTGGGATTTCTGGTCGATGGGATCTTGGGGGGGGGGGTATCAAGTTCCGTCTTTCGATCCGCGAGGAGAAGGAAAAAATCCTCCACTTCGTCCATCATCAAGACGCCCGCTCTCCTTTTCTTTTCTCGCCTCTCCTCTCCAAGGCCATCACAGGCCATCTCGTCTCTCCTCCCTGCTCCCTCTTCCAGCCAGCAAGAACTGACTGACAGCCGCTATTACCAGAGGAGATAGATCTAAGGGTAGCCATTTCTCTTTCAAAACGCCGCGCTAATGCCAAAGAGCATATACACACACTCACACACTCCCCATGCCCAACCACAGTGGCAAGTGGTGGAAACCAAAAAAACTTTATTAGAGGATATAACAGGTCGTTGTGGTTTTTCTTTCTTCTGTCTTTTTTTTCACGACACGACCGTCACGACGGTAGTGACGACAACAACCTGCTGTCCGTCGGCTCCGCCATCTAGTCATAAGTCCTTGCTGGCCCAGCCGATCTGGGGCTGTCGCCGCCCTCGAAGACGACAAACGCGGCCTTGAGGGCGATGTCGCCGAAGATGGCGAAGCCGATGTCGCTGTCGTCCTGGAGGCCGCCGAAGCAGGTAGTGTTGGCGCTATCGAGGGGCGAGTAGTTCATGTAGGAGCCCGGGATGGTGATGGCGCCAGCGGCGATGCCGAGGGTGAAGTCGGGCAGGGCGGAGGTGCAGGGGAAGGTGTAGCCGCCCTGGGAGCTGTCGTAGGAGGCGCCTGCGACCTCATCGTAGTAGGCCTCGACGATGGCGGTGGGCAGCATGAGAAGGGTGGTGCCGGTATCAGCGATGCCCTTGATGCTGGTCGAGGTGAAGGTGGCATCGCCGATCTGGTAACCGGACGAGGAGAACATCCAGTAGCCCTGGGTGCTGTCGACGGAGGTGTAGTAGATGTCACCAGTGTACGACGAGTTGTCGATGAAGCCAAAGTTGTAAGTACCAGCTGCAGGTGGATTTTTTAGTTAGCAACAAGTCCGTTTTATTTTTTTTTTTTTATTATCAGAGAAATTAAGAGAGAATTCGGGACGTACGCTCGCCGGCCTTCAGGTCAGCAGTGAAGAGGAAGGAATCCAGCTCGTCCTCGGCGTGGTCAAAGAAGGTCTTCTGCTGGGTAGGGCTGACGGTGTTCAGGTTGCTGAAGCCCAGGCCCATCAGACCATCGATGTCGGTATCGGCAGTGAACTCGGACGAAACCTTCGTGGCCGTCTCGACCGCCATGTTGGTCACGGCGAGCCCACCGACGGACACGGTGTCGTAGTAGACGTCGCCCTTGGAGGAGGAACCATCACCATAGCTGATGCTCCAGGTCATCCCGGACTGCTTGGCGCTGGTGCTGGAGGCGTTGGCGTTGTAGACGGTCTGGCCGTTGACCTCGTCCGAGGGCGTCTCGGTCGAATAAACCCAGAGGTCCGACGAGCCTGTGTCGAAGTCGAGGTTGAGCGTCTGGGCAGGCGTGCCGATCTGCACGGGCGTGAGGTATTCAACGTCGTACTCCTCGGGCGTGGTGGTGGCCGAGCCTGTGGTGCGCTTCTTCCGGTCCAGGCTCAGGCCGTCGAGGCCCATGGCGTCCAGGCCCGCAGCCAGGTTGGTGCGGATGCGCGACACGGCGTCCGTCAGCTCCGTGGGCATCACCGCGTTGTACTTGAGGTAGGCCTTCTCCACGGCCAGGGCGCCCACCCGCTGGTGAGCGCTGTGCTTGGCATTGCGGACCTGCTTGAGCGAGACGGCGCCCTTGGGGCTGCTGTTGTCACGGGCCTGGCTGCCGCTGGTGACGGGAGCGTGCTGCCGGAAGCCGGTGGGGACGGCGGTGGCCAGGTCGGAGGCAGCCAGGAGGCCCACCAGAAAGGCGCCAAACGAGTTGGTGTACTGCATTTTGTAGGGACGAGATATCGATTTATGCTGGGCTGTGGACGATGATGTGAAAGGTTTTTGTGATTAAGTATTTTGGTTCGAGGTGGAACAGAGCGAGCGAGCGAGCGAGAGTGAGAAAGAGAGACGAAGAATTACGGCAATAGATAGCCTTGTTTGTTTCCAAAACTCTTTTTTGGTTTTTTTTCTAAAAGAGAGTGAAAAGAATAGAAATGAGATATTGACGCAATATTCAAGTGACTGGGGGGGAACGACTGAAGCGGTCCACGAGCAGCTGGAAGAGAAGAAGTAACAAGAAAGAATAAGAAGAGAGGCAATGATTGTTTTGGACTAACTAGTAGTAATAACGAAAGACACAGAGAGAGAGAGAGAGAAGGAAGAAGATGGAGTGGAATGTCCTTAGGTAGGGAAGATCAGCAGGCAGAGGACACGAAGAGGTGACATCGTGAAGAGGGACATCTCCTTTTGTAATCTCGCTGAAGATTGCGCAGACAGGTTCGTCCCTCTTGGCGTCTCCAGCGGGAGCCCACCACCGTCGACAAGCGAACTTGCCCATGATGTGCCCAGTGGATCTCTGCACGGGTGCCCACATAAAACGGCCGGGTACGACGGGGCCACATGGCGCGCAGCACACTCGCGCTTCGTCCGGAAAACCCAATCGACCTGCAGGCCAGCCATCCGTGCGATGCTGACGGCACGGGACAGGGCAGGGCGCGGGCTTGCTTTGCCCTCAGCGCCATGGCGCACGACGTCTTACCAACCCTCTTCTCCCGCCTCTTCTCCTTGAGGACATTGCTTGCTTATGTCCCGACCAGGCGAGGCTGAGCAAGGATCTTAAAAGGAGGAGGGGATGGGGAGGGGGGAGCGGGAAGGAGGGCGAGAGAAATGGAAAGGAGAAGCTAGAAGAAAGAGCAGGCCGCCTGTGTCAGATCCCAGCAGGGTAAACAAACAAAACGGCCAGTGGCTTGGCTGGAGAGGGCACCGCAGGATGGATGAACCGCCGAGGATTTCTGAGATCAGGAAATGGCTGTCTCTCGTCCAGCAGCTCTTCTCCTTGGCGCTGCCAAGAGAAGAAAAGAAGAAACAAGACAAAAAGGGACGGCGCCTTGCATGACACCAAGGTGAGAGACAGGAAAGAAAGAAAGAGGACCCAGAGCCAAGATCTGGGCGTGTAGGATCCGAGTTGTCTCTGCGGCTGTAGGTACATACATACATGCAATAAATTACTGGCTGCTTGGGACGAGGGGTGTGGCGCTCTGTTTTGAAACGAGGCGAAGAATCGGCGGATCGTCCCTAATTAAAGTGTAGCGAATCAGGACCTCTCAACCTGCACATCCCAGGGCTCTCTGCGGAGAAGGGTGCGAAGTGCCGGCGCCCCCTCCATTCTTTTAGGTCATATTGGGCCTAGGCCCGAGCCCCTGAGGTCTCTGTTCCCTCAGAAGGGGACTCGACGCTATATCTTGGCGGTCTTGGCCTGTCATCCTTTTCACTTTGGGGAAATAAGATTTCTCTCTTGGCTGATGGGTTGCAACCTGCGGCCTCAGTTCTAGCTGACGCTTTGTTATTTTTTGCCATGTTCAACGTCTTTCGATATGCTGACGCTTGGAAGAAGCAGGTCGCCTTGATGCTAGATAAATGCATACTCTAAATATGTAGGAGAGTAACAAATGATGTACGGCTGGCGCCATTGTGATATCTGATAAATGTGGCCTGGATTGTGAGCTCCCCACGCTTGAATAGACAACATTAGTTGAAGAGCACAATTCTCATGATCTGCACTCATTAAATAATGAGTGGTCAAGTAATTCAGTACCTGTACGAAAGTGAAGAACACAAAAACATGAATCGCGGCGGAATTACTATTAAAGAGGTGTACTGTCAAACTTGCAGGTTATTAATTATATTCTTGAATCTCAGTGTGCCCAGAGCATTCTTCCCCCCGGGCCCCACGAACTTATTCTCTTGACCTGGACTGGCTCCTCTTCAAACTGGCTTACACGCCATCTGCTTAGCTGTACACTACTACAAGTGCCTGGTATCCCGAAACAGTGTCATTTCTTGATACTGGCTCGTTTGAAACTGATGAGACCTGTTGCTGGTTCAATCTCCACGCAACTCTTGACTGAACCAATTAGTCTCAATCTCCCAGTTCATTGACTCGAGCATACCTTGGAACTGTCGTGCCACCTCTCCCGTGGTGATATTGGCGACCTGATTTTGAAAGGATAACCGCTGGACCATCTCGTCTTCCCGTACGCCTCGCCTTCGGGACGGTTGGTATCATGCTGGGGAGGAAAGTTGCCGACCTCGAGGTGGACAAAGAAGGTCTCCTGCTCATATGCTGTCTCTTTTAGGCGGCGTGAGTTGGCCCCCTCGATATCTAGTGACTCAAATCCGAACTCCTCCCTTGGCTGACAGTTGCGGAACTTGATGTCTATTGCGAGCACGGCAAGCTGGCGTGTCCGCAGACTGTCCTCGAGATCCTTTCGCTGGGTGTTAACCATCATCTTTGCTGTACCCGGGCTGTTCAAGCCGTCATTAAACTCCCAATCGAACCCGCAGACCAGGAGTGAGCGCGGCTATGACACCTCATTGTGCAGCAGGTTTAATTTTATCTTTTATTGGTCTTGGGTGATGACGCCGCAGGCGCACGAGACGCTGGACGAGCAAAAGCCAGGGTTCCGGCCCGGAGGTCGACACGGATATCTTCAAATTCTCTGTTGTACGCTTACACCTGACTTGATTCAGCAGACAGGTGTGCACAGCTAATAATTCAGGAAACACGGGTGGTTTTGGGGCTGCAATAGAGTCAATCGCCTCCATCTAATTACTTGCCAGAATAAAAACGTCATGTAGCCAGGTGTTCTACAATAGCTTCTGAGGCCTCGCTGGGCTTTGGAACCCCACAACGAGCCCTGGCACCAAGTTTCAAAATATGGCAACATTTTCCTTTGCACGTTTTTTATTTAAAGGAACAATTTTGGAATCATCGTCTCATTTTCTGAACCAGATGGCCTGTCTGGCCTTGATTTGTATAATACGCCGAACCTGCTCGTTTCAAGGCAGGGCAGTGGAAGAAGCACAATCACAGCACATGTCCGACGCCCTGTCCTTCATTCGAAATCAATGCCATAATTACAAAGATAAACTCTACTATACAGATTAAATGCTCGATTCGTCGTTTCTAATCGGATATAAATGGCGGCGTACTGCTCTTTATCCCTCCTGTTCTAAGACATAATAACTAATGAGATATCTATAACGACCGAAAAACCTCCAGTCTACACCAGACTACACTTGTACCTTCATCTTCGTCACTATTCTCAGCTGCTTCTTTTTTAAAGTGCACGTCACCATTGAAAATACTCTGGCCATTGCTCTGGCTCTTGCTGGAAGCGCTGAGCCAAGTGTAATAAAGCTAACTCAGCGGACCTCATTTTACTTGGGATGGCATGCAACGACTCACGTATACAGATGGCGCCAGTAAGACTGCTATATGTATCATAGAGCTACACTAACTTGTCTTTGGAAATTAGGCAAAGGTTGAGGAGATGCAAAAAGCCGGCACAATGCTACATCTGGTGAACACAAACAAAGACAACCAACTCGGTCCTGGCGTGCACCTGTCGGACAAGTTGAGCGATTGGTCGCGCGATGTGTATGTTACCTCTTTGAATCCTTCTGCTGTCCCGGTTCAGGCAAAGATTGCATTATATTGTTTCTAACACCTCATTTTCAAAGCGTCTGCTTGTTTGCGGCCAACGAAAGTAAGGTAGCCGCAGCGGGAAAATCAAGTACCCGGAGAAAAACAGAGAATGCAAAAACATCGAATGGATATGGACCAGTCTTGAGAACCAGAGACAAGGAAGTCTGTCAGCTAATTCTAATTCTGAGGCTGATATGAGCCAATGTATTCAATGTCTGCTTTGGTTCATGCATTTCTATCGTTTATTACCTGTTATTCAATCTGTATGTTGCATAGACTATGATAGGTAAGTGACTGCCGTCTTCCGTTCTTTTCTCTTTAGCGCATCTACACATTCAGAACCATTCAACGCTACGTTTAGTCAAGGCACCATCTTTATCTCAACGCCTCTCTTAAGTCGCCTCGCTTTCAAACACTCCCAGCCTCACTCAGTCCTCTTCACCTTGCTAATCTTGAAGCCACCCGGCACCCTGGTCTGAAAGACCCCAGTTGGATCATACTTCTTCGAAGCCTCGCTCATCTTCCGAATATTCTCCTCGCCATAGGTCGCCAGTGGATTCTGGGATCTGTCACAGTAGTTCGCGTAACGGAATTCGACAGAGCCTCCCAGAGATTCCGCATAGGCATCGAGCTCATCCAGCAGCCCCCTGAACTTGGGAAAGATAGCCTCCGCCAGCTCCCACGTACTGACCTCGATCCACGTGACATAGAGTATCGCCGGCTCTCCAGCCATGCGCTCGAGGCCCAGCATGTTGCCCTTGTAGGTCGGTACGAGATGCGTAAAGCAGGCGGGTAGTGGCTGAAGGCAACTCATCCCTTCGAACTCGCCGCTGGGTATATGCTCCTTCTTGATGTAGTCGATAAGTTCTTCATAATAGCTGATGGCTTTACGGGCGATGCGTTTGTCATTCTTGAAAGATGTGCTAAGCCATATGCAGCTTTGCAAGGGTTATCGGTCAGAGGCTCTGAGTTCATCCATGTTGAACTAGGACGGAGACAGAGGGCTGGACTCAACTGCTTATTCGATGGCACGGTGAATGCGGCCACCTTTTCGGCGACGGAGACATTCTTCATGTTCCCCTGCCGAGGCATGGAGAGGAATCTCTCCACACGCTCAGTGTTCTCGGTGCCTTCCAGACGGGTTATAATACTCATTATGAAAATGTCGCGCGTCACAGAGGTGTAACGCCACGCTCCTATGTGGTGCTCCGAGGGCTCGTCCGTCGTATTTAGATGCTCGATCAGATGGACAAGAGCGTCGATAACGGCTAGTGTCTCCGTCTTTGCGCATGTCAGCATCCCATCCCACAGGTCGCGCGCGGGAAAGGTCTTCATATCAAAACGCGTGACGATGCCAAAGTTATTGCCGCCACCCTTCAGAGCCCTGAACAAGTCCTCGTTTGAGTGCTCATTTGCATTGACGATGCTGCCATCGGCCAACACGACTTCATAGTTGACAACCTGATCTAGTAACACAAAATTGGCTCAGCTCAAGTCCTGTGATGTAGGAAGTGATAAATGATGCCTTTTCCTCAGGGACTGGAGCGCAGTATCCAAGGCTGCGAGGTTGATATCGCTTTATGTAATTCTCACTTACCACATGCGAGTCCGACACGGCACGAATAGTACGAGATCTTTCAATGGCGTGAATAATGGTTAGTTGACCACAGGTCCTTGACTTCAGGAGTTTAATGGTCAGGATACGAACCCCACCGCCGAGCAGCAAGCCACCAACGCCGACAGAGCCCTCGCGGCCACCCGCAACCATAACGCCGTCTATAATTCACCACCATCATCTTTTCGTCAGCCCGAGTACAAAATAAGCAATAAGTGGACAGGTAACAAGACTACACCTTTCTCGAGAGCCCTATAGACATCTACCCACCGAGGGCCAGGCGGCACGTGCGCGAGCTTGGTCTCCGGATCATAAGTGATCTTGACGAAGAGGCCGAGGTCGATCGCTATCCCTTTCTCGATGCCACTTGCTGCTGGCGCACACATGTGGCCCCCGCTGTTTTTTCATAGAAGAAAACAAAAAGCAGAACCTCGTTAGCCAGGGGAACACTTCGTGTGTGTATGAAAGGGAGAGGTATAACTCTGGGGACACCTTCTCACCTGCGGATGGCAAATTGGCAGTCGGGAGTTCGGACGAGAGCCTTTACAGTGAGGGACACTTCCTCGGTTGTTCGGGGCAGGACAAGAGCCCATGCGCGGAGGCGAGGAGTCAGGGACCAGTAGGATCTGAGTCGCTCCTCGTACGTTTCCGAGCCTGGGAGGTGAATCACTTCCGAAAGTCCGGCATCCTTGAGGTTGGTGATGGCCAGCTGCGCCGTGCTGGGGAGCTCTACCGTGGAATTCATAGAGACAGCTGTCATGTTTGAAGTTCTAGTGGACTGTAGTGCCCAGAAACAAAAAGGAGTGAAAGTGATGGGAGTCAAAGTAAGAGGTAATATGAGGTACTATATACCTGAAATAGTTCCCATGCTGTCCCCAGTCCACCAGAACCATATGATGCTCTCATGCCGGCGTTTACCCCTCTCCATTGTCACCTCTTCAATGTGATCGGTAGGCCAAATGCGGCATAAGCAGGATCGGCGAGAGCATAAGGGCATGATACGAGCAGGCTCGGATTAAGGGATCATGATCCCTTGGTCTTTTCTGCATAGAGCAGCAAGCAGGTGACAGCCCGCTGTTCGGTACTCGTGGGTCAAGGCCTCTTGATTGGGGGACTATTTCATGCGATGTAACTCGCCATGGAATCATGTGTACATGCAGTAACGATCAGCGCCAAGAATATTGGTCAGCCTGAGTATCTGTGTATTCGGTTTTTCATCTTGTAATTACTGTTGCGACCGTGCCTTGGGCTAGTCGTGCAGCAACGATGTCTGATCTTGCGCAGAAATGCATATAACAAACTTCGCCCTTGGCTTGGGCTGTGTACGCGTGGTTCGTATGTCCTTTTCACTCCGAGATGACGGGCTGTTTCTCCGTCTCAGGGCCGCTGTCATTCGCCTCGGCTCCCTGGCCACCTCCAGACAGCCCTTCCCTCTGCTCACCAGTCAACTCCCGGCCCAGGACCTCCTCCACCTCTTCCACTGTTGACTTGGGCCCCGTGAACCACTTCCTCGCATCCACAAGATAATAGAGCGTGCACCCGCCCCAGACCGCCATATTGATGACGACGGTGTAGTTCATGCTTTCGGGCGTGGGATCTGGGCCGCCGACCGGGAACATGGCCAACACAATGCCATAAATCAGGAAAATGATGGCAGCCCAGGCTATGGGCAGGCTGAACATGTGACCGGTATAGAAGGGACCCGGTGTGAACTTTTCGCGACCCCAGACCGCGCGCGAGAAGATCGGAACGCCCCAGGCAAGATTATTGCCCGCCACGGCCAGGGAGAACAGGGCAGCAGCGGCTGCTGAGGCGATCAAGCAGAGGAGGCCCAGGACGATGGCAGCGAAGACGGAGCCCCAGACGGTGCGCAGAGGAATATACCCAAATCTCTTGGACTAAGATCACAGATCGGCTGTCAATTGGGGCATATTCTGGCAGAGACGAGGGAGGGGTGTGTGTGTGTGTGTGTGTGTGGACTTACAATAGGTCGAAAGAAGGGTGAGAATGGTAGGGCACCGTCACGAGAAAATGCCCACGTCTGCCGAGACGCAGCGATGAGAATCGACAGACCCATCAGGTACTGAACGATAAACAGGAAGGCGATGAAGCCCATCGCTCCGTGTTTCCCAAGCGCGTCATAGTAGATTTGAGCCATCTACGTACGAATGCTTGCGTTAGAAACAGGAATGACCACGAAAAATGCTTCTTTTCTGTGCAAAACAACTACTCACAGGCTGCCCAAACGAGCTTCCGAGCACGCTCTCAACGTCAGGGTTCATGCACGCCGCCAACACGATCACGATGATAAAGCCGAGCCCCCAGCACATGCCGATGGAACTCAGAATGCCCAGGGGAACGGCCTTGGCCGCATTGCTCGCCTCCTCCGACATGTGGACGCACGAGTCAAAGGCGCCGATTGTCCAGATGGGACTCAGCCAGGCAAGCATGAAGGCCCATCCGGTAGGCCAGGTGGTGAGGTTCTCGACCTCGGCGAAGATGAAGTGGCCATCGTTGCGCTGGCTGGCTCTGCCCACGGGCAGGGCGATGATCGTGGCGAGGATAAGAGCAATGTTCTGTTGAGGGTGCGTCAGTGTCAAGACACTGGAGAGAGAGAGGGAGAGAGAACTAGCTGAGATGGGACTAACCATAAAGACGGCGAATGTCTGGATTTTGTTCATGATCTTGGTCAGAGTGGTGGCGAGAACGCCGTGCGTAAGTGTGCAGATCATGAACACAACGTATACAATTCCGTTGCTTGGGGACCATGACCCGTCTGTTGCTATCACGATGACAGCGCAGAACATCAAGGCGAAGCCATCTGGGTTTAGATTACTATTATTAGTCTTTCGAGGTCGCCAGTATGAGTGCGTGCAGCAGGGATGGTTTCAACCAACAGTTAATGCTGCAGAGCCCACCAATCAGGCCGAGGCTGTTGCTATAACCAACCAGGAAGCACAGGTAATTCCTCGTCTTTGCAGAGCTGAAGTAGTGTGTCCAATAGTAGAGTCCGCCGCTCGTGGGCATGGCACTTCCCATGTCGGCCATGGCCAGGCCGACGACAAAGATGCAGCCGCTCGCCAGGAACCACGACCAGACCATCCCGCCGGGCCCGGCGGGCAGGGAGAAAGGCCAGGGTCGAGGCGATGGACGGTAGCAGGCCCATGATGGAGAAGGCGATGCCGAAGACCTCGAGGGTCGAAAAGTTGCGCTTCAGCTCCTGCTTGTAGCCCATCTTGGCCAGCAGCTCTGCGTCGGCCTCGCTCGCGAGAACGACCCCGCCATCGCTCGTCGTCACGAGATGTTCGGGGTGATGGTGGTGGTGGTGAGCAGCAGCACCAGCATCGTCGACGGCGGCGGGCGCGCCGTCGGATTTGGATGTCACGTCTGGCGCTGACATGTCGAGGGTTGTTGGTATATGTTCTCACAAGCAGACGCCTCCTGAGGTGGCTTGGCCTGTCAGGACACAAAAATAATTGTTACAATAGATGTAACAATGCGGTTGGTCCACTTGTCGTCACACGCGCGCGCGCACACACACACACACACACACAGCAGGTTGCAGTTTGACCACGCCAGGGCAGAACAGATAGATGTCATCGCGCAGATAGAAGCTACGGCGGTCCCAATGTCCTCCAGATATGTATCGCTGATCTGCAGGCTGCTTCTCAGATTGCAACCCTATTCCGGCAGCTTTACCGCCGCGCCCCCCCTGCCTAGGGTCAATACACAATGATAGGGAGAGTCCTCCTCCCCCTCATACTGGCGTCGGATATCTCCTGAATAAGCTATAGTCCTGCATGCAACCTTGCCGATAGCTGCTCACCGATAAAGCTACTCGGACCACTGGCAATTCGATTAGGCGTCTGTCTGAGCGCCTTTCCTGGGCGTGCGGGTAGATAAGAGCTGACGCTTCTTTTGTGTGGCATCAGATCATTCCAACACTGTGGCGTCAGGCCACACACCTCTACACGGTGTTGGGTCTGGATATAGTTGCCATCTTGGGAGAATTGTCCTTGGAGCTACTGCGTAGTGAGGCTGTTGGCGAAAGGCTAGCCAGACGTGAGAGGACTCTCGGGTGTTGCTGTTATCTGTGACCTTACAGTAATTCCGTTATTAGTATCCTTGTTACGCCGGAGCCCCCACCCACACCAATTGCTTGGTACTGCATCAGCCGTGCTACACGTCAGTTCAGTGGCACTTGCTGTCAAAAAGTCCGAGGTATTCTAGTCAGATCTTAGCTTGTATTTATAATCCCATCTGTCAGCATCTGATCATATCGTAGAGCCGTGTTGTGTTTCATTGCTTCTCTACCTAACAATTTTCTCAGGTCACTGGGGACACTACTGTGGAGGAATCCATCGGGTCCAGTTTGGCGCTCCTGCGCTGGTCGTCACTTTTGCGATACGTTCGTATGACTATCATAGAGTGTGGTGGACGATATCAGCGTCTTCGTCTCACCAGCGCCTAGCTTGCAATTGGTACGTTGTAAACGAATACGAGAGTGATCATTGACACAAATTGACTACTTTAGAATGACGTGGAAAGAGAAAGGGAAATTATTGGTCTTTCTTCCCATAAGAAACTTTTACATGCGCTTCCTTTCCTACATTGAAATTAATATCGAGAGAGCCCCCCCCCCAACCACATCCAATCAGCCTGCTATATCAATCTTGAAGTTTTCACGTTATTTCTCATAAAGACTTTCAATTTACAAGAAAAAGAGAAGAAAACAAGAAAGAGACAAACAAATACATCTTGCTGAAAAGATTTGAAAAAGAAGGGAAAAAATTAATCGGGTGCAATTGTATAGAAAATTCATCCGAAAGCTGTAGCTAGAAGCGCTCTTCTCAGCTTCAACATTCCAAAAAAGGGCGTTAGTATTTACCTAGGTGAGCAGGTATGGTAAAAAGTCTATGGGAAAGCTCCGTCTAGAAAACGTGCTGCGAGGCGTGCTGTTGGGCGGCCGAAAACCACCAGCTCACTGTATCGTGAGGGCTTTTGCGAATTTCTTCTGGTGCCAAGATACTGAAGGATGTAGCCAGGGGAATTCCGCGACACATGAGCCTACTGACCCTATATCTCTTTTCTCAGAAACCTTACCAGAATCTTTTCTTTCTTTTCTTTTCTTTTTTTCTGGCGCGCGCGCGTGTGTGTAAATTGAACGAACCAACCTGCAGTAATTGTAGCTGCCCTCTATTTGGTGCACGCTTTACTTGACGCAGCACGGATTGCACTTGAGACGGTGACAGCACTGCTAGAATAATCACATGTGGATCTGGCTTCTTTGCTGCAGGTGAACAGGACCGCTGTGAATGCACAGATTGCTAACAAGGACGGAAATTATGAGCCTCACAGGTCTGCAGCTTAGAGACCAATTCTGTTCAGTGAGACTTTTAGCAGAACTAGATGAGTGGTCTTCATACAGGCCGAGAACGTGATTAAAGACCTAGAACTTGAGCATGGTTGGTAAGAGCTGGGGCAGGGTGCTCAAGCTGACGAGGTCTAACAGTGATCCTTCCATGTTGTCAGTCAGTTTATACCGGTCACGCTACCCATAATAGTATTTGATGAACTAAATAAAGGATTAATCTGGAAGAAGCCAATAGTATCCAAACTTATACTAGTGAATGGGAGCTTAACGCGGTATGGCTCGCAGCTAATCTTGACCAGCGCCGTAAGTCCTATCTTGAGTAAATTTCTAAACCCGTCAGTCTTCAGCCTCTCAATTTTGCCTACATGCCACCTGCGGAAATCTTCATAATACCGAATGATTTGATTACGTAGCCGCATTCTAAACCTCAATTTCTGCCTACTCGGCAACTTAGGAGAAAAGACCTGTTGCGGTAGGGGATACAGACTGGCCCTTTTCCTAACTAATAAATACTGACTTCTTTGTTTATAACCTCTCAGTCAAGTCCTCAAGTGAACCTCATAATGGCCTTTGGTAGATCCAACTGTACGAAGGAGTAAAGTAGTGGTGGGTATGGTTTGTAACGTGAAGCCGAACAGCTTCCATCTTTGAACCAGAATCAGCGCTATTTGGTATTTGAACTAGTTGATATCTAAATTAAATGGCCTGGGGCAAAAATAGAGGCTCGGGATCGGCAGTCCACGCTGTTGAGCTCAAGACATGGAGCTCGACGCGTATTGAATCATACAAAGTGAACTAATGCTGAGAGTACTTCGACTTTATTGCACCTTCTCTTCTTGGCAGCTACTATGTCAACATTTTATCCCGAGTGAATTCCCGGCAATCAACATGAGAGAAGACAATAAGCACATTCACTGACAGCAGCCGGATCGGAAATGTGCAACGCGTAAAACCATCACGCAAGACGGACGTGCTATCACGCCAGAGCCCTCCTGAACTAAATCAAACCCACATTTCCGGCAAGGGGATTGGTTTCTCATACTTGCCCAGAATTAAGGCCAGGCGTCCTCGACTCTGGAGAGAGGCAGAGAGAGGAAAAAAGCAGGAGTTCACACTGGAAATAACTCAGCCAAAGCGTCAAGGCACGTCACCTATGCATTGATTAATATATATGCTGTTTATAGATTTGCGAAACCGGTCCTTGTGGCTTCTGATCACTACGGCGAATCATCCTTATCAAATATCGGCTCGTCCTTCCTGATCGGGGCCTATACTCGTCCTACCGGTCGTTATCTGTGATGTGCGGTGGTCAGCCTGCTGTGTGGTACAGCAAAGTACGTACTGTTACTTCAGCCGGACCATCGAACAAACGGCGATAGCGATACCGGAACATGGTCCTTGTGCTACGGTAACCAGACCGCCTCTCATACAACATGATCGTCGACCCCTCAAGCACCTCTTCACAATTCACCCATCCTTGGCAATCACACACTGCAATTAATAACAGTCGACTAATCTACAGCATAGATTCAATACGCGACTATCAGCCTACAACCTCGAAGGTAATTAATTGAATACTATTTATTACTTGCTTTCAGCCGTCGATCAAGGAGAAGAGGGAGCCTCAACCACCATGGGCAGCGCCACACCAACCACCGCCGAGGACCTCGACGCCCTCACCTTCCAGCTGGACCGCACCAACGTCTTCCACTCATGGAGCGCCCAGGCCGCGCTCAGCCCTCTCACCCTGGCTGGCGCCTCGGGCTGCGAGGTATGGGACCACAGCGGCAAGCGCTACCTCGACTTCTCGAGCCAGCTTGTCAACACCAACATCGGCCATACGCACCCCAAAGTCGTGGCTGCCATCAAGAAGCAGGCCGACGTCCTCCCGACCATAGCACCCGCACACGCCAACCTGGCCCGCGGCAGGGCGGCGGAGCTCATCCTCAGGCACGCCAACGGGCTCGAGGCGTCGGGAGCCCGGCCTTTCGACAAGGTCTTCTTCACCAACGGCGGCGCGGACGCCAACGAGAACGCCATCCGCATGGCGAGGCTGACGACAGGGCGTGACACGGTGCTCTCTGCGTACCGGAGCTACCACGGCTCGACGGGGTCGGCCATCGTGGCGACGGGCGACTTCAGGCGCGTGGAGAACCAGTTTGCGCGCGGCCACACGCACTTCTTCGGCCCGTTCCCCTACAGGTCCGAGTTCTGGTCGAGCTCGCCCGAGGAGGAGGCGGAGAGGGCTCTGCACCACCTGCGCAGGATCTTCGAGTGCGAGGGCCCGGCGTCCATCGCAGCTGTCATCCTGGAGACGATCCCCGGCACGGCTGGCGTGATCGTGCCGCCGCCGGGCTGGCTCGCGGGCGTGAGGAGGCTGTGTGACGAGTTCGGTGCCGTTCTCATCTGCGACGAGGTCATGGCCGGCTTTGGGCGCACTGGGGACTGGTTTGCGTGGCAGAACAGGGAGGTGAACCCGGAAGGGGTGCGGCCTGACCTCATCAGCTTTGCCAAGGGCGTCAACGGGGGCTATGTGCCGGCGGGAGGCGTGATCCTGTCCGAGTCAATCTCCCGGGCGTTTGACCAGAGGTTTTACCCGGGTGGTCTCACGTACTCGGGCCACCCGCTCGCCATGGCGGCCATCGTCGCGACCCTGGAGGCGTACGAGGAGGACCGCATCCTGGAACACGCAGCAGACATCGGCAGGGATGTGCTGGGCCCCGGGCTGCGGAGGCTGGGCGGGAAGCATCGGATCGTGGGCGAGGTGCGAGGGCTGGGCGTCTTCTGGGCGCTGGACCTGGTCTCGGACCCCGTCACCAAGAAACCCGTGGCGGCCAGTGTCGTCGCCAGGATCAAGAACGAGTGTGTGCGGCGAGGCTTGCTGCCTTTTGTGGTCGACAACAGGCTGCACGTCACACCGCCCTGTGTCGTCTCTAGAGATGAGGTCGAGAGGGCGCTGGCCCTCTATGACGAGGCGCTGACGGCCGTGGAGGCTGCTGGCTTGTAATACGTACCGATCGTTGTATTTGTGAAACCTCTATCCGAGGATCATTATCAAAATGCAATTTTCTCTTTCTTCTTACCCCCCTTTTTTCCCCTTCCTTCCTTTTCCTTTCCTTTCCTTCTCTTCTCATTCATCTCAGCGCTTCCAGAACGGCGTTCTCGATACGCCCAAAGCAGTCCAAGTCTATAGCCTCCTGTCTAAGTACTCTCACTCGTTCTATATACTTTGTCTCGCCCAGCACATCCTCTAAGCTCGATCGCAGGTCTTGAACACTGGGGCTCGAGGTTCCGAGACCGACTCCAATCCCAGAATACCGCACCCTGCGAATATTCTCAGGCTTATCCTGACCCTCCCCCGCCACGACCATCGGCACGCCATGCGCAATGCCGTGCGTGATGGCCCCGTAGCCACCATTGTGCACCCAGACCCGAGCGTGCGGCAGGATGGCGTCGTAGTGCAGATAGTCAGTGACACGCGCGTTGGTCGGCATGTCAAGCTCCGCCGGCAGACGTGCGCCCCTGCGGCCCATGATGGCGGCCACCAGGACGTCCTCCCGCCCACGCATCGCCTCCATGGTCGGGATGATGAGGTCGTGCGGGTTGGTCTCGACCGTGCCCTGTGCCACAACCACGACCTTCTTCCCGCCCGTGGCGGTCGTCACCTCGTCCCACCAGGGAGGGAGATTAGGATAGCCGCCTGGGGGTGGTTCTGCGAGCGGCAGGAAGCCGACAAACTGGAACTGCGGCGGCCAGTCGCTGCGCGGGTACTCGAAGCTGGGCACGCCGACCTGGAGGATGGCCGCGTGGCAGGTGTAGCTAGTGCCGTCCAGGACTGGGCCGTCTGGGAGGCGCGTGGCGCCCGACGCGGCCAGCTTTGTCTCCAGGAGCCTCTTGAGCGGGGCGGTGAGTTCTGCCCAGTGGTCCCAACACCGTGCGTTGCGGGCTCGGCCCTCGGGTGTCTGGCTGAAGGGGAGCGGGTGGTCAAACGGCGGGAGGTCGATGCTGCGGAGGGCTGGAGGCGTGACGGAGAGACACAGCGTCCTGGGTTTTCTTATGCCGTCCGGAAGCGGGGCACCAAAGCAGAGAGGTAGGATGCCATGGAAGAAGGCCTCGCTGATGATGAGCACGGGGTGGTCCGGGTGGTCCATGTGTATCCCGGCGAGGGCGTCCTTGACGCATTCCCACTGTGTTGCGAGGGGCTCTAGGCAGTGCTTCTCGAGGTCGACCAGGGCCCGCTCGTACCACTCCAGCGAGTGAAACCCGGGCACGGGAGGCGCTGGGCTTTCAGGAGAGTAGTACAGCAGGTCGTCGACGTCAGCGTCGCCCTTGAGGGCGAGGAAGTGGACTCCGGCGGCCGAGATGCGGGCGCGGTGGGTCGTAGGGCCGACAAAGGAGACCGGCCATCCTCGGCGGCGGAGTTCCGAGGCCACACGCAGGGTCGGCGTGATGTGTCCCGTCAGGGGCTGACAGAGGAAGAGAATGTGGGCCCTGGGTCTCTCCTCGTCAGCGCTTGGCATCTTCAGCAGGGCGGTCGGGATGGTGGGTGGGAGGAGAGGAGAGAGGAGGAGCAAGCTTGTAGCGAGTTGAGTGTGTGGGCTTGATTTGTAAGTAAGCAGTAGGTGGATTCATTAAAAGTTGAGAGCGGAACCGGTTGACGAACAATTTGTGTGCAAGGCTTGGCCTGATCCAGCTTCCCAAGCTGGCAGCGCCTAATTCATCCATACAGGGTTCATCACGGCCCTAAACTCTATTCTGTAATTTTACCTGCGTGCCGTGCAGTAGTAGCCCAAGACACGTCCTGTTCCCCATGACTTTGAGGCCCCCTCCCCCAAAAAGATAGAAAAGGAGGACAGAGATGTCGAGAAGTAGGGTTGATTTAGAGCCGAAACTCGATAGGGAAACCAGGAAAGAGCAAGAAACACCAAAAAAGTCTAGAGAGGCAATCATCTCAAAAGATATCGAGACCTGTACTTGCTTGTATCTATTACGCCATTGACAGAATTACTCCTATCACCGGATACATCACCAGGAGGACATGGCACACCGTCGTTTCAATATTGTGACCAAACAATTTTTTTTTAAAAAAAAAACACAAAGGCTGCGCTGGATATTTAATATCAATATGCGGAGTCGACCTTCCGTGGTTCTATGCCAAGGCTATTAGCAAATAGTATACCGAACCTTAAAACCAGGACCAGACCATGCCTACGATGTGTTTGTTGGTAGATCTTGTCTAATTTATACGGACAGAAACAAGTTATCATCGCCATCGAGGAGTTCGACGCTCGGCATCATGGCACAGCCAGCGTGTGCACCTGGAGCGAGTGATACATAGCACCATGGCCGAACCGCTAGCCACACGACATTTCCTTGGAGGTTAATCTATTTTCAATATCAGGAGTCCACCGTGACCTCTTAGTCTCTCAATTATACCTCTATTTGCGCTAGCATGGAGGAACTGGACCGCTCTCAAGGACCGGTGACGGTTCCATGGCTTGCAGAATGAAAATTCACATTGGCTCCTCGAGATTCTCGGCCTGGGGTCAGAAAAGGGACCCAGATGCTCCGAGATGGCGTGCGTACCGAGATACGCGCGTGCCTAGGACCCGATCGCTCAACAGCAATATAAGTCAAGCATCAGCATGCTGCCTTCGCGGGTCCTGACGCTCACTCCATTGTGATCCTCCTATACAACCGCAGCCGATAGTTGCACAGAGTCAAGAAACGCGATCAAAATTTTGAAGCCCCGCTTGCGTGTACGACAGTCAATATGAGGTTTTCTCTCGTCATCACAGCGGTTGCTGCATGTGCTGAAGCTCACTGTAAGTAAGAGACCTGAGACATTATACCTACCCGGTCACCTCGACGTCATGACCACGTAATTGACGCCCGACGCAGATGTCCTGCCGTCTATAAACAATGGTGTATGTCAAAGACAGCAGATACCACGTTGAATATCTGAAAGTCATTCGCTGACATCGCATCTCAGGCTGACTGGATCAACGTCCGCAAGACCACCAACTACCAGAGCAATGGCCCTGTCACAGATGTCACGTCCTCTCAGATGACGTGCTACCAACTTGCTGCTGGCAGCGAGGGTGCTACCACAGCAGATATCCAAGCAGGCTCATCTGTAGCCTACAACGTCAAAGCTAGTATCAGTCACCCCGGATCGTTCAGCGCATGGCTGGCCAAGGTACCCGCCGGGGAGACGGCCGCAACCTACGATGGGTCTGGGGCGAACTGGTTCAAGATCTACCAAGACCATCCCACCTTTAGCGCGAGTGGGACCATATGGCCTTCTCAGGGTGAGTTCCTGGACTTGTTACTTCGCCAGATCATACAAAGCTTATGAAGCTGGTCTGCTTTTCACTATTAACGCTCCGAGGTATATAGGTCTTACCACGGTGAACATCCCGATCCCTTCATGCGTCGAGGATGGCGAGTACCTGCTACGTGCCGAACACATTGCTCTGCATAGCGCGAGCTCTGTAGGCGGCGCACAGTTCTACCTGAGCTGTGCTCAGGTCTCGATCTCAGGCGGATCAGGGAGTGCCCAGCCTGAGCTCGTCTCGATTCCAGGGGTTTACAAAGCAACAGATCCTGGGATCCTGATCAATATCGTATGTTAAAGTCCTCCCTTTGTTTAGCAAACAATCTCGGATCCAAATTTTTACCCATCATTCTTCCCTGTGAGGTATTGTGCCTATAGCGTACAATTCAAAGCACTCGTGATCAGTGCTCGAAACAGACAGAGACTGACCAGAGAATTTCTCAGTACTATCCTGTTCTGACCAACTACACTGCTCCTGGTCCAGCTGCTCTTCAATGCTGAGCTGCAGTTATGGAGTTAGGTGTCCCACTGGTGCTAGGAAATCTTATTGCAGATGTCATAACGCTAGCTGAACACACAAGACAGCCCTTCTGGGTCGCGTTTGCTTTCACACATTGTATATAGCTTACAAAAACCGAATTGACTCATTTCAATGATTGCTTTGCCTTGAAGATATCAGCATGCTGATCCTAATGTATAACTACCATCTTCACTTTCACAAACTTGGACATGCACATGAAGCATCAGTATGTCCTTATATTACCATGATTCAATATAAATAGAGCACTGATATATCATATCATGTTAATAGTGAAAATTAAAGAGAAGAAGAAAATAGGTAGGGAAGTAAATGGCTCAAGGAAATCTGGAGTGATGCGATCAAGGCTGTATAGGCCCCCCACAGGGCCCATTCACTGGCACTTGGGTAAAACTTTTCACGCATATTGGGAAGCCACCTACCTGCAATTCTAAAGACTGCATGGAGTTTATTCGCTTTTGAATTCATTCACTGTGGTTTTGATCTAGTCTTGAAACCATCTTATCGATTACTCAAGCGCTCTCTCTTCTATATATGACTCTCCCAACCCCAACACACGACAAGCAAATAACAGATACGGTTCTGCTTTTTGGCCTACCAACAACATTTTTGATAGCAGTGAATTGCTGCAACGAACTGCCTTTGGTAAGTCGATTGGATCTCTGTCTCGCTGTCTTTTGACATTGACTCATGCTTGTATTATCTATCTTCCATCGACGAGTAGCCACCTCTCCCTTCTGATCATTATTGGAAACTGACCAGGTCTCTCTTGAGTGTTTAGGTTGTCGGAATACTCGAGAGCTCTTGCTGATCAGTCGACCACATCCAGCGCCATGGCTTCTGACACCAACAAAGACACCGTCAACATGACCGCCAATGATGACGGAACTACAAGCTACCACTATGAGACACTTGACAAGAAGGCACTCGAGAAGAGAATTCGCAATATGTAGAAACGTGATGGTGTCCTTGACAAGACCTTGCAGATGAAGATTTCAGCAGCCTCCCCAGGGCAGGCTTCGATTACGACTTCAAGAAGTATGATGACTGGACCGGTGAACGAATGAATCGAAACAGACAGTGTCAGCTGATTGACTGGCTGAGTCGGTACATCGTTGGGCTCACGCACGACGAGATGGACGATTTCTGCGCCTTGGTCTTCAATACCGCTACCGATGACCTCGATCTAATAAAAGTTACGGCAAAATCTAACTCTAGGCCCGGCGTAAAACTATGGGACGCGGTCGTCAGGGCGTTGGGCAACAGACTCCCCGGCGGTGAGATTAGCGGGAAAATCGCGAATGTCCTTTGGGACTGGGCAATGCGTGTTGTCGAAGGTGGGATTCGTGCTGTCGGTGATCCGCTGAAGCGTTTGGACTATGACAAGCGCTCAAAACTTGTGACCAATGTGCGCCTAGGACAAGGAACGCTCGCGAACAAGAATCAGTCTACATACAGGACCCAGAACTGCGACGGCGCGGAGGAGGAAGTTATTCGAGAGCCCGGCATCAATGTCAAAATTGTCGTCTATGGCGACGATGCTGAGAATATCGAAGAGCCAGAGGAGCAAGAGGAGATCAGCAAGACAGCTCATGTGGTCGACCGTTTCCTCGAACTTGGCCTCCTCAAGTGCCTGCACTCCAGCGCCATGTTGCAGGCTGGTTCCAGACGCTATGCTGGGAGCGAATACAAGATCGACACCAGCGTCGATACAGCGCGTTCAAGCATCGAGATGGAGATGACTACGAAGAGCATCACGCTGCAGCCACGCGACTTGGATAATTCGATTGGCTCCGAGCCTACCGACCAAGGAGCACAGGCGAGCATGGCGGTGTTGACCGCAGAGCCAATCGAGATAGGCGCAACCAGCTTCCCCGACAAGCCTCAAGTCATAGGCGTCAGGCCAAGCACCCCGAAAGAGCTCGAGGCCACTGCGACGCTGCCGTCGGAGCCTGTTTCTATTCCCAAAGCCTTCTCGTCAACTACAAGCGTAGGCCTCGACCACACCGAGGCAGCCAGCGACCGTGCATCCCACGAGACCGTCTTGGAGCCCGGATTCACATTAGCCTTTCCATTCCAGTCCTACTTTGCTTCTCTGTACATCTGGCTCAAGAGAAAGTGTGGTGACACGGAAGCACAAGACAACCGTCTCACCGCTGATGAGATGCACGCCTCGACGGCGCAGAGGGTTGCAAGCGCCTTCGAGGCAGACTCGAGAGGCGGTAGACATGGACAACAACGATGGCGGGTTCGCTGAGTCGGGGCGGAAGAGGCGCAAGACTACTACAAATCATACTCTGGTTGAGGACTGCGAGGAACTCGTTCGGCAGATGAACGATCTTATCACTGAGATGAAGCGTGATCGCCTCATCAACCAAGATCGTCAGGCGAATGATGGCAGAGACTCTCCGTCTTGAGAAAAGAGGACAACGGGCATGGAAAGTTTGTTGGAGCTCATAATGCCGATTTGGCAAAGTCAGCTTGTCAAAGAGCAATATTTGTAGGATGTTTGTGTATTTTACATACCACAGCCTAGCAATTGCGAGGGTTCTTTCTACAAATTAGGACCATGCGAGCTCCGGTTGAAACTCTGGTAAGTTTATGGTGTTGCTAGTATTAAGGATAGACAAACTCAACAGGTGTAAAAGTCCTTATTTCATCGGAGCGGAAATTGGTCGAAGGTCAACAAACCTGATAAGAGCTTTTGGTGTATTGCCTGATACGTGACGATTTCTATCCAGAGTGACCATCATGCCACAACTCCTTGAAATGTAATTACTACGGAAACCTAGGAGTATCAGAAGGCCTCATCGACCAGCTGTAGCCTCTGCAATCTGGCGCCGTATTGCTGTGCTGCTGATCTTGGACGAGAAGTCTTGAGTGGACGGAGGGGCATCGGTGACCTCCCCAGCATCGAGGACGTCTACCTCGAAAACGTCAAGATCCTTCCACCCGCGTTTGGCCCTCTCGTTGTTGACTGCCTGTCCACCAGATCTCGTCTCCGCAGACACCACCAAGGAGTCGAGATCCTCCTGCGTGATGGTCGGACCGAAGGGGTCTTGTATTCTTACACACTGGATTGTGATGGTGCCATCTCGGAATGTGGCCACAAAATCGCCGTCTTGTTCTTCGATTTTGGGAGCCGCTGCCCTCGTCCAACCATCGGGAGACAGCTCCAGCACGGAAGATAGGAAGCGAACGACATTTCGAGCTCTATCATCCCAGGACTCCAGCACCTCAGCATCCTTCTTCTTCTTGAGCAGCTCATCACCTGTTATACCGATCACGTAGGCACAGGTGTTGGCCGAGCCCTTCCCAGGGATATCCAGTAAGTAGGCGCCAGCCGTCAAGAGAGCTTGTGTCCAGGGTGCAGATGGTCGAATGTGCCGCCCAGGCACACAGTCTTGTAAGACTTGGTCCCTGGAGAAGGAGGCGGCGGGTCTTCTGTGGAGGCCACATTGAGAGCGATGCCACCTTTGACGGTGATGAGCTGCTCCTGCAGCAGCTTCTGCTGTCCCGCGGCTAATTTTAGGTAAAGAGCGTGCAGTTCATGGGCGGCTTCGCTGTCGGCGCTGAATATATATCTCCACGGGTAACATGCGGACGCGAACGTGGCTAGGTCCAGAATGGGCGTGTTGTTGGGTTCGATGGCAGCGCGGTAGTCTTGTCCGTACCGCCGTCGTCTTTCGTGGTCGATGAGAACCACCCGTGCATCGACAGACCCTGGACCAGCGTTCATATACGACGGTATGCTCAGCTCGGCGCACACGACTGCAATGATGGTGTATAGACCAGCGAGTAAGTGTTGCGCCTCTGGCCAGGACAGCATCTTGTGTCGTGGACCTGAACCTCTCAGCACAGGGTATGCTACCGCAACGACGAGGGTTTGTGGTCTGGGTGCATCCTGTAGTTTGGAGAGGGCTGCCGTAAGTGCTGGTTTGTAAGCCGCGCTTAGAGAAGGACGGCTTGCTGGATCTGGAGGGGAGGCGAGGAGGAGGAGTGAGGGGAGGTCGTCTCGGTCCATGTTGCGTCTTGGCTCCGTGATTGTATTGTTGGATGTAGATGAGGAATGAGGCTTGTCGAGCCGAGGCGGATGGTTGAAAGAGGGGCAAGGAACAGATCGTATGAGAGGCGGGGCATGCCCCGAGGACCACTGCAGACACCTTGGCTGCGTCCTATTCTCAACTTCAATTAACCTTACCCAGAACGGTGACGATCGCGGGGGAAAGCAAGGTTTTGATTAAATATATTTCGTATAAGAGGCTCGAGGAGAACTCCACGCAGCAATAAAAACTGAAGGTGCTGTCATTTTGTCAAGGTGGGGGATTGAAGGGGAGGAAGCGAAAAAGTTGGCCTTGTGACGTGACCTTGGGGTGAGGAACGATTCTCAGGTGAGCAATCCGAGCGAGAACTTGCACTAAGTAATCTCGTCCCTCTCAGCACAGTAACACAAAGAACGCCAGCCAAAATCTGATACGCTGCTCACTCGCGCGGCTCGCTGGCGCCAGTTTAGATGGGGCCTGAGCACTGTGGGATAGCACAGCCCACGTCGAATTAATTAATGCTGCGTGCCTTGCCTTACGAACTCAAAAAAAAAAAACATCTTGTCTCATTCAATGCCCGCTTCGCCTGCACCCGTCCCTTTCCTGTTTTTCCCAACAAAATCCATCGATCCTGACTGGGAACTTCATCCTCTCCTGTTCCATCAGGGCGAAAAGAGCCAAGAGGCATGTCGTACTCTCTCAGAACTGACCAGTACTCTCCTGGAATCTCTAGGGGTAATAGCGCTGCCGGCCAGTGCTTAGGTGCCGCCGGGGTCTCCTCACCAGCGCCTACAGCACACATGCATCCACCTGAGGCAAGACCAGGAGTAGTAGGGCCAGGAGCAGGAATAGCAGCACCAGCGCCAGCATCAGCAGGACCAGGCACGACACTGCCCAACCTGACTAGAGGCCCGCAGGGACCACCACATCCACTTTCGCCCGCCCGCAGCTTTGGACTTGGAGTTGGGCATCCACCACGACATCCACAAGACTTCAACTCCTCACCAGCCACCTCGTCCACGGCAGACAATACTCGGCGCCTGCCACCAGTGTCTGGCACTGGCACTGGCACTGGCACTGGTATCGGTCTCGGCAGTCGCATAAGTTCTTCAGGTCAGCGACCACCCTCTGCTGTCGTGTCATCGGGGCCTCCTTATCATCAGCACCAGGAAGACAACAACCGGGCGGGGCTCTCTTCTTCCTCTTCCACCTCTCCCTCGTCTTCGCGCGCGCAGGCTCTTCAGACTGTACTCCCCTACCGCACAGCCACGAAGGCCTCCTCCCTCTCCTCCTCCTCGCGCTCCCAGTTCCCCCCGACGCGCGCCTCCCGTCAGCCAGATCCTCGCGCCACAGCGCATCCTGATGCCCTTGTGCCAGGACCAAGACCACACGCAGGCGCAGGTACGACGAGCTTGGATACAGGACCAGTCTCGGTTCTCGGCCCCAAGCCCATCTTCGATCTGCCCTCCATACCCACGTCTACCGACGATTTCGCTTCGATCCCCTATCTCAATCCTGACACCAGCTCGACCTCACCCCCCTCGTCGTTCACTGAAACCATGAGCCAGCCACCGCAACAACAGCAGCAGTACGCTGCTCCCCCTCAGCGGCGAACTGCCGGCTATGGCGACGAGCAGCCGCAGCAACACATGCAGGGCTCGAGCCAATACCAGCAGCATGGCCCTCTGTCGCCGCGCGACTATTCAACATCCAGCGGAGGCCCTCACATCAAGCTGGAACAGGCACCAGGCGGGTCCTCATCATACCAGAATGCCCCTGCGTCGTACACGAGCGGTTCTGCCGTCCCCAGTGTCCTACAGCCTGGTGGTCCTCTGTCGAGGCCAGCAGCCGTAAACCCCAATACCGCACCTTCGTTGCTGCAGGGAGCGACATCTCAGCAGCAGGACTACCAGAGCCCAAACAGACCATCCCTAAGCCTGTCGCATAGCTACTCTCGCTCGAGCCCGGCAGCAGGTTTTGATGGCTCCAACCCCGGCTTCTCCCCTTACACTCCGACCACACCGAGTGGTGGCGGCCCTAGCTCTGCGCAGTTCATGTCGCCGACTGAGCGAAGCTACAACGCCCCAGGCTCGCAGAGGAATATATCACACACGCCCCTGGGCCTGGCAGACATCAGACCCCGCGCGGACTCGAGCCTGTCGGATGGCATGCCCAGTGGCGTGGACTTCCCTCGCAGAACGCGCCCCCTGGGACCAGCAACTACGTGGCACCGTGGACCTCCTACGCTTTCGACTGGTGCAAGTGGGCTCCCCAGGGCAATGGTGCTGGCAAGGTCGCGATCGGGAGCTACTTGGAAGACGGCCACAACTTCGTAAGTCATGGCCCCCCAAGGAAGAACTACTGTCTGATGCTGGTGTCGCACAAAAGATCTGACATGGTGCTCGCAGATTCAAATTCTTGATACCCAGATCGTTCCTACCCCTTCCGATGTGTACAACAACCATGGCGGCTCGAAGTGGACCATGGACTTTACCAAGGTCGCTGAGGCCACACACTCCTACCCCGTGACGCGACTACTGTGGGAGCCGCCCTCTACCACTAAGCAGTCGACTGATCTGCTTGCCACGTCTGGGGACCACCTGAGGCTTTGGTCTCTACCTTCTGAGACATCGGCGACTCCCAGCAACTCCATAACAGGCCGCAACCGAGAGGTGGGCACCAACAAGCTTACGCCACTCGCACTCTTGTCCAACTCCAAAACGCCCGATCATACCGCGCCCTTGACCTCACTCGACTGGAACACGGTCTCCCCCAGCCTGATCATTACTTCTAGCATCGACACAACCTGTACGATCTGGGACATTCCCTCTCTGACGGCCAAGACCCAGCTCATCGCACACGATAAAGAAGTGTACGATGTGCGGTTCTGTGCGAATAGTGTTGACGTCTTCGTCAGCTGTGGCCAGGACGGCAGCGTCCGCATGTTCGACCTGAGGAGCTTGGAGCACAGCACTATCATATACGAACCGACGGGCAAGGAAGACAGAGGTAAGTCTTGGTCCCGGCAGTGCGCAGATGTGGCGGGCGTGCAGAGCTAACACCCCCAACAAGTCGATCCAAACGGTGGGAAGATCAGCCCGACTTTGGCCCAGCAGACCATGTCCAACCCACCTCCATTGTTGCGGTTGGCTACATCCCCGCACGATACACAACTTCTCGCCACCTTCGCTCAAGACTCGAACGTCATCCGGATCCTCGACACCAGGCAGCCGGGCCAGGCACTGCTCGAGCTGCGCGGTCATGGAGGCGCTGTCAACTGTGTAGAATGGTCGCACACGCGGCGAGGTCAGCTTGCCTCGGGAGGTGACGACTGTCAGGTGTTGATCTGGGACCTCATGAACCAGCCACACTCCAACGGAAGTTCTCAAGGTGATAATGTCCGCAGCCCGGCCGCTAGCTGGCAGTGTGACTATGAGGTAGGCAACCTCGGATGGGTGCCTCGACTGCCGAATGACGAGGCCTCTGAGTGGCTTGGTGTGAGTGCTGGTCGTGGAATATGGGGTGTCAGGATGTGATCTGATCTTGCGACGATTGATATACTATCAAACCAAGGCTGAACACCGTTGGGACGAAGTGGGACAGGCCACAACCAATGGCCTGGTTTTTCCAGGATGTGTCTGAAGGAAGAACGAGAAGAACTACACAAAAGTCGGCATTTTCACATGCGCATAGAACCTGTGGCTGGTTGAGTGGTGACGCATGCTCATCAGGACCGTGGAGATCCACACCTCCAGTTTTCAGCGCGCTTCTTGTTTTGCATGGCGAACCCTGGCGTTTGATGCATCACGAGCGCACGATGACGAGATTAATATGAATTCCCTTGCAAGAAGGCTGGCTTGAAAGCCTTTTGGGGGGGGGGATGGTGGGGTGAACAGTCATTTTGGAAGAAGCACTGTGATTTGAACCGCGGCGAGACGACAAATAGAAGGGCCGCTGCCGTGATCGTTAAAAAGAAAAAAAAAATGTACGAGAGAAGATACCAATTAGACAATGCTGGCTTCCTGCCCAATACATATTTCGCATTGTGTCGATATTGTCACGCGGTCGACGCAACAATTTGCTATTGTCTAGCACTGCGCAAGCATATGCCCGTGCCCTCCGAGAAGCTTATTCCAGGCAGGGAACTTCGGCCATGAAGTCTGGGGCTCACGGTACCCTCAGCGCCCGGCCGCTATATTTGCCTTCTGGTTGGCTCTTTCCTGGCTTCCTTGCGGTCATGCACCCCTGAAGTCCTTAGTCATCAGCCTAGCGCCGCAGCAACCCCTGCCACCTCTCAAAGAACCTCGCAGCAACGTGCCAGCCGCTAGCTTCTTAGGAAGCCCATCACTTAGTTCACCTTCAAATAGCACCAGCTTTCCCTTTCTTTTATCTGCCAACTCGCCTTCCTTTTTGTTCCCTTTCTCTTCTCTCTCATCCTCTCAACTGCCCAAGGCAACCGCAAGACGCCTGCGCATCTCGTCGTCTCCCGCGGATTGCGGATAGAGAACGTCCGCGGAACGTAGACGAGATGTCTTCCCAGCACTACGACTCCGAGTCGGAGGACGACAACTTCAACCCTGCGCCTGAGGTTGCCTCTGATGACGAGCGCGAGCCCCAGCGCCATCGAGACGATGACGAGCCCAGCTCTCCTGTCGAGTCTCGCAACGGCGGACAGCGCCGCAGCAGCGTAAGCCGTGATGACGATGACGCAGGCTCGACCAATGGCCGCGACGACCGCGACGACCGCAACAACCGCGACGGCGCCGAGGATGATGAGGATGACGATGAAGCTCCTCCTGCGAAGTCCCGCAAGTACGACAACGATGATGACGAAGAAGACGAGGATGAGGATGAGGATGAAGACGACGAGGATGATATGCCGGTACGTAAACCAAAAGAACCCCATCGAGGTTGCACCACTGGTAGCGGTTTACCTGGTGGGCCCTGAGCTGCGCCCAGCCAGGCTGAACTGGACTTCACCGCCGTGCACCATACCCTTGGGCAGGCATACTTACAAAACATTGTCTACAGTCCCGCAGCCGCAAGCGCAGAAAGAAGGACGCGCGCAGCGCCTTCTTCGATATCGAAGCCGAGGTCGAGGACGAAGACGAGGACGTCGAGGATGAGGAGGACAATAACGAGATAGGAGACTTCATTGACCCCTCTCACCCAGACGACCTTGCCGAGGCCGGCGATGTCGACGACCGATACCACCGCGACCTCGACCGCCGTAAGCAGATGGAAGAGGAGGTCGGCGCTGAGGAGGTCGCGGAACGGCTGAAGCGGGACTACGGTCGCAAGAATGCCTATGGCGCCAGAGGTGGGCTGGGCGATACCACTGTCGTCCCCAAGCGTCTCCTGCTGCCTAGCGTTGATGACCCCTCCATCTGGGCCGTCAAGTGTAGGGAGGGCAAGGAGTTCGAGGTCGTCATGAACATTATGAGGAAGATCGAGGAGACCATCGGTACGGACAATGAGCTCGGGATCATCTCTGCATTCGAGCGCACTCAAGTGGGCGCTGGAATCGAGTCGATCGCCAAGGGCTACATCTACGTGGAGGCTCTGAAGAGGGAGCCCGTGGAGAAGGCTCTCGATGGCGTACTTGATGTCTACCCACGGACCAAGATGTTCCTGGTCGAGATCAAGGAGATGCCAGACCTCCTGCGCGTCCTGCCCCCCGTTAAGCTTGAGCCCGGCGCGTTCGTCCGCATCAGGAGGCCCAAGCTGTATGAGGGCGATTTGGCCGAGATCATCGAGGTCGAGGAGACTGGCTTGAACTGCCGTGTCAAGATGGTCCCGCGTATCGACTACAACGCGGCGCCACGAGGATTCGACAACAAGAGAAAGCGTGGCTTCAATGTGCCGCGGCCGCCTCCCAGATTGTTCAACGAGGTTGAGGCCAGAAAGCGAGCTCCTAGGGACCTCAGCGGCAGCACAAAGACCGGCACTTGGTACTTCAAGAATGACCAGTTCGACAATGGCTTCCTCATCAAGGAGTTCAAGCTCCAGAACCTCGACACGAAGAATGTCGTCCCGACCTTGGAGGAGATCGAGCGGTTCAGTGTCACGGACAAGAACGAGGGCACTCAGAATCTCGACATGGCGGCTTTGGCCACCAGCTTGAAGGAAACCAATGCCAGCATTGCGTACTTGCCCGGCGACACTATCGAGGTCTTCAAGGGCGAACAGAAGGGCCTCATAGGCAGAGTCACCAATGTCCAGGGCGAGATTGTCACCCTGCAAGCCGTCGATGGCGAGCTATCTGGTCAGTCGATCGAGGTCCCCGCGAGGACTGTCCGCAAGCGGTTCAGGGTCGGTGATCACGTCAAGGTCACCGGTGGCAGCCGATACCAAGACGAAGTCGGTGTTGTCGTATTCATCGAAGAGGACAAGGTCACCTTCGTCACAGACGGGGAGAAAACCCACATCACGGTCTTTAGCAAGGACCTTCGAGAGGCTGATGACACTGGTGGTACCGGCACCTTGGGTCAATACTCGATGCTGGACCTTGTGCAGCTTGACGCGACTGCCGTAGGTGTCGTCGTCAAGGTAGACCGGGAGACCCTCACTGTCCTCGATCAGGATGGCAACACGAAACAAGTCAGGCCGACGCAGATTGCCAACATTATTCCCAAGAGAAAGCTGTTTGTCGCCGCCGACCGCAACGGCTCCGAGATCCGACACGACGATGTAGTCAAGGAGTACGGCGGCCAGCAGCGGCAGGGCAAGATCATTCACATCCACCGATCCTGGGTATGGCTGCACAACAACGAGTCCCGCGAGAACGCTGGTGTCTTCGTCACGAAGACGAGCAGCATTACAACGGTCGCCGCCAAGGGCGGCCGTGTCGCCTCTGCTGGGCCCGATCTGACCAAGATGAACCCTGACATACAGCGCAAAGGCGGCAGCAATGGCAGCATGGCACCCCCGCCCAAGCAGAATTTTGGTCGTGACCGGTCCATCGGACAGACCGTTACCATCAGGAAGGGTGGCTACAAGGGCTTGCTGGGAATTGTTAAAGATACCACGGACCTACACGCTCGTGTCGAGCTGCATACCAAGGGCAAGATCGTTACGGTACTGAAGGCCGATTTGCTCTTCAAGGACAAGATTACAGGTCGGGTCATCGACATCAACGGCAGAGGCGGCGGCCAAGCTGGCCGTGGGGGCGGCTTCGGCTCGGGACGCGGAGGATACGACGCTGGTTTCGGCGGTGGCAGTCGGACGCCTCAAGTCTCGTCAGGCATGGGCGGTCGAACACCCGCGTGGGGTGGTACTGGAGGTCAGAATCTCACTCCCTATTATGATGCTATCAACTCGCTGACATTGACGACAGGTGGCCGGACACCGGCGTGGAGCGCAGGCAGCGGTGGACGTACTCCTGCCTGGGGTGGTGGCAACGACGGTTCCCGCACTGTCAATCCCTATGACGGCAGTCGGACTGCATACGGCAATTACGGGTCCGCTGGCTCACGCACACCAGCCTGGTCATCGGGTGCCAAGACTCCAGCACCTGACGGCTTCTCTCTCGGTTCCAAAACCCCCGCGTATGGAGGCAGCGGTGGTGGTGACTCGTCGGCTTGGGGAGCAGGGTCTAAGACTCCTGGGTATGGTGTCTCAGCACCAACCCCAGGAGCATCGGACCCTTGGTCTTCAGGCTACACCCCCGGTGCCATTGATGCGCCGACACCTGGAGCTGGCCTGGGTGCGCCGACGCCGGCAGCTCTCAATGCGCCGACGCCCGGTGCATACAATGCCCCTACGCCTGGCGCGCTTAATGCACCCACACCTGGAGCCTGGCAAGGTGGTTGGGGCGCTGACAGTGCACCCACGCCTGGCTTGACGACGGCACCCACGCCGGGGAGCCAGCGGAGGGTACTACTCTGCACCTACACCAGCCGGATACGGGGCTGCTGAGACACCTGCTGCCTCAGGGCCGAGGTATACCGATGATGACTGAGGTACGAGGCGAGAATCAAAGAGGGCGATGCGTACTCGATGGTTTAAGGTGGATGTAGGCTAGCAACACCGCGGCTGGATGGATGTTCCTTGGGCGTCTTTGGTTTGTCTTAAGCATGAGCAGGCATTTTAGGGGCCTTCGCAGAATGGCATACAGGATGGAAAAGTGAGACCCGAACCAGAGCCTGTCTAGATTCTCCGTGGTTCGTACGTAACTCGTACCGATTTGTGACAATCCTACTGGTCTTTTTGCTATCAGGCTGTATCATGTGATCGAATCAGACGACTCTGAGGATCAAGGGCCATTCCTGTCGTCTAGGCACGGGCAGCTTTGAGTTCCTCGCGCGTGCTCGAGAAGTTCAGAGCGACCACTCGCCCCGATTGAGTCCATCAAGGTGTTGTTATGGTCCGTAGCAATATCAAACACCTAGGCAGCCCTCCGCTCAAAACAGAGGCTCAATGGCCCCGGATAACTGACAAGCTGATCCGTCGTCATGTCGCTCATAACCTTGCTGCCCGTCTCCCCCGGTGCAAGACGGAAACGATACTTTTTGTCGGCCTAGCAACCACGCACATCATCATGTCTTCGGCAACCCCGCGGCCAAGGCAAGAACGACTTCCTGCAACAGGAGGCACAGTGTAACAATATTATGAAGAGCTTCTTACACGTGCCAAAGGGGGTAAATTCCGCCCTCTCAGCTTACGCGCATCATTCAGATACTCAACTTGGGCCACCTCTTCAAAGACTTTCTCAGCCTGAGTTAAGGTTTTATACCGCGAGGCTCAAAAGAAGTAAACCTGCCAGGACCGATACAATGAGGAAATAAGGGCCTCAGGGAAAGCACGGCACCTTCCAGCAACGATGGCAAGGAGGCTGTCGCCTGTTGGATCCCACTAGCTCATTGGCCAGCTACTGTTTAGCCCCGTCTGATCAAGGTTCTGGAGGGGCTACTTATTGGTCGGGTGCCGGGTGGATCACGACTGCCAAACCTAGGCTCTTCGTTACTTCTCTATATAATTAGATGCCTGCCTGCCTTCCCTGACAGAACTTCGCTGCCTACATCTTAGTAGGTACTTAATTCGCCCCAGATGGTGCGATCACCAGCAGTAGCAATGTGGAAGACACGATATCACCTTCCCTCACCGGGATCTTGACGACTAAGTGTTATCAAATGAATGAAGAATACCGTCCTAAGTCGACTGCCAAGCTAGATATGCAATCCTACCGAAGAAGTCGGTGTAGATGCCAGCGACAGACCACACCCGAGGCAGCTTACGACCCCGCTTCAACGGAAATTAGGTCTGGAAGTCAAATTGAAATGTTAGCTTGCTTACACGCATATAATGTCGGTAGAAATCCTGGTTTCCGGCGCAAAACTGTTCAAGATAAAGATAATCCATCTCGATTCGTATTCATCGACACTTGACGTGCGAGCTAAAGTCTCATATCAAGGATGGCACTCTCTAATTACACCTGGTCATTTACCCCCTTGGTGGCCGCATTCCCTGAGACGGTATTTCCCAATGTCGCCATGTGGAATGTGACCAATGGACTGGATCTACAATACCAGATTCAAATCTCGTGGCCTCTCGAATGGCCGACCACGCGACAGGAAGCAAATGGCACGGCCTTGAGCATGTAAGCATTCGCCTCTTATGGGTAAATTGATGTATGGCTCTGGATTACTTGCCACGTGCTTGAGGGCTAATAAACTGCCGTGGACAAGGTTCATTCTAGACGGCAACGCCCTAGGCATGACGGGGACAGAAGCATGGCGCCGTCGAGACGCCGTCGAGCTAGATCAGCCAGATGCCATCGTCGTGAGCATTGGGTACCCGCTGACAGACTCCGTCTACGGCGCGCAGCGCAGCATCGACTTCCAGCCCGTGACACCGGGTGAAGCACCGCCGGCCGTCCCAGGCGTGAGGGAGGGATCTGATGACTTTATCAATTTTATCGAGCACACCCTGCGGCCATTCGTCCGCTCCGAGTTCCCTCAGGTGGTGTTCGGGCGCGAGGCCCTATACGGCCACTCCTTCGGAGGACTCTTTGTCGTCTACGCCCTGCTCCGCCGGCCAGACCTGTTTGACACCTTTCTCGCGGCCAGCCCGGACCTAACCTGGGATGACCGGTATATCCTAGGCCATATGGACTGGCTGGACGAAGCAGCACTGCCGGCCAACACAACGAAGCCGGCCTTTAAGCTGTCTTATGGCAGTCTGGAGCAGTATCCTCGGCGGCGGCGCACCGAGACGTACGAGGAGTTCCTAGCTCGCGTCGCCCTGCTGGAGAGTTACGGGGTGTCGTACACCATGGGAGATGACTGTAACACTCTGTTTCAGTACCTAGATTCTAGCACGCAGCTGAGAAATGCTGAACTGAAGGAGTATGTTGGCAGTGATCATGCGTCTGTGGGTGCAGTTGCCCTGGCTGACGGGATCAGCTACTTTGTGAACTGGTAGAGATACGGCTTTCGGCATGCAATATTATAACAGCAAGTCACATGTCATATTCCTCTTTAATCAAAAGCTTTAATATGAAATAAACACTTGAGCGGCTATTGCCATTGGCTTTGTTTGTAAACCTTTTGATAAAATCGACCAAGTCATACCTGGAAACCGTCCGCAGTGCAAGTTCTCACAAGGCGACAAGTTTCATACTAGAGAAATGCGGCATCCTCCTGGGTTTAAGTAAGTAGTCGCAAAATTTCGTTGTCTGAATTAGCTTATCGTCAAACTTGACAGATATTCTAGAAATATCAGAATCTGCGGACTACTACAGTGCTCATTACAGGTGGCCAGAGAGGTTGGAAAGGGTCAGGTTGTCAACGAGGGCTTTACTGAAGTCGGGCGGGCTAGCGCCCGGATCGAGGTCAAGAATCAGCCGTGATTACTTTGAAGCGTAGTGACGAGACATACATTATCATCAAATAGATCCTTATACGTAGCTCTTAATCATCAATCTAAGTTATTGAAGTATCAACACCTTCAATAGCTTTACTGCTAGTGACCACTTGCATCACATCGGCACTCATTTAGTACCTTTCTTGGGGGAAAATCCCGTCCTTATATTGTAGCTATATCTGTTGAAGGGAGAAGGAACACGAAAGCGGCAAGCACCTTTTTATACCTTGGCAACCGGCTCTTGTATCTGGCCAGTAGACCATTGGCTACCTTTCACCAGATTTCCTACTTAACGGTAAATTTGGCACCGCTCTTGTTAGCAGAAACTTAGAGATAGTTCATGTTGTGTTTCGTCATAACGCGGTTGAAATGTAAGCAGGATGGTGGGCTTGTGCTGCTGATTGCGGACGTTACCATGGAGGATATAGTCTTTGACCTACTCTTTCGTCGTAAATCACTTTTTTCCACCAGTCCCGGTGTTTGCGTTCTGATCTCCAGCGCTCTGCGCGCGAGCAGCAAAACCAGAAGAAGACATATCTTTACCTCCTTGGGCCTAAAATTTTTGAAAAAAAAAAGAATCAGCTGCAAGCCACTTGAATCCATAGAATAAAACATGCCTGAGATGATTGGATCCGACTTGCGTCGGCCTGTGTCATGGGAATTCCTCCGCCGGAGCTTCCCTTACTTCCAGCACCTGTGCCGGATGAGTTTGAATTGCTGTTAGAAGGCATTTTAGATCAGAATTCGAATAAATGATAGTCACAGCTGCTGTTGATGCTAGAAAGTCCAGGCCATTCTGGGGGGGGCCTGATGGGTCTCTTATGTGTGAGGGGTCTCTGATTCTTCTCTGCGCTTTCATGACAAGCCTTCGATTCCCTAGGTTTCCTCAGATCCTCAACCCAAAGCATATGTCTCTCTTTACACCTTTTGCTTGCTAGACATGTCTCGGTGTAGCGGAGGAAAGCTCAATTGTTTACATCACAATATGAATCAATTCGTCATATAATTAATTACTTAGAAGAGCTCCCCCATCAGATTGCCAAGAGAAGGAGGGTAAATGACGTTCTATGTTCCAACTTTCAAAACGTCTTTACGTTGAACAAGGCTTCAGAGCCCATCGTAAATCTGGTAAGATCACACAGAATGGGATCGATTCTATGCAAAACTCCTTTTTCCCTGTTAAGTGCAATGACCCAAGAATGTCTTTCGTCTCACTGTACAACACTGTGTTATCGTACAAGGAGCACAAAACACATACAAAAATCCATGACTGTGTGATTCAGAGGTGAGATACGGTTCGATTTCTGTTTTCTAGAGAGGTGATGTTGTAGAGGAGAAATTTAGCTCTTCTAACAAAGTGAAAAATAGCGTTTGAAACAATTTGTTCTAGTAAAGCATATTTTAGACGAACAGCATGATCGGATGCGTCATTGACTGTCTCCCTATAGTTTGGAATCGAAAACAAAGGTTTTCGAAGTTTGGTTGAGTTGTCACTAGCAGCTTGGCTAAGCACTAATGTTATGACCCATCCAGCATGCAGGTCACGAATAAAACAGCCCAACAAGCGGGGCATGGAAAACTGGCGCCACCCAGATACAGAATGGCAGAAAAACAGATTAGGTAACCAAGGGTTAGGGTTAACACGACAAGGATGTGCTCACCAAGGCTCAGTGAGCCACCATGAGCCCCAGCGAGCCATGATGAGCCCAGACGAGCCACCATGAGCAACGTAGCCAAACAAGAAACTGGCATTTGAAGAGCTGGATATATAAGGACACACTCATTATCAACAGATGGATTCAGTACATAGCTCTTCAGTCGTCAATCTAAGTATTCAGTCTTATACATTGAATAGCCCCAAAGGCAGTGAACACTTGCTTCGCTTATTAGGACTTGTACGGTTCCGTATTCAAGGACTCAACGCTTTTGATATCTTTCTTGCTAGCATAAACCCAATCGGTACTTAGGAATCTTCGGATTACCGCAGTGCTCATTACAACTAAGTAATAATATGTCAAATGTTACTTTTCGAAATGGAACTTTACACTATATATCACTTTTCGAAACGAGGTAATACTGTTAGAGTTTGTTATGAAAGCCCGTCAGCGCTGTTAAGCCGAGTAGGGCTATGAGTACATTCTGCGAAACATACTTTATGTATGTACTATGTAAAATGGGCGCTAAATCTTCCACAGTATAGTAGCTAAATTGTCTCTAGTTTTGGCTAAACTTTCGCACTGAAACCTAACGCTCAGTAGACTCGCTATCTTGGCGCCCAATGTCAAGAGAAACTTAGCTATCTTTCATAGTATAGTGGTTAGACCAGTGATTGGCTGAGAATGGGGCGCAGACTAAGTCAGGTGCTTTGCTAGAAGAAGGATTAAGTTTCAAACATACCACAAATCCCTTTTCAAAATGAAGCCTGACATCATATGTCACTTTTCAAAATGAAGCCTGACATCATATGTCACTTTTCAAAATGAAGCCTGACATCATAAGTCACTTTTCAAAATAAAGCCTGATATTATATGTCACTTTTCGAAATGGAGTGCCCTCAGAGATTATTATGAGAGCTCCTTGGCGCTGTTAAGGTCTTAACAGATAGAGCCGAATGCGCAAGTATCTGTGACATTATGAGTACATTCTGCGAAAACGTGCTTCATGTACTATGTGAAATAGGCGCTAAACCTTCCATAGTATAGTGATTACGCTGTTACTGGTTCTGGCTATATAAATTAAACTTTTGCACTCATTTCCAACACCCAGTAGACCCGCTATCTTGGTGCCCAACGCCAAGAGGTACTTCGTTATCTTCCATAGTATAGTGGTCAGTATGCAAGCTTGTCACTCAGGGTTAGGGTTAACAACTCTACACTGTACCTCGCTTGAGACCCGGGTTCAATTCCCGGTGGGAGAGATTTTTTATGCATTTTACTTGAGTTGAGGTTTTTTCCCTTTCTTCTTTCATTTGCATAAAAATAATTCCGTGTGTATATCTTTGTTTTTTTGAGGTCGCTATATCTATTACTCAATATTACTTTGTTTCACAGTGTATGCAGAGCCAGAAGCTTGGGAAAAGAAATTTACAAATAAACTGCTGCATTTGAAGTTTAAATTATCGTCCATAGTGTAGTGTTGGGGATCCCTGCTTGTCAGAGCTTGGGTTACATACTCTACACTGTTTCTCGCTTGAGACCCGGGTTTCAATTTTCTACTACTATTGAACCTAGATTCTGATTTTATATTGGTTTCCCCCCTCTTTTTTCCTTCACATTCATTCCCTTTATTGGCAAAAGCAACTTGTCAACTTGTATTACTCTTTACACCTAGTGTGGTAGACCCTGTGACCAAAGACAAGGGATCTAAGCAACTAAGTATTTACTTATGAACCCCCTCCCCCCTCTCCCCCCTCTCCCTTTTGGGTACCGCTTGGCTCAATCCCCAACGCCGAGCCGCACACCAATACTGACACCAGAATGTGCATATTTGCCTTTGCTCTTGTCCTACACATTACCCCCGGAATTTAATCGCTTTTTGAGTGAGTGCTGTAATGCCTTCAACTCTGAATCTCTGAGGTCTGCACATGATAAAGTGTAGCTTGCTGATAAAGATCGCGGTTATAGTCAGGTGCCAGCAATCTGTAGAGGAATGAGGGACTATTGCCAGCCCAGCCTGCGTGCCTTTCCAAATGGCCAAGCAGGCCAGCCCTGCTGCTGCTTCAACACCAAAAGTCACGAAGAAGTACCTGGATGATCTTGGTTTCCTCATCTCTGTTCTTCAAGCCTCGAAAAGAGCCAGCAGCAGTCGAAATCAATCAGTTGGTTGAACAATCGCAAACCCTGATACGTTTGAACAACGTCTTCTTCGATCGAGTTCAACAGTTTTCAGCTTCCCTCCCTGGCGTCCCGGGCGGCGCTGAAAACCACGGGAGGCGAGGCTGAGCCGGTTTCGCAGGGTGCGTGACATTTCATGTTGATTCTTTCTCCTTTCTGACCACCCACATCCCCTGCCAGGCTTCCAGTTCTCGTTCTTGATCCAACATTCCCCTCTGATAATAGAGCATGCACCGGGAGTTCGATTTGTTGGCTAGCTGCTCAATCATTCCAACAAGTAACCCATAATGCCCAAGAGCCGAAGAAGCTGATCCTCCTTCCTCGGGTGAGTATTGAAGTCAAACGCGTTTTAGAAGCGGCCTTTGCCAGATGTCTAAGCTGATCAGTTTCTCAGGTCTTCGCTATCCACCTTCCATCGTTGTGATGGTACTACTGGCACACGCCGTCAACGTATAAGAATACACTTGCCACCCCGAAGGCAAAGGCGAAAGTAAGAGATATCTGAGAGGGGTGATCTCCGTAGACCGTGAGAGGGGACTAGTGCCACTATCTGGCGCAAATTTGAGAGCGCGAAGCAAAATACTATGCTAGGTATCCTCGGAACTAGAATGGCAATCAGACACCAACAGCTCACCCCTAGCCTTCGTCTCCATAATGTGGACTGGCGATCGCCATCCAGCATTCCATGTTCAGGATGCCATACCGAACATTCCTTGACAGGACCCTATTTCGAAAAGGAACAAATAGCATGTTAGATGTAGACTCCTTGATACTTGGTTCTTATTCTGGCAGGGTGTTGCTAACTCAGCCTACCAGTATTTAGTATGTAATCCTCCGTCACCCGTCTTGGATGACACGTTTCTCGTAGTATATGGTTATTGAGCAAGCTGTTATACCTATGGGCCTTTCCCTTCTGTCTTTTTCCAATGGATTACCAAGTTCAAGAAGCGTGAGGCTGGTTAATAAAAGACCTATCAATTCACACGCAAGAGATATACGGCACCAGCAAGACTGAGAGCCATGATATCAAGTTCGAGAGGGCAAGCACTCCTTATTTCTTCAGCCATGACTTCTTAATCTGCAAGGTGAAGCTCCCTGATGATGATGTCCGCAGCCTTCTCGCCGACTACCATAGCAACAGAACAGGTGTTGCATCCAACGTTGCTGGGAGGGATGCTGAGATCGGCAACTTTCAGCCCCTGAACTCCGTAGACGTTCAGGCTGGGGTCGACGACGCCCTGGTCCGCGAGAGGCGCCATGCGGCATGTGCCCATAGAGTGCCACGTAGTAGAGATATTCTCCTGCAGGAGCTTCTCGATAGCTTCGTCGTCCTCACGCGTGTACACAATATCTTGCGCGCCTGGGACCCTGGAATCGACCACGGCCGCCTTGGAACCGCTGGGGAATTTTGGGTGGCCAGCAGCAATTTCTCCAGCGAACGTGTCCATGCGCCGGATGAGTTGGCGCTGTTTTTTGTACATCCAGAGATGCTTCTTGATGTCCGCTCCCTCTTGGTCTGTTAGGAAACCCGTATCTAGGACATAGGGATCGCCAAAGTTCGGGCCAGAGATATGTATGCGGCCGCGAGAGAAAGGGTGCGTGCTGAACGTGGCAATGCCCATGTATTGTCCCGCTGGTACACTGGAAGGATCACCCGGGAAGCAGCTGACGACGGAAAGGATCATCATCGGCTTGTCTGGGGTATCTTTGAAGTCCTTATCCCAGGCTTTCTGGAACGCCGGGCCGAGTCGTTCAATATCAGCATCGCTAGGTCGGACCTTGGCCTGCACGTCAACGCCGTTCCAGCTCAGCAGCGGGTCTCCCTTTTCCATCAGCTGTCCCATGTCCAGGCGGCCCGCGAGAGCCCATCCATTGTCCCCTCTGGCCCAACACTGCACTTGTAGGGGTAGAGCATGATATGGTGATCCTGTCATCTCCCCCCAAAAACAGTCATTAATCACCCATCAGGAAATTGTTCCAGGCACAAGCACAAGGCCAGGTTTGCACTGAAAAAGAAAGAAAAAAAAAGGAATTGCTCACGAGATAATTCTCCCCAACACCAGGGACTGGTGAAACAAGCGGGACGCCAGCCTGTGCGAGGATATCAGGGCTGCCCACACCAGATCTCTCCAGAATGAGAGGTGTCCCGAGGGCTCCAGCGGAGAGGACCACCTGCTTTGCTGCCTTCACGGTCCTCGCAGCCACTTGGTCTGTATCGGTCTGGGGGTCCGCGCTGGGCCGGAAGACCACCCCGACGGCCCTCTTGTCGTCGTCAAACAGAACCCGTTCGACGTCCGTCTCGATCAGGACGTGGAGATTGGGGAAGTTTCCGCTCTGGAGCTTGGGGTGCAAGTACACGTGTGCTGTGTCCTGGCGCTTCCCGTCGGGCCCGACGTAGCGTAACGCACGCATCGGGCCACCGATGTTGTCCAGGGTGTTAACATCCTCCACCTCGGGCCAACCCATATGCTTGCAGGCGTTGATGAAGTCGTCCTCGATCTCGGTGCCACGATAGTTACCGGGGCCTACGTAGACCGGGCCGTCGTGTCCATGACGTTCTTGCAGGCCCTGGCCATGGTATGATTCAAACTGATAGAAGGCTTTCAGTCTCTGTGCTCAAATGATTATTACAACCCAACCTCCCGTGAGTACCTTGTTCATATACTCCAACACTTCGTCAGCAGACCAGCCGGGCGTCTTCCAGGCATCAATTTCTGACCGCTGTGGTCGGCTGTACAGCAGCATGTTGACCGCAGATCCGCCGCCGAGGATGCGGCCAGTGGGCACAACCACCGCTCTTCCACCGAGGTGAGTGGACGGGGCAGCCGTATAAGGGCAGACGTATTTGTCGTTGGGATCGGTGTGTGACATCCAGAAGGCCGGAACCACAACAGCCGGGTCTGCATAGCTGTTTGGGCCGCTCTCGATGAGCAGGACCGACAGCTTGGGATCTGCTTCCGCCAGTCTGCTGGCAACAATGCAGCCAGCGGCGCCGCCTGTTCCAGGGGCTCAGCAATCATCTCCAACGATTTTGAAGCTGGCGGATACGTCCTGGAGGAAGAGGGTTTCTGACATACCTCCTGCAATGATCACGTCGACCTCGGTAATGTTGTCAGGTAGCTTGTTGTAAAGACCCATTGTGATGATCCGAGTGGTCTCTGAACGAAGGCTTCTCAAGTACTTGTATAGGAGGTGAGGCGGACGGTATTTGGGAGCTTGAACTAGTTGGCAACAAAAAAAAGATTATTTGTTAGCTAGAACAGCAACAAATGCGCAATGAGGAAGCGTGTACTCAGTTATAATCTCAGTCGACTAGCCTACTTATGAGTTGTGTGTGCAGTTACAAAGGTACATAGGAATTATCTGGGTATATTACTCCACCGCAGTCTACCTATCACATACGCCTGCGACAACCAACAGCATGCAGAGAGGCTGACGCGTGGTGCCAGTAACATCCTTCTGCGGTGGCGATCGTCATTTTTCTCGACAGCACCGACCCGCAGGCTCGCGGCACTTTACGTACTCGACGGCTTGTGTGGAGTGTGAGGAATTCTCGATGCAACATAGGAGCATCATTTGCCTTTATTTCTCTCTCTCTCTTTTTTTTTTCTTTCTTTCCTTTTTTCTTCCCTTTTCCCCCCTAGGGCGCGGGTTGGTGGGGGGGGGGGTCCGCACTACAACAGTTATCTACTAGATGGACTAGGAATAGATGTAATTAGCGTCGAGAATTGGGTATTTGCAGAGCATCCTTTAATGTGTTCACTATTCCATTGCTCTGATAGCTACATCCTGTATTCTTGGGCCCTAGCTATCGACAGTCCCGTTTCAACAATTAATTAATACAAGGACAGCAGCCTTTTGCCCTTGGGCGATAAACGTGCCCTTTGATTTTTTTTTTTCTTGTTTTTTTCTTGGGTGGGGCGGTTGGGGGGCGGTTTTGGTGGTCATAATATCGAGGCACAAAAGAATCTCAAGCTCTCAGAAATAGTCACTTTAGGCTATCCAACCTATAACCAGCTCATCCTGTCTGTCAATCATCCTTTTCCACTCGTGCTCTTTTGATTCTCTCTTTTCCCTCGATCCTTCTGATGGGACAATCTGAGCTAGGGATAGCGCTTAGCACCTTGCCTACTTACTCATGCCTTGATTACCCACTGTTAGAGGATTCTATTACTTTTTATCTATGTTCTGTAACGTACGCGCAACGAGTTCCAGGCCCACAGATTACGAGTGACTCACTCTGTTGTGTTCGATCCTACAGACGCGGATTGGCTTGGAAATCTGTAGGCTCACGAAGCAGTACTTAATAGACTGTCTGGACGAACTATGAAGTGTGTGTAGACTACATTCAGAACAAAAGGTGTATGTACCCATTATTACCTGGAAACAAACGGTCGTTGACAGTGACTGACCGCCTAGTCCCACAGCTTTCACATCCATCTCCGTCCTCCCCAATAATGGCGACAACACAGACAGCCGTTGAGCTGCAGACGTTCGAGCCCACCGTCTCGATATTAGGTGCTCCTCCACGGAAAAGTTATGACGCCCCAGCAGGACTAGAAGCGTCGCCCGCTGGCTCCACGACATCTGAGGAGGCGGCGGTGGTGGCGACGGGTGCTGTCCTCCTCCCCAAGGGTCGAGCCATCATCGTCATCACCCAGGTCTGCGGCCTGACGTTCTTCAGCAGCTTCTGCAACGGCATCGTCGTCGTCGCCCTGCCCGCCATGCAGTCCGCTCTCGGCCTGCAGGAAGGCCTCCTCGTGTGGCCCACCTCCAGCTATTACCTCACCGCGGGATCGTGCCTCCTGCTGGCCGGCTCCGTCGCCGACGTCGCCGGCACCAAGCGGGTGAACCTCATCGGGTCCCTTCTCAGCGCCATATTTGCTCTGGCCTGTGGCCTGTCTCGGACGGGAGGCGAGCTCATCGCCTTCCGGGCCCTCCAGGGCGTCACCAACGCCATCATCACGCCTTCGTCCATCTCCATCATCTCGAACAGCGTCGAGGGAGGGCCGGCCGCGCAACATGGGTTTTGCGTGCATGGGATTCGGCCAGCCGCTCGGCTTCTCTCTGGGCCTGGTCCTGGCCGGTGTGTTTACCGACACCGTCGGGTGGCGGCCGGCCTTTTACCTCCCTGCGGCTGCCAGTTTCGCCTTGTTCCTCATAGGCATATGGGCTCTGCCGCAGGATACCAGGCCAGGGGGCCGGCGAGTCCATCTGGAAGCGAGTTGCTTCGGAGATAGACTGGGTTGGGGTGCTCCTGGCGAGCGCGGGACTGGCATCGGTGTCGTATGTTTTGGCGTAAGTAATTATAATCTTTTTTGCCTTTGTGTGTGTGTGCGCGCGCCTGCCTAATTAATTACATGCGCGTGGTGCTACACACGCAGAAAAAAGAAAGAAGAAAAAAAGGGCTAACCAGTCGCAGATCGTTGTCAGCCGACATCAACAGCATTCATAAGGCGTCTAGCATCGTCTTGCTAGTCATCAGTGGCCTCTCGGTTCCGTTCTTCATCGGGTGGATGCACCACCAGGTGAAAAATGACCGCCCGGCACTGATCCCAAACTCGGTCTGGCGTAGCCACGTCTTTACCAGCAGCTGCATCATGGTTCTTCTCACCAACGCCCTGACCAACTGCATGGAGCTGTATAGCAGTCTGTTGTGAGCTGTCGCCTTCCCCCCTTCAACCCCCCTTCAACCCGCCCACCCTCTCTGGATAGCAGGATTCCCTGACTAACTGGGAACCGCCTAACAAGTTTCCAACAAGTACAAGGCACCTCGGCCCTCGGAGCGTCACTACGAGTTCTCCCGTCTCTCATCGCCGGTGCCCTAACCAATATCTCCACCGGCATCTTTGTGAACCGCATGCCCGTTCTGTGGACCGTGTTGGTATCCTCAGTGATGAGCACCACTGCACCGCTTCTGATGGCCCTCACCCGGGCTGACCAGCTGTACTGGGAAAATGCCTTCTTCGCACAGGTAAGCAAGAAGAGCCCCGTCTCTCATACCCCCAGATCCTGTCGCCCTTCTTGAATGTCAGATTACTCGTAAAAATGTCTTCCCTGTCCCCGTGGCCCTCTGCAAACCCACTCTCAGGCTCCAGCTCGCTAACAATCATTGTTACCACCTCCTGCCCGATGTAGATTCTTACGCCCATCAGCTGCGACCTCCTATTCACCGTCGGCCTGCTTATTGTGTCCGATGTCTTCCCCAAACACATGCAGGCCCGCAGCGGCGCCGTGTTCAACACGTGCGCCCAGCTCGGCACAGCCATCGGGCTGAGCGCGACGCAGGTCATCGCCTCGTCTGTGACGAACGGCTCTTCGTATGCCGACAAGTCCTCCCCTGGTGCCCTCATGGAAGGGTACAGGGTCGCGTTCTGGACCATGTTTGGCTGGATGGCTCTGGTGTGTGTTGTATGCGTGGTGGGACTGCGCCGGGTAGGGGGCATCGGTGTGAAGCGGGACTGATGCAGGCTTCTGTCCACGAACAAAGATGTGCCCAAGTAGTGTGGCATTCTCGAATAAGCTAGACTCATGCACATCTCCCCCTGACACTTACTACCTCGACTCCAGTATCTCAGTCATTCGCTTTTCAGCAGGCTGTTTCATAGGCGTAGCACCAGAAAATTACAATAGTTTGCCTAGGTAGAGGGGCTGTCATGGCACGAAAACTGTAAAGTCATGACTGAAATGCCCAGCATCCGCTCTCAAGCTTGAACTCCAGGTCCTCATGGTAATCAACTCAAAAACTCCATGATGTTGCCATCATGTTATCACTTAATAACGCTAGGTCGACTTTCTAGTATACCTATCACTTCAAGGCGCACAACTTCCGCAAACCAATGTCCCTAGGTTGTAGTTAGCCTGGTTGATGCGCGTCAATGAGTGAGTGCCCTTGATAGGATTCAGCACTCCGTGCCTTTTTTTTCTCTTCTTCCCTCGTCTGCCGTACTCGAGGCATCGCATTCGATCATCGAACGGCTAGAGAATGAGCACGTCGGGACAAGCTACAGAGATTGTGTAGCCTCGAGACCACTGGATCGGACAGGTGTTGCAGATTTAGTTCTACCTGGGTACTATAATCATGGTACAGCCTAGATCGAGCTGTCCCGGCGTCACTGTAAGTCATTTCGACTAGAACGAGTACCAGTGGTAGTGGCATAACGCTTGACGATGGGGCGAATAGGAAAGATCACAAAGTAGTGAGCCCTATAGTTGTGATGCAACCTCAGCCTCGTTTTCTCAGCCTCGTCCCTGAGCATAAACTACGTTTGCTGAGACTGCAATATACTTTGAGATATAATCACTGATTTAAAGAACAAGGACATTCAAATATCCACGGCTACGAAAGACCACTAGCAACGAATGCAGGAGTGATTGCAAATATATACTACATAGCAGAAATCTTCAGATATTCAGATGGACAAGTCTGCAAGGGAGGCGATCCAGGTGCCGAGCAACAATACGGCAGGGAGAGCAAAGGCTCCATACGATGCCGCGACACGGAGAGAAAGCTGGCAGTTAACTTCTGGACGGGACCACCTTTCGATCCCCGCCAGTGGAACTCAGTCCTCGTTGGACCATCAACACTTGGATTGTCTATCTCATCTTATCATTTTCAGTATTCCCTTGCCTACGCAGCGGAGCACAGATGCCATCGCAGACTGGTTCATTAATCCGGACGAAGGGGAAACTCAAGCCCCTGCGGAAAGTAAGAAAGGGAGCGAAAGAAGGGCGGAATCCGAGAAAGGACAATAACCCCGACCACCACGAGAGGAGCTACCTTATCTCGCGCGCGCCGACGTAGTCCTGGGGACCAAACCCTCTGTCCCTCTCAGTAATCACATCGCCAGTAGGGGTTTCCTTCTACAGCCAGCTTGCCCAATTGGACGTACGCCGGTTGGAAGGGCATAGGCATACCCAAACAGGTGGGACAGTCCTCCGTTCAGGGACCGTTTCCCACCGTCGTGATGAGAGGAGGAGGCCCCATCTCGTCTATCGTCAAGAAAACTCCCCGACGAGTCATCCGAGATCCTTGAGGGTAGGAGAGGAAAAGAAGACGACGCAGAGTGACCTGGTTTAGGTTGAGAAGAGACGTCATCGACGATCTGTCCGTCTATCAATCTGTCTATCTCGCATCGGCCATCGAGCAGCAGCTAGGTATCTGCCCTGTTCAGCCCCTAACGCCCGGCCGCGCGCCCCAAACACCCCGGCTTGAGGCCATCGCCAAGTTTTCCCCAGGAAAAAACCGAGATCGCATGAACCTTGTTTCGAATGAACCGGCCCGGCGAGAGGAGAAGAAGCCAGCAATGCCATACACACATCACGATCGCTGTACCTCAACTCAAATAACCCGACCAATGTGACCCGTCCCGATGTCCTCTCTCCGCTCCGACTGAAACGTGGGGAAAGAGAAGACAGACAGAGGAGACGAGAGAGAGAGAGACAGAGAAGAAGATGAATGCCTGCTCCCAGGAAGCCGGAACCTGCCAAGGTTGAACGAACCTTAATTCATCTTGGCATGCGTAATACATCATCTATCAAAAGGAATCCCTCCTCCACCCACAACAGCGTCAACCCCTCTCTCTCCCTCCTCGCATATCGTTTCTCCGCTTTCCTCTCGGGTTGCCGATACCAGGCTCGGCCTGGCTCGGGATCCCGTGAACTCTCACGGGCAGCTAGATGAGCATAGGATAGGGTGAAGAATGGTGGTGGTGCTGGTGGCAGATGCTAATGAGCATGACAGGCAGGCGATGTTGCCCTCCTCCTACGATGATAGCGCGGTAGGTTCGCGCTGAGCTGGCGCCGGGTGGTCCCTCGACTCGCGGCGCCTGTCTCCTCCCCCGCCTGAGTCGTGGTCCCTCGGCGTTCAGTTCAGGATGTAGAAAGGTGAGGTGGGTCCAGGGATCCAGTTAATAGACCTCCTAATCCCCCTTGCCGAACGTTGAGGAGGGTGAGTGACAGCTGAGGTATCCCTCCCCGGTCAGCCACCTGGAGGCCATGTGCGTGAGAGGGCATGCATGTGACTCTTCATATTTTGACTTTCCCTCCATCTCTCTTTTTGGGTTGTTGGGGACGTCCCCGAGACAAGATCTGTCGATTTGCTTGGTGGGGCGGCTGGTGGGCGGCGTGTCAGTATCCTGGGCTGGGTGGATTTGGGTGCCCGTGACGTCGGGATCGAGTTTATAGAAGTGATCAACAAATGTTGACGAGAACTGACAGATGCCAGATCGGAGCCCCCGTCCGCGAGTGATGGGGGTGAATCCAGGTTGGGGTCACACCTCTCCCCCCACCAGTTCGTTGGCCTTGCCGGATCTAGTCTTTAGTAGAGGAGGGAGGGGAAAGGGAGGCACATTTGGATACGCAAGGGAACAGACTCATTGCAGTTACCCAGTAGTAGGCAAGCTGAAGGAACAACAGTGAAAGAGAGCAGAGCATTTTGATTCCTGTTGAGCTGGCGAGCGTATTGCTTCCTTGCGTGGTACACACCTACACACCTACACACGCACACACACACACTCTCTCTCTCTCACACACTTGACTTTTTCTTTTGTTTACCAAACTCCCTCATACTAGGAATAAAAACAAAAACAAAAAACAATACACAAAATAACATACCCCTTTTCACCCTCCGCCTATCGTAGGATCCAAAATTTTTCAGATACCAACGGGCCCGTATTGAGAATATAAAACGCTCGGCAGCTTGTGCATTCCCTTCGTCACGCTCAAAAAGAAAAAAAGAAAACTTCTTTTTTTGTAAACCATATCCATCAAACTCGTAGTAACAGTAATATTGAAAAAGAAAAGAAAAAAAGAAAAACACACAACTGACAGCCCTTTACGACCATTGAACAGGTCGAGAATCCCAAAGTAATCTATTCTGTCCGATCCTATTACGCCGCCGCCGTCGCCATTGAAGGGCCATGATTAGAAAAAGACAAGCAACCTGTGCATTGCGGTTCAGTATTTCCCGCCGTCGTATCGGCCGAGACTGATATCTGACGTGTCCGAATGGGGAGGTGTCTCGTTGTGGGGCCGATCGTAGGAGCAGCGCCGGTTGAGAGCGAAAGGGAACAGAAGTCGTAGTGTGTAGCCAACCCGGTATTGTCTCGAGAGCCATCCAAGGAAATGAAGTCCAAAAGGAATAGAGAAGGAAATCTGCATTCTAATGTCTTCGGGGTATAAAAGTGGAGGTTGGGTTGGGGGATGTAGCGAGGGGGAGAGAAAGATCCCTCCGAAAGCCTAGGTCGAAGTAGCACCAGCCCATGTGCTACTGTAAGCTATCCCCCTCGTCGAGGACATGCCTTGGTGTAAGGCGGTGTCCGGTTGCGAATGCAAACTGAATAGGTCGGGGAACCACGAGCCTGAAAGATCATGGTCAAGGAATGCGGCCCAGCGTCAGACGATCTTGTCGTGATGGCCTCCATCATCAGCAGCCGTGATGATAAGAGGCTCTAGACACCGGTCCGCCCCGAGGGTGGCTCGATGCCCGGATGACACTGTCGGTAATGTCGCTGCAAGGTGTCAAGACGGTTGAATGCCCGTTCTTTCTTGCAGACATCACACGGGAATGTAGAAGAGGAGAGGTGGTGGAATGTTTCCCGATGGCGCCTTAGGTGACTAAGAGTAGAGACATGTTAGCACAATATACAGACCCCAGCGGACGCACGAACGAAGCGTCTTACCCTGCCCTAGAGAAGTCCGCATTACAAGGCTCGCCAGTGTTGGGATCCACCAGGGTGCATTTGTGCCGCGGTGACGACGCGTCAGGTTGGCGGCGGGGAGGGTTGGACGTGGTCTTGACAAGCTGCTCCAACTCCTCCATGGAGTGATCGTCAGGTTCCTCGGCGGAGTCGCTGTTCGGCTCCTCGATGAACATGTCGTGCAACTCCTTGACAGGCACATCAGACTCCTCTCCTAGCTCCTCGCCTCGCCCCTCTTCCATGTGAATTTCCGGCTCGTGGTTCGCCCCATCCTATTGAGCTTCCTCCCCGATATTCGGAAGCCCGGGGTTGAGGGAAGCGAAGTTTGCCATGTTGAGACCCAGCGTGTTCCCGCTTATGGCTGCCAGTGTGGCCATGGCATTCTGTTGCCGGGCCACAACATCGGGATCGCAAGGGGGAGAGTGTGCCTTGTGCTACGTGACTGTTAGGATCAACTTGTCTTTGGGGGATCGGGGAACGGAGAGGAGAAGGGGGGGGGGGGGCGTAAATGGATACGCATATTATTTGACAACTTACGTATTTGAGTCCGTTCAAGTTCTTGTAACGCTTTCCGCAGACGTCACACTTGAATGGCTTTTCCTTCTCCATGCCGAGGGTGCCCGGATATGGAGCGCTGGTCTCTGGGTTGACAATCGAAAATGTACCGTCGCCGTTCTCGTGCAGCTGTTGTGTCGAGTGACCGTGTGTCTTGTGGTACTTGAGACCGTTCTGGTTCTTGTAGGCCTTCTCACACCCGATGACGGGACACTTGAAAGGCTTGTGTTCCTCCTGGATAGCCAGCGGGGACAGCTGCTGCAGCAGGGCCTGCAGGTCGGTGCCAGGGGGTAGCATGCTGGCATCAATGCCAAATTGCGCGAACTGCTGCTGCATGCTCTGCTGCTCCGGGGTCAGGACATTGCCGTTCCCGCCACCCGGACTGAACAGCTGCTTGCCGGGATCGGAGATCGTGCCGAAGTTGTTGTTCATATTATTGCCGTTTCCATTCGCATAGCCGCCGAGACCAAACTGGGACATATTGAGCCCGTTCAGGCCGGCAAGGTTCATGTTCGCGCTGCTCATGGGGCTCATCTTTGGCATCGCTGGCATATCCTCCTCCATCATCTCGCCGGTTGGGGTGGCTATGCCTGAGGGGTCGGTCTGGAACTGGCCGCGGTATGGCTGGGTGCCGAGGGTCGGCGTGTTGACCGAAGACACTGTAGGGTTGTTCTGGAAGCCAAAACCTCCCGCACCGGGGGTGGTCGGCGTAGAGGTGCGCAGCGCCTGCTGGTTGAACCCGCCCAGCCCTGAGCTGTTGAGATGCAGCTGCGGCCTCTGCTGCTGGCCAAACATCTGGCGAGTCTGCTGGATGGTGCGCTGGCTGTCGTCGACATCCATCATCTCGTCCATCTCCATATCGCCGACGGCATCGAGCTCATCGTTCATGGAGAGCTGGGCCTGGCTCTGGTTGGGCGTGCCAGGCATCGACGTTTGCTGTCGCATCATCGATGAGATGCCGCCCATGTTCATGCTCGTGCCGGGCATGGCACCAAACTGTCGGCTCTGCTGGCCCATCTGGCCCTGCATCTGCATTCCCATCCCGGACATGCCATTCTGGTTGATGCCCATGGACGTCACGTTGGGCTGCAGGGAGCGGCTGTTAGATCGGGGCGTGCCCTGCACGGGGAGGAGGCCCTGCTTGCTGAGGTTGCTGATCTGCGGGCTGCTCATCTGCATATTTGGATTTGCGTGGTGGTGTTCCTCATAGTGCTGGAGAAGATCGTGCAGGGTAGGCCACGTGCGGTCGCAGCATCGGAAATCCCTCATGAAGGTCTGCTCCAGTTTGGGGAGATATGAGGTCGACTGTATCGACGGCGACTGGCCCTGCGTGACGAACGGCGAGGTGCCCGCCAATACCCTGGTAATTATGCGTCAGTATTTGTTAGCCGCCACCCTGTGACAACAGGATCCGTGATATGGCATCATCGGGAACTGGACATCAGGACAAATGCAGTGTTGGGACTCACAAGGTCGACACGCAAGACCGACGATGTTCATGACGGTGATGGCTGCAAGCCGAAAGAGAGCTCGGGAATCAAGGCAGGGAGAGGGAGGGAGGGGAGGAGGGGTGGGTGGTGTGTGTGTGGGGAGATGGGATTTCACGTACTCGTCGCGGATGAAACTCCCAACAGAAATGCCACCCCAGCTCATACCGCCCATGAGGCTGCCGTTCATCATGCTGCCGGCAAGAGACTCGCGCCTGGGACGGCTGCCATGGTCGCGATTTGGGTTTGTGATGTTCATAGAGATGGGTTTGGTGCCGACAAAGAGTCCTGCCGACTGCGGCCCATGGCCGAGTCGAAGGGACCAGTTGTCATGTTGCTGTCGACGGCTGCAGGTATGTCCCTGGGAGAGGACGGCGTGGGGTCTGGAATAAGGTCGGCCGGGGCCTCCGCGTAACTCTCGAGGCCCTCGAGATCGTCGAGAACTATATCGCCGTCGGCGTCGGTGACCTGCGCGGCTGGGGGTGGGCCGGCGTTGAACTTGTGAATGAAGTCGTTGCTGCGGTGCCGCGGGGATGACGAGGCGTCTGAGAGGAAACCGCCGAGAGACCCGACGGGAGAGTCGACAGGTTTGGTGGTGGCGGCGGCGGCGGCGGCGGCGGGGTTGGCGACGTCGGCGTCTCCCAGTAATGACCACTGAGGGGTGACGGGCTGAGGGGTTGGAGAGGCAGAGGATGGTGTGAGGAGCGGCTGCTGTTGTTGAAGTTCTGAGGCGACGACTGGGAGTCTGTGGATGAGGCGGCAGTGGGTGCAAGAGGGGCCTCAGCAGCGGGAGGGAGCAGTGAAGAGCAGCAGGCGGGAGAGGTGACGAGAGAGGACGACGATGCACGATAACCAGAGAAATTGTTATCGCTGGGGGCCGCAGGCGTCAGAGTGGTAGCCGCAGCGGTGGTATTTTCACTAGCGAGATTCGCCCTGACCTGAGAGAGGCCCGACAGGGACAGGGACGGGGCTTGGGGCTTGGGGGGCGAGTGGGACTGGCTACACTGGGACGATGGAGGAGAGCGGGCGAGGTAGGTGGTGGAGTGTGGGCGAGGGCGCGAGGAGGGGTGGGCTCTGGGCTGCAGGGGTGGTGACGAGGGACCAGAGCAGGTTGAGGTCGGAGGGGAGGCCGAGGAGGTCGCAGAGGTCGAGGAGAAGAGCGAGGTGGGCGAGGAGGAGGAGGAGGTGGTGGAGGAGGGCTGTGACCGCGACTGCGACTGCGACTGCGACGACGCCTCGGTGGGTCCGGCCCCAGGTCGTGAAGGTGATGCTGTTCCCCCGTTCAGGCTGGGCTGCTGCTGGTGCCCTGGCCCTGAACCCTGCCTAGACTGCGGGTCCTCGGCGGTACTCGGTCGTGGGCGGGATGCGTTTGAAATCGTATTGCCCTCCCAGAATGACCTGAACATCTTGGAGCGGGCTGTGGACAGGGCGCGCAGCCGTCCGCGCTATCTTGGAAGGATGACTGATTCTGTCGTTGGTGATGACAATAGGGATGAAGAAGGGAGAAGATGATAAACAAAAGATGCAGGGAAACCAGCTGGGCGAGACGAGACAGGCCGGTACAACACAGCTGAGTAAGGTTGAGGAATCAGGACGGAATGGGGAGGGCAGGAGGACGTGTGTGTCTGGCTGTTCTGGTTGGTATGCGATGCGGTGCCTAGAGGCGCACACACCCAGGGCAGACAGGCGGGACGTAGGGCCAGTGTATGGGTCATCGAACGGCGAGACTAGGCCGGCTTAGGTACCTGGACACGCTAGCCTGCCTGGATGGGCACCTTCCACCTGGCCTGTCAACTTAGGCCCCTCGGTTCTTGGGTGTGACGTGACGGGTCTTGACGGGACAAGGCCCACGGCTTGGCGGCTAGGCGCAGCTCACTGGAGATTAGGTGAACGGACCTGTTCACGGGCAGACGGCGAGACGATACCACCCACCCCAAGACCGGTTGGGAGCAGATGTATCGTCGGGGGGGCGTGTCTGGTGTCGAGAGGTGAGGTGGTAATGATGACAATAAAAATAACATGCAGTCTCAAGAGCGTTGGGCGTGCCGCGAGGCGGATGGCGATGTTGTTTGTAATAGCTTCTGGCCTATGGCTTTCTCCCTGGCTTGCCACCCCTGGGGATTCGGGTGGGAGGCAGGAAGAATCACTTGGAATGTGTAAGATGGCAGGGCTCGGATGGGTTCTCTCGGGAAAGAGGAAGAACAGAGGCCTCGAGACGGCTCCGAGGTGAGAGGAGAGGGGCAGGCGAGGGGGACTAAGTACTCTCAGCATGTTGTCTTTTTTAAGGTTACCTAAGGTATGCACTGCACTGCATCTTCCGTCTCTAACGCTCCAGGGGACGGAGCAGATACGTTGTAGGAAGCGCCAGGTTGGGAATGAGCTGCTAGTCTCGGGATGAGCAAGGAGAGGAGTGTAGACGAGCGAGCCCATTTTCTCCAGCGAGGAGGTACATACGAGAACGGGGGAGAGAGAGAAGCGCGCGAGAGAGAGAGGGCCACTATAATACCTGAGTTACGTAGGTCACGATAGGCTGGGGATGGGGATCCCGGGGACACCTTGGATGCGACAGGGTACAGAGTGCCATAGCAGACGGAGTCTCTCTCGTACCTGATGGTACTCCCGCTATTACTACCACAATACCACATCTCCTCCTCGCCCCTCTCTCTCACTCTCTCTCCTCTCTCTCCACAGCGGTTACAGCATACTTGAGCCCGCTGGGAAGTGGACTTGGGAGTGTGGATTATACTCTGGTGCTATGTAAAGGTGGGTAGAACTAGTCATTACAGAGTTCCAGATGTTTTTGGGATGGACACTTGGGGCAAGGAACCTGGCCCACGAGTAATGCGAAGCAGCCCAACAAGTATCGACGGCCCTGGGCAACAAACGCACACAGCACACAGTGAGGTGCTACAGTGCTACCACAGGCGGGTGTGACGTCTATGCCACAGGCGGTTTAGCCCCTGTCTGCGTGCAAGGCCACCCCTTTTCCACTGGGCACACTAAACAGATTGGAGCACCACCACAGGGGACACGCCTACGGGCTGAGGCATCGTCGAAGACATGACGATTTACACGTACACTGGACACGCAAACGGCAAGTGCGGCTCTACTGTGCACTAACAGACTAGGCCATCCTAGCGGGTTACGCCTGCTGCAAGCACGGACTGCTCCCAACCAGGCTGGATTGCCAGGCCTGATCGCATGGGGTATGAGCACCTATCCTATTATACCTACTAATTACTTGTGTGTTGGATCGCGATCCACGAACCTGCTCGCTGGACAACACAGTCCGAAAGCTGTTGATGGTGCCACTGCGGCATGCGAAACAAGACCAGGGATGGAGCATACGCCATGGCGACAGACCGGCGGGCAGCCAGCCCTTCCGCTCTCACCTTTTTTTTTTTTCGTCTTGGCTGGCGCACCCGGATATGACCGCCATTCTCCTGCCTCTTCTATTTGTGTTCGAAACCACCTGTCTACCAAGGCCCTCCCTGCCAGCCTCGCCCGACCGCCTTTGTCAAAGACCGCTACATACGATACGCTACTATAGTACCTGTATAATATGTACGATACACGAGCCTGATGAGTTCCACCTTGCACGGCCCCCTAATTCTTCCCCCTCGGCATGCCTCGAAGGGATAGATTCAGAGACGGTGAAACTCACCACAGCACCTGCACCCCCACCACCATCACCACTCGCTGGTCCGCCGTAAGGCGGGGTTCAGCATGTCCTGCCGCGCGCAGCATGCTCTCCCTGCCTCTGCATCAAGCACGACATAGAGATCGACAGCACCACAGCGCGGTCGCTGGCAGGCAAGACCCACTGGCGACGGTGATGCTGTCACTGCTCCATGTCTATCGCGGGGCAGCTTCAGTTAGTGGCAGCTCCGGGAGCATCACCTGAGCCGGGCCTGCCAGGCTGCTCATGCACGGCAGGGCAGGCCAACTCCAGACGTGGGCAATCTCGCCGGGAAGGACACTAGGCAGGCAATTGGAGAGGATGGGCAGCAACAGCGAGATCACGACTGATCGACGCCAAGGTTATTTCAGAGACCTACGCCGCCGTGCCGGTGTACCTCACGTGGCCCCCTGTCGTCTGGATCTGCATGCGTACATGTTGTAGGGGTAGTACACGCGATCCGCACAGCTCATGCGCAGCCGTGGAGGTTTAGCCGTCGGATGCGAGATCAGCAGCAGCAGCCAAGCGCACATCCAGGGGCCGGTAGCGGTAGTTGGCAGAGAGCCGTGCCATCTGGACTGCCGTCACCTCTTTTTGTAGCCCCGTGGTTTGATCGTGGCTTGGAGACCGAGCCTTCGTCCTCAGACCAACCCCCTCCACCCACTCGAGCTACAGGTGGAAGACCACATAGCATTATGCGCTGCACTTTCTGGGAGCCGGAATGTGGCGGTCAGTCACCAAGGAGTTCATGCACTACGAATTAGTCTGACCGAGGCAATGACCGATGAACAGTCCTATCGGAACCACGAGGCACGAACACCACCACCACCACCGCCAGTAGCAGCAGTCGCTCGCTATTGCCGACGACCGAGCTGCGAGCTGCATGCTTCTCATGAACCGTAACAGTGGTGATTAGCCGTCGCTACTAACCAGAGCCTGTACTGCGGTTCCGCTGCTTAGCACTTTCAGCAGGGCTTAGTGTACCACTACAACACCCCCAATTCTTTTTTTTGCCACGAGCCGCCGCCTGAGCACACAGAGCACAAGGCTGTCTCCTGCTGTAGTTGGAAAGGCAGAGCTGAACTGACTGACTCATCCTCCCCCCTCCTCCCCTGAAGTCCTCCAGCCTCCAGCCTCCCCCCGCCGTTGTGGCGATCTTATTGGGTGCGCGCCCCTTCTCGGTGGTGCTACGGGTGCTCTCCGGGCGCTAAGCCTGCGCAGCCTACGTCGTGTTCCAAGGTTCTTCACATCCAGGCACGATGGTCCAAGATCTCAGTTGATGCCTCACCAGGCAAAGGCCTCGTCATGATCGTCCTTGCAGAACGCAATCGGTCACGTGTCAGATGCCTTGATATGTTTATTTTTCTTATGCAACCTGTGCCTGCATGTTCTTGACTCGCACGAGCAATTTTGACTCAAAACAGCGTTGCAATTTAGCAGTGAGACAGTACGCATTACATAGCGTACTCACAGTTTTGTTATTATTATTATTATTATTACTATGGCCTCCGTTCACGACTGCGTGTCTCACGGTGCGAGATTTCCCATGGCCGGTCACCTGTCACAAGCTAGGACAAGACCAGAAGTGGATTCACCGCTTTCTGCTGTGCTATGGAACATTGAGCAGGACCAGGTTCATTGCCGCGTCGCCGCCCTTGTCTCCATCGTGGATGACCCAATAGCCCGGTCGACTTTGACACACAGTGGGCTGACATGCAGCCGCACCCCCAAGTGCTACCCACTACTTACTATAATACAGTACGACACAACAGAGAAGGGGGGGGGGGGGTTTGGAAGAGAAGGACCCCTATTTTTTTTTTTCTCGAAAGAAAGAGAGAGAAAAAACGTGGCCATGGGGACATCTGACCTCGGTATGTTCCCGGAACTTGGTCTCCGGCCCTTCAGCTCGTACCTGGACGTCTGCTCCGAGATGGTACGTAATAGAGGAGCCGCAGGCTTTCCTTTTTCTAGGATGCAACGTTTTCCTCTCTCGCTTTTGAACCGGGATGTCCGTCTATTCTTTTTTTGGTCTTTTGTGTCAACAAAGAGAAGGAAGAAGAAGAAAAAAAAAGGAAAAAAAGAAGTCTGAGTAATCAAGACTAGGCGGGATTTAAGAAATTCCCAAGACCCTGGATTTTCGATAACCGAATGTGGGACGCAGCATAGTGCACCTATGTACATCGTTACGGGGTCCTCTTCTTACGGGGCCATTCTCCTCCTCCCAGGGCTTATATCCCTCTTCGCACGGAGGATGGTCCATGCGCCTGTATTGCTTGCATCTAGATGCCTGTCTCTGCATCGAGTCCAAATTTCGAGTCCCGATTTTTTTTTAATTTAGTTTGTGTGTGAGTATGTGTGTGTGATTAGCTGAGGCCCAAAGATGCTCTTCCTGTAGGGGCATGGAGAAAGAGTCTCAGAGATCGTGGGCCAGCGTCGGCCTGGCTGGTGGGGAACGGTCAAGCTCCAGATTGAATCTCGGTGAAGCTGCTCCTCCTCCTCCTCCTCCCACCAGGGGGAGGGCGCGCATCGTGTCCTCTTGAGGACTCGCGCGAAACGCAGCAGAGGGTCGTCTTCGCCCAGCCTATCCAGATATGGCAACTTCAGGCATGCTGGGCCTCTCTCTCTCTCTTGTATGCCCCGAGGAGAAGGAGGAGCAGCGATTGCTCGATTTCCAAAATCGGCTCGATCTGCAGGGGGGTCAGGCAGATCAGATCGTGACAAGACCGTCAACCGAATCTGGTGTGCACCTCAAAATCAAGGAATTCTTGGGAAGCTGCCCGACTGATGTCACTGGGCCTGGTTTGGGCCTCTGGTGCTCCCACAACACGTTTCCGCCCCCAAAGCTGTAGCTACGATGCGAGGGTGAGGGCGGTAAGGCGGGCGGGCTGCACCGCGGGAAGAGAGCTTCCAGAAAGCTTCTGTCGACTGGGGGGGCTGCTGAAGGTTGTGAGCAGGGTCAACCCAGGTTCAGAAAAAGAAGAAAAAAAAAAGGTCAAGCTGGGAGCGCCCATTCTTCTCAACTTATCGAAACGCGAGTATTCTTCCAAGGGTCCAGGCACCTGAATCTGCCATTTTTGGGGTACATATTCCAAAGCTAAACATTCCTTGCGGTGAGGAGCGGTCACGAGGCTGCATGGCTTCAACAAAAACAATAACACCAACACATATCCAGATGTTGAGATTTCTTTAATTTTGGGTATATCCGCGCAGGCCGCTGTAGGCGCAAGGCCCCCAGCAATAATGATAATAATAAAACTGACACACGCGACACACCACCACAACGACCCCCCTGAGCAGCCTAGATTGGGCAGGAAGGCAGATCCGATCTGACCGCTCCAACCCGCTGTAACTACGTCCTGTGGTTACACTGCAGCAGTGGAGAAGCAGTTCGCCGACCACACACATACTCTCTTCATGAAGGAAGATCGCCTCCGGGCTTTGAGATTGCAAACGGCGTGTGCCCAGCGCATTCCCGGATCCGGTCAGCCCTGAGACCGACTCCCGCGCAATTTCCGGGGGCAGCGAGCGGGAAGGGAGGAGGGTTTCCGTCTTCTCGTCCGGCAGGCCTGATGATATCGCGCTGGCCGCCTTCATTTCTCGTGCTTCTCGTGAAAGGGGTTTCCTGACTGTAATTGCCTACAAGGCGAAACCTCCTTACATCATCGATCTCTACGAGGTCTCACTTCGTCTGAGAACGAGCTGTGGTCCCAAGGCGTCAGGTAGTGGTTCTGCTGCATGCATGCATGCATGCGCTTCACCAGATTCTTGTCGCTCGCGGCCCTAGAATGGTGCTTCAGCGTAAGTGCAGCTAGACGTCGACACTCGATATGCAACGGAATGTTGTCGAGCTTATTGGGCTGCAGGGCCCAAAGAAGAAATATGAGACCACCGGAGAGTGTGGGAGGTCCGAACAATTATCGTTGGATTAATGATACACACGACGAAAGATGCGTGCAGCAGACACCGAGAAGCCTCCGGCGATACGGACCACGAAAACAAGACGGAAGCTTAGTTTGCTTGTTCAGAGGGTTTACAGCGATACACAAAAGAGTCGCCGTCTCAACAGCCTGTGAGCAACGCCCCAAAGCCCGACTTTGTCAGCACACGGCCAGGAAAGAAAAGAAATGGGGAGGGGCGGCCCAAACTCGGGGTTTGAACTTCAGTGGGTAGGCGGCATCTGGTTCTCTTCTTTTAGTGCAGCAGCACAGACGTTCTATGCAGCTTATTCCCGTTTACGTCACGGTCATGGTTCGGTTCTTGTCGGGGGAAGCAGGAAGTCTGAGGATTCTGCAGGTCGCGAGAAGTGGCATGACATCTCTCTCGCTCAGCCGCGCAAACTCCTTTCCGACAAATTACACTGCAAAAAAAGAATCGGGATATCATAACAGACTTCTTTTCTTATTTAGACTCGTCTTCTCGACCTCGACGATCATCTTCGAGAGTTAGTCCTCCCCCCACTTCTACACACCATCAGACGATCATATCCATATCCTCAGTTGGGCGACAGCTCGTGAACGCAGTCACTAATCACCACGCAACAGACCGAACGATAATACCTCACCTCGGTTCAGCAGCGCAGGCCACACCAGATAGAACTCGCCACCTATCCGGAGCAGGTAGACACGAGCCGACCAAACCCTCTCTCTATCGCTTCCGACCTCACCTCCTAAAAACAAGCACCACCAGCCCACCATGAAGGTCATCAGCAAGGAAGAAGAACAAGCCCACTACAGCCAAGTCCTCAAGGGCGGCGCAATAGGCGGCTCCATCGGCCTCACCGCCGGCCTCGCAGGCGTAGTCCTCGCCTCCCGCCGCTATGCCGCCTTCCGCAGCCTGACCGTCCCCTTCCGGACCTTTCTGGTCTCGTCCGCCGCGACCTTTGGCGCCATCACCACCGCCGAGCGCTACTCTGTCGCCTTCCAGAGGGCCAAGGACCCTATGAACTTCTACAAGGACGAGACACAGCGCGCCCTCGAGGCCGCCCGCCACAACGAGGCCAGCGACGCGAAGCGCTTCATGGAGTGGGGGCGCGAGAATCGCTACACCATCGTCACCGTCTCGTGGATCGCGGCCATGGGCATCGCGCTCACGATTGTCGGGCGGAACCGCTACCTCAGCACCGCGCAGAAGCTTGTGCAGGCGCGTGTCTACGCACAGGGGCTCACGCTGGCCGTGCTCATCGCCACTGCGGCGTTCGAGACCAGTGATGCACGGAGCGGGAAGGGGCGCTGGGAGACTGTGCTCGTCGTGGACCCGGATGATCCCAAGCACGAGCACCTGATCGAGAAGAAGGTCCACAAGGAGGAATACGAGGGCCAGGACCTCTGGAAAGGTAAGACCGGCCCATACCCGATACTTGTCCACCAGAAGAGGAAAATCTGAATGCTAACGCATCCCTTTGCCACACCTTAGATATGGTCGCTGCTGAGGAGCGCCGCCTCAAGAAACAAAAGCAGGAGCGTGCTGTTGCCCAGCCCAAGGAGAGCAAGCCCGTCCAGGCTGCCCCTGCCGCCGAAACCTCCAACTAGATGGATAGATGGAATGGATGTGGCTGCCGAAAATATACATGTGTGTATATGTGTATATATATCCTGCATCATCGAGGCGTCATTGCTTTTTTCCTTTCTTTTCTTTCCCCTCTCTTTCCCACTCTTCTCTGCACCTGGCAAGCGGCATATAGAACGTGGCATTGGGTCTGGTTCCAAAAAGAAAACAAGAACAGGAAAGAGAAATTCGGGAGCGGAATTTTATTTATCTTTTCTTGCTGCGTTGGGCGTCAGGATTGGCGGCTTTTTGTCTCTTGTCAGCGAATATCAAATTCTTGGGGAGGTGGCGGTGGTGTTTGAGATCTGGGCTGCACTTTGTGGGGGAAGAAAGGCAGGGCATATGAATATCATATCACGGGCTAGAGAACATGAAAAGAAACTAAAGAAGAAGAAACTGTGGGATGCCGTGATAGATAAGATCATATGATCATAAAATGATTCTCTTCTACCCAGTCAAAACCGTCCCCCCAAAACCCCTCTTCTCCCCTTCCTCTTACCTTCGCTCCCCCTTATTTTTAGACATCAACGCCGTCTAGCGCCATACTATACAGTCATACACAACATATATAAAACAAGATATCTGCGGACCGTAGTAACACGGTAACATGGTACAGAGCAAGGGAGCGGGTATCAACAACAATATGCGCTCAGCGTCGCTTGCACAGTCCGTCAAGTCGTCAATGGCCGAATCCTCCTTTCCTCCTTTCCTCTCTCTTTTTCTTCTTTATACCTGCCAGCCTCGGAAGACCCTCTAGACGTCGATCTGGAAGTGGCTGATCTGCGAGTAGTAGGCGTGCACCGCCATCTCTAGCACCCACACGTCGCCAAACACCTCGCCGCCGTCAAAGCCGCCTATGGTGAGCAGGCGGCTGTCGTGCAGAACCGTGCCGTGGTAGCCCCTCCCGCTCGGCGGGAGCCCGTAGACCTTGCGCTTGTCCCAGGTCATCTGGACCAGGTTGAGGAGCAGCACATCGTTGGAGTACTCGCTGCCGTCGTGGCCGCCAATGACAAAGAGGTAAGACCCGACAATGGTCGCCGTGTGGGACAGCCGCCGGAACGCCCCGGACACGGGCGCCGCCTTCCACACGTGGGTCTCGATGTCGTACACCCACACATCATTGAAGCACTCGCCGCCGTCGGAGCCGCCAAAGATGATGAGCTTCCCGTCGACGATGTTGGCCGTGTGGTAGCCCCTCGCCTTGGGACGCAGGTCCTTCCCGCTCCCGATGCCGGCCGTCGTGCCGCCAGACGCGGCAGCCCTGCCGGGGGAGGGCGTTGGGTTGCCCTCGGTCGGGCTGGAGATGAGCTTCCAGCTCATCTTGGTCAGGTCGCTCACGTCCAGCCGCCAGACGTCGTTCAGCGCCCGCACCCCGTCCCCACCGCCAAACACGTAGATGCCGTTCTTGTACAGGCACGCCGTGTGGGCCCTCCTCTTAGAAGGGACGCGGTCGCCCACGATACGCGGCCGGGTCCAGCGGAAGTTGACAGTGTCCAGCACGTAGACGTCATTGTAGTAGGCGGGCCCGTCGCCGCCGCCGAAGATGACGAGCTTCTTGCCGACAGCCGTGCACGTCATGGCGCGCAGGGGCACGGGGATCTCGCCGGACACGTAGGGCCGCGACCAGTGGAAGGCGTCGGCGTCGAGGACGTACAGGTCGTTGAAGCAGGACCGGCTGTCGCAGCCGCCAAACACGTAGACGTTGGAGCCGATGATGGTGGAGGTGTGGGCGCGGAGGGAGGGTGTCCCCGGCCCGACACGAGCGCTCGCGACCAGTACATACCTGATGACGGCGCCGAGGCCACGTCGGGTCCGGAGTTGGGAGAGGCGAGCGGCGGGAAGGGCGTGTAGGCGGAGGAGGACGCGGAGGCGGCGGCGGCGGCGGAGGAGCGCTTCGTCGATCGGACGGCCGAGGAGCGGTGGGCTGCGGCAGCGGTGGTAGTGGTGTTGGTGTTGGTCGTGGTCGTGGTTGTGGTAGAGGAGGAGGAAGTGCTCGCGGGCTTGGTGTTGCTGCTGTTGCCGCCGGTGCCGTTGGCGCCGGTGCTGCTCGAGGAGGCGACTGCTGGCCCTCCGGACGCGGTGCCTGACTTGCTCGCTATGGCCGAGGTCGATCGTAGGGCTGGAGGCCGGCGGCCGCTAGGCCCATCCCTATCCTGACCTGATGACGACGCGGGCCTGTGGGAGGCGTCCGCACTCTGTTCGCCGTTCTCTCGTACGCCTGCGTGCCGGATGCTCACGGGCGGGGCGCCCTTGGGGGAACTCGTCTGCGAGGTGGAGGGAGGGGGAGGAGGGTTGCTGTTGGTCACGGCCGAGGTTGCTCTCTGCCTGATGGACAGGTCGGACGTGGAGGGTTTTCGCCTCGAGGTCGAGCTCCTGGAGGCAAGGTGGCCGGGGGTATGGCTCCGCGGTACGGGAGGTATCGCCTCGGTAGCAATGTCTCTGGAGAACGAGACGGCTGCTGCAGATGCAGGGTCTGTGGGCGAAGGTACTGAGATCTTCTGAGAGCGGATCGTCTTGGTGGTAAGCGGTGAGGTTTCCCTGTCGATGATGTCTCTTGTCTTGGCTGTCTGGTCAGCCATGGTGGATCAGGACAGGCCCAGACCTCATTAGCACGGGGCGAAGGGTTGCTGCAGAGGTTCTATGGCCAGGAATAAGGAGCTGTCGACAGGGAGAATGAGAGGTGGTGTGGTGGTGGTGGCGGCGGTGGAGGGGCAGGGGCGGATTCGAGGGGAGGAGGAGGAGGAGGAGGAGAAGGGGCCCCAGAGCGTGCCAGCTTGCGCGGGAGGGAGAGAGGGAGGGGGGAGAGAGAGAGAGAGAGTTGAGAGTTGCATGAAGTTGAAGCAAGGCAGGGTTGAGAAGGGAACGCGCAGGTTGTGCTGTACTACCCTCACTATAAACTAGGCGTTTCTACAGTGGTCAGCAGGATGGGGGCCCACCATGGGTTGACCCCTGATAGCCGGGCCCAGGGACGCCCAATGCGTTTCTACCTGACTCTACAGTAGCCTGAGTGGCAGTACAGTAGTACTATGGCAGTAACGGCAGTGGCAGACAGTAATACACAAAGGTGCCCCTGTAACATACAGGAAGAAGTACATGCTACCGTAGCAGTACCATCACAGTAAGTAAGGGTCAGAACCTTACCTCAACCTCTCTCTTGCTCCCTATCCGCCCCCCTCCCAACAACTCCTTCTACAAAGCCGTCTTCCTCGGGCCCGTCCGGCTCTCACCGTGGCACTCGAATTTTTGATGCCTGAGAGGCCATCTTACAAGTAATAAACAGTGCATACAGTCGGGACAGACAGACAGACACCTGGTCCTGAGGAACAATACACAGGCTGGGAATGAACTACCAGCTTCCAACCTCTCTCCTCGTCCAGCTGTGCGGCCGTGTGGACGTCGAGGTCGAGGGAGTAAGAACACACATTATGCTATGACCTGCAGTTCACACATGGGGAGGAGGCAGATCACACCTCTCCCTGTCACATCCTGAAGGAAGCTAGCTTTCCCCTCTCTGGGCCCCCGATGTCGTTCAAGATCGTTTGGTCCCTTGGGCTGACTGACATGTCGATCAGTTTGACGGTCCCCCTTCAGCCTCGCCCACAAGCCTAGCGTGCTATGTACAGTACTACTGTTTCGCACTATGGTACCTGGAGGACCCACAGCTGCAGGCCCTGATCCCTCTCCTCTAGCGCCCTCCTAGCTTCCTTCACACACACACGCAGGTACGACAAGCTGCAGGCCCAGCGGTCGGCCCAGCAGGGCAGCCACCGAGCCCCACAGCGGCTGCGGGGTGGTTTTTCTGCAGCAGTCGAGACGCAGGCTGAACCAGATGTGCCCAGCTACAGGAGGTGGGAAGGGTACTACGGCAGTACACACTAACTAAGAGTGCTACAGTAAAGTCGATTCTTACAGGGGGGCAGGCATCTCAAAAACTTCACTTGGTAGTAAATTCTGTTCCCGCTGGCTCAGAACAGAGATTCTGGCAGCCAATTGACCAGAACGGAAAGAGAAAAAAAAATAGAAAGAAGAAACAAGACTGATCGCCGCTGGGCTGAAAAGAAGCCTCAGGACCAAGTTTAGCATTCGATTGGCTTTTCTGTATCTTCTTTCAGCCGTCGAAATACCAGCCAGCGCAGCATGGAGGAGACCAACGGTGATCAGCACAGCCACAAGCGGCACCTCGACGATGAGAGCAATTCCGAGGCCAAGAGGGTGAAGACGGACACCCATAATGGTGACCAGGGTGGTCCCACCGATACAGACGCCCTCCAGGCGACTGGGGCCAAGATATCACCCGAGAGCAGAGACGAGGGTGGCCACCTGACGGCGACAGCACTGCCCAAGGGCACAGCACCAGTCAAGGCAGAGTGAGTCGAGCTCCCGTCGGGCAGACAACGACATGCGGCCCAGAAGCCTGCTGACCCAGGCTCCCAAGGTATCTGATCAAGGCCGCCAACCGTGTGGTGGAGGGAGACGGCGAGGTCGATGATGATGCTGCAGAGGCCAAGACGACCGACTCTCGAGATCGCGGTCGGGATGCCGGCAACGAGAGGGGCAACAAGAAGAAGAGGCAGCGCGGTGCCAACGAGAAGCGTGACTTTGGCCGCTCGCAAGATGTCAAGGGCCTATGCCACTCGCGTGCCTTCACCAACGAGAATTCTCCCCGCGAGTGCAGGTTCGACAAGGATGGCCGCCGCTGTAATCTTCATCACAACCTGCGTGAGTACCTCGCGGAGGGCCGGCGGCCCGACCTCGAGGTGCTCGACGGGAAGTGCCCCATATTTGAGGCCTCTGGAGACTGCCTGATGGGGTGGAAGTGTCTGTTCGTCAGGTCTCACTCGACGGAGCTGACACACCCGGACGGCACAAAGGAGCTGGTACTGATCAGGGATGCCGAGCGCAAGAAGGCGACAACGGGGGGGGAGGAGGACGGATTCCCTGGCGTTGTAAACAACGTGCCGACCCAGAAAAAGATTGAGCTGTCTAGAAAGAAGTACGACTTCTCACGATCGCAGGCGTACGTCGAGTGGCTGGAGAAGGACACCGACCTCATGCGCAAGGTCTTCAACACCAAGCACGAGGATGGAGGAGGGAAGACACAGAACGAAAAGGTCCAGGAGTACCGCGCCGAGTTTATCGAGCCGCCCTTCAAGCCATCGGAGAAGCGACGGGTCTACTTTGGCCGTGAGACCCCAGTCCTCGCACCCCTCACCACCCAGGGCAACCTGCCCTTCCGCCGGCTATGTGTCGAGCTCGGCGCGGGCCTGACGTACTCGGAGATGGCTGTCGGCCTACACACCCTACAAGGGCAAAAGCACGAGTGGGCACTGCTAAAGGCCCACGAGTCCGAGGCCAGACCTCCACGCTTCGAGAACCCCGGCGCCGCGCCCCCTGGCTACGACAACTCGCGAGACCTAAAGTTCGCCGCACAGATCGCTGCCAACCAGCCCTGGGTGGCCCTCAAGACCACCCAGGCCCTCGCCGAGTCCCTCCCCCACCTCCGCCTCGTCGACCTCAACTGCGGCTGCCCCATCGACATGGTCTTCAAGCAGGGTGCGGGCTCGGCGCTCCTCGACGCACCCGCCAAGCTGGAGCGCATGATCCGCGGCATGAACGCCGTCTCGGGCGAGGTGCCCATCACCTGCAAGCTACGCCTGGGCGTCAAGGACGGCAAGCCGACGGCGCAAAAGACCATCGAGCGGCTCGCCTTTGGCGACTCCGACGCCAGCAGCGCGCTCGGCGCCCCCGGCTGCGCGGCCATCACCCTGCACGGCCGGTCCCGCCAGCAGCGCTACCGCTCCGCCGCGGACTGGACGTATATTGCCAACTGCGCGGCCATGATCCAGCAGTATAAAGAGGAGGAGGCCGCGCGCACTGATACCGTCCGCGAGCCGGACCCCAGCACGCTGGCCAGCGGCGAGAAGATGTTCTTCGTCGGCAACGGTGACTGCTACTCGCACGTCGACTACTTTGATCACGTCGACAACGCCCGCGTGGACACAGTCATGATCGCCCGCGGTGCGCTGATCAAGCCTTGGATCTTTGAGGAGATCGAGAAGGGCCAGTACCTGGACAAGTCGGCCAGCGAGCGCCTGTCGTATGTGGAAAAGTTTGCCCGCTACGGCATCGAGTGCTGGGGCAGCGACGAGATGGGCATCGGTGCCACGCGCAAGTTCCTGCTCGAGTACCTCAGCTTCACCCACCGATATGTCCCCATCGGCGTGCTCGAGCACCTCCCGCCCAAGATTAACGACCGCCCGCCTGCGTACCGGGGCAGAGATGACCTCGAGACGCTCCTTGCGAGTAACAACTACAAGGACTGGATCAAGATCAGGTAAGGCTAACAAGATGAAGATGAAGTAGACAAGGTCTTGGTGTGGAAGCAAGGTATGGCTGACTCTGTCTGGTAATAGTGAGATGTTCCTAGGCCCAGCGCCAGGCGGCTTCAAGTTCGAGCCGAAGCACAAGTCGAATGCATACGAGGTAGAGGCTGAGGGGTAGACTTTCTGGCCTAGAACAGTGAGCGGTGTGGTAATACAGTACGAGAACTCCCCCCAACACCGACAGGACAGATCACCGGTCACTACCAACCATACAGAAACGACCAAGAAAACATATTGTCGCTAAGGAGATATGGAGAGGCGCCCTAGATATGATGAAGACGCTGTGAGCTACGTCGGAAGGAAGCCTAGACATCGCATAGAAGTAGCATCGGCCTTCAGGGAGCCAACTTAGAAATGTCGACAGGACCACGCCATATCTGAGAACGATTGGGCAAGGCATTACATCCATCGCCTACAATATAGACGGAAATACACGGACCATTGCATCAAATCTCTCTTCCTCGTCACTTTTCGTCCACCTCGCTCCCTTGACCGTCCTCCTCCTCCCCCTCCTCCTCCTCCTCCTCATCCTCATAGCCCCTCCTCCTCAGCAGGAACTCCTTAAAACCCCTGCTCATCTTGACCACCTGGCGCAAGTGCCTCTCCGCGATCCCAATCCTCTCCAGGCCTTCGTCCTTGGCCTCCGTCTCGGCAAGGGCCACAGCCGTCTGCAGCGCGTTACGGATCTCCCGCCCGTTCCACCTCAGCTCGCCCACCTCACCACCAGCCCGAAGGACATAGTCTCGCGCGCTGGGCAGGACAAACACCTGGCCGGTGCTATCCCGCTCGAGGCGGTCAAAGTTGTTGGCCCAGATGCGCTCGCGGTCCTGGTCCGTCAGGCGCCTGTAGTGCAGGGCCACATGGATGCGGCTGGTGAAGGCCGGGTCGAAGGACTCGACGCGGTTGGTGGTGAGGAAGAGCACGCCTCGGTAGTACTCGAGGGCGCGCAGGAAGACGCTGACGAGGGCGTTGCGGCGCAGGTCGCGCGGGCGGCGGCGCTCGAGGTAGACGTCGGCCTCGTCCAGCAGCACCAGCGCGCCGTAGCGCTCGCCCAGGGTGAGGAAGTAGCTCAGGTTGCGCTCCTCGTTCGGGGTGCCCAGGTCGCCGCCGGTGATAGACAGCAGAGGGCGGTGGGTGAGCTCGGCCACGCACTCGGCCGTGCAGGTCTTGCCCACGCCGGGGCTGCCGTGGAGGAGGAAGATGCGGCCCTCGCCCTTGTTCCGGACAAAATCGTTGGGCCAGGGCGAGACCCTGCCGTCGGCGGCGGCGAACTTGCCGATCAGGGCCTTGACGGTGAAGCTTGACGCCCTGGTCGAGGACCAGGTACTTGAAGGCCTCGGTGTCGCACCTCACCTCCGTCAGGCGGTCGACGCTGACATGGCCCCAGCGGCGGTCTGCCAGGATCAGGGCTGGGATGTTGGGGGAGCAGACGAGGAAATACAGCTCGTTTCGCGGCGGCTCGTGCTCGAGCGGGTTGCGCTCCTCAAAGTCCGCGAACGGGCCCGGCGTCCCGGTGCGGTCTGGATCCTGCCGCGTGCACGCGTCGCAGATACACTGGGAGCTCAGCTGCGGCAGGACACTCGAGGGGCGGCCTATGGGCATCGGCAGGTGTGGGCCGAGAGGTGGAATCGGTCGCATGCGGGCCTCAGGCCCTTGGTGGGCAAAGCGATCGTAGCCCTCAGCGTCAACGATGATGCGGCCGTTTAGCTAGATGAAGAGTGGCTGTCAGCAGAGGTGAAGAGAGGAATGGGTCATAACAGAGGGGCAGGGATAGAGCATCTCGCAGAGGGGTTCGAGGAGCTATGGATTGCAGTGGACATGTACGACGGTCAGAAGGGGTAATACTTACGTGGCCAGCTCTCCGGTCATCCCCGTCCACCAGCTGCCCGTCGTATTCCTTGTAAGACGGCCGCTTGACCAGCTCCCAGTACTTCCTGCCCATCTCGATCTGTTTCTGGGCCATGGTGAGGCCACCCTGCTGGGCCATATCCTCCGGGAAGAAGGCAGCAGGCACAACAGCCAGGCTGTGCAGGGGCTGCTCGCCGGGAAAGGGAGAGATGGTGAGCGTGCTGGGAGTGCGCTGCATGCGATGATGCCGGTATTGGATATTCCAGCAGCTGATCACGTATTTCTTCACCCTGGTGTCGTCGGTACGGTGTGTGGAGCTGACGCTACCGATGACAAACGCCGTCCAGACATCGTGGACCTTGCGGTACACCACCTCGCCCGGCTTGAGCACGAGCCAGAGCCACTCGAAGGTCGCGACGGGCGGGCTCCTCTTGTGGCGGGCCTCCTCCTCGCGGATCAGGCTGCCGTAGGTCTTGTCCAGGTACCCGAGGAGCACGTCGATGTGCTTGGCTGTGGTGGCGGCGTACTCATCGTCGTGGCAGGCGGGCTGCGAGATGCGATGGTGGGACAGGGCCGAGCGGTAGTGGATGAGCGGGTAGTAGGGGGCCTTGATGGTGACGGTGTCTCTGAGGAAGTCTGTGCCTGGGTAGGAGCCGATGACGGCGTTGAAGGCAGCGATCAAGTGCTTGGAATAGACAACCATGCTATTGGGATGTTGTCAGCATACTATATGCGTCTCATGATGGAGAACAGGTCCTGAGTTGGGGACATACTAGTCTCTGCCGACTTTTTTCATGTAGCTGAAGGCACTCCCATTCTCTTTGTCGCTGTCCTCGTCGCTGTCGCTGACAAAGCTTGCGCTGTCTAGGCTGGAGTCACACCCGTCAACCTCGACGGTGTTGCTACGCTTCTTGATGGTCTCAACTGTGGTGATGATCTGCAGGACGGGCTTCGAAGCGGTATTCTTGGCCGTCTGGTCCTGGGAGGCCTCTTCCACATGATAGAGGGGTTTGTCACTTTCCCGGGCTGGAGTAGTTGAAACCAAGCATCAGCATTTCTGTGATCACGACGTCCAAGGGGGTTGGTCACCACCAGGTGAACGTACACTCGATGATATTGCCATTAATGCCTTTGTACTGCAGGACATATCGAATATCTGGCATTTCGATAGTAGGTTTGTCCTGCCTCCTCCCTAGACGGCGAGGGTCGAGGACAACCATATCTCTGGCTGCAGCCGCATTGGGACCGATATCTTCGAAGCTCGTGACCGAGTTACTTCCATCTCCGAAGTGGCTAGGGTCAGCACGCGGTTGACCTTGGTGTGCTCCGACGTCGCTGTCAGACATGGCGATTTCTGGTGATGAGACGGATAAGATTCAAGGTTGTAGAGCCACAAGGCGTCCTGCTGTATCACGAATGAACTAAGTAGGACAGTCTCCAGAACAGCAACATCTGTCCTTGTATTTATAAAAATAAATATAAAAAATATATCAGCTCGCCACAGCCAAAGAGCCTCATCACTACCATAGTCACGAGCCCCAGTACGAGGTCAGATCAGTGATACATCGTGCCGATACCCCGCGCGTCTGCCTGCTGGCAGTGCATATTGATATGCATGTCCCAAACGAGGCATGCAATCAGAGAACATCCGAGCCGATGCCAAGAGACTAAGATAACCGGGTCATCGCGACGAGGGCCTCATACTATGACTCCTATGCTTTTCAGCTCCAGAGACAAGAAGCTGACTGCGTACGGCAGAGTCAAAAGTCCGTTGGGCTGCATCAACGCCGTCTTAGGCTGCGGTGGGGAGGGAGACATCCCGTTAGTCAGTGTGGAGCGGTGTATATTAGTCTCGCAAGATGCTCCTCAGCCTGGTTGAGCTCACACAGCGGGTTGGCGAAACGTACATGATAGGGGTCCAGTGCTTCTTCCGCAAGCCCCTTTGGTCATCGATCGACCCGAGGAGAAGGCCGACGGACAGCTGATGTCCTGGTGATGACCTTTTCTCAAGAACGATGCGCACATGATGAGCGTGTTGACATCATACGTGGTACATACATGGTAGCATCTCGAGGCTGCGTGCGCTGAGACAGTAAATTCCAAAAAAGAAAAAGAAGGTCATCAAAACCTGAGGCCATACCCCAGCCCCCCCGGCTTCACATAGCCGCCGGATGGGCTCAGGATTAGTCAGGGATTGGAAGCTTGGCTAGGCGCTAGTGCCTGGCTCCCGAGGTACTGTTAGCAGTGGGTCTCAGTGTTTTGTTTACTTGCTACGTAGTATTGGTACGTACTCCACAGCAGTACCGTATACATATTGCTATTATAGCTGTAGTGGTGATGCTCTAGAGTGGTGCCTGGAAACAAAGGATCACTGGTCCAGCAAAAGAATCAATCACCGTCCTCGTCGTTGTTGTTGTTGAGGAGGAGGAGGAGGAAAAAAGTCTTCTGGGGCAAGCTGGCCTTGGTTGCTCCTTCCAGTGCCTGCATACATTCTATAGTATCTCTGCACTAAACCTTAAATCTGTTATCGCCAGGCCAGATTGTAGAAGGCACGAAGGTCAGGGCCCTTGGATCTACACAGCATATTTCCCTCCCCTCCCCCCTCCCCCCAGCTTCCCAAACAACCCCTGACCGCCATGTCGACCTGCCATAACGGGTATAACTTCCAAGCTCGCCCCATCCGACCAGAAGGAAACAAGCAGCCACTGTCGAACGTTCCATGCCGCGCCCCTGGCAAACGTTGCATGGTGCCTCTCCGATCATCCTCTGCCAAGGTCTAGCTCCATGTCGTTAAGCCGATAAGAGCAGGAGAGACGTGCATGGTGTTGTCGATAACATGCAGTAATTACACCGTCGTCATGGACGCCACGAACCGGGGGGTGGGGAGGAGGAGAGGGGAAAGTAGTGAACACGAGGAGGAAGGGCAGGACCAGATGGGGTATATAAAGAGGGGGAGCACGCTCGCTCTCCTTGTGCTGCCTATCATGATGCTGGATCGAAGCCAAGGCTCCCGACCAGAGAGCTCACCTCCTCCTCCATCATCGCCGCAGTGTCGAGGCCATCATCATGTCTCGGGCTTTTGGGCTTCGTCTCTCTCTCGCTGCGGCAGCAGTCGGTGTCCTGCCCTCGCGCGGGCGGCGACCTACTCGCTCTACAGCGCAGCTCCCAAAGGATGGACCCTCACGGGCAGCCCGGCGGAGGACAGCGTGCAGACCTTCTCCATCGCCCTGACCATGCAGAACATCGACCAGCTCGAGTCGAAGCTGCTCGACGTGTCCACACCGGGCAGCGCCTCGTACGGTCGACACTGGGATGAGGCGACGGTCAGCTCGTACTTTGCCCCCTCGGATGATGCCGTGTCCTCGGTCACCGCCTGGCTCGAGGCCGGCGGCATCACCAGCTACACTGTCGACGGGTCCTTCATCGACTTTGCCGCCACCGTCGACACCGCCAACACGCTCCTGAACGCCTCCTACCAGCACTTCTCCAACGGCGGCACCACCAAGCTCCGGACGCTCTCCTACAGCCTCCCGGACAGCGTCGAGGACCACATCGCCCTCATCGACCCCGGTCTATATATTGGAGGCTCGAGGGCCTTCTTCCCCACGCCCTCGCCGTCACGGACCATGCCCCAGGTGTCTGTGCCCAGGCGCCTCGCGACCCGCACCACCATCGACGCGGCGTGCCAGACGTCCATCACCCCAGCCTGCCTGAAGGAGCTGTACAACGTCGGAAATTACACCCCGTCCGTCAGGTCAGGGAGCAAGGTCGGGTTCGGCAGCTTCCTGAACCAGTCGGCCCAGTATGCCGACCTCTTCGACTTCGAGGAGTTCTTCGACATCCCCCACCAGAACTTCTCCGTCGTCCTCATCGCCAATGCGACCAACGACCAGAACCCCGACACTGCCCAGTACGGCGAGGCCGACCTGGACGTCCAGAACATTGTCGGCATTGCTCACCCCTTGCCCGTGGTCGAGTTCATCACAGGAGGCTCACCGTAAGTCCCGCGCCGCGGCAGCACAGGGGTTGTTGCCACCACTGAATCCTCCCCTCCCCCCGGGTGGCCGTGCTTACTGTTGTTTTTTCTTGCTTGTTTTGTCATGCTGATCCGTGGCACAGGCCCTTTGTTCCAAACATCGACCAGCCTACCCCTGCTGATAACGAGAACGAGCCGTACGTCCCGTACTACCGATATCTGCTGTCCCAGCCCAGCGATTCGCTGCCCCAGGTCATCTCCAACTCGTACGGAGATGAGGAGGATGTAAGTACACAGGCTAATCTTACTCCGTGCGACCTTTTTTCCCCCCCTCTCTCTTTTGGCCTCGGCCTGTCTGTCTTGGATAGGAGAACAGTCCCGCCTAACGTGGAATCCTTTCACAGTCCGTCCCCTACGACTACGCAGTTCTCACCTGCAACCTGATAGGCCAGCTCGGCCTGCGGGGCATCACCGTGCTCGAGTCCTCGGGTGATCTCGGCGTGGGTGCGGGCTGCCTGGCCCCGGACTACAAGACGGTCGAGTTCAACGCCATCTTTCCCGCTACCTGCCCCTACCTGACCTCCGTGGGCGGCACCGTCAACGTGACCCCCGAGGTGGCCTGGGACGGCAGCTCGGGCGGCTTCAGCAAGTACTTTGCCCGCCCCTCGTATCAGGACGCCGCCGTCTCCGAGTACCTCGACACCGAGGTCTCAGCGTCCACCCTCGCCTACTACGGCCAGTACACCAACTTCTCGGGCCGTGGCTTCCCCGACGTCTCTGCCCACTCCGTCACCCCGGACTACCAGGTCATCTACGACGGCACGCCCTCCCCCAGCGGCGGAACTAGCGCGGCCGCCCCCGTCTGGGCTGCCCTCGTGGGCCTGCTCAACGACGCCCGCTTCCGCGCCGGCAAGTCGTCCCTGGGCTGGCTGAACCCCCTGATCTACGCTCACGGCCCAGAGGTCCTGACCGACATCACCGCGGGCTACTCGGTCGGCTGCAACGGGCTCAACACCCAGAGCGGGTCCGCCGAGCCCAACGGGTCCGGCATCGTCCTGGGCGCCCGGTGGAACGCCACCGAGGGCTGGGACCCCGTCACGGGCTATGGCACGCCCAACTTCCAGAAGCTGAAGAGCCTGGTCCTGGGATACTAAAGCCATGGTGAGCCGTGGCGCGAGGTCGCCTCACCATTGAACCACTAGCTCGAAAAGTATAGTTATATATCGTAATTGCAAAGGCGTGTGGTCAAACTATACTGTTCCTGTGCATGTGTAGCGTGAGATGGTGACGAAAAGTGTCTCGTGTCGATTGTTTCCTAAAAGCAGGCTGACTTTTTATTGTTTTCCTTCAGGGGCATAAGCAGGATTGAAAGCGGAGAATATCATGCCCAATCACCCATAGATACCAAAATGAATGGATACACCCCCACGACAATATATGTCGGCCAACGATGGGCCTTGTGGAGCGTGCGTGCCCAGAGGATCTACTATGTAGTTACTCCGCCCGCCACCCCCCTGGGCCGGGAAGGCGGAGACTGTTGCCTGGGAGAGGTTTAAGTCCGCGGACATCTAGACAGCCGGCTTGATGACGGCGTCTTTTGTCTTACTACTCTACTCCGAGATTTTTGCCCGAGCGATGTGGGTTTTATCTGAGACATAGGTACAGGGCTTGCTGTGGATATTTCTTGCGGGTCGCGAGGATGCGGCGGGCGTGTGCATCCCTCGAGTCGTGGAGAGTAGGAGGTTCTAAAGGTCTACCATGTAATATCCAATTGGGACAGTTGGCAATGGCGGGCTGGGCTTGGCTATCCCGGTGGTTCAGACCGACCAGGTTACATCTGGGAGCTAGTTATTTCTTTCTCTCCTCGGCAGCCTATACTTTATTCTATTTGGAATGTGAAAATCATAAAATCGCATGCTTGCCAAAGCTCTCTCCAGCCTACTTAGCCCAAAACAGAAAAGGGGTCAATCTTAATTCAAGGCAAGGACAAGTTTAAGGTCAGAACTACATGGTGGACAGACAGTCTTGCTAATAAATTCCATAATACTGGTTTATTTGACTCCAAAACCTAGCACTTTTGAAGGAAATGGGGCTGCTGGTCGTGTTTGCTCTCCTCCTGCCGTGCCACCTCGACTTATCAATTACTGCTGCGACCGCCCGGTGTGGGAGACGAAGTGTCTAGCACGAAACCTCGTCTGCTTCAGCTCTTGGGAGACTTTGTCACGTTCATAGACGGAGTTGGGTGTATAATCAGTGTTATCTCAAGGAACGTTCTAAAGGGTAAAACCAGCCAACAATATAGATGATAAATAATTATACCAGTATTAATTAATGCAGGAATTCGTCTGACAAGATGCAATATAGTATACCAACTTCATACCCGAGCACTAATACCGGCAGCAAGCTTTTTGTATAAGACTGAAACCAATACTTCTACAACTCTTGATGGAATACCCCACCTTGATCGAATAATGAAATTTCCCAAATCTAGTAGCCAGACAAAATCCCAACTATCTCTCACGATCACTTCAGATTCTCCAGTATGTTCGGCTCCTACACCCGAAAGAGGTCAGCACTGATATTCCGTCACCTCCATACCCCCAAGCACTGTCCCGGGACTCATTCCTCTGCCAAGATGCGCCGGGTGCTTTTCCAAAGACATGACACGCAAGAGAGAGAGTGCAAGCAAAGTTGAACCTACCAGCTTCTCCAGCCGCCTGCACAGCTGCTCCCACAGATACACCGTCTTCCTCCCATCCTGCGCAACGGCCTTGTACGCCTGCACCGCGCCAGCACGTAGGTACAGGCCGTGCGTCTCGCGTCCGCACGACGCCGCGTGCACCACCTGCCGCGCACCGTCGTCGGCGGGCCGGGCCGCGAGGGCCGCGAACATCTTGACCGCGAGGCGCGTCAGGCCCGTCACCTCGCGCGACAGGCCCGTCTCGCAGAAGCAGGGGTCGACCGAGTTGATGACGATGGGATGGTGCCCTTCGCGGGCCGGGCTGTCCGTGGCTGGGTCAACGAGGGATGCTAGCCTGATCAGCGTGTAGAGCTGGATCAGCTTGGAGAGGTTGTATCTGTTGATTCCACCGGTCAGCGAGCGGCTGGAGGCTGGTAACTAATTATGTACCTGTAGGTTCTGGTGACCCGAGCGGGCCAGAGGGGTGAGCTTACTGGTTCCACGGATCTACCTTCGACCTGTTCTTGAAGTAGGCAAATACATCGTCACCGGGGTTCTCGGGATACTTGGCCCTGTCGTACAGAGCAGACCCGACGATCGTCATGACTGGCGTGGTATCGAACCTGCGAGCCGTCTCCTTGAGCTTGGGGATCAGCGGCAGCACGAGCAGGAAGGTCCCGATATTGTTGACCGCCAGGGTCCTCTCGGTGTCATAGACGACCTGGAAGTTAAAGCAGCGGACGCCAGCGAGGTTGATGACGACGTCCAGGCGCGGCAGGCCGGCAGCCCTCTCCACGAAGCCCCTGATAGACCCGGGCGACTCAAGATCGAGCTCCCACACCTCGATGATGTCGGGCCCACACCGGCTCGCGGCCTCGACCTCCCCTTTGACCTCGGCGCCTCGCGTCAGGCTGCGGCAGCCGCAGATGACCTTGTTGGCGCCCAGGCGGACGAGGTGCTTGAGGATCTCCCTGCCCAGGCCCCCGTTCGCGCCGGTCAGGATGACTGTCTTGGACGCGAAGGAGGCGGAGGGGTTGGGGATTCTGAGGAAGAACTGGGTGTGGATGAAGTCGCCGAGGGTAGGCATCGTGGTTTGGTCAGGCCGGTTGTAGAGAAGGAAAAATAAAAATAAAGGGAGTATGGGCGACAAGTTGAAATATTTGCTCTCAATAAAGGATGTGCAGGTTTTAAGTACTATTTACACAGCTCCAAGAGATGGTACACAATCATCAGCCATGGGGATAATTCCATCCATCTCCGCGGACTTTACTGTGGTGCCGGGGTCTAGGCAGGGAGCGGGCCATGCACTTAGCTGTGTGACAAAGTATTTATTTGAGGCGTAAATATCTGGCAGATTGGCAGATCTGAGGGAAAGAATGTCTGTGGAGCTTGCAAGAATGAGTGAATTCTTTTGTCCAAGTGCTATGGAAACACAGAAACGGTGGTTGTTTAAGCCTGCACTCTTACAAGAAATATAGGTTTCGGATTAGGGCTACAGAGCACTCCCACTTGGCCAAATGGACGTATTTGGACTTTATTACTGGCACTTGGAAGTGATCATTGATCAATTCAAGTCCTCACTCAGCTGCTGGGCAAGAGAAGAATGACCGACTAGATTGGGGCCAGATGATAATATTTGAAGAGCGTGGAACTCGTTACAAGTGCCCAAGAAGTGATCACCAAACTAGATAACACCAATTATTATTATCCTCAGTACAAATTACCTATCAACATCAAATATGCTATCCTCCTTGTTGTAGAATGTTTGTAAGAGCTGATGACTACTAAATACTCATAGTACCAAACTCAAGAGGAAACAGCTTTTCACTGCCTTAACTGTGCCATGCCCGCTGAGATTGGGATCTCTGTCTGATTACGTGATGCAGAAGACAACCTCCCTGAGACCTTTATTTCCAATGTACACTAGGCTCATTTTCTACTCTCCTGACAACATACATACTTGCCTGGTTTCTTTTTTTCTGAAAAATGTGGCTTAATACTCGCTGACATGCTTGGAAGTGAGGAGTCAAGCTATCGATACACAGAGCCTTCCGCTCGTTCGCAGTCATGTGACGGACGCTTGACAACGCGGCACAGTCACATTCATTGCTTATTCCCCGAGCCAGCCTGGGCAGCCTGCATCCGAACCAGGCCTTGACCGCAGTACGATCCACCACCATGATACAGTCTCAGCAGCCAGAATTCCCAAAATCTCGACGGCGCTCACGTGTTCCTCTCTCATGTGACCCCTGCCGCTCCAGAAAGTGAGCGTGCTCTGCACCCAGCAGAATGCGGTTCATCGCCATGAGGCACGTGCTGACGGACGCGTGGTAGGCTCAAGTGCAATCGGGAGAAACCATGCCAGAACTGCGTGGCTCGAGATGAGCAGACAGCCTGCAGGTTTCGTGGGCCTACGAACGTGGCTCCCACGATCCCTTCAAGAAGCGGCCAGAGGGGACGAGCTGAGGTTAGACCGGCTGCTGCTGGAGACCAGACGAGCAGCAGCCGGCCAGCGTCCGCCGCCACCGCCCTCGGCAGCGATGTCAGCTCGAGTGGCGATGCCATACGCCAGAGGATCGACAGCTTGGAGGATCTTGTCAAGAAACTCATCGCAGAGCGCCCGCAGGCTTCATCGCCGCCACGGAGCAACCACAGACCCGAGTCTCACGTTCTTGAGAAGAGCCCCATACCTGAGACTGTGCACACTGTGGTATCTGATGCTACAAATCAGGGCGTGCTTTTTGGGAGCAAAGGGAAAGACGGTCATGGACGGCGTCCATTCTGTATACCTCGGTGGGGATGACTGGTCTGTTGTGCTCGAAGAAGCAAGTATCTTGGCGTTTCTTATGATGAGCTATTACTGTGTCTATATGGCTCATGGTGCTGAGCTGATGGGCCTTAGATCAACGAGCTCAAGAGAGCGTGGGATCACAAGCAAGACGGTCAGGGTGACCACGACCTCGGGCCCACACTGTCACATACAGTTGATGGATCAAGCCTGCTATTTGGCCAGGTGAAGCCACTCGAGAGGATGGAGATTATACTCACCCTGCCGCCTAAACATGAGGTCGACCGGCTCCTCGCCCGCTTTTTCGACCAAAAAGCCTTTCCCATCGCTGTGCCTCGTGAGTAATGCAGCTTTCCCCCTCCCCTTACACCGTAAGGCTGATGAAGCCGATCCTCATAACGTGGACAGCTCTACTTCACGAGCCGACTTTCACGCGCGAGTACAATGAGCACTGGAAGGACCCATCCCGGACAAATTTCATATGGCTTGGCTTACTTTTCTCTATCCTCGGCATTGCCATGCTCGCGTACCACCAATACGGCGAGCCACCCGAGTACGAAGGCCGCTCTGGACCACTCTTTCAGCTGTACCGGATGCGAACTGCGCAGTGCTTGCTGAGCGGCGACATCGCCAAGTGTTTCCCCTACACGATCGAGACTTTGCGTTTCAACGCTACCGCCGAGCTTAATCGCAAGGACGACAACCGGCGCGGGCTCTGGATCATGACAGGCGTGATCATGCGCGCTGCCATCAACATGGGCTACCATCGGGATCCAGCACAGCTTGCCGGTATCTCGGTCTTGCAAGCCGAATACCGGCGGCGCGTCTGGTCATCCGTAGTCAGCCTTGACAGCATGGCCTCTTTTCTCGGCGAGTTCCCTCGCACTATGTCGGCTGTCTACTCGGATACTCTGGAGCCGCGTAACCTGTACGACTGGGAGCTCTCAGAGAGCATGACTGCGCTTCCGCCCTCGCGCCCGCTCTTCGAGGCCACAGCTACGACGTATCTTATTGTCAAGGGTCGTCTGTTCCGCGAGCTGGGGCGCGTGGCCGACCTGAACAGCAACCCAAGCCTGGGCTCATACGAGACCGTTCTCGAGATCGACCGCGCCGTGTTTACCGTGTATGAGGGTTTCCCTGCGTACATGAAGACACCAGTGACGCCAGCGTCTTCAGGAGGGACCGAGTCGACGCCGCTGGCTCGCAACCTGGCAACATTCTCCAACCTGAGCCTGATGGGCATGTACCACAGGGGCATGTGCACATTACACCGCAGATTTCTGGCAAAGGACCGCCGCGATGGTCGCTTCAAGCTCTCCCGCGAACGATGCATCTCGTCGGCCCTGGCACTGTTGGCCTTTCAGGAGGGCCTAGAGCCGGCGTTCTACAGGATCTCGCAGACACTCCAGATGCTGATGCTCGGCACGACAGTCCTGGTCCTGGAGCTGGCGCTACGGCGCAAGGCCCCGGACCAGGAGGTATCTGCGACCCCAGACAGCGCTGTCCTCGTGCGGGCGCTCGAGAGGTCGTGTCAGCTCCTGGAGGACGCGATGGACGGCTATGACGAGGCGAAGAGGGTCCATCAGTTCCTTATCGGCATGCTCTCGGGCTCTCGGGCCGGGTCTGGCGCTGGATCGTCCCAGAAGGCGGCGGCGGCGGGTCAACTACCGGAGCAGGTCTCTGGGCTGGTTGGCAGTCCGAAATTTGATGAGGCTTCTCCTGGTGGCTTCTCGTTCGAAAAGAACTTTTCCGACATGGACTTTGATTGGGTTCGTCTCTTCTCGTATGTATGGCCAGGCTTCCACTGACCGGAACAGGATACCTGGGACATCATCATGGACGAGCCGACTAACGAGACCGGGCCTATATATTGAACATGCGGAGAGCATGCTGGACTAAGGTGCAGAGCACACATCTTTTACCAGACTGGTGCATTGGCCCAAAAGCGTTTAAACCAAGGCTTGATCAAGGCAAGACTTTGCCATCTCTTGGAGTGACAAATGTGCACGGATTGGCTTCCACCTCGTCGCAGCCCCAAGTCGTTAACGGCCACCTTTGTCGATCAACACTACATATCCTGTTCCTTGTTTCCACTCGAGACACATTCTTGCTAAAGTTATGCAGACTACGAGTGTGTGGCGTTTGCTGGGGAAAGTTCTGACCCAGGCTTTTCTTCTTCCCCCCGCACTCGTGGAATATATGGCCGTCACTGAATTGCTATTAGCGGCATCTGCGTGTGTACGGTTCTGCTGTCATCGTGCATAAACTTTGGCTGGGCTATATCCGAGATGGATGTGCGAATAGTATTTAGCGCTGCAGATGCGCGGCGTCTTCCTTGAATTAGAGCGCCCCAGGAAACCCTCATCATGCCGTCCTGCCGTCCAAATCTCCATTGATCGTTAGCGAGTGGGGAGGGGAGGGGGGCGGAATCCGTCATACTCACATAGCCCTGGAGTTTTGGGGGCCGCTTGCTGTGTTTATGGTACTTACATGCGCCGTCGACTCGAGACAACCCGCCTTTGAATATCTGTAGGGGCCCCGACGAAAAGTAGCGAGGCCTAAGGCGGAGGCATTGCGCGCGTGGCCTTTTCCCGCCAGACTGTTTTTTCCGCCCTGTCGCTCTGATTTGCTCATTAATTATGGTGGGTGTTCCAGGGCGGTCCAAGGCGTGCCACACATGCCGCAGGAAGAAGAAAGGAGTAAGTGGATTGTATTACCTTGCTTCCAGGCGACCTCACGCGGTTTCGTTGCAAAATGATTCTTGGCTAACCTTGAAGCAAGTGCGATTACCAGCGCCCTTCATGCGGCCAGTGCGTCAAGTCAGGTACTCAGTGTGGTGGCTACGAGAGAGAACGCATCTTTTTGAACTCTGATGCCTCTGGCCGGGGATCCAGCGTGGCCTGGACAGCAAGTCTTGGAAGAGAAGAAAGCAGAGGACGGACCGGGCCCTCGACAGCCATCTCCCACCGGCGCCACGAGGGGAGCACCTCCACCGCCCCCCAAATCACCCTGCTGGACGGACTGGCGAGGACGGCACGCGAAGATAAGTACATATCTCTCTTCTGGGACAATTTTCTCCCTCGCAGCCGCAGCCCAACCACGTGCTGCAGATGGGCAGGCTCGGCACAGCAGCTCTGCCGCACGGAGCCCGCGCTCCACGCCGCGATGGTGGCCACGAGCCTGGCGATGCTTGCCTCTGAGGACGAGCTCTCTAGGGGTGGCGCCGGCAAACCAGGCTCCTGGATGCGGGCCGAGAGCGTCTTGGCCTACGGGCGGGCCCTGCAGCTGGAGTCTGCGGCGCTGCGCTCACCGGCGAGGAGTAAGAGCGATGCGGCGCTGCTGGCCAGCAAGCTCATGATGACGTTCGAGATTCTGTATGGGATGGATGAGGGCGACCTGCTGGCGCAGTGGCGGCACTGGCGGTCGCACAACCTTGGGGCTCTGGCTATCATGGAGGCGAGGACGCCTTGGAGCGCTGTGGATGATCATGGCTATGGGATATTCTTGGACTTGCGGTTGGTCTTGGTGAGTAAGAGAAGAAAGGCGGCTTTCCATTAACTTGCTTCTCTGCTCTCTTTCTCTCGTATGTGCGTGTGTATGTGTGTGTGTGTGTGTGTGTTTGTTCTTGGTACTTGGATAGTGTTGATGCTCACATCACTTAGACGATATCAGGCCTCACCTCGCGGAAGCGCAACCTCATGAGCCATCCGGACTGGAAGACGGTCCCTTGGTATAAGCGCTCCAGGGAAGCCAGAGATAGACTCATGGACGTCTTTGTTGAGATACCTGGCCTCCTAGAGGACATCGACCTTGCCATGGTGATGAGCGACGGCCACGAGAAGTGTGCTCGGATCCAGGAGCTCATCGATACGTCTTGGGCTCACGATGCCGCGCTCCAGCGCTGGTACTCGGCGGAACAGCCGGATCGGATCTACGCCAAGCATCTCGCCCGCATCTCATCAGAAGAAGGCCGCCTCATCGACGAGCTCCCGGAGCTCTATACCCTGATACTGTACTCGTGTGCCTGTCTCTATCTCTACAGCGCTTTACAGGTCCTCCTTCGGAAACGTGGCGTATTATACAGCCAGCGAGGAGGAGAAGGGGACCAACAACCAGACAGTCCCCCGGTGAGGGTCACCGACCTCCGACAATACCTCCTCAACATCTGCAGGGCAATCCCCACGTTCTTCGACGACGGTGCCGGCAAGGTGAATCTTATCCTCGCGGGGTTCCCTTTGGGCACGTTTCTGCAGTTCGCGATGGTGGTCGGGATGGACCGGCGCTCTGACGAGTGGAGGACAATGTATGCGCTGGCCTCGAAGCCGCAGTTCAGATCTGTCATGAAGTTTTTAGGCAGCGTCCAGCGACAGCCTACCTTCCGTGTCGGTAAGCCGGCAGAAAATATCGAGACGCGAGCGAAGCAGTGGGCTGGATGGGAGAGCAGGGTAGGCAGCCAGGAGGGAGGGGTGTCAACAAAGATCTGACGAGCGGGCCAACTGGCGGTGAGCATGTGGGTGTTTTAGGTGCTGACATGGCTGGGACGTGCAGACGTGCGTGTGGGCTCTGGGGCTCGACCCTTTTCTTTGTCTTTCTTCTTCTTACAGGATCCAACTTTCACGCGGGCACCTACCTACTGTGTGGTGGTGACGTAGTCCCACTCATGGCAAGACGAGAGGAACACGTGGTGATAGCTCAGGTGGCTATACTCAGCAGGTACGGGGCGGTAAAGACCTCGGATGTTTGTGTGTACAACTTGGTGTCGCAGTAACAAGACCCTTAGGTCAAAGGCACTGTAGTGTCTTGAGCAATTTCTGTCTCGGGTCCCGGAGTTTCTCTTGATGCAGACGGTCTACCGGTCTACCAACGCATGCGTCTAGGGTATAGCCTTCACCTCGACTTGATCTTTGTCCAACCGCTCGTGCCGGTCCCCTCGCATTCTCTGGTGTTGGCGGGTCATCCAGGTCCAGCCTAGCAAAGTCCTCGGCCGTCGACTCGGCCATGGTCTTGGCGGTGGAGGCTGACATGACGCTCTCAACACCGTAAAGTCGTCGATCGGGCTCCGGATCTCCTGGAGTTTTCCGTCTCCCTTGGACACCATCTTCCATAGGCTCTTCGGGGGCCCAGGCCTCATCTTCCAGCATCTCCCAGTCCAGCCCTTCCGCGTCGTTGAGCATTTTCTTCTTGAGCCGATCCGCTACCTTGACCGGATTTGGGAGTTTAAAGGTCCTGAGAAATTCATTGCCTACTGCGCTTCCTAGATAGGCATGAGCCGTTCCGTGAGACCAGCGGCCCATCATAGGGTTCGTGTTGCCTCCCAGCTGGTCGGTAGGTAGTTCAGGAGGGGCTGCCGTCTCATCAGGCGTCTGCGCTAGCCGCAGCGCAGGATTGTTCGTCAGCTGATTCCCGATCAGGAGGTTGTACAAGTTGCGACCCATGTTGCAGACATCTTCGTAGGAGGTCCTGTCTCCTATAGGCACGCCTTGGGTGCAACAAGCCCACGCAATGTCGTAGGCTAGCAGTACCACACCCTCGATGAACAACGAGTATGTCGACGGGTTTTCTCTCGCCAGGGTTGATAATGGCTTATCGAGAAAGAGTGGTCGGGGCCGTGGCGTGTGCTTCGGGTTTGGATCCTGCGGTCCGGTTGGAGGTATGGCGACGGTCCCAGGAAAGGGCACCTCCCCATGACGATACGAAGAAGCTAGGGACAGGACCGTCGGCCTGGGGTAGTCGGCGTGAGGCAGCGTGATTTCCGCTGGCAGACGGATGGCCAGGTAGTGTGAGGCCAGCGACAGTATGTGCGCAATGTGAGCAAGTGAATTCGTGATGACCTCCGGGGATGCATCTGGACCCAGTTAGCACGGCCAGGAGAGAGACTGGCAGCGAAGGTGTCTTACTGATCATTGCAGGGAGCTCCAGGATCTCGATCCCACCGAGCTCGTACCTGCTGCTCTTCTTGATGCGGCGGAGGCCGTACACTCGTGCGGCCTCCATACACAAGAAGCTCCTGGTGGCGCTCGTGCGCTCGAATACCCTGCTCCACCTGTACCTGGTCACCTGGATGGACCTCTCGGTGTCCTCGAGCTGCTTGTTGCGGCGTTCGGTGACATTCTCTGAAGCCGCAGCGAGATCTGCCCTCCTGCTGGCTACTTTCTTCTTGCGCCCATCAATCTCCTTCCTCGCGGCCTCGACCTCGGCGCGCAGCTTGTCGGCCTGCGCGATGATCTGGCTGGTCCTGTCTGCAGCCTGCACTTCTGCGGTCCTTATTTTCTCGAGCACAAAAGATTTCTCGTGCCCACCACGCGGTGAAGGAGATGTGGTCTGGGTCAGAAAGGCGTTGATCCTCTCCTCGGCTGCCTCATTTTCGATCAAGGCCCTGGTGTGGGTGACACGCCCTTCGTACAAGCGATTCCTCGCGTCGACAGCGCAGAGGAAGGGAAGCTTCTGTGGATGGTGCGACCGGCGACAGATGTCGCAACTCATCTTGCCCAGCCGAGGCACTCACGGGCGTTTGCTCTTGCCTGTCGCCGTCTCACCCTCTGGATGGCCAAGCTGAGGGTCAGGTCAAGTCACGGGGTGGCTTACTCTTACTAAGGGCGTGCGTCGCTCATCCGTGAAGTCGAGGTACCGTCGCGGTTGATTCTCTGAGAACATGAGGAACGCCCAGTACTGCTAGCAATGCAACAAGCGTAGAGGACCATTATCTGTGACGTAGATGCGAAGGCGCCGACCAACCCCTGTTGTCGTTGCTGAGGCTGAGGTTCAGTTAGTCAGTCGGCTCCAGCCTAGGATTAGGTAATGCAGGACATCTGCACAGGTCGTCACATCGGCGCTTCAGTCGCCGTCTCACCTGTCAGGCGCCATGGTCAGCGGGCAAGAAGGAGCCGCCCGTGCCAACCTTGCCTGTCTTGCTCCACTGCTGGAGGGTCCCTGCCGCCCTTAAGCGCCGACACGCCGAGTCTGCTAGGGCGGATCCTTCTCGCTATTGCACCTGTCCTAGCACTCATCTGCCTGATGAACCCTGGCTGAACATTGAATTCCCGTCACGTCTCAAGGAAGCAAGCAAGTCAGACAAAGGGTAATCCCACTTTGCTTACCTTATTTCATGCGATCGGTCTGAACGTCGTCAACATCTCCGTCCCTCCCCGGCTCCCTGCCCTGCGCGTCTCCCAAACTTGCAGTGCAAAGAACAAGCGTCAAACCTAGCCCTCGGACACGAAAGACATACGGGCTAGACTATCGCAACTCCTACAGGAGTTTGGCCCGCCTATCCACAGGAAGAGGAGCACAGGAGACAAAACCCTAGCGTAACAACAGCTCTTCAGGGCAACCCAGCCGCGCAAGTTGTACTACACTGGCGCGTAGAACATACCACCTCACCGGCTGAGAGCAAGGTGATCAGAATGGACGACGACAGGTCTACGACGCCACCCCTGCCGCCTCCAGGCTCTCCAGGAACCCTGCTGCAAGAACCCCCTCCTCCTTCCTCCCGACCTAGATCAACAAGCCCTCACCGAGAAGACCCAGTGGACCCAGTTCAGTCCCTGGAGGTTGATGCCGAAGTGGTTCCCAGGATGGAGCCAGACCATCAGAGCAGACTGCCGCGTCCTCTCCATAGCAAGACGCCTGAGCCGCTCCGCGGCCTTCGCGGTAGTCACCAGCCAAACGGGCGAAGCCATACTGCCAGCCTCGCCCACGCTCCTCATCTTGCGCGAGAAAGACCATCTACTCCAGGCACCCCAGGAAATCTGGCCCCTTTCGATTGGGATGATCTTGAAGTCAGGTTCGGCAGGGCCCTGGCAGGCGCCAGCGAGCACGAGGCTGGGCTGGCGGCTGAATTCGAGGCTCTGGTGAAGGTACCTTGATCACGCCCCCTTTTTCTCTGCGGGTCAGGATTCGGTTGGTTGGCTGATCACGAATGTGCCCAGTACTTCAAGATCTGGGCTTCCGCTGCGTGCGCGCATGACAACCAACGTGCAGCCAAACGGCTGCAGACCCGATCCCACTTTGTGAAGCTCAAGGAGACCGATCTAGACTCGAAGCGGCAGAATTGTGAGTCCGAGATCCACTATGCCAAATGGTGCGGAGTACGGCTGACATGCGGCCGAATCTCAGACGAACAGGTCGTACAAGCATTCCAAAATGCGATGCTGTTGCTCAACCAGGCGCAGACTTGACTTGGCTAGGGGCTACCATCAGGAGGCGCAGGGGGTCAGATGCCACGCCGGTTTGGACAAATGTGCATTACTACGCAGATCGAGGATCCCACCGTCCGGCGGTTTGTCGGGTATTATTCTTAGTATTATTAGCATTGCTTGAACAGTGGCCCAAGCGCGCCGGTTGGTATCACTTGAGCTCCTAGGCAGTACATAGTTGATGCATAGTCAGTACTTAAAATCTGATCTGCTTTCCGGTGGTACGAACCTATCCCCGGGAGGAGTTTTTCTTCTTTTTTTTCTTCCTTGGAGGGGGGGCCACCTTTTCGATCTCTTTCTAATGCTCATGAGGAGAACCTTTAAATGATTAGCATTCTGCATTCCCATAAATCACTTATATGATATGGCCTTCCAGCTCTGGCCGTCTTTTTGATTCGCGATTACGTACACACAGACACACACACACACATAACACACGCCCGAGGTGCCAGCGCTCGAAAGCTCATCCCTGCCTTTCTTAGCGGTCCTCCTCAACCTGGGCACTTTCTGTATCCATTTTCTTTCGTCCCACCTCTCCCTCTACAACCCGCCAACCTAGCGTGCCATGGACGCGACGGCGCCGCCATCATTACCATTTGCCTCTTTGCCAGCGACGCCCACGCTCGCGCCGCTCTTGACAAATGCGAACCTACCAGAGTCTGTCCGCGAGGCACTCATACACAAGACGCGAAACGACGCAGCCGCCCGCTTCTTGGTGGACCGCGTGCTTCACAACACCGCCACAGTGGGAGACAACTTTCGTTTCTTGATGCTTCTCAACCAGATCACGCTCGAGGAATTCAGGCGGGCGCAACCGGCGGAACCGCGCAAGGCCCGACGCCCGCGCACACGATGTCGCAACTAGAAGGGCCCTCTCCAGGAGCCGTTTGTGTCCCGCAGATCATGGAGGTATGTGCTACCACTTTGTTCGCTATCTCGAATACGGCCGTCCAGGACCCCATGCGCCCAAATCACTAACGGCGCCTTCCGATGGCAGGCAGATTTGTCCTCCTTCCACGAGATGCACTTTGGCGAGACCGCGCTTGCGGCATTCGCCGGGGACTTTCTCCGCCCTCGCACTGCGCCGCACGAGGAGTTCCTTTCCCGCAGCGACGGCGATGGATACCTTCAGGATGAGGGAGAAGATGATGGCCTAGGTTACTACCCGGACGGGGTCAAGCGCACCCTCACCGACGAGCAGATCGCTATATTCCGACACTCTGAGCTGCAAGCTCTGCAGAGAGCCCAAGAGCAAGGTCAGGCCCAGCGCAGGCGCAACAGCTCGTCCCCAATACCGATGGCTATCGATGACGAGGAGGCCGAGGATGGAGAGCTACAGGAGGACGGGGGCGCACAACGACAGGTCGCCACCAAGAAGAAGAAGAAGAACAAAAAGAAGAAGCGCGGCAGTGGGAACAGCAACAAGAAGCAATGGGAGCCAGACCCTGAGCGTCGCAAGAGGACATGGGATGTCGTGGAGACGGGACTGGATGCCCTGGCTTACGACGATGCAGGCCAATCCGGTCCAGCATCTGAGCATGTGGCTCAACGTCGAAGGGTTACTTATGATGATGATGATGGTGGTGGATAATCCTATCTTAATGGGTCAAGACTACCACCGCCTGACTATACTGAGTTGAGCACTGCCAAGTTTGCGGCCCGTCATGTGCTGTGAGTACCTCCATTGCGTTCATGCCCTCGAATCCTCACCCTGATGAAAACCTTCGTATCGTCATCCTTAGTCGGAAGTCCAATGTGGTTGTTGACTTGGGCGCATGCGGCCTGGCCGCTGTACCTGGTTACACCGCGAAGGATCATGTCGAGCAATAATCTTCTCTCTGAAATCTTGACCCCTCCAGCCCTACCGACGCCCCTATCTGTCTATTGCCAACATGCAGGCTGACCACCACTACAGTCCCGTCAAGATATCACCAGGATCGGCTGACTGGCAAGTCTCGGGGAAGTGGTCCAGATTCAGACATATAATTATGACTTTGCAGTAGGATTCTAAACCTGGTCACACGACTGAAAATGAACACCGGTGGGACACCGGGCACCAGGCCTCTTCAGGTGGCAGGCCTCGTAATACTGAGTTGGAGCTGCGAGCGATATTCGCTATATGCTGCAGGATACCTTCCCTTGCCTTTTTTTTTTTTTGTGAAAAAATAAAATAAAATAAAGAAAAGGGAGGGGCGGATGGTTTTCCGCCCATGATTCCTCACCAAAAGAGCATATGCAGCTGATCCTTCAAACTCCCCCAATTCCGACAAATCACACAGGCCCCCTTTGATGACCGTGCAGCACGCTCGGTTGAACACATCCTTCCGAGGAAATGTTACTGTACTGGGACTTAATAGTTGGCGATATTTCCTGCCTGAGCTTACAAGACGCTTGCCGAGAGGGAAATTTGTTACTCACAGCAAGGTAGCATCACTTAATAGAATTTGTCAACGGGCGCAATATTATTTACCCAACTCTGTGGATGCCTTCGAGACCAAAGTCGCATTTGCCACTCTGCTCCAGTATTGCAGGGCTCTCATACCAGGCTGGAATCGCGTTGTTCCAATTTACCACAAACACACATTCAGCAGAAAGGTTGTGCCATTGATTCTGGGGGCTGCACTACATTGATTCAGCTCAGCAGATCCGCGGACCTTCGGTGACATAGTCCGGAGCCTGGCACAGCCCATCCCTTCTCCCACGCTCCTTGAGACCGTGACCTGCTAAGCGGTGTGAGAACTTCCGACCATCAAATCTGACTGAGAGCTGCATTTCCTGACATCACTCAACCATATGTCTCAGTCGACAAGCGAAGCCCTGATCGGGTAAACTTGGCCTCGTCACCGCAGCCTGAGGTGAAGGTCTCATCAAACCCGAACCCTCTGAAAGGTCAGGCACCAGAGGCCTGTGCGACCCACCCTGTGCCTGCCCGCCTGCTTACATAGCACATCCCTGTTTTCGGTGCTAGCGCGTCGAGATAACGACATCCCACCTTGATTCTGCATCGCAGCCCCCTCCAAACTCTCGAGGTCACGTCGAAGCGGTTCATCCGGACAGGAGACCACCCTCAACCCCACCACACCTCTTTCATCGTCCTACTCAAGAGGGCCTGGAGGCGCGCTTGCTCACCTCCTCCGCGCCCAACGGAACGCCAGCAAAGATGGCGCGGGTGTACGCAGACGTCAACCAGAACATGCCTCGGGCATACTGGGACTACGACAGCGTCAACATCAGTGCGTCCTCGTCCTCCTCATCCACGCCGGCCACCATACCATCAGCCCGTGACCATCTTCGAGTCGTGACAGGACTGACATACCCTTCTTGAAACAGGCTGGGGCATGCTGGAGAACTACGAGGTGGTTCGCAAGATCGGTTCGTGCCCAATCCTACCCCCACCCCCCTCCCTCACCACCCCGCGATTTCGCAACCTTCAAAGGAGAAATAAGCAACAGCAGACATCTGACTCGGGACTTTGTACCCACAGGACGCGGAAAATACTCCGAGGTGTTCGAGGGCATCAATGTCGTCAACTACCAAAAGTGTGTTATCAAGGTGCTGAAGCCCGTCAAGAAGAAGAAGATCAAGCGCGAGATCAAGATCCTTCAGAACCTGGCCGGAGGACCGAACATTGTGGCACTATTGGATGTAGTCAGGGACTCACAGGTGATTACCACTCCCTCTGGCGACCTCCGCTACGCCCTCCGCCCCAATTCTCCCAACGACCACCTCGAGGAGGAGGGCCAGGGCAACATCCAGACCTCGGACTAGAACTCCGTTTCTGATGGCGGTATCCTACAGAGTAAGACGCCGTCGCTGATATTCGAATACGTCAACAATACCGACTTCCGCAGCCTCTACCCCAAGTTCAACGACTTTGACGTCCGCTTCTACATCTCCGAGCTCCTCAAGGCGCTGGATTACTGTCACAGCAAGGGCATCATGCACAGAGACGTGAAACCTCATAACGTTATGATCGATCATGAGAACAGAAAGGTGACTACCTCCTCTTGACAGTCCTCCTCCCCTGGCGCTACTGACTCCCCTTTTTAGCTGCGCCTGATTGACTGGGGTCTGGCGGAATTCTACCACCCGGGAACGGAATACAATGTCCGCGTTGCGTCCCGGTACTTCAAAGGCCCCGAGCTGCTTGTAGACTTCCAGGAGTATGACTACAGCCTCGACATGTGGAGCCTTGGCGCCATGTTTGCCTCTATGATCTTTAGAAAGGAGCCTTTCTTCCACGGCAATTCCAACTCAGACCAGCTCGTCAAGATCGCCAAGGTTCTCGGCACGGACGAGCTCTTTGACTATCTCGACAAGTATGAGATCGAGCTCGACGCCCAGTACGACGACATCCTGGGCCGCTTCCAGAAGAAGCCATGGCATAGCTTCGTCAATGCCGACAACCAACGCTTCGTCAGCAATGAGGCCATCGACTTCCTCGACAAGCTGCTGCGCTATGACCATCAAGTATGTCCCCTATGGGTCTTCTCTTTCTCCACCTATGCATGTTGTACTGACAGTGTGATAGGAGCGGCTGACGGCCAAGGAAGCAATGGCGCACCCCTACTTCACCCCCGTCCGCGACCAGGCCAACCTCCAGGCGTACCTGAACGGCTCCCCTGGTGTTGTCAACTAAACAGTCGTTGCAAGCATACAAGACTCAAATGGTATGAATCACCATATGATCTGCTTACTTAGGTTATACCCAATGGACCTCGCGACTCCTGAAGACACCCAAGGACACCATCTTCTCCCAATAGCGAATCGAAGGCATTACCCTCTTCTCAAGTCTCTCCATAACAACGGTGCCTAGACATGGGGTAAAGGGGTGAGATGCTAGAAGGATGGTACAGCGAAGGCGAGGGAGAAGAGGCGACCGAAGGGAATCAGCGGCCCCAATCCTATACATCAACTTTGAAGCTGGAGGGATGAAAGTCAGGCGTGCCGGACAAGTAAGCATGGACGCTCAATCTGGCATGCGGACACTTTCGGCGTTTTTTCTTTTCTCGAGGTGCGGGAAGTATGTGATTTACTCGCGTCTTTCGGCAGAATTCGGGAGTGAGCGGAGCTTTTCATGATTGGTTTCGCGGTTGCGAATACGTATTTTCCTCAGGTCCAAACTCTATGACGACTAATATGACATTGTTCCTTTATCAACCTCCTCTCCCTGTCTGCTTCTACATGAAACTTGTCCTGAATCCCGCTCCATATAGTAGTAGTTGGGGGTTCGCCCGAGGAAGGTCTCGGCCGTGGAGATAGTGCTCCTGATGGGCATCTATCGGTCCAAGACCATAGAGACTCGGCGTGAAAAAGTACTTGTGCTGCGTGACCGTGGGCGAACCATTCTTGCCGTGGGTTTCATCACATTTCCAGCCAGGTCCCTCCACGCCTTATTTTACATGCAAACAAAACAAAAGTCCCGTTCACAGCTCCACCCATCCTCGCCACACCTCCTCCTCGTGCCGCCAGGCGTCTGCACCACCGACCCTACCGGACTTGCTGCCCTGCCTGTGCCGCCATTTATTGCCTCACTGCCTCCTCCCAACACACGGATGACGCTCTGTGCAAGCTTCTTTTTTTCTCCTTCCTCCCTCCCTCTTCCTCTTCTTCCTCGTATCATCTCCTGTTGTTGCGTCCTTGGCCGGACCCGGTGTTGCTCTGGCCGGGGTCCTGAGCTTGTGTGACTTCGTTGAGCAGGAGCCCAGATAGAGGGAGGCGCGCTTCGTCTTCTTCTTGTTGTTGGATTTAGCCGAGGAAGAGAAGGTGGAAAGACGGGGGAACAGGGGTCGGTGGACCAGGATGCGATGATGGCCCGAGGGAGTGAACTCGGATAGGTCGAAGGAGATCTCGTCTTCCTCGTCTTCGGCGTCGGACAGGAGCGAGATGAGGCTTGCTGTGGTGGCGGGGGTGTCGGTGGCCCGCTTGGACTTGGCCTGGGGTGTCTCAGGCGGTTTTGCTGCCGGGTGAGCCTCCGCGCAGACAGGTCCTGTCCGTTGCTGCTCGGGTACGGTGTTATCTACAGCTGTCCCCAAGCGACCCAGCTTGGGAGCGGCGACGCCGCGGTGCGCCGTTCTGTGGCTGTAGCGGCTTTGGCTCGCTTTGCTGCCCCACTGAGGGCGACTTTGGGACGTGCGACGTTTCTGAGGATCCTTGCGTGTCCGCCAGTGCTGCTGCCCCAGGAGCTCCTCCTGGTTCTGCCCGTGGACTCACGCCCCGCCTGGGAAGCATAGTCTCTTCATCCGAGAATATGAAGTCCGGGTCCATAACGTTTCTCGTGAACTTCTCCTGCGGTGTCTTGCTTGAATCTCCGGCTTGTTTGCCTCGTCGACTCTCCAAGGTGGCTTGGCCTTGCCGGCTCATGACCGTATCTTCGTGTATAACCTCGCTAGTTCGAGCTGGTGCGTCCGCAGTTGTTCTTTCGCGGAGCCCAGCAACCTTTTCAGCGACTTCTTTGATGGCTCCACGATTGACTGGTCTGGATTTTCCCTGTCCAGTAAGCTTCGACATCTTGATATCCACGAAAAGTCGTTGTCCAGCTGGCCTCTTGATGTGAGCCCCTGTGATATCCAAAAATGATTCGAGATCACTGTCTTCCCAGGATGTCTGGGTATCGATCTCAACAGGATCCGCTTTCTCCATCGGCAGCAGCGTTTCAGTCGCTTCGCTTCGTCTTCTTCCTTTGCGATTCTGTGGAGGCCTCGCTGCTCCTGGTCTTGCATGATGCTGGCCCAAAGGAGACGGTTTCCCTAGTGATCTGGCAGTCCGTGTCTTCCGAATCGAAGGTGGCGTATCCGGCATGTTTTCTATGAGCTCGTTGATCAAGTCGTTGTGGCTGTCATCGTTGTTAGGACTGCTGTCGACCGCGGGAAACTTCTGTCTTATCAGAGGCGACTCCTTGGTCTTGAGCGGACTGCCGGGAGAGGTGCCCAACAGTACATCCTCCTCGTCATCGGCATCTCGACTGTGTGGCCTTGTGAGAGATTTTCTCACAACCTTCCTCGGGGCCTGTTCCTGCACGTGGCTGTCCCTCAAGAAGGCAGATTGTGGGAGCTCAGGCGCCTGCCAGCTCGGGTCAGCGCTGGGAGGAGGCTCAAAGCCTGATGGAGGGAATGGTCGAGATGGCATCATCATGTACGGCCCCCGATTCCCAAACAGCGAAGACAGCTGTGGAGGGCCTCGTATTCCCATCTGTGGCCACCTGGGTTCAGTTGGTCCCTTCCCTGGTCCTTGCCATTGGTCCATCGGCACTTCCATGGCGCCTGAGTTCAGTCCTTTGTCCATGGCATTGTATCCCCGTCCGGAGTGATCTTGCTCCTCCTCTGAAGAGTTCTCATCTGTCTCGTCATTGCCGACTTCCGAAATCTCCATGGATCGTAAGTGTCCGTTGTCCTCCACTATCTCACCCGTCATGATATTGACCACATCGCCGACGCCTTCGAAATCCCTCTCGTACTTGGCAAAGATGCTTTCAAACCTGGACTTGAGCCTATTCGCAGCCCGGTCCCTCCCCCTGCTGGAGTTGAACGTTAGGATCTCTCCTTCGATTGATCTCGTCCGGCTCAATAAACAGCTCATCGTCCTCATCTGTATCGGTCTGGGCCGCGGCAGTCTTCCTGCGCTTCACCGGTGGCTCCATCTTGGCGATGTTGCCTTGGCAAGGCTGGTCGGTCGTGTTTATAAAAATGGCGGATTTGGGATAAGCCTGGTGCAGAACGCGTCCAAGAAGCTGCAGACGCGCTGTAAGGTCCACTGAAAGAACCCCTGTCACTAATTCATAGGGCTGAAAGGAGCCCCTGTGGGGTTCCCCAGGCAAGAGGCAGGCAAGAGGCAGGCAAGTCCCTGTTAGCGCACTCAGCCTCTATCACATTCACGTTCACCCTGTGCTGTCCTGCTGATAACATACGTCAGGCATTCAAGCAGCCGTCAATGTCTCTCCACCACAGCTGCAGCAAAACGATGCTGAGCTCCAAGATCTGCTCGTCAACAACAATGCACAACCTGTCCAGTCCCCAGAGTCAACATGTATTGCCAGAAGTGTCGGACGCCCCTCAGACTGGACAGTTCCCTTGAGGATCTGAACCCAGCAGCATACGATCTGCTTGTTGGTGAGCTGCTTTCATCGCAGAATCATCGGTCCTACCAGTTGTCTAACTCATTGCTTGCTTGCAGCAGCATCGTCGCAGCCCACCTCCAAGACTTCGAGGTCATCTAGGCCTCTAAACACTCAGGACCAAGCCAGAAAATCTCTTTACGATCAGGTCTCAAAGAACGCCGGCCCAGCCATGTTTCGAAAATCGGCGGGCGGTCTGCGCCCCAGCGAGGGACAACAGCAGCGCGACAACCCGGGCATGTCATTCATATACCTCACAGAGTCACAAGTTGTCCCTCCGCCGCAGTCGCACACCCATCCGCCGCCCCAGTCAGCAGTCGAAGATACCACCCCCGACCCTGACGATACCAAATCACGAGAGATGGAGAGGATAACCAAGCTGCATGAGATCCTGTCTGCGCGGTCAGACATCGATCACCCTGTCTGTGTCGAGTGCACTGAGATGCTGGTCGACGGCCTACAGAAGAAACTAGAAGCGGCAAATAGAGAAAGGGAGGCATACGTCCGCTACGTAAAACAGCTACAGAGAGATGCACCCACGGAGGAGGAGCTCAGGGCGTCGGAGGAATCGCTGAAGAAGACCAGAAAGAGCGAGGCCGAGGCGCTCGACCTCCTGAAGAAGCTGGAACAGGAGAAGGCACAGCTGGACGACCAGATCCTGAGCCTGGAGGACGAGTCAAAACAGCTTGACGCGGAGGAGGATCAGTTCTGGAGGGAGAGAAATGCCTTCGCGATGAAGCTCACCGATTTCCAAAATGAGCGCGACAGTATCAACTCCAAATTCGATCACGATTCCCGACTCCTAGAGAAGCTCCAGCGCTCCAATGTCTACAACGATACGTTCTGCATCAGCTTCGATGGGTACTTTGCGACCATCAACTCGTTGCGGCTCGGTCGATTATCGAACCGGCCTGTCGACTGGCCCGAGATCAACGCGGCGTGGGGACATGCGCTCCTGCTTCTCGTCACAGTTGCTGATAAGCTCGATTACAAATTCGAGGGCTATGAGCCCGTCCCCATGGGCTCAACATCAAAGATTATCCGCTCCGACCCCGTCTCACCCGCCTCCAGCCGTCTGGGAATGAGGAACGCCCCGCCACCCGCACCAAAGAAGCACGTCCTAGAACTTTACTCGTCTGGTGACATGCCCCTCGGCCTGACGTTCATGCACCGCAAGTTCGACAATGCCATGGTAGCCTTCCTAGAGCTGGTCCGGCAGCTTGGCGTGCTGGTCGAGAAGCGGAGCGCGATGACTAGAAGCGGGACGCTGACACTGCCGTACAAGATCGAGGGCGACAAGATCGAGGATGTCAGCATCAAGCTTGGCCTAGCGCAAGATGACAGCTGGACGAGGGCCTGCAAGCTGACGCTGACTTGCTGCAAGTTCCTGTTGGCTTGCTCGAGTAACCTGACTATTGAGAGACTCGGCCTCGACATCAATGGCAATGCGGCTTGACCCAAGCCTTTGAACTGGCTCCAAGAGGTAGTCAGATGAAAAGACGACAGTGTCAGCGCTAGGGCGAGAACAATACACCATGGGCAGCATAGTCCATGAATTTCAACTCCTTCATACTTTCTCAGCCAAACGGCAAAATAGACTCTTTATGGGACCCAATCGGTCACGCGAACGAGGGTCTGGAAGATTTGCTGGAGACATAGCTGTCACTCAAGATGGTTTTTCTTTGTGGGAGTGGAGTTGATTCTTTTCCCCCGATGTCAGATGCCATTGGCATGTCATATCATGAGGTGGAGGCTGCGGCTCATCATTCGACCGCCTTCGCAGCGTCGATCAGGAATGCCACCGTCTCCTCTGGCTTGCTCAGCATGGGACTGTGACTGCTCACAATCTCTCGACCCGTGACATCCGCACCCTGCTCCTTGGCGTCGTTGATCATCCACCACTGCGCCTCCAGCGGCAACGTATGGTCATCTGCCGTCGCGAGGAACCACACCGGCACGTCCTTCCACCCTGCATATGCATGCTCGCCCCCCCTCGAACAGGCTCTTCAGGCTGTGGCTCCGCAGCTTCGCAGTCCACGCCCTCCCTTCTTCCGGCGGCAGCACATCGTGGTAGAACAACTCTGTCGGGTCGACAACCAACACCGCGAACCCGCTTTCTTCGTCAGCGCGCCATATCGGCGGCGGCTTCCCACCCAGGGCGTCCATAAAGCTCATGCCCGTGCGGTTGAACCCGGTCGCCATCATCGCCACCGCCACCACTTTTCCCTCGGAAGGGTCCTCGCCGGGGTGTGCCCTCGTGGGCATACCCCTCAGGGCGGACGAGCCAACGTGGCCGCCGTAGGAGTGGGCCACGACGATGACGTCGCGGCCTGCCTTGGTCTCGGAACGGATGGCGGCCTGCACGGCGTCAAGGTCGTTCAGGTAGGTTGCGGATGGGTCGCCGGCTGTGGAGGGGAGCGTCACTGCCACGGAGGCGTAGCCCTGTTGGGAGAGAAGGGCGGTGGCTTTGTCCCAGGTGCTTGGGCCGTGCCACGCGCCGGGGACGAAGACGAAGGTTGGCTTCGAAGACATTGTTATAAGTGATGACGGGAGGCTGAGGCTGGTGGAGGTGAACGGCCGTGCAGCAGGCTTCAGGGTTAGCAACGCTGTATCCTGAGAATTACGGTCTCATAACCGTGGGCAGTTCTCGGATTTAAATGCACTCGACTTCAATAGCTCAATCAAGCGATGTTCATTGTCTTTCTTGATTCCTCATCCCATACTCATCAGATCGCCAAGATTCCTTAAAATTCAGCAAGACCCGAATAATCCCGCTCCAAACAACGAGTACGAATAGGCGACAACATATGAAGCTATTATTCAAACTCCGAATCAACATGCTAGTCACGTCTCATAGCTGAGGAGAATGTGAATTTCTTTCTTCCTTTTTGGCTACTCATTTGCTTTCAGGCCCGCCGCTGCGGCTTGAGCATCCAACCGTCTGACCCGGTTCAACCCGAGGCTGAGAAAAACACGACGATTTTCCGGCCAAATTAATAGTCATGGATGTTTTAGAAATTAATTCACTAGGCACGTGAGTTATATTTACTTTTCTAGTCTATGCGGATTGTCGTGACCCATATACTGTTACCCTGCTCACCACTATTTTCTCGGAACCACTCCCTGCCTAGTAAATACCACAAGACAACACTCCCGATAATTAAGCGTTGACGAGGTCGTGAAAAAGCTCAAGCGTCTGTCAGCCCCCTTAAGCCACGCGGAATTTTGAGATTGGTCCCTTGTCATTGTCGGAATCGTTCGGACGGACAAAGGGTTTGTCCAGCTCACAGGTAACCTATCCAAGATGTGTGCAATTTCTGACTACCTAAGTAGCTCTAGACATGGCATGTCCCAGTAAGCCCCGCGGAATGAACCTCCGCCCTTGCCAGGAGATGCTATGCGCCCTAAGCTTCTTGAGCGATCTGGCGAGGGCCGTCACGGGCTCGGTGCCGAACTCATGCTTCGATGAGGCACCATCAAACGTCGAGAGTATTACTCGACCTGTCATTTTAATTTCTGCTAAGATCACGGTCAGTGCTCGAAGTGAGATACAGCTCCGGTATTCTCTAGAGACCAGGCCTGTCATCATGCTTCCACAGTGCGTGCATCAGGTCTGTAACCTAGTCAGTATACATGACTGATATTTTTTCAGGTGTATGTAGACAAAGAGTGTTGGTTATTCTTCTCTTTTGCTTTTTCCTTTCAACATATTACATGTGGCGCTCTAAACGGTGTAGGCCCTAGTAGTACTCAAATTTAGCTTGAGCCCGCAAGTCAATACTTTTACTGCGCTCCTAGGAAAAGTTGAGCATGATGATGGTGCCAACATCCAGTTTTCACTATAGATATATACTTGTAGAAATAGTAAGAAAAGTGATGTATTCAAAGTTTTATCAAAAATATCGCCAATATCAAGTCAGAGAAACCCCAGCTACTGTACATTCCTTACAGCGTCCGTCACTCTGGGCAGAAACACGCAAGTCACAAGTAATTATTGTAAACTAAACAGCTGTTCCCTAAGTTGTCCATCAAAATACCATTTGACGCTATCGTCAGTCAGTCATAGCTCATCACCTTGCTAATTTAAATAAAGCATTGTGACTAAGTAGGAGTACTGAAACGCGATGAAGAGATTTGAACATATCTATAAAGCTCCAGAAGACTGGCAGCATAAACCCATTTATCTTTCTGCCACCATCATTAGGAATTCTACTGCTTTTGACAAGCCCAAAATACTTACCTGACAGCTGAACAAGAAGCCTCGAGCTCAAAAAGATGCCCAGAAGCTCATCACCTCTGCGGGATAGATTCCCATTTCCGGAGGCCATCTACACCATGAAATGGGTCCGAGCATCCTACATCGTCTTTGGTTCCCAAGAGCAGTATGACGACATCAAGATATCAATGAATTGGCTCTGTCACCGCTGTATGAGCATCAATATCACGATGCCCAGGGACTGTCCATTCCAGATGGAATTCGGAGGCGAGGCAGTTTTCCCTTCCGAGACCCCCTGACAGCTCACTGCCCTGCCGGAAATGCAACCACCAAGGCCCATGTATGGACGATGACGACGGTTGTTGGGTGACTGTTCCTGGCGATGAGACAATAATCGATACCCTAGCGACCCGGTTGGCTCGGCTGCTTGTGTTTGGTGCAAGAGCCGTTGGTACTGCCATCGGAAAGGCTGCAGGCCGTTACATAGCCTCCCGCCGCTCAAGTAGTAGAGCGGACGAAGTAGGTGAGCCTTCATCTTCACGACATCATCACCGGTCAGGCCGGCGGCACCGCGCATCACATCCTCCAAACTCAAGCCGAAGCTATCAGACACCTTCTCATCATCATCGACGATCATCCAGCACCTCATCTACCTCGACTAGACGCGGCCGCTCTCCCAACCACAGAGGTAGCGGCTCTCAAGACCAGTATGAAGAGGGAGGCCCCGCATACTGGGCCAGTACAGCATTACATCCAAACGGCAACCTCGCCTCGCCAAGACGACTCGGATTCATTGGTCGTCCACGCGGAGTCAAATGTCTCTGAACGTGGTAGAACACGGACTCGGTATGACGAAGAATCACCAGACCGGCTGCGACACCACCAATCCAGATCCTCGTATGCACCTCCAGCGGGACAAGGCATATCTTCGACCAGTGGCCGGTATACAGAGTATGAAATTACAGAGAGGACTACCGTGTCCATCCCTAGTGGTTATCCTTACACGGTACGAATGTCCTCCACCTCCTCTCGAGTATACACTGCCCCAGGAAGAGAGGTCAACTATAGCTATAACCCCCGAGATCGTTCCACAACTCCGACGCCTGGTAGTCCTCAAACTCACAATACAACAGGCCGTCGCCTAACATATGGCGAAGATCGAGACGAGTCCGACTCGGAGCAGCCGAGGGCCATCACCCGCACGGTTGCTTATGACTCTCCTGGGCAGGGCGAGCGTGCATATCGGCAGGACGATCGGCGTTATGGAAGTCGGAGAGATCCAAGCAGGCGCAGGCACGATGACTCGAACGGCCGACGATATCGTTAATCATCATATGTTCAACCTTGGGGGTGAGGTGAGCGGGCTGAGTCGGAAGAGCCCTTTTTGACTGACAGGTTTGTAGAAAAGTCTACGAGCGACAAAGGGCATTCTAGGCTGGTATAGCTGATAGCGTAACGAAAGGAAGCAGAAAAAATAGTCTGATCGGTATACTTATTCAACATGTGAAGTGTTCTGATCAAAATGTCCAGCTCAAGTAGGTCGGGCGCAGTACATTCACAAGTCCCCCAAAAGTTGCTATCCTGCTCTTCTTCACCGAGGCAATCCATTGTGAGAATTGCAGCTTACCAATAAGTATATTGTATTTTGTATTCGAATAAATTAGGCAACAAGGTGAATATAATTAAACGACGCACGGTGTGCAGTCATTATGTTCAACGAACAACTTATTACACACAATGGAGAAGTTTACCACAGCAGAGCATAATCGGAGAAAGGCTCTCAGAAGGAATAAGCATGTATGGGCAAGGAACATGTAGCAATAAGTGAGGTAAAATAAGAAGGGGAAAACCCTCAGAAGTGAATTTCAGGAATTTGGGCTAAGTACTTAGACCTAAGTAGCTACTACGCTCGTTGACATAGCATCCTGGAAGTATACGCAGGTAAAGAGACGTAGACGGCAAAAAGACTCATTTTAATCAGCCTAGCTCGATATTAACTAATAATGCAATAATTACTTAATATAGTATGCAAGCGCCCGTACCCGACTTATCGTAGCATTCGTCATACGACACAAAACGATCCCTTCAGCCTTATTCTATGAAAGCATTTTGGGCTGACAATTTGTGCAGATTGAACGTCAGATAAGACAAGAACACTCAGCACTAATGACAACTTAAAGGCATTGGGTATCTTTTCGGGCCTCAACGCATCAAGCCACAAAGTCGGAGGCCGAATGAGACTCAAGTATCATCAGCATCATCATAACAGCCGGGCGTTAGGTCTGCTATTGGTTGCCAAGGGTGACTCTGCCACTGGCCATCAGCAGGATTTGCCCGAATTTGGTACACACGCATGTACGCCGGCTGACGTGCGGCTCAAAATGCTCCAAGCTGCTGGCTTATAAGCTCGGTAGTCCGATCCAGTTCCTCGTCTGACTTCTGGTTCCATGGAAATCATCTGCCCGCATCACATTGTTCTTGCAGCATACGTTTTCCCCACTCAACGATAAGTCGCTCGCAACAGACATTGGAAGAGCGAAAGTTATAGAAGGTCAGGTGTTAATGAATCCATTCGACGAACAACGAAGGAAGAACGACGACTTCGGAAGTCAGCACCATCGTCAGCATCACGAGCGGCACTATCATGATCTGAAAGACGACCACAGCAAGTACCGCACAGACATCGTTGGCGTCAATCGCCGAGAGACAAACAATACCGGGCATTCAAGAGCTGGACAGACCGCAATGGAAAGTCAGCGCGGACGTCTTGCCAAGTACGGAGCCTTCCTGCTGGTGGCCGGTATTGGCTTCGGAGCAGGAGTGTGCTATTCAGGCGGACGCAAGAGGAGAGACGGGCCGGGACGTCATGAGTCTCGAATGCATCACAAGACCAAACATGACGACCGTTACGATGGCAGACAAAGGCTGAACGATTATGGGCAGCCTGACGATCGAGGTGCGTACAGAGACCAGAGTGTAGGGGTCTTTGATAGAAGTGGCCACTGGGCGGACCAGAAAGATGGGTACAATCACTTGCGCTGAATTGTCCGCCCCCTGGTGCTGATAGGACTCTATGTTGCTCAGAATGGGCTGGAATGATGTTGTTTCGTATCTCTTGTACCCTGTCAGGTGGCTCGATCTTGAGCTCCATCTCTTCTCTTCCTGTAGCTGGTATCCAGCAATCATCACGCCGGCACAAAGTAAGGAATTTTAAATGAAAAGGTACTCGCTAAACTCCTATCCCTCAGAGCGTGAGCACACACAAAAGTTTGGCGTCCAGCTCTCTCCGAGCTTTAGAACTTCGTATACCTAGGTCTTTACTTCAGACCGGGAACGAAAGGCAGCTTTAGAAATGATAAGAACACTCGACGCCCAACAAAAATCAGACAAAGGAAGGAATGAAAACAAGACCCCGACCTCCTGCCCCTTTCAAACTGGTATCAAAAATGCCGGCATCCTAGGTCGCCTACTCATCCGAGACGTACCCCGTCTTCCTGGCCAAAGCTTCCCTTCTCGCCTCCCAATCCACACCGCCACCACCTTGGCGCCTCCGACGGCCCCTAGAGGGTTCTCCCTCCCCGTCCTCCCTGGCTATCCTCTCCGTTATTCTCCTCATTCTCTTCGTTTTGCTGCTGCTGCTCTTCTCCTTCCTCCCTGTCTCGCTCCGCCTTCCTCTCCGCCGTGTCCTTCTCGGCCTTTTCAAGCCTCCACCACTCCAGCTCCAGTTCCTCCTCAGTGGGTGTGGTCATCTCTGGCTCTTCCACTGCGGGCGATTTGCCCTCAGACTGCGAAGACTCAACCAGACCAGCGGCCATGACATGAGGGCCCACGGAAATACTGAAGGTCTGCGGAGCAGGAGCCGACACGGGAACAGGCGCCGGAAGTGGTTGGGGCGGCACGGGGAACGCAGGTAACGGGACTTGATTCCCGAAAATCGTGGGATCGAAGGACTCCAGCGTTGGGACGACCGGCACTTGCACGAGCACAGAATCCTGGATTGCACCAGTAGGTCCTATAAATGGGCTTCCAGCTGAGCCCATAGTTGGTAAAAGACGGCGCCGCGAGAACAGGAGCTGGTTGCAAGATGGGCATATCTGTAACAGGGGCTAGACAGGGCACCACAGCAGCAGGAGTCTCGTATGGGTCGTCCAAACTCAGAGAGGCCAGAGCAGGCACCACAGAAGAAAGAATTTCGTATGGGTCGTCCTGATTCGAAGAGGCCAGAGCAGACGCCACAACAACAGGAGTGTCCTGAGGGTCTTGCAGGCTTAAAGAAGCCATAGACGACACTAGGAAGTCTACATCCTCCTGCGAGATGACGGTACCAACATGCTCCAGAGATGGTGCCAGGAGAATAGGAGGCTGCTGCTCCATAGCACCGACACCCGGAGAGGCTAGAACTGGCGCGACAGGCTCGTCAACAACCTTTGAAGGAGCCGTGAGGGAGGTAAAGAAGGGGACAGGAGCCGGCGCTGAGGCAGTCCGTTCCAGATCCACAGAGACCGCCGGGATTTCAGGAGTCCAATCCATATCCTCTGGAAGGGCCTCGACGGCATCACCAAGCGTATCCGAGGGAACAAGTCCTATAGAATCCAGAGAGGGACCGACTGGACCAGGAGCAGATTTCGACTCGACAGAGGGCGCGATATCTATGGCAACAGATGGAGCCTCGGGTTGTGAAGCTGGCTGCTGGTGCCACAAAAGCTTAGAGGCCGGAGCCCGGCGCGCTGCGAACTCGGCGAGGGTCTTTGCAGGAGGAGGCTCAGGTGGGAATGCGGAGGAGATAGTTGGACATAGGTCCGAGGGACGGGCGCGCCTCTCTGGGCATGGATAGAATCGAGGCCTCGCGAGGGCCTCCTCGAGGGTCGCATAGTTCTTCAGCCATGGGTGTTGCTCTCTGCAGAGCCGGCATACTGCGGTCATGTCTATTTAGTATGTGAAGGTCGCGGTGAAGCGAGACCAGCGGGAGTCCTTACCGTGCATCATCTGGCCGTTCTCGCTGAAGAATTCATGGGTCCTTCTCTGGCGCTCAAAGAGCGGGCTGCTGAAATCGAGGTACGGCGTATGCAGGGCCGACTGCTGGCCGCCTGGCTGCCCGTAGGAGGTCGATGGCTTCGGGAACGAGAGCTCCGTGGATACGTTTAGGTATTCGCGCAGGTCTGGGCTCTTCTCGACGTCGAGCCTCTCGTGTTCGGTGCGCCCGAAGGTCTCGTGGAGGTCGATGCTCTCCTGCTCGAGGTGTTTCCAGGCAGCAGAACTGCCGATCTCACTGGCTTCCATGTAGCCTGTGTCACCCTTGACCGAGCGGTAGATGAGGAGGGTGATGAGGCGGATGGAGAGATAGGTGACGTGGACGATGTAGAACAGGATGGTGAAGATGATGGCTAACATGAGACCGAGGGGACGAAAGACGGGTCCAAGATTGGCGGAATAGATGAGGGAGAGCCAACAAAGGAGGAGGGTCAGGGTGATGATGGGGTCAGAGACCAGCCAGCCAGTAACATTCTCCATCTTGGCGGTCGTGGTCGGAGGATCTGATGATGTGGTTTGTGAAGAAGGGGAGGAAACGACGTGCGTGGCTGGATGGGAAAGTGGTAACAACCAAACAGAATAGAGATTATGTTGACGGGATCAAGAAAATGCACCTAGATGATCTGTGTGTGATTTTCTGGTTCTGTGATGACGTCCGTCTGGTTTGGTTGTTGTCAAAAGAAGAAAGGAGAGAGGAAAGTTTGGATGCTGGATTGGCGGCAGCGAGGTTATAGACTCGAATATCGCAGAACAATGGGTGTGTTCATGGAACCAGCCAGCATACGCCAGTGGACGTAATTTACTGGAACCTCAATAGAAATGTAGATTCAGCAGACCATTGTTCGCTGATTCGATTGTGAATCGATAGGTGAAACGAAGGTGAATAGCCAGCGAATTCCAGAATATGATGGTTACATCCACTTTTCAATTTCAGCACCCCTACACTTCCATCAACGCCGATATCCTCGAAGATCCCTTATGCTATGGTCTCATAGATTTGGTTTGAAGAGGGCATACCACCGATATTAAATAGAGGGAGGGAGGAAGAGCATTTTCAAATCGATTTCACTTAGTTTTCACGTTCAGATTCCCGTGAGCATCATGGGTTGTTAGTTGGCATCGAAAATGATGGTTTTAACAAATTGGTCCGCCCATGAGATTATGGCTGGTGGTCTTAGGGAGACCCGATTTCTCAAGATGCCGATAGAAGAAAGCATACCTCCCTTTAGGTGCCTGCCACCTGGTAGTGAGGACACACAGACAGGCTGTCAAGTGTGGGATGCTGTCTTTCTTCCCATATTACGCTGGCACTGATACGATGCCCCTAAAGCTTATGTTGATTCTGCTGCTGATCAAGACACTGAACACTAGGAAGAGTATATCATCACGTGAAGGAATAAGAGGTGAGGCAGCGTTGAAGAGTTGATTATCCACAGGTACGCGTCTATGCCAGTGTCCTGTGCCAGCCTTCATCCATCAATCATAACGAGAAATAAAGATGAGGTTGTCCTCAATTTGTTCTACTTCTTGCTCCGCGCCAACAACTTGCCACGCAAGTCCAATACCACATCACACCACGAGTCCGTCTGCTTCTCACCGCGAGCATGAATGCGATCGCCCACCCTACTTGCAAGGAACTCTGCCAGCTTGGTCGCGTTGAACTGCTCGCCATAGACCACTCCCGCCTGAGCTGCCACCATGAAGTCAAGACCCTCAGGGCCTGCAGAACTATGTATTGCCAGGGTAATTTCAACCTTTGTCTGCAGAGCAGCCAAGAGTAAGGAAGATCTGATGGCAATAGACGAATCTGACACGCGAGTGACCAAGGTAGGACATGTGAGGTTGAGCTGATACACCTGATTGACTAGCGTGTTGGTGCGATCCCAGGCCGCGCTAACCACTTTGAGCATGCGGCTCAGCCTTGTGTGAGACTGCGGCAATCCTCGAATGTGGTCGCGGATGCACTGCAGGCAAAACTCGATCTCTAGTGTGGGTCGTCGAGAGGTATGATCTCGAGTTGTTGCAACGTACCAGAGGTCAATCCGTGAGTTCTGCTGTCCTGGGCTGAACGAGGCAACGTCGAGCACAAGCTCAATCTCCCGCTGATAGGTCATCGACACGGTGGTGCCCTGAACGCCCGTAATGGCCCAACCGTATTGCTTTTCAATTGCGTGCACCTTGGCCTTCAGGGCACCGATCTCGCCGGAGCTCCAACCGCGACAATCCTGGCGGATCTTCTCGGCTTCTTTGATGTCCGAGTTGCTGCTTCGTTTCTGCTCAGCAAGTTGACCAATGCTGCGCTCGGTTTCCTGAAGCTGTTCCTGGAGCTGTGCAATCTCCCGTGTCTTCGCCTCGATTTGCTCTTCAGCTGCGAGAAGATCCGAACGAGCAGTCTCCAGTTCTTGAGGGTCGCAGTCTTCCAGCTCGCTGGCGACAGCCTCGAGGTTTTCACACTCCCGGCTCATTGCCTCGGACTGCTTCACCAAAGCCGGAAGAACAGAGGAGAGCAACTTCTGCTGCTTATCAAAAAACTTCTCGTCCATCGTCATGCCTTCGGCAGTCTTGATCAGACCCTCCTTCAGACCGTCCTGCAGCTTCATACGCCATTCATACCACATGGCCTTGCTCAGGAGTCGAGCGTGGGACTTGACATTCTTGAATTGGTTGTCCATCAACGTTTTGAACTCCGGTGAGGCTGAAATGTACTCCTTGAAGAGGGGTGGGTTCTCCTCAAATGTCTCCGTCTCGATCTCGCGGACGATACGGCGGCCCTCAGAGATATACTTCTTCAGTTCGCGGCAGGAATGTTGGTATAGCTCGAGCATCGGCACTGTACAGGCTCCTGCAACGACGCATTTCTCCAGAGAAATGTCTTCCTTGCCGTCAGCCGACATGCTTTCTTTCCGCGCCGAGGGCATCACCGTATTCCGGCGCTTGGTGGTTGTGAGTTCCATGAAGCGAATGCTGGTCATGTTGAGGAAGTCTTGTAGATGGAGCCTGTCTTCGCCATCGGCTGGTTGCAGCTCAGCGAGGTTTGCAGATGGTGTTGCGTTGAAGTTGATAGTGGTCGAAGGCTGGTCGTCGACAACGTTCCTGAAGCGCCCTTGGTCCTTCGGTGTCGTGATGTTGGCGCCCTTTTGCGGAGACTGTCTTGTCGTAGGGGTGATATAATCGTCCACATCGTCCAATCGGCTGATTGTGGCTCGAGATCCCGTTGTCTCAGCCTTGGATGGTGGGTGCTGCAGTCGGATGTTCTTGACTGGACTACCCTGAAGCCCCTTAAGCCTCTTTATGCCATCCTGCTCTTCAGCATCGCTATCATTATCTAGCTCCGACGGTCGCTTTCCGAGAAGGCCCCGCGCACTGCCGACGTGCAGACTCTTGCGGCCCTTGAGAGGGTTCTTCTTTGGAGAGAGTCCCGAGATCAGCTCTTTCAGATTTAGGGTAGCCTCGCGGTCGTCTGATCCGCCATCCGCCTCCTTCTCCATATTGCGTCGGCCGCTCTCACGATCTTGGTCATCACGGCGCTCTCGATCAATCTCCTCCTCCAGCACCTTTGGATCTTCAAAAGCAACTATCTTCCTCTGCCCGGGAAGCGTTATTGGACTGAAAGCAGCAGCGCTCTCACCAATGGAGCCGCGACGGTCGAATATTTCCGTGATCCGAGGGGAGCCAATCCCATTCCGATCGATACCAATACCTGAAAGCCTGGGTCTCTGAGGCGTGAGCACCACGAGTGGAAGCGTTGAGTCTTGCTGGAAGAGGCTGTTCGACAGCTTCGTGGACGATCTGAATGACGAGTTCGGGGTTGCCTTTGCTTGCGGCGACGGGCCTCTCGCAGGCAGTGTCTTTCTCTGTGGTGAAGAGGTGCGACTCGAGCTTCGTGCAGGGCTGTGAGATGGCGATGCGGGACCTTGAGAGCGTGTCTTCCGTTGGGATAGTGGTGTCGTGCTTGTGCTCTTTGGAGGGGACTTGGTTGTTGTCGGGAACAGTAGCCCATTGCTTCGCCGCAGGCTCTTGCCATGAAACGCCGACATAACCGGAGATTGTTGTGGACCTTGGCTAGTACTAGACAGGAGCTGTTTTGGAGGAGAAGCCTTCATACGCGCTGATTCGGGGGCGTCTGTCGTTTCAGGCTGATCGACTTCCTGCTCCATAAGCTGTTTCGCCGCCACCCTGCTCTCAGGTGTTGGTTGAGATTGGAGAATGGCGCCGACAGCTGTCGTGATGTCCATTCCAACGGTGTTCTCGCCATCAACATTTTCCTCGACATTTGCGTTGTTGGCAGGTAGGATCCGACCCATACCACCCACGTCTGATGTCAAATCCATGGGCGCATCGTCATCAGCTGCGTCCTTGATCGGCGAGGAGCTCTGTTGGAAAGATCCTTGCAATTGCTTGTTCTTAACGGCCAGCACACGTCCCATCACAGTAGTTAGTTCCATTGACATATCCTCATCGCTCTGATGACCCGAGTCTGCGTCCGATGCTGGTTCTCGCTGAATGGTGCCGACTGCTGTAGTGAACTCCATCGTTTGTTCTTCTCGGGGAGGTTCGTCATCTTCCGGTAAGATACCACCGTAAACATTTGTGACATCCATTGACATGTCGCCAACGGGTGAAGACAGCACGTTGGGATCGATGATGCCGCCGACAGCATTTGTCATGTCCATATCCATGCCCATTTCAGTCTCATCAACATCTCCTTTCAAGGGACTGAACTTGAGAGGACTCGATGACGGGAAGCTGTTATCCGATTGGGGTTCCTCTCGTGAGACTGCTGCTTGTCGCTGCTGTCGTTGTCTTGCGTTCTTTCCCCACCCCACGAAGCCCGGAATGACCTCCTCACCCTCGTCTGGCTCTCGCGCCTGGTTAACTGCTCGTCGGGCAGCCTCTCTCAAGGCACCGTCCAAGCTTGACGTGGTCTCTCCATCTTCGGCTCCATACCTGGTTGAAGCCAAAGACACAGATGTCATCTCCTCCGCTTCCACAGTCACCATCGTCCCATCACTGTCGAAGTCGCTATCGGAGTTAGATGCCTCCGTCTGTACTTCCGCGACATCATCGCCTTCGTCTGAGTCAGAGTCGTAGACAGTAGAGGCCATGGTGTCATCGCCATGGCCTCCAAAGTCGCTTTCGGAACCCATGCCAGAACTCCTCCTGCGATTCTTCTGGTGCAGGCGACGCTGGTCCTCTGGCGACTCAGCAACGGTCTCTTCAACCTGCTCAGGCGGCGTGGAAGGCGGGTCGGTCGCATCTTCACCATCGTTCTCCGCATTCCGCGGAGCTGGCGATTGGGCAGCAATGGATGATGCTCTGCGCGTGGAGTCTGTCGATGTGGTCGAGTCCTGCATGTATTCGACTTCGTGGAAGGTATGAAGGGTCGCCTCAGCCGCAAACGACACTCGACGATTCGCAAGGGACTTCCGACGGGCCTCCCTCCGATCTTTGATTTCCTTCTCTAATGCGGCCCTCTCACGCTCCTCCCGGTCTCGCGCCGCAGCCTGTTGTTCCTCCTCAGTCCGCAATGCAATCTTGGTGCCGGACGCGCCACTATCATCGTCATTCCCCTGGTCCGTTGTGTTTCGGGAGCCTGAGGCGCTGGCAGCTTTGGAGGCTTTCGATTTATATGACGGTATCTCCGGCAAGGGCATGGTCGGCTTGAGGATAGATCGAGGTGGTGGTCGGGCAGGCCCAGCAAGTGACTATTGTCGGGTCAGGCACTGTTAACATTGGAGCAAGTATATGGTGACTGGTACCACTCGACGGTTCCCTGAACCTGCCTTCAGAGCATCCAATCCTCCTGGACCCATGCTCTTGCTGCGCGACTTCGCCTTCTTTCTGTTCTCCGCCAGTGTTGGGCCCGCGCCCAGATCAACAGTCGCATTGTCTTTGTCCACAGCGCTAAGTGACTTGCGCGTGCGGCGCGTCGTCGGCAGAGCAGTGTCGCCAGCCATGGTTAGGTAAGTTAGTTATAGGTAGGCGATAGTAACATGCAGAGCAAAAATAGTAAGCTGCTCGAGCATGACCGCGTTGTAGACTGAAATGGTTGTTGGCATCTGCAAGAAGCTGGGGTGGGTTCGGGTTGCCGGGTCATAAGAGAGTAAACATTTGGAGCGTCAAGCGCGTCTGCCCAAAGACGGCGGGCCAGGCAGGACAGGGGTATGATCCTGGAAGGTTGAGTGGGGTAAATGTATGAGTAAGGAGCGCCACACCAGTGTGGCTGAAAACAACGAAAAGTGGGATAGTGTGCTGTGGCGCTGCAACGCTCGGACCAAGTCAGAAATTGTTGTGGGATCTCCGATTTTCTGCCTTTTGCCTTTTGCAGTGTGGATTCTGCTTTTCGAACTTCTGAACCTCAATCGCCCAGCAGCCATTTGGTCAACTTGTGAGTGCCGCCAACCCATTCATGTCAACTCCCACAGCCGAAAATACATCGAGTCGAATCAAGCGAAGTTAACCATCGATATTTACCGATAGAATCGCGAAGCCTACTCCATCGCCCCTACCTTTGCGACCGACAAGACCAATCGCGAACATGGCTACCGAGTTGACCGTCCAGTCCGAGAGGGCTTTCCAGAAGCAGCCTCACGTCTCTCTGGTTACCAAGAGCAAGACCAAGCGTCCTGGAAAGGGTGGCGTGAGTAGCCCCTGATACATACGATCTACGACTCGACGTCGCGAATGTCTTGGAGGAGGGGGGAAAATTCAATGGCTGACGAATTGAAACAGCGCCGGTGGTATAAGGATGTTGGTCTGGGTTTCCGTACCCCCAAGACTGCCATTGAGGGCCAGTACATCGGTACGTGAAGACATATGATTTTGGTATCCACGAGATGCGTTGAGATATGTTATGGGTGCTCGCGCGCCTGTAACCAGGTCATAGTGGGGCGCAAGAAGAGGCACACGCTCGAAGGCGGTCTTCTGTACATACGCAGGAGCGAGACTTGTCCTTGTGGTTGAACAATTACTAACCCATGGCGCCTCAACAGACAAGAAGTGCCCCTTCACCGGTCTCGTCTCGATCCGTGGCCGTATCCTGACCGGCACCGTCGTCTCCACCAAGATGCACCGTACCATCATCATCCGCCGCGAGTACCTCCACTTCATCCCCAAGTACTCCCGTTACGAGAAGCGACACAAGAACCTGGCCGCCCACGTCTCCCCTGCTTTCCGTGTTGAGGAGGGTGACCAGGTCACCGTCGGACAGTGCCGACCTCTGAGCAAGACTGTACGTTACCCCGGCGGTGGAATCTGCCCACGTGGGGTGCACCAGAGAGTTTGAGGCTGACGTGTTTCTTAGGTCCGGTTCAACGTCCTCCGCGTGCTGCCTCGCACCGGCAAGGCTGTCAAGTCGTTCGCCAAGTTCTAAGATGGGACACGGAACGGGCGGGGTTTCCTCTGGCATTTCTGGCGTCGATTGCTTGATGGTTTTTAAACAAGAATTGGGCGGCGGATCAAGGGCGAACTGCGAAAAAAGGACATCAGGTTGCCCTAGTGCAGTTTGGAATGAAAAGAGATTTGGCATACCCGTGGCCTCTTGACGACGAACGAATATGCGAAGGTCATGTGTGATATTGCCGAGGAAAAGCGGATTCGAGATTTCCGTCAATCAAAGAAATAATCTCAACCCATATGCAGCTTGCTCTGTGACTGTTATGGATCACCTTTCAAGTTGGATTGCATTGTGAGCTGCGCTGACGGCAGTCAAATGGCGGAAACCGAACTTTCCAAGACGCACCCTTTTGCCCTTTATCTAGGCAGCACATCCAGTGCCAAAGACGGCCAAAGACGGTCAAAGACGAACCTAGTCAATGGTTGACACGATCAGCCGTACCTTCACTTACCACGACTCCTACAAGCACTGACGCCAATAGGTCCAACTGTGTTGCTTAGGAAAGCGCTTCATAGATTATGACCGACACACCACTTTGTCAACGAAACTCGTCGTCGCCAAGTCAGCGTGAACGCTTGCACTTGCCGCTTCATGCTTCGAGCCCCATCCCAGGTCTTAAGACCAAACACAACTGTTCGTCAGGGTCAGGCAACGATCCGAGACTGGTACACTCGACATAGCCAGGTCTGAGGTCCTGGTGCAGGCGAGAAGAAATGTCACCTTAGAGGAGTCGCTGTCAACAGAACCTGTATAATTAACCACAAGACTTGTTCAGACAATTATCTCTCCCGAAATACATTCAAGTATATATTGCCATTAGTCTATTAAGAGAGGAGGGCTCAATGAGCATGTGTTGGTAGAATAATTGGTCTGTTAGTTCGACTTACTCCGTTGCATGTGCAGTGGATTATGTCAGCAAACCGAAGCAGTCCTCGACTTTCCTTGCCGAGCTCGCCTCCGATGGGCTCGCCGACAAAAACCTCCTCCCAGACCATGCAACTCAACCCCCTCTGGGAAAACTAGCCATCGCAATGGGCGTGTTTGACGGCTGGTTTGGTAAGAGGAGCGACGAGCCCCTGGCAAGACTCGACCCCAAGGTCCGTGAATTTCTCGAGAAGGAGTCGCCCGTCAAGCTCGATCACAAGAAGTCGCCCGGCCCAGATGCCGCCCAGGCAGAGGTAGCTGCCGCCCAGGCACACGCAGACGCTGCAAGGAAAGACGCCGCCGAGAGGCCAGAGCACGCAGTCCCAGGGCAGAGCCTGTACCAAGACGGCCGGTACGCGCACCTGTGGAAGACCTACCGCCCGCTCTCCGAGATCGAGAACGAGACCAAGTCCGACGAGGAGAAGCTGCGCGATGTGCTGGAAGCGTACAAGAGCCGCAAGGCCGCCATCGGGGCGGCGGCCCTGGAGAACTGCGCCGAGGAGCAGGTAGACTGGAGCAACTGCATGCGAGGCGGGTCGCTGTACGCGCGCATGACCATGTGCAGGGACGAGGTGCGGAAGTTTGAGAGGTGTTATAATATGCAGTCGGTAAGTGTCGAAGTCGGGGAGAGAAGAGGTGGGGGGGGGGGGTTGTTCTCTTAGATGTGCCCATGGTGGGCTCCGTCTGCGGCAACTGAGCTGATGTTCTTGGTGACGTACACAGAGATTACTCAAAGCACTCGGCTACCTCAACAGCGTCGATGGCTCGCACGAGACAGACGAGAAGATCCAGCTGCACGCCGACAAACTCTACCACCAGATGCTCGCGCAGGAGGTCGCGATAGAAGAGGCACAAAAGGAGGGCAAGCCCATTCCGAAATTCGAGCCTGTGATACCCAAACAGCTAGCGGACGCCGCTGCGGAGGATAACGCCGCGCAGCTGAGCGAGAGTGCGAGGAAGCGGGTGCAGAACAAGCTAGAGAAGGTAGACGAGCTGGAGCGCGACGCAGAACAGGCCGCCATAGATGCCGAGACGAGGGCCAAGGCCGAGATGGTCGACAAGATAAAGAACCTATGGAAGGAGCAGGAGGCGGAGAGGAAAGCCAGGATAGAGAAGGGCGAGGAGACACTTTGGGATAAGGCTGCGACAGTATTCACCTCTTCAGGTGGGAAGAAGAGCTGAGACCTGCGGGAAACACGAGAGTTGAGGCCTGCTCTGTTCCGCATGGGATAGGTGCCAACTGTATTGTCACGACATTGGCATCAGAATTTATCGGCGTCATGGGCATCTATCCGTAACAGGAATATGTATGCTTCAAAGAGACAGCGAAAAGTCCCGAAAGCCTCTCTTCTCACTTCACTCCCTCCACCTGATGCTCCAGTCCCCCTTGGCAAAACTCGGCTCAACAACCTTGCCCAACATGACAGCCTCACATGTCCTCCTCGTCTGCTCAGTGCCCACTTGAAACCCAAACACAACTCCCCTCCTGGCCGCACACCTCACCATCTCCCTCTGTCTCGCCCTCCTGAGCCCTTCCCGCCGCTTCTCCAGCATCTCCTCCGTCTCCTCAACCCGCTCCGCCCGACCCTTCTCCCCGCCCACGCTGCCGTTGACCTCGGACACATCCTGTGGTGGCCGGATACGCGTGCCACTACGGATGGACAGGCGCGCGAAGACGTCGTAGTCGATGGGAGGCGAGGACGAGGAGGATGTTGGGTCTTCCAAGGTCCCAGAGGAGAGTTGCTGACCAGGTGGCTGGTACTCATGTGAGGGCTGCTCGGGATCTGTCAGGCTGGCGTCCGTGTGCCCATCTTCAGAGACAGCTTCGTCTCGATCAAATATGTGTCTCTCCACTTCATCGCAGGACACCAATATCCTAGAATCGCCCTTGGTCTTCTTGCCAGTTCCCCTTTTCGAGCCCTTCTTTGCAACGTCATGGCCTTTGCCTGCAGGCCCTTCACCAGACGGCCCTATCTCTCCCTTTAAGAACCCGACAAAGACAGCCTCGATCTCACGTTCCAACTTTCCAGGCTTGTGACTGCGGCATCGGCTAGAGCAGTACTTGACTGGGGTCTTGCTGTCGGCCGCGGCAGACGGTGTCCGGCGCGAGCTGATGACTCGCCCACACGAGTGACAGTAGGGCGTGTCCTCGCCGCCAGAGACCAGGTAGAACGGGGCGGGCGTGGTCTGGTGCTTGGAAGGGCGGGACCAGCTATCCATCCATGACATCTTGGTGCGTCGGCCCGGTGAGGCTGGGCTGGTGTGGAGGGCCCGATGTATAGGCGGTGGTGGGAGACGGTGTTGGGTTAATATAAGGTGCCTTGGTTTGACTGGGAGAAGCAAGACAGAGGATGCACGTTTAAGTATCAGTTGGTGAGGCATGCAATTAGGTGGATATGAAAAAAAGGGAGTGAATGGGGTTTGGGAGGTTGTAATTCGAGGTCTCAATATGGAATCGTCTACTCAGTACTCGGTAATGTTGGGGGAAGATGGATGATGATATCATACATCATCACTCCCAGACCTTTCTCGTCCACTTCAACCAAACCATGGAATATACACAACACGCCACCACTGTTAAGTTCAAAGACTCAAAATTCACAAGATGAAGGACTCTTTGAAATATGTTTCAACTATGTTGTGGAGTTGAGCGTGTTTTCGGTAATTGGCTTGATGGTCAGGTTGACAACCTATCTCGGCCTGTGAGCCCAAGGCCACTTAGCTCAAAACAACAATTATACGCATATGATGGACACCACATGAGCATGTCAGTAGTCTGTTTCTTCACACATTTGATCATGCTTGTAATTGCAGCTATGCTCGCATACACAGCACCGTGGAAAGACACAGATCTGTCTACACATCTGCTTTGAATTATCAATCAAGAACACATTCAACGCAAACCCTGCTTGTTTCCCTTGTCACTGGCCACATTTAATGGGCCTTGTCACTACCGGAAAGATGTTGGAGAACCGATTCGAGGGGTGGTTGGGCTCGAAGGTACAGGGGGGGACGCGCCAGAGTGATATCCCAAGCTACTTGCGGTTGAGAAACGAGAGCGTTCACCGTCGCTTATGATAAGCAGGTCCTGTAGGGGCTGTACGTCGTCGGGCAGCGCTAGACGCTGTGTGAGCTGGCTTCGAGCCCATGGGTCCTCTCGTGATGTCCAGTCCGAGTCCAGAGGTGAAGCTGATAGGTATTGGCTGTCCGAAACGCCAGCAACATGATCGTAGTCCAGGACAGCAGCACCCTGCAGACTTCCAGCTTCTCGAGGGTCCAAAAGAGAATGATGATGGACGCCAGAGTTTGGAAGAGGGTCATCGAGATGGTCATCGTCCGTATCGCTCGTCTCCGCGCAACTCCTACCCTGGTTGTCTGATCTCCAGATAGGCCGAGTCCATACCGAGCCACGAACGACGCCGAGGACCATAGCCAGCGAGCCAATGCTCCCCATGATGTAAATGACACGCTTCCAGAACGCCTTCTGAGAGACCTTGTTGACCTTTTCCACCTCTTCGATCACGTCCAGGATCCCATTCGTAAAGCTGGTGAGTGGCTTCCGGATGCTTTCCCACGTAGCCTCCCGTACTTCGTCATCCTCGGAGGCGAAAGTTTCCGGCTTTCTCTTGACGGTGTCGAGTTGTCTGAGCAGGTCCTGAACGAGCGTATATGCCTCCGAGGGGATCACGTGCTTTCTACCGCCAGAGGACACAGCGATGGAGTTGGCTCCCGTCAGTTGGGACTTCCAGTCCGGCCCTGCGTACAGACAATCTGACAGGTGTTTAAGGGTCTTCATTCGGATGTTGAATGCACACTTACGACCGCGCGCAGCGTTCAGACAGTGCTGATCCCACCTATTCAACTTCATCAGGTCGTAAATCTCCTTGACGGACATGTTGGCCTCCTGCATGGCCTTCTCCACCTCGGATACGTCCACCAGCCGGAAGAAGTCGTCGTCGTCGCCGTCCACTTCCCTGTCGAACCCGCTAAAGTCACGGATCTCCAGTGGTCCCGTAACGAGCCTTCGACTGCCTGACCAGAGTTCAGACGCCCTATCAGAGACCCGCTGGGTCCAGTAACGTGTTGAACTTCCTCGACGTTCACGCCTCGGGCGGTCCTGTTCCTCTGGGCAGGATTGACGATACGGCGGTATGGTTCCGTAGCCGGACTCGACGTCATTGTGGCTTCGTCTGCGTCTGGCCTCAGATGGGCCAGCATTCGTTGGTGAGTCTGTCATTGTTAAGGGGTGGGTTGGTGGGGGGCGTGCTGAAAAGAATGGTGGTTTCGTTCTCTTCGTGTGGATTCAAATGTCTCTCAATGAAAAGTCCTTGGCGGATGCATTGATCCAGTGGTTGCAACAGTGTATTCTCAGTGACTTCTGTTGTTTTCGGGATGCTCAAACCAATGCCATTGATAAAATTTTGTCATAGTTGTGCTTTTCTTGTGAGGGGAGGGGCTGCCTAGCGTTGATAGGATTAATACCAGTGCCCACACTGTGAACATTTTTATATGAGAGCGGCTTCAGGTATGAGCATCGTGGCATTATGACTTGAGGAGTGTCAGCACACAGACGTGCGAGCAGTCACGAGAGAACCATGTGATAGTGACCCAATGCCAGGGCTGAAGACGTCTGTGTTGCTGAATGCGGTCAGCCGACTCGCGCTTCATGCCTTCATATTGTGACTTGGTCTGGAGCCTGTGTTGTGGCTGTCGAAAAGACTTGTTACTTCAGGAAAGTAATTACCAAGAGTGATAGCATGGTAAGCTGTGAAAAGGCATCAAACAATTAACCAGCATGAATCCAGCTTCGTTGAGTCAGAGGGTATCGATCGAAAACAGCATGAGTGGCGCAGGTATGTCCTACCACTCAGAGCACAGCTGCCGTGCGCTCCAGGAACGCATTAAAACCCTTGATCTGCTTCAGCACACCACCACCAGGTACACTGTCACAGGCCTGCTCTGTGACCCTGCTGATGAGCAGCTCCAGGTTGGCAAGGTCAGCCGTCTTCCGGTCCTTTGTGGAGAGCTCAGGCGCGGCTCGGCCCAGCTCGATCGCCAGGTCGATATCGTGCATTGCTGCGGAGAGATTGATGTTGTGCTGCCCATAGAGTCAGTCATTGATCTGAACGATTCAAAGGAAAAAAAGAAGTGAACTAGGGGGGGGAGGCGGAACTATGAGAAAGAGACATACCAGTGCCTCCTTGCTGTCTTCGTCGTGTTTGACCCTGAGAGCGTCCATGCGGAGTGCGACTTGCTCCCTCTCGGCCCGGATCTGTATGATTCTCTCTCGTAACTTCAACTTCTCTCTCTGCGCATCACGCACGCGTTTTTTGAGTGCGAATAACTGGTCAAGAGCAATAGTCTGTTACCTTTGTCAGCAAGCATGGCACCGTCTAAACGAAAGAAAAACAAAGTCATTCCTCACATGCTCCAAAAGCCGTGTGCGTAGCTGTCCCTGGAATGCCTCCAGAGCCCTAAGCTTTATGCGATTTTCCTTTTTTGTGGCAGCATCCTGTGCGTTACTGATGCTGTCCTTCATTTTGTTGACACTGCTGCTGATGATCTCCTCACACATCGAGGAGAGAACGTCGAGGGCATTGACGCCGCTCCGGTTGGCGTATGGTATATTCAAGTTGAGTATGTCCTCATCATCCGAGTCACCATCACCACGATGCCTTAACCGTGTGAATCGTTGAATCTTTACTGGAACTGGCGGCCGGCTCTCGTTGTCATCCTTTTTCTTCCGTGCTGTGGCTGGCTTCTTCGGTTTCGGCCTTGGTACCTTGGGCTGGCGTTGCTTCGGTGGACTCTTCTTCTTGGCCGGCGACGCAGGCCGCGGCCGTTTGATGACTGGCTCTTCCGAGGCCTCGTCGAGTGACAATTCCGGCGAGGCTGCCGGTGTGTGTCTTCGCGGTCGTTTCCGACCAAGGCGCCGCGCAGCCTCCCTGTCATCAATTTCCTGGGCTACCTCATCCTCGCCTGCGGTTGAGGGCTCGGCTACAACGGTCTCTGGGACCTCAGGCACGCTCTCCTCCAGGTATGGGTCCTCTGCGGCCACATCTGCTCCGACACCCTTCTCGGCATCTGTCGGCAAATCTGATGAGAGCTCATTAGCCTCATCATCAGAACTACCAGAAAGCCGAGGGCTCCGCCGCAACCCTGTCCGTGTGGATCTCGCCGAGGCCAGAGTCCCGGCCGTGCTCTTCCTGGACTTCCGCGACAAAGGTGACGAGGACTGCAGGAAACCGATGCCGGTGTCGTTGTCCGCCGACTGCAAAGCAGACTGAAGCAGCGCGCTTGAGTCCCTGGCCCCGCTGGCCCGCAGCCTTCGTCTATGGCCGCTACCCGGGGCATCTGCGGGGCTTTCGCTCACTTCTTCGGCACGAAGCGCGGTCGGAGGTGAGAACTGCGGCGGAGCCTGATGCTGTACGATTGGTTCTGGGAGGGCCGATCTTGCTGCCCTGGCCGTGCGCTGAGATTCAGGGCGACGCCGAGACACAGAGGTCGTGGCCGCCTCCGCCTCGTCAGCAGTGGCTTGGGGATTGTCGACATCATACAGGCCGCCGCTGGATGGTCGAGGAGATGGCACGCGCTTTGACGAGCGGTTTGCAGATGTCGACTGAGAGGACGGTGGTTGAGACTGAGCCAGTGCCGGAGTGGCAGTCGCGCTTCCCGTGTCCAGCCGCCGCCTCTTAGCCGATGTGTTTGGACCGGTGCGCTTGACTGATGCAGCCGCTGGCGTCGTCTCTGGGGATGCTGCAGCTGGTGGATCTGAGGACTCCTCGTCTGGTTCTGCTTCAGGCTCGGGCTCAGGCTCTGGCGCAAGGGCTGGGATCGCGAAGAGATCACCAAAGTCTGCGTCCTGGACCTGATGGCGTCTTCAGGCCCATCCTATTAGCACAGGGAGGCTGAAGGAGGGATAAATGGGGATGACCTACGCCGCACCGCGCATGCGCGACCGCATGCGATCCTCACGGGCTGCACATTGAAGTCAGAAAGACGCGTTCTGTCACGGCAAGTGAGGAAGCTGACTCACTTTGATCCATGCCGCCGCAAGCTCGTCAGGTCAGGAGCCTCGGGTCAAGAAGAAGAACACCTGCACCATCTATATACCATGCGATCTCGAAAGTCGCAATTGGCTTTGGCATTTGTCCGTCGAGCTGGGAGACGCGACGACGCGTCGGCTGAGCGAGCGGGGCTTCCCGTTGCTGTGAGTATACCCAAGTGACGTGTTCAGGGTTAGGGCTAATTCAAGCGAAGCCCAGTTTCATCCCAGGTCTCCGGGCCACCTTAACATTCACTTCCGCCATCGTCCCAGTACGATTTACTACATCTTACAACTCTCAGACCTTTCAAAATGACTAGCCCTGTATAGACTACCATACCCAGCTTGAGAACGCAGGACGACCCTTTTTACGATGTGTACGAGCCTGGTCCGAGCCTACTCCCATCTTCCGAGCTGGGAATCAGCTGATTTGCATGTCCAGTTAAAAGTCCTCAACACGTGCATTGATGGCTCTTGAATCATTCAGCCAGATAAAACTCACGTCGCTTCGTGATGTCTACGTGTGCCCGCTTCCCACGATCATTGAGCTTACCAAGTATAGCCTGGACAGTAGTCTCTCATCTGTGCCACTGTCATGCATAACCAGCTAAGAAGCATATACTAAAGACCTCAGTCATGATTCCGTACATCAATCTCATCTTCCCTTATGCACCCTTCACTCGCATACCTTGCCTATCAACTGCAATCCAGTCTCCCTTCATCATGGCACTGCAGAAACCTGAACCTGCAATTGTTCTATGTCATGGTTCCTATCACACTCCGGCTCCTTACGAGCCATTGCTCAGTGCATTCAGGTCCAAGGGTATCGAAGCCCACTGTCCCCAGCTCCCAACTTGCGACCTCACGAGGCTAAACGTCGGCGACATCCATAACCCCGACTTCGACCGAGAGCCGCCCGCTGGAGGCTACCCTCAGGGCAAGGAAGACGCCGAAGCCGTGCTCAGCGTGCTAGAGCCACTGATCAGGCAGGGCAAACGTGTCTTGCTCATCGCCCACTCTTCTGGCGGCTGGGTGGCCACCCAGGTGGCGCGTCCGGACCTCCAGGTCAAGACCCGGGCGCTGAACGGACTGGCTGGTGGCATTACTGGAATCCTCTACATGGGCGCTTTTGTCATTCCCGTGGGGGAGTCGGTCAATTCATTCTTCCAGCCAAAGGACGGCCAGCCCCCTGTAACACCACCGTTCATGACTTTCCATGTCAGTGATATCAATCAGACCTCACCATACCCGAGCCTCCCTCTCCAGACCCAACCCTGGCAGCCCGCGAGCTAATATATGGCCGCTATGTGCTAGAAACACGGCTTCTCGGGACTCGGGACCATCGTCAAAGCAGAGCAGTTCCTGTTCAATGACCTGGACCCAGCCCAGGCACGAGAATGGGCAGCAGGCCTGACCGCGTCCCCTGTCTTGACTACGAAGCTCACCAACGACGCCTACTCGGCCCTTCCGTGCGCATACCTGGTGCTGGATGACGACCTGACGCTCCCTAAGGAATACCAGGAGGGTATGGTAGCTCTGCAGAGCCAGAGGACGGGGGCGTTCACCGTGTACCACTGCCCTTCCGGCCACTCCCCCTCACTTGAGCTGGACCTCAGGGGTTATCGAGACTGCTTTGGACTTTGTGAAGAATATCGAAGAGTCAAAGTAAGGGCAGAGCACTTGATCAGAGGTTGAAAATAAAATAAAAAATAAAAAAAAAGAGAGAGAGAGAGAGAGAAGAGAAGAGAGGGGGGGGGATAATTGTTTCAGCGTTGTTTGCTAGTCAACATCATCCTACTTGCACTGAGATTTTCTGAAGGTTTTTGAAATATTCTACAATTACCACCACAAAGGGTAGTAGGTTTAAAATTTTAGTCAAAATCATTTGAGCAATTAAGAACTATTAAACTGCTTATAGCAATTTTGATTTAGCTTCTAATTAAATGCATGAAGTTGGTTATGATCATACCTTCATAGCGTGATCCTCTTTACTAGGTGTATTTAACTTCACAAGATAATGATCATGATATGTAAATTATATTTTCACGACAGACCTGTAGGCTTGCCTAGCAGGATACTGGCTTAGCTAATGGCTGTAGGCCCTTGTAAAGGATCGTCTATAATTCCTGATGTTGTGACTGCAGATGCACTAAAATGACATTATATTTTACCCAAGTACGTTGTTCACACAGCCTACAGCTCGTGACTACAGGCTAGAGGCTGATGCCAGAGTGGCGTCAGCATGAACATAGAGTTGGGGCTGAGTTGTCGTTGAGCATAATGTCTACAATGAGACAACTTACATTGACTGTAGTATAGCTGCAGGGCCAAGCCTCAGAGCCAAGCATCGATCTATGCGTGAAGTGTCTCCACCAAGAATTTATAAATACAGTAATATCAGACCCGAGCTCCACCTCGACGGCCCGGGACCTACCAGGACATGCTACCTCGATGTCATGTATGCACTACCAGCAGGGCTTGACTGCGCATGTAAAGTATGAAAGGCATAAACACCAGGCCCAGGACTTGTTCTGATAGCAGTCAAGGCCATGGGTGTCAAAGAAGATTAGACAGCGGCAGCCCGGGATGATCGTTACTTAAGGCAAGACCCTCTGAGACCCTTTGTCCCGGTAGGGAGAACCTTCCGGCTCTGGCAGGGCGTTCATGAGCCGCGGACACCCCTTCAGCTCAGGCTGGGCCCAGTCGTGGGTGGCTGGCTTATTCGCAGCCAGTTATGTACTATGTACAACAGGGCTGGCAGATGAGATTTTAAGCTCAATGGTAGGGCAATAGTTTCACAATGGTAGCCCCTCCCCTCCTTTTTTTTTATTTTCCCTCTCTCCTTCTTTCAAGCCCGTGTTTTGGGACCCTGCCGGGCTTGCCGGTTTGCCGCGGGCGTGCATATTCAAGCTCGGCGCCCGCAGTGGGTTGGTTACACTGGGGATGACGCGGCCCCCGACTCACACTGGGGCACAGCCTGCAGTTGTGGCCCTCACGCAGTAAGTAGTACTGTAGGCCCGCTTCGCGCCTTCTCTCTAGATTTCGTTCGGAGTTGAGAAACGCTGCATGAGAATGCGATGAGGGAAATGATGTGAAGACTGTCTGGTGAATCTGTCCTTTCCTTTTCTTTTTCTTCTTTTTTTCTTCCTAATCAAGCAACGGCATATTCAATGAGCAGACGGACCTACCGGGAAGTGGGAGTTATCCCGTTGCTGCATGGATGCAAGCCTGCGTCATCGCAGTTGACCCATGTAACAGTGCTATGGTGGTAGCCTGTAGGGTTCCCACCTCCTGCGCCGACTGCCACCGAGACAGAGAGAAGTCGCAGCAGCGGGCATACTGGGGACTGGAGGAAACCAGGATAGGGTCTGCTTCTCAACCTTGACAGCCGGGGCAGTCTAAGCTCGTTGATGAAAATAACCTCTTCCCATATTTGACAAATCTCCCACCCTCTTCTTCCTCTTAAAAGATTCATCTTCTGTCTTTTTTTTTTTTTGGACCGTCTTGATGCGGTCTCGAGCCTCCAGCGGACTTGAGCCGTATTTTCACAGCATATCGCGACTCCAGCTTGTACTTCCCACGGAAGGGTTCGTTATTGCGTCGACCGCCAGCAGAACGGAGAACCTGCTTAGAACCTAACCTGTCTTCTGGCACAACCCCCGAAAGCCTCGCAATATATTGTCGGCCCATCTCGTGGTCGATCCGAAAGCTGCCTGCCTGCTGAGTCTGTTCTCATCGTTGCGTGACTGCCTTCACACATACGACCCACACATCCGGGCTGCCGCATCATGCACAGATGACCACGACAGGACCAGATCGGCACTCCTCCTCGGACACATAGACCGAGCTTATCGCACACATATCTTGAACATACGACTATCCTTCCTTGCGTCTCTCTAATATTCTCTTCCCTCGTCTTCCAGCCAGGGACTGCTTCCCTTGAACATCTTCCTCCATCATGCGGCCCACCAGGCTTCTCCTGCCCACGCTCGCCTGGGGATCCATATGGATTCCCACAGCGGTCGCAGACGCAGATTTCTTGCAAGTGCGAAGGAACAACCCCTACAACCGCAATAGCAAACACGTCGATGAGCCAAACAAATACTTTCGTAGGTTCTACCCCCCCCCCCCCACTGCGTACAGCTTCGAATCGCATTTTGTATTTCTTCCCGGCAAGATTTATCTTACTAACAAATTACCGTTCGCAGATGAGGCCTTGTGAGTTTAGTCTGTCCTCGTCTAGGGACCTGCACGGTACTGACCACAACCACTCCAAAGCTTCCATCCTCACTACGACGGGCGGTCAGTATCCCCGACGGTGCTGTTGCTGCGTGCATACGCATACTAATCTTGACGACAGATTTGCAAAGGATGTCTTGCCTTACGGCGAACAAAAGGACGCGTTGAAGAACTTAGTTCAGACGTACCTGGCTACGTTCGCGGAGCTAGGCATCGAGACATGGCTCATGCACGGTTCGCTACTGGGCTGGTGGTGGGGGAAGAAGGTCTGTTGCCTCAAGGCGCACCCTCGTGTCCTTCTATGTGTCTGAGGCTGACTGACAGCGACGACCAGATCCTGCCGTGGGACACAGATATCGATGTGTAAGCAGATAGACCCGCTGAGCTTTCAGCCCATGATCACCAAAGACCGACGACACTGACCGTCCTCGCAGCCAGGTCACGGAAGCGAGTATGCACTACCTCGCATCGTACTACAACATGTCAACCTTCCACTACAAGACACCCCGGATGCCAGATGGGAGGTACTATATGCTCGAGGTCAACCCGAATTACGTAAACAGGGAGCAGACCGACACGTCCAATGTCATCGACGCGAGGTGGATCGATACAGACAGCGGGATGTTCATCGACATCACCACCGTGAGGTACAACCTGACGCACCCAGCTGGCGAGGGGATCCTCTCCTGCAAAGACGGCCACGAGTTCAGAGACACCTACCTCTACCCGCTCTACAGCACAACATTTGAGGGAAATCCAGTCAAGATCCCATACAAGTACAAAGTCATGCTCGAGTCTGAGTATGGGGCCGACGCACTGGCTAATACCCGTTTCGCCGAGTACGTCTTGACAACTCCAACACTGAGAGAGAGAAGCGCTGCTTGCTGACCATATGCAGCCATTACTTTGACAACATTCGGATGGAGTGGATGCCTGAGCATGTCCAAAACGACGATGAAAGCGCCGAGCTTCGGTAACGATGGCATCCAGGAGCTACAACCACAAACCACTCAAGATCCTGGTTATTTGTGCCCAGTTCGGGCATCAAAAGGTGAAATCGGACCTGGGACACCTCCAGCAGTTTTCGTACTTGTTTTTGAGGGCAAGACACAATATACCGTCACCCTCTGCTCCATCGGCGTAGCAGACTCATTCAGGCGCAAAGGTTGGGAAGAGAGGAGGGAAAATTCTACGGCACCATATGCATTTTCAGAGGAGAGGAAATTGGGCTTCTTTGGAGGGTCGACGAAAGTGACAGCCCCCATCTTGATTTCCATAACGGGACGGTACGGAGTTTCGGGCATCTGGCAAGCGTTTGGCCTTGGGAGTTTGTGATCAGCACCGCTTTTTTCTTCTTTCTTTCTTTCTTCTTCCCTTTTCCTCGTAGACAGGGTGGTCTCTGATCATCATGAGGAGATCAAAATGGTGAATGAATAGCATTGAGAAAGAAGGATTCCTGTCGATTCTTTTCAGAGTGCTTCCTACTATGAATGACAGTGTGAAAAGTAAAGCACTTACATGCTAATAATGTAGTAGTACTCCATAGCATGTACAGACATCGCCAAGCCATCACGGGTCCTCGCTAAATGTCAAACTAGACCCCCAAGTGGCCCCCTAACTCAGGCCCCCCCTGTCCCTGCGTGACGTCCTCCCAGTCCCGCAGCTGATACGCCCCGGCCCACCACCTCCACGTAACCTACAGTCATAGTACGTCGCCAGGAGACCTCCACCATCATCAAATCTGTCTGGCAATCTATGGCAGCCTAGTTAGCCTCGCAAGCTCCCAAGGCTTCAACAAGACTCGAGACGACGACGACGACGACGACGACGACGACGACGACGGCTCTCCAGCTGGATCCAGAAGCGCCACGGGCCTCGTTATTTATCCTCCACAAAAAGCGTCAAAGCGACCAGCGATTTCGTCCTCTCCTGCGCCCGTCTTCCGACCCCGAGGGCCAGACAACTACCAAACGTACCTGCTTTCGCGAGGGCAGGAGGAATCTCCATCCCGACCACTCGAAGACCTCTCCTCCGTGATTTGGCCCGTCGAGGCCCAAGAAACCTAAGTCGAGATGGGCGCGTGGAATGTGAGCAACTTTCTCCCCAGGAACTCACGACGGGGCGCAATGAGACTGACTGACTGGCCACCACGGGACAGCTCTTCCGCCTGGCGGGCGACTTCTGCCACCTGGGCTCCAAGATCATCCTCCTACTCTCCATACATCGCAACCGAAGTGCAGAAGGTATGTACAGCCTATATCTCCTCCGTCCCCAACCCTCGGAAGTCGTGGTAGGGTTGCTGATATATGCGCCCCCGTCGGCGAATGATCTTTGCCAGGCGTCTCCTTCATCACGCAGGTCCTCTACTGCGTCGTCTTTCTGGCGCGTTACACGGACCTCTTCGGCGCGTTCCAGTACCTGTACAACCGCATCTTCAAGATCTTCTACATCCTCTCGTCCTTCTACATCATCGCGGTCATGCAGTGGATGTTCCCGCGGACGAGGGAGCGGGAGCTGGCATGGAAGCTGGGCGCGGCGTGCTTCTTCGGCTCGCTGCTCCTCTCGCCCTTCACCATGCTGGTCTTCCAGGACAAGGACGAGTGGAGCTTCTTCTGGGTGAGTCTTTGCTGCTGCACATGGCATAAACAACAATAAAAGTAGACAACAGCCCTCTTGCTGATGTTTTGTTCCTTCTCCACAGTGGCTCTGGAACCTCTCCTACATCCTCGAGTCCGTCTGCGTCCTCCCGCAGCTCCTCCTCCTCCGCCAGACCACCGTGCCCACCGTCATCGACAGCTACTACCTCCTCGCCCTGGGCCTGTACCGCGGCTTCTACATCCTCAACTGGTTCGTCCGCGAGCTCGACATGAGCGACTCGGACCCAAAACCCGTCAAGGTCATCTTCGGCCTCCTCCAGACCGCCCTCTACGTCGACTTCGCCTGGGTCTACTACACGCGCCAGCGCGTCAAGCTCCGCTCCGGCGGCGTTGTCGATGCAGACGACATGCGCAAGAGCTGGCTTCTGCGCCGTATCTTCGGCAACCACGTCGACCGCGACGCCGCGGGCGGCCGGGCTGAGGATGATGAGGAGGGCGGCCCTGCGCAGGGCGGCGGCCGAGGCGGGCGGAATGGCAACGCGGGCCGTGGCGCGTGGGGCAAGAGGGGCATCTCGGTGAGCGCGGACGAAGGTGTGCTGGGCAGCGAGGGGAGGCCGTTCATGGAGGACGACGAGGAGGACGAGGAGCACGGTATTACGGATGTCGACGCGCCGGATGCCAAGATGCGGGACCCCGACGAGCTGGCCATGGCTCTAGATGATGACGACGAGGACGAGGCGGGCGGCAGCTCAAGCAGCGCCGCTGCTGCCGTGCCCAGCGGAGTCAAGGGTGGTGATGAGTGGAGGGACTAGAGGAAGCTTACACAAAGGGTCTCGTTCAAGCAGACGAAAGAGGGGAGAGATCGTCCCTCGGATGGAACTTCATTGCATCACGTTGTGGGATAGGGACTAGTCGGTCAGTAGGTCCGCTATCGCAGGAGAAGCGAGAGGAGAGAGGGGGGGGGCGGGGGGCGAAGAAAGAGCGGCGTGACAACACTTCTCGTATAGGATTAGCAAGTCATGGGCAAGGAATGAGGCATTTGAGCGTGTGTGAATACCAGCAACAGCGAGTGGGGCGGGCCTTTTTTTCGGTCTCAACGTTATATGTATGTATGCCTCTTTGAGATTTACTGCGAACTAATCATGATTCCCAAGTGCAATCGTCATGGCATCAAAGAGATACTCGTCACTCAAGGTTGGAATTTTTCGTTTCTTTTCAGCAAGTTCATTGCAAGTAAGATGTTTCATTGTTAGAAATCTACTCGGTTCATTACGTCTCGGTAGGTAGGTATGTGAGCGAGCGGCCCAGGTGGAACGGGAATTTGCTCAATTGGTCTGGTGGATGCCTGTCCGGTTGTCTAAAAATCCAAACATCAAAGCTCATCGCCTTTATTCGTCACCCCTTGTTGGGCCCTTGCCGTGGCCGGCCCGTCAGATATCTCCCAATACGCCCTCAACAGCGCTAATCCCCCACCCTGCGTCTCGACGGTCCGCCCGCGTCCGCGGTCGTTCAGATCCCGCTTGTGGCCGCGGCCGTTACCATCCTCCCACGGAGATTCCGGCGAGGCCAGGAGACGATGATGCTTTTCGACACCGGGCAGGGGCACCTTGGGCACGCTCGGGGGCTTGACGGGCGTGCGCCTCCACATGGGATCGTCCGGCACGCCGCCATTTCTATAGTCCACCGCGTCGGGGTTCACCATGTCGGCAAAGTCCTCGTCGGGCGGCATTTCGTCGTCTAGGCCCAGCAGGCCCGCGGTCCACCACATGCCGACCCTGCCTGAGCGGTCGCGCGTTTCCATCATGGCGTGCCTGTTGTGCTCGAGCCAGGGGAGATATGACTGGCACGCGCGCGTGTGTGTGCTGATGTGGCGCGGGGTCTCGCTCTGCGGCGCCACGAACTCAGACCAGGAGAGGGAGGCGCCGCAGAAGGTCGTGAGGTGGTGGAAGAAGATGCCCTTGAAGGTCTGTGCGTCTTGCGAGCAGTCGCCGTGGCTGTCGCACATCTCCTCTATGACGCCTGCGCGGCCGATGCCGTGCCAGCGGGGCAGCTTCCTGCCCCTCCAGCGGTGCGGGCCGTGGGCGTGGGGGATGCCGTGGTCGACGGGCTGCTGGTCGCCCAGGTGCCATCCCGTGGCCTGGATGACGGATCGGATGAGCTGGTGCCCGTCCTCCACGTACGAGTAGTTACCTGTGATCTTCCAGAGGTTGAGCTGGCCTGTCAGGATCACCCCCTGGTTGTAGGTGTACACCTGCTCATTGCGAACGTCACACCTCTTGTTGGTGCTCCTGGGATCGCTCCAACCCGAGATGTGGAATCCGTCTGTGTACAGGCCTTTCCTGTTCATCATGCCGGAGGATTGGAGCCAGGCGTAGCCCTCTCTCGCGAAATGGAGAAAGGCGGGGTCCTGAGGCTGGAATACGTCCTGCGCACTGGGTCGCACGAGGTATTCGGGATGGGTGGTGTCCGTCTCACTAAAGAACGGCGAGTGATTGCCGTCGCCCGGGAAGTAGAGGTGCATGGATGCCGATGCCGAGATGAAGAGCTGGTTCGTGATTGCGTTCTTGTACGGCTCGAGCCTCGGGTTCCAGACCATGCCGCCACCGCAGAGATCCGAGTCCCAGCCTGCCTTGGCGAGGTTCCAGAAGATCCGGCTGCGGTGGGCGAAGGCGGGAATCCATATATTCCCGTGCCACTTCTCAAAGCCGTGCTGGCCCAGGAACCCGCTCGCAGCGTCGAGGGTCTGCCTGGAGGTGACGCTGGTGTGGAGGTTGATGAACTGGATGGTCTCGAGCCAGCCCAAGACTACCCAGAGGATATCGTCGTAGGCCTCGTTCCGGATGGCGAAGCTATCTTGGCCGAAATAGAAGCCGAGGACCTGGGAGAAGAAGAGAGTGACGGTGTTCTCCTTGCCCATGCCGGCCCACCGGTCCGTGCCTGGGAGGAGGTCGAGGGCTCGCGAGATGGTGCTGAGACCACCAGACACGTGTGTGCCCATAACTGCAGCCGTCCAGTCGATGGCCGTGGGCCATGTTCCCAGCCAGGGCTGGAAGTAGTCGTCCTGCATTGTGTCGAGAACCTCTATGATCTTATCCAGGAGGTATGTGCTCGACGTAGGGATCGAAGACGGACCGGCGCGCCCATCATCATGCTTGGCCAGGACCTGCTGCTGCTGCTGCTGCGCATCTGGGCTCAAGTGGGATCCTCCAGCAGCCACTGCGGAAACCAGGGCCGCTTCGATTGCGAGTCGGAAGAGCAACATCCTGTTCTCACCTCTGGTGGTCTCTGTGTATTTCTCGAACAAGCCGGATGTGACACCAGTTGCTACCGCCAGGAAGGAATGCTTCTGGTGCAGTGCAACCTCTTCTCACACCCCATCCGATCTTCCAAGGCGATGCTGCAGGTTGCGCCAAGCGAGCATGAGCGGCCAGTGCTCATGCCATCAGCGATAAGAATTGTGAATTAGCTAAATCCCAGTGCAATCTTCAAGGCGCGCACGACTTCATCGTAATAGGATGAGAAGAAGGAAAGAAGAAGGAAAAGAAGTAGTCGGATAACTGAGGGTGTGTCAAGTGACGTTGCGATCAATCGGAACCAAGGAAGACGATGAAACAGGAAGCGCAGAGGACCTTGAACCAAGAGAGGCTGTAGGGAGCGCACGCGAAACCAATCGAGTCGACAGGGTGCCTCAGCAAGAAAGGAGAGAAAAATGCCACCAAGACAGATGACAGCGCCATAAGTATGCGACACCAATGAGATGATGTTCTAGACCCGGTATGCTCGCCTGCTCACTGGAGAGAGAGGGGCAAAAAGAAGGAAAAACGATAGCCGTGTGTGGTGTGCGTGTGATTTGGTCACCTCGAAGGAGGATGAGAGGCAGGCAGGATCCTTCCCAGACTCGTGCCAAGCCCCCCTCCCCCCCAAGCCTATTTTGGCTGTAAGTGGATCCAACCGACGGTGACCAGTGCTTATATAATATAGGGCTGAGGTTTTTCACCAGGGAGGACAGAACAAGGACTCCGGCAGGGTACTTGAGTACTTTTATACACTCAAGGAAACCACACATTTATTACTATCAGAGAGATCACTGTACATAGATCGATCGTCCGCCAGTCAGTCGTCAGTCCAGGTCCTGCTTCCAGACGTTGCAATCGCCTCACCGCTAGTGAATACTCGCATCACAATTACTATGATTAACTGTTTCCTTTTTCAAGGCTTATACACTCCTACTTAGTTTTTCTGATTTGAATTCTTAAGCTTCTTGAACTCCTAGGCTCTTTCCTTTCAGCTGATTTTACTCCTTACTTGGTAGCCGGAAACAACTTTACTCGTAAGCTCATTGATACCAGACACTTAACATGGAAATGATGAAATATAATCTCCAAGGATTGCAAACTACTTCAACTTCTAAATTGTAGCAAGGACTTCTTATATCCAGATACAAATCATTAGCAGTCTGGTAGCTTATAGATGAGTGGATGTTGAGTCATTCTCTATATCAGATAATGCGTAATAGGTGAGGGGGCTTTACATAAAGTACATCCATACACAGCTTCTTCCATCGTCAACGAGCAAACATAAGTTCACTCCCTGCCGGTTCAATATCCCATCCCAGCCCTGCCTGCATCACGAGTCCAATCTCAATTCAGGATACCGAGGCAGATCCCACCCGAGCGTGTCATCCAGCTCCGTCTTTTTTTCCCGCGGGCGGCTCGCGATACCGCAGCTGGTCAATCTTGGACGCAGCCCAGATCAGATTCCGCAGGATCCAGACACCGATTCTAGACGACGGGAAGAAGAGGCCGGTGCTCATCCCCGGAAGCCTCTGCAGGTCTTGAATGGGAGCCCGCATCTTCTCCTGGTACGCCTGCAGCGCCCCTGCAACGACCTTGCTGCTGCTGCCACCACCCCGGCCTGCCAGCTCGCCGGCGAGCACGTACGCCCCGACCAGGCACAACTCGGTGCCCATGCCCGTAAAGGGAGAAGGACAGTAGCCCGCGTCGCCGAGAAGCACAACCCGGCCGGCATACAACTTGTCCGTCTTGATCTGCGCGATCTCGGAATACCAGAAGTCGTCGCACGTGGCCATCCCCGCCAGGGAGGCGGTCCGTCTCCCAGCCCGCGCCTCTGAACTTGTCCGCGAACGCCTGCTTCTGCTCCTCGATCGGCCGCTTGTAGCATGCCTTCAGGCTGCCCGTGTCGTCGTTCATGGTGAACAGGAGCACCTGCGTGATGGGCCGGCCGCTCGTCCTCGTCAGGACGCCCCTGCGGCCTGGCGCGCTGTAGGCCCTGGCGAGACGGTCTTCGCCGTCAACGCGTGGTAGGCTGAAATAAGCGGCGTGGACGCCCATCGAGCTGAAGGCTGCGTCGCTAGCCTCTTGCCCGAAGACGGCCTTTCTAGTCCGCGATCCTAGCCCATCTGCGGCGACGACAAGATCGAAGCGTCCCGCCTGCCCGTCTGAGAATGTTACATCGACCCCATCGTCGTCCTGGACCAAGTCCTTAACCGTCTTGTCGAACTCATAAGTCAGACCACCCTCGCCCCTGGCCTTGGCGTCCTGCTCCAAGCTCGCATCATACAGGACCTGCACGACAGCGCCACGCATGATCTCATACTCGTTCGTCAGCCCGCGCTTGGACTCGCCAGCAGGCGTCACACCAAAACGGCCAGCCGAGTTCCCCTTGGAGTCAAAGAACTCGAGGCCCATCTCCTCGACGCACTTGGACTTTATAATCTCCAGGAGGCCCATCCTCTTCAGGATGCGGAGCCCGTTCCCGCTCAGGTCGATCTGCTGTCCAGCCGCGCGGAGGTTGGGCCAGCGCTCGACGACTGTGATTTTGTGACGAGGGTTTGAACGCCGGAGCAGGGTGGCTAGGGCTGGCCCGCACACGCCGGCACCTATGATGAGGACATTGAGACCACTCATGTTGTGTTGATAGTGAATTGGGTTGATAGGAGAAGAAAGGGTGGTGATATAGAGGGAAGAACGAGAGAGACGCAGCCAGCCAAGCAACTACTTGAAGGTTTTTTTTGGCCAACACACTGAAAGTTGTCTCGGCGGCCAGGAGAGCTGCTTGAGCATGTACAATAAGAGATATATAGCCACCAGGCTCAACTTACAACAAGAAGATTCACCATTCTTATACAATTGAAAACCCCGTTCTTTGTCCGATGCTGGTCCCGAGGCGAGAGCGTTCCTCTCGATGGCTCCACTTGGAGAGAGCTGATGGTCTCAGGACGATCCGAAAACACCGACCACAGCCTTCGCTGAATTCAAGTACAGAAATGATATTCTGAGAACATGTGTGATCTTGCGGTTCCCACTCGAGACTTGCCTCAGCCTTGGTCGATCCTCCCTCCCTCCCTCTCACTAGAGATTTGACCGAGTTTGTCGAGATCAACCTACATCGTATCTCTTGCCACCTGGAATGAGCAGCCGGTCTTTCGGCCTCCACTGCGTCGTAGAGCCCTGGAACCGTTCCAGGTGTTTGAGGACCGGCCTGAGCACCAGGCAGCAGAGGACCTCGACATGGCTGAGAAGGCTGTAGCAAAGGCAAGCTCGAATGAGATGTCCGTATGGTCTGGCCGCGCCCCAGAATCGCTCGGGATTTCGTGCTCGACCACTGCTGACGAAGCTCGGTCTTCTTGTCCTTGAAGGAATAGCCCGAGGCCTGTGTCACCATGCCATCATGGAGGGCCACACAGATCCGCAAAGAAAGGAATATGATAATAGGATCAAGAGAGTCTTACTCACATGAAAAAAAGCACAATTCTTCAACGAGCCTTGTCGATTTCTCACTCAAGCTCGAGGTGCCTGAGCTTGGGTGCAGAAAGAGCGGGTGAGACCCACTGTAGCGTAAAAGGTGAAAAGCTCAACCCCAAAGCAGAAGGAACCCAAGCTCCCACCCCGCCCCACCTCAGCCTTCCCTGCCCGCTGCCATCAGCAGCAGCGACAACCCACTTCTCGCAGCTTCAAATACAGAGACCAGCAGACATCCACCACACCACAAACCTTCTCCACAACACCCACAACGACCACGACGTACAACCATGGCCGACGTAGAGATGGACGTCGACGAGCCCGTCTCGCCCGCCCCCGCCCAGGCAAAAGTCGACGACATGCAGACCCACGGCCGGGCCACAGCCGTGCGCTCCATCGAGGGCTGGATCATCATCGTCACCAACGTGCACGAGGAGGCCGACGAGGAGACCATCCACGACATGTTTGGCGAGTACGGCGAGATCAAGAACCTGCACCTAAACCTAGACAGGCGGAGCGGCTACGTCAAGGTACGGACTGACTTGCCTACCCTGCCTTCCCATTCCCCTGCTCTATACCTGTGTTGCTGACGGCGGTGACGTCTCGCAGGGCTACGCGTTGATCGAATACCCCACCCTCCAGGAAGCCCGCGCCGCCATCGACGGCGCCCACGACACAAAGCTCCTCGACCAGACCATCCACGTCGACTTCGCCTTCGTGCGCCCGCCCCCCAGCAAGGGTAGGTCTGGTGCCGGTGGTGGTGGTGGTGGTGGTGGTGGGGCCCGCGGCGGCGGAAGGCGGCAGCGCAGCAGGAGCAGGAGTCCCGGCGGTGACAGGCGCGACCGCGAGAGAGACGACTAAAGACGAAGAAGCCAACGGAGGAGAGGGACAGAGAGGTCTTCATGGTCCTCGGTTGGCTGTGAGGCTGGGCCAACTTCAGAGGCGGGAGGATCTGGATCGGAATAGGGCGCATAAGGGGCTGCAGTTGTCAAGAGACGCTGTATGCGCATGTATACAATGGGCTTGCGGGTGTTCCTAGGACACTCTGGCCTACTGCCCTTCGTCCGAGTCTGGGCTGTCATGGCGATGGCCTCCTGGAGGAAGCTATGAAGATACCACGAGGGAGGGGAAGATCAATCGATTGAAACGAGGCCGACGTGCTGTCCGACTCCTAAGAGTGAAAGAAAAAGAAGAAGAAAAAAAAAGAAAGAAAGAGAGACGAGACACGTCGGCGTGCATTTTATCAGTATTTACGGTACGTCGTCGTCTTCTCCTTCCATCCCAACTTAGCCTTAGGTCATTGAAACTGACAAATGTCATTAGACATACACACACTGATAGATGTCTTTATGTAGGTGGCACATCAGTCAGTTGCAAAGGACATGATGACGCGCCCGGCCTTGGTGGGCGAGACTTAGGTTGTTGGGAGGGAACAATACCGTGATGAAACCATTCCAATCCGAGATGATACCTTACATCCACAAGGGTGCGATTGTTATAGATCCCGTCTCTTCAGTGTTCTTCCTAAGGATGGATGTCCATGCACACTGATGATGAATCTACACAACACTTTCAATGGCCCGCACACAGCAAAAGATAAACAAGTCGAAGAAGAGGAATGGGAATGAAAACAGCAGTCAGGCGGGATTAAAGAAGAAACTTGGGGGGAAAGGTATTCCATGGCCCCCCCATCGCTGTCGTTCTGGCTATTAATGCATCATATTCGTGCTGTCGTAAAGTTGACTCTGTCCGTCTCCCCCTCCCCCTCCTTTTCTTCTTTCTTCCTCGTATTTCCCGCCTGCCCTGTGGGGGGAAGGGGGACGAGAGTCAAAAGAAGAAGAAAGAAAATTGTATGGAAATCATTACCACATTGCCATGATACTGCTGCTTGCTTGTCTGTCCGCCGTCATTAGAGATGCGCACGCCTGCCTGCGCATGTCCCTGAAAGGGGAAAGAAAAAAAAGAAAAAAAAATCCAGGCACCTCATTACCCTGTCCCCTTACTTCCTACGCCGCGTCCTAGAAGGCCGTTCCGGGTGCAGGGTCAATCTCCCTCGCTACGCCCGTTCCATTCGCCCTTGGCGTCATCACGGGCGGCCTCTGGCCCTGGCCCTGATCGTAGCTCTGCTGTCTCCCGGCCGCCCTCTCAGCACCCTTTGCCTTCGCACCACCGTCATATTGGCCCTTGTCACGGCCCAGACCCAACAGCCTCTTGACGCCACTGACATTCCGCGCCGGCATTTCCACATCGTGCCCTTCCGCAGCATCATACCACAATTTGGGCACGAGGAGCCGGTACGGGACCGTGATGCCGGCGGGATCCTTGGCGCTGACCTCGACATTCAAGCAGATGTCTAAACCGCCTTGGACGTTCACCTCGTGTGTGTTCACCCTCTTCAGCCCGCGCCCCTGCTTCATGCTTGCAGAAGTTGGCGTGCGGAGGACGGGCTTGGGGCGGAAGCTGGCATCCCCAGCCCGCTGCTCTCGCTGTTGCTGCTGCTGCTGTTGTTGCTGCTGCTGTTGTTGCTGCTGCTGCTGCTGCGCCGGCCCGGTCACTGTAGTCGTTACGCCGTAGCCCCTCGGCTGGCCGTCTAGCCCGCGACCGTACGAAGCAGCAGGCGCCTCCTCGCCCAAGAGCCGAGCCGCCTTGGTAGCACTGGGGCCCGGCCTAGACGTAGACGCCGTGTTGGCAGGCGCGCCAGCGGTGAAGTACGAGTCGTCGCCCTCGGAGAACTCTTCGTAGGAACCGCCGCCGCCCCTAAGTCCAATGGCGCCTAGAAAACCGCCCCCGCCACTTCGATCCGACGAGTGCTCGTAGCGGCCATCCTCAGGATCGCTGTCGTCTCCCCACGTTCCGTTGATGCCGCCGTCGTCAGGCCTGGGCTTCTCCCGAGACTTACTCCCGCGGCGGAACAGGCCAAAGTCGCCGCGAGTGAGAGATAGGGTACGTCTGCCTGTACCGGGCCGCTTCTCGCCTGCGGGCACGTCGCTGTCCGAGCGTCGTCCGCGGGACGAGAGTGTCCGGAACAGACCGCCGGGGGCCTTCGAGGAGTTGGGAGGTCGCGAGTCGATCACATCAGCACGGTGGGCTTGGCGGCGGTTTCGCTTAGACAGGCGACGCGAGATCCCTCTATGGATAAAGGCCCTCCATCCTGCGCCCCAGGAGAGGTAGCGACTACCTGATCCTCATAGAGAGACTCAGGCGGCGTCGAAGGAGGTGTCTGCCCTGGCGTGTACTCGCGGATGGAGCACCAATTCCGATGAGGTAGGAGGTGCTTATTGTTCCTCGGCTTGCCCTCGACCCCATGCGCAAACATGGGAATCATGTTCTCGTCGGTATCCTTGTCAAGGTGATGAACCTTGTTGCGCTTGTTCAGCACATCGGCCATGAGATCTGGCGGAGGTATGTTGACAATCGCAGATGAGATGACGTTGGGCATATACCGAAAGTCCTTATGCTTGGGCAGGTTGAGTTTGGGGTTCGAATAGAACTGCCCAACCGCGGCAAGGTGGACGTCGCCGCTGAGAATGGTGACACGGACCGATCTGTCTGCCGCAAGATCCTGCAGATCCTCAAGAACAATCCTGCGCTCATCCTTGTGGTTCTTTTGCGCACCAGTGATCATCGAGGTCGTCCAAGACCTCGACGCCACCGTCAAACTTGTTGAACACATTGCCAAGCATGCCAGCCTTGCCAAGAGCCTTCACGGGATCGAGCAGTCGAGACGTCAAGCTGTGAAATAGATGAGCCAGGTAGTTCTGACCTGCCAGAGTCAAAGGTTGACTTACATGTTTTCTAACCACACCAGCCGGGGGTATGCAATTGGAACACCCAGCATCACGAGGAGATGCTCTGTCTTGCCCTTGACGATCTCGCTGTAGCAGCGTTCCATCAGCCTGTCCCAAGTGTCTTCCTTGACAACCTGGTCGCGCGTCCTCTCCGTCCGCGCGTCGACAGCCAGCAGCGCAATCTTGGAGCCGAGGAACATGAACAAGCTGCGGCTCTGTTCGTGGATGTACGGTCCGGGCTCCAGTCCCAGAGCCCAGCTCGGCTCTGTCTCCTCGGTCTCGTCCACGATGCTCTGGTGCTGGAACAGCATGTAGTACTTGAAGGCGATGTTCCCGAGGCCCGAGAATACAGGCGATGACATGAAATGGTGCGGATAACTGCCATAGCCATCTATGATGTCGTGATCATCGTATATATTCACCATGGGGATCTGCGAGTTGGCGAGGCCGAAGAGACCCTGTGAGAACCACATGCAGTAGCGCTCTAGGTAGAAGTCCTCCAGCTCGTCCTGCATCTCGGGTGAGAAGGGCGCATGCTGCTTGTGCACCGGGTTCCGGATCATGAGCCAGTCCTGGAAATGCTTCGTCTCCCGCATCACTGCATCGCAATAAAGCTGATCACCGTTACCCAACATGACGTGGAAGGGGCGGCTCTGGTGGTTGTTCAGGACATCGCGCCATAGAGGGTCCGGTCCGCTCATCTCGTCGGGGTTCACAGACAAGCTGAAGCCATTGCAGCTATGGAGCATGATGTTCATCGACTGTCCCTTGGCGGGGACCCAGAAGCCAGTTGCAGGTCCGCGGTTGATGCGGTAGGCGATCCGCTGCTCCTTGTCGCGCAGTTCGACCTCGATGCTGAAGCGCCAGAACGTGTAGCCTCGCTCGGCATGCAGGCGGTATCCTCGGATGTCCTTGTACTTGCCCATCTTCTCTCCGTCGAGAGGTGCTCTCTTCTTGCGATCTGCGAAAGACCCTGGCGCATCGGTAGCTCCTTCTGGGAGGTCCATATCCGGAGGGCTGCGTGTCTTCTCGAACAGGCCCTTGTCGCTGGGTTCTCGCGAGAGATCCCTACCCTCATCGAGGTGATCGACCGGCCGGACGTACAGCGTCTCGCCGCTGCGACCCAGCTTAGGAAGCCCTGCGACGGGGTCCACGTACTCTGGCGGCACCTCTCCATGGACCTCTGCCGGGGGAGGCGGCAGGTTCTCGATCGGCTGTGCAAAAAGCCTCAAGGTTGGAGCGATGTCATAGGATGACTCCCGATCAGTCGTCACGATCATCACAGTACCCCTCCAGAACTCCCGCTCGATAGCTGGGCCATTCCGGGCTGAGCGACCGGTGATGCGCTCAGTCCGCATGCCGCAATATCTGAGTAGAGGGCCGCACTTCAGATACAACTGCGGCTTGAATCTTGTAGGAGCTATATGATCAGGTATGCGGGTTGCCATCCGCACCGCTCGGGTCAGCAAGGTAAACCCAGGAGGCTGTCTCGAACGGGAAGCAGCTCGAGATGGAAGACAGGGACAAAACAACGAGGGACAAATGTCTGCTTTATCTTCGCTTTGAGGCGCCAACGGCCGCCCGATGGAATTCGGACGGGTCTCGCGCCTCGCTTTGCGTTTACCGGCCGTCGCCTGATGACCAAGAGCTTTATGTGCCTGCGGGATCACGTCGTTGTTGCTGTCATGGACAGGCCATGATTGACGGTAACCATGGGCGACAGCCCTCTCTCTTCCTGCAGCACCAGCTAAATCATGTAAGGGTTGCATACCGTGATTTTCGTCATACTCCCCGTCAAAAGCCTCCGCCTTGCGGGGTCGCGAGGAGATGCTGCCACGCCGCTGAGACGGCGGCGACTCCCACCAAGTTTGGCCCTTGTCCACCGTAGGTGTCACCTCATCCGAGAGCTCAAGCAGCGTCCCAGAAAGCGTCCCCACAGTACCCTTTCTCCACTCGTTCAAGTACTTGGGCGGGTTGTACAAGCCCTGGCCAGGCTTATAGTCATGGCGATGGAAGAACCCTGGCATGTGATGTTCATGGTGCGAGCCGTCGCCAGGACGACCTGCCCCAGCTTCTGTGCCCGTGTCGAACTTGACTCTCGGCGCAGGGCTCTGTTGTGGAGGGTCGGACGTAAAGGGGAATGAGTTGGCGGGGGAATCCGCGCAGAGACCAGGCCTGGCTGCTGCTTAGCCGTATTCACAGAGTCCCCAGTCGTGATCGGCGAGTCTAGGTCGTCGTCGTCATCATCGTCATCATCATCATCGTCGTCGTCGTCGTCATGGTCTGGCAGAACCTGCTGTGGAGGCGGCCGGCTTACAGCGACAGCCGTGTTGAGAGGCGGCGGGACCCTGTTACGCGCGGACCCGCTGGCGGGTTTGTGCTGTGGACCCACCGGTGCGGGAACAGCCGCGGTGCCGGGGCCTTGGGCGGGCCCAAGAGACTGAGGTGCCCCCGGGACTGACCCGGCGCGACCTGGCCATGACTCCTGTCGGCCTCGTTCCTCCGGTGGTACGAAGGATCTCCAGGCGGGCCTTTCTTCAGCTTATTGCTTCCTTGTCGTGTCAGTGAGAAGCCACCACTCGTCGGGGTGGTCGGAGGCAGGGTCGCCGGAGAATCGATTTCGGATCCACCGTCTGGCAACTTGATGTCATCCCGCGCCGCCCGCTCGCGAAAGCTCAGATTGCGTTGCATCGGATCATTTTCCTGTACGTCAATGTCGCCAAATGCCTTGGGATTGGGGCTCTTTTTCTGGTGGGGCACCTGACGCTGTGTCTTACGCTGCGGCTCCTCCACCACCTTGGCCACGCCCTGTGGCGCCATGGTAGACCGAGCAGACACGGGCTCGGGGTGAGTTTGCATTCGAGGGGTTTCCGAGTCGGACTCTGCGTCCTGGTCCTTGAACCGCACCGTGGGCGTCTGGCTGCCGTCCTTGTCAGTGCCTCCTCGCGACAGCGCCCGGTCTCGTGCATTGCGCTCTGCGGCCTCGACCCGCGCGCGCCTCTCCTCCTTCGTGATGCTGTCGAGCGTCAGCTCAAGTTTCTGCAGAGGAGAGCGCATATCTGCGAACAAACGACGATCCACCTCGTTCCCCAGAGAAGATTTGCGGTGCCCGTTCGCGGCCTCCTTTATACTGCCATTTCTTGCCGCGGCGGTGCTGCCACTACTCGCCCGGCGGTTGGACGTCTGACTTGCGCGTTTGGTTCGGTCGACAACGTTGAGCGGCTTGTAGAAATCGGGGTCCAGGACGCCTGGGCTCGGAGGGATGTCGGACTGCGGATCCTGATCGGCCTTGGGCAGCACGTAGGGCAGTCCGCCGTTGCCATAAGGATGTTTGTAGTTGACCGGGGAGGCCTTGGGCGCATCAGGGGCTGCAGGCAGTGCGCCCGAGACCACGTAGGCATCCTCCTCCTCCCTGTTCCTGCTGGCACGTCGGCGCCGCTTCTCTATGATGTCAGGGGGGTAGATGCTCTGGGAGACAGGTCTGGGGCCCGGCCCGGAGCCTTGATAAGAGTTTCTGGGCGTCGCATAAGGGCTGATGGTAGCCTCAGTATGGGCTTCGGAGTTGTTGGTCTGGGTCGAGGCCCGATTGTGCCTGGGCTGGGGCGCGGCGGGCGCGGCAGGGTCCAGAGGTTGGCGGTCAGGTGCCCTCGAGGCGTACTCGCCAGAAGAGCCGCGCTGGTGGTGGGTGCGGGTCGAGATTTTGGGGCCAGGGAGGTTACCCCAGTACGGTGTAGACATCGCGGGCGTGGGCGTGTGTGGTAGGATCGGTTGGGGGTCGGGTAGTTCTAAGGCCAGTCCTCAGCGCAGCAGCGGGTAAACTCGCAAGGACGAAAGAGCAGCGTGGGCAAACCAAGCGCAAACTTATGTCCTGCCAAGCCTGGGACTGGTCATGCAGGTTTCCATAGCAGACAATGGGAGGGGGCTGGGACAGAACAGGAGGTTAGCGCCGTGGTGGATGTGTTCGAGAAAAGCGCCCAGCGGTTGCTGAAGGCGAATCGCAATAGCGTCGTGAGTGGGTGATGGGGTGCATGCACAGCGCGAACGAGTGAAACGGCCGTGTGGATGTGAGCGGCGTAAATATTGGCGATACCTTCAAGCTGTGGTAGGGAAGGCAGGGGTGGGTCCCATCAGCTGTTCACTACGAGCGGCTGAAGTGTGAGTGGGATGTGCTGAGAATCCGATTCACGAGGTCAAATGAGCTGAGGCGAGGCGACGACGAGCTTAACAGGTAAATCGATGGAAAAAATGACGGCTATGAGAGGTCTGCAAGCTCGAGGTATAGCCAAACAGGCAACAGGTACGAGATGACGAGTGGGTGGAAAACCGTCGTCAGACGCGAGGGTAAACTGGCGAAAAGGGAAAATTGGGGTGGTTGACGACGACAAAAGGATTCGAGATAAGATGGCAGGCCGAGATGCTGGCCGAATCGGGGATGGAGAAGAAAAGAAAGCCTAGCTACCTTGCTTGGGGGGGGGGGGTGCCTGTAGAGAGAGGCTTGCAGGGATCACAGCCAAGGTCAGGCCGTGTGTAATGGTACATAATGCGTGTGTGTGTGGTCTGTGTGAGGTCGAGGAAGGAGTGAGAAGTAACCTACGCTTGCTACCATAGCAAGTATTACCCATGGGCACTAGCCTTCCTAGCACACTGCTTCGTTCCTTCGCAGTGAGTGCCAAAAACCCTTTACAGATTAAAACATTTCACATTTCGAAAGCTTTTTCTCCTACAAACTACCAACTTCAAATTGAAACAATTAAATAACGAATAGAAATATTGAAAACTTTTTCCTTCAAAATTTTAAGATAATTTTATAATCTTTAAATAAAATATTCTTTCAATTTAATTGAACAAACTTTTAAATTTGAAACTTTTGTATGAGAAAAAGCTTTCGAAATGTTTCGACATCACGGGTCACCGCTGGCATTCTCGTCGAGAAGAATGGTGAAAAGCGCCTCACATGTTCATACCACTGCTGGGAGTCGCTAGCTAGAGAAGCTCCTGATCTCTTCGGCCACTCGACGCCTGATGCGAAGCAGAAGTTCCAGGTACTTCAGGGCAATCCCGGCACAGACGTTGGCTTTGTGCGCCAGCGCATTGGTGACACCGATGTTGCCCTTGCTCAGTTGAACAGCGACGTCGCCTTCGAGAACAAGTTCATGGAGATTGACGCTGAGCCCAAGAAGCTTGTTCACAGTGCAGACTGCAAGTACGGCGATCTCTACATCATTGACTCGTTCGTAGTCGGAAAGCAGATACTCCGGGGCATGGGCGGCCGCTATGTCAAGAGGGTGGGAGGTCGCGGCGAATTTTACCACGAAAAGGGCGAACCTACTGACCTGGAAATGGAGCCTCAACTCGGCCAGACATACATCCAGCTCGAGCAGGGAGTATACGCGACCACCGCCGAATATGTGAGGTCAAAGCCAAATATCCGCGATAGTGTCTGCGGAAGCGTTCTCCTGAGAGCCGGGAGACGTAACGCCGATGGCGAAGACATCAACATGTTGCACGAAGGTGGAATATGCGGCATGATGCACTATGCGGACCTGCAGCTGAAGAACGTGCCGAAAGCTGACTATTTGCTGTGCTACGCCGACGTTTTCGACTCGCTGATCGACGACGGTGACGGTCACGCAATGATGGTCTCGGGGATCCGCCGTTAGAAGATGTACGATCAGTTTCTCAAGTGTTCAAATTGAAGCGAAGAAGGCATTCACAGTTGAGGTCTTGAAATAGCCTTCAACGGCAGACATACTACTATCTGCGCATGCAGATCCGCTCTAAATATACTCATGTACTATTTTGAGATCTCAAATAAGGCGCGATGGAGAGGTCACAGCAGAGGGCCGCTAGCGTAAGCCGCCCGAGACAGGACCAGGGGTGGTCGCCCTGTCTGTGCTTAGCCCCGCGAAGGGGGGGACGAGGACACCGTGGACTTCCAGGCTGGTCCTCTAGGCTTGGCCCTCTAGGCTTGGCCCTCTTGGGAGACCACCTGGGAGAGGGAGGGAGGGGGGACCGCTGAGGGACCACTGTAATGGACTTAGCCTGTCTTACTGTGACGCTACGAAACCCATCCCATGGGGCCCATGAAACAGAGCAACGAACCTTCAAACCACTGCCCAGGCACAAGAGAAGAATACTTACTACTCAACAACATGTCCGCTGCCACGTAACTCTCCACCTCCTCTCTTTTCAACGACTCCGCTCATTTCCTCTCCGTATCTGGTCGTTTTTTCTCTTCTCTCTTCTTCTTGTCCTCCAGTACAGCGATTCAGAGGTGTAGAGGTGTGTGTGTGTGTCTGTGTTCTTGTGTGCTTGTGGCCAGGCCAGCGCGGCGTCTAATTCGTCCCACCCTCTCTCTCTCTCTTTGTCCCTTTTACAGCGCCTCGGCCCCTTTAATCGATACTCGCCACGCAAGCATCTTCGAAAGCCAGCGCCCTCCTCGAAACTCCTGGGCGAGGACGTCCCTCCCGATCCTCGACCGACCAATTCGTATTCCAAACACTCTTTCCGCCTACATTCCCTCCTCCCAAAAAAAAAATAAAATAAAGAGACGCCAAGATCTCTTCTTCCCCGGAATAAGAAAAAGAAAAAGAAAAACCGGCATCCCATGTGCAACACCGCTTAGCCGCAAACCCCGGGACCATGAAGATCACGGCCCTCCTTGGCCTCGGCCTCGCAGCCGTCGCCGGAGCCAGCCATTTCCACCACGAGCGTGATGACTTCTACGTTGTCCACCTCGACGACCGCACCGATGCCGACGAGGTCGCGTCCAGGCTCGGCCTGCGCAACGAGGGCCAGTTCGGCCAGCTCAAGGACCACTTCGTCCTCAGGGGGGCCAGGTCGGGACACGACGTGGTCAACACAGAGATCAAGGCCAGGAGGCGGCGCAAGAGGGATCAGGGGCCCAGCAGCAGCGGCCGTGACGTGCTCGACGGCGTCCGCTTCGCCCAGAGACAGGAGCTCCGCGACCCCTGGGAGAAGCGCATAATACCCGACCTCGCGGGGCCCCGCCTCGAGGGGCGCGCCGACACCAGCTCCAACCCGGTGCTGGTGGCGAACCAGCAGTCCCTCATGTCGACGCTCGGCATCAGCGACCCCATCTTCAACGAGCAGTGGCACCTCCTCAACGTCGTCCAGGAGGGCCACGACGTCAACGTCTCGGGCGTCTGGCTGCAGGGCATCACGGGCAAGAACGCCACCGTGGCCATCGTCGACGACGGCCTCGACATGCACAGCGACGACCTCAAGGACAACTTCTACGCCCAGGGCTCGTACGACTTCAACGACAAGACCGAGCTGCCCGAGCCGCGGCTCTCGGACGACAGGCACGGCACGCGCTGCGGCGGAGAGGTCTCGGCGGTCAAGAACGACGTCTGTGGCGTGGGCGTCGCCTACGACTCCAACATTGCCGGCCTGCGCATCCTCAGCAAGATGATCACGGATGCCGACGAGGCTATCGCCATGAACTACGACATGGCCCACAATGATATCTACTCGTGCTCCTGGGGACCTCCCGATGACGGCCGGTCCATGGAGGCGCCCGGCGTCCTGATCCGCAGGGCCATGCTGAACGCCGTCCAGAACGGCCGCAACGGGCTGGGCAACATCTACGTCTTTGCCAGTGGCAATGGCGCCGCCAGCGATGACAACTGCAACTTTGACGGCTACACCAACAGTATCTACAGCATCACGGTTGCCGCCGTGGACAGGAAGGGCGAGCATCCTTACTATTCCGAGGCCTGCTCTGCCAACCTGGTGGTGACCTACTCCAGCGGTGGTGGCGACAGCATCGTAAGTCGGGGGGACACACGAGATTCACACATGCCCCCGGTTGCCTCTTAAGACATTGGCTCTCGTACTAACCTCTGGTGCTTGCGCGCACACACAGCACACCACGGACGTTGGCCAGAACACCTGCACTTCTGCGCACGGAGGTACCTCTGCCGCGGCTCCCCTGGCTGCCGGCATCTTCGCCCTGGTCCTCGAGATCAGACCCGACATCACCTGGAGGGACATGCAGTACCTCGCCCTCAACTCTGCCGTCCCTATCAACGAGGACGACGGGAGCTGGCAGACCACCTTCATCGGCAAGAAGTTCAGCCACACCTTCGGGTACGGCAAGATTGACAGCTACGGCCTCGTCGAGCTGGCCAAGACCTGGGAGGTCGTCAACCCCCAGTCTTGGTTCTTCACCCCTGGATCCATGTCAAGGAGGCCATCCCCCAGGGCGACGAGGGCATTGCCGTCAGCTTCGACGTGACCCCGGACATGCTCAAGGAGGCCAACTTGAAGCGGGTCGAGCATGTGACCGTCACCATGAACGTTGACCACACCCGCCGGGGGGATCTGTCTGTCGACCTGGTCAGCCCCAACAAGGTCATCAGCCACCTCTCGGTCCCCCGCCGCCTGGACAACGAGGCCTCTGGGTACATCGACTGGACCTTTATGAGCGTCGTTCACTGGTATGTATTCAGCCTGGTGGTTTTACCTCCCGTGCCAAGATAGTGCTCTCGCAGCTGACAACATCTCCACGCAGGGGCGAGTCTGGTCTCGGCACCTGGACTGTCATCGTCAGGGACACCAAGGTGAACGAGCACAACGGCACCTGGGTCGACTGGCACCTCAAGCTCTGGGGCGAGTCCATCGACGCCAGCCAGGCCAAGCTCCTCCCCATGCCCACCGAGAACGACGACGACGACCACGACGTGATCGTCACCACCACCATCCCGCCCACGGCCGTCACCCCTCCCGCCGGCTTCCACACCCCCGGCGAGCTCCCCGGCGCCACCCCGACCGACCACCCCGACCGCCCCGTGAACGCCAAGCCGTCCCAGGCCGCCGGCGACCCCATCACGGGCGAGCTCGACGAGTCCCCCCAGGCCACCGAGACCGCCTCCAACTGGCTCCCTGGCTTCCTGCCCACCTTTGGCGTCGGCCCCCGCGCCCAGGCCTGGATCTACGCCGCCCTCGCCCTGATCCTCATCTTCTGCGCCGGCCTCGGCGTCTACCTCTTCACCGCCCGCCGCCGCCGCCTCCGCAACTCTACCCGCGACAACTACGAGTTTGAGCTCCTCGACGAGGCCGAGGCCGAGGGCCTCACCGCTGGTGCGGGCGGCGAGAAGACCGCCGGTGCAGTCGGCAAGAAGCGCACGCGCGGCGGTGAGCTCTACGACGCGTTTGCCGGCGGCAGCGATGATGAGGACGAGGAGGGCCACTTCTACCGGGACCACGAGGAGGGCGTCGAGGGCGCCGCCAGCCCTGGAGGTGATGCCGCCGCGAGAGAGAAGAGGGCTCTCGGCGACGACGACCAGCATGTGCTGGGCAGTGATAGCGAGGACGAGGGCGATGAGAGGGAGGCGCTGGCCGCTGGAAGGCGGTAAACACAGATGGAGTCCTCCCTTTTTTTTCAGCTCAGCGCCACGCGCCTGATACAATCCAGTGTGTGCATGCGAGGAGCGGGTGCATTTTTGGTGGTTTTTTTTTCCCTCACTTTTTCTTGCATGGATAGAAGAACAGGCAGACAAACAGACAGGTGTGACATGGAATGAACTCTCTCTCTCTCTCTCTTTAAAAAAAAAAAAAAACCATCTTGGGCGCGTGGATGAAGTACCTCCTCGACCGCATCCTCGATCGGGGTAGAGGGAGGGAGGAAGCCTATCCCATCCGACCGACCAATTCCTGCCAACAAGCCAAAGAAAAAAGCATGAGCAGAAAGAGAAAGGAAAAAAGGAAAAAAAAATTGGTGGAAACAAGTCTGGCACATGATGTATGGAGAGGGGGGGGGGGGTCGTGGCGTTTTGTTGTATGACGGACGGACGGACGGGCTGGCGTTGGCATCATCTCCCTCATGAAAGAAAGCACGCATACTACTTTTAAGTACTTGACCTGAACATCATCATATAACAACCACCAGGTTCTTTTCTTTTTCTTCCCTCTCTCCTTTTTTGGGATTGTGTGTGCGTGTGTGTGTGTATAGGGAGCGAGGATCCGACTGGTACTGCTGCGTCTCTTGTGTGTTTATTGTATAGCGGCGATGGGGAGCCTCCTGTCACATGTTAATCGAGTCAAGAATAGTCTAATCTGTCTACCACCGAAGAGAAGACATACAACAATTGAGATGTGATTGTGATGAAATAGCTTTGGGGAGGGTGGGGGTTTCTTAAGAGAGGGAAAAGGCAAAGTAGTAGTAGTAGTAGTAGTAGTAGTAGTAGTAGTAGTACATTATAGTTTCCAATGAGAACACCAAACCCAGTGGACGGACGCTTCAGCGCGTCCCTCCCTTTGATTCCAGTAACGCCTCGAGTCCGTTTCCCTTCTTTCCAGGACCCAACCCCTTCGCGCCAGAATTAAGAGGAAATCGCAAAAGAATAATAAAAAAGAGTAAGAGAAAGCCTCTTCAACGTTTGAGGCATCATCTTCAAAAGCACTAAAACCAATTTTCTGCCCGCCACCTCCCACACGACCCACGTTTCGGCTATCCAGACCATGCGCCGTTGTTTCCACGACCTCCTTCTTGAGAAGGGAAGAAGAGCTCGCGATGTTCAAGGCCACAGCTCGTTTCCTGCATCAACCCAGCCCTGGAGGTCCTCCTCCTCCTCCTCCTCCTCTCGTAGCAGAGTCTGCCTCCGACGGGCCTCATCCAACACCGCCTGAATTTCCGGGGGCGTCACGCCCGCCCGGCCGAGGATGGTAGCCCGGCTCATAGCGCGATCCGCCGCCCGGAGTTTTGCCTCCTGAATGGCCTCGTCCATCCTGTGAGCTGAGATCACAGGCTCTCGCTCCAGCCCCAGGGTGTTCCTCGGGCCCCGCGCCAGGCCAGGCAGCTGCTGTCCCTGTGTGGCCTCCGTGGCCGGCGGCACGTGCTCATCACCGTCTTGCTGCTCCTCCTCCATGCAGATCAGCACACCGCTATCGTGCATCTCGCCGTCATCAGCAGTCCCATCCATCAGAGAGCGCAGGTCCGCCAGCGCGTTCGCCTCCGCAATAGCAATTTCCTCCCGCACGGCCGCCTAGGCCGGGGAGCCACGCCCTCACGCTCGCACTCGTCCACGTACCGCTGCCAGACATCGATCACCTCGCCGTAGAAGCCGACGTGCGCGTCTGCCAGGCGTCCTAGTTGGCCCTTGAACTCGATGCGCTTGATGCGCTCAAAGTCCGCCGTCTCCTTGACGACCTCCTCGTCGAACATCTCGGACGTCTTGTGCGCCACCTCGGACTCCCGCGTGAGCTCGTCGATGCGGATCTCCAGCTTCCTAAGCCGCTCGCGCCGCGCCTGCTCGTGGTCCACCCCGCGGAAGTCTTCGAGCTTCGAGCGGATCAGGCCGGCCGCGCCGGAGCCACCGCTGCCGCCATAGCCAGAGGCGAGCATGTCGCGGTCGGCGGAGGATTTGTTGAGATATTCGGTAAGCTGTTCGTAGTCGAGCTGTTTCTGCTCGCGGGCCTTGAGCAGGTTCTTGAGCTGGCCGCTGTAGGCAACCATGTCCCGCAGGCTGCCGAGGTAGTCCTGATCAGTGTGATCCTTGAGCTTCTTCAGTCCGCTGGCCGAGTCCTCGACAGACTGCGCAAAGGCATGGACGGCGGCCTCGACTCCGGGCTCGAGCGTGATCAGCTTCTGGAACTGCTCAGCCAGGTCCCTGTAGTCCGCCTCGATATCGGTCTCGCGGCGCGCGACCCTCGCGATCAGCTTCTCAACCTGGCCCAGGTCCTCGTCCAGCTTGTCGGTCTTCTCCTTGACCTCGATGAACCGGCGGTCTGGCTTGTGCACCTTGGTGAAGACGTTGATGAACGAGTCGGCAAACGTATCAAAGACCCCGCCGCTTCCGCCTTCATTAGACGAACCGGTGTTGGCGCGGCTCGACCGGCTGTGCATGGTAGCGTTCCAGTCGGGACTCTCGAGGAAGGTGTGCAGGATCGGTGCACGACGAAGGATGGGGTGCAACGCTGTGCGAGACAAGAACCGCTGCAGCGAGTGGGCGCGCCGCAGGGTGAAGTCCGGCCCGAACCGGTCGCCCCGGACGTACTCCATGCGCTGCTTGTCGGGGAGAGGCGGGACGGCGCATGCTGGATAGTCTTTGCTGAGGGTCTTGGAGAGGAAGACAAAGTCGGTGAAGCGGCGGCGGACGGTGGAAATGGGCTTCTGGAAGGCAGAAAAGGTAGACTGTCAAGAGAGACTGTCAGCTTCATCTTCCTGCAGGGAGAGGGATGTGGGAAAAGGCGACTGGTTCTGTGGGGACAAGGTGACTTGACTTACATTTGTAGTGATCAGATATGACACGTAGGCATCTTTGGTGCCTGCATTCTCAGTGTGAGGCTCAGCGACAGTGCACTCGAGGATCTCGCTGCCACCTGCGGTGGGGTCAAGCTGCTGGCGGCTGAGACCATCACCACCATCATGCTGTTGCTTTCTGACCGGGCTGTCAGGGCCGGAGCTGTCGAAGGGGCCAGCACTTGAGCTTCCACCAGGCGCGTTCTGGTCGCTGTGGAAGGACAGGTTGTGGAAGTTGTCCTCGTCGATGGACCTGGCTCCTCCTCCCATGATGGGCAGCTGAGTGAAGGTTGAAGAGGGGTGGCTTTGGAGGATGCTGCGTCGATTGAGCTTTGACTGTGGCTCAGTGGGATCGATTCGAGTTGGGAGAAAATGATTGAACCTGTGAAAGGATCGCTAGAGATTCTGGGTATCGCTTCTCATCGAAGTTCAGATTGCGATGCAAGCAGGTTTGTCCGTGGTTGCGGGGGCCTGTTCGTCGAGCTTGTTGTCAGTGGGGGTGGGCAGAAGTAAGTTGGTGGTGGAAGAAGGGAAATGGAGGCTGACGTCGTTGGCTGCAGTGGGGCTGGTGATTGAGCTGGACCCTGGGCACCTGGGCACCCTTGGCATTTCACAAGCAGCAGCCTAGGTGACCGGGGGCCCACATTCAAAAGTCCTGAGCTGAGATGATAACAGCCTTACCTCAACCTCACCAGACTGACTTCTTATAAGCTGAGATGCTGGGGAGATATGAGATGGTAAGTATCATGAGTCTTATCTATATGCTGGCTGCATTCAGGTCAAGGTCAGGTCTACACCTGAGCAGCTAGTAACTGCTATCTTGTTCACCAACAGGTGGTCGATATTTCATGATCCCACATAGAAGTGTGAAAGGGTTTCACTGTGAGGCATCTGTGCACAAAACCATGCTTGCTTTGGGCAGGAATGCATGTCTGCACATGCACATCCGAGACAAAACCTCTCTCACTATACATTCACTCAGGATGTGGGACGGACTGGTCCCTGAGTGACACAGCCCTTCTGCCCCTCGGCTTTCAACGAAACGTGATCCAAGGGTCAACGATTTATTTGATGATATCCTCTTTGCCACACAGCACCCATCACCAAGCCATTAATTACTACATCCTTTCCTCGGCAATCTTCAACTCTCCTGGCTGTCTTGTCTGTACTCCTCAGTCACCGCTGATCGGCAGGCAACGTACCGAGGTATTGGCATGGAACTCAGTCACTTCCCTTGTAGTAGCTATTGGATACCATCTGTGATCTCCCGAAAATCGACACACTCCCTGCCATATGACTCTGCCTCACTTGCAGAATGTGAGACGCTGCAGACGTACTCCAATGTACGGCTCAGAAACGGTGACAACCAGCTACCTCACCACTCCCAACAGCGGCACAGCAGGTCCAATGTCAGAGGAGAAAGTGAGTTCTATTCCATCTCAGTGCCGAGTACTTTAGTTTTTCAATGCCTTGGTCCCTGCTGACTCTTCCGCACTGTCGTTGTATCGTGCTATCCTTCTGGACACACCAGTTGTGGGGGGAGTGGGATGACCCTTTTTCGCTCTCTCACCACACACAAGGTATATGTAAACCCAACCCTCTCGAGATGCCATCCTGGGACGCCGTAAACAAAAGAAATTAGATATTCCCCTTCTTTATCAAATGCACGTTTCCACACACACACACACAAAGGGAAGAAAGGAAAGAGAAAAAAAGAGTGACAGCCCTGCTCTGGTGGTGGTGATGGTGATGGTGATGGTGATGGTATACTATTTGGCCTCCTTGGTATCCTTGTGCTGCGCCGCGATCTGGTCCGCGCGGGCGGCATCCATCTCGGCCTGCATGGCCTCGTTGACCTGGTTCTTCTCGACACCGTCGGCCCCCGCGGCGACCTGGCGCTCCTCCTTCTCGTCGATGTCCTCCACGTCCCGCGGCGTGGCCAGGCCGCTCACCTGGTTGGACTCGTTCTGCTCGCTCTCGTCTTCGATCAGGTCCTCCTGCTCCTTGAGGACCTCCAGGCGCTGCTTGTTGGTGGCGGCGCCCTCTGCGGTGTGCACCTCGAGCTCGATCTCGTGGTACAGCTCCTCGGGGATGGAGGACAGCACGCCGATCAGCGCGTCGATCTGGTTCGCGACCGCATTGTCGCCGGTCTGCGCGTACATGTAGGCGTTGCTGAGCACCAGCAGGGTGGACGGGACGCCCTCCTTCAAGCGCAGGTCGAGCCAGGTCTGCAGGTCCTCGCGCAGCCGGGCGGGCGACACGCCGTAGGACTTGATGCCGCGGCTGGCACAGGCCATCTGGAGCTCCAGGACGGACAGGCTCTCGACGCCCTCGTAGCTGATGGCGCGGTCGTCGCGCTTGATCTGCCGCATGCGGTGCCGGATCTGGTACCGGAGCATCTGGTCGGTGCCGAAGGTGTTAAGGCTCATGTACCTGCACATGGAGACCAGCTGCGGCCGCGACAGGTTGTCCAGCGTGAGGTCGTCCCTGAACGCCTTGCAGACCTTGATGACGTCCTTCTCAGTGGGCTTTTCGCCGGTGGCCCGGACCTTTCGGAAAAAGTTGGCAAACTCCTCCTTCTGGGCGAGCGCGGGGGACACGGGCAGGCCCGTCTCCTTGATGGACGTCCGCAGGAAGCCGCTGACTTCTTTTCGGAGCGCGCGCAGCGTCTGGGCCTTCTTGTCCTTGGACTTCTGGTCCTCGTACGTAGAGGGGGAGGAGGTTGGGGAACAGCTTGAGCGCCACGGGCAGAAGCAGCTCCGCGAAGGGGATGATCACAAAGGCCGAGAAGGGGACCAGGCGCGCAAGGTCCTGCACCGTCCGCTGGAGCTGTCGGTTTTCTCTCCGTGTGAGCTCGTATCCCGCGGCCATCCGGAGCGCCAGCCTCGTGCTGATCTTGACCTCGGTGGCCAGCAGCTTCGTCCCGTCCCAGTAGTGCTGGACTTCCTTCTTGATCTTCTGGCCCAGGGTGAGCTTCTTCTCCTCCTTCTTGGCCTCCCTCTTGGAGACGGCCAGTGCCTCCTTCTGCTCAGCCAGCTGGTCCAGGGACTTCTCGGAGTCGGCGGCAGCCTTCTTCTCCGCCTCTTTCACCTCCGGCTGGTCCGCCTTCGCGGCCGACTTTGTGGCGGACGAGGCCTCCTTCGGGAGGGGCTTCTTAGCCTCCTCCGCATTGAAACCGGGTGGTGGGCCAGACGGGGGTCCACCTCTATTGGGCTCCGTAGTGACGGTGCGGATGGGGATGAGGACGGCGAGGGCGGGATTTTGGAGTTGAATGTTCCGGGCATTTCGACCGAGTTGGAGGGAGCTCGCTCGCAGTGCTGACCTGGATATGACACGGCCTAGATCGTAGTAAGAAGAAAAATCAGCAGGCGATTCAGAATTAGTCCGGACAAGTGCGCCCTGGCAGATCAGAGCAGTTGTGCAGGCTTACCACTGCCCGCAAAGGGTTCACAACGGCGGCTCTCCGAGCCACGCTGGCGGATGCGCTCATGATGTAGGCGCTGGGTCGGGGTGAGGGAAAAGGAGAGTCGTGTGTTAATCTGAGGTGTAAAGTGAAAAGAGAGGCAACATGGAGAGAACACAATACGAAGCGACAGATGGACAGAGATGATGAGGAAGAGAAGGAGGGGTGGAAGTGGTGGTGAAGTGGTGTGCGCAAGGTCGAAGAAAAGGAGCGTTGCGACCAGCGGCGGGCAATTCAGCCTGCAGAATGCAACCAGAGGGGCGGCGGTACTTGGGTTCTCTGGTAGCGGGATTGTTGAGGTACAAATCACGTGGGCCGTCTGGAAGTACCTTGGCTGTTCCTACGCACCAAGGCTGTCAGGCCATCCTCAAGACTACAGACTCGACCTCGACTCAGATTACGTTATTGAAGACGGAAGATCATACCGTGAAATCCCTCGTACATAATCCATCTGGTCCACCCCGCTGTTATAACCCGTCATTGTCATCTTGTTCCTGAACACAGAGTGCTACTTCAGGTTGGCTGAGTGACATGTGAAACATGCCCACCACAAGTACCGCCTAGACCCCCAGCCCTTCTCCCGGATCCACCGGGGGGTCGCCACGACACTGTTCTGGGTTCGGGTTGACAGCGCATGCCCGCCCGTTTACCCCTGAAAAGACCGCCTTTAAACTCCGTCTAAGTCCCCCTGGACAACCACACCGCACACGCCCCCCCCCCGGAGCCCCGTACAGGCCGTCCGTCCTACAAACAAGCCTTGGCGGGGCTCAACAAGTCCCTATATGTGGCCGAGGCACGCTTCGGTCCCGGCACCACGGCTCTGGAATGAGGGCCTACAAGAGCAGTGTTATTATGTGCACCGTCACAGTGAGCTAAACAACAACGGCAACTACTACTACTACTTACCTTTTATCTCCAAGATGGCGCCGTAGGAACATTACTACTTGTTCCAGGACCAATATCCAGCTACAGAGTAGTGGCTGACTCGATATGAGGGAAGCAAAGACAGGATTGTGTTTGGTAGGCTGGCCGGCTTTCCAGCTTATAGCATAGCAAAATTCGTCAACAGCGGCTCACATGAAAGAGATCAGCCAGCATACACCCATCCAACTATCTACGGCAGAACCATGACAGAAGATAAGAATATAAGCATTCCAGCACTTGAAGTACTGGCAACTGCCATATCTTAGGTGTGAAACCAACGACATGGCGATAGTGAAAGGCTGGTGTCAGTCTGAGAGCACCAGTGATCCAGTCAATCATCAGTTGGCCATTGCCGAACCTAAGAACACAAAGTCTATTGGCAATACCAACATGCAGCAGCAAATATTCTCTCTAAACTTGAGAGGAATCTTGCCTCGACAGCTATGACTGTATGAGTTCATCTAGATTATTGCGGTGCCACTTGGAACCTACAATACAATACCGGCCAGGGACTGATGGGTCAATGCAGATCACACACGGCTCAGATACTAATGCTTCCCCGTGAGCACTATACATAAGTAATATGGGAAACCATGACCAGGTCATACCCGAAGAACAAGTTCTAGAAACATTCAAGCCATCTTCTTACATACCCCAAGCAGGCTTTACCGTTTCATTCTACATGAAGTGAGGACTCTCAGCACCGTCGGCTCGTCTGCGCTCGTCTTAGCGGCAGCAGTGCTGTTCGTGAGGCTGACAGTCTCGAGTCTTGTAATCAACCACGTGGCCACGTAAGGACATACATCGCCAACGGCGTGTGAGACAGGCCGCTCTTATATAGGATTTGACATCGACAATTTAGAGATCATCCTATATTTCCCTGCTCGGGAGTGTATATGCGGCATAGGTCCGCTTGGGTTTGGGTTTTCCTTGCAGGAACGAGTTCCGTTGGGAGGCTTCATCCACAAGAGAATCCACAGGGGTAAGCATTACCGGCAGTACACACAGGAGAGGGTCAGATTCTACTGTACATAATGCACCGAGATGCTTCGGTGAGTGACCGGGTTTTACTCTCAGATATCTCGCTCCACGGAGCCTCGCTTGCCACCACCTCCCGGACTTTCAGTGCGGCCGAGGCCGTCCATCGCGAAAGAGGATCCCAGGCGGTCAGCATCCGAGACTGGCTGACTTCTTCCAGTGTATATATATCTAGAGGCGGTCGATTCTAATAGGCATGTAGAAATGTAGGATGTAGCTGCCATGCCTGCGCGGTAGAGATCGAAGGTCCAAATAAGACATTAGGTCAAGTGCCCTCCCGTCGCGTGGCCACCCACCCCAAATTTCAGAAGGATATCCAATCACTGCCTACGGCTAGGTCAGAGGAGACTATATAATATCCCAGGTGACCCCTCACCACGACTACTTTAGCCAAGATGTCGTCCCAAATCGCAGAGATCGTCTCTCTCCTCCGCTCGCAACAACCGGGCATCCAGCTGCACACGCCAGACTCACCGGCTTTTGCAGACTTCTGCAACACCTACATCAAGACAGCCGCCCAGCCATCCGCCGTCGCCCGGCCGCGGACCATCAAGGACGTCCAGGCCGTCGTCAAGGCATGTACCGAGCACGGCGTCGACTTCAACATCCGTGTTGGCGGGCACAATGCCGCAGGCCGGACGCTCGTCGATGGGGCGCTCCTGATCGACATGCGGGAGCTCGAGCATGTGGAGGTCAGCAGGGACAAGAAGACGGCGAGGATTGCTGGCGGAGCCCTGGCTGGGGTCGTAATGAACAAGCTGGGGGAGCAGGGCCTGGTCACGCCTATGTTCGTATTCATCCTCTCTTCTCCTCTCCTCCTCGCCCTTTTTCATTCTCCTCTTTCTACTCCGAACTAGAGTGAAAGAGGAAGAGAGAAAAACAAAATTGAAACCATGGACGTGTCTCGCCGTGCGCTCTCCAATAGTTGGAATTCCCTGACTGATGGTTGCAACAACCGCTAGCGGTACGATGGGATCAGTTGGATACGTCGGATGGAGCGTCAACGGTGGGTACGGGGCGTTCTCGAGCCTCTACGGCCTGGGTTGCGATCAGATCCTCGGGGCAAAGCTGGTGAACTCTCGGGGCGAGCTCATAGAGGCGGATGAGGCTCTGCTCAAGGGTATCCGCGGCGCGGGTCTGATCTTCGGGGTCATCGTGGAGCTGACGGTCAAGGTGTACCCGCTCAAGGAGGTAAGCCACTGGTGAACCTGGCCCTTGGATCTATGCCGTCTCTGTGAGCGCGAGATAGCCCGTTCTGACCTCAGCGCCTCCCTCAGATGCTGTCTGGGACCTTCATCTTCGAGTCTGGCGACATGGAGGCCACCTGGACCCGCCTCACGACCGGCCTCGACTCATCTGGCCACCCGCCCGAGCTCAAGCTCCAGACTTTCTCCACCGACTTCCCTGGCATGGGCCCCGCGTTGGCCTGCGTGGTGACCTGGGTCTCGGACGACCACAGGCTCGGGCGCGAGTGGATTGACAAGGTAGCTGCCGCCGGCGGGAAGTGCTTGGTAGAGCACACGGAGGCGAAAGACGCCCACAGCGTACGCTGTGGACAATGAGAAGTTGGTGGTCTGGGGCGTTCACGGGCGGTCGTACACGCTCAACCTGCGGGCGTGGACGCCGGCATCGGTGGCCGTGCTAGCAGAGTACAGCCGAAGCGTGGCGGCCGGCGGGATGATCGCGGTGCACGCGCTGAGCAGGACCAGGGCGAGCGAGGACTCGGTGTTTGGCGCGCGAGAGGACCACCTCGTGATCGAGATCATCGCGACATCGCCTGACCCGACGCTGCGGAGGGAGGTGGACGCATGGGGAATGGGCTGCCTGAAGGCGCTGCGGGAGGCCGACCCTGGAAATGTCCTGGACAGCGCATATATCTCGCTGCTCGACGAAGGGGATCTCGCGATGGAGAAGATCTATGGCGAGCACCTGGCTACGATTGTTGAGCTGAAGAGAAAGTACGACCCTGCGAACGTGTTTAAGCACTCATCTCCTAAGGTCCTCGTCTAGAAATCGTTAGCGAGCAGTCAGTCATAAACAAAGGAGGGCTTCAGGTTGCCTGCGAGGGACTGTGAGATCCCGACAACGAATGGTAAGAGATAAGAAGACACGAGGAAATGATGATATGATGATATGATGTATCGTCAGGATCATCAGGCATGTACTTGTCTATGATTTCAGACATAACTACCATCGTACTTGGTAGAGGTAATGATTCTGGCTCACTCGAGCCTCGATAACCGTAACTGTAGACATTCGGTCGCCCCCCCGCCCCCGCAGGGCACTTGGCAGATTGACATCAGAGTAAGCAAGCGCGAAGACGATTGGGGCATGCCAAGCGTCAAAGTCTCCGAGGGCTGCCCTCCTGCTCAGCCGGTTGCGGAGTTAGTGGGAGAGAGCAAGCTGCTCCTCAACAAATCCGGCTGGGGGTTTTGTTGATGTACCCGTGTACTGCGCAGAAACTCCGAGGAACTGAGACAGGAAGACACTAACTAACATGATCTGCCTGAAGCCCATGCCTACATTTGATAGTGAGATACCCGATCCCTCGAAGACCGAGACACAGCGCCTCCCCGCCGGGTCATTCATCGGATGTTTAGGCCTTTCCTCCTCGAAGCATGTGCTGCGGATTGATAATTCGTCCTCCATCTTTCTTCTGCCCACTTACGTAGCCAACCTACCAACCGAGCCAATCAGGAAAACACCCCCCACCTCCATCTTCTATCTTCCTCCTTCTTTCTTTTTTTTTCCCTTTTTCCTCTTTCTCCTCCTCAGAGTCCAACATCCTCTCATTCTTCTTGTACCATTACTTACCTCGTCGCTATGGGTACCTTCTGAGTGGACTCCGTGTTCTCAGGTCCCTCCGCCTGATCCCTTTTTGGGATCACAGTCTGTTCCCCGCACCGCGGCGTTTAGCATTGCCCGCGCCTCACCTCGAGTCGATTCCCACGCGAGCACGGCACCTTTGGCGCCTGGGACCAATAGAGTTTTCATCACGGCCACCTCTACTCGGAGCTTCAGGATCAGAAGGCAAGCCTTCGCACCTATACCCGCCTCACGCACGATCTCTACCGCCAGCTGCTTTTCTTTTTCTTCTGATTTTATAAGACCTTCCTATCTTAACATGAGGCTCAGGACCGCAGCGCGCGTCATTCTGGTGGGGGCACCTGGAGTTGGGAAAGGGACACAGTCCGAGAGGTTGCTACAGCGTTTCCCACAGCTGCAGTCTATCTCGTCTGGGGATCTGCTGCGATGGAACGTCAGGAACAAGACTGCTCTCGGTGAGTACTCGAGCCCACCGGATCATCGCAGCCGGTCGCCAGGTCCACCGCCAGCCAGCTAACATGACGTTGCACCACAAAAGGCATCCAGGTCGAGCAGACCCTCAAGGCCGGCGGCCTCGTCTCCGACAGCATCATCCTGCGCCTGATCAATAACGAGCTGACCAAGCGCGGCTGGCTGGGACGGCCCCAGGTCATGACCCTGCAGTCCTCGGCCATCGGTCCCGAGGGCGAAACGTTCTCCTCCGGCGACAATGAGATGGCCGCCTTCATGGCCACCTCCTCCCGGAGCCTCGGCGCCCCCTCCGACGACCCCTCCGCGTCGTTCCTCCTGGATGGCTTCCCGCGCACGGCTGTGCAGGCGGACCAGCTCGACGGTCTGGTGCCTATCAACCTAGCGGTGTCGATCAAGACGCCCTTCGAGGTGATCCTCGAGCGCATCTCCGGGCGCTGGGTGCACGAGCCATCGGGGAGGGTGTACAACACCACGTTCAACCCGCCCAAGGTGGCTGGGAGGGACGACATCACCGGCGAGCCGCTGGTCAGGAGGGCGGATGACGATGAGGAGACATACCGGACTAGGTACAGGAAGTTCCAGGAGGCCAGCGATCCCTTGCTGGAGCACTATGCCCGCAAGGGCGTGCTATACGAGGTGGAGGGGATGAGCAGTGACGAGATCAGCCCGAAGCTTTTCCAGGAGTTTGAGAAGAGGTTCTGCGACTGATGGAGATACCCATATTAGCCGGCGCGGGACTGCCCTTCAGCAGCCAGCTTGGATCATGGCCGGCGGGACCCTGGGGAGGGCTGTAACTAAATATCTCTGGCGTTTGATTTTGTCGTGGTCGGAGGGGACCGAAGTGCTCGGTCTGCCTTGACGGTTGTCCACAGTACCAGACCTATGTTTGACGTATTCATTCTTCTTTACCTCTGTAGCCAGGTTTTGGAACTACCAATATAATTTGTTAAATGGATTCTATGTGTGTCGGAACAATATATGCGTGTATGTCTGTTTTATGGTCAAATTTAGTGCTTCGGGTGGTTCTTGGGAAAATAGGAAAAGGATTAAAAAGAAAAAAACAAGTATACCAAGTCAGTACCTAGTCAGATCCCATTACAGACCATCAGCTCTGGACTACCCTCTGCATCTAAAGTCCTGTGTACATGGTCCCTCTATTGGTATGGGATGTAAGCCTTGTACATGACGACTTTGCCCTTAGCCTACTAGAAAATATCTAGAAAATGCATAGTAGCCAGACTCAAGAAGACAGGTATTCACGCTCAGCCTGCAGAGACAGGTCAGATCACCTGTCAGGGTCATGAAGTAGTTTTTAGTTCCTCCCTCTCGATTCCCCTTCCAGACGTGACCGCTTCGACATCGCCAAGCACATCGGCACCGACGAGGTCATCTATCAAGAGATGGACGACCTCAGGGCCTACTGCGCGGGGCTGTCACTCCCGCGAGGCATAGGGTCTCCGGGGTCGGCGTCTTCTGCGGCAGGTGCATCACCTCTGTGCCCAGTGGCTACCTCGAGCACCTCGATGCGCTCCGCCCAAAGGCACGTAGCCAGTGCCCCTGCTGTCCGCAGCTCCACCGAGACGGTGAACGGACGTTCTGTTCTACAGAGGGTAAAAACAGCGCCGCCAACAGAAATGGGCCGGACCAGCTGAGGTCGCCTGCGGATCGGGAGGAACATTAGGTCAGTGGTTGCTGCATGATACATAGCTGGTGATGGTAGGTGTGGTTTTGCTGCTCACAAGATATTCTGACTCCATATGCATCAGTCAGAAGAGGGAGTAGGACAGTTCGTTAAGACATCATATTGATGAATTCAACTCAGCATCAAAGCTCTAACGATCTTGCTTTCCTGGTACTCAAGGGAGTGGGTATGAGGCCTCTATATGGCACCTTAAGCATGTAGAGGAAAAGCCTGTGTCATCTTCCGGCCAGACTCTGATGTATGCTCGATCAAGCATCATCTGGGCTTGCCCGGTCCGATTTCTCTCGACCATTTACGCACCGTCCATGTCACGTTCAAGGGGAGACACGCTTTACGACCAGAAAAATCCATCAAATTGGTATGACAATTATCCACCAACGCCTTGCTATGACGTGGACATCGCAACCGCGAATGTCGTGATTCCTTTGTAGAAGACCGAAGACTCTCCCACCACCTTTTAAGAAGAAGACAAAATAGAGAGCGTCCTGTGATAGCCACCAGACATACTCCCGGGGCCTTCCGCAGAGGGAAACAGAAAAGAAAAATCTTCTGGAAGCAGGTCCGGGCTTTTTATTTCTTGGAAGCATACTCCTCCTCATAGTGGCTCCACTCGGGGATCTCACGGATCTTGGACCACATGAACTTCTCAAGCTTGTTGGCCATCTTCGTGTACGGCGTTCCCTCGCTATTGTACTGCCGACAGTTTTTGAAGATGAGCATGGCGTCCTTGAGGAAGTCCTCTGGGGAGGGGTACTGGTCCATCTCGAGCTTCTGCTCCATGGTGGACAGGTCCATGGGCTCCTTGATCACCTCGTAGTAGTCCTGGACCTCGTCCCGGTTGACCGGCACCAGGAAGGGCCACGCGCTCTGGTGGTTCTGCATGGCGTTCAGCAGGTGGAGGAGCTGGTTGTAGTTGGCACCGCGGCGGGGCTGACGGGCCAGCTCGTCCATCTCCGGAGACCAGCCCGAGTTCTTGATGGCCTCGATCTTCATGGGGTCGATAGGCGTGACGCCGGTCTTCCACTGCTTCGGTGGCTGGTGGACGACGTGGGACTTGGAGAAGGCCCGGATCTTGGCCATGACAGCCTCCTTCTGCTTAAGAAGCATGCGCCCGCTCTCGAGATAGCGGACCCGGGGCAGCATGGTGCACTGCATGATGGTGCCGCCCTCGTAGTCCTTGATGTAACCCATCCAGACGGACTTGTCGAGGGTAATCTCCTTGGTGAACCCTTGCTTCTTGAAATAGCCAATGGCATAGTTGTCGGCATAGGTCAGGAAGTGCATGACAGGGCTCGTGGCTTTGACATAGTCCTTGAGATGAGCCATCAGGTGCGCCCCGTACCCCTTGACTTGCTGGTCCGAAGAGATGGCGCAGAAGACAATCTCGGCAAACTTGCGGTCCCTGAAGGGCCTGAAGGTGATGCCACCAACGACTTCGAGGGGCTTCTTGACGATCGCTATCGACAAGTGCGTCCTGTCGTAGACGAGACGTGCAATATAGTCCTTGGGCATCTTGGGAAGCTGTTTCTGAAAGATACATTTTAGGCCTGTCAGGATGATCAGGCTCTCGCGCTCGTTATCGTTGTTCACGACGCGGAACTCGATCTCGCCACTGCGCTCCTCGATGACAGCAGCCTAGTAATGAAAGTAAGCAATACCGCCTTGGGACATGGAGGGGAAAAGAGGCTCTTGACACTTACCTTCTCGGGAAAGGGAATAGCAGGCACCTTGGGCGCCTTTGGCTCCTCAGGCTCGGCCGAGTCGTCATGCTTAATGCGCTTAGCAGCCACAGGAGACTCAGGATCCTCACTGGCCTTTCGCTTGCCCTCTATGGTTCATGTCAGCTCTGCTCCGCTTTCATCCTCACAAGAAGTTGTCGCAAGTCTTTAACATACTGTCGACGTGCATCTTGTCCGGTTCAACCTCGCTGACTGATAGTGAAGCGAGAGATAGTGGCTCGTGCGGGAGATCGACTACCGAAGACGCACTCGATATACCTTGCACCGCGGGTGAAGTGGCTGAGGGTGAGTTGACTGCCGATGATATGACGGATGGAGATCCGGCAGTAGTGGTTGTGTCTACCACAGGACCGATTGTGGATGTAGCGCTGGCTGGTCGAGTGTCGTTCGCAGTGGTTTCTGTCGCCCGTCGAGTTCCGGACGGCGTTGTGGAGAGGGAGACTGTTGGCGTTCCCAAAGCTGGCGGGAGCACGGCCGGGGCGGTAGTTCGATGAGAGCTGGAAGCAATCAGAGAGGCTTCAAGTGCCTCTTGAGACTTTGCAGTACTTGTTTCGATGGAATTGGCCTGGACAGACAGACCAGGACCTAACAAGGATATGTCCGGCCGAGGAGGGAGCGGTGCGTAGCTGCGGGCGAGCGCTGCAGCCGACGCAGCGGTTGGACGCCTATCAATTACTTCAGCCGTCCAGGCCAGCCAGTCCTCGTCGTTGTCGGATATGACCTCCTTAGAGGGGTCCTCAGTAGTGTGGGAACGTCTGTGTGGTGGGGTCTCCGAACCAGACCCGGTTCTGTAACGTGGGAGGCTGTGGGCAGGAGAGGCGGGTCGTGTGGAATCTGGGGTGCGGGTAAACGAGGCGGGCCCGTCGTGGGGGCGATAGAACGCGTTCGACTGAGCGTGGTCGAAGGGATGAGCACCAGCAGGAGGTGGAGGTGGAGGATAAAGGGGAGGGGGAGGAGGAGGATAAGAGGGAGGAGGCGGAGGAGGCGCGTGAGTCACGGCACCTAGAGCGCTGTAGCTCTGCTGGTAAGGATGGTAAGGCTGTGGTTGCGGCGACGGGAACGGATGAGCTCGGGACAGGCTCAGGGAGGGCGCATTCGATGAGGCGGGATACGACGAGGATGGGGTCGAGGAGGACGGATCGAGTGAAGGGCGAGGACGTGACGATGCTGGGCGGCGTCGCTGATCTCGTCGTCGAGGAGCTCGCGTTTGTCGCTGTCCTCGAGCTGGTCGCTGTTCTCGCTCGCGTTGTTCGCGCCACTCCTTGGCCTGCTGAAGCTGGTCGTCGATGGTGCCGGTGAAGTTGGTGAGCGGCGGAAGTCCAGCACCGTTGTAGCTAGAACTGCCGCCCGAGGTATGAGGGCCGCGGTAGAAAGGATCCGCCATCGTCGAGGATCTCAAGCGCGCGGAAAGGGTAAGATAGCCGCTAGGTGGGGGCGAGGTGGAGGCCCTAACAGAGCCCTGGAGCCAGCATGAGGAGCGACGTCGCGGAGGAAGTGAAGGACAGGACAGCCTTACGTGCCTGAGTGTGGAACCTTATCGATAAGGGGACAGGGGACAAGGGGGAGCGCACTAGTGTGGTTTGGATCGACAAGGGGCCACGAAGCTGCCAGGTGGTGAAGTCAGGGCCAGTTGAAGACAGCTTCCCGCTTCTGCAGATGTGGCTTGGACAGTAGCCAAACCAACAAACAGAACCCGAGAAGAAAGCTGGACTGCAATAGCCGCCTCCTCATCAACAAAGCACAGACTGAAGCTGTCATCACTGCCATAACAACAACATCCTCTGATCTGAGCCCATGGATTCCAAGTTGGTTGATGTCTGGGCAACCGCTGCGGGCAACCCTTTCCTACCAACAGTCGGCAAGAACACTCAGTTTCTGGTCGCTTCCATCCTCCTGCTTCTGGGTGTCTCTCTCTCTGGTATCTTCGCGCTGAGTAAGTCAATTGAACTGCAATGCGAGTACCTGAATCCATAGGCTAACAACGATGTCTCTAGATCGGTCACTGGTCAACGTACCCGTCATTGGAATTCCAGCCTCGCTGGCTCTCGCGTATGTCTGCCTCTTAACTCTCGCGCCTCGCGCCCCGCGCCCTTCCTACGATGGACTGTCTTTCTAACAAGTCGAATTGCTGTAGGTACGGCACCGTCTACATGTTCTGCGCTGTCGGCGTCTACGTCTGAGATCCCCGTCAACAACCCACACCATCTTCTGAGATACCCAGGAACCACGAGGTCGTAGCGAGCGAGCGGCTTCAGAGTCTGTACAATAATAGCAACAACATTAAAGCAAAAAAAAAAAAATCCTGCAACTTGCGTCCTGACATTCTGTATATGACCTCCCACCACCCTGTTCCGATCTGATTTCCAGTCCACCGCCTTCGGTCATGGCGGCTCCCAATCCTACCCAGCCTGGGCCCCTCTTCCGGGCGGTCGCCAGCTCGACCAGGCCGATCCAGCAACTTCTCAAGTGTATTACCTTCACAAATAAAGTCCACGTGGATATCAGCGAGGATACCATCAAGTTTGCAGCCGACCAGGGCCGAGTGATGCAAGGCAAGTCTGGCAGCTACCCTATCCGCGCCATCTCACGACACGTGGCTAACTGAACTGGATACGCAACAGGCGTCGCGAGCCTGAACAAGGCCCTCTTCACCAACTTCACCCTCGACATTCCCCGGAGCGAGGACGATGATGAGGAAGAGACCATGTGCCCAACCTTCCAGATCTCCTTGGCCGCCTTTCTCGAGACGCTCCAGATCTTTGGCGCGTCCGACGCCGCCGCCCGCCAGGCCAAGGCAGAGGCAGATCCCTACCGCAGCAACCTCCGCAACTACCGCCCCGACGCTTTCAGCAACCAGACCCTCGGCATGACGGGCACCTGCATCCTCTCGTACGCCGAGGAGGGCGGGCCGTTCAGCATCATTCTCGAAGAATCCGGCGTGAACACCACGTGCAACCTCACGACCTACCTCCCCGAGGCGCCCGAGGACATCCCCTTCGACAGAGATGACATTGCCTTCAAGGTGATCATGCAGAGCAGGTGGCTCCTGGACGCGCTGCTCGAGATGGGCCACTCCAACCCAACGCGCCTGACGCTGATGGCGTGCAGGCAGGAGCCCTACCTGCGGCTCTCGTGTGCCGGGCCCCTGGGCGGGTCGAGCGTGGACTTTGCTAAGGGCCGGGACCTGCTCGAGACGTTTTCTGTGCGCGAGAAGTGGGTACAGAGCTTCAAGTTCGACATGGTCAAGGCGGCCGTCGACGCGATGCGCATCTCGAGCAAGGTCAGCATGAGGGGCGACGGGCAGGGCGTGCTGAGCCTGCAGTTCATGGTGGAGACAGAGAGTGCCGGTGTCAACTTCTTGCTTTTCACGTTCGTACCCTACGTCGCACACGAGGACGATGAAGACGATGAGGGGGTTGCGGGTATGGGTGAGGAGCAGGAAGCCGCGGTATGAGGGCAAGTTGTGTGCCATGGGAACTCGAATGATCGTCTGCTCTAATCTGTCTCCTACACCTGATGATCATCCTCAGGCTCTTCCATGTTCACATTGTGGTCTAGCTCGTGAATTCTTCTCCTCGGCAGGTCCTCGCCCAAATCAAAAGTCATGATTTCTCTGCGTCCATTCTTCCCCGTGCACTTGGAACCTTCAGCTCACAGTAGGCTCTGCTCTGCATACGAGCATGTATCACTGACCGTCTACGACGCGTCGTCGCGTCTGGATCCAAATCCTCGCGGCGCCTGGCGAACCGACTCGCGGGCCTATCTTTCTGGCCTGTCCGGGCCGCTACCGGGTCAGTTTCTATCTATATCCATTCTCAAGTCACCCACGTCGCAGTTCTTCCTCATCCTCATCCTCATCCTCATCATGATCAGCATTATCATCACCAAAAAGCACACCGGGTCCCGGGTCCGCAGCAGCAGCACCAGTATGCTTAAGTCAGGGCAAACCTCATTCACAATGAGGTAAGCTAGGGCCCCCGGCGGCTCAGACGGTGTCGTCGCTGGTCCCCTCTTCTACCTTTTCTAAATATCCTGGGGCTTCTTGCCTGCGATAGCTAGGTACGGCCGGCTGAGGTTGGGTGTTTTTGGGGGGGGGGGTGAGCCGCGTCAGCGGGATCGACCACACCCTCTTTTCTGTTTATTTTAACTTTTTCTCCTCTCTGCCTTGATTCGCTGCTGAGGCACTACTAGTCGAGCCGAGGCCAGTCAGCAGGAGTAGGCCGAGCGGCCTGAGGCTTTTTTTTGAATCCTTCGCAGGATGTGTGACCTTTGGGAAAACAAGACTTCAGACGGGAGGAGCCTGGGGCGTGAGCGTGCTGAGCTTGGAGAGATAAATCGGGCCTGCGGATCTTTACTTTCTATTAAGGTAACTCGGCCAGGTGGGCGGATGCGTTTCTGAGACGAGTTTGATCGGGCTGTGCTGTGTTGCAGTTGTCCTCAAAGGAGGAGAAGGAGGATGAGGGGAAACTCTTGCATCTGGCGATCGCACGTTCAGTGGGAATCAGGGTAGGAGCCCTGTGAAGAATCTCTGGACCAGGAGTGCGGCAGTGTGAAGAGATTAATTCACACACGACGGCATGGATATTCGTATTTCACAACTTGTTACCTGATCGAGATGCTCTCGTGCCGATCGCGACGACGAGGACCTGGCGTGGCACACGCTCGGAACAGACGGATAGACAAATCTCCGAAAGGGGGGATAGGCTTGTCCTCCCTGCCTTCTCTTTTGTCAGAAGCCAAATGTCACCGGGAGCCGCAAGGTCTCATCCAGATGCTCGACGCCGTCAGCATGTGCGGTCCCGGTCGGGTGGCCCTGCTGCTGCTGCGTGCTGCCAGCCGTCAGCTTACGGGCCCGCACGGCTTGTCCTCTGCACTGGGGCCTCTCCCTCTCACTCACATCTTTGACAGCGGCCATGTAACCTGGGTTAGCAGGCGAACCCACTGGCCATCTCTCCGCCGCGCGTGGGTGGAAGCAGAATGTGTGCCGTGAGTACTCTCAAGGGTTCGAGATGCTTAATAAGAGAACGTCACCACGATATAAGTATTGCGGGTCTTCTGAGACTACTTGCTGGGCGCAGGATTGGCAGTGTACCTCAAGTACGCAGCGGTACTCCCGCGAACACCAGTCAAGCTTATACCATGGCAGAGCCTGGTCTCTCTGCCAACTGATCGGACTTCTCTGACTGTCCCGACCTTGGAGGTTGATCTTGACACCGCATTTAGTAATAAGCCGGCCGGCATCGGGATGGTTCAATCGATCAACTGGTGTAGCTGGGTGATGTCTTCTTGGGGGGTGGAGAGAGGCGGCCTTGCACTCGTTGGTATTTCTTTCACAGCCTTGTCTAAGTCGGATTTTAGGCGGTAACAAATGCTGTTCCATCAGCGTCGTACACCCCTGGAGGCTTGTTACATCGATACTCTCAATAAAGTATAGCATGCGGGCGCAACTTGATCCCTCCGCAGAGTGTGCATGAAGGAGAGATCTGCGTGCAGTTCCCTCGAGATTTATCAGACGGCGAACCGCAATCATGGTAACCAATTGGGCTGGCTGTAGTCTGTAGTCGCACTAAGATCGACACCCCCCAGTCCCAACGCCCGGAGCGCGGCCGCCTTGTCTCGGCGGTCACACCCTGGAGGAGGGAATGGATGGGTGGTTATAAGATTGCAGGCCGTAGTTGAAACGAAACGAGATAAGACGAGACAAAGTATAAACAGCAATCGAGCAACAAGACAGTCGGGGCAAGCCACATCTCCAAGGCACCAACGCATGATACTCGCTTCCTTCGACTTTACTGAACGTGGTAAGTACAGACAGAAGGGTGGGTTGAATCTTTGCGCAGCTTGGCGGGAGAAGAGCCGGACAAGGCCAGAGCCACGAGACAGCAGATCAGTACGGTGCACCTTTAAGACATCCATATACTCTGGCGAGTACTCTATATATAGAGATATCATCACAGACGGGGTTGGTGATAATGTTTTGAAGCACCTGCCAAAGTGCGCGGCACCAACACAACATGGCCAACAGCAGCAGGCCGTATCAGCAGGACATGCCACGTGAGAATGAGCCCAGGGGAGGGGAAAGGCTGAAGTGGTATCATCATCGTGAGGTATCCCGACCCCTCTCGGCGTCGAAATAGATCTGTTGCCACTCCGTTGGTCCACTCACGCAGGCTGACGGAGTGGCAAACTGCAAAAGCCCGGCGCACAATGTATCGCCTTGCAGGTCAGCGCCGGAGGATCCGCGGGCTCTAGAGCCTGTCTGGGTGTTATCAGTTGACACCAAACCATGGTTCAGGCTATCGACGGATCGCTCGTTCCCGGCCACTGGTAAAAGGAGTGTAGGCGACAGGAATGTGCCTGAAGGAGTTGATGGCGGCGATCCCACGGCCCATTCTGGCATGCCATCGCCCCAGAACGAAATCCACGGAGAAACCCCGCATAATTTTGACCGAGGCGGAGATGGTCCGAAGAAGACAAGACATGGACGGACATTATGATTGACGAAAATGTCTTTCATGGCAAGTTCCGTTCGCTTCTGCTTCCGACAGACAAGGGCGAGCGCGTGCCTAGGACTGGGTCTGAACTGCGCAAGAGGAGGACCTGCTCATCTAGATCGTAGGGCATATCGTGAGCATGAACACGGATTTCCTTCCTGGCTCTGGGCAGACCTTTTTTTTTTTTAATAAAAGAAAGGCCGCTCTTGGTTGCTAAATCAAGGTGTTGGTCGCGGTCTCTGTTGGCCAGCCCTCTGGTGAGGCAGGCCGAGACGGGTCGAGGAAGCTGACTATCCTTGGTGCACACGTCAAACCCCTGTAGCCTTTTTGGCCGGTGCCTGTGGGAGGGGACAATGCACAAAAGGCTATCTGCCGTGGTAGAGGGTAGCGTATACGTATATCCATAGTACTCCACTCTATTCTCAGTATAGTTCTCCCGGAAGGGGGCCACGGCCAAGACAGAACCAATCTGCCGGACACAGGCTGCTTGTCTGGTCTATCTGTTTGTTTTACAGATGTACGGCTGGACAGCCTGATGGGTCGCTGGGCGGATGTGGTCTGTAAGGAATGGAGCTGGAGGAGGACGCGATATTTGGGATCATATTCAGGCTCAGGTCCAGGTTTCTGCCGGACCCAGGCTCGTCCAAAATAGTTGTGGACGTGAGGAAAGGAGCATCTTAGCGCTGTTTAACGCCATTAGCGCGGGAGCGCGGGTGCTCGTTGGGGCAGCTGTGGGTATCGAACTCCTCTGAACCCCTCTCCGTGACAAGGACGGACCTGGGCGTGTCCCTGCCAACTTCCTGTCGACACGGCCCGCAGCGGGTAAGAGCAGCAGCACTGTTCACCTTGCTGCCTGCGTCCATGGCAGTTTCCACCAAACGGCCGCCTGCCAACTTCCGGGGTCCTTGTACAAAGTAGTGTGTAGCACGCCGAGGTTTGTTTCCAAGCACTGTGACTGCTACGGGTACCTACCAGGGCAACTGCTGCACGTGGGATGGACGGACCAGATGCGACATCACCATCAGAAGAGAGACCCTCTGCCAACCTCGCATCGTCATCACACGGCCTGCGATACGGACAGATTCACGTGCCATCCTGGATCCTCGCTGTGGTCCCTTGTGGACCGACCAATCTCTCTTCGAGCTCAGCACCGAGATTGGGCTGACCCTCATAGCAGACCTCGCTGGTGGTGAGGCGACGCGCTCTCTCGTCTGATCTTTCCTCTGTGGAGGGCCTCGTTCCTACCGCTATCTTCAAGAACTTGTAGGCATGAAGAGAGGACGAACGTGGTGGGAAAGCGTGGTAGCCAGAACCGGCTGAGGAGAGCAGGACGTGCCTCCCTGAGCAGTTCTGATTGCTGGACCACCAAGCCAGCTGGTCACAGTACTCGGCGCGCAATACATTGCGCTTCCCGGGCTCCACTCTCGATCCTTGAGGATTCAGCCTTCCCTCCCAGATGCCGATCACAGTCGCCAATGCGCGCCATGCTATGCCATGCGGTGGCCCCGCCCTGCCCTGCTGCCCACCGTGCTCGCTCGAATGAACTCCCAGATTCGCGGGCGGCCTACGCTGCGACCGCGTGGGTATCTTTTCTTTCTTTTTTCCCCGGAGAAAACACAGACCACACCCAGATTCTCACGCCGCACACTGCAGCCCAGCAAGCACCAAACGAGCCGGCCTTGACATCATTGCAGGTCGGGTCTACATACCAAGGATTCAGCCTGACCTGACCTGAGATGGGTGTGGCTTACTGGAGCTGAGGACTGCCGCTCTGCTTCGTCTTTGGACAGGCCTGGGGCCCTTCCTGGGAGCTGGCCTGCAGCTTGCTGGGCTTGCCGGCAGCGGCCGGTGGTGCTGCCGTGTCCCACTGCGATAAACTCGCAACCTTACTAATGAATGGTACATGCCAATCGCTGAACGGAGGCTGTGTCCACCCTTCGACCAGCCTCAGCGCTAGCATTGTCCACATGAACAAATCGTCCCCTAGTCCGCTTCACCGCATTTCAATTGATGGTACTACATCACCTATCGTGAACCGCCCCCACGCTCGTCTTGGCCGAACCCTCCGCCAGCTGGTACGGATGCTGCTGCCTGGATATGCAGGTCAATATTATCGCACGCACCACAACCAGTGTCGGGATATTAGACCTCGCAGGCGGATACGTTATCCGTCGCTGGCTCGATGTCCGCATGCGAGTCCGACAGCAGCAGGTCAACAGGCGGGGCGGGGAAAGTGTGCCTGCTTACGAGGGCATCGATCTATCTACCTGTTCAGGTGCTTACTGCTGGCACGATGGCACTAGCAAACCGAGACCCGAGGACCAAATGGCCAGGCTCTCCCACCGTCCATCCAAGAGACAGCACCTTGCTGCATGCAACAGAGCTTCATCGCTGACACCCTTCGGCGCCGGGGGACTCAGGCTGCTACTTAAGATTGTGCAAGAAGTGCAGCCCTATGGCCGCGTCAGATCGTCCGTGTGTGGAACCTGGCGAAGCGGGTGCCGCTTTGCTCTGCATGGCACCCTAAATTGAGGCACACGCCCTCGGTGCCATCATCAGCCTCCACCGATACACACACACACACACACAAGCAGCTTTTCGTCTAGCTGGTCTGCGCCTGGCCTGCGTACGAGCAGTGCTATGACACACAAAGGCACATTTGGAAATAGACCAGGCCCAGCAGCAGCGCTGCAAGAGTCTTCAGTGATGCTTCCGTTCAGCCACCTTGGATAGGTTTTTGCCCAGGGCGTATAGGCTGTGTCCCGAGACCCTGCGCTGGTAGCCTGCAGGTGCCGCGCACTCGTCAGATGCAAGCACCACACGCAGCCTTGCCCGGGCCTTCCGCCCTTCGACAAGAGGCCCGGTGAGGATGCTCTCTTCGACTCCGGTCTTCTAGTTGTGTGCGCCGGACTAGTCGCAACCCGAGATCCGACGCGCGCTGCGGATTCTCAATCTCGGCTGGGATGCTAGTTGCGACATCACCTGCGCGCCCCCAATATCCTCCAGACGCAGCACCCCTTGAATCTGTTGTTGTGGCTCCTAATGGAATCCTGAATTCTATCGAATGCCGACGTCCACAGAGCTCTAGACTACCGACCTTTTTTTTTTTTTTTAATAGCCCTGTCTGCTGTGATATGCTCGTGGCGCAAGGCCTTTGACCAGCGTATCTCACGACAGCATCTCGTGGGAAAGGTGAACACACACACACACACACGCACACGCACACGACAGGGACACTCTTGAGGCAGGCCGTCAGACGGCCAGCGCTGATTGATAAAAATATCAGGCTTTTCTGCGGGGCGGGAAAGGTACATGCCTGGGCCGATCTCTGGCTCCTGCGCCTCACTCACCAAGCCTCCTTGCTAGGGGACCCAGACCCCAACCGCGAACCTGGTCCTGGACGCACCCATCCCTGCGAAGAAAAAAATGTGGTGCTGCATCTGACAGACGGGGGACATGCCACGATGTACCTTTGTACTGTACAGTACATGCTAGGCCTCCGCAAGAGGGCTGAGCGCAGAAATACCACGAGCCTGCCCTACGGCTATTATGGTATGTATACGTACTCCCAGAAGCCGAGAGCCAGTCCAGCCACCTCATCATGATGAGCCAGCTGCTCGAGAGTTCTGATCTCATCACCTCTGAGCTGATGCCAGGTCGGTATGGAACTACAGACACTGATGGAGGGAAACCTGTGTGGGCATAATAATAAGGAGGAGAAGGAGGAGGACGAGGGGGGAGGAGGAAGAGGGGTGGGAATGGTGCCGCTGTAAAAAGCATCCACGCAGAGTTGAATACGGGCTACCTGGTATGAGCTGTGCCCTCGGTCCTAGCCGCAGTCTTGTCCCGCCTGCCCTGGCTGGTGGTGCTACCTGTGTATACGTAATCTTGCGCAGGCCCTCACTGTGGGACGGGTCGCCAGGTGGGTGGCCGAGTCCCCTGCACCACACCCACCCGAGCGATGTAACCCCAGAATGGAAGTTGGGATGACCTATCTGGCATGGGGAGTCAAAACGACCTGCATCCCATCTCACGCTCCTCGTGCTTCTTGTCTACACCAGCACCCTCCTCTGGCCTTCGCCTTTGTAACCCAACCCATCCCACATCCCCTTCTGCCTCCATACGCCATTCCCAGCATCTCGGATACCATATCAATTGACAGCGACGTGACTGTTTTAACAGGCCTGCATAAGCCATCCGAAACACCACTCAAGGAGAAACAAGATCACACACCCTCGACACTTGCATACTCGAGGTTGGATTCCCGGCCCCCATCTCGCGCTCTGCTGGCTACCACCCCCACGCTTGCCATATATGTCTGCCAGGTGACTTGGGGCCCTTCCTCCATACCTCCTCCTCCTCCTCCCTCTCATTTCCCTTTTTTTTTTCTTCTTCCTCTTTTTCTTCTGCATTTTCCTTTCCCTTCCTCCGCTCTCCAACACTCCCCTCGCCCTTCTCCTCGCATGCAAGGCGGACAGCAGCAGCTCTAGTGAGAAGTGGCGAAGGCGAGTCTGTGTGAGTGTGAAGTACGAGAATGTCTCGGTCTGGATTCAGCATTCGCAAGCTCATCAACAACCCACATCGGTCTCCGGGATCTGATGATTCCAACGAGGTGGCCTTCGAGTGCTCCAGCGCCAAGTCGATCCGGGTGCAGTACGAGTTGGAGCAGTACCAGATACAACAGATCCAGAAGGCAGGGCGCCACCAGCTGAGGCACCAATCACCATGGGTGCATAGCCACTCGTCGCCAAAGAAGACAGGCCCAAAGAGGGTTCCGAGGCCCATCACCATTGTCAGGCATACCGACGGAAGTGTGAGGGTGCAAGGTGGAAATACCGGCCGGAGAAACTCGACACCTCACGCAGCATCTTCTTCCTCCCTCGCAGGTCGCATCAGCCCTGCGGCTCCCCTCTCAGCGCGAACACTGGGCGCCGCGCCGTGTCCACTGTGCGGTGGTGACCGCGGTCAGCAGCAGCAGCACCACTGTCGACACCTCGACGTCCCCCACACGGCTGGCACTGGCAGTGTCTTGACTCCCTCCCAGAGCCCTCAACTTGCAGCATCCTTGCCGTCCGACTGGGTAAGCCCAGTGAGTACCCCCTCGTCGGCACCATTAATGAAGAAGGCACCATTGCAGGACGCCAGCATGTTGCTACCAAGTCCTGGGCTGCGGAGTGCCGGCCGCGGCCTGCGCTCCCCGCAGACGGCAACCGTCGTCCGCGCCCAGAATGTCCAGGTCAAGACGCCTACCATCATAAGGACCTTTGCCGATGCCACGAGCGACTCTCACAGCGGGAGCGGAACTGGTGTGAATGGACCTTCACCCCACCACTCCACGTTCGTCAATGGCGTGCCCAGCCCGCCTCTGGATCCTCAGGATTTCTACAGCGGGCCGATGGGTGGAAGCAGTGGGGGTTTGAGGGAGGTTCCTTCGGATTCGAGCCTGTCGACCGCGAGCGAGGGGACCTGGTTTCTGAGCGAGCCGGAAAGTGTTCAGCAGCTGATTCGGGAGACCGACGAGGCCTTCAAGGCTGTCGATTCGGCTCTGGACGAGACCAAGCTGGCATCGCGCTCGCCGACGCCACCAACAGAGCCCAGAGACGCATCAGAGAGCCTGCAGCAAGCATCAAAGGCTCTGCACACTTACCAGGCCTCCCAGATGCCTCCGCTGCGGACCTTCCCGGTCGCCATCAGCCAAGAGGGCGTGTCTGCATCCCAGAACCAGCTGATGTCTCCCATGTCACCAACGTCGGGCGCAGGCCGTGGAACAGTCGTCTCCCCGAGGAAGGGCACCAAGTCGCCTTCTCCTTTGTCGCCGTCACCGCAGATCCTCAGGACGCCTACTCGCGGGTCCTCTGTCCACAAACCAAAGAGGGGATCCAAGTCGCCCAAGTCCAAGACACAACGCGCCACATCGTATGACTCGTCCGCTTCCTCGAGGAAGGCTGCCGCCGGCTCGCCACCACTGAAGGGCAGCAGCGTAAACCGCCACCAGCACTCCTACCACCGCTCCCTCTCGCGGCTGAACCTGGCGGCCGACAAGGTCACCGACAGGCTCTTTGAGGGGCGCACGGGCCGGTTTGGCTTCCACAAGATCGAGGCAGACGAGGTGATCACGCCCGACCAGATCCAGGAGTTCAGGAAGACCAGGCTTGCAAAGGCTGAGGCCGAGAAAGCGGAGGAAGCCAGGGCCGAGGCGAAGAGGCAGGTCTCCAGCGAGACGCTGCGCAGTAGATCGGCAAGCGTTAGCACGCAGGGCTCGAGCGAGGCCTCGGATGCGGACACTTCCTCCGTCGAGCCGTCGTCTGCCCAGAACCTGCCATCTAGGGCCGTCAAGTCGAGCGTCAACGCCAGTGCACCGTCTCCTGGTGCTGATCTGTCGACCCCAAGGGCCTCCGAGTTCAACAGAGACGTCATGAGCCAGGTACCAATGGTCAATAGACCAAGCAGCACGCCAGAAGAGACTATAAGAACAGGGCAGAGCCTGCTCGCCACGCCACCTCCTACCCCCCCACAGCTACCTTCAACAACCTTTCCCCCTACGTGCACGCCGCGAGGAGCAAACGCAGGGGACGATGCATCCACCACATATCCGGGCGGCGCTGGATCCTCCACCAGGTCGTCCCGGCGGCCATCGCACAGCCGCGCCAACTCATCATTGTCACATCTTCCCCCCCTGCCTACCATCCCTGAGGTCAGGATCACGGCGCCACAGGGCAGCAACAGCAGCAGCAGCAGCAGCAGAAGCAGCGGACAGTCTCAGCAAGAGGGACCCAACACTCCTGAAGAGTATGAAGACCAATCTGCGACGCCAAAGGCCAGGACCGGCGCATTTTTTGAAGATGACGGAGAGCACATATTCTTCGCGTCGACGCCGTGCACGGCGACCAAGCCTGCGTTCCAGCACGGACGCATCCGCCTCGCCAAGGCCGACCTCGTCAGCGCTGGAACGATCAACTCGCTCGAGTCCAAGCTGATGACATCGCCTGACGAGACCATGGACTGGATCGCGTTCCAGATGGCTATCCTGGGCGGGGCGGGTGACCTCTTCAGCGACCCGAACGACTTCCTCTCCCGTGACGCCCAGGAGGAGCTGGCCGATGACCTGTGTGACCTGTTCGAGGACCTCGGGTTCTCCAACAGCATGCTGGGCTCACTGGTGAGGAGAGAACAGCCCCGGCCCGGACACTCACCTCGGCCGCCCCCTTGACCCCACAGATAGACTCGACGGGCACGCCAGAGTCCGCAGGCTCGGTCTTCCGGGAGCGCCAGGCCAGCATCGACAGCCGCTCCTCCAGCCCGGAGTCAAAGTCCAGCGACGAGATCCCCGACAACGAGGTGCCGGAGACGGTGCAGCAGCAGGTTCACAACCTGCCCATCCCCGTCATATCCGAGCACCCCTCCGGGTACTGGAACCAGCAGCCGCAGGGTGCCAACAGGCTGCCGCGCAAGGCTTCTTCTACCTCGGACCGCGGGATCAAGCGCTGGACGCTCGAGGGCCATCCCAAGCGCTACCAGGGGCCAGGGATCGACGTCCTCAAGGCGAACACGCTCCCGCTCAGGAAGAGCGGCCAGCACCTCTCTCCCAAGCCGCTCCCCCGCACGCCCAAGTCCGGGCGCATGGGCTCGGTGCGGGAGAGCATGGTCAGCCTCCCGCAGAGCCCGATGCTGGACCTGGTCATGACGACCGCGGTCGACGGCAGCAAGGAGTTTGTGCCGATGGGATATAACCTGGGCCATGACCTGGGCGACTTTTTGAAGTGGGAATCAGAGCATGTCTATGCCTCTGGCTTCTATGGCTCTGATTAGACATATGAACAAGAACAAGAAGAAGAAACATGACAGCAGCAGACATGCCAAAGGTTGGTGGAGCAATCTCAAGCACAGACGAGGACGATGTATAAACGAGATTTTTTTTTTTGTCTTTCCTGCGGTCCATGATACCAATACTGTACTTTCCTTTACTTAACTGTCTCTGTGTTACACACAAACACACACACACACACACACACTGTCTCTTAAGTTTTCCTTGCCTCATGATTATATGAAGTTGCATGTATATAGCATATTTCGGCATCTGGCTCCATGCAGCAGCATGAAGGTTCTTTGGAGGGGTTTGGGTTTTCTTTCTCTTGGGTTGTGTATGAGAGAAAAAGCAGGGCGACCATTGGCATTGCAAAACTGATTTATTTTGGGGGGTGTGGGTTTTGTAAAGAAGTGAAAGGGCGAAAGGGCGCAAAGTCGGAGTCGGAGGATAGTAGCAGTGTCCTACTGGTAGTAGCAGTACAAGAGTAATTGGAAAAAATCAATCCAGTATTCGGGAGAACTCTACAGTGTACCCCGCTGGCCCAACCCTGCTGTACTTAACCACACCTACCCACTAACCTACAGCCCGTGCGTCACCTGCACCACTGTAGAAATCCCCCCTACAGCGCTGGTACACAGCAACCATGGCTGGTGTCACTAAACAACTGCACACACGCGTTTTGACGCGTCGCACTGCACTTCGCTTCCAACCTGTCCCTTTCACCTACAACAACCTCCTCATCCGACCTCACCATAGAGCCACCACCGCAGAGCATCAATAAGTAAAGGTATTCTTTTTGATAAACATTCGCTCCACTCTGCAGCGGTTCGTCCATGTACACACTCATTCCCGAACACTCTAAGCAGAACCGGAGCAGAGAAGAGACAGACCAGGAGCGCACGCAGGGCGTGTGTGAGGTTATCTACGACCGCATCCCAAACCGTCTGAAGTGTCCATCACTTTTTTGATTTACGACTTGATGAAACTTGCACGCACAGCTATATTTCTCCACCACCAAGACCTTTGACGTGCCGGTAGCGGACCTGAACTCACCATGCTCCGCCGTCCCCCCACCGTCCTGAGCCTCACCTCTGAGGATGTCAAGGCCTACGAAGACCGCCGCGAGGCACTGGTCTTCAAGGACCTCACCACCTCCGCCGCCGCGGCCGCTGCCGCGGCGCATCATCTTCGCCACCACCACCACCACCACCATCACCACGCCCAGCAGACCCAACCACTCCACCAACACCGCATCCTAGGCCAGCAGTCTCATCACCAGCACCACTACCTCGCCGACAACACAAGCGGCATGGACCTAACCTCCAGCGAAGAGGACGCCGTCGGCGGCGAAGAAGACGAGGACGATCCCTACGAGGAGGAGATGTCGTACTACCCAAGCCGCTTCCGCAGCGCCGCGCTCGCCGGGGTCCATCAGCAGGAGGGCAGCAGCGACATCTACCGTAACGAGGTGGACCGGTCGTCGGGCTCGGACTCAGACCCGGAGCGGGCTCTTGCGGAGGCAGTGCGTGGGAGTGGCGGGGAGGATGAGGAGGAGGGGAGGAGGAGGAGGAGGAAGAGGAGGACGAGGTGATGCGTGAAGCTGGCGAGGGCGAGGTGGAGGACGAGGACGACGAGGGGTATGACGAGGGCGTGGACCTGAGAACTGAGAACCTCCAGCCAGAACTCCTCCACCAGCACCAGCAGCGGCGCCGACGACAGCAACAACCTCACAGCCCCGGGCCGCCGCCCGCCCCACCCCGCATCACACGCGCCACTAGATCCATCAGCCGCGAGCCCGCGTTGTCATCGTCGTCGACAGCCGTGCCCCCAGTGAACCGGTTCGGCAGGGCGGCCCAGCAGCATGCGGCCTCTTCAAGGCGAGCAGGGGGCGGGGAGGCCGTCACACCGACACCTGCGGTTACGCAGGGGCGCGGCGGCGGCGCTGGCTCGCGGGGCGCATTCGTTACGCCCGAGGCGCCTGTGCGGGCTACCAGGAGCCGGGACGAGAGGGTTGGAGCGCCCAGGGGCGGGCGGCGGTAAGGGGGGGGGGTATGGCCACGGTGTGAGATGGATAGGCGGGTCTCTTCTGGGTTTTGAGGTGTGCATGCAACCCGGCGTGATGGTGACAAGCTGTTTGTTGATACCTGAAGCGATGGATGGTGGTATTCTTCGTCGACATGGTGGTGATTATCTCTCAGAGCATGGCAGCGTCGACTTTTTGAGCGGTATAGAGGATCCTGACTGTGGCCATCTAGGAGGCTACCGCCTCGTGTGTCTGTAGCATACAAGAAGTGTCAGGATACAAACAACATATGAAGCTATGCACACAAACTTACACCAGATCCTCTTCTGAGTATATACAGGCGGAACACTTCTTAAAAAGTTACAATTGCCACACGTCACCAATGCGTCACATACACACACACAAGCGTGGGTATATAGAAGTTGTTTGATCAATGCATACGCCTCGAACCGCCATTCGCGAGATAAGGCAGGCCTATAGGCGAATCCTGGCCCATATTATCCTACAGAAGCAGTAACGGCCAAGAGAAGAAGAAAGGGGGAAGGGGAAAGAAAAAGAAGAAGAAAAAAGTCAATGTCCTGCCTAGCCTAGGTGGTATTCCCCTCAAGCGGCAAACCCGAATTATCAATCTCATATGGAGTGAGTGCTGCCCCGACCCCCCTTTGCCCCTGAACGCCAGGCCGGTTTGAAGCCATGCTTCCCAACCATCTCATGCACTTTCCCGGAACCCTTCTTGTGTTTGTACAATCCTGCAAAAAAAAAGGGAAGGAAAAAAATATCAGACAAGAGAAAATGAGGACGATTCAAAACCTCGGCCCTCAAATTTGTGGTGTATGAGTGAGTATACACCCTTTTTTTTTTCCCCTCGGTTTTGGGACCTCCTCTCACCACCAGCACCAACCAGTCAGTGGGTGCATCTTGTCGAGCTTGTTGTATGAGACAAGCCCATCCCGGCACCTGCAAGCATGTGCAGATACTCTCATCCCATGTCCACATTTGCAAAGCTGACTGAGGTAATCTCGTGACAGGCTTCACGTGGGATAGTAAGCTGCTTTGTAGATTGACACCTGTCATGGTGACTGGAATGACATGTCGACATTGAGCACCGACCAGGCTCAACCCTCAATCATTAAGGTGCTCTGGCTGCCCATCCAAATTTTCATTCCCCCGTATCGGTTGATCTTGCTTCGCAGCAGGGGTTGCTGACAGCAGTCACGCCAAAGCTGTCTCGTCAATCATCAAAAATCTCTGCCAACTGCCGGTCTTGCACCTGCCCGCTGCATGACTTCTGCCCAGAGTCATCTGGGATAGCCACCACAGACTAGGTGGTAGAAGCAGACATTGTCGGGCTGCCCAGCTGGGTCGCTTCTTCACTCAACTCTCGAGCCTTCACCTCCGGAGTCTCGATATCCTAAACGAAAGAACCGCTAGAGGTTTGCGACATAGAAGGGGGCGCTGGGCTGCCCAGTTGAGTCTGCGAGAGCGGCTGCGAGGAAGACCTTGAAGAAGCCCTGGAGGCCGCTTCCTTCAGCGCCTTGGTGCTCATCTTCAAATTGACTATCTTCCGCCTGGGCTGATTAGGCTCAGTGGACGGGCGAGGTACGACGGGCGAGGCGGAGCTGGAAGGTGCCGGGTTGGACCGTGGGGTGTGAATCTGTTTGTTTGGTGGGGATCCAGATCCTAACCCTGTAGGCAGGGGCTTGCGAACTTTGCCGTTGGACAATGGGGTCCGCTGCTGCTGCTGCTGAGACGCTGGTGGTTGTGACGTCGAGCCCGTGCTGAGGGTTGATGTGAACGACACCCTAGAGCCGTCCACGTTGCCGTTGCCAGGTGATGGGCCCCGTGGGAGAGGCGAGGTAGCTTGGACACGGGCTCGGGCTGTCGGTGTGGCGATGATAGAGTCCGTTGGAGCCGTGTTGCTAGTAGAGGAGGCGACACGCGCTACCATTTGCCGTTGTGCGTCTGTGAGCCTGTCCTTGCGGTACTTCATGGTGACCAGCTTCCGGCGGAGGCGCGAGGGCCCTGCAGGTGCGTCCGTCTCGGCCAGCTTGCGCTTCTTCGAGGTCTTACCAGGCTTGACGCTGACGCTGGGCCGAGCAGGCTCGCCTGCAGTTGGCACGGTGGCGGATGGCATTGCGGACGTCAGACTGATGACTGGTCGGCCTTGGACAGCAATGCTTTTCTCTCGCTCTGGCTCGGCAGGGCGAGGCGCCGCTACTGCGATAGACGGCTGGCGAGAAGGGGCCGCGGGCGAGGGTGCAGATGCTGGCGCTGCGGTCTTTGTGAAGGTACCGGTACGAGAAATCTTGATCATCTTGTTCTTGGGCTTCTCCGCCTTCTTCTCCGGCTGAGGGGTGGACCGAGCCCCAGGGACAGGCGCGGCAGAAAGTACAGGGACAGCAGCGGGCGGGGGCGCAGCAGGCGCTGGCGCAGGCGCAGCAGCAGGCATCGCCGCCTCCGCCGAGAAGGCTTGGTCATGCTTTCTCTTCTTGAGCTCCGTCTTGTAAGTTTGCTTGAAGTTCAGGACGAGCGACTGCGGCTTGTCAGTAAGTGCTCCGGTGCGAACAAAATTCTGTAGAACATGAAACTTACCCGGCCGGGTCTGTGAGAAGCCTTGACCGCCGCCCACCGTGCCGGATACTTCATCGTGACCAGCATCTCGTGCTCCTCTGGGAACAGGGTGGCGCAGAGCTCGAGCAGGTTCTCTTCTCGGCCACGCCGATGACCGGGGAGTCCAGAGCCTTCCAAAGCTCCCTCTGCAGATCCTCATCGTCCTCGACCACATCTTTCAGAGCCTTGATCGCAGTTGTGATGTCCTTCTGACGGGCGATCTTCTCCTGCCTACGCTTGATGACATCGTCGCTCTGCTCAACAATCAGATCGCCATCATCGTCCTCCTCCATCATGAGCATGCCATCGTTCTCGGCAGCTTCACCCGCATGAACCGGCTTTGCGTCAGACTCGCGCTGTATTTCCATCTCTCCAAAAGCGATGGCGGCTAGCCCCCGCGTGAAGAGTTTGAACAGCCGGTCTCTGACGTATGGCGACCTATTCGTACTGATCTCGGCAATGAGGAGTCTCATCACCGCGGGACGCAGCAGATACCCGAGCTCGACCATCGCCTCGAACGCCTTGAGCTGGACAGTGTAGTTGTTCTGGGGGAGCGTGTACTGGGCGAAGCACTTAGGGTCGATCCGGATGACACCGCTCTTCATCAACTTCATCTTGGCATCGAGGGCCGCAACGACCCAGATGTTATCGTGCGTTCCTATCCACTCATCCATATTCTCGTATCGCTGGATCTGCTCAACAGCCTGTTCCACAAATGACTGCATCTCCGGGTCGAGTGCCGCCTGGTTCGGACTGTTGGTGTTGGCGCGAACGAGGCTGGTCGCAAGCGCCTCTAAGAGCTTGGCGACGTAGACCTGGTCCGAGTAGGGGTTCTCCTCATTGTTGTTGAAGACCAGCTGGTCGAGGATCAACTGCCGAGCCTCCTTTGGACAGAACGCCTGCCCGCCGCGAATCTTCGCTAGGGCTATTGGAATGACCTCCTGGACGTAGTATTCCTTCTTGTTGGAGAAGTCATTAGGCCGTGGCGTAGTGGTGTCTGGGAAGCAGAAGAACTTCTTGAAGATGCGGATGAGATGATGCATGCCCCTGAAGTTGTTGGCGGGCTCTGCATGGCGAGTGAGCGCGTTTGCCGCCATTGTCCGAATCCCATAGTAGTATCGGTTGTCGTAGAGGGTCCTCAGCAGCATGGTGGTCTGGATATTGCTGGGTGCGTTGCGAGTGAGTGTCAACATGGACTCCACCTGCCCAGCAATATCTCTATCCTGCTGGAGCTGTGCCACAGTCATGTAGACTTTGAAGTTGGTCTGTAGGTCGAAGATCCACTCAAAGTCGCAGTCAACCCTGATCCATTCATACGATTCTTGGTCCATCTGGTTTTGCATGTCGCCGTCCCAGTCCACGAGCTTCCAGTTCGCCATATCCTCGTCGCTAACGAGAACGTCTCCAAACATGCTGAGGTTGTGACCCTGGTCATCATCGTCATCGTGCGCGTCCTCATCCATGCGGTCTGGATCGCGGACGGTAGCCTTAGCCTGCTCCTTTACCTTCTTGTTCTGCCTCGTCCGCTTGATGCGCTTATACTTGGTATTGTAAGGCATGGAGAGCCGGGAACCCTTAGTCGCCGCGGCATCCAGCTTGATCTCAAGACAGTGCTCGTAAGGCGTTCCATCCGCCTCGTGGACGCGGAAGGTCATGGGTCCCGTGAACGTCAGGGGAACCTCGCTGGCCTCGACCTTGTGCCGCTCCTCAACGATGTCCCTCCAGAAGTCGTGCTTTTCCAGCTGGCGCGGCTCCTGTGACCATTTGACCTGGTTCTGGATGACAGTGACCTCTACCTCCAGTCTCTTCTTGTTGAAGCGTTGGGTGACATGGAACCTAGGACAGCCGGCCCCGAAGATCCACTGATCCCAGAAGTCCTCGAGACGAAGCCGTCCCTTCTTCTCGCACTGTCTGCGGAACTGCTCCGAAGACACGATGAAATTGGCCGCGACGTTCTGATTCTCAGCTGTCATCGACTCTCTCAGACGCTGCGACATGACGCGAGTCACTCCGGAGCTATTGGATGACTTCATCAGCCGCCGATCCAGGATGAAAACGACCAAGGGTGCTTTGAGGGCCATGAAGTCCATCTCGAAATCGCCGAGGTGCAGGATCCGTCCGAGTTCATGCAGGGAGGGGCGGCCGTGATCGACTTCAGTCAGATTCTCGGCTAGCATTCTCATCTGAAATCGGTAGTAGTTGTTGCCAGCCAGCTTCCGGAGATACAGGTCCGTCATGTAGTACGCGAGCCCAACGACGATCCAGGTATCGGTGCGCTCATTAGGACTGATGTAGACACCAAAATACTGGCTCGCGAAGGCATGCACAAGCTTCCTCGTGACCTCGATCTCGGTATCAATTACATCCTCCGGGTACAGGAGCCGGGAGCTGGTCAGAGAAAAAGCCCTGCAGGGGAACGGTATCGTCTACCATGTCATCCACGAAACATATCTTGTAGCTGTTCTCATCAAACGGGTACTTTGAGAAGGTGAGTGTGAAGAAATCGGCCGCGTTGGCGAGCGGCTGGCAGGTATTGCACACTTCTTCACGACGATGAGGCAAGCAGTACCCGTGAATCTTGACGGCATTGCCGGCGAGCTTCGCCTCATCCTCCTCGGAACGGTAGGCTGAGAACAGATCCACATCCTCGAATGGGCCGACGGCGAAGCCGATGTGTTGGGCGCCGACAAACCGGGCTTCGAACTCCATCACCTTCTTCCTGTTGTCATCCGCGTCGTCGTGTTCTCCGACAAGGGTCCCGGAGCACACGGCAGTCATGTCCAGGAGCTTGTCCTCCTCGGTCAGCACATAGGTCCCGCGCTTCTGAGCATTCTTCTTGGCGTTCGAGGCGACCGCACTGGTGCCGTGGGCGTGGGAGGCCAGCGGCTGCTCGAGCACATCGGCCACGGTACGCGGGAACTTGAGGCAGACCCTCCACTGCAAAACCCTAGTGCGATCGTCAACACATGGGAAGAGGGAGCTAACATAACCAGGCTCGAGCGAGTGCCGTGTAAAAGCGTGAGGGTAGCGGTCATCGCCTTCTTCGACACCAACGAACTGCAAGCCGTCCCGCAAGGTCGTGATCTGGAAGGGTATGGTGATCTCAAACATATTGAGGTCAAGCGAAACCGACGGACCCGACACTCCAGGAGTTTGCGGCTTGAGCCTGATCCTGTCTGCGCGGAGCCAGATGCGCAGAGATCCTACCGCCGGCTGGCAGCCCTTCTGGTCCCTACCGCTCAGGGCAGCTCAGCACGCATGGCAGGCTCGAGAGGCTTCATGCGTGCTGTGCGGAGGTGGTGCTGATGCGCGCCCCATGTGTATCCCGTTGGTGTTTCCATCAGCCTGTACGGGTCCTTGTACTCGACCTTGACCTTCTGGTTGTTGACGGTGACGGCGTCCTTGTCGATCTCGCACTGCCGCGCGTCGAGGGTAATATATTCGAGGTCGTCGCCAAGCTTGAAGATCTTGATTGTCGTGCTGCCCTTGACCTGCTTCGCGCGAAAGGAGAGGTCAAGCTCGACGCGCTGCTCGAGGATGACGAAAGGTTCGTACTTCACGGGTCCATCGCTAGAGCGAGCCCCGTTTGCCGTCGCGGCCGTGCCGTTGTCCATCGCGCTGGGCATCTCGAAGATAGACCGCAGAAGGGTTCTGCGCGGAGCAGCAGAGAAGCTCTTGAGTGTTGACGCGACGTGATACTGCAACGCAAACAGAGAGAACAGACACAACCTCTCCCCCCAACCCTCAACAACCGCAGGTTGCCTCAGCACGCACCTGCGACAGGTGCCATGCACAGGATCGGGGGTTCGCGCAGTCGCCTGCTCGATGGTGCAGCGTCGCGTGGATGGTTTTGTTGGGAAGCTGGTACGGAAGAGAGCGTTGTAGGGCACCACAAGATCACGCGACCGTGTGGGATGCGAATCTGATGTCGTGTGGAAGCAATGATTTGGATGAATCTACACGAGGTGGGAGAGGGGGAGGGGAAGGAAAGCCTAGTAGCTAAGCAGTAGCAGTCAAGCTGGGCTCCTAACAACAGCAGCTCTTTAGCGCACAGGCCACTTGGGCAGATGTGAAGTACATTTACCTACACCACTTCCACGCAGCTGCCTCTCGCAGGCAGCAGATTGATTATTGCAAGAGGATTGGTGTAGGTGCTCAGGACAACATCTATGTGTAAGGCAGGTCTTGTCCCTGATGAGGGTAAATAGCCTTGATCGTGGTCGAGAAAAGTGAATTAAGTCGATGGAGGAGTAGAAAAGGGCCGGCAGGCAGAGATCAGCCTTGGGTGCTTGACAGGAGGTCCGTGGCATCCCTGTGAGGTGCCCCCACATTACGTCGGCGCCGCGAAGAGGCGAGAAACGGGGCAGCTCTCGCAGTTGTGGTACACAGGTGGAACAGGCTCAAATACCATCTGGTCCTGTACCAGTTTTCCATCTTTTCTCCTCTTTACTGTTTCTTTTGAATACCATCAATATCCTCGAATCTCATGTGTCTCCCTATTTCCAAATTTTCAAGACACATGTTGTTACTCCATGACCATGGAACTCACCACCATCCTGCCGCACATGGCTCATGGTGCCTTTCACCTGCCTCAAGCAAACAACCAAGACTTCAAAATGAAGATAAGACTTCACATACCAAGGGGAGCACATACGTGGTTGTCATGATCTCTTTGCTATCATGTCTCTTCCTTGTACACTAACAAAACCAGCCTACCAACACACTGCCTTGAATGCCTAAACAATTGCTATGCTTGCCGTCAATCTACCGGTAAGCCGCGGAATGATACACTATTCCACTGAGCAAGAGCAGTACGATCCGCCGTCTCCATCATCCCCGCAAGCTCGGACCAGGATGATTGAGAGACCCTTGTGCTCGACTCGGTGAACAAGACGTGCGATCTCTCATCCGCGATTCCTCGAACCTCGGCGAAGCTGGCGTAACCGTCGCTCCCGCGCTCTCATCGTTTCCTCGTCCCTGAACTCTTCTGGCAGATCGAAATCGCGCTCCTCAGGTTCAGGTATTGGACAACCCCAGGCCATCACCGTCCGACCGCGCCGCCTTGACTTATTCAGCGCCGCATCCCGTTGATATGGCTTCTTGAAGAACGACTTGAACTCCGTGGGAGGTGGTGGGGGAGCAGGGGCTTTGTCTTCGAGCACCGGGCGCCGTCTCGCCGACTTTGCAGCCATTCGTGATCTCGCCATAGCCTCCTCGTACAGCTGCTTAGCCGCGGCGTCGGTATCGCTCTCGGGTAGATCGCTGCCCTCTGCGTCGACATCCTCGCTCTCATACTCGCCGACGTCCTCATCTTGCTCCTCTGCCGCCGATTCTTCGTCGATACTGTCCTCGACCTCTTCCGAAGACCCGCGCTCCTGGGAAGCCTCCCTCTCTTTCGCGACCCGCTCCTTCTCCAGCTTCAGGCGCTTTTCCTCGGCTGCCCACTTTCGGAACTTCTCGAGGACCCCCTCGCACTTATTAATGAAGTGCACTCGAGCCGGTTCGAAGTGTTTCTTCTTGCTCTCCGTAATACCGCTCACGCCCATTGTCTTGAGCCAATCGGGTCCCTTCAGACCGTCGAGGAGGCGGATGACTTGCTCCTTTTCATGTTGGGAGCGGCCCTTCTCCGCGTTCCTCGTGATCTTCTCATTCCGGGATTCTTTTCGGTGTGTTGGCTCGTAATAACGATCTGGAAGTGGATCGTCCAGGACTTTTCCTTTGTATTGTGACTCCAGCCAGCTCAGATCAATGGTGTGTGAGTCGTTGAGGTTGGTAAACAGGCCGTCGCTGTAACTGCGCACCGAAAATGTGGAGGGCGTCGGGTGGGGCTCTCGGCGCGTCAGGGAGGTGGAGGAGGATGACGGGGAGGATGAGTTGACCACCACGATAGGGGTATCGAGCATCAGGACGTCTGCAGACGCAAGTGAGATCAGCTGCACGGCTGTAGGTTGAAGCTGCATCAACCGCACTTGGAGAGTCAAGAGTAAGGCACTTACGGTGCTCCTTGGGTATATTTCCAATCACCTCGTCGTATTCAGGAAAGTAGGCCGACAGCTCGCTCTTGTAGCGCACTCCCTCCTGCGAGCGCAGCTTCCGGCCTTGTGCCTTGTTGGCCATGTCGGCCGAGCTCGGCTGCAGCCTGTCCAGCTCATGTTTGATGCCATTGACGACCTTTTCCTGGTGTTTTGTAAGGGCAGCAGCGCTCCGGCCCTTTGCAGCTTTCAGGGCGGGTTGTGCTGGCGCTGGCGCTGGTGCTGGGGGCGCGGGCGCGGGCGCTGGCTGTGTGGGCTCAGGGGCAGCGGGTGGAGGTGCGGTGGTAGCCTGCTGGCGGAGGTCGTGTTTAGGGGGTTTATTATGGGCCGGGGTGACGGTGGCCACCCGTGCGGGACGTTGGTGGTGGTGCTGGTGGTGGTGCTGCTGCTGTTGCTGCCTCGAATCGATGTTCTCTGGGAAAAGACGGGCCTGGTACTGGCTCTTTGAGGGTATCTCGATCTCGAATCTTGGTTTCTTGGAGGGCTTGAGGTCGTAGGGGAGGTTGGCGGCCTCATGCAGGCGCTTGAGGGGGCGGGAGGAGTTGGACTGCTGCTGGAGCTGGTGATGGCGCGTAGCGCGCTGTGTCGGGTGGTGTGGGTGATGAGCAGGATGGGCAACGAGACCCTCGGCTCTACGAGTAGAGCGAGTGCTGGTTGCAGTCATGGCCATCTCTGGAGAGGCGATCTCCTCGCATGGTTTGCCAGGCCGGTCGATGATTGATAGGAAACGCCGTTGCCAATTGAGATTTCGATGACTTGTTTTGTTGACTGGCTGTCTTGTGAGCTGTGCCCGAATGATTTGCGGAGATTGCGCCGCGTTTGCCCAAGCTAGTTGCCGCAGTGTTTGTTTGGGCTTTGCACAGGTGCTGGGGACAGCTGGGGGCCCTCTGCTGTTAGAGGTGGTCAAAGTACCTGCGGCGCAGGTCTTAGTGCTGCTGCTTGGTAGGCCCCAACGCTGCAGAGGGGGGCGGACAAGGCGCTGCCGCTACTGCTTCCAGAGTTTCAGGGCAGACTATAAGCGTTCTCTGGCCTAAGCTAGTGAGAAAACGGTGCCACAACAGCCCTCTTCTTCTTCTCTCTCTCTCTCTCTCCCTCTATCTCTCCTTCCTCTCTCTCTCTTCTAAGGAGGGCCTTTCATCACGCTCCGTAATATTTGTCACCTTTCAACACACAGCAAATATTGGTCTTCTCAAGGCTCCAGAATATTTTGTCTTTGTTTATGTTTTTTACTTTTATTTTTTTCCAAGACAGAAGAGGGGGGCTGGTTTCCAATTGTCTGTGCTACTTCTCTAAGATGGTCAAGGACAGCTGCATTGGCCCGCAGCCTCTCTTCCGACCGCTTTCCTAGATCAAATTTCTCCAGCCGAGCACCCATTCCCGTCAAATACGTAACTCACTGCACATCAGATTGGGTGATCTTGATTGTAGATGCTGTCATGATCATATTGCTTGGGCTTTCCTGTTCGAGTGAGCGCGTGAGCCCTCGAGATTCAGTGTTGTAGCTGAAAGCTCGCTTTGGCTGCGTAAGTACTTGGCTCATGCTGGGGCCAATGATAAGAAGAGCAATAACTTGGCAGGGTAAATCCGCTGTTAGCGCTCCTACTATCAAAATCAAAAGTTACTGTCAAAATCAGAATCAACCCCTTTCCCCGATTCCCCCTGCTGAGTCTCCTTGCGGTCCTTTTCATCGATAATATTCTTTCCAGCTTCTCTGCTGTCAAAACATAGTTTGACAGACACTCACAGCCAGGTAATGCTCAAGAAGGGAGACTACCAGCCTGGTCAAGTCACCACCAAACAACCTCGCCAATCAGCGTAAACAAGGTTTCTGCTACACATGCTCTACATAGTCTATCCTCTGATGGAGAAGTCCTAGGCTGCCGCTACCTTACGCGACGGTGTCGGACTCGGATCCCATGCTGCGGCCAGGAAAGGGAACAGAGGGCCAGGGTGCAGATGCCTTACATCTGTGGTCTTTCGTGAGTCCAGCCACAACCAGGAAGCCACCAAAACCCTGTCGTAGAAGTAGGCTGTGTGGCACTGTCCAACCTGTACAGGAGTCTTCGATGACTACTTACTTGATCAGTATCCATCTCGAACTATAAATCTGCAGCCTGTCTGCAGGGTGACGTTCCTCCCGAACACGAACAGGGCCGACGGTTTGCCAACTGGGCCCCTCTAGCCAGATCCTAGTTTGCCCTCCGCCCTTCCTCAGCCACCAGCAACGAGCGCGTCTTACGCACAGATGTCAAGCTTGTTCGAGGATCAAGGCCACGCAGCTGTAAATCCTCCCCAAGGGTACTGCAGATATGTAAGACACGGTGGACTGCCACCTCGATTTGTCTCTCAGGCTCTTTAAGGTCATTCATCCCAGCAGCTGGCCCTCTACAAAGGCCCAATCAAGGTTGTACTTCAAAAGCTCTTTTACAAACCTAAAAAAGTAGTACTCTTTGACAGACACCTTAGGATCTTTTATCGTATTTTTTTCCTTCTCTTCTTTCTCTTCTTCTCAATCCCCGTTTGGACCCTGATCTTCTCTTGTCACTTCCATTTTGATCCTGACCATGTTCAACGGTCAATGTATAGTTTCGCTGTCATGCAATCCTCCTCTTATATAACCTCACCACACCTTATGCCCGTCTAGGGAGAATCAGGTTTCTCCCAGTATTGACCGCCAACCGTCCAGTGTCTTTAAGAATTGTTCACGCACATTTGTCTGCTCGGATATCGTCACACTTCAAGCGTCAGCATCTCGTTCCTGGATTTTTCACCCCGAGACCATAATAATACCTGGTTGGGTAGCGATATCTGCAACCATGATCGGGCAGGCCCCTGTGAAGGAGAATGCAGAACCGACGTCATCCGCCCCGCCAGCTACCACCACCCCTCCAGTGGTGCCCTTGATACAAGTCGACCAGAATGGCACAGAGACTGATAAACATGCAGCCGTCGCAGCAGTGGAACCTCACAGATCTCGCCACAGACAAACCAAATCCGACACCTCCATAGACACCACATCATCTCGTCGTTCTCGGAAGGAATACATGGACGCCCTGGTACCGCCCTCGGGCGAGGAGATGTCGCGCATCTCGCAGATACAACTACAGCGTGAGCAGGAGGACAGGCGCAAGTCGCGGGAGAAGGAGAAAAGAGCGCCGCAGGTCGATAGAGGCGTCCCAGTCAGCTCTGGACGTAGCGGACAAGCCTAAGCGCAGCAGCATCTTCGGCTACCGCCGTCATAAGAAGCCAGACGCTGCCAACGATCATACCCAGCCGAACAGCACTGTCGCGCCCGCAATAGCCAGCGCAAATGCCGTGGGGACTGCCCCTACAGAGGCCGACGACCTCCGGGTGTACCACGCCGCCACGCTGATACAGAGGACATACAGAGGGTACAAGACGAGGCGGGAGATGAAGGGGCTCGGGCTGAATGCCGACACGAGGTGGACGCATGCACTGCGCGATATGCGCTTCCGCGAGGTGACGAGGCCGCGCGGGAAGGACGACATACCTGTTCCGGTGGGCACCGAAGCGACCCTGAAAGGCTTGGGCGCAAGCGATGCCGAGGCGGCCATGAAATCTAGCTCGGCACGTTACAAGTGGAAGAAGGTGGCGCTCGTTGCAGCGCATGCTGCAGCGGACATGGACGAGGAGCCTACGAGCCCCAGCGTGAGCGGATCCGATCCCGAGTGCAGCTCGGGCCTCACGACTCAGAGAAGAGGCAGATGGCCCATGAGAAGCGAGAGGCCGCAAAGGCCAGGAGGCGGAAAGACGCGCGCATGATGGGGCTGCAGTACTTTCTCGAGATGGTCGACCAGAAGCACAGGTACGGTTCCAACCTGCGGACGTATCACGAGGAGTGGAAGAGGGCCGACACGCAGGAGCCCTTCTTCTACTGGCTCGACTACGGCGAGGGGCGCAACCTCGATCTTACTACGTGCCCACGAGAGCGGCTCGACCGCGAACAAGTCCGGTACCTCTCCAAGGAGGAGCGGCAGTACTATCGCGTGCAGGTCGACTCCCAAGGTCGGCTCTGCTGGGCCAAGAATGGCGCGCGCATAGACACGACCGAGAAGTGGAAGGACAGCATCCACGGCATCGTGCCCGTGGACGACCCAACGCCCGCGTTCAAGCCGAAGTCGACCCACCCGACCCAGCCCAGGCTCTTCCCCAGCGACTCATCCGCCCCCTCAGAAGGCGGAAGCACTATCGACGTGTCAGACTCCGAGGCCGAGGCCGCCCGTGCGGCGAAATATGCCACGCCCGGCTTCCAGGACGCCAAAGGCGTCAAGAAGGTGACCCACCTGTCCGCCGCCACCGTCTTCAACACCCTCCTGCGCAAGTCGGTCCGCAAGAACACCTGGATCTTCGTGGCCGACACCAGCTTCCGGCTGTACGTGGGGATCAAGGACAGCGGCGCGTTCCAGCACTCGTCCTTCCTGCAGGGCTCACGCATCTCGGCCGCCGGGCTCATCAAGATCAAGGACGGCCGGCTGGCGAGCCTCAGCCCGCTCTCGGGCCACTACAGGCCGCCGGCCAGCAACTTCCGCGCGTTCGTGCACAGCATGCGGGAGGAAGGGGTCGACATGAGCCACGTGTCTATCTCCAAGTCGTACGCGGTGCTGGTCGGGCTCGAGGCGTACATGAAGACGCGGCAGAAGGGCAAGGGCCTGGTCAATAAGGCGGCGCACAAGAAGGACAAGGTGGTCCACCCCGAGGAGGCGCAGAGGCGCGAGGAGGAGGAAAAGGACAAAAGCCAGAGCGCGGAGAAGGAGAGGAGGTTCCTCGAGCAGCAGGCCGACGGGAAGGAGAAGCGGAGGGAGGAGAGGGCCTCGTTCAAGCTGATGCAGAAGCTGGGCATGAGCTCAACCTTGCCCAAGGAAGGGAGGGCTGAGGAGTAGTAGTAGTAGTAGTAGTAGTAGGCTGCTGCTGCGGCTTGTGGATGTGTTGTGATACGCATCTGGGCATTGGCTTTGCTATATAGCCCACCATGGATGGATGTGTACATATACTGGACGGGGCGCCACAGCAGCTTCTGTCTGTTTGTTTTCGGGGAGTTGGGATAGATACCCTATTAGCCCGCCTGGCTTCTACGAGGCTCTGTCATCATCTGTACTTGGCTGGATCAAGTCGTGTAGCATTTATAAAGATGGCATCAATAATTCCTAAATCGCACATGGATAACCAGATCGCATGCTTGAGTTTTTCTCGAGAGGTGACCAAGATTATTTCAGTCTCTCGTCCATCTGAGCTACGAAGGGACATGTAATATATATATGCCCATCATTATCATTAAATCCATATCGACTATACACGCGGGTCGTGATGAAGGACCGAAAAAGAAGGAGAAAAAAAGATTGGGTATTCAAGAAAGACATGACACAGAGGACGCCCCCGGCGCGGCCCCTTTGACCAGAACCCCGTTGGAGGCACGACCGCTCTTCCACATAACTTTCCAAAGGGTTCACATGGTTCATGAGAATAAAAATTCCTTGAGGACCGGCGAGCCGGAAAACTCTGGGTTTAATAGAATACAGCTAGGACGGCAAGGGGTTCTTGATGTCAGCGAGACCTTTTCTTTTCCCAGCAGAGGGGAGAGGGGGAGGAGGGTTGTCACAAGACAGCGGGAGACAACATACTTGAGAAAGTATTGCAGACCGGCCCTCCGCTTCTCCAGGAACCGGGGCCTGAACCTCGAGATGACACTCTTGGGCGGCAGGACGGGGACGGCGGCCTCGAAGGCCGGGAAGGTCTGTATGAGCTGGTGCCGGAAGTCGTCGAACTCGGAGTAGCGCTTGCGTATATTCATGTACGGTCCCTGCTCGCGGGCGTCAGCGGTCAAAATTCGGGACAGCACCAGACAAGAGAGGTTCTCCATTGATCTTCCTCCTCCCGCCCCAGTCAGAGTAGGCAAGAGACAGAGGGACTCACACTCAACGTCTGCACCCGGATATTCCATACCACAAACGCCCCGATGTTCGTCGCGCTGCCGTTCACGATGACGTAGTCCGTGACCTCGACGCTCTTGGCCCAGCACGCCCTGTTGCGGTCCCGCCCGTACGACGTCCGCGTCTCCTCGGAGCTCCGCTGGTGCTGCTGCGGCTGCTGCTGCTGCTGTGCGTCGTCTTCGTCTGCCTCGTTGTCCTGCAGTGTGATGGCGCCAGGGGCCACGAGGCTCTCCACGGAGATGTTGTGGCTGCGGCCGGAGTCATGCTGCCGCCCGCCGTCGGCGTGGTGGTGCGCCCAGTAGGGTGGTGTCGTGACAGGGGAGACTACCCTCCCTGTGCTGCTGATGTGGTGGTTCTGGTGGTCGGGCTCTGGGCGCGGGGAGAGGGGGGAGAGGCCATGGTCAATCTCGTCGTCGTCGTCGTCGTTATCGTCGAATAACGGCCGGCTACCCTGTTGTCGGTGGTATTGTTGCTGCTGCTGCTCTTTCTGTGCCTGCCCGACGACAGTACCGTCACCGTCCGTCACTGCGCTTCCATTGGCGGACAAGACACCATCCTGCTGCCGTTGGTGGTGATTGCGGTGCGTGTAGTCCCCGTCACTGCTGGTGCTTTCCTCCTCGCTACCGTCGTGGGACGGATCGAACTCGGGGAACTGCTCGGTCGCGATGCTATCGTCGTCTTCCGCCGGGCGATGCGCCACGTATTTGCTGTGTCCATTGCTCAGGCCAGCACCGTTCGAGAAAGGCTGGTGGAGGTGTTGTGGTTGAGTGGCCGTCGCCATGGAGCCATGTGGGTGAGGCCTCCAAGGGGGGGAAACCTCGAGGGAGTCTTGGTCGTCTGGTCTCCCGAGCTGATGACTCGTCGATTGGTCGGACTCGGAGTGATTCTGGGGGGGGGGTTTGTTGATTGAAGCTCTGCGCTGTGCGTCGTATGATGGATGCTCGCCGGTGGTTTGTATGAGGACTCTGATCTGGCAGCCTCTGTGGAAAGTTGGACAGCAGGAGATTAGGTTCGAGGTTTTTGCGACGGAGGATCGACGAGAGACCGACCTTGTTTGTTGAAGAAGAACTAGCCCGTGAAATCGACGCCGCCTGTGGGGCCGGGGGACCGGGGCAAAGGCAAAGCGCGAACTTCCAGAAGGGGGGCTTACGTATGCCAGGGGGTGGGCGAAGTTTGCTCGGTGTACTCCGGGCACGGCTGATGTGGAGCAAGATGTCCTGTCGGAATTGTCCTTTTCGTTGGGATGGTTTCGAAGGCGATGATCAGGGGGGTGGAAGAGAGGGCGGGGGAACGACTTTGGTGACAGTACGAATGGTGGGCTGATGATGAGGGATGAACGGAAACCGGATCTGCTTCGAGTGATGTGAGGACGTGGGAATTCCAAGACCATTGATGCGCTAACAAAGCATGTTCTGTATCTGCTACCAGAGGTACACACTGGTACTAGTAACTACCACCACCACCAACGGCTATGACGGGGTAGTCGGCTATCTATCGAGGGCCCTCCCTGTATGTTCAGGGTTAGGGTCTAGACCAGGTATCGATCACCTGTGCCTGCGCCGCCTGAGAGGCAGGTGTGGAAGGTGAAAATCTGCAGATACCTCGTAGACAATATGCAGTAGTCACATTTCCAGAGACACTGACAATCTTGTGCTGGTCACGGTTATTATCTCGAGAGCCGTGCTTAGAAAAGTAAACGGCCTCTTTTTTTTTCCCGATCAAGGGATTTATATGACTTCCCAAAGCGGAAAGTAAAATGGGCATTGAGAGAGACTGATTGGTCCTGCAGGCTGACAAGGATATGTACAGGTAAACCCCCTTTCCCCATTTTACGACCACCTGTGCACCTCAGTATCCTCCTGCGAGCCGATGGAGACCTGCTCACTTGACCTCCGACTGATTCTCCATATTCCTGTGACGTGTTCTATGGCGCTGTCCACTTCCCAAGGTCCCGTGGCCTACAGCCCACAGCCTAGGCGTCATGATGAGTTCACGTCGTTAGCCTTGGGAATCCAGTGGTGGACAGGGTTCGTTTCACTGGAAGGGGTTGAGCGTGAGATATCTCCTATGATGTGAGTTCCTCAGTCTCAACACCGACACCATGCAGTGCCCAGGTGGGACCCCACCGTCCCTCGCCTACCGGTTCAACGTAGAGGGGGGCGAGCAGCACAGTTGGCTATATACAATCTATGGGACTGACTCTCATTGAGCTATGGCGCGCTCCAGAAAGAAGGAAAGGAAAGGAAAGGAAAGGAAAGGAAAGGAAAGAGAAAAGGCCAGCTAGAAAGCTGAGGCTATCTACACTGCTGGGCAGGCGCCTGGCAACAGCGCACAGGCCAGGTCAGGCCAGTGACTCACTGGCCCTCGCACACAATCTATATGTACCACTACTCCTTCTCCCGACACCTTGATCATGACTTGGTCTCTGAAGCACGTTTGGCACAATGCCATTGCTGCAGAGATTTAAGGGTATCACCTAAAGCTGGCGGGAAATGGCTAGAAAAAGGTTTCTGGCCAGCTGGATGGTCATGACGATGCCAGCACAGGCGCTGTGTGCTTGCTGCATAAGGTTCGGGGACGGTTTTCTCAACCACGGTCTCTGCGGGCATCTTCCCCACACCGATCCCTACTGCTCGGAGATCCTCGGCACCCAGGGAGGCACTCGTATATGTAGGCTTTGTCTTTACGGAGCCACAGTCCTATAAGTGCTTCCCGATTATAGCCAATGAGGTCCTAATGGCCTTGGCCGCTGGATTCTGTGATGGAGCTACATGAGTACTCAGGCGTCCTCAAGATCTCCGCTGGGTGGTTTCTAGCCTGGCGTTCTGACATCGATTGTCCTCTTGCGAGAATGGTGGTGGTCTTTGTGTGTGGGGTTTTTTTTCTTCTTCTTTCTCTTTCTTTCTTCCTCTTCTTCTCTGCTCCGAATACAACCCCGCGAGAGCAGGCAGCAGGCAGTTTCAAAAAGCTAAAATTGTGGCTCAAGGTGACAGTACCCCTCCTGCGCACGAGGGGTGTGCGGTGTGCGGCAGACGGGAGTGGCCTCTCAAGCCAGGCATTCTGGTCAGTGGCCGCGAGGGCAGTTGTCTGCAGCAGCTCTCCGGGGCTGTACATAGAAGAGCGGCACGCCGTGGAGCAGGCCTGTTGCTCATTTCGAGTGAAATGACCTCAGCGTTATAATGATAGCAAAGCCAATACGCTACATAGTACCATCCCACCTGGTGCGAACGGCCTGTGTACCATGGTACAGCAGGTACTGCCGCGCTAGAAGATTGTGGTGGAGCTTAGGTGCTGTACTATGTGCTTATGGGGTTAAAATGGATCGCCCCGGGTGCTGAGCAGACTGGTAGGGTACATCAGTACTTCATCAATGTGAGACTGTATCTGAGCGACAACTCAGCGGTTGCGGGGTTTCTCTTCGTCATTACCTGCCAGCCTGCCTTGAATTTATGCTCGGGCATGGGTTGAGGATAAACCTAGCCGCCTGATCTGATGAAGGGGCAGACCATTTCTCGGCAATGACCCGAAGGTGTGGTGGTGGTGGGTGGTAGATGTTTTGTCTGGGGAGGGAGGTGCGAGAGAGGATTATGAACCTTGTACCATAGCTGCATGGTAAGCCCACAGATGATCGGTTCAGGGATCACCCCCACAGCGAGGTTGGGCCAACAGCCAGTTCATTCCAGAGGGTCAATCTCAACGTTTCCCCGCCGTGTCGATTTACCTCCTTCTGCTCCCCAACTCACACACGCACACGCGAGGCCACCCGTTGCACTGATCCCGCCATGCAGCCGGTATACGAGCTCGGCTGAACCTTCTTTTCTCTTCCCCAGAGCTGTGGCGGGTGTGGGGCTGTCGTGTGGGATCGCTGATTCCTCCTCGAGGCCACCTGCTGGCTGCGAAGGACTCCCTGCGGCTCAAAATGTTAGCTCCTTTCTATTCCCGCCGCTGGCGATTCATTTATGCTCCTAGAGGCTGCGAGAATGCGAAAGAAGCATGTGGAGGCGGGCGCGGGATGGCCTGTTAGCTGCTTGGGCCTAATGCGCCGAAGCCCGCCGGGCCCCCGCCCTCAGGCCCCAGGACAGGGTTGTCTCTGACGCCCGTGACTCTGAATACGAAGGAGGCGGCCATGGATCCCCATCACGGATTCACAAAGTTCCTCCTGTCGCCGCCTGCGAGGTGCCGGGGGGGGAAGCGGAGGCGTGGCCGAGACCTGGTCTCTTCCGCTGTCACGAAGGGACATCTGACAGCCTGTGTCGCTGTCGGGTGATCATGGTGTCCTCGTAATCTGTGAGACCAGAGACAGGACAATGGTAAGAAACGGGTGGAGACCAACGAAGACGAGATTTTTACCGGCACGATCACCACACGCTCTACTATTTTGGTTCGACTGCTGCTCGCCGAGCAGCCGCCGACCAGGGATGGAAGCTCGAGATAAGCAGCCAGACAGGCTCTGTCACGAGAGGCCAAAAGAAAAAAAAATTCAGAAGAAGAGGCTACGCTACTGTGGCCACGGGAGAGCAAAGGATGCACGGCGCCACCTGCGAGCTGCGGTTGTCTGGTCAATGCGTTCTTGGAGGAAGATTGCTCACTGATCCATCCGCTACACCTGTCATCCTCGCTTGTCCAGATAAGGGATCCTCCATATTTGTCCCACGGGGCAACTCATCACCGGCTGTCCTGCAGTGTTGTCCTGGCCTCCAAGTATCTTTTGTCTGACGGAACTTGATCGACTGGGCCCTCAAACTGAGACGAGCGGACCTCTCTCTTATCAACCACTACTCCCTAGTCATCTCCACTCTCGACAAGACGGGAGGAGGTAGACGGGAGGAGGTCGACGGTCCGCCGGCAGTGTTGTTTGTTCTTGCGCGAAAAAAAAACATGAAGAAGAGAAAAACAAAAAAATACAGGGGCCAAGCTCCTTTTCCCAGGTGCCGAGGGAGATCCCATCCGCACCCATCTCGACCGCTATTCTCTAGCCAATTGATCTGTTTGATTGGGTCACCGCCCACCGGAAGATTGAGGGGGGGGGACCAGATTGGATCCCTGCCCGAGCTGCATTCTGCTCCGGGGATGCGAGGTTGAGGCTTGAGAGCTAGCCTGGATTAAGGTTGTACTCAACTTTACTACGGTACATTCTTCTCTGGACCCTTGAAGATCCCTAAGACACGGGGACAGGGGGTAGTGCAATGGTGGATGGAGAGGGCCGTCCGCCCTATTGCTCCTTCATGTCCGTCCCCCTTCCCGTACGGTCGAATCTCTTCATAAGATGTCCTCCTCCTTCCGATGGGTCCTCGTCTAGGACCTGGGACCTCCCCCTTTCTCCCTTTCTTTTTTCCCCTTCGCTTTGTTGTTTTGCTGTTGGCCTCCGCTCGCTGAAAAGTAATTTGTACAGTTGAGGTTTGCGGTGGCTGTCGCTCGCTTTGGTGCAAAGACCCTTGGATTGCTGCTTTCCCCGGCACAAAACTTCTCTGTGATCACAGCTTTGTCGTGCTTCTTGTTCTGTCGTTGCTTCCTCAACTTGTAAGTCGTACCTTCTCTCATCACTCTCTGCCCTCCCTCGTGGTTCGTCTCGGTCAGAGGTGATTGTTCTCTTGACTCATCGTCCATGGACGGGCCTTTCCGAGGCGTAAACGGGTCAACAGATATCGTGGTCGGCCAGAATCTCAACTTGTGGCTTAGGCAGCTAATCTCTAGGAACAGACATAATTTCTCTTTAATAATCACCACATCACCACATACGATCAAGATGCCTTCGTTCAAGACAGCTGTGCTGGCCGTAGCAACGGCCTTCGTCACCACCGTCAGGGCAGACTACTACGTGGTACCAAGCAGTGTCCCTCTCGCCACCAGAGGTAAGTGATGCTCCTCACAGATTTTCAATCTAATCATCCGCAGGCGGCTAATACAATCGTTCTGCAGAGGAGTGGTGTACCAGCGAGATCGCCGAGTGCCCCATTATCTGCGAAGACATGGGCGCCGGAGGAGCAACAGTCAACACCTGCAACTCGGTAGGTTGTCTTGCTCCTTTCTTAGGCGGCACCGAACTCGTCCACATGTGGCTAACCTGCTCGCCCCCAAACAGACAACCCTGAGCTATGGCTGCCTCTGCGACGACAACACCACCCCCAATGTCTCTGAGTACTCCCTGACCCTGCCCTACTTCGTCTGCACCGAGTGGGGCACCCAGTGCGTCACCGCATGCGGCACCAACAACACCTGCTCGTCCAACTGCCGACAGGACCACCCCTGCGGTGCGCTCGACCCCACGACCAACAAGACCAACTCGACAGCGACCGCGAGCTCCTCCTCGACCAGCTCGACCAGCTCCTCAGGCAGCGACACAGTGTACTCCAGCCTTAACGGAAAGAGCGCCGCGGGGCCCCCGGCGTTTGAGATGGCCAGGCTGTACAGCACGATGGCTGTGCTGGGCCTGTTCTGCGTGGGCTTCGGCTACCTGCTCTAAGGAGAGTCGCACACACCAGGTCAACCAAGGTTGGGCTGTGTAAGAAAGCACAATATGGAGTCTAGGTCGAGGTCGGTTAGTGGACTTGTGACACGTAATGAGAGGTGACGACGGATGTCCGGTGTGTCAGGGAGACGCTGTCTCACCACACTAGGACTCTCTCAGGACTGATCATTTCCTAATGTTCAACCGGGTAAACACATTCACTCCTAGCGAGAACGGAGCTGGGCCCCGACGTCGGTTGGGCTGAAAAAAGAACAACAAATGGGCTATACAAACCAAGCAACAAACACGCACGATACCGGGTGCGTCTAATATCTAACTCTGGGAGCGTCATCGCATTGCATCATTGATGGGCTGGGCTTTTCTGGGTTAATTCGGCGTTTTTATGCTTTTGGTATCAGCAAGCCCACAGGCGCTACAAGCATTCATTACTAGTACAACGTCGGGCAAAATATGTTCTGCATCGGCATGGTTGAAGGAGAAAAACGTATGACGGATGAGTTCTAACAGAGCATTGAGATGACAGAAGCGAATTAATTTGACTCGTTTGAGTTTGTGAGAAATCCTATACATATGCGACGTGATTTTCCTGGTGATGTCTTTTGGAAATATGAAATGCGATGTCGGTTCTACTCGCACCAGCCATGGGGTGTTGTACGGGTGTATCACGCAATATGAATGAGCAATGGCCACTTCCAGCGTCTCAGAATACGTGAGATAGCTCGAGCCTAGGGTTGTAGTCTTCCAGTCTTGAATGGAGAGTGACAGCCTTCAAGTTCTCTGGCTGGCAGTCTTGGTGGTACAGACTGAGCCTGCTGGACTCACTGGAGATGTACCTGTACCAGTCTGGAATCGTTGCACTGCCTTTGCCTTCTTGGAAGCACTTCGAAAAGGTCCGTAATAGCTGGTGCCTGGGATATCCGTATAGATGCGGACAAAGATATCGAATTTTGAGTTGCCTATTGCGAGTTAGTGATAGTGGTCTGCGTTGTCCATATGGCAGGAAAGCGGGTTATTCGAGGTCTGCAGCATGATGACCTCAGCGACAATGTAAATGGTGGCGTAAACAGCAAGCTGTGTTGGTCTGCCACCTGGATGCGGATTCCATCCCAGCGCTGGGCTTGTCTTTGGCTATCGCTTCCTGTAACAATGCCGGAAATTGAGGGGCCTTGCAGTCTCTACCTCCTCATCCCCTGGTACCATCACACCCTCGTGAGGTTTCATTTTGAGTCTTGGGCTGTGCGAGGCAGCACGGCTGCATATAACCACATTTTGCTAAGCTAGGTATAATGATAGGAGGTGATGGGCCACACCAGAGCAAGCCCATCGAACACCAAAAGCCGGACCAAGAAGGCCTTGCAAGTGTCATAGACAGCAGGGCTCAGGACCAGGCCTCAGTGAGGTTCGTGATAAGGGACAGGAGAAGGGGTTTTTGGGAACAGGAAAACAAGGTTTTGGAACTGAAACTTTCAGGCTTGCAGCTCTCTATTTGGGATCCTTTTTGTGACCCAGGTAGCTAGTTGCTTGTTTATATTAATATTATTATAATAGCTAGTAATATGGATGATACTAGAACATGGGGTTGTAAGTGAGTTCTACCTTGTTGTGCTTTTTTTTTTATTGGAAAATGAAAACGAAAAGGAAGAAAGAAGAAGCCATCAAAAAGGACCACTTCTTATTCGAACTTCCTCAAACTGAGAATATTAATAGATAATTGCTTCCTTTTTTTTTTTTTTTTTTTGGATTCTACGCTTCTTGAGCAGGTATCAAACAGGGTTTTTACCTTGTTCTTGTGCTTTCTTAGCCTTCTTTTGCCATTGTTACTTCTACACCTAATACTAGTCCTCTCGTGCAGCTCCGATGGAGTACTGGTCTACTGGAAATTATTTTGATATTTCAATTTCATTTTAAATACAGTTGAACCAGAGAGCTACCTTTAAAGACAAGTCAATAATGCGTAGCTCGATATCCCTTTCCTAAAGGTGAAGTCTGAAACACTTGATCTGCAGTAAATTATCAGAATGGAGAACCAAAACATGGTGAAGTATCTAAGCAAATGAAGAATGATGTAACAGAAACCGAATTCAAATCCATATGACTGGAGGCCCTGGAGAGGCTCTTCACTGGACTAGGTTGTTCTGAACATGAAAAGGGTGGATGACGGCTTCGGATGGCATGTGAAGAAGGTATGGGGTAATTATCCCTGCGGGCTTGTCACCTGCAACCAAAAAAAACCCCCCCCAAAAAACGGCCCCTCCTCTGATCTCTCCCCAAAAAGGTATCATAAACAGGTCTGAGAGTCACATCCTGCCCTACTCTCCTTCCCAAACTGGCTATTTATTGAAGCACGAGACAATTGTCCTGCAGGCTAAGACTGCCAAAGTCGGTACAAATGCCAGTGTGCCTCGGCTTATCCGCATCAACCAGTCTTTGTGATAGTCGGAGATGAGAATAGGCCAGCACAGCCTAAACATATGCTCGGTTCTGGGGGCGGCCTGTGGTGGGGATTTTAGTGCTAAGGCCGGTGCTGTCCGCAAGGGCCAGAGCCAATAGCCGCTGCTGGTCACTACAGAACTGGGTCCCAGTGTCACCTGTAAACGTGCGTCAGTTGTCGGCTTTGTGGGTGCACAGGGGACCTGCAGGGCCTGCAGCTACCTCTGTGGACTTCTCTCCCTCCTTGTTTTTCCTCCCCTTTCCAAAATCCTCAACTGCCTGTTCAACCCTCAGCGAGAAGCAGCAGTCTATGACAGAAGCATGCTGCTGATATCATAAGGACAACATTTCTTCCTCTTCCTCCTTCCTCTCTTTTTGCCCCCTCATTCTCGTGCTGGAGGGGCTTCCGACCAAGCCGTCATGGCTCCCAGCAGCAGTAAGTGCTGACCTCACTCGCCCCTTTTTTTGTAACCCTTCGACTTGTACCCCACCATAGACTACACCTACCCGCCTACCAGCATCCCAAAACCTCCTCATGCTGCTGCTGCTCCTTTTCCTCGCCTGACAGGTAACCTGAACTGCCTCGCGATGGCTGCACCAGGCCTGGGTCAACACATCAAAAGGGTGGAGAGCTAATGTGGTCTTTCATGTCGTCATAGAAGAAGCCGCCGCCGAGTGCGTCTCGGAAGATGCCCTGGTCCATCTCAAGTCGTATAAGTACTCCGCCGTCGACAAGTCACCCGTCTCCCATTACATACTACGCCCATACGTACGTGCCTCCTCCCTCAACACCTGAGCGAACCGACAGCCATGCCTCCTCGCGGTCCACCGTCCCCTCGAGCCCGAAGTACACGATGTTCCGCCGACTAACAACATGACTGGGAGGGGAGAGTAGTGGAACTGGGCTGCGAGCCTGCTGCCAGTATGGCTCGCGCCGAACATGGTCACCCTGATTGGGTTCTTCTTCATTCTGGGCAACGTCGGGCTCCTCGTCTTGTTCGTGCCTGACCTGATAGGGCCTGTACGTCTGCTCCCCTTCTCCTGCAGCATGCAGCTTCGGGCCCGTATAGCCCGGAGACCCCTCCCGGAGATAGACAAACACCCGCAGCTAACCGCCGGTTGCGCCTTGTGCTCTAGGGACCGTCATGGCTCTACCTCAGCTTCGCGTTCGGCCTCTTCATGTACCAGACCATGGACAACATAGACGGGAAACAGGCACGCCGCACTGGCACCTCGTCCGGGCTCGGCGAGCTCTTCGACCACGGCATCGACTCGCTCAACTGCACCCTCGCCTCCCTCCTCGAGACCGCCGCGATGGGCCTCGGCACCTCCAAGACGGGCGTCTTCACCGCGCTGTGCCCCTGCATTCCCATGTTCTTCTCCACCTGGGAGACCTACCACAGTCACACCCTGTACCTGGGCTACATCAACGGGCCGACCGAGGGTCTGCTGATTGCGGCTAGCATCATGGCCCTGTCGGGTATCTGCGGCCCTCAGATCTGGACGACCCCTGTCGTCAAGGTGCTGGGCGAGCAGTACACCTTTGGGTATGCGGAGCAGCTGGGTGATCTGGCCGTGCGCGACGTCTGGGCCCTGACCATCGTCGGCGGTCTGTTCGTCCACGTGCCGGGTTGCATCAAGCACGTCGTCGAGGCGCGCAGGCGACAGAACCTCCCCATCGCGCCGGTCTTCCTGGAATGGACCCCATTCGCGGTGTATTTCTTCTCCATCGGCCTGTGGCTGTACAGCCCATTCTCCACCCTGCGCCGCGAGAACCACCTGGTCCTGTTCTGCCTGACCATGAGCTTCGTCTTCGGCCGCATGACCACCAAGATGATCCTCGCCCACCTGACGCGCCAGCCCTTCCCCTACTGGACCGTCATGCTGTTCCCGCTCGTCGGCGGTGCTGTGCTGGGGAACCTGCCGCGCCTGGGCCTACCCCAGGTTGCGCCCGAGGTCGAGCTGGCATACCTATACGGATATTTCTTCTTCGCCATGGTTGTGTACTTCCGCTGGGCGTTCCTGGTTACAGGAGCGATCTGTGGCTACCTAGGCATCAACGCGTTGACGATACCGCATCAGAAGACCATGGAGAACAAGAAGAGGGAGGAGGACGAGAGGAGGGCGAAAAAGGGCCTGTTGGCAAACGGCACGACCGCGAACGGGAAGAAGGCGCAGTAATGCCTTGGCGGCCAGTAAGGCGCCATTGGTGCATGCCGGACCGAGTGAGGTCCGAAGGAAGACGTAGAAGTCCGAGATATGGCATGCGACGTATTCAACATCCAGCGTCGACACCACTACCGTTAAAGCGGGCGAGCGCTAAAAAAGAAAAAGATCTGGAATGGCTACTAGACCGGCTAGAGAGCTCGGATCACGGCCAAGATATGAGATGCCTTTATCAAGCAGTAATCTCACCATGCATTGAGGTCGGCGTTGAGGGCAGGGCTGAAACACAAAAAGAAAATAGCGGTAGTCCGATCCTTTGGCATCACAGCACAAATGCATATTCAGCTTGTCCAGGACAAGACAAGATTCATAAAGCTATTTCCACGACTTGATCTGACTCTTCTATGTTCCATGTGTCCCTTCTCCCAAGACCATCATACCGCATGGCCTGCGGTGGCATATGCAGGTGATATAAAAAATATCAACAAGGCAGCCCGGCCAGAGAGACCTTTGAGCTCTGATATCTCCTTAGAATAGAGGAGAATAAGTACATTGGAGAAGGCGCCAGGAACTTGACAGTCACTCGAGAATGACCATGAGACACAAGTTCGCCCAGAGTCTTGAGAAGCTCCTGTAATGCCCCAGAGAGGAGGAAACTGCTAGCACAGTAGCATTTGATTCAAAAAGGTCAGACAACCAGGTACACTCAGGTAAGACCATCAGATCATGAAGAAGCCGCCAGTGACTGATATACACTTGGGAAAACATGACTTTGCTTGGCTTGTCAACAGTCTCCTCTAGTCTTGCTAGACTCACAAGTTACCACAAAATTGCAATAATTACTAGCTTGCTGTGGAGCTTCATGCTGCCGAACTTTCCGGACACATCGTGATCGCGCATGAAAAGGCGCGAGCCCACGAGACCCCCGTCTGCTCATATTTGCCTTCAGCATTGTTTTCTCGTCCATGATTTTGGGCAATTACCTAGATTAATTACGATACACTCTGGAATCACCTCTAGTCAGACTCGACCAAAGGCGCGAGACACAGATCATCTTCTTTGCTGCTATAATACCCGAGCTTGATTATGAGTGCGCTGGGCTCGAGTTCATGAGTCTTCTGCTGTCAACAACTTGCCACTCCGTTTGACAAAAAGTCAACACCGTGCAAGTGGGGAGCGGTTGACATGACCCACGATCTACGAGCTCGGGCTGAGAATGTAGTCGCGAGGAGCGATGTCGACCAGATGGGTGTTCTTTTTTCTCATTGTCCTCAAGAGAACCTAGTAAATACCGCTGTCGGTCTTTATGAGGCTCATACGACATCATTTATTTCTATTTCCTCCTGAGTGCAAGATCTCTTCTAGCCTCAGAGGGGAAAGAAAAGCGAAAGAGAAAAAAAAGCATCACTCGTATCCTATTTAATTATTAGGCGTTCTTGCAATGAATAGAGTTGGCATGGTCGACGCCATGGTAAAAAGGAGAGAATTCGTTTTTGGGGGGATGTAAATAGTACATACTAGACTTTTGCATACACTATGCCTTAAACTTGTTTCTTCATACGAAGACGTTCATGGAAAGGCTGAGGCCGCTCAGCAGCAGCAGCCTTCCCTTGCTTTCTCCGAACTAGTCGTTTTTCACAATAACGAATGCCGAGAACCCACCGAGGATTGTACAGCAAACCTTATTTCACTGCAGCGCCGAGTACCCGCAATTATGGAGCGCGGGAATGATCTTCTGCGTGGGGCCTTTTGACGACCGCTGTGAGCCTTGGCCTCTGATGTCAAGATGCTCCTGTCTCGTCGCGTCTTCGGCTTTTTGCTGCGCATTGCAAAGAGTGCTCGAGGTTTCCTTTTTTTCTTCTTTTTTTTTTTCTTTCTTTTTCTCATTCCCCTTCTTTGAGACACGATCATTACAGACCATGTTCATCGGGTTGAGACTATACTGCATGTCGCCTTTTTTTTTCTTTTCGTCTTCTACTTTTTCTTCTTTCTTCTCTTCTTCCTTTGCTTCATTCTTTTTCTTCTTTCTCCATAAATACAATGCTATCATTTCGTCGTTTAGAAATTCGTGGCTGCGGGTGAAGGGTGACCCTGGTCTCTCGGCTTTCTCTCGCTGAGTGATGGATTCCATAGAGAGGCTGAAGTCTCACCTCTTCTACACTGAGATAGGCCGTCTCTGCGGTCTCACAACAATCCGCAAGTTTCCGAGCTCTACAAGGCACCGGCTCGGGCATTGTCGCGTCGAATAGTCAAGACCACGAAGTAGGTACCAAATGTATAAACATCTGCAGGGAACCCCACTTCAGGGGGAGACCTGGAACCCTGCTTCCTGAAAAGATTCCATGGCAGATCGGAACAGGCCAATGAGCGCATCTTGTCATGGCTAGGGATAGTCCTCCAGCCTTGCGAGGATCCCTGTCTGCCAGTATAGCAATTCCCGAATGGTTACCGTTGTGACATGCTGGTTCGGGATGACAGTGTCCTGTTGGTGGGCCCTGCGGTTCCAGCACAAGACTAGACCTTGAGGCTCGCTCTTCTGTAGTTGTGATTAATAAAGCGAGCTGAATATATAATGGATTGGAGTTGTCTCGCACACTGAAGACGAGTGGTCACTGGTATTCGTCATTGACATTGGTACTAACAACAATTTGCTATTTTCCTAGGTCGAGATCATCAAGTACTTGCATACATACTTGTTGCTATCTACTTTCAATACACCGATCATGTCTGCACAACAAGAGCCGCAGGAGCATCCTGCGCCAATGTCACCAACACATCTAGCAAGGACGGAAACCGTGAGGAGTCTCGAGGAGATGGGCCTCTCCTCAGTCCCCGAGAGGATAGACGTCAACTATCCAGATGTGGGGCGCCCAGAACACCCAGTCTTCCCAGAGGAATACACCCTGGAGTCGCCCACAGGCCTCGTGCCCGAGGAGGCCCTCGAGCAGATCCGATCAAGACCAAGCGCAGGCTCCGAGCACACGGGCCACGAAACGACGCCACCGAGCACGGCACATGATCTCGAGAAGCGGAAGACAGCCGAGTTCGTCACCTTCACCATCCAGGACCCAGAAAACCCGCACCACTGGTCCAGGCTGTACAAGTGGTACGTCACCATGGTCGCTGCCATGCTCGTCGTCTGCGTGGCCTACGGCTCGTCCATCGTCACGGGCGGCCTGGGCCTCATCGAGGACAAGTACCACGTCTCGGAGGAGATAGCCATCCTCACGTGCTCGATCATGGTCTGCGGGTTCGCCGTCGGCCCTCTCCTCTGGTCTCCTCTCTCCGAGATCATCGGCCGTCGGCCCGTCTACATCCTCTCCTTTGCTCTGTACACCATCTTTCAGATCCCCTGCGCCCTCTCGCCCAACATCGGCGGCCTTCTCGCCTGCCGCTTCCTCAGCGGCGTCTTCTCCAGCTCCGGCCTCTCCCTGGCGGGCGGCACCATCGCCGACATCTGGGACATCCAGGACCGCGGCAACGCCATCGCGTACTTCGCCGCCGCTCCCTACTGCGGACCCGTGTTGGGACCCATCGTGTGCGGCTGGATCAACGTGGCCACGCACCGGCTCGACCTCTTCTTCTGGGTCAACATGACCTTCTCGGGCGTGATCATGATCGCCGTCGGTCTCATCCCGGAGACGTACGCGCCCGTGATCCTGAAGCGCCGGGCCGCGCGGCTCAGAAAGGAGACGGGCGACCCAAACATCATCACGGAGCAGGAGAGGGTCCGGCTCTCGCTCGCAGAGGTGGTCAAGACCAGCCTGGTCCGCCCCGTGGTCATGATCCTGACCGAGCCCGTGCTGGACCTGATGTGCATGTACATCGTGCTCATCTACGCCATGCTGTACGCCTTCTTCTTTGCCTATCCCGTCATCTTTGGTGATCTGTACGGCTACAACGACGGCCAGATCGGCCTCATGTTCATCCCCATCCTGATCGGCGCGGGTTTTGCCCTCGTGGCCACGCCCTACTGCGAGCACTTCTTCCGTGCCGTCTGTGCCCGGCGCAACCCGACACCAGAGGACCGGCTCCTGGGCGCATGTATCGGTGCGCCCTTTATCCCGATCTCGCTGTTCCTCCTGGGCGCGACGTCGTGGCGCTGGGTCCTCTGGGTTGGCCCCGCGTCGTCCGGCCTCGCGTTTGGGTTTGGCATGGTGCTGTGCTACTACTCGGTCAACAACTACATCATCGACTCGTACTCGAGGTATGCCGCCTCGGCCCTGGCCGCGAAGGTCTTTCTGCGCTCCGGGGGTGGGGCCGCGTTTCCGCTGTTTATTACGCAGATGTATCACCGGCTTGGGCTGCTGTGGGCCTCGTTTCTCCTGGGTTTCATAGGGGTCGGCATGTTTTTCATCCCGTTTGGGTTTTATTTCTACGGGGCGAGGCTGCGGGCGAGGCTGACCAAGGCTTGAGGGGGATGGACGAGGAGATCAAAATGGGTACGTAGGAGAGAAGAGGATTTTACATACGCGAATAAAGGCGTTGGTCTATTACATGAGCATGATATTGGGACAAGAAACATGATAGAATTAATGGAGGGCATGATGGACAGGATATATTGCATGGTGGAGGAAACACAAGAGAGTTGATCCTCATGATAGACTTGTATTAAATGGTACTTGAATGTGTATAGTGAGTAATGTTTCGCCCAAGACAAGGTTGAACAAGCTGGATCAGTATGAATAGTTGAAGAAGTAACTCATCAAACAATATTTGATACATCTTCTAACTTTTAGGTCCGGTGTTTACAATTTCTTTCTTCTTTAAATATGCTATAAATATAGGCTAGTAGTATTCGTGTATCTAGACCAAATGTATCCCATTAAGCATTCGTCGCAAGACGATGTGTTCATATCATTCTGTTTTGGTTTGGTTTTTTGGCCCAACAACTCCCAGAACTCCATACCAGTCAGTCATCTGAGGCCGATACTCAGCACGTCACCATTCCGAACCCCACTCCTAATCATTCCTCCGGCTAGATCACACATTAGTGACGGACAGTACCGTACCCAAGACTCCCTCTCGACGCCCGCGAGCTGACCCTCACCAGGGGCGAGAAACCGTCCTCATCCGGCCCCGGAATCACGTCCTCGCCAACCTCAATCACATCAGCCGCATCTCCCGCGATGATAGCCCGACCATCATCACAAGAGTCTTCCTCGTCCGTCTGCAGCGAAATCTCATCATCGCTATCCGTATCCTCCTCCAACCGCGGCCCATCACTCTCCACAATCATCCAGGCCGGGACCGCCTGCCCCAGCGCCACCACTGCCAAGAACCAGAACGCCGGCACCACAGAGCCCCTCTTGACGCCCCACGAGAAGATGGCGCCTGCGCTGGTGGGACCCACGGCCCTCCCAATGCCGGAGAAGGTGGTGGCGAAGCCGTTGAGGGTGCCGAGGATGCGCATGGTCGGGGCCGAGTTGGTGAGAAGGATAGTGATGCACGGGAAGCCGACGATGCCGGCGAAGCCCTTGACGAGCAGGAGGGCGAGGAGGGACACGTATTGGACGGTGGGGGAGCGGATGAGGGCTGTGTAGGGGACGAGGATGTAGAAGATGGGGTAGAGGATTGCTGGTTGAGGTTGTCAGCCGTGGTAATTCCATTTTTTTTCTTTATTCTTCTCTTGTGTTTTCTTGAGAGGGAAATAGATTTTCTTAACTTACTGCCAACCTTGAAGCAGGTCAAGGCACCATAGCGGGAGCAAATGATAGGAAAGACGAAGAACTGAATCACACCACACGCAAGGCCGTACACGGTGAAGATAGTCCCAATCTCGCTCGAGTTCAGCCCAAACCCGCCCGAGAAGTGGAAAGGCAGCTCGACAACATCCCGGTCCGGGTCCTGGCGCGGGTAGTCGAGGAACGCAGGAAGAACCTGGTCAAAGGCCACCGAGTGTAGGGCTAGAATTGTGTACGCGATGATGTTGATGGTAACCTGGGGCGTGAAGATCTCGCGCATCGTGGGCGGTGGTGTTGTAGGTGTCGTCGTGGTGCTGCTGCCCTTGCCCGACCCATCGCTGCTGCTGCTGCTGCTGCTGCTGCTCACCTTCTTAGCGACCACCACAGCGCCGGACTTGGACAGCAAGGGCGCAGAGGCCTCAGCATCCATGAAGGAGGGACGGTGGTGGTGGCGGCGGCGATGGCCTGCGTACCGGGGCTTGCGCTTGAAGGAGCGAGAAATCTTCTCGCCCAGGTCGAGGCCCCAGTCCCTGTCGTGGCGCTTCGTCTCGAGGGTCTCGCGGAGGTAAAGAGTAGCGACCACGACGGAGAACAGGAAGAAGATGCAGGCCACGAGGTTGGGCAGGAGAAAAGGATATTTGTTGAACAGCCAGCTGTCGCCGAAGAGCGCTGGATATTGCTGGGCAGGCCTGGCGAAGAAGCCACCAAAGGAGGGTCCGAACACGGATCCTATGCTCCAGACCAGAGGCATCAGGGAGAATGCGCGCGGCTGCAGTTCTTTCCAGGGGACCATCTCTGCCACCATGGTTCGTATTATGCCCACTGCGAGGAATAGTAATGAGCCAACCTGGTCTATCAGAGCACTTTTTGGGTAGAGGATGACCCGAGAATAAAAAGAAAGAAAAAATAAACTGTACCGTTTCCATTGCCCAGACCCATCAGAAACCGTGCTGCAAAGGCCTGCACCAGACTCGTCGACGTGCCCCAGAGCAGGAAGCAAAACATGACATTGATCAGGCCGATCAGGATGGTCGGTTTCCGCCCGACCTTGTCCGAGAGTCGACCCCATGGGACAGCACACAGGCTCTGGGACACCGAAAATGTAGAGCCCACCATCCCCGCCCACTTTGCCACGTTGTTGTGGGGGACGCCGAAGCTCTTGATCATCTCGGGCAGGTAGGGGAATACTGAGGTCAATGCCAGAGGCTCTGCGAACCTGACAACGGCTAAAAGAAGACAAGAAAAAGTGATAAGTCGTTAGCGAAACGCGCAGTCACAAATGAATCTGGTACCTGGAAAGATGGTCTTGTTCCTTTTGCTCTGCTGAAGCAAAGCCAACAGCTGGAATCTTGCCGTCCAGTGCGTACTTTGTAGGTCCAAGAACTTGATTGTTGTCCGGGCTCGTCATCGTAGCATAATGTGCCTGCTTGCTCGTGTGAGACTGATCACCCTAACAGCATCATACCTTTTATCGTGCACACACACAGAAACACACGCCTCTGAGGAGCTCAGGTGACGGAGAAGCGACCACCCGCGAGAGATATACCTACTGACAAAGTCCGGTACGACGACACACAGTGCTTCACTTGAGGCATGACGGCAAGAAACAAACACACAGGGAACAAGGCATTCCCGCAGAGAGGATCAAACAGGCTGTCAGGAAGGCTTATATGGTAGACTTGCTTACCCAGGATCGCGAGTTGCTCGGCGGGCAGTTTTGGTCCATTGTGCGCGGAGGGAGACATCTTGAGGAGGGGGGAGGAGGAGGGAGGGGGATCTTTTCACTGGACCGTGAGGGAGACAGGAGGGGGATATGTCTATTGCGCGCGATTTGTAGCTAGAATTCTCGTTCGTCCTGCTGTGTGTATGGACCTTTGATGCAAGTTTCTTCTCCTTGCTTCTTCTCTTCTTGTTATTCTTCCCAAACGAAAAAAAAAAAAAAAGTAAACAATCGTTCCGACGACGGCTTGGGTCGGCAAAAGAGCCGTTCTGAGCGGGATGAATGATGGAGGCTGGTCGGACTGGATGGGAACAACCAAAAAAAAAAGGACGCCTCTATAGTAATAAGTGAGAGACTTGCAACCTGCTTGACTCTGAAAGACGGCCAAGACGGAAGAAAAACGAAACAAGAAGGCGTCCTGGAAACAGAACGGTATTGTCGAGAGGGAAAAGACGAAGAAGTAAAAAAAAAAAAAAGAGGAAGAAAAGGCGAACAGAAAAAGAAAGAAACAAATAGATCCGCGGCACCGATCCGAGTCACGGATTTTGCAGAGGTACGTACTATGTAACATCGCAGTCACCGGGCCGCCAGGTGGGTCGCGCGGGCCCCCAAATGATGGTGGGCGCTCCTTGCAACCAAACAGCATGTCTAGATTGTCACATACTAAGTATCGTAGTAGTAAAATGCATGAGAGGACGAGAGAAAAGAGATGAAGAAGAAAAAAAACTACCAAAAACCGGAGGCGCTAGTGTGACCCAGAGGGCGGTCGAGATGGCCGGTCCTCGCCCCTCGCCGCTGCGATTCGGAATCACAAGGACAGAAAGCAGTCTACGATGAGGTCCTGGCCGGCGATCCCCAAGATCCGCCTGCATGACGGTGGACCCGGGGCCTGCAGGACGCAGGTTCAAGTTTTTTCCCCCCTCCCCCCCCTCCTTGTGCCTGTGTAAAAAGGAGGGGCTACCTCCACAATGTTTGCATGGCCCAGGCCCCAACCTCGATACTATGTACTTACGTACAGTACCATGCTTTTGCCGGGAAAGAATAACAAGAGAGAGAGAGAGAGAGAGCGCGAAAAACTGTCTGTGCCGGTGCCAGTCTTTTACTTTTGAGAGAGCGTGTGCTTGTTAGAGGATTCGTAATGTTGAACACTTCCGTCTGTGTTCTTCTCAACATAATTTGCGTGTGACTTGTGACTCTTTCCAACAAGCGCGTGCTGCAGAAGGACGGTGACACTGCATTATCTCGGAGCTGCTGCTGATGGATGGTCTGCCACACCGACATGGTTTATGATTCCGCTGTCGGCGGGCTCCTGGAGGATCTGGGCGAGAGGATGGAGGGGGCAAGGGGTGGGTAGGGATGGCTTACTGCATGCGCCCGGCCGCCCGTCGATGCAACATTGTGGTGCACAGTCACACACGGCTCTGCGCCCTGCGCCCTTTCACATAGTAGAATGACGTCTCACCCACCTCCGAGCTGGAGTCTGCTTCCTGCTGCAGCAGATTCCAGGCAAGGTGCATGTCCAAAGAAGGAGAAGGAGAAAAAATTCAGCAGGTCTGGAACTCGCCGACGGGCCATGATTATTGTACGTTTTAGCCCTCTCAGGCAAGGTGTTAATGTCGAGATGGCTGTGCCCATGTCGCAATAGTGGACGCTCATTTGCTCAGCCCATCGCGCACCAGGCTTACCGCTCTGCATGCGCCCCGCGAACGGAGAGGGTGCAGTAGTACGTTGTAGGCAGGCAAAATGCGGCGCTCCTGGCTACGGTCACGAGGAGGTCGGGTGGTGGGTGGTGGGGGGGGAGAATGGAGGCGGTGTCAGACTCAAGTCCATTTGTCTCTTGCCCGTATCGACGATCTGGCGGGAAAATGGTGCTTGTAGGTATGCATCCTTCTGGCATATGACAATAGCTGTGACGGGATTAGAGAGAGGGGATTTTATTAATATGTGAGACATTTGGGGTTGGGTTCCACTCAAGTAATCCTCATCCGGGTCCACACGACGCCCGCTGACTCCACCAGCCATGGCCTGTGCTGGAGACGTAATAATTCATATACATGTACAGAGAGACACATAATGTAGAGAGGCACGAAGAGGGAATACACAACATAAAATTAAAAACGAGAAGGAAAAGAAAAGAAAAGAAAAAGATCCTGGTATAGAATAATTATGCTGTGATTACACAAAATACATACTTGATATAATTATATTCCTCGATCATGCTTAGATATTGGGTATGATCTAGTAATTCTATCATGATCGTAGTTATTGCTCTGCCTCATGCAGAGCATATCCTACATCTCTACACTCCATGCCCAACTCGTCATGGGCGGCAGCCTTAGAGCTCTGGCTCAACGAACAAGGTAGGAACTACTTACATGTATGGAAATCGAGATGCATACACTGAAAAGAACAGGGCTTGGACCGGGCCGGTGATTTTAGAGCCCGTGAATTCAGGTAACTACGACTATACTGGATCATCGTCTCGGAGAGTCCAGAGAATATTCTTAGAACTTGGGCTTTGGAAATATGTGTCCAGAAAATCATACTCAAGTCTGTTCAAAAAGTATGCCGGGTCATATGCGCAAGTGTGTCAAGGATAGTACTCGTACGCTGAAGATATGATTTCCTCGTAAGGTTCGACCATCCCAGAAGTGTTTCCCATTTACAAAGAGATCTACAAAAAGCACAGTTGCTCCATCCGACCCAGTTTAAAACACAGTAGTTACACAATCACCAAGGCACCAGAGCCCCATCCACATCCAACATACCGCTCTTCTCAAAAAACTCATCCTTACCCCCACCCACCACATCCGCAAGCATGGCGGCCGGCTCCGTAGCCTCCCGCGCCCCCAGACTGACGCGCATCTCGCGCCCCTTAGCGCCCGTCAGGTTCGACACACAGAAGCCCGGGTCGAAGGCGAGCACCTTGCACCCCCACTCGGACCAGTGCCTGCGGTGGATGGCGCTCAGCATGTTGACGGCGGCCTTGCTCATGCGGTAGGGGTCGCCGCGGAGCTTGGCGTGCTCGGAGTCGGGGAGGAGCTTCCGGGTGATAGAGCCCTGGCCGCTGGAGACGTAGATGAGGTAGGGCTTGGAGGACTTCTTGAGGAGAGGCTCCAGGGTCTCGGATCTGTGTTTTTGGGTGGTTTCTCTCGTTAGCGGATGGCGGGTCGCAGCAGGTGCTAATGGTGGTGGGGTAGTCAGGGTAGTTATCTCGTCTTGAGATGGGCTGTAATAACGTACAGGAGCATTGTCCCGAAGACGTTGGTCTCGAAGGTGGTGCGGAGCTGTTCGAGCAGGTCCATCTGCTGGTACACAATGATGCCCGCGTTGTTGATCAGGACTGTAGAGTGTCAGGTCATGGCCACTTTCAGAAAAAGAAGGGAAAAAAAGCCAAGGACTGGCCAAGATTATTCTTGGACAAAGAATGCATACCATCTAGCTTTCCAAACTGTGTCTCGATGTGATCCTTGACGGCATGAATAGACTTCTCGTCGCTGATATCGACCTGGACCACAGAGATGGCGCCCTTCAGAGAAGCGCCGTGTGCCAGCCTCATCTCATCGAGAGCCTTCTGCCCCTTCTCCACACTCCTGCTGCCCATCAGGACGTGGTAGTCGGCCGACCCCTTGGACAGCAGGGCCACGGTCTCGTAGCCAATACCGCTGTTACCACCTAGGACTCGCGTGTTAGTCTACTATTCATATCGTGCGACTTGGAAAGCATAGAAAGACTTTACCGGTGACGAGGATGATTGTCTTCGAAGACATTGTGAAAGGATTTCGAAAGTAAGGAGGTTAGATGGTTTTGCTTAAAGACGGTGTGACTGTTGTCTTTTCTTCTTCTTTGGGCTGGAGTAGCTTGTAGGATAATGTTGTGACTGACATTCTGATCTTAACAAGGCGATGAGGACAGCTTCCACCTCTAAATATATATACACATAAACCAGTGTGCTGGTCTGGAGGAATCGGTGTACTAGTGCGGAATGGGTATGCAATGAAGACTGTCCTTAACTCCGCCCCTTGCGCAATGCATCCATTCCTCTCTCTGTTTAGTTCTACACACAGGCGTAAAAGCCTCGCTGTTAAAATCCCTGTCACGCCGAGACGGACAGTCTATGGGGATATATCTCGTGTATCTATCCGACAAGTCATCATATTCCCACGAGGAAAACAGCCAAGGGGAATGTAAAAGTTCTCAGATCGCAGGGGGAGGTCGGAGCCTCGGAATGACCGAGGGCCGGAGCGCCGTCATGCCATCAGCTAGTCTGCCTGCCCACCGGAGCGGGGACCCATTGCCGGTGATGTCAAAAACGTAACGTTCCGGTGGATCATTGCCGTGGGAGGGAACACGGCGGCGGGCGGGCTTTCCTTATCTTTTGTAGCTCTCACACATGATCCGTTGGCATAAAGCAGGCTCGAGAGGGAAAAGGACACTGTACCCGACACTAGTCTTGTCTCTTTCCTCTTGCTCTGTCGAACCGACGCTCGCATGCATACAGCAAATCATAACAGCTGGCCTACAAATACTCTGTAAAACAGCGAAAGAAGGAGAAACAAAAAAAAAATTCCAAAAAAAGAAAACCAATCATCAATCTCACCTTGCCCTTGTAAGTTCTCCCTCCCCCGCCTGTGTCTTGCTTTTGCCACCCTGGCGCATACTTTGACGCCAAGATCCCTCCCTCCCACCGGTGCCGCCGTCAAATGCCGATGGTGCGTCACACAAGACCATCTCCCGCGGTATCGTTGCCGTCATTGTTTACTTTACACCCACACCCACCCTACTTATTCGCTCAAAACAACCCGACGAGTCTGACTTACTTCTCGCCTCGCCCCCTTGAAACTGACCAGGCGACCAAGGGACCCGGGCACACCGGACTATGGTCCACGCCGACGAGAAGGAGAAGATGGCTGACGAGCGCACGCCCCTCATCGCCACCGTGAGGACCGCCCCGCCCCGCCAGCGGTACGGGCACCACGTCCTCCGCCGGTTCTGCACGGTCGCGCTGTCGTGTAGCCTGCTCGCCCTCTTTGCCACCTTTTTGTTTGTATTTGGGCTTGAGGTCGCTCTCGGACACCATGGGCGTGAACATGACCGTGATCCGTCGTCCTGGTGGTCGTGGCCTGGCCGTCACGGGCGCAGGCTGAGCTATGGGGAGCTCAAGGAGGTGCTGCTCGAGACGCCGAGCAGCGAGAGGGCGGCGGAGTGGCAGCGGTATTATACTGCTGGTGCTCACCTGGCGGGGCAGAACTACTCCCAGGTAAGAGGAGCTCCTGTGGATCTCATGTTTCTACACGTGTGCTGTATAGGTAATTTATCAATCATACTTACTCGCTGTGGCACTCAGGCGCTCTGGACAAGAGAGAGGTGGGAGGAATGGGGAATCTCATCCACCATCGTGGATTACGACATCTACCTCAACCGCCCTGTCGACCACCGCCTAGCCATGCTGGCCAGATCCAGCCCCTCGGAGGACGGAGCCGAGTCGTCAAGCTGGAAGGTCTCCTTCGAGGCATCCTTGACCGAAGACGTCCTCGAAGACGACCCGACCACGGGCTTCGACACCAGGATCCCAACCTTCCACGGCTACTCGGCCAGCGGCAACGTGACGGGCCGCTTCGTGTACGCCAACTACGGGACGTACCAGGACTACGAGGACCTGCTCAGAGCCGGCATCGACCTCGAGGGCAAAGTCGTCCTCGCCCGGTACGGCGGCATCTTCCGTGGCCTGAAGGTGAAGCGCGCACAGGAGCTTGGTGCCGTGGGCGTGGTCCTCTTTACGGATCCTGGGGATGATGGCGAGGTCACGGAGGAGAAGGGGGTCGAGAAGTATCCCAAGGGGCCCGCTCGACAGCCTAGTAGCGTGCAGCGGGGGAGCACGCAGTTCTTGAGCTTTGCCCCCGGTGATCCGTAGGTTGAGGCTTCTTTTTTTTAAAAAAAAACCTAGACAAGTCCGAGAGAGACAGAGCACTGACTTTTTTTCGGGCCTCAGAACAACTCCTGGCTACCCATCCAAGCCTGGTGTCCCTCGTGGGCCTACAGAGCCATATATCCCCAGCATTCCTTCGATCCCCATCTCTTATGAGGATGCCTTACCCATCCTGAAGGCCCTCAACGGTCACGGTCCGACAGCCAAGGAGTTCAACAAGTACTGGACTGCCGACCTGGGCCTTGAATATAAAGGCGTTCAGTACAATGTCGGCCCTTCCCCTGAGGATGTTGTCCTTCACCTTTACAACGAGCAGGACTATATCATCACACCGAACTGGGATGTGATTGGCATCATCAACGGGTCTATTGCGGATGAGGTCGTCATCGTGGGCAACCACCGCGAGTAGGTTTCTCCTCGCTGTCTCTTGATCTTTTTGCTCCTTGTTTTGAAACCATACCCCGCTCCCCCCTCCCCCCCCCCAAAAAAAACTTCAAAGACACCACCGTAAAACAAACTCATCTGGACTTACATACCTTCCAGTGCCTGGATCGTCGGAGGCGCAGGCGATCCCAACAGCGGCTCCGCCGTCCTCAACGAAGTCATCCGCAGCTTCGGTCAGGCCCTCCAGAAGGGTTGGAAGCCCCTCCGCACCATCGTCTTCGCCTCCTGGGACGGCGAGGAGTACGGCCTGCTGGGCTCCACCGAATGGGTCGAGGAGTACCTGCCCTGGCTCTCGCATGTCAACGTGGCCTACCTGAACCTAGACGTCAGCGTGCGCGGCCAGAAATTCCACGCCTCGGCTGCTCCTCTGCTCGATAATCTCCTCTACGACATCACGTCGCAGGTACAGTCGCCCAACCAGACGGTGCAGGGACAGACTGTCTACGACACCTGGAACAAGAAGATCTCCACGATGGGCAGCGGGAGCGACTTTACTGCGTTCCAGGACTTTGCTGGTGTTCCTTCTCTCGATATGGGATTTACTGCGGGGCCGGAGGACCCTGTGTATCACTACCACTCCAATTACGACAGTTTCCACTGGATGGAGACGTACGGCGACCCGGGGTTCGTCTACCACCGCACCATGGCGCAGATCCTGGGCCTGATGACGGCCAAGCTCGCAGACGAGCCCCTCCTCTCGTTCGAGGCGGCCAGGTACGCAACAGCCCTCGATACCTACGTTGCCAAGGTGGAGGCCAAACTCGAGGCCGCCCTGTCTCCCTCTTCCTCGTCTCCGCCTGAGCCGGCAGACAAGGCCGAGATGGTGACGCTGCGAGGCACCGTCCTCGGCGAAAAAAGTGGTGGGCGACCCAACAACCTTCCGCCGCAGCCTGGCGCGTCTGCACGGGACGGTCTCGGCCCTGCTCGCCGAGGCCACCAAGCTCGACGCCAAGAGGGCAGAGCTGCAGGGCGAGGTGGAGGAGGAGATCCCCTGGTGGAAGTGGCCCACCAAGATGAGGCTTGCCTACGAGGTGCGCAAGGTGAATACCAAGTACAAGTACCTGGAGAGGGCCTTTTTGTACCCGGAAGGCTTGGATGGGCGGCCGTGGTTTAAGCATGTTGTTTTTGCGCCGGGGCTCTGGACGGGTTATTCTGGGGGTAAGTCTCTATTGTCGAACCCTTTTTTTTTCTTTCTTTTCCTTTTTTTTTTTTTTCCCTTTCTTTTGCAAGTCTGTGGATCATCATAATTTGAGAAATGACTGACTGACTTTTTTGCTCTGCAGCTGTCTTCCCCGGACTGGTGGAGAGTATCGACGCGAGGGATTATGCCAATGCTGAACGGTGGACGGGAATTATTGAGGACTGTATCAAGACCGCGACTGCTAACATCAAGGTTGGGCACCATGTTTAAAAAAAAAAATAGAAAAGGAAGTATTTCTTTTCTTTTTGTCATTGGAGAAAATGTGAGAGAGTGTGTATGATACTCCAAGCTTCAAAAAGTTTGAACTGTACGAGAAGGTGTTGAAGATATGACCAATGGCCTTGTAAGAGGTTGAAGGGGGCGCAAGAAGACGGCTGATAGTGTAGACATGCTAAATAAAATTGGTCCACCTTTGATCAGTACATTAGTTGTCTAGTATTTACCTGGGCACTTAACGATGTATCATGTGGACTCAAACAATGGAGGATCAACCCTGTGAGCCTATAATTCCACAGACACTTCAAGGCCATACGACCCCCAAACATCCACTCTGACTCACAGCCATCTTACCTCCTCCTCCCCCCCTCATGATGTCTCATGATTGAGGGTTCTCCAACCACGGAAATCACTGCATCCCTTGCCTGACCAACTAGCACCAATACCACAGTCAATATTGGAGAACCCTCCCACACACTCTCCCCCCAAAGCAGAACCAAATTCCCTGACACAGCCACCAAGCGCCAGACGCGCGGAATTTGTCCCATCAGGGCGGTTTGCTTAGCGCGTTTCCGTGTGTGCACACCGTGTTACTATTTGGGCCGTGGCAATCTCCTCGACTTCATGCATCCATCTCATACCTCATGATGATTATGCTGTACATATGATGACTTGGTAATTCCTCACCCGGCAGCCAAACCACTCTTGTGATCTTTATCAAGTCACATCTGTAGAGCTTAGCTCTATCCTGTCTCGTCCTCACCCGTCTCGCCTTTTTTTTTTTTTTTCAAGCACAAAAATAACAGAAAGAAAGAAAAAAAAGGAAAAAAATAGAAAAAAAAACAAGCAGGCGTGTGCACATCATCGTCAATCAAAAACCCCCCACCCTCTACTCAGTTCAATGCCTTAACAGGGGGAGCTGGCCATCTCGTCTCCTCCTTCCCCCTCCGACTGGCTCACAGACCACACAAAAGTCATGGCAGGCCGAGCACCTTCCTCATCCTCATATTCGTCATCCACCACCCCGCGCCGAGCCACGCCCTCCTCGGCCCGCTCATCAGGACTCTTCAGCAACGACCGCGAGGATGACCCAACCACACCCACTCCCGCTACTGCCACCGCTGCCGCCGCCGCCGCCACCAGCAGCGACACCGGCGACTTCCTCTTCCCTCCCAGCCGCCACTCCCACAGCAATGCCAGCGTGCGCTCCGTCGGCTCGCGCTTGTCGCTGCTGGAACAGTTCGCCACCACGCGGCAGGAGTACGAGTTTGGCTTCGACGACGCCGCGTCGTTTGTCACGCGCAGCGAGGGCGGCGGCGATGACGGTGATGTCGGTCATGGGAGGGCTGAAGCTGAGGACGACAAGCTGGCGGGCGGTGGGGTGGGGAGGAGCAGCAGTGTGGACAGCGTGCTTGTGGTTGAGCCCCGACCTGCTGGTGCTGTATTGCCGCCTGGCGAGGAGGATAGCGGTGGTGGTGGTGGTGATAAGAGGAGGAGGGTGAGGAGCAGAATGGTGGTGGTGCAGCGGACGTATCGCGAGCTGCTGTGTCTGCCGGAGGAGGAGGCGCCCTCGAAGGATGAGGTCAGGCGGGCCTATTTCCGGATGTGTGATATCTTGCGGTCGCGGGAGGTGCCGGAGCGGCTTCGTGGGCTGGCGATGGAGTATTTCGGTGATGTACAGACCGCATTTGAGGCGCTGCTCGGGAAGGGTGGGGAGGAGGGCTGTCGGTCTGCTCTCGCGGACGAGGCGAGCTCAGAAGATGATGGCGAGGACGAGGATGCCGACGGGGAGGGACGAGAGGATGGCAAGAAGAAGAGCACGGCTGCCAGACGGACAAATCCTCGCCTTCTCAGAAAAGTTCAAGAACAAGAGTCAACAGAATTCGGCATCCAGCTAGACCAGCCTCGCCTCCACCCACCACCCAGACCAAAACCAGACGGGCCTCGACTAACTTTACCAAGTGCCCTGTCCGTAACACACACCACGACCACCACCATCCCACCCATCAGCCGATTCCTTGAACCACAGTCTCGCAGGCTATGGACAGCGCTCAAGGGCCCATCTACCAGAAGAAGAGGAGGCCAGGACGACCAGCTTGTGCTCTACTATGCCCCCACGACGGTCACCACAGCAGCCTCCCTCCTCGCTTCGAATCTCAGACCTGCCACTGCCTCCTCCTCCTCCCTCGGCCCCTCCGTTGTGGTAGTAGGGCCCGGCCGCAGCCAGAACAGCATCAACATCATACCAGATCACTTCGCCAGGGATCGACCCATGGAGTGGTATTCGACCTTCTTCGCGCCGCTCGTCAGCATCAGGCTTCGACAAGAACTCTTCCTCCGCGAGCCGGGCCTATCAGAGGCCGCGCTGCAAGGGTCGCTCCCGGATGCCGTCGTGGAGGTTGAGACGGATGCGTTGAACGCCGCGTCTCTGACGGTTCGGGCATCGAGCACCCTCCGTCCTGAAGGCTTAGGAGGGAGGACCACCGAGAGCGTGGATGAGGAGCATCCGCTGCATGTTGAGGCGAACTTATCGACCAGCCGCTCCCCTCTGGCCAGGAACCACGCGACACGCCTCGGGCTCGCAGCACACAAGCGCCTGTCTCGCCTCGGCGGCGCCACAGCCTTTGCCAGCGTGGACAGCGGGACCACCTCCTTGTGGGAGGCACCATCGTCGTCGCCTTCATCCCTCTGGCGCTCACGAAGGGATCTAGAGGACGGCGTCATCGTCTCGCTGCAGAGCTTCATGGGCCAGCTGTCAAGGCTGCTGGGGCAGGGGTGGTCCCGTACAGCCCACCCACGGCAGAGGTCGGGTGTAGGTTCGGTGACTACAGCGGGTCTCCTGACGACACCCTGGGACTAGAGACAGGCCGTCCCTTCACGAGACAGACGAGAAGTGGGCTGCGACGGCTGCACGATGGCATGGACCTGGACGCGCCTGCTGCTGGGAAGAGGAGCTCATCGTGGACGGTCTCTGGTGCTGTGACGGCAGGGGGAGGCGTCGCTGGCTACCTCAGATACGGCAGAGATCTCTCTCTTGCACCTTCGTCATCCCAGGCCTCGACGCGGTGGTGGAAGAAACATCTCCACCTCCGCATGGAGACAGAACTCACCACCCAGATCTCGAGGAACGACGCGAAGGGGACAGACGTCTCCCACCTCGCCATCCGCGGCGTCAGGAAGATCGGGCGCTCGTCAAAGCTAGGCCTCGAGCTCGGCGTCAGCAGCAGCAGCGCTAGTGCCTGCACCACCTTGTCCCTCTACCTCTCCCGCCGCGAAACCAAGCTCATCATCCCCCTCGTGCTCTTCCGGGACTCATCCACTCCCTCCTCGCCCGTCCACCACCACCTCTGTTCGCTCTCGTCCTGCAACAAACTCCTCTTCTGGGCGGTTTCCCTGCCAGCTTTGGGCCTCGCGGCGGTCGACCACATGCTCGCATCGCCATCCCATCCCGACACCGATACCGACACCCACAGGAAGGAGATGGACCGCCGTGCCGCTGCTCTCCAGAGAAGGACCGCCCAGCGCCGCGCCGAGGCAGACGAGCTCACCGCCCTGCTCGCGGGTCCCGTCCAGCACCGCCAGCAGATACGACGCGCGAGAGGCGGGCTCGTCATTCTCGGTGCCAAGTACGGCGTGCTGTCGACAGTAGGGTCTGATCCCGGCTGGGCAGAGGAGGAGGTTGCGGATGTCACCGTTGCTGTGGCTGCGCTGGTGGACGACAGTAATGACAATGATAACGGAGGCAGGCTGTACATTCCTGCAGGGCTGCGGAAGAGCAGGCTTCTCGGCTTCTGGGATCCAAGCCCGGGGAGGACGAAAGGGTTGGTGGTGCGGTACGTTCAGGGCGGGAGGGAAGGGGTTAAAGTGGTCATGGGGCGGGAGGAGTTGAGGTTGCCCTGAGAAGAAGGGAAGAGCAGGTTGGGATGGTTTCGGATCTTGTGATCATTGTTGTTTGCTCATGCCATATACTGTGCTATCTAGGCGAAAATCTCTGCTCGGTTGTGGATTATCTAGGGGGGGATATCTTGGCAGGATTTTGATCTTCTCACGTTCATACTCCACTCGAAGGACCTTGATATGTAATCAGAAAATTCATCAAGCATTGTTGTGTATATGTGATGACAACCTAGATATAACATTACGTTTATATCTGATGATGTTCTTGTTCATAATAGCCATTGGGTCTCATGTATTCAACCAAGCTTCAAATTCTCAAGAGATAGCAGTGGATGAAGGATAAATTCAGGGCAAGAGCTCAACTATGCTGACAGGACGACTACGGAGCCTGCCAGACCAGCTCAACAACCTCGTCATCTTCTCCATCCCCTCCCCGCGGTGCAGGTACGTCTGTGTCAGCGCACCTGTCTTCTCGCCCGCCAGGGCCGTCGCGAGCCAGTATGATCTCTTCATGCCCTTCTCGGCTTTAGGCCTCAGCGGGCCCAGGCTCCACTCGTAGTCCTTCCACGGATCCTGATCACCCCAGTCGTCCCATGTCTGCTCGGTCCTGCTCAGGTCCGGCAGGCCCATGCTGCCATCATACACATTGATCGAGTAGCCATTGTTCAAGACGGTGACCGGGCCCCTCTCGTCCTCGTCCTCGTCCTCGTCCCCGCCGCCGCGGAAGGCAAACCGCTCCAGGAGGCAGTCCCCGCACACCCGTGTCACGGCGGCCATCTCGGCGACGGGGAGCCAGTTCCAGCTCTTCCAGTGGTGCATGCTCAGCACGCGGCGCCCGCTCTCGTAGAAGCCTGCCGGGTCCCCGATGAGGTCGGCCTGCCACAGGCCGTCCACGCGCGTGAGCCGGGCTGCGCTGTGGGCGTGAACGCACTCCATGATCTGCATGTCTCCGCCGCGGCCGCTGAGGCACGCGTCGAGGTGTGGCTCGAGCAGGCGGGCGAGGGCGGGCGAGAGGAAGATGCCCGCGCCTCCGAACGCGCCGAGGATCCCCTGGGGCAGGAGCTGGGCGTGCTCTGTGAGCTGGCCGAGGTACTTGGGCCTCGTATGGTCGTATGCGGCGAGGGCGGTCGACAGAGCGTGGAGGGAGGGGAAGAAGGTGTCGTCGTCGAGGATGCCGAGCCAGTGGGCGGCCGGGGCGGCCGCAAACATATCGCGGATGAGAAGCATGTGCGACTGCTCGGTGGTGTGATGCGTATCATGTTTGTGGACCAGCTTGAGCGCCACACCAGAGGAGGCAAACTCGTCCTCGAGGGCGGAGAAGTTGAGGCCAGGCAGGTCCTGGGTGTTGTCGGTGGCGAGACCGATCAGGGTAGCACCTGAGTCGGCCAGCCAATGGGCAAAGGTGGGTTTCGAGTCTCGCAGGCGGGAGTAGGTGGTCGCCACGCCGAAGACGAGATGGCTGTATTGTCCTTTGCTCTTGGGGTCTGGCGGAGGCACTAACAGCGCCACGGGGTCGTCGCAAGCCAACTCACCAATCCCCAGTGGACACTCACGGCTCAGGTTCAGGACCTTGGTAGTTGTGATCAGGGGGGAAGCTGACGTTGGAGACCACGTCTCTGTCTACAGTGTCCGAGAATACAGGCTGGATGCATCTTCTCGAGTATCTGATGGTGTGGCTCAGAGCCAATGGTCTGAGGTGGTCGAAGTAGGACTGGCAGTTGTGCTCCGAGTTTCCTGGGCGGTCTGGATCATGGCCTGCGTTCTGAGCGCCAGGCCGAAGATGTGATCCCGACCCAAGATGGATCACATTGTAGACCTTGGAAGTAAAGACCTTTCGATCAGGTAGAACATCCAGGTAGCAGACCGAACCGATGAAGATGAACACCAGGACAGAGAGCAGGATGAGGTGATGCAGCCGGCCCATCCTGCTCATCAGCGCTGTATTTGACGCCATGAGGAGGTGTATGGTGGTTGGTGAAACAAACAGAAGGAGAGATAGAAGGGAGCTATGGATGAATCGAGAAGAAGCACAGCCAGTAATGAGGTAGACGATAGTTGTTTCTGCGTAAGGGAGGTTTAAACAATACCGTCTGAAGCAAGGCTAGAATAACCTGAGTGGGAAGGGCGAGACTCGACGAGCAGAATCAAATTTTTCAAGGGCTTTCAAGGATATCTGAAGAGAGGACGCGTCCAGACTTGAAGGGCGTTGCAGTGACACCAAATCAATTATTGACAAACACGTCCTTCTTTGAGGAGAGCGTTTGCCTTTCCCGTAGTTGAGATTGCTGTGTGTCTGTTAAAGAGACTCGGAAAAGAGCCACGCCCACATGACAGGCGGGTCTTGTCATCGCGTGAGGATTCGAGTATGAACCTAGACCCCCTAAAGGGGAAGGCATTCAGTGTTCCCATATCTCAAGTCCCTGGTCAAGACGAGCAAGGCAGTCGGCGCCCCAGAGATGCCACGGCGTCTCTAGCTTCCACGCGAAACGACACTTCACAAGCCAGGCAATACTCAGAGAGCACGGTATCAAGGGGTCAGGGAGAAAGTGGTAAAGCACAACGCTCAGGCGTGGAGAGCTTTGTGCCGCGTGTGACGCAAACTTTCCACAACCCAAGCTTCGAACGCTGAATGTGGTGCGGCACGGTAGTAACTCATTCAGGAGAGGGAGACCAGATGCAAATCCTGCAGATCAGGGTGAGATATATGATATATGCTCCGTAATTAGGGGTAGCTCTCGAGCCTCATCGTGGTCTCATATGAACACAGCACTGGACGCTGGTATGGAGACGAGAGTTTGTTGTTGGTAATTATTAGTAGCACTTGGTTGGTCCTCGGCTGGACTTTCGTCTGGGTTGTCGTTGGATTAAGCTACAGTGGGGGGTCCCACAGTGCTGTCAGGCAGGTGCGAGGCGCTTGGCTGCAGTGGCTTGGCAGGGACGAGTTGGCTTACCTCAGCATTCCCGGCCTGCTGTACTTAACCTCCTCTTTATCTCCGACTCGTTATAGAGTCTCCCTTTCCATAGTGCTCACTCCGCCTTCCTTCTCATGCTCGATTTCATTTCTTACATCTTCCAACTGCTGGCGCCCGGCCGTTCGAGATGATGGCCCTTCAGCCCAGGGTGGGCAACGACCAGCTGGAATCCATACCAGGCGTGACCGCCTCCTTCGCCAACCAGGCCTGCGCAACCTGCAAGAGACAAAAACGCAAATGCGACAAGCGCCTCCCGGCGTGCTCGAGGTGCGCCTCGCTCCAGCGCGCGTGCGACTACTCGGACGGTGCGGTGACCGCTGCGGCGCCCTCGGCCGAGGACTTTGCCGCGCTGCAGACGAAGCTGGTGGAGATCGAGGCGAGGCTCAAGTCTACCGCCCCCGGGCCCTGCTCCGCCAGCCAGCCCCAGCAGCAGGACCTCTCCACCCCGTCGGTATCAAACACGGACACGGGAGGTTCTGGGTCGAGTCCTGGGAATCATAACACCTTCGCAAAGATGATGCCGCCGCGGGTGACGAATAGGTTTCCCTGTGTGTTCTTTCTCGATATCGACGTGTACAATGATGCCAGGGTCCTGCCCCCAGGACCAACTGTCGATATCCCACCTGTAAGTCCAGGAGTGCAGGCTCCCGATCCAGTGCTGCCGGAGCTGGCTCTTGTCTCGTACTTTTTATACTACCATGTTGGACCAATCGCTGCTGTTCATCTCACAATGCAATCTTGACTGTAGCGTCGTCGAGGAAAATGTGTCTGGATGACCCTCCCCTGAGGGCACCCAACCTCTCTCCTCTTGTATATCCATTTCTTCTTCCTCTTTTCTTCTTCTTCTGCTATATTCTCCTAGACGCACATGGCCTTTTATGACTCGTTGAGGTCAGTCTCCAGGCTGGATCGACTCTGGTTTTCGACTGGTCGGGCGGCTGTTCAGTAGCGGAATAATCTCCAAGAGATCTAGGCTGTGCTCAAAGAAGAATCCGTCGAACCATGTAATTCCCTATTTGGCTTCACGCCCACTGAAATCTCTCTCTCTCTCTCTCTCTCTCTCTCTCTCTCTCTCTCTCTCTCTCTCTCTCTCTCTCTCTCTCTCTCTCTCGCTCTCTCCCATCAATGTCTAGGCCTCGGTGCTGATCTTGCCTAGGAGGTCCTCGAGATCCTCGATTCGAGCGAGGTCATCGAGCACGCCGCCTCCGTCTACTTCACCACGGTCCACAAGTGGTTCTCCTTCATCTCCAGGAAGCGCATGAACCTGGGCATCTCCCTCGCAGACGGCGGGCCTGACCTCGCCCTGCTCTTCCTCGCCATGAAGCTCATCACCACCACCCCGCCGCCCGAGGTGGCCTCCGCCGCCGACATGCCCATCTACAGGTCCGCCAAGCAGCTCGTAGCCCTGCTCGAGTCGGCCGGGACGGTGTCGCTGCTGTATCTCCAGGCCATGATCCTCGTCGCCCTGTACGAGTACAGCCACGCCATCTATCCTCAGGCCTGGATGACGGTGGGCAACTGCGTCCGCTACGCGGCGATGCTAGGGCTGCCATCCTATGGCGAGGCTGTAGCCATTCTCGGATCATGTGTAAGTCCAACCACACTCCCTCTCTCCCTCCCTCTCTCTCTCTTCCCGCCGTCGATGGAGAGGCGGGAAAAAAAACCAATAATCTGTTTGCTCACTTCTCCCAAGACAACATGGACCGAGGCTGAGGAGCGCCGCCGCACTTGGTGGGCCACCCACATCCTGGACCGCATCATCTCCCTCGGCTGCAAGCGCCCCTTCGCAGGCGATCCGGCCCCGCCACCCGGCGCAGAGAGCCTCCCCGTCGACGACCTCGCCTGGGACGCAGGTGATATGGCCCGCTGTTTCCAGCGGCCCGTGTCCACCCTTCTCCGAAGCCTCCGCCAGCCCCTTCTCCCGCCTCGCTCAGGCCGCCGTCCTCATCTCCCGCGCCATGGCCCACTGCAAGCACGCCGTGGGGCGGTACAACCAGTTCCACGGCCGGGAACACGTGTGCGGCGGGGTGGGCGCCACCGCGGGGGACGCGGGCCTCGCTGACGACGGGCGGCCGGTGAATATCCGCGAGGCCACCGCCGTTATCTCGGAGCTCGACGCCCTCTGCCGCGCCATCGGCAGGGATATGGACACCGCGAGCGCCACACCCGGGACGGATGCGTATTTTGCTTACATCACGGCCCGCTGCGTCGCCTGGTCCGCGGCCGTCATGGTGCTGGACCTGTACTCGTGCCCTGAGCACATGCGGCCGGGGCCAGCGGCAGAGGCCAGGGGCGGCGGGCCCAACGGACCGCCCTCGAGGAGCGAGGCGGAGATGGCGATGCAGGTCGAGGCCATCAACGGGCTCAAGCTGGCGGGGACGAGGGTGCGGGGCGTGGCGGAGGAGCTGGTGCGGCTGATGCGGGAGGACGGGGAGCGGAGGCGGCACGGGCCTTGGGAGCTGAGCTGGACGAGCTACTCTGCGCACGGGCAGCTCTTTGACTTCAGCGAGAGGGAAGGCGGAGGAGCAGGCGTGAGGACGGTGGACAGGATCAGCCCGTTGCTTCTAGACACGGTATACTGCGGCATGTCGGTCTTCCACTGGCTGTGGAGCGAGAGCGGGGACCAGGACTTGAAGGAGGGGTTTGAGATCATGAAGGCGTGTGTGGAGGGGATCGGGCAGAGGTGGAAGCTGGCTGGGGTGTATCTGGACATTGAGCAGAGGAGCATGGATGCCCTGCTTAGGCCTAGATAGGAGGAGGAGGAAGGAACTGCATATGTGGACCATCTCTCTGTCACTTCTATATGGGCCCCTTTCTAATCCTTCATACAGCGCGGCTTGTTTTTCTCTAGAACTTGTACACCTGGTCCTTGCTGTAGCCCAGCTCGGCCAGGTACCCAGTCAGCTCGCCCTGGTCCTGCGGGCTGACCTTGGGTCCCGAGATGGCCTTGTACATGGGCGGCGGCCCACACACAAACACCTTGACGTTGCCCGATTTGGGCTCCGGCAGCACCGTCTTGAGCAGCTCCTTGGTGATGTACCCACTGCCGCCCTTCCACTCCTGGGGCGGCTTGTCGAGCGTGTAGAAGGCCCGGAACCGCTGCGGGTACGTGTTCTCGAGCTCGTGGAACTCCTTCTTGAGCAGGATGTCCTCCTCGGCCACGTTGGCGAACACGAGCGTCACCTTGGTCTTGTCGTCCGGGTTCTTGAAGATGGCGCGGCACAGCTGGTACATGGGCGTGATGCCCGTGCCGCCCGCCACCAGGGCGATGTGTTCGTGCTTGTTGGGCGTCCACGCGTACTTGGGCAGAGGGCCCTTGAAGTCGAGGCGCTGGCCAGGCACCATGTCGTGCATATGGGTGGACATTGGGCCGCCCTCGTATTTCTTGACGACCAGGTCGACAAATCCCTTGGCATCTATTCCACGTAGGTCAGTCCGTCAGCCACACAGCCCATCACACACAAGCCTAATCCCCTCACTTCCGCTTCTACTTGAACGAAACAATAGAGAGAAAAAAAGAAGAAGCAACAAGGAAAACCCACCCTCATCCGAGACGGGCGTATAAGGCCTCAGCACAGCCTTCCCCTCCCCGTCAGGCTTAAACTTGGTCAGGATAGCACTAGCAACACCCAGCCCCGACACCATGTCCTCCTCGGGCAGCTTGAACCGGAACTTCTTGGTGTTGTGGTTGACAATCTCCACGTCGTCCAGCTTCAGCGACACGAAGCCCTGGTCGCCGCCCGTCAGGGCTTTCTTGGCGCCGCCGCCGGGCAGAGCATCCTTGACCTTGGCCTCGGCCTTTTGCGCGGCGCCTGGGTTCTGCGAGAAGTAGTAGTAGCCGCCGCCGGCCACGGCGCCACCGCCCAGGACGTAGAGGAGCGTGTTGTTGCCGCCGGAGGAAGAAGAAGGTGGTTGTGAGGCGTAGCGGCGGGATTGCTGGGAAGAGATCATCAAACCAAATAAAAAAAGTCAGCCAGAGTTTGTATCTTGTGTTTTTCTCCCCGAAGAAAGGTGTGGGCGTCCTCGCTCCGCAACCTTTGTACGTACGTGCTTCAAAGGCTGCGCCGACTGGCACGCCCGGAAAGCTGATCGCGCAAACATTTTTTTTTATCTCTTTCCTTGTCTTTTCCCTCAGCAATTGAAGGTAATTAGAAAGGAAGAAGGAACCAATGACTCGATCTCGAGGAAGAGCAGTCGAGTCTGGAGTGTGCTCTGGCGTTTCCAATGCAGCCTGGCTCGTCTCGTATGATGATGTTGAGGTGTAAGGTTTGTGCTTTGAAATGCAGGTTGGAGAGCTCGCGCAGTGCTCTGGGGAAATCCGCCGAGCTCAGTGTGCCTGTGACGTAACCTCGAATCACGTCAGGACCGATCCTTCCTTCCACACCCCCCCCCCCTCTCCCTATTTTTTCTTCCTGGGAAACCCCTCGCACAACCTAATTCATGACTTTTTTCAAGGAAAAAATACGAAGAGACGACGAAGAGATACGTACTCTTTCACCAAGATGATCCTTTTCTATATAAAAGAAATCCATAAATCTCCAGGGTAGCACGGCAAATAAAAAGAAAAGACAAGCGATGGGGGGAATCAAGCCAGTAAGTAGAATTATCAACCCACACCTTGAGAACATCGAGATGCTCATTTTCTATCAACCGGGCTCGTAAAAGGTCTACCAGCTTTGGGAGCTGCGTGTGGCCACAACGAGCTGCAGATCTCGCTCACACACTATGCAGAAATAGACGGAGGATTGCTCCAACTGCCGTGGACTGCTCAGAAACCGGCAGTGTATGTATTCAGTATTCATTCAGCATTTGCTTAAACATCCAACCAGCGTAGCTGCTATATTGACCCCCTTCCCTCACCCATCTCGGAAAACCAACATTGCAACGCTAAGTGGTGATGATGACGCCTCCCCCTTTCGTTCCGTGAACCCTTCCACTCTTCATCACACGAGATGGTAAATGTCCACGACATCAGACAAACCCGCCGGGTCATGCTCATATAGAAACATCCCGCACTCCATACGTAGAAACCCTGTGAGAGGGTAGGAGTCGCTCGTGGTTCTAAAAAGCCTTGGCCGCTGGTAGAGATTTCAGGGAGAGCCGACAACATTTCCGGCTGCTCCAAGGTTTTCCAGGCGAGGAATGGCTTTCCAATGTCAAGCCCCGTCGCTGGAAACTCGGCCGTGGTGATCGATAAGAGACGCCTGCCCCCCCGTGCTGAGTGAATTATGCATGATGAAAATATGTTTCCTTTTTTTCTTCTCCCGCGACATAAAAGCAGCGCTTCGTCCTGGCAGGTCGCTACAGTTACAGCAGCCGCATGATGCTATCCCCCTTTTGTGGTGGCATATGATGAGAAGCAGTCGTTGGCCCCTGCTCAACCCCCCCTTGGGCGGCGGTATGTCTGGTCATGGACTCGGGCCTGGCTTGTCCCCGCTAGGTGACGGCTGCATCATCTTGGCGTCCGAGAGTGTCCGGCCGGACTCATATTTCTTGGGCGGGATCTCGTCGCCGGCCTGGCTGCCGCGCCGCAGCTGGAGCCCGGTCTCCTGGTGTGTGGAGAGCGTCGGTGTATTTGCCTGGCTGCCGCCGCGCTGACCGTGGTAGTGTACGACCTGGGGAGGGCCTGTCCAGCCTGGTGGCCCAGGAGGTGCTGGGGGTATGGATCAAGGTCCTTGCTGGAAGTAGAGAACGTTGAGACGACTGGCTGGTGGTAACCATTGGCAGTGGAGGAGGTACTTGCAGTTGGTGTGTGACCAGAGTCCGTATGTTCAGTTTGTGTTGGCGTGCCCGCGTCGCCGGGGCTCCCGGAAGCTGGTTCGGCCTGCCCCGTCAGGCTCGTCATGCCGCCCTCGATGTCCCTGAGGAGCCGCACGTACTCCTCGGGCACGAGCCCGCTCTCCTGCGTCTTGGGGTCTTCTGCCACCAGCCACCCCTGGCCGTGCCGGTACGACACCCATATGATCTGGCCCTCGACCAGCGGCAGCTCGTTCTCGTTCTCCCGCGCAAAGTCGAACAGCGCGACGGCCTTGCCGTGCATCTCCCTCGTCGGGCGAGGTAATGGTGAACTGGTAGTCTTTGGAGTACCGCGACTGGTCCTCCCCGTCGTACCCAGGGGACCCGTCATCGTCGTCGTCGTCATCGTCGTCGCTCGCGTCGTCGGGCTCGGCACGGTACCTGCCGCCGTTGGGCTCGACGTACTGTCTCGGCTGGAGCTCAGCCACCCCGCCGTACGAGTGCCGGGCCTGGGCGGGCGGGTAGGTGACATATTCACCGCCTGGCCCGTTCGCCTCCTCCCCCTGGTTCACGTAGTATCGCTCGCTGCCGTCTCCGCTGGTGCCCACGTAGTAGCCCCTCTCCTGGTCGTAGTTCTCCGAGCGCATCACGCGCGAGTCGCCCTGGTCGCGGCTGCTGCGCCGCCGGCTGGAGGCGAAGGCGGCACCTGACGACTTGTGCTTTCGGTGCCTGGAGCTGACCACAGGGCTGTGGAGGTCCTCGTCCTCGCTCCACGGCGGGCCGTCGGCCAGGTAGATGGGCGCCAGGTTGTCGACCTTGCTCAGGCTCGCCCAGGCGCTGCTGTCCCAGCTCATGGGCCCATCCCAGCCCGCAGGGTCGGAGAGGCGCCGCGACTCGCTGGCGGGCGTGGTCATGCCCGACGGCGGCTGCGAGGGTTCTGGAGGGGGGCCGTAGTGCATCGGGTGCGCCTGGGGGTATGCGAAATCCCGCACGAGAGTATAGGCCAGGCTCGACGGGAACATGGGGAAGGCGTGCGAGGTCGGTCGCGAGTGGAAGGGCATCGAGGTCACAGAATACTGCGACAGCCTGTTCTTGGAGGCTTGTGACATGGATACAGGCCGAGGGGCCGCCGTCCTCTTCTGCTGGGGCGAGTTCGTTATGAGGGGCGGCAGGGGGGGATGGTTCGGGTTCGAGGTCGGCGAGGAGATTGCAGGAGGAGAGGTCGCTGGTGACGAGGTCGCTGGCATGGTGGTTGACATGTCCGGCGAGGGGGGGGGGGGGAGGAGGAGGAGGAGGCTGGGCGTTCCGAATGTCGCGTGCGATGTCGCAGAGGCAATCGCGCCCAGATCGTCGAGCAAGGTTTCCTGGCCGTACCCGCAACTGGTTCCACCGTCCGTCTCAAAAAGCGACTGCTCCGAGTATCTGATAGAGGGAGGGGGGGGGATGGTGGGAGAGGGAGAGAGGAGAAAGTAGGTGGGGGGGTTTTGAGTCGGAGCGCCTCGTGGCGGGATGGTTTTTGGTGGCAGAAGGCAGTTCGGTTGACAACAGCAGCAACAAGCAGGACACAGGGTATGCAAGCGGTGGTGTGTCGTTTTGCGGAGGAGCGAGAGGACGTATGGATGGGTGTGGTCAGCAGAGAGAGGAAACCGTGCGAAGGTCAGCCTCGCGGAGCCGCAAGGTCTGGGATGGCGGTGCAAAAGAATTTGTGCTGTGTTGCAAGGAGTCAGTTCGATCCCCAGGCTTGTGTGTGGAGACGTGAGGACGATTCGATTCGGATCAACAGGGTGAGAGTCTGGGTTTGGGTTGAGGATGGGAAGAGAGGGCCGCTTCTGCTGCGACCACCTTGCCTTACAAGACCTATAGGCAGGGGCCTTGTCAGGGAGCCAAAGGCAGGACGGGCGGCGGCTGTGAGGGTCGGCGGCCTTTGTCGCTGACGGTGTTAGCGTAGGGTGCCACTACAGCAGCAGACTGGGTGGGAAGGGCTTAAAAGGCGAAGCTAGACGCCGCGGCTCAGCGGCAGCAGACGCCAACTAAAAAAGGACGTACCCAAGTACGCAGCAGGCAGTAAAAAAAAGTACACACTAGTGTAGTACTGAGCAGTCTTGATGAGAAATTGAATTTATGCGAGGTGACAATTGATAACCTTTTCACCTCGTATAATCTGCGTGATCTGATCAGCAGCAGCAGCAGTCATCACCTCTTAAGGTTTTCAGGCCCTCACCAGGTTATCATCTGTACCATGTATGAGGTTTGTTGTTAGCATGCGATTACGAGGACAATTCGTGACTCTCACATTCACACGGGGAGGCTTGGGGGTGGCAGTGGTAGTCTTAGCGGCGGCGAAAGAAGAGTCTAGGGGCATCAAGTTAGTTGGTTGCGAGAGGAGGGGGGGGGCGGCTCTCCACCGCCCACAGGAGCCCATACTATCCTGCCAGCGACGCACGATCCTCTCTCTATCCTCTGGCTGGGACGCCCTCGGCCTCGACCTCGACCTCGAACTCGACGCAGGAACGAGACCCGCCAGTTCTGTCGGCAGCCTTGGGCGCTCTCTAGGACTTCTCATACAGTTTACAGTGTCCACTTATCACCTGGAGCGCCTGATATCCGGCCATTAGCACGATCTAGTGATCCGTGTCGACTCAGCTGTCGAGGAGAGTTCCCTATAAATGCTTCAACGTCATGAACAAAAGAACTCAAGATAAGGGCCATCCCCCATACGAATGGCACTGACTCGTCTCGAGTACGTCTGAACGGTGTTTTCTAGGTCCTATATGGTACCAGACGCAAAGAACTCCCGCGGAACATGGATCATGTAGATATCGACCAGATCTTCCAAAGCTTCCCTGCGCCCACATGGCCGCTCGGACGTTTTGTGATTCCTCATGACGATTTATATCGCCTCTCTATGGCTAGGCTACGATCGAATCCAGATGAGATTTGCCAAAATGTCATTTCCGACGTACCCCATTTATCAATGATGATCTGACGAAGATGCGATTCTTCTTGTTCTATTTTTGGGGGTCGTTATCGACTCTACAGCGGCACGACATGCACAGGTAGTATAGTGTAGTACTGCTATACAGTAGATTATTGCCATTGCACATGCAGAGAGTATGGAATACCTCGGCGGCGCCTGACACACCCAAAAAGACACTTGCATCCGCCCTACTGTGAAAGGGCCAATCAAATCCTAGCTACTAGGCCCGCTTTGCTTGCCTGCCCCACAACGCCTACGCCCAAGCCTTCTCAGAGGTGGACAGCCTCAAGCTTGCAAACTTCCCTCCCAGAAACTGCCCAACCCACCGAATACAATATAACACAACAATCACGATAGTGTGGTTGCTGACCCGCGACAAAACTCGGCAGCGGATGAAGTGACAGGCCCTACGACATGACCCGTCTCTTGACGGTTGTCTGAGACCAGCATCGATCGCAACCTCAACGTTGCAATTGGCCTCTTCACCATTTGGCTGGTAGGTTAAACCCTCTCCCCCTCCTCTTCTCCCCCAAAGCAAAACCTTGACCAACATTCGCGGTACCTGATGAATTTCAATATTGGAGCTGTCTGACCACTTGATGACTCTTTTTACTATTACGCTATTTCATATCTGATTGCACGCCGTCTTCTTTCTCCCGCAGCTGTATCCCACTGTTTCGAGGGCCGTGAACTTCTACTGACCCCGATCCAGCCCCGACAGTCGGGTCCAGTCCGCGAGGTTTTTTACGACCGCCCGACGAGACTATGGCGACCACCGAGTCTACGAACGGAGCCGCAGCTGCTCCCGCAGCACAGAATGGCGCCGGCCAAGGGTCCGATTTCAAGCTGCGCTTCTGCACTGTCTGCGCCAGCAACCAGAACAGGTATGCGTTTGCCCGCCTCCGTCCACAGCTCCCTGCCGACCTGCATTCCCCCACTTGTTGTGGAGCGTCCTTGCTGACCCCGTCTCCAGATCCATGGAAGGTCATCTCCGTCTCGCCCAGGCGGGCTTTCCCGTGATCTCCTTTGGTACCGGCTCCCTCGTTCGCCTCCCCGGCCCTACCATCACCCAGCCCAACACCTACCACTTCGACAAGACCTCCTACGACAGCATGTACAGGGAGCTCGAGGCCAAAGACCCCCGCCTGTATCGCGCCAACGGCCTGCTCACCATGCTAGACCGCAACCGCGGCATAAAATGGGGCCCGGAGAGGTGGCAGGACTGGCAGATCGGGGCTCCCCGGGCAGGGCAGAAACACTATCAGGGCTACGAGGGCACGGAGACGGGCATCGTGGACGTGGTGATCACCTGTGAGGAGAGATGCTGGGACGGGGTGGTGGAGGACCTGCTCGCGAGGGGCAGCCCGCTCAACAGGCCGGTCCACGTCATCAATGTCGATATCAAGGACAATCACGAGGAGGCGGCGGTCGGTGGGAGGGGGATCGTGGACCTGGCGACCTCGCTGAACAAGGTCGCTGCGGAGGAGAGGGAGGCGGTTGGTGCTGCGGCATTTGACGGCGGCAGCATTGCAGCCAGGGCCGGCTTTGACGAGAGAGTCCCAGATGTGATTGCGGAGTGGCAGGAGAGGTGGCCTAACCTGCCCGCCACCTGGACCCTGTCGTGGTTCTGAAGGAGATCATCTCGCTAGAACGCCGGCCGGATTTCGTTCATATCTGGCTTGTGTTGGACGGATTGCGACTGGCCACGCAAGATGTGAACTTGGGAGGACGTTTGAGCCGCTTCGATCTCGGCGATGGGCTCTCAAATTTTATCTTTCCTCTCTTCCCCCTCTATAAGGCACCAACGATACCCATTGGTCTTGTCCAGACCTGAAAGTCGAGATGACACATCTTTGTGACAGCGCCCAATACTCCCTAAACAGCAATACGAATGAAGTCAGACTCCCTGTTTTTGCGAGCGAGCTCGTAAATTGAATTGAGTTGCACGCATGTCTGGTACGCAGCGTTTAGCCCATAGCCTATCTACCCTGGCCAGGAAGGTTCCGCATCATTTTCCTAACATGGCATATCCGAGAATCCATACCATTACCACGGAAGCTCGGGAGGCTGCATTCGTACCTGGCTGGGGGGGAGGGAGGGGGGCAGGCTGATCAGGAGGGTATAAACGTCTCCGAATCACCGCTGGCACAAACAGGAGGAGTTCAATGCCTGGTCAAAAATAGAAAACTCTACCAGGCAAGTTCCCCGTCTCCACGGGTTCTTCTCCTTCTGCCCTACGGGGTTTCGTCTTCTGTTTTCTTCTTCTCTCGAAAGCCGACTGGACTGTCAGAGATCAAGGTCAAGGGCCAAGCCCAATCCACAGTCGTCGGCGCTGGGCAAGATCGGACGAAAAGAAAAAGTCTTTCTTGGGCGATGCACGGCAGTGCGACCTGACACTCTGCCGTACCGGAAACAAGCTTCAATCGTGCCAACGGCTGTCACCGTCGAGTTCCGTCGTCCCATCTGCTGGGTCAACAGGATGCTGACCAGGGATGTGCCAGGGCTGCTGGCTGCATGGACAAGGCAGGGGGGGACGCGACTGAGGCTGAGCAGCCTCAAAGTGCTGGGTCTCCCCCCCTCCCAAAGGGCCGAGATTACAATCTGCCCTCAGGTCTAATAGTGTCGGATTTGATGGCCTAGATGCCGAGAAGAAGAGAGAAAAAATGAGGAAAGACGGAGAAGACCAAAAAAAAAAAAAAAAAAAAAAAAGAGAAAAGGATACACTCAGAGAAATCCCATCCATTTCCCCCCCCCCCCTCCTGGATGGACTATTAGGGCCCACGGTGGCGCCGGGTCCCCCCCATTCTCTTTCTACTATGGTACTTAGTACAAGCCGCCAGAGCGGGAGCGAGCTTGGCGAGGTTAAGCACAGAAGATTTCCTTCCCGCCCGTTGAGGAGAATCGACCCGGATCGTAGACGGTCGCCTGGGATGGTGGTGATCTTTTTTTTTTTCTCTCTCTCTGCCTTTTTCTGTTTCGCAGCTTAGGGCTGAGGGCGGGCCATGTTGAGTAATGATAGACACGGCTACGTGCATGTCGTGCAGCAGCACCAAGCGACACACGTGGATGTAAAAAAAGATGGACTCTTTGGCGCTTCGAGAGGGGGGAGTGAGGGATCGGGCCTGATATCTCATTTCACCTCGTGGCCCTCTCCTTCCCTAGTGATGCTCTGCTGGCCGAGCAAGCCCTCTCCCATTCCATTCCCTCGCTCATCTGTCTTGCCCCCCCCCTGCTCTTTTCTTTTTTCTTTCCCTCCCTCGGGCCCCGGTGGTCGAGACCATGTGATCGACAGGCACGGAATACTGCTAGACACCGACGGTCGTTTCCGAGCGGGATGATGATTGAGGATTATTAGAGAGGGATTGTCGTCATGGGAGGCAGCCTGTGTGGTGGCCTGGCCATCTCTCTGCCTTTTCTCTCTCTTTCTCTTCTGTCTTGATCCTGATCCTCGCCCGACCAGGTTGAACGTAGTGAGGAAATGCACGTACTTCCGAGCTACCCGGTGATACTTTCTCTCTCCCTCCTCCTTCTCCTTATCACAGGCGCCTTGCGCAAGCCACAGCAGGCGCCGTGACAGGTGTTCCAATATTTTCCAGAACAACCCAATCTCTGGGACGGACGGAGGGAGGCCATCCCCCACTGCTGCTGCCCTGTGGATATTATGAGAAGCCCCACACCAGGGACGGACCTGGGTCAGGGGGTGGGGTCAGCTAGGCCACGGGCTAGGATCACTGGAGATTGGGGAGGGCGAGGGAGGGGGCGTCTTATTGGCCAGGGACAGGCGCGGTCAGGGCCACCCCTTGGGGCAGAGGGCTGCTCGAGGGTGCTCCTTCCAGAAAGCGACAAATGAAAAAAAAAAAGAAGAAAAAAATTGCATCAGGGCCTGACAGTGAGATGGTGTTTTGCCTCCGCTGGCTGCTCTGTGTGCTCTTGCTAGGAAATGTATGCTGTATGTGCTCAGAGGTTGGCAGATGGCGACTGCAGGTTGGCCTGAGCCAGCACCACGCGGAGTGACGTTATTTTCTATTTTCTTTTTTATTTTTATCTTTTATTTCTCTTTCCATCTTTCCCCGTCCAAATAGTCGGATATGACTAGCCAAATGGGGAGATGCAGTGAACCAGGTCTTGCCGGCCTTGTCAGTGTGCTATGATACCATAGCTAAACTGATGTATGTACTGTGGTACATGAGTACCTCTCAGCGTGGTCACGCCTGCAGCCTGGCACATGTCGAAAGTGGTCTAGCCAGGGGTACAAGCAGCAAGGCTGTACCTGCATGTGGTAGCCAGTAGCCGTGGGCTAAAGGGTGTTGTTATTGCCATAGTACAAAGTACTCCAGCTATGTAATTAATCTACTGGCTCGCCGGCACAAGGAGGAGCCAGTCGATGGATAGCATGTACCAGAATAGTACGTACTATACAGTAGGCATTTTGTACAGTACAACCCAGACAGGCATTTGCCAAATTGAATACCCCATCTAGATGCATCTCTGCTATGCAGTCAGGAAAATGGGCTACTGTACTGATTGATGCCCTAGTGCATGCTCGTCACCTTTTTTTTTCCCTTCTTTTTCCTTGCTTGAGGCCTGCTGGGGCCCTGACCGACAATCTTGATCTTGTCCGTCAAACCCCATCGGCCATTTTCCCTGCTCCTCATCCTACTCCTCCTTTTTTTTTTCTTCTTCTTCTTTTCTTTTTTTTTTTCTCTTTTTCTTTTTCTTGCTGGTTAACTCACCATCTTGAAAATACCTTGCGCCCGCTCCCCCCCTCCACCTCCTTCATGCAGAGCTCTCTTTGTCTCTCTTGTACGGTTAGGTAGTCGTTGATGCGTGGAATGGTATCCTGTGCGGTCACTCACCTGCTCGCCTCGCCCACGCTCCCTTCCTCACCTCCTCCTCCACCTTGACCCCCAACTTGAGCCGTTTGACGCTTCCTCCCCAGTCGGCCGGGTCTTCATTTACTTATTTTTTATTCTACCGTACTCATTCCCTCGACCTACGGACTAGGTTTGCTTCTTCCAGTTCCCAGAACAGCCTGTGTCATTGTTGTCCTTCGATTCAAGCCGAGTCATTTCGAGTTCGCCGGGGGCAGAATACTACCACCACCACCACCACCACCACCACCACTACTACTACTACTACCACCTACGAGAACGATACGATACCCACGCATTACTTCCTCCTACCTCCTTGTGTGTCTTGTTTTCTTTTCTTTCTTTCTTAATCCCTAATATCCCGACTCCACCCAACGGTGCTGCTGCTGTCGAACAGCCTCCTTATCTGTCCACGACCCCTTCGGATCCTCCTTCGAACGAACTCGAGACTGCATCATCTCGCTGCTGAGGCGCGCCTCTTGGGACCCCTGGCACTCTGGTCCGTGATCGCATCCACCGCTGCGACCGAAATCCTTTTTCCATGCCAAATTCTTTCGAGCTCTTTATTAAGACCGCTTCGATTCTCCGAGGCAGTCTTTCTTTGTTCGCCAGTGTCGACCCGACTTCCAACCCCCACATTCTGCACGCCTCGGCGCCCGCTCGTTAATCGACACTGACTCGTCTGACGACCCGCCCGCGCAGGAGGAGGATCGATTGGTCTTGAGCGCCTACGACGCCATCCCTATTCGTCTAATCATTGGACTCGAGAAGCGTGACTGCGAGAGACAGAGCCGAGAGCAGGTGGCGGGCATTTGCAGCTGATCTGACCTGGCTGGATCTCGTCCTCGTATATTGCCGTGGCTCTTTTTTTTTTTTTTGTTTTAATGTCCTTCTTCTTTTTCGAGGGCAAGACATCGACTACTATCAATTGTCTTACCGCAAGGCCGTTAAAGGGTTAATTCTCCCCTATTACCTTGGAGCCCGCCCCCCCCCCTGCAGCGTCCACTTTAGCCCTTCTTCGACAGGCCGCAGCGACCCCTCCCGCATTAAAGAAAAGAACTCCCACCCGCCTCAACGGAGCCCCTACCCAGACCATTTGGCCGATTTCGACGTTTCACATTTTCCAGACAGACTGCTCGCACGTCACAGGCTGCCAGCCGGTTTGATTCTTCGGAAACGTGGGCGATCGGCAACCCAAAAGAGCAAAGGGGGCTCTGGCTGCCAGCACACATTACCGACAACGCAGCGCCCAGCCCAGCCCCGACCCGCTGACGGGCTCGAGTCGTTCTGCGCGACCAAACCACCAGACCATCTCCAATCGTCTGCTCCCGACAGACGCCGTCCACCTGACGATCGCCAACGTGCGGTTTTTGCCCTTGACGACGCAGGGCCACGGACAAGGGGCAATCAAACCAGGGTCGAATCCAAACCTGGTGTGCTTCGCTCTCGCGCTACTGTAGCCCTGGGCCGCATTCAGGCCCAGCTTGACGCCGCACCAGCCGCCCATCGCCACTGGACCGCCCGCCCTGTGCTGAAAGAATGCTTGCCGCGCGCGCCAACCCTCCTTTATCACCCGTGTCGACGACAGGAACCATCTGGCCGGCGGGGATGCAGAGCGATGGTCCCTACCCGACCCAGAGCTCCATGCAAGGCCTCAACCTCAATCCTATGCTAGAACAGGGCCAGCTGGCTTCACCACCATACTCAGGAGGCGGAAACGGCCCCATGAACGGCGGATTCCCACCAGGGCCCAGGAGCGCCGGCGGCCCTCGCCGCCTCCCTCGATCGGCCGCTCGAGCACAGCCACGGATATCTACGCGAGGAGCGAGGGCGGCCGCAGCAGGAGAGAGCCGGATACTGAGGCAATACTGGGAGAGCACTATGTCGCGCTCAAGCGCTACCTCTCGCAGACGTCGCGCGACGGCAAGCCGACGCCGCCTCAGAACAAGGCCCGCGACAAGCTGCAGCGCCTGACCTCGGTACAGTTCTACGAACTCAGTACTGATGTCTTCGACGAGCTGCTGCGGAGACAGGCCTTCAGCAGGAGACCGCCCAACGCGCCCCCGAGCGTCGGGCCGCCGCCGTACCTCCTCCCAGAGGACAACTTCCACCCGAAGCGCAACCAGGCGCGGCAGAAGCTCTCGTCGCTCGGCCCCCCGAGGTTCCGCGATCTCGCCACAGATGTCTTCTGCGAGCTGGAGCGGAGGTTCCCTCGCTTTGTGGCGGGCGACATCCCGCGACTGTCGAGCCCGGTGTCGACACGAGCCCCCAGTCGGCCTGGGACCGCCATGAGCGGCTTCCCCCCTCGAGGGCCCAGCCGGCGACAGCCCAGTAACGCTTCCTCCATCCGCGGCGCCCTCCAGGATGCCTACGATATCCCTCCCTCCCCGGCATGCCGCCGAGCAACTACGACCGACCTCAACCTAAGCAGTCCCAGCAGAACACGATAATACCAAACAAGAGTACCATGGTGGAAGAGGATGACGATGGCTTCGACGACGCACAAGATCCTTATGCCGCGAACAACATGGGGAGAGGCGATGGCGGCTCATCAGAGGTGAGCCGAGACCCTTATCACAGATGCTGATCATGGAGACTAACCGTGTACGCCTTCTCACCAGAAGGACAAGCAGATCATCTCCGACTACGAGGGCCAGGTGCGAGAGCTGCAGGAGAAGCTCAGCAGCTTGGAAGACGACCTGAGAAAGAAGGACGAGGAGATGAGCGGGGTCCTGGACCAGGAGCGCTCCCGCTCGAATGCCGCGGATGCACAAAAACAGGAGTGGTCGAACATGCGCCTGGACCTGGAGAGCAAGCTCACCGAGGCCCAGAACCTGAACGATGCGCTCAGGGATGAGCTCGACCGGCTGCGGGACGAGCATGCCAGCGAGACCCGCCAGCTGCGTGAGGATATGGAGGCATCGGCCGGCGCAGGGGCGGGGCGCGCAGACCCCGAGCTCGAGCGAGAGAACGAGGAGCTGCGGGCGGCCCTGAGCGAGCAGCGCGAGACGACAGCCCAGGTCCGGCGGGAGGCACAGGAGTTCCTGCGCGAGATGAAGCAGCTCTCGGAGCAGAGCGGGTCATCATGGGCCAAGCAGGGCGAGCTGGAGAAGACGATCGAGACCCTCGAGCAGGAGGTCCGCGACTGGCGCAACCGCTACGCCAGGGCAAAGACGCAGCTCCGCGGCATGCGGAGCTCGTCTGTGAGCCTGCCCTCGGGCAATGACGCCGGCCGGTTCGTCCGCGACCAGAGCTTCACGGATGACGCCGGCGTTGTCAAGGACTTGCACGTCACCAAGTTCCAGGTCGCCATCGACGAGCTGCTCCGCCGGGCACGCGTGGAGCAGCCCGACACGGTCATCGATGCCATGAAGAGCGTTGTCATGAGCGTGCGGCGCATCGCCAAGGACCTGGACGCCAAGCCGGCCGCCGACGAGCAGTCGCAGAGGCACCGGAAGCAGCTCAAGGGCCGCGTATCGTCAGCTGCCAACAGCATGATCACCGCCTCCAAGACTTTTGCCACGTCGGCCGGCATCGCCCCTGTCTCTCTGCTCGATGCCGCGGCCTCCAACCTCGTTGCCGCCATGGTGGAGCTCCTCCGCCTCGTCAAGATCCGGATCACTCCCGACGGCGAGCTCGAGGAGGAGGACGACGGAACCGTGACCCCGGTCGAGTCTGCAGGATTCTTCTCGCCGCGCACTGCCAAGTCGCAGTCTATCCAGAGTGCCTACCAGGCGGACCCCTACCCGCAAGACCTGCCACCTCCGCCTCCCTTCCAGGGCCTCGGGAGGAGGAGCAGCATAGACTCCTCGGCCTACAGCCCGATCAGCTCCCCTCGCGAGTCTGTCGAGACCTATAACAAGGCGAATGGCAACGGCTACGCGCCCGCTCCCAACGGATACGGACCGCGCCAGGTCGACGTCAACACGGAAGATCTCAAGGTGAGCAGCTAGCTAATCCTTCCCGACCTCTTTCGTCTTCTTCTCTGACACAACAGCTGGACAGATGTACCTTGACGATCAGACCGCCAACCTGGTGCAGACCATCCAAGGCCTTGTGGGTTCCATCCGTGGCGCCGCCGACATGAACCAGATCGACCCGCAGATCCGCACCATCGTCGACACCGTCGGCGGGTCATCAACGAGACGGAGCAGTCTGGCCATGGCGACATGCTCGGACGTCTCTACGACAGCCAGCAGCGGCTGATGGAGGCCGGCGAGCGGGGACATGACCTCGCGGCCGGCGGAAAGGGCGAGGGCGACCGCGAGTGGCGCATGTGGACGCAGACCCTGCCTCCCATCGCCTTTGAGATCGCTCGCGAGACCAAGGAGCTCGTGCAGAGGATCGACCAGCTCATCACGGCCAACGTCGACTTCTCTTAGGAGTGGAACTGCGAGGTCTAGTAGCCCTCACCCCCTTTTCTCCCACTCTTTTTTTTCTTTCTTTCTATCTTTTCCTTCCTGAGGGCCTTGGCGTATGGACAGCAGCTGCTGTGCGATGCTTTGTTTCCCGTGCTGATGATGTTGGCCGCCTCCTTGTTGCTTCGATATACCCACCAGAAGCTTGGTATCGCCTTTACTTTCTCGACCTTTTTTCTCACCTGACGACTCATCTCTCTGAGCGAGTACAATTCCTATGATTGCACGGGCCATTTCATTATTACCACTTTTGTTGTTGTTGTTTTTATTTTTGTTCCTTTTTTTTATTATTGCTGGTTTCTCTTTTTCTTTGTAATACATGTCAGTGGATGACTGTACATGTTGACAAGGGGTTGAACGGAGGGGGCGGGAGGAAAAGAAGACATGTTGATGTGACTGATAGATGGCATGTACGTACGTTTGGGAAACGGACATGGCACGGCCTGGCTGGTCGACTCGGGGAGGGTCACCCCGATGAGCCGAGCTAAGGGAAAAGGAGGGCCAAATCAAGTCAGGGGGGGAAGAAGAAGAACATGTACAGAAGAGAGAGAGAGAGAGAGAGAGGCAGATCTTGCTAGAGAACAATAGCTGTTGTCTGTAGTGGTCTCTTGTGGCAGACAATATGGAGAAGTTCTTACCCCTGAGCCTTGAGGCACTCGACCTTCTGGGATGTCACTGATCATTAATGTGTGTCTGTCTAGACCTGATATGTTTTTTTGGGCCGATCTACCCACTGTCACTTCCATCATCTCGTTGCTGTCGCGTTGACTGACTCACTGGCTGGCTGCAGGGACCTGTGCAGCTGGGGATGACAACACCAGCAGGGGAAAGAAGAGTCAACAAGAATAAAAAAAAATTTTTAAAAAAAAGGGCCCAGATGAGTGCCGGCATGGCTGACACGAGGTGCGGACAGCCCTCCGCCACTACCACACCTTGTCCGGCAATTCGTTCTATTAGTACAGCAGGTACCATGATGACCACCTCCTCGGGCTGACTTGGCCCGTCCCATCTTACGGCAATAAGTAATCCTTCGGTAGAGGCCAAGAGAAGAAAGACAAGAAAGAAAAAAAAATAATAGCCTAAGTGGCACTCTCAAGGCTTCCGCGCCCGATCTCGCCCCCAATCCCACAGGTTTGTCACGATAGCGGCATCGAAAGGGCGCAGGTTAGAGTCAAGACCAAGCTAGTAAGCCACCTGTCAAATTTCCGCCGTCTTGCAGGTGGCTGAGACAAGGAAAGAAAGCAAGCATATTTTAAGCTCGGGTGTGGGGCGGCAGGGCGTCCGTCCCCTCCCGCGCCAAAACAAAAAGAAGAGGAGAAGAAGAAAGAAAAAAAAAGAAAGAGGCAGAACTTCGGGGCTTCATTGGCATGAGGGTGTAGTAGTACGGAGCCGGTCAGTATACTTTTTCTACTTTGGATCGGCAAAGAGGCGTCAAGGTCTGTTGTATATTATCGTACTCCCTTGATCGGAGTCGTTCGCCTATTTTTACCACGCTATTTACCGTGCAACCCTTCCCGGCTTTATTCTGTGCTGTGCTGTGGTGGATCACTTTTGACCTCCTCGTCTTTCCACACCCTGCCCACCCCTCCCCCTTCTTCTTCACTGCCACGTCTGTACATATCTATCGATCTATCTATCCCGTCTGCATACCTTGCTTTGCATTTCTCCCAAGCAGAGTGGGACGAAAGGGGTTCCCAATAGCTCGAGGTGGTTCGTGTTCACGGGACGAGGTTTCCGGATCAGGCTTGTTCAGCCGCCGGGATGGGGCGTGTGGCTTGATTTGCCTCGAACGGGTAACAGGAGGGATGTTGATGAGATTATTCCTGCGGTGTGAGACATTGGCGGCTGAAAGAGAGTTTGTGATCTTGTGTTGCCCTTCATCTCAGGGTTCTCAATTGTTTTTGTTTTGATTTGGTTGGCCTATTATTTTGATCTTTGATGTCCCTCTTTAAGCACATGCTATATTCCTATATTTGTAATTTCTCTTGTGGCATACCGTGACCAACACACATCCCATCTCACGTAACGACCTCGATTTACATAAACACACCACCCTTCCAAGGTCTCAAGGAGGATTTCACCCCAAACAGCCTCACCGTCTGTCTGTCGGGGCTGTCTGTCTCCCAGGATCCCCCTTCTTTCCATGGTCTCCTACACCATACGAAAACGAGACGGGAAAAGAGGGCAGAGGGAAGAGAGGGAGTGTGTGTGTCAGGTTCGACCGACCCTCGGACCTCGACTCCTTGGTTCATCACATCAAAGTACTATGAGTCTTGTGTGCCAGACGAAACGAACGAGGCTGCAAGTAGCAAAGATCTGACAAGCCGCCCGTGCCCGCGGTACAATAACCTTTTTTCCCTGACCCACCGCGGCACATATTCCGTTTGGCACTGCAGCTGCAGCAGCTCATAGAAGAGAATTGTCCACTCACCTCTATTTATCCACCCCACATACATACATGCAGGAGGAAGACCATTGAGCTAGCTGGCTGCTTGCTGCTGGCAGAGTGCCATTTCAGCTGGCCGGCAGGGGTCATGATCGTCCAGCCGCACCCTCTTTCGGCCACCCTCAGGGCTGCGACGCCCCCCTTTTTGGGCCAATAAGAAGCGCCCTCTTGCTCGTTCAGCCTCATCCATTCCGCAGTCCTCGTTGTCCCAGAGAGGGCATCTTCTCTCCAGGTCCTTCTCTCTTCCCACCCCCCTGCCCCAGAGATATGGCTGCCTGGGGAGGTGGGTAGGAATGAGGTGGAGGCGCTGGTGCCGGGGCGTAAATAAACGACGACGTCTTGAAGACGGCGCCAGGCCAAGCCCGCCATGACGGACAGGACCAAGCTAGGAACCGTTTAAGCATCTCTCAAGGAGGGGGCACCCTTTTGGTTTCTGCTGGGAACCTCCCACCTGGTGTTCCTCTCCGCGCGAGTCAGATTGCGTTTGGGCTTGCTGCGGCTGGTGGTGCTGCAGGAGGAGGAGTTGGCAGACGCCACGATGAGTACATGGTTGGTAGGGGAGGGCTCATGGTTATGTGATGAGGAGGGAGGGAGAGACGGTGCATGCTTGTAGGTATATACACGGGGCGGGAGCCTCTTCTTCTTTTCTCTTTTTCTTTTTCTTCACCTGGTGCTCAAGTCCAACGCCTCTCGTCTTCGCTTTTCCTTCTGCCTCTCTTCTGTTTTAATTTTGTCGTCCGAGTGTCTCTTCTTCTCTCTTTACTTGAAGGGTTTCGTTCAACATCTACTACATCTCAAGCCAGTCTCAAGGCCAGATACATACGCGAATCTCGGCAGCAATGAACAGCAAATACTCCAGCGTCCGGCCCAGCGGCCGCGAGCATATCCCCCTGTACCCTAAGGGCTTCATCGCCCTCCGGATCGTCCAGCTCGTCCTCTCCGTGGTAGTACTTGGTCTGGACGCCTATACGCTCAGCATATTCAGCTTTGACGCCAACGAGCTGAATATCTTTACTGTGAGTCCAAGAACCTCCTTCTCCTGTTGGGCCCCTTGTCCCTCTATCTATAGATGATGCACATGGGCAACTATATACTGACCCGGACGGTTCTTATCTGCTTGCTATCAGGCCATCTGGACCATGATCCTGGGCATCTACTGCCTCGTCGTTGAAGTAGGCGGCCACGAGGCCTGGAAGGGATACAACTACTGGGCCATCCTCACCCTCGACATCTTCTCCGTCATCTTCTGGCTCGTCTCGTTCGCGCTCATGGCAGCCCGCGTGGCCCCCTTCAGCGGCGGCTTCGAGGTCTGCGGCGTGCTGTACTGCGACGTGGAACCTCTCGAGGGCGAGTACCTCACGCTGTTTGGGTGTCTTGCTGCCGTCTCTGGGATTGGTGGTCTGGAGTTGTAAGTCTTTTTTTTTCTTCCACGGTCTCCTGTTGTCTCATGCGTCCACGCCAGACTGACCTCGTCCGCCCGCCTCATAGCCTCCTCTTCGTCGTCTCCCTCTCCATCCACTCCGTTGCCCTCCACCGCCACCGCGAGGCAGGCCTGCACTGCTCCCCCGGTGATGTCCCCCAGCAACAGAACGCCATCCCCATGGGCGGTCCCGTCCCTGCGGCAGAAAAGCCACAGCCGCAGCCGCAGTACGCCGCGGCCTCGGCGCAGCAAAGCGTGACCACGCCCACGCCGCCGCCTGGGATGCAGGCTCCTTATCATCCTCCTGAGATGGCGGGCCCGCAGCACCATCAGCAGCAGGGTTATTATGGCCAGCAGGTGGTGCAGCATGGGCAGGTGGGACAGGGGGTGCGTTCCCGGCTGCTCAGCAGGGTGGTTACTAAGTAGACAATAACAGTTGGTGTCGGGAGGGAGGGGTCTTGTGTGTGGATGGGCGTGGTGGAGCATGACGGGTGGAGGACGAGGGCTGTGTTTGGTTCTGGTGGTGGTGGTGGTGATGGTGATGATGGTGCTTCAAGTGTCGATGAGGCTGAGGCATAATGTAGGATACACGACGACGACGCCTCGAGCTGACGGTGTTTATTTCTCTTTTGACTGATCCAATGATACCAATCGTTCTTGCCATGCCTGTGAGAGAGAGAAGAGGAAGGAGAAGGTGCGAGGGGTCGTGCGTGCTAGGTAGGCTCCTGCCCTGCCTTTCCTAGATAGTCTCAGCCAGCACGGCATGGCTTCTTCCTTCCTTCCTTCTGTAGGACAGCTCTCAATACAGACTCTTACCCCAACCTCCCCTCCCAAGAGAAGGGTTAATGCAGGATGGGCCTCCAGCCCCTGCGCCCAACAAAACCCACCACGCCCTCGTCTCTCAACACATCACTCCCCAGCCGTCCCGTGACGATACTCCTCTCATAGTCCGGACCACGGACGTAAAAGGGCCACTGCAGCCTCCTGTGCTCCTCCTCAGCCTCGTCGTGGGTAATAGCCTCATCATCAGTCCTCGTCCTTCTCTTCTTCTTCTCCTCCTCCTCCTCCCACCACCAGATCCTCCCGTCTCCCTCCTCCTCCCTCCTCTTCTTCCTTCTCACCCTGACAAACCCACAGGCCTCCCTGTCCAGCGCCAGAAACCACTTCCGCTGGTGAACACTACCAATGGTGTTAGACGCGCCAGAGTACGCGTTCGTCTTCCTCACCTCCTCGTCCTCCAGCTCGCGGATCTCTCTCTCCATGTCTGTGGGTCCTCTGCTGTGCTCTGGTCCTGTGAACCGTCGCTGTTGTCATCATCACCGCTGCTGCTCGTATCTGGACCCGCCCTCCTCTGAGGAACACGCCTACGTCTCGACCCCCGCCGTCTCCGCCGTTTTGCTCCCTCCTCCCTCCCAGTAGCCCTCGTAGCAGCCCTAGCCCTCCCCATGACATCCTCCTCCCGCGTCAGGCGGAGGTTGACGACGTACTCCCTCGGCAGCCTCCATCCTTTCAGCCTGAGCCGGATCTTCCTGTCGGCGAATGCACGCGCCAGCTTCTCCTGCTGCGTCAGCCCGTTCCAGCCCTCCTCATCCTCCTCCTCTGCATCTCGATCCTCCTCTCCGCCCGAGTCCGACGGCGATCCTCGTCTTCTCGGTTTCAACCGCAAAACCTCATACTCTCCCATATCCCAGATCAACAGACTTCCCACCTCTAACCCGCCCATCTCGACAAGATGATTCCAAAGACAATGAACCCGCGTCTCCACTACCCCTCTCACACAGCCCCCACCATTTCCCCGGCCACCTGACTTCCCCTTCGCGTTCGGGTCTCCAGGTAGACCGTACATGATTGCCCACGAGCACGACGAGGTCTGGTTGATCTGGAGGCGGAGGTCGTAGTGGGGACCGGCTATTGGGTGGTCGTGCTGTGTTACTACAAAATGGGCGCCTCGGGGGGAGTGGGCGTTGTGACTGTAGAGGGTGGTGTAGTGAGGGATAGGGAGGAGGGGGAGATGGGGCTGGAGGGGAGGAGGACGGGTGTGGGCTTGCAGCTGGTGGGCGAAGTGGGTGAGGTGCTGCTGGTCGCTAGCTGAAAGCTGGTTTGATTTGATGAGGAGGGTGTTGGGTGTAGGGGGAGGATCGCTGCTGGTGATGGTGGTGGAGGTCGACGGAGGTGATGGTGGCGAGGAGGCGGGTCGCCTGTCTGCTCCGCTACCCTCTTCCTCCTCCCTCTTCATATCCACTGTGCCATGCCTCGTCTCCACTCGAGCCTCATCTGTGGCCTCGCGACTACGCCTGCGCTCACCACCTGGTAGCGACGAAGGCTGCGACACCCTCCAGGTAAGGTTGCGCTTCTTAACAAACGGGTTCGCGATCAGCTCGAGGTTGGACTTTCTCTTTGGTCGGGAGCTCATATCGCGCGAGATGACGCGTGCACGTATATATGCGCTGGTGATCTGAGAAGAAATACAGCGTAAAGGCCGCTCCCTTTCTCCCTTTGTTGCTCTTGTGTACTCTTCATTGAGCGCTTAGAAGTATGTAGCCGAGACGGTGGCAAAAAAAACACAAAAAAAAAAAAAGGTCTCCGGTACGTAATATTCAATACACGAATACATACTGCGGCCTGCCGTTATTTGACCCGAAAAAGAACTAGTCTATTTGCTGCCATCGTCGAAGCAGACACAAACAAAATATGCGCAATTGATTTTCTACCTGCCTATAAGATAGGCAAAATAAGATTCATTGCGAGGCTATTGCTGCCCCTCGGTTAGACAGGAAAGAAAAGGCCATGCAAATAATCGTTCAAACACCCCTTGGCTAAGCATATACCGGACGGATTCATGTCTGATGCTATGAGACTCGAAACCATACACACAACCTGTCTACCAATGCCGTGCCCTGCCCTGCCCAGTATCAAACGCCAGGCTGTTGTTCCATGTTTAGAAACTCCCGCGATTTACTAAAGAAATAAGACGGCTGTTCGTCTTTACGAGGCAGGATGACGGGCAATCTGCCTTCCTGGTTGCATCGAAATCCCAGCCCAGAATCGCACCCATATTGTATGCATCCTGTGCGCCCTCCTCCACATATACACACATACCTACACCTAAAAAAAAGAAAAGAAAAAGAAAAAAACCTTAAATCTCCCTTTTGGCTCATCAAACCTACTCTGAAGTAAAATCGTCTCCCTTTCCTGTTTCGCTCCTGGTCATACTCTCCCTTCAGGGTTTCGGGTCGATGCTAGGCCCGCTGATCAGAGTAGGCGCGATCCGCTTCTTCTTTGGTTGTCCTTCCGTCTCTTCCTTCTCGCTCTCGCTCAGGTCTCTCTTCTGGCCGGCGACGCTGTTGCCGGCGCTTCGTGGTGTCTCGGGTGGTGTGGTGATGGGTACACCAGTCACCTTGCCTGAGTTGGTGGCAGTCAGCCCAGGTACGCTCCCGGCGAGTAGCGTCGGCGGCCCTGTCGGCGCCACCGAGTTCTGTGTTATTATCGAGGACGTCGAGTTAGACCTCGCGGGGGACGATGGCCTCTGGCTGACAAATGACGCCGGTGGGGGTGGGGACGGCGCTGTGAACGAGTTCATCGAATCTCGGTGTCGATGCTGCGAGCCGCCCGTAAATGGCGATGGTGGCGCAAACTGTGAGGTGGGTGTTGGGACAGGCGTGGTCTGCGCTGACCCTGACGCCACCGCCTCTGCTGCTTCCTGGCGCCGCTTCTGCGGATCGCCTTTTAGCACCTCCCCGAGATCTGACGGGGAGAACGATATCGCTGAGCAGAATCCATCAGACGACGTGACCAGCAGTGTTGTGCCATCAGAAGACCTATGATATGGTTAGAAACTTGCAAATCTCTAGGCTTTTTTCTTTCTCAAAAAGAAAAGACACAGCTTCATCTTCCAGCTTACCACGCGAGATCAGTGAATGTTGCACAATGCAGGTTGCTGACGATGCATATGGGCGTCTGTTGCTGGGTGTCGTAGATGAGAATCGAATCCTGCGTTGCGACGGCATACACCATCCTGTAGGGGAGTGCGAATGCTGCCTTGGGGCCTGCCGACGCAGGTGTCAAATCTGTGCTCAGGGCCCTAACCATGGGCTCGGAAGACGGCGGAGGCGGCGGGTCCATAACAGAAGGCGCGGGAGATGATTTTGACAGGGGCTCGGGTAGTGATGGGATGGGGTCCTCTGCAGAGGACGTGTCGATGGTGATGTTTTTGGTCACCACGGGAGAGGTCCGCAGGGGGTAGTATGTGGGCGAACACCTCACGCAGACGGAGGGCTTCTTGTGCCCGGGCAGATGTGCCGACGGGGGCTTGTTGATGCCTCCTCTCGTATAGATGTAGACAGTATTGATGACCTCATACGAGGGCTTCCCGTCCGCTGTTAGGTGCTGGGACTGATACTGCCCGGCGGGCGTCAAGAGGAGACTGCCATCCGGGGTAAATGTTAATCTCCGGAAGAACGACGTGAGGGTCTCGTTGGCGTAGAGGCTGGCATTCTTGACGCTCATGCTTGTGGGTACAGGTTTGGGAGAAGCCTCCATCGGCATCACAGCGGGTAGAGGCATGGACGGTGCGGGGCTGGCGGACCGTCGTGACGAAAAGGACGATCTTCGGCTCTGGCCCATGACGCTCGGGGGGTTCATCGGTAGTGCTATCGAGGTGGGTGTGCCCGGCGCGGACGGCACCGGGGAGCCGATCGGGGCGCTCGTGGTGCTACCGATCCCAGGAACGGCGTCGATCACGGCCAATTGAGCCCGATGGCCAAAGTCTGGCGGTGCAGGGCTGCTGGAGGAGATCCGACGGGGCGGTGGCAGGTCGGACTTGATGTGGATAACGACCCGAGGGGGTTTGTCTGTGTCGTTGGTGAGGCTGTAGTGACCGTCCTTGGTCTTGAGCGAGTAGACATGGACGGAGCGGTCAGACGACTGGGTGGCTATATATTCGTTGAGGGGATCCCAGGCCACGCCCTGGACGTAGTGGTTGTGCTCCGCGATCTGTCGTATCAGAGTGCCTGTATTATAAGTCCTGGCCGTCAGCAATCTTCCCGTCCGCATCCCGCCGCAGGCCGGCCGAGGTGTGTTGCATACCCGTCGCAGCATTGTAGATCCTAGCCACGTTGTCCATGCTCCCAATGATAAAGTACGAGCCATCGGGGGCCCAGGCCAGGTCGTAGATCTCTGAGCCGGAGGAGCGGCACATGTGCTTGGTCCTCCAGCTTTCCTTGTCGTCGAAGCCATCGCTACCAAAGGCGGGGTTGGTCGCCTCGGAGGGGACCCATAGGATCACGTTGCCATCGTCACCAGCTGACGCGAGGGTTTCACCTGTTGTGAATATTGATACTGTCAGAGGCCTGGTGATAGTCATAAAAGAGGTAGCGGGAAGGGGGAAGGGGAGGGGCCGTCGTACTTTTCGGTGACCACCTTACGACGTTGACGGCTTGTGTGTGCTTGGACAGGGTCGCGAGGTATTCGACCTTCCGCTCCTCGCCGTTCGACTCGACACGCCAGAGCTGCAGAGGCACGGTCAGCAGACAGGCCGCAGGACATGAGAAGATGAGGTAAACAAGTGTGTGCGCCGTACTCGGACATTCGTATCACCACCAGCAGTTGCCAGACGGCCCTTGCCTGAAGGCTCGAAGTGGGCCGAGTAGATGGGCTGGGTCTGGTCGTGCCAATTGATGATCAGAGGTGTGGCCTTCATTTTGGCACGCAGGCGGTCTGGAGACCGTGTTCTCTCTCATGTACGGCAATGATATATGGATCCAGGGGGCGATGGTACACCGTGGAGGTTCGCTGTGGACGGTAGGCTGTCGAGAAGAGGAAGGGGGTGGTGGGTGGGCTCGTCCAGCAGCTCTGGATCGTGTTCCCGACGCGACTTGGAACTGTCGGATCTCGACGTGGACGCGTGCTCGACGAGGTTAGGTCGCTGGATCGGAGTGCGGGTGGGAGGTTCGGGAGAATCGGGTAGGGTGGGGAGGACTTTTTGCTCTGCAGATTGTCGAGAGGTGCTGAAAAGAGGAGGAGGAGGAGGAGGAGGAGGAGAACAGGATCCGGATGAGGAGGTGGTGGTCAGTCAGTCTGTTGGTTTCAATGGCTGCAGATCAGATCAGATCACATAACAGATGGACACTCTCTCAGCTCTGATGAAGGTTGCTGCTGCTGCTGCTGCTGCTACTACTGCTGCTGCTCCTCACTACTCCTCAGTGGACGCCTATGCCCTGGGGCTGGGCCCGTCTTCTTGGCGTTTGTGGTGCTCAGCGTTAGCTCCTCCAACGGCTGGTCGCCAGCTTAGACGGCAGCTCCAACAGCTAGCTCTCCAGCATTTGGGGGCCGTGTCTCCGTTCCACACCCCCTCACCCTCCTGCTACACACTCTCCTACCCACCTACATAAGTAGTACGCAGTATGATACTACTATGTATGAGCGTGATGTATGGGATTGGATGCATCCTGTCCTGAGGGAGATGGTCCTGGTAACAGGTCACGCGCCCCAGCAGACAAGTCCTAGACGGCGGCCGATCTGCCCTTGGGAGATCCTCGGAATACATCTGCCCAGTTAGGCCCAAGCTCTGTTTTGAAACGGGGGATCAGCCCACCCAAGACCTCAGGTGCAGGAGATGCTGGAGCCAATGGCCGTCACGGTGATGGCACATGGACAGCTCCGAGACATGCAGCCATGGTGGTCATTCTGCTTAGGTGCAGCCGTGGCATAAGCAAGCATGCATACACACAGACGACACACAGCAATAGCGCCCAAGACACTCGCTCGCTGTCGGCATTGGAGCAGCGGCCATGAATGGCGTCGGCCAATATCTGGCTACCTATCATGTTCCACGGCCGGGTCGGCAAAGATGAAGCTCTGGCTCACCGTCTGTACCTACATGGGCGGCACATGGAACAGATGCAGGTCCATCTACCTGGTGCATACATGCAGGCGCCAGAAATATGCACAGGGGCCTGGCTTGCTGTCCCATCATCTGTGGATCTTGCTGTCAGTGGAAGAATGAGCATGGCCGCCCGCTGCAGGCGGGGTCAAAAGGACACGGAATACGGAACAAGAAGATTCGGCTTTGGCTGGTCGTCGACACTGGAGACGTGGAGACGTGTGCACAGTAACAACAGTATCCTCACGAACTCATGTGCTGCGCAGGTTTGTAAGTAATCCTAGCGAGTTTGCAAGATTGAGAGAATCTACGCTGTAGAATTTGTATTCTTATTTTTTTTTCTAAGCTGAAGAGAGAAGGGGGGGGGTGTGGGTTAAGAAGAATGAGTATGACTTCCTTCCCCCTACCCTGCGCCTTCCTTGTCAACAAGTCCTGATTTGAAAATTTCGAGTTTTATAGGCAGGTACGATCCTGTGCATACCTCCTCGTTCTAGCATAGTCACTTTTTTTTCTTCTTTTTTCTTTAGCTTTTTTCTTCTTCCTTCTCCTCTTCCGACCCTTTTTCTAGGATGAGACGAAAGGACTGCGACGATTTGACTCATAGCGATAAACTCGCTTCCCCTGTCGGGCTGTAACCTTCTCATGATTAGTAGCTCCCACCTTTACCGTGTGACTAGACCATCACCGCCACCACCACAGTCGCCATCCCACCATCCCACCATTCCACCATCAAGGATACATCCGCGCGCAACAAAAGGTCGAGGCCATCAGGCGTTGCAATAGTCCCACTCCCTTAGACTTAAACGCAACATCGGGCAGACAGAATTTCGACATATGCTTTATGTCTGATCGAACTCATGTCATCCGAGAGATATAGAGAGAGACACTCGACATTCGCTTCTGCCAGGGCGCAGTTCCGCCTAACCGGTTCCCTCCCCCCCTCCGCCCCAAAAATCAATCACCCAAGGCTAGCCAATTACTGTTGAGAGCTATAAACACTTTCTATCTCCTTTCTAAGAATCGTCACAACCGCAGGGAGAATATCATGGCTAACCAAACCCTCTTGACTCCCCCCGTTCGGAATGTGCAGATATGAGCCGCCGAAGAAAGAAAGAAAAGAAAAGAAATCTCACCGAGATGCCCTGCCCACAGCACATGGATCTTCATGTCTTCGGGTGCAAGGCAGCCAGACACACGGCGTCATCTCGATAGCCGCGCTACTGCAACTTTCTCTCACCCGCATGTGCTGGGTCATGCAACTAATGACTATGGTATCCATAGTCCATTCTGCTATCAAGCGCATGGTCAAGGACGGAGCCCCATATCGGACGCCCTGGCCGCCACATTTTGGGGCCCCATACAATAATCTCATAGTGCTGCTCCTTTGTCCGGCACACCTTCTCAACTTTGCCTAAGGCACCCGAGGTCGCCTGCAACCTATCCGAGCAAATCAAGAGCACAGGGACATCTCCGCGCTGCCGCCTCCGCGACCTTCTCCAGTGCCCACCCACACCGCCCGACCCTCCTGCAGCAAGGCCGTCGAGATGTTCCTGGTCGATTGTCAAGCCATGCCACCCGCCGTTGACTCACGCCGCTCCTGCTTGACCTCCGTCTATCTCTCTTGACGCCCTGGACCTTGGTGCTAGCATCCCGCTATGCGACGTCGAACCAAACAGTGCGACAGATGTGGAGCTGGTCCTGGGGCTTCAATCTCAGAATTATGGTTACGTATGGTTGACGTTCACGGCCACGGCAGAGCAAATATCAACTTCCTCTTTCCCGCTCTCTTACGCAACTATTCCCCGTGCTTACGAACCTGTCCCCTCTTCCCCCCCTTCTCTTTTCTGCCACCCATGCCCAAGAAGGAGATCGTCAGAGAAAATCCTCAGATCTTTTCCAGGAACCGGTTATTTATTGTCCTCGTCAGCGTGACCTTTCTAGCCCAACAGAACCACGCACGCCCTTATCTCCGCCGCTCCAAGTACGAGGGTGAATATCGGATAACCTCGCCATTGCACCAGCTGAGAGGGCTCACTTCCTCTAGACCCTCCCAAGGTGTACTCCTCGGTGGGGAGGATCGGATCCCTGTGCCGTCAACATCTTAGCAGTCCCATAATCCGTGGGTCTATCCGCACCTCAGCCTCCGCCTGACGTCGGACCCTGACCTTTGACTTGATTATAATTTCACCGAAGGTCCGAGGCTCGAGGAAGTAGTCGCCTTTGCAAACGACCACTTTCTTTCCTCAAGACTCCATCCTCTCTGTTGGGTTGGCCAGACAGTCAAGAACTTCACCCTCGTCTGCAAAATGCAGGATGAATCCCTAACAATCGCCTTTGCTGCCGGCCTCGCTGTTATCGGCCTTGTCTCCGTGCCAGCGATTTCCACTTTTATCTCACAGCTTACGACGCGCAAGCCCAGGCAGGATGGGTATGAGGACAAAGATGGCAAGGCAACACCAGAATCCGTAGAAGCATACTCGGCAACATGGCCAAAGGCCTTGATCGTACTCTTTGCCTTTTTGGCGAGCGGCACGTCCATCGCCTCTGCGATATGGACAACCATCCGCGCCAGAAAGGATGGCCCGGTTCTTGAGAATTGGTTGAGCGCAGGCGCCTTGGTGAGCCCGCCCTCTCCCTCCTCCCCCCCATTTCCCTGCCGCAACAACAGTCCACACAGGCTAATCTCCCATCCAAAAAAGATCCTCGTCCTGTTCCAGGCAATCGCCATTGCCTCGTGCAGGAAATCATCGGTCAAGTCCTACGACCTCGGCCTTTACTCATTTTTGTGTTCCTTGGTCCTGGCCATCATCCTCCTTGTCCAGGGCACACATGAGTTCGAGCTTTTGTTGCGCCACGAACCTGTGCAGTTTGCGCTGCGGATCGTGGAGATCGCCTCGATCATCCTCCTGGGAGTCTCCAGTCTGTGTATCCCGCGGCGGCCAGAAGTATACGACAGCAATGGCAAGCCAATCGATGCCATGTACACGGCGTCCGCCCTCAGCCGCTTCACCTGGGGCTGGCCCTTGCATCTCCTCAAGGAGGCCGGCGAGCGGGGACAGCTTGAAATGGGCGACCTCCCACGGCTGAACCAATACGCTCGGTCTGCCGAGTTGTCAGCTGACTGGAAGAGGCGTGCGCCAGACAGATCTCTCTGGCTGGCAATAGTCTGGCTTCATAGGTGGAGCATCTTAAGACAGTGGACTCTCACCCTGGTGACGGCCTTTTTGAACTTTGGCCCTCAGTGGGTCATCTTGCAACTTCTCCGCATCCTAGAGACATCTACCCAGCGGGACACCTACGCACTGGATGTCTGGATATGGGTCATCTGGCTCGGGATCGTCATCATCGCCCAGAACTGGGTCGAGGCGCACGTCTTCTGGGTATCTGTCACCGAGCTTTCGGTTCCTATCCGATCCCAGCTGTCGGCCCTGATCTTCGAAAAGAGCATGCGCAAGAAGGATGTCAAGGGGACCGGGAGGAACTCGAACCTCAAGAAAGCTGCACAGGACGGCGCTGCCGAGCCTGTCATAGCCGCCGCCGCGGGAGAATCTACCGCCCCAGACTCCCCCGAGGTCCCGGAGGAGGATGAGTCCGAGGCCCTCAAGAAGAGCAAACAGGGCACGGTCAACCTGATCGGAGTCGACACCAAGCGGATCTCTGATTTTGCCATGTTCCAGAACATGTTTCCCGGCAGTCTGGCAAAGCTCATTGTCTCGCTGGCCTTTCTGGTGTCTCTTCTGGGGTGGCAGGCGCTCCTCGCGGGCTTCTCCACGATGCTTGCGATCATGCCCGTCAACATCTGGGCCTCGAAACGGTACGCAAAGGCCCAGGACAAGCTGATGAAGGTCCGCGACGACAAGCTTGCGGTTGTCAATGAGGCCCTCCAGGGCATCCGTCAGATCAAGTTCTCGGCATCCGAGCCACAGTGGCAGCAGAAGATCAACGACGTGCGAGAGGACGAGCTGAAGAGCGTGTGGACTGTCTTCATGAGCGACACCGTGCTCCCTGGCCTGCTGGGTCACCACCCCGATCGCCCTGGCCGCAGTCTCCCCTGACGGTATATGCTGCCGTGTACGGGGCTCTCCTGCCGTCAGTCGCCTTCGTCAGCCTGGGCGTCTTCCGAGCCCTCGAGGTGACCCTGTCCGTCATTCCCGAATTGACCACCGATGCCTTGGACGCCTGGACCTCCGTCCAGCGCATTGAGAAGTACCTGCAATCCCCTGAGATCGAGGACCTCGCTGCCGAGTCTGAGGAGGTCAGCTTCGACAATGCCTCGATCGCGTGGCCTGCCGACGAGCAGCTGGACGATGAGGAGAGATTCGTCTTGAGGGATGTCACCGTGACATTCCCCAAGGGGGAGCTGTCCGTCATCTCTGGCAAGACTGGTGCAGGCAAGTCTCTGATGCTTGCTGCCATCCTCGGAGAGGTGGACATACTGTCAGGAAAGATTGCTATGCCCAAACCGCCTACCTTTGGGGATCGGAAAGACAGCAAGGCCACGAGAGATAACTGGATCATTCCTGAATGCGTTGCGTATGTCGCCCAGATCCCGTGGATCGAGAACGCCAGCATCCGCGACAACATCGAGTTCGGCCTCCCCCACGACGAAGAGCGCTACCAAAAGACGATCGAAGTCTGTGCGCTTCGCAAGGACCTGGAGATGCTCTCGGACGGCGAGAAGACGGAGATTGGCGCCAACGGGATCAATCTAAGCGGTGGACAGAAATGGCGGGTCACTCTTGCGCGTGCCATCTACTCCAGGGCAGGTATTCTAGTCTTTGACGATATCTTCTCGGCAGTCGATGCTCACGTCGGCCGCCACATCTTTGAGAAGTGTCTCACGGGTGACCTTGCAGTCGGGAGGACCAGGATCCTGGTCACCCACCACGTCGCTCTATGCCAGCCCAAGACGAAGTATCTCGTCGAGCTGGGCGACGGCAAGGTCTTACACGCCGGCCTGCTGTCGGAGCTACAGCATGACGGGACGCTTGAGCTCATCAAGAGCCATGAGCAAACCTCGATGGAGATCAGGGAAGACGAAAACTTGACCGCAGTCAACTCGGAGGAGGCTTCGGACGAGGAGGCGGACGGGACAGGCCCCGACGGCGACACACTCAAGAAGGTCCTCTCCAAGCAGCAGGAGGCCAGAAAGTTCGTCGAGGACGAGAAGCGTGAGCAGGGAGCCATCAAGACCCACGTCTACAGCGTCTACCTCAGGGACTCTGGTGGTTTCAACTTCTGGGCTGGCCTGATTGCTGTCTATCTCGTGGTCCAGGCGATCTTGCTCGGCCGCTCTTGGTGGTTACGCATCTGGACTGGGGATGACACCGCGCGCGAGCAGAGCCTCAGCTACGCCATGTCTCTGCAGTCGGTGGTCGACCTCTATCCGCACGCGCAAGGCTCGCCCGCCGGTACCACCGCATATGCTGGCCAGCACTCGCTCGGCTTCTACATGTGGATCTACGTCGCCCTCGCCCTGGCTGCTGCCCTCATCGGCACCTTCAAGTATTGGTACACCTATGTCGGCTCCATCCGCGCGTCCCGCCGGCTCTTCGCGAAGCTGAACTTTGTCATCCTGCGAGCTCCCCTGCGGTGGCTAGACACTGTGCCTGTGGGCCGTATCCTCAACCGGTTCACGGCCGACTTTCACATTATCGACTCCCAACTGGCCAACTCGTTCGCCTTTGGAGCTGGCTCCTTTCTCCAGCTGATGGGCATCATCGTGGCCAGCTTGTTCGTCTCGCCCTACCTCGTCCTGCTCGCAGTGATCCTGTTGGTCTTCGCACTGCGCTTTGCTATCCTGTATCTCCACGGCGCCCGTCCTGTGAAGCGTCTGGAGAGCACAGCCAAGAGCCCCGTGTTTGAGCAGTTCGGCTCCGCACTGACAGGCGTGGCTACCATCCGAGGTTTCGACAAGACAAACACGTATGTGGACAAGATGTTTGCCAAGATTGACGACTACGGAACTGCCACCTGGCACCTATGGCTGTTCAACCGATGGATGGGCTGGCGGATGGCGCTTGTGGGCAGCATGTTCGCAATCGTCGTGTCCGTCCTGGTCCTGTTGACGCCGGGTATCAACGCGGCACTGGCGGGCTTTGCGCTGGCTTTCGCGCTGGAATTTGCAAACGCTGTCACCTTCACCGTCCGGCTGTATGCAAACCTGGAGCTGAACATGAACGCAGCCGAGAGTAAGTCACATCTAACTTCTTAGGAGCAACTGATGCAGTACAAAAGAAAAGAATAAGAAAAACTGACAGTGTAAGCAGGAATCGTCGAGTTTACCGAGCTGGAGCACGAGACCCTCGAGGGCACGAGCCCGCCCGCGGCATGGCCTACCGAGGGCATCATCGAGGTGGATGACCTGGTGGTCGGCTACGCACCGGATCTGCCACCGGTGCTGAAGGGCCTCACCTTCAGCGTGAACCGTAACGAGCGCATCGGCGTAGTCGGGCGGACCGGCGCGGGCAAGTCCTCGTTGACCCTCGCGCTCTTCCGCTTCCTCGAGGCGCGCTCCGGCACGATCCACATCGACGGCCTGGACATCGCCAAGATCAAGCTGCACGACCTGCGCTCGCGCCTGGCCATCATCCCCCAGGACCCCGTCCTCTTCACCGGTACCGTCCGCTCCAACCTCGACCCCTTCGACAGGCACACCGACGCCGAGCTACGTGACTCCCTGGAGCGCGTGCACCTGATCAGCGGCACCGGCGGCACCGTCACGCCGCTGCCGCCCGCCTCGTCCGCCAGCTCTGAGGCGACCGCCGCCGCTGCAGGCAACGCCAACATCTTCAACGACCTCTCGTCCCCCATCTCCGAGGGCGGCCTGAACCTGTCCCAGGGCCAGCGGCAGCTCCTCTGCCTGGCCCGCGCCATCGTCGCCCGCCCACGCGTGATGTTCCTCGACGAGGCGACCAGCGCCGTCGACATGGCCACGGACGCACTGATCCAGCGGTCTATCCGCGAGGAGTTCACCGACGCCACGCTGCTCGTCATCGCGCACCGCCTGAGCACCATCGCCGACTTTGACAGGATCCTGGTACTGAGCGACGGCCGGGTCGCCGAGTACGGCCGGCCGAGGGAACTATGGGAGAAGGATGGGGGCAGTGGGATCTTCAGGGGCATGTGTGAGGAGAGCGGTGAGCGGGACAGGCTGCGGGATATTGTATTTAGCCACTGAGCTGATGTGATGAGATCTCTCTCTATCTGAGATCTGGTAGGTGTTTGGGGTGGGACGTGGGGTCAGGGACGCGAGGAGGGTCCTTTGCGTATACATAAACGTGAACATTGGGAGAGGAAGGTTGAGAGGGAGCTGGGGCGCATCAAAACCGGGCTTGACATTTATCCATCGACATTCAATTGGCTTTTTGGCAGAAACAAAAAGAAAGAAAAGAAAGAAAAAAAATCATCGTTTTATCACATCAAGTCACCATTTCACGCCATATTTCTTCTTCTTTTTCCTTTTCTTGGTTGTATTTCCCTGTCTCTCTCATCAAAAGACTAATCAGGTCCTCGTCCAACCATACTCACCAGGCTGCTCACCCAGCAAATGGCTTTCTAGAGGGACAGCGACCACGGCTATGCCAAAGAGGAAAACAAGAAGGGGAAAAGAAGACAAAACCACATGAGCGCCGGTTATCATCAGTCCTTCTTGTCGATCCAATCCTTCGGCCCGATGGAAACCATTTCCAGGCCATAGAAAGAACGAAAATTGTTCCAAGGCTCGTAAGAGGGAAAGCAGATCTCCTTCGTTCCAATAATCAATCCATCCCGTTTCACTCGCACAATAAACCTCCCGCAAATAAGCAAAATCCCATCCAGATGATGGGCGGTACATGTGTGTCCGTGATTTCTCCATGTGATGTTGCGTTATTCGTTCCGTTCCTTTCCTTTCCTTTCCTTTACCGTTCCGTCGCCGTCTGTGGTTCTCGAGAGATCTCTGCTTCCCTCATCATGTTATCCTTTTTTTTGTTAACTTGTCTTCCTTCCCCTTCTTTTTTACCTCTTCCATTTCTCTTTCCAGGGCAGGCAGGTGTGTAGCCTCGAAAGTGGAAGAAAAGAAAAGGAAAGAAAAAGAGAAGAAAAAAAAGACACAATTGTATGCCATGCATCCTTCAGTGATGAGCCACATTCCGCAGGGCCACCCACACAACCACAGCAACCGTGACCATCAAGACAACAATCATCTCCACAAACAGCCAGCGCTTCTGCGTGGGCGTGAACCCGTCGACCTGGCCACGCGTGAACCACGACAGCGCGCTGTTGAAGCCGCCACACAGGGCGATGGGCGCGAGGAAGGGCATCAGGGCGGCCACCAGGGTTCCGGCAAAGAACAGCCTGCGCCGCTCGTCGGCGTCTCGAGACAGCCAGCGGTGGTGCCCGTCGGTGCCGCGGTGGATCTGGCGCAGGGAGGGATCGGTGGAGCGCGGGGCGGCACCGGTGCTCCCACTGCCCCAGCGGCGGATCTCGTCCCAGCGGTGGAGGCGGGGTGGGGGTGGAACTCGAAGTTCCGGGTGCCGTCGGCGTGGGTGACGGTGGTGATGGTCATGTCGGAGCCGGTGACTGTGCCGATGGTTGGGCGGGTGTCGTCGCGCGTGGCTAGAGCTCCTGTGACACCGGCGTGGATGTTAGCAAACATGACCTGTCTTGATTGTCTTTATAGATGTTCTCTCTCTCTCTCTCTCTCTCTCTCTCTCTCTCTCTCTCTCTCTCTCTCTCTCTCTCTCTCTCTCTCTCTCTCTCATGGTCTCTTCCTCTCGTGTGTCTTGTAGCTGGGGCTCTCCTTACGCAAGGCATGATCTCCACTGCTTCCGCCAAAGGCAAGCGGGCTTGAGAAGTCGCCCCTGGCAAACCCGTGAGGGATGAAGTTCCTGCGCACGTTGGACGGCGTCACGACAGCACCAGCGCCACCAGCAGGAGCAGCACCAGAAGCAGATGGGGACTCGGACGGCGAGCCCGCGTTGCTCACGTTGGTCGGGTAGCTGCGGTTTCCGCCCAGGGCCCGCCTGAAGGCCTCGCCGTGTGCGCGCAGGCTCTGCGCGGGATCTTCGTCCCGGCCACGGCTGCGGCGCTCGGCTGCTCGGGCCTGGGCTTCGGAGAGGCCGATCAGGTCTAGGTAGGGGCTCTGAGCCAGGCCTGTGTGGGCGGACTCGTTGTCGCAGGACTCGGCTGTGGATTTTCTGGGCCGGCGGTGGGCGGCAGGGAGGGATTCCTGGGGCAGAGGAGCGGCGGGTGGGCTGGAGGCGTCGAAGTAGGGGTTGTAGACGTCTCCTCGGTCCTCGTATGGGCCTGTTTACACTTGTCAGTCAGGTCAAGGCTGAAAGACCAAAAAGAAAAAGCCAGAGAGGCTGGTCTGGGGAGGTGATGAGGTTTTCTTACCATACTGCTGGAGCCGGTGCTGAGATGGGCCGCGAGGCGTCACAGGTGGTGGGAGAGAGGTCATCTCATAGCCCTCGTCTTCAAGATTAGAGTACCTGGACCTTCTTGGCCGTCCCTCCTGCATACCAGGCAACAGGATGGGGATCTTGGTCGCCTTGGAGAATGGATTCTTCAGCCGGGAGAATCGCTCCTCCAGGGATGCTCGACGACTTGGCTGCTGTGCACCACCAATACCAGTACCACCAGGAGCAGTAGCATCTGGCCGGACTGGGCCTGGCCTGGAGAAGTTCCGGGTGCTGTTCTGGAACAGCCCGGGTCCTCCTCGCTGGCCTGAAGCCTCGGGTAGCAGCACAGGCCTCCCCCTCACCTGGGACATTGTGGCTGCGATATGTCAGGTCTGCAGTGTCGCCCATGTGTCCTGGAGGAGGTGGGTGAACCAAGAGGTTCTTGTTCTGGAAGGGTCCGCTGTTCTCAAAGGCATGGAGGGGGGAGGCCTGGAGGGAGGGGCTCATCATTGTCTGTGATGTCTGCAAGGCTGTCACCACAAGGCTTGCCAATGAAGTATGCACCAGCTGCTGTGCCCTCCTGCTGGGTGTTGCTGTTGTTGTGGAAGGACAAGCCAGCACCGTGCATCGAAGGACCTCCTCTCATGCTGGTGTACGATGTCTCCTAGTCATCGTCAGAATCTCCAGTCATTTGATTCGTTGGCCCTCCTGCACCAGCCTGTGATGTCGATGTCCACGTCAACATCGTCTTGGTCTTGGCCCTGGCCTGGCCTGCTGTCGTCACCTTGGAAGACTCCGCCATGTTCCGGCCAGCTCCGCCAAAGTGGTTGCCTTTCTTTATAACAGGCACCTTCACACCCACAGCAGCAGACAGACCTGCTCCCATCTTCCATCCTGACCTGATCGCGTCCTGGTCATAAAAGGCACCACCACCTGTAGCTGCAGCTGCATCTTCAGGGCCTGCCTCTGCCTCCTGCCTCTTCCACCCAGCTGGTACTGGGTGGTGTTGCTGCTCCCCAGGTAAGACACCACCAACTCCTCCTCCTCCCTGGTAGAACCTTGAAGACGGCGTTCCCTCCTCCTCAGACCACACCGTCGTCTGGCTGGCACGCGGCAGCCCGCTGACCTGTCGCAGGTTCGCCGACACCACACGCTCCCTGGAGGGGTGAAGAAACACAGAAGACTGTCGCTGCTGGTCCTGCTTCTGCTGGTGGTCCTCGTACCTGGCGTACGGGAACGGCTCCAGGTCCGACGCCTCGGACAGGCCCGCGCTGCTATAGCAGCTCGAGGTGCTGTGACGATCGCGCTGCTGCTGCTGCTGCTGCTGCTGCCGCCGAGTCGAGCGCATCCAGCTTGGTGGCGGTCCCATCTGTGCGGCAACAAAGGCGCCACCACCACCGCCAGTCTTCCTGGCGACAGTATTGTGCTCGCCATCGGAGAAGTCGTCGTCTCTCTGCAGGATGGGAACCTCGGAAGATGATGAAGAAGACGATGACAGCGGCCTATATGGAGACGACGGCGGCAGCCCACCTACAGCGATGCCACGACCTCCTGCTCCTCCACCAGCACCAGAGACGACAAGATCTGGTCGTCGGGGCAGCGCGGCGCAGGTCGGATTAACCGATACAGGCAGGGCGGGCAGGGCGACGCGTGGAGGCGACGCGTTGGTTGTGGGAGACAGAGGACGCGCCAGCCCAGCACGCGCCGCGGCGAACCTGGGAGCGGTGGCGCTCCGGCGAGCAGTGATGTGTGGGGAGAACGCTGCGCTGCTCACGACGGGGACGGTATCGTGGTTGGCCTGAGCCGCAATCTGATTCTGGCCGATGAAACGGTCGAGCTCGGCATCGATGACGTGGTCCAGCGCGTCGAGGGCGGCGGCGTTGTGGTGGTGGTGGTGGTGGTCGTCGTCGTCGTCGTCGTCGTCGTCGTCGTCGAGGAGGGGGAGGGAGGAAGAGTTACCGCCGTACTGAGCGATGATGCGCGCAATCGAGCCGTCGGAGAACTGCTGGGTCGTGGACGCGGTCGAGGCCTGCTGCTGCTGCTGCGAGGAAGGGGCACGAGACAGGCTGAGCGGGGCCGGCATGGCGTCCTGGTCCACGCGCGGGAGGATCTGAGGAGGAGCAGAGTGCTCGAGGAGGGAGGCGGCGTCCAGGGGCGTGCTCAGGCTGTTATTGATCACCTCCTCTGCCGGCGCCAGAGGTGGCATGGACGGCGTGGCGAGGTGGTGGTCGTCCTGGGGCCTCGTCGTCATCGTCGTCACAACAACATCATCATCATCTCCTACCGCGTCGCCCTCGCCTGGGGGTCCTGCTGGCCCACTCAGCGACCCGTGTCGAGACTGCACAATGTGGGTGTGCGCCTCCCGTATGTTTTGGAAGCGCTGCGGGCGTGGCGTGGGCAGCCTGGCTAGGGACCGCTCCGGGATGGGCGGAGGAGGAGCTGCGTCTCGGATGGTCGTCGGATCATGGGAGTCAGGGTTGGGCTCCGCACTCGCTGCCTCGTCGAGGGAGGCGCGACTTGGGGGCTGCTGCTCGCCGACGCTGCTGGGCAGTCGAGCACTTGGCGTCGTCGAAGAAGAAGACATTCTTGGCGTCTTTGTGGAGGCGAGGTTAGATCTTGGGGTGTTTATGATCTGAGGGAGGAAGAGAAGAGGAGCAGAATGACGGTTGGCTTGCGGGCCCAGACGTTGACTGGGAGGTAGAAGAGGGAGGTGGGAGGTGGTAGTACGTCAGGGTGGCTGATGAGGAAGATGGAAGGTCGAGGGACAAGATCAACAGGAGCTTGGAGATTGGAATTGGGAGAGAAAGAAAGAAAAGAAAAAAAGGTGGGACCATGAGGCTCGAGGCAGAGAAAGGGGATGCTTCCATACCGTTTCGAGGTTCTCTGAAGATATTCTTACTCCTTCAGTATCAACCAATCAACTCTTCTCTGCTTCCATCCATGCCTTCTCCTCCAGGAGGTTGAAGAGGTTGTAAGCTGTAGCTTGTTGGCGCAGGTGGGTTGGTTCGGACTCCAACTCGGCGGTCTCAGCCTCTGCTAAATAGTGTTAGCTATCTCTTTCACACCTGTTCTTTACCCCCTCTCCTTCACCTAGCTTATGCAAGTAAACAAGGTGACCCACTAGATCTCATCTCTGAGTCACTCGCCGCTCACCTTGTGAAGTTGTGCACAACAACTCTCTCAGCTAGGTCTCTCGAGCTGATCAGGGCTGTTGGGGTCGCAAGATTTTCCAAGCCATCTGCCATTGTTATCTTGTCTGTTGTGGTCTTCTCACTGCCATCTGACCGCAACAACAGCATCACCATTAACTTCCTGTCTTCTGGCCGGGCCATGGACCCCTGTTTCTTGCTCAACTACCTACAGCTGCCTCTGCCTAGCAAAGTTACCAGATTACGATGGGCATAGAGAGACTTGTAGCATGCTCTTCAAGAGGCAAGACATAGGTGGATGGAAACCAGACTCCCCTCTCTGGCCTGTCATTCCGTCCCAATATCAACCTCTGCTCAGGTAGAAAAGAGCTTTTCAGTATTGACCTACTGAAATATGCTCATGTTCCAAGTGCACTTTTTTATAAATGAGATGTTCAGGCTCCAGAGACCAACATTGGCACTCATCTCCAAGTGAGAATACCCTTGGGCTTAAGGACAAAAGGAAACAGGTAAATGAAATAGAGACATGAGGCCCAGGTTGTGGGAAGTACGCATTGGATGTCTTCCAATTTGAGAACCTGACTTCAGAAAAGAAGAAGATGATGAAAAAAACATTGACGTGTAACTGGTAATCAAGCTGTCATGGAGAGGGAGTGTGCGTGTGCAGCCCTCCAGGCTGTCCAGACTTGAGAGCGACATAAACATAGGCATGCCTTCTTCCCAGGGGATACCGGAATTTAAAATTGAAAAGAGTGTCTGTGAGAGCCAGGCAGGACCTGCATAGATCGATACTCAACTGAGGTCCATAGCATATTGGTGCTGGACACCCGTGTCCATCAATCAGCCTGACAATGAGGTGAAGTCAAATCTCAGCGCGGGCTCTGGAGGAGAGGGCGTCTCCCTATCAAGCCTGGCCCACCCCTCCTCCCTCTCTTATCAGGCCAAGTACCTACGATAAGATCCCGTAGGACGCGGAGCCCATCCGCTAAACGGCGGGGGACTCGGTGCTGCGGGTCCGCTAGGATTGGGTAGCACCTTTAGTTAGACCCTGCGCCTCGACATCCTAGTCCTAGTTGCCAGGTACCACAAGGCCCACGACCACCTTCTTTCCTCCCACCCGCAATGATAAAAGACAGCTAGCTTGGCTGTTGCTTATATCCTCGATGGAGCTCGAGACTCTCGCGTCGACACGAGCATCCTCGGGATCATCCTCAGATTTCACATCGCCGCACATCGCCTGACTAGGCCTTTGCGTTTTTGTTTCTTGGCCGGGTGCCCTCCGTATATGCTCCGAGTCGGTGTATTTTCACAGGGCGTGTGGGTTGGCGAGGAGCTGGATGCTGGGCCGGAAAGCGGTCGTTGAGTGAGCCCCGAGACAGCCTGACCAGATCCCTCGAGATGGAGACGCCAGGCCAGGAGCAGGAGGGCGTCAAGCCCAGAGGGATACTGGGGCTACCCCCCGAGATGCTGCTCCAGATTCTCTCATGTTAGTGCTCCATCTAGCTCTGCGGTGGAGCGAGGTTCTGGCTGACCCGCTCGTGCCTCCTGACTAGTCCTCGAGCCAGCCGAGACCACGAACCTGCAGTTGGCATGCAAGAAGATCCTGGGCATCTGCAGGGACAATACCTTCTGGCGGTCTAAATGCTTCGAAGAGTCCACCTTCCTCCATAACCTCCGGCGGCGCCAGCAGCTCCTCGGCCAGGAGAGCAGCTTCGAGGCTACGGGGGCGACGGGTACCGGGAGCGGCGCGGTGTCTAATGCTCACGGCCTAGCTGGCCTGAGGACCAAGGAGCGGAAACGAATTCTGGCAAACTGGGATCCTTCGTATGAGGGTGAGAGTGTCAACTGGTACGATGAGTATATCCAGAGGAACGCCCCGGTGGCTGTCAACTGGCTGCAGCAGCCCCTGTTGAGAGATGGTGCGCAGAGTACCTACATCGAGGCGCGAGGCCTCGCACTGTATCGACCTGACGACCCCGGCCGAGGAATCCATGGGCTGGAGACCATTTTTGCGGTGGCACCTCTGGAAGACGGTTCGGTCTGCCTCTGGGACGTGACAGGAGCCAGAGGAAGGAAGGGGGCCGTGTTTGCGAAGAGCCGGCCCGGGATCCTTCACATCGATGGAAGCTCAGGCGACGATACCAACAACCGTTTCCAGAGAATAGACTCTGGGGTGACCGAGTGTGTCAGCGTAGACAGCAGACTACACCTTGCCTTCTTTGCTGTACAGAGCCGTCAGTCTCTCTCTTTTTCTTCTTTTTCTTTTTCCTGCAAGTATTCGCGACTAACTCTCTTGAGCAGATCTGATCGAGGTAGACTTGAGGAGCCTCGCGGTTGTGGGGTGTGAATCATTTCCTTGGTCGATCACAGCCCTTTCTGCAACGGACCCTTGGGCCCCGCTCACCGTCGGTACCAATGCGGGCATACATCTTCACGACTTCAGATCCAGATCTGCATCCTGGCGAGATGGCGTGGAGAGGCTGGATGGCTCCAGCGGGTTCGGTGCGAGGGAGCTTTATGAACAAGGCCTCAAGACGCTGTTTGATGACACGCCCCTGCCGCCGTACGCCCCTCTGGCACACCCAGCACCTTTGAGCATCCTTCACATGCGGCGTCCCGGCACGGCCACGGAGATGGCGGATGAGATCTTCGTCGCGGGTCGTTTCCCTAGCATCCTGCTCTACGACAGGCGGATGTTCCCCTCGATCAAGGGCAGCATACACTCCGGGGCACGGCTGTGCAGCCTGGGCTCGATAGCTGGTCCCTTCTCGACCCTGGACAGCGAGCTTCGCCGCGACGGTCAGCTCTCCCTCGGGCAGCTCGAGACGTCCAGGAGGACACCGCCTGGCGGGAGGACACTTCTGGCATTTGGCGAGTACAAGACGAAAGGCTCCTTGGAGGTCTATGGCCTGCAGCCCCCGTCGGGCCTGCCCACGTCGCTCCCAGGAGGGCTCTCGCATTCCGTCTTCAAGAACCGACAGTCATCTTCCGACTCGAAAATCCTGTCGGGTACTACGCAAGGCACGAGGCTCGTCTTCTCAGACGGGTCAGGGCGGATAAAGTGGTTCGAGAGAGACGGTTTCACCGAGGTCCGGCGCGAGCGAGTCGGCCACTGTGAGCGCACGCAGGGTCCATCCATCTTTGCCTCGATGCCCGGATCCGATGACATTGCGAGAAAGCTGCTGCCGACACAGGACCAGCCCACTGCAGGGGTCAACGACAATGACCTGCTCTTCTGGACGGGAGAGAACATCGGTCTGGTCTCGTTCACATCCTCGCCCGCCTTTAGCCCCGAGGATTTCCAGGAGGAAGCCAGGTCGGCCGCCGAGCTGGAAAAGGAGAAGGAGGAAAGGATTCACAGCGAGAATATGAGGCGAGCACTAGAGAGGCAGGCTGACGAGGTCCGGTTCGTCCGGGATCTCGGCTTGGGGGTCTAGCGGGGCCCATTTCCATGCTTGCTTCACATGAGACCCGAGTCAAGGCCCGCGGCTGAATAAGAAGAAACGAGGCAGTCGCCGGCATCTATTGTGGTCCAAGGGCAACAACAGGACAGGAACCGACGCCTCGTGAAACGCAACAGACTGCCTTGCTTTTTTTTCTTTCTTTTTTTTCCTTTGCTTTTTTTCCCCCTTCTCTCTTGGAAGTGGTGCAGATAACCAACGATGACCTTGTCTGACGGCGATCCGTATTTCGAGGCCAGCGACGGCGCTATAATACATGTTGGTACAGGTATTCCTTGTGATCAGCTACTGATACGAGTCAGGTCCCCCGTGGGACATACCATTGAGACGGCAACACGAAAGATGTCCCCCGGGTCGCTTAGAGGCTCCGACACACAGCCGTGGACCGATCAGCTCAACAGGAAAACCGAACATGTCGAGGCAGAGATCGCCCGTCGAGGCTACCACCGTGAACCATACAAACATTTCCCGTGAGGTGGCAACTGTAGGCTGACTTCAAGATTCGATTCCATGTGGACCCAGTCAAGATCAGTGTAGACAGACACGCGCACACACACACACACACACACACACACACATACACGGCACATGATCAACGTGCATATGCTCGGAAATATATATGACAACGCAATTTCCCATTCCGAAGCTTGCGATAGCGCATCGAGAACCTGGCCCCCCAGCGGCTCTGCCGGTTCATACCATAGTACATAGGTACGGCGGCAAGTTGCATGCACTGGTGCACAACCAAGAATCGAGTAGGCTACCTTGGGGCCCCGAGTGGCCCGCCCCTGAAACAGCTTGTATGCCGTGCAACCATCGCTCCCGACTTCATCTCTCGCCACAGCCTCTGAGAAAGTCTTACTCCCCCGTATAAGCAGCAATCGTACCATCGGGAATCTGGGACAGTTTTGGGGCAAATGGCCGCACCCTACCGCATCAAGAAAGCCCTGGGAATAAGGCATGAACTATTATAGCCACCTCTTGGTACATGCAAGATACGTCGCAGAGGGACGATCAACGCCACGAAGCCTGATCAAAGTAAGGCGAATCGGCCTCAGCCAATCACGACCTGAGCGCATGGGATGGAATGACCAGAGTGACCGTCCCACGCGCGAAGATCGTCACAAATGTTTTCTTTCCCGGACCACCTATGCAGCTGCCCGCCTCACTTCTCTCTCTCTCTCTCTCTGTCTCTTTTTTTTCTTTCTTCTTTCTCTTTGGTGCTGGCACGCTATGCCTTCAGGACCAGGAGCGGACGCCTCTCAACCTGAGGCCTGCCGGCTGACAGGGAGTCAGATTGACACCGCTACACAACAAGGCTACAGGGTCCCATTATTATTAATTATTTTTTTTTTAATTTTGGGTGGCGTTATTGGCATACAACGCACATCTTATTCTTCCTGGTTCTTCTCGTCCGTTCGCTGTAACGCCGCCGCCTGGCTGCTGTTGCAATGCAGCTGACCAAGAGGCAAAAAAAAAAGAAGAAACCAAGACTAGTCTTGCTGCAGTGAACTTCTGACAGCGGCTGCTGTGCAATGGCTCTCCTGATGGGCTGGAACGCCCCCTCATACCACACTGCAAGTGTCCAGACGCTGCAGCAGACGGTACACGAGAGGGTTCTGATGGGGCCAGATCCATTTTTGGACCGGGCCATTGGGACGCGCAGCCCATGTGGAGTGCTCACCGCTCCCTCTGAGAGGAGGATCGAAGGTTTGTTCGGGCGACGCCTACTCCGGGCTCCCAGTATCAGGAAAAGAGAGAGAGAGAGAGAGACAGAGAGAGAGGGAGGTCGGACCTCCCTCCTCTCCGTGCCAAGTTTCCGTGGGGCCTTTTCCCACCCGCCCCCCCCCCCAAAAAAAAGCTGGCCCTGGCGAGACAAAGACGAACCAGCGAGGATGTTTTCCCTCGCAGGGGCTTCCCTCACTCTTCTCATGCTACCAACGCCCTCTTCCTCTTATTGGGTCCTCATTTTCTCCGAAGAAGGGGTCTTCCTCTCTCCTCATTAGCAGACCTGCAACGTTCATCCTGATCTTTCTGTACCTGAAAATACCACCTTTTCCCGACGCGCCGACAAGAATGAGGCGCAACAGCGTCCACTGAGACAAAAGACAGTGGGGTGTGGGTGTGTGTGTTGTGTCCACGGGTGTCACTTACTTCCTCGTTCCCCTCTTGGTTCGGCTGAGAGGAGGAGGAGGAGGAGGAGGGGGAACAGTTGGCACTGGCATGCTGATTTGATCCTGGTTTTATGCACATCATTTGTTGTCGTAGCGTGTGCGAGCGCGCGTGTGTGTGTGTCTGCGTGCTTGCATGCGCTGCGTGCCTGCGTGTATGTGTGTGTGTGTACCATAGTACACATGCCAGGTCATTCAACTAGTCCCAATACCCTTCCTACGACGTTTGTCCAGGCTCATATCGTTGCAGTCTGCACTTTTTTCCGCACACACACACACCACACACACTCCCTTCTCACTCACTCTCTCACACGCGCGGCCGGGGTTTTACGAGCTCGCGAATCTCGATTCATTTTTTTCTTTCTTTTTTAGCAGTTTCGCGCAGAGAGGCTATTTTACCCCCAGCATGTTCAATGGCTCACAGGATCGGTGCGCCAGGGGGTCATTTCCGGTCCATCGATCGCACAGATGAGGACGGGCTCTTGTTGGCCTGGCCGTCGAGCACGAGCACCACGGGCAAGCAGCAGCAGCAGCAGCAGCAGCAGCAGCAGCCCCTGGTACAATACTTTTCCGACAGCTTGTTTGAGTCCGACTCGGACGAGACGGCACTATACTACTACTCGCAACGACAGCGAGTACAACAATGGGGTCTAGGCCAACGACATGACAGAGCAAGAGGAGGAGGCGGAGGAGGAGGAGGAGGAGGAGGCGGAACACCACTGGAGCGGGGCTGCTGGTCGTCCTCGCCCTCGCCCTCACCGGAACCACAATTCTTCATCATCAGGGAGGGCACACCGGCGGCAGCATTTGCTCCGCCGCCACCACCACCACCACTCGCGAAAGAAGGAGAAGTGCAACAACACCTCCAGGCCAGCCACCGCCACCACCACCACCACCACCAGCACCACCAGCACCATGAACATCATCATCACCACCACCATCACCAGCAGCACCACCACCAACCACAATTCCAGCACAACAACCAGCCGCCACGCGAAAATGCAAGATCACCGGTACCTGTCGCCTGCGTCATGGAGCGCACCGACTCGGGCCGTGGCGTCCTCACCGCCGCAGACCTGCAGCCACCACCGTCGTCATCATCCTCATCGCTGTCGTCGTCATCCTCGTCGTCGACCTCGTCGTCGTTCTACCGCGAGTTCTCGCTCAACGACGACCTCGAGGCCGCGTACCGGGTCGAGCAGCACATGAAGCGGGCCAGGGGCAGGGTCAAGCGGCACGAGCGCATCCTGCGCGCCCTGATCCACCCCAAGGCGCACGCCGACAAGAGCACCGACTTCGAGCTGGACAACGCCGCCCTCGAGTCCATCTTCAGCGCCGCCGACGAGATCTTCTTCTACGGCAAGCTGTCGTGGCGCGTGCACTGGGAGTGGTCCTCGGGCTGTGTGGACGCACCCACGCCCCAGCAGGGTGCAGGCGGCGGCAGCGGCAGCAGCAGCAGCAACAGCAAGATCATCGGGACCACGGCGCTGCGGGAGGCCAGCCACCCGCACAGGGACGGCTACGAGACGCTCATCGTGCTGAGCAGCCCGATCCTGCGGGACACGGCGTATAACCGCCGCCTGCTCATCTCGACGTTCCTGCACGAGCTGATCCACTCGTATCTGTTCATCTGCTGTGGCTTCAAGGCGAGGCACTGTGGGGGCCACACGCCCGGGTTCCAGCAGATCGCCGCGCTGATTGACCAGTGGGAGGGTCACGGCACGCTGAGGTTGTGCGACATCGAGGCCGATCTAGAGCGGTTCCGTGAGGAGCCTGTGAGAGGTCCGGCTGTGCACAGCTACCAGCCAAATCAATCCCCTCCTCCTCCTCCTCCTCATCGTTACCATCACCACCATCCTCAAAATAACAATAACAATAACAACAACAACCATCAACAACACCACCATCATTACCATCACGGTAGTGTCGACTTCCACGACCTCAACGCCACGCCGTGGAGCGCCGGACCCAAGGTTATCTTTAGTGCCCACGAACAGGTGAACGAAGCACATGGCTGGGCCAAGAGCAGCACCGTGCCCATACTACTGCCGACCACCTCCTCCCCCCGGTCGTCGGCCTCTACGTTGGTTGACTATGATGTGCGGGTGGACTACGACGGGTGCCCAGACGCCGTGGTGCCGCAGCTGTCGGACATGCAGAGTCCCACCGCTGTTTTCTACGGCATGGGTATGAAGACGTTTTTTACCCCTTGATTCTCTACTTGGTTGAGTAGGTGAGATGCCCGAGGCAGGGGTTTTTCCTACATCAACCAAGGAGTGCTACCTCGGTCAACGCCATCGGTCAACAAGAAGGGCGAGAAGGGTTCAAGTCGAACAGGACCCTTTTCTTTAGACATTCTTGAATCAAACCCAAGGGTAGACACACGCATATAAAGATGTTTACACCCCTCCCCCCCCCTCCAAAAAAAAATAACCACCCTCGTTCTTCTTCTTGTTCCTCTCTCATTTTTTTTATTTTTTATTTTTATTTTTTACTTTTTTAGATTGGAACACACATTGTATGGCTTGTCAGTCACTACACAGGGTCAGGTCTTTCGTTAAGGGAGAGGGCCTCGGATATCTCTGAACCAGTATTCTTCGTGTTCAGATCTGGTCTCAAATGGGTTTCATGTATTTGTGTTATCATCTGATTTCTACGACGGGGCATGGCGATGGCGTTTTCTGGGATTAAAAGATTTTATTTCCAAGCATGGGCATTGGTGTCTGTCGTTTTCGGAAACATCTTGTCTGGGAATCTGTTAGCATAGGTTTTGATGGTGGCTTTTTTCTTCTTCTCTGTCTTCAAGTTGGGTCAAGAAAAGGGGGCAAAAAAAAAGAAAAAAGAAAAACATTGACATATAGTGAAATACCTTCCAGGGTATCTGGGAGCCCTCCTCCTCTGGACTGCTTTACCTGTGCTTGCAAACTGTATCTTGATAGTCATCCTGCGCTCAGCTTCGGCAGTCCTGGATGTCCCTGCCAACAGAAGGGGTAGCTTTTGGTACTGACACGTCCTCACCCTGGCTGAGCTTCTCAAGGCTGCTCTCGGCGAGCCACTTCTCTATCCGCTCGCCTGATATTCACCCCTTCCAATACTCAAAATTTCAGAAACCTAAACACAATAGAACCGAAAGGCTATTATCAACTAGATGGAAACCCACTGATAAGCTTATAGTACCATGGTGCAATCACAATATAGCATCACCTGTTACCACGCTGCTCCACACCGGTAGCTTTGGCCCCTTTCCTTTCCTTCTTCACCGCACCATTCTTCTTAGGCTTGGTGTCCGCATCAGTGTCTAGAGGGGAAAGGACACACACTTTGTGCTGGGACAGAAAAGGCTGGTACCTTTCTATATAGATCCATCTTTTGTTGTCATGTCTGTCTTTCTGGATCCACAGGCGCTGGTGCGGACACACCAAGGAGGCCGAGATGTGGCTCCTGGCCTGCCATGGGGGGCGGTCCACGAACGACTTCAACCACTGTGACCTGGAGAACCATACCCAGGACAGTGCTGCTCAGTCACCCAGGACACCCAGATTAGGCATCCACGGTCCATTTCGACAATATCTTGTTACGTTGTGCCTCTCATTACTGGCGAGAACTAGAGCCAAGCGACTAGACAGTTAGCATCAATCTCTGTGACCAGGCAGAACCAAACAAAATAAGTAGTCAACATCTCTGAGTTGCAGGATGGCTGGTGACGACTCAGCTGTTGGCTGGTCCTGGCCAGTGTGCTGCTGTGGCTTGTAAGTGAACAGTTTCTCTTCTTATCTTTTGTGTATCCTTGTTCCTAATCCTTCTGAGGCAGAACCCTCCCAGGGTGCAGCAGCAAATGCTCCAGCATGACTGTGCAGCATCCAATGCCAGCCAAGCAACTCCTCAGCCTCCCAGCTCTCACCACAAGGACAACAGCTTCACAAAACCATCAAGAGTCACACAGGTCCTGATCATCCTCATATATCTCACAATGGCACACAAGGCTGCCAATCAAGAGGACACCCGCCTTCTCCCGCAAAGACAACAGATACGATGTCCAATGTGGTTTGACATCACCTCATCCTCTTCTCAGCACAAGAGCTCAGCCTCACAGATGCTTTACTACATCACACCAGATGTGGTTGAATACCAAAATTCTCTCCTCTTCTTCTCAAGACTCAAAAAATCACACTACAAGGACCTGACACAGCAGAGTCAGAGGGGTTGCAGATAAATCTGGAATGGAATCAAGGGTTAGCAACGATCTGCCTTGTCTTGGTCAGCTGAACTCGATAATTCCCCATCATTTATCCAAAACACAAGGTGGCCCTTCCCCCCCTTAGACTGCTTGGATTTGTATCCCAAAAGACAAGAGCTCCTTAGCTACTTGGACAATGGACAATGGCATGCAAAGGCAGATGATAGGAAGCAATCACCTCTGCTCCAAGTTCTGACTCCACCTGAATGCTGTTCTGTCTGCTGCTAACCACCATATACACAGGGCTTCTTATCGCTGCTGCCTTTCGGAGAGAGGTCCGCCGCCTCGGTATCCAGCTCAACAGGCAACTGCTGCCTCCACGCCTCGCCGGTATCCAGCTCATGCAAGGCGGCGGGGACCTGAACCTCGTAGATGGCAGCGGGGTCGGCGTGCAGCTCGGGCTTATCTCTAGTCTCGTTGTCGCCTGCTCCCGACGCTGCTGCTCTGGCGTTTCGTTTGCGCCGGCGGCAGAATAACAGCATGCCGAGGATGATCAGGGCGATGCCGACGACACAAGCCACTATGGGGCCTGCTATCCACGCCTTGCTGCCTGAAAGGGAGGGGAGAGAGAGAGGATAGAACATAAGCGGTTAGCACATGGACGATCCTCCAGCGCAAAGGGTGTTGTTCTGCTCCTGGGAGACTCACTGCCCGACCTCTGCTTCGTCGGCGCCGCCGCCGCAGTCGTAGCTACAGTACCACCACCAGTAGTAGTGGTCTGGCTCCGCCCAGCAGACAAGACGGCAGTCGTCATGGCCGTCGCCCGGATCGACGCGATCTCCTTCTCGAGCGTGGCGATCTGCTGTGTGTACGCGGCCGGGATGGCGAATGTGAACCACTCAGGCCGCGTTTCCGCCTCCAGCGCCGACCGAGTACAGCAGTGCTGTGGGATTCCCCGTCACCAGCGCGACGCTCGCCACCGAGGCCACGGACTGGACGAGCACTGCCATGACATCGCTGGGGAGGTACGTCTCGATCAGGTCATTCGCGGCTACCTCGTAGAGGACGGCGTTCTGGAGGAAGGAGCGAGCCACTCAGTGAGCCAGCGTCATGGAACAGGGGAACAGGAATTCCCACACTGTGTTCCTCTGCTGATGGTACCAAGGGGCGCACGTACCCATGCAACCGACCCGATCGTCGTGGTTTTAGAAGACACACTCGTCGAGGTCGTAGACGCGCCCGCGCCCGCGAGGTAGTCCGTCGCGACAGCCGTGATCTCGATATCGACAAACACCGTCGGGGTGGCCGTGATGGGGCTCGACACGCCCGCGCAGTAGCTGAGGTACGGCGCGAAGACCTGGGTCCAATCTGCAGTGTCGTCGCCCGCACAATTCATGCACACGCTGTATCGGTCCGCGAAGTAGCCGTCTGGGCTGCAGAGGGCAGAGGTCCTGCCTAGCATGTGGGCCTCGCTCCAGGCATTCTCTGTGTGAAGAAGGGTCAAGGGGTTTTGCCTCTTGGTTAGTCGGGTCCTTCTCGTCATGATCAGGGGCTTGATCAAAGCGTCTGCTGGTGCTATTGAGGCGAGCACCCCTTGACGCCCGGAAGGGAGGAGGGGTTGGTTGTTGAACTCACGACACATGTCAAGGCAGTCGTCTGATATGTCGACATCGGAATCGCTAGACGACATCGTGAATAATTGATCAGACCTTTTATTTTGATCTCTTTGTGCTTCAGGATCTTTGGCTAGGGCGATGGAAGTCGGCCAAACTTTGCGACATGATTTTGCACCACGGAGAACAGACGACGATTCTTGCAACAGTACACTATTCACCCCCCCACCCTCTCTCTTCTCCAATGTGTAGCGAACAACGCATATGCATCCCGCACGCCTTACAGTAGATGTAATTGGGGGCTGCCTGGGGGCGGAAATACTAATTGCACATGGCTGAGAGGCTTTCTGATACGGACGAGATTGTAATTACATTTGCTGCACAGGCAGCCAGCAGCCCGGAGGTGGAGGAACGGAGGGAATTTTGTGCTTGTTGCAGCACAAGGCCACGAAAGGGACAGCAGGCGACGAACAACAACGCCTGGACATGGAAAGGACTGGTTGGACGTAGGGGTAGAACAAGGCCCCATGAGCTTGGGAAAGACTTCTCCAGGTGTGCTGCTCGAAATTGGTGGCTGGCTTTTTTTTTGTTGTTGCGATGACGCCTGTCTCGATTCCCGAAGAGTATGAGCCGATCCCATCATTCACGGCTGCCTTGCATCTTCTAACAAGAGGTCCATCTCGCCGAAGAACCCCGGAAATGCATGACCGCAGGAACCGTCGATGGGTGAGTTGCTCAGGGCAGCTCCGCCTTCAGCAGGCGGCATATGACGATTCCGAAGTTGACCGGCCGATCGCATGAGTTCGGCCTGTAGGCTCTCCTTGGGGCTCTAGTAAGCTTCGCATGCCCAACCCTGTGGCTCTGCTGTGAAGATACATCATAGTATCTGTGATGCTTGTTCACTGGGCCGACAAGACCTACTTCCAGTCGGACGCCCGATATCCATATACACCCACGGTCGGTTGCCATGATCCCCATTAGGGAAAAACTGACCTTGAGTGCGATCTAGTCGAGTTTGGAGTGAGCATCACGGTTCTACTAAGGGAGCGAGGGAAGGGGAAGAGGGCTAAGAAAGAAAGAAAGGGGGAAAAAAAAAAGAAAAACAAAAGAATGTAGCCTAGCTGAGGTGAAGCTAACCTCAACGTTAGCTATGGCTATCGGCCGAGGCTGGGCCACGACCACCTTGACGCGGACCCTCGAAGCAGCGCCTCAAGATGTGCTGCTGCTGCTGCTGCGGGACGAGGCAGCCAGGGCCTCAATGGCCAACAGGCAGAACCCGGCTTAACTAAGCCGATGTGTCGACGTTCAGAGCGGCCCGTCGCAGGCCCTTCTGAAGCCAGGCCTTTTTCTACTGTCGTCAAATTGATGACGGGAGGCGTTGTGAGCCTAGCAGGTTTGGGCGTCGGCCGCAACTTAGGGCCCAGATTTTAGGGTGTGTTATTTTTAGAAGCCTTGGAGAAAAAAAAAGGGTAAAAAAGAGGTAAAAAAAAACAAAAAACAAACGGTCCACTGCAGGGGGGAGGAGGGAGGGAGCCATGGATTTGGGCGAATCCGGAGTGTCCCTAGCCCATCTGGGCTTTAGAGCCTTGATGGACTTATGCAGAGGTCGGGTTCTTTGCACAGCCTCCCTGGGAGAGCGGACTAAAGGGCCGGCCGTCGTAATGTGGCGGACGGCGGGGGGGGGGACTTGCGTGGTCCTCGAAAATTTTAAGATGTAAGCACTCAAGGTGAAACCTGGTCACGAGAAGGAGGAGTAGAGAGGGGCATTAAACCTGATAGACAAGACAGTCAAGACAGATAGCCAAAGGCCCTGTCGCAAGGGCGGTCCTTTTTTTTTTTTTTTTTTTTTGAGTGAGGAATCGACCAGCTCGTATTGCAGGGTCGCCTGGCACACCTTGTCTGCCGATCAGGGCTGATCCCCTCTCCACCAGCCACCTCGTCTGCCCGCCCCTCCAGAGCTGTGACCTCAGTGCCCCGAATACGGGGAGAGTGCTCATCATCTGGAAGGGCAATCTCTGTGAGACGTGCTGGTATTGGCATTGGCATGTGCAACTTGAGATGTCCTCGTTCGTCGTTAAACACCGTCCGTCCACGGCCGCCTGCTGCACAGGCCAAACATTCCGTGCTTGCAGGACGGACTGGTTGTTGTTGGTTTTGCTTCCTTCTCCGTCTCGTGGCCCGCGTCTCCACCGGCAAGGACCTCTTGCGGGGTGCGGCCTACTTATTGCACATCTATGATACGCCGCGTCCGGTCTGACGGTGAAGGGAGGCATCGTGGTATTGTCAGTCATGGTACATGGTTCCTGGGTAAGGTTGATGATCCCATATGCCTTTTTCTCCTCCCAGGTTGGTGGCTTTCAGCCTACAAGCACTTTGGGCCCCTGCGGGGAAATCCTCTTGGATGCGTTGCGACAGCCAACTGCAGCAGCAGGATCTGGCTGTGGCGCACGGTAGGACGTTGTCTGCATTTTTAGCTGCTCCCTCCGTCCGCCTGGTCGGCTCTCATGACATCCGGGTTCCTCAGTCATGATTCCATCGCTACGGGGTTAGGCGACCAGCCCTGCTGCTGCTTTGCTTATGTACAGCCAAGCCGGGTCGAGGCGGAGGAGGCCCGTATCAGACCCAAGGTGAAGTTGGCCCTGTAAGCTGATCTGTTGCACACGCGACGTCACAGGCGATAGAAGAGGCCAGCATAGTAGGCTCGACAGCTTGTGCAGGCAGGCCACGGGGTGCAGCAGGCAGATACTGTGGATGATGGCTCGCTGAAGCGGTCGAGACCTAGACCGTCTCGTCCCCGCAAGACACGTTGTTGGCTGGAGGGCCCTTGTAGCCCGGAGGATGGGTGGATGCCGTCCTGGCTGCTGCTGTAGCAAACAGCGCGGTCGCGCGTCGAGAGAATGGTGAGATGGCAAGCACTGCGACAAGCTGGGTCGCCGCTGGAGCTGAGGCGAGGGCGGCCGAAGGAAGACCCAACAGGTGGAGCTGGAGACCACCACAACCCATCAGGTCTGACAGCTCTTCAGAAGCTAGACTCCATGCAGGACCTCACCGTCGCCGAAGGAAGGACCCCATCGACGACCAACGGGTGCTGGGAAGCGTTGTTCCTGCCTGCTGTCGCTTCGGGGTTGGGCGGCGGTTGGTGATGGCGGCATCCTGCGCCGTACGAATGAATGTACTGTGTCTGGAGGAGGAGGAGAAAAGAGCCATGTCCTATGATGCCCCGAGCGGCCGCGTGCCCGTTGTGGCGAGTGACATCCCGAAGGTTGCAGGGTCGAGGGGGGGAGGGGGAGGGGGAGGATCTCTGACCAGATCGTACATTGCAAGAAACAGGCTGACTGCGCCACCCAGATTTTAAGATTTCCACGGTGTATTGTGGGTTTATGGGCGGGCAGCTGCTGCGGCTGCGGCTGCGGCGCAACAAAAGCACCTGAGAGAGGAAGAAAATAGCGGGCCGGGGGTGGAGTATTCTGGTACATCCTGGCCCTGCAGGTGCTGTGGCTACAGGGGGTGACGTTGTCTGGAGGGGGGCGTGTCCTGACCTGCCACGCCTGCGTGGTGCTGCGGCCACCCAGCCAACAGCCCAGCCCTTCCCGCTACGGTGCCAAGTGCCAAGTAACTGTGTGGTACGTACCCAGGGTCCCTGCAAGCCCATCACAGCCTCTCTCTTTCTCTGTCAGACTTACTGCCTTGGGTCTCCCTGACCTCCTCTTTATTTATCTGCCACCGTCCGACCACCTTCTTCGCCCTCTCGTTCTTTCTCTCGTTTATTACTTTTTCTCCTGCATTTTCTCTTGTTGTTGAGAGACAACTTTGTTTTTCATCCCTTCACTTTCCAAGTGGCCACCCAATCAATACCAGCACATCCGAACGCGTCCACCTGATATTTCCGGAACCGACAAGGAGAGGGGCGACGTCATCTTTGCATTCTCTCTCCCTCGCGTCTTCGTATAACACACACCAAAAAACAAAGAAACACGCACACGGGCAGAACACAAACCCAAAACGAAACACAGATACACGGTACAAGGATCTTCAAGATGGGCTTTGGAAGGGTAGTCTGCGTGTTTGTGCCATTTGCACTCACGATCGCCAGTATCATCACGCTGCTGGTGGCCTGCCTGGCAGGAATCGCGTCCAAGGACTCGTACAACTTCAAGATTAACACCACCGACTTCTCCATCAGCGTGAGCGAGATCTCGAGCCTGCTCGAGTCCCGCAGCGAGCCCCTCCCGATCTACGCCAGAGACTCTGCCGGCAGCGCCGTCCAGAGCGCGGCCAGCGCCCTCGAGAGCGAAGGCGGCACTGCCACCTCGGACCTCAAGAGCGAGTTCAGCAGCCTGATCAAGACCGCCTCGGCGGCCCTCTCGACAGCGACGTCTGTATCTGATGCCGAGTCTGCCATCAAGGACGACCTGCTGAGCAGCAACATCACCGCCGCGGACCTGGGCCTGGCGGACGCCTACTATGTCTCCATCTGGAACTACTGCGAGCACAGCAACAACGGCACCACGACCTGCAAGAAGGGCAAGTTCGACTGGGCCACCAATGCCACCAAGACCTTTGAGAAGACCTTCTCGGCCGTGGTCAACGCCACGGGCGGCAACACGACGATCCCCACGTCTCTCAAGGACGGCATGAACACCTTCGCGGCTGTGATCAAGTGGACCGAGATATGCTTCATCATCGCCTTCATCTTCCTGGGCGCCACCATCCTGTTTGGCATCTTTGCCAACTGCACCCGCTTCTTCTCCATCTGCGCCACCCTCGTGGCCGTCGTCGCCTCCCTGGCCGTCATCGCCGCAGCGGGCCTGGCCACGGGTGCCGCCACCGTCGTTGTCGGCCTGGCAGAGGGCAGCGCCAAGAAGTACGGTGTGACCGCCGCCTTCAACAAGCACTTCCTGGTCAACGTGTGGCTCGCCGCCCTCTTCATCATCGCCGCCGTGCTCTTCTGGACCTTCTCCATCTGCTGCTGCGCCCCTGACCACCACAGGAGGACCCGCGGTGGCGCCGGCCGCAAGAACTATGGCGACGACGGCGCCATGATGGCCCAGGCCGGTGGTGCTGCCACGGGCGGCCGCGGCTACCAGCGCCTTGCGGACCCTGAGGTCCCGGCCATGTCGAGTGCCTACTCTGGCGCCGGCTACGGCCACGGCGAGTCTGCCAACTACTACAACTCCAACAACACAGGCTCAGCATATGAGCCCTACAAGCACACAGCCGCCTAAGCGACGAGGGCGCGTGTGGCTGTGTGGGGTGTGATCATGCACGGACTGGACTGTTAATGGATGCTGAAGGGATTGTGGTCTGTTCATCTGCATCTATTGACGGGCAAAATGAATGCGTTGGGCTTTATGTTCACTGTATGGCGTTTAGAGCGGGGGCAAGGACGGTAAACATGACAAACACTGCTGCACTTGGGATTTTTTTCTCTCTTTTTTTTTTTTTTCTGTCTTGGGAGGAACATCACGACACAAACTTGTTCAGGTAGACAGACTACTACTGCGGAACATGATACCCGTCGGAAAGGGAATGACATATATATTTTATAAAACAAAAACAACAACAACAGCTGCCTCGTGATTCATTTCTTGTGGTGATGAACATGATCGACTGGGAAGACTGTCTGCTGCGCTCGTCTCGGCCCGTCCCGATTTCTCAACCAGCCAACAATCTCAGATCTGGAATTGGAAAGACAAATTCAAAGAAATGCTCTGCATTTTTCTGTAATTTTCTCTTATGAAACACTGTACATCTAGATTCCACCTGGTTCATTTTAAGAATGATATCTTGTGACCCTGCTGTAGATTGTTGAACTCTGCACTGCTCTTACGCAAGTCGGAGCCTCGAACCCACAACCTCGAAAGAAAACCTTGACTTATTTTTTTGTCCCTTCTGAATCTTGACCCTAATTAGCCCTCGCTCACTCAGCTCAACTCAACGTAGACTCAACCAACGCCACTATTCAACCTCGACGCAACTTCGACTCAACCAGCTACTTCGCCAAGCTATGAGCCACCATGGAGGCAACCGCCCAGCAGGCCCCTTCCTTCCCTTTCAACGAGCACACAGTCATACCCCAATTACCGCCCTAGAGTTTTTTCTCCTCCTCCTTCTCCAGCAACATCCACACCCTCTACCTCCTCTCAGGCGAGGACAACCACCTCCACATCCGCAGCGCCCACACAACCCAACTCTGCGCCTCCATCCGCGTTTTTCCCTCCCAACCCATCCAAGGCGTGTGCGTGTGCGCCTCCTCTTCGCCGAGGGATAGCACCACCACCGCCACCGCCACCGCCGACCCGGACGTCCTGGTCTGGGGCGGACCGCAGGCTGCTGTCGTTCCTGGGGCGGAGATTACGCGTCTGCTGAGACAGTATGAGGACGAGAGGCGACCTCAGCTGCTCGAGCTTCTGCCGCCGCCGCCGCCGTCGTCACTGCTGCCAGGTGTGGCGCGAGGCAGGAGAGGAGGTGACGCTGTCGTGATCCACGCTGGAGACTGGATCTATGCTGGCGCGCTGTCGCCTCGGAGGGATGGGCTCGGGGCGCTGGTCACGGCTCACAACGAGGTGGTTCCGCTGCGGATAGTTCGCCCTGCGCCGGGGGTGGTGGCCCTACGGCGGAGCAGGGTGCGGGCTCCGCCTTCGTCGAGACCGATTCTTTACTCGGCGCAGCTGCGGTGGGTGGCCGAGGACCACGGAATGAAGGAGGAGGAGAAGAAGAGGGGGACTCGGTGCTGGTCGCGGCGGGCACGGCGTTTGGGGAGATCGTGGTGTGGCGGTGTCGAGTGAGCGAGGATGAGGACGACGGGGGCGCGGGCGCGGGCGGCGTGGAGGTGCTGTACGTGCTGACAGGACACGAGGGGAGCATCTTTGGTGTGGACATCTCCCCAGAGATCCTGATAGGCGGGCCGGACGGCGAGGTGAACCCGCAACAGAGGTCGGTGAGGCTGCTGGCCAGCTGCAGCGACGACCGGACGGTTCGCGTGTGGGACATCTCGGACACTACGGCGGGTGGTGGCGGGGCTGCGGTGGTGGGCGCGACGGAGAGGGGGGCTGCAGTTGGGGCGAGGGAAACGGGATTTGGGGAGAATGATGGGCCGTCTGACCTTGAGGCTTGCTCAAGACATGTCTCGTCGAGGCCGCTGGCTGTGGCTATGGGTCATGTCTCGAGGATATGGAACGTGCGGTTTGCGCCCGTGCTGGGGCCGGCAGGAGCAGGAGGAGCAGGGGAAGAGAGGAGGAGGATGGCCGTGTACTCGTTTGGCGAGGATGCTACCACCCAGAGGTGGCGGCTCGACCTTGGTGGAGGAGGAGGCGGTGGTGATGATGATGATGATCTGGCCGTTGATATCACGCATGAGGCTATCATTCACAGGCATGGTGGCAAACATATCTGGTCGAGTGCCGTCCTCAGCGACCAGCACCAGCACCAGCAGCGGGAAGAGAACCTCTGCCCGGCAAGGTGCTTGTCGCCACGGGCGGGAGTGATGGCAAGATCAACATCGTGGAAGACTTCCTGTACGGAGGCGAATCGAACGGCCGCTCGGTCTTGCTTGACATTTCTGGATCAGACGTTGCGCGGCGGTTCCCGGCCGGTGACAGCGTGGTTGAGGACGACAGCGGGAGCGCTGAGGGTGCCTCACATGCCGTTGCTACAGAGACGAAGGAGAAGAGACGGGCCACAAAAGACGAGGACGAGCCTTTCATGATGTATGCTCTCCTGGCCAACTCCTCCATCGTCGCGACGACACCGGCCGGGCGCATCTTTAGCGGCGTGTGGGAGGACCAAGGAAAAACGATACGGTGGACGGGAGTGCCCTTACCAGCACCAATACAGGACGACCTGCGCCGGTACCAGATTGTTCGCAGCGTGGGCATGACTGACCCGGACACGGTTCTCGTGGGCTCTGCAAGTGGAGGGCTATACAGGTACCGGCATGGCCAAGTTCAGCTGGTGTGCAGGATGCCGCGGAAGATTGCAGACGTGTTTCCACTGCCCAGCGATGACCTTCTTCAAGAACTCGTGCCCGCCCCTGAGGGTCATGGCAGGTCGCATCTCACACCAGTGGTTGTCCTGACCATGGGCAGCCAGCATGTCAGCCTGTTGGTGCTCGACCTCACCTCGAATGATGGAGAGGATATCATACAGGGAGATTACACGATCGAGATGGACAAGGGCTTCACACCCACAGCAGCAGGCTTCTGCCACGGCCACCTGATCCTCGGCTCACGCCTCGGGGCACTTTTACTCTACAGACCGACATCATCATTACCCGCCGCTGCAACCACCACATCAGCCAGCGCGACCTTTGAGAAGATAGCCCGCATCGACCGCCCCTTCACCAAAGACGCAGTCTCCTCCATCACTCCGCTCCCACCACCAATACAAGACAGCCCCTCGTCGTCACCGTCCCCTTACTTTCTCACCACCTCCCGGGACGGCCGCTACCGGATCTATGAGCTTACCACAACTACCACCAACCCGACAGTCCACCTCCGCCACGAGGCCATCCCGCCCCTCGGGCCCAACATCGAGTCCGCCCTCTTCACCACGACATCCTCTACCTCCTCCCCGCCCGAGCTCATCCTCGCAGGCTTCCGCTCGCGGGACTTTGTCGTCTGGAACGAGACCCGCCAGCTCGAGCTAGCCCGCATCGACTGCGGCGGCGCCTACAGGTCGTTCGCGCACCGCATCGACCCCTCCGACCCGGCAAGACTGTCCTTCGTCTGGACCAAGGCGTCGCGCACGTGCGTGTTCGCGCAGTCGGCTCTCCCCGCGGCGCGTGGTCAAGAGTGGTGGGCATGGTCGGGAGATTAAAGCTGTGGCGGCGGGCGGCGGTGGGGGTGGGCTGCTGGCGACGGGGGCGGAGGACACTACGCTGCGGATATGGAAGTATGGCGAGGATGGAGATGATGATGCGGGGGTGGCGGCGCTGTCGTGTCTCTCTGTCGTGGAGAGGCATACTGCTGGCATCCAGTGCCTCAGGTGGGCTGGGGATAGGTACCTGGTCAGCAGCAGCGGCAACGAGGAGCTGTTTGTCTGGCGGGTCACGCGGCTGGAGAGGTCGGCCTACGAGGGGCTTGCTGTGGTCTGCGAGGGCGTGTATCCGGACAAGACCAAGGATGGCGACCTGCGGATCGTGAGCTTTGATGCCGAGGTCGGGGACCCTAGCGACGAGGAGGGTGGGGAGGTCCTGATCCTGTCCCTAGCCCTCTCGAACTCGACGCTGCGGACTTACAGGTACTCCAAGACCCGAGGGTTCCGGCTCCTGGCGCAGGGAAGATACACAGGTGCGTGTTTGGTGCAGATCCGGCACCTGCGGACTGCGGGCGCGGGTGCGGAGGCCCATGTCCTGACGGCCTCGACGGACGGACATGTTGCGCTGTGGAAGATGTCTGCCGAGTCTACCCTGGAGGGGGGATGTGGCGGTGGTAGCGAAATATAACCCGACAGAGGTCCTCAGGCTGCACCAGAGCGGCGTCAAGGCGCTGGACGCGGTTCCTATCCCTCCCTGGCCTCCCGAAGATGACGGCGCAGGAGCTGCAAGCCGCCCACCCGTCCCCTCCCCTTCCTCATACGCCGTCCTGACAGGTGGCGACGATAACGCGATCGGCCATATACACCTGGACTGGGACCCCACAGCAGGCCACTACACCGTCAGATCCCGCTCTCTCGTGAACGGTGCCCATGCGGCTGCCGTCACGGGGCTGTGCATCACCGGCCTCGACGCCGTGGCCGCCGGGGGCGCGTACCAGGTCAGGCTGTGCACGGCGAGCAACGACCAGCGGATCAAGGCCTGGCGGGTTGATGTCGACAAGGCGGGGAAAGTCAGGAAAGCTGCCCTGGGGGGGACAGATACAGCGGTGTCGCGGACTGTGGTGATTTGGCGATGGTGCTGGGGACGCACGAGGGGAGGAGGAGAAGGAGGAGGGAGGGAATTGTGGTTGTTGGTGTTGGGATGGAATTCTGGAGCATATAAATGTAGGTCCTCTGCGGGTACTTGTCAGGGCTCCTCGTGCAGGCCTGAAAGAAGGTACTGCAATATGCTCTACGTGCGTGTGCTTCCACCCGCGGACTGTCTGTGTCTCGGGAAGGCGAGGGCATCTACAATCTCCCTACTACCACACAATGACCCTGATGCGATCACCAAATGTTCTGGTTGAGCTGTTGTTATGCTGTATGTGTATAACACTTGTGAGAAGTACGGACAGGCTGTTGTTGTCCCATGCAGTAGCAGTGTCGATAGCCAATAGGCGGGACCTACAAGCCCTGTGGCTTAGCGGGGTCTGTACGTACCGCACCATCCCTCAGCGCCCGCTGCAACGCCTCGACTTTATCCTGCCGCGCACCTTCACAACCGTTGTTGGTGATACTTGTCCCGACCAATCAGCCCTCTTTTCTTTCTCTTCAAGGCCGAGCCAGGAAGACAACGTCCCTCAGGCCAGAGACACAGTGCTGGGGGAAAAAACCGACAGTCGGTTAGCAGCTTACTGGAGATCTAGCGAGGGCTTGGCCTGGACGCGTAAGGCTGGTCTGTTCTGGCTGGCCTGGATGGTCTCATTATTTTTACACCGCACCCAATGCCCGACCAGCGTATGCCCCCCTCCCAAGACGCCGGGGCGGCCGCCAAGAGACCATCCGATGTCGAGTCTCCAATTTTGTGAACCTACTGCTATCCATCATCACCTGTTGTTATCTTACCTATCGTGGTGCTACTGAAAAGAACAAAGAGAGAGACCAGGGCGGGAACATGTTGCTAGATAAGAAGCAGGACAACTTCTAAGAGGGCTCTGTACATACCTGGTTGTTCGCCGGCCTTGCTCTGACGACCACACCGTGCCGTACTTGCTGAGGAAGGATCCTGCATCAGGTGGGCATCATTGTCGCCCGACACAAGCTTGTCCTGTCCATCATATTTATGATGATTGTTTTTTAATCTTGCCTTTTTGAACCCGCTCACGACATCATCTTTTGGAGCCCAGTTTCTCTTTCGACAACAAAGGCAGTGAGTACTAAGTACCTCCTTTAGTTTCTGGTCTAGCACTTGTCTGCCGTCACTACACATTTGCCACACATTACAGACCCAGCTGGTCAATTGTGGTAGTGGTGGTGGTTATCCTGCTGCTGTGTTGTTCTGGTGTCTTTTTCTTTTTTCTTTCTTTTTTTCCTCTCTTCTCTCGGTTGTTGCATGTGAGCGGGTGGGAGAGAAAGAGCACCTTGAATCCCGGGGGATACTAAGACAACCTCAATCCGGAAGCACCGACCGCCCGACCGCTCCTTTCAACCTCTAAACATAGTTCCTTCTCGTCTTCGCTCCTCCTTGGGAGGGGAAAGGGAAAAAAAAAGAAAAGAAAAGAAAAAAAACACAGACACACAGACACACGCACACACACCCACACCCGCGCAAGAATCCAAGAAGGGGATCGATTACCTACCTTGCCGCCTCTAAAAATACAGAGAGTCATCTCGACCTTTCCTACCACGTACACACACACAGCCAGTCACTTAGGCCTGGTCTGCCCTCTCCATCAGGGAAAGGAAAAAAAAAGCATTCATCTCTGGTCTTTTTTTTGGTGCTCTGGGCCAAGTCGTGAGTGGTGCCCCCCTGCCCTCCCCCCCCTTCCTCCTCCTCCTCCTCCTCCTCCTCCTCCTCTCTCTGCTCCTCTTCTCTGCTCCTCTCCCTGCTCCTCTTCTTGTCCCTCCTCCAGCACACACCAAGATGGACCACTGCCCTCTTGTTTCCAGCCAAGTCTTGACTTGCAGGCTAGTCTAGATTCGTTTCAGTGTCCGCTGGGTGTGTGGTGCCAGCCCAAATCTTTGACCCCACATCTTTTTGTTGCCTGCGCCGTCACCTTTCTTTCTCACAGCCTCACACAACAAACACCCACCACACACACACGTACCTGTAGTAGCACCCTCGTCCATCGTCATTCGCCCCGCCGCACTTGCGCCTCGCGCCTTTCCCTGCGAACTTCTCCTCCTCCTCCACCTTAATTCCGAGCCCGCCAGCCCACCCGTACCCAGCGAGGCTGACCATTTCTGCCGCCCTCTTCTGGCCTCGATCTAGACCACCTGCCATCCCCACAACAAGCCAGGCCAAGCCAGGCGTCTCTCTCTGACCTCATTGTCTTGCACAACAATCTGCGAGAGGCCTTTTTCCCCCGCCCTCTCCTCCGCCCAACCCAGCTTCACGTCCTCCCGCGCCGCTGCCAACCGGCCTCAATCCTTACCTCACCTCTTCCTCCGCCTCCGCCGCCTCCTCCTCTCCCTCGTCTCTCCCGCGATCTCGACCTCGAAATCACCAGCCACGGAGCCAATACAGAGCCGTCGTCGCCCCATCACCGCCACCCGCTTCGTGGCTGTTCTCGTCCGACTCTACCATCCTCCTTAGCACCCACCACCACCTTGCCAGAGCGGGTCACAAGAAAACAACCACACATACCTCCCCCCCCCCCTCCTCCCCCCTCTCACGCCGGCGAAGACGGGGTGCAGCGACAGGCTATTGTGGCATCGTCAACAAGAAGACCACATTACCTCCCACGCGCACACCGCTTTGGCCTGCCGAGCCCCCATCGCATCCTGAACGACCGACTGACCGACCCGAGCGCCACCCGAACCTCATAGCGGCCCAATGGGTAATCAGCCATCCAAGGACGGCAGCGGCACCTCCAGGCCGAGCAGCTCGGCCGGCCCGGACGGCCTGCAGTCCCTGCCCTCCTTCAGCAAGTCGGACACCAAGGACTCCACGAGGTCCTTCAAGGCCCTGCGGTCCAAGATACCAGGCTCGGGGAAGAATGACAGCCCGCGGACGTCTGCGCTGCTGTCCAACGGCGAGGCGGACAGGTCGGACTCGGAGACGATCAGGTCGGGCAGGTCTGGACGGCACTCCAGGAACAGGTCCTCGGACCCCTCCATGACGCCCGCCTCTCCAGGCTCCCCCGACATGTCGACCGTCACCTCCCCGCTGGACGACGCCCAGCCGCCCCCGTCCCCCATACAGTCGGCCTCTGTCATGTCGGGCAAGCACGACGTCAGCGCTGCCCAGGCGTCGGGCGAGGTCGATCACGTCTCGGATGCGCCGCCCACGGGCGTGCCCAACCCGAACGCTGAACCCGTCCAGCCGGGCCAGCCCATCCTGGTCAGGCGCGACAACACCGCCCACAACCCCGTGCAGGCAGGCGCCGCGTCGCCGAGGGACGAGGCGGCCGGCAGCGTGGCCATGAGCGAGATCAAGGACATCGACCTGGACGACTTCATCAAGAGGCTGCTGGATGCTGCGTACGCCGGCAAGGTGACCAAGAGTGTCTGCCTCAAGAATGCAGAGATCGTGGCCATCTGTCACCGCGCGAGGGAGGTCTTGCTCTCGCAGCCTGCCCTCCTGGAGCTGGACGCCCCGGTCAAGATCGTCGGCGACGTCCACGGCCAATACACAGATCTCATCCGCATGTTTGAGATGTGCGGCTTCCCGCCCTCTGCCAACTTCCTCTTCCTGGGCGACTATGTCGACCGGGGGAAGCAGTCCCTCGAGACCATCCTGCTGCTCCTGTGCTACAAGCTCAAGTTTCCCGAGAACTTCTTCCTCCTGCGGGGCAACCACGAGTGTGCCAACGTCACCCGCGTCTACGGCTTCTACGACGAGTGCAAGCGCAGGTGTAACGTCAAGATCTGGAAGACCTTCATCGACACCTTCAACACACTCCCCATCGCCTCCATCGTAGCCGGCAAGATCTTCTGCGTCCACGGCGGCCTGTCCCCGGCCCTCAGGGACATGGACGACATCCGTAACATCGCACGGCCCACAGACGTCCCCGACTACGGTCTGCTGAACGACCTGCTGTGGTCCGACCCCGCCGACATGGAGCAGGACTGGGAGGCCAACGAGAGAGGCGTGAGCTACTGCTTCGGGAAGAAGGTCATCACCGACTTCCTAACCACACACGACTTCGACCTGGTCTGTCGGGCACACATGGTGGTCGAGGATGGGTACGAGTTCTTTACCGACAGGGTGCTGGTGACCGTCTTCAGCGCACCAAACGTGAGTAGACCCTCCCCCCCCCCTTTTTTTTTTTTTTTGGCTAGGATTGCTGTGCGCGCGGAGACCACGAGCTGATTCCCAAGGCAGTATTGCGGCGAGTTTGACAACTGGGGGGCCGTCATGTCTGTCTCCTCCGAGCTCCTGTGCAGCTTCGAACTGCTGAAGCCCCTCGACTCGAACGCGCTCAAGAGCCATATCAAGAAGGGCCGGAACAAGAGGCAACAGATGCTCAACAGCCCGGTACGTATTCACAATGTCCAAGTAGCTACTTCGGAACCCGAAGGTGTCATGCTAATTTCCATCTCTTCAGCCGGCAAACGTATACCCTCAGAGCGTCTAGGGGCGCTCACGGCGTTGGAGCTGGAGCTGAGACCTGGGGACCTACCCACGATCAACGTACCCGTTACTGTACTGGCCAAGCACATGATATGAAACAAGGACACCATCCTTATCCGAGATGATAGAAGACTTGGAAGAAGAAAGAAGAAAAACACAAAGGACCCGAAAAGAAAGAGAAAGAGGAAAAAAAAGGGGAAGAGAAGGCCAAGTCTGATGTTGAGACCAGAAAAGTGACGTCCGGTTGGAATAAACCGGTTCAGAAAAAAAGAGAGGGAGGATCTGGAACATTTTCTTTCGGCAAGAAGGAACACAGCATTGGGAAGACAGGTCGTTAGCCGGACGTTGCAATCCTAACTCACCTGGTCGCTATGAACGCGTCCGGTGTGACACAAAAGAGGGGGGGCTCTCAGGCCGACAAAGGCTGACAAGCAGTACCACACGCAGCCACGGTTCATGACGGAGACCCGAGTCTCGTGACAGGATTGTGGTTTCGGGAATGACATGGGAGCCCGCAGAGCATAAATACCTATGCGTGGCTGGCGGTGGACAGAGAACGAGAAGAGACAACAAGCAAGTAAGATGGTCCCCGAACGGAGGGCTCAGAAGAATTGATGGGCGGCACATATGACATGAAAGGTTTCCAATGCCAGGCGTTCGGCGGGACCAGGCGGGAGGGGAGGAAAGAGAATTACACGTCCGTCCTAAAATCTGGGCTGTCCAACGACGTCGCCAGGAGGTTAGCATTGTATGGATATGGGGGCATGCGTTTTGATTTCCTCAGCTTGAACACGATGAACTACCAAGAAAGAAAGAAAAAAAGACCAAAAAAAGAAAGAAAAGAAGGAGAAGAAGAAAAGAAAGAAAAAAAGAGAGAACACCTTTCTTGCGTGATCTCTTTACCACGAGAACCTGACTTGTGCATCCAATGCTTCTGTAATCCGACCAGAGCAACTTTTCCCCCTCCTTTCTTTCTAACCCTGCGGAGGAAATGTAGAGAGAGAGAGAGAGAGAGAGAGAGAGAGAGAGAGAGAGAGAGAGAGAGGAGAGACGCCATAGAGCTTTTGCGTTATCGAGAGAGGGGGTGAAGCTGAGAAGGGAGGTGGTGGTGGTATCAAGAGAAGCACCTTCATAGCCCTCCCTCGGTGGGCGTCCGTCTTGGGGTTTCCACTCGCCTGCGCATATACCCTCTACATCGTCACCGTGTTTGTCATAGTGGCTGTAGGTAGTATCAAGTACTCGAATAAGAATTGAGAAATTTCCTAAAGAAGAAAAGAAGGGAATTTGATAAAATTAAAATAAAATAAAAAGACAAAATGTGGAATGGACATCAATCCTCTTGCCGAGCTGGACAGAGAGTGTGTGCCTCTCTCCCTCCTACTGCTCCCCGTCGTGATATCTAGGCCTCCACGATGCTTCTACCCCTCCATGTGGTGATACATTTTTTTAACCCTACGAATGACTTGATTACCTATCGTTTCTCAGACTCGACCTTTCGACGGTGTCTTCTTCTTTTTCTTCCTCCTCCTCGCCGTAAACCCTCGTCGTCGTCGTCCCCCCTCCCCCCTCTCTTCAACCCAACGTCTCCTCGCTTCTCAGGATGGGAGGGGAGAGTATCGCTGGCTACCCTCCAGGTCGGGCCTGTCCTGGATCTGCGCCACGGGTGTGCTCACAGCAGTGTTCTCCGTGTCAGCGTGCCCCAGAGCACCATCGTCACCCGCGGCCTCGTCGCCGACGTCATGCGGCGCATCTTCTGGCCCGCGTTCCCGACGGCGACGCGCCACTGCAGCCACCGCCGCCGCGGCGCGTTCGGCCACGGTAGCCTGCGCGGCCCTGTCCATTCTCTTCACTTCCTCATACCTCGCCCTCAGGTGGGGGTGGACTTCCGTAAGGCGCTTGTACTTATAAGCCAAGCCTACTGCGGACCAGTCTGGGAAGTACCGTTTCTGGATTTTGGCAAAGCTCACCCTCTGCGCTCGGAGGGCCACGAGGAACTCGGACTCGCAGTCGTCCCAGGGGTGGCAGCGGGGTAGGCCTGGGAGACTGCCGCTCTTTCTCTTGGCCTTCCTAACCGCATCTCCATCTTCAAAGGCGGCAGGGCCAGCATATGCTGGTGCATCGGAGCCATGACGCCCATCATATGAGATAAAAGTATATGAAAACATGCCACCGCTGTTGACAGCACTTGCTCCGCCAGCGGCTGCGGTTCCTGAGGCTGGAGAGCCGGGTACTGTGGCGCCCGGTTCCTCGTCGTCCTCGCTCACACGTCGCCCGGCCTTGCTGTCATCGCGCCTGATTGGAAGGTCCTACTCTTCCAAGTCACGGTACCTAGCCGGCCTCTGTCTCCTGCGCTGAGAGCGATCCAATGAGCTGCTGCCGTCGTTGCTGCCGTCTTCGGTGTCTGCCCTGCGTCTGCTCGGCGTCTGCAGCTGCTGCTCGCGCACTGCATCCGGCATCTCCTCGTCCGAGTCCGGGATCTGTCGTGGGCGCCTCCTGAGGCCCGGGCTCCTGAGACTCGGGCTGTGGTGGCTGCTACCCGATCGGGTGATGACCCCTCTGGATTCCTCTTCGTCGTGGTCGTCGTCGCCTTGCCGGCGGCGCTTGTTCCGACTAGCCCTACTGCTAGGAGTGCCGAGAACCGCCTGTGGGGATTCGCGGGGAGCTGGATCCACGGGCTCTTCGGCATTGTTCTCGAGATCCTCGTCGAGGACGAACGCAGCCGTCGTCGCGACGGAACTGCTGTTCATAGAACGTGCTCCGCCGCGTCCACCTCGTCTGGCGAACCCGCGGCTTCGGGACCCGGCCCGGCCACCTCTCCTCGCGCGAGCTCGGGGCCGGGGCAGAGGGCTGTCTGACTCTGCATCCATAGACTCGTCGTGCTCCACAAGCTCTCGCTTTCGCTTCCTGCCGCCTCGGCCGCCGACAGCGGCTCCACGGCGTCTGGCTCTCACCCGCCGCGGGGGGTTGAAGTCGTCGTCATCCTCATCGTCCTGGTCCTCAAGGGTCGAGTTCTCCAGGGCCACATCTTCCTCGTCATCAAGCACCGCCGCAACTGGTGCCTTCTTGGTCTCGGCGCTGAACTTGACACCGCCCCGGCCCCTGCCCCGGCCACCACGGCCCCGGCCGCCCCGACTCCCTCTGGCACTGCTGCTGCCACGTTTTGGTCGGCTTTCTCCGTCTTTAGCATCCAGCAGCTTCTTGGTGAGGTTCGGGAAGTTCTCTCCGTAGTTGAAAAAGAGCTCCTCGCCAGCCTTGATGTCTCGTAGGGCCTTGAACTTGATCCGGAAGTCGCCATTCACGAAGAGGATCTGAGGAATAATATTCACCCGCTTCCTGCCGATCTTGTCCAGCTCGGAGGCATGGTTGATATAGCGGCTGAGATTTCCATAGATGGCGGCGTCGACCCAGATACCTTCATAGTCCAGGAGTGTGAAGAGGTAGCTGCTGTGGCTGCTCTCGTCAAAAACATCGCCACGGCGTGCCTCCCGGCGCACGCCCTCGTCGTGAGAGATAAGCTCTCCGAGGTACTCGATGACGAACTCGTCCTGGGCGATGTCTTCTGCCGTGAAAAGACCATAGCCGCAGCCCTCGATCTGGGACTCTCCCAGGAGCACCGTCTTGGAGATTCCGCGCTGAAGGGCGACATTCTGACAGCCGCTTGCGTGCAGGTACGAGTCGTGGGCATTCTTGGGGTCTGCTCGCTCGAGAGCACCACAGCCAGAACACAGAACAGGGTCGCACTCCCTGTTCAGCTGAACGCAGATGCACGGGCGGCCAGCAACCCTCTGCTGCAGGCAGGTCTTGCCATTGGAGCCACAGGCGCACCCGGTGTACTTGTAGGCACAGCTCTCGGCCGTGCAGCGACAGAACCGGTCACAGAGCAGCTTGGCGTCCACGCATGGACAGCCCTTTCCACAGGGGCCCACATGGTTGCACGGGTCTCTGATCTCCCTGCGGGTGAACTCGTGCGAGTTGAGCTGGTCCTGCCAGTCCTGCTTGAGCTCCTTGCGAAAGCGGTCGTACCAGGGTAACGACTTGACTATCTTCAGCGGGGTGGAGTCCACGTGGGCCAGCTGCTGGAGGGGTAGGTCACCCAGCTCAAGCTGGAGCATCTTCCGATAGACTTCCCAGCAGTACCGGCCCAACAACGCCGAGGCGAGGCAGGGCAGGTGGAGGTTTGTGGCTCCCAGCGCGATAAACAGTCCCTGAAGTAACAGCACCTCGTCTTCACTCCATGGGGTGGTGGTGAAGTAGGCATTGCCATCCTGGTAGCGGATCCAGCAGTCGTTGCGGCAGGCCGTCATGGGCTTTTCCTGGGGCTCTCCCACGAGAGACCTGGCAAGATTTTCCCTCATCAGGCCCCCAAACTTCCCGATCAGCTCGACGCCGATCGGCCGCCGGTGGTTGTCCCGGTCATGATCGCCGTGCTCGCACGAGTGCGAGTAGCAGAACAGGCAGCCCAGGATCGTGTAGCTCAGCAGGTTGCTCTCCACCGAGTCCAGCAGCTGTTCGGCTCCCTTCTTCTCCATCTCGGGCTTGCCGTCCTTTACCATTTTCTTGTTCTCGACTACAGCCTCGACTGTCTCATCGTGGACAAGGACATCCTTGAGGGTAAGGCCCGTGGGCCTCCAGAGGTTATTGAACGCGTCTGTGAACATCTTGGCGGCCCTGACGGCGCGCGGTGAGGCAACCTCGTCGCTGAGCATGCTCATGATGCTGTTCTTCTGCTGCGGGGTCATCTTGTCGTTGTTTTCAGACTGGGCGGCCATGTACCGGACCAGGCTCGACTTGCTGCAGCTGTCGAGGCCGAGCTTCCTGATCCAGCGGTCGATGTAGAGGGAGAGCTCGACGGCCGTCTCCTCCTTGAGCATCTTGCTGGCCTTCTCGGACCTGTTGGAAGACGCGACGTTGAAGCCGGACTGGGCATCCATCGCCTCGAGCTCATTGATCCAGCGACGGTAGCGCTCCTCCTCGCTGTCCTTCATGTCCCGGAGGTGGGGGATGAACTTCAAGGTGGTGTTGGGCGACAGGACGTTGCGCGAGACCTCGACGTGATGGAACCTGTACTTTGGGACACGCTCCTGGTCGGACTTGATGCAGGTCACCTCGTAAGCCACCTTCTTCTTGCCCGAGTTGACGCGGGCCGTCTTGTCCTCCTTGTGAAGCTTCAGCTGGACCTTCATAGTGTTCTCTGCTGCGTGTCGCCCGACAGGGCAGGCAGCCTGAGGTCTGCCATATCTGCCGTGGCGCTCACATGGCGCTGGTTGGGAGGCGGCTGCCGGGCGGCGAGCTTCAGGCTGTAGTGAACCAGCCTGGCGTGGTTCCGGTCGAGCTCCTTTGCCAGGTCGAAGAGGGAGCCCTCGATCCTGTCCAGAGACCAGTCCTGCCTGCGCGGTGTCTGCGCCTTGACAGGCGTGTTCAGCTCCGGATCACCAGCGGGGGGCGGCTGTGGCGGGGTCTGCGTGGCGGCCCGAGGGGCGGCCTTGAGGGCGGAGGGTGAGGGCTGAGGAGAGAGGCTCGACAGGGCCGAGCTGTCCTGGGCGGACCGGGTGGTGACTTGGTCGGCCTTTGATGGGGTGGAGCTGGACTGACCCATCTGGACAGGCACGGATGGCGCACGAGGAGGGTGTGACGGCGGCAAGGGGTTCACACCGGCACCAGAAGCACGCGAGGCAGATCCGGCGCCCGGTGGGGCGGTCTGTTGGTGGGCTGGGGAATGGCTCTCTGAGGGCCGCGGGACTGTTGTCGACAGAGGAGGATCGGGTTCGTCTGGCGATTGAGTCCCTCCGCCACTGACCACCATGTCGACGTCGCTGTCGTCCACCGTAAGATCTATCACATCCATTGGATCATTGCAAACCCGCCGACCTGATTTGGTGTTTCTGGTTGGATCTGCAAAAAAAAAAAAAAAAAAAAAAAAGACACAGGGCAACGTCCACCCCCACTGCAGAGTCGCGACACACTAGGAGCGAGGGAGGACGGAGCAACCCATTGCCGGGTCGTGCGTGCTCGACGGTGGTTTTTTGGTGGTTTTTTTTTGTGTTTGTTTGGTTTGGTTTTTTTTTTTTTGTTGAGAGAGGGAGGGGCGTGGTGCTGGTGTTGGTGTTGATAGGGCGCGCGTGTGCGCCTCAAGCCAAACAGATCACACTTCAGAAGGGGTCCTCAGTATAAGAACGAAACCGGCTTTGAGAGTAGTGAGACCGGCTGGGATGGTCCTGCGAGATCAGGATGGTCACGATGGGTTTCGACCTTGTCGTGATGATGAGACTGATGAGAGAAGGCTGAAGGCGTAAGGCGGGTGCCAAAAGGATGCGCGCGGGTGGAAACGCGTGTACCAGAAAGTGAAGAGGCTCTTTTGGCAGGGGCTATGGCCAGCTACTAGACGGTACACTCGAGGGTTCGGGTTGTCATCCCCCTGTAGGTCTCTGCACTGTTGGACAGCTTAGCAGGCAGCGGGCACTGGATTTAATGTCTCAATCAATTGGTCAGGTTATTTATTACAACAATAAAAAAACATCCTGTCAAGCACCATATTTGTTCTAGGACATGTATACATCTACTCTTGTTGATGAGACAGGCTGTCCACAGGTTGAGGCAGTGCAGTCCGCAGTCCAGAGTCAGAACACAACACCTCGGAAACAGCTCAGAAACCTTCATCCTGTACCGAAGAAATACAGATCAAGAACCATCCAGATGCGGGAACGGATCCTGACAGGCTGATGCAGGGTCGCTGCAGGCAGTGAAAAAGGGGAAACCTCTGGAGGGGGGGGGACGAGACCTGTTTTGGAAGCACGCCGTCGCAGCGCCACGCAGCGCACAGAGAAGAATGCTACGACATCAGGAGACGCTAGCACCCCCCAAGCGTACGCTAGAGCTGAGCCCGCTGCCCTGGGGCCAGATGAGATGACGTCGTCTGTCTTCGATTTCGTCTTCAGCTTCGCGCCCGTGTGTCGTCTGCAAACAAAAAGACCATCCCACGCCCACTGCCCTCACCGACGTGTCCATCCGCATCCTCCTCCTCTTTCCGGTCATAACCGTTGTTATTTTTCCTCTACTCTAGCCACAGAAGTTGTATCTACCCCTGGTCTTGTCGACAGCGGTACTCCTCTTTTTTTTCTTCTTCCTCTTTCCCTTTCTTCTCTTTTTATCCTTGCAGCATCCTCCTAAATTGACCCTACACAAGACTACTATCGCACGACCGACTCCCACAAACCAGGTTACATACATACCGGAACAGACCCCCTCCCGGCCTTCCTCCCCTGTCTATCGCATCATCTACTCTTTTTTTCTTCTTTTTCTCTTTCTTTTTTCCCCTTCCCTCTCCGTCGCCGTCGCCGCCCGCCGCCCACCATGCATCGCACGTATTCTATGCGCCAGACGAGGGCGCCCACTGCGTCCCAGATACAGGTGAGCTCAGCCGCCAGATGACGCCTGCGGGCAGAGAGAAAAGCGTGTATAATTAAGACTGCCGTCGTCAGAACCCTCCTCCACCTCCCTCCAGCACCAAGTCCGGCCGTCTCTTCGGCCGAGGTGGATTCGGTAAGTTCGGGACTCTGACCCCGTCATTTGTACCACAGTGACCTTGAGATACTGGTCCAACCACGCGCGATGATTTTTGTAACTCATCGATTGTTTGGTTGACAGGACATCTAGGTCATGCCCTCCGCGCCCGCACGGCCGGTGCTTACGGCCCGGACCTGGCCAAGAAGCTGTCGCAGCTCGTCAAGATGGAGAAGAACGTCATGCGCAGCCTCGAGACGGTCGCCAAGGAGCGGATGGAAGTTGCTGTATGTACTCATGATGCCCGCGCCATCTGTTCCTTATTTCCACCCCCACTGTCTGGTCTGTCCCTTCTGACCTTCCGGGCCCCCTGATCCCAGCAACAACTCTCTATCTGGGGTGAGGCCTGCGACGAGGACGTCTCCGACGTCACCGACAAGCTCGGCGTCCTGCTCTACGAGATCGGCGAGCTCGAGGACCAGTATGTCGACCGCTACGACCAGTACCGGGTGACCATCAAGAGCATCAGGAATATCGAGGCCTCGGTACAGCCCAGCCGGGACAGTGAGCAGCACCCGCCCCTCTGATGATCTGCACAGCAGCCGTGGGCTGTCCCATATGTGTGCTGACCCGTACCAGGAAAGCAGAAGATCACGGACCAGATCGCCCAGCTGAAGTACAAGGAGCCGAACTCGCCCAGGATCGTCGTCCTCGAGCAGGAGCTCGTCCGCGCCGAGGCCGAGTCGCTGGTGGCCGAGGCACAGCTCTCCAACATAACGCGTGAGAAGATCAAGGCCGCCTACACATACCAGTTCGACGCCCTGCGCGAGCACTGCGAGAAGGTGGCCATCATCGCCGGCTACGGAAAGCACCTCCTCGAGCTGATCGACGACACCCCCGTCACGCCAGGCGAGACCCGCGCCGCCTACGATGGGTACGAGGCCAGCAAGGCCATCATCCAGGACTGCGAGGACGCTCTTACGAACTGGGTCACGCAGAACGCCGCCGTCAGCTCCAAGCTCTCGGTGCGCGCCCGCACCCTCTCCACGCGGCGCCGGAACAACATCAAGGCACGCAGCGAGGGCGGCCACGACCTGTCGGGTCAGGACGCCCCGCTTCATGACCGGGGACTCCTGGGTGCCAGCAGGCCAGCACAAGGGCGAGTACGATAACTCTGAGGACGAGGACGAGGACGAGGAGGACGAGATCGCCGGCAGCGAGAACGGGCTCAACGGGGAACACCGAGGGCGCACGCACGAGGCCATCGCGGCGTGAGGCGGACCTCTCCCCGGAGAGGGCAGTGTGAGGCCAGAGCAGATCAGCCGACGACGATTTAAAACTTAATGTTTCTAATGACGCCACTACATAATATGGAAACAGTTGCGCCATGATGGCATATACACACAAGACAGGCCAGCGGGGCATAGGGACTCTCAGGTTTTTTCCTGCGGAGGGCAGCACAGGAGGATTGGGAGAGGCACGGGAGCGGCAACAAATTGGGCGGCAATCTATTTACGGCGGAGTGAATTTCGGGATTCGTGTGAAGTATATCCATTTTATTATAGTCTTAAGCAGCAATATGGACTTTCGGCCCTCTAGTGCAGCAAGCCCAGTCTCGACCAACCTTGGTCTCTTTTCAGAATGAATAGCAATGAATGCTGCCGAGAAGCATCCCCCTTCTGCCCATGGTGTCGAGAGTGATACCTTGCCTTGGAAGTAACCTGCGTATAAGTATATTATTTTCACCAACCATAGTATCTCCCCCCTCTCTCTCGCTCTCTCGCACGCGCGCCCCTTCCCCACCTCAGGCGGAGTGCTGAAGCTTCATCTGGCTGACAAAATCCTCCTTCTCGATCCTCACGATATGCTCCCCCGGGACAACGATCAGCCCCAGGTACCGATGCGACATCTCCATCTTGACGGTCTTCGCATCCACCCCGGCGCTCTCCTCGGCGGCCTGCGCGCGCTGCTGGGCAGAGGGCTGGCGGTACTCGTATGTGTGGGCTAGGACGATGTTCTGGTCCTGATATATGTATATAACAACTTGTCAGGGTTCCAATCCGGCGTCTGTTGGCCAGGCGGTGGTCTGGAAGACACAGAAGGGGCAGCGTGCGTACCGGATCAGTACACCTAAAGTCACCCCAGAACATCCTCTCGTCCGTGGTGTGCACGCGCAGCTTCCTGTTGAGGAGCGACGAGAGGAACTCGTGGGCTGCGGCCTTGTCCATCGCTGGTTGTGGAGGGGTCCCCTCGTCCACGTCTTCGACCTGTGTCGCCATGTTCTTTTTTTTCCCTCCTTTTTCCCTCCCTTCTTCTTCCTCGCAGACAGGGATAATCTGTTTGGACTGCCCTGATTGGTCTCCGGCCCACGAAGGCTCGTGGCTGGGCCGGAGATGTTGCTGGCTCTGTCGTCGCGGATTCTTTCCACGGTGGTGTTGAGGTGGTAATGATGTCCTGGAGCCGAGCGCAGTGGAGCGCTGAAAGTTCGCAGCAGATCGGCAGCAGCGGGGGCCCCCTCCCCAGGCGTTTCCCTCCCCTCCAAAATCTTCCCCGTGACGGGGCGGCGGACTCGCGTGTATGTATGACGCAGCGGTACTCTTTAGTGGGGCAGCACTTAAGCAGTCAGCCTAACGCGCCCTGGTGCCAGCGAGCGAGCCCTGGGGCGACTGTGATGACTTTCTCGTCTTTGGTTTCTGGGCAACAACCCTTTCTAAGTCTTCAACGGATTCCCAAGTCTTCTCACAGTATTCTCCAATGGGCAGTGACTGCCCTGAAGCCACGAGAATGACTCTCTCCGCTCCTACGTAGGCATTTCTCTTGACAGGACCTGCCCTTCACCAATCCGCGCCAGCCCTCCCGACTCTTCCGCCCAGCTCACTCTCCCGCCTGACCAACCTGAACTGACGCCTTCCCATACGACGACGACGACGACGCCACCATGGGTGTCCAAGGCCTCTGGCAGGTCCTCTCCCCCTCCGCCCGCCCCACGAACCTCGCGACCCTCAACAGGAAGCGCCTCGCCGTCGACGCCTCCATCTGGATCTACCAGTTCCTCAAGGCCGTGCGCGACAAGGAGGGCAACGCCCTGCGCAACAGCCACGTCGTGGGCTTCTTCCGCCGTATCTGCAAGCTGCTGTGGTTCGGCATCAAACCCGTCTTTGTCTTCGACGGCGGCGCACCCGCGCTCAAGAGGGCTACACTGCAGGGGCGGCGCCGGAGGCGGGAGGGCCGGCGTGAGGATGCGGTGCGCACGGCGGGCAGGCTGCTCGCCGTGCAGATGCAGCGGATCGCGGAAGAGGAGGACCAGAGGCGGAGGGAGGCCAGGGCGGAGGGGCGGGATGCTCCTGTCGAAGGGGGGAGGAGGGGGCGGCGTGCCTGAGGGCGAGGCGCTGCCAGATGTGGAGAATATGGTGTACGCCGAGGAGGCCTTCATGGCCAAGTCGGAGAGGAAGAAGGAGAGGAAGTTCTTCCGCCAGGACCAGTACCACCTGCCTGAGCTGGAGACGAGCATCGAGCAGATGGGGCGCCCGGACGACCCGCGCATCATGAGCGTCGAGGAGCTCGAGGAGTACGCGCGGCAGTTTAACAGAGGCGAGGACGTCAACCTGTACGACTTTGGCAAGATTGACTTTGACGGGGACTTCTTCAAGTCTCTGCCCGCTGCGGATCGTTACAACATCCTCGATGCCGCGAGGGTGAGGAGTCGGCTCAGGATGGGTCTGAGCAAGGAGCAGCTGGAGGTTATGTTCCCCAACCGGATGGACTTCTCGCGATTCCAGATAGAGCGGGTCCAGGAGCGGAATCGGCTCACCCAACGGCTCATGTACGAAATGAACATGGCCGGCACGGATCTTACGGTCGGCGGAGGCGGACGTGTGGCGGGCGAGAGGAACAGAGAGTACATACTCGTCAAGAACGACGGCGTTGAGGGCGGCTACGCGCTTGGCGTTCTGACGCAGGAGAAGGACATTGGTGAGAGACACAAGCCGATTGACGTCGACGCATTGCAGCTCAGATTCGCGCCACGGGACGCAGAGGAGGAGGACGAGTGGGAAGACGACGAGGAGTTCGAAGATGTGCCTATCGAGGGCGTGAATAGGCTTCCCAGACCCAGGGGTCGCCAGCAACAAGCACGAGATGACGACGACTCAATGTTTGTGGATAATGGCGAGGAGGACGACGAGGCATTGCTTGTAGGCCGAATGGCCGAAGACCAACTCATGGCAGATGAAGATGAGGATGTCGCAAGAGCAATAGAGATGTCCCTCAAGAATCAACACGGCGTCGGGGGAGAGACGGGCGAGGCCGAGGAGGAGGATTTTGAAGATGTCTCGATACCCCAGTGGGAGCAGAAGGCAGTCGACAGTGTGCCGAAGGCCATCACTTCAACCCGTGGATCAGTGGTTGCACATATCATCAACAACAGAGCCAATGCAGCTGTCCCGAAGAAGAAGCCGGTCGAAGACGACAGCGATAGCGAGGGCGACTTTCAGGCGGCCCTGGCGGTTGCGAGAAAGAAGAAACAGACTGAGGCGCCCAAGACGAAGCCGTCAGCTCCGATCAAACCGAACGTGAAGAACCCTTTCGGCGGCCCATTGCCATTTGAGAAGCTGGACTGGAGGACTTCCATATTCGAGAAAAAGCCGCAGCCGAAGACCGACGCTCAGGTACTCAAGGAAGCAAACGACAAGGCCGCTGAGACCGGCGGGGGCTTCTCCATCGAGATACCAGACGGCGAGAGCCAGGCTCAACAGGACGTCAACATGGAAGGCGGCTTCGAAAGAGGACCTGCGGAGGATGACGCCCCGAGACCTCTACCTCCATGGATGGTTCATGACGACACAGATATTCGGGACAAGATCAGAGACCAACAACGCGCGCACAATGAGATCAACGAAGAGGACGAGAGTCTGGCCCGGGAGCAAGAGCAGCTGCGAAGGCGGCGGCGACAGAACGAGATTGTTGAGATTGAATCGTCTGACGATGACGACGACGTCGTCGAGATCCTGGATGCACCACCTGCGAAGCCAGAGGTCCCAACCACGGCGAAGGGCTATCCTCACGCAGTGTCTTTACCTTCAGACGAGGTCACTGCAGCTAGCGCCGGAGGAGCACCCGCAGACCTGCAAGGAGCCGCCAGCCCAATAGGAGATGGCCAAAGCAAATCGACGGGCCTCCACGGGGAGGCTCCGTTGCGCTCACCTTCTCCGGAGACGGAGTTTGTGGATGTCGAGATACCACCAGTAGAGCGTCCTGCAGAGCCCGCGACGACACAGGTCAGGACCGGGCAAGATCCAGAAGAGCCCATATTATCTGAGGACGTGGAGCTACAGCAGGCTGATCAGGCTGACCACACCGCGGAGCAAGCTGCGTCAGAACCTGGACAGCGAATAGGATCCGAAGAGCCGGAGTTTGAGGATGTCGTGCCTCCAACGCTACCGGCAACCGGACAGGAAAGGATCGAGGGGCTGGCAGGAGTGCCCGAACCACCTGAAGGTGAGGACCCGTTCACAGACGGCGAGTACGACGAGTTCAGCGACCCTGAAGATGAGCAGCTCATGGCCCAGCTGGCGGAGGAGGCCGAGGAGCACGCACGGTTCGCGAGCGAGCTGAACAAGAAGCCGGCACAGCTGAACCAGGAGGAGTACGAGCGCGAGCTGCGGCAGCTGCGCAGCCAGCAGAAGAAAAGACAGGCGCGACGCGGACGAGGTGACCCAGATCATGGTGACGGAGTGCCAGGCCCTGCTGCGCCTGTTTGGTATCCCCTACATGACAGCCCCCATGGAGGCCGAGGCACAGTGCGCCGAGCTTGTCTCCCTCGGCCTGGTGGACGGGATCGTGACGGACGACTCGGACATCTTCCTCTTTGGCGGCACGCGCGTGTACAAGAACATGTTCAACAGCAACAAGCTGGTGGAGTGCTACCTGGCCGCGGACCTGGAGAGGGACCTCTCGCTGTCCCGCGAGCAGCTCATCTCCATCGCGCACCTCCTGGGATCCGACTACACGGAGGGCATCCCCGGGATCGGCCCGGTGACCGCAGTCGAGATCCTGTCCGAGTTCCCCGGGCGGGAGGGTCTCGTGCACTTCAAGGAGTGGTGGGCCGAAGTGCAGGCGAGCCCGGGCGGCCCTCGGGAGGCAGACCTAGGCTCGGCCTTCCGGCGCAAGTTCCGCAGGAGCAACGCGGCGAAGCTCTTCCTCCCCACGGGCTTCCCCTCCCCGGCCGTCTACGAGGCCTACCTCAAGCCGGACGTGGACCACGACCAGGAGGCGTTCCAGTGGGGGGTGCCCGACCTGGACGGGCTGCGGCGCTTCCTGATGGCGACCATCGGCTGGTCACAGGAGCGCACGGACGAGGTGCTCGTGCCGGTGATCCGCGATATGAACCGCAGGGAGATGGAGGGCACGCAGAGCAACATCACGAGGTACTTTGAGGGGGAGCGTGGGCGTGGGCGCGAGGGAGGTCTTCGCGCCCAGACAGAAGGCCAAGGGGAGCAGGAGGATGGCGGCTGCCGTGGACAAGCTGAGGGCGAGCACGGGAAAGCGGACCCTACCGGCTGCCGACAAGAGCGGTGAGGAGGAGGAGGAGGAGGAGGCCAATCCCAGCTCGACAAGGGCCAGCGGGAAGCGTACAGACGGGCGGAAGCGCAGGTGCTCGCCACAGCTGTGGCGGATAGTGACGATGACCGTGATGGCGGTGGTGATGATGATGATGATGATGAGCCTGTTGATGAGGATGGAAAAGAGGCGAGCGGTAGTGGCAGACGACGGAAGAAGGCAAGGGGAAGGGCAAAGGGAAAGGGAAAGGGCAGAAGGGCATAGGCACAGATCTGTCATGACCAACATTGAAGTTATGGCATGTAAACAAGCGTATTTTTTTTTTTTTTTTGGGGAGCTTTATACAAAACAGAAAGGAAAAAACCAGATGGAATAATTACCACCTGGCTGCACAGTCCTTTTCCCGGGTGCTTGTCTGGTCAGCAAAGTCGGTTCAGGAGCTGCTGGCTGGTCACCTGCTGTCATCATTCTGGACACAAGATTGTAAAGGGGGTATATAAACAGTATCACTATCGTCATGTACGAAAAGGTTGATTGCGCCTGCCAAAAATTACCCAAGACCAGCAACACACCTCCTCGGCTTACATAATCTATCTCGTGGCCCCACCCAAGCTCCAGCCCCGCGGTCTGATTGGCGAATGGCCACGAGCCCGACCTCTCCCGAGCTCCATTGGATTTTTTTCCCGGTGCTGACCTCGCGCCTGGCCTCAGCGTCCGCCCTCGCCCCGTTATCGAGATAGTTTGCGGCATCGACCAGACCTCACCCCATCGCACGACCCAATCCTCTCTCTCGCTCTCTCCCTCTCTCTCTCTCCTCTTTAGAGGAACCCCCTTTTTTTATCTCCTTCACTCCCATCCATCCCAACCCGACATCGAGAGGCCAGACCATCTCGTCGTCCAGCGGAGGACTCTTGAAAAGAGAAAGCAGAGGGATTTTTTTTTCTTCTTTCTTTCTTTCCCCCCCCCCCATCATCCTCACTCGCGTCGACACACCCACTCCTCCCCAAAAGAAATAATAAAAGATGTCCTCCGCCCTCGCACGCCCGCTCCTCCGGCGGCCCCTGCAGCCCCTCCGGAGCATCGCCGCTCGCCGCCTCGAGAGCACCGCCTCCTCGACCGCACAAAAGACCGCCGAGGGCGCCAAGAACGCCGCCAGCGAGTACAAAGCCAAGGCTGCCGAGGGCCTGTCGCGTGTCACCTCCGCCGCGGGGCCTGCGATCGCCGGTGCCGCCAAGGGGGTCTCGAGCGCCCTGGGTAGGGTGGGCGGCCGCACGGGGAGGCTGATTGCCTTTGTTGAGCGTATGTGTTATACCTTTTCTTTTTTTTTTTTTCAGGGGTGAAAGAGAGAGAGAGAGAGGAGAGTCTCGCAAGATCAGAGAGTTACAGGCAGAGAGGAAGAAAGAGAAGGGGAAGGAGATGGAAATGAAAAAGGGGAAGAAAAGGAAGAAAAGGGGTGCCGTTCGAGCTCAGAGGGGGGATGGGAAGAAGTGTGTGCTGGATTGTCTGCTAACGGTGTTATCCTTCTCCAAAACAGGCCAGGCCCCCTTCGTCGTCTACTACAGCAAGGTCGGTCTCGAGCTAGGCAAGCTCGTCTTCAGGGGCCAGAAGATGGATCCTCCGTAAGTCTCCTCCCTCCCGTGGCGAGACGAGGAAGAGATCCCTCTCCGACAGACAGACAGACAGGCAGGCAGCTGACCACAGTCATTTCTCCCGTCACAGCTCCGTCGCCACCTTCCAGAGCTACTTCAACCGCGCCCTCAGCGCCCTTAAGAACCCCGGCACCCTCCTCCAGTCGACCGCCTCCAGCACCGCCGCCGCAGCCACCCCCTCATCAGCCGTCTCGCGCCTCCAGAACATCTCGCGCGCACAGGTCGTGGGCGGCGGTGTCCTGCTCGCCGAGGTGCTCGGCTTCTTCACCGTCGGCGAGATGATCGGCCGCTTCAAGCTGGTCGGATACCACGGCGAGACGGCCCACCACCACTAGATCATAGGGGTCCTGCCGGATGCGCTGCGCGGAGAGTCTGACAAGGCCTTCAGGGAAAGAAAAAGAAAAAGAAAAAACCGAGGCCAGCGTGTGTGATGAAAGGGGGGGAGGGAGGGTGATTTCAGATAATGCTCGGTGGGAGGGAAGGGGGGTCAGCTCGGCATCATAGACTATCCTCTTCAGAGCTGGCGGACGAAATCACGTTCGCGCTCCAGAAAGAAAAAAGAAAAAAGAGAGGAGGGGAAAAAAAAGCTACCGAGTATAGAGAGGGAGGGTTGTTGGGGCATAGAACACGGCAATGGAGCTCCAGGGAGCCGGGGCACTGGCCTTGCCACGGTTTCGCACCGCCTGCTCTGTTCCCTCCGACCAGCTGCGTCACACATCATTGCACTGATGGGGCGTGAGCAATGTCCCAGCTGCGTGCCGTGGCTCTCTACGGCCTGCCCTGGACTCTTTTGTGTATATTCCGAGGTTCCTTCTCCCCCCCACCCGTGCAGAGAGGGAGAGGGGCCTCAAGAACTCCTTTTTTTTATTATCTCATTTGTATCATGTACCACACCAGTCGCACAGCAAACTCTCGCCCCGTGACATGACAAGGACGGACGGCTCGCAAGACGCGCAGAGGTCTCCAGACAGCCGGTTCGATGTCGGTGACCACAATCTGGATGCCGGAGAGCCGCAGCCAGCTGTCTCCCCCGCCGGGTATCCTTTCCCACCAGTCCAAGTACTACCCACGACAAGCCATATATATATCTCTCTCCTGCTCATAGATGCTGTACCGCTCACCCTCCACGACCACCAGGACCCCGGATTTCCCACACAGAGAAGAACCCCCCCCCCCCCAAACCAAAGCCGACAGGTTCAGCCACACCCAGTATCCCCCATCCGTCCGACGACCGTCCGATCTGTTCATGGCGACAAAGTATAGACACGGCGCCAGCCGCCAGCCCGTGCCAGGCTTTTCCTGCAGACCCTATCCCATCCACCAGAAGAGAGGAGGTTGGGGGGAGGGGTCGGCACGCAGGCATGCCACACCTCCCTCCCGTGGCCAACAAACCAAAGACCGCCACGCTGGGCCTTTTCTTTCTCGCTAATGTGCCGTGCCTGCAGTGAAAATGATGCATCAAAAAAAAAAAAAAAAGTACATCATCATAAATTAAAATTGCAAAGAATAAAAATCCCCAAGCGAGTTGGGGAATACACCAGAGTCTCCGGCCGGCGTACGTAACCCCCCTCCTCCCTCCCCCATTACATGCACCCATCAATCACATCCTTGGGTGGCAGCATCCCAGAAACAAATTACCACCCCATATATGAACCAGGCAGGGGGGGTCGGGAGGGGAGGGGAGGGATTGTCTCTGCTGCTCGCGAGGAATCTCTCTGGAGGCCGAGGACTGCAGTAATGATCCATCGTACTTGGGGAAGCAGCATGTGTGTGCGTGTGTGTGTGTGTGTGTTTTTCTACTACATCAAAGCCGAGAGGCGAAGGACCGCACAAGCAGGCCGCATGGTACCGAGAGGACCCAAACTATTAACGCAGGAGGCTGGTAGGACCATAGCATTCTTGGGCTGGCGGGAAGGGGGTTAATTCGTCTTTCCCCTCTTTTCTTTTCGATCTTGTTCGGGGAGGAGAGAGAGGGGGGATGGGGGAGCACAAGGAACGATAAGGCTGTGCGTGCGGCCAGACAAGACCGCTGGGTATCAATGAGGGCAAAATGAACAAGACAGGGCCAGGGGGGGAGGAGGGCGAGTCTTGGACAACCCACCTGGCCTGTTCTGGCGGCCGGGCCTTGCCGTGGTGCGCGGGGTCTACCACCTTCTCGGTAACCTTCATCCTCCCGAGCTGGCAAGAGAGGCTGTGGGAGGACAAGAACAAGATAAAGAAGGGAAGAAGGAAAAAAAAAAAAGGGGGGGGCCAAGGGAGCTGCTACGCAGCAGCACCTCGGGGGCGAGCTACTCGACCAGGAAGGACCCTTCATGACGCAGCCACAAGCGAGGAAGAAAGAAAGAAGAAGAAGAAAAAAAAAAGGGCTGGGGCGGGCAGTCCTGAGCATAATGATCCTGTTCTGCAGGGGGATCAAGGTGTGGTCACGACACCGACAAAGCAGAGGTGGGCTGAGGCGCCTCGGTGGCCAGACTCCCGGACGCAGCACGGCACAACCCATTCAACTCCTGCGCTGGGTGGTAGGCCGCCGGATGCTGCAGAGGAGAGGGGAAAGGATCAGGCGGAAGATGGATGCCGCGTGTTGTCAGTGCTGGTTGATATGTTTGCTTGGCCCATCTGACCGCCCGCATATGCAGTTGGCTGTGCCCTACCTGCATGTGCAGGAGGCAGCCGACCCGTGCCAGACACACACGGCCTGGGGCCCGCACACGTCTGTGTTGGTGGTGGCGGTGGTGGCCAGCATCTTGAACCTCTCTCGGAAGGCTGACCTGCAAGATGAGTTGGCCTCGCATCTCATACCACCATCTCGACCTGGAATTCTCCGTGGGCAGGGATGTCTGGGGGCCTGTATCGGGTCCTAAAAAGACACCGGAGGGCATAACATGTCCTTCCATGGCGATCAGAGAGTCGGCCAGCTATCAGCGGCACAAGGCATCGGATGACAGCCTTGGAACGGGTGTGATCATCACGCCCGGGCATCAGCTGCGGAAGCAGGTTAGGAGGTAGACCGGTGAATGAAAAAAGCAATCTGTGTTTGCTGTCCTCGTGGACGGACTAAACCTCGGTCCTAGGAAATTGCATCGATTCTCTGCAGACCCAGGGTCCAAAAGGCTCACAAGAGCAGACAGAAGACGAACATGGAGCTGAAGAAACTCAAAGGGGGCTTGGCCGCTTCTTGCGTGGTACCTAAGCCTCTCCGTCCTGGCCCTGCTGCCCATCTCGGTTAACCATAACAACTCATCCAATGCACGCCAGAGACACTACCAAACGCCCCCACCGCCGAATTTGTACCTGATCGAGTGAGAACGGAACCCTATCCGCCACAGTCGTTGTAAGTCTCATAACTTTTTCCCACCCTTCTTTTTGATAACGTGTGTAGGATCATCCAGACGGAGACCCAGGTCGGAGCCAAGGCATTCGGACAATAAGATTGAAGACGATGACCGCGGAGATCGATAACTCCCTTCCACATTATGGGTAAGAGGCCCGAGGAGATAAGAATACAGCCCGGGATTGCACCCGCTGCCACAAGGGAGGCTGAGGTCGGTTCGTAAGCCAAAGGGTCTATCCGCTCGGACAATCCAGACACCGGCACCGGAGCAGTGCTCAGACATGTGTGGACGGACAAGGACGAGCAGGAAAAGGAGCTGATGAGCCCAAGGAGGGCAAGAGTGTGAATCGCTGGCGGGGTATCGCCAGTGAGGTATCAGGTACTTTGAGCTGCGCCTTAAGTCACCGGGGGTTGGCTTTTGCTTGTGTTGCGACACCCGTCTGCGTTCGCCGCAACACGGTGTAATGAGATGATCGGGGAGCTGTAGCGGCCTGCCTCAGGCCTGGTGTCCCAAAAACTCCTCAAAAACATGAGATTCTCTGCTGCTGCCAGGCGCGTAGAAGTCCTGACAGCCACCGAGGTGGTCTGTTAGAGAGGGTACCGAGCCGCTAGCTCGCAGCCTAATCAAGCTTGAAAGGGGTGGGACTTTTGGGCTTGAGAGCGCGGCGCCGGCACGCCTGCACCGGCGGAGACCGCGGCAACAAGAGGTGGCTGGGAGAACAGTTCAGTGATAACCGTTGGGTTGGTGGCCATTGGTTTGGGCGGGCCGCATTCCGGTCCAGATGTATCTGCCGTGGCGTCAGTAATCACATCATACGACTTTCTGGAGAAGGAAAGCATCCAGAGCACCTACAGCCTGCAATAGGATCTGTTGGCCCGATCTCCGAGCTCCCTCATGACCTCTTCGTAGAGGGCGGCCACGTCGTTTGGGTGCCAGTGCTTTATCTTGACCAGAGGAGCCAGGCTCATGGACATGAAGCCCTTCTTAAAGGAGAGATTGAACCAGCGCCCGGCATCGGCGTCATAGTTGTTCGTGGAGGCCCCGTTGACACGCACGTTGATGACTTCTTGCGAGATCTCCGTGAAGCCGGCCTCCCACAGCGCCCGTGTAGTGGCTCTAGGGTCGATCCGCATGGACAACCCCGCGCGGTCCATTGCGTCCAGGAGCTCGTCAGCCCAGAACCTCAGCCGCCTCGAGACCGGCCCGCCATCGCACATAAAATCCCAATCGATCTCCACGTGCTCGATCCATCCCTGTCCTGGGATCAGGTGTCTATGCGCACAGTCAGCACAACGTATCCAGGCCCAAGCGACTTAGTTGATGTGTACTTAATTATGTGGCTGTAGAGTCGTGGCCATGACTTGATGCTACCGGAAAGCATGCGTGCATGGATCAAGTGCCACGAGCTTTTCTCCAGCGTCTTCGGGCCACGGCTCCTCGACATCTACGGCCTTCAGCTCGACACCCGGGACGATGCTACTGACGTCAGCCCCACAGACCCAAGAAGAAGGACTAATAGAGAAGATGAAAGGAGGGGGGGGAGGGCAGAACAAACTTGGCTGGCTGCATCTTGAGACATATATCGAATCCTTTCACGACATGAGGCCTGAACATCTGAGTGTTCTTAACCCAAAATGTACTATCGGGTCACAAGTGTGTTAGTAGGCGAGACAACATGCAGCACGCTAATAGAGGAACTCACTCGGCGACAGCGAGAACCCATATAGCCGTTCCGAATCCGAGATCAAGAATCTAGTCGACCGGGTCAATAGAAGGCACGAGAATTCGTGGAGCAAGACCTACCCTGGGCTCCGCAGGTAGACTGCTTGGGTTATCCAGATCGAGGATATGCCGGCTGCATAGCATCTTGTACCTTGTAAGATAGAAGAACTTGTGCATGGCGTCGAGTCGGTCCATCTCATCCTAGGATATCATTGCGAGTTAGTGTCGGCCATGCAGGAGGAGTCACTGTGCGCAGGACGCCGATGGAAAGAGGTAAAGTTTACCTCGTCTACAGGGGAGTAGGTAACGCCCATGGTGTATCCCTGAGTAGATGCGACCATTTTCTTCGTACAGTTCATAGCCAGCGCCGTTGCTCTGGCTCTGAACCTGGCCATTGACCTCGCCACCAGGGGGGGCAGGCGCATAGCTATAGCGGATTTAGTAACTTGCCGAGCCTCTGTCTAAGCCAGATAGAAGATGTATCCATACCTGTTGCCGTTGGTGTGTACTGTGGTGTTCCCGTTCGCTGCCATATTGACAGGGCGGGAAGCCGGCCGGATGAACAAGCAAAGCTCGGCTGCGCGGTGCAAACGGGCCCAGGGGCAGGTCTCGTCTCTAGTAGGAGCCAATATCAGCGGGTCGTGTCGCCCTGGCACTGTGCCATCTGCTTCAGTCTTGTTGTCGGTCGTGCATTATCCTGCGGGACAGAAATGCATGGCACAGTCTATGACAGAACATGCGCTGCAATGAAAAGGGCTGGTTGGCGTGGCAATGACGGTGAGGTCCTTAGACCAAGACAGGACGAGTGTGGCGAGAGGACCAGGTGCTCCGCCCTGGTGTGCTGTGCTGTGCTGGGATGTGTTGTGTTTTATGGTGTGGTGTGTTGTTGATTTTGCGGGAGACAACCAAGATGTCATGCTCCCCTCGCAGAAACAGGAAGGAGGTTATAGGGGTCGGAAGTGTAATGACAACGTTCCTCAAAAAGTTCCCTGTGGGACGCATAGAAGAATAGCACACACCCCTGTGTGAGGATGAAGGGGAGAAACGTGTCGGGTGGGTAAGCCCAGCCCGAGAATTGGGGCCGCCGACGTCGACCTGCAGATGCTACAGCGCCTGGGGAGCCGAGCAGGCTTACACAACGTGCAGAGCCATGCCCAACTGGGCCAAGTCTCAACCTCTGCAGGCCAGGTTGGGCATGCCGCAGTGGTGGGACGGGACCTGGAGAGAAGAGGTGTGTGGGGGGGGGGTCTGGAAGAGTAGGTCGTCGACTTCGACTTGGGCTTGTCAGGGCAGGCCTTCCACACCATACCACAACTTAGGTCTGGGTAGATGCCGCCATCACTCTCGACCGGAGACGGTCCGGGCGAGAAGACCAAGATGGCCCGAGGGTGACCTCGACAGGCCAGGCACGCACATGCAGGACCAGCATGATAATAGTAGACGACTTTTTAGGAAATGGACGAGGCTTACATCAATGGCTGGTAAAGAAGGTGTGGACTCGGAGATGCAAAGTGGTGACCCACGACGTGCACGGCGCGAGGCAGGAAGGCTCCTTGTGTGGGTGACCGTGTGCAAGACCGCTCGTGGGTATATCTGATGATGGAGAGGTGGGAGGATGAATATGAAAGGATGAAGAGCACCGAAGTCGCACAAGACTCGAGGATAAGGGGGGGCCACGCTGGTATTTAATATGGCAGCTGGGGTGTCGTTGAAGTCGTCGAACGGGCCAGGAGGTTGTTGGTCTTAACGCCAGGTCGTCTAGTAAGGTGAGCACAGCACGGCTCCGTACCTAGTGCGAGGTGGGTGGGCCAGCGGCTCGTTCGAACAGGGCGAGGTCCGGCGGGGCGGTATACACCACCAGGTCGGCCTGTGTGCGCTGAGCCCAGGGACTGAGGCACCGGGATGAGCTGAAGCGGACGTGGTCCTGTGCGCCAAGGTTGGCCTGCTAGCGCTGCCCTGTCGAGGTCTGTCTGTCGGTCGGTCTGAAGTGCTTGCTGATTGGTAAATTCTATAAGGCAGATAGGGGCCCTAGCCGGCTCGATACAACAATAACCAGTGCTCGTTGGAGCCAACAGGTCCGGAGGAGGGAACGTCACGTTGGAGACCAGGCAGACACAGGCAGAGGGGAATGTCGCCCTAGGAGAAGCCGTCTGGAAGGCTGGTCGCCTATGAGGTGCAGAAGTTATCTCACACCACCAGCTGGTGATCATGTGTGGGTGGCGAGGTTTACGGGCGACGGCGGCCAGCAGCTTGGATCCTCCGGAAATGGCAGCGGTGGGCGTGGCGAGAGCGGTAAGGGCTGGTTGGGGGTGTTTGGGGTGCAAGAGTATCGCGACAGGTTGTCCGAGGAGCACAGGAGTGACGGTAGGCCTGTCCGGGTCTCGAAGCTGAGGGAAGAGAGAGAGAGAGAGAGAATAGCGCTGGGAAGCTGTTGGGGTTTAAAGAAGACAAGAGCAAGGAAGGCCCTCAAGTCGACACGGAGAAGGGACGAGGCAACACCCACCTCCCTGCAAGTCTTCGAAGGTGCCCTGGGAAGATCTGCATCAGGGTGTGTGGGCAGGGGGGCAGCTGGAAAAAGCGGGGCTCAGACCTGACCCCGTCAAACCCATGCCAAAGTCGAATCGGCAAGAGCCAGTCAGGTGCAGTACCAGGTACATACTATAATAGCACTAGGTACTCTAGTACATTCTGTGTCTATCCTTCCTTGCTCGAGTCCATCGAGTCAGGGCAGGGGGCTCTCCCCCCTCTCTTATGCCATTCATAGTACATAGTATGACTAGCACACACAAGTGGCCTAGCTATCAGTGGCCTCTCTGCCAACCCCAGCCAACAAACATCAATATCAACGCATCACCAACACCATCAACACATACACCAGCACCAACACCATCGTTTTGTATGGTACACTATCGCTATCTACAACACTAACATCACTGACTGACGCGGACAAGGGAGGAGGGAAGAGATTATCAGGTTCCCTGTACTTGCGCCATCGATACGACCACAGATCGAGCAATCCTTGGGACGCTTTCCTTTTTTTTTCCTTTCCTTCTTCAAACATTGTTGACCCATCCACTTGACGTCCAGATACCCGTGGCACGACTTCCCCCCCCTTGTTGTTATTCCTTCTCAGTGCCGTATCCTCCATTGCCCCGTGGAGAGGTGACCGACTGCATGAGCAGGTGTTGGTCCTCTGGCCTATCAACGACCACGTCGACCCAGGCCAGCATGTTTTTGTCTTTGCGGCCCTTGACAGAGTTCCCAGTAGAATGATCATGGGACCCCTCTCCTGCCCGGGCATTCCGCGCCACTCCTTCTTTCTCCATCGACCCCCCGCTCTTGTTTACTCGAGACGATCAAGGGAGCGAAACGCCGGCACAGTTGCTTTTTCCCGCCGCGAGTCGATGACAAGTCGGAAGATCCCAGACGCCCCTTTCTGGTCGGTCTGGTTCTCTCGCCTGCAACAGTAGAGACAAATCTCCACGGCCATCACGAGACGTTCTTGTTATTCCGGAACGGGTACGCGAGCTTCGACATCGACCTGAATCGAGTCCTTGTCGGACACGTCACAGCAATAGCTCTACATCCCTGGATTAAGTCTAGGGTTCGTGGGCCCGAGGTGAGTAGAAGGGTGGTCAGATCGGGATCCCTTCCATTGGTCGGATCCTGCTGGAGCCAGTCCGTCGGGTCAGGCCTTCATTCTGGGTGCTCCGGGTGGCTGGGGGCGCCGACTTGCCTCAATCCCGGGCTTGGTTGGTACGGACACGAATCTAGACATAATTATTTCTCGAGAGATCACAAGTACACTTCTCGTTTTTTCTCTCTCAGAGTTGTTCATTCTCCTCTCTTTTCCTAGTTAATAATGATATAGCTTCATTAGATCAGGCGTGAGGTCAGACCTAGGCCTCAAGGCATTCTTAGACATGGCGTCACGCCTCGCCCAACACCATGGACTATCATTTTCGAGCTGCCCGTCTCGGCTGCGAGCTCATCGCAACACGACACCCAGGGCCTGGCCGAGCGAACAGGCCGCTAAGCGACGCACGCTCCTAATTTTCGTCGCCCAGTCCGCCTCCCACGATAACGCAGTTGCCGAGCCTGTACTCGTGGCTTGATGTACGATACCATGTCGTACGAGGTAGTCTCAGACAGACAATCTAGAGCTGGGTCACAAGATCACACCGTGACATTGGAAGACAACACCCAGCTTCACGGGGGGACAGTCTATCTCCCCACGTGCAGGAAAGCACAAGTCACCTGGCCCAGCGGGGAGAAACTGAGAAAGAACAAGAAGAGAAGAAAAAAGAAGCAGGCGCAGGACGCGACCACCTCTCGGCTTGATCGAGCGCTCGGGCCGCGCCCAGCTCACATTGTCACGGCTACCCGAGAGGATGCATTTCCACTCGCCCCGCTTCATTCGTGGACCAAGGACCAACACCAACGCATACATGCCCCGTGATCATGCATGGTGACATGACTGCCACTCTGGAATGAGTGTGGGACGACAGCGTACAGTGGCTGCTGCATGTTCGGAAGCCCTCTCGCCGGGGTCGAGCCTGGGCCCTACCCTAGCTCCACAAATCACAGTTCTCACCAGGTCAAGCGAGCTGCGCAGACATCCTTGTTCTCGAGGCAGTCAATAATTAGCTCCCAGACGGACAGCCTTTCGGCCGTTGCTCCTCCTGCGAGGGTGACGGGCCCGACCTCTCGCATGTCGAGACCTCTGTCCGAAGCGAGACAGTCTATCTGCCCTGCCGCCTGCAGGAGGGCTGTCTGCTCCCGGTGGCACACCATCTCGTACCACACTCAGCAGGCCCGCGTGGCCGCCAGCATCGCCTCTGTGATTGACACGGAGCACCTGGTCCCATCCTGCCCGCGTCTGTACCGAGCAGATTGTTTCAGGGCTGACCACTGACAGGCGGCCCGGACAAGATCAACTCGCCTGCCCGACGCCACATGATGACTGATGAACCAACAGGTCACCGCTATGACCCGGGATGGTGCCAATGGACAGACGAGCCCGCAGCCCCACGGCAGAGATTGGCTGTCGTTTGTGCCCAGATTATGCTGAGCTGATGGAGCCTGATTGGTTACCGACAGACCGGTAAGCTACCGAGACTAGCGCCATTTTAGGCCAGGCTCTGCACCGTCTCTCCTGTTTTTTTCTTTTTTTAATTTTTCTTCTGGGCACACCAGGGCCGCAGTCTTCAGGGCAAAAAAAGCTGGTCGGCAGTGGGTGTCGTCGAGTCGCTTCCCCACTTCATGCAGTCGAAAGGATCCTCAACCTGACCCCAGGTACGACTGCACTAGGGCTATCTGAGACGCAGCGCAGTGCAAAGAACCCTGTGTGCCGGCACACACACACATAAGTATGCTGGGTCCTTTCGACCGACACGAGTACCTGTGAAACGACAGGGCCGCTCCAGCGGGATCCTTCATAGCGGGCCCGTCACGCAGAGCTCAAATGAAGGAGCAGAGCCAGACAGACAGGCGACTGCACGGCGCGGGACTGCCCCCCTCCCCCCCAGAAGCTGCACAAGGCCGGGACAGAGTATGTCTTGGGTCCTGACAGCCATCCGGCCTCCGGAGCGATGCCAACATGCAAGCTCAGCCATACGCCGTGGCCTGATCAGCACGAACCTCCCATGAACATAGCCTGCACCTGGTGTCTGGAGCCTGCCGCTCGGCTGCTTGGTTACATGTCAACGGATACGCCAGGAACCTGATTCAGGCTCCCTCCTCCGTATGGATCGGCAGGTGGAGCGGCAAAACGTGGATCATGTGCGCGCGCATGTGTCCCACCTCGCCCTCTCCTTGTGGCTGGGCCCCGGCCTGTGTGCTGTAGAGACCCGGGCACTCCTCCTCCACCTCCGCTCCTCCTCCTCCCTTGCTGCTCCCTTATCCACCCCTCATTCGCAGGAGATAGGATCGGCGCCCTTCCCAGGCGCACCACCCTCTGGTTCCCGATTTTGTGGATCCGGTGCCGAGCTATCGCACCCACTCCGCCGTCGCCGGCAGGGCCCTTGGCCGCCGAAAAGTCCGGCACCGCAGGACGCCGGGCGCGCAGCTAATAATCGCATTCCTTCGTCTGACCTGAGCAGGCCAGCATCCCTTCACCGCCAGTCCGCTGGCCAATCTATTCCGAGACGGGCTGGAGGAAACGCGGCCACAAGGGGGCTATACCGCCGCACGAGTTATATGACTACCCGGTACGCCGAGATTGGCCATGTGCAGTTATCAGCCCTGCTGTGTGACAGGATGCCGGGCACACAGGTTGTCTCTTTGAGTCGTGCGCGCCGCCCCTGGCCTCTGGGCTGCTCGGTGTCTACAGGTCTCTCGTGTCCTCCTCGAGACGGCTGCCGGCGCTGCAGAAGCAAGACATCAACCAGCAAGGACCGGCCGGTCCAACCTGCCCGCCTCGCTGCAAGTCATGGCGCTCATCTTATCTGCCGTCCTTCCCAGGGCGCGGTCATTGCTGCCACATCCGTGAGGACGATGGTGTGTGGGTCGACACAACCATCCCACAGAGAGCACGGCTGGGTGTCAGCGGCCTACCCCAATATGGGTCGGACGGACCAACACAGCTGCTTTGATGGCGACGGGATAATCCTCGCCACGTCGGCAGGCGCCCTTCACCTGGCCAGACAGCGTGTGCGGAAAAGCCGGAGGCCGGCCTGTGTGTAAGATTGCGTGCTTGCGCTGAGCGGTTGCCAGCCCCTTGTTCTCGACAGGAAACTCGGGACCATGACGTTCCGCCAGCCTCGTATTTTCCCAGTAGCGTGCCGGAAAAGCAACGTCTACACCACTTGGCGGCAACAATCTTGCAGCCAACAGTGCAACTAAGGCCATCACGAGAACAATCCAGACCCCGCAGCTCAATTTCCCAAAAGTCCCATTACCAGACTGTCGGGACCTTGGCTAACTCGTAATAGCAGGTGGACAGGGGTCGCGCTGGGGTGCTATCGAAGTGAAGGAGGGGGAAAGGGGGAGGGATTATCGTTCCACACGACCCGATCCCAGGCGAGAGAAAAAAGAAAGAAGAACAAGAAAGAAAGAGAAGCATCGGCATTGCGCCCGCTGTGGCTGGGTGCTCTGAAAGTTGCTTTGTGTAACCTAGGCTCTTCTCTCGTCTCACACCGCCCATTGCTTTTTCCCGCTTGTCCTCAGGCGCAACCTGATTATCAAGTCTCAGTAACGCAGATTCGTCCCACCGGCCTGGATGCTGCTCCTGGAGTTGCTGCCCATCTTCGATACGACGACCGAGCACGGCTGAGCACAGTCCATGGCCCCATCGTTGTTGTCCTGCGGCACCCATGGCAGGTCTAGCTGAGGCCCTTGAAGCAAGGAGAGTCCGCCACGGGCTTCGAGGTGGCCGCCATCACAGGGTGGGCCAGGCCGAGGTTTGGCCGTGTCCGGTCGGCAGGAATAGATGACAGGCGTGGTTTCAGGCCTTGCGGCTCTTGGATCACAGCGCCGGGAGCACACATAAGGCTCAGCCGGCGTGACTTGTCATCACCAACTAGCTTGGGTTTCCTATCACCAATCAGGGTGTCTTTTGTCGTCGCCAGCAAGTGTCGGGGTTAGCACCACGTCTCAAGTCTGACTTTTGCTGCGGTAGGTGAGGGTGGCAATTCCAATGCGGGTCGCGCCCTGCCAGCCCTTTCTGTGTGTGCCCACAAGTGAGCGTTGGTCACGCCCCGAGGCTCTAGCATCCTCATCTAGAGGAGCTCGTTTGCAGGGGATGAGGCTACCGTGTTCGACACCAACAGGGGGAGCCAGAAGGGCCTAGCCGGAATGTGTTCTTTTAGTTCTTTGCGTGCAGGACGAGACGCCTTGTCTCAACTCGCTGACGGCTCCGTTATCCTGACCTCAAGTCAGCCCGTTGGTGACCCGCTTCCAAGCTGGCGAGACGGGGCTCTGGGATCGAGCGGAACGCCCGCCCAAAAAGGACCCTGTCGACGCACCGATGGTCCTGGATGGGGAGCTGGAGTACCCAAGTCACCATCACCCAGCGCTTCTGACCACCCTGACACACACGACCCGGCAGTTCGGTAACGATATCACAAAGGACCCACCCGTAGCCTTGGATGTTATGTCAGATGATGAAAGAAGGAAGCGGGGGGGACTAAGGGGGCCATCCAGTACTGTGTCCGGAGCGAGGTGCTGGCGGCATCGACCCCCCCCCGGCACTCGTCAGGCTGACGTCCAAGGACACTCCAGGCCAGTGGCATGACGCCTGCTCTCCTCCCCCTCCCCCGAAGGTAGCTCCGCCCCTGGGCTACTGGCGGCAGGGCTATGAAGGCTCACTGTGGCCCTTGTGGTGGGTGGTAGGATAGGGGAAAGGGCGATCCGGTCGGGTGGTTTGGGTAGGTTGTCTAGCAGGGGGACGTGGGGAGGTGTGGGAGCATGCGCTGGTGGGAACAGAGACGAGAGCCGGTAGGAGAGAGATGGGGTTGTAATGGAGAGGGAGAGAGCCTGTTGGGGCGGTGAGACTGTCAGTCAGGGAGAAGAAAAAAAATCGTGCGTGGGGTTGAGTTTAATGCCGCAGCACAGGGGAGTCATGGGACTCGACAGTTGAGAAGGCCCCCTCTTGAGAGCGACGTACTGCCATTTTTTTCTCTTTCTGAATCCACAGTAGTAAGTTGGCCCAATAGTTCTGTCTGTTGTTAGGAGAGAAGGGAGGGGGGAAGGAAACAGCGCCAGCATAACAACGACATCCTGCCAGGCTTCGGGACACTTTGGAAAGTGTGACCTGCGGTCCCTGATAAATGCACGCAATCATCAGATCTCCCTATTCATCTTTCAACACTGCTACTACTTCCTCTGACGTTGTAGGGAACGAGTATCATATCAAGTATTTATCAAGAGATTCTCTTGTGATTTGTTCCGCTCTCTCTTGGCCATTCACCTTGGGTAGAACGTAGCCCTCTACTCCTAATTTTTTTCTTCTTCTTTCTTCTTCCTTCTCCTGGGGAATTTCCCATACCGACAGGGCTCGTCCCTCTGCAAGAATATGCATATAGTATTATGTGTCCGACCATGTCGATTGACGTTTGGTTATGAGTTGATGTGACAGAGACTCGGGGTGTAGATACTTGCCGGCAATGGGAATACCCTTTTTCTGTATTGATCACACGAGAACACTTGTTCCTATAACTGTTTATGCAGAGTTCATAGAGTCTTACATGTGCTGGTATTTCCGCGTATACATTCGGACAAAATCAAGAAGACACCCAAGCCGTGCCCTTCAGTCCATCAACATAATCCATCAGCCGGTTGAAGTGTACACACACCCAAATCATCCCGGACTTGAATACACAGATCATGCTTCTAAAGCCACCGCGGCGTCGACAATTCCATGTGGGGATGGCGGAGGACAGTTCATAGGTTGTGTACACCGCCCCGACACCCGTTGGAACTCTCTCTCTCTCTCTCTCTCTTCTTTTCTTTTTCCTCTTCTTTTACCTTGGAAAAGGTAGCGAGCCGAAGCAGAGCCATGTCGCGATCCCCAACGGGCCCTGGCAGTAAACGACGAGCTCGAAGGCCGGAGGAAAAAAATCCTACTGGGGCAGTACTTCTATACCGACACACAACGGTTTTCAAGGGGAATGTCCGGTCCAGTTCCCGGGCGGGAAACAATTGCTTGGAGATGGTATCAAGCCCCGCTCCGTGACGGATCAAGGTTAATACAAGGTCGGACAGAGCACAGATACGGTTATGATGGATGGGTGACAGCCCGTCATCACAATCGACACATCAAACTTCACGGAGCATATGAATCAAAGGCCCATTGGTTTGGACTGTAACCCTTGTTCCATCGCAACTATCGTGAGTATCACTATACACCCAAAGCTCTGTTTCTTTCCTGCTTCTGCCGCATCTGCTGGCTGGTGTTTCCAAAAGAAAGACTAGAAAGAGAGAAAAGGAAAGAAAAAGAAAAACCGTCCCAAGTCCTTAGCGAACGCCTGTGATCATTGTTCCCTCACCTTGCGCATTGCATATTGTGTCAGGTGGGTGGCATGCTTGCTTGCCACCTCCTCCCCGTCACACTTGAGCAGGTGGTTTCCCCCATCACTTCTTTGTCTGTATTTCCCCACGGGCTAGTTGTATTGGGAGCGTTTCGTCCCCCAATCTCGGAATTGCAAAGGCCAGATGGTCATGATCGAATTTTGGTGAGCTACTTTCCAGCTCAATGAGAATGCAAGCCCGACCGTTCGCTGTGGGCTGTCGCACCCGGAGTCATATACAAGTGCTGTGCGATAGCACCAGCCTGCCGCTGGCATGGACGTAGAGATGGTGTGGGGTTGTGGAGGGACTACCACTCGTACTCGCCAGTGGCCTTGTGGAAGACGTAGTCCTTGCCGTTCACATTGAGGACGCCGTCCTTCAGGGTGCACTTCCTGTTCAATGCTTAGCAACTCGGGCGTTTCGCTACACAGGGTCAGCATGTTGTGGGGAGAGCTTACCACTTGTTCTTGACCCGCTGGACCTTGTCGTACATGCAGAGCATGACCTGGTCCATGTTCTCGTCATCGTCTTCCTCCCCGATGTCCACCTCGTTGGGGTCGTCGAGGTCTGAGTTGATGGCATCCTCATCCTCCTCTGGCTCCTCAAGGTCTATCGGGTCCGGCCCCTGCTCGTCCTGCTCGTAGTCCTCCTCTTCCTTCTTGATATCATCGTCGATACCGTCGAAGCCAGACGCACCAGCAGGAGCGGACTTGGTAGCGATGGACTTGTGCTTGGTGGCCTGCTTCAGAGGAAGCATGAGACCGCCGCCTTCGAGCTGCTTAGCCCTGGCGGCGATCTGCCGGTGAAGCATGCGGTCGATGTCTACGCGTCCCATCTCGGAGGTCTCGCCGTTCTCACTGCGACGCAGCAGAACGCCCTCGAACTCGTCCTCGCCAGCACCATCAACCTGGGACTGTTGAAAGCCGTTTTGCTGCTGGCCTTGGAACGCCGCAGTGGGCGCCGGCTGCTGCTGCTGCTGCTGCTGCTGCATGGCGGTCCTGTTGGCCATCTGCTGGGCGTACTGAGCCTGCGAGGCAGGTCGCTGTGCCTGGCCAGGCGGAGCAGGAGCGCCGGCGGGGCGCGGGGGCATCGCTGGTCCCTGAGCCTGGCCGCCCTGTCCAAAGCCCTGGATGGCACTAATGCTCGCCGCGGCGGCCGCTCCGTACTGGTTCTGCAGCTGGTGCATGGCCCGCTGAGCAGCGACGTTGGGGGGACCGTTGGGGTTGCCACCATACTGAGGGCCTACGCCGGAAGCAGGAGGCATGCCGGCGCCGGGTAGGCCTGGCTCCTGCTTGATACCAACCTCCTGCTTCACGGAAGGGTCGGGCTTGACCTGCTGGCCGTTAGCCCCAGGCAGGCCGTTGGCCAGAGGGAGCGGCTGAGCATTGGCAGGCGGGCTGAGCTGAGCGGAGGTGTACGAAGGCGCGCCGGCCGGCTGAGCCGGGGCCGTAGACACCGGGGCGGCAGCAGGAGCCGGGATGGCCTGTGGGGGAGGAGGGTCCCAAGGAAACGAGGCGACCTGCAGCTTGGACAGCTTCACCTGCCAGCCCTGTGTCGAGGAAGTAGCACATGTTAGCAGATTCCAAGACGCCTGTATCTCTCGAGTGACTCATAGCGGCATCATCAGGCAGAAACGGAGAGAGAAGGGGGAAAATAAAAGAGGAAAAAGAGTATGTGCGACTTTGGGCACACATGCAGAAGACCAGGGTGGGGGGGTGTGTGTGTGTGTGGCAGTAGAGGGCATGTGAGTGGTGGCTTTTAGGACCCTGTATCATGTAAAACCGGGCTATGTCGAGCGAGGGAGGGAGAGAGAGAAAGTGTGTGTGTGTGTGTCATTCTGGAAGAAGCATAGAGAGGCATATGGCACGTGTGTGAAGAGCAGCAGCAGCAAGCAGCAGAAGGTGGCGTCGCCAATCAAAAGTGGTGGGCGCCAGACAGGGGTGACGAATTCCAACGGGGCTGTGCCAGGGGTTGAGCTTAAAAGACCCAAATAGCAGCGGAGCACCCGCCTGTCAGACCCAGTCCAGGCCGCCCTCCCTCTTGTTCTCTGACCGTATCTCCACGCTCTGCCGCCCTGTCTGCCAACAAAGACCGCCAGCCTCCCACCAGCAAAACAAGCTGGAGGAGGGGTTCTCCATCGAACCCATCAGAAGAGCACGAATGCAGGATCACGCCGACTTCGATGCGATCTGCGGACGACTCGATACGATGCAGAGGAGGTGGCAGAGAAAGGGAGAAGGAGAGTGGTGAAGCTGGAGGTCTCGTGAGGGGGGCCTGAAAAGAGAAGGGGCCATGCAACAGAACGCACCTTGCGCAGCTCCTCCAGGACGCTCTCCTCAACACCGCCCTCCTCGAAGTCCACGCGCGAGCTCTCGATCACCTCGTCGATGATCTGACGGTAGATGTTTCCGACCTGGTTGTTCGACATCTTGTTGGACAGCGGACGCGACGGGGTTCGGTAGGGAGAAAAGAGGCGGGAAGGAGGTCGGAGGTACTGGCACGAGACGTCCCGAAGAAGAAGCAAGGACGCGTTTCTGATAAGCTGCTGCCGTCTCTGCCGCACCGATCAATCCCTTCAAAAACAACTTCTCGCGACGCGGTGCGAGGGCGCAGGGCGGTGGCAGACCTGGTGCGATCTGGGGAGCGGTCGGTGGGGACGGTCCGGTGTCGCTGGTTGCATGCGAACGCCGCGACGACGGCTTGGTAGGTTTCCTTCGTACCACGATTCCCCCCCGTGCGGCCTCAGAAGCCGCTTGTAAAAGATGCCTGCGCCAATTGCGACCGTAGATCTCGACTCTCTGGGCTCCTGCTTTCCTCCGCAACAAGAGCTCGGTTTTGTCTCGTGGGTCGCAGCTCTGGGGCTGACTCTCGGGCGGCGTAGAAAGGTGATGTGGTATGGCCTAAGTTCTGCTCTGACAAAGGAAATAGCGGCTAAGTAAGGAGGTACGCTTAGGTAAGCCGGGGGTTCCAGCACAAGCCCCGGTGGGTTGGCGCTAGGAGCTTCAGCACCAGTAGCCCCTAAAACCGGGGCCTGTCGGTTCACTGTGTTTTATCTTCTAGAGGCCTGGTCTTCACTGCTGACAAAAAGCCTCCCCTATCGCGCCCCCCCCTCTCCCCGGGGTTCGGCTGTCTTCAAGATGCTCTGCCGTAAAACCAGAGTCTCATCAATTTCTCTATCACTCAGTGCATTGATACTTCTACCTCTAACGTATCCTATATATACTTCGGTTTATAGTCACCTAAGACGCTGGGCAGAGGCACGTGTCGCCACCCGAGTCACAGGTGAGGTGGGTGTGAATCGAGGCACGTCCTCTAGGCCTGACAAGATGCTCTGGAAACCATGTGTAGGACAAGAGAACCCAAAAGAATAAACAAGGAAGAAGGGAAAAAAAAAAAAAAAAAGTTGACAATGTTCAGATGGCACGCTGGATTATTCAGCCCTGATACTTCATATCTCGCAGGAGAATTCTATGTGCTGTCTCCATTCTGTGCTCGTACCAGTCTCTCCGTATACCCCGTGTCCGTCCATCTCGCTGCCTCTCTCTCTCTCTCACACACACACCCTTCTCCTACTTGAGATCAGCAAAGGCCTTGGCCTTCTTCATGTGCTCCGTCCAGGTCGTCAGCTTATCCCCCAGGATCGCATGGCTTCCCTCGAGCGACGCCCCGCCGTAGTATCCGCCCTCGTCTATGAGGCGCATGTTCTCCAGCAACTCCTCGGCCGCGAACCCGGGCATCCCCATCCCCTTTAGGCCCTCGAGGTACTGGTCATGCGGCGTCGACACGAACCGCGCGCCCCGCCCCGCCTCGGCGAACACCTCCCGGAACTGCGCCACGATCTCTGCGGGCGTGAGGTAGGCCGTGGCCGCGTACACCCGCCGCCCGAGCATACCCGGCTCGTCGCGCCGCAGCACGATGCCCTTGACCCACGCGCCCGTGTCCTCAGGGTCGAACAGCGGGATCGGCGCCGTCTCCGGCATGGGCAGTGCGAGCGTCCACTCGTTGTCGGGCGGGGCAGGGCGGAACATCCCGCCCGGGAGGTTGGTCATGAAGAAGCCCGGCATGAAGAAGGTTGCGGGGAGGCCGATCTCGCGGACGTGGTCCTCGACCATGGCCTTGCTGTCGAAGTGGTAGACGTGAGGCAGCTTGCCGCTGGTCACTGTGGGCAGGTGTCAGGGACAGAGGTCTGTGGAGGGGGGTATGGTGAGCGGGGAGGCAGGGCTGCTCACGTTTGTTGATGTTCAGCAGCGAGCTCCAGATGTAGTGCTGCACGCCGTTCTCCTTGGCAGCGTCGGCCAGCTTCTTGCCCTGGTCGATCTCGAGCTGCATGTCCATCTTGTCCCAGTAGTTTGTCATGGTGAAGACAGCGTACGCGCCCTTCATGGCCCTGACCAGGGAGGCCTTGTCGTTCAGGTCGGCCTGTGCTCATGTCAGTCTATACTGAGTTGGCCAGAAGGCGTCCAGGAGGGGGGGGGGGCTCTGCCGTGCTGGGCGGCTGGACCTACAGAGACCATCTCGACGCCCATGGCCGTCAGCTTTTGGGCGGAATCACTCTCCGCATTCCTCGAGACTCCGCGGACGGCCCAGTCGTTCTTGAGCTTGGGGTCGTTCAGAAAGATCCGGACGACGCTGCCGCCCTGGTTCCCGGTGGCCCCGAAGATGGTGATGATCTTCTTGCTGGACATTGTCAATGGGTGATACTGGCGGCTGGAGGCTTTTCTTGTAGAATTATGGCAAGTGTTAGGACAAGGGTCGATGTTTTCTGAGTAGTAGGGCTTGGAGGCGATAGGCCAAGATATCAAGATGATGTCTGATGGACCAAGTTTCTCAGGCTTCACCGTCCGGTTGCAGACGGGCCTTCTTATACTTCTTTGCTTCTGGTGAAAGACAGCCTCGCCAGCCCAAAGCTACCCCATCTTTTCAGCCTCACTGGTGACACAGACTCTGCCATTACGGAGGTGGTAGTGCAGTACTAGAGCTGACCCATCAGGAAGGCCGTAGTTCTGCATGGCGACGTTCTAATGCAGTCCAAGTCCGGACTATCATCACCAAGGAACTATGTCGGTAAGCCACCGGGGTTGATGATTAAAGGGTGAGGAAATCATTAGTCAGGAGAGAGGTCACTTAGGCGGCCAGGCTCCCCTTCTCGCAGGACGCGCTAAGCTTATCAATCACTGCACCATGCTCGCGCCTCTTCGGCACAGTCTCTACGCTATCTACGGTGTTCATATGTCATCCATCGTGAGAAGTGACTCGAAGCCTCGACATAGCGACCTTTAATCAGCTCCGCCTCCTGCTGAACCTCGTCGAAGGCGACATGAGAAGCTGAACGATCATCATTATGAACATTTCGCTCGTTCGCGACAACTTACACCGTCTTACACCGTCTATGTCCGGGACGCCACTGCACCGGGCCTGCATCCAAGTCATCATCTGTGAGCGACTTGCCTCTCAGAGCCAGTGATGATACGACCATGGGAACAAGGTCACCAGAGGAGGAAAAGGTTTTAACAGTCATGCCATCGAGATTGGACAGGCTCACCGTGTCCGCAACCTACATACACTAATTTATTCGTATTCGTACACGCTGAAAGAGAGAAAAAAATTACAACCTCGAGCTGATCCAAACCCGCCATGTAGGACCCGTCATAACTCATGATCAAGCAGGCAGACACCGTCTGCAGCGGAAGACATTCTCTCATCAGACGAAATCAAGGCTCGCTAATCCAACTCCGCGCTGAAATGGAACCAGATCCTCCGGGACAAGAGCAGACCATGAACATGCTGTAAGAATTGTTCATACCTACCGTCGACTGCTGTACTTGTGGGACGGGCAGCCAGTCGTTCCTTATCGGATCGTCATCTGCTTGACCATGGACGCCTTGCTGGAGGAGCCAGCGCCGGCCGCGGGAGAGGTAGCACCGGCCTTCTTCTCGAAGAGCTTCCAGAACTTGAGGCTCTCATCGGCAGCTGTCCAGATCGTCAGTACTGATTCGGCGACGGCGCGTGGGTAGACATCTGCTTACCTGCTGTTGCGAGCATCTGTCCGTCGGGGCTGAGACAGCTGTGCAGCACCCTGCTCTCGTGGGCGGGGATGTCGATGTTGCGCACCAGCGTCGGGTAGCTCCAGATGGTGAGGGAGTTGTCGGGGAAGCCGCTGGAGCTGACAATCTCGCGGTGGTGAGGGCTCCACCGCAGGCTTGTGACCTGCGATCCCGTGTCGATGCTGTTGACGCGAGCGCCCGAGGTCGTGTTCCAGAAGTGGATGTGGCGGTCGTAGGAGCCTCCTCCGGTGGCGAGCAGGTTCGTGTTCCACGGGCACCACGACAGGGCCTTGACAGCCGCCTTGTGGTTGGTCTTGGTGAACTTGGGCACCGACAGGGAGCGGGCGTCCCAGATGGAGACGAGGTTGTCGTTTCCACCGGTGGCCAGCTGCTGCCCGTCAGGGCGCCACTCGAGGCCGCAGACCTCGGAGGTGTGCGAGACGAGCTCGGCGACCTTGTGCTCGGCGATGCGAACGTCGTGGTTGAAGACCAGGCCGCTGCGGGCACCCGAGGACAGCAGGTGCTTGTTCCAGCCCATCACGCCGACGCGGGTGTCGTGACCGAACATGCTACGGACCTTGGCGCCCTCGGCAACATCCCAGATCTGGACCTCACCGGTTCCGAGGCCGACACCAACGTAGGCTCCGTCGCCTGACCACTTGACGCTGCTGACATAGGTGTCCGGGCTGGTCTCGAGAAGGCAGCTCACGCTGCCCTCGTCGGCAGACCAGACGTATACGTTCCGCTCAAGGCCGATCGCGACCTGGTTGCCGGAGCTCCAGTCCAGCAGGTTGAGGTAGTAGTCATCAATGAGACCCGGTGCGTCAAGAACGCGCTCCGGGCCGGTAGCAATGCGCCGGCGGAACTGGGCCGAGCTGGCACTGGCCGGCTTGAGGGGGCGGTTATACTGCTGGCGCAGGTCGATGGGCTTGGACGACTCTGGAGGGGCAGGCTTGAACTCGAGAATGCGAGTGTTCACACTAACACCACAGGCGTTGGCGAGAGAGTCCTGGTACGCCGCAGTGTTTGGCGATGGGCGCGCGAACTCCTCGACCGAAGTATCGGCGTCAGTGTTGATGTCCAGGCTCTCGAGGGCCGCGATCGCGTCGTCAGCAGCAGCAGAGAGGGCAGACGAGGTCTCGGCGGTGATCTTGACCTTCTTCTTCTTGGAGGGGGCCTCAAGCTTGCCGGAGCCGGAGCTCGTGACGGCCGAGCTGGCGCCGCGGTTGGGAATAAAGCGATCGGCCGCGTGGGTGGGGACGGCCTTGGTCTTGTGCTTGGAAGAGGAGGCCGACTTGGTCTTGACAGCGACGGGCGACTTGTTGTGGGGCCCGGTTCCCGTCAGTGTGAACTCAGACACACCCAGCTCGAGGGCCTTCTTGGGCGACGGGGCGACCCGGGCAATGTTGGACTTGGGCGAGCTGTGCTTGGCAGCCTTCACCTTGGCACTCGACCGGGCGAGGTGTGCCGAGAGGTTTCCACCGTACACCGACTTGTTGCCGGGCGCTCGCTGGCCATCGCTGGCCGCCGATGTGCGCTCTGGGCTGAAGGGTGAAGACTTGAGGTTGATGGGCACCGTGGTGGAGCGAGTGCGGGGTGAGGGGGTGAGGGGCATGCGACCGCCAGCGGTACGGGAGGAAAAGAGTCCCGCGTGGGACTTGAGAGGAGTTGAAACTGAGACACTAGCCATGGCTGTGGAACTTGATGATGCAGTGACAACTATGATCAACGATGCTGTTGATGGGCCCCAACGAAGAGCAAATTAATGTCTCGTAGGCGGGCGAGAGTGAGCTCTGAGTGGTCGAACGTAGGAGCTCCAAGAGACTCAAGCTAATGATTCCTGGAAGTTGTGTTGTCTGGTTAGTACTTTTCGTGTTGTTGCTGCTGCTGATTTGTCGTTCGAAAACAGGTCAGAGAAGCCTTCGCAAGGAACGAGGCGGCGTCTCCAAAGTCGGAGGGCGATCAGATGGCCGTAGCGATGAGATCTAGTGGACTTTGAGATTGATAGTTCCTTGTAGGAGTATATGAAGGCTTGGAAGGGCGCAAGAAGAGAGAGGATGGACTGCTTGAAAGCAGTTTGGCTGTGGAGGTCTGAGAGTGATGTGACGGGTAGAGAGAGAGAGAGAAAAGAAAAGGAACACCAGTCTTCAACAAGTTGAGAGCTGGTAACCTTTTATTTACATTCACCAGGTGGGGCTAAATTCGTGTTGGCAGGACAACGGGCTGCACCTGCCAGCCGCACGTTGGCGCTGGGGCACAGCAAGGATGAGCCCTGCAGCCAACTCATATGTCGCCTCCTTACCTAAGCGCTTGCCGCCTGGCTTTTTGCCTTGCCAGGCTCCTTCACGCCTCTCAAAGAGTCAGGGGGAAGGCGTCGGATCGCGCGTTCCCCATCCTATACTTTTTGACCTTGCACTTGCAGGCGCCTTTGTCCACCGCCAAACCCAAAATCATCCCCAGCCTCGTTGGATCCTCCAGATCGCTCGACTCCGGCCAGCGACCCAACCCAGCGACTCGTCACCCTGATTGATCTCTTGAGCCACAAGCATCTCCAATCATCCCTCTGTTGCGAGGGTGCAGGCTCTCTCTCCGAGATGCTCTCGCTCTGAGCGGCAGCCTCGTTTCTCGATCCTAGCCTTGTGTCTGCCCTGCAACACCTCGAGATGGCGCCATCAACCCCATCAGGGTCGATCTTTGGCGGCGGAGGGGTCGGTCAGGGCGCTGCTGCGGGTCAATCGACGTCCCTGGTCCCCTTCGATGCGGCCAACAACACTCCTGCGACCGGTTCCTCCAGCAACACTTATATCATGCCCAGCTCTCCCATGAAGAGGGCGGCGACGGACGGGTATAGGCCCAAGGTGACCCGCACCCTGGGCCAGCGTCCGGCTTGTCTGGTCAATGCCTCCGTCACGTACTGCGGGAACAATCAGATCTATGCCTTTGGTGGGTTTGATCAGTACACAGACGAAGTCTACAACCACGTCCTGCGCCTGGACCTGGTCAAACACGAATGGAATTTGGTCGATAATTATGGAGACATCCCTGGTGTCCGCATGGGTATGAGCGCCTCTGTTTCAGGCCCCCTCGCGCCTGTGTACAGCCAGCCTGCTAACACTCTGAAGGCCATACGGCTACACTCTACCAGGGCGACAAGCTCCTCATCTTTGGGGGCGAGAACGAGCACCGTACCTACCTCTCCGACCTCATCATTTTCGACCTCAAGACCGCCCACTGGACGCAACCAACCGTGTCGGGGCCCATCCCCAAAGGCCGAGCGAGACATGCGGCGCTCCTGCATGACGACAAGCTGTTCATCATCGGGGGCATAACAGGTCATGACAATTATGTGTTGGATGACATATGCTACATTGATCTCAAGACCTTTACCTGGTCCAGACCATGGCGCTTCGTCGGCAGATTTGACCACTCTGCCTACGTCTGGTTAGTCTCAACCCCATGTCTTTTGTGTCGTACCTGAGACAAGCTGACCCTCTCTCTCTGTCTCTCCCCAGGGGTGATAGGATCTGGGTCTTTGGCGGCCTGAGTGAGGATATGGACAAGGTCAGCGACCTCTGGTGGCTTGATCTCAAGGGTAGCCCAGCCTTCGAGACGAACCCACAGATGGGCGCGTTCGACCGCTCAGGCCTGGGCAGCCGCGCGGGGAGCTCGCCGAGACCTCCTTACTCGATCGGACAGCCCCCGGCCGTCGGTGCTTCTGGCTATGCAGCCAACTCACGGACCGCACAAGTGAACCCCCCCTCTTTCCAGCTCAAGAACTATGCTCCCATGGCCCCAGGAGCAATCTCGTCGCTCAAGTTCCATTTCGGCCCGACCATCCCATCTCAAGGACCCGGCATCCACTTTCACGTATACTCGTCTGGAACCCTCCTGGACTTTGTCACGCCTGCCGCTACCATCACCTCAAAGGAATGTTCCCTGTCCGCGCTCGACCTGGGATCACTGCGGTGGCAGAAGGTTGCAGAGGGACGGGAGATCTTCAAGTCCGGCTACACCTGGCATTACTGCACGATGAACGAGGACGGCACCAAGGCATGGCTGCTTGGCTGTCCCTCCGATACCGGCGCTGCGGAGATGGGAGGCAACGGGCTGGAGGAGTACCTGAGCGACATCATGGAAGTTGACCTGCGTAAGTACGGCTTCCTGGGGAACAATCTGACCCCGGAGCCCCGCGCGGAGATGGCGGAGCCTCTTGCACGAGCTCGTCGCGTGGACACGCCATCGAAGGGGCTCGGTGCAGACCTGGCGAAGCTCTTCAACAGACCACCCGAGTCGGGGAGCGGCACGGACTTCGTCGTCACTGCGCTGTCTGGTGACCCAGACGAACAGGACCTACTGGGCTCGGCGCTGATCCGCGTGACCGACGTGGCCGACGGCGACCAGACGTGGCTGTCACCAGATGCGCCGACGTCACCTCCCATCTATGCGCACCGGCTCATTCTCTACGCCCGATGGCCACATTTTGCCCGGCTCTGGGATTCCCACATGGCCGAGTTCCACAACAAGAAGATGCACATACCCGAACCATACTCAGTGGTCAAGGCTTTTCTCTACTACCTGTACACGGACCGCATCGACATGGCGCCGGAGGACGAGGGGGTGGATGGGCCCAGCGCAGATCTTGCGGACATCGCAGGGCTACTGGTCATGTCCAACATCTACAACATCCCCCACCTCCGGCTCCTATGCGTCAACCGCCTCAGCAAGGAGCTGGACGTCGATCATGCATGTATCATCTGGTACTGCTCAGGTCTCGCGAGCGAGGACTGGCTCCGCAAACGGGCGGCAGGCTTCTGCCTGACGCACTGGGGCCGCATCGTGCGCACCACGGGCTTCCTGCGGCTCCCCCGCTCTGCTATCGTCGAGCTGTCCCAGGAGATCGACACGGAGGGTCGGGTCATCGGCGGCGAGGAGCTCGACATGTTTGTCGATGGCAGCCGGTACGGAGAAGCGAGGAGGAAGGAGAGCCTCTCGAGCAACCAGACGCAGATGCTGGAAGGCGACGAGGAGGGCGAAGAGGACGATAACATGGACTTGGCCTAGGTGCACGTCACACTGAAAAGAGGTTCTCGGGGCCAGGATGACAGGTGAACAAGCGGACACTGCACATTCAGAGTATTCCCTACGAGCCGCGACTGTTTGGGTATTCCGGGGACGATGGCTTCATTGCAAGGCGTTACAGGGGTGGTTGTCTGGCCTTTTTTTTATTATTCTTATTATCGCGCTGTCCATGGCTAGAGACAAGGAGGACATAGACGAAGACCAATTATCACGAACACTCTCTTGAATTCGGGGGTCAGATGGTGCATGCAGTACTACCGCTTCCGACCAGAAACCTGTAGGTCCCCCCGCCCCCTCCCTTCCTCTCTCACATATACGCAGCAGAGCTAGAGATGGTCGGGATGCTACCACGCCCCGGGTATATCCAAACCATCTTCGCCGGCAACGACCCCGCGCCCTCTTATCTCATCCCCCTGGCCAGAATGTGCACATTCATGCGTGCAGACCTCGTCTTTCTTGACCCATTCCTATCCGAAAAAAAAAAACTAAAACAAAAAGAGGAAATATTGGCCTGTCGCTATTCCGACACACACAACCTCCACCACAAAGCAGAACTCCCACCAACACACACCAAGCAGATGTCCTCCACCAAGCTCACCTTCGGCCCGCCAGGGTCACAATGGACCTACGACCGCCCTTCTAAGACGTACGACCTCACCCGCGGACGACACACCTCCCCTAGCCCCCTGCGCGTCGCCCTGACGCAGGGCCCGCCCGGCACATCGATCCTCCTCTCCCCGCCCGCGACGGCCCTCGTGGTCGTCGACATGCAGAACTTCTTCCTGCACCCGTCGTGCCGCGCCCACCCGGCGGGGCTCGCGGCCGTGCAGCCCTGCTGCGGACCATAGCGCGGTGTCGCGAGGTCGGGGTGCAGGTCGTGTGGCTGAACTGGGGCCTCACGGAGGGGGATCTGGAGGGGATGCCGGCGGGAGTGATGCGCGGGTTCGCGCGGGCCGTGATCGCTGCGGGCTGCGGGCAGGAGGAGGAGGAGCAGCAGCAGCCGCCGCCGCCTGCCGCGGGCCTGGGCGTCGACCTGGGCGGGGGCAAAGGGCGGTGTCTGGTGGCCGGGGAGTGGAACAGTGCCCTCTACGGGCCGCTGCAGGACGCGGTGCGGCAGGGGGGAGGATGTGCAGTGCGCAAAAGAACAGGATGAGCGGGCTGTGGTGTGCGGGCCAGCCGCTGTGGGAGCACCTGGAGGGGGGAGGAGAAGACGACGCTGTTGTTTGCGGGGGTGAATACGGACCAGTGCGTGCTGGGTACTCTTACGGATGCGTACAATGCCGGGTGGGATTGTATCATGGTGGAGGACTGCTGCGCGACTACGACGGAGGGGGCGAGGGAGGTTTGTCTGCATAATGTTGGGGTGAGTGGCCATGTTCTGTGTGATGTTTCTTTTTTTTCTTCTTTTTTCCTCTTTCTTTTTCATATGGTCTTTTCCTTTCGACCCCTGTTTCCCTCTCTTCCATGTCCTGGGGCGTTTGCTTCGGGGAGGGAGGGAAGGAGGCTGGTGTTTGTGTGTGTGTGTGTGTCTCTCCCGTCCCGCGACCCGCTACACCATCACACAATAATCACTCCCCCTCCCTTCCTAAGAAAAAAAAACTGACCATATCTTACTTTTCCTTCTACCCAACCCCCCAACACCCCCCCAGGTCTGTTCCCGCCTGCTGTCATAGTCTGCCATCACAAAGACATCTTTTGACTGACCGTGGCGCCTCGTCAGAACAACTACGGCTTCGTCATCGACTCCAAGACATTCACAGAAGCTGCTAGTTAAGGAGAGAAGGACCTCCAAAAAAAAAAAGAAGAAGAAGAAAAGGGAGGAGTGGGTGGATACATCTAAAGTGTGATGCACTCACCCGCGACAACTTGAGACCTTGGGACGTACACACCCCCCAAAAACCTCCCTAGATATTGAATGGGCTGGCTGGGTAGTGGAGGGAGAGGAACCCATGCTCAGACGCCCTGCATGGAGACAACCGGGCAACCATAGCAGCCGCTGGAATGTACTCATAGTAGGCCACTTCACAAGCCTTCTCACATTCACATCTCTTCTCTCTCTCTCTAAGACGTCTTTGGGATGGATGGACGATAGGTGAGGAAGAAGGCGTGGAGCGATTGGTCCGGCGGGTGGGGATAGAAAGAAAAAAAATCCCAACTCACCTTGCACGGCGACCGCATGCGGCCGAGCTACTGTGTAATGTGGGTGGTAGAATGGGGGAATACGAGGCACACACGGGCTGGAGTGTGCCAAGGTGAGTGGTTTTGGCCGCTGTTTCCGAGGTGTAAGTGGCGCGGCATGGCTGCAGGACACCGTCATTTGTTATACAAGTTTTTTTTCTTTTTTCTTCTTCTTTTGTCCTGGGCACTAGGCAGAAGGTCGATGCTGTGTGTGGCGATATCTCACTGTGATTTAACGTTGCATTTGTTGTCTACAGGACTCATACGATAGTATTACCGGTAGAATAGTAGGTGAGTGTTAGTGAGCCAGCCGTGTGAGGAGCTATTCCGATGGGGGCTGCAGTCAGCGTGTCTGACAGGGCTGCGATAAGCTTCCAAGTGAGCTTATTCGTTGCGGCCAGGAGCCATAAAACACAGAGGCTGACTGGCTGGCTGGTACGAGGGGGCTTTCTTTTTCCCCACACATACAAGAGAGAGAGAGAGAGATGGCTCGGCTGAGTTGGAACGTGTGCGTGTGAGTGGGTTTCATGCGAGAGGGCGGGAGTCGTCGTCGAAAAATTCTTGGGGATCTAATGCGTGATAATGCGACTAAGACGCTCTCTCTCTCGAATCACATTCATCATCCATCATCATCCTCATCGAACGATGTTCATGTCCACTTCCTGCTTGACCCGCGATAGGCTTACTCATCTCTGCCTCTCTCTCCATGCAATCCACCCAATCGGTTGTCCAAAACTCCAATAGCCCCCCTCTATTCTGTGACCCCAAGAAATATGTCGACACGCGTTGTCGTTGATTTCCCGATCGGGAACTGGCCGGACCTGTTGTTCCCTCCCCCCCCTCCTCCCAAAACCCTCCCTCGTATATGCACGACGGTGCAAGTGTCTATGCAGTCATACTTTGTTTAATCGCCGTCGCGCCGATGCTTATATGTGATGATGCGTTGTCCTCCCCACTCCCTCTTCTCCCGAACACCGAAGGAAGGAAAAAAAAAGGCAGTAATGGGTGGAAGAAATCGGTTCGCTGGATGCGAGGTGCCCAGTTTGTGGTGGTTTCTGGAGACCAGGAAGAGAAAGAGAGAGAGACTCGAATTCAACGCCGTGGGTAATGCTGCTGCGATAGACCGTGTTTCTCATGAAAAATATCAACCACGGTAGCCGTGATGAGATGATGATGTTGTCGTTGGCCCCAGAAGAACGTCATGTCATGGCATATCTGACTGTTTGAGACGTTCTTGTCTTGTCATGGTAAAGGACCAAGATTTAAGGCAGGTATCGGGACCATGGGTGCGTGTTCGTCCGTCAACCACCCTGCACGTTGACGTCGCCTTTGCAGACGCCGTAGGAGCAGCATGCCTCTGGCTGCACGACGCCCAACAAGATTTGATCTCTCAGAGACTAGAAAAAATAAGGAAGAAAAGCTTTCATATTAGCACTTCTGCGCTGGAAGTTTGGTGGAGGAGAACGGGGGGGGGGAGACTAATAATCCTCGAAAACAGAGAGAGAGAGAAAGGATGAGGGAGGGACGGGGGACTCACATCAGGGCAGGGCATCGGAGACGCACAAGCTATGCTTCCAAAGAAGACAGCCGCAAATACGGCTGACAGTGAGGTATGTAGCTGCATGATTGTAATACGGACGGGGGGCTGCCTGGCTAGCGGAACAAGGAGAGCGAGAAGTTGAGGAATGAGAAGGAAATTTTGGTGAGTCGAGGAGGCGTAGATCAAGATGTTTTAAAAGTTCAGACAGGAGAGAACAAGAGCCCTCGGGGGATTCCTGTGGGACCAAGAATAGCTGAAAGCGGCCCAGGACGCAGGGAGAGAGAGATCCCGGAGTCAGACGTATGCAGGACCCTAGCCACGAACGAAGGAAGGGCGGGAGGGTGAAGGGAGGAAGAGAGGGCTTCGGAGGAGCGACACACCGAGGCGGCACGTAGAATATACGTTTGCGGTTATCGCCCTGATCACGCAAAAAAAGGAATCGAAAAGAAGAAAAAGTACCACAGAGCGGACAGGCAAGGGATCACTTTCATATGTGGGAGCCTTGGGGGGTTGGGAAGATGACGGGCTGTGGCTGAAGGTGGCGAGGATCGAAACGAAGAGCAAAGAAAAGAAAAGAAAAGAAAAAAAAAGAAAAAAGGATGGGGAACAGGCGGATATGGATGAAATATGCAACGTGCCTAAGCACGATGCAGCCTTTGTCAAGCCACACACAATCTCTCTCGCTTCTTTTCCCAAGGAAACAAAAATCGTGGGGACTTGCATGTCACCTCGGTGACGTCCACATAGCACATTATTCAGGACGGGAGGGTATCGGGGGAGACGGCAAGGAGGCAGACAACGAGCCTCTTACTCGATCCGTTCCTCACTGGGGTAGGAACACCTGAATCAGTAACTCCATGAGGCCTGCTCCAATGGTGAGAAAGGATGTGCAGCGGTGGCGGGTTGGCCGGGTTTCCGACGACTCCCCCGAGACGGCATTAGACGACCTTTGCGCGACCCTGGTGTGTAGTGCTCGCGACAGCCAGCCAGAGCCTGAGCCGTTGTGCTCGTGAGCGTCTGGGCAGTGCTCCGCTCGTGTCGACATCTGACAGCTCTTATCTGTACCTCCAAGGAGCTTGCCATCTTCGTCCTCGCCGAGAATACTGCCAGTGACGTAGCGCTCCGAGCGCTGGCCAGCTCGTAAAGACAGGGCGATGCGAGAGGGAGTCAGGTTCAAGCCCGAGGCCAGCTTTGCTCGTTGGTGCTTACGGCGGCGGCGGCCGGATAAGGTTTTGAGAATCAACGTGATCACTGCGGCCGCACGGTGGCCGACGCTTTCGTTATCTAAGGTTGTTATGTGAGCGGGCTCATCCATCCATCTCTTACTCTCATGTGGACGAGGGGGCATCTCGTTTGTCGGGTGTCTATGTGTGCGTCAGATTCTTTTTTGGGGATGTTATGCGGCCCCAACCTGAAACGAAACAAAGTATTTGTTCCTGCCGACCGACCGTCTGTGCATTATTTAGGGATGATGTTTTGATCCGAGTCGCATCAAGATTATCATCCCTCGGGACAGATGGGCCATCACCGCCTCGTCGTCATGCAGCGAAAGATACCAGGCAAGCCATCGTGAGGAAGGTGTCTTGTGTGTCTCGGGGACAGAAACAGACTATGCCCTGAGACCTTGTTGGTAACTATTGTTTTTTTTTTTAATTTAAATGAAAAACGTTATTGCGAGCTAGATCCAAGCAGCGCGGGAAGATGGTACAGACGCAGGACGCACCCACCAGTTGTTGCCCTGTTGTCCAGAGAAATAGCGGGTCGGAACCCGGCTCCTGCCCCCTGGCTGTCCTCTGCTGATCCTTGCCCCTGCCCTAGAGCCCTTTTCTTTTGCTCCACTGTTGACCTCATTCATCCCCCGAGAACAAAACCAACAACAACAACAAAAACAAAAAAAAAAAGAATCATCCCGCCCGATATGCCTGGCCTGGCCATCAGCCATTTTCTGAGTCAAGTTTTATGACTCCCTGCTGATCATGTGAGGTTAGACTCGTCTGCTGTGGCCAATTTGGGGCGGCAGAAGTGACACTCTCCCCGTCGACCTACGTACCTTCACCCTGCCTTCGAGGGCGAAACCCCCTCCGCCCTGCACATCGGGTACGAAGGGTGCACCCAAAGGGCACACAGCCTAAGACCTGGCCAGGCTCATGCTTGGACACTCCCAGAGGATACCCAGCCTGCCAGCTTCTCAGGGAGGGACAAGAAGAAGCAATGTCTCCGCCCTAGGGTCCCGGTCATTACGGATCTGCCGTGCTTCGTTTCAGCTGCTGACAACTTTTCAGATAAGCCAACTGTGGGATCTCGTTGCGGTATCCCATAATATGCTGTGTGGCATCAGGCACATGCGTTCAATGTACCTCCAGACCCGACGCACAGCATAGCAGTCACAACCTGCTGGCTGCAGTGCAGGCCTCGCGAATCGGACTGTGCCAGGACCCATCTACAAGTTAAAGCTATATATATCTGCCTGCCCGTCGCAAGAGAGGGAGGGAGAGAGAGTGTGTGTGTGTGTGAGCCAGCTAGGTCTCATGATGACACTCGAATGCCGGCGAAAATGATTTCGGGGCCACAGCCAGCACGTAAAGGCTATTGACGTCCTGCTACATGTAGGCAGAGATAGCGCAGCAGTTCTTGATGAAAAGGGCTCGTCGAAGCCTAGATTCAGGAGACCCAGGAGAGGGGGGAGGGAGAACACTTGCAACGTATTTTCGTTTCACACTCGGCTAAGGAGCACACCTCGGAGGCTACAGACCTCGTCTCGGCAGGAGTACTGGCATTACCATCACGAGCGCGCCAGGCGTTACAGTTCGGTGCTGTCAGAGTCCTCGCCATGGTTGAGGGATTAGGTTTTGCTTGGCCATCGCTGGACAACCATACCTTTCCAAGACTACGAGGCTCATGGCCTCTGCCGGCGGATGGCGAGTGAGAGCTCGGGAGGTCGCTCTGGGCGGTGATTGCTCCTGACCGGTACAGACAGCTCGAGCAGGTGACGGAGGGCCGCATTGTGCTCGACTCACCTGATGACGGCTCCGTGGTTCGCCCACCCTCTGGTCCAAGTGGTGGCTGGAAGTTCCCTTCCGCGCTCTTGTTAGCCTGAGATCCCTGGTTGGTTCATCAGAGAGCAGCATCCCCAGGCCACATCCGTCCGTGTGTCCTGCTCTCTCACGAGGAAGTCCTCTGCTGTTGAGAGAGAGATGATCCTGTCTCGCGCTGTCGTACAAGGACAACGGCCAGCGCCGTCCCACAGAACTCGCCGATAGTTTAATGAAGGCGGTCCGAGAATGATTCATCCTTCAGGGTCCTCTCTTGCAAGAATGGGAATTTTGGCGAACAAGTCGCCGGAGCAGGTTGTATGGGGTATGTGGCACAAGTGTGACAGCAACCTAGCCCATCCTCCTTCGCCTTGTCCCTGGCTCTTTTTGTCATTGCCCAACAATTTAAATTGGCAGCATACAGTTGTGCTGTACTGTACCACGAGATTACACCGCACCGACCTAGCAACCCACAGGTTACCCTCTATTTCAGCATCACCCGACCGATCTGAGCTCTGTCCGCCCTCAGGGGATGATGGTGTTCTACTTGGCGGGCCTCGTCCTACAACAAAGACACATTGTGCTATCGTCGAAACGGCTCACCATAAAGTTTGTTGTTGCTATTTGTTTTCTTTCTTTTGTGCCTCACATGCTTCATCAGCGGAAACATTTCCCGTGACTACTTCATGGTCTACAAGTTGGACTTTCGTCGCCCAGGGGCGGCTCCCCTTTATCATCAAGCGCCGTCACACCCTCGACCGCTGGCCCCATCGCTTCCCTTGCTGGACATCACTGTGTGCATTCCCTCCGCCCTATGTGTTATCTGTTTGGTTGCTCTAGGCGAACGTCAGCAGGAGGGTGGGAACACGACATAGTGCTAGCAGTGCCTATTACCTCTCATTGGACCTGCCGAACAGACCTCATCACCGAGAGAGGGTTGATGCATCTGGTGGCTTGCATTTTGCCATCCCCTCTGTCTTCCTGATGCAGCGTGGATAACTATGGCCATCCTCATGCCGGATTAAACTCTAGTTGCAATGTTCTTGAAATCTCATTCAGGGGCTGTGCTGCCAGAGGCTGCTGCCAGCGCTTTGGTCGTCGCTCATCATGATACACTGTCCATCGCATCTCGAAGAGGGCTGCGGGCGTAGTTGGACCAGTACATTTTCGCCTCTTACACAGCTTTAGCTCCGTTTCGGCGCCGTGGCCGATCACCACGGCGCCTAATCGAAATAGTTGCCTCCCGGAACTCTCTAACACTTGATATTTCTTAACACAAGACCTCTTCTCTCTCCTTCTCTCTTTCTCGTTGCGTCGCGATTATGCCATTGTCTGTGGTGACCCCGAGATCAAATCTACATAATCCGGCCGGTCGCCTCTCTGCATTCACGAGCAGACAATACACCCGACCCTAGTGACCTTGGGTATTGTTTTCCCAACCGTTGCGAGAGCCTACGCTATCCCCCAACGCTGTGTTTTGTGATCAGGCCCTTTCGACTCTCTCCTGCCATCTCTTTGTGCGTCAGGGGAATTACTGCCTCGGCCTATCGTCGACAGAGATGGATTACGCCACGGGGATAAGCGAGAAAGAATCGAGCATCGGCGACAAGGACAGCTTCGGAACCGGGCTTCATATCGAAACAGCCGGTCTCGAGCAGCCGGACGGCCAAGATGGCCAGCACACCCTGTCTGCCAAGGTCCAGCGTCTTGTGGGCAAGCTCGGCGTCGAGAAGCGAGGCATCGAGAGGGTTCTGCCCGACGAGAGAACAGACAAGAGCATGAGCAAGATCGGCACGCTCTGGATGTCGGCGAATATGACAGTATCGAGCTTCGCGATCGGCGCCCTGGCCCAGCCGGTGTTCAAGCTCGGTTTCGTGGACACATCGCTCACGGTGGTCTTCTTTAATCTCTTGGGTATCCTGCCGGTGTGTTTTTTTTCAACATTTGGGCCACGATTTGGGCTGCGGCAGATGGTGCTGTCCCGATTCTTCTTTGGGTACTACGGTGTCAAGCTAAGTAAGTCACCCTCCCTCGCTGCTGTTTCCCCCCCCCCCCCCACACTCTCGCAGAGATGTCAGCAGGAGGTTTCCTCTTCCTCCTTGCCCTTTCTCCTCACGTTGAGATTGTTCGTCAGACTAACGCCACCCTCACAAGTCGCACTGTTCAACGTCCTGGCCTGTCTGGGCTGGTCGGCTGTCAACGTGATAGTCGGCGCGCAGCTCCTGGCAGCCATCAGTCCGACAAGCCCGCTGCCAGGCTGGGCCGGGATCCTCATCATCTCGCTGTCGACCCTGGTGATCACGACCTTTGGCTACCGCCTCGTCCACGCCTACGAGCGCTGGTCCTGGATCCCGGTCTTCGTCATCTTCCTCATCGTGGCCGCCGAGTTTGGCCGCTCGGGCAGGTTCAACGCCCTGTTCCCCCTCTCGCGCGGCCCGGCCGAGGCAGGGAGCGTCCTCTCCTTCGCAGCCTCGGTCTACGGCTTCGCGACCGGCTGGACGAGCATGGCAGCCGACTACACCGTCTACCAGCCCGAGACGGCCTCCCGCCGCCGCATCTTCTGGTGGACCTTCGCCGGCCTCCTCGTCCCGCTCGTCTTCACGGAGCTCCTCGGCGCCGCCATCATGACCGCCACCGCCGCCGCCGCCACCACCACCGACGACGACGACAACGGCCAGGCCGTCAACGAATTCCTCGCCGCCTACTCCGCCACGGGCATCGGCGGCATCCTAGCTGCCGTCCTGGTCCCGCCCCTGGGCGCCTTCGGCAGGTTCTGCCTCGCCGTCCTGGCCCTCAGCACCGTCGCCAACAACTGTCCCAACACGTACTCCGTCGCCCTCTCCCTGCAGGTCCTGGCGCGCGCCACCCGCCGCGTCCCCCGCGCGCTCTGGACCGTTCTGGGCACGTGCGCCTACGTCGCCGTCGCGGTCCCCGGCTACGGCCGCTTCGAGAGCTGGCTCGAGGACTTCATGCTGCTCATCGGCTACTGGCTGGCCATCTACCAGGGCGTCGCGCTCACAGAGCACCTGGTGTTCCGCAGCACCCGCGGCGGTCGTGGTGGGTACGACGTTGACCGCGACGCCGAGACGCCTGGGCGGCTGCCGCCTGGGATGGCGGCCGTGACGGCGTTTGGGGCGGGCGTGGTGGGCGCGGTGCTGGGCATGGCGCAGGCCTGGTGGACGGGGCCGGTGGGACGGCTCTGTGGTGGGGAGGTGGGCGGGGATGTGGGCTTTGAGCTGGCGTTTGGGATGAGTGCCGTTAGCTATGGGGCCCTGAGGAGTGTCGAGAGGGCTTGGTATGGGCGGTGAGAGAGAGAGAGAGGGAGGGAGAGAAGAAGAGTTGTTGTTGCACACCCTCTTTTTTGTGGGGTGGGAACTTGGTTTGCAGGTTGGATGTTGCGAATTCTATGCACGAAATTTTTAGTCTTTTTTTTCTTTTCTTTTTTGGATTCTTTACTATTTCTGGAATTTTTATCCCTCGCCTTGCGTACGGGTAACTTGGGCATTGATCTCGGCCAATTAGTATCGTAGTATTTGTGGCGGAGATCATTGATGAGATACGTTTGAATCTTGGAAGCTAGATATAGCTAACTCTCCGCCCCAGATTCGAGACTGGACATTACCTCGCTAGGTGCGAAGTAAAGTAGGATGGACGCCGACGAGATACGCGTCGAGATCCTTGATGCCAAAAAAACCCATACTAAGCCAACCTTTCCTTTTTTTTTACTATCTCTCTTTTTGATACCAGACCGCAGCTACCTATCCCAAACGCCTATAAGAAGAACCGTGGAAGCGAGTGTAACAAGGACCACACGAGGATCCAGGCTTAGGCATAGAGCTTCTTCTCGTACGACTCCATGTTGACGCCACCCTCCAGCTGGGCGCTGGCGGTGCGGATCTCGAAACGGAGCTTTTCGTTCTCGACAGACTCGTGGAGCTCCTGCAGGCTCTTGATGCCAGCATCCTGCATGGAGTGCTTGAGACCGGCCGCGAGGTAAGGCACGAACTTACCGATCGAACTGCACAGAGAGGACTGTTAGCTTTGGAGACCTGGACACACGCACTGGGGCGGAACACGTACCCTCGGTGAGCCACGGCACCAGAGACGCCCTGCGCAACCAGGACGCTGTCGCCCTCGGAGAAGTAGCGAGCCGTGCCCGCATTGCTGGCCTGGCTGTCCTTGCTGCCGGCGCCGGCCTTCTTGTCCTGCATGGCGTCGATGCTGCCCATGCCGCGGTAGGCCTTGACGAGCTTGCCCTCCCGGGACACGAACGAGGTCCCGGGGGACTCGGTAGTGCCGGCAAGGAGACCACCCATCATGACGGTAGAGGCACCCAGGGCAAGGCCCTTGACGATGTGGCCGACGTTCTGAATACCACCGTCGGCGATGCAGGGCACGCCGAACCTCCAGGCGAAGCTGCTGACGTTGTAGACAGAAGTCGCCTGGGGGCGGCCGACGGCCATAACCTCCCTGGGTGATGCAGGCGGAACCGCTGCCCATGCCGATGCGGAGACCGTCGACGCCGGCGGCGATGAGGGCAGCAGCCTGCTCCCGCGTCACGACGTTGCCGCCGATGACGTCCAGGTCGGGGAAGTTCTCCTTGACCCACCTGATCATCTCGACCTGGTACATGCTGTTGCCCTGGCTGCTGTCGAGGATGACAATGTCCAGGCCAGCGTCGACGAGCAGCTGCAGGCGCTTCTTGTCCTCGGGGCGGGTGCCGATGGCTGCGGCGCAGATCAGCTGCTTGGAGTCGGGCAGCTTCGAGGCGAGGGGGAAGTGGAGGTTCTTGCGGAGATCAGAGCGGGAGATCATGGACACGAGGTTGCCGTCCTTGTCGACGATGGGGAGCTTGCCCTTCTTGGACTTGGCCAGGATGCCGTTGGCCTCGATCAGGGTGACACCGTCCGAGGCGGTCACGAGGTCGGTAACCATGACGTTGGAGACGGGCTGGCCGAGGTCGTCCTCGAACTGGAGGTCCCGGTTGGTGACGATACCCAGGAGCTTGGAGCCGAGCTTGCCGTCCTCTGCAGCGTTGACCCGTCAGCGATATGTATGGAAAGGCTGATTGATACTGTGCAGTCCAGATCTTCTCTGCAGTGCTGAGGGTTCATAGAAACATGTTCTCCTCACGACATGGGTAGTCTCTTTGGTGGAACGAAAGTTATGTTGATATTGGGAGTATAATCACGAGAGCAGCGTTGGTAACAGGAAGAGAGAGCAGCAGGCTGTTGGGTTGGGAAGACGCACCAGTCACAGGGAAACCACCAAAGCCCCACTTCTCCTTAAGAGCCTTGGCCTCGCCAACCGTGGTGCTCTTGGTGATCAGGACAGGATCGTTGATGAAGCCGTTCTCGTAGCGCTTGACGCTGCGGACCATGTCGGCCTGCGCCTCGGGGGAGCAGTTGTGGTGGATGACGCCGACGCCACCCTGCAGGGCCATGTGGATGGCCATCTCGTGCTCGGTGACGGTGTCCATGGGAGAGGAGACGAAGGGCGTCTTGAGGGAGATGCGCTTCGTGATGGGGGCGTCGAGGGTCACATCGGAGGCGGGGAAGCCGATGTAGCCAGGCAGGAGGAGGAAGTCGTTGTAGGTCAGGCCGCCGTGGATCTTGGCGTTCATGAGGTCCCGGATGCCGAGGCCATCGCGAGAGTCGTACTCCTTGAGGATCTCCTCGGCCTTGGTGTAGTCCAGGACGTTGGCCTTGCCGTTGGCACTTCCGTTGGTGGCAGGCATCTTTGCGCGCGCGACAGAGCCCCGGGCAGGAAAAGTGATGCGGAGGAGAGGCTTCTGGGGAGAGGAAGGCTGGTCAAGAAGATGACAGAGGTGATGGCGCGCTGGTCAAAATCGACTGGTCTTCTTGACGGGGAGGGTTTCCCAAGAGAAGAGAAGAAGAGAGAGAGAGGAGAAGGAGGGGAGCAGGAGCGGCTGCTTCAAAACTTTTATGCGGGACCGGCCGGTCAGGTTTTGGTGCAAGGTGGGGAACAGGGTCGGGTCCCCTTATCTGGACAGCAGCGTCGGGAGCGGCCGACTGCGGTCAGAGCCAAAGCTGTGCAGGCCCTTAACAGGAACGTACTGACCGCGGACCAGATCGTGTTAGGCAGCTCAGCTGTAGTAAATCGTCACATACTCGTGTATCGAAGCTGTTGGCGCTCCTTGTCGAGAGTCGATTCCATGCTGAAGCGCTGAAGCACTTGTAGTCATTATAGAGTACCTTGTCTTTTTTATTTTATTTTATCATGGCGCAAAGTCTTGCTCTATTCAATGCTGACCAAGAGCCTTCTATGTTTCCCTGTCTCTCCCTCTCCCTCTCTCTGGCTTACACACATACACACACAAACGACAGAAACGCTCAGGCAGCCGTACACTACTACACAATGTGTAGGACGGAGCACGCCGTGTCAACCCGGCAGAGATGCTGAGGTAATGTAACGGGAACAGCCTCATCTAAGATAGCAGGCCTGTGGTATGAATAATAGAATCTTCTCCCTGCCTGCTGTGGGCCATCGTCTAGTGGACACAGTCTAGGCCTCGGCACCTGATAGGGATCTCGTACTATTATTACTATCCGCATGTAGAGACAACCTGTGTATCTAGCAGATCGTTTAGGCTCTATGTGGTGAGGAGAGGAGACTTCATAATAGCATTGTGCATCGTAGGTGGTTTTTTTTTAATTCATTTTTTTCCTTAAATGGACTGGCGATCTAACCTACATGGAACTTCGCCCTGCCTCTGATCGCCTACACAGTACGGAGTACATGTTGACTGGCCCAGCCACCGTCATATTCATCCTTGGGGGCGGCCCTGGGTGGAGCATTCCCGCCCTACTCTATCTCCCTTGCTCCAACCGTCATATGTTTTCTTTTTTTCCTTGTCTCTTCTCTTCCTGGACGACGGGTCTTTTTTTTTTTTTTTTTGTGTGTGTGGCTCTTTTTCTCGAGATTACTTAGTATGCACTTGTTATGATGCAGTTTTTGCTTCTGCTCCCGCTGGGCCCTGGTGCATGTCTCGCGCTGACGTAGGGCACAGGCCAGGTTCCAGGCACGGTGTGGTGGGATGTGACGAGAAAGCGGTTTAGTGGGTTTATGGTTAGCCTTGCTGCCCCGCCAACAAGCAGCCGGCTCATGTACGGAGTAAACAGCAGCCAACCAGCCCCCCTGCCTCTTGTCTCTGCCTCTGCTCAAGGATCAGGCCGAATTGAGTGGCTGGGGTTCAGAGTTAGGTTTTCCGGTTCAGGCCATCCACACGGTCCCTCGACCTCTTCTCCAGATTGGGCATCTCGGGAGATTCTTCTTGCTCCTCCTCCACCGTCTTGTCTGCTGCCCACCAGATCATCTTTTTTTTTTTTTTGCTCTCTCTCTTTCTTATTTCCCACCCCAGAGCTGGTGATTAATCCTTCTTCTCCTTGCGCCACGAGCGCGCCTTCATGTCTCCTCGTCCTACTAAGGCGCGTCTCTGGTCACTCGGTCCCGCCCCACGCCGACCCTCCCAACCACCCCAGCTCTTGTTTATTATCTCCTCGCTCAGCCCTCCCAAGGCTCGCTCGTCTGGGTTGCAACCCCACCCATTGACCCGCTAGGATCGATTCCCATTTACTCCCTTGGCTGTCTGGGAGGGTTCTCTGCTCGCGACGTTGCCTGGCCTGGACACACTCACTCACTCACCAGCCCGCCCGCCGAAACCTGCGCTCCACCAACCCCAAGACTGCTCCCGCCCATGACGACAAGACGCCTTGGATAGATGTGTCCCTACATCCCGAACTCCCAGGAGCCTCCATCTGAGCGACTGCGCTGTCGCTGCTGACATCCTCACACCACCCTCGCAAGATGTCGTACCGCCCCCACCCGCTCCGACAGGCACACACAGTTGACTATTCGCTGCTCGACCGTCAGCCTTCCACTACATCATCGGCCTCCTCGGGATACTCGTCCTCGTCCGGCCACTACGACCTCAGCCGGACCACCACGCAGTCGTCCTCACAGTCCAGCGGCTATGGACCAATGGGCCACAAGCGCGGCAAGAGCGAGGCCATCGCCCGCCTCCCTCCCTCGCCGAGGAGTCCGGACGACCGGCCTCAGACCAGTGCCGGCAGCATCTACAGCATGGCGAGACAGTCTCTGAGGCCGCTCCCCCAGCCGCCATCCTCAACAACACCCAATACCCCTTCCCGGGAGCACCACCGCCACGAGCGAGGGCAGTCCATCGACATCGGCAAGCTGTCCCTCCAGGACAAGGAGCCGTCCTCGCCGGCCCCTCCCTCCCGCCTGCGCGCGTCCACCCTCCGCCCGACCTCCATGGTCCTCAGCCGCTCCGATACCGTCAAGGGAGGGAGCGCCGGCCTCCCTCTCCCGCAGGTGCCGATCCACCAGACCCTGGCTGCCCCGCTCGGCAGGCCCGACCTCGTGAGCATGGGGCGGTCGTCCACGAGCCAGCTGCGGACCTTGTCCAAGCTCGCCCAGTCCGGAGAGGCAGAGGAGTTTGCCATCACCACCCCTGCGCAGGAGGTCGTCGGCCTGCGCGGCCGCCGGAGGCTCCAGAACCCTCAACTCGGACAGGTCGAGCCAGCGAGGCGCTGGGTATGGCTGGGAGAGCAGGAACTGGATGGACAAGCAGCGGCAGTTCCTCCAGGCCTACGAGTATCTCTGCCACATCGGAGAGGCGAAGGAATGGATCGAGGACATCATCCACGCGTCGATACCCCCGATCGCCGAGCTCGAGGAGGCATTACGAGACGGCGTGACGCTCGCCGAGGTGGTCGAGGCGCTCAACCCGGACAGGCGATACAGGATATTCCGGAATCCTCGGCTCCAATACAGGCACTCGGACAATATCGCCATCTTCTTCCGGTATCTGGACGAGGTTGAGCTGCCCGACCTGTTCCGGTTCGAGCTGATCGACCTCTACGAGAAGAAGAATATCCCAAAGGTCATCTACTGCATCCACGCGCTCAGCTGGCTGCTCTACCGCAAGGGGATAGTGGACTTCCGCATCGGAAATCTCATCGGACAGCTCGAGTTTGAGCACCACGAGCTGGAGGCCATGCAGAAAGGTCTGGATAAGCTCGGGGTCAACATGCCCAGCTTTGGGACGATGGGTGCCGATTTCGGCGAGCCAGCACCGCCTGAGCCGCAGGAGACGGAGGAGGAGAGGATCGACCGCGAGCTGGGCGAACAAGAAGACAGCATCGTCGAGCTTCAGGCCCAGGCCAGGGGGGCGCTGTGCAGGATGCGGCTGGGAAGGACAATGCAGCAGCTCTGGGATGCCGAGGACCTGCTGGTCGACCTCCAGTCCCGCATCCGTGGAGACTGGGCCCGACAGGTCCTCGGATACCGACTGCAGATGAGGCGCTTCGCCATCAACCTCCAGAGCGCAGCCCGGGGATTTTTGGCCCGCCGAGGGCAGAACCAGAAGGACAGGGTGCTGGAGAGCATGCAAGGGAAGATCCTTGACCTGCAAAGCATGATACGGGCTGCCAAAGTCCGTAACGAGGTACGCGACGTGCACTCGCAGCTCGCTCAAGTGTCCGGTCCTGTCCGAGATATTCAGGCGGCCTTCAAGGGCTACCTGGCCCGCCAGAATATTGATCGTCAGAAGCACGAGACGGCTCAGATGGCTGGCCCTATCGCTGGGTTCCAGGCTGCCGTCCGTGGCGCCCTTCTGAGGAGCAGGCTCGACGAGGACCAGCAATTCCTAGCACAACAAGCACAGGCCATCACGGACCTGCAGGCCGCCGCGCGGGCAATGCTGACAAGGAATCAGGTCGCCGTGCAGCGGGAGACTCTCCAGTTCCACACGCCGGAGTGGGAGGCTCTGCAAGCCGCCTGTCGAGGCAGATCAGCAAGGCTTGCTGTCCAGCGGACCAAGGCAGAGCTCCGACAGCACGTGCCAGCTATAGAACAGCTGCAGGCATGCGTTCGGGCTGCTGCGGTTCGCCGCGACGTCTCGGAGACGCTCGACGGCCTGCATGCACACGAAGCCGAGATCGTCGAGCTCCAGTCACTGGCCCGCGGCATGTTGAACCGGCAGCGGGTCGCTGAAGACCTGGAAGCTCTGGACAGGCAGACCCCACAGATCATTGATCTGCAGGCATGCATTCGCGGCTGCATGTACAGGGCCAAGCACAACGACCTGCTGGGTGAGCTCAAGTCTCACGAGGATGGTGTCATTGCCCTGCAGTCCATCATCAGGGCAACCATGGTGAGAGGTGATATCGGCTTCCTGCTTGGTGCGCTCGAGGAAGAAGAAGAGTCGATTGTCGCCGCCCAAGCAGCCGCCCGGGCCTTCCTCCTGCGGGCCAAGTTCGAGGAGAAGAGGCGGTACTTCCGGGAGAACATGCAAAAGGTCGTCAAGATCCAAAGTTTTGTCCGGGCAAAGCTCCAGGGAGAGGCCTACAAGAGCCTCACCACCGGAAAGAACCCGCCGGTCGGTGCTGTCAAGAACTTTGTACACCTGCTCAACGATAGCGACTTTGACTTCAACGAAGAGGTGGAGTTTGAGCGGCTCCGAAAGACAGTGGTCCAACAAGTCAGGCAGAACGAGATGCTCGAACAGTACATCGATCAGCTAGATATCAAGATCGCCCTGCTCGTCAAGAACAAGATCACCCTGGACGAGGTTGTGCGGCATCAGCACAACTACGGAGGGCACACGGGCACACTGCTTGCGAACAGCTCCATGGTCTCGGCCAACCAGTTTGATCTCAAGGCGCTCAACAAGAACTCGAGGAAGAAGCTGGATCTCTACCAGCAGCTGTTCTTCAACCTGCAGACCCAGCCGCAATACCTGGCCCGCCTCTTCAAGCGCGTCCGCGAGCAGGGCACCGCCGAGAAGGAGACCAAGCGCATCGAGCACCTGATGATGGGTCTTTTCGGATACGCCCAGAAGCGGCGGGAGGAGTACTACCTCCTCAAGCTTGTGGCGCGGTCCATCAAGGAGGAGATCGACACTTGCACCTCTGTCCAGGACTACCTGCGCGGCAACTTCTTCTGGTCGAAACTGCTCGGCAACTACACCCGCTCTCCCCGTGATCGAAAGTACCTGAGAGATCTGCTTGGACCGCTGATCAAAGATAACATTGTGGAAGATCCCGCCCTGGACCTGGAGAGCGACCCCATGCAGATCTACCGGTCCGCCATCAGCAATGAGGAGCTCCGCACCGGCCAGCCCAGCAGGAGGCCCCTTGACATCCCCAGAGAGCTTGCTATAAAGGACGCAGAGACCCGGGCGCTGTTCATCGACCACCTCCGTGACCTCCGCGAGATCTGCGACCAGTTCCTGCTGGCCCTGGAAGATCTCCTGCCGCGCCTGCCGTACGGGATCCGTTATCTCTGCCAGCAGATGTTCCGCTTCCTCTGCGAACACTTCAAGCGAGAGCCGCAGCAGAATCTGCTGCAGATGGTCGGGAACTGGTTCTGGAGGTTCTATCTCTACAATGCCCTCACTGCCCCGGAGAACGTGGGCGTCATCGAGCGGCAGCTGAGCCCTCTGCAGAAGCGCAACCTCAGCGAAGTCGCCAAGGTGCTGGGGCAGGTCGCCACGGGCCGCCACTTTGGAGGCGAGAATGTGTACCTGCAGCCACTGAACGCGTTCATCGGGGAGTCGATCGAGCGCTTCAACCAGATCATGGTGGATCTCATCGAGGTGCCCGACGCAGAGAGCACGTTCGACATCGACGAGTTCAACGACCTGTACGCAAAGAACCGCCCGACCCTGTACATCAAGATGAGCGATATCTTTGCCATCCACAGCCTGATCGCGAGCGAGCTTCCCTTCATCTGCCCGAACCGGGACGATGTGCTCCGCGAGATCATGCAGGATCTCGGCAGCGCCAAGAACAACGAGAATGAGATGACAGCTACAGGCTCGTCCGATATCCAGATGTTCCTCACGCCCAAGCTGCACGATGTAGAGGACCCCGAAGCCGCAGCCAAGGCCTTGTTCATGGAGACGAAGAGGTGTGTCCTCTATATCATCCGCGTGCAGAGCGGTGCCAACCTCCTCGAGATCCTGGTCAAGCCGATCTCCCCAGAGGACGAGCACAAGTGGGACAAGGTTCTGCGGGAAGACTTCTCCGGCCACGGCCACACCAGGGGTGCCTACTCGGACGCCAACATGGTCGACGTCACGAGGATGTCGTACTACGAGCTCAAGAAGACCGCCCTCGAGAACGTCATGAGGCTTGAGCACATGGGCCGCATCTCCAAGCACAACTACTACCAGGACGTCCTCAACGCCATCGCCCTCGACATCCGCACCAAGAGCAGGAGGAGGGTCCAGAGACAGCGCGAGCTCGAGGGCGTCGGCCTAACCCTCGCCAACCTGCACGAGAAGGCCAAGTACCTCGAGCAGCAGCGGAAGAGCTACGACGACTACATCGAGCAGGCCATGTTGACGCTGCAGAAGAACAAGGGGTAAGCCATATCCACCACCCCACACCCGCCACGAGACAAGGCAGATTACTGACCAGCCACAACAGAAAGAAGAAGTTCCTCCTTCCCTTCACCCGGCAGTACAACCACCAGCGCGAGCTCGAGCGCAGCGGCCGGGTGCCCAAGTTCGGCTCGTACAAGTACAGCGCGCGACAGCTCATGGACAAGGGCGCACTGGTCAGCTGGTCAGGCACGGCGGACCGCGACTGGGACAAGATCAACCTGACAATCTCCTGTGACCAGGTTGGCGTGTTCGCCATCGAAGGATCCCGGGGACACATCCAGATCCCCGGCGCCAGCGCCCTCGTGCCCATCGAGGATCTCCTGCAGGCACAGTTCGAGTCGCATCAGTTCATGACACTGTTCGAGGGCAACCTCAAGGTGAATGTGAACCTCTTGCTGCATTTGTTGTACAAAAAGTTTTACAAGACTCAATGATCAAACACAAAAAAAAAAAAAAACGGGGAGGGGAGAGATACAGGCTCCAGGGACCCGGGAGATCTCGGGCTGGAGGGGCGAAGAGGAAACGAGCCGCCCTAGAGGCAGCACAGGCAAGCATAGGTCGACGAGGTATGACTTGGGTGTATCGACGGGTGCTGGATGGACGGACACAACGGAAGGATACCTCTTACTACCCACATAGGCAGATTCGGTGTTTAGGGGGCGCGCGCGCGTGTGTGTTTGTCGTTTTGACATTGCATTTGAATTTTGAATTGAATTGATTACTTGAGGGACTCGAGCCTGGCTGGAGGTCCACCAGGGGAGGGAGACAAGCAAAAGAAGATACAGGATCGGGGGTATGTACTTCTTACCCGCTAGATTAAAAAAAAACCTGAGAGGGAGAGGGAGAGGGAGAGGGAGAGACACCCACATTGGTAGAGCATGATACATACTCACGTTTTATTTGATGCATAAATGGTTCAATGGAATGGTCTCTGGCTGCTGGGTCTTTTGTGTCTGTAGAGCCCAAAACCTCCTCAAGGACACACTCCCCCCCCCCCCTCTTCCAAGGTCTGAATCTGATTTAGCCCTATAACCTACATTTGTCCAGGCCTCTCTGCCTATATCAGTGCACCAACACTGGCACCACAAACCCCTCTGGACAGCCTTGGTGCTCTACAGCATGACTGATGGGTTTCCCAATCCGGCATGACATATATATATATATATATCTGCCTCTATCCTTCACCAGGTAGAGAGACTGAATGAATGACCTCGGGCCAGGAACCATCTTTCCGGGCAGAGCATGCCTGCCCATCCCATCTATCCCCAGCCTGCAATACGTGGCAGTCCTTCCCGGAATCTCCCCAGAGCCCTCATGGTCCACCCCTCCCCGGAAACAAGGGTTCACTGTGCTGTGACTCGAGGTATACTATCACCATATTTATTGAGATAGGTGATAGCCGCCGGGCTCTCTCAACCATATAAACAAGTGTTTTTTTGGGGGATGGGGGCTCCCAAACTTCTTCCTGCTTTGTTTGCAGATCTGAAAGACTTGGCAAGAAACCAAGAAGCCATCAGTGCTGCGCATCGTTCACTGCCTGGTATGCTACCCATCATCAGGATGGCCCAATACTCTCTCTCTCTCTCTCTCTCTCTCTCTCTCTCTCTCTCTCTCTCTCTCTTGTGACTTGACAAATAGCTAGACACTGACTGCCATCTCTCCCTTCAGACACCTGTTGGGCAGCGTTTTCTCGTCAGCCTCGTCTTCCTTCGAAAAAGATACCTGAGCACCCTGAGGAATAACGCGCTCCTCCATCCACAAATCGCAACAGGATTTCTTTTTCCTCTCACCCCCCACCCCCCCTTGAAAGACAGACGAAAATGAACCACCTCACCCCCGACCCGGCCAAGGTAGCCCTCTACCGCTCGCACCAGCACGAGCACGAGGCCGAGCTCGCCAGGATCGAGGCCGAGCACGCCTACAGGCGCCAGAAGGCGGCCGAGGCCTTTAGGGCCCGCAGGGAGGCCGCCCTCCGCAAGATCGACAGGAAGGAGGCCGAGGAGCTGGAGAACATCCAGCGCGCGCACGAGGGCGAGGTCGGCGCCACCAGGAACCGACACGAGGCCAAGATGGAGGCTGTCCGCGAGGAGTATGAGATTGGTGATGAGGTGATCGCCGCTGCCGTTCGGGGCTCGGAGGCCTCTGATGGATTTCAGAGCGCCGTGGGTGGAGACAGCCCGGTAAGGTAGCTTGGGGGGGAGGGAGGGGGAGGGGACTGAGACACTGCCTGGGAGTCTGGGGCTAACGATTGAGATCTTGAACAGGCTCAGCCTGGTGGCTCGCCTCCTATCCCTTGGCAGGTCGACCCCATGCCAGCCTCGGGAGAGGTGGAGGATCACGCACCTGCCTGTGCTGAACCGATCTCCGGCACCCGTTGGGCACCAGAACAGAGCCTCTACTTTGAGGAAGATCATGCCCCGAAGGCGAGTCTGTGGTGAACGGGAAGGTCAAGGCTGAGGGTTGTCCTTGCGGCGAATACGGTACGTTTCTGTTGCGCGTGAGTAGATGGGAGGCCCCACGGGCGTGGTAAGCGCTCGTGCAGGTTTGACTATCGGCTCATGTTCCTGGCGATGACGAGAGGGTGTGGCTAACTGTGGTTCTTGGACAGCACCATCCTGACGTACCACGGCGGAGTGCTTGATGATCTTCGGAGGCGGGGCTTGAGATACCAAGGTCGATGGTAGACAGGCACAGCTGGAGGACATCTTAGCTTTAGCCCAACGAGAAAGACAATCAGACACAGACACCTTACTACTACTCACTGATCCTCCCTGTGTGATTTTTCAGCTAGTATTATTTTGTAATCAGGCACTAATTGTCCTTCCAGAGTCTGTACTTGTCCTTGCAGTATTATTAAAGCAGGTCTGCAGGATCGCCGAAGAAAGCCAGGACCAGGCCGCGAAAGGTGCCCCACAGGCACGGGGCATAACGGGCCGGGCCGGGGCACCGATCGGCGGTGGCGCCGGGTGAGTAAGAGTTGGCTGCCTCGTCTCGACCTGCTTGGGACTGTATGTTCGAGTCTGGATCGGTCCGGGGCGCGGGTTTCGTCCTCAGGAATCCCAGAGGGCCCTCAGAGGAGCCTGCTGGTCGACTGTGTGTTTTCGGCTTGCGCATAGCACAATGTTCACGGCCGTCCATCGCATGTGTGGTAAGTGGCGCCGCCTTGTGTGCCCAACAGCGAGTTACAGTCGCACCGGGCGAGCTACTTGGCTCGTTGTATCTGGTCCCATCCCGTCCTGGCACTGGCCGCTCGCCACGGCATTGATGAGCCGCGCGTCTTGTCAGGGTTGTCCCACCAGAGGTATCGAGCCTCCGACTCGCCATGGCTGAGGTTCATCATCTGGGAGATGCCAGACCAAGGTAGCCAGTCCCCAGACCGGTGTGACATCGCAGCATGACCTGCAGTGGAGGGGGGAGCCCAGTTACCGAGTGAGCATCAGGGCGAACCCCCCTCCCTCAAGCCACACACCTTATTATTGGTTCTCGGACCCCCGTCGGGCTGCAAGCGCTCAGCTCATAGAACAGAGGGAGCGGATGGGAACACCCAACCCCCTCCAAAAAGCAAACTAGTCAGCCCGATCTGGGCCAGCCATTGGGCATCGAGGACCGACACCCGCCCAGATGGTACGAGTGATCTCCAACCCGTGCGAGGCGGCTGTAAGCTCAGCGCTGCTGAGTGATGAGCGGGCCACCAGCCGAGATGCGCCCTCTATAATTAGCATATTCGGCGCTCTATAGATTGCTGCGGAATTTTTTTTTTTAGTTTTCGTCCTTCTTTGCTTCTTCTACTCGCCCAAGAAGGAAGCGGAGAAGGAAATAAAGAGCGCACACGAACCAGCACAGAAATGGGGAGCGCTGGTGGGATGACTGCCTCTGTTGTCAGCTTGGGTTTGTCGAAGCATTCGAGGCTGACGAGGACCCTCCCCATTGACGACCAACACTGCCTTGGCTCTAGATCACGATACTTCAGCAACAGTCCAACAAGATAAAAGAAGAAGAAGATGGAAAGCAAGCAGACTCAGACTGGGCATATCATGGGACCTTGTCCGGGCGTCCGGGCAGAGACGCCTGTCCCAGCACCAGCACCAGCACCAGCACCGGCACCAGCACCGGAGCCGGGAGAAGAGGCCAGAGGCAAGCTCTCCCTCTTCAACCTGCCCATCGAGATCCGGCTGCAGATCTACCACTGGGTCCACCTCTCCAACCCGGTGCGGCACAGACATCTGGTGCCGTGGTATCCCATCCCCACATGCAGATCCCACGTCGCCCAGCCCGTGGTCCCTGAGGCAGACGACAGCGGCCACGACAAAGACAAGACGACGACGACGACGACGACGGCGACGACAGAATTTAACGGCGCCGCCCTCCTTGCACCACACCGGCCGTTCTCGCGGATGCCGACGGCGCTGCTCCAGACGTGCCGACAGGCCAACGAGGAGGCACGGGGCGTCCCGTTCCACGAGAACGAGTTTGTCTTTATCAACTGGTTCTCGTCGGGCCTGTCCTCGGCGCTGACCTTCACGCGGGCGCGGTGTCCCTGGCAGCGGGCCGAGATGCGGTTCGCCCGGCTGGAGGTGTTTGCGCGGGATGTGGCGGGGCCGGCGGGCGGGGCGAGGGTGCAGGACTGGGCGGAGCTGTGTGGGATGTGGACGGGGCTGAGGGGCCTGCGGTTGACGCTGTGGATGGAGGGGGGAAGGGCCTACCAGATGTGGATACGACCACCAGAAGAGGAGGAGGAAGAGGACGACGATGGCGATGGCGATAGAGATGGTGATAATGCCGCGGGAGGGACGAGGAGGAGGAGAAAGGGGGCCGGAGGGGAACGGGACCCGTGGGAGCTGGTTGGGGAGGGGAGGAGGACGCAGTGGGCAAGGGAGGCGCTGGGGAGGCTCAGGGAGCTGAGGCAGCTGGAGATCGAGATGGCGGACGTGGGGTGGCCAGCGGCAGAGAAGGTGAGGTGGTGCGAGAGCCTGAGGGAGACGGTGGTGCGCGGCGGGGCGAGGAGGGAGCTGCGTGTTGTGTGTACCGAGAAGAGGAAGGAGGAGGCGGCGGTGGGCAGCGCGGGCCCTGTCTAGCACGTGTGCTTGTCTATCCGAATAGCATTATGAATTTAATTATTCTCGTCAGGCTGATTTCCAATGATCTGCCATCGCACCAGTACCACACGGTACATAGTAAATAGTACCTTACCTTTGGTTGGTACCGCACACTGCGCACAGTACTCGTGGCTCCAATTTTGGCCGCCGTGATCAGCAGCTAGCAGGCTTGGCAGGGAGCCTCGACCCCCTATTTTAAGCCACATGGCGTTGTTGCGCGTCGTCAACGTTCTCCATCGCCAGCCCAGCCGGCCAATTGTCTGTCTGTCTCTCTTTTCTTTCTCTCTCTTTCTCTCTCTCTCTCTCTCTCTCTCTCTCTCTCTCGTGTACATGAGAGAGACAAAGAAAGAAAGAAAAGAAAAAAAACAGAGCTCAACACTCTCCTATGTGATAATTGATGGTATCAAAATGGCATTGTTTTCTTGCCTCCTGTCCCCTTTTTCCTCGAACCCAGCATTGTGCATCGAATGGACTCCACTGCATGTTCTCCAGCCTTGTTTCATTCTTCTTTCTTCTGCTCCTCTCCTTCTCGTTTTTTTATTTTTTTTATTTTTCATAAATCCTCTCCGTATCCTCGGCAATAGCCCGTCACACTGTCGGTAGTGCTATGGCAGACCATTTGGGGGGGGTGAGGGGGGACCACATGTTGCCCCATCTAGCCCCCATCCGCCCCTGGTGAGAGATCATACTATGTTTGTACATTTCACGTACGCACTATGAAAGTACGTACACGCATATACGACGGTACTACTACTGCTATTAGTAAAGTAACCCCCCATCCATGCTCCTGTCTCCATGCATCGTCGTCACCTGCAGTCATCCCTCATCCTCTTCCGGCCATCATTCCCTTTTCAGAGAGAAGTTAAAAGAAGAAGAAAAAATAAAAGTAAATTTTTAAAAAAAAACTTTCTTCCTCCTCCAGAGTTTTTTATTTTTACTTTGATTTATTCCGTACCCCGTACCTTTAGCACCACTAGTCTCCCCCCCTCCCCCCTTCTTCGGATCTCTTATTCTCTTCTCCCCCCCCCCAAATTTAAATGTCCAATCCCTGGCAGGCCCCAGTTTCTCTTCGCAAGACATTTGTTGATCGCCTCTGGCCCTGACCCACAGCAATGCGTGGCCTCCCGCTGTGCAGATCCTGACCTCGTCCTCCTCCATCCTGACCATCTCCCGACATCCGACCTTCCCTGGACGTCGTCGTCCTTGTCGTCGCCGTTCCTGACCTTCCTACCCCTCGAGCCAAGACGGAGACGGCCAGACCGCATATACTCTCCCTCCCTCCCTCCCTCTCTCTTTCGACCTTTTTTTTCTTGGCCAACCCTACCGAACGTGCCTGGCGCTGGTCCGTCCTGACCTGACCCCGACGTCACTTATACGAACACACGAACTCGTCCGCCCACACCCACACACGTTCTCTCCTTACACTTTTCTCTCTCTCTCTCTCTCTCTCTCTCTCCCCCTCTCCCTCTCCCTCCTCTCTTTCTGTGGCGCGCGCGGCCAGATTCGCAGGGCACCCACCACCAGCTTCGATCCTACAGCCACACGGTTCTCCCACGATCCCCCATCATGTTCCATCCCCCCCGACATGGCCCTCCGCGACCTCGTTCCTAGCTTCGCCGCCGACGCCCTGTGGCCCGACCACAAGAGCCCCCTGGCCACCCACAGGCTACACCCGACCTCGTACCTCGATGGCCTGCGCGGGCTGGCCGCCATGGTGGTCTTCTTCTGCCACTACACCGAGGAGAACCACCAGTACCTCGTCCCCACCTACGGCCTGAACGTCGACCGCATCTCCTCCTTCCTGCAGCTGCCCTTCTTCCGGGTTCTGTACAGCGGGCGGCCCATGGTGCACATCTTCTTCGTCATCTCGGGGTTCGTGCTGTCCTACAAGCCGCTGAAGGCCATACGCGCGAGGGACCTGGAGCGGTGCTGGGCCGCGCTGGCCTCGTCGACCCTGCGGCGGCCCTTCCGGCTGTTTGGGCCGTGCATCGTGTCCACGGCGGTCATCGGCATCATGATCCAGATGCGCCTCCTGTACCGGCCGCTGCCGTCCAGCTACATGCAGCTCTGGGCCTGGGTCGACGCCGTGTTCCACCAGATCACCTGGCCCTGGGCGTGGGACTTTGACCTGCGCCCGGCCTTCGACGTGCACCTGTGGTCCATCCCCATCGAGTTTGTCCACTCGATGCTGCTGTTCCTGACCATCCTGATGCTGTCGCGGCTGCGGCAGCGCGTGCGCACCGGGGCCATGTTCATCCTGCTGGCCTACGTCGTCGCGTGCGGCAAGTGGGCTGCCATGGAGTTCTACGCGGGCATGATCCTCGCCGACATCCACATCCGCCGCTCGGCCGAGGCCAAGGCGCTACACCACGAGAAGTCGTCATCGTCATCGTCACCGTCACCAGCCGCAGCAGCAGCAGCATCAGCAGCAGCACCATCCTCAGCGGGCTCCCCCGGCGAGCTGCCGCCGGTGATCGAGAACCCGGCGCTGCACTATACCGTGCACATCCTGCTCCTGCTCGGGGCGCTGTACGTGCAGGGCTGGCCTAACTTTGACGCGCACCGCAGCCCCATCATCCGCTGGCTGTACAACCACACCCCGCCCTCGTTCCCGCCCGTGGACAACCTGACGCCGCAGAAGTTCTGGTTCGCGGCGCAGGCCGTCGCCATGGTGTGGACGTGCGGCGAGCTGCGGCCCGTGCGGCAGCTCCTCGAGGGCCCATCCCGCAGTACTGCGGGCACATCAGCTACGCGCTGTACATTGTGCACGGGCCGGTGCTGGAGCTGCTGCAGCGCGCCGTCGTCGGCACGCTGTACCAGCCGCCGATGGCCGCGCCCGGCCTCCCCGGGTACAGGCCGGAGGTGCTCCCGCGCGGGCTCAAGGGCCTGGTCGGGGTCGAGACGGCGACGCAGCGGACCATGGTGTGGGCGCTGGGGCTTATGGTGCTGGGCCCGATGGTGGTGTGGGCTGCGGATGTGTTCTGGCGGCTGGTGGACATACCCATGATCAGGCTGGCCCGGACGGTCGAGACGTGGATGGTCGAGACCGAGGTCGAGCTGGGGAAGCCCCAGGAGGCACGCTGAGGAGGAATAATAATACTAAAAGATGTGTATATACTTGTGTGTGTGTGTGTGTGTGTGTGTGCCAAGTGGGGTTTTACCAGGAGGAGAGGTGGTGTGGCAACTCTGTAAATACTGGAAAAGCATAGCATAGAGCATCTGGCTGGCGTTGTGGTATCCAATCTTGAAAAGCATTTGAACCTCTACGATAGCATCTCTGACTTCTTCTGAACGGTACTGCCCAGTGAAGCTGGTGCTCTCCGCGCGTGCGTGTGTCCGTAGCACAGTCATTACACAATATTACACAATTACTGGGTCATTGTCGGGTGTTTACATGGTACCACTACCGTGATACGATGTTACGATTGGAGGGGGGTACTTTATACGACGGCCGTCGGTCGCCTGACCTAATCCAGACTCTCACGACCTGCATGAGCAAAAAGAGAAGGGGGGGAAAAAAACGTGTCTACAGCTTAGTTTGAATGTAAGACGGACCCAAAACAAAATGTACTGTACCTTGGTATCCTGAAAAGAGATATCTCGCACCGATCCTCGCAGCAGGCTTTTGTCATATGATACATGTCTGTCTGCACACGTCCCACCTCTTTATTCCTGTCCCGCTGGCACCCCGGGGAATTAATCAAGTGTCATGCCAAGTTCTAGGCCCTCCCTCTCCCGCCGGCGGGGAAGGAGGCACTGCCAGGGGCCGGGGGGTTGTTCCAAAAGTGCTTTAGTGCCATATCGCAGCAACTCGGTTGCGATTTCCTGGCTCTAGTGCTGACGGGATCATCCAATTATGACGGCGGTAAAGGGGAGAAAGAAAAAAGAAAGAAAAAAAAGGCACTGTTACATTTCCCACATTCTCCTAGGAGTCAGCAGTATACGTAAGACGGAGAGGGCGGAGAGCATGTGACTTCGCGACTTGGGGATCCTCTGGCCTGGGCCCGGGGAGGTGGGGTGAAGCCTCTTTTGTGAGTCACGTCGATGCGCATCTGAGAGGGCCTAACCAACTTCGTGTATCCTATTTATTATGTCTTTTTCCTTTTCTCACGTTTTCAATTTCAACCACTTAGATCCCTGGAATTTGAACAGCGATAACGGAGGAGAGAGAGAGAGAGAGAAGAGAGCCATCTGGATTCATCGGCGCTGGATGACAAGTTTGGGCTGATTGGGCATTTTCTTGTGCGCTGCCGTTCGAGTCACAGACACGCAAGCAAGTTCAGTCATTGGGGGAAGCCGCGGTGGAGGGACAATTCCCCCCTCCCCAGAAACACTACCCCCCTACTGAACGTTTCCCGTCCAAACAGCGGTGCTTATTCAGCCCGACAGGCGGGATTGCTACTTCACGCTTTCGTCGCCTGAGGAATCTTGATACCTTTTTTTTTCTTCTTCTTCTTCTTTCCCCTGAATATCTCGTTTCCTTCTTTCTTCTCCTATCTCTACTACAAACACGTACTCTTGGCTGCCCCCCTCTGGTCGCGGCACGGCACGAGGTGACAGTCTGCCCCAGCCGCTGAGAAGACGACGTTGATCGTGTATGTATGTCTGCATGTATGAGAGTGTGTGTGTGTCTGTGAGCGCGTGAATGAGATGCTGACCCTCACGTATCAGCCGAGACCCCACCAACAAAAAACAGAATTAAACCCAAAAAAAGGAGAGAGAGGAGAGGAGACAAAACAAACAGACAAACGATAAAGAAAGAAAAAAAAAGAAGGAAAGAAGAAAAAAGCCATTTAAGCCCATCATGAACGCGGCCTGTCAGTGCGGCGCCGTCACCTTCAAGACGCCCATGGAGACGCCCCTGGCGCTCTACATATGCCACTGCGCAGAGTGTAGGCGCCAGACCTCGTCCGCCTTTGGCACGTCGGCTATCTTCCCGCGCTTCGAGCTGCCGGATGCCGAGCTGCTGAGCGTTTATACGTGAGTCGAGGTCCCTCTTACCACACGTCGGGGTTTGTCTCCTCCTCTAGAGACACAGAGCCGGAGGTCGTGGGCGTGAAGCCGAGAAAGGTCACTGGCGATATGATGACGGGAAGATGGAAATATGACCCGAAGAGGAAAAAAAAAAAAGAAAAGAGGAGAAATAGGATGAGAGAGTATGTCAAGTGAGAAACAGAACCGGCTGACCAGTTTCCTTGGATTCTATTTATATATATATTTACAGACGGCCTACCGTCTCGGGACAGACAATGTACTGGTGAGTATCATGGGTGTGGAAAACCTCCCCTTTGAGGGGCGCAACCGGGAGGTGATCAGAAGCGGAGGCTCACGCTCCCCCGACTGCAGTTACTTTTGCAAAAAGTGCGGAACACGGCTCATTCACACCACACCTGTGGGTACCTCCTCCCCCTTCTCCCACCCATCTCCTCGTTTTGAGACCTGGCACGCCGGAACCCTCCACCGTCCCTCCCCTCACTTACCTTTCCCCTTCCCACACAGAACAAGAACGTCGTCTCCGTCAAGGGCGGCTGCCTCGAGGGCCTCGACTGGTCCCGGGCCATCCACATCTGGACCCAGTCCGCCATGATCCCCATCCCCGAGGGCGCCGAGAGCTACTCAGAGGAGTCGACACAGACCAGCTACGGCGACTCGCAGGAGTGCCTGGACCAGCCCGGGATGCTGAGCGGGAGCGGGGGGTCCCCGGCCAGGGCCTGGGCCGCCGGGAGGGCGGGGAGGGAGGGCGCAGCAGCAGAAGGCGGACGTGCAGGGGCTCTGTGAGCTGTCGGGGCCGGATCTGAAGAGCGTCCTGCATGGGATGTAAAGGAGGGGGGGGGGTATGAAGGAGGAGGAGAAGGCAGCATGATGATGTCTTAGGAGGTTGTATTAGTATAGTATGGTTGTTCGTCCAAGAGGGTTGATCTAACCATCCATCTATATATTTGGATATTCTGATACACGATGGAATAAATAATAGGCCAGGAACAACCCGAGGAATGCAGACATCGGTTCACACAAACACACATATATACACACATACACACACACACACACACACACACACACACACACACAATCATGTTGCCGCTTTACCTTCACGACTGGTCTGCAGAAGGTGGTCATGGTATTCAGCAGCCCCTCACTCCCCTCCTGGGGACCTCTTACGCCGTCAGCCTCTCCCTGTCAATGCTCCCACCCCCTTCCTCGGCCCTCCGCTGCTCCTCCCCGCCCGGCCCCCCTGCATCAGAATGCCTTGCCGGGTCAAACACATACATCGGGAACTCAAGAAACACCGTCCGCCTCAACACCACAGGCACCCTCTCGTACAGCCGCGGCGGGAACGGGACCAGGATGCTCGTGCGGTCCAGATACCGCCTGTACCCGTCCCAGTTGTCGCCCTTCTCGTAGCGCTTCTTGGCCCCCGGGCGCTCGGAGAGCGGGAGGCCCGAGACGAACATGAGGAGGGCGGTGAGGAAGATGGGGCCCAGGATGGTGGCGTAGAGGGCCTTGTAGGCTTGGCCCTGGACGTGGCCGTCGGCTGCGGAGGAGACTGCTATCATGTAGATGGCTGTGCGCGCGTATTAGTGTGTGTGTGTGTGTGTGTGGATGCTAGAGAGATAAAGAGAGAGATAGTTACGGACCAAACTGGATGATGATCTCGCCGAAGTAGTTCGGATGCCTCGACCACCCCCACAGGCCCTTGTCACAGACAGCACTCTTGGGCTGGCCCTGGCGGAAGACAAACTTCTCCACGTCGCTGACGCTCTCCACGACAAACCCCAGGGCGAACAGCACCACGCCGGCGATATCGCGGCCCGTGCCAAAGGAGACAAAGGGGTACCGCGTCACGGCGGGCGAGTTGAGCACGGTGACGGGCAGGGAGACGGCCCAGACCCAGACCATCTGGAAGACCCAGAAGCCGAGAAAGGGGAAGAAGCGGTCGCGCTTGTCGTCGAAGCGGTCGTCCTTGCCGGTCTTGAGGATGCGGAAGAGGAGGAAGCCTGAGAGGCGGGCGCCCCAGAGCATGATGAAGACGGAGGCGACGACCTGGCGGGCGGTGGGGTGCGAGGCCGAGAGGCTGAGGGTGATGATGGCCAGGACGACGAAGTTGGTACCGCCGGCAAAGTCTTGTGGTCTGGTGTGTTAGTTCTCGTGGGAGGACGGGGGACGCGGCAGGGAGAGAGAGAGAGAGAGATGGTTTCTCACCCGTCAGCTTGTCGAACTTGAAGGTGAAGGCCACGGCGAAGAAGGTGAGCTGGTAGGCGACTGTGACGAGGAGGGTGATGGCGAGGTAGTAGTCATCGAGGACGTGGACGGTGCCCTCCATCCTGGGGCAGTATTTTGTGTCCTCGCAGGTACTATGTCTCGCGCTGTTGTCTTGGGCGTCTATGTATGTATGGTTGAGGATGTACAACCTGACTGTTGAGGATCACAAAAACTCTACTTCTTCTTCTTCTTCCTCTTTTCTCTCTCACCTTTTGGGTTGTTTCAAACCAGGTTCGGCAGTGGGATAAACCGAACAAACGCGCATGGCATGATTCAAAGGAGAACAGATTGGTCGGAATGTCTTGTCAAGAACCAAAAAAGAGAAACGGTGCCTCTGTTCAGCTTGTATTTGGATCTCCTCCTACACCAGATAGAGTAGTGTACATCATACATGGCCTTTTTTTTTCTTCTTCTGGTGCAGACGGCTCACCGAGAAGGCGTCATCTCACATGAAAAGTCAACGGCGTCATCATCGAGAGTGCTTGCCGTCGTGTGTAAGACGTAAGTGCGGTATAGAAGCAGGGGTCATCGGGTACTCCCACCATCACACAGTGAGTGGCCTACAGTGTCTTGTTGTTATGTACAGTACTGTACTACTACGTAACGTTGTGGTACTAACCCTGTGGTACGGTTTAGTGTGATGAGTGCTTGCTGTCCGCAGCAGAGCGCAGAGGCTCCAGCTGGGCCACTGCAGCTCCCTCTGCTGATGTGCCTGCCCTAGCTCGACCTTGTCCCCGTGCTGCAGGCAGGTACCATCATCAATCACCTCCTCCTTCTTCATCTCTCCATCTCGGCGAGATTATCTTCTCTTCTTTTAAGGTTAACTCTCCAGGCCTGGCCGCCACACCAGCGACCTCATCCTCCTCTGTGTGACTGTCTGTGCTGTCCAATCTTCCCCCAGAGAGCTGTGACAGTGGCGTCCGTCCGTGTGGACCGACCGGCACATGCAAAGCCCCTGGATCGAAATTTGATCGAATTTACACATGGTCTCGCCCCGGCATGGGGGCCTTCTTTGGGCCTGCGCTGCAACCAGATCCCTAGGCTTTTTTTGCAATGAACGCACAGGACCGCTCAAGTCGACAACAAGAATGACATGTCACCAGCCTGCCCTGCCGGCTCGAGCCTCGACGGCCTCGCCATGTCCTGGCCTGAAGAGAGAAAGATAGACATCGTCACCGTGTGAACCCCCCATCCGCCCGTCCTATCTCGAGGCCAGCCAGAGGTGGACCGACCGCATGCGAGGGCGATCGCCCGGGGAATTCCACCTTGATGATCCTCGCGTCGAGTATCTACGATGCAGGAAGTCTAGTCTCAACAGACAATGCGTTACCTGGTCAGAGATATACATAGTGGTGGTATATCTATTCTGATCAAACCATGTCAACTCTCTCTTCCCCCCTCCCCCTTTTTTTTTCCTTCTTTTTTTCTACCCCTCTTCTTCTTTTATTTATAGCTGGGAATTGTTTCTGCGGATGACATTCTATTCGCTGCCCCCTTTGCATTCGTACCACAAGAACGCGTAAAGGGAAACAAATTCGGCGTCACTGATGATGGGTTTATGGATTCAGTCGCGACAAGAACAATGCTGGGGGGGGGGGAGCGGTTGTATCCCCGTTTCGCCCAAGTCGTACTCAGACATAATCTGTCACGGGCCTTGTCTCATCCACCACAAAGCACAGGACAGACCCCTGAACTTGGACCCCTCCCCCCCCCCCTTCCTGTCCACCCTGACGAGGCTCTAGCCGCTGCTGCAGAGCGTGTATTGCTTGGCACAACCTAAAACTTTATCCCGACTTGGCTACAACGCCGCAGGCATCATCTTCTCTCCCCTTGCGCTAGCAACACGGAGGAGCATTTCCTCTTCCTGACGGTCTTCGCCGCCAATACCAAGAAGTCGATACTACCGCCGTCTTGCACTCGTCTCTCGTCCCTTGCCTGGACCTTGGGACGAAACCTGGGAGCCACGCCATGTCCACAACAAGAACTGGATCATGGGGTCCATCACAGGCGCCGAGCGGGCCATGAGCCAGCCAGCCTCTTGACATCTACTGATGAGAAAGGCCTCGTGTGTCTCTCCCGCTTGGGCAGAGATCTATCTCCGTCACACGACATCTCTCTCTCATTGTCGTCGGCGTGTCGGTGAGAGCGGGTGTGAGAAGGGGGGGTGTGTGAGAGAGAGTTGTTGATCAAATTCCCCCCTAACCTCCGTTCCCTTGGTCATTTCTGCAGGGCTGGGCTTGTAAAAGAACCAAGAAAAAACCACCCAAAAACTGCTCGCTCACTTCGCTTGAAAGGGGGAGGAAACGGTTTCGTTTCCCTTTGAAGCCTTTTAATTACGCACGCCAGAGGCACGGCTCTTAACCGCCCGGTCCGGAGGCTGTCGCTACCACCTCTGGCCTCCCACGCCTTGAGTGTCGTGGTGGAGGCCCTGCAAGTCGCAAGTCCGATCCACATGCCCAGTCTGCTGTGGTAGACATGAGACAGCCACGGTGCTGCTATGATCCCCCGTGTTTTCCCTTCATGTTCGCGTCCATGCGCTCTGGCTTCTAGTATAACCCCCCTTGGCCCGTCCCATCTCGGACATGGCTATCCTGCTTCTCCGGTCGATCTTCCTGTAGTAAGAGGCTCGTCCTGATCCCAGACTCTCGTGGGCTTGGCTTTCCCACCACCCTCCCCTTCGTTCGAAACCAAACTCACAGACACCTCTCTCTTTCTCTGTGTCTTTCTTTTCCCTACTGAGAAGGTTTGAGACCTGATCGACGACGTCGACGACGACAATTTTTTCCTTCTTGGTTCTCCCGACGGCTGGTTCTGTTGTGTCATTCCTTTTTTGTTTCTCTCTTTCTTTCTTATATCTTATTTCTTTACTTGTCTGTGTTTGTTGAAGAGTAGGAGAGCGGAAGAAGGTCTTCCTGGTCCGACGACAAGATGAAGTTTTTTCCGAGCACCTTCTACTACTAATAGGATGTCTGTCGCTGGCACAGGTGTGTTAAAACCTAATTGGGGAGCCCGGGCCCGAGAGTAGTGTGCCGTTCACGCTGACAAGAGGACTTGTAGGCATCCGTATTCAGATATGAGGTCAGGGGTGCCGAAGCTGGAGACGATATACTGGCGCGGGGACGGGAAATCGCTGCCAGACACCACGGGGATGGAGGAGGCGAGGCCGACGTGGTCGCCCAGCTCGTGGCGGCCCTGAAAGAGGCAGAGGGTCAGCTCGAGGCCCAGAAACAGAACCAGGGCCAGACCCAGACGGTGACCGCGACCGTCACTGCGGCGGCGGCGGCGGCGGCGAACAACTCGACCGAGACTGCTGCTGGGTGAGTTCTCCTGGCCGGGATCCCGGATTGAGGACCGTCTGTGGTCTCTTGATCACATCTGCTGACATCAACGCGCTGCCAGGGCCATCTTGTCTTTCCTCACGACTACCGTCTTCGCAAGTGGCACCCCGGGCACGACCACCATCACCGCACTCGCCTCCACCGTCACCCAGACCGTCATGGTCACCGTGCCCTGCGCCGCCAGCGCCGCCGCCAGCGGTTCCGCTAGCAGTGCAACTGCTGCTGCCGCCGGGGTGGGCGTCTCGACTGTTCCTGTCCCGTCGCAACTGCATACCACGACGCAGACGGCGGCTGCTGCCACCACTGGTACGTTGAAACCCAAAGCTAAAAAGAGCGAAGAGGAGGAACATGCCACTACAAGATCCTTGTACAGCCAGCCTTGCTAACGCATTTTCCTTCTACTTCTTCAGCAGCAACGACATCCGCCAGCACGCTCGAGTCCTCCGTCAGCCTCGGCGCCGTCGGTACGACTACCACCACGCCAGCCGCCGCCAACAACCCCGCCGTCGACTCTACTACTACTACTTCTTCCTCCTCGACTATCGCCACCACTACTTCTGCTGCCGCCGCCGCCGCCACGACGAGTGCCGCCGCCGCGGCGAACAACGCCGGCGTGACAAGTGTAGACACGAGCGGCCTGACCCTGTTGAGCGCGCTGAGCCTGGGCAACCTGGCGAGCGCAACGATGGTTCTTGCCTAAGGGACGGAAGCAGGAAGGGCAAGGAGGATAGTCGCCTGGATGGAGGAACGAGCAGAGGGTGGGGACTTTCTATATGGGGGGAGACCCTGCCTCGCTGGATGGTGGTTTAATCGGTCTGGATACCCTCGGCGGAGATGCGATGGATTTTTTTTTTTTTGGTTCTCGGGAGAAGAAAGAGACATACCGGCCCGGGGCGGGGAGCCTCTTTGGTGTATGTTGAATGTTGGTGATATAAAGATTTAATATCCAGATCTCTGCTTGGACCTCATAGTGTATCCCTCCGTCTCGTTGACACATTATCATTAATAACCACCCTGTCTTGCCCTCATACCACACTAGCTGGACATTGTCATCTCGCCATAGAGCACCTATATCCCAGACATACGTCCCTCACCCCTCCCCTTTTCTCTTTTAGAAGGGATACATGTGCAGCCAGTCAGTCGTCAGTCTTATTGCAGACCTCCTGACCAGGAATGTCTAGGGGTATCATTTATTATTATTATTATTTTTTTTTACCTTCTTTCTCTTTCTATCATGCCGGAACGGGCTTCCTCTTGAAAGAAAAATAACAAATGTAGACGCCTCACACCGAGCCCTCTGCCGCCGTCGCGGGATTCTGCCCGGCCAGCTTCATCTTCTTGGCCTGCCTCTTGCTCATGACCGGCAGGGCCTGGTCTCCGCCTCCGGGGTCACTCCCGCCGTCATGTTTCCTCTTGCCCTGCTGCTGCTGCTGCTGCTGTGTGTTCTGCTGCCCGGCCGCTCCCTTCTTCTTCTTCTTATTCTTCTGGGCAGCCTTCTTGTCCGACCCGTCCTCCCCGCCGTCGTCACCATCGGCCCTCTCGGCCCGTTTCCTCCCCGGCACCCTTCCCCCCGCGCTCACGATGTCCACCACCCCCTGAAGCTCCTCCGCCTGAGCCCCTCGTTCATAACAACCGCCCGCGGGTTAGCCCCCAAGCCCTCCAGCCCCCTCTCGGGCCCCAGGCCCCAGCACGCAAGAAGGTTCACCACATCCGCGGGGGCCCGCAGCCCGCCGCCCGCCGCCGCCCCGCCGGCCCTGCACTCGCTGCTCACCACGATCCCGCGGCCCTTGGTGGCGCGCACGAGCTCCAGGAAGTTGGCGACAAAGGAGGCGCGCGCGCGGGCCGACGGCGGGTCGCCCCCGGGGCCGGCCAGGAGCAGCTGGCCGTAGCACACCTCGAACAGCACGCCGCGGTTGACGGCGGCCATGCAGGGTTTGGGCCGGAAGCGGAAGGGCTGGGAGACGCAGAGGTCGAGGGAGATGAGGCTGACCTCGGAAAAGGAGGTGCCGGTGGTCAGGGCCACGAAGGCGCGCTCGGTGAGGGGGCGGGCGGCGAGGAGGGAGTAGGTCTGGACGAGGAGGGGGAGGCGGTGGTTGGCTGCTGGGTCGGAGACGAGGATGGTGGCGCGCCGGAGGATGGTGGGTAGAGGTTTTGTCGGAGTGGTAGTGGTGGGAGGAGGAGGAGGAGGAGGAGGAGGAGCGGACGTTGAGGCGTTATTGGTAGAGGCCGTGGTTGGTGGTGGTGGTGGTTGAGGGAAGGACGGGTGGGCTGGGCCTATTTGTGGTATTGGGTTGGTGGCTTGTGCTGGGATCGGCGGCTCGAGGATGTGGTTTAGGGCGACGACGTTGTACCCGAGTGAATGGCTGAACCTAAGGGTGCGCTCCAGGTCGGCCTGCGTGGTCTGGGGCGTCCAGACGATGTTGAGGTCGTAGAGCATCGTGGCGGAGCGCGTCTCTCTCGTCTCCTTGCCGTTATAACATGTCGATGGGGATACGGTCGTCCGTCCCAGATCCTCTTGCCCTCAGCAAGGTGTCGGTGCCGTGCTCAGGTGTGTTACGAAGAGCTCTGTGCGTGTATGTGTTTGTTGGTGATGTAACGAGTCGCAAGGCTGAAGGAAAGCTCTCCCTCTCTCTCTCTCTCTCTCTCAAAAGGAAAAAAAAAAAAAAAAAAAAAAGCTCGACAGGTGGAACCGCGATTGCAAGAGGGCCGCCCGCCATAGACCTTTCAGGGGTGTCACCCATGCCGACAGGGGGGGTTACGGGGGTGTCACTACGCAGCATTGCACCACCCTCGGCAGCTCTGGGCGTGGGACGAGGCGGACTTGGCGCTAGAGCTTCAGTGGTTGAGTGGCCTGCAGGTCCAGCACAGCCTCAACGGCTCGACGCGGCGTGCGGGAGCGTGACATCAACAGCGACTTGGCTGGGAAATGCACCCGTGATTTTTTGCTGGTACATATAAATTGGCCCAGAAAAAAAAAAAGGCTGCTGCCTCCAGTGTCTCTACTCCCTCATCTCGCTGCCGACCGATCTTCCAGCCGACGAGACCTCCCACAACCCAGCAGGCAGAAAAATCTCTTGCACACAACATCTCGAGAGGCAACCGTTTCATCATGTGTATCGTATTCACCTGTGGCGAACATACCTTCAGGAAGCAGGTCGAAGGGTACGAGGGCGTCGTCTGTCAGTGTCACAACTGCGGGAATTACAGCGGCCATGTCATCAAGAGCCATCCGTGGTTCACCTTGTGCTTTGTGGTGAGAAGTGAACCAAAAAAAAAAAGAAGAAAAAATTGCTATGATAAGACACGCGCTGACGAGGATACTAGCCCCTGATCCCCCTCTCTTTCCACGGCTATGCGGATATCGTCTGTAACATCTGCAACTTTGCGCAGCCGCTTGATGCCCGCTCAGATGTTCAGGCCATGAAGGGAGGAGGAGGAGGAGGTCAGGGTGTCCCCCTGCAGCAGCAGCAGCCGCCGCCTCAAGGACCGCCACAGGGTTGGAACAGCCAGCGTCCTCAGGAGGGAGGCCAGGGCCAGCCACCCATGAGGTATGGCTGAGGGCTTTGCGATCCGCAGAGCCTCTCCATATCGAGGACCATGAGTGACCGGGCGGCGTACTCGGGATTTGCGGGCGCGACGGTGGGTTCGCGTCTTTTCGCGTTGGGCTCGAGCCAGCCCTGCTGGCAGCTGGGGTCCAGCGTACCTAGGGATCGGCTCTGGATTCTATATACCCTTGATAAGAATAATGACGCAGCAATGAATCTGATGAACCTCAAAAGGACGAGTTTCTCTCGGCTGTGGTGTGCGCTCGCTCCCCAGATGATGTCTCGAGTCTTGCAGGAGAGCCATGAATAGATATATATGCCTGACCCTACATCAAGTCGCCTAGACAGACGGACGGACAGACAGAGAGTTGTATGATGAGCATGAGTCTCTCTTGCGGACAATATCAATCCCTCTCTTTCTCTCTCTCTCTCTCTCTCTCTCTTTCTCTCTCTCTTTGCACGCCACCTGCCTCACACCACCTTCCTCTGCGGACGAAGAGGAGAGGAAGAACAGGGTTAGGGTTGCATAGTGTATGAGCAGGGCGGGGACATGACGTCTGTGCTCAGCCCTGCGAGAGAAGGAGAGCTCCACCGGGCCGCGGCCTTCCTTTTTTTGGTACCAATGGGATGGATGACATGGCACATGCGGCGGCATCAGCACAACCTCCTCCAGAAACGATATTCACGACCTCGAGAGGCCCCCGGTTGCCAGCTGCTCGAGCTTACCATCATGTTCTCTCGTCGACCTTGAGGCACCTCCCGCCTTGGACTTTGAGACCTCTCTTGCGTTGACCAAGTACAGGACACGCCCAATCCATTGACGACGACGACGACGACGACGACGTCGACGATCACCGCCCGAGACACCACCGAACACCACGGTGCCCAAGGCTTCAGCAGGCAGCACGGCAGCGGTGACGAGTTCGTCCAGCACACACAAGGCACCACGCCTTTCCCACCCACGAAACTAGCACTGCTGCTGCGATTCCTGGTCCTTTCGAATCTCGCATGACGGGTCGACATTAACAAAGCAGCCCACCCCCTGACTCAATATCCACTATTACGTCTGGCCATACTCTCTACCGCCCCGTAAATCGCCCCCCCCCCCCCTTTCAACAATGTCCTCCTCAAATAGACGACCCGCCATGGCCCAGCGTCAAGACACAGGTGCCGCCGTCCCCCCGCGAACCTTCTCGCCCATGCACCAGGTCTCCGTCGACAGGGTCCTCCGCCACGCCACCGAGATCCCCTCCGGCCAGCCTCGCGTCCCGCCCGCCCACCAGCTCCTCCAGCAGCAGCAGCAGCAGCAGCAGCAGCTCCTCCAGCAACACCTACAGCAGCAGCAGCAACAGCAGCAGCAGAGGCAGTCCGCGCGCCAGCCGCAGCCGGGGTCGATCGCCGCAACACGAGCCGCAGCAAGAGCCGCCGCGAGGAGGACAGATCCTGGCACGGGCGCCAGTATGTCTGGTGTGGTAGACGTGACGGGCAGGCGGATCGCGCCGCAGAACCTGCCACAGCGCACGACCAAGGTCAGCGAGAAGCTGGTGCTCATCCCTGACGCCCCAGACGACGACGACGATGTCGAGGGAGGACACCGCCCTGCTGGAAGGAGAGGACGAGAGGGCGAGGAGGAGGGCCATGGAGCAGGAGGAGGACAGGCCGCTGAGGGACGTGGAGCTGGACGTGCTGAAGAAGCGCGGTGGTATCCGCGGAAAGAGCTATGCGGAACGGCTGCCCAAGCGGCAGCGTGCCGAGAAGGTCTCGAGGTTGACGGCCTACTGCACGGCCCAGTCCTTCAAGATGAAGGCCACGGCGGAGTTCCTGCGGACGAAACACGAGGCAAAGACAAAGCTGTACGACGACTGCCTGTACGTGGTCTACCACCTCCCGCTCATGTCTGGCATCGACGGGTATCGGGTGCGGAGCAGGCCGATCCTCAAGACGCCTGGGACGGGCAAGACGGTGCTGGACCTGGAGATCGAGAGGAGCGAGAGGAGAGACCACCATTACGGCTACATGGAGGACTACGCCGGCAGCCCGCTCGCCCCGGACAGCCCCTCCACCCTGCACCCTATCCCCAGCAGCAGCGGCGGCGGCAGCCCGGAGGACCGTGGCCGGACCATAGACAGCCACCCGGACGACCACCCAACCCTCAGCCCCATCAACCGCCTCGCCCCCGACGCCAAGAGCTTCGCCGAGATGTTTGTCTTCTCGTACGGCGTGGTCGTCTTTTGGAACTTCACCGAGCGGCAGGAGAAGGACATCCTGGGCGACCTGACCTTCGCCGAGAGCGAGCGGGAGGGTCCCTCGTCGTCCGCCCCTTTGAGCCCAACGACTACGAGACCGAGGAGTTCCACTTCGAGTACAGCGCCGACATCAAGCACCCGCGCATCTTCAACGACATGATCACCCTGCTGCCCCGGTCCGACCACATGGTGAAGCTCGGCATCAGCCACGCCGTCGCCCAGAGCACGAAGCTCTGCTCCTTCGAGGAGAGGATGTCCGACACCATGCAGGAGGCGCTGCCGGTGCCCAAGACCATGGCCACGACCGGAGACCTCAACATGGGGCGGGATGAGATCGTCAAGATCCTAGGTCGGCTTTTCAAGAGCAGGGTGGACATCAACCTCTGTAAGTTTTTTTTTTCTCTTTAACTCTTCTTCTCTCTGGGCCGGCTCGCTCTTGCTGCGCCGGGATCACCGCACGTGCAGCTCAGATCTGACCTGGGCAAAAAAAACCCAACCCCGCACAGCATCAAACATCCTGCCCGTCCCCAACTTCTTCTGGGAGTCCGAGCCCACCCTCCACCCTCTCTACATGGCCATCCGCGACTACCTCGAGATCGACCCGCGCATCAAGGTCCTCAACGAGCGCTGCCGCGTCTTTCTCGACCTCGCCGAGATCCTCTCCGACACCGTCGCCGACGCCAAGATGTCCGTCATCACCTGGATCATCATCGTCCTCATCGTCATCTCCATCTCCGTCACCGTCACCGAGGTCGCCCTGCGCTTCACCATCCTGCAGAAGAGCAACAACAGCAACAACAACAACAACAGCAGGGCCCCGGCCGTGAACGCCAGCGCGGCAGAGAGTGGTGTCGGCGGCGTGGTGGAGGTGTACCAGCGCGGGAGCGTCGGGTGGAAGCTCGCGCGGGCCAACATCACCGTGGACGAGCTGCGGCAGTGGGCTGCCGGCCTGGGCGAGAGCGACAAGACTGCCGTGTGTGGTGGGGACATTGTGCCGAGGACGTTTGCGGGCGTGTAGTCGTGTGTGGATTTTGTTTTTTTTTTTAGAAAGAAAGAAAAAAAGTCGAGTTGAGTAGTCAGCATAGCGATGGTCTCTTTTTCCTCTTTATAACTACCTGCGGATACCCTGGAAACAGATTACAGATCAAGACAGATCATTCCACATTTTTTAAACAAAGGTGGTGCCCTTCGTGCTGCTTCCGTTCTCAAAGAAATCTGATCACACGATGCACACAACCTTGCGTGAAACCCTCTCACGCCCTCTGTCGCATAGACCGGAGCCAGAAGAATCACCAGAGTAAATTTTTTTTCTTCAATATTTCCAAGCTCACTAACTACACAGGTCTCTCTCAAAGGACCTGCTCTGATCTGATCAAAAGGGAATGGTGCCGAGATTGTACGTACAGCCGATCTCTTTAGGATCCATCGTGCAAGGAAAGGGGACGAAGAAGAAAAAAAAGAAAGTGGAAAAGAAGCTTCCTCGTGTCCGCTGGATACATTTCAACCAAGCATTCTGCAACCGGAAAGAAGAACGGGGATAATTCAGCTCTCACACCCGCTGACCTGACCTGACCGCTCCGCATCGCACCCATGTTAAGGATAGGGTAGTGTGCAAACTTGAGTATCTGCGAGAAGCTGATCTGCCGTATTATTCTAGCTCAACAGGAAGAAGAAATGAGAAATCCCAATGCCTCGCAACATTTGTCAAGGGGTATTATTGAAGTGCCGTCCCGCAAGAAGTCGGGAGCCCGCAAGAATCAAAGAAACAAACGTGAAGCTCTCTAGTGGTATCATTTTGGATTTGGGAAGAAAAGAAAAAAAAAGAGAGAGAGAGAGAGAGAGAAAGGGACATGGACAAGAGAAATTGCGTAAGAATGTCCGTCCATCCCAAGGCTAAACGGTACGGAGGTCCGTGTACCCAGGTCGAGACGCCTGTATGCGAACGATGTCCGCGTAGTGTGGTGGTTCCGGTCGTGTGCGATCATCACCACGCAGGATCGGTCCTCGATTCCTAGCGAGGGACGGGAGGGCGGGAACCAGGCGTTTGGGAACCATCCATGTTGTTCGTCAGCTCAGCGACGCGAGCCTTGATACGTGCGACGCGAGATTCAATGCCTGTCGCTATATCAGTACGGATCCGCATTGACGGTACCAAGAGATGATGATGACTTACTCTCCTCGCCACTGGTTCCCGGGGTGTCTGATGGTGTGCTAGGGGCCGACGGACGGCCCTGCACCTCCTTTTGTCCTCGCTGGGAGGACTGTTGGGATGCGGCGGCACGCTCGGCTGCATTCTTGCGGATCTGCGCCCAGCGCTCGATGGCAGGCGCTGTCTGGGGCTCCTTGGACTCGTTGATGGGTCTGGGCCTGGGCTTCGTCCTGGTCTGACGCACGGGCTCGGGCTCGGCCGCAGGCTCAGGCGCAGGCTGCTCCTCGGTCTCGGGAGGGTTGGGAGACCTGTGGCGCTGGATGGGCGGCGGGGTGGCATCATCTTCCTCATCGCTGTCCGGGACAAAGGCAGGCTGGTCTTCGAGGGGCCCCTGGTCGAACCGAGAGAACTCGTTAGTCGCCTCCTCAGCATCGGCAGTATTGACGCGAGAGTCGCCAGGTGACGCAGCAGAGGGCTCGTACACTGGCTCGGCGTACTGTGTCTCCGCTTGCTGCTGAGGGGACACCGGGGTGATAGGGGCGGTCTCGACAGGTTGCTGCTGTTGGGGAGTCCGCTGTCCAGGCGTCTCTTGCTGAGGCGTGTCGGCCCTGACGGGTGACTCGGGTGCTGGTGTTGATACGTCGCGTTCCGTCGCAGCAAGAGCGGCAGTCATCTCGGCGGGTGCATTCTCTGGTACCTTCGAAGCCCGCCGCTGCCTCCCAAACAGCCTTCGGAACCCGCCTCCACCCTTCTTCTCGTCTTTGTGGAGCTTCTTGTGCTGTTTCGGGCTGCCTTGCTCAGCAGGTTCGGGCGACACCATGTTGTCGCGTACCATATCAAAGCTGGTATTCTGCGCCTCTTCTTGCGGAGGCAGCGGGGGGAGCGGAGAGTCGCGGCCCGTCTCCGAAACTGCCGGAGCAGAGCTCAGTGGCTCCTCGCGCAGCTCCTCGCGGGGTGACCGCACTGAAGGCGACTGAGGCACCGGTGATAGCGATGGCTCTTCAGCCACGGTGCTCCCCAGGAGTCCGTTCGACTGCATGGTTGACTGTCCAAGACCGCGCCCCGCCATCGAGTTTGCCAGATAGGCTTCGCGGATAGTGTCCTTATCATATTTGTTTGCCCACTTCATCGCCGGCGAGGCTTCCTTCATGATCATCGGCTGCAGCGTCATCACACTCTGTGTCTTCTCGGCCACCAGCTCAGCATCGGTACGACCTCGACGGATCGGCATGCCCTGAGCTAGCCGTCTCTCTCGCTCCTGCTTTGCCTGGAGCTGCTGCGCGGCGGCTTGGATCTTGGCCTGCTGGTCAGGACCAAGACTGGTCTTACTGATGGCGCCGGTCGTTGCGCTGCTCTTCAGACGGCCGTTTTCCAAGACGTTTTTCCCGGCAGTGGACTTGCGTCGAGAGAGGCTGTCCTTGTCCTTCCGCCTCCAGCTGAAGAAGCTCTTCTTCTGCGCAACGTACGCGCCCTCCACGGGTTCAGTTGCCGCACCTTTGACGACCTCCTCAAAGACAAGCCATCTTCCATTCCTAATAAGCGTCTCGATGACTGCACAACGGCCAAAGGCTGACTTTCTCTCGGAAGTCTCTTCCGGGGCTAGACTGATCATCCACACCCACCAAAAGGCCTCGTCAAGGTCGATCCTGTTAATGCTCGCAAGTTCGCCTTGCTCGACGACGGACCCCGACTCCAGCCGCGGCCTGTGAGACTGGGCAGACTGTTGTCGCACGGTCGTGTCGATCGGGGGAAGCACCTTGTCCGGGGGCAAGAGGCTCGTAGGACTGGTGGCGCGGTCGTCAACAAATCCAGACGACAGGAAGTCAGCCCAGGAGGGCGTTGTCGGTCTCCCGCCTCTGTTAACACCGGAAGCTGGGGTCGTCCTTAATCCTGTAATGGGCTGTGGCGCGGGTGCTGACAACATATCGTCATCGTCGTCGTCGTCCAAGGCGCTCTGGAAACCAATATCCTCGAACCGTGACCAGGAAGCATCTCGCAGGCTTGTAGAGTGCTTTGTGCTGGACACGGCCTGGGTCTGGTTGGCAGCAGCAATAGCTCTCAACACTCGGCGACACTCCTCCGTCAGAGCTCCCACGGGATCTTCATATTCGGAGAAGCGCTGTAACGAGTCCTCCCGGTATTGGAAGTGGTTACCTCGGCGGAGAAGAGCGAACGGTGTCGGGGAGACGGACTCGACAATCATCACCACTTTGAAGGTGGATGCCTGCATCAGGATCGGGCGCTTTGGCGGGTATTCGGTGTCCTGTAGCAGCGACTGTAGAGACCTCGGTAGCATCGAGATGGTACCAGGACCCTGTTGCGCAGGACCGAGCGTGCGAAGGTACGCGAAGAAGAGGTGACTCGTAGCGTCGGCAGCTCTGTGGATTGTCAGTCTCCTCCTGATTCCTGTGTGGACAGGCATGATCCAACTCACTTCAACCACTCCTTGTACCCGCCATCAAAACCATTGGCTGTGTCCCGGTGCTCGAATGCCCACCAGGCTGCCATGCGGGACAGCTTGCGACCGCCGAAGCCGTTCGCTCTGCCGTGTGCTGCGATGGCCGATAGGAGGTCGAAGAAGTTGAAGATGATACTCGAGCGAGCGCCATTCTCGACACTCAGCGGGATGAAGGTCTTGAAGGAGTCGCGAGCCATGTTGGAGTCTGCAGAGTGCCGGTCAGCCTCCCATGCCCCCTGTTCCAGTGTCTGCGGAACAGAACACCATGCATACCTTGCTCTCCCACTTTGAACAGCTCGTAGGCATCCCAGCCTACCACACCGCCTTGCAGTCTGCTCCAGCACCATTTTATGACACCCGTGATGACCTGTTGTTCTCCAATTCAGCATCCAGACGTGTGTGCATCTGCCCGTGAAACGTACCATCGGCTCGGTCATCCGAAGCTCCTGCACCAGTGTCTCGCCGCGTATCGCATGATTGTCAAAGAAATGGCGTATGAATGTGCGGACAGCGCTGGGATCTGAAGTCGGCCGGAAAGGCAGGAGCAGGAAGGGGTGGTCGAGAGCTGCGCATCAATCAATTCATCGGTCAGCATCAGCCAGGTCAGTCCGTGTAGGACGCGACAGAAGAAAGGGTGAGAGGCTGTATAGCTAGTGCAGGCGCCTAGGGCGAAGATGGCCTAAGACAAAGGGAACCTGCAGACGCGGGCGTGAGAGATCCGGACGCAAGATTGATCAACGACATACCTCTAGTCTTGATCTCCTCGGTGCACCGCTTGACGAGCTCGTGTACCTCCTCGGGCTCGACCCAGGACCGAGCCCAGGCATCTGTCCATTGTGGTTTGGCTGGCTGCTGGTCGAGGTCAGGGTTGCCGCCCTTCTTCTTGGACTTGCCGTCCTTTTTGGACCGCGAGAAGATCCCCATCGTCCTTGTATCAATGGATCGATATCGGTTTAGGCTGCTCAGGGTACTTGAGACATTCGAGACTCAAGGCGGAAATCCACTGGGCGCGGCAGAACGCGGTTGGCGCGTCTGGGTCGGTCCGTGGGAAAAAGGGTTGTGTAATCTTTTGGGGGGGGGGGGCGAGGGGAGGGAGTCGAAGACGACGAGGAGTTACCAGGCTGGCCACTTGGAGCGGCGAGCAATAAGAGTTAGGAACCAGGAGGTAATTTCGTCGGATCGGCGGTAGGGTAGGCAACTCGGTCGGAATCCTAAGCGGTCGCCGAGTAGCGGCGCAATGTCGCAAGTCGAGTCGTGATATGGGAAAGCGGTCGCCTTCAGGGGTGATTTTATCGAAATGTATTGGAATGGCCAAATGGGTGCACTACTCTGACAGAAATTACCCCTGATGGCAGGAGAGGGGGAGGGGTCGAAATAAAAATAAAAAAGAAGAAAAAGAAGAAGAAAAAATTAAGGGTATCGAAGAGATAACGAAAGGATCGACTGGGGGACGATAACACGAGAGAGAGGGAGAGGGAGAGAGAGAGAGTCGAGAAAAAGAAGCGGGTGGTGATAGACTGGAGAGGACCAAATGAGAAGCAGAGGGGGAGAAAGAAAAAAGAGTGGTTCTGTCTCTCTCTCTGTGTGTGTGTGTGGTAGAGGGGAAGCAGCTCTCAGGGGTAGACAGACTGGAAGGGGAAAGGAGAAAGTGATTGCAGATGGAACCTGCTGCACCTTCTGCGCGGGTGCAAGATTGTACAGGTAACAATTGATAGGTCGCAGATGAAATTAATTGGACGTGCCCTGTCACCAATCCGTCAATCGTTGAGACTACTACCAACTTGATGCCACCAATCCGCCTACTCGGGAATACTTCTCCGTTGCCGAATGCACAGATTAGAATTCGATCATCCTCTGGAGGGCTAAATCCGGAGGTGGCCCCCGGGGAGGGAAAGGGAAGAGGGTACACTGGACAAGGAAGCTCTCTCTCTATACCGTACAGCGCAGCACAACAGATGACGCAGAAGGGGGGTACATGCAGCTCACCAAGGTCGACGGGGTCACCACGAGCCGCCCTGGCGTGAGCGAATGGCCTCGTTCTCGTGCCCATTCAGCAGCAGGAGGAGGGTGCTTTGGTCCAGGTCGGACAAGCAGGCCGTTCCAGGTGGCGTAGGACCCTGTCCCGCGGTGGTCGCCGTGTTGGTCGTGCAGTGTATTGCCTCGTGCCTCAAAAGAAATTAAAGGTGTTGAGGGGAGCCCCCAGAATAAGCCAGCGGTATGAGGAAGGGAAATCAGACAAGGGTCCCCAACTACTGGACAGCTGCAGCTTCAACCTTCCCTCTCCTCCTAATCTCTCTCCTCCTCGCCCCTCCGGCCGTGTCCGAGGTACCAGTCCCCGCCAGGCGATCACCACTGCTGGCCCGCAGCTCAACGTGGACGGTGGACGATATTGTCTGGCGAGGCTGTAGGGTTCTAACGGGAACAGTCACGGATCCAGGCACGGCAGATGGCTGTGGTGGTGGTGGGCTGTAAGAGGAGAGGTGGACCGATCGATCATGCTCCCTCTCAATCTAAAACATCAACAACGCCTGTTCCGCCTTGTCTCTCTCTGCAGACTGCACAACATCGCTGTCAATGCCCGTCACAGCCCCACCATCAACCATGATCGGCCATCAGCATAAGCCTTAGGCAGCGGTGCTCTGGAGCTCCCGGACACAGTCTCATCATGCGCGGCCAGGCCTGGAACTACATGGTTGGGGGGAGGAGGAGCTATGGACACCCTCACGTCCTAGCGGCTGCAGTCCACGGGCGCCAGGCCTCAATTTTCAACGAGGCAGGATACATACATACGATTACTACCCAGGGCCAGGCGCGCCAGGAACCACAGCACGGCCCACCCGTTTTTCTTTGGTCCCAGGGACTACCACGCCGTCCCGCCGTGGTGGATTGATGATGACATGAGAAAATTCTCCGCACCAGGTTGGACAGAAGTGCTGGCCCAGTAGTACATTACGTACTATTACATTGATGGTAGCAGCAGCAGAGAGGGCTGAACTGCTTCTCGGGAGGCTGCAGCACGACCTAAGAAGAGCGACAGGATCGCGCTGTTCCAGGTTGCCCTCGTACGCCCTTCGGCCAGTCGCCTCGGGAACGACAGACTGACCTGACCGCTCAGCTTCTCGTCCGCCACCCCCGCCTGCCTTGTCAATCAACAATCACCTGAGCTCGGCGGCAGCCCGGCGGTCCTGCGAGGTTCGAGCATGAAATCACATCACATCAAATCACAGTAACAGAATGTACATCAGGAAATCGTCAAGGATCGCGTCCAACCGTCTTGGCCCCACATGGTGTGTGCCGGGATGACACCCAACCTTTCCTCTTCTCGAGTGTCTCGACCCTTGCACGAGGAAGGCACGAGGGGGGTGCTGCAGGCGAGCACTCCCTGGCTCGAATATGCTTTGGGTGGTTGCTGCCCTGCCAGCGCATCATTCACAGTCCGACTGCTCGGGAGACGTCCAAGCGAGAGGCTGCGGCCATTGGCCACCACCTCGCTCTATGCGCTGGCAGTGCATCGCCAGACATGAACCGGCGACCACTAGATGCTCCCCGTGTCTCCCTTGCCTTGCCATGCCACAACTAGGGCTCTCGTCAAGATAAGAAGAGGCTGAACGCCCCCGTATCACATCCCATCCCGAGAAGGAGGGTCCTGCTAAAAAGCACCAGACTAATTAGAGGCCCCCCCCCTGCATTGCCAATAACGAACTGTGTCGGACGGGCTCCCTCCAAACTCCAACCTTGTCAGGGCCCGTGTGCCACCCGCCCAGAAGCACCAGACCCATCCCAGACCTCGGGTGGGTGGCTTGCTGACGACCTGCATCTCGCCATGCAGGTTTCGCCTCTGTACCTGCATCTGCCGTTCCCTTCCCCCCCTTGTGTGCCACGCGCCTCGGGGGGCCGATCCATTCACACAGCGGATCAGCCAGACCGCCTGCAGGTTTGCCGCCTCGGTACTTGAGGATATGTTTGGGGGCCAACCTGGAGACCGACCTCACCTCAGAGAGGGAGGGAGAGGGAGCTACACAGAGACACAGGTCGCTCGATAGTCCGGCTGCAGGTTTAAGCCGCCCTGTACTCGCCTCGCCCAGCTCTCTGGGACACGACACGACCCGATTGGGATCGGCGACTATTGGCAAGATGTCTAGGCACGGATACCACCATCCTCGCGGGCGTACCCACAGTCATTGGGGAATATACTTTACGCCAGTACAGACAGCACAACCGACAGCGCCGCGCCCCCTTTCCCCCGTCTCCCTCTCAGGCCAATTGCTAACATCGGGGACTCGTGGGATATGGCATGCCTGCAGTGCGTCTGACCTCTCTCTACGTTACAAACATCCGGTAAAGTCTCACCTCGTAAGCATCCTCGGCACCAGGGAAGCGAACAAACGAGAAGGAACTGTTCTGAGGGCGTCCTGTCTGGTCCAGATCAGACGAGTCTCGCTCACTTATCCCACCTACGGGCAGCAGCGGCCATGGCCCTCTCTAGCCGTAACGACAACAAAAGAATGAAGGGAAAAAAATTTTAAGATGAAATACGACCCCGTGGCTCACTAGTATCTGGGCTCGACCGCGACGGGGTGAAACCGCGGGCTCGAGATGGCGTGCAGAACACCGACGTCCACTCTCCACTGGCCCACACCACCCGATCTTGGTACGGTTCCTATACAGCCCCATCTCTCCATACCGCACGGGCTCATCGCCAAAGTGAGAAGTCAGAAGTCGGACCAAATGTCTGAACTGGACTTTTCAGATGCTGTCTTCGGAGTCTGCCGAACCAAGATGTCAGATGGACTGAAGAAATGGATCATCTTGACCAAAAGCAGACACCTCGGTGCAGATATCCCCGCAGGCAGGGTCCACGGCCGGACCCCGTCCTCGACGGCAACATTTCAGGGGCGGCATGGTCACTGGAGATGCATTACTTATGGCCGGTCACCAGCACTGTGATGAAGATCCAAGATGTACTTGTCGACACCGAGCATAAGTGACGCTCCGCAGCGACGAGCGTCAATGGTGTCATTCGGCAGAGCCACACCCTGTCTACTTATGTTTTATCTGGCGGCCGCCTGCGCCGCCCGGCAGCGCCCTATCAGCTCTCTCCGAAGCCGTATGTCCTGACCCGACTAAAGAACCACGGCTTGTTATTGTCGTTCCGAAGGGTGAACTCGTCCCATACGTCGCTCGTCTTGTTGAAGCTGTAGAAGCCCCTCCATAGGAGCTTGTTGTTCCGAGCTCCCTTGCCAGCCGACCGAAGGCTCAGCTCCATGCGGTACAGGTAGTTCCCGCCGCCGTCAGACTCCACGAACAGGTCACCCTCGGAGTCCGCGAGGCTGGCCTCCTTCTCTCCATCGCCCGGCTTTCCCTCATAGTCAGCAGCGGAGCTCAGCTTCCACCTCGCAGGCAGCGCGAGGTGCATCACGCTGGACGGGAGGTGCGCCATCGCGCCCCCTTTGTGCAGGGTCATGTTTTCCTTTGTCATGTGGTGCACCACTGCTGAGGGTTCGTCGACCGTGCAGAGCGAGATAGCCGTCCCGTCTCTAAACAGGCGCAGGTAGCGGTAGTAGGTCACTATATGCACAGGGCTGTTCCAGGTGATTGAGTTGACTTGTTGGCCGGGCCGGATGTAGTTCACGGTGCTTATGTAGCATCCGTTGAACCTGATGCGCGGCCTGCGCCGGAACATTTTCTGCCAGGAAGACTGATATGTTGTGTTGAAGAGGGCAATCGTCGTCGCGTATGCCTCTTCCTCTTGCCTCTGCGCGAGCTCGTTCGGGTCGAGGTCGGCAGCAGGGAGACCGCTGAGGAGGGCGCGTTCCCGCTGGGCGGACTCTGGGAGCGGCCGCCAGTTGGGGAGCACCTGGAAGTCGTAGTGCATGCACGTGAAGCCGAATTTGGAGTCGAGGCAGATCTGCCGCCAGACGCTGTCTTCTGTGCCGACGAGCCAGGCGAAGCACTTGCACACGCGAGACAGCCGGACGTAATCACCTACATCGGCTGTGGCCACGTCTCGTAGGATGTGGACGAGGATCTCTTCGGGCAGCGAGGCGATGGGACATGGAGGCTGGGGCATGCCTTTTATTGGGGGCGCCGCGGGCTCGATCTTGAGTTTGGAGAAGCTGGTGATCAGCTCTTCGGTCGTCATGGTTCTGTTCCCTGCCGGTTCTGTGGTCGGCGGCTCGTGAGCAGTGGTCACTGGCTTGACCGGCTGCGCTGGCTTGGCCCAGGCTGCTGCGAAGTGCTTGTTCTTGTACTTCTGGTCGACTTTGTGATCCATCTAGATCAATGATGTGTCAGATACAAACAGCGACAGGCTTGACTCAACAACAGAAGACGCACCCTAAAGGCCTTTCGGTACAACGTCAGACTGTCCCCCAGAGAGCCTTGCGTTTCCTTTTCAACCGCGCGCTCATAGTGATCTAGTGCCGTGACCAGCTCTCCCTTCTCCTTGTCATCCTGCTTCTTTGCCTGTATAGGAGATTCGGGCTCGTCAAATGTCCTGGCCTGTCCATAATCCTCATCTGTATCGAAGACCTTCGGCTTCCCGGAGCTCGGATGGGTTGAACGGGGCGGTCGTGTGGCCGTGTCCTTGGAGCTGTCGGAAAGGATGGGTACAGAGATCTCCTGCTGCTGCTGTTGCTGCTGGGAAGCAGAGACCACTGTTTTTCTTGCTCGGACTTCGGCGCGCCATTGCTCACGAAATGAGTCGAGCTCCGGGTTGATGTCCTGAGGGCCGTCCATGGCTAATAGGCGGGGGGAGAAGGGGGGGGGGTTGATTATAAATTCATCGACTGAACAATTACTGAAAATTGCTAGGAGACCGAGGGACCAAAGGGGTTTCACAGAATCTATTGGAAAAATTCTAGGAGGACGTGGTATGCTCAGGTAGCAAGTCGGCTCAGGATAATGGAGAATTCTGATGATAGGAGACGGGGAGAATGTGTGATGATCGCGTGTAAGTGGTTTCGCCGTCACCGCCGTCCGGGACGTCTTGAACGAGACACCAACATCATCGGCTTATCTTATCAGTGACGAGTTGGTGCTGCGGACCCTGGTATGTACATGGTATCTCCAATTTATTTCCCTTTGAGGACAGACTGACCCCTTCAACATGATGGCCTTGGATGATTTTTTTCCTGTAACTCAGAGGATTAGACGAGGGAATTTGCCGCTTTTCTGGCCAGAGATACATAGTAATCACTCGAATTCTCAGTATCGCCTCCTGAAAGCTTGTAGAGTAGCGGCCGAGGTCTGGACCCCAAACACCGCGAAACCGGAGAAGCAGCTCAGCAGATTCACCAATGACAGATCCGCAGTGGGGGTGACATCATGTACTTGCCGCGATCCCGCTGCTGGAGAGCAGCCCGCGCCGCGCCCTTGCACTGCGCAAACCCCGTCCAGAAAAAAAAGAACGGCGCCGAACTTCTAGGCGTCAGAAAACCTAGCCCCGAACTTCCAGCCGAAAGACAAGACCGCTTTTCAGCACAACCTCTCTACGCAACCACCTTCCACATATCTCTGCGTCGAACGCCATCAGCGATTGCAGCGACAACTGTATTTTCAAACATCCGCGGCCAAACCGGCCCCCTCTCCACCACCTCCAGCCCCACGCCCCCGGCGTGACTGGACTGCACGACTCGGGCTGCGCGGACAGGCTCTACGTGCGAAACCTGGGTGCGCCTGGCATGGCCAGCGCCCTCGTAGACAGCCCGCATGGGCAGAACCATGACCGATTTGATCGCGAGGACGGCCTGAGCCTGCGCCACATGGTACCGGCCGGGCAGGACATGAGTGATGGCGATGCGCTGCCTGACATCACGCCCTTTCAGAAGATGCTGTCTGCTACGACAGGCAGCCTTCTGACTGGACTGACCAGTATGTGGTTTATCTTCTCCTCCCTCATAGCACCCTCAATATGCTAACGCCAGACAGTGACACCTTTAGATGTTGTCCGCGTACGTTGGCAGTCACAAACCGTACACCAGCCGACCCCTGTGAAGAACACCGCGCTCAACAAAGCCCCCTTGAATGCACCCGATGCCTTCCGGCCCGCCAACCTTGGCGTGACCTCCTGCTGCAGAGAGGTCTTCTTCGCCAACAACAATGCCGAGGTCTGTGTCGTGGGCCCCCACGTCGACGGACCAGTACGAGGCGGGATCGAGTGTGCTGTGGAGGAGACACAGAAGAGAGCATTCACCTCGACATTCGATGGAATGCGCAAGATCGCTAGAAACGAGGGACTGTTCACATTATGGAGAGGACTGTCGCCCACGCTCCTCATGGCCGTACCGGCCAACATGATCTACTTCACGGGATACGAATGGCTGCGGTACGACAGAAAGAGTCCCCTCGCGTGGATGGACAATGATTCCGCACCCTTGGTGGCGGGCGCTCTCGCGAGAGTCGTCGCCGCTACATCCATCGGGCCGATCGAATTATTCCGCACGAAACTCCAGGCCTCGCACGGCGATACGGCCGCCGGCCACGTCAAGGATACGCTGCAGAGCATGCAGGAGTCGGTCAGGACGCAAGGCTATCGTGCGCTCTGGCGAGGCCTCAGCCTGACGCTGTGGAGAGATGTGCCGTTCTCAGCCATGTACTGGTGGGGTTACGAAACAATACGGGCCAAGCTTACAGAGACTCGGGAGCGGGGCCGGGGCCGGACATACGAAGGCGATATTCGCGCGCGGCGACGGTCCCAGAGCCAGGAAAACCACCGGGAAACATTTACGGACAGCTTCGTCGCAGGGTCGCTGTCTGGTGCCATGGCTTGTATCGCCACCATGCCCTTCGATGTTGGCAAGACACGGACGCAGGTGTATCAGAGTACTGGAAAGGGCATAGCAGGGGATGTCGGCAAGACAGCTGTGGCACCAGAGGAACAGACCATGTTCGGCCTCCTTCGCCATATCATGAAGACCGAGGGCGTCCCTGGGCTGTTCAGGGGCTGGATGCCACGCGTGATGAAGGTCGCACCCGCGTGTGCGATCATGATCAGCAGCTTTGAGATGGGCAAGAAGCTGTTCAGGGATGTCAACGAGCGGGCGTCCAAAAAACAACAAGAGCAAGATGAGGACTGAGAGGCGGCTTCAACCATTCAGCGATCTCCACTTTTGAGCATGGCGATGCACCTTCACGGCGTTTGGTTCAGACAAAGGTGGTTTTTTTTTTTGGCATACGTTCTGTCTGGCATTCATCTACGACGAAGTAGAAGGAGTTCATGGGGCATGGAGCGCGTGCATTTCTTGAGGATTAGACGCTCTTACACACACAGTCTGCGTGTCTGCCTCGACTCTTCGTTTACTGTACTGAATCTGTATTATATTCCAGTAGGAAAAAAAATCAGGTGCAAGGCACCAATCCTTGATGTCCTGCAATCTCGGGCATGAGGAAGGAGGATAATTGTAATATCAAGCCTGCTGTGTTACTACTTTAGGTGATGCCGGACTGCGATCCTCCTTTCCACTCGGGGTATCACCCCTACAAGACTTGATTGTTGTATCGATGTTTGGGATCGGAGAAAGCAGCTGTACTTGGAAAGAATCTCTGGGTTATTTACTGAACATCAGTACTAAAATCGAGATGTTCAACAAGACCTGAATGTCTAAGCAACTTGGTCCAAGGCACGGGATCTCAAGTGTGTTGAAGGAGATAGTGCCGCTAGGAACTACCGTGGTAGGTGCCCTTCAGGGGGCCCTCCATGCCGCCTTGCATGCGTCACAAGCCAAGCCGTAGCTGCATTTCAGTACCGTTCAGAGACCAGCATGCAGGCACATACGAGCCACTAACCGAGCCACTTAGGCCTGCAGACAGACCCCTGACAGAACCTCAGCTCAACCTTCAGCAGGTCAGCGCAGCAGGGGCTCGAAACGAAAGCCACACATACTTTTTCCATTTTCCCCACGCAGCTCTTCGCCAACGAGATCGAGAAAGCAGAAAGAAGAAGAGAAAGACAGGAGGACAGACAAAAGATAAACAAGACGTACTTGAACCTTAAAGTAATACAATGGCGCGTTAAGCGTATTCTCGGCCTCGAAACGAACTTGTCGAGATCCGAGTCCCTCAGAGTGTGAGTGCATCACTGCATGCAGACAAGTACCACAGTTCTGCCCGTGGGGCCCTTGCCAAGATTGCAGATGACCATGCTAGTCGGTTGAGTTGCAATCCCGTATCCTGCCCTGCCTGCTAAGCGTAAAGTGCTCACTACAGGCATGCTAATGCTAGCACCATCCAATCCCACACCTTTGTCTTGCCTTGTTCCGCATTGAACGTTGCGAGGGCGAAAGTCCTGGCTGTGATCTCAGCTCGTGCATGTGACGATCGCGGAACCTGAAATTGGCGTTTTGTTTTACTTTATCGAGCCAACCGATCTCGTCACTCCCTCTGCTCCCTCCCCTCTTGTCCCTCCCCTCGCTCCTTCTTCTTCTCCGGTCCAACGGGGCAAGTGCGGACCTCGAAAGGGAAAATTACGACACGACGCATGACCGGTCCCGCTAGCGATATCTCAGATATCTTACATGTGTTGTCCCCTGCAATTTGGGCCTCGTGTGCACCTGACAACTGGTTGCTATCCGCATCCTTCTGGTCCAGGCCAGCTCATAAAAGCGGTGATCTCGAACAGGCCACTTATACATCCGGGAGGGCTTCGTTGTCCAGCCACTGCATACTGGGGCGAGAGATCACTCAGTCAAATCTAGGGCCGACTTAGCGCCTTGCTGCAACAGCATCGAAGACGGCTATTTCTTTCGGAAAGTTCTGCAGGGCTCGCGAGCCTGTGTACACAATGGCGTCCGGCGGACAGCCATGGACCGGGAACCTTACAGGCGCAGGCAAGTCTCGGGACGTCCGCTCTCACACTCACAAGGGACCCCTCAGCTAACGTGTCGCGCAGCCAAGCTTCAGACGGTCACCAGGCTGCTGGAGAAACTCACAGTAGATCTTGAGAAGCACGATCTCACCACAAAAGGTCAGCAGCCTCCGACACCAACAAGGTTCTCTGAAGGTCGACCCTAGCTGAACTCCCCTGCAGAACGCGATGCCGCGCTGGACGAGCTCAAGATCTACGGGAGAGATCCTCGAGACGCAGATCCCATATTCACCAAGGAGGTTAGTTGCTAGGGGGAGGGCTCATGACGCAGGGGAGGCTGAAACTCGGGACAGGGCATAAGAACGCTCACGAGGCACGCTTTCGACGACGAGACAGTATCAACATCACACGGTGCGCTGAGGTGCCTCGCCAACACCATGCTCATCAAGTCCGAGGCGCGGCAGGTCTTCGTCGACCTGGATTACGAGGCCAAGGCGTGCGCTCTGCTGAAGCGGGACACGTGGGACGACGAGTTTTTAGTATCGAGAGTCATCTTTCTCACGACCTACGGCACGAACGTCGAACTGGTGAAGCTCATCGACGAATATGGGCTGGCAGAGACCATCATCGCAAGACTGGCAAAGCACGTTGAGGTCGCCAAGAGGGCCGGGAAGGAGAAGGCGGATCCGATGCAGGACATGGCGCTGGCCGAGATGCTGAGGCTGCTGTTCAACGTGGCGCACTACTGTCCAGCAAGGGTCGACTCGTTCACACCATCAGTACCTCACATCGTGAGCCTCATCACCGGGCGCGACCTGACACCGTCACAGCCTCTCGACGGCCCCTTCAGCGCCCTGGTGAACGCGCTCATCAACCTCAAACTCGAAAGTGCTGAGGCGCAAGCAGTCCTGTACCCGGAAGGCGACGCGCAGACCTCCGTGGTGGACCGCCTCGTCCACCTTCTCGACCTCTCCCTAGCGAAGTACAGCGATAACGAACTCGAGCAGACCGTCACACCCGTCTTCTCCGTCTTCCGGCTCCTCTACCAGTCCGCTCCCGATCCCGTCAGGGCCTTCCTCCGCAGCAAGCTCCTCCCCACGCCCGAGGATAGGCAGAAGGTCCTGGGCCGCGGCGAGACGCTCCCGGCCAGGGTCCTGCGCAACTCAACCAACCCGCTCACCCCACAGCTACGCGACACCATCTCGCACCTCCTCTTCGAGATGTCAGACAAGGACGCGCACAAGTTTGTGGATAACGTCGGGTACGGCTTTGCGTCGGGATTCCTGTTCCAGAACAACATCCCCGTGCCGCAGAATGCGTCGGGCGGGGAGGAGGTAGAGCACGGGACCGGGAGCAGGCCGGTCAATCCGATCACAGGGCAGTTTCTGGACCGGGAGACGGCCCCTGACGTCCCGGAGATGACGGACCAGGAGAAGGAGAGGGAGGCGGAGAGGCTATTTGTCTTGTTTGAGAGGTAGGCTGCCCTGACTTGATGACCCGTCTTTTTTTTTTTTGGGGGGGGGGATTGTCTCCCCCCTATTCTGGCTTTTTCCTCCATGTTGTTCCGGAGGTGTGCTAACTGCCTCATAGGCTCAAGAAGACCGGCATCATCGACATACAGAACCCTGTCGAGCAGGCCTTTCGGGAGGGTCGTTTTCAGGACATCCAGGATGATGAGAGAGTTGAAGAGCTGGACTAAAAGAGTCATGAAACCATAAAGCGACGCGCCATGGACATAATTTGATGGGCGGCATGTTGTCTCTGCAAAGTGATGATTTTACGGAAGGCATGGGATCAGCGTTGTGTGTGCATCTCTGGAGTCTACACTGTGGTATAAAGAAGCGGTAGTTAGAATTACCACCAGTGTATTGTCGCGAGGGAATACTTTACAGGTGATACACGAGAACACCTTGAGGTAGTCGCCATTGGCCGTGAAGTCCAGAAGTGCTCCAGGACCTTGGGAGCTGGAACGTACTCAATCACGACGGCATTATCTCATGATGAGATCTGACTCGACTGTCCAGTGTACAGCAAGATGAAGAGTTAGTGTGAAGGATATTGTCACATGCATCATGACCATGCCATACTTACGACGGCTGGTTTTGTTTGGTGTGTGCTTTTCCTTTTCAGGCGGGAAGAGAAGATGGGGCAGGATTAGTATCCCGTCCGAGGTTGTGCGTATTGCGTCAGTCCAGCCGATCGCCGTCAATGTTGCCAAATGTGAGCTCGTCAATACAATTACAACCCATAACGAACGGTCCTCCGAAGTAGTACTTTTTTGGCTGGTCGAGTATCACTAGTGTGACTGCACAGCAAAAGCAAAAAGAAGAAGGAGAAGAAAAAAGAAAAAAAAAGAAGAGGCGCGGAGGGTATGGAGCACTGAGAGGTACCCAGTACGTACCCAAGTACTATCAACAACCACCAATGGCGTCCTACAGCTTGTACCTGTACATATAAAGACCTAGGCGGCCCGAGCTCCCTACATCTCTCGGTACTTGCGCCGTTGGTATCTGAGACGCGTTGGCGCGACTTCCCTCCTTCTTCCTTACTCCAATTACAAACTTCACCATCACTTTCCAATCGTCTCACCGTACGTCGAACGCGCCAATTCATTTCTATCCCCCCCTCTTCTCTAGAAACAAGAAGAAAAAAAATAGAAACCACGTGACGCGCAGACAGGCAGACCATCAGACAAGATGCCTTTCGTTGACGATCCAGAGCTGTAAGACCAGTTGCGCGCCATTCATAGAGGGCTTTGCAGAGCGGCGCATCGCCGCGCGCAGGTTCTAGAGATGGCTAACCCAAGTGTGAACTTAGCAGAGACAACTTCGACGACGTCCCTATCCCTCACATTGGGACAGACCTGTTCGAGAACCTAGACGGCAGCGACGAGGAGCATCCAGACGCCGGCCCAGTCATCCCCGAGATCCTGCAAGACGAGGAAGGCGAGAGCGACGAGATAACACCCGGATCCGCCCCAGCCAACGACGCACCAGCTGGGGATAACAGTGCGGGCGATGATCAAGAGAGCGACGAGGACGAAGAGAGCGATGGCGAAGACATACCTAGCGCGAAAGCATTGGTAGAGGCGCCCGCCGCCCCAGCTCCCGCCAAGAAGCGCGGCAGACCTGCAGGCGCCACGTCGCGCTCTACAACCCCCAAAAAGACCCTCAAAAATACTGCCTCTGCTGCTGGTCGCAAGCGCAAGGCTGATGCCTCTGCGGACGAGCCCGCTGTGAAACGACACAGTCGCGGTCGCGCTACTGCCGCCGCCGCTTCTGCCGCCATCAAGCTGGCTTCGGCCAAACGACCACGCGCTGCCCCCGGCACTGCTAAGGTTGTACGCCATCTTACTGAGCCTCTCTAGGCTTCCTTGGCAACAACAACTAACGTGTCACATATGCAGGCTCCGAAGGCTACCGGCGGCAAGCGAGGACCCAAACCAGGCTCGAGGACCAAGAAGGTGGTGAAGGAGGAGGCAGGCGAGGAGTACGAGGTCGAGAAAATCGTGGACTACAGAATCGACGAAGACTCCAAGGAGCATGAGTATCGCATCAAGTGGAAGGGCTACGAGGACTCGGAGAACACTTGGGAGCCGAAGAAGAACCTGGCGCACGCTGCTGCTCTGGTGAGCGAGTTCGACGCCGCGCTGAAAGAGGAGAAAAAAGAAACGCGGGCCGAAGAGGAGCGCCCCGGCGAAGAAAGCTGCTGCAGCTCTCAAGAAGAGCACCAAGAAGCCAGCCGCCCCTGCAAAATCCGGCCGTCGCCCAGGCCGACCTAAGAAGAGCTAATGGGCTACCTGGGGCTCGTCGCGATAGGAATACATGGTCATGGGAGGCGTTGGATGATGATTGCTGGGCAGGGAACCTTTAATGTGGGCTATCCCACGGCTGGATGAGCGGTTGATCTCGCGGCCGATTCTTATATCGCACGCGAATGATGATCCTAAACGGATAGTACCAGGCTAGCAGGAATACTGACTAGAATCCAAAACAGAAATCTGCATCTATTGACTCTTTGGGCCCTCGAGTCGCTATAGGCAGGCAATGGGACGCTCTTTTACCTCTCTTTTTACCTTCATTGAATCAGTGTATATCAGTACTAATTTAGGTGAGGACCCTCACCATCTCAGCTTTCAGGGTCCTGCATGGTCCGTGCGCCTACCTACCTACCCCTGTCAGCAGGGATCCAAGCTCCCTTGCCAAGTATACTAAGCGTGCTGGTATGGTACTAGCCACGGCTGACTGGAATTCTGACAGGTGTCTGAACTGTCACAAGCTTGTATCCAGCCGTCAGTCAGTCCACTTCACCCATCATTTCAACTCCCAGTCAATATCCTCTGTCTGGCCCTGGGTGGACATCCTGTGCTCCTTTTTCCGAGAAGCTGTCTGCATACATGTCACTTGCTGGTGCAGCTGAGTAGTCCCTCTACCACCAGACACAGAAAAGCGCGTTGCACTCTCAAGGCACTGCGCGTCGCATCGCATCGCATCCCATCGCATCAGATCAAATCGCGTCGCGCTCTTCGACTTGCCCTGCCAGGAACCACAAGCACTCCTGTCGACAACTACCAAGATGGACTCGCTTCGGACAACGCTGCAGCCTGTTCTGCAGCCTATAACACATAACCTCCCGCAGCCGATCCGCGACTTCGGCGTCTCCCTCCTCGGCGAACAATGCTACTCCTCGCTCGTCCTCGACATCGACGTCGCCGACACCGAGTGCCTGAAACTCGCCGTCTCTAAAGCGCTAGGCATCGGCATCGTGGCCGCCTCCTCCATCGTCAAGGTCCCACAGATCCTCAACCTCGTGCGCAGCAAGTCTGCGTCCGGCGTGTCCTTCCTCAGCTACCTCCTCGAGACGACGAGCTACCTCATCTCGCTGGCCTACAACGTCCGCAACGGCTTCCCCTTCTCGACGTACGGAGAGACGGCGCTCATCCTGGGCCAGAACGTGGTCATCACCGTGCTCGTGCTGAACTACAGCGGCAAGACGTCCCTGGCGGCGCTGTTCGTGGCGGTGCTGGCGGCGAGCATCGCGACGCTGTTCAGCGAGGCGCTCGTGGGCATGGACGTGTTGGGATATCTGCAGGCGGGCGCCGGCACGCTGGGTGTGGCCAGCAAGGTGCCCCAGATCCTGGCGATCTACCAGGAGGGCGGCACGGGACAGCTGAGCGCGTTCACGGTGAGTGCAGATCTTTGTGTTTCCTCAAAAGTTTCGCCCCCACGGTGTGACATAGCGGTGCGGGATGATGATAACTTTTTTTTTGGCCATCTGCATGCACATGTCACCTTCCCGCCCGGGTGGGGAGCTCATCTAGGGCCCTATGACCCCCGCGGTGTCGTTCCCGAGACGCGCATGCAGCTTCCTGGTCGAGCATGGAGACCCAGACAGCACGACTAACTACCGCATGTGGCAGGTCTTCAACTATCTGCTCGGCTCAGCCGTCCGCATCTTCACAACCTTCCAGGAGGTCGACGACAAGCTGATCCTGTACGGCTTCGTCGCGGGCTTCGTGCTCAATTGCGTGCTCGCCGCGCAGATGGTATACTACTGGAATGCGCCCTCCGCCAAGGCACTGGGCAAGCGCAAGGAGCTCATCGCCCTGCAGCCTGCCTCGGATGCCGGCGCATCGAGCGCTGTGCCAAAGAAGGCCCCGACAACGCGCAGACGGGGCTAGAGAGGAAACCCGGTTGAGGAGGGCCTTGTGTTTGTAGGATTTAGATTTGCCGTAGGAGTTCATTTTGTCGCAGGTGAAAGGATGAACGTGCAGATGTACACACATAGAAGTATGTCGCATTTAGCATCCGGGCCAGGACTGGCTACTCGGTAGCTACATCTTACATAACCAAGCAAAATGTGAGATCGTAACCCACCTACAGACTTGCAAACAATGTGGTTAATTGCGGTGACGGCTGTCTGGGTATGTTAGCAGGCGGGTGAGGCCCTTATGGCTACCAATAATTCCAAAGCAGGCTCTACAGAAGGGCCTCGGGCTTCAGAATAATCTTTTTTTTTATAAAAAAAAAGAAAAAGAAAAAAAGAAAAAGCATCTTGGAGCTTGATTATGGTATGGACACATGGATGGAACATCAAACAGTGATTATATTCGCGCGCTCATCTCAGCTATGATGTTCTCACCAAAGATCTGCTCAAGAAACTAGCTGTGTTTCTGCTGTCTACTAAGTACTCAAGTACTTAACTACTAATGCTTGAAAAGGGAAGAGATCTTGTCGAGAGAGCCGGCGACAGAAGCCTACATCCAATGTCAGCAGCTGGAAACGAGACCCGAAAAGACAGAGGAGAAACTTACGGTGCATCCCTCAGCGGATAAGATCTCGTCAAACTCTTCCCAGGTCAGGGAAACATCCCCCTTGATACCAGTGTCCAGCGGCGCAAGAAGTCGCGCGAAAGCCCCGGCAACACCGCTAGGCACACGCAGCTCCTGCAGTCCCAGCTCGTACCGAGGCAGACCTGGGAGGGCCACCTCAAACGCATCGCGGTTCGGCTTCCTCATCGGCCTCTCGCAGCCCGGGACCGTCTCGGCGAGGACGTCGAGCACGTCGACTGTCCGCTCGTCCTCGTGGGCCACGTAGCAGACCTGGCCCGCCTCGGGGTCCCAGTCGAGATCGTCCAGCTGCTCCGGCGTGGGCTTGGGGCTGACGACCAGCCTCGGCACGGCGAGGGAGGAGCGTGGGCGGGTGGGATACGGTGCTGGAGGAGGCGGCTGGGACTGCCAGGCTTCGGAACAGCCGCCGGCGGTAGTCTCGCGCGTCTTTGCCGCGCTGGGTGATGAACTTGAGGCTGGAGTCTGGATTGTTGGGGTCACTATCCATGCTGATGCCGTGTGTGGCTGGCTGCGCGAGGGACGGTGCGTGGGGCAGGGCAGGGTGAGCTTTCAGGAGGGAGATGGCCCGGATGAAGGCGGCCTTGTCGATGACTGGCGCGGCGTCACCTCCGCTTGTCGACGCGGGCGGAAAGGGGAACGAGGCGTGGAAGCTGATGAGCTTGCACACGATGGCGACGGCATCCTCGTCTGGCTCTTTTGCCGAAAGACGACCTGCGACGAGACGCTGGAGCCCCTGCTGCGCGAGATCTGGTGGTGGGACGGACGGATTGTTAATGCTAAGGGCCGCTTGGGGGGATAGCCAAGTTTAGGGGCTCGCCGCTTACTGCCTGATGAGCCAGAGGCCTCCTCAAAGCATTGCTCTGTGCCCTGGAGCTGCTCTGAGAGGCCGGACCTCGCCTGCTCGGTATACCTCTCGAGAATCTTGTCTACAAACGAGTGTTAGACCTCGACGACGTCTTGAGGGGAGTAGCCGGGGTGTCTCTGGGCGTACCTTTGGTGAAGAGACCCTCGTTGAGTTTCTCTCTCACGATATCAGCGCTGTAGCGCACTGGGTCAAGGTTCTTGTAGGCTGCATATTCCTCGATCTTCTGGGTAACAGCGCTGGACGAGATCTCCATGTTGGGAGATGGCTTGGTGCGTTGACTGTTGGGATAGTGTAAATAAAAGTGTCAAGTGTGGATGATAGAAGACTGAAGAGATGATAGGGCTGAGAGGTGCATGCGATCAGAAATCAGGGCAGTATATAACAGACTTCATGTATATGACCCCTTCGCCTCGCTCATTCATAGGATAGGTCAGCTGTGGAGGCCAACGTTGCAATTTGCAGAAACCATACAAGTATGCTTAGGTCGGGTTCCAAGCCAGCCTGCTAACGTAATCGAGCCATAGGAACATCAGCTCATATAAATATCTTACTTTTAGCAGTTGAGTTCCTTCGTCAGCATTTAGAATATGTGGTCGCCACATGTGGCCCTCTTTCGTGCTGACATAAAGGAATATGGAAACATCCCCAGGTTTGTATCGTCTCTAGAGAAATCAAAAAGCCCAGGCGAGCTAGGCCAAGGAAATATTAGTTACTTAATCAGACGCGCGTTGAAACAATGACGAGAGCCTCCGTGTGGCTGCACGATCCGGCCGGGGGACATGGGCGTCTGGCCGACAAAAGCTCGTGGGATGCGCAGTACAGCCACCCAGGCCCGGGGTCTTGTACAGGGGAGGCATTAGCACAGGAAATCTACCCTTGGTCTTTCTAAATGAGCTTCAGACGTGGGATTGATTCCTAAGGCAACAAAGCAGCCCGCCCTTAGCTAACTAGTGATCAGGGACAGCTCGTACGGTACTCGGCTTACGAAAGCTGTGTATGCTCCCAGGGCCGTTGACCAAGACTTCTTCTTACAAGCCCGGGCGAGGAGATTGGGCCAGAGGGTCCAGGAAAGGCCACCCGCTAATGATTTCTAATCTTGACCATGCCCTCTGGGCCTGGAATAGTTGCACCTTTTGGAGAGGTTAGGCTTATGAAAGCTGGATGGATATCTACATGGGCGTAGGTGAAACGGAGAGGACGGCAGAGGTCGTCGAGATATAAGAATGGTGATCGCTTCACGATTTACAAAGTATCAACGATCATTGACAACCTCAGTGCACTTTGTCTTGTGTTTTGATTCCATTCATCACCAATATTCACCTTCTTAAATCCCACATTCTGTACGCTTGAGCGGCTCTGTCTCTTGTTTCATCGCCCGAACAGTATTATCAACATGAAGTTCCTCAGCCTCGCCTTTGCCCTCGCCTCTCTGGCAGGCTCAGTCCTCTCCCATCCCTACCCTCAGCCAGCCAACGACATTGCCCGCAACGACCTCGCTGTCGACGGAACCACCGCCCTCGCAGAGCCTCTCGACTTCGACGTTGAGAAGCGCACCAACACCTTCCCCGTCCCAGCAGGCAAGGACCCCAAAAAGCTGCAGGTGTGGGTGCGTCTGGACACGACGCCGCACGAGTGGATCGGCAAGAACGGCGTCACGTACGCCAACCTGAACCAGGTCCTCAAGGACATGGGCGGCAAGCACATGGACGTGATTATCGCCACGTCGACCAGCGCGACGGAGATCGGCCTCCAGTGGAACGACGCCAGCTGGAAGCAGAGGAACAATGCCGACGGAACGCCCATCTCGGCTTATGCGGAGACGTATGCAACTGTTACTGGGGAGCAGCTCCAATATATCGGTCAGATTACCAGCTCGAGGATCACCCTCAGCAGGATCGAGGCCAAGAGTAAGTTTACATCCTTCCCAAGACGAGAGAGAAAGGGGAGAGATATGGAGAGAGAGGACACAGTGATCAAGGCGCAGTTTGAATCTACATACTGACTGGTATCGCAGTGTCATCCCTCATGAGTGGCAAGACTTACAACCACGCAAGCTTCAACTGCCATACTGCTGCCCAGCAGCTGGTTGCTTAGCTGCACGACTATATGTCGTGAGCGATTTGGACTGTCGCCTGTAGCTTCAAGATCACACCAAGGACTTGTCAACAGCATTGCGGAGACGGGAGTTCGGAGTTCTGGGCATTTCGGCTTGATTACGGGAAAACTGGAGGTGGTGTCGGGAGTAAGGCGTGAGAAGTAGGGCGTTGAGGCGTTTGAAAAGCTTCGTGTTCGTTATGCGGAACTCACAATTTAATTACAATATCTGATTGCACTGTCGTGCCGAACTGTTCAACTGGACCTCTCAAGAACCACGTATGGCATGGTAAATGAAAGCCATTGTGACGTGCATACCCTTGATGTATACCGGGCATCGCTACGGTCTCCATTGTCGTGGGTCGTTTGGCTCGGATTGCGGCCCAAGGCCCAAGATGCAACCTCGGGAGATGCTGACAAGCGTTGAGGCGGGTGTCGCGCGCAGGTGATAAGACGACAAGGTGTGGAGTAGCTCCTGGAAAGCTTATTCAGTACTTGCGTGTGGAAGCTGCCCTCGAGGGGGTCCTACCATGATTCTCGTACAGTCAGAGCTGGAAGGAGCAGCCCTCTGAGGTAGGCAGGCGGGGGGGGGCTCTGGTCTCTCCCTCGAGTGCACGGACCGCTAGCAGACCCGTGCAGCGCTATGCACCAGCCGAATTAAGCCCAGACCGCATCACCAAAGTCACTTATCACTGCTACAGCCACAGCTGCAGTCCACGTCCCCCGATCAGATCTCAGAATCTGCCAGGGAAAAATTGGGTGGCTGGCTGGGCACGCCAGCTGGCTTTCCCAAAGCAAGGAGGCGGCTGGCCTGAAGGTCCTATCTCGCTCACACCTGCCCGAGCTGCTCAAAGCCTAATCCAGAACCCAACATCAGCGGGACCGGGCCACGCTGCAACGCCCGCTCCGCACTGGATTCGTGCAGACTGTGTTCACACTCATCTGTGCCGTCTCCCGCAGTCCGGGCCAGCCGAGAAGGCCTGTAGCTTATCAGACCGACTTGTCGCCACTGCAGTTGGCCAGGTCTGACAATGGCGTCCCGTCCAGCGAGGGCAGCCAGCCAGCCAGCGTGCGACGGAAGGAGGCCTGCGTACGGCTCTCGGGCGGCATACCGAGCCAGGACTTGCCCGATATAGAGATGCGAGCTGTCGAGGGGGTCATCACACGAGCGTCTGGAGCCACGTTGCTCGTGTGGGAGCTTGGGGTCATGAGGAGATTTGGAGGAGGGCTGGGGATGGGAGAACGAGGGCGTGCTGCTGATCTGGGTCAACTTGAGGGCCTAGACCTGGCGTGATGACTTGTCCGCCCACCAGTGGTCTCCTTCTCTCCCAAGAGGACATGCGAGCCTTATCCCGTCCTGTGGTGCCTCTGCATGCTGCGGCTGCATGCACTCGCTCCGTGCAAATCCCCGGGCGTGTCTTGATCCCCGGCGGGCATAAGGGCATCTTGTCGTGCCGATGTGGTGAGTGGCACAGCAGACGGACCAGAGTCGACCGCAGAATGTCCTTCTCGCCGGCCACCCCCTTTTCCAACCCCCCTCTTCTCTGGCTGCCAGAGGTTGCATTACCGGTCGCGTGCCTCCTAGGAAGGTCCCTTTCAGGGCCAGGATCGTCATCAGCACGGCACGAGAGTCTCGTGCCCAAATTTCGAGTATGCGGAGTGCGGCTGACACAGGTGCATGCGTCAGCCATGGATTTATCTCTGGCCAGGTTTCACCAGTCGACCAGATAGATCAGTGAATTTGCCGGAGCACGAATGCACGGTCAACAGAAAGACCAGGGATGAAGGGTTCTGGTGAGCCCAGGGGTGGGTATCTGCGCATCAGGCAGGAAGGGGGACCGGGGGTTTCTTCTGTCTGTCCATCTATCTGTTGGAGCTTGGGGCCGTACAGCCAAGGCTCCGAGTGGTGCAGCCGTGTCCGAGAGGTGCGGTCAGGAGAAGCGCCCTCATTTGTTCTGGCCAGTCACCTTGCAGAAGGCGGCTCTTGTCACCCTAGGTATCGGTGTGGACGGTGCGATGTAGTCATGCAGATCTCCTCCCCCAATCCGCCCCTCCCTCCTCTCTCTCTCCCTCCCTCCTCCCCCCTTCTCCACTCCCACATGTACCACAACTATGATATGACTAGAATATGTAGTGGGTGTGGCGATGATATATCTCTTGAACCCACACTCCCCCCCCCCCCCCGATCAGAGAGTGGGTATCTTCCGAGGCCGAAGGTTGGGTTCCACTGCTTCCACTGCAGGAGAAGAACAGGATGGGAAAAGAAGCGAGGAGAACCTGGAAGCGAGTGTAACTGGGGGGAGGGGGAGGGGGTAGAGATGAGGGGTGACGACGACCACCTGATAGAGTTTAGAGCATGGTGTGAGTGGCAGTAGGATGAGTAGCAGCAGTAGTAGTGAGTGGCACGGTAGTACGCAGCAGGTTTGTGTAATCCGTCGAAGAATTGTCTCACCGCAGGAGTGAACACCGCGAGTGCGACCCCCCGGAGCAATCATCCACATCGTCCACAGATACGGCCTTCTGATTCTCACCTCTCGAGATCTAGCAGTAATCTCACTCTGGTCCTCCCCTCGCGAGTCATTGCTGTGATAGCAGCAGGTCACCTGTGCAGATCCGATCTAGGAGAGAGACAAGAGGGGATTGGATTTCCGTCCGATTGCCTCAGCCTGCCCGTGACGCACCTCGTCTCGCCCTTCAGCCCCCCTCCCCTCCCCTCCTTGGCAGTCCTCACCGCCACGCTAGGCACTGCTGCCGATACTACTATGGTATTGGGACATGCCTATGCTTATGGTAGCACTGCACACCACACTAGAGCACAGTATGCGGCCTGCTTCTACCAATGGCGACATTTCCAGTCGTCCTGGCGTGAAAAAGGCCGCTGCAGGTCCAAACAGGTGGGAGGAGTGGAACCCGTCGCCACTGCCACGCTATGGACCCGTGGAATGGAAGCAGAAGGAACCAGCCGGGAGGTTGAGCGAAGACCCGCTGCGCCTACTACGGTAAAGTACAGGACAGGGAAGGCAGGGGTTCGATCAATCAATCCGGGGCTGCCGGGGTCTCTGGACAAAGAGCCCCAACATTAAGATTTTCCTCCCAACGTCAGGTAGAAAGTTCCGCGGGTGGGTCTTGGCTCTAGTCCAACCTGTCGTGTGTCTTAGGTCTCCTTTTTTTTTCCCTTCTCAGTGTGGGCTTGGGAGCCAGAGGAGAGGAGGCGGTCCAGGTCTGGCTGGCCCTGCGATGTTTTTGCACTGTCCTGTGTCACACACACACACACACACACACACTTTCTCTCTCTCTCTATCTCTGACCTGGGCCAAACCCCCATGCGGAAGGGCGCACTGCATCAAATTCTCTTCCCAGCACGCGACCAGGTGTCTGGTCGTGGGTACTGTGTGCAGAGGGGGGTGTGTGTGGGTGGGTGCGCGTGTGCTCCGTGATAGCTGACAGCGTTTTTCCCTGCGGAGCACAGCAGGCCGTGGAGCTATCTTGCTGCTTGCTGCCATATGTATTCTTACCCTTGGCCCCTTCTCCTCCTTGTCCTCCTCCATGCCCGCTGAATCATGTTCCACCGCAGACTACTGCTACTACTCCCACTACTGTCCTGATACTGAGTAATCATACTGTGGTCGAGCATAAATAAGATCGAGTCATCCACTTCCTCTCCGTGGTACCAGTGCCCCCCGATTGCGCCATCGTCACCGCTCGGGAACTAACACACACGCGTCGGCCGACTTACCACGCTGATTGCATTCAGGACCTGGATTGCGTGCTTGCTGCTGAGGCGTTGATCAGCCATCCCCAGCTCACCAGTGTTTCTTTTTTGAGTAGGTCAGGCTCAGGGCTATAGGAGCCACCGGGAAGAAAGGGGGAAAAAAATAGGGCGGATCCCTTGTTCATCGTTTTTGACGTTGCGTCTTGCGCCTTGCATCTCATCTTCCTACCTGTTTCTGGCCTGTGCATAAGTTTCTTGTTCTCTGGACCGATCTGGCAGGAAGAGGTGACTATCAGACATACAGCGTCAACGACAGACAGTGTACGACTGTGCTTGGTGGCTCACCTGGGGCGGATACGCGGGCTCATTTCTCATCCGGTCCATCCAACCAGCCTTCCCTGAGCACTCTCTGTCCCATTGCCTCATCTGTACAGGCACATACATTCTCAGGGGCTGCGGGCGAACACACACATACATCATCTTGGGGGAGAAAATCTATTCATATATCTAGACGGGACGGACGCTTCTACCTCTCAACCACTCTGGTCTCACCCTCATCATCATCACCATCATCATCACCATCATCAAGCCTCTCCTTCCCTTGCCTCCATCTCTCTCTCTCTCTCTCTCTCTATTATATACACACACATATACCTACACAAACCCCTACGCAGACCACAACACAACCATCCACGCCTCCGAGAGCTCTGCATCACTGCTTTTACCACACCACACCACCGTCTTCTTTCTACTGGGCTCTCTTTTTGCTTTCTCTGTTGTTGTTTTTATCGTTGGGCCTGGGACTACATTGTCTATACGTACACACACAGACACAGACTCAGATACAATGGCACCCGACTTGAACTCTCTGCCCTCCTCACCTAACCTGTCGAAGCCAGAGCTCCCATCCAATGGGAATGGCTCTGGCGGCAGCAATGGTATTGCTAACGCCATCTACGACGGCCCGGCGCCAGGCCTCAGCTCTGGACGCAAGCAGCCCAACATCCTCTACATCATGGCCGACCAGATGTCCGCACCACAGCTGAAGATGTACAACCCGGACTCCCAGATCAAGACCCCTCACCTCGACGCCCTCGCCGCGAGGTCCGTCCAGTTCGACTCGGCCTACTGCCCATCGCCGCTCTGCGCACCCTCGCGCATGAGCATGATCTCGGGCCAGCTGCCCATGAAGATCGGCGCCTACGACAACGCCTCTCAGATCCCCAGCGACACCCTGACCTATGCCCACTACCTGCGGCTCCAGGGCTACCTCACCGCCCTGGCCGGCAAGATGCACTTCGTGGGCGACCAGCTGCACGGCTACGAGAAGCGCCTCACCTCCGACATCTACCCGGGCGACTTTGGCTGGTGCGTCGACTGGGACAAGCCCGACAACCGCCTCGAGTGGTACCACAACGCCAGCTCCATCCTCCAGGCCGGCGTCTGCGCTGCCAGCAACCAGATGGACTATGACGAGGACGTCATGTTCCAGTCCCAGAGATTCCTGAGGGACCACGTCCGGAACTCGGATGACCGCCCATTCTGCCTGACAGTAAGTCATAAAAAAAAAAACACAAGTAGACGACTAGACCGTCGATGAGTCCTCTGCCGTCATGGGGGCCAAGCGAGAAGGTTTTTGGTTCTTTTTTGTTCTTTCGGCCTGGTATTTGTGTGCGAGGCTGTATGCTGACAGTATCATCACCTTGATAAAATAGGTCTCACTGACGCACCCTCATGACCCGTACACCATCTCCAAGAAGTACTGGGAGCGCTACGAGGGCGTAGACATTGACCTGCCCAAGGTTCATATCCCCAAGGACGAGCAGGACCCCCACAGCAAGCGCCTGCTGAAGGTCTGCGACCTGTGGGACGAGAACTTTACCCCCGAGCAGATCAAGAAGGCCAAGCGGGCCTACTACGGCTCCTGCAGCTTCGTCGACGACAACATCGGCAAGCTCATCGAGACCCTGGAGGACCTGAACCTCTCCGACGACACCATCATCGTGTTCAGCGGCGACCATGGTGACATGCTCGGCGAGCGCGGCCTCTGGTACAAGATGAGCTACTTCGAGGGCTCGGTGCGCGTGCCCATGCTCATCTCCTATCCCAAGTGGTTCACGCCCCACCGCGTGACGGAGAACGTCTCCACCCTCGACATCCTGCCCACCATGTGCGACCTGGTCGGCACCAAGCCGGACCCTACCTTCCCCATGGACGGCCTGTCGATGATGCCGCACCTCCTGGGCCAGGGCGGCCACGACACCGTGATCGCCGAGTACACGGGCGAGGGCACGATCGCGCCGCTGATGATGATCCGCCGCGGGGCCTGGAAATACATCACCTGCCCTACGGACGGCAGCCAGCTCTTCAACCTCGAGAACGACCCGCACGAGCTGAACGACCTCGCCAAGAGCCTGGGCAAGAAGCGCGCCGCGTCCCTGTCCCCCGAGGACCAGAAGATCCGGGATGTGTTTGACGCCTTCGAGGCCGAGGCCAAGGAGAGGTGGGACTTTGACGCCATCACCAAGGCGGTCCTCATGTCCCAGAGGCAGCGCAAGCTGGTCTGGAAGGCGCTCAAGATCGGCCAGTTCACGAGCTGGGACTTCCAGCCCGAGAAGGATGGCCGCAACGAGTAAGTGCTGCTGGCCCTGGAGTTACTCTACGCTTCCCACCCACACAGGGACAAAAGGTGCAGGACGGACCGGGCTGACTTTGTTTTTGTAACTTAAGATACATCCGCTCTCACATGGATCTTGACGACCTCGAGAGGATGGCGCGCTACCCGCCCGTCGACAAGTACGGCAACGCGACCAAGACCGTCCTCGTGGACCAGGCCGGCGCCCACGGAGAGTAAAGAAACCCAGCATGATCGCCTGCGACTGTTTCGAGAGCGTGCGATGCTATTTTTACTTCTTCTGCGATGATATCCCGGGTGCCTTGCGCGCACAATTTTGGACTTTCCTACTACATTCTGATGACTTCTTATCTTTTTTTTCCCTTCCCTCCCCTTGCCAACAACGACGATACTCTTGGATTTCACACATGTCGACTGGAGCTCTTGAGCACATCTCCCATTGTATCTCCAGCGGACGCACAATGTTTCTAGCAATGTCTCTGGCGGTGTTTCTTTCCGTTTCTCGTTGAACCTATCTGTTTTTTTGTTTTTTTTTTTGCTTTTTTTTCTTTCCTCGTCTCCTTTTCGGCGTCGTACCGGCCGAGTATCTTTTGGAAAGGGAAAAAGGATCTGGGCAGTATGTCTTTGGTGGGTTTCAAAAGCACTGCATGGCTGCTTGCGTGCTTGGTCTTGGCTGGTTAGGCAGGTTTAGATCTTAGAGAAAATGGACCCTTGGATATGCTACATAACTCCAGGATCTCGATCTCACCAACTCACCAACCGCCCTGGCGATTTGTAAACATGCCCCAAGATGTCGAGATCGTATAGCTCTGGTGAACTTGAGACAACCAAGCAGTTGACCGGCCCCCTCGGGCCCCCATTCCTCAACCCCTGGGCCAAGCCCACAGGCGGTCTGGATCACCAGAAGAGGCCAGTCATCTCTTGTCGCCTGCATGCGTCGTCCCGCCTGTCTCCTCCCTGACAAATGGGGCCACAGAGGGGGGTCTCACCACTTCTCCAGGTTCTGACGTGCTTCGGTTCCTGCGGCATGCCTGCGCAGGGCTGGGGACGGGCGGGCTGGCTGCAAGGAACCCGCGAAGTGGAAGGGGGAAGGGGGGGAAGGGGGGGTCTACAGGAAGGGAGAAGGAGACGGACGACAAGCCACGACCCCCTTTTTTTTTTCGTCTTCCGAAACAGAAACCTCGTTCGTAAGTCGCTGTGCGGAGGGACGTGGTGCGAGAACTCTCTTTGGGGGGGGAAAGGAGGAGGAGGAGATGGTGCAAGCGGGAGGCGGGATGTCGTGATTGGAAAGGCTGACGAGGCTTTCAGGAGGTGAAGGAATCCCTGCTAGATGACTTGATGTGCTCGGTGAAGGGAAGGAAGGGATGACAGAAGAAGAGGAAGGTGGAGAGAGTCACCAAGGGTTAGGGTAGACAGGGCCACTACTATGTACAGTGCTGGTACTGTGCCAGGACAGGGGATGGAGGTCCAGAGGGCGGAGCCGTTGTTCCACCCACCCCTCCCATCCCGGCCTTTCTGCATCCTTTGGCGGAAAGCTTGATGCTTTGTGGTGGGGGGCCGCAGACAGCTTCGACCTCAACCCATCGTGACGGCCATCGTGACGGCCATCGTGACAGCTTCAGCCTGGCAAGACCAAGCCTGCAGCCTGCTTCCTGCCCAGAATCCTCCTCCGATTGTGAGCTGGCCATGATGGCGAGCAACATGCTCCCAGCGAACAACCAGCCGCAGGGCGGGCTTGGCCTGAGCCCTGCCGAGCTGCGCGCCCTCGAGGGGACGCGTTTCCGCCTGCAGAACCTCACCAACAGCCTCGCGAGCTTTCAACACGACCTCTACATGTCCCCCGGCAGCCTGCCTAGCCCGTAAGCTCGGCCGCCTCCCCCCCCCACCCCTCTGGACCACCGTCACCACCTGGCCGCAGTCCAGCCTCGCACCGCTTCTCTCCTCCTGCCTCCCGCCTCCTGTGGTGTCCTTGGCTGACTTGGGCCGTCCCCCAGACAATCGCTCCAGACCTCCGCCGGTATCCTCAAGCACCACACCACCTACCTCCTCGAGATCCTCTCCAAGCACTCGGCCCTCTTCCAGCGCCTCGCCGTCCACCCGTCCCCCAACTACCCAGGCCGCACCCAGGAGGACGTGCTGGGCGTGTTCCTCCGCAAGAAGCTCGAGCCCCAGGTGGAGACGCTCGTCGAGGCCGCGCGCGACGAGGCCCTCGCCGCGGGCATCTCGCCGGACCGCTCCTTCGTGTCGCAGGAGGGCCTGCTCGCGCAGCGCGAGCGCGAGCGCGCCGAGCGGCGGCAGGCCAAGTTCGGCTTCTCGATGGGCGGTGTGGACGCGGGCGGGGAGTCCTCGTCCGAGGAGGAGGACGGAGATGAGGGCGAGGGGACCAGCGGGTCTGACGACGAGGGCGGGGAGCGGGTGAACGAGCCGATCCCCCCTCGGTGATGTGTGGGTCGACTCCATGGCCTGGTGCCGGGAGCGGCTGAAGAGGTTCGCGCACGAGTTCGAGGAGAGCCTGTACACGGCTGAGGAGCGGGCGATGGGCATCGAGAACGTCCGCACGGGCCTGAGGCGGTCGCTTGAGGAGGAGGAGGAGGAGGAGGAGGATGACAGTGATGACGACGAGGAAGACGATGAGGACGGCGAGGGGGACACGGCCATGAAAGACATGCAGCCCATTGCCCCCAGCTCGGGCCAGCCGGCTGGACAGCCCGGAATAGGCGGTGGTGCGGCGGCGGAGGAGGATAGGAGGAGGCCGGCGATGGACGAGGTCCGGATGGTGTCCCTCGTGGCCAGGGGGAGAGGGCTTGGCCACGCAGCCCGTGCCGAACATGTCGGCGGGCCACTTCCAGCCCGGTGAGAGCGTCGTCGCAGTCTCTGGTGAAACAGCTGCTCTGCCGCTCGACAATTTCGATGACCGGCCATCTGGGACGTTTTATTATCCATCGCATGGGCCCACATCGGGTGCTCCAACCTCGCGGACGATTCTTCTTATCATGGCTGAGCTGTCCGGCTGGAGGGAACAGCCGCGCGTTGAGCTGGACCGAGCTCAGATGTGTCTGGCGGGCTGTCGCGTACAGAGAGAGAGCATCGATCGCTTTTGCTAAAATGCTGGAGCCTCGAGTTATGAGGAAGATACTACAGCGAACTTAGAAATGATACCCCATCCTTTTTTTCCCGGCTTGACATCGGCAGCGAGCACATCCCTCGTCTTGCATAACGAGCCTACCACTGGCCAGTTGAGTCTTGATTCCCTAATGTGACCACAATGGTATTCTGTGTCCGGGTCTTTCATTATCACGCCGAAAGGGCCCAAGACGAGGCGAACAGAGCGATACACATCCAGCGAGGAGGACTCGGGAGGTGTTGAGGTGGGGGAGCTCAGAGAAGCGAGGTAGACATGGATGAACAAGAGGTAATCGATGATTGGATTGGCAAGCACAGTATTGAAAAGAAGATTTATGCTTATGATTGATTTTGACTTTGGGATTGATCCCGTGACATTTCAAATGTCCTTGTCCGACACGGCACACCGGACGCGCCATGTTTGACCCCGTTTAGCTAGCCCGAATATGCTCTATACCGTATGCATATTAAGCCCACAGCTTGAAACCATCCGCCTGCGGCCTCATCGTGCATAGAGGGGCGCAAGTGGGGAGTTCAACCTGTCTCAGAGGTAGATCACGAGGGCCTCCTCAGTTCAGTTCAACGACCATCATCAGTCCGACTACCAACTACCCACTTCTTGGCGCAGCGCTGAGTGGTGCTCCGAAATTTCCCCCATAGCTCTCTCTCCTGGGCTATCTGTTCGTCTCTCGGTTTTTTGGCTTTGTAGCGAGTTTGTTCTAGGACTTGGTCCGCTCAACTGCCCTGCGATGTCTTCTGGGAGAACAAGCCCACCACCTTGTAGAATGTGTCCTCAATTGGCGGCATTGCAAAAGCAGGCGCCGCGTCAAAGATCTCAGCGAGCCGCTGCGGAGCAACAACAGCAGCATGTGCGTCGTCACCTCCCTCATCGACCTCCATAGCCTCGCCATCGTATTCTCCATCGCTGCCATCCTCATCGGCACCATCTATGATAACGGGTCTGCTCTCTCCCGCTGCGTCCTCCTCGGCGGTGGGCTGGTCGTCAAGCTTCAGCTCGGAGAGGGGCCGCGCGATGTTCGATGAGTCCGTGCCCTCGACGATGGGCCAGATCTGAGCTGCTGAGTCGACGGCCACGAATCCCGATGAGCTGACGGCCGGCAGGAGTGCAGTGACGAGGTGTGGGAGCTTCTTCATCAGCTGGGGTTCGTTGTCTTCAAGCCCGAAGATCGCAATCTCCGAGAAGGCGCCCTTCGACAGCTTTCCGTTGGTACCTTTCAGGAAGGGCACCGCGACTGCGAAGCTCTGAGACTTGCTGTCGACGGCAAGGTGGGTCATCTTTGCGGCAGACTGCGTCCTGTCACCTAGCTGGACGCCATACCGGAGCTCATCTCTCACGAGGTCGTACACAGCGAGGTCCTCGGAGAGTATGATCAGGCAAGAGTTGAGGAGCTGCAGTGACCTGACGGCGCCCTTGCACAGGTCTTGCAGGCTATTCCGAATCTCTCCTGATTCCATGTCGATGATATAGATGACGACTTCGTTGTAATAGCCATATGCCACGAACAGAATGGAGCCGTCTTCCGAGTAGGTCAGCGCCCCGCTCTTCTTTTGTGTCGTCTGCCCCCCACGGGGATCAGCTCATCCTGCGACTTAACACTCTCACCAAGTGCTATGGTCCGAACACAAGACCAGCTGACCAAAGCCTCCCCGGTGGGAGCAGTCGCCGCGAGACCGTCGTGCTCGCGAAGCCGAGGTGCCCAAATTCGCAGGCAGCCGTCCTCGCCAACAGTCGCAAACTTCGTAGACACCCTGTCTGCAGCGATAGCGAAGACATCCTCGGGTTGTCGCGTCGAATGAGGGCCATTGACCCTGCTCGACAGCGTCATAGTCGTCCCATCGTCCTTAGTCTCCCAGAACTTGAGGTATACTTCACGACGCTCACGGGTATACTCCTCTGCTGCAGCAATCGAGCCCTCCGTAAGGGCAGCTACATCTCGCTCAGGAGGTTCCCACTCGTCAATGGTGGCGAGCCATTTGCCGTCATGGGAGAAGGCGAGCTGGCATGCTCTTGGCTCGATAATTGGATGGCCTGAGGGTGCTGTGTACAGCTGAGTGGTGTTTGTCCTGGTCAACGGCTGCTTTGCAAGACTCTGAAAAGAGCCGAGGTCGAACCGCTGCAGGAAAGGCGTGATCGGTAACGAGCCGGCGCGAGTGGCTTGTTGGCTGCCGCCGACGCAGATGAGCAGCTGAGATGGATCTCTGGGATCGATGGCTGCTGCTAGTGGCGCATTGATCTCGTTGAGGCCCTCAGAAACACGGTGGATCAGCTCGTCCTTGGATTTCTTCGCCTCAAAGACAAGTGATTGCAGACCTGACACATAAGTAGTAGGTTTCATTTCGGCGGTAGACAGGACCATTAACGAGTTATCATCCATATGAACAGCATAAGATGAGCCGCTCGGGGAGACCACAATATTCTCGATACTGGCAGCCAGATGTGGGAGGAAGTCGAGCTTGCCCGTGTCCAGTTGCCACAGCACGAGTACTGACTCTGAGCCACCAGATATAAGATAATTGCCTAGTAAAGTCCGTTAGCGATGGCAATCCCCAGGGCAGGTGATCATTCCATTCCAGGCTTACCATCTTTGGACCAGGCCACGCTGTGGACAGCCTTCCGATGCCAGTGCCTCCTGGGTACGCTGGCTGGCTTTCTCGATGCGCCTTGCGGGCGCGCGGGCAACTCTGAGTAAAGGAAGATTGCACCTCGAACACATCCAACGGCTACGTCAGCGACCAAGTCATCTGAATCGTGACCGGCCTTCTTCTTTGAGCTATATTTCTTAGGCGCATGCCTTATGGCCAAGCAGCACACGTCGTCGGCCGTGTTGACAGAGGAAAAGTCGTATTGCAGGTTCTCCACACTCTGGATGTTCTTTTGCTTCCAGGGTGCCCACGAACAAAGTGCTCCCGGCGGCAGCAACAAGCATAAGGCCTCCGATTGCGGTCCGGACGATGTTGACCCGCCCTACATCGCTTTGCAGGACGTGGCTCTTGGGGTTGGCAAGGTCCGATGGGTCGTATGCGACAATCTTGAAGGAGGATTTCAGGCTCTCCGAGACAAACAGGATATCCGAAACGGTCTTATTCAAGGTGACTGCCCCGACGGTCATGTCATGAATAACTCCCGCCTTTGTCCGGAAGCAATCCTCGACCCCAGTGCCATCCGTCCAATCAATACGCCATATCCGTCCGTCTGAGGCAGCGAGCCAGACAAGGTTTGGTGATGTTTCGGAGAGTCCGGAGGCGACGAGGTGGGGGGCGCCACTGTTTGCGCCGACCACAGGCAGCGTGATCCGGCGGACCAGCAGGGAGTCGGCGACAGAGTAGACTTGGAGTGATGTGTCGTATGTGACGAGGAGGAATCTACATCAGGCGTCAGCACAGCGCAATGCTCGTGGGAGGGAAGGAAGGCCTACTTCTCGTCCACACTGAAGATGGGATCTACATCGGCCATTCTTCCGCCCATTGGCTCGGACAATCTCCAGTTTTGCGAAATATTTGTTTGAAAGATCCCGTCCTTCGCTCGAGACTCGATTCCGCCCTGGTTGGTAGCCGTCTCGTCACCTGCGCGGTCCGCATGTCCTTTTCTTGACGGCGTGGCAGAAGCGTCCTCCTTGTCCGCCTTTCCGTGCTTCCGCTTTTTGGTGTGCGAGGACTCGTCTCGGTCGGCCTTGTCTCTCTTCCTCTTCTCAGATCCCTTGCTGGCCTGTGGCCTGGAGGATGCCATGGTGCAGGTCAGGTCGGACAGGAAGAGGTGACAATGGGTGCTTGTCGTGGGCGGAGAGAAAAGTGTCACCCTGAGAGCTTTGCAGGAAACCGCAAAGCACAGTGACCAGGGCCTGCAGCGCTGAGAATTTCTTGAGTGCACCACGATAAGGCAGCGATAAGAGAATTTTAAGTGGGGCTAGTAACTCGAAAGTTGGAGGCTCGACCTGCTCCTGATTTTGCCCGAGACAATGAATGAATCCTCTCTGCCGCCTTCAGGATCCCAGTCCCGTCACAACCAGCACTCTCGACCGTCCTGCATCCCACCGCCATCGCTTCTCCGTGAAAACCTCCCTCGAAATCTCAACCCAAATCTACCTTGCTTTCGATCGTTGAGACAGAATGATTATCCCCGTGCGGTGCTTCTCCTGCGGCAAGGTCAGCAGAAAGAGACAACCCCCTCGGACCAAAAAAAACGCACGAGACTGACTTTCAGATGCAGGTGACAGCCGACCTGTGGGAGCGCTATCTGGCCATGATCGACCAGGACATTCCTGATGGGTAAGAGCGCTCAGTGGTGCGATGGACCTCTGGGGTGCGCGGCGAGCTGACGCGATGCGACAGAGACGCGATGGACCAGCTCGGCCTGAAACGATACTGCTGCCGCCGCATGATCATGACCCACGTCGACCTCATCGAGAAGCTGCTCAAGTACGTTTCTTCCAGAGACTTAAGACAATCCTGCCCGCCCCCTATCGAGGCCCTTCTACGCCCCCCCCCCCCTTCTTCCTCCTCCAGTGGCTACACAGAGGGGCTGTTGCTAAGCACATTTTGCAGGTACACACCCGATGGACGCAACGAGAAGAAGAACCAGCTGCATCAGAACCAATAGAGGGCAGGACGTGCGGTCAAAGAGAATAGCTTTTGACTTTCATTGCATGGCGTTACGGCTTGCGGTCTTATTACGAAACCAATGAGTACGGGCGAAGAAGACTCGATATCGAACGGCGAGATCTCCTCGAAAGAGGAGACTTCGGGAACAACCATGGAAGAACACGATAAAATCCATCGCGCGACCCTGTCAAAACTCTACACATGTTGGTTCTTCCATGCATCCGCACCATCTATCGACATGGTCTGCTGCTTGGATTATGCTGCTCTGCTTTCTGTTGGCAAGCTAGCAATGCTCTCTGGGGTATAATTGGCGGAATTATAGACGCTTGGGAAGATGAGAACTCGGTACTACCGGGCGAGGGAGTGCAGCCACAAGAGCCTTGAAACGGGGTATCCGTTCCCAGTCAGTGCTCGTGGTTCTCAACAAGGCAGCCGGCGCTGAACTCAAGAGAGGGAGATGGATCCAAGAAGATCGCCGCGATAGTCAGGCAAAGAAGTTCTCTGCATTATTAGCCGGTAGGATTTCTCTGGGCTCCCCAACCCCACCGCCTCTTCCGATATGGTTGGACAAATAGACGCAGAGCTACAAGCCATCTCTAGCTATCTGCCCATAGCTCCCAAGCCAAGCTTCAGACAAGCCGCCGTTCCCGAGGGGGGAAAAAAAAGGTCCTATAGTGCGCCGTCACATCTTACACATGCACGACAGCCGGAGTAGTCTGTATCATGTCGTCTTCCACGACAGGCGGTGGACGCGCTCGTGAGACCAGCCAGGATCATTGACTCTCCCGGCGGCTAACCTGCAGCTGTATCGAAGACGTGTCAATGTCGTACAAGGCGGTCAGGATGCGGACAAAATACCCGGAACCACATTCCCGGGGCTGAAGTCGAGCTAGTCCTGCAGAGACATCTGTCCAACGTGCAGACGGCCGTCCTCAAATGACTCGGCACAGTCGCGGGCAGGACGAAGCGGGCGGAGGCACCTATGATCGACCTGTCGAGGGCGTGCTTCCTCGGGCCAAAGATTTCTCACCGCGATGAGCCCTGCTGTCCTTGCCACCCAACGGGATTTGGGTATCAAAATGCGATCTTACCAGTCTTATACTAATGGTAGGTGTGACAAACCGTAAGGCTGTCAGCTACCCAAACAGGTGGGTATAGCTCAGGATGATCTGGATAACGAATATGTCAGACCCAGCGCCGGTGTGCTCTGGAGGAGGCTGGCTCTGGGCTCTCACTCGTCCTCCGAGAATCACACTGGCTCAGAGGGCAGGGATGGGCTCTAAGGCTAAGATATGACCCCACCGAGCACCTGGCCCGTCACGCCTGTCAATCACAGAGAGAGAGAGCTGGCCAGCATCCGTCAACCTCCCGGGACACTTGGGCCTTGCTTGCCTCTGCCGTGCTTTGCAACTTTTCCCTCCTTCTTAGCTCAACCCAGGACCACGGGCGGCTCCTCGATCCATAACCTTGTCACCACGCCTATCGGCAGCCGGCAGTCGCTATAACACTATGATGAGATGGGGCATAGCACTGGGCTCGTCAGATGATCGAGCTTGTCTGCTCATAACGCTCCATCGTATCTGTTGATGAGGTGTCATGCTATCGAACGCCGACCTCCAGAAGCCGATCAACAACTCTTGGTCCGGGGCAAGGCCCAGAAATAGGAGGCGCTAAACTCAGATGGAAGAGGGTTCCCAGATCTCCGGGACGCTCATGAGGACGAGGCAGGGATCGTGGAAGATCCACAGAGGGGTTGGGAAGTGCGGCACGCTGCACGCTGCAGCAGTAGCAACAGCATGCCTCGGCAGACAAGAGTCACCCAAGGGCCCGAGAAACAGGTGATGGACAGCCGGCAGGCTGCAGCTCGGTCCAGCCTGTCCCCCCCTCACCCAGGGCTGTCGACTGGCGCTCGAGCGCAACGGAGTGATGATGACAGCGTGAGGCACCTTAGCCTCCCTTCTGCCGACCCGATGAATCTTGGAGACCCGGGAGGGAGATACCATGGTAGACGTTCCCTGAGAAGGAAAAAAAAAAAAACACCTCAGGATGACCAGCTCGGGCTGCAGTCACCCGGCAGCAGCTGCAAGAGCTGCAGCCCGCACAGGAACAACCATGTCGCCGCCCTGCCATGTGTCAAATCACCAGAAGCATCACAATCCTCACTATCCAGTGGGCCCTGAATTCATTGGCTCACGTCGAACGGTGATGGCTGCCCTGTCGATCGAGTGGCTCCATCCACCTGCTTCTGATCCGGCTGGCTGGGAACCCAGTCACCACGCCAACATGATCCAGAGACGATGATCGAGAGGGCCAGGCTGCGCCGGCCTTCAGTCTCTCTCTCTCTCTCTCTCTCTCTCTATCAGCGCGGCCGCAGGGTGTACGCATTGCCCTTCTCCAGGTCTGGTTCCGGGTCTGCTATCGACAGGGGTACCACAGGATTTAACCCCGATGTGACTTGCTCGTTGAATGGGTCCCCCGAGCTGCACACCTTGACACCATCTCTAAGCGCCGAGGCCCTGTCGCCTCATGCAGCTCTTTACTGGCTACCAGCCTTGGCCTCCACCAGGCCGGCTCGTTGCCCTCTTCCTACTGGCCAGGAGCGTCTTGGAGGGGTTGGATGGACGAAAGAAAAGAAAGAGAGCATCTGCACCCGCTGGGAACACCACTGCAAGTCCATGCATAGTACGTGACGGGCTGGGTCACTGAACTAGGTTCCTCGCAGCAACTATCGCAAGCAGGCAAAGCCTCCTGACCTTTTGAATCTTTTGTTCCTCCCCACCTCTCAGGGTTTCTACCTCCTCAGCTCATCCTCCTACGTGCGCTCAATCAACAGACTGCAGGGGCATTTTTTTGGGCTGCGCCGAGGAGCACCAATTATAGCAGCCTTCCGGAAAGGTTCTATCGTCCCACGCTCCTTGTCAGTCCCGTTCTCGCCTCAGACACACACACACACACCCACCCCCCTCCGGCCAGGCTCATCCTTCGAACCACATCGCCATACACCCACCAGTCAGGCTTCTGGCCCGTCTTTACTGGCCCGATTTCACCACCAATTCAAAGTCGCCGAACGCCACGGGTATCAGCTCTTGCGCGATCCTCATCATCACTGCGCAGAGGACCCGAGGCGCACCTCTTTGGACCACAGCCGGTGTCGCACCGACGTTACCAACCGTCCGGCCCGCGCCTACCTCGGGGCGCCATTCGTCGGCGCCCGCTCCCCTTGATTGACTTTCCTGCAATCTCGTGCGTACGCTGTTGGTTTGAGCTGTCAAGACCCGCTAGGCCGCAGACAGGTCCGCCGAGGGATACACGCTCGCCTCCCGGTGCTCGTTCTCTCGCGGCTACAGGAAACACGTCTTTTCCCTTGAGCCTCCAGAGCAGGATTTCCTCGGCTTCCCACTTCTCTCGCGCCGCGCGCGCATCCCCTGCCCCTCCGTCTGATCTGGCGCTCCTGGGAGCCTTGTCCATGCTTAGCCGGCCTGCGTTGGTGCTTGCAACCCTGCCTGGACATCACGCAGGACAACTTTCGCCTTTAAGTGGCATCTGCCCCTCATCCGGCCCTCTGGTCCTCCTCTAAGGTGCTCCCACACCAGGCGCGTTATCACCGCCTGGGCAAGCCACTCCCGCTGGGTCACCTTGGACAGCCTCCCTCACCACGACTGAGTTGCTTGACTCCGCTGCCTCTGGTGCCATCAAGCCGCCGACACTGGGCCTTTTGTGCTGCGCTGCTGGCTAGGCATTGTCGATGCGCCCAGCTCGAATGCTGCTTTGAACTCGTTATCTAGGCTCGATAACGGCTTCCTCAGCCTTTGCGACAACGTCAAATCCTCACTGTGCCTCCTCATCTGTCCAGGGCTGAGAACCTTGGCTGCTGAGAAGGTACCATGGCTCTGGAAGCACCCTTCAGAGCGTCTACTGGGAATTTAATGTCTCCTCTGACCAGATTCCAAGAAATGTCAGTCGCAATCGTGGAACAATAATTCTTATCTACTCTTCATGCTCGGAGTCGTGTGGCCTCGCATCGGGTAATATCCTCGTGCTGTTCATCCAGACTGACTTCCAAGCCTCCTACTCAGGTCGAGTCAAAACCCTGCCGATTCGCAATCCCTGCGGCCAACCACCTACGTGAGGCCGCAATCCGCACATCTTCTCAGCCCTTCTAGTGATATAGTTGGGCCCTCACCCGTCACCTCGAACGGCACAGAAACTACGGAGATCGACGATGAAGAGCAGGAGACTGTTAGCCAACCCGCGATGGCTGATGTCACTTCGGCCTCTAAGGTGAGAGCACCAGGCAGCCCCTGTTTGAGATGACCTGGCTGATGATGTGGTAGCTCATCAAGTTGAAGACGAATATACCTGACCACGTACGGAAGTCCTCGAGCGACGAGGCTGTCTCGGTGATACATGCCCCCCAGGGGTTTCAGAACTGGGTGCGTGGAATGAGGAGTCCAGGACTGAGATTGTGCTGAAGACTAAACGTATGGCAGACAGGGGCGGAGGCCAGCCACAACACAGACAAACCTGACGATATCATCAGTCCCCCTCTTAGCGAGCCCTCCGGCAAGGTATGACTCGACCTGTTCCCCCCTATACTCCAGATGGGCAGTGACTTACCATTCTGTCCCTCAATTCCAGCCAATGCTCTCGCCCCTCTCCACGGACGTCAAGCCAGCAGCATTTTCTCTGGATAATGCTACGCCTCAAGCACAAGATCTGAAGGATGTTCTCAACGAGTCGGCAAGACTGCGATCAGGTAGTTCCAGCAGCCTTGACTGTAAGCGAGTCGGCTCCTGACGATTGGAAGCGTATACTAAGACGATGTAGTGATTCCGGAAACCCACGAAGAGCAGACGGACGCTGAGACGGATACCGCTCGCAGCGAGTACTTCGCTACTCCGGCCACCATCGAGGATTCGGAGACCAGGGCGCTCAAAGCCGCCCTGGAGGAATGCTGGACCCTCTGCAATACGCTAGCGAACCTCAGCTCGATTCACCGAGAGCGGGTGTTCAATAGCTCTGGCACCCCTGATGCCCACGAGAAGGCATGGAAGAGCTGCTGGAAGCTATGCCAGAAGCTCTACAACAGCCGCGACGACGCCATCGAGTCTTCCAACGCCCGAACGAACCTGGATCTATGTCGGGACTTCTGCCAGTCGCTGTTTGACGTGCGGCAACGGAAGGATGAGACTGGTGACTCTGTCTTGAGGGTCAGTTTTGAGCTCAACAACCAGTAAGCAGCAACCTCGGATACCCGTCTGAAACACTCAGGCTCTGACAATCTTTTTCAGTCTCTACAGCGCTCAAGACAGCCGCACACTGCCAGAAGCATTTCGAGAGAGGACGTTGGACTTCTACATCACCCTGTGCCACCGCCTGATGAAGCAGCGGAGCGAGCTCGCCGAGGAGACCGATTCTCTACTCAGGGCGTGCTGGTCACTAGCCGAGATGCTGTTCAGCCTACGGCAAAACTCTCGCGACGGGAAAGCCCCGGACGAGGAGCTTCTGGGCTCAGCGGTCCAGGCGTGCTGGGAGTTATGCGACATCTTCAGGGAGGGCTGGACGCAGGTCCGGCCTGACCGAGGACCCCAAGACCAAGCCACTACAGTTTCTTCCAGCAGAGTCAGGCGTCGGACGTGCGGTCCACGACGAGCCGCGGATCGATGAAGTCGAAACGGGAGAGTCTCAAGGGTCTGCCTGACGACCCGCAACTGCGGCGCAACAAGCAGACCTTACCGGTCCCCGAGACGCCCGTGACCGAGTTTGAAGACACGGGAGACACGCCAATCTCACCGGGCAGCGAAAGCCCGCAGATGCCCAATATCCTCGTGCTGGGGACTCCGTCCGAAAATAGCCAGGGCGGCTCCCGCGGTGGTCGCTGGTCGAGCAGCGCCAGTAACCTGTCGAGCTACTCCCAGTCGAGCGCGAAGACGAGCAGCACGGCGACGACAACAACCTCCGCCGAGGATATCAACGTGACGCGGATCAAGATCCTCGTCCTCAAGGCGGCGATGAACATTGGCTTCGACCGTGACTCGGCCGACACCAAGTCGGGTGCGGCATCGCTGCGAACCTTTGTCAAGAGCCTACCCACTGGCTCCTTCGGCTCCCTCCCCAGCCACGCGACCCTGCTGCAGAATTACAAGAACCTGGTGCTGTCGGACACGACCTTCCGGACCGCGGCGCCGCTGCCGAGCCGGGGAAGGAGGGTCAATGCCACGGACGTGGCGGCGAGCGTAGGCTGGATGTCTCTCAGGACACAGGGGCAGTATGGATTCCTCAGAGACCTGTACAAGTTGGTGTTTGGGTTTCCGCTGGACGAGGTGGAGAACAGGAAGAATGTCAGCATCGCCGTGTGAGTGCGCTGAGCTTCCAGGGAGTAGCCACTCGAGAGCTACCACGACCTGTGACGGACTTTTACACTTCGCTTCTATACCACCACCCTCGTTCTTGTCTTGTTACGGCTACACCCACACAGACACACCTCACTGGTGCACGCGAAAAAGAACAACAAAAAGACCAAAAAAAAGAAGGATGTTTCTTTCCCCCGCCCCCCCTAGGCAGCTTTCAAAAAAGTTGGAAACGGCAACGGCCCACCTTATGATGATTATGACTTTCTAGCACGAAACACGTGCACACAGACAACCCCTTTACTATTCCTACTTTCAAGTCAGCTTCTCTTCCTTTTACGCACTCGATACCCCCTTGGGTCGGCTTATGTTGTTGGTTGGCGCTGCTGCAAGGGTTTTGGGTGGTAAAACTTTATCATGATAATCGTTTATATATTCTGCCCTTCTTACCTTTCTCTCCTGCCTCCATAAAATGAAGCATGGCAATGCAATGTTACTTGACCATCCTCTGGAGAGCTACAGGCACGCACAAATTCTGAAGTTCATTTTCAAGTCAATAACTGCACCTTGATTCAGCTACGAAATCAGTGCTATCAAGTCCATCGTGAGTGTAACAAGTCATGGAGACTAAACCTCCCGATGCCCAAGGGATCCTCTTTAAAGTATGTTCTCAGGGAAAAGGTAGTCCTAACAATGGCAGTGTTAGTGAGATGATCCTGCTGTCCTTTCAGCAGAGAACATAGCGACATACCTTCTTGTCCGAACCTTGTCTCCAGGCCATGAACACCACCTAATCCATGCTTAGGATGAAGTTTGTTGTACAAAAGGCTAACGTTGGAGCAGAGTTAGTGGATGGGTCTGATTTTTTTTTTCGAGAAAATGAAGAGAGAGAGAACACGACGAGCATGAAATGCGTACCTGCAAAGCAGACCTATCAGAAAATCAGACTACGGCGTGCAGGTGCGAGATTGGCCGTCGAGGGTTGCAACCTCCCCCCTGGTCCGACACTAAGTGAGCAGAAGCAGCAGGAGCCTCCCGGCAGAGCTAGGTCTGATCATCTTCCCTACCTGCCCTGCCAGCTTGCACCCCAAAGCTTAGACAAGACAGGGCACCAGCCCTACGACGACTGCTGCAGGCAACGGCCCCTCTGAGACCAACAGCCTATCCCTGACGAGCGTTGGCCTGTCGCTGGCGCTGACGGTGGAGGTACTGAGGGTCCTCCTCGGGGTTGATCGGAGATCCAGCCCTCTTGTGGCCCGCCAGCTGCTGAGGCTGGTGGGGGTGCCGCCTCGCTGCTGCTGGGCGGGCTGCTGCTGTGAGGGGCCGCCGGAGGAGCTACCGCCCTGCTGGCCATGGCTCCTCTGGGGACGGCTGGATGGGCCTACTCCCTGGTGACCGGCAGGGTGCTGTTGAGGGTGGCTGGTGCCGCTGCCGCTGGGCTCACCGTAGTATGCCTGGGCGCGGCTTGAGGACCCGGCTCTCTGCTGAGCGGCGTGCTGCTGGTCGTGGTGCTGGGGTCGGCTCGAAGGTCCAGCTTCCTGCTGGTCAAGGTACTGCTGCGGGTGGCTTGTGGGACCGGCTCGCTGCTGGTTGTAGTGTTGCTGTCGCTGGCCCGAGGATCCAGCTCTCTGGTGGTGAGCAGGGTGCCGCTGGGCGTGGTTGGGAGGGCCGGGTCTCTGCTGGCCAGACCGCTGCTGCTGCTGCTGCTGCTGCTGCGAGCGGCTGGACGAGGCAGTGTTGTGTCGACCTTGGTGCTGCTGGGTCTGGTTGTGATACGTGGCATCCTCCATGGGTGCGAACGGTGCCGGCGGGGCGCGGTCGTAAAAGACGGTCGCTCTGCGGCTGGGGTCACTGGCCTCAGCAGGCATGTCGGCGGCGTTGGACATCTGTCGGCTGGTGTCTCGCGCGCCTGAGGGAACGCTGGGGCCCTGCTGGGCAGCGTTGGGGTCCGCGGGGATGGGAGCGATGCCCAGACTTGCGAGAAGCGTGCTGCCGATCGAGGCCCCGTCGACCAAGGAGTCGCAATTGACGGCCATGTCTGTCATGGGGTCGTAGAAGTATCCGACGGGCAGCCGGAGGTTGATCTCGGACAGCAGGGCAGCGATGTCGGGCTGAGGAACCTTGACTGGGTGACGGCGGAAGGGAGAGTCGGCAGGCAGGGCGGCGTTGATGCTGCGCTGGGCCAGGTCCCGGGCTCGGATGCAGAGCTCGTGGTTGCAGGTGGCGTGCGCCTCGTGCTGCAGGACCTGGAGGGCGGTGGAGATGCCGAGGATGTAGGCAGTTCCGTTGGGCGCATCGCCCATGGCGATGAAGGAGTTGGCGAGCTCCTCGTAGCTGCGGAAGTGGATGCCACCGTCCCAGGCGTGTCGGTGTCCCAGCATGACCACGCACCGGTCGTGGGGACCGTCGAACCAGACGCCATCCGAATCACGCCCCGTCGCCAAGGCAACCGTGCAGTGAGGAGGCACCCTGGGGAGAGCAACACCCTTGCCCTTATCCTGAGGCGTCCCGACATAGCCATCCTCCATGATGGCCATGACCTGGCTGTTGTCTCGAAACGCGGGCTGAACGTCGCCGCTGGCAGCTCCAGGTTCGTGAGCGGCGCCACCTCCAAGGCCCGACTGCTCAATGGACGGCAGGGGAGTGTCTGGTCCGGATTGCACGTCTCCCAGGACGCGATCAGGCGCCTGCAGGGCCTGGTCCAGGAGGTCTGGATCAAACTGCGAGCCCATTCCCGCCAGGTCTTGGTTCATGTCGGGCATGGCCTCAGGGCTGCCCTCTCCTGCACCAGCCTGGAAGCTGCCAGAGCCGTCGTGGCCAAGCACGCTCGGATACAGGTTTCCTTCGGCCAGGTTGAAGTCGAAGTCGTCAAGGTTTGGGACAGCATCATTGAAATCGAAAGGCGCGTCGTTGTTATCAAAGTTGTTGTCAACAAAGCTGTCAAAGTCGAACATGCTGCTAACCTGAGAATATGTTAGCCAATGCGCTGCTGAGGATCACTCTCGTCAGAGGTCTGGAGTGGTGTAGACCAACAGTCTGATCTTGATGGCCAGGATCCTGTACATCCTGGGGCTCATTGGCTGTGCCAGAGGGTCCAGCCATGGCATTGTCAGCTGTGTAGCTGTTCTGCTCCATGTTGCGCTGTGTTGTTGGCTGCTGGACTGGGGAGTCGGGAAAGGTGGGGATGGGGCCTCTGTATGGCTTGACAGTTCTGGGGTGAGTACATCAGCTAACCTGGCCCCCAAGAACGCGTAGATATTGATTGCTAACCCTGGTGGCTGTTGAAAGGCACCCCTCATGTACCCAACCTGCTTGGCTGTGAACTTTTGTGCCTCCCAGTGGCTGGGGAAGTCTTGCTTGAATGCCTTGGCGATGATCCTGAAGTCCCAGCCAGCTGCAATGCGAGAGAGGACGTAGTTGATCTCTTGTGGGTTATACTTGCGGGTCTGGACCATTGTTGATGTGGGAGGAGGGAGGGGAGAAAAGAACTGGGGGGAAGGGGGGGCGCTAGTCGAGCTGATGTGGACTGTGCTGGTTGTTTTCTCGTTAGTGATTGTCAACTGAGGTCAAGGTCAAGAGGAGGTGATGGGAATGTGAGACAGAGGACAGAGGACAAAAGGATGGATAGTGGTAAGGTTGATCAAGGACCCAGGTGGTTCTGGCTCCCAAAGTTGTGTATCCTAGAGGCTTGTTTGGGCTCAAGGCTCCAGGGTGTTGGGAAGTTGGTGAAGGGGAAGAGAAACGAGCTGGGTGACTCCAGATGCCACAGATAAATATGAAAGTCTGTGGTGACCTGAAGCTGCTCGCCCCCTTGTGACCTCTCACAACAAGTGACCGTCCCCAGCCAGTGACCAGGACAAGTCTGTGAGTCAGGATGGCCAGGCTGTGTCCTTTCACCTTGAGCTGCTCCAGGTTCTAGGAACTTGATAGTTTGGTATGAAGGACTAGATGATAAGAGAATGCCCTGGTTTGTTCACGTACACTTGTAGCACAGATCCTGGTAGTGATAGAGAAAGGACGCCCCCTCTGAGGTCTGCAAAATGAAGGGTTCTTGTAAGGATGGGGTTCAAAACTGAACCAGGTTGTCCTGGGCTGGAGGCACCCTTTAAAAGAGGAGAAAGTTTGTAAAGTGTGAAGGAAGAGGCAAGGGATGACGAAAAGGGAGCTGATGAAGGGGACAGACCTGCTGATAGAGGTGATTTTGATGAAGAGACATGTTATGGGCAGAAGGCCGTGGTGAAGGATGTGGTTGGAAATGGTGAAGCTTACAGGAGAAGGCAAGAAGGGTTGGGAAGACTCTGGGCCAGGATAATGGGACAGTAGAGAGAGAGAGAGAGAGAATGGATAGCGACATCTGTCGCTGTTGGAGGAACTGGATACATGTCGAGAGAACAAGGGGGGTCTGCTTACATGAAGGTCTGTGACGGACTGTGCAGGGAGGAAGAGGTTGTAGGTTGAAGGTTCTGGGGGAGAAAGATTATAGAGGGAAGGCCCTGCCAGGTTATGTATGGGAAGGTTTTGCATGAAAATCTGGTGTGTGAATTATGCTGTGTGAATGCTGCCCTGTGTAGAAAAGTGGTGTGGCACTGGATTGCTGGTATGAGGTTCCAGGTCATGCAGCAAGCAGCAGGAGGCTGCCAGGCATGTATGTTCACGTGTTGAGCCAGATATATTTTCCTCGTAGCTGTCCACAAACAGTCGGTGGTCTCTTCCGAGGACCTTTCATTTACCATGTTCCAAGCTGCACATCCTCGAGCATGTGAACACTCTCAGGGACTTTTATAGATATGTGAACTCTCAGCTTCAGCCTGCAGATGTGCTTCATGATAGACTGTGCTGAGCATGGGAGGTCTCTTGTGTGCAGCCTAGCAGCCCCCAAAAACAAACTCCTCACCTGGGAGGCCATGGAGTTGTTTTTCACCCTTCAGCCTGAGGAAGAAGTCGGAATGAGGTTGTGTGCCTGAGAAAGAAATTGTGTCAAATGTTTAATGCTTTGAGGGTAGTCGAGAGCTTGATGCATATGCGCTGCAGAGATGGCTACCTGAATCTTTATACAGCAATGAGAGGAAGGGCTTCGAGATATGCCTAAATTGAAGGGCCAAGGCTGACCTGGGCAACTCCCATTGTCATGGTTATGAATGCTTATATACATGTACAAAAGCCAGGCAGAGAATCAGATATACATGGAGATACAATGTGAGATCAAGCCTAGGGACGAGATGTCTTGACATCTTCTGGAATTTTGCATTCATCCATGTCGATGAGGTCTATGTGTTGATGAACCCAAAGGTCATATCATACATGGCAGCACTGGACCGAGACCTAGCCATAGTGACGAGCTGGGCAAATTTGCATAAACATGCAGAGGAGACAAGGGCATTGGACAATAGGTAGTACATGGATTCTTTCAGTTTCCATCTCGGCTGGACAGCATAGTATTCTCATGGAGATATATCATTATGCTCTCTCTCATTTGGTATCATTTGCTTCCCATACGGGGAAATTGGCATAGGAAAAAGGGGAAGGAAAAAAAAAAAAAGAATCGCTCAGTGCAGATCGCCGCCCCCTGTCAAGTCAGTAATACCTGTCCGGTGTGAATGCAGCCGTTTTGCAAAATGCTGTCTCGGGATTCGGCCGAGATGCGCTCAAGCCGAATGGGCGAGCTGTAAAACAAAAACAAAGAAAAAAACAAAAAACAAAACACCTCCACTGAACGCCATCTGGAAAATCAAAAAGAGAAGAAAAAAATCACAATCCGCGGAATCCAAGCCTGGTCACGCGTGCCCTGACCCATATGCAAAGCATGAAGTTCGTCCCACTCTGTTCCCGGAAGTCCCCGTCCTTCCCGTGTCAACTCGTGCAGCTCGGTGAGATCATTCGCGCATATCTCTTTTTTGTCCCTTGTCTCAGTAGCACTCTCGTGACATCTGTCTGTAGATGGATGCCTTTAGCCCCTCCAGCCTCTTCCGCTGCCTGAGCAGCGTGTCGTACTTCTCCTGGCTGAAGGTGCCGCCGCCCGACAGCTCGTAGTGGAGCTTCTGGTACACATCGTAGAACGTCTTGAACTGGCGTGCCTCGTTCAAGATGTCAGTCGACACCCGCTGGCGCTTCTTCTCCGCCACAGCGACATCGATGACATCGCCGTCGGCTTCCATCTTGCGCTTCTTCACATTGATGGTGCCATTGGCGACGGTCACGGAGCGGTCGCGAGAGCGGTCGCGCTCACGCTCGTGACGAACCTCATCTGCTGTCTGCTGGTCCAAGTCAGATGCATTGGTAGGCGGAGAGGATGCCAGCGGTGACGACTTCACCGGGCTGGTGTTTTTGTTCTTGGTGGGGTATCCAGGTCCGACGTAGCTGTTGCTTCGGGACGAGCTCTGCGAGCTGGATTCGGAAGGCGGGCGCTTGTAGGAGACCGTGGAGTGCGCTGCGCCCGAGGCCCTGATCTCCTTGCTGGTGCGCTTGCTCAGCGGGGTGCCCGAGCTGGAGCTGCTGTCATCAGACGCCTCCTCGCGGGTTCGCCTGCTGGGGATTGGCCGGGCGATGACTTGAGGCTTGATGACCTCCTTGACTGCGGACGGCTTCGCCTTCTGCTTCGGAGGTGCCGGGGCTGCCTCCTTCTCCTTCTGCTTCTCAAGCCTCTCCCTCTCCCTCTCCCTCTCTCTTTCCCTCTCTTTCTCCCTCTCCCTCTCCCTCTCCCTCTCTTTCTCCCTCTCCCTCTCCCTCTCCCTCTCTTTCTCTCTCTCCCTCTCCCTCTCCCTCTCCCTCTCCCTCTCTCTTTCTCTTTCTCTTTCCCTCTCCCTCTCCCGGTCTTCGCTGTCCTTCTTCGCTCGGGGCACAGTCTTGGACAGAGGTGCCTCTGACGAGGACGAATCAGAGTCTGAGATGAACTCCTTTGAGAGGACACGACCGGCCTTGTCTTTGGACTTGCCACCGGCCTTGGTCGGAGAAACCTTCGTGGCAGCCTTCTTGCCCACCCACTTCTTCTCGATCTTCTTTGCTGGCTGCTTGGTCTGCGATGTCTGCCGTGACATGGGCTGGCTCGACTTCTTTGTCGGCTTCTTGGTCTCCCGCGCCGGACGGGCTGCCTTCTCCATTCCTGCTGCCGCTCGAGTCCTCCGCATCGTTCGTCTTGAGCTGGGGCGTCCTGGCAGCAGGTTGTGGCGCGCCCTTGGCGATTGTCGGCAGGAGCTTGCTGAGACACTTGCCCTTCCCACGCTCCTCCTTGGGCAGCAGTCTGTCCCACACGGGTTCTGAGGCGCTCATCCGTATGCGGTCGTACCATTTGATGGCATTGTTGATGGCCAGCTGGCGATCTTCGTCTGAGTCGTAGTCGTACTTGAACACGTCCAGCTCCTTCCAGTACAGCTTCTTGAGAGTGAACTTCTGCAGGCCGTCGTCGAAGTCGGCCACCTTGTCAAGAACCTTCTGGAAATCCTTGTCATCGCCAGGCCACCGCGACCGCAGTTCCTCGTGTGACAGTTCCTTGGCAGCCAACTCGTGCACCATGGGGGCCCGAAGCTCCCGAGCCTCCTCTTTGGCCTGCTCGGCCGCTGACAGCGTGGGGTTCAACGATGGGGAGATGCCCGCGTTCAGGGCAGGGCTGTTGGGACGAGACCTGCTGATAGCGGTGGCCATGGATCCTGTCTTGCCCGGGAGCAGTTTCGACTTGCTGCCCTTGTTCGCACCCTGCTTCGCACCCTGCGTTCTGATCGTGGCTGACTCGAGTATCTTGGTCCTAGACGCAGACACATTAGTACGGGCCGTGCCCAACCACTGCCACCATGCCACACATACGAGTTCTCTTTCTTCTCGTCATTGGCCTTCTGTATGGACTGCTTCAGCTTCAGGAAGTCGTCCTCGGTCTTGGCATCCTGTGGCTTGTGGCGCGCCGCAGGACCCTTGTAGGAGACCTTGTCCCGAGCCACCTCGCGGCCCTCAGCTAGTCGGGGGTATCGGTTGAGCGGTGGTTTCACAAAGAGGGACATGGTCGGAAGTGGTAATCTCTCTGCGTGTTGTGTCGAGTCTGAGGGGTCGGTGAGATAGAGGTCGAGGTCGGTGATTTCTGAGGATTTGGCGATCTTGTGGACTTCGGTTTCGCTGCCGTAGAGGAACGACTGTTACCAGAGAGAGAGAGAGAGTGAAGTCAGTAGGTGGTTGCTAAATAGGGCGATGCCCAGAACAATTGCCCGTCCTAGTCGCATTGTTCCAATTGAGGAATAATTCCAAGGCGCGACACCATTGATCGCCTGCCTAGGGCAGTGTGGTTGTAGGCTCTTTTGTCCAGCGGCAGAACAATAAACAGCCACCCATCTTCGTTCGCGGGCGCGCGCAGGCGCGCCCTCCACCACGGAACCCACGAGGAATCAGATCACACGGAGCACTTACGGGAACGTTCCCCAGCGATAAGTGGATGTCCTCCCCATCTTCCATACATTGTATGAGGTCCTCAATCACATCGTCGCTGAGTGTTATGGCAAAGGCCTGCAGAGGGAGGGCATCTGCGGTACCGTCCGAGCTCTCCAGCTGGAGGCCGGTCTCGGGTATCCTCAAGACCATGACAGGCGTCGTATGCAGGTTCCCACCTCGAGGAGCGTGGATGTGTCGGGATTCCGCACCACAAGACCAGCAGCCGAAGCTGTCAAGGTTTGGGCTGAGGAATATGGAGGCGTGGCGATCCTGGAGACTCGGTGTTTCTTGGGTGTGCTCTTGGTTTCGTCTACGGAGGGGGGAGGTTTCGGAACGGGTGACTAGGGTCGCAGCGCCCCGAAAGAGAAATGAATCTCTGAGGCGGAGGGAGTTGTGAGTTGTTTGGTGTTGAGTGAAAGGCAGCACAGCACTACATGACTGGTCGGGTCTGTTCTTTCAGTCTGTCTCGAGAGAGGCAGGGCGAGGGCCAGGAGGGAGAGAGAGAGAGAGAGAGGCCAGGCCGAGGAGGTGAGGAGGGTTTGGAGGGTGAATCAGGAGGTAGGTGTGAGGAAGTGGAGGAGGTGAAGAGGTTAAAGGGCGGAGGAGAGTAGAGCTCCTTTGGGGACCAAGCCAGCTGTGCTACCCGGCCTAGGTTGAAGGAGAGGCGGAGGAAGTGGGAGGAGAGGAGGTACTTCGTATGGTGTGCAGTCGGTCAGTAGAACTGAGGTATAGAGTTGTCTAGTGTTGAGGCGATGGGAGAGCGAGGCACCACACCAGGCGACGCCCAGTACATAGCGCAGCAGCAGTTGCAGTAGCAGCAGAGGGCGTAGCGAGGACAAGGCACCACACACACACACCCACACCACAGTACATAAGAGGGACCGGGGGATGCTGCAGCGAGACAAGGGTGGATACAGTATGATGGCACTGCAGGCATGGACTGGGACCTGAGCAGCCAGCCTTGGCCTAGCGCAGCCGAGGAGTGGAACCCCCTTGATGTTCCGGCATGTACCTCCCTAAGGGCAGGGGGAAACGTACCTCGCAGTAGCCATGGTAAGCCTGCCAGGCCCCAGGTCCTGTCATCCAGCCTGTCAGGCTTGTTCTTCAGCGCCTCAAGTTGAGACAGCCCGCTGAGCTGGTGTTTGGCCCAGCGCAGGTGAATCAGAAAAAGCCGAGCCGGCAGCACCCAGCTGCTGGGACCAGGTCGGGGAGCTACTTCAGGCTACATGAGGCCTGTCTCTGGCCTGTGTGCATCGCAGCAGGGAACATGGATCGACGGCCCAGCATCATTTGGTCTAGGTGCATTTTGTTGTCAGAAGACCCTTTGAGTCCTTTGGTCACTCACTTTGTCGAGAACCAGCCTTTTTTTTTTTTTTTCTCTTTTTCTTTTTTTCTTCTTCCCCGAAAGTTTCTGAGGGGGTTCATCAGAAACCTACAGGCAGTGAGGTTTCTCTGGTGGACATTACTATACAATGCCTTATAGCCTCTCTTGCCTTCCTCGACACAAATAGAACAAGGTCATCATCCGTCTGAAGAATGTTTTTTTTCTTTTTGGCTCTCTTTTACTCTCTTCTCTCTCTCTGCCAGGGGTGTTAATTGAACCGGCTCCGGAGGCGACTTCAGAACGGGCCTTAGTAGGTGGCCCGTCCGCCGCCTCAGTCGAGATGACTATGGAACTGTCAATGCGTTTCGAACCTCGAAATAGCACTGGCTTTGTCCCTCGGCCTCCCGCTGGCGTTCATCCATTGCTCATGACCACGATTGGTACACAAGGATGAACAAGTCACTCAACTGTCATTAGAATCCTGATTCATTACTTCCTCCCCACGCATGTATTGGTCCGTATCTGTGGAAGTCCGCTCATCCGCAGGTAGGGCGGGGGCGGGAACCACACATTCCCTCCTCATCGTGTCCTGGCCCTGCCCTCCCAGGCGGAACTCGTCGGCTGGATCACCCGCCTTGTCAAAAAGACCACCCCCCACATCTCATTCATCGCGCACCGCCGCAGTGCCCCGTCTCCAATCACCCGCCCTAAAAGTTCCGGGTATCTCGTACTATGTGGGAAAAGGAGTCTCAACGGTGAGCGAGAAAGAGAAAGAGGGGAGAGAGGGGGGCGGGGGGCGGAGAGACAGACACACACACACACACACACACACAGAGAGAGAGAGAGAGAGAGAGAGAGAGAGAGAGTTCCTTGAGAAGAATAGGGGAAATTGACTCTCGTCTTCAATTAAATACATACATTTCCTCTTGCAATGGTTTAATTTATTTTTTTCCCTTCTTTTCTCCCTCACCGCAACGACCCCTCCTCTCCTCTCCTCTCCCCCCCCTCCTCTTGCTCCTGGGAGAGTGCGGAGACCTCGTAGATTGCCGTGTTCCAGAATCCAGTGTCTCGCACTGCCCCTCTATCTGGAAATCCTATCGCTACAGATCCAGACTAGCTCGCCAGTCCGGGCGGTAAGGCGGTATCTGCCAGCCCCGGAAGGGATTAGCATTAGCCTTCGTAAGGTCTAAAGTTCTTGGGGGGTACTCACTGGGAGGTTTAGTGGTGTGCCCTCGGCGGCGATCCGGCCAAGCTGGGGGCCCTTTTTTTCTTCTTCTTCTTCTCTTCTCTTTCCCTCCTCGGGCCCAGGCCAGGCCCAGGTGCCAGGCAAAGACAGCCATCCACCCGCCCATTCCCCCAACCGTCTCGCAGGATTGGGGTGCGGAGCCGATGCCCTGCTATGTCGTGTCGTGCCCTGGGGCCTTGTTTTCATTTTTGGGGGCGGGCGGGCAGGCAGTTGACATCACTCCGGCTTCTCGACTTGTTTGCTATGTGTGATCCCCTGGCTGACTCCAACCTGATCATGCTGAGCGGCAGAGTCACCTACCGAAGCGTCGTGACACGCAGAGGCGTGTGACGACACGCACTAGCTCCTTGGTGGGTCGATTTGTCGGCTCTCGTCTCCCTCTCTACCTCTCTGACGACAGTGTAGCCCTGTGGTAAGAGGGATCCGAGACTTTCGGCGTCTGCAGGAGAATACGAGGCAGGCAACAAGAAGTGTTGATAGGGCATGTTCTCTCGCCCGCCTCCCCGCCCAGGAAAGGTCTAAGTAGCTTTTCGTACAGTGCTTCTTGTTGCCAGGGTTTGACCGGACTGGGGCAGCTCGTCCCTTCCTCTCTCTCTCTGTGTTGTGTGTCTCTCTCTCCCCCGGATTTTTTCTCCCCGGCTCATTTGTGCTCAAGGCTTGGCAGGCGAGGGTGATTTATCCCTACTGTGCTGTTACCTGAGTATACGGCTCCACTACCTGAGGGAGAGGTGTCGACGTGCCTCTGCGCAAACAAACAAGAGACGGACGGCGGCAAGGACTCTGCCTCTCTCCCAGGACAGTCCTGACCCACCGAGGCAGGGCGGCCCCAACATTCTCGGTGAGTGGTGAACAAACTCAGGCGGTGAAACACTCCGAGGCTGAACGGGGATTCGCCCCGAATGACAGGGCCAATTGAGCCTCTGACCAGGCAGCCAATGGAGGCGCGTGGCTTAGGGCTGCCCGCCGAGATGGGGGCTCCCTCCTCTATGACCTCGCTTCATGTTTTAGCTGGGCACCCGTTGGGCAGAGGACGCCCTTACAGCGGGCGTTTGGTGTTTGAGAATGCTCTCTTCTCCTCTTGTCTGTGCTAAGCAGTACTTTGGCGACTTGTCAGAACCCAAGGGGCCAACCTGTCCCACCACCATGCAGCTCTCTCAGCTGTCAAGTCTAAACCAGCAGGGTCTCTTTGCATCGAGTTACGGCCGTGAACACTACCTTTTTTGCTTTTCCTTTCCTTTTCCTTTCCTTTTCCCTTTCCCAGTAAGGCATCGGAAATAAACTTAGAAAGAATATCCATGATGGTAAGGCAACTTTTACCGTGCCAATAGTAGTCTATCACCTTGGTCTCCTAAATAGAGAATGCTGACTCTGATGTTACGGGCCATCATCCCTTAATACAAACAACCCCCAATCGAGAAGAAGATCTGTGTTTTTGGGGCGAGAACCCAAGTCATGCTGCTCCACCCTGTAGAGTCTCTGGCGACTCGGCCCAAAACTTATGGACGATCTGACACACACAGCCCACGTTGCAGGCTCTTTCTTTTTTTGCAAGGAGCTCGCTGCCCGCTCGTGCTGCATTGTTGCCGCCTGCCGGTGAGATCCGTCGTGCAAGCCCAGGTGAACGTTACCACGGTACGGTATGAAACTCTATTACCCGCTCGTGCCGCTGCTACGCAAAGGTTCTCCCTCCCCTCCCCGCCTCTCCCTCCTCGCTGCGCACTCATCGCATATACTAGTTGGTTAGCACTGGTTCACCTCACCTCAGTCACGTTCTGGTGGTCCCCGAAACGGGCGACCGCGCTCGCCAGGTCGGGAGCCTCGCCAGTCCGGGAGGGTCCCATTCACTGGATGATCGACGCTTGTGATTGTCAGGCACTCCCGCATGCCGAGGCCCCGACAAAAAAAGGAAGAGAAGAAGAGAGGGGGAGGAGGAAAAAAAAAAGAAGCTGTACGTGTTTCTGAGGTGCATCACGCATAACTTCAACTCATACCATAATGTACTATGAAGCACACAATACTAGGGATCAAAGTTCAGGAGCCGACACTGTGCCATAGATAGATCGTACAAGCCTGAGTGAGGTTGGCGTTACGTCTTGGCGATTGATCCTTTGTCCTCCCTGGGGAGAGCATCCCCACCCCTCGCCCCCCCCCAAACTACTACAATGTATTGCTGGGTGGCACTGTGCTCTGCTCCCTTCGAGTTCGAGTTCAGGGTGGGGGGGGGGAACCTTGAGAACAGGAGGAAGGAGGAGATCCACATTCGTTCTTCCCACGCACCGACCCGCCGATGTGGATCTCGCTGGTCGCCCGAGTTCGTTCTTTCTCTCTCTAGCTGCGGGGCTCCAAGCTCCAAGCTCTGCCCCCCCTCTCGAGATATCAGACGGACAAAACACACACACACACCCACTGTTTGCGTGTTTCCCCCTACCATGAGCACAAAAAAGTGCACAACAACTCAGTAAGCGGTGCGTCCCTCGCAGGGTGTTGCGCGGGAGAGAGAAAGCGGTCAAGCCAACCAAGTCCATCCGAGGGAAATCCAAGCCCACGCACCGTGCTACTACTGCTGCGTGCGACGGCCAGCGTCCGGCATCAGCTTACAGAGAAGCCGCCGCCGGCGTAGAGTCACCGCAGGAAGGGCCGACTAGGGAATCTCAGCCGGGGTCACCAAGCCCAAACGGGGGCCGACGAATCAGGCCATTGATTTAGAAGCGAGAGGGGGGTTCTTTTTTTTCTTTCTTTCCTTAGTGAATTGATAAGTAAGAAGTGTGTGGGCGCCTTTTTCGACTGTCGGCAAAAGCGAGGGAGAAAGAAGGGAAAAAATAGGGTAGTCTTGAAAGGTAGGCTTCCTCACCTTTGTGGTGATGTTTAGTGGGTGCTGGCTGACATTGGACCCCCCCCTTTCCCCCCCCCAAAAATAAGTAAAGAGTACCCAAGGCGGTGGAGCGTTAGGCTGGCTCAGCAGCAGTCACAATGCTAAGCAGTGATCCTCGCTGGGCACTGCCTCAGCCCTATGCGCAGGGACCAGACCAACCACTGCGCGGCTCGTGTCCGTGGGCAGTGAAGAATTGCTTCTCTTCCTCCTCACCTCACCTCTGCAGTATGCCAAGGGGGAGGGGGCCATAAGGGTACTCTCGCTTACATACAGACCCAGCTCTGAAGCCTGTCACCAGCTGCAACCAACAGAAGCTGACGGGCGGGCTGACCGACCAAGCGTTTTCCTCTTGTGCATGAACGAGGCTTCTCGACTAATCGGATCGCCTGGCTGATGCTGCTATACATGCATCTTATTGTACTGTCCCTCCATCGTCAACACGAAACCCGGGCAGGTTGAACGCATGTTCGTCTCATGTGCCTGCGCCAGAGAAACCCCAAATCCCAAGACGCAGGCGTGCCTCGCTATTCAGGTTCACAACTGCCGATCCAACAGGGTGGCCACGAGGGAGATTTGCGTTCGCCCTGCAGCGTGAAGACGGCTGTTCACGTCTCCCACCCACACCGGCCTGGGCCAGGGCCAGGGCCACCAGCAGAGAGAGACGGCTTATTTCACCTTGTAAGTAGGCCTTCAAGGTGCCGGGGAGGGGGGCGGCGTCCAGCCACTCATCCACCAGGAGGCAAGTATTACGGTAGCATCTGCTTGGGGCTCGACTCGACTGCCCGCTAAACCGGAGATACATCGCAGTACAAAGCCGCCATGCAGAGGGCCCCAGCATGCCTCCTCTGCCTCCCCCCTCCCCCACCCTCGTTCCTCCCTCCTTACGGCCCCTCGTCGTCGCCACTTGTCATCGACCGAGCTTCGACGCGGAACGGCTGACTAGATCCCCAGACAGCCAGCCAGCCGGATTGTCAGACTGCATTTCGCCTGCCGGGGAAAGGCGCGCTGGACGACTGACGAGCCGGACGAGGGACGTCGATGACAAAGCTTTAGCTCGCGATCTGGCTCCTACGCTGCTACGGTATTCTCTCGGCGCCGTCGCCTTTTTGGCGAGGGGGTGGCAGATCGATCAGAGACACGCATACCGCCTTGTGGACACTAAGGTACGTACTTACAAACCACCCCTCCATCTTTCGCCCAATGCACGGCTGTACCTGCTGCATGTACTCTGGGACGACGACGCAATGCATGCATGTCTTGGATGACATCCCCGCGGAGATGTCCTGTGGTATGTACTATGGTTCTCCTTTTTGACCTCCCCGGGGTGGTACCGGGTGTTTTGACCGAGCACATGCGACGAGAGACCTTTTTTTCTTTTTTCTTTTTCTTTCTCTTTCAAACCTTTTTTTTTTTTTTTGCTCTCCCTCTTTTCGCTCTTCCCGGTGTCCAGCTTGCAGGCCAGACTCTCATCGCAGTTGCGCGACCTTCATGGTAAGACCCGTGACAGCTGTCATGTAGCACCACCCTCCCCCCCCCCCCCAGGTGGAACGATCTGCAGACCATCATCGACTGGAGAAAGACATTGTGCTATGTGATCACCCAGCTCCTCCTGTACCAGAGCCCCGGAGCCGTTGATCCGTCACCTGTCCATCTTTGTCTGCTTCCGTGATAGATTGGCAAGAATAGGCCCTTGTCGCGCAGCCAGGTGCTGTTCTATTTCAGGGTCTCCAGTCCAGTTGCTTCCTCCCTCCTCGGCACCTACTCCGTGGGAGGGAGAAACAAGAAGGGGTCCTGGTCCTGGTCCTGGTCCTGTCAGGTGTCCATCTGTCGGTCGTCTCTCCATAGGCCAGGGTAACAGGCCACGGACAGACGGCACCCGGTTCGAGTCCACCTTTAACCAGAAAAGGGCCGTCGGACGAGAAACTAGTGAATCGTACCGAGTCGATGCTTACGCATGGGGACGGTCGACATAGATGAATGGCACGCTGTGCGGCGTGTACGGAACAGAGCAAGTAAGTGATTAGCACTCAGTAGTAGTATGCACGTGAGTGGACTCTCGTAGGCCCTTTCTTCTTTTGTCTCTCTATCACTCCTCTTCATAGTAGTACACACCACCTCGGGTGCAGACCCTGTACAGAGTACGCGCACGCCTACGGAAAGAAGTTCCAGGTCCCGAATGTCAAGGGCGGCGGGTCAGGCCCAACGCCCGCTCTTCTGCAATGTGTCGACCGAGCTCGCCGAGATCCCCCTGGGCGCAAGCATGGGCTCAGGACGCACGCCATTGGCGGGACTTTGACGCGGGAATCTTTTTTTTTCTCTTTTGTTTGCAGCAAGGAAGAGGAGGGGTGTGTGGCATGGCATGGCATGCAGGTGGTAGCCCCTCCCTACGCTCCCCCCTAACTGGTGCCATTTTAAAAGAGTTCCGGAAGGTGTCCTTGCGGGTTCGCACAGAGAAGGAAAATCCGTGCGAGGGGGGCCACCGGTGGCAAAAGGAGAACTGACATCTCAGGAAAGGATGAACGGACACCCAAAAAAAAAAAAGTTGATGGTGGTGTCGTCCTCGATGTCGCCGTCCTCGATCACACGGACCTGAGTCGAGCCCAGAGACATACGCAACAAGAGGAGAAGAGAGGTCTGGATGTGTTTGTGTGTGTGTGTGTGTGGAGAGGGGATCTGGACCCTGGTGGAGGCGCGCGGAACAGAGCATCGGAGGAAATTGGAAGAGACATGTCCCATCTCAGCATCTCAAAACTTGCTTTTTCCCGCCTGCACCTCTTTCTTCAAGATCGATCGGGGCGTCCGACATGGTTATGTCCCGTCCCGCCCATCATTGCCCTTTTTCTTTCTTTCCTTTTTCTTCCTTGTTCAATATTTTTAGACACGATAACACCGCCTCCCTTGGATATCACAGCCTTTTTTTTTCTTTTTTTTTTCGTTCTTGTATATGTTGTCGCTTCGTGGGTTTGAAGGTTTGGTCGTCGTCCTGAAAGCCTCCTTGCCCTTGCTGTTACTCCTCTACGGATTGCGCAATGCGTGGCAGGCCAGGTCCAAATCCTATTGTGGTATTGTCAAGGGACACGCTTCGGGGCTGGGCCTTCTAGGGTGGGAAGGTAGCAGAGTAGGGGTGGTGGTGTGCACACACACACACACACACTTTTCAGGACTGATCACAGCAGCTGATCCGCAGGTACCGGCTTGTACCTGTCTCAGATGGAGGGAGGGGGAAGATATGCACGACGCCTGAGGCTGGCGGCCGGTCGGAGTGGACGAAACGATCGGCGGTCGCTCACCTCATCAACTGAACAATTCCCTCCTTGACAGGTTGGGCGGCGGGTGACCCTGTGGTGAGGAGGACTGGGAGGTGATGTAGCACAACAACGGTTGTTCTCTCATCAGGAGGACCCTGGGAAAAGATGATCGACTCTTTATTCTTCTGAGATCCCATCTGCCGGGTGGCCACGCGGTGTCTGGACAAGGGCCAATCCGATCCAATTTCTGTGTGAGCCCTCCTCCGGCTTCCCGCCTCTCGTCTCGTCTCGACAAGCGAAGCCTCGAGGCTCGGGTCCCCCTTGTCCTCGCCTCTGTTGAACACTAATCCAGACCTTTTTTTTTTTTTTTTTTTGGATAGGATTGAGAGAGAGAGAGAGAAAGAAAGAAAAACCTCCCTCGCTTGTTGGCGTCCTTGAGGGGGGAGGGGCGGGAAAAGCTCCTATCACATTTGTTCCAGTCTGGTGACCAAAAGCCATCTCAGCCTCGAGGTCAAGCCCAACCAGCCACAGCTGGAGTACTGACAGTACTGCACTGTGTCGAGGTAGTATCCACTCATCCCTCCCCCCCTCCCCCCCAGCTGGGATCCTCCCGGGCTTCTCCAAGGAAGGCGACTCGATCGGCCACTGCAGCTCGGCCGATAGAGGTAGAAGGCAGGAGGGACCCACAGCGCTGTCGTGCAACCGCTGCAGGGCCAGCCCGTCCCGCGCCATACCATCGGACGGCACAAGCGAAAGGGCCATCCCGTCCTTCCGCCTGCCCCTTCCTTACATAACTGTAACAAGGGTGACAGAAGGTTAAGCACTGTAAGTAGAGCACGGATAGGAATGGAGGAGAGGGGGGAGGGGGCTGTGGCTTTCCATCTGCCCTGAAACGCTATAAATCAGAGAAGAAGAAAAAATAACACCGCTTCTCTCGACAGCGCGCATTCCCGCAGCTCGTGTTAAACCCCCAAACAATACGCGGGGTATGAGATCTGAGGCGTTTTAGGGGAAGGGGAGGAGGGAGGCGGGCAAATTTACCCACTGTCACTCTGAAATCCATGGCAGCAGGGGGCCCCAGCCAGCGCCAGACTCGGGCTGCTTTGCTCGTCCGCAGTAATTCCTGTATATTACAGCACGTGGTACATAGCACATACGACGGTGGCGGGCCGTGGCGCCGCTAGACCTTGTTTTGAAACGCCGCATACTCAGAACATGGACCAAAACTATGAGTATGTGCATGCACTTGAGAGAGTTTACACTGCCCTCTGTACGGCACAGCAGGCGAGACTTCTCTTGACCGCCTCTGAGAGGAGTTCCTTGTCGCAGGAGGACTGTCAGGGGTGAGAGGGACGTCAGCCTCCCACGCGAGTGCAGTAAGCGGCTGTGCAGAAGACGATACTTGTTCCTGGAAATCAGGGACCGATCCGTCCTGCGAGCCACTATGTCGTAGCGAAACTGGGCTTGGCAAACCTCACCATGTTCTCTTGGAATACATGGCAATGCTCAGGCACAGGATCGATCAACATCGTGAAGTCCGTGACCTGCGACTGAAACAACACCCCTCTGTTGATCCTCATATGCCGTTACCTATAATGGCGGGTTGGGTATACGCAGCGACTGACGACGACAGAAATGTGGGTACTAGGCACTGTGAGGGAGTGCTTGGCTGGCTTGTGTCTCTGATCAGAGATGGAAATGCGGTCGTGTGTGCGTGAATTTCCAGCGGATAATACCAGCACCCTTGTCCAAAGCTGGGCTTCATGACTGCCTAGATAGCTCAGACGTCTGTCTTGACGTGAGAAACAGGCTCTCAAAGTAAGAACATAAAATGTGACCACACAGCTATATACTTTTTGCTACAAAAAATTAAATAAAAAAATAGAGGCCCTCCTCGGCCGAGGGGTATATGAACAGCAGCCTATCCTGTCGATCGACCACCAGGACCAAAGACCTAGATCTGGCAAGCCGTGCTTGGTCTGAACCGGTTCATCTTTTGCTCTGGGACCTTATGATCTCGGTTACATCGCGCCTTCGAGAGAGCCGTTCCCCTCATGGTGCAGAGTGCCAGGCTCAGGGCGGTGATGGGGTCGCCAGACCGTGCGGAGGACACTGGGATGGTCTGCCGCGTAGTTACTATGGTAGTTGTCTGTGGATAGGTTCCGGGGAGACGGGTAAGACCAAGACGTCAGGATGTCGAAGATTTGACTTACGTGGTCGGGTGGCGCTTGGGCCGTTCCCTCTTCAGATCTCGAGCGGCCCCGGTGTCGATCTTCATAGCGTAGTCATGCGACTGGCAGGACAGAAACCAAAAATTAGTAGGTAGAGAGAGAGAGAGAGAGAAGAGAGAGAGACATTGCCGACTCATGAGGCCTGATCGTGGCGATGCTTGATGTGACTTCTGTGGTAGGCAGTACGTGGCGGAATCCTCAAAGCGTCAGCTGGTCTCCCATGCTCACCAAACTGTCAAGACTAGGAGCATGGCCAATAGCATGTGGATTTCTTTTTTTTTGGGGGGGGGGAGGGGAGGAGGAGTAGAAGAGCAACATGTGGTGTTGTGAGAACAGACCTGTCAGGCATAGATAATTTTGCCCCCAGAGTTCTCTTGAGGAGGCCTGAAGGCCTGAGGCAAACAGCCTCGGGCAAACATGCATTAGGCAAATGCTCCAATTTTCTCTCTCTTGCTTGCAGTATTTGTGTGTTTTTATCTCGGGGTATATCGTTTCTGTTAATAGCATTTACTTAAATTGCAGAGCAAAAGGGATACCATTGACGTTCATAGGCTTTCAGCGGGGGCTTGTTTGCTAGAGTACGTGCCAACAAAGGTTGCCGGGAGATCAAGCATCAAGCCAAGTGACAGTCACAAACATGTAGTCTCAGCATTGATGTCAACATGAACTCACAATATAAAGGGCAATCGGTTCTACCAAGATGCCTTGCAAAGTCCATAGGCATCAATCCTTCCCCTTCCACTAAACCCAACGACCAGTTGAAGGGCCTAGGCTTCACTCGTGGCCCAACGATGCACCCACATTCGAAAACACCCGCCAAGCAGCAGCAGCAGCAGCAGTACCGAGCACAGTCTAACGCTGCGCTCCTCAAAGAGCTCACGGGCCCCAAGAACCGCTTCGATCCCCGACTCTTCTGGCATGTAACCTCTGTAATGCCCTGGCATCCGCTCTACGGCTTTCCACCGCAAGCTCCCTTCACTGTCGTTCCAGGCTGGGAGCAAGACCCTCGGCAGACCTTCGGGCCGCCTCGCAGCGCTTCTCGGCAGCCGGCCATGTCGCAGGACAACCAAGCTGATGGTTGGCCCAACCCCCGTGACGCTCCTCCTGCAACAAGCTCATGGAACGTACAAGCCGACGCTGCCGGTAATGATAACGATCCTGGATTTGACTCCGTGGCTAAATACAATCCAAAGGGTGTTGTTCCGACCTCTGTGGCGCTCCAGCACCTGTCACGACTCCTCCAGGACGCCCTTCAGTTCTTTGAACACTGCGCCCAACAGTATCGCACCGATGTCGAGAACCTGGCCTATCTGGACGTGGAATGCCGCAACAAGCTGTGGAGCAGTCTGGTGGCCTCGAGGCTCAAGGACAGCGAGTTGCACAAGCATCTGTTCATGAATCTGGCGCTCGACGTCGAAGGCCACATCCAGCGGGCCCTGCGATCTGCCGAAGCGGGTATCGAGAGTGAATCTGACGATCAAGATGAGCAAGACAAGAGACAAAAGGCCGTTCACGAGCTGAAGATCCTGAGGGCGAGGTCGCGAAGGATCACCGAGCTCCATGGAGGGGCTTCGACAAGCCTCAAAAAGTTCAATGCTATGGTGGACGAGATGAACATGATGGTGGATGGAATGAAGATACTGGAGGGAGACAATGGCGACTCCCCTGAAGAATGAAATGACAAGATGCCCGGGGGTCTGGCTCCTCAGAGGAGTGCTGGTGGTGGTGGTGGTAGTGGTGGTGGTGATCAATTTCGAGATGGGCACTGAAGTGAAGTGCCTGAGCGATTGGCGGCCTGCTCAGCTCTTTAGTCGCCCACTATCGAATTAGTTTGGGAGATCGAGGCAACTTCATTTGTGCCTTTCCTTTTACGCTCTGAACGCGGCTAGACGAGAAGGCAGCACTGCGAAGGTCCTTTTTGCAAAGAAGGCATTGCGATGGCGTTTCTCAGAGGATAGTCTGCCGGTTTTCGATCAGATTCGACCTCGCCCAGATGGCCATGAGGTAGTTGACAGGAGAAATCTTCTTGTTCCCTCAACTTGAATCCTTCACAATGGCGTTCTTCAAGCTCTTTGGTAACGCTGCATCATCGCGGCAAGATAACTCTTCCTCATGTCTCGGTTCATACGCTTCACCTGGGAGGCTGTCGAGAATCTCTGACTCGTCGCAGCGAGATCATATGACTGTCAACACCGTCAGCTGGCGAGACGTGCCGCTGAAATTCGAGGGGAACATAGTCACCAGTAGATGCCCGGGTGTGCACTTGGGCATGGGTTACTATTGAACTCTGATAATCATTGAATGCTTACTAAACAAACACCAAAGTGGACAGGGCCTATGAGTAGTGACTCATGAAGATGTCAAGACCGCCGGGCCATGAAAAAGAGGACGGGCAGAAGTTCATCAGCGCCAGGTCAAGTAAAGGTGCTAACGGTTGAGAAGACGAGCGGGAGATTGACATGAATTCGCGAGGTATCAGGACGCTGGGAACAGGGTAGGGAGTTTTTCGAGAGTGTGGTTCTCGAATTAAAAAGGCGCATTTCTTCGTTGTGAAAGTCTTGTATTGAAACTGAGGGTCGAGGTATATGGAAGGACAGAGGATACATGAAAAGAGTTTTGCATTCGAGTCGAGCTAATAGCGGCCAGCTGTGTTGTGACCGTATATAAACCTTTGGAAGGCGCTTGCTCGACTGCGAGAAGAACACGCACCGACTGTGGAGATGGGACAACACACGAGTGAGGGCGAGTTTGGTCGAAGGCCATGTCCAGATACCATACACCGCATCATAGGTGGTTGAATATTGTTAGTAGTATCCTTCCTCGACGAGCTGACAGATTGTGTACCACACTGACCTTGAGGAAAAAAAAGGTGAAGCGCCACCGCCCAGAGAATGATCGGAATTGAATGATGAAGTCTTCCTCCCACAAGGGAAGGTCGACGACACGCCACCCATTGCGCTTCAGCTTGTCGTCGCAAGCAATCCCGGCAGTGACCCTCCCAGAGGAACGACTGGACTGGAGCCCCGCGTGAACAGGGACAGCCAGCGTCCTGCGTTTCTGATGCCAACTGCGGAGGTGATATCACCTCGTGCCGTCACCGGCAGGACCGTCAACACTCGGCGCGCCCGAGGGCGGACGCTGAGTGATCAGGCGGCCAGGCAAGCCCGACCCTTGGGACGTGCTCCGAATTTCTCACATGCCAGATTGACGCCGTGAAGGCTTGAGAGATGTGCCTGCGCAGATCTCTCCGTTTGTAGCATAGAAGGGTAGCGTTGAGGGCGGTGACGCTTGAGAGAGAAGAAAAAGAAGCAAGGAAAAGAGAGACGAGCAAGTCGCGTCTTGAATTTTATGTCGGAGTCACAAATCGGTGTGCCTGCGGCTCAAGCTTCCACAGCCAATCAGAATGCCTGGTGACTCACGCTAGGTGGTGCACCGACAGGGGCCCCCCGCTCAGAAGTCAGGGTCCCTCCTGAAGAAGCTACGATGATAAGATAACAAAAACCGCTGGCCAGGCCGCCCCCGGTTTCCCCGGACTCACCTAGAAATAGATGCGCTGCCATCCTGACAACGCTGGTTCCTCTTTAGAATTTTCAGTCACTTTGCTGTTACTCACGTCGCCTTCACTCACGCCAAAGATGTCTGCATTTTGGAAGCACTGCCGTTCTCGGTAGTGCGCGGTATCTCTCTTGTTCCTCATCCTTTCCTTTTCGCCTGATTCACCCCGTCCTCGATCGTTTTAGCTGGACGGTGAACTTGGAACAGCCAGTCATGGCCGTATCTGCTTTCGACTTGCCTCAGGTCTGGCAGAAGCCTGCCGCCGATGAACTGATCGATTCCCTCAAACAACTCCGCGTCGATCCTCCCATATGGAACCTGAAGGTCTCTCGGGCTGAGGTTCTCAAGCAGCAAGACACCACAGGGCAGCATCGAAGGGAAGTTGCGGCTTACTTGTCCACAATCATCGGGAGCGAGCTAGCCTGGATAGATGATGAAGAGGACAGGGAGATCATCTGGACGGAGGCGAGCAAACGGTTCTCGGAGCGGTGCGGACGGAGTGGTAAGGCCCACAACTATCCTCGGGGTTGTTCGTGGAGGACCAATTGCTCACCCTGCTTGTCTTAGCTATGGGCGAGATCACTCGGCGGTGGCCCTTCGAGGGGGACGGATACCAACCCTTTGACCTCATCGTCAGGGAACCACCTCTGACCGGTGACAACCTCGGGCTGAAGACGTGGGGCTCGTCTTATGTGCTTGCACAGATGTTGCACACCGTCGGCGAGACTTCCTTGTCACATCTGCTCGGGAGCCAGGTCAGCCAGCAGGATACCCCATCGGTGCTGGAGCTTGGGTCGGGAACGGGCCTTCTCGGGCTGGCCGCTGCAGCAATCTGGAGAACACATGTCATCCTTAGCGATCTCCCGGACATCATGCCCAACCTGGCTCACAATGTCAGTCAGAACCGTGACATGATACAAGAGCGGGGCGGCAGCCTAGACACCGGCGCTCTGACCTGGGGTGGAGATGAAGACGAGGTTGATCCTGTTCTGTTCGCTGCCAAGAATACTTTCAAGATCGTCATCGTTGCTGATCCGCTCTACGACGACGAGCATCCCGGTCTCCTGGCCGGCGCTCTCGATGAGCAGCTTGCTTTCGACACAGACGCCAGGGTCGTGGTCATGATCCCTCAGCGCGATGCCGTCACAGTCCAGCTTCTTTCATCGCTTAGAGCAGAGATGGCTTCGAAGCCGACACCACTCATCTGCTTGGAGGAGAGCGTCGTTGCTGGTCAAGACGATTGGGGCGGCGACGACGACGAAGAAGCGGGTCACGTCAAGTGTTGGTTAGGTGTATTTGGAAGACGTTTAGAATTGTAACAGACCAAGTTGCATTTATAGCTATCTAGATGAGGCCATCATCGTTGTCAATATCAGGACGAACCACTCTTCTGAAGTCCCTTAGATTGTATCAATTGCAAATCTGCCCAAAGTGGTGTAATGTGGACCTGATATCATTGCTCAGTACGCCTTCGTGTTGTCCTAACCGGATAGCTACCCAATATTGTGAGCACGCGTGCTCGCGACGCGTTCATCTACAGCACCAACCGTTACAGAAAGCACACACACTCTCTCTCTCTCGGGAAAAATCGTCAAGAGTTGTCGTAGATGCTAGAGAGAAAAGAAACCATCACTTTTCTCAAAATGAGAATAAAAAAAATAAGGACCATCGCAAAAGAAAAGTTGCAAAAATTGAATCACAGGCTCCTAGAGGCTAGGATTGAGAATACAGCTGCCTGAGACCAGGGGACTGTATCTTATAGTGCAGAGGGGTCTGGAGTTAACCACCTCGACCACTACACTACGTGCACGGCTTTTGATTCGCTAAGTGACAGTACGACTGTTGGACTGACTTGTATAGAATGCTATCGCTCAACGGTTTGGAAGACGCCCGCCACCTACCTACTGTATCTACAGCCTACAAGACAATTTCGACGAGGCGGAGGACCCCAGCTCGTCATCGACCCCCCCTGCTGCCACCTCAATTCATCAAATTGCCGTCATTCCACATCTCAATCGTGTCTATATGCTAAATCATGCGCACATGTCGTATCAAAACACTTTCGATATGCCCTCAACTGAAGCCGGCCGACCCGAGGCACCCAGCCGTCTTACTACCTCGCATCCTCGAAATGCTCGGGCTCATCAGCCAGCTTGCCGCCATCATCAATACCCCGTCTAGAACTCAGCGCTGCCAGATGTTGTTCCCGCAGCTTCCTCGCCCTAGCACCGGAGCAGATGTCCCTCGTAGCACCGGCGATGATGTTGCCCTCGAAGAGCATACCGACGCTCTCCAGTGGGACGCCTTTGGTCTCTGGCACGCAGAACACGGCGTACACGAGCATCAGGACACAGCACGCACCGAAGAGGAGGTAGGTGCCGAAGGTGATGTCCTCGAGCATGATGGGTGTGAGCTTGGCGATGACGAAGTTGAAGAGCCACTGTGTCATGAGGGACGCTGCCATGACCAGGGAGCGCACTAGGAGGGGAGGGGGAAAAGGAAAGTTAGTCCTCATCAAATGCGGAGATGGCGAGAAGAAGGGAATTACTCACCATGATTAGGAGAGCACTCAGATGCCAGAATGAACGGGATCGGACCCCAGCCAAAGGAGTAAAACACGACGAAGAGGTAGACGCAGATGATGGCGAAAATGTTGTTTCCCGACAGCGACTTGTCGGTGGGATGAACAGCCTGGTTGATACCAATATAGAACATCGCAAATGCTTGGCCTCCAGCTCCGCAGATGAGCGACCACTGCATGGACACAGGGCAATTATTAGCTGATCAAACTCATCCGTGCCATAGTGATGTTGAGTCGGCGAGCTCAGCGTACCTTTCGTCCGGCTTGTTCTACTCCAAACATCAAAGCAAGAGCGGTGAAGACCACCTTGACGACGCCGTAGATACCTGTAGCAAAAAGACCTGCTGATGAGCTCGACAGGCCCACGCTTTCGAAGATTTGTCTATAGCGGCAAAGAATAGTCAGCGCAACGATACAAGGACGAGATGGACAGACCAGGGGGTTCCTACGGGCTGTAGTAGTTGATACTGTTTGTCCCAGTCCATTGCTGCCAGAACATGAGCACCACCCCGATGCTGGCCTGGTAAAACATCTTCTTGCTCGAGCAGGCTGCCTTGGCCTGCATGCCGAGAGATAGCTTCTCCTTGCCCTCAAAGTCGGTGACGATCTCGTCCAGCTCCTCCTGCAGCGCAGGGTCGTCCTCCGGCAGGGCACGGACATGCGACAGGGCGCGTCTGGCCTGTGAGATACGGTTCTTCTCGACGAGCCAGCGCGGAGACTCGTTCTGGAAGGAGATGAGGAGGAGAAACAGACCCGGAATCATCTGCAGTGCGAAGGGGATGCGCCACTGTGCCGAGTTGGTGGGGTCGGTGATCTGTTTGGAGATGCCGTAGTTGATAAAGTACGAGATCATGATCCCGGTGACGTTGAAGAGTTGCATGCTGCATGTTCTGTCAGTCTTTCTCCCGTGGAGGACGAGAGAAATGGAAAACCACAGACCATCCAATGCAGCGCCCTCGGATCTCTCGACTCGCATTTTCGCCGATATAAGTCGGAACCACAGCGGAGATGAGACCCACGCCAAAGCCACCAACAAATCGTCCGACGTACAGCTGAGCAAGATTCGTGGTGCCGATGGCGCAACAAGTCTGTATGATAGAGCCGGCCAGGAAGACGAGGTCGGCCAAGATGAGAGACAGCTTGCGCCCGCTGTGCTGAAGTCAGCAATAGCCCGACAAGACCTATAGAGAACACTTTGATACAGAGAACAAGGGAAGGAACTAACATCTTGTCACTCAGCCAAAATGAAGCAGCGGCGCCAAAGAAACAGCCCCCCTGGAGGACAGAGACGATATTGCCCTGCAGATTGGCGTACGAGGCGCTGTCCGAGTCAAGGTCGAAAGAGTGTTGAAACGACTTCATGGTGAGAACCCCTCCGATGAGGCCCGTGTCCCAGCTATCATTATGTCTTGTCAGTATATCTATCGAGCCAGAGGATACAGTAATCACAATACTGCTCACCCGAAAAGCATGCCTCCAAAGGAGGCCACGGCGGTGAGGACATAGGCCCGCCTGTGAGCTTGGACGCCCTCCCAGATGCTTTTAGGAGAGACCACCGCTATCGGTGACGAGTTGGATGGCATGATCAAAGGTGTCTCTTCGGTAGGGTCATAGATCTGCGTGCTAGAACTTGAGGCCGTTGATGCCTCGGCGAGGCGAGGTTGAGCACTACTCATAATCCCTTTGACGTGTGTCTGCGTATGAAGGGAAGAGTGAGGGTGTACCACAAGCTCATCTTCCAAAACTTTAACTGATGCTTGGCGGGAGAATGTATTCCCGACTCGAGTCTCTGGCTAGGCGTGCTACCCAAGCATCTGCTGCATGAGCATGTCCTGCCTCGGTGGTGGCTCCGCCGAGAAAACATGCTGTGGTGGAGGCCCTGCCATAACAGTCTCCCCCGCATCCCCAGAGCACAGTGGGTCTGGGGAGCGGATAGGTGCTATTTCTTGGTGACGATGCTGCTGCGCCTTGATTGTGAGAAGATCTGCGGCAAAAAATCTCGGCCCCAGCCTGTTATTTACTACAATACTCCATTTCACACTCCAGTGTCCCGCTCAGGGCTTCGTGATGATCAACGGTAGAAAATATACCCTATCATGGGAAAGATTCTAATGAGCAAATCGGTCCTGTGGTCCTAGTTCAATCGCTGAGCAATGGGCTCCGCGATAAGAAGTCATTACTATAGTATCATACTGTAGTGTGTAAGCGCTGGCTAAAGACAATCGTGTGCCATATTGTGGGCCAGTCTGTGCACGCCCCTTGAGCTCTACAGTCCTGGGATCCAGTCAGGCCAACGCCTTTCTTGTTAGCACCGCGAGTAGGTGAGCTTAGTATCGCCGCTGCATGGTCGCAGTGATGATCATGCCAAGAGTTCAGTTTAGCACACATCCGCGTTAGTCACTTCGTTGCATGATTTCTCTCCTCAGGGCGATCGGAGAGTCGTTTAGCTTCCAGGCTCCCTGAGCTCTCCTCTGAGACAGGTGGACCTGTCGAGATGATAGTGAATTCCGAAGCGTTGGGCGCGTCGATCCATATTCATCATCCCACGTGTAAGTTTGAGACAACGAATTTCGGCCCCAGAACCATTGACCGAAACGCGACAGGAACCAGGGGATGGTGGTCTGATAATGGATTTATCTGCTTGCTTGAGGGCGTGTCAAGTCTGAATTGTGGTGACGATATTACAATCGAAGTAAAAGAAGCGGCTGCTCGAACCAGGTCCGAAGAAAACAAAAGGCAAAGTGGCCGGCCGTGCAACGTACAAGACATGCTCCCGCGCTCCCAAAAATTGTTCATCAGGTCATATCATAGGCCTCATCCTCACGCCGAATGGACCGGTATCGACCAGAACTGCACTGGCTCTACTAGATGTGCTCTGCCAAACAGCTAGTGTCTCGTGTGCCTGCTTGTTTATTGTGTCTTGAAGAGGAGGATGGCGCAGTGGCCGAGGTAGAAGTATATGAAGTGCTTGGTCTCTATTACATTGTCAGCCTTTCTGTTCTTTGGTGCCCGGCCTCGTGGGCTGTTGAGCACAGGCCGTGCTCAGCCCATGAGGCCGAGAGGGGGACTTGGCAGAGAAGGCCTCAGCAGACAGCGTACCATGAGTGACAAAGCTGCCAAAATTGCGGCCTACGATGCAGTGCCAGGTGGGACCCTTCCGATCGTCGAATGTCTTCTTGATGTGTTGCGCAATGTCCTGAAATCATGCTCTTGTCAGCCACGGTATATCGTGACCTGGAGAGGGACGAGTGAACCGTCTCTGCGGGGCCCTGAGGGCACTATGGCAAGGCGGAGGTCGGTCGGGATATGTCGAGGGTCTGGGTTGACGTGTACCTTCTCAATCGTGAACTTGGCCATGGCCTCCTGAGCTGTCCAACTTTGTCAGTATACGGACGGTCTATTGCATGTACGAGACTGGTCGACGAGCCCACTTACCCACTTCGACAGCCTCCTGCGACATCTCCTCCGTCTTGAGCCCAACGTCAGCCTCAGGTCATATCATCTCGGACAAATGAGAACCTCACCATGTCAGCGCTCTTGATCTGAGGCACGAGCTTCTTATCACCAGCTCCGGGGGACGTTGGGCTTGCTTCGACCATGGCTGCCAAAGGCTTCTTGGAGTCGGGAGAGCTGAGATCGGTCATGTTCAGTAGGTGAGCAGTTGAAGTAGAGGAAGATTAGAGGCATGCCTAGGTGGCGTCGAGAGAAAAACAAATGGGTAGAGAAACGCTTGGCCAAGTGCCGGCAGCTTAATGTTGTGTTGGTCGCGAGCGGGTCAAAGAGGGGGAAGGTCGTACCTTGGGATTTGTTTTGGGCTAGCAGGAGCACAGTATGTTCGACTGTGTAGTATGTAACAACAGAGAAGGAAGGGGCGTTGTGCGTGGTCGTCAACTTCTTATTACTCACCGTAGGATCAATGTTTTGGATCCAGCCTCAACGTTGCACAGGCAGAAGCAACACCACAAGATAGTCGAAATGAGGACCCCTGAAAATGAGGCTACCTGCGGCAGGCAAGAGCAACCTCGGGTGCGGGAAGCACTTGCAGGGAGGTCTGGCTGCCGCTCTTGCATTAAGCAGGGCTACCAATCACCCGCTCCTGCTTCGCTGAAGACCCGCTGAAAATTTCTGGTGGACGCCTCGTCTTTGGGGTTTAGGTCCCTTCGCTCTTTCCCTTTCGTATCCTCTCTCATGCTGCCACCTACACCTTCCTTTTCCCTCCAATGCTCAATGACCAGAGCCTGCAGGACGAAGGCCGGTCTGTACGACTCACGCTTCTAAGAATACGCAACCTGTTGGTCAGCTGCGCGCTGCAGCCATGGAGTCGTCGCGCCTGTTCGTCAAGAACCTGCCCCCAACTATCAACGAAGCCGACTTTCGGAAACACTTCTCGACGGGCGGTCGACAGGTTACTGATGTCAAGTTAATCTCCAAGAGGAGGATCGGCTATGTCGGCTACAAGACGCCTGAGGAGGCTGCTAAAGCTATCAAGTACTTCAACAAGTCTTACATCCGCATGTCAAAAATATCTGTCGAGACCGCCCGGCCCATCTCAGACCCTGCCCTACCCACCACACACAACACCAAACATGTTGCGAGCCGGCTTCCTACGCCAGACCCCGAGCCAAAGGCGAAGAACAATGTCGAGGCGGACAGCAAGAAGAGGAAGAGAGAGGACCTCGATCCAGCCAATCCCAAACTGCAAGAGTACCTCGATGTGATGCGCACAGGCCAGACGACCTCCAGCAAGCTCGAGGGTATCCTTGGGCAACCTGCAGGAGAGGCGGACACTGCGCTACCAATCGTGCCTGTGGAGGCTGAGAGCGACGACGAATACGAAGAAATCCCGGCTCACAAGTCGAAACGTCCGAAGGAAGATGTGCAACACGCCGTCCCTTCTGCTCCTCCTGCAGCCGCCGGCTCTACACGTGATGATTCGCAACCAGCAGTCGAAGACGCAATCAAGGAGCCAGAGCTAGCTGAAGCCACGGATGATGACTGGTTGAGGTCACGCACAAGCAGATTACTCGACCTGGTTGATCCTGACGACCCAGCAGCTCTGGCGGCGGTCGCATCGCACCCAAGCCAACAGCCTGCCGAGACTACTGGCCCCTTGCCATCGGAAGACACCGATATGATTAACGCCGGTGCAGAGCCGGAGTCGCCTCTTGAGCCAGCCACGGAGCAAGCGGATGGGGACAGTGCAACAGAACAAGTCCGTCGCACAGCAAGGCTTTTCGTTCGGAATTTACCTTTCAAGGCTACTGAGGCTGAACTCCGAGAGCATTTCTCCAAGTACGGCGACGTTGAAGAGGTGAGGCCTCCCTTCATCTTCCCTCCCTCCTTTTTCGTCCTTCCATGTGATGAACCCCAGATAGGGACAACTTATGCTCAAAGCATTTGATGAGAACCTGGGTCGAGTATTTTAGTAGATGCTTCGCTCTTCTGAACATAGGGCATGTTGGTTGTTCGCGCTTGAAGAAAAAAAAAATGTGGTGCGGAAATCCTCTTGCTGACTTTAATAATAGCTCCATGTTCCCGTCGCTGCCTCTGGCCAAGGTAAGGGATTTGCCCATATCTCCTTTGCGGATGCAGAATCCGCCATCGCCGCCCTGCAGGACGTCGATGGCAAGCCTTTCCAGGGCCGCCTCCTCCATGTCATCCCTGGTCAGCCCAAGAAGGATCATCAGCTGGATGAGTTTGCCATCTCACAGCTGCCGCTGAAGAAACAAAATCTCCTGCGCAAGAAGGCCCAGGCGACAACGAGCACCTTCAACTGGAACTCGCTGTACATGAACCAAGATGCCGTACTCGCCTCAACAGCAGATCGGCTTGGCGTGTCCAAATCAGAGCTGCTCGACCCTACATCGACCGATGCCGCTGTGAAACAGGCTGTAGCTGAGACACAAATCATCACGGATACCAAAAGCTACTTTGCCACCCACGGCGTGAATCTTGACGCCTTTAAATCCCAGAAGAAGGGAGATACGGCAATCCTGGTCAAGAACTTCCCCTATGGCACTACCCTCGAGGAACTGCGGAAGTTGTTCGAGGAAGCCGCAGGCGGCAATGTTCTCCAGGTGCTGATGCCACCGAGTAAGACCATTGCCATCGTCCAATTCTCGCAGCCGGTGGCGTGCAGAACAGCGTTTGCGAAGCTAGCCTATAGACGTATGGGATCCTCTATTTTGTTTCTCGAGAAGGCGCCTGCCGATCTGTTCGCAGATCATCAACCTATCACACATACCCAAACAGATCGTCACACTGGCGTGCAGAAAATATCTGCTACTGATCTTCTAGAGCGGGAGGATGACGGGGAGACCGGGGAGACCGGATCCCTATATGTCAGAAACCTGAACTTTGACACGACAACAGCTCAGCTGGCCGAGGCCTTTACGTCTCTGGACGGATTCGTCAGGGCACAAGTGAAGACGAAATTAGATCCCAAGAAGCCAGGCCAAGTGCTGAGCATGGGTTTCGGCTTTGTTCATTTCCGCTCGAAGGCACAGGCGGAAGCTGCCCTGAAGGTCATGGACGGCTATGTCCTGGATGGTCATACCTTGGGGGTCAAGGCTTCTCACAAGGGGCTTGATGCAGCCGAGGAGAGACGCCGGGAGGACAAGGCTAAGAAAGGTCAAAGGACTAAGATTGTCGTCAAGAACTTGGCATTCGAGGCGTCCAAGACTGATCTTCGGCGGTTGCTCGGGACTTACGGCAAGCTCAGAGTCGTCCGCATTCCAAAGAAATTTGGCAACTCATCGTATGCTGCTCCCTTCCTCTCTAGGCACGCGCCATTCTGGTACCTCGCTAACGTACGTGAACAAACACAGACGAGGATTTGCGTTTGCGGAGTTCGAGTCGCCACGGGACGCAGAGAACTGCATCCAGTCTCTCAAAGATACCCATTTGCTTGGCCGCAGACTCGTGCTGGACTACGCTGAAGCCGAGGCGGTTGACGCGGAAGAAGAAATTGCCAAGATGCAGAAGAAGATCGGGGGCCAGGTCAACAAGGTGGCGGTCCAGAAGCTCACCGGGAAGGGGGCCAGACAGAGATTTGAGATCGGGGAGGAAAACGAGGACGACGCATAAGGCTGAGGTCTCTCTTGATAATCTTCTTGGGGCTCGTGGGTCCTGCGCCAATCCCGAAATATGCTTGGACTCGATGACTAGAGAGGTATTCGTTCCGTACTTGTGGGTGGTGACTCGTGTGTCTTGCTCACCATCCCTTGCTCAGCCCGCCAACCGACAACCTCCCCAGCTCCCCTAACAAACAATTGGAACGTCCCTCCCTCTCTGGTTCTTCCTGCTTTGAAAATGATGTCTATAGCTAATCTTGTTCGCATGCCTCACACGTCGGGAGGACAGGGAACCCCCTCCGAGCCTCATCGGGGCCCTTGTCGTCAACCCACAATTTCCCCTGCGTTCCTTCGCATAGATCTGTCTGTACCGTAGTTTCTTCACTGGCAGATCTCACCTGCATGGCAGTACCGAGACCAGTGGCGTTTTCTAGAGCTCGGCGTTGCCCTGCCCTTGGGACTTTTATGCGTTACCTGATGGGGGCAAGTCCTACTACAGCAGCCGTCTCCCCGCAGAAGGGAGTGAACAATTTTGGTGCAGATTACCGGTGGACGATAGGGGGGAGGGTGGGGAGGGAGGAACTCGTGTGGTCATGGCCTTTGTAGCATTGTTATCGTCATGGGCATGTCGAAGCGGTCTCCCTACGACGAGCAGGCTGTCAGGAGCGGATCGCATGGTCCACCATCCATGAGAGGGAGGGGGGAGACTCGGATTGTTTCTGAAATAAGTATCTTATACTCTCTCTCGCTCGCGCTGCCATCCTTCGCCACGGAGAAGAAATTCTTTCCCACGCCCCCGCCCCAGCGACATTCTTTCCAGCTCCCACTGTCATTCCTTCTCCTTCTCTTCTTCCTACCCTTCACGTTCCTTACGCTTCGAAAGCATTTTGTGGTATCAGCCGTATCACAGCAACTATTCATTCTTTACAGCAAATATCCTGACGCTTTCATGTTTTTGAATTCCTAAAGAAAGTTGAACAAGCGAAAGAGAGAAAAAAAAAAAGTAAGAGGGAGAGAGAAAGAAAGAAAAGAGAGAAAAAAAAAGGAACGCGTACGGGGTGTATGTGTGTATGTGTGTGTGTGCATCGAGGAATCAGCTGAGAAAAGATCCTACGCTATGGATGCTCGTCGTCCTGTTTTGTCCTCTCAACCTTACCCTCCCTCCTCCATTCCTACTACACAGTCCCTGGCAGCGGAGTATGGTGGCGACACGGCCAGCCTGGCTTCGTCGCATGATGCCGGCACCACTGTGCATCCCAGCACTACCGTCGCTGCCGCCTCTGCTGCCTCCGCCTCCACCTCCACGTCCAGCACGGGCTGCCTCAGCGAGGGCACGGTCGGGAGCACAGGCAGCACCAGACAGCCCCTCCAGGAGTCGACGGGCAATGCCCAGCACCAGCCCCAGCACCACCAGGTCCCCTCGCTCTACCCCCCCGGCCAGTATCCCCTCCCCTCCCTCCAGCCCCTCTCGAGGTCCTGCACGCCGGCCCTCTCGTCTACGCCCTCTCTCTCCATCCTGACGGGGCCGCTCCCGGCGCCGCCTATCCTGGCCTCCAACGCGCCGCCGCACCCTGCTGCTGCGTCTGCTGGGCCGGCGCGCCGCCGGCGCCGTCGGGGTCGACATCCTCGCTGAGGGTGCGGCGGTACCATGAGCTGGTGCAGAAGCGGAACCGGAACCCCATCTATGACTGTCCCGAGTTTGCCCAGTACAGGCTCAAGCAGAAAGATAAGGACAGGCAGGTGTGGCCGGACGTGCTGGAGCATGCCTTTCTAGATGGTGAGTTTTCTTTCTTTCTCTTTCCTTCTTTCCTTTCACTTGTCCCTCTATCAACATCATCACCAACCCAACCGACCATCATGCTCCTCCTCCTCCTGCTGGCCTTAATCCTTCCTCGTCAAGAGAGAGGAGAGAGACAGAGGCAGTTAGTGTCCTTAGAGTTTGAGAGCTAGACACACAGACTGACAATGAGGTATAAAAAAACACACACACAAATAACAGCCCTCCTGCTCATCCTCCACATGGGCCGCCGCAAGTTCTACATGGGCGGCAAGCAGCACGGCCGCAACATGATCATCTCCGAATACATCTGGCTGCGGTGGGTAGCCACATTGCCGCCGGGGACGAACCCCAGCAAGATCTGTGAGATCCAAGGCAAGGACGGGCGCATGCTGAACCTGCCGGATGAGCACCCAGGAAAGTATCATGACATGTACCGGAAGCGTAAGCAGGTGTCGAGCCACATCCAGGTGCTGAAGGGGTTCTTTAGACTCAACTGGGCTTGTAAGTTTGGTCTTTATATAGTGATCAGGTTGCCACCACACACGCCCTGTCTCTCTGTCACAGGGAACAAGAAGCTGACGACCGTCCAACCGGCAGACAATTTCCTCTTCTCCAAGGGCAAGGAGGAGGGCTCCAAGGACAAGAACAAGCAGCCGGCCCCCAACAGGTGGTACAAAGAGAACACCGACCAGCGCTCCTTCAAGGGCGACCCTGTGCTCACGGCCCTGGAGCGCAAGCAGCTCCCCGCTGTGCGGCCCAACTATGAGTACTTCCGGCAGCTTCTGGCCATGGACACGAAGGTGCAGGTCCGGCCGTCTACCTGTTGGATCTACGTCGCCAACACGTCGCTGCGCGACCAGCCCTCCACGTCCCCGTCCCTGGTCCCCTCCAGCTGCGACACCAAGAAGCCCATCCTCACCAAGGAGGGCCTCCGTGAGCCTGAAGACGACGGCGGCAGTGGCGGCTGTGCCGGCGGCGGCCTGTACGGGATAGGCAAGGCCCACGGCACAAGCACCGTCGTCAACACGTACCATACGCGCAAGGGGCTCCTGTTTCGTGAGGACTTCCCCCACCGGTACGCCTTCAACAACCCTCCCGTGGGGGAGGAGAGCCCCTGGACGCAGCGCGAGCGCGAGGTGCGCAACATCCGCCACAAGCTCCTGCACGAGTACGCCTGGCCCCTCAAGCAGACCGAGTCGTCCTCGGCGCGCGAGGTCCTGGACGAGTGGGAGGTGGAGCACCCAGACCTGCACGCCATGCTCAGCGGGGTCATGGAGCAGCACAACCTGCAGAACGCGCACGCGCTGCCGGTGAACAAGCTGTGCGACATCATCCACGTCGACGTCACCTTTGACGTCCACCGCGTGCACTCCCTGCCCGAGGGCACGAGCTTCGAGTGGCCCTTCAAGATCAGCGTCGCGCAGCCCGGGCTGGCGGGCCACGACTGGCGCGTGCGGACGTGGCTGGAGCGGCCGGTCGAGCTGGCGCGCAGCGGCTCCGGCAAGGGCGAGGTGGCGCGGGGCGAGGGCATGGTGAGGACCAAGCACGAGAAGGCCATGATGAACGAGATGACGCACATGCGGGGCTGCGGCGATGACAATCCGCACTGTGACTGCCGCAACAGGCACACGAGCAGCGTGTGGCTCGTGCCGATCCCGGCCAACACCTGGGCCGAGTCGCTGGGCCTGTGTGCGCAGTTCCCGCGGTACCTGGTGCCCAAGAAACGGGGCTCGGGCCGCATGCGGAGGGAGGACGAGATGCCCGAGTCGGACACCGTCACCCAGATGGACCTGATGAGGGGCACGGCCATGTTCCAGGAGCTGTGGTCCAGCGCGCCCGTGCCGGCCGGCTCGCTGGAGCAGCCCTCCTGGACGCGCAGGGCGGTGATCCTGTGGACCTTCAACACGATCCACTTCTTCGACAAGGACAACAACCTGTGCGAGACGCCCGCGGGCACGCAGTGGCGGTTCCTGTCGGCCGTCGACCCCCTCTCGGCGGTGCACCAGGAGAGGATGCTCCTCGACGCGGGCCCGCACAACGACCGCGGCGTCATGTCGCCCTCGCCGTCGTACCAACAGCTGCTCAACAGCCAGATGGCCGAGAACATGAGCGCGGTGTGGGGTCTCCCCCTCGGCGGGCGGTGTCCACTCCGCCCCGGCTTCCATGCCTGTGTCGCCCATGGCGACCTATGGCCCGTCGCCGATTCATGTCCACGGCAGCTTCTCCAACGGCCTCGTCACCCCTCCCGCCTCGGCCACGCTCCCCTCGACGTATGCCTTCGAGGGGGCGGCCGGTCTCCTGCAGCCGCAAGGCCTCGCTGGTGAGCACATGGGCTATATGCCGGTGACCTCTGTCGATGCCAAGTCCGGCTTCGCGGCCGACAGCTTGTACACGGCCCCGTTCCTCCCGAGCACCACACATAGCACGTTCTATGACGAGGCCGATGACAACGAGAGCGACACGACCCTGCCTGGCGAGACGACCGACCTGGCCGGGTTTGGCACGCACCAGTGGTCCGGCCTGAACAGCACTGCCCACACCACCAACGGCGCGGTAGGCCTGGACTGGGATAACCACGCCCTCCACAGCCTCTCCATGGTCGCCCAGGAGATGGCCGGCGGTGAGTGCGACGCCAGGACGACCTCGTTTGATGAGGATGTGCAGCAGCTGCAGCAGTCATATGATCCCTTTGCTCAGCTGCGGGCCGAGGCAAGGGAGCGCAGGATGCACTCGCCCGATCAGTACTCGAGGCACTACCTGCACCCGCTGCGGGAGGGCATCGAGCTCAAGAGAGCACGGCAGGGAGGCGACGGTGACCACCAGGTAGGCAGCAGCCAGGCCCACCGCGAGCATCTCCCCCCGCACCTCAGCCAGCCCACGGCCGGGTGGGACGATGATGTGGTCCACAACCCGTACTCGCAGCCCCATGGCGACGACAGGCTAGTAGCAATCAGCGAGACGAACAAGTCGCTTCAGGACTATGGTCCGGTGGGCCTGGGCCCTCTGCTGAATCGCAAGAGGCGCCGAGAAGACGACGACGGCGACGACAGCAACAGATACGACCCGGGCCCCATGCCGAGCTATCCGCACCGGGACAGCGGCAGATATATGCCGACAGCCATCACTGATCGTCAGGAGGACCAGACCTGGTCGTTACAGGAGCCGCGCGGACCGGAGTAAGACATACTCGCTCACACACAGACAGACACGCAGTCTTCTAAGAGGCCCAACCCAGCCCTGTGTGTCCGGATAGCGATGCCGTGCTGTTGTTTTACTTCGCATCCTCCTCCTCGTCCTCCTCGTCCTCCTATTCACTTGTGTGGACCAGAAAAGGCGATAGGGGCAGGTCTAGGCTGCGATAGCGTTACGGAGTTTTGGATTTATTTACTCACCAGGCAATAAAACTAGTCAGGATGTTCGGCGTTTCATGATGATTTTTTTTTTCGCGCAAGTTATAGGAGACCGAATCCATGCGGACAGGCAACATCGGCCCTGGTAGGTGTTTAGGTACTACTAGCAAGTACCTAGGGTACATCCGAAAAGCTGAATATTCTTCTCCACGGCCTGTTTTTGTTGAGATGATGTGTTTAGTCTTTCTCGTCGTTGAAATCGCGCTCGCGCAAGCCCCAGTGCAAGGTGACCACCAACCCCCATAGACAGGCGACAAAAGACGTGGTACGAAACGCGTTGATTGGCTTTCGGGCGGTCCATCATCTCCCGATTTGCATAGAACAGAGATCGTTTCTGTGTTTCCTGGTCATTTTTGGGACGATGGAGTCTATCTCGATGTTGCGTTTGGCGAAACAAGGACTGTGGATCTAGAGTACAGTTATTGTGTGAGCAAACACTCGCATCACTAGGCCCCCACCGAGTCAGTAATCCTCTCTTCTTTTTTTTTCCCTCTCTGTCTCTCTTCTTTTCCACAGTGTTTCGAGGAGTGAGCGTTACAAGGCTGATCACTAGTAGGTGTTCCCCGTAGATCATCTCTCACTGCCGCTTGGAGCGAGGGATGTGCGGCATGCCAGCGATCGCCGAAGCTTGTTTCAAGTTGGGGGTCGAGCGAGCGTCGTTGTAGATGGTGGGCAAAGCGCGGTCCAGGTTCCCCTTCTTAGGCCTCAAAAAATATAGACAGGGGGAGCCCAAGACGGTGGCTTGCCCCTTATCGATAGAGGCTTCGTAAGCGACACACACCCTTTCATTCTTGGTCTCTGTATCCGCGACTGCACGATATAGGGGAGGCGTTTCAGGCCAGCACCGTAGTTGAGGGTGTCGGCTCGGCTCATCCTTGCAAGAGTTGACACCGCTGTAAATCACAGGAAAAGCCAGATGGCTGCTGCCCGGACTGCGAGGGGGGGGGGGCAAACCTCAACAGCCAGGAAAGAGAGCGTTGTGATTAGTCTCGAGGGGTTTGAAACAGCCTCGCCCAGCTGTTCACCGGCGTAATTGGTGCCATTGGGTAACAGAGCCGGCAGTGTGGTGCAGAAAAGTTGCGATGACTCTTTGGCCCGCAAAACAAGGCTTGTTGTGGCTGCAAGCTGTGGAGAGCGCAGTAGAGACGGGTCGACATTGTCCAATAAAGGTGGTGTGTGCGCTGGGGACCTTGGGACGAGATCTCGTCCTGATGCCAGGTGAGCTGCGCGGTGCCCAAGCGCCGACCTAAGCGGTCCTCTCAAACGAGCAAAGGACGATAGCCTCAAAGTGGTAATCTTCCCGCCCCTCGAGCCTTCCGCTCGCACCCCCCCCTCCTTTTCTCAAATTAAAACCAAAAAAACAAGAAAGAAAAAAAGAAAAGAAAAGGGAAAAGGGCCGGTGGTCTCAGCTATAGCAGGTAGGCTGACCATGATCGTGTCGTGGGGTCCTCAGAGCAGGGAGACAAGCCCGTGGAGGGTGAAGAAGAAGAGGGGGAAAAAAAAAGAAGAAAAAAAACCCCCAAGGACAGGCTGGTTTCAGGTGGGCCGAAGTGCCGACGAAGGCTTCAGCGACCTCTATATTATTTCGCGCAAAGAGTCATACCACGGCAGTCGCGGTGGTGTATGGTTGACTCGTAGATCACGGCTCCATAGCCCATTGTACAGCGTGTACGCCGACGACTGCGGGTCTCGCCGCGACTGAGGCCAAAGTGCTGACAACGAGTGGACGGTGATGGTCGCAGCCATAGCCGCCGGGCCTCTCGCGGCCGTGGCATGACCCACTGGCGGCTGATCAACGGCGGGAGCACCCTAGCGAGTGAAGATGGTCGACATGGGTCCAAAGTGTTGCAAGTGGCATCGGGAAACCCGCAAGCCACGGTGTTGCTGGTGACATGGAAATGAGTGGCCTAAGTGTGTCGGGAGAGAGCAGGTGTGGGACCTGTTCGACGAACCCTGCCAAGGTGCAAAACCAGTGGTTCTCGATGGCTGGCCGGCCCAGGGTGCAGGGGTCTGGGCACGGACCAGGCAGGACACCTCACCTTACATGAGCTGGGGGGTTTTATCGGGCTCGCCAGCCAGCTGGCATGCTGGCATGCTACGCAGCGCCCGAGGCATTATGGTGCAGGTCTGGCTGCCGTCTTGAGATGTTGTTGGCCCGATGTCCTGACAGGACTGTTTCTCGACCCAGAAACCGACGCAGCACCCTACACTATAGCTGATCGCACTATCGTCTGAAGTATTAAGACAGAGTGAGGGTTTGGCGCCAAGCTTTGGGTAGGACCCCCTGCTGCGAAACCAGAAACCAATGCAGGGCGCGCAGGTTGGAGAAGCCTCTGAGGCACACGAGGCAGCTTTCCCCACAGGAGAAGGGTCCCACAAGAAACGGCAAGCGTTTAAAATTCAAGCCCCATGACAGGGGGGGGCCCTGGCCTGACGAGGAAAAGAGCCGCCCGCCTCTTTTCCGACCTCACCTCGAATCTCGTCCCCCCTCGACCTGCCCTAAGCCACAAGAACGTCAAGCCTCTGGCATTCAGCCCTGGTGGCTGTCTCCAGAGCAGTGGTCTGGGCTCCCAGTCCCCCCCCTCTCTCCTCTCACCCCCACCACCCACTCCTACTAGCATCGATGGACAGCGGATGAGTGGACAGGAGGTCTTGCATCTCCAGACAGACACCGCAAAACCCTCCTGTCCGGAATCTCTCCCCCCACCGCTACTATGATACACACCCGGCTTGTAGGTACCGCAGTAGGTAGGTAGGTAGGTAGGGAGGGAGGGAGGGAGGAACTGCTCGCTCCAAGTCCAAGCCCAGGTCGGGCCGCTACCATAGTCGGTAACATTCTCCCTTCTCGTCTGTCTGGGTTCATCCTCAGATATTCCTACCATGGTCCAATGGACACCCAGGACAGAGCATTGCGCGTCCAAACCGCTCGACCCTGGCGCTACAAGGGACAGCTGGGAGTTCCCAAGGCTGTCCCTCCCCCCTCCCCCCTTCCCTGCATGCGGTGGTGTGGCTTGTCTCGTGGTTTCCTTCTCTCGCCTGGCCAGGTGTTTTCCAGCTCAATGTCGACATGGGACGGAAGGTGGGTGGTCCCCCCGTCCTTGCTACCCAACAAGTGTTTCCTGGTCCGCCCCATCCTCCTCCTCCTGTCACCTCTCAGATCACCTGCATCGGGGATGGCTGCCCCACCACAAGACACGCGCTCGGCCTTGTCATGAACCTGGACCCATACCTGGACCCTCCTCACCCTGGGTGCTGATCGTCCTCGGCCTTCTCTCATTACATCTCAGATGCCCTCGATACCTATCGTTCACCTGCTGGCGTGTCCACCTTGAACCATCATCTCGGATCCAGATCCCGTCTTCTCGCTGTCCTCGTGCTCATGTCCACCTGGCTCTACACATTTCCATGACGAGAGCCGTCCACTGTGGATCGATCTGGCTGCCGATAATCCGTACGACATCAAGCGACCCGTGGGCCGACCTTCACCGTGCATCAAGACCCGCCCCATCTCCTCCGCGTACTTGACCTGCAGATTTCAGCATCCATTTTCCAGCCTCCCTCCGTCACTCCTCCTTCGTCCTACAGTCCCTCGACAAGACAGACACGAAATCTGCCCAAGCCTCCTCAACCGCTCTTCCTCTTGCGTGACCAACACACGAGCACGTTGTGTTTGGGGCCACTGAGCCACTCTGGACCCCACCTCCCTACAGCCCCCTTCGATATCGACATCGACACCCAATCAGTCCCACCCAAGAAGATTTCTATCCTGCTCTATTCATATTCAAGGGGCAGCTGAGGCTTTCTGTTGACTAGGCCTTGTCCCAAGTCCAGCCTTCCGACCGCAGGGAAACACCTAAATCTCTGAATACCTCTCGACACCTCGTTGTGCACAATGCTACTGTGATCGAGGAGTTTTCCTTTCTTTATTCTTTCCTTTACTTCTTCTACTATCAGCCGGGCTGATCTTTCCGCGGGACGTTACTCTTCACTTTTGTCTTGACGACATACTTCCAAGTCTCTTTTCCTTTTCTATCTCTCTAAAGCAAAAAGAAAAAAAAAACCCAAAAATAAACCATCTCTCGAACCCACTCGACGACCCAACAAGACACCTCCTACAACCCATCATACATCAACCATGAAGGGCAGCACCTTTTTGCGACAGGCCTTCCTGGCCTGGGTGGCCCTTTCAGATGTGCCTACCGCAACGGCGCACTCCTGGGTGGAGCAGCTGCAGCGTATCGCTGCCAACGGCACCATGATCAATCCTGTCGGCTACCAGCGGGGCTTCGTCGCTCGCGACAACCCACTGTTCAAGGGCGACATCTCGGACGACCTGTGGCAGCTTCCAGCCAATGCCCTAGGCCGCACGACAATCCTCAAGAACGACACCATCTGTAGCCCTCAACAGTCCACCAGCAACTACACGAGCGAGTTTACCCGACTGGTGACCGCACCAGGCGACTTCATCTCGCTGCGTCACGAGGAGAACGGCCACGTGACACTGCCGCTGAACCAGGCCAACAAGCCCCGCAACCGCGGTACCATCTACATCTACGGAACCGATAAGTCGAGGTCTGACGATACCCTCGAGTCGATCCACAAGGTGTGGAATGTGGCCGGGACAGGTGGCGATGGGAGGGGACGCCTGCTGGCGACGCGCAACTTCGACGACGGACAGTGCTACCAGGTCAACGACGGCACCATCTCCGAGTCTCGCCAGAAGCAGTTCGACAAGGTCGCGTCGAACCCCGAGGGCGCCGACCTCTGGTGCCAGTCTGACATCCAGCTCCCCTCCAACATCACCGCGGGTGCCAACTACACCCTGTACTGGGTCTGGGACTGGCCGACCCTGAACAAGGCCAACGCCATGGAGGGCGAGGAGGGCGTGAGCGTCGCCCGGCAGGAGATCTACACCTCCTGCATCGACCTCAAGATTGTGGATGCCTGCTCTGAGGAGCTCGGCGATACCAAGTCCCCGGCCTGCTCCACGGGCACAAAGTCCAACGTTCTCAAGTCCTTCGACAAGAGCCAGTCCTACAACGCCGCAGCCGTACCGCAGGAGCTCACGGGCAACTTCGCCGTCAGCATCGACGAGACGGACGCCGACAGCGGTTCCAACGACGGCATGTCCGCCCCGCCCAACCTGGCAACTGGTAGCTCTGCCACCGCGACCAGCGCTCAAGCTGCCGCCGGCACGGCCACTGCCTCCACCTTCCAGACAATCACCACCGCTGCCGCCAGCGGCACAAGTACGGCTGGTGGTGCCGAGGTCACCGTTGCTGTGAGCACGGTCACAGTCACACAGGTAAGCTACACACTCACCCGCTGCCCTATAGGATTCATTGAGCAGCAGCTGACACCAAAGCAGGGCGTGACAACAGTCACAGTGACGGCCGGCAGCACCAGCACGGACACCGCCACCCTGGTCGCCGAGGCCAGCGATGGTGACCTCAGCGTCCCGCGCACGCCAGGCGTGGCACCCTCCGTCCAGCCTTTTGCGAGACGGAGGCGCTCGCGGATCGAGATCCTCAGCTAGGCGCCCAAGCCGCTGGCCCTTCTTTCTCTTTCCGTCGAGCTCACTTGAGCCCTGACGGCTTTTGTTTACTTTCTTCGTTTTCGTTCTTTCGCCGCCAGGCATCAGACTTAGGGGGCCTTGTGCCACTGGATTGGGGTGGTCGGAGGAAACGGTACGGGACTGGCTTGGGGATTGATTTATGACTGGCTGACGAATTTTCTCTTGGGGTCTAATTGGCATCATGGAGCGGGAGCATCGATCGTCCCCTGATTGCAGGGCTGGGCCAAGGTTTTATACCCCCAATGTGAAAGAGAGATGAAGATTTCCCAAGAAACCGAGGAGGATATGGGCGGCGTTCAGGTTTCCAGCGGCTGGGCTCCCCCGAGCATGTTCCGTTGGCACACCCGACCCATATTTAATACAGAGAGTACATGAGATAGGCAACGAAACAATGCGCTGTTTTACGCATCAGTACCTGTGTTTGTATGCTTGTGTTCCGTGAACCATGCTCGAGCCAATTTCTCTTCTTGTCTCCCTCTTTTTGTTCTTTTCTTTCGTCTTTCTCTCCCCACAGCGAACTCGTCTTTTCTATCTGAAGAGCTTGACCCAGCCCCGTCGCGGCCCCAGAGTGTTGTTACTCGTAACAGCACATCCCTGGGAAACAAACATGCAACAGAGACGAGACCAGAGAGACCTACCCCTCCTCGTGACCCATACACCACACGGCCATGACGCGCATGCTCCTCCGCTCCGCTCACATCTCGCCACACTGCGCGACGATGACATCCAGGTCCGGCACGTCCTTGCCCCTCCGCCCTGTCTTGGTGGCCTCCATCTTGCGCACGACGTCCATGCCGTCGACCACGCGCCCGAAGACGACGTGCTTCTTGTCGAGGAAGGGCGTGGGCACCGTGGTGATGAAGAACTGGGAGCCGTTTGTGTTGGGGCCAGCATTCTGAGAGAGAGAGAGGGGGGGGTTGGGCCGTGGTCAGCGGGTCAGCCGTAAGATTTTCTCCTGCCCTGGGGAGGGAGAGAGAGAGAGAGAAAAGAGAGGTGGGCGGGTGGGAGAGGGACGTACAGCCATTGACAACAGGCCTTCTGTGTCGTGCTTGAGCGTGAAGTTCTCGTCCGCGAAGCTCTTGGTGCCGTAGATGCATGTGGAGCCGGTGCCGTCGCCGTGGAGGTAGTCGCCGCCCTGGCACATGAACTTTGGGATCTGTTTTGTTTTTTAGAAAGAAAGAAAGAAAGAAATAAACCCTCGCAACCCGGCCCCCCCCCCCTAGGGGTCAGCGTCCCATCAGCTCAGCTGCTCCCCGAGGGGCACCCCTTAGGCACAGTTGGGACCGGAGATGGAGGACCTACGATGCGGTGAAACCTCGAGCCCTTGTAGCCCTGTGCTTTACCGTTGACCTTGTACTCGCCGGTGCAGAACTGGCGGAAGTTCTCGGCGGTGCGGGGCACGACGTCCTTGAAGAGCTCAAAGGTTATGCGGCCCAGGGGCTCGCCTGTTTTGGCGGAGGAGGAAGAGATGTCAACCAGTCTGCCGCCCCGCCCGCTTCATCTCTTTTTCCCCCCCCTCGAAAGGATAGGAAACAGGCAACAGACGGCCTCAACTTACCACCCAGCGTCATATCGAAAAACACCCTGTCAAGAGACACGTCATCAGCATGCTAGCAATTCTCTCTGCGAAGGGCCCCCTGAGAGGGCCACTCAACCATTCACCGAGCTCCTCCCTAGCCGCCCGCCCGTCTCTTTTCTGATCCCTTCCTTGCTCGACACAATCCGTCTTTGGGGGAGGGGGGGCATTTCGACTCACAGAGGGTTACCATTCTCAGGGAGCTGTGTGGGAGGCATGTTTGCTGTTAAAGAGTGTCGGATTTCTTTTTTTTTTCCTTCTCTTTCTTTCCCTGGTGGGATGGTCTTGAAGTTGTGACTAAGAGGGGGCCTCTTTTGTATGCTGAAAATTTAGGCGTTCAGAGGGGCGGTCCGTTCCAGTGGACTGGAGCTCTGCAGAGTAACAGGGGTCCACTACCGCTACTCTGTACTTACAGTGTGTGTGTTTTAGTGTCATTCGAATCGATGCATTTCGAGGTCTTCCTCAGTATGAATGTTCTCACCTCATAAACTAATAATGCTAATCAGTATGTTCTTTTGTAACTATTTCTCAGAAAGAAACCCACATTCCCGTCATTTCAAGAAAGGTGTGTAAAAAGAATTTTATGTATAATCTAGGAGTTCATTCCGGATGAGACGCCCGCGGATTACGCATGCCTACCTAGATACTTTTTTCTCCCTCCATTTTACATATATTGATACGGAGAGAGAGAGAGAGAGAGACCTGCTCTGGAAGAAGGGTGTTGCCCAACTAGAGCCACCACCGTATCAGCTGCTTCAGAGCCCACACAGGTCTCAAGACATCTCAAGCTCACCGCTCCCCCCACGAGATCCTCCACACGCCTCTCGAGGTAGAAGAAAATCACCCCACATTTACATGTACAGCACCCGAATAAAATAAAAATAAAAAAAAGAAGAAGAAAGCCGTTTGTGCCTAGCTCAAGAAATTCTTGGACATAGTAGAGCAGCACAAGGCCAAAAAAAGTCCCCAGGCTAAGGCAAGGAAAGGGACAGCCGTTACAACCTTAGTGGGAAGCTTGGATTCCCCCCCACGGCGGGAGCGATCTGCAAGTGTCTCGTGACAAAGAAGGGGGAGGGCCACATGGGCTCTCAAGCCTGAAGAACCCGGGGGGGGAGGGGGGCAACGAAGAAATGTCGTCAGAGAGGTCATTTTCCGGTTCATAGACCCCGCGACTGCAACAAAAAAAGAAAAGGTTTCTTATCCTAAGCAGGGTGTACACGTGGTGAGAGAGAGATAACAGTTGTGTGTGTGTGTGTGTGTATGTGAGAATGTGCGGGTGGCAAGACGATAGCGTCAAGGACAGCCACCCGGCTACGTGGTCTGCCGAGGAGTCTAGACGGTCTGTCTTTTTGGTGCCACTAGGAGGACCCTACCGTGGCGTGCCTACGTCCATGTGCATCCTTTCCCAAGGGTTCTTTGCCATCAACCCTCTGACCAGGTCGGATTCGGGCAAGAGGACGATGTGCGGCTCCGCCGGCTGCTGCGACCCAGTCGGTCGGATGCTGCGGACAGCCCCTTGCCCACATGTTATATTGTGGCGAGGTGAACACTAGACCCCTCCTCTCAAACCTCGGAGAATATGACAAAAAACTAGAAAGTCTCATCATGATACCCACGCCGTAAGGCTGTTTCACTGTGTGTGAGCGTGTGTGTGTGTGTGTATGTGTGTGTGCCTACCTCCTCTGGAAGCTCTTGGGCGGCCTTTCGAGAAGCCCCAATGTGCGTACCCGAGAGCGAATCGGTAGTGCGCCGTGGCGGGCAGCTCGAGGCGGCGCCCTGCTGCAGGCTCCCGGCGCTGTGGTGGGTGGGAAATTTCTGTGCGACGAGACAACAGCGAGGGATCGTGTAATGTGGCCTCGGGGAGGTTGTGTAGCTAACTGCGCCCAGGTGGTGACGAGTTCTTGATGAATGATCTGGGCAGAGGCGCTACCAGGGTCGGACAGCATTCCCTCTTCAGACGCCCGCTACCGTATACTAAGTACTATAGATGGGCCATCGCTTCACAGCAGATGAACGTATTGTCGTATGGTCGTAGTGCCTGGTGTATCTTTTTGGAGGCGCTCACGTTCGGATGCACATGTCAAGGATGGTAGGATATCTGTCATGCAGCCTGCGGCGGTCCTCCTGAGGCTGATGAGGTCCAGGCCTAGGGTCTTGTTCAGCCGCGTACGACAGGAGAAGGAACGCAAGTCGTGGTGGCAGATAGACGAAGAGAGTGCATGAACGGCCCCCCAAAAATATCTCCCTAAGCCGGCGTACTGGTACCAGCAGAGTGTAGTCGCGACACCGGCAGCCAGGCAGCTCAGCCCCTTTCAGCTAAGCCAAAACCAGAACCCAGAGGAGGCAAGGGACAATGCACACCAAGAGAGTTCTGGGCTGGCCAGGGTAATCTCCGAGATCTGTAATCCGAAAGGTCAATTATAGACAAACGTTGGTAAGGAATTGTCATGGTTGGGTGGTAGTAGGCGCTTGGCGAAACGTTGCTGTGATGGAGCGTTAACTGTGGACGTAGGCCTGCCTGCGGGAGGATTGGTGCGTGGCAACGGGTCGCTGTCTATCCGGCCGGGCGGTGGGTATTGCCCGTCGTTGGAGCAACTGAACCACAACAGAAGCGGCACCGTCTAGGAGCTCTGGAATAGCGAGAAAGAGCTGGTATGACATGACATGTACAAGTGCCGAGGCACGCTCATTCCTACCACATAGTACAGGGGAAGCGCTGTCCATGACGCAGTGTATTATTTCCCTCACACCTCTTATCCATGGGCTGAGGGCAGATCATAAGACGTTGTGTACCGAGCCATCCGTGACAAGGCCGACAGCTATCCTGTGGATGGGCACCCCCCAAAAAAAGAAGAAGAAAAAAAGAAAGGACACGTCTCCCCCACCCACCCAGCTTGGATCAAGGTTGGTTGCGAGGTCTGTGAGTAGGGATTCTGCTAGGACAGAGTACCGGCGCGACGGGGGGCGAAGCAGCTTCAAGATGGCAGATGCAGAGACCGGGCCGAGCTTAATTGTTGATCTTGAGACCGCATCTCTGGGCACCCTTCCTCCCCAGAGTTTGAGAATGTCCGGGGTTGTCGAGGCTGAGAGGGATCCACCCGAGATCTTGTCGACAGCCTGAGACAGGGAACTGGACTGTGCGCCCCCAGCAGAGGACAGGAATCCACCCACCCAGAGGACCATTGTACATACGTAGCACCATCGCTGATGGGCGGATAAGCAGGACTAGTGCCGGAGGTAGCAGGAGAAGGGAAGGGGGAGAGAAGTGGTGCGGGTAGGGACATCTCTCATCTCCTCCCGAGAGAAGATGTGTGTAGAAAGTGGTGAAGAGAGAGAGAGAGCGAGAGAGGGAGAGGAAGAGAAAGAGGAATCATGACGTCGACCTGGTCGGGTCACCACAAAGGACAGACACAATCACCATCAACCAGTCCTGTACACCCAGGACACCGCTGGTGATCAACAGGCACTGGCGCATGTAAATCCGCCCTGGAAGTGGTGATAGTGATGATTTAATCAATTGATCACGCCGGCAGTGCTGGTCTTTTTTTTTCTTCCTACCCACGCACGTGCCATGGTACTCGGGCGGGGGAGGAGTCTCTTTGTCCCATCGTAAGATGCTGTGCTGCCGACCAGCTCCACAGCGTATCCCCACCCCTGCCTCCATCTCAAACTCTCGAGAGGGAGGCGTCAGCACTCCGCCAGGCTCGTGAGCATGCATCTCTCTCTCTTTCTCTCTTTCTTTTTTCCACCTCTGCCTGCCTCCTCTCCTGGGTCCAGCCACCAGCAGCACTAGTGAGGGAGGTGTTGTGAACTCGAGACCTGTGCAACCCCCGTCGACCCATGCGGCATTCGAGGTCTCACTTTTACCCTCGATGTTGCGGGCGGGAGACCCCTGAAGGGGTGGCCCTTGAAGAGAGAGAGAGAGCGAGAGAGGGGGGAGGGGGGCCCTGTAAGCCCGCCTGTAGCCTTGGGACTATGCACTTTGGCACTAGAGCCACCGTCGGCGGTGCCTGGAAGAGGCGGCGGTCGAAAACAGGCAGGTGTGAGGAGGGAAAAATAAAAAACAATAGACGACAAAGGTCAGGTCACAGATGTCTTGCCCATGGGATGGATTATGCGGTTCATGCCGGGTTATCCACAGCTGCTCCACAGATTGCTCCTCCTCCACCACCCCGATCCAACAATCCATCATCCGGCCTTTTTCGAGATGTGACAAGAGAGCCGACCGTGTTTAGGGAAGATGATGCATCCGTAGCTGCAACAAATGACTTTTTTTCTTCCTTCTTTTCCCCCTTCACCCTCTCTTCCCGTAGAGTCCTTTAGGGGCAGGGGGGAGGACAGGTGGGTGTGTAGGTCATACTGTGTAATAAATTAGGCCCCAAAGGCTCAGCGCTGGGTGATATGGTCTGAGCGGTTCAACCCTCTGTCTCTGACAGGCCACAGCGTGGAATTACCCTGCCACGCCCACCAAAACCTACCAGCCTACCAGCCCGCAAGCCTGGAACCAACCCACCCCCCCCTCCTCCAAAACCAATCTGCTCCCGTCTCTACCGCTTGCGGCATAACCTCTCCTCTCAATTTACGCCAATACGCCTACCACCCAGGCCAGCTTGCCCACTTATCCTGGCCCCCTCCCCTCCGCCGTCCCACACGCCCACCACCCAAAGTAGAATGGCCCCCCCCTCCCATCTGCTTGGAACCCGCCTGCATTCCCTCCCCTTCAGTGCCTTGCCTTGCCTTGGCACTCAAAGTCTGTGCCCGTCGTCCTGCCTTTCTCCACTCCACACCACCACAAGCCTCTCTCTCTCTCTCTCACTCTCACTCTCTCACACTTCCTTCACTCCTCTCTTCTCACTGTCCATACACCTGCTCATCCAACCTTACCGCCAACCACAGCCTTTATAAGGCGGTAAACTCCCCCTCCTTCTCCTCCTCTTCCTCGTCGGGGCTGCCGTGGTCCATTTTGATTACGAGTTCTCGGGCACAGACCCAGCGCAGGTCTCAATGGTCCCAGTCGATTAACATCGTCCTGGCTGTTACCGAGCGACTAGCCGCGGCATTTGTCGCAGAACAAGCGGAGGTGCCGGACCTCTTCAGCGTCCACACGCCCCGTCTCTGGCCCTGGGTCATCCTCACGACAGTTGTTCCTGCTACAGACCGTCCAGTCACCGCGTCACCATGGTGCTCGATAGCCCCGACCTGGCCGGCATGGCCAATCTCGCCGTCCGCGCCCTGCAGCATCAGGTCAGGCAGACCACCTCGAGTGTCATCTCGAGCGCCATAGCAAGCCCGACGACGTCCCCTCTGGCCTCGTCCTCGTCCCTGCTGCCGTCGTCAACCTCGGCCCTGCCGCCAGCATCAACCAGTGACGGCTCTGGAGGTGGCAGTAACAGCAACAACAGCAACAATAGTACCTCTGGCTCCTCGCCGCTGCTTTTCTTCGTGGCCCTGGGCTTCGGTGTCGTGTTTACGAATCTATGGTGAGCATCTGCTTCGCGGGAGGGGAGGGACACGATACAGGTGCCCGGTGTGGCGTGCTGGCCCTAACCATACAAAAAAAAACAACAGGATCATTGTCGGTGTTAAGTACTGCTTCCGCTACAATGCCCGGAACCGCAACATGCGCATGACCGGGGAGGATGGCGAACCCATCAATTTGGAGAACATGCCTCAGCACCCGCGCCGCCGGCGCCGGGAGAAGAAGCTGATGACCATAGACGAGGTCAACGAGAAGTTCCCCATGATGAAGTACAAGAGCTGGGTGGCAAGCCGCGCGCAGGAGGGACTGCCGACACAGGGTGGCATATCGCAGCCACCGAGCCGCGCAGCCAGCCTGGCGGACGCCGACGGTATCATACCCGTGACCAAGGAGCGCGAGTCGACCGAGGACAGGCCCGCGACGGGCGGCGCCTCGATAACGACGTCGCCGACACACGAGGAGCCAACGGCCGAGCATGCCGAGAAGACCACAACCGCTGCCGATGCTGACGGAGAGCGGCAGACCGCAGGCGCCGCAGCAGCCGCGGCGGCGGGCACCTCACTGGAACGCACCGACACCCCTGGCACCGACGACGAACATGATGAGGACGATGAGCAGATCCACGATGCACTCCCGCCAGAGGCCCTGGAGACATCGGGAGACACCTGTGCCATCTGCATCGACACGCTCGAGGACGACGACGACGTCCGCGGGCTGACCTGTGGCCATGCCTTCCATGCCGGGTGTCTCGACCCGTGGCTGATCAGCAGACGGGCGTGCTGCCCACTCTGCAAGGCCGACTACTACACCCCGAAGCCCCGACCAGCCCCTGCAGAGGGCGGACTGCATCCCGAGATGGGACCAACCGTGTCAATCAACCAAGATCCGAGGACGAACAGGATGAACCTGCCCTCAAGACCAGGTGTTGCGTGGGCCCTGCCCGGCCGCCGCGGTCGCGTCGGCTTCCCCCTCGTGGAACAGAAGGCGAAATGTACCCACCGCACAGTCACCTGCGGAGCCGCGCACCTCCAGCTCACGACGGCCCCAGCAGTCCGGCTTCATGTCGCGGGCAGTGACGGGAGTACGAGGTCAGCCGCGGTCATCTGGTGGGCAGAACGCTTCAGAAACGGCGGGAAATCAATCCGGCGGTTTCATGTCCAACATTCGGATGCCCAGGTTCAACCTACCTGGCAGGTCGACACAGTCGACCCCCAGCAATACCGCTGTTGAGGTGACGCCCTCAGACCTGGAGGCCGGCACACGCACCGACACTATCAGGTGACAGCCGCCAGCCAGCTAGATCAATAACTACTATATCTTATATCCTCACCACCACTACTTACCACCACGACTACCACCACCACCACCTTGTCGTCACCGCCTCTCCGTGCTGATCACAGCGAACAACCATCGACATGTATATCAATGCGCACCGACCAGCAGCTCAGCCAGCTGGCTTCAATATACCCCATCACCCCGAATATCGAGGGACTGGGTAAATGTTGCGAGCAGAGCTTAGCCTGAAACATTATATTATATCTGACACGCCCGAGACAACATCTTACAACCTGAGCCGAAGATAGGGCTGAGAATATGACCGAGGAGGGAGGAGATGCTCATAGCAAGGAATTTACCTGGGATCTATGTGCGAGGGACCGATTGTGCCTCCTTAGGACCATTGGATAGGGGTGGTCAACTGCGCCTGCAAATGGATTGCATAGCAAGAATCCGGGTGGCTCGGGATCGGGAAATGGGTTAGCAAGCGCATGATTTTTTGTCTTACACACTGCGGGAGTTCGCATTGGGCAATAGGGTGTTATCACGCGAAATCGATTTGAAATGTTGAAAACAATGATTCTGAAATGAACACACCCGCCCCCCCCCCCCTTCTCTCTCTCCCTGCTTGGCATGGTCTGTCTGTATGATTACTACGGTCCTGGGTTGCCAGAGACAGAGACGGGAACCAAGTCTCATTAAAAAAACTCGCCCTACCTACTTAGCAAAGGGAAGGGGGGGGGTCGTTTACAGATAACTCCCCTTGGAGAACCTCCCACCAAAAATCCGACGCCCTATTCAGCAGCTCTTTCCGCTGGGACGCCGTGATCTTCATCCCTAGCCCCATGTCCTTCTCCCGGTCAAAAGCCCTCTTGCTGGGATCATCGTCCTCCTCCTCCTCCTCCCGCCTTCCCTTCCTGGCACCGCCCCGGGCACCCTCGCCAGCCCTGCCGGCCTTCCGCGCGGCCTGGTGCTCCTCGTACAGGCTCTTCCCCCTCGTCTGCTCCGTGAACGCCCGGATCTGATCGTCCCCTCCCGCCCCAGCCCCGCGGCCCACCGCAGCAGCACCGCCGCCCCTGCCGGCAGGCTGAGGCTGCTGCGGGCCAGCGGCGTCCGCACCACGCCCCAGCACGGCGTCCGCCAGCCGCCGCGCCTTCTCCTCGGGCGTCTCGGTCCAGATGCTGCTGATGGCCCCGCCGGCGCCGCCTTCCTTGGGGCGCGAGGTCGCGCTCGCGCCCGAGGCGAACTTGCGGGACCGGATCTTGGTCGGGTCGGGCTCGCGGTAGCCGGACGAGGTGGGCGGGGCGAGCATCCAGTCGTCGCGCCTGGGAGCGGTGTCGGCGGCGGCCGGGGAGGGAGCGGGGGAGGGGCCGGCGGCGGTGCCGTGGGGTCCCTGGCGGGTGCTGGCGGAGGGGAGCGCGGGGCCGTAGCCGTCGTCGTCGCTGTCAGAGGAGGAAGGGGATGCGCTGTCGGTAGGGCGCTCCGAGAGGGAGGCTGGCGGTGGTGCCGGGCCGAGGACGCGCCTCGGCACTGTTGGCGGTGATGGCCTGGACGGTGCTGGCGCTGGACCTGTGTCGTCATCCTCGAGGCCCGTGTCGTCGAGGCTGATCTCGTCGGTATTCTCGGCTGGAGGCATGGTCGGGCCCAGGGGTGGTGGGCGCGAGGGCCTGCTTTCTGGTGACACTGTCGCCGCGGTCGGCATAGTAGGTCCTATGGCTGGTGCCGGTGCTGGTGGTGCTTCTACACTCGGTGCGCTCGGCCCATAGCCATCGTCTGAGTCGCTATCGCCGCCGCCATGGTCTGGTCGCGCTGTCTTGGGCGGCGGTGAGTCTGGGCTGTCGTCCTTGTCGTCGCGCTTGCGCTTGGTGAGGTGCGGTGGGAGCTGTGGGCCAATTGAGGACATTTTGTCTAAAGCGAAGGACTTCTCGGGATGTTTTCTTTTCTCTCCTCTTTCTGCAGGGTCTATAATTCTTGAAAAAAGGTTCAAAGAGGAAAGTGGGCGGGTTGGTTGATTAGAGTAGAAGAGCAGACTCGCTTTATTGGTGTATCTGTTTGGAGAGAGATTCAGATGTCATTTCAGCGCAGGGAGGCTGCCAGAGACTGTGGTCTAGAGCTCTATCTTATCGTCGGAGGATCCTCGGATGGCCCTGTGAACCCCTGTAGGTGAGCCCTGTAGGTGAGCCGCTAGCCGGCAGCTCACAGCAGGTTGGCAAGGCTGGGGGGGCGTCAGCGCGCGATATGTAGAGCAGCTAGGCAGACGAGCGTCTTACCTTCTGTTCACAGTGCCAACTCAAGTCCTACCCAGGCCTTTTCCTGCTCATTGCCGCACCACTGGAGACTCGTCCTTCTCTTATGTACTCCTGAGCGGAAGAGCCAATTGGAGCCTCCGGGATCATCTCCTCTGCCCGCTGGAGGCTGAAGCTCTTTATCCTGAACCGCCCGCCGCCGTCGGAAGCCATGCCCACACCGGAGCCGTCTCGATGAGCGCACCAGCAGAGGAAAGGGAGGAGGATGCGAGGGGGGAGGATGTTGCCGAGGAGGAGATGGCCAACACGGCAGACCTGCCACCAGCCCGAGACGATGGTCAGGACGACGGCGAGGGCCATCACATATCCGAGCTGTTGGAAGAGGAGAGACGGCAGTCGTCTGACCTCCAAGCGCCAGACACAGGCGTCGTCAACAGGTACAGGGAGCTCGCGCGGGAGGAAGAAGATGCTGTCTCGGACCAGGGCTCTGCAGACGCGCTGCCCAGGGGGAGCTGCGAGCCCCGTGGACTCGATGCTGTCCATCCCGGACGACACCCCCTCTGTTCAAGTATGTTGGCCCTCCTGGAAGAAGCGGGAGCACCGGTCTGACCTCCAAAGGGCTCTGTTCTCTCCTCCCCTGGGAGTAGTGTCCTCCCTCGTTAGCCTCGAGACCTCGCCTGGGCAGCCCAACGCCCTCGTTCCGACCCTTCGACCGGCGCTTCTCCTCGCGCATCGCCTCGCCGAGCACCCTCTCCCCCAGATCCGCCTCCCCGGCGCTCCTCTCTGGCCACAGCCGACATGCCTCCCTCGTAAGCCAGCTGTTGCTAGACCATGGCGACACCGAGACGCCCTCACCGCCCTGGGAGGTCGTGCGGTGGACCAGATTAAAAAAGCTGAACGGGCAGGCATTCTCGGAGGTAGGGAGGCGGAATTTTGGGTCGCCCACGTGCGTCGCGGTCTCTGCGCATGTGGTCCTCGGCACGTCCAAGGGCATAATATTGATATTTGACTACAACCAAACCCTGAAAATGATCATCGGGCCCGGCACAAAGGCTGTGGAGTGCGGCGCGGTCACGTCGATCGCGGTATCGGCAGACCACATGACCGTCGGCGGCGGTCATGCTGATGGGAGCATCTTCACGTGGGACACCTCGCGACCGGCGAGGCCCTTCCTGCAGATCCCGCCGCTGGACGATGCGCAGATGCAGAACCGCACGATGGACGGGCACTGCCCGGGATTTGCTGTAACTCACCTTGGCTTCCTGGGCACAAGACACACGGCGCTTGTCTCGGCGGACGACCGGGGCATGGCCTTTTCACACCCTCGCCACGAGAGGCACTGGCTCCTTTGGCAGGACAGTCAAGACCACGAGGATACTGGGGCGGTACCCAGACGCCAAAGCACCGGCGTCCGGCAAGCCACTGAAGCCCAGCACGGTCCTGGCCTTCGCGCCTCTGCCGCTGGGCAACATCGAGCGGGCGACGGATGCGATGGGCCTGACTGCCATGCTCACCCCATACCTCCTGGTCATCGTCTCGACGACGCCCATCGCGCAGACACAGCACAAGTCGGCGAGGCCAAAGGAGGTGGCGGCGCACAGCGCCATGACCGGGTGTCTTGCCTGGTTCCCAGCCGTCAGGTTGAAGGTGCCAGACCCCGCGAGCGGTGGCCAGGTCGCCAGGGCGAAGCTCACCTACTGCTGGTCCAACGTCCTGACCGTCCTCGACGTCGAGGAGGTCCCCTCCGAGGACAGGGACAAGCCGCCGAACCTCAGGTTCAGGGCCAGAAGCAGGTGGAAGTGCGAAGAGGCCCTCGTCGCGGTCCAGTGGCTGAGCCGCAACGTGCTGTCCGTCCTCACCATCAGCCAGAGGCTCATCATCCTGGAAGACCGGAGCATGCGGATGACTGAGGCCTTTGACCTCATCGGCCGACACATCTACCACGCTGATTTGTTCTCGAAGCAGCTGCACGCCCTGGTCGAGCAGCTGGACGAGGAGGACACGTCCATGCACGGCGTCGTGGCAGACGCCTTCTACATGAGCTTCAAGACCTACAAGAACAGGATATTCCTGTTAGGTTTCAACGACGTCTCGATCGGATCGCTCTCCAACTGGGCGGACCGACTGATCGCGCTGATGGAGAACGGCGACTACATTGGTGCCATACAGCTGGCCACAACGTATTTCACCGGGGACGCGGACAAGCTCACGGTCGGGCTGCCTGAAGATGGCGAGGTGCGGCACACTATGGTCAGGGACAAGCTCCTGGAGATCATGAGCGCCTCCTTGAAGTACGCCTTTGGCCAGAGGCAAAAGGACCCCGCAACTGCAGACGACAGTCACCTTCAAGACCTCGCCGAGACCTGCTTCACGGCGTGCCAGAGCCTCGAGGATACGGACTTCCTCTTTGATGAGATGTACGAGTGGTACGAGGAAGCCGGCGTGCAAGGAACTTTCCTCGAGACTATGGAGCCGTACATTCTCGAGAGGAGGATCCAAGCCGTTCCGCCCACAGTCGTGAAGGCCATGGTCGCTCACTATGTGGGCAGGGGCCTGGAGAGCCGGCTCGAGGAGATGATCTGCCACATGGACACCGTGACCTTGGACCTGGATCAGGTGACCAGCCTCTGCAAGCAGAACGGCCTCTATGACGCCCTGATTTACGTTTGGAACCAAGCATTAAACGATTACATCACGCCACTCATAGACTTACTGGCCCTCCTTATACCGCTCATGCGAGAGGCTGACGAGGAAGCCTCAGCGAATATCCTGAACGATGAGCATTCTGGCGTCAACGCTCTGAAGATCTTCCCCTACCTCTCTTACGCCCTGACGGGTCGAGTCTACCCCACCGGTGAAGCGCTCCAACATGACCTGTCGATGAGGTCCAAGGCCGAGCTGTACTGGTTCCTCTTCTCGGGCAAGAGCATAACTTGGCCCAAGGGGAGCACAAAGCGCTTCCTGACACGGCCTGGCCAGAACGACGAGCCATCGTTTCCATACCTAAGGATGATTCTTAAGCTAGACGCACCCAGCTTTCTGAGCACCCTAAACGAGGCCTTTGAGGACTCCTTCCTGAACGACTCGCCCGAAAAGCAAGTCAACGGGGGTGCGAGAGGAGATTTGCCAGAAGAGCAGATCTTTGGATTGACAGTGGACCGCCAGTACATTGTCTCTATCCTGATCGAGCTCATGAACCCGACCGACTTCGCGCCCGAAGACACAATCTACCTGGACATGTTCATCGCACGGAACCTGCCCAAGTACCCGCAGTACCTCTTGCTGCCCGGCTCAGCACTGACCAAGGTGCTGACCGGCCTCTGTAACTTCCCAGGGGCGGATCTTGCGGACGATGCACAGCTGAGCGCCGAGTACCTACTCTCCGTGTATCATCCCCCAGACCTCCCGACTCTCATGCCGCTGTTTAAACAGGCCGGTTTCTACCGGATCCTGAAGAGGCAGTACAGGCTTGACAAGCAGTACGGCAAGCTCGTGCAGGCTTACTTCGAGGACCCGGACGACAAGGACGGCATCTTCGGCTGCATTGCAGAGACCCTACGGCAGCAGGCAGCGCTCACAAAACGGCAGATCCAAGATGTGCACCAGGTCATCCGGGACAACTCAGCTGAGCTTGTCGAGCTTGATCCGCAGGGGGCCGCCAGGGTGATCGAAGATCATGCCCCGGAGCTGCATGACCACATACTGCAGTCCACAACCGAGGAGCCGGAACTGCAGTTCTACTACCTCAAAGCCGTACTAGAGCCCGCCGCCGACAAGACAGAAGTCCTCAAAGCGTCGCTGCACAGAGACCTCATCGAGTACTATGTACAACTGATGTGCAGGTTCGAGCCATCTCATGTCTCGGACTACATCAGTCTGGTGCAGGCCACAAACCTGCGCCTGGAAAAGCTACTGCCGACCATGGAGGAGACGGGCGTCATCGATGCCGCGGTGGTGCTGATGGCGCGCGAAGGGCAGGTCAAGGAGGCTATGGACCGGCTTGTGAAGCACCTCGATACCCTGGAGTCGGCCCTGCAAGGTCTCGTGGGCGGGGAGAGCCACGATGAAGCCGTCGACCTGCAGTCTGCCACTGAGGATCTCCTGAGGGGCCTCCAAAAGTACACCCACGTCGGCATCTGGCTCTGCCAGGGGCAGACCAGGACAGCGAGGAAATCGAACGGGGTGCAGCGGAAGCAGAAGTCGCACCCCGGTGACGAGCTCTCGCCCGACGAGAGGCTGTGGCTGAGCCTGATCGACGCGACGGTGCAGATCACACGCCGCCTGTCGACCGCAATCCACAAACTAACCAGCCAGGCCGCCCTGGCTGCCCAAAAGGCAAGCAGGTCAACGGCAACACACCGCATCAGCCGGTCGTGGACACCGAGAAGCTGGTCACCCTGCTGCGGACGCTTGTTCAGCACACCTTTACAGCCCTGCTGACGGCGACTTCCACGTCACCCACGTCACCGGCGAGCGGGCCTCTGCGCGTGACCATCCCAGGATCGGCAGCGGGCGACAACCTAGCCTTCCTGCGCATCCTCCGGGCTTTCCTCACCAAGGCGGCAGCGTCGTCACCCAACCTTGCCGACCTGCGAGCGGTGCTACAGTCTATCTTCGCAGCCTATGCATACGAAGAGTCGATACTACGCCTGTCAAACCGCCTCCTCGAGCGCAGCCTCTTTGTGAGTGTCAAGCAGGCGACGGAGCTGCGCCAGCGGGGGTGGCGGCCCAGGGGCTCGACGTGCGAGGCCTGCGGGGCAAGGGTCTGGGGTCCAGGGGCCATCTCCAGCGGCATAATCGACGCATGGGAAGAGCGGACCGCCGCGAAGGACGAGAGGAGGAAGGAAAGGCTGGAGACGATGGGGAAGAAGACGGAGCGCGGCAATGGCAAAGGCAGGGAAGAGGTTGACCGCGAGGGGATGTACGAGCGCGTGGGGGGCCAGCGGCCGCGACGGCCGAGGCAAGGGGAGAAGCTCGGTGCCCCTGACTCCCGAGTCCTTCGAGGCCAGGCCAGGCCAGGCGGAACGTGATGAGGCCTCTGCTGACGAGCAGCACGACGAGCCCCCCACCGCCGAGCAGGCGCAGGATGACTCCGCCGCGCTGCAGAGGACAGGCGGCCCGGGCGCTGCGGACCAGGATCATCATGCTCACGTCCACGTCCCGCAGCCGATTGTGCTTCTGGCCTGTAGGCATATATACCACCAGCGCTGCCTGGAGGCGCTGCAGGCGAGGGATGAGCTGACGGGCGCGAGGGAAGCACGCCGACGAATACGGTCGGGAGAGGGAATATAGATGCCCCATAGACGGGTAAACAGTGGTCTGTAGCCAAGGTAGTATTTGTTGTATATTTGACTCTAGACTTGACTTGCCTGGTTTGTTTAGTAATTTTTTTTTCTTTCACTCTCTTTCCTTTCCAGGTCCATTTGATCGTATTCACGTGTGTGTGTGCAGTAAAAGTAAGGGGGCCAGTGTACATAGCAAAAGTGCACAGGGGGGGTTGCAGTGGTGTCATAGTAGAGTTAGGGCCCTGACTATTTAGCGCCTACAGGCGAAACGTCACGTCTTCTCCCTCCCCCGTCGCGTTTGTCCGACGGAGCTGGCGCACACTGCTCTCTAGCTGAACACGACCAACCCCCTCCGATATCTTTGTCTCCTCACGATGCGCCACAGGAGCCGTCCTCCTCGACCATGTCGCTGAGCTCCGGAGAGGAAGAAGATGGGGACCAGTTCCTCTCTGACGGGCAGCACAGCCCCGAAGACGATGAAGAAGACCCCAACGACCTCTCGAGCGATTTCGAAGAGGACGCCGACGAGCCCTTCCACGACAGCAGCAGCACGAGCCGCTCCCAGGCGCAGCCTGCGGCCCTGCCTCCGACCCAGGCGCAGATGCTCTCCTTCGGCCCGCCGTACTACGGCCGCCCGCCCACGCCCCTGCCCCCCTCGCCCAGCCTGACCTCGCTGCTCCGGCCGTCGCGGCCCACGACCCCCGACGCAAGCGACGACGAGGGCCTCAACAGCGCCGAGCCCGTGCCCCGCGCGAGCCCCAAGGTGCCGACGTACGAGTACTACGGCTTCGTGCTCTACCTCTTCTCGTCGTGCTGCTTCCTCATGTACCTGCTCTGGTCCTACCTGCCCTCGCCCTTCCTGCACGCGCTGGGCGTGCACTACTACCCGGACCGGTGGTGGAGCCTCGCCGTGCCCTCCTTCCTGGTCGTCCTGCTGGCCTACATCTATGTCGCGCTGGCCCTATACAACACCGAGTACCTGACCCTGCCGCTGCACAGCCTCGAGACCATCGTGGACGAGGCGGGCAAGATCGCCGTGGTCGACGGCCGCGGCAGGATCGTGCACAGCGAGGAGAGGAGGAGGAACCTCGAGAGGGAGCGGGAGCGGGAGGACGCGAGGGGGGCGAGGGGTTTTGGCTCTGCTGCTGGTGGTGGTGGTGGCGGCGGCGGCGGCGGTGCTCGTCACCACCTGCGCAAGGGCAGCGGGAACGGGTTTGCCTCGCGGGAGAGGGAGGTGGACTGGAGGGGGTGTTGGAATGAGGGGACGGATGCGGTGATGGACGTGCCGCTGGCGGGGGTCTGTGAGATTCTCTATCGGGGCGGTGGCAGTATGGATGAGAATGGCGATGTAGCGGATGCTTGAGGTACATTTTCTCTCTTGCTACAGCTTGGGGTCTACAGGCAGTGAGCGAGGAGGGGTGCGTCCTCCCTCAGGAGCAGTTGGCGTTATTTTCTGTCACAGGTAGATAGCCTGTATGTAATCCGCGTCACCTCTACCACCTACACAAAACCCACCTGTTCCTGCTGCACCAGCCCTGTGCGACGTGACCTTTGCTGTATCGCATTACAGGAACAAATGTGTTTTCTTCTATTCTTTGTCTTTCTTTTTCCGTTTCTCGTAGCTGAAAAAAAAGTCGTGGCCTGTCCTTCTCATCATGTAACTGTGAGACTTTCACAGTCGGGCGAATAAAGAACCCGTGATAACCTCTCTCTCACGCAGCAGCAGGTGCAGATTTGGAATCAACGCGAGGCCCTGCAGCGTGTGGCTATACGCCTTGGTCGGCATAAAGCCACCTGTATTTTCTTTCCGGGCAACAGTCAGATTCATTGGAGATTTTTCTCTCGCCTTAGAGGTGGGTGTTTCCTCATCTGGAAGATCTGCACTTTCGGGCGGCAGCAGCAGGGTCAGATGCAGGACCGAAGCTATTCTTAAAGACGCAGACAGCATCTGATGCTCCAAGACGGGCATGCATGTGTTCTCGAAATAGCAGTGTGATGGCGGCTACCACTCCTTCTTGCGAGTTTCCTTTTCAGAGGGAGGGGGTGTGTGTGCGCCTGTAGACCGCCTTCACAGGCACCCCGGACTGCAGCGAGCAAGGTCAGCCCTAAGATCTGACCCAGGGTGAGAGAGGAGAGGTGCATGTGGTAGGGCTGCATTGGCAATTGGCCTGTAAATTTGGCCCATCTTACCACATCCCCATCCGCATCCCCCCCCCCCCACCAAACCTTGGGAGTTCTCGTTCTAGAAGACTCGCAAGTAGACAGGATTACATAGAATATGAGATTGCCCATGTGTTTTAAGGTTGTCAGCATCTTTGGCAGTGGAGGCATGGTTTAAAAAAAAAAAAAAAAGGGAGCAGCGAGGGCGCTCTGGAGGATTGAGGGTTCCGAGGAGAAGAATAGAGTTAAGTTGACAGTTGCACAAGCGACAGCGCTGATCTTGTCGCCGGACCTCGTGTGTGAACCGTGCAGACCATGTGGTAAACAAGAGGCGAGGCACAGCCAGCCCCAGCCACCCGCCCACTCAGTCCTGGCGCCTGAAGACCAATTTAGTAGAGTGGGTTTCCTGTGTAAGAGAGTTTATCACCTCCCTGTCCGCTTTCTTTCTTTTTTTTTTTTTCCTTGGTTCCTTTTTGCAGGACAATACAGTGCACCCAGCCAAGCCTGTGTGCGAGGGGGGCTCCGGGGCGGCTCAGAGCGGTGTCCTGGAGGGGGGAGAAGAGGGGGGGAGGGGGCCGCAGAACTCATTGGATGGTTTCCCGGTAATCTGCTGCGGGTTCTGGTGAGACCTGCATGAGAGATCGCGATGTGTGCGCCCCCAAACCAGCGCACCCCGTCATGTCGCCTCCTATAGCACGTCCAGTATACCCCTGCAGTGCGGAAGGACCGTATCATCGACGATGATCTAGATATCTGTCCAGCGTATGCTTCCTGGGTGGATGATCAGCCGTGGCCAGCAGGCTCTCCATAAGGATAGCAGGTAGTCTTCTGTTGTGAGCTGGCTGTCCCGGGGCATCCGAGAATAAGACCGCAAGTGCCCAAGCCGGCCTGTTTCTTTTCCGTGCTGCTACCCGGTTCTCAGGGAGACTCCTTCGTCTGAGAATAGTACGGCGATCTTGATTAGGTCAACCTGGTAAGATGCTGTGCTGGCCCACCGGATACAAGACATGCAGGACGACGACAGGTGGTGTGCAGGTTCGAGGCCGAGGTCGTGTTGTTCGCGAGGTCGCTAGCCACTAACAGAGGTACCTGAAGCCGGCTTCCCGCCACTACGACAACCTTGTTTGGCTTGAAGAACTGGGCCAACCCCACTGCCACAGTGGTGCCCTTCTTTCCCCCCCCCCTTCTCCCCGTATTACGACGACATCGAGCAGGGGCCTGCCTACCAGCCTACCAACCTCGCGTCCACGCTGCATCCATGACCACTCATTCTTTTTACCTTACTCTCTCTCTCCAGCCTCTCTCTCTCCCTTCCTCTCCCTCTCCCTCTCCCTCTCTCTATCTCCCCGACCTGATATTCCCTTCTTCTTTTTCCGCCTGAACAGATCCCATATAGTCTGATTTGACACGATTTTCCTAATTGTTGACATCCTCCAGATCTCGTCGTGCCTCCTCCTCACCCGCCAGGTCGCTGTTTCACACGGAACACACCTCAATCTGCCTGCTTATTTATCAAGGTTGATGTCAGTCACTGATAGGCTCCCTCCTATACCGATAGTATCATAACCGCCAACTATCTCTCCCTCCCTCTCTCTCTCTTATTTTTTCTTCCTTTTTCGGTCCCACCACGATCACGACCCTCCCTCCGCCTACGCATCAGCGATTCCTCCCCTCGGGTCATCGCCGTTGGTTACTGGCGGACTGACTTCACCAGCCGGCGGCCCTTTTTTTTTTTCTTTCTTTTCCAGCCCTTCCCAAGATTCCCTGGCGCCCTTTACCTGGGTTGTTCTGGGGTACTGTCCCGGCCAATCATGCCGTCAATTGAGACCGCCATATAGTTGCACCGACATTTACGCCCTCGACAGCTCCCAGCTCATTCGGCAACACGCCTCGATTGCGCGCATTGCGAGAGCGGAAGGAACAGCCTGTTCAGGATGCCTCGACCACGAGTCGCCGTTCCCGTCCTCTCGTCTCCGCTTCCGGTACCTGTGGCGCTGAGACTAGACCCTCGGCAGGGCGGCGGCGATCCCTCGCCTGGTTCTGGTTCCGGAGGAGGTGGTGATGGCGGCAGCAGCAGCAACAACAACAACAATACTAGCAGCAGCAGCAGCGACAGTGGTGGCGTCAGCACGACAGCTATAGTTCGTTCTAGCCTCTCCTCCCCCCTCCATCGCGGTGGACCATGATCCGGCAGGGCTCTCTACTGACACACCCTCCGCCTGCAGATCATACTGGCTGTGGTGGTGGCCATTATCGTATTAGTCTGTGCCTTTCTCTTCCTCCGCATCGTCCGATCCCGCAATGCGGAGCCGAGATATCTCCCCAAGCCTCTAAGGAAGCTGTGGTTGAAGTGGGATGTCGGCCCCCGCCGCTCCGAGACACGATACGCGCGAACCGGCGATGGGGAAGATGACCGCTTCCACAACCGGGTGCGCATGCGCGAGGCCCAGGACAACCTAGAAGATGCCCTGCACATGGCGGTGGCACAGCAGGAGGCAGCAGCCCGCCGGGCCAGCCAGAATGGTGCCGCCGCTGGCCAAGAGGGTGTCAACCGGAACACCTCGGTCCGGTCCGTCATGACCCTCCCTGCCTACCGCCCCAAGGCCACGGACACGGAACAGGTGCTGGGCCGGGAGGGTGAGCGCGACGGCATCGACACCGTCGTCGAGCTGCCGACCGCCGAGGAGGAAGAGGCCATGCGTGAGGAGGAGATGGAGGCCCTGTACCAGATCCGGCTGGCCAGGCGGCGCCAGCTCGCAGAGCGCGAGGAGAGACGGCAGGAGCGGAGAGAGGCGAGAGAGAGACACGACCATCGTGCCCTGGCCGAAATCAGGACACGGGCGAGAGAAGCATCCGATCAGGCCGTGCGGGAGGTCGATGACCTCCGGGGGCAGCACGATGCCATCAAGGAGAACAGGCAGCGCGCCGTCAGCAGCGTCTCCTATGCCGACGTCGGTCTGGTCCGGGCGGACGGGACAAGGCTGCGCGCAAACAGCAACGAGAGCGAGCGCATGGGCCTGCTGAGCGACGCCGCCAGCATTGCCGCCAGCACCGGCGACGCCCAGGGCTCGCTGCAGCACAGAAGGCTGCCCAGCTCGCAGAGCGTGCTGAGCATCGAAACATTCAGGAGCCACAACGGAGGCGGCTCGAGGTCTGTGTCTCCAGGCCAGGGCACCGCGCGGAGCCGCGCCAGCTCGAGAGGCCAGCTGAGCGAGGGCTATAGCATGGCTACCCTGCCCCGGGCGGGCTCCGCCATGTCGCAGCGAGCCGGGTCCAGCCCTGAGCTGATTGACGCGGCGGAGGCAGATATAGGCGAGAACGAGATGCCGCTGCACTCGCCGCCCGGCTACGACGATGTCTCGCTCGAGGAGCTTACCCCGCCCGAGGCCTCCTACCAGTCAGGCCATTCCGGACGAGATAGCCCATACAACGAGCCGCCGCCCGATTATCCCGGCCGGGATGCGGAACGCGCACGTCAACAGGACAGCCCGACGCGGGCGCGACAGAATCGGCTGTCAGCGCACATGGCAGACCTCGCAGCCCAGCAGCAGCAGCAGCAGCAGCAGCAGCAGCAGCAGATGGCGGCTGCGGAGGCGCAGGGGCCTCGACACATACGGGCCAGAGCACGAGAGGGGTCGGCGGGATCCCGCAGCTCCCGAGCCTGCGGCTCTCTAGCCTCCCGCAGATCGTCATCGAGCCCTCGAGCGCTCGACCAAGAGACGACCACGAGAACGAGGGGCCGTGATCACTGCCGCGGGACGCCTACAGTGCGTCAGAGATGGCAAATTATAGGGAGCTAGGCCCGACAACAGCAACGCTGCACACCTTCGCGGGGCAGAGACGATCCCATGACGGACGAGCAAACGACCTCAGTCTAAAAAAAAAAAAATAACAATAGCTAGGAGGAGTTCTTCCGATATTTCCTCGTGCATTGTACTTTTTTTTTTTTTTTTCCTTCTTTCGGTTTTCACGAAAGGATCACAGGCGGGCGTCAGTTTTTTTTTTTCCTTTTCCAGCGGACAATTGCAGAGATACCAAATCTTAAGGTCATACATATACATACATATAAACAGGGAGTCTAGTCATACCTTGATTCGGCAGTGAATATGGAATTATTACAGATGGTTTGTATCCTTGGGAGTTGGGAGGAAAAGAGAGGGGAGGTGGGAGGGGGCTGCTTAGCTTTTTTTTTCTTTTCTTTTCTTTTTGGCAACTCGGAGCATAATTATAAATTGCTGTGATTTGCATCAAGTCTTGAACTCCTTGACTGCCTTGCCTTGCCAGTCGTGGTAAGAGATTTGATATTTCCTTCAATTATTAATCTTCCTGATGCCATCGTTCAGCAGGCTCATCATGATCACCCTCAGCGGTCATGACCACAAGCTTGACGTCGTTGTCATCTGGCCACACATGGCGTTTCAGCAACACAATTTGGCAAGGTAAGCGCTGCCATATAGAGAGGACCGATGTGATACACTGACAGCCTCCGCTGGTGTCCGGACATGTACTCAGGTCTTTGTTCAATTTCTGACTTCCTCTCCGCTGGCCCCTGAGGTCGTCCCTATAGCATTATCACACATATCCTTGGTTCCAGGCCCCACAGATGGTCGAGAGGAGGTGATGAGGGGGAATCAAATGGAATATCATTATAGGAATAGAATGTATGTGTTTGTGTGTGTGTGTGTGTGTGTGAGTGTGAGTGTGAGTGTAAAACGGGTAACAATCAGCAGACTTTATCTCGTGGCCTCCAGCCGAACGAACCCAGTTCACCTCCATCTGAATAATCCCTCTCGCTCAGATTCTCTCCCTCCAATAATATAAATAAGAACTCTCTTGCAACCATCCCAAAGACACAAAGAATTACCTAGCGACGCCAGCTAAGTGTAAGAACAAGGCTTCAGCCGCCAGTAAATGAGATGAAGCTTGAGTGATAGGTATCATCGTGATCTCTTCGCTTTCCATAGCATGTGAAACATTTCAATGCGGGTGATAATCGAACAAACTGCGGCGGGGTGTTTGGTCTCTCTGTGTCGAGCTACTTCGGCGTCCAGGGACGCGCAGCCATAGTAATATGCTGGTCAGCGCGCTGGCCGCTTGCTGCCCGATCGCCTTTCACACAGCTAATCCCTGGTCACTGTACGGCTCCAGCTGTGATGAAGGCGTGGTGGATATTCCGCGGCGCTGCAAATCTGGATATGGTCTCTCACTGTGTGATATGCCTCTGCGGGGTGTGTTGACGACTTGCTGTAGTGTTGATGAGCCTCGTTAGACCGCGATCTTCAGGACATTCATCGGTCCTCTCCACCTCTTGCCTTCCCTCTCCTACGGAAGAAGTCCATGACCCTCCTCGCCGCCCCGCTACTCCCCGCAGGACCATGCCGTTGCGTCTGCGAGTACTCATCCGTATCGTAGGCATCAACGAATCGCTTGTTCTTAGACAGGACGCCGCGGCCACCCCTACTAGGGGTCCTCCTGGAATCGGACTGGTCGAGCGAGTAGGCCGATTGGTTTGTTGGCCGTTGAATGTGCTCAGCAGACGAGTCCGAAGCACTATTGAGGACTGCTGACTGCTGCTGCTGCTGCTGCATCATACGAGCATGCGCCTGGTTCTGTCCAGCGTCTTGTGGCCTCTGTGTCGGGCCGTACCGCTGCTGGTACTGTTGGGCCTGGCCAGGTGCCGAGGTCGGGGCGGGTCCCTGAGGATGTTGCTGTAGCTGAGCGTACATGCCGTCGATGTCGGTAGCATCCGGCGCCTGGGGTTGCTCGAAATACCGTCCATGCTCGTCGACCTGTGGCGGATCTTGGGTCGCCAGGCTCGGTTGTGACCCACGCTGGTCGTAGCCCTCATCCTTTCCGAGCCCGATGGCCTTCAGGGAGAACGAGTTGGGCAGCAAGGAGAACCGCTTGCTCTGCTTGTCGAGGGATGTCGACGACCCTGTCATGCTTCCAGACCTCTTCTTCCCGCCCAGGCCGAGCGAGAACGACCGCCGCGAGGGCTTCGAGTCCATCGACGGACGTCCCACAGCATCGTCGGCGATGGGCTTCGTCATGCTGACAGGAGGATACCTCTTCTCATCGGGGCGAACTTGCTGGCTCTTGCGGTTCCGATTGCCAAAGAGCGACCCGCTCCGGCCGAAGATCTTGCCGCCGATCTCACCGATAGTGTTGGATCGCCTGTGGCCCTTGGTGTCGCTGCCAGCATCAGAGTATCCGGAGTTGCTGGAAGGCTTGTTCTGTGTGTTGACGGAGAGCCTGCCGAAGTCTGTGCTCTGCGTATGCGCGTGACCGGAGGGTTCGTAGTTGGAGCGACTGGGCGGTTGTTGTATTCTTCCATGCACGTTAGTACCAGCAACCATGGGGGCGGACGGCTCGGCATACTGAGATCTCCCGCTTCCAAGACCCATCGAGTGGGCTGACCCGCCCGTCATGGGACGTCCCGAGGCGCCCATGCCAGAGGTCATCCAGGAGCCATCAGAAGCTGCCCGTGCAGATTCCCGGCTCGTCCTAGGCGGCGCGACGTTCTGGTTGTTGTTCATGTGCGTGCTTGGCGGTTTCCTTGAGGAGATGGGGGGTACTGCTGGGCTGCCGGCGGGTCTCGGGGTAGCGGCTTCTCAGGCTGAACCTCGACGGGCCCTTGACTACTCGAGCGCGCCTTGGTCTTCGTGGAGCCGCCGCCCTGGGCACTGCTGGCGGTCTCGCCACGCTGCGTCTGGGTATTTGGCGCAACATATTCGACCTGCACAGTCCTCCTCTTGTTGTCCCTCTGCTGCTTGGCGTGCGCCGCAGCCTCGGCCTCGGGATCGACGGTGCCCTGCTTGCTAGCCAGGCCGCCGATTGCCGGCGCGGGAGCGGGCTTCCTGTGCGCTTCCCTGACAGAAGCACTGCGGCCCATCATGGGTCGGTCGTCCTCCTCCCCGACGGTCGTGTTCTGGATCTCCCCTGGCGTGGTCGTGCTGCTGGTGATGAACTCGACGACGTGCGCGTACTCGCTCAGCCAGCTGTGCCTGGCGACCTCAAAGAGGTCGGCGCGCTTCCGCGGGTTGGGGACCAATATTCGTCGCAACAGATCGCGTGCGTGAGGCGTTACATATTCGGGGAAGGTCAGAGGTGTATTGACGATATACTTGTAGAGCAGATTAATGTTGTCACCCTCTGGGTTCGCGGGGTCGTCGTCGAAAGGCAGGTAGCCTGCCAGCATGGCGTACTGAGATCGTGTCAGCCGCCTGGAGAAAGGGGCGGGGGGAGGGGGAGGGGCGAGGGGTCAACAGGTCAGCTCGCCAGGTAACTTACCAATATCACACCACAGCTCCATACATCAACCTTGCGACCGGTGTACAGCGAGTCGCTGACGACCAGCTCTGGGGCGGCGTAGCAGGGGCTGCCACAGCTTGTCTGCATCAGATCACCCTTCCTCAGCCCGTTAGGCTTCACCTGGTTCAGGCCCATGCGCTTGACGAATTCCCGGTCGCTGAGGTTGTTCTCCTCCTCGTCGGAGAGCTCCTCCGTGGGGTCGAAAGTGTTTGCAAAACCAAAGTCGGTGATGATGATGTTGCGGTTGCGGTCAAGCAGCAGGTTCTCCAGCTTCAGGTCTCGGTGCACGATGCCCTTCTTGTGCAGGTATCCCACGCCGGACACAAGCTGGGCGAAGAGCCGCCGGGCGGCATTGTCCTTGAGATAGCGGTGGTTGAGGATGTAATCGAACAGCTCACCACCGGAAGCATACTCCAGGACAATGCCGTAGTGCCTCTCGGACTCTTCCATCTTGTGCAGCCGGACGATGTTGGGGTGCGTTAGCTGCTTCAGGATGTGGACCTCACGCATGATCTTGGCCATGCGGGACGGGTTGCTGCCAAGCTGATCCTTCTTGATGAGCTTGATAGCGACCTATACGGAGCGGGCGGGGTAGTCAGTCTCATGAGCGCTGTGTTGGCTGCCAGAGCGGGTTTATGGGACTTACCTGCACGCCGCCCTCTTGCTTCCAGCCAAGCTTAACCTTGCCAAACTCGCCCTCACCAATAGTGTTGCCCAGGATGTACTCGCCAAACTTGGTGTGCTTCTCTCGCTTGCTGTAGTCGTGTCTGCTCCGAGTACCACGCCGAGACTCCTCACCCTGCGGCTCACCAGCGGAGGCGGCGGCGGCGGCGGTGGCGGCAGCATCATCGAGGACTTCTGACGGGTGTCGGTGCGACAGCGCGGCGCGTTCACGTTCCCGCTCGATGTCGACCTCGGGTTGTGATACCAGCATCGTGTTTAGTATCTCGCTCGCCTCCCGAGAGGGACCCTGCGGGGTGGACGACGCGCTGTGCTGTGTCCGGATGGGCATCGAGACTGGCGGCGCGTTTGTCCGCGCCGGCTCTCTCTGGCTACTGCTCGGCTTTTCTGACCTTCGGCTGCGGCTGCCATCCTCTGGATAAACCTGGCTCGCACCGGCCTGTCCGTTGATATCCGCACCGCCATATCGCTGGGGTGCTGACCGCTCCCCAGACTGCTGTTTTCTCGAGGTCGCCGAGGCGCCGCCAGCATTGCCCTGGGCCTGCTGGGACGAGGTGCGGGGGGAACGGCGGCGGAGGGCATATTCTTACGACGGTCGGAGGAGGAGGGCCGGTCGTAGGTTGTGTTGACGGGGATGGGGGAGGCAAGGGCGGCGCGGGAACTCATTGGGGAATTGCTGTGGGATGAGGCGTCTCCTTTCTTGACCCCGTTGCCGTTGCCGTTGCCGCTGCTGTGTTTCCTGGAGGGGCGATGAGAAGCTGAAGAAGGGCTGATGTTCTGGGACGTAGCATAATAGGGATCACGGCCTGGCGACGACGTCAATTGTTGTTGCTGGCGACCAGTGCCGGCGGACGACGTGACGGCTAGAGGCGGTGAGCTGAGGGTCGCGACGGATGTTGCAGTCTGGTGAGGTGTGGTCTGTAGTGCAGCCGACGACATTTTCCCACGCAAGACGCGCGGAGGAGTAGTAGGTCGAGGGTGCAAGGGGTTGGTCTGGTCGGTGTGTGGGTGTCGCAGGCGAAAGTCGTGCGGTGCGGTGACGTGACGTGACGAGGTAGGTGCAGGGAGGCAGAGAGAGTGTGTGTGTGTGTGTAGGCGCTGCGGCACGACGCGGCTTCTTCTTTCGTCCCTTTTTTTTTTCTTTCTTTTTTTCTGTTGCAGGAATGCAGTCGATTGATTATCGACGTGACCTGGCGCGACTCGGCTGGACCTCTTCTCGGCGCAGCTCTCGCCCGCAGTGATCGAAACCGCTCGAGGTAGGCGAGGACACGAAGTATGTAGCAGGTAGGACGGATTGAACGGCGGGAAAGGGGGCGGACGTTGGGCCGGTAGGGTGTGTTTCGGGAGACGTTGGGTTTAGCACGACCTGCTAATAACCTCTGGGGCCCAACGTCGGGTCCTCAAGCTGGCTGGTTGCAGAGGGTGATGTGTCGCTTGCTGGCGCCCTCGGTTCGGGCCACGGGGTCTCCCAGTGTCTATGAGGTCGCAAAATGCGGGAGCAGCAGCAGGAGGAGGAGTAGGAGGAGGGTGGCCGGGCAATTGTAGGAGGGAGGGATGGATCGAGGACAGGGACAGGGACAAGGAGGAGCAACAGCAGTAGCCGAGAGCTAGTAGTATCCACAGCCTCGACGTTGCCTGCAGCGCCTGTGCTCTTTCTTGTCTCGCCTGCTGCTTCTCTTCCTCTGGGACGGGCGACGTGTCGAGCGAGGGTGGCTTCTCGAAAGGTGGAGAGGTGGACAGGACCAGGAATTCTTGTTGTAAAACAGAAAGACAAAAAAATAAAATAAAAGATAAAATAAAATAAAAAGTAAACCAGGCGGGCCAGGCCAAGGTTAATGGGCGGGATGTGGCCCTGGAGGGTAGCAGGGTGGCTTGTCGTGCCTTGCTTGTTTTGTATCCGTATGGTTAGAGTGGGAGCAGTACCAAGGTCTTTGGGCGCTCTCTCCCTCTCTCTCTCTCTCTCTCTGTGTGTGTGTGTGTGTCTCTGTCTGGCTTTCCTGTCCTGGTCCGGGCTTGGGCTGAAGTGGGCTGGGCTGAGACTTTGAACCCGACCGTTGCGTAATTATGCACTGCAGGTGATTTAAAATAAGTGCCCGAGTTCCCCAGCCAGCAATGCAGAGGACCAAGTTTCGTCAGGAGGATGTCAAGAGCCTCGGGTACCAATTGGCCATCCGAGGGCGGGGGAGGGTCAAGTGTCTTGCTATGACGGTTTATGGTATCATGGCTGCCCTGTGCTCTCACGATGCTGTGGTGGTGGTTCGTCCAGACAGGCCCCCTGCAAGAAAGAGAAAGAAAAAAAAAAGGTTCACCAGTCGCAGTCTCTGCAAGACGGGTGTTGGGAGCAGCAGGAACTAGAGGGCGGTCAAGGGTCCTGTTCGAATCTGCAGGTAGGGTTATGGAGATCTGTTTGTTGATGGATCGCCCTGGATTCGCTGCCCCTCCCCCCTGTGCCTCGCCCAGAGTCTCGATTGGTAAAGTGGATGGCACTTGTCGACTCAGGCGTGGGCACACCTTGCATGCATGCAGCAGCCCGGAGGCGCGACTTCCTGCAGGTCAGCTTGGGGTAAGAGCCTCTCTGTCTTCTGTCGCTCTCTCCCTGGAGCCTTTCCTGCAAGCGCTCTGACGACCTGCCGACGTGTTCACTGTTTGTCGTTTTGGCCCCAACGAATCCTGGCCACACACACACGCGCACGCACACACATACACACACCTCTCTCTTGCTCGTGACAGCTGGCGGCTCGGGCAGACGAAGCGCGGCACGATGGACGGCAGGGTCGTAGGGTTGGACTGATTATTCAATTAATTCTTTTAGGCGCGGCCGTATCGCAGCAGGCCAGGTTCCAGTGGGGAATGCGTTGGTCGTTTTCGAGGTCAGGGCGTGCCAGGGTGTGACAGAGGATGTGTACGGTCTGAGGAGAAAAAGAAAATAAACAAAGAAAATAAACAAACGAGGGGCTGTGATTCGTCAACGGGTTAGACGCCGCTGATGTCGACGATGATGAGGGGGAGGAGGAGGAGGAGGGAGAGGGAGAGGAAAGAGGGTTTGTATGGTGGCCGGGGGGGGTGGGTGGTTGGTCCTCTCGGGAAAGGGAGCAATCTGGTGGTGATGATGCAAAGGAGGGAGAGGCTGGGTCTCGAGGGCGGGCCGGGTCAAGGGATTGCAAGGCAAGGAAAGAACGTGTTGTTGATTGTCAGTGCGCTACGAAATCAAATCATTATTCTGTGTACACAACACACACTTCCTCTTACAGCACTACTGGCAACAGCACCAGTGGCACTTCAGATGGGGTTTTCCTGGTCCTGACTGCATAGCAGTCAATTATCAAGAGGGAAGGGACAGGCAAAAGGGACAGGCAGGCGCAGAGGGTTGGGTTGGGTTAGGCTAATCTCAGCAAATTGACATCTCGTTTCCCTTGTGTTCCTCTTTGCATTGCTTCCTTGGTTTTTTTCCTCCCCTGGCTCCACGCAAACATGTCAGCCCGGTCAATGCACGCACTTCAAATCTCACCAACAGGCGAGCCCGACATCTCATTTCGCTGTGCAGTCCGATCCGACGCTGCTGTCCTTACATAAACCTTAAAAGAGCAGCAGGCGCAGAGAGCCGCGAGATGTATGCCGACAGGCCTTCTGCCTCGTTGTCTCTGTCTCTCTCTCTCTCTCTCTCTCTCTCCCTTTCTTCCCTTTTCCTTCTCCCTCGGCACGGCATTTCTGGTCTAGCTCGTGTCGAGATTCCCAAGATGGCCGTCTCCCGCTCCATGGCAGCATGGCAATCTTTCCCGCCCCCTTGGCTTGACCTACTTGCTAGCCTGCGGTATCAGCCGGGGACATGCCGGTCTGTCTCTCATGGCAGCTCGTACTAGTAGACCGCAGCTTCATGCGACGGCACCTACTCTTCCAGGATAAATCAGAAACCGCGTCAGTCCAGGTTTTTGTTTTCTTCTTCTTCTTCTTTTACTTTCTTTCCTTTCTTGTCTTGTTTCTAGCTCCGGAGATCAGATGATGGGTCTTGGCCACACCAGAGGAGGGATTGCCTGCCTCGTGTAGAGAGTCTCAAGCTGCCTTACCCGTTGGGATAGACCTGGTGATACTATCTATGTACCCACCATGCCTTGGGTAGCAACAGAGGGACGGGTCACAGCATCTCCATGTCTCAGCCCCCCACCGACTATCAGGATGCCCTCGAGAGACTCGACCAACCAACCAACCGACTTCGGGATCCCGTCGGGAACTTAGTGATGGGCCCGCGCGGAAACCGCACGGTAATAAAAGAAAGGTGTGGTTCCAAGCACCCGCTCAAACAAGCCGTCCCTGTGTGGTCTCGGTGACACGGCACCGGCCTGCCTGCCTGCCAGCCCAAAGAAGAGAGAGGGGTGTGTGTGTCCCCCGTCCTGCAGCGACCTCCTTTCGGGGCTCCAAGGTCCTCGTATGCCTGGGCAGGTTGCAGCAGCGCGCTTGCAGCTGGCTGAGCCTGGTGACCGAGGGGGCAGGGGGCCTGGGCAGGGCCAGCAGAAAGCCAGCGCAGGTACGGCGTGTCCGTGCATGTGCATCCAGCCAGCATGCCATGCACGGCAAGGCGGATGCTACCTCCCGGATCCACGATAGCCCTCAGCGGCCGGAGACCCCTCCCAAAAAAAGAGAGAATAAAAAAAAAACCACCCCAGGGCGAGTCGCCAGCGAAGCGCCGTCGTCATCCAGGACACACCTGGGGCCTCTCCTTGCCCCTCGGCCGACGTGGAGGTCGCCAAGTCCAACTGATGTAATGCTGGTGGGTGCTGGCACCTCTCCCCGCGCCTGTGGCCCTCTATTCCTCCTGCACCTCTGCGCTGGTCATCACCACGCTCGATTGATCTCACAGGCTCATGTCGCAGTAGCGTTCATCCCAGGCCAACAGAACCGACGCTGGTCCTTGGCTGCGCTATCAGCTGTCTCCACAATATCCTTCGAGAAGGTCGGGTCGAAGCATGTGACACAGGCAGGATTTTGCATGGTGTGACCACTGCCAGCCACAGGCATTTTCCCCTCTGGGCCTGACGCCCTGGTGCTGGGGGTGATACGATCGATCTCGTCGCGATACGATCAGACGGAAAAGAAAGAAAAAAGAAAAGAAAAGGGTTGGCTGGCTGGCGGCCTGTTCATCTCGTCAAGCCCTGGAGAGAAAGAGGGAAAGATGGCATGTGAGCTGGCTGGCCTCCAGGATCAACCAAGGCGACCCTGTCTCGCCCTGTGTAACAGAGTAAAACATGCCTTTATTTTCTTTTATTTCCTTTTTTTCCTTTCTTGTGTCTTCCTTCTCGTGTAAGTATGTGGCGGCGCTGAGGATGAGACGAGAAAAATTACGTAGTGCCCCCCCCCCGAGCTGTTCCTGAATGGCAACCCGCACTTGGCCCCGCGCTACCGCTGTTGACAGGGCCCAGGGTCTGATGCACGGCAACCTTCTTCTTCTCCCAGCTCAATCGCCCATACATTTCCAGCTCTTCTGGGCTGCGATATTTTTGACATCATCCATGGTATCCTGCGCTCTTGCGGGCCGGACGTGTAGAGCCACCTGCGGTCTTTGATTTTATTTTATGCCCCCGCTGGCTGCCGACGGGTGGATTGAGAGAGAGAGAGAGAGAGAGAGAGAGAGCACTCAGGAGGCAGGGTAGCAGTCGGTTGCCATCAATAGTCCAGGCGGGCGCTGATCATCATCACAAGCAAACACGCGAGAGCATCAACAGCGCCGGTAGACCTTGCAACTTTGTTGGCGATATCCGAAGAGCCAGTCTCCCACTCTCCTCTCTCTCTCTCTTTCTATGTGTGTGTGTGTGTGTGTACCTCTACACAGTATCATAATGTATAGCTCAAGTCGCACCCCCTTCAAAAAAAAAAAAAAAGAAATCAAGAATATCTCCTTACGCTAACATGTCCGACGAGTTTCAACAAGCCACCCCCCCTCCCCTCCTCTTCTTCATCCTCTTCTTTTTCCCTTTTTCCCAACCTCTCTCTAAGCCTGATATGCGACCCCGTAACCACAGTTCCAGCTGCAAGGGTCAGGCCAGCGCACTGGCGCTGCGTATCGCGCCGCGCCACCCCCCCCCCCTTTCCCCCCGCCCGGCATAAACCTTCGACGTCGTCTTCCTTCTCGAGATCCTTTTTTTTTTTCTCTCTCTCTTTTTTCCTGGGTTGTCTTCCATCCCGCCCAACAAGGCCCAGGCAGGTCGCCTGGGTCGCTACACCCACCCACCCACCCGCTCGCTCTGACTGACCTGGCCCGAGTTCCCTCTGACCAGCGCATGAATGCAGCAGGCCGCCCCCTCCCCCCCCGTCTCTTCTCCCCTTTCCCTCCCCCACGGGACAGCCGACGACGAACCACGCGGCTCGCCCGTCGATCACTGCTGTCAACTCTCCCCCATGTCACACATGCATGTGTTGAATTATGTACGGCCGGCGGAACAAGTTTCGTTGGCAAGGGGTCATGGGTGAGCCGGGCGGGTCGCTCGCTCGCTCGCTGTCACGCATGCTGCATTGCGGAGTAGCCCGGGGCGGCCAGCGTTTATTCTCTTGTTTTTTTTGTTTTGGTTTCTTTCCCCTCCCACTTCTCTCTTTCTGCCTTTTTTTTTTTTTGGTTTGTTTGGGCGAACCTTGCACTCTTGAGCAGCACCGCTTGGGCCCCAAGGACGTGTCACATGCATTGCATTTGTAAATCCTCAATGGCTGATCGTTCTACCGTGCTTGTCTCGGACTTTCCCTTATCATCATCTGGACATATGACCTCGAACTCAGGCGGACCGTCTTGACCACGTAGCACACAATCAGCCCATATGTACTATAGCGTCGACTGGGACACATGGAAAGGGTAAGAGATGGACGGGATGCCATCTCTCTATCTCGGAGAGCAGGGATGGTGGTGGTGGGCCCCGACAGCCACAGCATGAGTGTGTGTGTGTGTGTGTGTGTGTGTGTGTGTGTGTGTGTGTGTGCGCGCGTGTGTGCGTGTCACCACAGCATCCTAACCTCGTCTCATCCGTCCCGCCCTCCTTAACTTGCCAACAGGAGAGACATGTCGCACCACATTTGCTTTTCTTCATTCTGTCTCTCTCTCTCTTTCTCTCTCTCTCTCTATCTGTGTGTGTGTGTCCGTCTCCCCTGACTAGCCCCTTCCCCCTCGAAACATCACGTTCTACGGCTTGCCGCATAAGAAGTAACTGACAAGACTAGCTGACCGCCTCGATGGCGCTCGGCCGGGGCTTGGGGGAATCAATTGATGTGGTTTACTTTTTTCTTTTTATGGTCTCGGGACATCTTTCCGTCTGTGTCGCAAGTGGACGCCGTCGATACATAGTAGCGCCAAAAATTCAAACCGGCACGACGGGGTTGCTTTCCAAAAGCATCATGATGAACACATACTTCTGTGACAGAACCGGAGGCGGCCCATAAGAGTCAAAAAATTGCCTAAAGCAAAGGCTGAAAAAGAAAAATGAAAGCCCACCCATTCCATATTGTCTGTAAGCTTTTGGGTTCGGCGACCATCGGGTCGGATTTCGTGTTCGCCTCCATGTCTTGTCACTTTTGTATACTACTTAGGGGTTTCTTTTCTTTTTCCTTTTCCTTCTTCTTTCTTTCTTCTGGTTGCATTCCACCCAGCCGCAGCAGCCGGGAGCCCAGGGATCGAATAAACCTACCTTAGCCCTCTGTGTCCACACCATGATTCTGCGACCGTCAAGGCGACGCCAGGAACCCGACATAAACTACAAGGCGCCGGAGCAAGGCCCGGGATTCTCTTGAGCCTTGCTTGGCCCACACACCGGAGTTGGCCGAGGAAGGGGAATCCCGAAAAGGTTCCAGGTCGATAGTCCGATTTTCTTTCCTGACCAGAGGGGATGCCAGGCATGCTGCTGGTAGACGACGCTCTGCTACTTCATTTCAGGATCAATGCGAGGAAAGGCTCTGGTACGAAGTGAGGGTTCTAGATGACTTGTTTCTTCTTCTTTTCTTTCAGGTCGTCAGGATGATGCAGCTGCAGAGTGTTCGTTCGTTCCTGTGACGCAACGAGCATAAGACAATGGAGATTACACTGCAGGTAAGAGTTATGCCTTGACCCCCTCAGAGGCATGCGCTATCCGAGAAGATCCATGCAAGGGAGGAAGGGTAGCTCTGCGAACTATGTCATTTGCTTGGTTAGACCTTGAAACATATCAAAGGCCGAGCTTTTCTCCTTCTTACTGTTTTTCTTCTTATTTTTTTTTTTTTTTGCTGTCTTTCTCTCTTCAAGACAGCTTAATGTTGATGTTATATGCATCCAGTGCGACTGCCACAGCGGTCAAGGCTGTGCTGTACGCCACAAGAATGCCAATACTCCCCACCGGCCCAACATCCAACGTCGGCACCGTCATATTCACCAGCCCGGTCAGGAGGTTGGCCAACAGGAAGATGGCAAGACCATTCCGGTTGTAGGCACGGAGCACCCTGCTCGTCGCCATCTCGTAGGCTTCCTTCTCGGCCTTCATGTCCACAGCACTGTAGAACCCAGGAAAGCACAGCGTCTCGGCCAGGCAGTGCGCAAACAGCTGCAGCGTGCCCAGGGCGGCCACGCCCAAGATGTAGGGCAGGTTCGCAAGCCTGCGAGACACGGACAGGCCCGCCCCGTAGTTGTAGTCCGTCGTGAAGAAGTACAGCGCCGACCATATGCTGCACCACACAGCCAAGGTCATCAAGAGCGTCGTCCTCTGCGTCGCGCCGCCAGAACCGCTGCGCGGGTTGATCTTGCGCGGCAGGACATACATGCCTGTGTCCTGGCCGGTGAGGAAGATGGCCAGGTAGCCCACAAAGCTGAAGACGCCTTCTCGGTTCCTGGACAGCAGGTCCACCCTGGGGGCAGTGAGGACATAGGCCTTCAGGCTGGTGCTCTCCAGGACCACCTGGTATGCCACACCCAGCATGAGCGCGAGGGCCGCATACGACGGGATTATTTTCAAGGCCGACTGGAAGAGGGCCACAAACGGCGGCAGGAGGGCCAGCGTAAAAAAGAAATTCCAGTGCACCCCGTATTCGGTGACATGCTCGGCATAGTCGAGCCCCTTGACGCTAAGCAGGCGGACCACGCCCAGGACAAGGAGGGGGAGGGAATGGCGGCACGAGTGGGCGAGCCGCCTGGGCAGGGTCGCCGCCATTGCGCGGCTGCCGCCTGCGTGGGCAGCGCGTTCTTTGAGGACGGGCCGTGCTGCGACCACGCCTGCAGAAAAGACAAAGGCGCCCACGCCGACATCCATCAGCGACGTGCCCCATGTCTCCACTTTTGCGAAGCGCCTAGGGAATATGCGAAAGTCGACGGCCAGGATCGCCAGACAGGTGAGGACCAGCATCGAGCCGCGGAAGAACGTTAGGAACGGCTTTGTCGAGAGCACGTCAAGGTCCCGACCGCCCGCCGCAGTAGCGCCGGCTGCCTTGTTGCTGCCGGACTTGGCAGGAGGAAGCTGGGGTTTCTTTCTCCGCGCGCCGGTGTTGGGTGGCAGGGCGCAGACTAGGAGGGCGGGCGCAAGGAGCAGTATCATGAGCAGGACTGCGCTGTCTGCGTATAGCGTGATGGCCAGCAGGGCAGCTCCGATGTTGAGGAGGTAGTCGACGACAAGCCCGAGGGCCGTGTAGGGCCTGAAGAAGGACTGGCGCGCCTGCAGGACTGACCAGACCAGGGCTGCGACCTGTTCCGGGCACTCAGCTTCACTTCAGCTCTGATCTCTCACATCTCAGACCAACTCACTGGTATGACAGCAGTCACCGCTACAATCTCGCCGACAGGCCCGCCCGTCAGGCCGGACACGAAGTCCTCCTTGAGCTGCTTGTAGCTGGCGGTCGAGTTAGACATGTTGAGGCCCGCCGCGTCGCAGGATGACCGCAAGAGATAAAGGATCGGGAGGGGTTGTCAAGGAGACAAAGAAGAGATAGAGAGGGAGAGAGAGAGAGTCTCCAGGGTCATCAGGTGAGTATTGCGCGGCCCGATCAGTCACGGACGGCCTGAGAGGACAGGCTGGCATGAGATGGCTGAGTCCTCCTCAGCCTCGCGCGTGAGGGTCGTAGCTTCTCCGTTCTTCTCTGAGTCTCGGATAGCCAAGAGAGAGGTCTAGCCAATGAGCGGAGGACGCCAAGTGGGGAACCCATGCGAGCCCCTGAACGCGACCGCCTAGCCAGTGAGATACGTCACTCTCACTCTCATTCTCACTGTAACTCTCACGTATGCCCTCTTCTTCCGTAGCACACGTATCGTGTTAGCATAGTAGCGTCGGTTCGCTCTCGGATTCAGACCCATGAGGAAATACGAAGGATACTTACCTAGCGGGTGCAAACAAAGAAACAAGACATCTCGGTGGCGATGGTCGGATATCGGGAGCTTCTGGTCCAGACTGCCGGATCGCTAAGACTGGCCGCTATCCACGGGTCCTTTGTCCTCTTAGGGACATGGCGAAACGCCGATTTCTTTGTTACCAGAACCTGAGAGACGCATGTCTTTGTTCTCAGACATGAGCTCATGACGCCTGGCCACCAGCCCTCAGGCGGGAGAGAAGAAAGGGAAGAAGAAAAAAAAAAAGGGGGGGGGGCGTGAAAGACGCCGTACAAGACTGGATATCATGTCGCTTCCCTCGCCCACCTGCCTTCGGGACTTTTGCCCTTCAAAGTCCCCCGGACCTCCTGTGAGAGTAGTCGGTGCTGGCCCTCAATAGTCCCTATCGGCATACTCAAATTCTTCAGATTTGGTATTTTCTTTTTGCTTCTGTTGAGCTTCGTCGACCCCTTGTCATCATGATAATGGAGGCACAAACTCGGAGCAGGCCCAACCTCGAGGTCAGGACGGACTATGTGGGCAGCCTCGACGGGCGCTCAAGGACGACGGCCTTCCGAAATCATCGCAATGCCTTGCCCTCGATCAGCCCCCTCACAGCAAAGCCATCGCCGAGCTCCACCCAGCCCGCTACCCCTGGCTACGATGATCTCGTGCGACAGCACGAGAGGGCTCGGGTGGAAAGCTACGAGGGCCGTGCCAGGCAGGGCTCGCTGGGAGGAGCTGGACGACCAGACTGGACGCCAATGTCACCCGTTGCGGAGCAGAGGATGGCAGCGAAAGTCGGGCTCATGACCATGGAGAGTCCAAGGTAAGTGCATACCCCCTTGCCAGGGCGTTCACAACCAGCTCCTGACGCGCGCAGTCATCCACAGCAGTCCTTGCAGGGGCTGCGGAGCCGATCAATTGTGGCCGAGACCAGGTCGATGTTGCTCTCGGGCATGACAGCGTCACAGGCGGACGACCTGGGCACGGTGGGTAACCGCAGGGTATCAGTTGCTTCGGCGATATCGCCCAGGGGCCGGAGGCAGAGCCTGGGCTTTCTCCATGTGGACCTGCTGCAGGAGTTTGGCCACGTCTACCTGGGTGATCCGGCCAAGGCGGATGTCTTCGTGGCCCCGACTTCACTAAGGCGCATGAGCGGGAGCGGACAGCCAGGCGGGATCGAGGGAGACAAACTTGTGGTCCGGGCGCGAATCCGGCCCAGGACCAGGGACCGCAGGCCTTTCATCCTGACACGAAGGTTCGACCTCAACCAGCTCAGGACCACGATTCCCTCGACGCCTACGACGCCCTCGTCCTCTCGTCGCCAGTCGGCATTCCAGCTGTCCCCCGAGGACCTGTCAAGTCCGGCACGGACCCCGACGGACCCCCGTACTCCCCCTGACACCACTAGGCTCGGACCGGCGCCGGTCTAGCGTGGCCGCATCCGGGACCCGGGTTGGCAGCCACCAGAAGAAGAGCAGCAGCAGCAGCAGCAGGAGCACCAAAGAACTGCCAGTCCGTGAGTGTATTCCAACACATACCGCTTCCCAATCTCGCTGTGACCGAAGACAGGTGCAACTGTCTCCTCGGCACGCCAGCCTTGTCTCCCGTCTCCTCTGCTGTTCTGCTGTCTTGTCGTCCTGCAAGCAACAAAGTGCCCCGCTGACCGGTCTCTCATGGTCCAGATCTCGCGTATGCACGCTCATACATGCCTGCGCTGGCGGCGCTGATGCTGTCGGGACACGTCAAGACTGGAGACTCCATCGACATGCCCATGCCACATCCAGAGGTCTGGCCGCAGACGCTGGCATACGTGTACACGGGCAGTGGGGAAGTAAGCAGGGCAGTGGAACAAAATGTGCTGCATCTGGGTGGCAGAGTATAAGGACGCACCTACTTGGTTTGGGGTGGGGGGTGGGGTGTGGATCTTCCCTGAGCAGAAGGTACAGTAATAGCTGTCATCCGTCGTGCGTTGTTATTGTTTGATGTTGTCATTATCGCTCTGTGGGCCTGGTCGTCTTTCTTCCTCTTCTCTAAAGGACGGATCCAGACTACCTGTTTTGAGCGTTGAGATTTTCAAGTCATTTCAGGACGTAGTCACGGGAAAATGAACGACTGCAACGAGTAACATGGGATATGTGTTTGGTTCGGTTCATACAAGGTATCAAATTAATAAACTTCAGATAGTCCTAGAATTTATTCCGTTCGTAATCATCTGTGTAGGTGAGGAAAGAGCAGCTCTCCCTAGGTGGAGCCTGACGCTTGACCACCAAAGTCTGGCACCTACATACGGCAGGTACGTACTAAGTACTAAGTAGCACCTGCAAACTACAGCAAAAGCGCGTCCCCCCCCCCCCCTCTTCTCCCACATTTCCATGTCAAAGGATATTCGCCAACTTCACACTCAATTACATCTTCGGACGATTGCGCCAATGCACACCTCGTAAGCCGTGCAAAGAACCATATAGAGGTCGGGGCAGCATCATAGGACCGGCGACAGTCCACGATGATAGTACGCCTGCATGGTGTTTCAGCTTTTGACCGGTGCAGATGTCTGCGACTGCAACCAGCGGTGTTCTTCTGCAACTGGCTGGTCCGTTCACATGTCACAGTTACGCTAGGATCCCACATCCCGAGCGTCTGTGTGTCCTCAACGGTCTAGAGCTACTACGTAGCAAGACAACAACGCCCGCCACACAAGCTTCTGGCCACAGCATTTGCCAGGCAGGACCAGCTCTCGGCGCCAGCTGTCAGCGTCAAGGTTGCTTCTGTACTCGCTTAGGTGGTTAGGCGTCGTCCACAAGCAAACCCTATTCTTGTTCATAACCTTGAGATCCACTTTGGGCAGCATCTCTCTGCCGTCTGTGCGGCCTTGATAACAGTGAGTCAAGATGACCCGTCAGACCCACAGCGGTTGCCCTCAACCACCCATGGAGCTCCTAAAATTTGCAGCCATTCGATGCCTCTGAACGGTCATGATCTGCACTGACTCCCACGACAGTCTCCGAGTTCTTTTTCTCGAGGCCCAACCGTGTTGTGTCTCTTACCGTCGACGCCTCCTGCTTGTAGTATGCCCTTGCAAGCGCCTCCGCGTCAATCTCAAGGAGGATCACTCATCAGAAGGAGCTTTGTGTGAGGACGAACAGCACGTCTCTTATTCTCACATCACTTACCATCGACATACACGATCTGTCTGCCTCCTCGAGAAAAAGCTGGTTCTCTGGCGACTGCTCAGAAAGGCCGGACCAAGCAGGAAAAGAAGCTTGCCTCGTGGTCACGAACCCAAGACGATTGCCGATCACCCCAGAGCCCACCCTTTCCGGTTGCGGACACAAGACCATTGCTTCATCCTCCAAGCTGGACATCGACAGGCTCTCTCAGGTAGAGGCAGAACAGGATCCAGTTCCCCTAGGCAGGGCCGCACAACGCTGAAACAACTGGCTATTGCCCTGCACCCTCCCTCCGTTCGGGAGAAGAAAAGAAGACAGAAAAAAGGCAGAGGTCATGATTGCACCTATCATTCTGCTGAACGGGTGGCCTGGCGTGGGCAAGGACACCGTAGCCGAAACGCTCAAGATCCTCATCGGCGACGACAAGGCGAGCCTGGTCGACTGGAGCAAGTCAGAGGGCGAGAACTTTCTGCCAACTCCTGAAGACGACGTGGAAGCACAAAAGAAACGACGTGATGCATGCTTCGCAGAGCAGGTCGAGCATCCTACCACCCTGGATAAGGTGGTCATCTGTACCGACTGCTTGTCAGACACCTCAGATGGCAGGGCCTTGGCTCAGGACTTTGAGACTGTCGCCAATAGATGCAAGCGCATATTGATACCCATCTACCTAAACTGTCGCCTGGATGAGAATATGCGCAGGATTGCGAACTCGGAGAGGAGGGTCAGCCTCAAGGACAAGAGTAGGTCTTCCAGAATATTCTCTTCTCGTCAAAGTACCCGCGAGGATGATTGCCATCGCAGCCAGAGCCATGAGTTCTCAAGGTCCTCGCACTTGTGCTGTGAAGAATAAATCAAGCTAGGGTTTGAGGCTTATAGTTGCTGACCTTTTTCACCCTCAGTCCGCAGCCCTAACGAGGCACGCACGGTCAGGTCTGAGGGAGGCAGGCTCTTCGTATACAAGCAACACGAGGGCCTGACGATCAACACAACGAGCATCCTACCTCACGAGGCCGCGTTGCAGATTCTATCGTTCATGAGGGAGTTAATCGCACGTCGGGACGAGGCCCTGGTCAACGAGGAGACAACACCGATGGAGGCAAAGGAGCCCCTGTGGTCATGACCTCTAACACATGAGACGAGAGGCAATTAGCATGGCAGGATGAGGAGGGTTGGTAGAGGGGGGGAGGGGAGGGCCTTACAGAAGTATGGACTTGATACCCATTTGTCGTCGATCTTCGAAAAGCAGATCGGGACTCATCACGCACGTTGTCTCCCGAAAAGAACCCATGCGTGCTTCTTATGACCACCATCAACATATTGTCAAGTGTCTCGAACACTCCATATCCAAGCCCTGAAACATCCTTCCACGCATGCCCTGCGCCTCGGTCAGTCACTCGGGACGCATGTTTTTCGCATGGGCAGCGTCGCACGTTGGTTCAACTCACCCTTGCCCCTCAGCTCAATATGTTCCTCACATCGTAGGCCGTAGAGCAGCGCTGTCCCTCTCTCAGCTTGTGCGCCATACTCGCCGCCGCCCTTTCTGCTTGATGTCAGAGCCTCTTACCCTGTAGCGCCCGTACAAGGCATCACTACACGGGATCCTGACACCGCCGACGTGGACCGGCTCACACAGATCATGAGGAGAGCCTGGCACGCGGTTTCTATACCGCATAGGTCATGAACATACTACCCATCTCCCTTCTTCATAAATACCCACGTCATCTGAAAAGTCCGCAGTGGGCGTTCCCACGAGCGTGCATACGAACGCGTGTGTGCTCTCGCCATCGGCGCGGGATCGTGTTGCGACTTCCCACCTGATTGAGAGACACTGGCACGCAGGGTCCTCCCAGCCTACGGTATGATGGACGGCCACGGCCTGTCGTCGCGAGGAGCAAAGGGCGGCGGGGCCTTTGAAACGTGTGGGATCACGAGGGAGGCCTGCCAAGGCTGGGTCTGTTGAGATGAGCTCGAGGTAAGCCCTTCCAAGCCGGCGAGGTCGAGGGATCAGCACAACTCAGCCTCAAGCTCGTAGGAAATCTCTGTCCTCTGTAGGCTTGCTCAGCATCCGCCATCGTCTCCAGCTGTATAGATCGACTGTTCTCTGTCAAGCGCTCCAGACCCAGAGACATGTTTGTATGTACTTACCTACCTACCGGCGCACTCCCAAGGGTGGCCGGCGACAAAGTAAAAAAAAAAATATTAAAAAAGAAACCAAAAGCGAAGAAAAGCTCGCCCTCCATACAGAATCTCTTTCATGCGGCCCATGCGTGTAGATAGCGGTCGGTTCATAAGAGAAAATGAATGATCCGATGCTATACCTGCGTCCACCAGCACAACATGAGGGCTCTGCACTTACATGCCTCAAGGGGTCGCCGCCGGCCACCAACGAACGAATGAGCCACCGAGGAAAGGGTGTAAGATGATTCGCCCATGGTATTCCCCCCTCCCCTCCCCTCCCCTTCCCTCCCTTAAAAAAAAAGCTTTCCCGTCACAAGGTAGGGTGTGTGTGGTGCTTCACACCATCATGTAGGTGGCGATGATTTCCCTAGTCCGTTCCAGACGATCTGCCGGATCTGCCAAGTAAAGAGCGTATTGGGGAGGGTGGGTAACAGGTCGTCAAGGTGCCCCAATGGCTCGTCATGCTCGCATTCGTTCGATGGGCACGGTACAGTCAGCTCTGTCTCTTGGGGCTTCTGCTCCGGTAGGTAGATACCGCAGGGTTCATGCTCTTCTCAGCAGAATGATTCCTTCTCTGAGCCTCCTAAGCTCTGGGGCGGAACGGACCCGCACGACCCGGTGCAGTGCACACACTATGTAGTATGGCATCCTACCAGACAGCCAGACTTTCTCGGTGGTCCACTTCCAAGGTCTGGCTCCTCATGGGTGGGGACCCCCGAGACAACTCAGTCGAGAGACGTTGGAATCCTCGCGGGTACCGGGTCCAGGCTTCCGTCATGCAGGCCAAGCAAGACTCCGTCCGTTTCAAGGAATGACAGGCCTGGAGCTGGTGCATGAAGTCTGCATGTTGACGTAGAAAGCGTTTGTTGCATCGATGCCCCATCCCCCCTCCCCCCCAATGTCCGCCCGCATACTCCTGCTGTGGGTGGTAGGGGCGTGGGGTGGTGGTTCTGCGGGATCGGGATTTCACTCGCGGGCGACAAGTGATATTCATAGCTCTCCATTGGGAGTACGACGCTCGGCACAGCTGGTCTGCTTCCCAATAAGCTGCTGTACTATTCCCAAGGTAAGGAGGGATCCAGGAGCGGATCGTCACTTGATCACCACGCGTGCCTGAAGGGGGAAAGACCGGCATGACGCCGCAGTAAAGGTGTGTAAGTAGTTACCTTAGCGAGACAAGTCTTGCCCACCAGGTGATAGTAGTTGAGAGGTTCCATCGAGTCGATGGTAAAACTTGAAGAGAAGGGAAGAAGAAGAGCAACGAGACAAGGCGATCCGGAACTATGGACGCGGCGTCTTGGAGCCGTCCTCATCGTCCTCAGGAGACGATGGTGCCTCAGAAGAGGGATGTATGTGAACCAGGTCTCGACGTGCACCTGGCAGGTTCTTTTGAGGTGATATTGTAGGGCTTCAGGCACAAGGATGAGCAGCAGGCCCAGTGTTCCACTGCATGCTGGTTGTCATCGAGCCCCCCCCTTTCTCTCCCCCCTGTGGTCGGCTACAGTTGCCAGGCTGGCTGTCGCATGGAGATGTCGCATTGGAGCAACCAGACACAGCACGACATTGCTTGGCCAGAAAAATCACGGGACGGGTGGAGCAAGTGGCCTCGTCGACAGTGCGCCGATCCCTCGCTTGTTGGCTTCTCTCCTCCTCCTCGTCTCTTCTCGTCTTCTGTCTGGTTCTAGCCTCAGGAGTTATAAAGAAGAGATTGTGGTCGAGGTGCGTCCGATGTCGAAGTGATCAGCAACGACGATCTCGCCAAGCTTGGTTAAGAAGGCGTTTCGGGCCGGCTGGACGCAAGGCCGCCTTTCAAGTTGACGGGAACAAGTCGGGGATTTTCTCAATGGAGGCCGTCCCGGGGCGCCGCCGCCGCGGCGGTCGGATCTGATTGGAGATCCTGAGGAGGACAGCTTGGTGTGAAGTTGTGCTCCGGTCGTCTCCTAGAAAAAAGGAAAGGAACAAAAAACATAAACTGTACCGTCTACATCATGCTACGTCGAAAAGCGTGTCCGCGGGCGAACAGGAGATGACCCGTTCCTAATCCAAACAAACCCACACAATTTGACAGCCGGACAGGACTACCTACGTCGCCCGCCGGTGGATAACAAAGGGCCCTCTATCGCAACCGGGTCATTTTCGCACAAACTCGATAGTGGATTGACGATGGACAATGGATAGCATCGGCCAACACAAGATGGGGCCAGCCCACTTGGCCAACCTGCTGGCCGCAACGGCGCGCGGGGTTGATGATGGGTATTGGGCCCCTCACGATCTTGGGATCTTTGCTGAACTGGTGATACTCGTCAGACGACCCGCCTTTCCCACCCTCGAGCCCTCGTCCCCGTCGAAGTTGGCGCGGTGGATCGTGTGTACATGTTCAGTACTCTAGCAGACATAGTAGCACCATAGTAGCACCATAGTAGCCAATATCAGATCCGCTCTCGACGGCGCACTGACTTCTCAATACGCCCACCCCCCCACATCTGCCAGCTGGGGTGGCACGGTGCGAGCAACGGCACCGATCTCTGCAGATCTTGGCGCTGGGAGGCGCATATGGGGCCAATTCCGCAAGACTGGATGGAGCCCGCGGGCGATCGCTGTGCACCGGATCGTGGAGTGGACCTCGCTTGCTTCGCTCACGGACAGCTTCCTGGCCAGCGTAGCACCACAGCTGTGGCATAGCCAGCACGCGCCGGAGATGAACATCTCATCGGGACCGGACGTGAAGATCTAAATCACCTCAGGTCCGCCAGCTATCAGACCTGACCGCCCGGGCACATGCAGAATACGAGGCTGACGTTGAGGATCTGGTAGCCAGCAAGAAGCAGGCGTGCTGCTGTACGTAGTCCTAGACAGCGGGGAAGCTCTCTTCTGTCCTTTTTTTTCTTTCTTTTCTTTCTTTGTGCGGACCGAGGACCTGCATGGCAGCATCACCACTCATCACATCATCGCGGCTGAACAGGATGGCCGCATGACTCGGTGCTGCCGGAGGACTCGGGTGCAGGCCCCCAGGGCTACCCCAGAGCAGACCACAGGAAGGGTAGCATTGGGATCTTAGTATAGTAGTCTCCTCGTCTGGGGATCGCAGGGTGTTCCTGGCGAGCACGAGATCGCCGAGCACGGCGCCTATCTCTGAAGCTCGGCACGGGTCCCTCATTGTGGGGAGGGAGGGGGTTTTCCTCGCTGGAGCTCCTGCTAGAGAGATCTGATTACCATGGTACCAACTCCAGACGTGATGGGGAGGATGAGTAGGAGGAAGTACCATATTAAGAAGACGACAATGCCCTAGTGTTAGCCCTTTCAGGGTCCGTCGATGAGGAGAGAAGGAAGGGGGGGGGGTGGGCACGAGAGCAGGGCGCGAGGCTGGCCAGCAACGACCCGCTCTGCGTTGTGAGTGGTGGAACAGCGCACTGCGTGACTTTCAGTTCATGTGGCCACCCGAGACATTCGAATCCTTCCGGTTGCCCCGGTGCATGTCAGCAGCGCGAGGTAAGAAGAAAAAGAAGGTAGGAAGGAAAGAAAGAAAAAAGATGGGATGGAAATAGGGATGACGATGGTGGTGATGGTGATGATGACAGTGCTGATGGAGGAGGATGTCAGCAGTGAGGGGGAAGGAGGCTAGCAGGCTCGACGGGTCCCCTCTATCCCTCCTGCCGTCAGAGCTTAAGCGGGCGATCCTGGTGAAAAAGACTGGAGGCAGGTGCCCACATAGACCAGCCACCAACGTACCTGCCAGCGTACCTACCTACCACAGCAGCTACAGATCCAGCATGCTTAGTGCCATGGAGCAAAATGGTACACAGTGACGGTCCTGCTAGCACCAGCCAGAGGGCGCACACAGAGGGTCGGTAAATGACGATGGCCTCTCCTCATCAGGATATGATACATAACTTTTCTCTGCTCCAACGAGGCAAGTCCGGCTCGACCTGGGAGGCGCAGAATCATGCACCACAAGCGGCAGGACCATCTAAATACGGCTCGAGGCTGCATTCGAGTCGACGCAGGTCCACGACAAACAGGTTAAGCGCGGGAGGGCTAATCATGCAGAGGTCACCCAGCGTGTGATCGGGTGTGGGGATTGGTGAGGGCCGTGGAGGGAATATAGTAGAGGAGTGAGGAGGAGAAGGATGAAGGGGAAGAAGAGACGAAGGGGGGGAGGAGGAGTTGCGGGTGTGGGGGGGGGGTGAGTCGATCGATTCAGTCGAGGCTAGACCTCTCAAGTCTCGACAATACATCCAAAGTACAAGACCATGCTAGCTACACACTACATGCATAGCACATAGTCATGAACTATGGTACTGTGGTGGTAGTTCGTAGGGAGACATCCCGGCGGACACAACAGGCACGACATCGTGGAGAAGGTGGGCTCTTCAAAAATCTGACGACCCCCTCCCCCCCTTTCGTGACTTGTGCCTATGGTGTTTTCCTCTGCTGATCACGCCAGAAGATGCGCTATGAGGAGAGCGCACCGGGACCCGTTGCTGCTGCAGCTGAGCGAGCGGCAGAAGACCTCTCTTGCCCCCCCCCCCTCTTCTGGCCACCTTGGTGTGGATTATTCCCATTTCTGTTCAACCCAAAAGAGGACCTCGGAGAGAAATGTCCTTGTACATAGTAAATCAAGCTACGGCAAAGCCCAGAGGAGGGGGGAGAGGGGAGAGAAGGAGGGGGGGGGGGCGTGTGGCCTTTTCCCCTCCCCCCCTTCTCTTAGCTCTTACTACGGTACTCTCTTTCCCTTCCCTCAAACGACCTCCGGGAACAACGCAGTTGATCAATCAAGACCCCCCTTGCAGAAGGCCAATCTCGAGATCGACCAGATCTCGCAACGATCCCCCAGCCTCGTCTATTATCAGCTTAAGCGCGGGTTGCGACGACCTCTGCGGGTTCGCATGAGGAGGGGTTTTTCTGTTTCTTTTCTTTTGTTCTTTCCAGTCATGTCGAGCAATGTTGAAACAGATGAACAGGAGAGGGTAGAATTGACCAACCACTGCTGTTGTAAAAAAAAAAAAAAATTACAGGGAAGAACAAGACACGATAGGAGGGGCCGGGGGGCACTCAGAAAGGCGAGCAGGTCACCACGACAAGATGTTGGTGGTGTGCGCCCGAGGTGTGTTGTGCAGCGAGATACCGAGGGCAAGGGAAAACGCGCCAAGAGACAGGCAAGAGATAGCCTAGTATGCTGCTGGTATCCTGAGATACCCACCCAGCCCTCCAGGCCATACAGCTTCAGTTACCCATATCATACCCATCCATACCATGGCCATACATAGTACACACCAAGCAGTACTATCGAGGTACTCCAGAGTACATGGCCACGCTCACCTTACGTGATAGCTACTAGGTCATCCTCTCTTTCCTCCTCTCCCTCCCCTCCCCCCTTTCTCCCCCTCCTCAGCAAACAACAAGAAGACCGCGGGGTCCGCGTTTTCCCCACACGCACAACTCTCATTTCTGTGCCGTCCATGGTGACGATGAGAGATGATGATGATGATGACCTGTCCGGCCGCGTGGGAACACGACGACACCACCCCGCAGGCCTCGTGGCAGCAAGGGGAATAGTGTGAAAAAATGCCCTCCTGTCCTATGACATGACCTGCGGCACCACAACCCGCATGAAGCGCACATGCTACAGAGGCTAGCACGGCTACCGGGCCTACATAATACTTGCTTGCTTATGGCCTATCCCGGGAGGGAGGGGAGGAGGAGGAGGAATGGGAGAGGGAGGGCACCTCGAGCCACTACGAGGGCTGCTAAAAGAAATTTCTGATCACGCACGCTGCATATACATTGCATATGGCATCTGCATGGCAGGCTTGTCTCACCTGCACGTCGTCACAGAGTAATCCACTCCTGTCGTGGCCGTCATTGCTACGTGGACAAGGTTCATATTCGAGGGACTGCGGCGGCAGAGCTTCGGACGACGCACACAAGAGAGAGAGAGATAGGGTAGAAGAGGGAAACAAATAAAAAGACGACGTGACCAAAAGAGGTTTACAAGAGGTGTCTCTTGCATGAGCATTGGTGAGGAGGGTGTGTGCAGACGCCCCGCGGGGAGGGGGGAGGGAGGGTTTCCAGAGCAGGGCCCTGCGAAGTCGCAGCTTCGCCAATCTGAGCATCGGGATTATGCATCTTGGTCCCCAGCTGTTCCCACACACACAGACACACTCTTTTTTACATACAAAAGAAGTCAGACAGACACAACACGCAGCAGGACCAACGACCGACACGCAGAACACCCACACCAACCAGTCCTCGGAACAGATGCAGGTTTCGCGCTGACGAGCTTTTCCGCCCGCGCGCCCGCGCGCGTGTGTGTCCGTCCCCACCAGCTTTCTTTGCTCTCTTCTCTTTTTTTTTTTTGTGTGTGTAAGTGTGCCCGTCAGAAGTCACCTGCATGCACACCCATTACGAACATGCCCTCCTCGTGTTATGTCGTGTTCTGTGTTGATTTCTCACAGGATGCAGAGGAATGGGAGGAGGGGGTTGGAAAATCTGGTCGGGTGTGGGGGGAGGGGTCTCTCGAGCTTCTAGATCTGATGCAAGAACGGCACAGGCTACTGTGAGACCGCATCCCCGGTGCAGGCCTAGTGATAGTCAGGAAGTAACTTATGCACAAGTCCACTTTCATATGTCAATGAGCCTCCCTCAGCACAGGCAGCGTGCGTGAAGGAGGGTGTCCTCTACTGCGGGGAGACGTCATACCAAACTCTCAGGGAGGCAGGCCGGCCGCAGACAGCGAGGGCAAAAAGGAAAGGAAGAAAAACTCCTCCCCCCTCCCAAAAGGGGGGAAAAAAAGAAGAAAGAAAAGGGCAGTAAAGAGAATGACAGCACCAAACTGCGCAGCAGTGGATCCTCAGCTGACTTTGACGCCCAACATTGCTTGTGTGTGTGTAGTATTGCAGAATTGTTGCAGGTGTCTTGGTGAAGGAAATAAACACCGGGAAAAAATCGGAATGGTCCCTCTTGTTCAGTTGACTAAGAGAAACCAAAGAAGGCGAGGGGGGGATGGCATGACACGAACTGGAGCCTGCAGAAAACCCCTCCTCCTCCTCCTCCTCCTCCTCCAAACGGGGATCTGACGACACTGTGCTCTCTCCTACAGGCTCGGTCCCTGAAGGCGAGAAGGTTGCTCCCGTCAAGCGAGATGATAGATCCCTGGCCATGATAAGTCAACAGAGTGCACAGCCTGCCGTCGTCCCGGGTCAGACAGTGAGTGGCAGCAACTATTGGATAGGACTATGTAACCGGCGGAGGGGAAGTGACAAAAGGCAAAAATTAAAAAAAAAAAAAAAAAAAAAAAAAAGGTAGGGCGGCTGGTTCGCTGACTGGGTCCTGCGGCGATCATCTCATTCCCAGCAGATAAGGCTCGGCAGCCGTGAAGGGTTCATGCGAGTCGAGAGTCAACCTCCTGCATCCCCAAAACCTTGTCCTTCTTGCTGATTCAATTTCCACTTCTGGCCCCCGCCCTCCCCATCCCACCCACCCCCCCTTCCAAAAGTCACCAACCACTGATTACCACACCTCTGCCCGAGCTGCCGAGGGCCTGGTCCGTTCTAGAGACAACCATCTGGGCATGCGTCGATGCAGGTTCGTGACGGGCTAAACAATGGTGGCCGCTCGTGGTGGGCTGGCTTGTGATCTGGGGACCTGTCGTGAGCGAATGGAGGCACACCCTCCCCGGGCCCTTGCTTTCCCCAACTCTTTTTTTGTCTTCTTCTCTTTCTTGGTCCGACGATAATAGTACACCTTTTTTTTGTGTGTGTGTGTGTGGAAAAGAGAGCAAGTGGAGGGAGGAGGGTGTGATTTTGGGGGAACGCCATGGCTTGCGCGGCACACTGATGGCGGGCTGCCGTGTAACTCCGGCTGGCCTTGAGCCTCTCATCGCTGGAGAAAGGGTTGTAGTCAGCCCTGTGAGATGTGACACGTCTAGAAAGTGACCTCCATCCTAGGATTTTTGTTGACTCGCTCGGTTAACAAAAAGAAGAAGAGAAGGAGGAAGGGAAAAAAGAGAGGGAAAAAAAAGGACCAAAGAAAAATTTATTACATGCGGTGCGCGTGGGTAGTAATTCGCTAGCAGACCGCCAGAATCAATACGAGGCACACACGACAAAGAACGGGATCTCGTCTCCGCCCAGTCATCCTCAGATGCACCGAGACCTGACGAATGAGGGACGCCTGGAGGGACGCCTCCATCCCGGAGACGAGAATCACATGGAGGTACGCTAGACAGTGGCGTGGTTCTGGACCTCACATTTTGGCGATACATCAGGTCTGACGACAGGAGGGTGGTGGTGGTGGTGGTGGTGATAGAGGGAAGAGAGAGAGGGTGGAGGAGGGATCCATCAGAGGGGGAAAAGCCTGTGCGTGTAGCCTTTTTTTTTCTTCCTCTCGTCTCGACAAGTCTATCTTCTGCCAAGCCAAAGGCATGTATGCCCTATGAGGTATGCTCAATTGTACAATTGTACATCTCTATGGTCATCCTGCAGAGGAGAGGACAACGCCGTCCCGACCCTCCCTCGCTCTTTTCACTGGGGAATAGGTCCCGATTACCCAGAGGGGGAGAAGAAAAAAAACAAGAAAAATGTATCCTCTTTCCCGGAAATTTTGTGCCTATCCCAGGCCAGGCCTCCCAGGATGGTTTTTTTGGTTGCTGTCCCGTGAGAGAACGGAATGGCACGCCCAGAGAATGTTTTGCCGCGAGTCGATGTAGAGTCCGAAGCCCACCACACACACTGAAGAGAAGATGCCGACCGTAGAAAAGTAAGTACTTTTGTGGGGTGCCTTTGTATGCCGCGATTCATTTTGGCCATGACATGGAAAAGCCTCCAGGGGAAAAAGAAAAGTGGAGAAAGTCAGGAGAGGAACAACAACTTCAGAGACAAGGGGGAGAGAAATCAAGAAGAGAAAGAAAAAGAAAAAAAAAAAAAAGAGATGACGACTGAAAGATGAGAAGTAGTAAAATAAATAAAAAAAGGCCCTTCGATAACAAAATGTCCATTAAACGCAGTCCATGTGGCCCCGGACAGCCCAGGAATCGCTGGCTCTTCTTCTGGCCCGGTCTGTTATTCTCGGCCGCAGAGAGTGCTGTTTAACCTCAAACCCAGACGCCGTAAGCTTGCTCCCATGACCATGAATTCATTAAGTCATTCCGACCTCTCTTCTGTAGACGGGGAAAGGGGCGCGGAAGGTTTGTTCGTGTTGTTCTTGTGGAAGCTGGAGCTTGAACACCGCCTGTCTCTCTCTCTCTCTCTCTCTCCCAGCGCGGCTGAATGATTGTCCGCTTATACTAAAACTGGTTTCTCAGACCCCGACGGCAGGGTCATGCGGCGCTGCACGTTGTAGCGGACGAGCTCTCCCTTCTCCTTGGGGGTGCTCATGCTCATGCTTCGCTGTGGGCGCTTGAGACGCGCCTTGTCGTGAAGATCACCATCCGCCCGGCTGCCCCAAGAGGTCTGTAGCATTTGCTGTTAGTCTTTTGGTGGTAGGCCGGGGGTCCCGAGGGTGTGTGGGGCTCACCATATTGAGCGTCAGCAGGGCCCAGAGCTTGATGAGCCCGTGGAACCAGCCGAACACGATCGACAGAGGCAGGTACACAATGTCGCTCGGGTTGCGCCTGAAGAGGCCCCAGAGCTTTACCGTCTTGGAGAACCCAAAGACGAAGACAACCTGCGCCCAGATCGCCATCGAGCGGTACGTGGGATCCCAGCTCGCCGTTGCCTTCCACAGCGCAAAGATGATGAAGGGATCCATGACAAAGGCAAGCGATGTGAAGGTCGCGATGTGCAGCGCATACGTGCACCACGGTTGTTGGCTGTGTGGGGAGGGGGAACCGGATTAGCACGAGAAGCGCGGCACATATCCTCGGGGGGTATGAACTTACCTCCACACGTGACGCTCGACGACGAGACTCGTGAAGTTGCTCCGCCAGTTGCTCCGTGCCCACCGGGAGCACTGGTACAGGAACTTCTTGCCGTTTTCCAGGGTCGTCTCGAGCTCACACTCTCGCTCGTACTGGATCCAGGTCTTCCACTGGTGGCTGACGAGCCATCGCGTGACGAAGTTGTCGTCGTCGGCATTGAGGATGTACTTTCGCCACCGCTCATTCTTGAAGCCATCCAGGAACTCGCCGTTGTTGAGGATCTCAGTCCTGTACGCACCCGTGCGTCCAGACATGCAGGAGGTGCCGCCATCAATGTTGTGCGTGGCAGAGATCTCAAAGTTCCGCCGCTCGATGTAGGCAGCTCCGAGCCAGTTCCAGCACCGGGTGGCAAAGGAGGCTGTCCACTCCCGGCGGACCCTCTGGCAGGTTCCCACGCCGCCCATCTTGGGGTCCTGGAAAGGAGCCAAGATCCAGGGGATCATGGTCTTTGGCCAGGTGACATCGTCATCCGCCATGATGGTGATGGCAGTGTGGACTTCTGGCAGTGCAGCGCAGACCTGGAGTCGCTTGTTGGCGATTCCCGTGAAGAGAACCCGGACTCGGGGGTAATTGAGCGTTCGTGCGAGCTTTTGCAGGGCCTCATGCTTCTCAGCGGTTGTGACCAGAATGAGCTCGTGGGGCTCGCAGGCTAAAATGCTGTTTAGCGAATCCCGGAGCTCCTCCATCTCATTATGGATGGTTGGGATCACCACCGTCACATCTTTCGAGGTGAACTTTGGCTTTTCCGGGATGGGCTTTGACTTGTAGGTCCAATGACTGATACTGTGGACAATCAATCGGACATATCGGTGTAACCTAGCCCATGGTATCAGCAAAATGAGTTCATAAATGTAGGCGGGGGCCTGACCCAATTCGTTCTGTTTTTTTTTTGGTTTTCTTCTCTCAAAAATAAAAGAAAAAAGAAAAGCTCACCAGGTAATGACGAAAATGCAAGCCCAGGTGATAATCGAGTCCCAGCGCGAATAGAAGAAAATCGTAAAGGCGGCAAACAAGTCTGTGAGGGAATACATGATGTCCTCAGGCGGGCCAGCTTGCACGACTGTTGCGTTCGGCATCCTGGCTCCGTTTTTTTATAAAAATTGGTCACGTCGCGACGTGAGTATTTGCAGTGGACCGTAGAAGTGACAGGTCAAGATCAGGGTGGGTGTATGTATGGTTCAGGGGTTGTTCCAACCAGGCCTGGTCGGAGGGGCCGCAGTGATATCAACTTGCTGTTGAGCAGTCTGGGAGCATAACAGTCGTGACTTTGTGTCACGATGTCTGGGCACGCTGGAATCTGGGTCGTCTTCCCACTTTTCTGACAGGAATTGACTTGTACGTCACGTTCTAGACTTGTTGTCACAAGCCCTAGAATCTGACACTTATGGTGACTTTTTTTCTTCTTTTCCAAAAAAAAAGGGGGGGGGGTGGGTGGCGGAGAGGGTGGTCGGTGGCGCCGGAGGCAACCTGAATACCAGGCGCGCTGAGTACGAGGAGGGGGGGTTCAGACCAGGAGCAGATTGATAGTGTCTCCCCTAGCTCAGGAGGCAGTCACAGGTTCAACTGGCAGTTCGAATCCGTTTCCTTCTTGGTGGTGGGAAAATAGAAGGTGTACAACGAGCGACTTGTATCGAAGAACTGGGCATCGAGCACCACTGGGGGGTTCTCTCACGGCAACTGAGGGTAGTAGGATCTTATACAATTGAGAGACGGGAGAGCAAAGCGAAGCCTTATAACAAATCCATTGTTCCGACCATGAGGCCCCGGGGCGACGAATATGAAGAATAGAAGAAGGAGACCGATTGTGAAGAGCAAGGCAAGCTATGAGATATGGAAGCGATGGGGACTGGAGACATATATAGGCAGGGTGGACGGGAGATGGACGGCCGAGGAGGCTGCCTGGGGTCGTTGTGATTTGGGCGGATACCCTACAAGGAAGATGGTCTGAGTTATTCCGGTCTTGCAGTGAGGAGAGACGCAATAACAAGGAAGTAATTGGAACAATATGTTTACGAGGGTTGACAAGCCCACTTCTGGGGCAATGTACGCAGTACAATTTGTCGACTGCACGTTGAAACTGCAGATTAAAAATAAAAAAAAAAAAAGCGCGGGAATTCAAGTGGAGGGTACGAGTAGGGATTGATGTAGGGGTATGCAGAGAGTACTACGGTACGTACCACAGGACAGTGCTGATCTGTTAATGCATGTTGCATGGAGCTGCGACCCTACACCCATTCAGGATCTGGAGGTCCTCGTGTGGGCTCTCGCAGGGGGCCAGAAGGGCTGTCATCTAGCCTCCACCGGGTCTTGGCTCAGAGAAAGAGAGAGGGAGGGAGAAGAGAGAGCTCCAGTGGGGCCGCCGTAGCCTCAAATTCCGTTGGCTATCAATACTATGTAGGTAGGAGGGGGGGTGTCTTCGGGAAAAGTAGCGGCCAGGATACGTCGAGACTGGCGATGGACCTCTGAAGAACGTGGAGACCCCGAAGAAGACCCAACAAGGATATGCTCTGCTCTCAATCGGGGCGATGGCCAGCTCCCTGGCCCTGGCGCTTCCTGAATCCTTGACTACCCACCACGCCCACTTCGCTCGCTCAGCGAGATGCGGAGTCGAGGATCCACTTGGAAAGGCCCAGACAACTGCATTCTCGGACGATGAGCAGTGGCAGTACACCTATGTAACTGATGAGTAAGGAGCCTCGTGATCGTTGGGATCGTTCCGCTACCCTGTGCTGTGCTGGCTGTCGGCTCCCTGTGCAGGACAGGGAGACGCAGACCTCATGGGCCCGGCTCGGGTGGCAAGACTATGTGTGTGACAGGTATACTCAGGCATCAGCGTGCGTCGAGGCTGGCGAGGGACAGTCGGCCAACGGTCTGGTGGTCGAGTACACCAAGAGGATTAAATGGCCTCTGGTACGATGCTGTTGGCGTCCGGCATGTTGCAACCTGTCGTGATGAACTGGAAATCGTCCTCTGTGGCAGGAAACCCACCTTCTCGACTTAGTCAAGCTCGATCACGGAAGAATGTACATGCTAATAGTACGCAATACCCAGCCGGCGGTAGCGTCGAAACTGGCTAATCGAAACGGCAAGGCATGGGGAGAATGCGGTATCACGAGAGGTGACTAGTGGCACGCGCGAGAGAAGACGTACAAAAAGATCCTTCAAGAAGAAAAAGATCTAAACAAAAAAAAAAAAAGAAAAAAAGATGCATACCATGGGATGGCTCGTTCCCGCTTAAAATGATGTCAAGGTTTGATGCAGTCTCGCAGCTGCATGGTTCACAAGATATGTGACCCACGCGACAGGCCGCAGTCGGGGGGGGCCAGCCAGAGGAAGAGAACCCCCTCTCCCAAACGTGTAGCGAGCAACACTGTATGGTACCAACCATGTCGTATGCATTGACAAGAAGGCGCAAAGGTTGCGAGAGCCCCCTCGGCGACGTGGGGTTAACGGCTATGTCCAACTTTTGCCCGAGGATAGCAGGCCTGCCCCTCGGGAAGCACCTGGTCCCAGCTCCTGATCCCGATTAGAGATCGACGGGACTGGGGAGGTACTCGAGAGGTACATCGTGGCCGCCGTGCCTGGGTCCGGACCGTTGTCCTGATGAGTGGTATTGTAAGCGTCAGCACCCACTCGGTCTGCTGCTTTGGAAAATACGTAGTTCAATACTCCGAGGACCCCAGGCGAATACTAGTCCTGAGGGCAGCTCCTCATGAAGACGCTCGCCATCGCTTGTAGATCAATCGAACCATGTTGCAGACTTGATAGGTAGTTCACCGGCGCTGCAGGTATTGCAACACAACAAGACGAATTCGAGTGCGCGGCCTTCCCGATCCTTTGCGATGCGCATGCCATTTCTGTATACGAGACCGGTCATCGCACGTTGGTCGCCTCAGCTTGCTTCACTTTAGTCGTCAGAGGGGGGAGGGGGAGGGGGGACGGAATGAGTTGAGGCGCATTCCCGAGCATGACCGGACGACCTCATTCGTCGTCGAGGCGCGAGCATCGCTGGCCCATGGAAGACCTGCCGGATTTCGCAGGCCACAGCAAAGTGCAGTTTTGACGAGGCTCCAGGGTCAGATGCTGAGCAGCGCACAGACATGGGGTGGAAGGTGAGGAAGCATGACTTGCAGCGGCTGCGTGGGCGATATCGAATGGTTAACAGCCACACGCAGGGAAGCGCTGAGGACCCTGAAGAAGAAGTCACCTGCTTCTTCGACAAGCCCATGCGGGCGTCGCGCTTCCTGCTTGCTGCATGTCTATTCTGGAGTAAATCCATCGTTCGTAAGCCCAGCCCAGCCCAGCCCGACCCAGCGCAGGGCAGGGCTGGCCTGAGAGAGTCTTTGGCCCTTGGGAAGATGGCCGCCTTGGCTTTTGGTCTGCTCTCTGTTCCTTGATAGCTCGTCGGTCCATCGACCATAGCGTAAGGTCTATCTGGTCGGGTGGTTCGTCCTGCTCGCCAGTGCTAAACGACAGACGGTTCATCAGCAGATGTGCAGTCCGTCCAGCTAGCCAGAAGCTCGAGATGCAGCTGCACCGATTCGGAAAACCGGGAAATCAGCTTCTCCAGGGACCATCCTTACGGATGAAGCGACATTTGCTGCGGCGGAAACCCCATGGCGTTCTTGTATAATTCTCACTGTAAGTCGTACTGTACAGAGTAACCAGCCACAAGAGAGCCGTGGTAGGGTAATGTCTTGACTCGACAACGCGTCGATGGGTCTCTGTGCTCCTTGGTCGCCTCCATGGCTACTCGAGAGCGCCTTCTCGCCATCAGGTTGTACGGTCGAAGACTCAAGAAAATAAAAATCATGAGGACCTGGCGGGTTGGCAGAGGGAATGCGGTTGAGATTTAAGCGCAGGTCAACTGTGCCGGTTGGGAAGAAGGAGCACAACCTTGGAAGTCCAGACCAATTTTAAGCTCTGCCGCCCGAGCTGCGCCTGCCTTGGACGCTGAGGGGGTCCCGCAGCGGAAGGACGTACGCGGTACGTATCCCTCCGCAGTACCTTCCTGGGTACTTAGCTACTACTAATTGCTACCATGTAGCACTATACTGTGTCCTTCGGCAGGCACTCCTCTAGGCCCTTCGCGCCTTCCATTACCACCACCCCCTTCCTTCCTCCGAGCTTGGCTACAGAGTACATACTGTAGTACTACTATGTACGTACACGATACCTGACTGCCACACAGACAACGACTCGTACGCCGAGAGCACCTCGCCGCACGATGCATGCAGGTATATCATGGTTGTCGAATGAAAAAACGGGAAGCAAAATATGTACCTGGCCAGCTCGAGTCGCGAGGGTGTCACTTACATAGGTCCTCACCATCACTGACGACGAGTCGAGTCATCTACGCCTCGCTCACCTCATTGCCAGAGGCGAGTCACGCGCCCACCACCGACCTAGCTACCTGCGCCCCAAGGTTCCATTCTCAGGCTCTCTGGTCAAGTGCGTACGCCAGCTGTCTGCACTTACTACATCGTACCGTAGTATGTACCTACTAGCAGGTAGCTCAGCACAGACCTCGACCGGCAGCATGGTTGGAAACCTCGATGATTCCTGATATAATTGTCAGTCCATCTTTGAGGTCAGCTCGGATCAACTGTGCATCACATTAGTCAACTCGTCTGTCAGTCATGCGCTGCCATGAATCTCCCAAGACTGGATCTCTATGAGTCTCTGCGAGGACCTCGAGCCAGCTCGTCAAACACCGCTCCCCCCTACCCCCCGATTAGCCGGGGGGGGGGGCAAAGACCGATGGGCTGGCTACCTTGTGTGGACTTTTTCTGTTGGCGGACCGGGAGATGCCGTCATCCTAGTCAGGATCTGATCTTAGTCGACTGGGGACGATCCAGGGTCTCCAAGGCCTGTGCATATCCGTCGTAACGATCGACACCTTGCGAGGTGAAATTGCTTTTTCTTCTGATCCCACTTGCAGGTGTCAACGGCAGGATGCAGAAAACACATAAGCCGCGGCCAACGACATCGCAAGCCGTCCGTAGGGTCGAGGAGGGCGCATTTCCGATGAGGCTAATGTGGGGTAGCCGCCACTGCTAAGGGCATCGGATCTTGGGCGGCAGAACAAGCGCACCAACTGCTTCTGATTACTATACATAGTACTTGAGAGCGAGATGCTGCTGCTCGACAACATACTTTTCAACCGAGTGAGTACCTTGCCATCTGGCCTTCCTCCTCATCCTCATCAGTCATTGATGTGTGTTTGGGCGATGCGACCCTGGTCGTCTGTCGCAAGTCGTTGGTCTCCACCGTGCATGCATGCATGAGAACAATTTGAACCCAAGAGGGACTCTATCTAAGTACTGCACATGTACCAAGTATCTCTTGCGAGCAGGCCATCAACGACGCGCGAGAGGCACTGTGTTGCAACGTTTTTGGAACAGGTACGGATCATGCGGGCAATTAGATGGTTGGGAATGATAATGCGGCTTCTTTTGCGGTTCCGTCGCTTCATCACCTCAACAACGTGGACGACGTGTCTCGTCTCTATGGAGCACCGTGTTCGACGTGGAGAACAGCCTGCCCATGGCAGCTGCCGCAGCAGGAGCTCTCCTGTGCCCCCCCTCCTCCCGCCCCCCTTCCCTCTTCAACACCATATGCATTGTCAAGCTGTGGTGGAACACAAAGCCTGGGGAGGGCACATCGTCGAGCGGGAGTAAGGGACGGGGAGCAAGGGAGATGCATATCCGGCCCTCCACCATTTCAAGGAACCAGAACCCACACATGGAGATCCTCCGGGGCCTGCAGACATGGCGCAGCTTAATCTCTCTCGGACCGCGACGACCTTCCCAAATTTCTCAACCGAACGGCCTTCGCGCACGCTTTCCAGCCTTCTCCAACACGACGACCTGCTCCCTCCATTCGGGCGCGTGTTCTGCGGGTGGTGCAATCACCCGTCCTGCCCCATGATGCAAGCCCACGGGTCGCATCGTCTGTGTATTGAGTGGCATCGGTCCATCCTGCCTCGATCACCACGGCTAAGGCTTTCTGCGTCGAAGCCCGAAGCTTTTGCTGCGCGTGTGCACATGCAGGTCCCCAAATCCTTTTTTTCCAGAGCCTTACCAGGGTGAATAGTACAACATACGGTCCAAGATCCCACTATGGGTCGCTTAGCCGGTGACAGGAGCTGATCCGCCGCCCATCCATGTACAGAGGGCAATGGTACGGAGTACGGGGAGGGGTCCCCACGACTGACATTCGGCTGCCGAGCGACACGTCTGGGAAGAGCGTGTGTGTGTGTGTGTGTGTGTGTGTGTGTGTGTGTGTGTGTGTGTGTGTGTCCTTCGAACCCCCGCTTGTGTATGCCCCCCCCCCCCGAAGTGAGGAGCATGGACTCCTGGATGCCTCCAGGGAGGGGGGGATGGGCCGGAGGACCTTGCCGGCTGCAGCTGCAGCCCCCAAACTGCATTGCTGTAGACTATGTACTTCAGACTACCTCACCCCGGTTCAGGGCACCCGGCCGTAGGATCCGGCCTCCTGGGCCGATGGTACATGCGGCCTCGGGCCTCACCAGTGCGAGTGGCTCTCGGATTCCAACACGAAACTGGAGGTCCTCTGGGGAAGAAACGTCTCTGGCGCATGGATGTGATATGTGACATTGTCACCAACCTCCCATCCTGGGCTCTGTACGTGGCAGGTGGGCGAGGGTGGATTGCGTGGACGATCCAGACGATGCACGATCCCACGACCGCAAGTGAGCTCCATCCGGTCCCCATCAGCGCGCTGGCCGATGCTGCCAGGGCACACTGAATATCAACCAGTGCGGTCTCGAATGCACATCCTTTCTTAGCTGGCTGTCCAGGCCCGTTTTCAGGCACATCTAATTTGATGCCACAAAAATGGAAGGCCCCGGTGAGTCCTGGCCTCTTCACTGGCCCGCTCGGAAACTACCCCTCCGCCCGATCACGATCATTCGTGCAAGAATCGGTGTCTCTCGCATCATCATAAAACACGGTGCCCCTCCCATCTCCGTTGACGAGAGGTGAATCTTCACCGTGGCCTCTGGTCACCACGGCCTGGGGCCCTCTCCTTCCTCTTCGGAACTGAGCCTGGGCCTGGGGCTCGGACGACCTGGTTCGGGATGATGACGCCCTGTTACATTGATTCATTACAAACGGAGCCATCAAGACTGACGATCGGCGTCTGGACTTGTGTCTCTGCTGCAGAGTCTCCAGCGCGACTCCCAATATGATGTCAATTCGGACCAATGTTCCATTGACTTGGCGGTACCAGCGATCTTGATGTCATCAGGCCGTTGGCTATCCTGCTGAGTACAGATACTTACCCCATGAATGGCGGAGAAAACAGCTAATCCAGATAGAGTCCCATCGCAAAGGCAAGGATCATCGCTCCTTGCCTGGAGGCTGTATTTTGCCTGTGCTCGTACAACCTCGTTCGAACAGCTTGGACAGAGAGACATTGGACACACTTGTTGGGTTCTTATAGCTCATCGTCTGGCCGCGACCATGATGAGAAATATCTCATCATGCCCCAAGTCTCCCTTGATCAAGCTCTTCGATAACATGGCTAGCCCTCAAAACCCATGAGTTAACGTGTATCCATAACCACGTGGATACTCCCCTTTCGAATGCACTATTGCACCGACACCATCGCAAGTCCTTGCGTCGTGAACATTCACCTCTTCACGAACTCTTATGATACTTCTAGCATCAGGAACTCCAGATCTCTTGTGATATGTGCGGCAGACTCCCAGGCAGACTGAGGCTACTTGAGCTGACGAACTTAAAAAATTACCTCTAGTGATGAGCGGCCATGCATCGGCGGACAAGGGCATGATGTACTGTTTCTTTCGACTTGAGTGAACAAGAGCCTATATACCCACTATATTTCCCGTTTTAAAAGTCAAGGCTCAGGTCAGCTGGCCCCCAGCCACATTGAGGGGACAACGAGGCGAGAAACTGCATTCGGCGTGGCAACACTCTTGCCATATGCCATCGCGCCGAAGTCCCTCCCAGCTACTCCCTGGAATGCGATTGGTGCCCCCCCCTCGGCCATCTTGCCATCGGCAGCCTGAGCTCGCTGTCCTCCCTCGAGGACCTTCATGCAGCCCAGTGTGTGGAGTCTGGATGTTGTCGTGGCTCCAGGCTCCACATGCGCACCGGTATGCTCACCATGTGGCTGCTCTCACGACCAACAGATGAGTGTTGACGAGGGGCTCTGTCGCTAATGAAGCCCGTGGCCGTAGAATACAGGCTCTGTGGAGGTCCAGCCCTGAGGCCTGGCGCCCGGACCAGGCCAAAGATGTCCTGGAGTCTCCTGGCAGCAGCCCAATGCCCGCGCCATCGGTGAAGGGAAACCCTGCCTCGACAGGTCACCCAACGAAACCACGGTGAAATTGATGGCCCCGGGGAGTCTCTCATGCAGACTCACCGAAAGTCGAGTTCAGACGAAGGATCTCCCCCAGAGGACCCCCCCAGCTGGATCTCTCCTCGACTAAGGATACGCATACTGTGGGTCGAATCCGACCAATGTCGCTCACCAGCAGCGTAGCAGCAATTTCCTCCTGAACTTGTCGTGCTTTGGAGGAAGGAAGGGGCTGTGCTGATACGTGTCGGTGTATCCAATCACCACTGGAAATTGGCAGCCTGGGATGTACAAGATTCCGGTACTTTGAGAGCCGTGCCGTGCCATTGCCAACGGTGTTCTCGAGAATACATTAACTAAATCTTATGGGCGCGATGATGGTTTTCCCTGGTTCTATCTGGCCAAGAGCGTCTGTTACCTACATGAGGCGTCGGCAATGTGATCGACGTACAATTGTTTGCAGAGAAGAGCTTCTCCCCCGCCCCCCCCTTTTTTTCTTCTTCTTTCTTTCTCTTTTTGCCAGAGACAGCTCACGGCGAGACGAACAGATGGTACGGGTGTCGTGCCAGATGCTCGTATGATTTGTAAGTGTCTCGAGACGAAGACGTTTCGAGAGGCATTGTTGTGATGAGATCGTGTCCAGACTTTTTCTGAAACCTCCTCGCCACAAACCTACATGAACAAGCTGCTGTCTTGGGCAGGCGGGCTGTCTAGAGATGCGTCAACGACGTATGAGGAGGTCGAGCGGTGTATCACACGGGGGTAAGGGACGATGTGCATGGCCAGCTTCCGCAGCTGGCCTCTTGAACCATGACACGATGCCCCAGGGGCGGCGAGCCCATCGAGGCATTGACTCCCAGTCTCTCTGGCTACAGAGTCGGCAGAGGCTCTGGGGCTGAACACTGGACTGGGATCTCGAACGACCTGCCTACCTACCTACAAGGCGCAAGTCTCTACGAGGCTAGATATTGTGCAGAGCGCGCAGTCAAGCCAGGCTCAAGGCCACCGAGACGGTCGCGTGCCCTTAGGCTACCCGGCAATCGAGACTGGACAGTAGTGACCCGACCCTCCCTCCCCCTTTTTCTCCTCCCTACGACCTCCCGACAGAGCGCACGCTCGCAAACATGGCGTATGACACTCTCTGTGTGGTTGCGGCTGATGCACAGTCTCGCCCAACCAAGAGAACATACTCTCTACGGTCACTGCTGTTTTATCCTCAGCAACACTTTGCTGGAGGTGCCATCACAGTGATAAGCTCACGGTTGGGACTTGAGTCCCAAAACTTCACACAAGGCTTTGTCGCGATATGAAGGAGAAGCAGCGACGCAAGAGCTATGCTCTGCTGCTAAATTGACTGTGCGCTGCGGATCTGGGAGGGCTATCGCCGTTAAACCTGGACTGTGTTGTCGGGTAGTTCTCTATACATGACTTCACTGAGTTTTGCGGGGGCCTTTGCTGCTCGAGTCTCCAAAGTCTACACACTAGTAGTTGTCTCTTCTGTAAATTCCTAACGCTCGAGGAAGAAGTATACTAGTAGTGAGACATGATAATCTTTAGCCGAACAGTCTAGTCTGGTACACAATGCAGGCCGAGGAGCTTAAGCCTGGCTAGCTTCTAGTAAGTGTCGCTACGGCACCCATCGTCTAGCAAGCAAGCAGCCAACAGCGGAAGGCTGATAACAACACGAACGGATAAAAGGCACTTCAGACAGAAGGGGGGGGGGATATAAACCTTCACACACAGGGGCGATGGTGAGATGATTGCGGCGGACACCGGGGCCCCCCTCCTGTTCCGTCCAACTAGAAGAAGCGCAGCTGCAGCCGGGCCGATTGGAAAAGGGCGATTGATACGGAATAGCAGCATCACCAGCAGCAAGCAAGACTGGGCTCTAGAGGTAGGCACGCGCATGTTGGTTGACGGTGGCTCTTAGTGGGGATCCCAACCACTTGCTGACACGCCTATGAGCAGCTCGTATCACAACGCCACCAGCATGCGAGACCCGCATGAGCCGCCGCGCTGAGGAAGCCAACCTGTTCGAGATGGACCGTGGGGCGAAGAGGCAGGGCACGAGCAGAGCGAACGAGCGAGACAAGCGAAGAAGGAGAAGGACTCCAAAAAAAAAAAACAAAAAAAAAAACAACCAAAAACCACCAACCAAACCAGAACCTGAGTGCCATTAGCACTGGTACAGCAAGACAGGGCGTTCTCATGCATGCGGCGCGGCCTGGCCGGTGCAGACTGCAGATTGGAAGGGGGGGTGAGGGGTTGACCGGCTCGTTCTGGACTCCTGCGGCTTGCCTGCTGCTGCTGCCAACCGAGCGGCGCAGCAATGCCGAAGCAGCAAACACATACACACACACAAAGTAGGCAGGCAGACATGTGATCGCAGCGAGGGATCGACAGCAGAGCGGAAGGCAAACGGGATCGAGAGCCGCGTCAGGTGTAGATGAGGGGGGCATCTGTCTTTCTGGAACAATCCGGTGCGGAGTGTCGCCCTGCCCTTCTCTCCTGACCTGCACGACGGTCTCTGGGTACGACGGGCGGGCGGGCGACGCACCAAGGTCACATTTGCAGACACGCCTGGAGCGGTAAATTGGCGGGGAGAAACACCTGAGGCGTCCAGGAGGGCCCACTGATGAACAGGGGCAGGAAAGCTCCCGAGCGTATGTGGTCCCCCCATATTCCTGGGGTCGAAACGAATGAGGGCCCGCGGTCCGAGGGGGGGGGGGAGGGGAAAGGAAGGAGGGCAGGAAGACAAGTAACACATTAATTAATGAGAAACTGAACTTGTGAGAAAGAAGAGAAAAAGAGACTCCACGGCAGGGCGATCCATGCTCTCACGATCCCCAGCAGCCCAAAACGCAAGACAGCTGTCAAGTCTTGCTGTTCATCTGGGCTCGTGGGTATAGACTTGAGGCTATCGACGGGGCGCCGTAAGAAAATGGGTCCCGGCAGCACTAGGCGATCCAAGCCAGAGGTCAATGGCCAGCCCAATAGTGCCTTTGACGAGATGAAGCCCCTGTTCGATTCGAGATCTGGCGAGGGGGGTTGGGGGGAGGGGGAGGGAGAGGCATTTTTTCTCTCCTTCCCCTCCTTTCTTTCCGGGCCTGTCGGTGGTTCCGTCTTCGTGTGTCCCCAGACTGGAGGAGACCCGAGGTTGGTCGAAACCAAAACCAACATACATAGTACACATACTATGGTACACACAGCAGGTGTGCCTAGGCACAACAGAGATTGCAGGGCAGAGGGAAGGGGGAGGGAGCAGAGAGGGGGAGAGACAGAGAGAGGGGACCGCCCACCGCTCAGGGAAGCGTGCAGAGTACATCGGCCCACGGGCCCCCGGACCCGACGCCCTGGCGATTGGAGGAAAACCCCCTGCAGAATCCTCTCTCTCGAGATCAGAGGTCCAATCAGGATGCTGCCAGCCTCCCCCCCACGCTGACGCCGTGACTCTGGTTGAAGGTTTTTTTTCTCTTTGTCTCTCTCCCTCTCTCGCTCGCAGCGCAGCTGAAGGCGGTCAAACACCGCCCCTCGACGAGTCTTGAGATTGTGGAGGGGGTGGTGTGGACTGAGCCCTGCGAACCTGTGGTCCCCCTGTGGGGTGGGGGGGGAAGGCTGTGAACCTTACCCAGGCGTTGGCTCGCATTGGCACACGCGGAGCCGAAGGCGCAGGAGGACAGGACAGGCGAGCAAGCACGACGTGAGGATAGTTCCGTGTCGCGACTATCGGTAACACCGCCTTTCGAGGCAAGAAACCTCAAGGGGTGGGAGGGTGTCAGGAAGGGGAGACGGGGATGGGACGACGGGTGTGTGCTGCAGGCCTCAGGGGAACAACAACAACCACCACAACCACAACAACAACAACAGACCTTTTTGTGTAAGGTTCCGTGACAGGCAGCAGAGAGTCGTGGACAGCTCCCGCTCCTCTGCTCTGCCTGACCCGACGCTGTGCTGCCACGACGTTGAGGAGCCCGGCGTACATGTAAGAGTTGAGCTGCTGAGGGATAAAAACTGCTTGCTTTTTTTTTTTTTTTTTTTGGTAGTATACGTACTCATGATAGCCAGGAAGGTACCTACTTGTTAGTGTTTTTTGTAGTACGCTCCTAGTGTCCTTCCTCTGGTTGCCTTTCTCTCTCGCCCTTCGCTCCTTCTCTTGTCTTCTCTGCCGTACTATTACCGGCCTGGGCCTGGCCTGGGGCTGACACACCGACTCGGCTTGCCGTCCGCTCCGTGCGTCTAGTGCGGGCAGGTCAGGATCAGGATACAGGATCAGGGTTTGGTCGTCAGCACTCTTGTCTGTGTGTCCCTCTCTTGGCCTGTCTCTCCATCTCACCCTCGCTCTGGCTGGTCGATCCTCGAGGCAGTTCATCTCCTCCTCTTTCTGGAACGTCAATGATCCCCCTCCCGCAATCAATCCTCCCCCCCCCCTCCTCACCTCTCCTGTCATCATTTATGTATGACCTCTTGTGCTGTGCCTCGTTAGCGATCTTATCTCTCTTCTGCAACGTTTAGAAAGCGTTTGTCTTTTTTTTTTTTTCCTTTTTTTTCTCTCTCACCCTCTCTCTTTGTTGTTCTGCGTTCATCTTTTTTGGCTCTCCCGCGCTCCCTTTTGACCTGGGACGCAATTTATACCTGCATTGATCTGTGCTTTCCATCTTGATTCCGAGCGCCGCGTCATAGTGACGAGGACCACAACGCCCACCCCCCGGTCCTCACACCCAATTCCCCCCTCTACCCACGATCAAGATTGCCGGCAATAATCCCTCGTTATGTCCCAGTCTGCGACCAACCTCCTCTGAGTTGGCCAGGCCGGTTGCGACCGCCTCGGAGGCCAAACACCCCTCCCATCCCCTCCTCGTGTGGGCTCTCCCCGACGTCCTGTTTCCCCTCCTCCCGTATAGGACACAGGACACACAGACCATAGAACAATAAGACAGCCCCTCCCTTTTCCGAGGCCACTCCAGCAGGAGCCCTTCATGGTGCAGGGGATCACGCTCGAGATGGCCAGCCTCTCGGACCTGGCGAGCCGTCATCATCACCACCACCACCACTCTAACAAGATCACAAAGGCTCCCCGGGGGGTAAGATGGTCAAGCCCATCCTGAAGAGACTGGCCTCGTCGTCGTCGCCCAAGAACTCGCTCGACCTGGACAGGGGCTGGGAGGACCAGACGGTAGACCTCGGCTATGGCGGCACCACCACCGCCACCACCACCACCACCAACAACATCAGCAGCACGTATGAGTCCTCAGGGCGGCCGAGCATGTCGCCCTCCATACGCGACGTGAGCTTCCAGTTCCCTCCCTCGTGGGAGCCCACAGGCTATGGCGGCGGTGTTGGTATTGGTGGTGGTGGGGTAGGCGGAGGAGGGTCAGCGACGGGCTCAGGAGCGACGACTCCGGTCGGGGCAGGGCTGGAAGCAACGCCGTCGTCGATACACGTGGGCGTGACGTCCAGCGCGAGAAATCTCAGCCGTGGCAGGTACCAACACGCAAGGTCGACCTCGGCCGCCTCCCACGTCTCGATAGGAACCAACGGAAGCAACCACCGACCAGGCGGGGGCTCGTTTGTGCACCCCTTCCAGCAGACGCCTCGGACGCACACCCCGCCGCTGACCTACGCCAACTCGTTCACCTCGTTCGAGCGCGATCACAACCCCGCCAGGGACTACTCCCCCACCATCATCACCGAGAACGACGACGACGACGACGACGACGACGAGCAGCAGCCCGGCCATCACCATAGCCACCACCGTGCTGCCTCGGCCTCCCTCTCCCAGTCACTGGCCGCCTCCTCTCACCTGCACAGGGCCCAGCCCAGCAATAGTCACTCCACCGCCAGCCTCAGACGCCCCTCGCTTGCCAGCCAGCGCACGTCTTCCCTGTCAGACATTCGCAGCCACAGCAGCAACAACACCAATCACAACCACAACCCACCCTTGCGCGTCAACACCACCCCCAGCTTCCCGCGCTCCGTCCCCGCGTCCTCGAGACTGGCAGCACATGGCTCCCTCAGCACGGCGAACTCCAACTCCAACTCCATCTCCGACCTACACCTCAACCTAAGCCCCACCGACTCACCACGGCCTTCCCTCCACCTCGCCAGCCCCACCAACTCCAGCGCGACCGCCATGTCGCCGCTCCGCACCAGCCTGGAGGGGGCCTTCCGCCTGCGCTCCCGCAGCGAGGTGGACATGGGCGCCCGCCAGGATATCCGCGAGGCGCGCCGCAAGTTCGAGGAGAACGAGCGCATAAAACAAGAGAAATACGAGGCCGAGCAGCGGCGCAAGCAGGAGCGCAGGCAGGAGAAAGAGAGGGCTGCCGCCGCGCGTGAAGAGTGCGGGTGGTGGTGGCGGCGAGAAATCGCCCAGCATCGGGCGCTCGTCCTTTTCGCGGAGGCGCTCGCCACCCCTCACCTCGACGGTCAGCAATACGTCAGGCACCCGCCGCACCCGGTCTGGTGAATCTGCTATCCACCAGCGACACCACCACCCGCAGCATCACCACCACCACCACCACCAGCAGGGCGGTGGCATCGCCACTACCACCATCAACGAGAAGGCCGAGGGCACGAGCACGGGTTTCCTCAGCAGCAACTACGAGAGCACGGCGGACGGCGCTGCGCCCAGCTTCGGACAGGACGTCATGGACATCCGCTTTGAGACGCCCAAGCGGACCACAACTGCCAAGAGGAAGACGCAGAGCTACTGGACCTCATTTGTCCTCTGGTTCCGCACCCGCCTGTTGAAGTTGGGTCGGCGGTAGACGGGGAATTACTCAGTGCCCTGCCGCTTCACGGCCATGCTCACCCACAACCAGCCTGTGCTGCCGGGGATCTCTCTCCACAACCCAAGCAGGTGGGTGGACGCCTCCATGCAGACAACAGATATCAACACCTACACCTCACCGTCTCAGCTGGTGATCAACCAAAGCATCAATCAACTAGTATACGTTATGCGTTACATTACAGCAATCCCCCCAAAGATATCTCAGCACGAGATTGGCATTCACAGCTATCAAACTGAGAGCAAGGCATTGGGCTCACCCTCCGGTCTGTCCGTAGCCACTATATCCAGCCTGGTGCACACATCAGCTCCACCACAACACGGTCTGATGCATGCAGATGGGAAGCGCTAGGGATAGAGAGGGTGTGTGATTGCAACATGGGAGCATCAAGCAAAGCACTTGACCGTTGATTTTTTTTTCATACTTGTTTCTTTTCTGTATTCCCCCAGTCGCGAGGTGTTTGGCTCGGCTTTGAAAGGCAAACATTCTGATTTCCGGGGTTTTGGGGCGTTTTGCTGGGAAGGGAGGCGTTTCAATCGCAACCACTCATCACCGTCTCTGCTCACTTTTGGTGGCAGAGGCCTGCATCTCGTGTTTATCTGGCTGGATGGATGGACGGGCGGAAAGATGGATTCCAACTCAATCTCTGGATCCTCCTCCAAATTTTCACCGTGGGGAGGGGAGACGGCATGGTTCGGCCGGTTCTTTTTTTTCTCTTTCTATTTTTTAGATACCACTGGCAGTGGCCTCTGGTGGGGGAAATGGGAGCAGAGGCAAATTGACATTGATTTTCAGTATTATCTGGGCGTATCGTAGACTGAGTGAGTGACTACTATGGTCTGTGTACTATGTGCTGAAGCCCCTCCCCCCTTTTTTTTTATTTAAAAAAATACCCTTTTTGGCATGTGAAATCACTGTCTTTTCTCTCTTGCTTGCACTCAGCGGGCCCCACTCCTGCCTACGTGAACCCTCCTCATCACCACAAGCCGAGGTGTTGGATCCAATATGCCGCTTCGCTACTGACACCTCCTCTCCCTTGTCCTTTCGAGAAGTGCTCTCTTTGTGATGCCATGATCGACCGTGGTGGGAGGAACGATCCATTCGCCGTATCTGGTAGACCACTACACCGCCAGGGAAGACGAGAAACCCAAGGCTAGCAGCTACAGCGCTCGCAGGCCGTTCCATTCCATGCCGTCATGGTAAGTTTGCAGCCCGGTGGGAACAGTGGATAACTTCGTCGCCCGAGACAGGAGGGCGCCTGAAGCTCGGCTTGGCTCCCAACCCGGCGAGGTCCCCGGATATCTCTGGTTTCCCGGGTTTTTCCTTGCCTCCTCGGATCCAGCCTGCTTTGTGCTCCTTGAGCTCACAAGCTGGCATGACGCTCTGCGCGCCGGCTGCAGCAAGCCGGCCAGGCTCGAGCACATATCTTGATCTGAACGTCTTCCCCCTCTCTCTCTGCCACGGGCTGTGACGCGTGAACTTTCCATTTGTCTGCTACGAAACCTGTGGCTATTTTAAATATTGATTGAGCGGGCCAGCACGGTTGTCACGGTGAAGGGCAGCCGCTCGCCTGACTAGGCCGTTTTGGAGGTCCCGATCCCTGCGGATCATTTGCCGGGCCGCCTTAGCTAATGACTGACCCGCCTTACAGCCTTTTGCCTTGAGCCTATAGAGAGCCTCTGTAGCTAGGCGTGCTCCGAAGAAATTTCGACGTACCGACGCGATCTCTGAGATAATATTTTTTTCCCTTTCCCTTTTCTCGTTTCTTCTCCTCGGCCGGCTTCGATTCGTATGTGCCGCACCACGCCTTGCAAACCGTCGTATACCTCGGAAGAAGTCCCCCGCCGAGTCGCTGGAATACGTCATTACTTTTCCGACCAAGACCCAACTGCAACGTGATACCATGTGTGGTGTCTCGGCCATATTGGTACGTCCCAAGAGACCCATGTCCCGGGAGACGCATGCTCCGGGAGACGGCAGTACAGAAGAGAGAGAAGAAAACATTCTGACCACCTTTGACAGCTGGGCGATCCAGAAGCTACCACCGCCGCCGTCGACCTACACGAGTCCCTCTATTATCTCCAGCATGTCAGTCACTCAGCCGTCCAAAAACAATACTGTCCACGACGAAGCCAAAATTGTCCGTTGCCTTGGGGGAATGCTGACGCTACCAACAGCGCGGACAAGATGCTGCAGGTATTGCTGTATGCCAGGGCGGAAGGGTCTACCAGTGCAAGGGCCTAGGCATGGCCAGCAAGGTGTTTGATGAGGGCAGACGCGCGACGCCGACGACGATGCCTGGTTTCATGGGGTAATCCTCCACACCGCCAGCGACCTCCTGGCCATCCAGAAGAAACAGGAATGGGGCTGACGTCTCGAAAGAATCTCCCACCTTCGGTACCCAACTGCGGGCACCTCATCTGCGTACGCTCGACTGGATTTGGACCCTGACCTCGGGACTCTCTTGGCACAAGCACCTGCTGACAGCGCCTCGACTGCAGATCGGAAGCGCAGCCCTTTTTCGTCAACTCCCCCTACGGTTTGTCCATGGGCGTCAACGGAAACCTCGTCAATACCCCGGAAATCGTCAGGTTCTTGGACTATGAGGCTCGACGCCACGTCAACACCGACTCCGACTCGGAACTCTTGTGAGGGCTACCCACCTCTTAGACTTCAGCTCTGCGTTTTCGCTGAACTAACCTCGACCCTCCAGGCTCAACATTTTCGCTCATGCCCTCGGCGAACTGGGCAAACCCCGAGCCAATGTAGAAGATGTCTTTGCTTCACTACGCGAGGTATATGAACGGTGTCATGGTGCCTTTGCCTGTACTGCAATGCTTGCCGGCTTTGGGATCTTGGGCTTTCGGTACGATCCCCCCCCGGGGCGAGGTGCTGCCTGCGCCCTTCTTGAAACTCCTGACTAACATATTTTGTCACCGTTGCAGTGATGAGAATGGCATTCGGCCCCTTTGCCTCGGATCTCGACCATCAGAGACTCTTGAAGGCGCTACGGACTACTTCCTGGCCTCGGAATCGATTGCCCTGACACAGCTTGGATTCAAAAATATCGTAGATATCCTACCAGGCCAAGCTGTCTTCATAAGGAAAGGAGGGATCCCCCAGTTCTCACAAATCGTGGAGCCCAAGTCCTATACTCCTGACCTCTTCGAGTTTCTCTACCTAGCGAGGCCTGATACTTATATGGACGGGATATCTGTCCATCGCAGCCGACAGAACATGGGCCTGAAGCTGGCAAACAGGATGAGACAGGTCCTGGGAGAAGATGGGGCTCAGGATATTGATGTTGGTGCGTCAACCCGATCATCCCGATTTATTTCAAGAGATTGTCTAGCATTTCTTTCTTTCTTTCTCAGTCTCTGCGCACTATTGTGTGTCTAGTCAGGGGCGCTGCTAACATGCTGTTCTCAAGTCATTCCCATACCAGAGGTAAACATTTTCCTGCATGCTACACCTCAGGCGACACACCATTGCTGACGAAACCATTGCAACTAGACCAGTAACACGGCTGCTGCTGAGTTAGCCAAGGAGCTACGAAAGCCACTCTCGAATGCGTTTGTGAAGAACAGATACATATACCGCACATTCATCGTAGGTCCCCTCCCTCACAGAATGTCAACCATGGATAATGCTGATTTTTTGTTTCTTAAATCCAGCTTCCCGGCCAAAAGGCACGACAAAAGAGCGTTCGTCGGAAGCTCTCGCCCATTGCGTCTGAGTTCAAAGACAAGGTCGTCTGCCTTGTTGACGATAGCATTGTGCGGGGGACCACTGCGCGCGAGATCGTACGTGACCCTCTCCATTTTTCATGGCACGAGCATGATGATCTGGATTCTGGACTTTGGACTTGGCTCCAGGCGTTAGACGTCAACACACATAAGCACGCGGGTTACTGATTTCGCTTTTTTAGGTTCAAATGGTCAAGGAATGCGAGGCAAAGCGGATCATTCTTGTGTCTTGCAGCCCAGAGATCACCCACCCACATGTTGTAAGTGTTACATCTCCCTCCTCAAGAAACCGGCACATCTGTACTGGCTCTCCAGCTTGAAAAGCGATTGCTAACCCAAAACCCCCAGCACGGCATTGACCTTGCCGACCCGGCTCGTAAGTATGGTCCCAGACATACATATTAGTTACCAGAATAAGCTAACGCAACCACTCCTACAGAACTCCTCGCTCACGGCAGGACGCTGCAAGAGATGACCAGCCTTATTCAATGTCATGCTTTAGTGTTCCAAACGCTGGAGGACTTGAAAGCAGCCTGTACAGAAGCGGCCGATGGGAAGAGCCAAGTGCAGGACTTCGAGGTGGGTGTCTTTTGCGGTCAATACAAGAGCCTTGTGCCCGCCGATTATTTCGAGCGTTCGAGTCGGCTGCATGGAAATAAAAAGAGGAAGAGAACGGCTGGCACAGACCAGGCGGGAGATGCTGGTGCTTTTGTGGTGGCGAGTAGCGGCCCTGTGAACGGACCGCTGCCGCAAGAGGCGTTGGAGGATGATGGCGCCAGGGGCCTCGAGAACCACGAGGATATCAGGTATGTATATGCTCTTGCCATGGATGTTTTTTTCTTTCCTAAAAAAAATCAAAAAGAGTAGCGTCGAAAGGCTAATATTGGATTTGCAGTCTTTACAACAATCTTCTTCTTACCAGCAGGCCTTAGGTGCCACCAGGAGAGAGGCCTTGATCTCCAGTAGGCCTTTTGCCACCAGGTCGCCGCTGTTGTGTAGAGTGCCCGCACTTAGACTGCCGTTACGGGCTCTGGAGGGTGGTGGTGGTGGTGTTAGTGGTGTGGTGGCTCCTGTACGAATAGCTACCAGTCTTTCCCGTCATCTAGAGAAAGAGGGACAGAGATCCCAAGCCTGAGGGCAGCCTCACCTAGAGAACCTACATCACGGCTAGACTGCCCAAATTCCCGCGGATTCCAACGTGTTCACCCAGCTTGTCTGTCAGTGTTGTGCCGCAGAGAGAGTCTTGCATAGGCCGTCGAGAGAGCCGCGTATCGGGGTTGTATATGAGACACATAAGTGGTGGTACTTTGATAGCCGGCATTTGGTACCTGAGGCGGTTGGTTATAGGGCCGAACGAACCGTGTGTTAAGGCCATTGCACCCAAATCCCCATCACAGGTGCTTTTTTTCCTTCTCTTTCTCCTCCCCCCTCCCCTCCCTTTCGTCATTGCATTGTCGTAGCTAGGTTCAGTAAGTACCTAGACAGGTAGGTCTCTCTAGCTGTCGGGTTGGCATAATTTGGTACCTTGAGATTTGCGTGAGATTTTTGTCTTACGGGCAGGGTGAAGGTGAAGATGAAGTTGAAATGAGGCCAGTTGGATTGTTCATGTTTTCCCCCTGGTTTTCTCAAAAGGTGTTTTCCAAGGTTTTGTTGGTGTGACTTAGCGATAAGTATGACCAGTGGTCGTTGGTTGTTGGATTCTATCAGTAGCTCTTACCGCGCGCGCGGGAAGCTGGCTTGGTCGTTCCTGCTCAGCTAACAACACCTAACCTCCTCACCTCGCCTTCCTTCACAAGTACAAATCCTACCCGGCTGAGATCGAATCTTTCCTTCAAGCATACAATCAAACAAACAGATATCCATCCCAAGCTGCAAGGAAGAGTAACTGCAAACACGCAAGCCGCAGCAATGGCGCCTCTGAGATCGTTTGCCAACTACCCAGGCGCAAGGGAGACGACGGATATCAGCTACGACCTGGCCGACCAGGCAAGAAACCCCGTGCTGCGCGGCCTTCCCCTGGCCATTGGCGCGGCGATGTGAGTACCAAGCGCAGTTCTTGCTACCTTGCAAAGGGTCCTGTCGTTCTCTGACCCTGTCATGCGTACGACGTGTAGTGTCACGAGGAGCACTGTCGTGCAGCGGTTCCTGTACGGCAATGCTGGGTTCGACAAGCTGAGTGCTTTGGAGGGTCTGAATGACGAGCCGTGGCGATTTGATGTGAGACGATCTCTATTCTCTGCGACGTCGAGGAGGACATACCGCATGGCAGGACTGCCCGGAAGAAGAGAGCATCTGGCGAACGAACTGACAACCTTGTCCTCAGCCCACTGTGATCCCCCTCAGAGACCCCTCGGCACCCAGCATCTCACCGCCCACATTCGAACCGGAGCTGCTCGAGACCCTGCCTGCAGACACACCAGGGCGCTACGCCTCCTTTTCAGACTACCACAACCTCTACCTCTCCGGCTCCGCCACGCCCGTCCAGGTGGTGGAGGCCCTCCTCCCCCTCATCCGGCGCGACGTTCCGTCGCCCACACCCTACTCCAAGGCATGGCTCGACATTCACGTCGACGACGTCCTCGCCGCGGCCAGGGCTTCTGCTGCACGCTACGCCTCCGGCAAGCCCCTGGGCGTCCTTGACGGCGTCCCTTTCGGCGTCAAGGCCGACCTCGCCGTCAGGGGCTACCTCAGCACCTACGGCATGCGCGTCGACCCGTCGCTGTCCTTCTTCCGCGCGCCCGAGGCCGAGACGCTCTGGCCCATCCAGAAGCTTGAAGACGCCGGCGCCATCATGCTCGGCAAGATGAACCAGCACGAGATTGGCATGGACACGACGGGCTGCAACCCCGTGACGGGAACACCTGTCAACTTCTGCAACCCGGCGTACTACCCAGGAGGGTCCTCGTCGGGCGCCGGCTCGGCCCTGGGCGCAGGTCTTGTGCCCTTGTGCGTGGGCACCGACGCTGGCGGCTCGATCCGTGTGCCTACATCTACAGCGGGGTGCGTCGCCCTCAAGACGAGCCATAACCGGACCTGCGTCATGTCCAGCAGCATGTGCATCGTGGGTCCCATGTGTGCCAATGTCGCCGACCTCACCGTCGCGTACCGCGTCATGGCCCAGCCTGACACCTCGGACCCCGTGAGCGGCCTGTTCGCACAGAGCGAGAGGCCGGCAGCGCAGGCAGGCGCAGGCGGGAAGAGGTATCTGGGCCTGTGCCGGCCGTGGCTCAACCGTGCCGCCCCCGAGGTGCGCGCCCTGTTCGACAAGGCCGTCGCATGGTATGAGCAGGAGCTGGGTTACGAGGTCATCGACATCGACATCCCGCTCATAGCCGAGGGCCGTACCGCGCACGGCGCCATCAACCTCGCCGAGGCTGCTGACAAGGCCCGCGCGCGCGTGTCCCCGGCGGCCGACGGTGCCGCCGCAGCCGCGAGATGGACGGACCTGCTATCTCCGGCTAACGCCATCACCTGCTGCGTGGGCGCGCAGACCACGGCCGGCGACTACCTGCGCTTCGCCCAGGTGCGCTCAGCGCTCATGCGTCACCTGGCGTTCCTCTTTGAGCGATACGGGGCAGGGCTGCTGATTGCGTCGCCGACGCTGCCCGATGTAGGATACCCCGTCCACCCAGGCGATGAGTCGCGCGGGTTCACGGATGGCGACCGTACCATACGGAGCATGCTGTTTGTGTGGCTGAGCAATATGAGCGGGTGTCCGTCTGCCACGGTGCCTGTCGGATACGTGGCGCCTGAGCAGGGCCAGGGGAAGCTGCCCGTCGGCATGCTGGCGATGGGGATGTGGGGTGAGGAGGAGAGGCTGCTCGGGTGGGCGGCGGACGGGGAGAGGTACCTAAGGGAAGGGCCGGGGGCCGGACGGGTCAGGCCCGAGGCGTGGGTTGATGTGATCGGGCTGGCGAAGGAGGGCAAGACGTTAAGTTGAGGGAGGGGAGCGGTGTATGGAGGAAGGGAGTTTGAAACGGGCTCTTTTGACGCCCATCTGCGTTGATGTATGACGGTGAGGTTCTGGACGAGGTCTTGAGTGGTTGGAGCGGGGAGAAGAATGTAGAGATGATGTGTATACACCCGACTATAGAATATACACACACACACACAAGAGGATTACGATTCTAGGAAGAAGGCATGGCGAAACGAGGACACAAGTGGACACTTGACTATCGAACTTCTTCAGCTCAATGAGTAGATGGCCCCCCTCCTTCGGCAAGCAGTGTGCGTATGCACTGACTACAGCTGTTGAGCGTCTCTCGGCATGAACAATACTCGTCTTGATGATCCACTAGCTCAGAGTGGCGGCCTGGCCTTCCAACACAAGTGATGTGCTACGCCCCAACGCTGGGCTACTCCCCCTCCGCCTCCCCTCCTCACTGCTTACCACTCAGCAATCTCACCCGCCTTGGGCTTCTGCATCCTCACGACCTTGTCGCAGTTGAGCAGGCACAGAGGGTCAAAGGCTTGCTTCATCTGTTACGGGACAAGAACGTTAGTTTCAAAGGGGCCGGGAAGAGAAGAGAGGAAGCTATACTTTTCTCATGACATCTACCGTGCTTGCGCCCAGCTCGTGTGGTAGGTAGTCGCGCTTGACCAGACCGACTCCATGCTCGCCCTGGTAGACGTTTTGTTAGAGGGAATGATTTTCTCTTCTTCCTTAGACGGATCCTTAGAGGAGAGAGGTGTGTGTGTTGTGGGGGGGGGGCTTCACTTACCGTCACTGTGCCCTCCATCTCGACAGCTCGCTTGACCATCCTGTGGACGACCTCCTCTGCGATCTGCCTCTCGGCGTCACTGTAGAGTAATATGGCTGCGAGAGCAACGAGGTCAGCCTTTTCTTGTCCTGCAACGCATGTCTTTTGTCCAGGGGGAGGGAGAGCAAGGGAGGGGTGTGCGTGTCTTGTGTGTGTCGACATACTGTGAAAGTTGCCGTCCCCGACATGTCCCACGATCGTGCCGTAGAGCCCACTCTCCTGCACGTCCTTCTTGGTCTCCTCGATGATATCCGGCAGCCTCGAGATGGGCACGGCCACGTCGCCGGTCCACACCTTGTCGCCGTCCCTCTTGACGGCCATGGTGCTCCACAGCGCCTCCTTCCGCGCCGACCACAGCTCCAGCTGCTCGTCGTGGCTCCTGGCAAAGTCGAAGCCGGTGCTGCCTGCCGCCCTGGCCATCTGCCTGACGGTGTCGATCTGCTCCTTGACGCCCTTGTCGGTGCCCGCGAACTTGAAGAACAGGGTCGGCGCCTCCTGCCACGCGCGGGCGGTGTGGCCGGCCTTGTTGATGCACTTCATCATCTCGTCGTCGAGGATCTCGACGGCGGCGACGGGCACGCCGGACCCGACCACGCGGCTCACGCAGTCGGCGGCCTGCCGGATCGAGGCGAAGGAGCACACGGCGACGCTGGTGGTGGCAGGCCGCACGGTGACCTTGAGCGTGGCCTCGGTGACGAGGCCCAGGGTGCCCTCGCTGCCGATGAAGACCTTGGTCAGGTCGTAGCCCGCGGAGCTCTTGCGCGGCCTCTGGCGCGTCCTGATGACGGTGCCGTCGGCGAGCACGACCGTCAGGCTCAGCACCCACTCCCTCATGGTGCCGTAGCGGTAGGCATTGGTCCCGCTGCAGCCCGTGCCGATCATGCCGCCGATCATGGCGCCCGGGCCCGGGTCGGGCGGGAAGAAGAGGCCCTCGTCGGCCAGCAGCTCGTTGAGGTGCTCCCAGCCCACGGCGGGCTGGACCACGACGTCGAGGTCGTCCTTGTGCAGGGCGAGGACCTGGTCCATGCGGCCAAAGTCGACGCAGATGCCGCCCCGCGTGGGCGCGAAGTGGCCCTCGAGGCTCGTGCCGCCGCTGTAGCCCGTCACGGGGATCCTGCGCTTGTGGCACACCTTCATGACGCGCGAGACCTCGTCCGTGGTGGCCGGGTAGACGACGCAGAAGGGCATGGGCTCCGAGGCCGGCCGGTTGTGGGTGGACCACTCGGACTGCGCGTGCGAGAGCAGCACGTCCTGCACGGTGGAGACGTGGTCCTTGCCGACGATGTCGACAAAGTCGGCCCAGGCGGCCTCAAGCTCGGCGGGGGACACGTTGTGCCTCGGCGGTCGGGTCGCGGACAGAGGGAGGGTCGAGGTCGGTTCTGGGTCGCGGGGGAGCTTGGTGCCGCAGTAGAAGGCCATGAGGGAGGCGAGGACGACGACTGGAGCTCGGAGGAGAGGGACAGACGGTCAGCTGGTGCAGGATGCCGATTTCTTCTTCTTTCTTTTCCTTTCTCGACAGGTGAGGGGCTGGGGCTGGGGCGAGACGGTGCTCCTACTCACCCACCGTAGTCGCGAGGTTCCTCCCACCACCACCCCTCGCCTCTCTCTCGATCGCCGCCTGCCTGAGCTCCTCCTTCTCCCTCGCCATGCGCTGCGTGATGCTCTCCAGCATCTGGCCCTTGAAGCTCGACTCGCGGCTGCCTTTGGACCCTCCTCTGTCTGATGACGACGACGAGGCCCATCTTGTCTGTTGGCTCAGCAGTGCGCCTGGGATCCTCCGCGCCTCGCTTCCGCCTCGTGCAGAGGCTCGTGGGACTGCTGTGCAGGGGGCCCGTAGGCCCTTCAGCAGGGTCGCCGCCCTGCTGAGTTGTTGCGACATCGTATAGGGAGAGAGGAAGAGAAAAATACGCCCGAGACGGAGAAGCGGTTCGAAGAAGGTTGAGGTTTGAACGTAGACGAGCTCGGCCTCTGCCCCCGGCGGAAATCTTAACAGGGCGTCGACACACAAGACTAGTCGACCATTGCGCCGCCTGCTGGTCCTCTGCTTATTATTAAACAAATAAAAAGATTAGTGAGCAATGGAGTTGGTGTGGGTAGGTGTCTCTCTCTCTTTTCCTGGTCGGTACTTTTTTTTTGGGGGGAGAGGGAGGGGCAGCGAGCTGCTGCAAGTAGCACGACAGCCGGGAGGAAAATGACGAAGGCCCCGCTCCGGGAGGGCTTTAGCTACGGCGGGAGCTGGACGGACCTTGGCCCCGGTACCTGAGGGCTCCGCTTGCCGGCATATTCGGACGTAACGGCTTGATAGGGTCGATGGACACTTTTTGAACAAGAGAGGAGTCTATTGGTCGGGAGCTATTTTCTTCTTCTTTTCCTCCTTCTTTTGGAATAAAATGGTATGGTATTATTACTGTGTTATTTCAAGTATATCTGTGAGGTGTGGCTTTTGAGATAGGACTACGAGTGTATCTGTGGCTTGGGCAGAGGACGACTGTGAGTTGAGGTTGAAAGGAGTAAGGTAGAGAGGGAGAGAGGGAGAGAGAGAGAAGGAGAAGGAGAGGGAGAGAGAGGGCTCTGGTGTTGGCAAATGATCAAAGGCGCATGGCACATAGTTCACTCAGTTCCGAGGGGCCTCTTGAAGGTCATTTTTCTTTCGCTTTTCTCCCACCCTGGCTCATCCGCTTCTATAGTACTTAGTATCTTGGTACACAGGGCCAGTAGCAGCCCCTCTCAGCCCCCTTCCCCCCCCCCCCCTTCCTCAGGCCAGGGCGATCAGTTCTATCCGTGCAATATACAAGTCAGGTTAGGGAGGGCAGTCGAAGTCGACAGGGATCGGTTCGACGGTCTGGACCCCTTGGAGCCCTGCATCTACTCGACCTTGAGGCTCTGCAGCCTCGCCTCTGTCTGGATGACCTGTGGCAGAGACGTTAGTACATACCCTGCTCGCAACCCCTTGGTGCAAAGAATCGCACGGTAGACGTGATGAGCTTACCTCTAGGGCCTGTCTGACCTCCAGTACCTTCCTCACCTCGCCCAGCCAGTCCCGGCTCAGGGTCTTTGCCCAGCCCGTCAGGCCGTTCATCTCCCGCGCCGCAGCATCCAGGTTGCCCTCCTCGAGGAGCGTCTGGGTGCGCGTGAGGATGCTCTCGACGTCGTCGCCCGCGGCGATCCCCTGCTTCTTGAACAGCACCTTGCTCAGGACAAGGCTGGATGCGTGGCTGGCTACGCCCGCGTCCTCGGGCAGCAGCGAGGCCTTGCGCACCTCGTTCGCCACCCGCCGGAACCTGTCGATCAGCTCTGCCGAGTTCGACACGCCGCGCTGGTACGCCGAGGGGTTGATCGAGGCGATGGCCGCGTTGACGACGGCATCGTCCGCCGCGATCTCCTTGAGCGCCACGAGCTCCTTGATGAAGGGCCGCGGGTGCGCTGCGTCCTCGAGGCTCGCGCGGACCGCCTCCACGGCGACGTGGAGCTGCTGCGTGCGCAGGTTCATGTCTATCACCTCGTTCCAGCCGGTGGCTAGGCTCTCTAGGTCCGAGACCGACCTGGAGAGCTCCTCGAGCTTGCCGAGCCTGCTGTCCCGCTCCGTCTCGACCTGCCTCCTGATCTGGTCCTTGAAGTGCCGCTTGAGCGCGATGGCCTGCTCGAGGAGCTTGTTGTTCAGCTTGTCCTCGTGGAGCTGCCTCTCCCGCTCCGACATGACCCTGACCCGCTCGTCGTACGTCTCCTTGAGCTTCTTCATCTCCCCGTCAAACTCCCGCTGCCAGCCGGCCTCCTGCGCAGCCATGGTCTTCTCCACGCGGCTGAGCAGGTCGTTCGCGGCCTTGTCAAAGTCCGCGACACGGGCCTTCACCTTGGCTGCAGCCTCCGCCTCGGCGGCCGCCCTGATCTGGTCGATCTCTCCAAAGACCTTCTTGAGCTCGTTCTTGGCCTTCTCGACAGACGAGGCATACTTGCCGTGCGCACCATCAGCGTTGATGACGGCGATGATGTCGTTCAGCATGTGCGCCAGGTTCTGGACCACGGGCTCGTCCGCATCAGGGAAGTAGACAGGCTGAAGTGGTGAAGCAGGGGGGGAGCCGCGACGGCTCGTTGACCTCAGGCGCCCTGAAGCCAGGTGTTGCGGCGGGAGCAGGAGCAGCAGCCGGGGCGGGGGCCTCCTTCTTGGGCTCCGCCTTGGGAGCGGGAGCAGCCTTCTCCTTGGGCTTGGGCGCCTCGGGCGCGGGCGCCTTCTTCGCGGCCTCCTTCTTCGTCGCGCCCGTCTTCTCAACAGCGCTCGACTGCCGCCCGGCCGGCTCACCAGCGTCCGCTACCCTCCAGGCCACACCGTGTTGGGCCGGGATGCGCACCGCCTCGCCCGTGTCGCGTGGGCGCTGGCCACCGCGGTTCGAGATGTTAGGGAAGCGCTTCCGGAACTCCATCTCCTCCAGGTAGAGCACGGCCTGCTCGCCGTAGGGGATGTACTCGGTGAAGAAGTCGTGGAACTTGTCGTTGACCCGCGAGTAGTAGACACCACCGCCAAAGGCGACGGCACCAAGGATCACGAGGGTCAGGACATAATTGCGCAGTCTCCTGAAGAAGCCCTTGCCCGCAGGTGGAGGCGGCGGAGGGGGCGTAGCAGCTGCAGACCCTTCCTTCTTCGAGACCTGCCCGAGGTCTTCTGGGGCGGGAGGGGTTAGGGGCACGTTCTCGGGCGCGATGGTGCTGGCCTGGACGCTCGACTCGTTCGCTGGCGGAGGTGGCTGTGTCGATGGAGCAGTATTCGTCTCTTCAGCAGGTGGTTTGGGAACTCGGGGCTTGTCATCGGCGTAGCCTCTCTGTGGGACACCGCGCAGTCAGCCAGCCAGTCATCAGCAGAGTGTCGCGCTCGAACGCCGCTGCTCCCACACGATCAAGGCAAGGAGAAATCAATAGCACTCACCCTCGTCACGAGGAGGCCGGCAGGCCGTGCTGCTGCTGCTGCTGCTGCTTGCCATTGGCGGCCAGGAGCAGCGGCAACAGACCTGCTGCTCAGACCCCTCACGGATCGAAGCGATGTCCGCAACATGAGGGAATACAATGGCCCGTCGCGGGTATCGGATTGGGTTGTGAGGGATGGAGGAGGAGGAGGGAAAATTCACGACCTGGGGTTATCAGAGTGCTGCTCTGCGGGAAAATTCGCGACTCGACCTGGTTTTGCCGAAGCTCTGGCGGCTGGCTACAAGTGACAGGGATCCCTACAGCATACACCACTACCTTACAGTAGGGTTCTCAGGCTCCGGTGCCTACGTGCCTACCAAAGTTTGGGAGCGGTAACGTCATACTGTTATACTGTGTGCAGTACCCAATCCGTCCATTGCTGCCACCAGGAAATGCATTTGAGAGTTTAAATTTTATTTTTATTGAAAAAAAAGATCTAAATCTAAATGCCCATCGAATTCCTAGATTTCGATTCCCTTGTTTCCTGTAAATGTGTCTTGTTACTAATTTACTTGAGAGAGACCGACGAAGAGGTGTGTCAAGAAATGGCGTGAGCATACCCGATCCCACGACGGATGAGGCTCTCAATCTCTAGCCCAACAGCTGGGAAGGACTGCCAAAGTCTGTTGCAATGTGGTATTGTATTTGATGCTCTCCTGGTACAGATGCGTCTCCTGTCTTGTCTGCACACGAGTCCGGAGACACAGAGGGTAAAGACCAAAAGAAAAAGGGAAGGAAAAAAAAACAATCTCATCAACTCGAAACCCCACCCCGACGCCAGTGAATCCTGTCTCTTTCCTGGACCAAGCCAAACGATCGAAAGGTTCTTAGATTGAAATTCCCGAGAGGACGCATCATAAAAAGGTATTAAATAAGAACTGATGCCGTCCCCGTCGTACGAGCATTCGACACCAGAGAATGAGCCGACATCTTCGGACTTGTTGCTCGTTCTGTAAGGGTATGTAACTTGGCGCAACCAACGACCTCCCACGCTCCGAGACGGTGTTTCAATCCCAGGCGTACGCATCGCGGGTCATGAAACTCTATCCGGAATGCGAGCGAGCCCCATAGTGACGCGCAGGCCTCCCCACCACCCGAGATTCCTTGACACATCGCAGAGGCCGGGGTCTAGCAAGCACAAGGGCCGCTGCTATTGGTGTTGGCATTCTCCGGCGCGCCGAGGCTGACCCCCGGCCGTTGTCCTGTTCGTGAGTGTCGCGGTCCGGCCTGGTCGAGCGGCAGCTTCTTGGCGATCGCCGTAAACAGTTCCTTGACGTTCTCGGCCGTCTTGGCTGAGGTTTCGAAGAACAGGAGGCCAGCCTCGCGGGCGTATGCCTCGGCCTCCGATGTCTGGATGGCCCTCTTGTCGGGCTGCTCGGTGACGAGATCGAGCTTGTTTCCGGCGAGCGCGATGATGATGTTCTCGTTGGCCTGGCGCTGGAGCTCCTTGACCCACGCCTTCGCCTTGTCCAGTGACGACTATCTCGGCAGGTCAGCCTGAAGTTTCCCGACCGCGCGAGCGCACACTCCCATCTCTCCGCATCAATATACGTACGGCTTGTGTGATATCGTAGACGACTACGGCGCAGTTCGCGTTTCTGTAGTACATGGGCGCCAGGGACTTGTATCGCTCTTGTCCGGCAGTATCCCAGATCTCGAACTTGACGGTGGTGTTCTCATCGAGGGAGATGGTCTGTGTGAGGAAGGCGGCGCCAATGGTAGATTCTCTGTAGGAGTCGAATTGGTCCTGCACTTCCGGTCAGCCCATGTTGTCCAGCACCGGAGAGGATGGGATCGGGTTCTGGCGCACCTTTACAAAACGCAACACTATTGAGCTCTGGGATCACACGTCAGCGCAGGCGGCGGAGATGGAAGGGAGGGTGCGGAGTTAATACCTTGCCGACAGCAGACTCTCCTGTAGGACGGTTAGCAAACGGTGTTTCTGCCTGTCTGTCGCCATCTTTGCTCAATAGAGACATACCTAGCAGGACCAGCTTGAACTGCGCAAATCTGTTGCCCATGCCACGGGCACCAGGAGGACCTCGGGAAGCCATGACAGAGGTGTTGAAGACTCTTCCAGAACCTGTTGTGGAAGTGTTCAGGCGGTCGTCGGACGGCCCACCGCTAGCTAGCTGAGGGACTCGTTGAGGTGAGATCGGGCTGCTGCAAGGCTGGGCTGGGAGGGACACCAATAGAGGAAAGAGTCGTAGGTGATCGGAGGAGAGGAGGGCTGGAGGAAGTTGGGAAGAGAAGAGAAAACGGCTGACTGCCTGGATGCTGTGACGAGGATGGTTTCGCAGGAGACTGTGGCTGTTGAGGTTGAGAGGGTGGAGTGGATGATGAAAGCGTGTGATTTGGTTAGTCTCAGAGACCAAGACTGTTGAGAGAGGCTTCTAACAGTAACCGGCTGCTGCAGTGGCTTGGGCCTTGGCCTGGTCTGCCTGCAAACACGTCAGGCGCTGCCACTGGCCGGGGCAGCCCAAGATTCCGAGGTGTCCCACCCTCTTGGCCCGTGCACCCCTCTCTCTCTCCCACTATCTCACTATCTCTCTCTAGTACATCTCATGGTACATAGTGGTGAACCCCCAAATCACATTCACAAGCCAGTGCAGTGCAGGGCACTGAGTCTGGTCACTGGCCCCCTGTCCAGATGACGAAGGTCCAGCTGAAATTAGAATAGCCCCTTGTAACCTTGGGGGTCCAGTCTGCACATGCAGGCAAGCAAGCTACCACGTTTAGCTCGTCAACGTGTAATATTATCCAGACCATCATCTCGTCGACACGAACCTCTCCAGGCCTTGCAATCACCAGCTTGCCACTTCTTCTTCTCAGCAAGTACAGGGCCTACACCACAACATCTGATGGCCGAGAATTTTCTGCTTTAGTCAACCCACCCACCCAGACCAGCCAGTGAGATCCCATCTCTGATCCGCAACCTGTCCCGTTGTTCCCTTGCTCCAACCCGCCCATCATGGCCCTCCCTTTTAGGGATATCAACGTCCAGGTCGCCTCCGACAGCTACGTCTTCCGCTCCCCTTCCTCGCCCAATGCCCCTGCCCTCACTATCGACCGTCCGTCAGGCGACATTCGGTTGAGCGATGGAGCTCTCGTTGCAGGGAAGAGGGTCTCGAGGGTGACCAGCATCGCTGGCATCCTGGGAATCATCCAGCTGCGACTTGGTAAGGCACCGCTCGAGTAGTCTCGACAAGATACCATCACTGGCGTCACTCTGATACTGACCTTAAAAAAAAAAAACAGACAAGTATGTCATTGTCATCACGAAAGCCCAGCCCGTCGGCCGCCTCAGGGGCCACATGGTCTACAAGATCGTCTCCACCGACATCCTTCCCATGCGAGAGCGACAGGTCCGCGATCCAGATGAGGACAGGTTCCTTGCCATTCTCAAGACCTTCATCAAGTCTGGTCCAATGTACTTCTCCTACTCGATCGACCTCACGAACAGCTTCCAGCGGCAGTCACACCATGACAGCTCAGCCCCACTGTGGCAGAGGGCGGACGACCGCTTCTTCTGGAACAAATTCGTCCAGTCCGACATGATCGAGTACAGGAACATGGGCGCAAGAGGCCAGCCGGGACCACAGCCAGGTGCAGACCCGTATATCCTCCCGGTCATCTTTGGCATGCTCGAAATCCACCCGACAACCTTCAAAGGTACCCCTATGACGATCGTCCTCATTACCCGCCGGTCCCGACACCGGGGTGGAACGAGATACTTCTCTCGTGGCATTGACGAGGAGGGCCACGTCTCCAACTACAACGAGACGGAGCAGGTATTGATACTAAATGACAGCGGGAGCGGCATGAGCGGGTTCACTGGGGGCAACAGCACGCAGACCTCCAAGACGGAGAGCCGTGAGATGCAGACTTTGGCCTATGTCCAGACTCGCGGCAGCGTTCCGGTGTACTGGGCAGAGATCAACACCTTGTCGTACACGCCAAAGTTACAGATCCGCGGTATCGACTCCGCCTCTCCCGCCGCCGCAGCACACTTCAATGAGCAGGTTCGGATATACGGCGACAACTACTTGGTCAACCTGGTCAACCAGAAGGGCCGCGAACAGCGGGTGAAGGAAGCATATGAGCAGGTGGTACAGAAATTACAATCATCGCCAAGGGAGGCCGTCACGGGCAACACCGTGACCGACGAGAAGTTTCACATCATCGAGTCGGGCTCATCCAAGCAGACCTTTGATCGTGTCCACTACATCTACTTCGACTTTCACTCTGAGACCAAAGGGATGAAACTGCACCGCGCGCAGCTCCTCCTGGACAGGATACAGGACGCCCTCGCCGCCCAGCAGTACTTCCGAGCGGTCGACATGCCGGCTGGTATCGATGGGCGGCTTGAGGTCAGGAACCTGCAGACATCTGTGGTGCGTACCAACTGCATGGATTGTCTGGACCGCACAAATGTTGTTCAGAGTATGATGGCCCGGTGGACTCTGGACCGCATGTTTGTCGACCTCGGGTTGATGCAGCGTGGTGCGACCTTCAAGGACGAAGACCCGGCCTTCGAGTTTATGTTCCGCAACCTGTGGGCCGATAACGCCGACGTGGTCAGCAACAGCTACTCCGGCACGGGCGCCATGAAGACGGACATGACCCGCCTGGGCATCCGCACCAAAGCCGGTGCTCTCCGTGACGGCCAGATCGCTGTCACGCGATACATGAAGAACAACTTCCTGGACGGTCCGAGGCAAGACGCCTTCGACCTCTTTCTGGGTGTCTACCTCCCAGGCACGGCCTCAGTCGGGCCCAGCCTTGTCTTCGCCGACAGACGGCCCGTTCTCATCCAGTCTATCCCCTACATTCTAGCCTTCAGCATTTTCTTTGTCCTTGTTGGCCTGTTTACCAAGCGGCTGCCGGACTCCGCGGTCACGCCCATGCGGCTCTTCATCATCTTCTGGATCGCCGTGGGTGCCTGGTCGGCCCGCTTTATCCTGAAGCATGGCATGCTCTACGTAAGTCTTACGGACTCCCATGATACGATTTTTCAATCCTTGCTGACGATAACTTGTAGGTCAACTGGCCCAAGCTCAACCCACGACCCTATGTGGCAGAGGGCTACCAGGAGACCATCAGCAAGGTCAGGAAAGATCCTCTGCTTGGTACCCTGGTGGCACGCCACGAGCGCGGTCTGAGTGCGGTCAGGTATTCCAACGCAGAAGAGGGCAAGAAGAGGATCGAGTAGACATCTTCATCCATCTACACGCGTATGCATACTATAACATTTTGTACTAATACATTATACTTCCTTTCCTGCGGCTGGGTTCTCGTAGCGTTATCTGACTGGAGTAGGCTGATTTGAATTCAAGATCGGGATGATAGGCCAGCTACTATATCTTCCTCTTCATCTGCAATCAATCTTAGCCTACATCGCCTGAGCTGATCTCTTGTTCATGCCCCTGTGTTTTGTTATTCTGCTCACACTTTTGGCAGCCAAACCCTGCTTGTGCCTGCCTGCTTGTGGGCTGTCCTTGCCTTGTAAAGACAGGGTTCCTTATTTACATCCTTGTTGTATTCATTGGGGAAAGCATTCCAGATGTCACCACAGCTCTCTTCCAACAAAGATACAAGGTTGAATCTTGATGATCCACGCCATATAGGCCGAAGAGAATGCTGAGACTAGCCTTTTATACCTCAGACCTAGTCAAGCCATGTATCATGGAGTGTTAATATGAGATATTCTCACTGTAGATGGTTTCTGGCCTGTCATCATCCTCTGAATCTGCAACGAAGTACAGGCAGAGATCGTAATCTTATTTGGACATTAGAGGATCAGTACAGACCACGAATTTTGACTGAGAGCTAGCAACTTGAGTGATGATAGACTTTTGAAGATTGACAGTGTTCAAACAAGTGCACATAATTATGGTGAAAAGACATTGGAGCACGAAATGCACAGACTTGGGCCAAATTTTGAATTGATACATGTTGCTACTATCATACCGTGACTCACAAATTTTCCCTTCGCCCTCAACTCATCTAGTATCTTATCAATGAAAAATTGTTTGGTTTCTTGCAAAGACTGCAAGTGACTAACAAAGCTTTGGCTCCTTTCATCACCCGTTGCTCACCTCAACAAGGAATATAGATTCAGACCTCTCTGAGAAGCATCTAGTGCTCCGTCAACCTCCCCCTTCCCTGCCTGGGCCCCTTCCGCATGTATAGAGAGAGGGCTATTTCTGCTCCTCCTCTGGAGAGTTTGTGATGTCGACAGCCAAGTCATGTCGACCTAAAAAGAAAAGGAACTGCAACAACAGGGCTCAAGTCACAGGACATTCTTGCCAACTTCCCTAGAGCAGACCTGACAAATAGGGGAAGGGAAAAAAGAAGTAATCCTCAAACCCCCCTTCACCTCCGTTTGCCTCTAGGCGATTACCGACTTCTAATTCTGTAGGCGCCCGCCTCTCCTGATAAACCGCCATTTCCCTGTGGACCGCAACTCACCCTGTTCTCCAGCGTTTTTCATCGTGTCTCGCACCATGGCCGACTTCACACCAGGACAGCCTCAGGTCCAGGGCCCTGACGCGAAGGCCACCCAGGCGCCAGAGAACGCAGAGCAGGGCGAGGCGAAGCTCAGCCTCTGCCCTGATGGCGCGGCGCTGCCGCTGATCGCCCAAGAACAGCTCCGCGCACATGCTCACCGTCGCGAGGTGGCCGTCGGTTTCAAACATACCCTGGGCCAGTGTCGCCTGGCGCTCACCTACAGCGTTGTCGGCTGGGCTGGAACTCTCGAGAAGGTATGATTTCCCTTGCCCAGAATCATCTGCCACAAAAACACTTTACCCGTCACGATAGATCCGTCTACACGTTCCTCTGCTCCTGGCACCTCTCTCAACATGTCGGGCTCCCTCGTCTCGAGTGACTCTCACATTCCCCTTCTTGCTCCTTCCCTCAAGACTACTGGCGTGCACCCCGCGTCTAAAGTCGAAAACTTACTCGCTCACTCACTCTTTCTCTCTTCCCGCCACAAAAAAAAACAGGATAAGATCCCCACGTCCATCGCCAACGCCCCGTCCATCGCCGCCCTCAACAACCGCATCGACACCCTCGAGCGAACCCTGGAGCACTTCCTCCCCCACCCCTCCGACGCCGACTTTTCCCTCGGCGCCCCTGCCCTCGCCCGCATCGAGTACGCGCGCTCTCGCCTCCTGAGCATCGAGCCCGGCGTCCGCTCCATCCGCCACATCGGCCCCCTGCTGGAGGAGATCGAGCGCGACGCCCGTGCCGCCCGCATCATCCCGCCCCAGGACCAGAACGGCTGGGCCTGGAACTGGACCTATGATGACTGGTTCCGGTGGGACGGAGAGGCAAAGAAGTGGGTGGCTGCCACCCAGGGCTGGAGGCTGGACTATCTGGTTTGAGTCCTGATTGAGCGTGGCTCTGGGAGTAAGTTGCCTTCTTTTTGACCTTGTGATCTCTTGGGGGAGGTTTTGTTTTTTCCCTTTCCTTCGCTTTTCCGTTTGGCGGTCGTTGTGCGTTGGGAAAGACGGAGGCTAACATAGTCAAAGGAGTAAGTGCGTAGAGGTGATGCATCATGGGCTTTGTCCTGCGACATTTCGCTCGTTGAAATGAAGGAACATCTTTGGGCTTTTGGGAAAGCAAGACACAATGCTGGTCTTGCATGAATCAAGAGGGGGTTTACTCATCTTCGATCCTACTGGCAAAGGAAATACACTCAAGCTTTTTTTCTTTTCTCTTCATAACTCCAAGTTCCACGTCACTGGTCTTTCAGTTTACCGTTTGTACTTGTGCAACGGACTTGATTATGACCTTACAGTTGATTTTGTAACATGAAAAATCGTACGTAAAACATTTCGACGTGATTATTAGTTAACTGGTCAGAAAAGAGATGAGATTCAAGTGAACAATGGCTTTACAACACGCCACAACCAAAGCTGCAGGTTTGTTCCCAGAACCAGTACAAAACCAAATGTTCATGTGAAGGAATAGTTTTATTTTGCTAATTTGTAATTCACTTGTTTGATTCCCTCATCCTTCCGTGTTTCCATTGCCCACCTTTTCCCGTGCCACACCCAAGTCCTCCAGCAGCGAGGTCCCTTTTATTCGGCCAACCTGAGCATGTAGAGATTACCTAATTAAGACCAAAGAAAACTCAAGTACAAACGAGCCTTTCAGGGGTATCAAGGCGCCTGTGAGAATCCATATCCAGAAAAGAAAGAGAAGAAAGGAAAAAAAAGGAAAGGGGAAAAGAAAATTACATGGGAAATCACTCCGCCTTGCTTTGCTATGTTCTGGCTCCGTGTATGTGTGTTGAGAAGGGAAGACAAAGGAAAGAAGAAGAAGAAAAAAAAAGCAGACACTGAACTAACTCCGTGGCTATGCCAAACCGTAGTAGAACACAGCAATTTGACCAAGGAAAGAAGCAAGAGTGTCAGCGAAACATTTCACTAGAGGGCCCTTCCTCACAACCACAACAGCCACCTTATTCCTCCCACGAAACCCTTGCCAATGCCCAAGACGATCCGCGTGATCATCACCACGAACCATACATACCACATGAACCCGACGAGCGCCCACTCGACCGCCAGCCAGCCCGCGCGCCTAACCCAGCGGAAACGCCGCCGCCGCCGTCGAGAGAGCTTATCGATGCCGTCCACCACGACCTTCACCTTGAGCCTCTGCCCGTCCACCAGGTCCCCGCCCACCTCGTCCGCCTCCTCTGCAGCGGCGCGCGTCATGGAGCTCAGGTCGAGCTGGATACGCGCGCGGAGGGACTCGATGCGACCTTCAATCAGCTCAGTCCGGGTATGGTGCTTGAAGGCTTCCGCCTCGGACTGCCAGTTCTCACGCGAGGAGCGGATCGCTGTGCGGAGGACGTCAGCCGTCACTGGGAAGAGGTCGGCTTGGGAGACAGGCTGGGAGAGAAGCTCGTCGCGTTGGTCATCAGGGGCCAGGGAGGTGATCTCGGGCCAGGAGACCTTGTTTCCGAGGGCCTCGAGAATTGGGGCATCTTTACTGGAGGCGCTGGGCGTCAAGGTCGTAGGCTGATGGGCCCGGCGTGATATTTCCATAGCCATGACGCCAGAGCTGAGGACCATGGCGCGAAGACGTGCGACCTCGCGTCTAGAGATCGGAGCATGCTCAGGTGAGAAGCCCTTCTCCGCTAAAGAGAAGGGGCGGCTCTCTGCCGATAGCCTACGCGAGTTAGGCGGGCGTATCGAAAGGCTCGGGCGTCTATCTCCGCTACTTTGAACCTCGGGAATGCGGTCCACATGTGCTTCGGAATCAAGAATGTCCACTGCTTGGTCTCTCGGATCAGTCGCATCGGAAGCAATGGATATGTCGATGCGCGGTGGCTTCAGTATCTCGAAGCGAGTCGACCGGTTGCTAGTCGGCTTCGAGAGTGGCGCAGAGAGAGACTCACTGCGGCTATGATAATTGCCTCTGTGTTCTGATGAAGGGACAAAAGGTGGCATGACATCCAAGTAGTGTCTTTCATGTTTCGCCTGGCCGGGCTGGCCCCCTCAAAGAAGGTGTGGGAGACAGCGAGTTCGGGTGCCTGCGCCTACCGCGGTTTTCACCATCGGATTCACCCGATAGCGAGGTTGAAGAGTCAGAGTCCTCTGCCTCCGATTCCTTCTTCCACAGCAACTCGCTCATCCTAGAAACCCCGGATTTCAAGACGCTGTCGATACGAGGCCCTTTGAAGAGGCTTCGGAGACCAGCTCCCGGGTCCAGCCGAATACTGTTGGACTTGCGATGAGACTTGTGGCTGTCCCCCGTGTTTCGTGGGGTAAGCTTGAGGTCTGGCCCGACAGAGTTGGTCCTCGAGTGCGATTGCCACTTGTCGAACATCTCAGGAGGACTGGAGATTCTGCTTGAGGGTTTGGAAGACACGAACTCCGCTGAGCTCTCCTTCTCGCTCGACAAGAGTTCGTGGTGGCGCTCTGGAGCTCGGTCTCGACTGCGATCGCGGAAGATCTGCTTGACCCTCGACAGTGGATTTCTTGAAGGCGAGCCAGCCCTACTAGAGGCTGGTGATAGATCTGCGCCAATACCAGGGATGAAGTAGTTGTCCCGACGCGAGGCTCGAATGTCAGGTGAGTTTGGGGCAGAGGACTCGGATCCAATGGACATCCTCCGTCCCCGCTGGAACGGAGGCACTTCTAAGCTCTCTCGGCCGAAACGCGGAGGGGAGCCCGCGCCTGATCCAACAACGAACTTCTTCTCGTCGGCGTCGCTAGTATCGATTCGAGATTCTCTGCGACTGTGCTGACGGCTGACGGCCGTTGAGTCTGGAGGGGTGACTTGGGGTTGACTGACAATGTCTGATGGTTGAGCCCTTAGCTGCCTGATCTCCGGCTCCTGTGCAAGTTTCAGGTCGTCTTCTTTGGTCTCTTGAGCTTCTCGGGCCATCATCTCCATCATTTGCTTTTCAAGTATGTCTCTGCCTGGGTCTCCCGACATGCTCTTCCGGCTGCGGTCCTGGCTATCCGAGTCGGAAGAACTTGACGTAGAACCACTCCGGCCTCGAAGACGGCTGTGGTGGTGGTGCTTGTCGCCATGCGCGGCGCTGTGGCGATGAAGTCCTCTAATCTCCTGCAGCTTCTGGCGGGCCTTCCCACGTGTGCTGCTCGGGACATGATCAGACTCTCCTTTGTGCGCCTTGACATCACCATGGGATCTCCCAGGAACTTGTTCCCCTTCAATGGCCTGCTGGAGTGGTGAGGATGCGAGCCCGAGCCCTGGCGGCGCATCATTTGTAGAGCGGGATAGTGGTCGATATAAGTCGGCATCTTGGGGGAAAACGCGCCGCCAGTGTCGATCCTCGACCAGTCGTTTGTGGTCATCTTGCTCCAGCCAGTAGATGTCGGCTAGCATGTCTGCAGGCTCGATCATCCAGTCATTCCGGGGCCGCTTCGGTTTCACGACCGGAGCAGCCGATCGAGGCACGTGGGTAGAGGGCGAGGTGTCCATGGAGAATACATCAGCGCCAGAGAACGGGGGGAGAGCTGCGCTTCCTGGTGTTCGGATCTGGCGAGTCGCAACCCACTTGGCGACGTCGTCGACCCAGTCGGTGACTCTGCTCACGTCGCCGAAACCCTGGCTCTCACCGTCGATGGTCTGCCTCTCCCGCGCTCTCACCTTTCGATTTCTGACGTACTGCAGTGGGTCATATGGACGACCTATCTGTCCTGTTGCATTGACGGTGTCCAGACTCATGGGCATGGAAGGCGAAAGCTCGCTGGTCGGCACCTTGGAGAGCGAGTTCGGTTTGAGTGGCGGTAGCAAGTCGAGAACCCGACGGTACTGTGCGAGAAGTTCCATGTGGTCCTTCGCCTTCTGCGCTCTTGCCCAGGTCGAGCTCGAAAAGTTGTACTGATAGCCGCCCTCGGTGGCCGCAGGCTCAAAGGCTGGCTGCAGCACGACAGCCGGCTTCCCGGCCGAGACTGCTCTCCCGCCAGATCCTTTTTCGTGGCCCGGTGAGGCCGTTCTTGACACCCTCCTCTGCTGCTGTAGCTGCTGTCTCAGGGTGCCGGCCACGGTGTTATCGGTAGGCAAAGGCGCGAGCCTGGGAGGCAAGGTCTGAGACATGATCCTCCTCTGCGCGAGGCGCCTACCCTCGCTCAGGTTCAACGCCATGCTCACGATCTGTGTTGAGTCCATGTCCACAGAGGATGGCGACGAGTGCGAGGACGCCATGCCCGGGCTAACCTGCAGCAGCTCTCCCGACCTCCGGTCCGTCCCCAGGTGCCTGGGCGGCGTATCTGGTGACTGTGCTGCAGAGCCATTCCCTTTCTTGAGATCTGGTGGCAGGCCTAGCCCGACTCCTGACTGCCTCGTACCTTGCGTATGCTCCTGGCTGTGTCTTGGCGTCGCCTCCTTGTTCTTGTCCCTCGTCGCGCGGCCCCTGTTCTTGTGGGGACGAAGCTCGTCTGCACCTGGCTCGTCAAAGGGGTCGGATAGGAGGAACGCGCCGGTCGACTTGTGCCTGTGCGACTGCGGCTTGTTCTGGCGGCGAGAGGTCCTGTGATCCCTCGCATGGCGTTCGTTCGAGTGGGTATCCGGGAGAGAACCATCGTGGGAGGGTCGCTGGGCGAGGGTTGCGTCGTTGGTCCAGGTGCTGTTTATAAGGCTGCCGGAATGGCTCGAACCCCCGGTCTCTGGACTTCCCGGAGCGTCATAGCGATCTCGACCATGGGAGGTGGACGGCGAGGGGTATCGATGCTCAGGAGGCCGTAACAGGTCGTTCCGCTGATGACCGGCATCGTGTTCCGTCATCTCGAGCCCTTCTTCACATGCCAAAAAGGTGGCGTGGGCAGCAGTGGAAGCGCTCTAGAGGTTGTGAGCCGTCGAGGTGAGAGACATCTTGTGCAACCACCGCTTGAAATTTTTTTTCTCTTTTTGGGGTCGTTCCAGCGGTGCTCGTGAAGCCTAGAGATTCTCTAGTCGATGGAACAGCGGCTCCAGGGCTGGCGTGGGTGGCAAATGACGACGATCGAAGACTCGCTGGCTGGCTGATTAGCTCGCTGGCACGCCGCTCACCAGTCACTGCCAGTCACCACGGGCCAGCGCACCTGGTGTCTGCAGATCGCTCGTACGCGAGACCTAGGTAGGCACGTGTTGGGGGAGGTTGTGTTGCAGTTGGCTGGCAGCGTTGAGGGTCAGCCAGCGTGTTTGGGTATAGTGTTGCGTAAAGGGGGGGGCCGCCAACTTTTGGACATTGGGGGTGGTGAAGCCTGAATGCCAGCCCTCGGGAAGTCTTCGGCACAGCCCAGTGCCGCCCCAACATTTGAGCATTTGACCTGGGCCGCCAGGGATCTGAGCACTGCAAGGGTCCTAACACCCTGACCTGAACTGTCATATGTCATCCATGTGCCATCCTCCCTAGGCATTTCCATAGCGCGACCAGGGAGACCCCACTTGAATTCTGGCTTCAGCGGGATTGGAGACAAGTCACATGCTGCTGTCATGGTACTCATCCAGACTGCATACTATAATACTACCTTCCATCTATAATCAAGCTGTCAGTGTTTGAATAGTGACATGCATTATTTCCAGGAAGCCTTTTTCTCAAGAGACTTCACTCCCTCAGCAACGCACCCTGCAATCTGCTCTTGTTAATCTCAAGATTAATTAGTAATCTCACTTCGCTTTAGTATTGAGATGGCCTAGGATCCTCAAAATGGAGTTTCGACTCTCGTTTCGAGAGCCCAAGTACTTGAGTACCTTTCTTTTCCTTTCCTCCTATCGTTTTGTATCCAAGCAGCAAGCTACATCAGACCCCCCCTCCTCTCCGTCCTGGCCGTGGGTCCTTGTATAATCCTCAGGCCGAGTTCAGCCCACAAAATGAAGACTGGGGCGTCACTGGCAGTATACAGCACATAGATAGGAGTGTGCTTTATAGCAACGTCCTGAGATTTGCGTCAGATACAGTTTAGGATTGGAGCATAGATGGGTTCTCTTTCTCCCCTTGGGCGTGTGTCAGCCATCTTCCACCCTGTCCGATGCGCATAATGCCTATACTGATGCTGTAGCAGCACGGTAGTGTGCACGATAAACTGTTGTGCAAGATCGTAAAGTGCATGCTGAGCTGGTAGACTTGCATTTGCGACGGAGTTATCTGTTATTGTTTGCATCCAAGCAGCCGATCCGTCCGTGAGATCTCAATGTTTCTAATCGCGCCAAGTCCATTGCGTCTACTAAATGGACTGGACCAGCGTAATAGGAAACAGACGCAGCGTCTGGATAGAGATGACAGAATGGTGTGAAAGGTGAATACAAGATAGGCGAATGGGCTCGTGATCTGAACTAGAACGTACTGGAGTCCTGGATGTATTGCGGCTGCACGACACTGGCACTAGGCCGTCACGATGAACAGTATATTTGTGATCAAACAAGTCTCACTGCTGTTCGTGAATGGACCATCAAGGAGCCACAAGACAATCTACTCACGACCTGATGGACTAATATACGTAAGAACATAACAGGGAAGCAGACTGGCTACAAACCTTCGAGGGATGCAGACAGTCCTGAGCTGATTATATGAAGAAGAGAACTAGAGTGGGTTAGAGGCGAGACATGAGAAATCCTCATCTTGATGGCCCCGAATATCTCCTTGCCAGGACCCAACCGCGAAAAGGAGCTGGCCTCCTGCATCATCACATGCCAGAACATACCGGAGAAGACCAAGTGTGGCGAGTCAGCTACAACGTAAAAATGATATAGGAACTCAGACCACCGTTCGGCCAGTTTCTTTGATACTTTTAGGGCCCCGTCGCTCTCGAGTCTCAAGGACGGACTTCGCCGCTCCGCTGGATCCAAGATGCCTCGAGCCACAGACGAATTGTTACGCTCACCGCCATTTTTTCCCCCAATTCTCAGGCTCGGAACACGACGAGGTCTCGGATGGTGGGCTCGATAGCCGAAGAACAACTGCTTGTCAAGTGAAGGGCTGCAAATCACAGGCATTTGAGCCCTCGGTAGACCATAGCGCGCGCCCTTGATGTGGCACGAGGCGGTACAGCTAGGCCAGCTACCGTGTCGTTTGATGCCAGGAGCGGTGCTCAGAAACAACTGCCGGGCTGCGTGTTTAGGTTTCAGGCACATGAGGTCGGTTTGTTCTGCTCGGTAGGACTCGCCGACGTATCATACCTCTTGCATTACATGACGTCTGAATCGATCCATATATCCCTCGGCGAGCCCTCAGGAACCGTTGCAGTCGGCATCTCGGCAGCCTTTTATCCACTCAGTGGATGCTCCGCCACGAGACCAGAGCTGAAGCAAACCATGACCGTGGTATCGAACGTGCATCGACACAACGTGGGCCTTGCTGCATGTTTATTGTTTGCCTGCACACCCACCTGGGCAGCGCCGGGGAAAGGCCGGCCCTGCCAAGACTTGTTTTTCCAGAAAAAAACACCCGGAACTTTGCGACAGGCGGGGCCGTGGTCGTATCGCCGACACGGGTGCTCACCCAGGGAGGCGGTGCTTAACGCCGTTGACATCTCGGACCTGGTAGATCCCTCGCGCGTCAGCCGCGTGCGCTTTTGGAGGGGCCCGCATGATGGGGGAGGGTAAGTTGCATTTCCACGGGCTTGGCAGTTCTCCTTTATGGGAACCCCAGGGATGTCGCTCAGGAATAGTGAAGGTCTTGGCGGCGACGAGCCTATCGGCCGATATATCCGAGGGATTTGCTACCTGAACAATGGAGGTGGTTTCCTCAGAGTACTATGGCTCTGTGTCTCCCCCAGTTAATCAATGTTGCCATTGGACAGAGGTGGACAGGACGTTTTTGGTTTCTTCCCCAAGGCTCGCCCAGTAAAGATGGTGCTGTTTGGTTTGTTTCTTGTAATCCCGCGCACAAGGGTCGGGGGCCCACACATGTGCTACGTAATGCTATGATAGTAGTAGGGAGCACGGCAGTAGATCATAATTAGCTACGATGCTCGGAACAATTGCGCTGTCGTATAGTATTTTTTTTTTTTTTTTACAGAGCACTGCAGGCAAGGGAGAAGGACGGCCTCTTGGCTTCGTTTAGCCAGGCTTCGTTCGACCTACAATGTGAAGGAGTCTCTCTGAACGAACCGCGGATGTCCCCCATGAGAGATGTCCAAATAAGTTTAAATAAAATGAAATACCCCGTGAGCTCTGGGGCAAGCGTTGGGACAAGGATCTATGCATAAGGTGTGGCAGCCCAAAGTTTGTGGCGTTTGCAACTCCAGAATTTTCAAACCCCCCTCCCCCCCCCGGATTATTAAACAAGGCAGCGTACGTATACGTAGTACAAGTACGGAGTAGGTGGAAATACTCCGTTAGGCTAAGAGACTGCATATGTAATGGACATAATTCAGGGAATAATAATCACCAATTGGACGCTTACGAAGACGAAGGAACAACCTGCATGAAAATTAATTAGCCTTTTAATTCCTCTGACAATGTGTTTGGCCTAATTGAGTTCTTCAGAGCGATTTACTCTTGCCGTACTTATGGCTCATATGGCATTCCTGGCTCGCGTCTCTGCTCTTGACAGAATCCACCGTATCGTCATCCTCCCGTCCTTCCCCGGAACGCTTACTCCCTAGACAAGCGAACTGCCGAGGAATAGGGTCCGCTGCTAGAGCCCACTACAAGTTTACTGTCCAAGCTGTCCTCCTTTTCTTTATCCTCAGGGCTGCGCCACGGCCCCATAGCTGAGCCGAGCTTCCTTGTCCAGTCGCAGGACCGTCATTTCTCAAAAAAAAAACAAAAACACAGCCGTGACGCGCGCCCAACCCAACCCGCTGATGCGTGGCAGAAACCCGATGTGGTCACAACTCGGTGATAAGACCAGGGTATCCATCCACCTGTCCTCCTTGTGTATAAACAGTATGACAAGGCAGAGAAAGAAGTAAAGATAATAACAAAAAAGCTTTAGCGAGGGGGGGGGGGCGAAGGAGCTGAGGCTGTCGTGCAACTCGGACAGAAGCTATGGCAATTCGGAGCTCCTGATTCGCCGTGATCCCTCCTCGACGATCTGCGTGATAAACATGGAGCGTCGTCCAACGTGGCTTCGTAGGAATTTGATACAAACATGGTTGGCTAGGGGGGTTTTGCCCCTATCAGGTAGGGCCCCGAACCCGCCATCTCGCTTCCCATGAGCCTTCGATACATTTGGCCTGGGATGCCGAACTGCGGTACAGGATTTCACAAGGGGTCCCTTCCCGTACAAGGAGAGGCGAGGAGGATAGGAGAGGACATAGCGGCCGTTGCAGCGGTAGGCTCTCCATTAGTGCTTGCGTTTTGGGAAGAGTAGCACAGAAGCACTACTTCCCATAGGAGATCCACAGGGGGCCCCATCCTTCATCTTGACCCTGGAGGAAATTATGAATCGCGACGAAGCTTCTCCGAGGTGTGCTCGGACGTGTCGGTGGAGGCGAGATGGAGGGGGGAAAAAAGGAAAAGCGTTCAACGGCTAGAGAGAAGAATATATACCAGGCATCGATCCTGACCTTGATGGTGATCTTCCTCCAGGGCGACAGCACTCGCTCTTTTGTTGTCGATCAGATCCGCTTTGTTTGGGAGAGAGAGCCTATCCTCAACTTGTTCAGACGGACGGAAACAGAAAAGGACGATCATGCGCCCATCAGCAACACTGGCCCTGCTGGGCCTGGCTGCCCAAGAGGCCTTGGCAGCATGCCCTTATGCTGAGCAGATCGCGGCCCGGTCCGAGTTAAACACTAAGACCACAGAGTCGCGCAGGGCGGAACTGGGAAAGCGTGCTGAAGGAAAGCAGGGTGTCTTTTTCATGTAAGTTTTTTTTCTTTTTCTTTTTTTCTTTTCCTAACAAGAAAATAATGAGGAGGTTTACGCTTCTTCCGTGGCTGGTCTGGCCTACTCTTATCTGGACTTTGTTCATCGTCCTTGCCTTGCCCCAGCAGGAGAGCCCTTGCCCTGCCACCGAGACACTGCTAACGGCCAGCACAGGAACCGCATTGCACCTTCTGCGTCTAAGCTGTACATCGCAAACGCTGACGGCAGCAACGAGAGGGCACTCCTGCCTTCCAACTCATCCGTCTTTGAGTATCAGGGCCACTTCACGCCGGATGGCAAGTCTGTCATCTTCACCACCGAGAGGGTGGATGGCAATGCCGACATCTACCAGATCAGCACCAACGGCACCGGCATGACGCCGCTGATTGCCACCACGTCATATGAGAACAATGGTGTCCTTTCGCCTGATGGCACCAAGCTGGCCTATGTCTCCACGGCCAACAACTACATGGCCAACATCTGGGTCAAGGACCTGGCCACTGGCGAGGCTAAGAACCTGACCAACACGGCCGACACGGTTGGCGAGCCTACCGAGGAGAGCCCTGACGGCCACTTCCGCCCATCCTGGTCGCCCGATGGCGAGTGGATCCTCTTTTCCTCGGACAGGAACACCGACTGGACCGGCCACAGCAACGGCACCGGCTGGGAGCACACCCAGGAGCTGTCTGTCTATGTGATCAAGCCAGACGGCACCGGATTCAGGCGGGTGGCCAACAAGACGGGCTACTCCCTAGGTTCGCCTGCGTGGTCCCCCGATGGTTCTCGTATCGCCTACTACGAGATCACCCGCGAGAACACCTACAACGCCCACCGAATCGATACGGTCAACGAGACCACGTCCCAGATCGCCTCTGTCGACTTCGCCACGGGCACTGACGTTGTGTACCACACCTCTGGTGCTGGCGTCAAGCTGTCGCCGTCCTGGGTGTCCAACTCGACCCTCGGCTACCTCGTCAAGGGTGTCGCGGACGAGGGCATCAACTACACCTCGTACACCACGGCCCACCAGCAGTTTATCCAATCCGTTCGTAACCCCAGCTGGTCTCCCGATGGCACCCAGATCGTCTACGAGCGCACTGGCTGGGACATCCGCCCTCTCGAGAAGCCCATCTACAGCTGGCAGGGAGGACTGGGAGGCCCGCTTCATGGACGTGTTCCCCCAGCTCTCCCAGACGGGCAGGCTCCTGTACACGGCCAAGCAGACCGGCAACGAGACGTCCAACGTCGTGAGCAGCAACCCCGACGGCACTGACGAGACCGTCGTCTTCAACTCCTTCGACGGCGATATCGTCAACGCCACTTTTGTTGCTGAGGGTCTGGCAGGATCCTTCCAGCCTACCTGGTCCCCCTCCGAGGAGTGGGTCGCCTTTGGCATCGGCTACTGGTTCTTCGACCGCGCCGACTACCCTGCCTACCTGTACCGGGCCACCTCCAACGGCTCCGCCTACGAGTACCTGACTGGAGACGGTGTCCACAATATCGGCTTCCCCAGCTACGCACCCACGGGCGATGCGGTCGTCTACCGCGCCTGGAACGGCGAGGACGGTCCCCTCGGCCTCAAGATCTTCAACATCACCACCGGCACCATCACCAACCTGACCTACGGCTGGGACACCACCCCGGGCTGGTCCCCCGACGGCACCAAGATCGTCTTTGCCCGCAACAGCAACTGGACCGAGGAGATGGGCGGCCGCTGGTACGCCGACCGCTACGATGTCTGGACCATCAACCCAGACGGCACCGACGAGACTAAGCTCACCACCAGCGGCGCCAACGACGCCCACGCCGTCTGGACCTCGGACAACCGAATTCTCTACAACTCGGGCATGTACGGCTTCCGCGACGAGTGCGCCGTCTATGACGACACCTTCCAGCCTTACGGCCAGATCATGAGCATGGAGAAGGACGGCAGCGACAAGCAGATGCTGACCGACTCCATGTGGGAGGACTCGATGCCTTTGTATGTGCCCAACGAGTATCTGTCGTGAGCTTGACATGGGACGATTCTCGTGATGGACCATGTTTTTGATTTTGGGGAGCCTGCCTGATATCCCAATGTTTCTCTGTTTTGCCTGTAAATAGCCAATTTTACTTTTTCGAGGGCTTCAAATTGTTCATAGCTAGCAATCACGATTGCGTACATAGATAGGATTAGGATGAACATAAACACTATCGTCAACTTCAAATTATACTTTGCGGTGTACCGAAGCAAAGCTTAAGTATACACATATGTTAATATCATAGATGTGTATGTTACTATAGTACGTGTGTATTATTATAATATATGTATACTGTATAGTCTGGCTGTTTAGAAGACCGTACAGAAATTAGGTCCCACCACTCAATTCTCTATCCGACTTCCCAGACCAAATTCATATGGTAGTAGAGACGGAAGCCAAGGAGGAGGGCTCTCTATCTTATGCTTCTTGGCCTTGGATGATGCAGGCGCAGCGATAGTAGGATTGCTTCTCGTGTAGAACTAATCACAGAACGCGGTCTAGCGTGGAAGATATCTATCATATCCTAGTCCTCTTCATTGCTTACCGAGGACTCGTCCTCTCTATCACCAGCATTGAGCGAATTGATCCGCTTCCTTTCACCCAGCGTAGAAAAAGTGTGGCTATGACCAGCGGCCAGGAGGTCCTCAGCGTACTCACAATTCTTGTCGCACCACGTGATCCAATTAGATGTCACCTCTTCATTGATAGGTTTAAACTAGAAGACCTACTTAGTCCTGGTATATTTGTATGGCATCGAGCTTTTGCTTACTCGAACTCTTGGGCCTTTCCTCGAGTGCTTTTATAACAGCTCTCATAGCACTGTACTCCTCAAGAAAAGCATCTAATTAGAGGCAGGCTCGGGTAGTAGAGCATCTCCTTGGGCCAGTATCTCGTACTGAGGTAGTTCTCAAACTAATCCCAACCGACAATTTGCATTGGAGGATTGTGCTTCTGAGCTTTGTGCACTGATCAATCATGCACTATACAAAAGCTCAAGTATGCCTTTATATATAGAGGTGGAGAGGTGGAGAGAATAGAATGTATGCGTGTCACCAATCTCGCTTGATATGGTCAGCCTGTGCCTATAGTCTGACATTGCTCTGAGACTAATTCTTGATAGGCCAATTACTAAAAAAATAAAAAAAAATAAAAAGTACTTAATCAGGTTGCTTTCAAAGACAACGACTGCATCAGAGGCACTGCGAAAGTTTTTGTTGATAAGATAGTTATGAACGTTGTCCTTGGATTGGCTAAAAATCAAGGCATTGGAAATGTTTGAAAAATATTACCATGAAAATAATTAAAGTAATTAGCAATAGAGTCGCTATAATATCTGTAATAATAGCAAAAACCTGAAGAGAAAAAACTGTCGATTTCAGTGGAAAGAAGGTTGAACTGAGGATTTTCTGATCATAAGTATGATTCAAATTCTTAGCAAAAAGCAAGACCAGAAGATGTTCCTGCTAAATAGCTAGTGGATGATTATAAACAATATTCGGATACAATGATCTGCTAAATCTAGGGAGAAAGGCTGATGAAGAGCTTATTTGAACAGGGCTTGAAGTTTAATCTCAAGTATTGGTAGCAGTTTTCAATCAGCGTTTGTTAGCATTGCCTCTCATTCACAACCCGAGATCCTTTGCAATTTGGAAGCAAACCCTTTGGAGTGGATTTGGTTTGTGGAAACTGAATTGGTGCCAAACTTTTGGCCTGTATTCTATAGCTCATGAATCTATTGTTCTCCAAAAGCTTTGCGCAGCCAAGGCGGCTGGCTGATAATTACTTGCGAATACGCAACTAGGCATGGAAGTGGAATCGGTAAACAGGCTGTCACCGCCGCCGTGTACCGAATGTGGAAGGACGCAAAGAGAGAGCCGAGAAATGGCGCTTGGCAAATGATCATGACCCGCTCCTGGTACCGAAGAATTGGGTCAGGGCTAGAACATGAATGGTGGAAATCTCCGGCACATGGTCATATAGTTTTGGGGACATCTGCAGGCCTAACATCTGGCACCGGAGAGGACCCTTGATCATTATGATAGGACGGCACTTTAGGAGCCATCATCCGGCAGAAGCTAATATTTTTCAGTAATATTGGAACAGACGGGTCCCCAAGAGGAAGCCAGCAGATCTGAACCGCCAAAAGCGGGATGTATCCCTGAGGCCATCGTGAGGCTCGGGTGGGAATTGCGGCGGATCTGACTCCGTGGGGAATGTTCATGCGAATATGGCAGCTCTGAGCAGAATATAAGGGCTGGAATGTTCGCAGATAGAGTTTAGTTCCAGAATGATGAGCGGACGTTCTTCGACTGTGCCGAATCCTGGATCATCATGGCGTCTTTCCTCTCGCGCCTGTCTCTCGCCCTCCCGGCTCTCCTGCTCTGGTCTGCGCCAGTGGCCAGAGCCGGACTTGCTCCCTCGCCGTACACGGTCGGCCCTCTCACGAGCTCTGATGACAAGTGGGCCACCAAGGTCTGTGATGTGACCAAGTATGGAGCTGTGGCAGACGGCGCGACAGACTTTGGTCCCGCGCTTCTCGCGGCCTTCGAGGCCTGTATTGATGGTGGTGTCGTTAACATTCCGAGCGGCACTTTTGCTATGGCCACCTGGCAGACTCTGAGTGGTGGCAGTGCCTGGGCTATTAATCTCGAGGGGACGATTATTCGTACTGGCACTGCTGGTGGACATATGATTGTCGGTAGGTCAACCACCCAAGACATTGCTATTACCGACCCGCTGTCCACTCCCGCCCTGTATGGTCATCCCGCCAACATTGCATAAACAGTTGAGGACACTACCGATTTTGAGCTATACTCCAGCAATGGAGGTGGCGCTATCCAGGGGTATGGCTACGAATTCCTGGAAAATGGAGAGTACGGTCCCCGCCTGCTGCGGTTGATCGATGTCGACCAGTTCTCCGTCCATGATATCCGTCTTGTGGACTCGCCTGCCTTCCATCTCATCTTGGATACCTGCTCCAATGGTGAAGTCTACAACGTGATTGTCCGCGGGGCCAATATGGGCGGTCTCGATGGCATTGATGTGTGGGGATTCAACATATGGGTTCACGATGTCGAAGTAACCAGTACGCACCCCTCGACAACCCCAAACGATCGTATTCCACAGCTGACAAGACAAAACACAGACAAGGATGAGTGTGTTACTATTAAAAACCCTAGTAACCACATTTTGGTGGAGAACGTTTATTGCAACTGGTCTGGAGGGGTACGTGCTGCTGGTGATTTAGTTCAGCCTTGGGGCGGCTCAGCCTCGCGATGTTTCCGCCACAGCTTGAAAACAGACACCCCTGATCTTGCCCAGGCAATTGCTGACGATCAGCCATCATAGTGCTCAATTGGTTCTCTAGGAGAAGATACCGACATTTACGAGGTCACCTACGAGAACGTTTACTCGCAAAACTGCAACTCGATGATGTTTTTCAAGTCAAATGTACGTTCGAGGATAACACTAATGTGCAATCAACGATTCTTGAGAACTAGACGAGTCCTATTCTTCCTTACCAGAATTTCGAAGCCCAGCTACTATGTGGAACTAATTTATAAATCTTTATAGGGGAGGCAACGGCAGCGTTTACGACAGCCAATTCACCAATTTCATCGGGCACTCCAACGCATACTCGCTCATCATAAACGCATATTGGAGCGATGAGACCGTCGCGGCTGGCGATGGCGTCCTGTATACCGACCTCACCTTCAGCGACTGGACAGGCGATTGTGCGGATGGTGCTGTGCGCGGGCCCATCGCGCTCTGGTGTCCCACTGACCAGCCTTGCGACGGGATCACCATCGAAGACTTTGCAGTCTGGACGGCTGAAGGGTCTTACGAGTATTACTCTTGCGAGAACGCCTGGGGCTCGGGGGATTGTCTTCGAGCCGGGACGGCACACACTGCCTATAGCATTTCTACTGTAACAGTCTCTGCCACTCCGTAAGTTTTTGCTGCTCACCTTCTGCACTGTGTGCCTTCTTTTCTAACGTGAGTAAACTTTACAAATAGGGCTGGTTGGAGCGCGGCTCGTATGCCGAGTGATATAACCAGCGGTCTGGGCATTACGACTAGCATCGCGATTCCTCCACTGCCGACGACATTCTTCCCTGGCGCCACTCCTATTAGTGCTATTCCCTGAACTTGAACTTCTCTGTGAATTTGAGAAGGGTGCTGCGAAGTGAATGTGTTTTTCAAATCTGCAGTATTTCGAATTTTCCAAGTCAGCGTCGACAATGCTATAAAGTCTCTACCTAGGTATACGGCTATGGGAGATATAAGTCATATTCTCGTATTTACAGCTGAGAATCTTGCTATTTCAGCTTGCATTTCCTCCTATTTATATCAACTTCAACATACTATGCTACCATTTAACAAAGCAAATAACATAATCGATATTATCCAGAGAGCATGGAGGAGCAAGTTGACTCCTTTGTTAATATAGTCCTAGCTTCCTCTCCCTAAGCAATTAGCTGTAGGAGAAGAAGCTAGATAATTTAGAGAATGTAAAAAAACAACTGGAAATTTCTTTATAAGTATAGCTTTCCTCTTTTCTTCTTTTAATAAAAATAGTGAACTTTAGACAAGGGGCTAAATCGTAGGAGCTATATAAAATACAGCTTTGATGTGCGAGTCCTTCCTGTCCATATAGACCACATCATTTCCAGTGAGAACTGGGGATGGTCATCCTCTTAGTGCTCGTATTTGAGCATTGATGTGTAGTACCTTTCTAATATTGCTGTCTTGTATAAATCTACGTATTGTATTGCATTATAAGCACTTACTTTTGTTGGGGAAAAGTTTCTTGAAAGTAGATGAGTGCTTTCGTAAAATTTCTATAAGCGACCTGCTTGCACCGGTGGCTTCGCAAGACTGTCCCTGTCCAGCCTTGCTCGTCTTGAGGGAACCCTCAAGGACCTCTAGATTTGCCTAATCTCCTTGCCCACCATTTCCGGCCGCTCGACTTCCCACTCATCCCGTAGCACCGCAAAAGTGAGATCACTGATGAGCAGGCTCTGGCCGAGGCTCCACACTAGGGTGATAGCGTAGAAGAAATTGGCATTTCCACTGCCAGCATATACCCACAGATAATAAAAGGCCGGCCCGAGACAGGTTGAGTATAATATCGTTGCAGCACTGACGAAAGTGTATCGCATGAGAGGAAACACATGTCTGTAGAGCGGAACAAGGGCCAAGAAGAGCGACGTGTCGCTGATGCTTGGGTAGGGCTTGAAGATGCCGAATATTCCGAGGAGAAGCGTGATGACAAGCAGCGGCTGCCTGCGGATGCGTAGGCTCAGGGCTCCAACGTAGGATGACAGATGTAGCCAGAAGACGGCCAGGAAGAAGGACCGGAAGGAATCGAACATTTCGATAAAGAAGTACCACCAAAGCCCCACGTTGGGCGTCAAGTCGGTCAGCGTGAGCTGGATGCCGTATGTGGAGTAGAGAAACTCCCATGAGCCCGTGATGAAGTAGGACATTTGGAACAGCACCGCAACGGTGACTACTGCGACGCCGATACAAGACGCTGCAAACTTGAACGGTTGCATCTTCTCCTGTGGCTGCCACCGATCATACGCCAAGAGAGATAGTGGCGGTAAGAGTAGAAGCGGGTACATGGACAAGTATGAGGCGAACGACATGGCGATCACAGCGCTGTATGGAGCGCCTGCGATAGCGTTCGAGACGGCATGGAGGATAGCGCAGGTCGTGAAGACGGTCGTTGGCCTGCCGATACATGTCGCGATTGTGAAGGGGTTGTACAAAAAGCTGGAATGCGCCTCGTCAATACCCAGATTCATACTCGCAGCCGAAAGGAGACTCACAGGGCCGCAACCATAAGCCCACTCCATCTCTTGTCCTTCCGTGGCGAGGTGAAGAGCGCAGAACACCCAGCCTCTCCAGAATTTGCAATTTTCATAAGAGCGTCGGCGCTCCACAAGTCTACAGCAATGTAGAGCAGGTATGTAAACACGGGCAAGGATGCGAAACTCGGAAGCAGGGAGAACAGCGGCAGGAGGAGCGGCGCTTGGTGGTAGACACCTCCGTCGTAAGGTGACACATTGTGGTTGTAGAGAAATAGACCTTCTTGTACTAGAGAGGGAAGGAAGAGAGGAGAGGAATCAGCATCTGCATTCATGTCAAGCCTGAGGGGTTACGAACATCTCTTGAAGCTGTTGACAGGCGTGGAGACCTCGACGCGGCCTGCGACCAATTCTGGGAGGCCGGGAAAGAGGAAGAAGAGAGCAAGCCGTAGGGCAGCAGCGGCCAGGAACAAGCCCTGGGGCCTTTTCAGGCTCGAAAATTCGGCATTCATTTTGTATCCATCGCCGAATTGAGGGGGGGGCCGTCGTTCACCAGAATTATCTCCTCAGGGCGAAACAGCAGGAACGAGGGCAGGTCCGACTTGTCGCCGGCCAGGCTGTCATCCCAAGGGCTAATAGCAACTATTGCCTGCCGCAGTGAGGTGCCTGGGAACCCCCTGTCCCAGGTGATGCGACCCCTGCTTATCCTCTCTATAATATGGGACGCTAGCCTATCTAAGCTCGGGCGGTGGCAGAAAAAAAGTCGGCCGCAGGAAAAAAGTTCGAGAAGTCAAGCCCATGCTGCGAATTTCTGGAGGGCGGTTCTACTTCCTAACCAACTTTTCCAGTACCCAGCTTCTTCAAATCGCCTCTACGACACCAATTGCCAAGATGGGTCGCATCAAGAGGAAGGGCGAGGCCGGTAATGCCAAAAACTTCATTTCTCGGACTCAGGCTGTCAAGAAACTGCAACTCAGCCTGCCTGACTTTCGAAAGCTGTGCATCTGGAAGGGCATCTACCCGCGCGAGCCCAGGGACAAGAAGAAGGTGTCCAAGAACTCCACGCCCTCCACTACCTTCTACTACACCAAGGACATCCAATATCTCCTCCACGAGCCTCTTCTCCAGAAATTCCGCGACCAGAAGGCCCTCGAGAAGAAGATCTCCCGTGCTCTCGGACGCGGTGATGTCGGCGACGCCGCCCGCCTCGAGCGCAATGCCTCGGACCCGGAGAAGACCGGCAAGCCTCGTTATACCCTCGATCATGTCATCAGGGAGCGCTACCCGACCTTTGTCGACGCCCTCAGGGACCTCGACGACTGCCTGTCTATGCTATTCCTCTTCGCCAACCTGCCATCGACCTCTACCGTCCCCGCCAAGATGATCGCCCGCTGCGAGCGCCTGTGTCTCGAGTTCGAACACTTCTTAATCGTGTCAAATAGCTTGCGCAAGTCGTTCTTGTCCATCAAAGGCATATACTACCAGGCAAACATCATGGGCGAGGACGTGCTGTGGCTGGTGCCGTACAAGTTCAACCAGAGAGTAGTCGGAGATGTTGATTTCAGGATTATGGGCACCTTCGTGGAGTTCTACATGACCCTGCTGGGATTCGTCAACTACAGACTCTACACGTCGGTCGGCTTGAAGTATCCGCCCAAGTTTGACAAGAGCAAGGACGACCAAGGCGGAGAGCTGGGTGCCTTCACCCTGGAAGGTGTCAACATCGCAGCGAAGTCGGACGAGCCAAAGCAAGTAACGAACGGCGAGAGCGAGCACGGACCGGACCCCAAGGTACAAGCCGAGGTCAACAAGCTGGTCAAGTCTATGCGTGAAGGCGAGACGAACGGCGACAGCAAGACGGTAGATGATTCAAACGAGCGCGCGGATGTCGAGGACGCCACGGACGCTATCGACAAATTCGAGCCTGCTGTCGAAGGCGGCGATGTCCTCCTACAGCCGTCATACAGCACCAACGACCCTGCGTCTCTGTTCTCGAAATGCACATTCTTCCTCGGGCGTGAGACGCCGCGCCAGCCACTCGAGTTCATAGTTCGGGCTTTTGGTTGCAAGCGGGTAGGCTGGGATGCTGTGCTGGGCGAAGGCGCCTTCACCACCAACGAGCTTGACCCTTCCATAACACACCAGATCATTGATCGACCGCTCATCCAAGCAGTGGCGGAAGCAGATGGTGACGGAGATGATAACCAGACCGCACAAAAGCTGGCACCAAACCAGAGAGTGCCAGGGAGGGTATATGTCCAACCCCAGTGGGTGTGGGATTCGATCAACGACGAGGAGATGAAGGACCCGAACCTGTATGCCCCGGGTGCTGAGCTCCCACCTCACCTGAGTCCCTTCGTCAAGCCGGTCCAGGGCCAGTACGACCCCACCATGACGCTAGAGGAGCAACAAACCGAGGCTGAGAGACTGGAGGACAGCGAAGAAGAGCCGGATGAGGAGGAAGACGACGAGGAGGATGAGAACGACATGGATGTCGCTGAGGATGAAGATGAGGAAAACGGCGAATTTGGAGATTTCTCCGGAGCAGAAGAGGGAGAAGATGATGAGGACGAGGGGTCGGATGAGGAAGAGTCAGCTGCGCTGCAGAGACAACGCGAGCTGGAGGCCGAGCTGACGGGCAAGCCTGTCAAGTCTCAGCAGCAAAAGCCCAAGGACAAGAAGAAGGCGGAGGCCCGCAAGGCCGTACAGAAGAAGGCCAAGGAGGAGGCCGAGGATATGGAACGGGCTAAGGGTATGCTCAGCAAAAAGAAGAGGAAGTTGTTCGAGCAGATGCAGTACACGAATAACAAGAAGAGTGCCGAGGATGAGAAGCTCCGGGCTAAGAGGAGAAAGATCGAAAAGCAGAAGGGCAAGAAGGCGTAGGCGACGCATTCTCAGAGGATAGCAATAATGAAATTACAATTACCGATTTATTTCTATAGGATCATTTACCTGTCCAATTTGCCACTCGAACTTTCTTGTTGCGGCTCATTTCATTTTTTTCTCTTCTTAAAATTGTCTGTGCCTGCCTCTATAAATCATGCTGTTGAGGTTACTTTCCCCGAGTGTTACAAATACCAGCCGCTAAAACCCTAGCCTCAGCGGCTCGCACCCACTCAATAGCCACTGTAAACCCTTCCACTACAAGACCTAACGAGGACGAACATGAAACCTCACAACCAGTATGGCGAGTTCACAAGACGATGACAGCGAATGGGACAAGAGCACCTCTGAGATCCAATCCGAGGACTCAGAAGACCTGTTCGCGGCGCGACCCAACCGCTGGCGCGGTCCACCGCAGAGCTGGCGGGCCCTCACAGAAGAGGACCGCCTCACCTACAATGCCCTCGAGAGGCTGCAGAACCAGGATCTGTCGGTGCATCTGTACAATGCCTTCGCGCTGAAGCATCTCCCGGCGCGTTCTCTGCTTGGTGACGCGCCGGGAGAGGACCAGGTTCGTATCGCGAGATCGTCAGAGGTAAGGAAGGGCAAGGGAAACACCTAGACGAACAGAACTTGCAGCTGATTTCTTCTTCTTTTCTCCCGAGGGGTAGGACGTCGACGCAGAAACGGGCCAAGCTTCCCACACTAGGCCGTGGGAACCTCTCAGAAGCTGGACAGCGTGGCCGTTGAATGTGCAGCTCCTGCCTCCTGATGACTTCTTGAAGAGGACGGAAGACGAGGATGAGGTGTTGACTTTTCGGCGCGTGGAGAGGGAGGCACCTAGTTCCAAGCTGGAAGAGGTCATCTCTGCTGCTGTCCTAAGGTGCGCCAAGGAGAGATTTCGAAAGAGGACGTTCAATAATCCAAAGGCTCCTCCTCATGTGGCTAGAAACGTCAAAAGGGATCCTGTTTCGTCAGAGAATGAGTCTCTTTCTAGTGAGGTGGAGTCTGAGGATGAGAAGATGGCGACTAAGAAGGTATTCAAGCCTGCCATGGCTACCGATGATGACGTCTCGTACGAGCTCATACGGCCAACCACTCGAGCGATCCTCGAGAAGCTGGACCGAACCTTGACTGTCCTGCACAACGCTCGGATGTCCAGCACGCAAGACTTCGCAGACTTCGCAGACGACACATCATCCTCAGAGGACGAGGACGAGGACATGGACGACACGAAGCGACGTGGCCGTCAGTCTCGGTCTCGATCCCACGGGACATCGCGCGCTAGCACCGAGCGTGCTCGCTCACGCAGCATGTCTCTGGCTTCAACGATTGGCCGAGCCCTGACTCCTGAGAAGAAGCAAGAGAAGGTAAAATCCAGACGTGGCCGTAAACCTACATCAATGCCCAGAGAGGGCGAGAGCGAGCGAGCCTTTCTCATCAGACGTGCCAAAGAGCAGAAGAAGAAACGGCCCGTGTTCTCGGACGAGGAGGATGGAGGCACGACCACAGCAGCAGAGAGCGCGAAGTCGCCGCGCAGAGAGACACGGGGGAGGAGCCAAAGGCGGGAGAGCATTGACGAGACTGATGAGTACTGGATGCAGAAGAAGATGGAAAAATTGAACCTGCGCGATTGGGGGGATGTCATGGGCGCCGCTGCTCTGGCAGGTTTCTCACCGAAGGTCATTGAGCGCGCGACGCAGAGGTGTGCGAACCTGTTTCGCCAGGGCATGGAGATGCACACCATCACTGATGACGGAGCCGTTGAGACGAGACGCCATCTACCTGGCGAGGACGTGCCCTCAAGGGCTTCAGATGATAGCGAAAACGAAGCCGACGACTTTCGTATGCGCCAGGTACGGTCAGCAATTCGAGCGTCCAGCGCCGCACCGAGCAGGGCCGTCTCGCCAGAAATGAATCACGAGGAGAGCCGCGGGCGTGAGGCACCTAGAAAGCCACAGAGGCGGAGCGGGTCTCGTGCGCCCTCGACAGGCCCGCTGTTCTGCCCTCATGCCGACTGCGAAAGGGCGAGCAAAGCTTTCGATAGGCCTTATAACCTGAAAAGGCACTTAAAAAGAGTGCACGGAGATGCGAGCTCGGGCGCAAGCGACGAGGAGGGCCGTGGGAATGAGTCGTCCAAGAAGAAGCGACACACGCGCAGCCCTGCCGTGGGACAGCATTTCTGTCCCCATGTTGACTGTAAGAGGGCCTATACGGGTTTTGATAGGATGTACAATCTGGAGAGGCACTTGAAGCTTGTTCATGGTGGTGAGAGTTCTGCTGGTACTACAACAAGGGATTTGGAGAGGGGCCACCGGCTTGGTGGTGTTCACCGTGATGGGCATCTTGAGCCCATACGCGTCCAGAAGGGCTGGAGAACAGAGGATACCAAGAAGAGGGCCCAGAGAACATCGGAGAAGCGGCGACGGGAATCTGAACTAGGCGACGAACAGCGCATAGCATGACGAAGCGACTCGTCTGAGAGCTAGTTCATACGATACCCACACAACTCGACCTGTTCCGAGCGCTGGCGCTCTCGATGCGGTTTCGTCCATGCAGCCGACAATCTCCCTCTCTCCCTCTCTTCACTCCTTGTCACCAAACTGCCTCGCAACCTCGGCTGCAAAATCACCAAGAGTGTCGAACTTCCATTGGAAACTGACCTCCCCGTCCTCCACCATGCGCTCAAAATCGCCCCCGATCCCCTCGCCCTCCTTCTTATCACCGCCCCTCGAGATCCAGCAGCTCTTGAAACCCAGCGCCTTCGCTGCGCTGTGATCCACCCGCAGGCTTCTCGCCACGTGCAGCAGCTCGCCCTTGTCCACATCGACGCCCAGCTCGTCCCGTGCCCTGCGGAATAGGTACTCGAAGTTTCTGGCGCTGGGCTTGTAGCTGCCGATGTCTTCGGCCGTGTACACCGCGTCGAAGGGCACTTCGGCAAGCGGTCCCGCCGTCGTACGTGCGATGTTGCTATTGTCGATGTTGGACAGGATGATCAGCTTGTAGTGCCGCTTGAGCACCCGCAGCGCCTCGACCGTGTCCGGGAACGTGGGCCACCCCCAGGCCCCGCTGCCATCTCGTCGTACGCCACGTCGGCCACCTTATCCTCAACGCCCAGCTCCGCCGCGAGCTTCCTCATCGCCGTGCTCAGGTTCACGTCGTACCTGAGAGTCGGTTGGGTCCGCTCTAGCTCGTTGGAGAATTCGTCGAAGCGCTGGAGGGCGCGCTTCGGGTCCTGGGCGAAGGCGTGGTCCGCGGGCAGGCTGTCGAGGATGGGCTGCAGCGCGGCGACGAGGCCTGGTTCCCATTCTATCAGGGTGCCGTAGCAGTCGAAGGACAGGGCCTTGTAGCCAGTGAGCTCGGCTGTGTTGTCGATCTGGGCCATGACGGTGAAGTTGAAGTGCTACGTAAAAAGGGCAGAGAAAGCTCTGCTTTGACGGGTAGTCAGACTGGTAAGCTGCCAAATAGGAGTCTGGGGAATTATAAAACAAACAGAATCAGAACTCGAATCTCATGCTGTAATTTATTTTACTCTTCCGATCCCTTTTTATACCTACGGATTGTGAGCTGGGATCGCCACCGCGCCCTTTGGTCTTGTCCTCTGTAGTCGAACTCCAACTACTCCACCCGGAAGGGCGTGTATGCCAATGTCATGATGCTTACCTGCAGTGCCATCAAACCGAAGCAGGCAGATCAGCAGAATCAATACCTATTTGGACTTGTACGAGTTGCTGCATTGAGAGCAAACGGACAACAGGAACAAGTCACAGGCGTGAAGTTGGGAGTCCGCGCCAGAAGATGTGTCAAAAACAATGGAATTAATTTCATTAAACCAGACAACGTACGACACCACATTCCAAGGGGTATCAGAAATACTAAATAAAACCTACACCAGACACTCCGTAGCTTGTGTACACCATTCCAGGCGCAGCATCTGTAGTCTTTGAAAACAGACAACCGGCCATTCTAACCCACCAAGTCCATGCGGCCGTGAACCAAACATTCGAAAACACCAGGAGTCCTTTGATGATGACATGACATGTTATGCAGCCCGACGCTTCACTGCTGTCGTCGAGGGCTCCTTCTCCTCTGCGTGCTCTGCGATAGCTCTGATGGAGGCAAATTCTCAACTCCGTCGAGGCGCATCTTCTTACTTTTACCCTCCCGCGGGATTCGACTCGTGCCCTTCTTGACCACGGGCATCGAGTTCTCGTCACCGGATGGGAGAACCGATAGGACACTCGCAGACGGATCAAACATCAGTGAGCTGGTCGTCAGGTTTGTGTTCACCTCACGTAGGCTAGAAGCCAGCGGGTTCCGTGTCGTTGAGTCAGATGATGTTGGCCGCGTTGGCGATCGAGCCTGCTCCGCATGGTCCAAGTCGTTAAAGACCTGTGCCTGCGGTGCCGGCGTCCGCCTGCCAGGGGTGGCAATTGCTCGACTCGGCGTTTGGGCACTTGATCCATCTCGCATGCTGGCGACGAGGGCATCCTGGGATGCTGTTCGAGGAAGTTGGGTGGGATATTGGTACTGGACCTTCTCTGGCGTCTCTCCTGTGGGCTCATATTCTCGAAGGTTGGTGTGGGAGATGTCTTGTCGCAGCTTGCTGAGTGGCTGGCAAAGCGTGTCGCTTAGAGGCTCGAGATCGCCTTGTAACCGCTCCACATCTGCCTCCATGTCTGTCCTGAGACCCTGGACACGGGAGAACGTTTGTTCGTAATGAGTTGAAATATTTGAGAATGAATCTCCCACGGTTGCTGATAGCTTATCCATAGACCCTGAATGTCGGCTGTGGTGATCAGCATTTTCAGATTGAGCTCTGGTCAAGAAATCGTCCAAGTCTGTCATCTGGACTTCCAAATCCGTCATCTGCTCGCCGACAACGCGAACGGTCTCCTCATGCACAGATTTTGTCGTGGTCTGTATAGATGTGCTGTGATCACTCGCGGTCTGTTCTCAAGATGTCAGTATTTCGCTTCGGACCATAACACGGTCAGACCGAAGACTTACAACCCAGTCGTCCTTGAGCTTCGTCTTCAAGGTGTCTCTGGACTTGGCAACATCTTGCAAAAACTTCTCCTCGTCCGACTCCACTTGGTCCATGCCGGCTGAGTAGATCGCTACTTGGCCCCCGAAGGCCTCCTTGGCCCCGTTGACATGGTGCTGAATCTTCGTGGCCTTGCCAGCGAGGCGAGACTCTTGCTGTTCGGCATGAGCATTGATGAGGCCGGTAATCTGCGTCAACAGCTTCTGCCGGTCCTCTGCAGCTTGTTTGCGCTCTCCCTCGATCACCTCTTGAATCTGGTCAGACACTGATTCGTTTGCCTGAACCATGGCCTGGCTTGCCTCCTCCAATTGGCGCCTCAGACAATCGGATTCGCTTCGTTGGGAGCCGAGATGCCGTAGCAAGTCCTCGAAGATAGACTTGAAGTCCTTGCCGAGAGAGCTGTAGGATGTGTGCAGGTGACTGTGAAATGTATCCAGTTCGCTGAGCACGTCCGCCGCTATTCTCTCTGCCGCCGCAGCTATCGCCTGGAGGCTTTCTCCTACCCGCTCCTTGATGTTGTTCCTGACTACCTTGATCTCTTCCAGAACGTTGTCCATCTCCTCTTTAGAGCGCTGCTTCTGCTCTAAAAGGCCGTCTCGCGATGATTCGAACCTCTGGAGATTCTCGTCAAGAAAACTCTGCGTCGCCGTGAGCTTTTGCAGTTCCCCTTGAACAAAGGTATGCATTCTCTCGGACACACTCGAAATGTGATCTTCCTGATCTCTGCGGAAATCCTGGATGCGGCTCTCGACAAGTTCGGTGACGTCTGTGACCTGGGCTTGCGACATGGCCCAGGTGCTGCGGTTCAGGTCCTGCAGGTCTGATTTTCTCTTGTTCTTTGCGCGAAGCCCACCGACATCGCCAACGGTCTTCCTCAACGTGGTAATAAGCTCTCCTCCGACGGCAGCCAGCTTTTGCTCAGTCATCTGGTGCGCTTTTCGAATGTGCGTCTCCTCCGCAAGCGTCTTCCGAGTTGCCGCCAGGATGATCTCCGTCTGGTCGAGGACTTCTCTTGTCTCGTCAAGCTGCGCCTTGGTGCCCTCGTGCTCCTTCTTGAGTCCCATAAAGCTCGAGGTCAAGGCAAAGAGCTCTTGTACCTTGATGCGGAGGTTTGACTCCATAGTCTCAATCTTGGCGGCCTGCTCATCAGCTAGAATGCGACGCGATTCGCTCTGAGCCGTCATCTCCTCGTAGGCCTCATTGGTGAGATGTACGCCGTTGCGCAGCCGAGTGGCGATCAGCTCCGTCTTCAGCCTCTCAATCTCTGCCGTGAACTCCCTCAACAATGCCTTCTTGTTGATAAGAGTGTTGACCTGCGGCTTGTTCTTGATGTTCTTTGCCCGAAACGCATAGTCCAATGTTGAGATGGTCTCCTCCAGGTTGCTCTTGGCTGGTGATATGGTCGCAATGATGCATGTCTTGGTCCGCCCTCCAAGCGAGTCCTGGAGCAGCCGTGTGAGCTTCGACTCCCTGTAAGGGATGTGAGAGCTCTTGTCAGTAAGCGCATTGATGACGCGGCCGAGCGTTAGTAGACTCTTGTTGATGAGGCCCGCCTCTGCAGCTCGCTTGTTTTCCGCCCCAGACCGCTGAATGTTCTCGCTACCCGCAAGGTCGACCAGGTTCAGCTTCCCGAGGCTGATGAAGTCATCACCACCTCCTCCTGGGCGCTTGGCGTGAACTGTGATGGTGAAGACGGTATGACTCCGACTGCTCAAATCATTGCACTTGGTTGCGGCGACCTGGCGTCTCATGCTCCCTTCCTGAAGTCGCGCAATACCCTCGGCCGCGTTCGTGATGTGTCGCTCCTCGACACCCTGCACCATTGTCGAAGCGTGGCCCTTCTTGGACAGGTCGTCAAATATCTTTAGCTTGGCGTTCTCGTCGGGGGTCAGCAGATCGCGAAGCTCCTCGTTGTAGAGCTCTATAAATGAGCACCGAACACAGCTCTCGGTTCCGTCGGCCTCAAGCTTATTGAACAGGGCCTGCAGGACACGAGGAATGATGCCAGCATCGGGAGCGAGCAGCCCTAGAGACTCGGTCATGTCGCCAGACATGGTGTAGGTCTTGCCAGTACCAGTCTGACCATAAGCGAAGATGGTGCAGTTGAAGCCAGCGAGCATCTGTGGTTGCCAGTCAGCCTGGGCACGCGCTTTGCGGTCTCGCCATCACCCTCGCCCAAACTTACCTGGCCCAAGATGGGTTTCACCACATCGTCGAAGATCATAGACTGGTCCGATGCCTGCGAGAAGACGCGATCAAAGGCATAAGTCTTGTTGCTGAGCGCATTGGGGCCCATGGATAGCTCGATGTGTTTGCCCATTGCGCCATCCGTATTGACGACGACGGCGCTATTCTCGCGCACCTCGCGCTCGTTACGCCCTCGACACCGCACCACGACACTGATATTTGTCTCCTCGCTGAACTCGGAGTCGAAATCGCGTTCCTTGCGCTTCATACCTGCAGCGTTCGGCGCAGACGAGGTGGACCCTGCGGGGGATGCGGCGACGGACCTGTCGAGTCGCGGGGTCGCGGCGGCACTCTGGGGTCGGAAGGACGGGACGCGTGATCCTTGACGAATGCTTGCGCGCCCGGCGGCGCCGGTTCGTGATGGAGGAGGAGGAGGCATGGTGGTTGAGGATCTGGCGCCCCTCCTCAGGGGAGCTGAGCGTTTGGAATCCAGCGCGGCGGTTTGTTGTGGAGTGAACTCGGGAGGAAGAAGAAAGTCGCGCTCGACCAGAGACTGTTATTTTCTTTATTTACTCGAGGATCAAATGAATGTTGTGTAACCCAGGGGCCGAAGCATCAAATTGTCGTGGAAGCATTGGTATATCAAAATAGCGTAAGATGCGGTAACGTCAGCAGATGAAGTGTGTATGTGTGTGTGTGTGTGCAGCTGTGCTAGGATCAAGAGCCGAGACATGAATACATGAATACAAGGCTACTACTATGTGTAGCTGAGGTCTGCTGGGTTTGCTTTGGAGGGCGCGTATTGACTCCACGGCGGGTCGGCTGCTGCGAGACCCCTGTATCTCCATTCTTTAGCGGAGCATTGTGGCCCCGGCCCGTCGTCACAGCAACTATCGATACTACTGTACAACCCTTGGGTGCACGCTAGACCCCCCTGGTGACACCTGCAGATGACGTCTCAGAGGACCCCGCGTTCTCCTTCGTACTTGCCATCCCGCCTGGAGGTCCCCTGAAGCCTGAAGGGTCCCCTGAGCTGAACCGCATCACGCGGCAGGCCCGCGACTGACTGACTACCGCTTGCCGGACTCCTCGAGAACGTGAGAAAGGGTAATTACTGCTTCGTCCACGATCCTCTCACACGGAACACTGTGGCCGACGAGACCACCGCAAAATAGAACGTATTTTCTTACAACTGATCACTGTGGCCAGTACACCACCACCAGCATATTATATCGACACGATGTCGTCGCTGTTCACAGCGCAGCTCCATCCGGGGCGCGCCTTGGGTTTCCTGGGTATGGGTTTCTCTCCGTCCTGGAAGACGTGCGAGGTTACTGATCACGGCCGCTGCTGACTCTATGCCTCTCTTCTCATAGTGCTTGGTGCATCCCTTCACGATATTCTGACCCGACTCAAGGCGGAGCCACAGCGTTTCCCCAGGCTCGAGCTCGCATACGCCCCCGAGAACCCGGTCAACGAGCCTGTCACCGTGACACTGCCTGCGAATGGCATCAGGATACGCTTCGATGGGCCCGAGCAGCGCCTGCGCTTGATAGAGGTCGTCGACTTTTCGAAAAACCACATTACCTTCAAGGACCAGAACACGGAGCGCGACCTGGTGAAGCCCCCTGCCGAGCCTTCGGCAGACATGAGCGCCGCTGCCGAGCCTACATTCAAGCATATATACCAGCGCTTTCTGGGCCCAACCTATGACGGCGAATTCATAGCGGCCGCCGAGGGCCAAGACATGGGCATCTATGTCCTTTCGTACCCGGGTGTCGCCTTCACATTTCCCTTGTCTGGGTCAGCGTACTCGCCCGACAAGGATGTCGTGACCTTATTGTCTTCCTCGACACGGGCAGCCACCTCGATGGCGGTCTTCAACGGAGACTCTTGGGCACAATCTCGGAAGACGCTTTGGACTGAGGTACTGCCCAGTATCAAGACGTTCGCACCGCTTGCAAAGGGCAAGGATGTGTGTCCTGATGAGATCTCGCTTGTCAAGATACACGGTGGTGGCAAGCTTCAGCTCTTTAAGAGATGGACCACTAACTCTGTCTGGATCTCACTGGGCGAGACAACGCCACAGGAGCTCGTGGCGGAACTTGGTCCTCCCGACGCAATCTACCGGAAGAACGACCAGCGCATGTACATCCATATGATAAGAACAGCCAGCAACAGCCGAACACGGCCGGATGGCGATGATCTCAGGCGGCAGGGTGACTCGACAGACACGGACCAGTCTTCAGCACATACAACATCTGAGGACTCGAACGACGATGAAGCGATCGATGATGATGTGGCTGCCAATGTGTCCGGGGAGTGCTTTTACAACTATTTCTACCTCGGTTTCGATGTTCTCATCTCGACACCAGCGGCCCCATCAGAGCCACCTCCCTCACAGGACCCGTCGACTCTACCAGAGAAGATGATCAAGGTTGCGTCGCCAGATCGCCTGGTGGCAACCAAGTTAATTCTCCATGGAAATGTGCCAGGCTCTTATCCATTCAACCGACACAGACGTTGCAGATGGGAAATCTCATATCTCGATCACGCTTCGCCAGAAGCACCGATCAACACGGAGACTGTCTTTACAGATATTCAAAAGCACCTTCGGCAAGAATGGCAAACTATTTACTCCTCAGAGGCGGAAGCCATCCAGAAGCAGAGAGGTATGGTCCTCAACCGCGGCTGGGGGGACAGCCCTGGGAGCAGTATTGAGTTTCTTGGCGGCTGGGAGGACAGTAGTGCCCATGTGGCACCCGGTGTTGGCCCTAAGCGCGCTGACGGGACCGAGGACTCTACTACGACCCTGTACGGATTCCCTGGTCTGGTCTTTGAGGTTCTCAAGAATGGCTATGTCAGCGCCGTCACTGTCTTTTGAAAACACTCACTGCAAGGAAACAATACTGGTGTTGGCCATACTTTTGCAGAACATTTCCAGTCGGGTTCATCGGAGTTGTTGGGTGCATTGGACAAGGGCAATAAGAGCTGGATCCGGAATCCCCTTGCGTTGAAGGGCACAGTTAAGTATGCTGCATTGTATAGAAGAAGACTCCAGGTATTATCATTTATGAGCAGTCTATTTCCATTACATTCTCTTCCGCGATCCAATCTGGCTTGAAGAGCTTGTTCTACCGATCTCTCGCTCTAATATATCCTCGGCTTCAAGGACATCAACATAGGAATATCTGTAATCTCATGCCTTAATTGAAATTACCTGCTAAGGGTGATGGTATTGGAAGTTCTCGTAGCTGAGATCCTACACACTAATCAAGATGCAGTATAATAACTTATTGTACCTACACAAATCATGCCTCACTCCTTGGTCATTTGTATTGTCAAACCGATGCAGTGACTTCCTCTTCCTGACCATCTACCCTTTCGACTGGCTTAAAGCGTACCCAAAATGGCGGCCTCTCCCAGAACGTAAGGAACTTGAAGTCTTTATCAAACGACAGACTCCGCTGAGCCGGCACAGCCTCCAGGTCAAACTGCCACAGGACCTTTGCAACGAACAGTCGAAGCACGGTCGCGGCTATAGCACCTCCAGGACAGCCTCTCGGGCCTTGGCTGAAGGGCTTGGAGGCCTTAAGATGGTCATCTTTGTATTTCGGGTCGTACCTCGGATGGTCTGCTGGCAACCACCTTTCTGGGCGAAACCTGAGCGGCTCAGCAAAGAAACGTGGGCTCCTAGCTGCGGTGAAGTAGCTGATCTGGCAGGTAACCTGTTTTTATATATATGTGTATAAAAAAAAGAGAATATTAACAATATGTAGGTACAGGCTCCTCGATGGACCTATGATGAAATATGAGGACATGGCAAATCTCAACTTACAGCCTGAGGGATGTAGACCCCGTCTACCATAGCTCCTGGACTCACACGTGGCAGGCCATCAACGGTGTCTTGGTGAAGCCGGAAACTCTCCTGGGTGCAGGCCTGCAGGTACTTTAGACTCGCCGTCGTTTCGTTGCTGATGGCGTCGCAGCTTGCAAATGCTCTCCTGATCTCTCCTACCAGGACTGCATAGGCGTCCGGCTCATTTAGGAGGAAAAATATACAAGAGTAAAACTGATTCGCCAGAGGTTGCCAGCTGGCTAGGAGCAGCTGTCCTGCCACATTCTCTATGTGATAGAGCTGTTTCTTGTCCTCGGGCGCGGGCTGGTCAGCGGGGACGAGCTGCTCGAAGTAGTCTAGATGCTCCGTCTTGCCCTGGCGCTCGATGCGCTCCTTGACATATTGTGTGTTCATCTTGATGAGTTTTGGCATTGCGGACCATATGGACGGTGGGATGGTCAAGTATATGAAGGGGCTGAGCAGGCGGAATTTTCTGGTGATCTGGCTCATCGTCAGGAAAAGGTTCAACTTCAGAGTGGCGTTCATGAGAGTTGAGTCCTTCACTAATTCCTCCGAGTTAGCGAGTCAGGGCGAAGGCTTGGGAGTTTTGATGCACTCACTGTCCCGCATCTGGCCCATGTCGTGACCGTATGTCATGTCAGAGGAGAGGTCAAGAGCCAGCCAGTCCGTCCAGCACTGCATCTCAGCTCCTGTTTCCCCAGCCCCGACGTCCTTCATATTCTGGACAAAAGTATCGATATGCCTCTGTACGGCCGCCTCCTTTGCCTTAAAGTTCCTTGTGCTAAAAGCGGGTGCGAGGTTCTTCGCTATCTCGCGGTGCTTCACGGGGTTGGTCTCGCCCGAGATTCCACCGTCGCCTGTATCCAAGGCATCATATCCTACTTGGACGAAAGACTCTAGGTTCTTCTCCTGGGAGAGGTATATGTCTGTCTCGGCGATCTGAGTTAATATCTTTGACGCCTTGTGGTGTGGCATGGCTGGATCTGACCTTTTGCTGCCTGTGGCGTGATAAACACGAGCTCATTGGGAGCAATGCGGACGATGTCGCCTGGACAGCTATTAACATTGTCTGATGGGTTAGGAAAGCAGGGGTTTGCAGAATAACTACCATATTTTTTGAGGACTTGCTCGATTATCTATGGATACCTCCCTGAGATACTGACGGTTTCATTGTGTCAACTCCAGCCCTGTTGGTAGATACTCTGGCTGCATGTAGAAGAGGGGTACCAGCGTTCCTAGTGACAGCAGAGTCATTTAGGTTTCCTACTTACGTGGCATAAGCCCACCAGAGATCGGAAATGGCAGCAAGTTTCGGCCCTGGATACTTCGAGAGCGGATGAAAGTGGAGGTTGTAGACGACTCGCCCTATGCAGTAGGTAATGGCCTATATGGAAGAAAGTAAGGCTGATATCCGTGATCAAGACTCGCAAGGCTAGCAGGCTCACCAGTGTAAAGGTAGCAGTCACACATTGGCTGATGGACAGGCTGCTGCTCATCTGGCCCTAAGAATAGCCTGGCAGTGCCATGTTTGGTTGCTTCGTCGTGATTGGGAACGAAGTCCAACCCAATCCGTCTCCCCTAGTCAACAAAATATATTGATGTTTGCCAAAGACCAACCAGAGCGGTCAATGGATGGGCAAGTTCAGATGAATTCTAGGTTTGACCAAATATTATTAATTATAAGAGGTCTGTGTTCGAATTTAATGATCATTTCACTTGTTCTGCTCCCATATCCTCCCTGGTGGGTTGTTGATATTATTAGCGCTTACTATACACTTTGCTGTGCCACGGTAAATACTGTGTCGATGTGCAGGATCTACAGTGTTCGACTCCATGGCTGTTCTGGGCGATTCACCCTTACGGCCGCAAGATAGAATCCAATCTCGGCAACATGTTATTCTTGGAAACATCGCCAACAGCCTGTATTTATTTTCAGCAGCTAGGATGGAGAATAATCGTAGTTCTCATTGGTCACTTGGATATAATTACTTCACTAACTTAGCAAAATCAGCACTCGAATTTTCGAGCTCGAAGTTGGTTGCCAGCAGGGTGGGAGACTGCGCCCTTCAGAAAGGGCGCAGTCTCCTACCGGGTCCTTCTCCCATCATGATGAAACTTATTCCATAGGCTCCGGCTCCATGACCGTAAGTACGTCGCCCAGCTCTCGAGAATCGTCATTGTCATCGTCGTCGTCGTCGACAGAGACCTCCTTCTTTGATAAGTCCTCAGGGCTCTCAAGAGATGAGTGGAGGCCAGATTCCGCAGAGGCGGGTAGCGACTGTACCTTTCTCACAACAGGCCTCTCCTCAGCTTCAGAGATGCCGCTAGGGAACGATATTTTGCGATGTGTTTTCTTCCCCAGCGGCTTGACTCTCACCGGAGAGACTATAGGCTCAGCATCATCATCAACATCGTCGATATCCACCAGGATACCCTCCTTGATATGATGATCCTTGTCCTCGAGCTTGACCTCCTCCTTCTCGATGGGTGCCTCGCCGCCGCGGATGTTCGGGAACCCGCATCTGGTGAGGATCTGGGCAATGAGCCCGGGATATCGCAGATGTCCCTTGACCTCCTCACTCAGATTCAGGTTCTCAACACCCTCGATGTCCTCCACGGCCTGGAGTCCGCTAATGCCGAGCTGTATGCTCGTGGCGCGGTAGAGGAAGGCAAGTATGCAGTCGTTCTCCGAGTAGACGTTGAACATCTTGCCGGTCACGACGCTGCGCATCATCTGCCAGTGCGCCCGATTCGACGGGATCGGCGCACCGATCAACACGACCGTGTCAACCAGTCCGAAGGCTCTCCGCTCGGCGAGAGTCTTGAGGCAGAAGTAGATCACCCTCGCGCCCAACGAGTAGCCGACGAGCGTGACAGGACGCTCGCCCTGGGCCTTGTTGATGAGGGCATCCGCCAATATTCGTCCTGCCTTTTCTGAGCGGTTCTTGGCCAGGTTCCAGGGGTTGTCGACGCTGGCTGCCAACTTCAGGATCTGCACAGGCCACAGAGCTGCCCATAGGGTTGCGAGAACGGTGTGCCGTATAATCTCGACTTTGAGGAAACCCCACGCGTACGATGAAACCATGTCCTCGAGAGCGTTTCCAAGCTTGAGCAGGATCTGCACCTCGTACCTCAAGGCGAACGCCTCAGTCTCATCGCCGAGAACCCGCCAGGGCTCTGTGACCCCGTCTTCGGACATCAGCCAGCCGTTTATACCAACGGTGACCCTGAGTCTCCGGACGTCTTTGTCCTCCTTGGAGAACTCAGGACCCCACTCGTCCTGCAGCGGCAGGAACCGAAAGTCTTCGACTTCTCTGGCGTATTTGTCCATCATCTCGCCCTGCAAACTGTCAGTCATGGCAGATAACATGCCCAAGGAGGGCTCCTCACAGTCATGCGGGCCCCAAATGCCCCGAATAATGTCCCGACCAGGGCGCCGTTCATCCAGAATACTCCCAAAAAGCTAGCCAGACCCCCCAGCCCCACTGAGCCCATCAAGCCCCCGATCGCCCCAGCCACGACGGGTGCCGCGAGACCGCCGGTCACGCCAATGATGGCAGCCCCGGCCACAGATGCCAGGCCGACCTTCCAGAACCTGCCCGTCTGTGTCTGCTGCTTCCGTTTCTGCGCCTCGGACTCAGCCGACATCCCGCCGGCCTGTGCGGTCTTCTCCGCCTCGGAGGATGCCTGAATCATCATCTTGGCGATCTCCTTTTCCTCTGTGGTGAGGAACGAGAGGGGAAGCTCCAGCGCAGAGGCCAGGAAGGCAATGAAGGTCCGAGAATAGGCAGAATAGCTGCCCGTCGACAGCAAGAGTATAAGAACAGCGCTGAGCACCTCCTTTCGGTCTTCGACTGGTATAGTGGTAAGTCTTGTAGGTATAGGATGGTAGATAGCCTGCAGAGCTCTGACTGCCTTGGCGGTATCTTGTGCCGCATTGTTGGCCGCCGCCTCCCCTCCAAAATTCATAAGGTCCTCCCCGTCTGTAGGGGCGTCAACTCTGGCCTGGTCAATCTTTTTCCGTGCGGCTCCGCCGCCCTTTCAAGATCTCGGCGTCATCGGTTGGGGACAGGATCTTGAGTTCCTTCAATTTGGCCAGAAATTCCTTCCTCCACACATCGACATGAGCCAAGGCTGCTTTGCGTAGTTCGACGAGCTCAGGACTTGGTGGCATATGTCGCTGTGACACGGAGGCGTCCGCCTTTGCCTTGAGGGAGACATCAGATGTTGTCAGCAAAGCATCGGCCTGCTGGCCTGGGAGCGCATCCTTCTCTGCGTGCTGCTGTTGGTCGTCCTCCTGCAGCTCCAGCTGGGATCGCATGTACGTCGTGATCTCGCTCACGAGCTGGTATAGAGCCTTTCGGCGGGCTGGGTTCAGCACCACCAGTATCTGCCGAGGATCGGAACTCGAGGGCGCCATGGTGCTGAGGTGTCTTGACTATGATGAGCAAAGAGGCATGCGCTCTGACGGTTGCCTAGGTCGACTGCCAGCAATCCCCTGTACAACCCACTGCATGCAGGTCATCTCACGTGCATGACCGAGCGCAAACCCCACCCACGCCAAGAGCTCAGAAGGATTGATCGAGATAAACCAAAGCCTGCATTGAGGAGGAAAATACAATGTAATGTGTAGGTTTTGCATTGAAAATAATGAATGGGATCTGCTGATGCGCCCCGCTGGTACTCAAAATTCCGGTTGTTGCAGAGTGAAATTGGCATCTACTTACAAAGAGGGGGGAAGCCGGGGCGCTATAATAAGTTGTTCCACAGCAGGTCTCGTTGCAGCCTATCCCCCCTAATAACAGCCCAGGCCCTGCAAGAGGGCCTAGAAAGCACCATGCTTTTTATTTCTTTTAGAAAAACAAGATTTACCGCACCTTGAAGTACTTATACTGCCACTTCGGTTTGGGTGCACTCGGATCCTTGGAGTAATAGATGTACCCAATGCCAACTCGACTCGAGACTCCATCTCGCGTGACCAAGCCCAAGAAAGTCGATTGCGTATCAGGTGGCTTCGTAATTGTGTCGGCGGCAGCGACACCGACGAGCTTCGTCTACCCTTTCGACTTGGCTGTCGAACCTGAATTTGCCATGATGGGCAGACACTTGTAAAGACCCGGCACGTTGGCCTGTTGTGGCCGAAATGCAAAACTCGCTGGATGGTAGATATGGCCCGAGGAAATAAAGTTCACCGCAGCGTAGGCTCGGCGATACCTCACCAGGCGACTGATCTAGGAGTCCACTAATATCTATCCCAATGCGGTCGCTCAGGTAGCTCTTTGCGCGGGAGACTTGTTCAGAGTCGTGTCTGGTCGTGTCGCTCTCCGGCTCCCAAATAGCCTTCCAGATGCCGTGGGACCAGTAAAACTGGCTCGAGTCTCCATAATACCAGCAGGAAATGAGTGCATATATAGGCACATGCTTGATAAGAGCCTGGGAAATGTTCCTCGACAGCCAGAGACTGTCAGCAAAGACGAAATCGACAGGACCAATCCACGAAGCCCTGACATCGACAGGTTAGCGTCACGGTATGAATACGTAGCATGCAGTGAGTGGTGGTATTAAACTCAAGATAACGTACCATGACCATGTCGAGAACTGTTCAGCCGTCCCTCCGGGTTGGCTAGGCTTGCAGATGCGTTTTTGGGAGTCGTCCGAGGGAAACCACAGTATGGCTTGGAAACAGAAGATGGGTGGGAATGCCTTGTGTCTGACGGATGCTAGCCTGTTCAGAGGTGTCCCCAGCACCTTTAAAGCGGTTGAAAATGCCCTCGAAGGCGTTGAGCACGTCCTGCGGGAACGTGAGATTCTTCCTGCCATAGTCTTGCACCGCTTTTTGGTACTCTTGAATGTCCAGCTGTTTGTTCGCGCCTCCCAGATAGTAGTATGGTGTTGGGTCGAGATCCCGTCTCAGCTTCTGGCTCCACCAAGGCGGTCCTGTCCGGACCTGAACGTCGAAGCGATCCCACTTTTCTTCGCCATAGTCATAAGCCTCTCTCCATTGGACTTCGGCGCAGTTGAAGAAGGTTTCCTCAGCTGTGAAGTAAAGGCAGCGCTGCGACAGACATTGTTCCTGGAACGTCCAACCTCGAGTATTCCACGTTGACCCCCGCACCTCTTCACATAAAGATGGCGGGCGAAGTGAAAAGACTGAGCGCCAGTTTCCCGTCGGAGGTACCCATGATTCTCGCCGGCTCGATAAGGCACCCGGTACGGGGGCTTACTCCCTCAGTCCAGCATCCGCGTCGCTGCCCGCCGCGGCGATGATGGTCAGCGTCGCAGTGTCATAGACATCGTCCATTCTCCCGATCAGCCGTGCTTTGTCCTCTGGGTCATTCTGCACAATGCAAAGCGTATCCACCCAGAGATGTCTCATCCCGATCCTTCGAGTCAGTTCCATGGCGTCGCGGACGGTGCGGGGGATTTTCCCGTTCAAGAGTGAGGCCTCCTGAGACTGGGACAGGGCTTTTGGGACACTGAGCTCCTTGACGTTGTCTTGAATGGTGAGAAGAATGGGAACTATCTCAGGATCATCCCCAGGGAAAAGGAGAGTAGGAATCCGACCCCAGACATAGGACAAGGCCACATATTCACACTTTCCAGCTCTCTGCACCAGGCACTCGTCTTGCACATCGATGAGCCTGAAGGGGTGCTTGGGATCAAAGAGGTTGCCTTCTTGTCCTCTCGTGATTTTCTTGGAATGACTGTGCTTTTTGCATTCCTCAAGCCACTTTTTCACCAGCTGAACGTCGACTTCACCCCGAACCTCCCGTCGTGGGAGGAAACGCGCCTCATCAGCCGCCGGATCACTTGCCAAAGACTCGATTTCGGCAATGACAAAACGGTTCCTTACCCGGTCGATTTCTCTGAGAGGGGCCCTGTTGCGGTGGAAGCTTGGGGGCTTTTGGTCTATCGCTATCAGGAGGCATGGCTGAGGGTGCTCGGTACGGCCGTTTTTCTTAACGGACAAGGGACTTCGACTTTGGATGAAGAGCCTGGGCCGAGAGCTGGTTTCCGAGCACAGTCTTGCAGAGTCCCATCCAGTGCCCCAGGCGAGACAGATAGACTGGGAGATGAGGCTGCAGAATGGACAGTTGGGGTCACTGTAGTCCGTGAGAGGGCCCATGGGTCTTTCGTTCCTTTCGCCGGCAAGCATCTCCTCCAGATCCAATTCGTCGCAGGCGCTGCATAGCGCTTTAGAATTTAAGCTTGGCTCTGCTGCACATTCATTCATCTTTACTCAAAGACCCTCTGTGTGTTGTATTTGTCGGTGGCAAGTTGAAAACGGTAATTATGGCTGAAAGGGACAGGATTTTCCCCCCGAATCGTAGCGGTGCGCTTGAAAGACTTGGAAGTGGTTGGATTGATAGAACAGAATAGCGAAATAGAACGCGAGTATGTACGTTCAACTAGTGCGGATCGAAATATCATTATTACTACTCAAGATAAAAGGTTCGATAGCTTTCAAATCCTGCTAGTTGCACGTGGGCACTAACCAGTCGTAATTAATTGATTAATCCGCGGAAAAAATCTCTGCTCAAGGGTTGTGCGTTAAATCACCATTCTAGACCGCCGCAGGCGATGAAAATATATGGAAGGATACGAGGATGCCAGCACAAGGCCAGCCACCTCGTGCCGACAGGAGCTGAATGGCTCGCTTTGGAAAGGATTAGCACTAAGCCTCCACCACGCGGGCTTCGCGGCAAGACTTCACTATTGGTACGGCCAATAAAGAGAGCATCTACGCACAAAAGCCTCAAAGCTTCATCAGCATACTCTGCAAAGTTTGGGTCGGGCACGCGTGCATCCAAGTACTATTGCCATCTCACCACCTTCTTCATCACTCATAAGACCAATAGGCTTGCACAGGAATGACACGGCGAGCATGAAGGTTGCCTCCAGGACGTACGTATTTGAAAGCACTATTTGCTGCCTGGCATATAAAATTGAGGTATTTCCTCGACCTTGGCAGCTGAACCCCTTGCTTACCTATCACCTTCTCATCAGCGAGCGACCTATGCCTTTCTGGAGAGGATTGATCAAATTGCTTCTGAACGTCTGTAGCGACGTCGAGAGCAAAATGGGAGCCGACGCGTCCATCATACCGACGCCGCCGCCTTCCCAGTTTCTCTCTCATCTCGCTGACGACCCCCAAACTCCAACGCGTGAGCTGGTCCGGCCCTATCTGGCCTATGAGACCTGGCTTCGCAAGGCATTCGCGAGTAGTAAGCCCGGCATTGACGGTCTTGCCGGCTTGGTTCCGATCTACGATGGCCACGAGGCCTCCTTCAAGGTCCGCGGGATCGACCGCCGAGAGGCCGATGAGGAGAAGTATCTGATGCGGCTGCCTGATAATGAGCTCCAAGCAGACGGTGCACCAGCCATTGCGACGTCACTGAACGAGTACAAGAGGAATTTTGAAGCGTTCACACATGGTCAGTTGTCCTAGCTCTTGTTGTCAACGCCTGCTAACAGTAGGGAAACGGAACTTCAGGCGTCCTAGCAGATCTTGGTATGTACACATTGAGACATTTCACAGTAACTTTTAATCGAAAAAAGGTTTGACGGGGGAATAGATTGGTCCAATGTTGTTGTGGCTGGGTCAGCAGCGCTTTTGCCACTGCTCTCACGCAAGGAGGACGTGGACACAAGCGACAACCCAGGAGTGGAAGATCCGCTCGAAGCCTACTACCAGTGCGCAGGCCATTTTCCTGACGGTCGAGTCGGGCTCTAAACTAACTACTGTGTTCCAGATCGACTGCACGCGCGAGTGACATTGATGTATTCATCTACGGGCTCAATAGTGAAGACAAGGCCATCAGTCGAATCTTTGAATTAGAGATGGCCGTGCGGAAGAAGCAGCGGCTGCTTCCTAACACGGCCATATCACTACGCTCCAAGAATGCCATCACGTTCATCTCACCGAGATGGCCATACCGGCACGTTCAGGTACGAACATCCTGCATCTCCTATACACATACACGTGATCACAAGTTATTAATGCAAACAATTCTGACATAATGACTAGATAATCCTCAGGCTGTACAAGTCTATTAGTGAGATACTGGCTGGCTTCGATGTCGATTGTGCTTGCGTTGCTTTTGATGGAAGGCAGGTATACTCTAATCCTCGGGGGATCACAGCCATCGCTACACACACCAACACAATTGATCTCACCCGTCGGAGCCCATGTACGTATATGTCTAATAATTGTCAAAAACCTCAACGGATGCTCTTTTCTGAATATGTGAAAATTACTCAGCATACGAAAATCGCTTGTGGAAATATCGCCACCAAAACTTTGACGTGTTCTGGGCTCCCCTCGACCGATCACAGATCAATCACGATTACATTGAGGAGTTTGCGGAGTTTGACGAAGACGCACGAGACCTTGGCGATCTTCAAGGCCTCGCTCGATTGCTCTATTCCGAGATTGTTCTCACAAACGACAACTACCGTCCTTACTACCGGAAGCGATTTTTGAAGAAAATCGATGACGGCGGAGAACCGGCTCTGACGCCGGTAAGCGGATACGCCAGCCACGACATTCCATATGGCGAGCGATTCACTGCTGATAGGTAGGTATCTCTCGTTTCGGCATCGTTCTCCTTAGTATTAGGAGATACTAACTTCGTCAATCTATTCAAAACTAGGGTCCGCAAGTATGTTGAGAGACACTCGACGGAGCCGTATCTGTTCGGTACAATCGAGGAGGTAGCTATACAAGGCGGCACATCAGGAAAGAAGAAAAAGAAGAAGCTGGCTGGGAAAGTCACCTTCCTCAAGGACGATCCGGGCCGGCAGATGATCGGGAGCTTTCATCCACTGACCGAGGACGACTGGTGAGATATCGCCTCCTTTTTTTTTTTTTCTTCTTCTTCTTCTTTTCGGCCTGCTCTGCTTATCGCCCATTGCTTACATATTTAACCCAGGACCGAAATGGCATATAACGGCGCCGGTAATAGTGAGGAGGAGTAGCGGGGAGCAGGACGATCAGGGCAGAAGATCATCCAATAAGAGAGATAAGTGAGAAGCACGGTGAGCATAAAATGACCACTGTGGCGGGAAAGAGAGTGTAGAGGGCGGGCAAGGAAAATGTAGGATTCATAGTGTGAGGCGGGCAGAGGGAAGCGGAGAGCCTCTGTTACTATCACGCCGTATATCGTTGGATCTGGCGGCGATTTCTCATGGCGTACGGAACACCAGTTGGACCAACGAGGCACAGATCAATTTGGCTTTGCACTACGTAGCCTAGATTTATCAGAAGACACCCTCGTGCTTCTATTATGATCAGTTGGCGAACCGTGTGTAGTATCACACCTTGTCTACTTAAGTATACAACTGCTCTTCACTTGCATTAATCCCTTTTCTGTACCGGAATTACACTTGCTGAGCCTTGACTTTAATTAGAGTCCTGTCTCTGCGCGGTGTCAGAAATGTAGATCATAGGCTGGAACGGTAGAACTTTTGGTTACTATGACATAGCATAACTACAAATTCATTGACAGGTTCCCGAAACTCATGTGAGCTGTACAGCTTCCAAGGATCAGCTATCTTTTGCCACCAAGGCTGTACACGAGGCTATATAGGAATCCTTCGTGGCGAAGCGGTCAACGCAATTTCTGAGAGTTGTATATAGTCACTGAGGATTTGATTAAGGGTGGCAACCTTCTTGTAGACAATGCGTGTAGCTGTTGCGATCACTAATCCCCTGTATCATGATAGTGAACTCTCACGATGAAGCCTCGAGACCTACAAAGTCCGAGGGATCGAACGAGTCCGAGGACTTCCATGAAACATCATGATGGAGCCCATGAATGTAGTTAAGACTCCTCGAGGTCTCATGAACACAACATACGCTGCAGGCTGTTGCCTCTGAATAGTCTAGTTCTAACGTCAGATGGTCGTGTGGCTTGAACCAGGCCGAGTCTTGCGCTTCAAATACCGACTTACCGATTATGATATCTCAATGCCGATCTCGAGACCGTTTTTGAACAATAGTAAGCGCTCAAGAAATGCTTTAAGTTAGCATCCCGGAACTGCCGGCGTTGTCTGCTGCTTACTTGATCCAATCATCGTCAATGTATGGTTCTGGAGCCTCAAGCTTCTCATGGCAAAATAATACTCCAAGCCCTCTCTGGGTGATCTGTTGCCTGTATTGCGAGTCTTGCCTACGCCAGAGCAGAGTCCATCGCTACCAGCAGCCATCGCACTCATTGAGTCTATGTCTTCGAGGCAATCGTCCTCCTCCTCAATGGATACCCTGTGAAATGGTATGATGGGCTTCGAAAAGGGTAGAGCTGACAACATTCAATAATCCAGCCCATGCTGCTGATCTCTGCTTACATATCTCGAGGATGTTGAGTCGGCTCGTATAGTTTTCAGACCTAGCATTCGAACCAAGCACTAATTAGTAGGAAATTCATCAGTGATCACAAAGTGGTTCCTGCACGTCTCGAGCAGGGATTCTCTAGGTCTTCAGCCAGGGAACATTGACATCAATCTCAAAAGACCAATGCCGTGGTGCAAGAGATCCTGTAGGTGGATAGCCTTAGCATCCTCAGCGTGATGGGTTCATCTGCTTGCCCGTGCGTTAGTTACGGCGTAGTTGTTCGCTGTCCTTTTGGCAACTGAGTGCAGATCGAGATTCTAAGATCACTAAACCAATGAAGCTATGCACAAAGGATCTATACCTAGGAATCCCACTATCGTTCCCACTTGGTAAAAGGAACAACTATCCTTCACCTGGCCGAAGAGACAGTCGGACTTGTCCTCGGACTCTGTCACTTCAAGATCTTGATAGGAAGGGATCATCATCAGAGGGCTTCGAACATAGCAGAGAAACTTGTTCAAGACATGAGGGAAATAAGGGACACGAAAAAGTATATAAGATATCACGAGCCCGCCAGTTTGGTCTCAACAAGACGGTGCCTCCTCATCCTCACTCTATCAACCGCTAGACCAATCACTTGCAAAAAACAACACTTTAAACTTGCATACTTGGACCTCATTATTTGAGATCTTGATCCAACAAGTCATCATGCAATTCCGTATCATTGCCAGCATTGCGGCTTGCTTCGCCCTGACGCATGCCTTCCGGATCCCCGAGGGAACCCCAGACGGCGCATACCTTTTGCATAGGGACGAGTCAGGCACTCAGCACACCAAGTATATGGGTCCCTTGGACACAACTGGGGCGGCTGAGCTTGCAGCCCGTCGTGCCGAGTTAGCTGCTCGAGACCAGTCTGATGTGAGTATCTTGCAGTCGAGACAGGGTTGTGATGTAAGTCCGGACCTGACATTTCGCTAGTGCACCAGTGTCGCCCTAGATTCAACCGACTGCGATGCCGCCGTGGCGGCGCTCGAGAACTACTGCGGCACCGGTACACACTATGACAGCGCGGTCATGACGTTCGTATCGGGCTCGGTCGTTGCCTATACGTGCGACTACACAGGCGGGCAGCTCTGCTACTCGTCGGAGGCCAGCCTGGCCTATCAGGAGATCACGTCGGAATGTGGCTTGTACCAGAGCGGTTGGTGAGTAATTTCGAATCTCATCTTTGCATGTGGAGCGGGCAATATAGTCCGAGCCTGAGACTGATGATCTGAACAGGTGGCTGTTCGGCGACAACAAAAATTATGGCTACGACGCCGTTACTGCTAGCATTTGCGCGAACATCTAGCTCAAGAACATGAGAGAATTTGGTACTGTCACCATTTCAACACCCAGTTCCATCAGAAAGCAGTCTGTCCACCAAAACTACGTAACGGTCTGATGGGAGCGAAGATGGAACACAGAATTGGGCCCAATAACTTTTATCAAGTTGCCCTTTTCGCTACATTTGTCATTCTATCCTTAAAGCTCTCTGACGAGAGCTTTTTATAAAAATGAAATTAATTTATTCTCTTGCTCGATACTATTGTTTGAAGACTCGTCAGCGGAATGATATGGTATGGAAGCGATCGGAACACAATGAAGACACAGAATGAACATTGACTGAACCCCTGGATTTAGTGCAAAAAACTATGCTCTGCAAGCTTAGGCGAGTATTTGTGCATCTAGTCTTCTAGCTTCCCTGGTTGTAATCTAAGTCGAGGGATTATTGAATAAGTAGCAGACCAGCCATCTCATTAGCTACGAAGATACTGGAGCGACTAAGTACCAGATCTCTAGGGAATGACGGTCTTACATTGCATCTTTGGGCTGAACGGATTCAAACTATTCATATACATTTTAGAACTTGGTCGTCCGTCTCAGAAAAGTCGGCATCATTTTGAATTTATCAACAGCAATAAGGGAATCGATGATAAGAAAAAGTTGTCATCGTTAATTAGATTATAGATTGCTTCACTATTCAGATTTAGTTTACCCTCAGGTATTACTAATTGGGTTTTCTGAAGTTTATTATTAATATCTAAAGAGCATTGCTATCCAGCAAATACTGGCTGCATCCCAATTTTTTTTTTCCCCTTTGATTGAAGAGCACCTCCAGAGGCTGGAAGAAGTACTGTTAGTAAATATTCCGGTACTGATGCTTTACTTCTGCTCTTCTATTTGGAGTTGCCGCCGAAGCATCTGTCGATCGTAAGACTAATGGAGATTTGCGCCGACGGTACTCAACACTGGATCTGGATTTGGCGACTTGGGGGCGCTGAAAAGGCTATTCTCTGTTTCCGTTGCCAGCACGCTGGCGAGTGTTTGGGCAGGTTGCGTAGAAAGATCTATATTCGCTACCGAGGCGTTGATATTTATATGGGTTGTAGCGGAGTCTTGTATGGAATGCGGCGTCTGCTGCTGACGAGAGCTGGCGTCGTAAGCGGTAGCTGCGAGCTGAGCTTGCTCGTGACCGGGGCGTATTTCATGCCTATTCTCTGTGAAGTTCTGCGTCTGACTTGTCCACCGGCCCCGGCTGCTTAAGAAAGAAGGGAGCACTTGCGCAGAGTCGCCCAAGTCCCGCTGTGTAGGGATTGGGGACTGGAAACATTGGTATAAGTCTCCATGTGGAGATACGGACGGTGTATGTTGTAACCCTGGGCCTACATGCAGCAGCATATCGTTTTGATGAGAAGGAGTGGTCGCATGGCTGTCTTGGAGGTCCTTGATTCTCTTGGAAATCTGCTCTGGTGACTCGAAGTCAACTTGGGATAGTGAGCGCTTCTGGGCCGTAGTATTTGGAGAAGACTGAGTTATCTCAACGACACTGTGCCAAAGACTCGGGTCTGCCCCGTGCTGGAGCATCAGAGACGGCAGGACTTCTAGAATTGCCCGTCCGGAGCTTTTTTCAAGGTTCGGAGCCTCTCTCTGGCTGTCTGCATACGACATGGCGTGCGTGACAAAATCGTCCCAGGGCGTTCTTACTTCATACTGCGACTGGACTGGGTTATAATAAACGGCGTTGGGATCGCACCCGTTCTCCAGGAGACATCGCAGCATGCTGAATTTTGTTCGCATTGCGGCAGATGACGGAGCCTTTTGGAAATACGGTTTGAGAGAATCTATCACATATGATAGCACAGGCCTCTCAAAGTCGGCAAAATAACCCGGCTGCCCGGGAAGTGTGTGAGCAAGATACTGAAATATGTCAGCGGCCACGAGTGATTCTCTAAAGAACAACGTGACAGGGTTTGCCGGGTTGCCCCAGACGTTTAGGTTCGCCTGGCCGCTGTTGTGCATCTGGGGGATGCAGCGGTCTAGCTCATCAAGGAGTGGGTATGCAGCCTCCGGTGTCTCGCTCTGGAGCTCCCGGGCTTGGGCTAGGACCTCGCTCACCGCCGACATGAGGCCAGAGGCGGTGTGCTGGTTGAAACCTGTCCTGTCGACGAACTCGGGAAAGTTGGTGGTCTTTATGTAGGCCGTGTAAGCCCGGAGCAAAGAAAGACTGGCGTTGAAGCCGTGTGGGACCTTGTCTGTCAGGAACTTTGACATCTCTGCCGTCCGCAGATAATCCATGACGCTACGATGAAGAAACTCAACGCGGTGGCTGTGGCGATTGACTTCGAGGAGTCCGCGGCAGCGGCCCTTTAGCCGGCGCGTCATCTGCTTACGCGAGGACTCGGCTTTGTTTCTGTCCAGTGCCTGCAAGGGGAGTTTGAACACATAGTCCTGGTCTTCGTACTCGACGTCGTGAAAACTGTAGACGGCAACGGGGGCGGGCTTTGTTGCGGCGAGCGAGATCTGCATGGTCGTGGCCATTTTCTGGAGATAGAAGGTCTCGACAGATTCGAGGATGTGCCTGAAAAAGGCCTCGAGGTCGACAGGGATACTTTCTAGACGCCTTTGCATGTCCGAGAAGCTGTCATACTCGCTAAGGCCGCTACGGAGCTCCTTGGTGACGAGGAACACCCACAAGAAAACACCAGCCGCCCGCTTCGTGATCTCTTGAACTAGCCAGGACGCGTTGGGAACCTCAGTGTCGAGTTCTTTCCACCGTGGGTGCTCTTGAAGCCGTTGCTCGGCGTAGGACCGGATGTCGTTGTGAGTAAGCTCATGCATATACAGTTTGTAGCCTAGACTATTCCCGCCAAACGAGTCTTCAAAGACGTTCCATGCTCGGCTTGAGACGCAGAGCTTTATGTGCTGCGACTGGGCAAGCTCATGCAGGCTGCGGCAGAAGTCAACGTGGTCCCCGCCAAACTCATCGAGACCGTCGACGAAGAAGCAAAACCTGACGGGGAGATCCTGGCGGTGCGCAATGCGTTGCAAGATTCGCTGCAACTCGGGGACCAGCCACGGCTCATGTGCGAGCGCCTCAATGGTCTTGGACCAGCGCTCCGTGCAAACTGTTTCGATGATATCGGGCAGCTGCCGGAAGATGTCGTACAGCAAGGTCTGCAAGAGCCCCTGCTGGGACTTTTTGCATTGGCGTTCCGGCGCTCCAGAAGTAGTGGCTCGCCAGCACTGGGCGTTTGGGGTAAGACCAGCGGGAGAGAGCGGCCAATGTGGTCGGATGGTCTGCGATGAACTTCATGAAGGTTGATTTGCCCGAGCCGGGCTTTCCCGTGACCCAGAAGAAGCCGTCGCCTTCCTTCAACCATCCGAGGAAGCTCCCGGTGGCGGCCGAGGCCATGCCTGCATCATCGAGTCGTACGGCTTCCGAGAATGCCCATTCAAACGTACGGATGGAGGCGTCCAAGATGGAGTCGTGACGGATGGGGCGGCTGTCGAAGCCGAGAGACCTCAGGATCGTGTTTTCTTTGGAAGCAGCAGCTTTGGATAGCGATAGACGACCCATTTGCCTCTCAATGCACTCAATGTCGTCCGGGTTGAAGACGTTTGGAAGTGCTGTTGACCTGGTTGATGTGATGCGCGCAGCTAGCTGGTCGAGGGTTCTGGAGATCTCGGTGAGCTTTTTCCGACTGCTGCGCGTTGAGCTCTAAGCTATCGCCGCGCAGCTGTCTGAGATGTCGGTCGAAGTTGGCATGCCAGAAGCTGGGAGCAGGTCAGTATGACCTTTTTTAGTACATTTGTACATGTTCACGGCTTGATCACAGCAGGCGTACCTTGTCAAAGAGCACACATGTAGCGTGAGTGTCGTCTGAGTATGATGAAGCCTTTGCTCAAGTTCTGTGATCTCGTTGCCCTTCCAGACCGTCTTGAGAGCAATCTTAAAGGTCTGCCATCGATGAGACGGCTTGGCGCTGGTCTTGAGCTTGCTGACGATCTCCAGAAGCCTCTTGCAATCGCCCTCGCAGGCGCGCGATAAATCGTTGATGGCGAAGACATGCCTCACAAATTCGGTCTTGCCTTCGACGACCTCGAGCTTTGGATCGCGGTTCGACGATATCTCGAGGCGCGAGCTCAGCTCTTGCAGGCTCCTGTAAGTCGTCTCGAGTGTTGCAGTCTCGTTAGCCTGTCCTGATGCGGAGGCGTGGATTTCCTTTGTCTTGGTGATCAAGTGAGAGGCGAAGCTGACAAACTGTACGACGCCTGCTGCCAGACCAAGGGCAGTCAAGGGATCCATATCCGCACTGCCCGCGTCACGGAAAGCTAGTTAAGTCTAGTTTTTTGTTGATGTCGATGTTCTGTGCCGAAGGAACCTGAGAAGGAGTAGTACAGATCGTGCGCGGAAATAAGCAGACTCTGGAGAGACATGCTCTCTGATAGGCCGTGCTTCTTCCTTCATCCTGCATACATACTAGTGATCGACGCAATTGTGAGGCGCAGTCGACTTTCCTTGGAGGCTTCCGTGTGACTCCGAAAATGTAGCAGAGCTCCGTTTAAACTGAGCCAGTGTTCAGCCTTCAAGTTGTCACCCATCCTCGTCAGCCTATTTTGACTCGATCCAATGCATTTCCGCATCATGTCGGGCAAGAATATGAAGAACGACTTATAGCGATAGTGCTTACGATTCATATTACGATGCAAAACAAGGTATGAGAGTCTCGACATTCTTAGTAATGCTCCTGGCAATAGCTTGAATAATTTGGGCAACATCTTCACACCAGCAAGGGATAGATATATCAGCGAGTTCTAGAAGATAGAAAATAGGGAGAAAAAGGAAGGGAAAAAACGACAAGAGTGATACAAGTGGCTTGGACAGAAGGGAAAATATAGGAGGGAAAGACTAGTGAGATGCACTAGAGCAGGAAGGAAAGAAAAAGCCAGTCTAAGCTTTCCAGCGAAACAGATATCTGCCAGGCATGCATGCACAGCCCAGTGAATATTCAGTAGCCCTCACACAGAAAACAGACACTGTCCTCTATTTACAAATGGCAAAATGGAAAAAATACAAAATAAAACTGACAAGAGTGAGATTCGAACTCACGCCTCTTGCGAGACCACGAAGAGATATTCAAGTTTTGAGAACCTGAACGTGGCGCCTTAGACCGCTCGGCCATCTTGCCTTATTGGATAAGGCATGTGGATAAAAGCAACTATATAAAGAAAACTCATTGGTTTTCCTCTGTCATCATTCGCACAACCTTTCCTCGTCTTTACCGAGACCGTCACAGAACTGGATGCAGATGGACGCTTGCTTGGTTGTAGTAGAGATCAGTATTGCGATGAGTTCGATTTCAGTAGACACCGTACTCTCGGCCTGTGAAACATTAGGCCTTGCTCTTTTCAAACTTGCTGCAGCAGCCGCTTCAAAATGTCGAATCTTGCGTTGTTACTACTTCTACTGTTCTTATTCATCTATCTCGAGGGCGACACAAGTCTGCGGTCCATCTACTAAGCAGAGCAAGGATCCACCAGACAGGCCGCCCGAGGAAGCGGCTGTGCTTGTGTGGCTCGTCAGGTAGGAATTCTATAAAAGTTCCCGAATCCTTGAGAACTCAAACAAAATGATCCCGCAGCTGCCGCCGGATCAATAGTAAAAAAGACCTAGCAACTCGAGTTCAAAGTCCGTCTTTCCACCATGGGCCATCAGAACCACCATTTCGGAGGGGATGCTTTTGCCAATTTAGGCTTCTGGAGCCCGCCCACAAGCGCTGCCAAGTACGCTGACATGATATCCTGCCGATGATGCGTGTGCTAACCACCAGCGTACGTTGCAGCTTCTGCGAGGAGGACTACGCCGTGACATGGTTCATTGCCGAGTTCATCAACACCATCTCTAGTTTCGCATATGGTCTGCCTGTCCTCAAACGCCTTTGTACCCCCATCTGTCCTTGTGGACGGCTGAGGACTGCCCACCTGCTGACCGAGCCACGCTCCTGAGGCGTAATTTAGTCTACTATGCCCTTGGCTGTTCCATGATCTACGGTGGTAGCAGACACAGCCCTCGACGTTTCGACAAGCTCTCCGTCGCGTTATGCCTCGTGGGTCTGACATCGGCTGCCTACCACGGCACCCTCCGTCAAGGCGCCCAGTTCTCCGACGACCTGTCCATGCTCCTCCTCTGTGGATGCCTCCTGCAACAGCTCTATTCACATGGGCAGAGCCCTAGAGCTGCCTCGCTCATCACGACCGTAGTGGTTGTGGTGACATCTGGTGGTGAGCCTCCCCGGAAGATACCCTCCTCCCACCCCCCGGGCCCTGCCGTGCTACGCACACCTCAGCCTACGGGACGCTTCCTTTCTGGGAGCATGCCCTTCTCCTGTCTTTCCAGGCCATAGTTCTATCACTGACAAGTGAGAAGTGTCGATTTACTATGTCAGATCAGGCGAGATTATCATCCACATGATCACCTTCGGCGTCATGGTGAGCCTCATCTGGCCGCGTACGCTCTATCTCATCTACTCCTCACCACGAGGCCGCGCGCGAGCCCCTGGCCAGAGCTCAGAGCTTGTACGGCAGTTCTGGACCGCAGTCGTCTTTCTCCTTTTGGCTTTCGTGTTGTGGAATATCGACCTGGAGAGGTGTCTGGAACTGAGACGCATCCGAGAGTCGCTTGGCTTACCCTGGGCGTGGGCCCTGGAGCTGCATGGGTGGTGGCATGTCCTGACGGCCGTTGGGGCTGCAGAGTATATCCGGCTCGTAAGGGCCCTGTGTAGCAGGAAGGACACGAACGGCTAGGTGTTGGACGTTTGGGATTGGGTTTGTAGATCTGGTTTGTTGGTTGTTAGTGGAGCTTTTCATTATGCTGGTCAATGACTATGAGTTTGTGAGCGTGGTGTTCTTAACATGTCTAGCATAACTGGTCTTTTCAGTAAAAGACAAAGGCGGAGATGGCCCTGTAGCACAGGCCTGTACAGGACATCCGCGCCAGCCCCGGGCTGTCCAGTTGAGAGGGTGGGGCTGCGGTGCCAGAGAATTGCTGCTGACAGGGGTTGCGCCCTCACCAAAGTCCTCAACTTGGGAATACGCCTCGCATCCACCATTCCGACTCGTCTATCATAGACAGCGTTTCTCCAAATCGAGAGATTGCACCCAAGGACCTTGTAGATGCTTATCGCGGGTCTGCAGACTGAGGTGCAAGAACGCCAGCCTAGGTAGACCGGGCTTGTCTCAGCTGAAGCTGTCCAGATGTATTTTGGTCTCATCAACGGCCTCATTCGACCCTCAGCGCCTTCCCTCAGAACTGCCCACTGGTTCCTCCAGCGAGGCCTTGCCACCATGTCGTCCACCTCACCTTATCTCGCCCCAACCTACGATAACGCCCTCCACCTCCTCTCCCTCCTCCAATCCAACAAGACCGTCATCAACCTCTTCGCAGCCTCGCCTAACAGCGATGACATCAACGCTTCCGCCATCCCCGAGATGAGAGCGTGGCTCTCTCGTGCCGGCTACACAACAGCCGACCTCGCAGGGCTCCGATGTATCCATGTGGCCGGCACAAAGGGAAAAAGGCTCCGTCTGCGCGTTCACAACGTCCATCCTGCGCCAGCACCGCGATGTCGCCGGAAGGGTCGGCACGTACACCAGCCCGCATCTGGTGTCTGTCCGCGAGAGGATATGTCTCGACGGGCAGGCCATCGCGAGGGACAAGTTCGTCGCGTATTTCTACGAGCTGTGGAACAAGCTCTCGGACGCAGCGAGGGCAGAGGGCGTCGTTGTTCCCAAGGATGATGATGTTGATGGGCTGGGGGCGGACGGGCCGTCAACCAAGCCGTTCTACTTCCGCTTCCCTGACCTTATTGGCTTTTCATGCATTTCTAAGGGAAGGTGTGAAGTCTGCTGTGATCGAGTGTGGCATCGGCGGTGAGTACGACTCCACCAACGTGCTGCCGCCAGAAGCTGTTACGGTGTCGGCGGTCACGCAATTGGGTATCGACCATGTCAATATGCTCGGCGACACGGTCCAGAAAATTGCATGGCACAAGGCCGGCATCTTCAAGAAAAGTGTGCCTGCGTATACCTACCAGGTCACGAAACCTGGGGATGGGGACCCCAGCGTGCTGGAAGTTATGGAAAAGAGGTCGGCGGAGAGGGAGACAAGCCTCGCTGTGCTTGACCACAGCAGTGTCGAAGATTGGAAGGGCGTGCCTGACGCGAACCTGGAGGGCTCTTTTCAAAAGGCGAATATGCTGCTGGCCGCAGCTGTAGCAAGACGTCACCTGCAGGCACTGGGTCACAAATTTGACTGCGAGTCCTTCGAGAATGGTGGTCAACCGTTCCCTAGGGACCTCAACAACATACCGCAGTCTATTATTACCGGGCTACGAACCGCCACACTTCGTGGCCGCTGCGAGACGGTCGTGCAGGACCACATATCATGGTACCTCGACGGAGCACACACCGAAGATAGTCTTGTACAAGTCGGAAAGTGGTTCGCCGGCAAGATGTCCGACGAGGACTCGATCCGGATCCTCATATTCAACCAACAGGACCGCGATTCCACCAAGCTCCTGCAAACTCTCCTCAACACGCTACAGGAGGAATCCCTAATCCCCAACCGCAAGATTTTCCATCACGCATTCTGCTCGACGAACGAGCTGGACAGCTCCTCGACGAAGCCGGACATGGGCGTCCAGCAGAGGAACTGTCACGTCATGAGCCAGTTCTCCCCGTCCACGGCGGCAGTGCCAGCGGAGAGCGTGTCTTCTGCACTACTCATGGTGCGCAGTGTATTGCTAGAGGCGAAGAAAACGAAGGATGATGCTCGCGTGCTGGTCCTAGTCACGGGGAGCTTCAATCTTGTCGGCCCTGCGCTGAGATTGTTGGACTCTGGCAGTGAGGTCTGAACTGATACGTGTTTTGGGTGGGTATATACCGTGCGTTGAGCACATTTCCTCTATTTCTAATGTTGAAACGCCGAGACGGACCTCCTCTTCTGATCAAGGGTTTTTTTATAAAAAAAAAAAAGAAAAGGGGACAAGCCAGGCAGCTGGGCCGGTCATAGAGCATCAGCCCCCTCTAATATACCCAAGGCACCTCCGACTAGATGGAGACTGCCTGTGATGAAGACCTGTACTGTCTCCCCTTCCTTCAATGACTGAGCCAAGCTCCGGGCGTGATTGATGGCCTCTTCTATGCTGGGAACGACAGTGACGTCTGCCTTTGGGTCGAGCGCTGTCCACCGCTCAGCAAAGCGATGTTGCACCGTGAGCTTCTTGATAGCTTCCGGATCATACTGATGGTTGACGAAATCTAAAAGACGGTTGGCTCTCAGAGAACACCAGGTCAAGGGTATGCATGAGAGCCGACTTACCTCGCTTGTAGCCTGTCGCTGCATGTGTAACATTTGTGCAGAACATGACATGATCAAACGACGACCCGTCATCCGCCTGGGCGCCGGAGTGGAGCCCGTCCAAAAAGTCAATAGCCTCGACTCTGCCCTGCTGGTTGAAGATCAGAATCCTCGGGCCCGACCTGCAACGAGTCTTAGTATCTCTCTCTCTCTCTCTCTGAATCATCAATGCTGTTAGGCAGAACCAAATATAACTTACCTGCCCGCACACTCGTCCTTGAACCACCTCGCCGCCACCTTGAGACTATCCGTGGTATGCGCCCCATCAACACACCACCTAATCCGCCCTTCCTCCTTAACATCACACCTCCCTCTCCAGTTGATCTGTTCAATGCCCTCCTTGAACTCAACCGGCAAGGCGTTCTCGCTCCTCGTGAATCCGTCCGGATCAATCCTCTCCAGCGCCGTCTCCGCCAGTGCAATAGCCAAAGTGACATTGCGCCTCTGAAACGCCGCCTCTGGCCTGACCTTCACATCTCCACTCTTCAGCCTCGCGTCCACACCCAACAGCTTCAGCTCGACCCTCTTCTCCGCCGCCCTGTGCCTCAGCACCTCCTCTGCATGAGGGAAAGCGAGCTGCTCCACCGCAAACGCCCGACACCCGCTCTTCATGATCCCGGCCTTGTGCCACGCAATCTTATCCACCGTTTCCCCCAGGACAAACACATGATCGATGCCCAGCGTGCTGATCCCTGTGCACACCGGCCTCTCGACTACGTTCGTGGCATCATACTCGCCGCCGACTCCTGTCTCGATGACCGCCGCGTCGACGCCCTCGCGCAGGAACACGTGAAAGGCCAGGAGGGTCAGGTAGCGCGCGTAGCTGGGTGTAGACCCGGGCGCGGCGTCGTCGGGGAAAAGGGCGGAAGCAGCCGACGGTGATGACGAGGGAGAGGTGAGCTGGTCGTACACCTCGAAAAAGTACCTCGCGAAGAGGTCCTCCGAGATGGGCGCGCCGTCCAGGCGGATGCGCTCGCGGACGGCGATGAGGTGTGGGCTGGTGAGCAGGCCGACCTTGGAGGGCCGCGAGTGGGTGCGCTGGTGGTGTGAGAGGATGGAGGCTACGAAGGCGCAGACGCTGCCTTTACCCTTGGTGCCGGCTACGTGGATCACATTGAGGCGGTTGAGGTCCTCGGACTAAGAAGGCGGGGGGGAGAGAAAATCTGGTTAGTCCTTGGATGGATGGATGGATAGATGGACAGACAAATAGAAGGTAACGAGAGAGAGAGAGAGAGAGAGAGAGAGAGAAAACGGAGGAGCTCACATTGTGGCCCAGGCGCGCCCAGTAGGCCTTCATCTCTCGAATGCTGCTCTCATCAGGACGGATGCCGGCTTTGCGCCGTGCCTCGATGACCGCGAAGGGTGTCTGTAAATTGTTGAGGGTATCGATCGCATCCTACCCATCCTGGCAATTAGTACCCTCATCCAGGCTTTATCCTTGAGTTCTCAAGTCATAAAAGCAGAGGGCGGGAGATGGGGTGTGAGACTCACTGCGTACGTCCTACTCGATGACGAGCTCATTTTGCGCCCTTTGAGTAATAGGCTGTCTCTTATAAGAACTGATAACGAGAAATGAGCGGAGGTGGAAGAGGAGGAGGAGGACGGCGTGAATCTCCTCAGTACATATTGCATTGCAGGTCTTTTTTCTGCTTTTGGCCTGTGCAGGTTGTAAGTACTCAGGCCTGTAATCACTGCTGCAGCTGAGAGGGGTCAGAAAGTCGCCGACCTGCAGAACGTTTTGAGCCGTGCCCCACCTCAGCACCTTTATCTGCTAGATTGCTAGATCCGACTCGCGGGTGACCGAAGTCGGGCGGTTGGGCAACACAACAAAACCAGCCGGAAGGACAGCGTGCGTATAATGAAAGGTCAAACGGCAAACAAACAAAAAATGATAATCCGCAAGCCGATCTACGTTTAGGAGTAAGGCTTGTACTAATTCTTTGAATTCTCGAGATAGGCATCGTGGAGGATGAAATCCAGGTGAGAAGGGGGGTATCATCTAGATTTTGTCCGTATAAATACAGCTTTGTGCAGCATCTAAAGCTAGCTCCATGGCAACTCTGTTCTAGAGCCATGATCAACTGGAGGTCACAGTCATTCGGATCTCTGGACCAACTCCTCGCATCTCCCGCACAAATCATCCTCCTTAGGTGCAACATACCGCCAGCACCTTGGACACTTGTGCGCTTCAGGCGGTAAGACCCAGGCCCTGCATTGCACGTCGGCGGAGATACCGTCGACAGAAGGGACCTCAAACTCAGATGCATACTTCCATTCCGGTGCTTCTGGCAGTGGCTCATTGATGCGCACAGATGACACAACAAAGAGGCTCTCCAGCTCGTCTCCAAACTGCTCGAGGACTTTTACGACAACCGGGTCAGGCACCTCAACCACGACGGAGCACTGCAGCGACGTGCCCATGGCCTTGCCTCTGCGCGCAGCCTCGGTCGCAGACTTGATGCCCGCATGAACGGTTGACAGCACCGGTATGGCCTTGCGGAGTGCGGCCTCGTCGCCTGGCAGCCGGCTTTCGTCGATCAGGGGAGACGTGTAAAGCTGTTGGAGAGGGTGGGTGGCATCTTTCTTCAGCCAGTCCGGAGCATGATCCCACGCCTCTTCGACCAGCATCGGCGTGATGGGCGCGACCATGCGCATCATGCCCCAGAAGACAGGCTCCAGCACGCCGCCCCCGTCGCCACAGTAGAGCCTGTCCTTCATGGCCTCGAGGTAAAAGGCAGACAGGTCATTGTTGACCCATCGGTTCAGCGCGCTGAAGCCTCTGTAAAACTCAAATCTGTCGTAGGCCTTGCTCACCTCGTCCATGACGTCCCGCAGTTGTATGATTGCGATGTGGTCCGTGGCTGTCAGCGGTGTCGCCCGGGCAGATTCAAGCATCGAGCCGAGCAACATCTTGGTGATGGTTCGATACTTGATGAGGCACGTGTGTATCGACTTCAGAACCGGTACACCTATCACCACATCGTGGGTGTAGTCGCTGCTGGTCGCCCATAGTCGAAGCGCATCTGGCCCAAGAGCGTCATAGTGAGGACCGGAGCCCTTGGCCTCGTCGCTCGGGGCATCTTTGTCCTTTCGCTTCTTGACAGGCGGCAGTAAGGTGCCTGCTATGACCTCCTTAGGAAGAAGGATGTTCCCTAGGGACTTGGACATCTTCCTCCCGCTCTTGTCCAGAGTGAAGCCATGTGTGATGAGGCGCCTGAACGGAGCCAAGCCGACACCCTGCTCAACGAGACTGGCCTTTTCCGGTACATTTTTGGCGGCTGCTGCAGCGACACGTGTCAACAGGCTGGACTGGAACCAGCCGCGGTGCTGGTCGGAGCCCTCGAGGTAGACGTCAGCCCTGGCACCACCCTCGTGGGTCCAGCTGCTCCCGCTATCGAACCAGACATCCATAGTATCAGTACCACGTCGATACTCGCCGCTGCCTTGTAGGGACGGCGGAATCCACTCCGGATCGCTCGGGTCATCAGACCACCAGGCATCAATACCCCTCTTCCGGATGACGGAGATGATATGCTTGACGCTCTCCTCTGTCATCACAGCATCGCCGTTACTGTGGTATAAAGCAGGGACCGGAACGCCCCACGCCCGCTGTCTCGAGATGCACCACTCGCTGCGTCCCTTGACGAAGCTTTCCAGCCTCGTCTTGCCGCTGGACGGGATGAACTGCACGTCATCAAGCGCCCTCAAGGCCTCGTCCTTGATCCCCGCGACATCAGCAAACCACTGCGCGGTAGCCCTGATGATGATTGGCTTCTTTGTCCGCCAGTCGTGGGGGTATTTGTGCTGGTATCTGTGCACCAGCAGTACATCACTGCCTAGAAGCTCCAGCACTGCTGCGTTGCCTTTGCCCTGGACAAAAAGGCCTCGCAAGCGCTCCGGATCTTGTGGATACGCCTCCGCGGTAAAGTGACCACGGTCATCCACCGGTGCAGATATTTCTAGCCCAACAAGAGACCTGCAGGCCTCGTAGTCGTCGTGTCCGTGGCCCGGCGCAAGATGGACCAGACCAGATCCAGAGTCGGCCGAAACGAAATCTGCATGTATGATAGGCTGCGGAGGAGCAGCATCCCCGTGGAGAGGATTTCGATACGTGAGGTGGCGCAGGTCGGCTCCCTTACGTAGGCCGATGATGCTCAAAGTGTCCATCGGCCCTAGACAGAGCGATGCCTGGATCCGTGGCAAGCACTCCTTGCCCACTATGAGCGCATCGTCCCCATGTCTAACAATGACATACTCTAGCTCGTCATGCACGGCGACGGCCTTGTTCGCCGGTAACGTCCAAGGTGTCGTGGTCCATATGACGACGTACAGCTTGCCGCTGAAGCCCTCTCCCAGAAGCTCGCGCAGCGCACCATCAGCGGTGCTCAGTATCGGGAAGCGCACATAGGCTGCCGTAGACGTGTGGTCATCTTTGTACTCGAGCTCTGCCTCAGCAAGCGCGGTGCCTGAGGATGGCGACCAGTAGACCGGCTTGAACCGGCGGTAGATCAGACCCCTCCGGACCATGCCCAGGAACAGGTCAAGCTGCCTGATCTCGAACTCCGGGTCCATGGTGGTCCACCTGCCCTCCCAGTCCGCCATGACAGCAAAGGACTTGAACTCCTCCATCTGCGACAGCACAGTCCTGCTCGCGAGGTCCCGAGCCGAGGCGCGGATCTCCACGGGTGTCATGGTCGTGCCCGTCCCACCGCCACCACTGCTGCTCTTGCTGCTCTTCCCTCTGGCCACGCCCGAGGCAGCCTCGAGGGCCTTGAGCTCGATAGGCAGGCCATGACAGTCCCAGCCCGGCACGTACCGAACCCTGTGTCCCTGCTGCACCTTGACGCGCAGGATTATGTCCTTGAGGATCTTGTTCAGCGCGTGGCCGACGTGGAGCGAGCCATTGGCGTACGGCGGGCCATCGTGCAGGATGAAAGGCTTTTCAGATTTTCGATTGGTGGCTTGCCATTCGTACAAGCCGGCGGTGCATCGCTGGAGATACTGTTCGCGCTGATGCGTTGCTGGTCGTGGTCTGAGCGGGAGGGAAATAGGACGTCAACTCGTTGTCTGAAAACCGGACGGTCTGAGAGGAGGGGGTTGGGGGGAGGGGCCAATACTTACGGGAAGAGGCCTTTGGCAGTCTTATGGTCGACTGCCACGACTTCGACATGATCCTCTCCTACAGCCCATGTCCCGCCCTTGTCGCTGGCGGCGTGCTCTATCCAAGATGTTCTCGTCCCCTGCTCCACCACAGCGCGTCCAGAAAATTCACCCGAGCTCTGGGGGTTAGGGTTGTGAGGATGGTGCACGCCAGGGGGTCTTTTAGCATTTCGCTTATCGTCGCTAGCACAAGACGACCTGCTGGCCAGACGAAGATCCAGTGCTGTGAATCACCAATACATTACTGACCTCGTGTAAGTGTATACTCGTGAGCACCGAGTATGTCGGCACGACACCTGACGAGTTTTCCATTGGCAGCAGCAGAACCCCGAATGGGTTCTTGACCGTAATGAGACCCAATATCAACAGCGGTGCAGGGCTCCAGCCTGGTTTGGCCACCGGCTCGATCGCAATCTCAAATTGTGTAGAATGCATCCTGTTTCGGTATGTCTGTCCGTTCGATCTGCTATGGGCGCTCAGACCTTGGTCAGGCCAGCCTACGCGTCTACCATAGCAGGGCCCTATTCACAAGGAATCTGCCATGTCGAATGTAATTTATTGAGATCCGCGCATCCGACGTCCGAGACTGTTAAAAAAAAAAAAAAAAAAGGGCGACCCGGCAGCTCGTCCCAACCTGTAATTGCTGTCTCCACTGCAGCTGTAATCTACCTGAACTGGCATACTGGTAGTGGACTGACTGATTGGAAATAGTAGCATACCGCAGTGTGTGAGCCGACCCACACCGTAGATGGGGCGCTGGCAAGCATCTCTAACCAGAGTGCATGTCCGCACCACGCCATACGGGGTCCCTCAATAGAGTTTGCTTGGGTTTCTCTCAGCTTCTCGCCCCACGTGCTGCCCCTCTGTGCTCCATTTTGAACATAAGACGAGAAGGTTTCGATAAGCGAGACGTGCTGCACAGGTATCTGCTGCGGGATTTCAGTTCTCAACATAGATCTAAGGGAATGAGCAGATTGTTGGCCGTGCGGCGAGGAGATGTCGAGTTTTCTCTGTTGGACCCCAACTTTGAGTTTAGTTTACTACGGAGTACTTATTCGCTAGGTAGGAGCGAAACCCCGGGTTGGAGCAGGGTCCCTCAGGGGCACCTTGATAAGAGGGATAGTCTCTTGGGCATAGTAGTATTCAGACTGGAGAACTGAAGGCAATATGGGCCCAGGCTGGAGGTAGTAGCTACTGCGTCAGGCTGGGGTTGTGAGGACAAAAGGGAGGCATACGTATATATATATATACATATAATGTTCTCCTTGTGCGTCGTAGAGTTACAGCCTCTCCTCCTGGCTGTCTCTGCTAAGTTTCCCCTGGTCAACCCCGAGGGATTTTCTCGTCAAGATGGCTGCTCCCAAGAAGATTCTTTTCATCTGCTCCAGCGACTATGGCCAGGCCAATGTTATCCTGGCGACCTCGTACGCCCTTATGGCCACCGGAGCGCCTCTCGAGATGCACATCGCATCAGAGCATCCCATGGAGCCGGAGGTTGAACACACGATGGCGTTGGCAGACGAAACCCTCAGGACAGCAGCGCCGTACAAACTTCACTTCCACGGTATCACAGGCGTGTCCCACTTTCAAGCAATGTCACGACCCCAAGCAGGTATCATGGACGCATGGTCACTCCCCTTGCCGAACTTCTCGAATGCGTCAGTCTTCATGGGCCGTTTCTCGTACGGTGCCATGCCCTGGGAGCCGGAGGAGGTCGTGGATCTTTATGCCCAGACTGTCAGCATCATCAAGGAAGTCCAGCCCGAGTTAACAGTCATCGACCCTCTCTACCTGCCCGGGCTCACTGCAGCACACTACCTCAAGGTCAAGTGGACCGTGTTAGCTCCCCAACACCATTAAGGATTTTGCCGTGCCATGCCAGCCTAAAGGCGCAGCTCTGTGGAAATACCCGGTCATCGGCTCCGCCCTCCCGTATCCGGTCCCATGGTCTCAGATGGCACACAACATAGGCCTCACACTCATCCTCGCCAAGACAATGTTGACCGACACCCGGACCAAGACGGCAGTGAAGCTCCTGAGAGATCACACCGGGGACGAGAACCTACAGATGATGTCGCTGGCCGAGCTGGGCGTGGTCCACGCGCCGCCTCCCGGGCTGAGACTCATCAGCGCCTTCTCGCCGGATCTTGACTATCCTCTCGATATCATACCTAGCCACGTCATTCCGGTCGGGCCAGTCGTGCGGTACGCAAAAAAGCTGGGTGACTTTGATCCCGCCCTGGACAAATGGCTGTCGAACGGCCCAACGGTCTATATCAACCTGGGCACGCAGTTGAAGATGACGCCGGCTGAGGCGCTGGAGATGGCGCTGGCCGTACGTGATCTTCTTGACGCGGCTGGGGCGTCTTCCAAGATGCAAGTCCTCTGGAAGCTGAAGCGCAAGGCGGGTGGTTCCAAGGAGGACGGCGGAAGCAGCAGCAGCAGCGAGGACGAATCCGCCTGGGAGGGCGAGTGGAAGGCTGTGCGCGACACGTTATTGCCTGAGATCGAGGCCGGCCGCGTGCGAATCACGTCCTGGGTCAAGGCAGACCCGTGCTCGATCCTGCTGTCTGGACGTGTCGTCTGCTCCGTGCACCACGGAGGCGCAAACTCACACCACGAAGCGCTGGCAGCCGGAGTGCCACAGATCGTGCTACCCGCATGGATCGACTGTTATGATTTCGGAAACCGCGTCGAGCTGAACGGCGTAGGCATCAGGGCGAATAAGACTGCTGCGCCGCGGTGGGCGCGTGCGGAGCTGGGCACGGCGCTGAAGGACGTGCTGGTCGGAGAGAAAGCTGCCGTGTTCCGAGAAAACGCAAAGAAGCTGGCCGAGAGGCACCCAGAGCATGCAGGACGGACCAAGGCTGCGAGCGTCATCTTAGAGATCCTGAACTCGTAATCATTGGCACGCAGAGACAGACGGATGTGCTTGAAGCCTTTGCCAACTACCGGGTCTGCCAACATGTCTCTTCATCTCTTTTTGTTTCTTCTCTTGGACGTTATTTTCATAGAAGGCCATTGCTTTTAGACGTGAGACGGGTGGCCATGATGGGGTTCTTAATATACGATGTCTTGAACAGAACACAATAAAATAATATATATCTTGCCTGCTGTGATGGTCATGATTTGTTTCCAAAAGATAGGTCTGTTGTAGTTGGAATTTAGGCGACGAAGGGGCGTCCCGCAGCCGCTAAGACTGGTTGTCGACCCCTGCAAGCGTGGGCTAAAAACGGGCGACTGGCACCTTCCAGGAGCCTGTGCTTGAGCCACTGTTACAGTAGCAGCGTAGCTCACCCCAGCGACGCGATCCCACTTGAGCTTTCCGAGCTTCCCCAAACTCCAACCGTGGGGCCCTCAACGAAACGCCACTGCTGACATCCACCTTCGACCCCTCTGGCCGTTCCTGTGGCCCCAACAGTACATCTTTCTGGCCCTGCCAAATGGCAGACAGTTCTCTCTGCGTTGACAGATCGCGCTGAAGCACCATGGTTCCCACCCAGCCGTCATGGATTCAACTTCTTCAGCCGCTGCGACCTTGACGCGCCCACGTCTCGCCATCCAGATCGTTACGGGGCTTGCTGCTGGCTTCATCATCTACCAAGCCTGGCAGCAGCGCTCTCGACAGTCGTCTTCTGCATCTGCAGCCACCACTGGTGGTACTCACGGTACCGGTCTGCACAGGAGCAATGCGGTCCGCAGAACGGAGCGAAACAGCCGACGTCAGATCGAAGGGGCCATCGACGACCTTGTGAACTCCGGCTACGGTGTCGAGCAGCGACAACACCTCGAGGGCCTTCTTCGGCGACACTTTAGCCAGCAAAACGACCAAGCAACAGTGGACGCAGCACCCCTCGAGCCCGATGCCCCAGGTGCCGTACCGCAGCCCGACGAGAATGTACATGTCCCGGAGCCACAGCTGCCCGCTACCACAGAGCCGGGTGAGAACGACCGCAGAGCCGAGACAGTAGCTGGAGATGAGCCATCGCTGCACTCCGAGTGGCAGGAAGACCCATGGGCGGTGCCTCCTCGCTCAGGTCACAATATCGTTGGTCTGCTGTTCAGGGTCTCAGAGGACAACGCCCGACGCAATGCTTACGTCCACCGGGGCTGCATGTGCAATGCCTGCGGGCTCCTGCCCATCCGAGGTATACGCTATCGCTGTGCCAACTGCGCCGATTTTGACCTCTGCGAGACGTGCGAGTCCCAGGGCTTGCACATCAAGACACATGTGTTTTACAAGGTCAGGGTCCCCGCGCCGCCCTTCGGTCCGAAATCGATGCAACCTGTGTGGTACCCTGGCGACCCCGATACAGCCCTGAGAAGCCTGCCCAACCCGCTCATCAAGCATCTGGCGAGAGAGACGGGCTTCGAACGGCCCGAACTGGAGGCCCTGTGGGAACAGTGGACGTTCATCGCAGCTACGGAGTGGAGGGACGACCCGGATGAGCTGTACCTCGCTGCAGATCGCAAGACGTTTGAGAGATACCTCGTGCCTTCGAGTGGTACGAAGCGTACCGCACCAAATCTTATTCATGACCGGATGTTTGCTTTCTACGACACCAACGGCGACGATCTGATCAGCTTTCCCGAATTTCTCAAGGGACTGTCCTACAAGAAAGGCAAGGAGAGACTCGAGAGAATCTTCAAAGGCTACGATATCGACGGCGATGGCCACATATCCCGGCGGGACTGCCTGCGGATATTCCGAACCTACTACGTCTTGTACAAGCAAATGCACGCCGACGTAATTGAAGGTCTGGACCAGCAGGCCCTGCACAACACCGACACCCAACAACTCGTCACCGGAAGACAGCCACTCAGCAGCCACTTCGGTCGCGAAGGCCGGGTACCTGAAGCTGACCACGGACGCAGGATGGAAGGCAAAGCTTTCCATAGCAACGGCGATGTCTACATCACTGATGATAAGAATGACGTTGTCAACGAGACCAGGCCGGATGTTGGAAACCGCGAGGAGATCCTTTCCAGCCTTTTCAGCCAGAGCGGAGACGTCGACCATGGCAGCAGATTCTATGCGTCTACATCCGAGCACGTCACCTCTCCGACCGGAGATGAGGTGTCACATATCCACTACGAGGCCCTGCTCAACCCGCCGACACAAGTCGCAGAACTGGTGAGCCTGTTGGTTGGCGAATCGCGCAACATTCAGCCGGGCGAGATCTCTCCCGACAATCGTGAGGAACAACAAAACAGCCATGATGGCGGCAGCGAGGAAGACACGTCCGTGGAAGAAGACGAGACGGGAGCACCCAGACCGCCACCCGAAGGAGCCGCGTCGAGCCTGCCAGCAAATGCGTCCCTAGGGTTCTCTGCTACGACGAACGGCACCACTTCCTCTGAGGTTGCGTCTTCCCTACCTGCCGCTGTGCTGCGGGAAGCTGGCGACGAGCGGTGGACTAACAGGCCACCAACCGATAGCCAGCTGAGGACTCGGCACCTTCGTCTCGAAGCCCACAGGAAGTGGGCGATGGACAGGAAGCTGCGGGGTGCCGTGAGAAAGAAGCTGTTCGACCGCTGGAGGAAGCGCAGTTTCTACTTGATGGAAGAGGAAGGCACGTCACCACCAGAAGGCTTTGATGCGGAAGATGACGTCCTTGCAGAGACTACTGCAACCGAGGGGTTCGAGTCTACGGCTGGACAGCCTGCCCTATCTGCCCGGTCGCGGTCCTCTTCCAAGGTCCGATTTGCTGAGGACACCGACGACCACGAGGTCTGGTCGACCCTGTCCTCGTCATACCCGTCCACATCATCAAGAAGCGTGCCAGAGCGCTGGGGAGGAATGGACATACCCGATGCGGAGAGAGACATGGGCAAGGAGATCCTCTACGTCGTGACGCAGCAGGCTTTCAACGAGATCTCGACGTCCTTTTCAAAGAAAAGGAGGATCTCGCTGTGAAGGCTGCGCAGTCGAAGGAGTGGAGGGATGCATACCGCGACGTCCTGGACTCCTTTGACCCGGACCAGCCTCTGCGGGCGCCTTCGCAACCTACCTACCAACAACCCGACACTCGAGCCGGCTTCGGACTCGTCGTTGAGATCGACGAGAACAAACCCATCCAGGATAGGAACGTGGGTGAGCTTCTCGCGACCGCAGGATACACCATCGACGAAACCACGGCCATTGACGGAGCTGTGGCGGATCGCGGGGATGAAGACGGATTTGATACGAGTGCAGACGAGGAAGACCACATCGAGGAGATGTCTGAGAGCGGCTCAGAGCACAGGGTGGACGCGGCCTCTTATCGTGACCCCACCATGCCTCAATTTCGTCCCAACAGTGACGCTGATCTCCGTCGGACTGATACCACCCCGCAGTCCAACCAGCAGCGCCAGCAGGCGGCGGGAATGAAGGGCTTCAACTGCGCCCAGCCCAGCCTCAACAGCCCACCGCCACCAAAGGGACGACCCCTGACACGCCCGGATCGCTCGGTGCTTGTGGAATGGAAGAAACTCGACGCCGCCGAGGCGGAAGCCAAGGAGCGCGGCGGGTGGGGCCGGCTGACACTGGCTGACTTCAAGGAGATCTGGCACCGCGAGGAGAATGGACACCACCGGCTGGACTATCTGGGGACGTGGATTGACTTCTGCATACCTTAGGGAAGGGACATGCTGAAATTTCTACCGCTTATGATTTTGCAGGTGTGTGACACGTCCGAGCCGAGCTTTGGTCGGATGACTGCTGCCGCTGCCGCCGAGCATCAGGCCCAAGTCCTCGGGAGTGAGATGGATCTCGACGAGGACGAGAGCGAGGGCCTCTCCGCACCAGGCCTTCCCTCGGGTGTAAGAGATATGGTGGTCAACCCGGGAGGGCACAGGCGGTGAGAGGAGGGACTGTCGATGACTGAAAGGAACAGCAAGAGAGGATGATGGGATCACTCAGGATTCTCCGAGCTTAATCAAAATCCGGGGAGGATAGGGGTGGGAGGCCCCACTGCCGCGACCCGTATGGGCGATTGAGAGCCCTCACAAGAGTTAATGTGCAGGGTTATCTATCTATCCTGCCTGTAGACTGTAGATGAAAGGGGGAGGGGAGAGAAGAGAACGCAGTCCGCGTTAGATAGCGGCGAATAATGGACAAAATTCCCTTTCTGAGATACCCGTCACGGTGACCTGGCGCATACTCTCCGCCAGCGTCAACGACCCAGCCATCGATCTTCCTACCGTGCGTCCTGGTCAGGTCATCCCGGGGCCGGGAGGGAGCTAGTAGACAGTCGGTGGCACTGTCGACGTTGCTGCTTGCTTAGTATCTCTGCACAGGGCTGTCTCAGCCTGTGAAATTTCGTGATGACTGATAGATTGATCGTTCAAGGCGCAACGACTACCATCCTGCTGCGCCACTTGTCCTGTTTTGGGGGGCACGATGTAGTGAATGAGGCCGTTCCTTGGCTCTCCTCCACCTACATTTTGCCAGCCAGGCCAGACCGGCCGGCTAGATCCCAAAGAACGCCCCAGCAGCGCCCAGGTTCCTCCTCTGCATCTCCCACCGGTAGAGCACCGACCCGAAAGGCGACAGGTGGCGGTACAGCCAGACGCCCCCGCGAGGCCCAGCACGGCCGCCGAGCTCCCCAGCGCCGACAGGACAGCATGAGCCTCTTCGCCCTGCTGGCGGGCGGGGGAAGACTGTCCAAGCAGCCAGTCCTCGGGCACGGCGGCCTCAACCACGCCCCTGGCAAAGCGGAGGACCCTCCACGGGCTGTCTGTCGCAACCTCGGCCCGCCAGGGCAGGGACGCCACGTCGCCGCCAAACAGCTCGTCGCGCACGCTATCCACGAAGACGCAGAGGCCATCATACCGCCTGCGCATCAGATCCCGCAGCCAGGGCCGCGGGACCTCGGGCACGAGCATCAGAGCCAGATACCCAAACGCCAGGCAGTCCAGCGCGGTCGGGCGGTCCCCGCCGGAGGAGAGGAAGCCCCTAGCATGCTGCGGCGGCTGCTGCTGCTGCCGCCGCCCGCCATTCCTTCCCAGCCCGTCCGCCAGGACACCAAGGCACTCCCGACCCGCAGCTTCGAGCCTGAAGAGGGCGGTCTGCTCTGGCGCCAGGGCGGCCCTGAAGCTCTTATTCCGAGGGCGCAGGCGCTCGGGGACCTTTAGGAAGCCGCGGTGGTCGTGCTCGCCAGCATGGTCACCGACATCGTCGATGTTCAGGTCGGACAGCCCAAGGTGTGCGGCGGCGGCGCACATACGCCTGCGGGCGGCGGGGGGCTCTGTCCAGGTAAGGGGGAACGGCAGAACGCTACTGTAGGCGGGACGGGTTGTGGCGGCCCAGTTCTCGCTCGAGACGTACAGCGAGAGCGCGAGCAGGGGCGCGGCCGTGCTCGAGAGGAAGGCGGCGTAGGCTGTGGCGTCTGCGGCCTGTAGCTGGGTGAGGCCGGCGGAGAGGTCGAGATCCCAGGCCGGGCTGGTGGTGCTCAGGTAGCTCGTGACGGCCGTGAAGCCACTAACCCAGGCTCCCGAGGCGGTCTCATGTAGGGCGGGGAGTGCTCCTGTGTGCTGGTCAGCAGAAGGCCGGTCTATATTGTCGGGCGCCTCCGGGCCCGAACACGCGGGAACACGCCGCGGGCTGGTGCTTGTATGTATATATCTTGCCTTGCTGACTTACGCGTGGGGACACCAGAGGGGCTGCTGGCGACGAGCTCCCATGCAGAGGATGGCACGGCATATGTCAGGTAGGTGATGGCAGCCAGACACTCGGCGTCGACAGAGGCCAGGCCCAACGCCGGGCCCCAGACGTGGAGACGCAGGACCATGTCTTCCTCCGTTGGGGATCTGGGGTGTGGACGGCGGGCCGTCGGCGAACGGAGGGACCGAGTAGTAGGGTATACGCGGGTAAGGGGGGGGGTGAGGTGGCCAGTATCAGGCCAGTATGGTGTGCAGCTCCCCGCACAGACTCGATCGTATGACAGAGGTCGGGTTCCCCAGATTGGCAATATGCAAGACGTCGGTTGTTTCGGTGTCAGACCCAGGGTGCTTGCTGTTGCTGGTCAGGCCGACCTGGGCTGGGAGGGTGATGCAGCGAGCCAGGGTGGGCGCAGAGCCCGCCGGCCAGAGCACAAGTGGACTGTCGCCCCGTCCGACCCGAACTAGCAAGCAGCTCGTCGACGCGCGATAGACAACACGGACGCGCCTCTGCCGAGATGAGCGAGGGCGGGCAGGCTTGGCCCAAGAGCAGCCAGCACCCCACCCAGATCCGCCCGGGGCTGGCGAAAACGCGGTGCGGGATGGCAGAGGAGGGCGAGCCACAGCTGGGACTCAGCTCTGCCCTGCGCTGGGTAAGGTACAGCAGCAGGCCAGGGACTCGGGAGAAAACGGGTTAGCTGTGTTCGTGTTGGTCGGTCGAGTACCCACGGGCCAGGCAAGCAGGCCTGGCTGAGATGAGATTGTAATGCGCCCGCTGGCCGAGGCTGGAGAAGGAGACCGAAAAAAAAAAACCAAAAAAAAAACCTCAATTGATGCAATCTGGTCCGCGAAACGGGCGCGAATGATGAGGCCCTGTCTACCCCAAAGCCCCCTCTTTTCGTGCAGGATGCAGATCGACGCGGGTCCCTGTTGTTTTGATGGTGGCGGGTGGTGGTGGTCAAAGTCAAGGGCCAGAGAATGGTGCAGGATACATGCTTGCTGTACACATACGTTAACGCCGTGGCAGCAGGGCAGGAGGCAGGCACGCAGGGGCACTGGACAGTTTAGCTGAGATGAGGTCGAATCTTCTTTCCCTGGCGCACGGGAGCGAGAATTTTCAGGGTCCACCCCAGAAAACGCGTTATTCTAAAAATGGTAATGACACTACTGTGTAGGGGAAGGGGAGAGACCGGGGAGGGGGGGGGTTGGACTTGAAGGCGAAAAACAAAAACCAAAAAGAAAATAAAATAAAATAAAAGGTCCTCTCGTCTCCTGTTCCACTGTACTATAATTCGATACTAGAGTACATTGCCATATTGTATCATACTTAATGTACACAAGTAACTGTATTATAATAGTAATTACTATGGCAAGTGTATGGTAGGGAAAATGCCAGCGCATGATAATTATGACTTCACCCAATCTCTTCCCTCCCCCCTCCCTGCCCCCCTCTTTGATCGCGCAAGAACTGGCCGGGTTTGCCCGTGTCGGGTAACGATGATCATCAATGAAACGAGGCCGCTCCCTAATTGGTAAAGGGCGTTTCAAGAGCGTCATGGGCGATGTCGTGGCAGCGTGGCAATCCTTTCTTGTGTGCTTGCGCAAGCACGTGGCAGGATAGTGGTGTGTGTGTGTGCGTGTTGTGTGGTGTGTGGTGTCAGCCAATAATAGACGGACTACTGTGTGTGGTGCTGAGGCTTTGTTGTACTGCCTGCTGCTACCATCGCCCAATGTACCTTCCATAGTACCACGCTCGCACCTGCCACAGTACACAGCAGCCATGCAGCAACTTCACCCCCAAGAGGGAGGCACGGCCTGACATCCGCATGGGTTGCCAGTACTAGGGCTGCCCGAAATTTGATGGTCATTTTTAGAGCACCTTACTCCCCCTTCCCATGATTTGCCTTGTCCGTACAATGTACAGTATGCACTACGTATTTGTGTACATGAGGTGGGTGTCGGGATAAGCTTCTTTCCTGCCCCCTCCTCCGGGCAAAGTTTCCAGGGGGTAATTTCAATAACCACACCTTTTTTTCCCCTCCTCTTTCTGGCCTCTTCTCGCCTTCTGACATCCCACACGACACACACACACACACAAATCAGGAGGTCCGTCCCTGATTTTAGTGTGTGTCCAATTCTCCTTCTGGAATGTTTTCCGCCACCCTAGAACGTCTGACATGCAGGGAGCTCCCCAGCCACGCCTGCCCGACCAGCCGTACCTGATCGACAGAAAAGTGGCGAGAGGGAGGGGGAGAAGATTGCTCATCGCTGTCCTCTTCTGGGCATCTCTTTTCTGCTGGCGGTTTCAGGACCGTGGAGTATCACCATCCACAGGAATATTTTTATTTTTTTTGCCACATTCCCTCTCTGGAAGAAGAGTTCAGACGCTCTCGGGGCTCCCGACAAGGGGAAATTGACCACCCTCCCCCCCTCCCCTTCTCTCTCTACCTCCCCCTTCCCCAACCCAGAGATCCCCACCGCTTCCCGTCAGCAACCCAAGAAAAGAAAGAAAGGGAATGAAAAAAAATTCATCCTGAGACGGCCGAGGTCACCATGAGATCCTCGGATCTGCGCATCACATTTCCCATAGCTGATACATAGTATATCGCTGTTCATCTCATCTTTTTGCCCCTCTCACAGTGTCCCACTTATAGCATACGCTCAAGCCGCAGCGATACCCCGACCATACTTTTCTGGTAGGAGTACATACGGCACACGTACATACATAGCTCATTTGCTCATGGTGTGCCTTGTCCACCTGTCTAGCCTTACGACGATCGATCCGGAGGAGGCTCGAGAGGGGTGATTGTGGCATGCATCCTCCCTCATCCTGACGCGATCGCCGCGTGGGTCAATGCGGTCACCGAGTATGTGTGAAAAGAGAAGAAGAAAAGAGACGTAACCCATACTAATGAGATGAGACTTGCTCCGTGTGTGTCCCAGGTCTCATGTTTCGAAGACAAAATGGGCGCAAACATGGCTCGATGAGGGATGATAACTTGCTCACACAACCACAAAAGTCAGCATAATAATCTCCTCTGGGCGTGTCCTCGTGAACAAAAGGACCATCGGTCAGACGGCCGAGGCATTCCGACAGAAAAGTGGGCAGGTTGCACATGCATGCTCTCTTTTTCTCTCTCTCACACACACACACACATACACTCTTGAGTATCCGTGTACGATGTAAAGTACTACGTGTAGTAGTACGTGTCTTTTTTTTTTACCTTCTTGTGTCTTCTATCAAAATCCCAAGTCCATTCCATGCTGGCCAGCCTCGTTCCCCCCTCCCCCCCGTCCTCGTGTGCAGGCCCATGAGGGTCGAGATCACAGACCGCCCCGTGCTTCCCGCCAGAACTTGCCCTACTTGTGCCCACCTCGCTTGCGATTCGCGAGCTGTGGCTAGCAGTACCACGGTGGCATGTACATATCGCGGACAAATGACGCCTTCAAGAGCCTCGTGACCCTTTCTCCCCCCCCCTCTCTCTCTCCCCCCACCACCAGTTCTATTGCTACGTTTCTCTCCGCCTCTCTATCTCTCTCTGTCTCTGTCTCTCTGCGTGTGTGTGTATCTCTGTGGCCTGGTCTCGCTTGTCATGGCCCCCTGCCCTGCCTCGTCCCGTCCACGTTACATGTATGGAGCCCGCTTACGATCCATAGCATAATAATATAGCCCTCTTTTTCCCTCTCTCTCTCTCTTTTCTTTCTGCTACTGCTAGCCTTGTCTGGCCGACGGCCAAATCCGCGGTCAATTCGGTCCCTGTGCCGAAGAGCCCCATTTCGCTAAAGAAAACCCTCAACAAAATCAAGACCTCGGAACCACTAAGTTGATCGGTGAGGCGGCGGGTGTTGCGTTCTGAGGAGGGTGAGGAGGGACAGAGGGAAGCCAGAGTGCCAGCCCACCGCGCGGAAATCTCGCTTGACAACCTCGCTCGCAAACATGTCTCACTTTTTTCTCTTTTTTTTCTTTTCTCTCTCTCTCTCTCTCTCTCTCTCTCTCCCCGGCAGGACGGAACCCCTCCCCAGATAGATAATTAACTTCTCTCATTATTACTCCTCCCGCTTTTACCCCCACCCCAGTCCCGATATCTTTTGCCTTTTGACCAGGAAGGGATGAAAAAACAGAGAGTGTGTGTGAGAGATAAAAAATGGATCAGGATGTGATGCATTTGGAGTGCGTAATAATGTTGCGCGGCACACGCCGTCGAACCCCTCCCCCTCCTCGCCTGCCAGGGGACAATCTGCTCTCATCACACCCCAGATGATGCAGATGTAGTATCGCTGTACATATCGTACGGTTTTGTAGGCGTCGGTCAGGCGATCGCCGCAGGCCCTGGTTACATTTCATCCTAGGAACGATGTCGTTCTGCAGGCATGTATTATAGTACCACCAAGCATCTGCATGCAAGCGCACACATACAGCAAAAGAAGTGAAAATGACCTGGGAAGAGGGGGCCGGGGGGGGGGGGGGAAACGTGTACGAGATAGAAAACACCATCATGTAACCATGGGAAATGTCTCCGATAGGGGAGGAAGGGGTGAGGGAACAGAGGATCTCCCGCTGCCTCAGCCGAACCCGCCACCCTCCCTGCTCTTCCTCCCTCCTCCTCGTCCTCCTCCTCGTCCTCCGCCTCCTCTGCAGAACAGACAAGGCTCTGCAGTGAGTAGCAGCAGCATAAGCATACTAAGTAAGCAGGAGGCTCAAAACGGACGGAAGGCGGTCGGTCGGGGGGTAAAGGGGTGGTAACGAGGAGCCAACCGCAGCCCCCGGCAATACTTACCGTAACCACGTACTATGGTGCTAGTAAGATGGGCAAGGAGGACTGCAGCGCAGCGGACAGCGCAGAGCGTACAATCACGCGCGCTGCGGGCGCCTGGCGCGCACTGCAGGTACATGGGTGGTCTCCTCGCCGCCGAGCAGCGTCTCATTCCTTGCCGCCGAGCACCCAGGCCGCCCTCCTCCTGCGATGCTACCATACCAGCCTGTAAGTATCATACAGAATACACACACACACACACACACGCACACATTGCCGGCGTAGCCTTGGTTGTGGGCCCCAAAATGAAGCGGATCGGGTCTTTCTTCTTGCTGCCCAGCTGTGCTGGTCCGATGTGCTGTGGGTTTTTCCGCTTCGATCTCTCGTGTCTGAATCTAATGCGGGCGTGCGAATTGGGTAAGGTTGCGAAAAAGAAAACAAAGTCACTGTGGAGAGGGTGTGGGAGGGGGGCATTGGAGGGAAAAAGTTACACGGTGAAGAGAAAAGATTATTACAAAATTGAATTGGATGATTTGCCATCCAGGCGGTCGGCCTCTGTCAATGCCGCCTTGCTGTGCAGAAAGAAGAGGGCCAGAGACCCAGGCACGCCTGCATGGTCGGCCCACTTGGGCAGACCTATAGGAAGAGAGAGAAAAAATTCAGGAAAAAAATCAAAGGGGAAAGAGGAAGAGAAGGTGAAGAAAGCTTGACATGCTGTTGTTCTCACTTGACACATTGGTGGGCTTCGAAGCGATGTTGTGAGAAAAAACTACCATCAGATGGGTGTATTGTATATATGAATCTCGTAGATAATCCCGTCTCCCGCCCCTCCAAGATACCCAAAACCCATTTGCCTCGTGCTTTCTCGTGATTGATCTCATTGATGGAATTGTGTATGAAAAAAAGTGGGCAGAAAAAAATGCTCGTGAGCCAGCCTGATCCGGTTTGCTTTTTTGCCTCCCTTGTCCCTTTGGGTATCATCAACGGCTATCCTCCTTCTCTGATGAATGATGACGCCGTAAATGCTAATTTGTGTTGGTGGTGGTACATGCAAAAAGAAATAAAAGAGCAATGACGTAAAGGGAAGAAGAGAGGAAGAGAAGAGGCAATAGCGAGGAGTTCTGGACAAAGCCCAGAACACCTGCCCATTGTCGTGAAACCCCTGCTTTCCCGGTTCGTTGGCGTGTATTAAAAAAAAAGTGTGTTTACTTGTAGACGTTGCGTTGGTGTGGTGATACAAAGAGCGATTTCGCATCAGCGGACCCGGTGACGAGCGCGATGCAGACAAGGCTCTGGCTGAAAGATGTGCGTGCCCGTCGAGCCGGCTCTGAGGGTAAGGTAGCACTGTTGGCCCCCGAGGAGGGCTGGTTCTGGGCGGTGTTGTCGAGAACGTAAAGAGGTGGTTGGGCTGTATTGGTCCGTGATGCTTCGGTGTGGCTTGCTGCAATCCCATGCTGTGTTTCTTTTGTCCTGGTGACATGCAGGTCCTGTCGTGAAACTCCGGAAAAAGGAATTGCTCGAGTGGTCAGGTTCCCCCCGGGACAGATCGCGTGGTCCAATCCGCGTCCCTGCTGCATAGGCCCCGTCGACGAACACGAGGCTGTCCGTCGTTTGACCCTGCAGTGAAAATATTCACGCATCCCGTTCCGGGAGGGTGTGATCAGATGGCGAGATCATCCTGCCCCCAGCCCCGTCGCGTAACAGCGGCGAGGGGATGAAGAGGGGTGGGGGAGGGGCGAGGTTGTAGTGACTGCGTATCCGGCCACGGCAGTGGTCGTTCCTTGGTGGTGTGGCTTGCCGGGTCTTTTTCGAAGAAAATTCGATTCCAAAAATAAGGTGTGGATTCGTCGCGTGGTTGTGAGGTGGTGGTGGGTGGCTGCTTACTCCCCAAAGACCGCTTAGCTGTTCTTGGGCAGAGCAGGCAGCGGCCTGTTTGGTGGGGGGCCAGGGCAGGGAGGCAGGTTGGACGGGCGCTGCTCGAGGGAAGCCATGTTGCTGTAGGCGGCCATTGTGAGTGTTGGGCCTTGTTGAGCGGAGGGAGTTGATGTTGTAGTAGCTGTAATGGTAGCTAACAGTTTGATAGGGCTGCAGAGCTGAGCGATGCTATCAAAAAAGGCAGTTGAGAGTATGTAGTAAGAGTAGTAGTAGTGGTGGTAGTAGTAGGTGTGATGTGTGTGTGTGTGTGTGTGTGTGTGTGTGTAGATGTGGACGGAGGAGAGAGCTTTGAGGCAGTAAAGACTTTGATGTTTCCAGAAGAATTGTTTGACTGATGGTGATGATGACCAGAGACGAGAAGGCCACGGTCAGAAAGATGGGAGGGCGGCCAGGTCAAATATAATCTTGCGCAGAGTCGACCAGTTCAAGATGGCGGGCCCCATCTTCGAGAAGGCCAGGACTGACAAGAAGGCCTCGGACAGGGGTGAGGGGTCGGTACGGGTACGAGGGCCACGAGGTACTTCGGGCGTCTGTACCTTTGTACCGCATCACCTGGAGTGCAGGGTAGGGTATGGCAGGGTGTGTGCCGCACATCCTTGTCTCACCGTGATTAGGATGGGGCCAGGAACAGGCTCAGGAACGGGAACGGGACAAAGTACAAGGAGGAGGAAAAAAAAGAAAAAAAGAAAAAAAAAGGCAGCAGAAGTGCCATGTACCATGAACCAGCTGGGGGGTGCAAGGGCGGTGACGCAGCTCGGCCTCTAGCGGGCAAACGAGGTACCCGCCTGCCCGCTTTCCTCTGGCAGTAGTGATACCAGGGCGCTATTGTGATAGCATGGGCAGCCTGTTTTGGCAGGGCAGGGGTACAGGGAGGCTTCGAGGTACGTACCTCCAAAATGAAACACCTTGGGCTCTCTGACCCTGCCCCCCCCCCTGCCTGGTGAGAGAGGGAGAGAAAGAGCCAAGGGCAATCACGACCCACGCAGGGCCATGCCCATGCCTGCTATGCCTCAACTCACCTGGGCACACATTACAACTCAGCCCCCCCTCGGCCTGAGATGATGGGATGTCACCATTTCTCGTTATTACCGAAAACCACGGACCACCCCCAGTCCTGACCTGTTTTTGTCCTTGCCCTGCCCAGTCCTGCCCTGTCCCCTCCCCTGGCCTGTATCCTGTTCCCGCTCGCTAGGTGTTAGATACGCCATGAATGTTTGTACCCAGTACCAGAATACGGATTGGAGGCTGGGGACGACAGGAGCTGCTGACGAGCTCGTCTCACCAGGGCGTTCGAGATACAGGTACTTGGTAGCTGGACATCAGAGCGGTGATAAGATGATTCGGTACGCCGGCAGCCATCGCCCCTCCACACCTCTCTGCTCTGCCAGTACCAAAGCTGTTTGATTTTTTCTTTTTTTTTTTTGTCCTTCTCACTTTCTAAATCGGTGGGCTGGCCTGTAAACAGGATTTGAGGCTGGCTGGCTGGCTTGCTTTTTTTCCCTACTCTGCAAACAAGCATCGCCTTGCGCGCAAGAATGGCGGTCGGCCGCCTGGCCTCCCTCGCGCCGCCGGGATCAGAGTTCAGGTCTTGGTTGTCATCTGCCTCGATCGGGCTATGATCCGTTTGTTGTGGCCTCGTGGTCCGTGATCAACAGCCCCTCCCTGCATAAGCACCGTCAGCCCGCCCGCCTGTCTCGTTCGAGGGCGCGCGCCTAGGACCCAAGGAAGAGGAGGACCAGGAGGGAGGCACCAGCCAGGGCAGGCAGGCATTTTCGTACGACGGCGATCGATCAACCACCGAGGAGTCTACTATGGTCATCCTATCGTAGCCCTGCCTTGCCTACACTCAATACGCCGGCCCAGTATTCCTAGTGGCAAGCAGGAGTAGCACATAATAGCATGTGCCACGCGTAGTATGGATTGCCGTGACTGGACCCTGAACTGCTCATCAATTCGTCATCATGACTTGTCACCGCTGCCCGCTGCCAAACCCTTTGGTGTGGACCTCCGCAGCCCAAAGCCCGACCAGCCCACAAATTTCCCACAGAGAAAGAGGGTGAGGGTGAGGGTGAGGGTGAGAGCCGCGCCTGCTACAGCACCATAGTGTACCCAACATAGTAACATCTCGAGACACAAGCCTGGTGCGGCTCCAGGGACCAGGCCAGCCCTCTCCTCCTCGTGAGGTTGGGGAAACCTGGCGTGTTGAGCAGATGACGGGTCTACCTCTCCACCCATAGAATTTTCCATGGAACGATTTGTACCCCACTGCGGTCCACTGCTAAGGACCAGATCTCTTCGTGCACTCCGGTGCTACCGGTCTCGCCGTGGAGGTCCGTGGAGTTTGGGCTGTTAGAGGCCAGAGTTTGAGAAGATAGAGAGAAAGAGAAAGGAATTAAAGAGGGGATGAGTTTTTAAAAAAAAAAAAAAAAATACACGGCACCCCCAGACCTTGGTGTTTTGTTGTTAAATCCGGTGCAGTCAAAGGGTTTTATTGTGGGTTTCGGCTACGAGCGTCTCATTTCTTTTGTTTTTCTTTTCTTTAATTTTTTTTCTCTCGTCCAGGGGCCTTCCCCAGACTCGTCTCCATATCACCTTGTGCATGCACAGCAGGTCAAGGCCCTGTCCTCTCCCTCTCCCTCTCTCTCTTTTTTCTTTTTCTGGCACTCTTGGCCCCGCTGTAACTGATCTACCTCATACGATGAGTATCACTAATACCACTAATACTGCTACTGCTATAGTGCTATGAATGGATATGGTACAGCGCGTGCAGCCCCCCCCTTCCCCAACCTCACCCCCAAGATAGCCAGGGGTTTCAGGGGCCACCAACACCTCCGTGCCCGCTGAGCCCAGAAACCCTTGAGGCAGATCGCCAGGGGTTTAATGAGCCATCAAGGGCGACACGAAAGAGCGTCTAGGTATTCCTGACGGGCTTAACCCTGAGTTTTTTCTTCTTCTTTTTTCTTGTCACGGCCATCTCCACGCGCCATCGTCAGGCGACTGACGGGTTGAACTTTGGGCGCATTGATCCAAAGATGATTTAATTTCTATTTTGTGTTTTTTTTTGTCTTTTGTTTCTTCTTATTCTTGGAAACAGAGGACCCGCTGATGTACGTCTGCATTATCTATCTGCAGTCTCTCCATCTAAATTTATTCCCAGGACCGACGAGTATCGGCCGTGGAGGGGGCCGCGCTCTCTCAGCTGGGAACGGGACCATCAGGTCCGTGACCAACCCAAACGTAGCACCTCCCAAGAACGTCACCACCACCACCGTGGTACATATGTAAATAGCCCAACCAGGACCAATCGATGCTGGCCCTCGAGGAGATCGGAGCTAGTGGTCTGTCATCCCCTGGGGGCGCTGAGGCTATTCCCGGACACGATGAGTCAAGGTCTTGGCCTCTGGAGCAAGAAAGCCGCGAAGGTTTGGGCATGGACATCGGAGAATACCATAATAACCTTTTACCATACCACACCTCCCCCCCCCCTTAAGAGGGTGCCAAGGCGTGCGTGCGTGTTGTGTTGCGTGGGTAGTGGCAGAAAAGACAGACATGCTACCGCCGAGGAGAAAGGCGACCTGGCCCCCCCTCCCCCTGCTTAGGTCTGACGGTGCCTGCAGCAACCGCATCCCATGATCTGGGCTGGCGCCCGCATGTCCTGGGCTAAGTACCACTATAATGTAGTGAGCCAAGGGTTTCTGTCTCGGTACCGCTCGTTTCGCAGGCGCGAAGGGAGATGACATATCGCGGACGCCAACAGCTGAACAATGGTCTCTGTCTCTCTCTCTCTCGCGCGCATTCGCTTCGGGTCTTGTCACATATCAGAAAAACAAAACAGAGAGAGAGAGAGAGAGGGCAGACAAGAAAGGATGGCGCCGACGGGGTTAATTTCGCTGCGCTCGTACCAAGACGCGAGAAACTGATCTTGTCGCCCGTCAGATGACCTCGACCCCTCCACACGCCACCCGCCCGCCCACGACGACCAATAAAAAAAAACACACATCAACTAATTAACACCCATCCACCAGCGACTGCCTGCCTGCCGTGCCAGCCTGTGCACACTAACCAGGCGCGCGATACGATGTAGGCCCTGGTACCGTCACCACAGCAGAGCCACAGGAGCCGGGAGAGGGCATGAGATGCTACAAGCTCGGTGGCCTTGCTTCCTCGGCATCCGTCCATCGTTGCAGTTGCGACTTTGAGATTCGTAATGTTAAGTACATGGGCGACAAGTCGCATATTCACATCTGCATTACCCAGGAGAGAGACGTGTACATGGGGGATGGGGCATATAGAGTTCGCGCCAGCATGCCGCGACCAAACGGTGGTTAGCTTTTTTAGACACCCTTTTGAGTTTTACTGCCTGTTTTGAACTCTGCCATTTTGATTTCTTTTTTTCCCCTTTTTTTTTTCTTTTTCTCCTTCTGTTTAGATTTGGGCCCGAGCCGGAGTATCTGCTCACAGGCTTATCGCTCTCGCTCCCGGGCCTTCACACCGTTCTTTGGCCGAGGCTTTGTCGCGATCCCGAAGAAGCCTCCAGTGGCTTATAGAAAACAAAAGTGCTATTTTACTTCCTCCGGGGGGGGGGCGCCTCGACACTCGGTAGGTCTGTCGCAGCCAACTAGACTATCCAGCTTACTTACTTCCCGCCCGGCGGCCATGAAAGTGGCTGCTCACCGCCGCGGGGTGGGGTGGTGTGTGGACGATGCCGCCGTCGAGGGATCAGTGACACACCCTCCTGCATCTGCAGATGAGGACCTCAGCCACAGTTGTTCAGCTATCGTGCTAAACCACATGCGGTGTTCTGCGGTTGGTACTCTGTGTAGTAGGTACTTGTGGTACATGGTAGATAGATAATCATGATGACGGTGGATGCCGAGTTGCTGTGCGCAATATGTTGCCTTGTTTTCTTTTTTTCCCCCTCCCTTCTTGTTCTCCTCCTTTCGAGCACGTCCCTCTCCTGTGCAACCCACCCTATATCGAGAATCTACTGCATGATGATAATGCACGGTCAGCTTCCTTGGCGGAGGGCCGAGACGGCTGCGTGGTGAGTAAGATTTTCGTCTACAAGGTAGTATTCCCCCCTCCTCAGAGGACCCCGAGGCTCCGTTTTCCCCAGGTCTGCACGGCCTCTGCTGGATTTACCTTATCGTTGTCAGAAAAGAGACACCGAAAAAAAAAAAAAAAAAAAAAAAAAGAAACACACGGTGGAGACACACGAGGCAGGGCAGGAAAGAGCGGCTGAAAGGATCGCAGGTCACATCGACCCCACAGCTGCGGTGGTGCCTTGCAGCGTGCGTTTTGCGTGGGTCAAGTCTCACGCTCACGGAGCCGACCCCTAGAATTTTGTGAGAGGTGTTTGAGCTATGCAGGTAAGCAAGCAGCAGCCAAGCCAGCGATAGCCTTTGCGGGAGCCTCTTCCTCTCTCCCTCCTCTCCCTCTCCCTCTTCTCTGATACTACTTAGTTCAATACTCAGACGTGGAGGAAGAAGAGGGAGGAAGATAGGTGCCAGGTACTCTTCATCGAATTGGTTTCCCAGGCGTGTGAGTGCCTGTGTGGCTGCCCGCTTGTACAACAACGGGCTGAGTAAGACGGCAGGACAGGCTCCGCGATACTGTCTTACCACCACCAACCCACAACTGCCTCGTCGCGTATACTTCATGCGTTGTTATTGCCCAACAGCAGAGCACGCTATAGAGAGAAAGGCAGGGCTGTGAGGCCAGCCAGCCCAGCTGCTGATAAATCGTGCTCGAGTGGAAAAATCAACTAGTGGGTGAACCCTGGGCAGTTGAATGAGCGGCAGCCGCGCCCGCATTTTACTGTCCTGTGTAGGATCCAAGTACATACGGCACAAGTGTTTTGGCGGCGCCATGCGTTAGCTCCGCGACGTTGTCTAAGTCCTTGTCGTCGCCACAACAACAAAATGTATCACCGAGACCTGCGCCACGGAGCGTGCAAGGTCCCAGACGGGCCAGGAGAAAAGGAAAAGAAAACCAAGAAAAGGGTCCAACGCCCACGGCCGAAACTAACTTGCCAGTACTGCCACCACAGTGGGGAGATTGTGTGCCACAGTGAGTTGTACGAGATCGCGATGAGACAGGACGATCGCCCTCCGCTGGGAGGAGGAGAGGTGTGGGACAGGTTGGTGTCTCCCATCTGAAGCTACTCTATACAGCGCTACCTGTGCGATCCCGGCCATGCCTCTTCTGGAGAGTCTCAGAGACGAGCAGGTAGTGAGGATGCGGGATGCAGTCAGCAGCCAGGTACTGCTGCTGCTGTGTAGGTCATATGACAGGCGGCACAAGCGAGTCCCGACTCCTCGCTTGCTTGACGGAGTTTAGGTGCCACGAGGTTTGAGACGAGGTCACTCGCCCACAAAGCCCCCCTGCTCTCGATCATATTGTATGACATGCCCCCCTCCCCCCGGAACCGTATCGGCTGCCACTTTGGGACCGGGCCAACAACACAACAAACACGAAGGAGGAGGAGAAGGAGCAATATACAACAATACCTAGCCAGGGCGCCGCCTCTGTAGCGGGGGGCAAAGGGCGGTCTTCCCTGAGTCAGGTGATGATGGAAGTGGCCGGGGCAGAGTGGATCGTCAGCGCGACAAGAGTAGGAAATGACTGATCACACCAGGACAGCTCGTTACAGCAGAGATGTGGTGCTGGCGTTTCAGCCCGCCCAAGCGAGCGTGATGCTGTTGTAAGTAAGAAGTAGCTTGATAGTGTCCCGGATGTCGCCCACCCACCCATCTATCTATCCAGTCAAGGCCCCAACAGCACCACCACCGCCGCCACCAACAGCAACTCCTCGAGGGCACAGTTCTCTGCAAGGGATCGTAAGGCAGTCCAGGGCCAGGCCTAAGATGGAAGGTGTATCGTAGGGGTGTGGTAGGCTCTTTTTTTTTCTTCTTCTGTGGCGAGGGAGGGAGAGAGGGGAAGGAGGGGTTTGGAGAGAGAGAGAGAGTGAGGAGAAGGGGGGGGTCAGGTGGCGAGCTGTGAATGCTACCTGCCATGCTGCCCAGCACATGCACGACCCGAGGGCTTGGAACCTTTACCTCTTTTAGTCTGATATCATAATTGACTAAGCGAATCCCGTAGGGTCCGGCGTTTACATGTCACAAAGCGGAGAGGAGGAAGGATGAGAGGGAGAGGGAGAGAGAGAGTCAGTCAGTCAGTCAGTCAGTTGGAGAGAAAGAGAGAGAGAGAGAGAGAGAGAGACAGAGGTGAATCCACCACGCCATGGCTCATTTCCGTAAAACCCGTACAAAACCCACTCCAGGTCGAACATCGTCATCGCCAACCCCGATCCAACAGAGACCCTCAAGGTCAAGTCAGATATTATAGCCAGGTACTGTAATAATACGTACCACCATAAAAAAGAAAGAAGAAGGAAAAAACGAACCCACACAAGCCAAAAACCCAAGCCACACAATATCGACCCATAAAAAGATGGGCATCGTCGCACGCCCTCCCGCTGACATATATCGTAGGCACAGAGAGTATACAACGCCCACAAGTACTTCTCACCATAGTACCATGTAGTCCCGTCCCCGTCAGCAGCAATATGGGGTCTCACCCACCACACCCACACAGACATACACACATACCCATACCCAAAACCCCATACCCTCGTTGCTGCCCCGCGACAACCCATGAAAAAAAAAGAAAAAAAAAACAGGGCTGTGATAAGGGCCCTTTGCAATCCTGCAGCCAAGATCACAAGGACCACATCCTCCGATCGGCAGAATCATGTGTAAGTATGTGTCTGTGTGTCTTGCGCGCTAGCCGAGCGAGACACGGGTTGCCTAAAAGGAAAAGGGAACAGAAACATCGGGACAGACAGAGAGAGAGAGGTCGTCGCACTCGGGTAGTCTGAGGCGAGCTGTCAGGGCGTGAGACCACCCTATCCATCCCCTCCCATCCTATCCATCCGTCCGCCTGTCATCGGTCAACGTCCATTACGATGACGATTCACAACTTGTCAAGGGTAGGGTCCCTGGCGCAGCCCGTGAGATGTCCAGTATCCACCTCTCTGACAGGTGTCTCAAGTCCCTCACGGGGAAGATGTTCTTGATCTGGACTGCTGGTGCGGCAGCTGCTCGCTCGCTCGTCCTCGGGGTCGTAAACAGGGCGGTCAGGAGAAGGGCGGCCAATAGAGACGAGAGGGAGGCGCTTTCGGTACCGACAACATCTGCTGAGAGCTGTCCTGCCATGATTTCCTTGCCAGAGCGGTCACAGCTGTCAATTCAATGACTGAGTCACAAATGTCATCATTTTGTGATATCCCGACCAGGGTGTCTTCCGGCTTATTCCCTTCGCCTCACCATCATGGGCTTTTTTTTCGTGTTGGCCATAGTGGGGTGTTTTGTGATCACGAGGCCAAGATCATATCCCAGCCCTGGTTCATAACAACCCCGTCCACCTGGGTCCTGATACTGGGAGTATGGTACCTTATCTTGGCTCTCTGCCCACATGCGTGGGACCACGGACCAGCCTACTGGGAACCTGAATCGATCCTTCTACCATAGTATCATGAAATGTGGAAGCTGGACTGCATCATGGCAATGTAAATGCCATACCGTAACAGGCGGAGGAGTACATGCATGCACAGTAGACACGTACGCATTTCATTGGGTGCGGCGCAGTCTCCGCGGATCCCATCGATCCCATTGGTCCCAGCCTGGTCAAATCTCCAAGAAAACGAGGTCATCTGACGAGGAGCAGACGTGGCTCATGACTGCATCAAGCCATTTTGATCACCCGGGCTACTGCAAGTCTGCTGCAGCAAGCTGCCTGCTGCCTGCGTCTAAGTTGGAACCCCCTGGCGAGAGAAAAGGGCAGGCCTGCAGTGACAACCCCGTCCATCGTGCATCTCGGCTGGTTTTTTTCCCTTTCTTTCTTTCTTTTCCCTCTCCGCCTCTCTCTCTCTCTCTTCATTTGTTGGCTGCTGTGCCCTAGATCCTGGCAGATCTCCCGTTGGGCCCCACCTACGTGTGATAGCTCGCTCGGCGAAGATTTCCTTGACCTTCTCGAAGGAAGTGGGGATATTTTTTTTGGGGTGGGGGGGAGGGTGTGGTTTTTTTCCCTCTCGTTTGCCGGTTGTGGGTTTCCCGAGGCTTACACGATCTTGGTGCCCGACCAAATAGACGATAAAACAGAGAAAATGATAGACAAGAAGAAACCAAGGAAAAAGGACCCTCAAAGATCCGAAAACGAGGTTTTCCCTCACCGCCCTCACCGCCGGGTCTACTGAACCGTTATTCTTTAGCAAATTGTAACGCCGTCATCGTTAAGCGCGCCCAATCTTCGGCTACTTTCCGTGGGTCTCACATGAATATTTTGATTCCTCTTTCAACAATTTTTTTCTTCTCTGGGACTCTTTTGACTTGCCTTACCCACGAAGGGGCGCCCTCCAATGTCACATTCTTCCCCTCCACCCTTCCCCTCCACTCTCCCAGCGCAAACATTGTTCACCGGTTGTCATGTCACTGCGGATCCCCAAACCCCGTCCGTTCCCACGCTGGGTCGAGCTGACAAGTTGACAGGCCGGACACGTCATGGCTATATCGGCATTTCGCTATTTTCAATCTTTTTTTCTCACCATTTACCCATTTCCCATCTTCTTAATTTAGCGGCCCAGACAAGATGTCAAATGTACCATTATGCACCCCTCCCCCCGGCCCCATGGCAGCCGTAACCTAATACTACATTATGTGTCAGCCGCCCCAGTCGCCCGCCCTACCGCTTTTGGTGAGAAGATGATTTCCATGTTCTCCTCCAGCTCGGCGCGGTCAGCATCCTCCGCCGACCAAGAAGCTGGCTCCGCCCCCCGGGAGAGACGGCAGATTTTTTTTCGTTCTCTCTTCCTTTTCTCTTCTTTTCTTTCTTCTTTCTTTCTTTGGCCCATTCTCGTCCTTCCCTCCCTTCCCTCCCTCCTTCTCTCTTCTTTCGCATAGCAGACCTTACCTTGGGACCCCCGTCGCATGATACATCTCGTCTGCCGGCTAGCTAGTCATCAAAGAGGACATGCCACCAGCGCTAAGGTGCTGCCGCCGCCGTAGTCGGCACTAAACGAGATGAGATGAGATCTCTCTTCAGCCACGGAGCCAGGCCTGGTCTTTTCGTGGCTCTCTCCCTCCCCCTCCCTCCCTCTCTCTCTCCTCCGTTCCACAGCCAATCATCGGACAGCGACGAGGCCTCGGACCCCTTCTACGGTTCGGGTGAGGAGAGCGAGCAAGCTCATGGTCAAAGCGAATCGACCCATTCTGTTTGATGACACCGCGCTGGGGTCGTGTATAGCCCAGGGTGGTCTGTTGGTTAGTGTGTGTGCGCCCAGGTGGTCGTCGCGCAAGCCACCGTTGCTGATCCCACGTGGAGGGCAGGGTTCTGCGCCCTCGAGGGCTGGCCATCGTAGTGCGGATGGATGGCCAGGGAACCAAGGGGAGGGAGAACACACCCATCACCCCTGAATATCAATCAGTCGAATCATTGTCACTACGACGGGCGCCCGCCTCATCCTTCGCCTTCTCCAGGTGGCTGACCAGCATGGGCTACCATAGTACATCCGCCCGCCAGCCTGACCTGCTGACCTGGAAAGGGGGACCCTGGCGCCGCGGATTGATTGATTGAGTGAAACGTGGTGATATGTTGTCCTGTTACCCCTTCAACCAACCCTCGCTCGTCTCAAATCATCATCATCGCAGGAAAGACCAAAAAAAAAAAAAGAAATGAAGGATGCAGTGCAGGAACAGCAGACGATGACCAGGTGACCACGAAACCTCCGCGCAGACCCTGCAGATACTATGTGTGCGTTTCAGTTCCGCTGTGGGGAACAACAACACGGAGCGGACCACCAGCCAAGCTGCGCCATCACTTCCACAGAGGGACCAAATTGTGTGTCACGGGTACAATGTATGGTATCATGGCCACGTACTATGGGTATGTGCTGTCTGCCCCGTACAGTACTCGGGCCACTGTCGCGATTTGCTTGCGGGAGCCCGCCAAGGGAGTGTAGATCAAATCTATTGAACACTCAATTTCATGCGCGCGCCTGGGGTGTGAGAGATATACGAAACCCACAGCACCAAAAGAAGAATAGAGAGAAAGAGAAAGAGAGCTGAGATTGTCCTCCTTTTTTTCTCTCTTCTTTCTTCTTCTTCTCCCTTTATTCTGGGGTTCGTTCTTACGGCCGTAGTGGTGGTGTCGCCGCTCGGGCTCAGTGATGTGCCGTCTGCTTTCATATTGTCGCGTCACTTGACCACTCTTCCTAGCAAGATACGAAATTACGATGTTGCAGAGGGCGCGGGGCACGGATCCATACAATGATTGTTTTTGTATGATGCGCAGCCTATCTATCTGATGCGATGTCTTTTTAATTTATTTTCTACCATGTCGTGAAAGCCACTTCGTGACATGGGCAGCATGCATCGCAAGAGTTGCGTGTTTTTTTGGTTGTGTTTTTTTTTTTAGAGAAAAAAAAGGTGCGATCATAGTATGGCCGCGTTAGCGTCATCATATACATCGTCGGCGGACGAACAATGGCGCCGCATAATGCAGTGAGCGGCTCCTCTCCACGCCCATCAGAAAACAGGAGGAGGATGAAGAGGGTTTTTCTTTCTGCTTAGCCGCCTGCGCCGCAGCCGCAAACACACACAGACCACCTGCAGATGAGAGACAACGATAATGAGGAGGTGGAGGAGGGGCCAAGGTGTCACGGACCAGCGGCAACTTCCTCCATGCATGTACAGAAGTTACTTACCATATATGGGAGAGAGAGATGGGGGGGGGTCGCTACTCCTCGACCATGTATCGCCCTCAGCCTCACTAGGTACCGTGCTAGATTATGTGTGCAAGGTGCTTATATCGAAAATACTGTGGGGTCACAAGCAACCAGCAAGAAGTAGCTCTATCGAAGGAAGACGCCGCACCGCTACTGATTTACAGCGCGCATCAGTCAGGGATCGCTGTTTCAGGCCCAGCTGAGAGCTCTCTTTTATCTTGGAGAAGAGATGGGGGGGGGGGGCAGCAACAACGGGGGCACGGTACAAAACAGTCTTTCACCGTATCTTGCACATGTACAGCTTGCCAACAATGCAGCCCCAGCCTAGCCAGGCTGTGGCGTAAGCGGATATTCAATAAAATTGCTCAGAGCTGAAATGCAGACTGAGCCAGCCGCCGCGGGCGGGCTGAGGGGGAGGGACAGCAACGCCACGAACCAGAGAACAGGACAGGAACAAGAACAGGGCCAGGGCGGCCCGCCGCTGAATAGATCGGGATATCGGCTACTCTATTTTACCTTTGGCCCCATCGCCCGCGTGGGACAGAAATATTGGGAGAAGGGAGGGGGGGGCGGTGACTTCATCCAGTGTCAAGCGTCAGACGCCGCTTTTTACCCACCCTCTAGAGATTAGAAAAGAGAGGAAGGGAAGGGTTGTGAGGACTCCGCATTGAACGCCCGCGAGTGTGGCTATCGCGGGCCACCACACCAACAGACAAGGGCCGAGGGAGAGGGGGAAAAAAAGAGTGAGCGGGCTCACGGAGCAATCACGCCATGAACTGACTGTGTGTTTGTGTGTGTGTGTGTGTCTACCTACGGAGGCGGAACGTTAAGTCCTAGCAGTCATCCAATCAGTCTAGTGTTGATGTTGGTGGTGGGCTTGCCCCCCCTCCCCCTCCTCTCTCTCTGTGTGTGTATGTGTTTGTGAGCCGGCCTCCTCGGCGAACCGGCCTGACGGACAGCGGGATGGAGGACGAGGAGGGGGACGAGGAGGGGCCCACCGAAGGCGTTGTATGCATGTGTGCCTGACGTGCTTTTTGCCTGCCTCCCACTCATGTACGCTGTGTGGTGGTCGTGGTGAAATCGTCTATGCATGCAGGAAGCAGTAGGTAGAAGCAGGCAATGATGCATGATGCGTCGTGCGTCGAGCCTGCCGTGTTGGGTCCTCCCCCAAGTCATTCCTTCCTTCCCTCCAGGTTGTCCTCTACATCCTTTCGACCCGGAGTTTCCCACGTGGAAAGAGCAATCCCCAATCTAATCTCCCCCAATCTCGCTATCTAGCGGCTTACCACCATCGCGGGGTATTGCATCTCACCCGTGTGTAGATCTCTCTTTTTTTCTTTTTCTTCCTCTCTCAAACTCTCTCTGTTTCTAACAACCCACCCAACTCAATATCCACACACACACACACACACACACCCACACCCACCCACACCCACCATAGTACACACCCACACAAACCCCTCCCTCTCTGTGTCTCTCTCTCGGGGCAGAGGAACGGTCAGAAGTGGCGTGATGATTCAGATCCCTCCGTCGATGGTCGGTGTGCAAGGGGAATGGACCGACCGACCATGATCCGCCCGAGACCGAGTGGATCGAGGGCGGCAAGACGGTTTGAACTTTTGAACACACACACACACACTTTACGAAAATCATGGGCCCCGCGCCATGGCACTAAGACCATCTGGCATTCCACACACCATCGCATGCATTGAAGCCTAAAGAGGGGGGGGAGGGGGAGGAGATCGACGGGTACATCGTGAACATGTACCACTCCCCCTCCGACGATGCCGGCGTGATTGAGCAAGTTGGCAAGGGACCAACCATTCCAGTCACGCAAAAAAAAGAGGGAGAAGGACAAGAAGAGGGAAAAAAAGAGGGACAGACATCCCTCGTGACGTGCCGTTTTCCTTGGGCCGTCCCGAGAAGGAAATCCGTGGTCCGTTGGGGGGGGGGAGGGGAGAAAACAAGAAATATACTACCCGTAGTGCCGTAGTAAGTTGACTCTGGTTGACAAGAACTCGCCAGGCTGTCCCTGGTGCCCTATGAATCGTGTCTTGCAGCGGCGGAGGAGAAGAGATCACGATCCAAGCCCCAGGTGAGGACGAGGCGTTCGCCCACCGCTCGGCGTGCGGCCCCGGGACTTGAATGCGTACAGCTCTTCCGGTAGCTTCGGGCCTGCTGCTTTGGGGCCGTTTGTCTGTTCGAAACAGATCCCCAGCTCTCTGTCATGTCACACACGTCCATCCATGGGTCCCTACTGGTACATTAGTCCACCAGAACGATCGGCTCGCGCCCGGGGCAGGCAGGTGGACGGACGGACAAGACAGGCTCGCACTCGATAAAGTTACTATAGTAGTATATACTATATGGTTACAGGATGCCCCCGTCCTCTGCTGTCTGCCCGCCTGGTGATGTGGTCTGCTGCGGATCCGGTCAGAGGGCGGGCGGGGTGGGGAGATCCCAATCATACTGCGTGTTTTCGGCGTGACGGCTGCCTTGCCAGCCTGATCATCATCCTCATCTTCGTCCCATCGCCGACCCGAGTGGGCGGTGTGATGGAAAGATCGACACGCACGCGCGATGCGCGATGAAGCCAAGCGTCGGATGGAGATCCTGTCTGCTTGGTAGAGGTACATACATACGACACCCTCCTCTCCTCCATCATGTGGTTCACAGAGGTGGAACCCCTGGGCGGCCCAAGACGACTCTCTCCCTCCTCCTAGCTAGGGAGGGAGGGGTGGGGAGGGGTCGATCGAACAAGAGGACCGCCAGGCGGCCGACAGCCACGATAGGCAAGGCAGAGGAGGGGCACAAGGCTGTGTTTCAGGAGCCACCCACCTCGACCGCGTGCCCGTGCGTGATTGGGGCCACGGCGACCTTGGCCCAACTCAGAGGAACCACCCGCGATCACGAGGACCGAGGACAAGGGCTTGGTTTAGTTATTCCAACCACGGTTGCCGAAGGACGAAACCGCGATTCCCTCCATCTTGTTTTTGTTGGTTTTGTTGTTGCTGTTGTTGTTGTTGTTGCATAAAGTGAGTCACTCACTTACACCGTCCATCCGCCCGACTAGGTCCGCTCGTCCGCCGAGCCTGCCGGTGTGTGTCTGTGGGGTGTGATGGAACACCCAGCGCCCGTGCTCGGGGTTCGAGCTCAAGGTGTGGGCGAATTCACTCATTGTACGATAGTACCATAGCATGGCAAGCTAGTCTTGGTCAAGTTGTCCTCGAGGGCACACTACCTATACGAATTCGTACACTTGGGACTTAGCGGCCACGCCGCTCGCTTTCTTTGCTTTTCGTTCTACTGGAGCACGGCCGGGGCGGATACGATACCGGAGCGTTGAATCCCACATCCCGCCCCTCTCTCTGTAGCCTCAAGCCTCTTTTTTCTGCGCGAGAAGTCCCAGGAACCATCAGCCCTGACTAGTCGCGATCTCTGTCGGTCCGCACGGCTTCTTCCTCGTTCGGGCGCGGCCTAGGGGGGTTTGACAGTTGGGGACTATCAACGCGTTCTATCGGGCTCCTAGAGTGCGCCACATACGTGATGACTCTCGAGAGGTGCCAGGGCTATCAGAGCTTATGCCGATGTGCTGAACTGCACTTTCGCCCGGTCGAGAGGTGCGACGTGAGTCGCACTGATCATGCCAATACACAAAGTAATGACACCATCACGTTTTTTTTTTTGGCAGCCGTCCCAGCCTTTGGGGCCCGCACAACTGTGTGCACAAACTCTGATGCCCGACTCGTCTCACTCGGAGCCAAGCTCTTCGGCATCAGTACCGATCGTGATCAGTCGGCAATCTAGATGACGAGTGGGGATAATCCCCCTTCTACCCCCCCCTAGTGATCAGATCATGCCACCACGCAACACTTCCTTGATGTGAAACGCGAAACGAGCTCGTCGTGACGAGGAGGCATCAACCCTGTCAGTCCACCACCATCCCTACTGTCCTGGCTGGGTGAGAGGGGTGTGTTATGCATAGAATGTCAAGATACGGTGTACATGTGTACGACATCCTCTGCATCCTCTGGGGAATGACCAAGGGGGTAATTAGATAGAGTAGCAGTCCATCGTCGTATCATGCTGTCTTGCTGATGGGACGAGGGAGTGCCTGTCTTGTCCAGCTTGGGACCTCACCTCCGCGTCTCGGCAGCTTCACGGCGCGTCCGGCAGCGCGCTGACAGCCACGTCGGGGATTTGTGTAGACGTGATCCAGTTCTCCATCACGGCCTGGCCGCCCGGCCCAGCAGCCGACTGTCCAGCCTTGCCCCGGCCGCCCGCCGTGGCGATGCTCTTGCCCTTGCCGCTGCTGCTGCCCTCGCGCCGCTTGACGACCAGGCACAGGACGCGCCCGTAGATGGAGAAGCCCTCGTACGAGATGTCCATGGCTAGCTTCTTCTTGTCGTCCCGTCCTCCTTCGTATTCAAGGGCGCTAGCATCGTCACTACGATCCTTGACCGGAGGCGGGGCCGTGTCGTCACCCTCGTGTTCATCTTCTCCCTCGTCCTGGGCTAGGAACAGATCATCGCCATCATCATCATCATTCTCGTGGTCTTCCTCGAACTCGTCTGATCCAGGGACGTCGGCATCACCCTGCTCGTCAGCGTCCAGGTTGTCCTCAGCAGCGGGTGGGGAGCCGCCTGCACCGCGCCGTCGTTTCGACAGCCGAGGAGCGGCCGCTGCCGTCTCGTCTTGAGGTAATGTCGGTATGTCATGGAGCGCAACGACGTCATCCTCCTCCTCCTCCTCGCGGAGCAGGGGCACGTGCGGCGTCTGTGCTGCTGGCGCCTGCAGGGCCTGGATGTCGACGTCGATGGGAGCTTCCCTGGAGGCGCCCGTAAGCTTAGACGCGTTGGAGGTCAGCCTCGTCTGTGTGGTGTCGCGAAAGTGCTTGTGCTTGAACAGCAGCGAGTGGCGGGTGTTCGTCTCGGTCAGGAAGATGGACACCTCAAAGTCGTCTGGAGAAGACACCGGATCGTGTCATCAGCAACCCTGTACATCGCAGAAGGAAAAGTGAACAAAAAAAAAAAAAAGGGACACGAACGGCACAGCACAGACACAAAGACCTACCTTGCGTCACCGTGTCCTTGATGGTGCGCTTCTTGGTACTCTTCTTCCGGCTACGCTCGCGCTCCTCGCGCAGCTTGGGCAGGACAAGGGCCGCACCGCCTCGATGACTCTCGGCAGGACCGGATCGCGTGGGCTGAGGAGCCACGAGTGCGCCAGGGACGGATCGTCGAGATATATGCGGCACTCGAGCACAGAGTACTTTGTGATCCTGAGGTACCGCCGGATGGGGGCCATGGCGGAGGAGAGAGAGGGAGAGTGCGAGGCAGGATGCGAGGGAGGACCCTTTTTTTTTTTTTTTTTTTTTGGAGCCGTCACCGCCGGGCCGCTGGCCTGTTGCTGCTGGTGCTGCACAGTATCATGGAACAGTGTGTCTGTGACGGTGCTTGCCCTCCAGCTGGGGGATGGTTGATCTTCTGCGGTCGGGCGGTCAAGATTGGTTGTAGTTTATGTGGTGAGGGGAGGAGAGTCAGCGCGCGCCTTGTGACGCGTTGGAGGGGCACAGAAGACCAGAGCAAGGACTCACTCGTTACTTAGGCAGTGACGTAGCATAGCTTTCTAAGTACACTCGTACATACTGTAACAACTCCGGCTGCCGGACCCAACCCATCCCGGAACATGAAGGTGGGATGACTACCTCGAGCTGATAACACAATAATAAAATAATAATAATAAAAAAAGAGAGGGAAGAGAGAGGAGAAGAAAAAGACATAGGTAATTGTTGATTATGAGGAGGAGGAGCAAGAGGAGAAAAAGTCCTCTTTTGCAAGTTGGCCCCTAAAAAATATCCCCTATAAAATAGCTGTTGATGATGGCAGTTGCTTCTCCCCCAAAGCCATGCCCACAACCTCATAATTCTACCTGGTATTATTTGCAATCAATCACAGCGCAAAGAGAGCATTCTCATGCTAAGAGTCATTTATCATACTAACAAAACAGAGGGAGATAAAAAGAAGTCAACCGAGGCCTATGGGAATACTACAGATGAGTTTGAACATGTGGATTTTCACAATATAATAGCGTCTCAAATGCTTTTCTTTCTTTCTTATAGACTGTACCTTATTTTTCTATTTAGGAGTCTCATAACCAAGATTATCCCGCTTCTCGTCAATAATCCTCCCCCATTCCAGCAGCAGCCGAAACATGTAGATCTCGGCGTCCTCTCGCCTCAGAGCCTGGGCCGCCCACTGTTTCCCCTGCTCCGCAATCCACTTGGCGTCTTCGACGCGGGACTGCATAGGCACCTTGCGCCCGTTGATGAGGCCCTTGTCCTGAAGACCCAGGAAGTACGCCAGCGTGCTGTAGAGGTCGTGGAAGCGGATGTCGACGGGTACGAAGTGGAGCCAGGGGAACACACGCTCCGTGTACCATTCCTGAAGATGAGATGTCGCCAGTCAGCATCGGCGGTGGTGACAAGGTCAGATATCCTGAGGAGTGAATGATTTACCTTGAATACAGAGGCCACAAACGGCACGCTGCCCGACCTCAGCACCCTGAGCAGATCCTTGGACGGCCCATCATCGCGGTCCATGACCATCACGTACCGGCTGTCCGCCTCGGTCTTGCCGTCCTTATCCCCCGGCTTCATGCCGAACTCCTTCTTCAACACCTCACAGCCGGGACTCGTGCAGGCCGAATAGTCGCTGATGCCGACGTCCAGCTTCAGCGCCCGGTTTAGCTCGGCCAGTGGGGTCTTCTCGTAGAGGAACCTCTCCTTGTCATCGCTCTTGGCGAGCAGCACCGTTACGTAGTCGCTGGGGGTGGCATTGTTGGCCAGGTAGCTGAGGCGCTCCTGGTGGCCAGCCGAGAGCACGCCGGGCGGGACGCTTCTCTCGGGTCGGATGCTGCCGCGCCAGAAGAGCTGGCTCGTCTTGTCGAGCAAGGGCTTCTCGTGCTGATCGATAGCCTCTGTGCTGTAATCATCTTTGCTCCTGGCCAGGGGGGATGAGGATGTCCTTGTGCTGCTGCGTCTTGGTCCGGCTGAAGACAGGCACGAGGTCGCCGAATGGCCTTAGGGCTTGGTGGGTCGCGAAGAAGCCGTGCAGGTTCAGCAGATCTGGCTGGTGGCATAGATCCCAGCTCAGCACCCTGTCGTTCAGGAACTGCCCCTCGGACTGGGGGTTGGCGCAAGAAGAGCAGAAATGCCCGTTTTGTGGGTAGAATCCCATCCTGGACGACGAGCGACTGGAACATGCCTGGCCGAGCCGGTGCTGGTGTTCCCACGACCACATGAACCCGTCGTCCTGTGCATCCTCTCCATGTCTCTGTGTCGTGCCCGTCGACCAGGGGGCCAGGACTCTCGGGTGGTCCAGCATGTTGATGGGAAGATTCATGTCAGGCAGGTGCTGGGCAAAGGGCTGGATGAGCTCCACCAGGTCGCCCATCACTGCTTCGTCATAAGCCTCTGGCGACTGCTGAACTGCGACCAGGCCCTTCTTGATGCTGACGATGACCATGCCGTGCTGGCCGCCAAGTTTGCGTATCTCCTCCTGTATGCGACTGGGCTTCATGCCCCAGAACGGCCGCAGATCATCATCAATCTGTTGGAAGTGATCGACAATGGGAGAGTCCCGTGTAGTAGCGTAATCATACCAAATATCAAAGTTTGGAGGTGGCTTACGACCTTTGTGACGATCTCGGTACTCCAGGGCAGCAACACCTAGGCTCTCGCTGACTCTCGCGTGCTGGACGAGCCATCGGTGTGCCTCTGTTCTTGTGGCGTAGATGAGCTTGTCGATAGGGTGACGGTCCAGCACACTGGACACCGCTGCTGAATAGATCGCGGCGACGACCAGGAACACAAGCATGAGGAAGACGATGAAGCTGCGGGCCAGACCTACGTGTCGGATGCCATTTCTGATGGAGAAGAACGTAAACCCGAGGCTCATTGCCAGTACTCCTACAAGTACCTGGGCCTTCGATGGCTGCTCGTATGTGGTGACCTGGTGTATCTTCCTCCAGGCCGCGTATGCCCCGCATAAGAAAGTAACAATTCCGGTAGCGACCAGTGGCGAGGGCTGCAGGGTGAAAAAGGTAGATGCGACGAAGAGCAAGGCAACGCTCTGGCCGAAGACGGCGAAAATATAGAGAGAGTCGACACCGTACGTCTCGACAAACTGAAACTGGCCGGATGCCCGATGGTGTATGAAAACGGCGATACCAGTGAAGAATGCAGAGGCGCTCAGGATGCTGCCGGCGGTCATGAACCTCTCCGTTGGCGTGCGAGCCCACTGTAGTATGCGCCAGAGAAGGGAGAGGAGGACGGAGTCGAGCACCAGACCTAGCCACTGTGAGGCCAAGACGACATGCCTGGACTCGGATGCCGGACAGATCACGGTCGAGTTGGAGGCAGGGAGAGAGGTGAGATAGAGCGCCTCCGGCGAGGGCGAGACTTGCAGAGAGGTTGGTCAGGTGTGATCTCTGGAACCAGGCTGCGAGGTCCTGGAAGATATCATTCTCGATATCGTCTTCCTCCTCCTCGTCGTCGCCGTCCTCCCTGGTGCCTGCGGGCCGTCTCATGCTGGCGAAGACCTTGTAGACGGCAAACAAGCAAGGTAAAAGAGCTCCACCCCTGGGTGCGAGCACTGCTGGCGGGCGTGGAGCCAGTTCAGGAGATACAGCCTGCCAGAGATGCATATAGCCAGGGGCAGCCACGTGAACCGGAAGGACGGCCTCTGCGGGAGGCTCGCCGCCCTGGACTCCTCGAGCTTTCTGTACCGGGCGTCATCGTCAAACCTGCCCTTCCTGCCCGCCCAGCGCTTCGCTATGAAGCTGGCGGCAAAGGCGAGACTGCCGAGGTGGAGAGGACAAGAAACTGAGAGAGCAGCGGGCGCTCGAGCACCCGGTTCTGGTCGACGCTCCCATATATCTGAAAGATCGAGAGAGCCGCGCTGTTCGGTGGCATTAGTAGTCGCAGCGCACAAACAAGAGCAGGAGGAGATCTTACCATGCCAGCGCAATTCGCCCAGAACCATCCATACTTAGGAAACACCATCCATCTGGAGATGTGTGAAGGTGTGTTGGCCAGGTGTGCTGGCAAACCCTGGGTTCTGGAAAGGAAAAAAGGGGGCCCTGGGAATCCTCAGGGTTAATATTATTACTACTATGTACGTACAAGTCTTTTTCTTACGAGAACGAACGTATGGGCGTTACGTCAGCTCAGCATTTTTCTTTCCAGGCTAGGGCCACACAGCTCCCTGCCAGCTCTCCTGGTTTGTATGAAGAAATAATATTGGGGTCAACAGGTGAACAAGTCATTTTTCTGTGCTGCTGGGAAAGTGTTCCTGCAATCTGGCTGACGTGATCGGACTATTCTGGACAAATCTGGAACAAATCATCGTTGTCGACCTACGTGTTGACACAGTATTTCCTTGAAATAATAATGATATTTTGCCAGAGTTTTTTCTTTTCTTTCTTTTCTTCTTCTTCTTCTTTCTTTTCAGACAGACACTATAGAATATTCAAAGCTACATATTCATCTGTATTTCAGAGTCAAGCCGATCCCAAACTCGACTCAATTACTCTCTGCTGCTCAAGAGAGGAGAAATGAGAGAAAACCCAATATTATAGGTGTCCCCTGAGGCTGAGGTCTGACGCTGAGGCGGGGGTGGTATTAGGGGGAAAAGAGACGCTAAAGAAGGGGAGGGTGTTACCCACTAATAAATCCCTGGAGGGGGAGAGTCAGGGATCAGGCCAGCGTCGCGTCCCCTAGATAGGCACGCGCTCACAGCCTCCAGAAGCCCGGACATCAACCATCCAGCTGGCACTTCTGACGAGGCCAACACAATACAGCCCACATCGCAACCTCCGAGCTCGTCTTGGTGGGGTTACAGGAAGAACCCCAGAGCTCAAGATGACAGTGCTCACCTGAGAACAAGCAAGCATATCACACGATACACGATCATCATCACCATGGCTGGCCTCCTGACCGGACCAGTCTCGAACAGCCTGCAGAGGCTGTTCATACCAGCCGCCTGCCTCCTCGTCTTCTTTCTGGGCTATACCTCACAGTGGCTCTTCAACACGGCCGAGTATCTCGAGCCTGGCCCCATGACACGGCGTGAAACAGCCATCTTCAACGTCCTGCTCGTCTGTATGTTGTTGACATATTACAAGTCATGCACCGTGCCACCAGGAAGATACACATTTCCCCCACCAAAGTCGGACGACGACGACGATGACGACAAGAAGAACAAAGCCGAACCCTCCTCCTTCTCCTCCTCGACGACCAAGCAGTCCCCTAAACAGCCGACAACACCCGCCCGCTGGTGCAAGAAATGCGCCGCCCCGAAGCCCCTCCGCGCCCACCACTGCCGCCACTGCGGCACCTGCATCCCCAAGATGGACCACCACTGCCCCTGGACGGGCAACTGCGTCTCCCTCCAGACCTTCCCCTACTTCCTCCGCCTCCTCGTCTACGCCAACCTCGCCCTCGGCTACCTCCACTGCATCCTGCTCTACCCGCGCTTCCGCGCCCTCTTCTGGGACGACTCCTCCCGCCTGCCCGCCTACCTGGGGCCCAGCGTCCCCGCCATGGTCCACCTGACCCTCCTCGGCCTGCTCGGCGGCCTCGCCAGCCTCGGCCTGGGCGTCCTGCTCATCACCACCGCCCGCAGCTGGGTGCTGAACCAGACCATGATCGAGGGGTGGGAGGTCGAGCGCCACGAGGCCGTGCTGCTGCGCGCGAAAAAGGGCGGCTGGTGGGCGGCGGGCGATGGTGGCACGACCCCCGCCCTGCGCATCGACCGCGTCGAGTTTCCATACGACATCGGCTTCTTCGCTAACATGGCCCAGGCCATGGGCACCAGGAACGTCCTGTCGTGGCTCGACCCCCTCGTGGGCGGCGGGCCTACCGTCTCCACCGAGGTGGGCAGGGGCACGGGCTGGGAGTGGGAGGAGAACGGTTTCAACGACCGCGTGGGCATGTGGCCGCCCCCGGACCCGGACAAGATGCGCCGTTCGGGCCCTGCGGGGTCGGTGTGGCCAGGCGCCGCCGCCGCCTCGAGGGCTGAGGTCGAGAGTATCGACAACAAATGGAAGAACCCGCGGGAGGAGGTTGCTGCGTTCAGGGCGAGGCAGGAGATGGACCTGCGGAGGAGGAGGGGCGAGTCCGGGGTGATTGCTGAGCTGGGCGAGGACGAGGAGCTCGAGGACCTGGGCTATGAGTATGTGGGCGGCGACGGTGACAGCACCAGTGGTGGATACGGCACCGAGGAGGAGGACGAGGAGGAGGAGGACGCGGATGACGGGACGATACCACCTGTCCGCGGCCGGCCGTGGTTCGAACACGGTGCGGACGGAGAGCCTGGCTGGACCAACTCGGAGGGCGACCGGCTACGGGACTACGGCGTGGACGAGGACGCAGAGGATGATGACGAGGATGTCCCTCTTGGCGAGCTGCTGCGTAGGAGAAAGGCGTATGGTAACAGTGAAGCTTAGTTAGACATGCCTCTCTATACATATATAAGTATATATATATATATATACACACATACAGCTGGGCTCGCGCCCCGACAAAATTTCAAACGGCCCCAACCGATGACACCAGCTCTTCATGTGGCAGCCTGAGAATGTGGACATGCCACCAGCCTGAAGATCACGACAAAAACGCGCTCTCTTGCTTTGAAGCCAATCATCCTGATGGCATTCGTCTATCTCGTCTCGTCAGAAAGAGAGAGGGAGGAAAACCAATACCAGACCGGGCTATGCACATCAATCGAACCCTCCCAACCAAAGCAGTCAACTAGCCAAGCCGAGCCGAGCCACCAGTCCACCCACCCACTTGGCCTCTTCTCTTCTACGGCCGGCTTCTTTCTACTGAGTCTCACAAAACAGCTCTATCACTAGCTCACCAGTCCTCCTCCTCATCCTTCCTGGCCATCGCATTCTTCCTCGCCAACAGGGCGTCTGCCAGACTACCTGCCAGGCTGGGCGTCGGCGTGTTACTCCTGCTGCCGTCGGACCCGTTGGCTCCGGCCAGACTCATGCCTGAATCACGAGCCTGCAGGGCTGCTGGCTTCTTCCCCGGGCGCGCGGGCGGCGTTGGTGCTGCCGGCTTAGCACGCCCGTTCGGCGGCGGCGGCGGTGCTCGTGAGGTAGCCGGCGGCGGCGCAGGTGCCTGTTCTTCGACGTAGGCGGCGGGCACCCAGGCCTGCCCGCTTGCGTTCTTGGCTAGCCACCATCCTGTCTCGTTGTTAATGCTCAGCTTCATGAGTGTCGGGCAGTCGTTGTTGCAACATACCATTGTTCTCCTTTTGAACGACCTCAACCAAATCACCCGCCCGGATCGTCAACTCGTTCTCCTTGGTGCCAGCAAAGTCGTACAGCACCTTGGCCATAACCTTGGCCTTTGCAGGCGGCGCAGCAGGCGGCGGCGGCGGCGGCACACGGGTTCCGGAGGCAGCCGACGTATTTCGAGTATGTGAAGGGAGGGCGGCCGGCGTAGGAACGGGTCTTGACGCGGCCGCCTTGGGCACCGGAACGGGCCGGGGAGCTGCTGCTGCTGCTGCCGCTGACGCCGCTCCGGCGCCAGGACGGGGCTGAGGTGTCCTGTTGTTCATGATTCTTGAGGGTCGCCCGTTCGGTCCGCCAGGCTTGATGAGCTTGCCCCTGGTGATAGGTCTCGGGGGCACGGGCTTCGCCTTGGGCATTGGCCTCGACAGCGAGTTCGAGGGCTCTCCTGGCTGTGTGTGTACAGCACCGCTCTTGTAGAAATCCACCGGTGTCGGCGAGTCCTTCAGCACCTTGACAAGCTGTATCTTGTTCGGCTTCTTCGCGTACTCGATCGTCTCCCCAATCTTGAGGTTGAAACCACCAGGCATGACGCGTTGCATCTGGGTGAACAGCTCCGTCTTCAGCACGCAATTCATGAGAGGATCAGGCTCTTGAGGTGACCCGACGCCGAGGGAGAACCAATCGTCTCGCGCCGTTGACGTGCCGATGAATTTGATGGCTCCGGTGGGAACCGAGCGCTCGACAGCGATCTGCAGTTGGCCATTGTTGAGCATCTGGGACACGATGTAGAACTTGCTATTGGTGACGATGATGATTCTCGGGCTTGGCTTGCTGGAACGGCCGAACTTGGCCTCCAAGATCTCACCCCGAGACGAGAAGACTGCCTTCTCATTGGCCCCTAGCCCGATGGCATTGCGCACTTGACTGCCAGGGCCAGTAGTAGCATTGATGCCCAGGTAGTCGCCCAAGAATCGACGCGAGCCCAACAGACTGAAGCGCCGCCTCTCCTTTCGGTTCTGCAGAAGGCGGTGCCCCTGGTCTCGCAGCTGCAGGTATTCGGCCCCAGTGCGCTTCTTGCGGAAGAATCGCTGGATACGAGTCGCGGATTCGGCTCTGTATGCGAGGTACGCGCGCCACATCCGCTGGATACGTGTCGCCATGTTATGCCAGTAGCGGTCTCGCATGTGCTCGAGGGCAAAAAGGGTTTCTGGAGACTTGATAAAGGCCTTTGTCACACCCATCTGCCATTCCTCTTGTGGGATACTCGTATCCTTCAGAATCTGCTTGACAGCTGCGTCATATGAGCCCGACCAGGTGTACTCTCCGGCGTACGATGTAGCTGGAGACAGCAAGAAGAAACGATCGGTGAACTTCTCGAAGCTCTGGCGGTAGGCGAATCCCGCTCGGCGGATGCGCACGTTTTCCTGGAGACCGAGGTACTTGATCTGATGCAACACGTTGGGCACATTGTACTCGGTGGCTGACTTGTTCTCATTCGGCTTGATCGTCCGGATGTATGAGGGCTGACACTTCATCAGAGTCTCCACCAGCGCGTTCGCGGAGGCCCTTATCCTGTCACCGGCCGAAGGCGGCTGCTTTCTGTTATCTTGGTCAACCTGGTGAGGAAACAGGGTGTGAATGAACTTGTTCTGGCTGCGCTGGAACAGGTTCTGGACTCCCTTCAGGAGCTGATCTTTGCACTTGTCCGTTATGCCGTCGACTGTGTAGCTCACGTCTCCAGCATAATGCCTAATGATGAAGCTTCCCTGGCGCGGCGTCAAGTTGGCATTGGACATGCCGTTGATGCTCTGCATGAAGGTGCGGTCGCAGGCAGCTGGGTCGGCGTGTGCGGTCTTGGTGGCGTCCTTCATGGCAGAAAAGATACCCGGGGGGCGGATGGACTCGATCAGATCACAGACAACCTTATTGTCAAAGTACGTGATCGGGGTCCACTTGATCTGCTCCCGGGCATATTCCTCCTGCTCTGCCTTGAGCGTCAGCTGGATGAAGATCTGTTGCAGTTTCTCGTTGACGTAGTTGATGCACAGCTGCTCAAAGCTGTTCTTCTCGAAGATCTCGAAGCCGTAGATGTCGAGAATGCCGATAGAGTTCGATGCTGGTTGCCTGGCCTTGAGGGACTGGTTGACCCTTTCCACGATCCAGTCGAAAAGGTTGTTGTAGATAGCCTTGGCGAGCGCATCGCGGGTAGCTGTCGCCTGCGCCATGTTGGCAGGCGACTCGATGACCTCTCCGTTCCTCGGCGTCAGAATGCGGATGGTGATGGCCTTGACGAGCGACTGGGCATCGACCTCCAAGAGGTATGCCAAGAAATCCACCACGGACTGGTCCGAGACTGCCGCGTATCCGTCGTCGTCCTCGCGGAACACCAGGTTGCCCGTCCACAATATTGCAGCCAGCATCCTGAAGATGTTGTCCTGCTCCGCCTGCGAGAGGCCAATGACCTTCATGGCGCTGAGCGTGTCCTGGAACTCGGCCAGATCGTCGATACCGTCGACGTCTAGACACTTGGAGCGGCTTGTGTAGACATATGTCTCGGGCTTTTGTATGCCAAAGAGCTCGCGGTGCTGCTGCGATGCGCCCTTGGTGAACTGGTAGAAGATGTGGAAGTTCCGCTCGTTGGTGATCTGGCCGACGACACGGGTCTTCTCGAGCAGATAGTTGGTGATGTCGGCTCCTATGGGCTCACCCTGTGCGTTGAAGTGTATCTGCAGGTATTTGCCGAAGCGCGACGAGTTGTTGTTCCGCAGCGTCTTTGCGTTGCCAAAGGACTCCAGCAGGGGTTGGTTGCCAGCACCATGTCCTTGACCTTCTGGATGTCGCCCGTCTCGCCGCCCGACACGTTGGCGATGTACTGCATGATGCGCTTCGCAGCCTCCGTCTTGCCAGCACCCGATTCGCCCGAGATGATGACACACTGGTTGTCGCTGTAGGCCTTCATGTTGTAGTATGCAGACTCGGCGATGGCGAAGACGTGGGGGGCATCTCCAGCCTGTTCTTCCCCCCTGTAGCTGTCGAGGACCTGTTCGGTGTAGATGCCCAGGTCGCGGAAGGGGTTCACGGAGACCAGCACGTGGCCAATGTAGGTGTAGATCTCGGCGCCCTCGAATCGCTTCTTCAGGTTTTCGTTGATGGCCTCGTTGGACACCTTGCTGAGGAGGGTGAGGTCGGACACACCAATCTCCTTCTTCTTGGTCGTCTCGAAGGTGGCCTTCTTGGGCCTCGCGCCGCCGGAGCCCCCATGGCCGCCGCCGGACGCAGCAGCCGCGCCGCCGTGCTTAGCCCCCTTATCTTTGCGGCGGTTCGTGATACCCTGCGAGGAAGAAGTAACTGTGTGAGCTGGAGGACTGTCTGCGCGACGCGGGAGCTGGAGCTGCTGCCAGCCCGGTACGGACTTACCATGGCGGGCGGTCAACAATACGGAGGCGCCTTCGTGGTGTTGAGGCCAGTCGACAAGCCGGATGCGTGGGAGTTTCGAAGGACGGATCAGGGGGGGGTGGAGGGGGAGGTGGTAGGGCTCAGACAGGAACCCGCGCGACGCCGTCAGGAAATACTGGTTGGCTTGACGTTGTGATTAGGCGCCAGAGTAGGAGGGATGCTCGGTGGTGATTATCGTAATCGTGTTCGCAGGTGGTCGAGGTCGGTGCTGCCTGGAGGAGACCTGAGTGACGTGCGCATGCAATTGCGTGGTGGTGGGGGACGTTTCTTGTCGCAGCTCCCGTCGTCGCCTGGGGGTGGGAATGAAACGGTTGCTTGGCACGCAGGCACGGTGGTCTGTCTGTACTACTGCTTGTAGGATCTGACAGGAGAGTTCGGCGCTTGTAAACCAATGGCGGTATGCCGTGACGGATTCTCCTCGCCTTGGAGTCGGCGATAGTAAATGAATTGTATGTGCCTGGCTGCAGTGGCTAATAAGATGAGATGAGACAGAAGATGTGCTGTGCGCTATGCGCTGTGTGCGCACTGCAACCTGGCCAAGCGAGAAAGAGCAGTGCGCCCCTCGCTCAAGCCATCAACAAGCTTACAACCTGCCTGGCTGCTGCTGACGTAACGCCCTGTCTGCTGGCAAAGTGGCGGGCTGTGGGTGGCTCAGGACCTGCTCCGCCTCAATGACTGCGCAGGGATTCCCGACTTCGCGTGAGCCATTTTCAACAATCAGCTCGTTCTATCCATCATGAAGAGACAAGTGCCTTTCTTGAATTACTCGTGTTCGGGATGCAAGGTATGAGATGACGCCTCGCCTTTTCCTGACCCTGTCTCTGCGCCCGGCTAAGAGGATCACTCCCAGAGCCAATCCGGAGTGGGCTTTGTTTTGTTTTTACCACACATGAATTAGTGTCGAAGTTCCTGGGTGTGCTCGCTGTCACTTTTAAGCTTACCTACTAAGTAGTAGAACATGTCGCCTGTTCTCGCCCTCTAAATACAAGGCGCCCAAATCCACGCTAAAATTGTCGTCGTGGAAATATACTACCGCCAACGCATGGCTATACCCATATTGCAGCAGGTGAGGCTGTTAAAGTAGGCCTCACTTGATACTACTCCTTGCCGCAGAGTCTCGGAAAGATGGTTGTCTATAATCAATCATGCTGTCTCCTGTAACTTTGCAATAATTATAGGCTCTGGCAGAGGTGAAGGGGGGGGGGGGGACAGGAGGCTGGACACGGTAAACCCGAAGTTACCAAGGTAAAGCTCGAGAACAAGATTCTTTTGGTTTCATAGAAGGCGATGTGCATCGCGATATGTAGATGAAAATGTTGGGCACTTGTCTAGTTACAACTCGCAAAAGACGACGCAAAAAGGAGTCTACCACCACTATAGTAGCTTAACTAAGAGTTCCCTCAAAGCTGTATATCGTCATCATCGCAGGTTTGAACAGTACGTCCACGTAGCTGAAAATCCGAGTCTTGTACATATCTAGGATCGTCTCGTTTAGTATTTGCCAGTGGCTTGTTCATATCGCCTGCTGTAAATTGTGCGGATACAAGTTTATAGATGTAGGAGCTACTTCCCTCCTCCCTTTCTTTTAGACCTGCAACAGAAGCTATGCGGTAATTCCTATGTGTCCTAGCCTCTAGAATTTGGTAGCATAGATGCTCTTGGTCGAGGTCCCTTCCATGGAGAAATGAGAGGGCAAGTCTAGGATTGAGATTGTGGCGGGCTCTGAATATGTTGAACCGGCTAAGCGCCCATCAGAACTGAAGTGTGTACCGACTAGAGAATCGGATGACCTAGTTCTGCGCAGAGGTTTCCGATAGCTTTTCAGAGCACACACACACATATATATATAACTAGCTGTGGAAATAGGCCAAAGAACTCGCCAGCTAACAACAGAGCAGAGGCACACTATGAGAGGATCCATATACAGGCAGGTAATACTGGCTTTGGCTGGGCCCATGACTGGGGCGGTTCAGCGTGCGTCCAAGTACGAAAATGTACGTCATTGCCTTCCCTCTCTTCTCTTCAGCATGCCTTCGAACGTCTGAGCGCCTCTAGGGCTAATTACATCGCGAGTGCCAAGGTAGATCGCAGATGGTTTGTCCGATTCCTGGGCGCGAGGAATTGGCAGAAGCTTGTTCATCTATTGACTGCGACTCTGTGGGGAGAGGGGAGAGGAGGTGCACACAGTGGGTTGAGTTCCGCTGGGACTACAAGTTAACAGAACTTCCTCCTCCAGAACAACCTTAAATCAGGATCCTGATTCCGGTCTGATCCCGGCGTGACGGATCTCCTTTGGGCGGTCCCACTTCAGATCCAAGATCCAGCCCTCAATCCCGCCAATGCAATAGATAGCAAAGTAAGATCATTTGAGAGAAGAAGAAGGGGAGGAAAAAAAAAAAGACGGCTTCGTAGCGGGAATAACAACAAAAGGAGGATCGTCAACTTGTCCACAGCATTGGCCCGGCACATGCTGCTACATCTGTAGTCTGATTGCTCTTGGCGTGCGTACAATCTCGCACCCGGAGGAAGACCCTGGCCCACCCTTTTGGTCCAGGAGGCCATGCTGCTGCACCTCGGCCGGTTCCCGATCGAGGCTATCCATCTTTGTGCATTGCGCGACAAGGCACGTCCTCTTTATCTGGAGCCCGTTGTAGCTGGTCTGGTCGTCGTCAAATGTGGCGTACATGGTCCGGTATTGTCTCGTCTCACCATGGCAGTCCAGTCGGTCCGGACTCCGGGTTCCAACTCCGTCCAGAAGTCGTCCTATGCCCGGGTGATGATCTGAACAAGTCGTCCTATGGCCTAGCCAGATGACATATCCGAAGGTCATCGCCCCGGAATGAGACCTGGGGCTCGTAATGGCGGGGGCATCCATCCCGTGGGTTCGCGTCTGCGAGGTTATAACAAGCTTCTCCCCGCCGCGGTTTCATACCCAGGGCGTTTGAAACCCATCGCCCACATCTGCATGGCACGGGTTTTTTGGAAGGGGGGAAAGGAAGGGACTCAATTCCCCCTACTGCATATGAGGCTCTTGAATACGCTTAAATTTTGACATATATCCACACGCTGGGCGCTGGTCTGACCGAGACTGCCACCCATGCGCTGCTTGCACCAGACCCGGGCCGCTGAACATAAATGGTAGAGAGGCAGATCGTCCTCATGATCATTCGTTGAGCAGACTTTCTGGGGTCTACATCGAACGATTCTTGAGATCAGAGTGGGCATATGTTTCTCATTATTAGCTGACTGGCTTGGAGGACCAAGACGGGAGAGGGGGGAGGGAGGGAGGGGATGACGGGGTTCGGTTTGAAGGTATTCAGATCAGGGCGCCTAGAAGCTTGGCAGCAGGTGGCAGCCGGTCTCACTCACCAAGATGGAGCCCTACTAGTGGTGCTTCACACCCTCGTTAGTGCTATTAGACCCCAGCCGACGATCAGACGAACCCTCGTGCGTGCCTCGTACAGAAACCCTGTAGAGTGCCCGTAGTCTTCGTGTAGACGGGGGACATGAGAAGCATAGAAGAGAATTACAGGACGTCGCGATTGGATCTAGATACCAGAAAAGAGAACATCAACACACACTGCAGTCGAGAGGAGATCTGGCCAGCAGAGAGCATAGCAAGATTCTCTCTCCTCTGCATTAGGCGGGCCGGTGAAGATGCGACCGTGTTTTGGTGGAGTCTCCCGGCGCTGTAGGTGTCCCACTCAGGTGGTAGGCATACCTAAGCCGCACCTCTTTGGTCCACCATGCCCCTGGACCCCTGGCGACTAGCGTAGCGATACGTCCTCATTAGGTTGCAGCCGTAGCCCGAGGACGCCCTGATCTCGGACTAGCGCCACGCCTTCCGCTGTTCCTCTGGCGAATCCCATCGGTTTGCTGCACATGGCACCCTCGAGCACTGGCCGCTGGCCTCTCTCCTCGTCATGTTAAGCGCCGAGGATCCTGTCACACTTGTTAGGCAGGTCACACACAGTGGACTGACTTGCTATTCATAGGCAGCCCAGAGTCCGACCTCACCTCGCAGCTTCCTGGGCCGCGTCAGTCTGGTTCACTTTTTATTTTTCCCATTCCCCCCTCACTTCGCTGCATGATTAATTCCAGCGCAGCTGGCAATGACTCTGACGACAACGCCTGGTGAATGAATTGAGTTTATGTTTTTGGTCCTTTTTTTTTTATGAAGTGATTCCCTCTGTTCGTGTCCCTTGTAGGGACCAAAAAGAAAAACAAGAAGAAGAGAGAAGAAATTACCCCCTCGGGTAGGTATCCTGGTCCGGCCGAAACACCAGATCAGCCTCATTGCGACTACGATCACTGCGATCTCCGACGCAGCTCGTCTCAACTCTTTCACTGCGGTGTATCGCATTGCACTGCCAATCTGGAACGACCAGTTGCTCGAGCGAAACTCCCTCCAGCGTCTGATCTACATGGCCCTCAGGGTTCCGTCCTTGCTGATCCTGGGCTCCGGACTCGACTTCACCTCATCCCAAATCGCATTGACGGGCCGCCGCCAGTAGCTAACGCGCGCCCTGCGACCACTGCTTAATCTGTGGAACCCAGAGACATTTGATGGGACGCAGGTGGATTGGTTGTTTCATGGACACACTGACATCCGAATACTGGCATCAGTAAGTATCTGGGATAGACCCCATTATCTATATCGCCTCCCAAGACTGGACTTGCCCTTGTTGTGGCGTCTCTCTCTCTCTCTCTCCCCTGTCTAGCGAATCCCTGATGCCTCTACCCCCCTTCTTTATGACTATCTTCTCGCCCACCATCAAGCATCTGGCTGGACGAATTTCTTTCTTTTTTTTTTCCTCTTCCTCTTTCCTCAGTTGGCAAGGCCAGAAGCATCCTCAAGTCTGCTTCGAGCCTCCTCCACCTTGGCATCCCTTTCTCTTCAGTCGCTGCTGGCTCAGACCGCTCTTTTCTAACTTGAGTTGACCTTTAGTTGAAGTGTGTTGTTTGCTTTTAAAAATATTGTAATATAAAGGGAAAGAAGGTGCACTCGGGATCGATATCTGTCGGGGCTTATCTACTTCGACAAGCCAACATCTTCACGACCACCGCCAGTCGACGCGATAATCAAGCCGCCAAACCACACGTCGCCGGTCGACAAGATAATTCGGGTTCTGGAAACGTCCAAGAGGATCAGCAGAGGGCCTAGGCAAGATGGGTTACCGTGAGAAGGCGGTCAAGCAGCTCACTGCTTCGAAGCTTTTCTTCAACTCCCTCTTTTGGGGAATCCACTTCTTCCTGTTCGGATTTGGATGGTACGGCCCCCGCCAGGACACCTTACCCCAACAACTCCTCCCCTCTCCGGTATGCTGATAGAATCACAGGTACAAGCAAGCAAGCGATCCTCGATTAGCCGCCTTGAACGCGCTCCGGTACTCGGTGTGGATCTCACGAGGCGCAGGTCTGGTGCTGACTTTCGACACACTGTTCATCCTGTTACCAGTCTGTCGGACACTGGTGAGATGGCTTCGACCGAAGATCAGGTGGGTGCCGCTTGATGAGAACCTGTGGTTCCATCGTCAGGTTGCATACGCCATGCTGTTCTTCACCATCTGCCACGTCACTGCTCACTACGTCAAGTAAGTATTTGCTCCGGCCAGCTCTTGTCGCGCTCATCACGCTGACATGTACAGCTTCTTCAACGTCGAGAGGACACAAGTCCGACCCGAGCTTGCGCTACAGATCCACTACGCTCAGCCCGGTGGTATCACCGGCCACATCATGCTCCTTTGCATGCTGCTGATGTACACCACTGCTCACCACAGGATCCGACAGCAGTCCTTTGAAACATTCTGGTACACCCACCACCTCTTCATCCCGTTCCTCTTGGGCATGTACACCCACGCAGTCGGCTGCTTCGTCCGCGACTCGACCAATGCCTTTTCGCCTTTTGCCGGCGAGATCTTCTGGGAGCACTGCATTGGCTACCAAGGTTGGCGATGGGAGCTTTTCGGTGGTGCCATCTACCTGACCGAGCGTCTGTATCGCGAAATCCGTGCTCGTCGGTCCACGAAGATCACCCGCGTTGTCCGCCACCCTTACGGTATGTCTTGCCACAAAAAGAGACAGACTTGAGAGCTCCTGCTAACTTCATTCTGCAGATGTGGTCGAGGTCCAGTTCTCCAAGCCCTCATTTAGGTACAAGGCTGGACAGTGGCTGTTCATCAAGGTCCCCTCGGTCTCTAGCTACCAGTGGCACCCCTTCACGATCACGTCTTGCCCGTACGACCCCTACGTCTCGATCCACGTCCGTCAGGTTGGCGACTTTACCCGCGCCCTTGGTGATGCTGTCGGTGCTGGATCGGCCCAGGCCAAGCTGTACGAGGGCGTGGACCCCATGGGAATGTACGAGGTCGCCCTGCAGAACGGTCAACACATGCCGGCCATCCAGATCGACGGACCTTATGGTGCCCCCGCGGAGGACGTGTTCGAGAACGAGATCGCCGTCCTGATTGGTACTGGTATCGGTGTGACCCCGTGGGCCTCGATTCTGAAGAACATCTGGCACCTGCGAAACAGCCCGAACCCCCCCGCCCGCCTCCGCCGTGTCGAGTTCCTCTGGGTCTGCAAGGATACGACTTCCTTCGAGTGGTTCCAGACCCTGCTGTCCTCGCTCGAGGAGCAGAGCACCCAGGCCGCTCGCGTTCCCGGCGGCTCGGGTGTCGAGTTCCTCAAGATCCACACCTACCTGACCCAGAAACTTGACATGGACACCACCAACAACATTGTTCTCAACTCCGTCGGCGCCGACGTCGACCCTCTGACCGAGCTGAAGGCGCGCACCAACTTTGGTCGTCCCAACTTCTCGCACCTGTTCTCGACAATGCGGGACGGTATTCTGGACCGCACGTATCTGAACGGTTTGGAGAGCAGTACCAGGACGACAGTTGGTGTATACTTCTGCGGTCCTTCAGCAGCTGGTAAGTTTGCGTCCTTGTCCCTTGCTGTAATAGCTCTCGATATACTAATAATCTTTCTCCAGCTCGCGATATTAAGAAGGCATGCAAGACTGCTACCGTGAGGGAAGTGAAGTTCCGCTTCTGGAAGGAACACTTCTGAACGATCTGGTTGATTTGTTTTTCTTTTTACAGCTCCACCGTGTTATACGGGTCAGCTTTTCGTAGGAGTTACTGTAACATCAGAGACTACGGCAGCCTACTGTGCATGGTCTCGCACGCCACAAGTGGCCGCACAGGTGGTAAGGAAGCGAGGGGGTTGGTGAGAGCATTGGGGGCTCTGCACCAAAGCGCAATCATTTACGCACTGTCCCTTCGATTGCCGTGAAGGAGACCACGAAGGCTGGCTCTGGCCTTGTGGCATTGCAAATTCGGGGGAATATCCTGTCAATATTGTCTAGTGTTCTCTTTTATTTCTTTTTCAAGGCAATATTAGGACTTGTCTAGACTACATTCATCATTCATCTTCTCAATAAATGTTCAACTGGCACTTCCCTTGAACCAAGATTGGGTTGTCACAGTGGTCAACATCCAGACTAATTGCAAATATCAAAAATTCCTGATAGGCTATAAAGGAGGTGGAAGAGAGACAGGAAAACAGGCCAGAACAATGAGTGCTGAGTCCAGTACGAGTAGGATCGGCTGCCAGGCTATGAAATTCGAAATCCTCGCGCTCACCTGAGGCATAGATATCCTACGCATTGTTAGCTCCTAGCCAAGGTTCCCATATACCAAGGAACGACAGAGGAGATTAGTCGATTGAGATCGTTGTGCGCGGATATTGAAATTATCATATTCAAACTTTCTACGTGAAACCCATCTCGCCCTCCTTCACTTCCGATGGACTTGTAAAACCCAAGATAGGTGTGAGCCGACGTACCGGACCGTCGCGGCTGTGAGCCCGAAAGGCCGGTCAAAAGGCCCCCTTCTAAACATGTGGTCGGCATCAGGTCGATGCATCCTAGTTGCAAGTATCGCTTTGGTTGTCACCATTGTCTTTACACCCATAGTTGCAGTGTTCGAGGTATTTTATGACCCCATTGGCCCCGCCTTCGCAGTAGAATAGGTCTTCTCGCCCGCCGTTGACCTCTTTAGCACCTGCATCGGCCATCGCTTGATCAATCTGCGGTTGGTACTTCCCTATGGATTACGAGAATCAGGTTTAGCCACCTAGAGCCGCTCTGGAGTAGATGGACGAGTATTTGGAACGTACCAATGTTAAGAAGAGTCTGTCCACAATAGTTGAGACCTGGTTTGCAATTCCTAGCTGTGGCAGCCGCGGCGAGGATAAGAACGGAGGCAGTGATGAGCTTCATGGTTGATGTCAAACAAATTCCTGAAGTGATTGTGAGATGTCCAGCTTGAATAACTGGCTAGAGGGAATGGAATTGCGGCATTTTATATTTTCTGGAAAAGTACACCCTTCAGCAGTTCAACTTGGTGAGATGAAGCGTTCTGTCTCATAGAATCTGTCTGTAATAATCTGTGCAACGCCATGTGCAACTCAAGTCATCATCACTCTCGGTTCGGAAAGTCAGTTTCTGTCTAGTGCTTATAGGCCGTGTCTCTTCTTTTGACTAATGTTATTGCCAGATTGATCAACATGTTGGATCTCGACCGAGGATCTTGCTTGCTTAACCATGACAGGATACCTGGCTGACTTGAAAGTCTGGGACAAAGAGCAGATATTCCTTTTCCGGCCCTGAGTTGCATGTAAGAATCCCCACAGGATCTGAATCAATTTGTGGAAGGATCACTCAAATGTCCTATGAGGGTGGCAAAGCTGTTCGTGTTGAGATGAGTCAGGACAAGACATATTTATTTGCAAGCGGCTTCAATGTGCTACAGGCTGCTGATTTCTTAGACAAACCTGGAAAAGATAGTCAATGTCGGCACCGATAGAGCTCCATCAAAAGTATAGGATATTAAGATATGTTGTGCTCATGATGACCGCTACTTTGGCATCAAGCTAATTAATATCCGGCCTTGCCTGCCGATGCGGACATTTGATGTGCATAACTCTCTTGGCCACGATTTCTCAAGTCTAGCCAACGTTGATACGCGGTTCTAGATGACGTCCAGCCCATCGCATCCCCTCACTGGTCCTGCAAGACGAGACTATAATTAGCAGCTGGTACTCTGCTAGACTGCATTAAATTGACCCACGATCTATCTTAGGGCATACAACATACGGAAGATCCCCATGAAAGTGTTCAAAGGAGTAATATTGGAACCTCTTCATAATTAGAGCAACAGTACGGGGCTGGCACTCAAAGTTGTATCGATGTCAAAGGATCCCTCAAACTAAGACAAGCGACTTAGTGCTACGCAACATTGAAAGACGTTGGGCTTGAAATCACCCTCGCAGCTAGCTGTTATAACATGTCGTACTATGAACATTAGCCAAGTGAGAAGTGTGTCAAACTTATCTCGCGGCATTAGCAGTCGGGCTACCTTTCTAAACAACCCGGATTCCCCATGCTAACGGTCTCGGGTTCATCGCGGCCTTCGTGAAAATTCTCTGATTATGGACTTTTTGTTCCAGGCAGAAATAAATGGTTTCATTAGTTAATATATTGTTGACAGCAGAGTTGTTGTTCCTCGCTGTTGTCGATCTTGGCAGCAGCTATGGCGAGGGCGTCTTAACGATCACAGCCTTGGGTTTCTCTTCGGGAGAAATTCCTGAAGGGAAACTCAAAGATAAGCCTAAGTGTCCTGCTCACTGCCTGGAGTCAGATATACGCACGTACTGTGTATTGGGTTTACAGAAACAAAGCGAGGACAAGCGATTCCGTATACTGAGCTACGTTCGACGTTGTAGTTTAGTAAAGTTGTGGGGAAATATATAGGTGTAGCCAGTTCGAAGAGGGCTGGCGATGCGGAAAAAGTTCTCCGAGTCTGATAGCAAGGCCAGAGAGCCGTTCCGGCAGGTGACCGCGCCGCTTCTACAGTCTCTCCCTAACAACAGCCACAGGGTCTCCTTCCTGACCGTATGGTACGAGCTGGTCCAGGACTATAGCCAGCTCGACCTGACCGTGAAGGATGACAAGCTCATGGCCCTGGCCGGGATAGCTGAGGGGATGCAGAAGGCAATCGGGTTCAGGTGGTACTACGGTTTCTGGCACGACGCCGGGGACATGCGCATATTGTTACCCCAGCTTCTCTGGACGTCTGATCACCCAGAGCGCGACCATGGTAGAGAGCTGAAGAACCAGGGCAAGACCAGGCTCGCCGGTCTCAACGTGCTCCGACATTTAGCTGGGCAGCGGCCAGCTCATTAGTAAACCACCGTATCACCTTCCACACGCGCTACATTGACATGGACGCCGGCCCCATAGGTGATCGCAGCCGGACCTCGTTCTGGATTCCCAACTGTCGACAGAATGGCGGTGTTGAGCTCATACGGTGCATCTATCGGTTCGGACGCATGTACCTGTCGGGTCCTGGAATGAGAACGGGCCATGTTGTGCATGATTCATCCGCCAAGGGCCTCCTCGAATTTCGAACTGAGATTCTTCGCTTTATGAGTCCAGCCAAGGTGGACAGCGAGAACACGGCCGACTTATTTCCGCCGCTGGTGCTGCGAGGACACGTACGCCCCGTGACGCTTAGATCAGAGCGCGGGATATCTGTCGACCGCGATAGGCGGAGACACGAGCACTTATGGCGGTATCCATGGCCAGACGAGGAAGACAACAACGAAAGGGATGAGGATCTCGACTATGCCAATGAATCCGGGCTGAGTAGAACGGGCTTGTTCTTCCCGGACACAGAGCGGTACATGCACGTGGACGCTACCCAGGTGAAATGCCTGACTATTGCACGGTGGTAGAGGTCGTGGGATGGGCGTTGGTACAGTGCTGGCCTTGTTCTAGAAGACTATCGATCGCCTGTCTGCTACTATTAGCAACGGCTCTCTGAAGCAAGATGCCTTGTTGGTGACCCGTGTTGGGTATTTTGAGCACTGTTGGGACTCTCGACATCCACACTGGGAAGGCGATGGCAAGCAGGAGATTATCTTGCTGGTTTGAGCTGGACATATTCATCAACCTCCTTTTGAAGCCATTAATTAGTAGCAGTTTCATGTTCATAATCAATATAACTACTTAGCTTGTTCATTTTATGGTCATGCTAATACGCCCTAATACTCCCAAAAAAATTTCGTACAAGTTTGCGCCCCCCGCCTCCTCCCAAGACGCCAATAGTTATACCCCCAACATGTTTGTCTCGTATTATTATTTACAGCAGCCAACTAGCCTTTGCCTACCTAAAAGCCTGCGAGTCGTCACTCCCGAGCGTCGACCGCGTCCACCTCTTGGTCAGCGATACAGCAGCGCCCGACGGATACCCCTTGACGTCCGGCCCGTGCCACCAGAGCTCTCCTCTCCGCCACCACGAGACGGTGACAAAGGCGACGTTCAGCTCGCCAGGCCATCTGTGCGTGGCGATACCAGTGCGCTCGCCACGGCGCGTGTACAGGTGGGAGTACTGTGGTGTGCGAGCCGCGACGGCAAGCTGCGCACATCGGTCGGCGAGCTCGAGTGGCACACCGGCTGCCTCGTCGGCGCCGCCCATGTACTCGCCGATCAGGTCATGAAGCTCGTTCCATGGCGACGAGCCCTTGCGGGCATCGGCCTCGGAGCAGACCAGGGACCAGACGATATGGGGCCGTCCTTCTTGCGGCGCCGAGTGCAGCTCGCATATGATCGCAAAGCTGGTGTACGCCTTCTTCTTGTTCCTGGCGAGTTTGGTGTTGAGGAGGCGGACGTGGACGACGGCGTGGTACCTGCGACCTGACTCGCACATGAAGGACTGGGTTGGTGAGTTCCAGATGTTGGAGGGCTTGACCCTGATGGACGCCAGCTGGAGGTGTTCAGGAAGATCGAGGGTGAGCCTGACATACCAGAGCCGGTGCTGGACACGTATGGACTCCCTGGGACTCACGTCTCTGTGGATGTAGATTGTGGCCGGCTCCGCCGTCTTGAGACACATGTTTTTGTGGTCGTCGTCGTCCTGTTTGTAGAAGAGTTCTGCGGGGAGGCTTCTGTAGAAGCCCGAGGGTGTCTTCAACAGGCGGATGCCAATCTTTTTAGTCTCGAATCCCTTTCCCACGAGCTGAGATCCTATGAACAGGATGTAGTCGCTCCCAGACGTCTCGACCAGGGATGTCTTGATCCGCAGCCCGGAGTTTGTCAGGGTGGACTCCTTGTTCAGCTGCAGGGAATGATCCGGGATCACTTCGCGGCAGTTTACAAATTCCAGCGGAGACCGAGCAAGTATGCCTCTGTACATCTGGCTCTTGCATCCCTTGGGTGTGGGTGTGGAGGAATTTGCCTGTTCTCCCGGCTCTTGACACGTCCAGGCGAACAGGGTCATGTCATTTGTCTTTTTCAATATTTCCTCCTGGAGGCGAGTGAAGGCCTTGCCCCGTTCCCCGTAGATAAGGCTCATATTCACGTCGAAGATGCCCAACAGACAGTACGCTGTGTCTTCCTCGCGCGTAGTCTGGCGCATGGCGGCCCACGACATTTTCCTGCCGACCGGCATGCTCTTCAAGGAGCTGCCGTTTTCCAGGGCGGCCAGGTCGATGCCTGTGATCCTCGAGACCTCGTAGCTCCGCATACGCTTGCCTCCATGGTCGTTCCACTCGCAGTCGTAGAATGTCAGGTTCTTCGGAGCGATCAGCTCCTGCAGCGTCCATCCCCTCGTCCACCACCGGCACGCCGGGAGCAATGGGTCCGGGAAGCTGGGCTCGTGAGCAGGCAGGTCGGACAGGTAGACCAGACAGATTGCCGACTGCTGGTACCAGGCAAACATGGAATTGATCGCCTCGGTCAGCTCCGCACTGCTCTCCTTGTTGATGCAGCAGGTGTCGACCCAAGCGTACTGGAGCCCTCGCAGCCTCGCAATCCTGCAGGTCTGCTCAATCTTTGCGAAGCCCTTTTTCCGGCGGCGCACCTCGGGACACGGACTCCCCCAGTCCTGAAAGGTCACCTCATCCTCGTCCCAGGTGTGAGAGAGAATCGCGTAGGGGTGCGCATCCGCGCTCAGGAATTCTTCGAGCGCAAATGTCGTCGTGTTGATGAGACGCATAGTGTGGCCGCCGGTGGCCCAAGAGCCTGGCGGGGGGTTAGACGGGATGGTATATGTCTGAGGGGCATCTGTCCTGGCGATGGATTGTGAGGACGGAGGAGAGCTGAATCCTCGGCCGATCCCACGGAAAAAGCAGGATGGATTACATGCGGTGGCAATTGCACGGGCTAGCCACATCCGCCTGCAAACCGAAAGGATGCAGGTGGCTGACCTTGTGTGGAACCTTAAAGGGTACCTGCAGGGCCCCACGGCTCCCTGTAGATTTAGATACCCTGTTGGGAGGGGTGGATCACCGAGAAGACTTGCATGGGCTTGGGCTTATTACTGAGCAGCTTAGGCCAAGCATAACTTGATGAGATCCGATGCTGATGCATTGCATGCCTGGGAGGCTTTTATAGCGATTGACATGTATTAGTGTGTTTTCTTGTCCTCGTGGTGTTTCCACCCTCTTATTCCCGCTTGTATAAGTAGACTGACTAGCTTGAAACCGCATTATCGTTGAAACTCGTAAAAAATCATATGTGGCACTGTTTTGTTCCTTTCGCGAAGAAGTGTGGGCCTCGTTGACAGTCGCATCGTCAGGATGTATGTTGCACTATGAACTGCTCGGTACACGTAGATTTCCTACTAGAAAAGTACTCAGAATATCCAGGCAAGCAGCAGGAGGGCGGTTGGTGATTACTGGGACTCGGGACCCTTAGTGTGCTGCCTGTTGAGCTTTTGCAGGACGTCCTGTTAAGCTTAGACATGTATTCTCTCTTCATATTTCGACAAACAAACCGCAGATCGCAACAGGCAGTAGCCTCCCTCAGAGAGTACCAGCGGGTGGTCACACATGGGACTGAACACTCTTCGCGCTTTGTTACGCACAAAATTCGCCACCGGCGTGTCTTTATCCGACTTTTACTCCCTGCTCTGTACTGAGGCTTGTGCTCTGTGCGGCAAATTCGGCGGATTCGTATTTTTCTCCACCTGGACACGTTGCTGTCATACTTGTATTTAGGTGCAAAGAGAAGTTGGCGTGCTGCCTCGTGCCTTTGTACGAAAACAGCTCGACCTGTCCAAGGGCGAGTTAAAGCAGTTGACGGCGTTTAAGACTTCGCCTGGCACATATGGTACCCAGGGCGGGATTAGAAGGCGTTATTTGGTAGTTTCTATTCATCAGGCGATGGTAGTCTCCGGAAAGAAACTGGATCCATGGCAAGACCGATACCGAAAGTTCGACTACATGGGATCGTGCGCACTTCCTTACTATAATCGTGACAGACAAAGTGAAGAAGTGGAGTACGGTGTGTCATGCGCAGGTTGTCTTGGTCCTATCCGTCACGTTGAGATGTACTCGTTCAAGTATACACGAGATAGCTTCCTTAGACACTTTCGATGGTGTAAGGAAGTAAGAGGAGCCGAGTCTAACCTATAGCGTTTTCGAATAATCTACTCTTGCATAACAATATGAGTCCAGCTAAAAATAAATAAGCAGCACGTGAAGTATTGTATAAAGAAAAAAATCCTTGAGATGTTGTTTTAGACCCTTGGGGCTTGGGTTATTTTTTTGAACTCGTGACCGCTTGGGTCTTCCTAGTAGACTCGTACATTGAGTTATAATATATCGAGTACTCTGTATCACTGTAGAATACCTGCATGCTAATCCCGAGAACTGTAACCATAAAGAACGACAAGGAGATGGAAGTTGTTCACTGTTGTTCACTGTTGTTTGACGGAGTGGAGTCCGCCGCGAAAGCGCTCTATGTACTCGTGGCCTGGCGAGATGAATGATGATATGAAGTTTGTAAAGGGAATCTGAAGCACATGCTTATGTATGAATGCTATATTTCTTCAAAGTTTGGTTCTGCAATAAGTACTTAGTGAGTAGTAATAGTCTTAATGGAAGCTATGGTCTCCTGTGTTTGTGCAGCGGACCTGGAAGCACAATTGACTGGTCGCCCCGTTTACATGAGCAGAAAAACAGATGACGAATATATTGTTTCCATCTCAAGGTCAAAGTGAGAGGGTAATTACCGACCAAGTCATAGAAAACATAGTGCTGTGGAAGGCTGATTAAGTACCAGAGCGCTTCTGGGAGCCAGGAGCTCGTTCCTCTGTTGACCAGGATGTAGTAAAGAATCTTTTGAGACGATGGGATGTTCATCTACATCAGTGCATAGAACCGTGAAGTGGAGATTATTGGAAAGGAGGAAGAAGAGGAAGAAGAAGAGGAAGAAGAAGAAGAGGAAGAAGAAGAAGAGGAAGAAGAAGAAGAGGAAGAAGAAGAGGAAGAAGAAGAAGAGGAAGAAGAAGAAGAGGAAGAAGAAGAAGAGGAAGAAGAAGAAGAGGAAGAAGAAGAAGAGGAAGAAGAAGAAGAGGAAGAAGAAGAAGAGGAAGAAGAAGAAGAGGAAGAAGAAGAAGAGGAAGAAGAAGAGGAAGAAAAAGTTTTGATCCTCCCCCGTCGCTGTAGTAGGCCGTTTTGCAATTCCGACATCTATTGCTGACTGTTCTAGCAATTGAGGGCCGGCCCGCATCCCGCCAGCGGTGCCCACCCGCCGGTGGGTGCCACGACGGCGTTTTGACCGCATCGTGGGGTGGCATTCGGCAGAAAGGTGGCCGATGAACTCAGGTGCGTTAAGCGCGCCAGTCGACGAGCCTGGTGCAGAAGAAAAGGGTTCTTGGGCAGCCTCATCCCGCCCTCTTTATCAGTAACTGCCCCCAGAGTCCACCTGCAGGAGGAGAAGCCAGCTTGATGAATGAGACTCTCGACAACCATCCTCGAGCAGAATCATCAAAGCTTCACCCGCCATCTCGCTGAGGCTTGGACCTGTGTCACCGGCGCAGGATCACATGGGATCTTCCAGGCGCTGAAAATACAGAGGCGGCAACGTCACCACAGGAAGCTTGCGAGACCACTCCGAGGCATTTGGGAGAGAGCATCAGTTGTATCTGAAGGCGTGTCATGAGATAGCAGTCGAGATCTCCTTGCCCCGGAGTTTGGGCCCGTATTGCTATTTTTTTTTTCTTTTTTAGGATAATTTGTCTCAGGCGGCCCTCCAGCGCTCTCCCCCCTGTGCCCCAATCACCAATTTCGGTAGCTCCGCATTTCCAGGGTGAGAGGCTCCCGCGTCAGGGCATCAACTGGGCCAGAAAAAGAGCTGCAAGTTCCATGCAGCACGAGACATTGGCCTGACCAAGCTTTTGTATTGTTGAAGAAAAAGGAGAGAGACAGAGAATTGAAAATAAAAAGAAAGACAGAAAGCAAAGAGAGACGAAAACCCCAAGCACATCAACAACAGCTTTCACCATTCTGGAACGGAGAGGAACAAACTTGGGCCCAGATTCACTCGCAGCCTGCAGCACGACGTCACCCCTTCCCATCCCCATAATTAAGTAGCACCAAGCTCAGCCAAGATAAAGGGAGAAGGAATTGTCCTCCTCACCACGCGATAACCTCACGACCAGCCCACACATCAAGATGCTCAGATGGTAAGCATTGACCTCACCAGTACAATCTTCCCACAAAGCTCCATAGAGTTGTGTTGCTAATGCCTGCTCACAGGTACCAAGCAAAGCTGGCCAGCAGGCCCCCTCCTCACCCAGGCTGTCACCACAGCCGTCCTCTTTGGCGCCGGCGACATCATCGCCCAGCAGGCTGTCGACAAGAAGGGCATTGAGAAGCATGACCTCGCCAGGACTGGCCGTATGGCACTCTACGGTGGCTGTGAGTTGTTGTGACTTGCCTTGCGCGCCTCTTTACCTTGTTCATCCACCCACTCATCCTCCTCCCGCCGTAAAACGCTACAGGCTGACTTTCCCTCCCCCTCCCAAAAATATAGCCGTCTTCGGCCCTGCTGCCGCGACCTGGTTCAAGTTCCTCGCCCGCAACGTGAACCTCAAGTCACCCAACGCGACGATCGCGGCGCGCGTCGCTCTCGACCAGGGCGCCTTCGCCCCCTGCGCGATCGGCATGTTCCTGTCGAGCATGGCCGTGCTCGAGGGCGGCTCCGTCGGCGAGAAGCTCGACAAGAACTACAAGAACGCGCTGACCACCAACTACATGGTCTGGCCGTTCGTGCAGGCCGTCAACTTCAAGATGGTCCCGCTGGAGCACCGGGTGCTGTTCGTCAATGTCATCAGTATCGGGTGGAACTGCTACCTCAGCTATCTGAACAGCTCGTAGGGAAGGAAAGCGGCTCTTGGTGGTCTCGGCTGTGGGGCGGTGGACCGAGGATCGGGGGAAGCTGTTCGGGACCGGGGCACTGCGAGGTGGCAGACGACCGACGTTCACGGGTGGCGGGATGCACTCGAAACGATTGTGTCTTCAGAGGATGGTCGGGCGTTTATTGCATTTGGTATCCATCGTCTTACGTTGGGTCCTTTGACATTCTAGCGGTGCATAGGAGGGAATACACTGAAGAAGGAGGCGTTTACTGCGTGGCAATAGACTACATGCCCATTGCAAAGATCGGAAAGACAAGATGCCAAGTGATCCCGTCGAGTATTACGCCCCTCCTGGTCGATCCATCTCTCAACCCGACGCAGGCTGAGATATGAACGTGGTCTATAGCATGTTCGATTTGGTGCTATCAGAGGTCAAACTTCTTAATCGAGAACATATCTCAAATGGTATGTTCCTTGGTTCCTCTGCCATGAACTCGTCGCGTCGAGATACCTCGGCTTTATCCACTCTTTTTTTCTTCTTCTTTCTTCTTGTTGCATCAGACCCAAAGAGTAAGAGTGACCTGGACCCTACTGCTCTGCCGGGTCGGCCACCACAGCAGGAGCAACAATCTCTTTGCCCTTGAGATGTCCGAGACCCTCACCACCCTGGAAGAGAACGTCAGCCGCTCATTCGTTGCTCTGGAGGGGTTGTCATTGGCACTTACATAGCTCACAAGAGGCGACACCTCGACACCATCGCCCTCGCCGGTCACGACCACACCCGCAGCCTCTGCCCACCTCTTGCCCTGGCCCATGATATCCTTCTTGCTGGTATCAGGGTCATCCTCACCCGTACCCCGCGCATTCTTCAGGGGCGAGAACTCGTCCTCGCGCCTCACCTCCAGGCAGGCAAACTTGCTCAGCTCGAGCATGGGGAACACGTCAAACACAAACTGCTCCAGCTTGATGCCGTTGGGCTTCTCGGGCTTGACGGTCTCGCCGCTCTTCAGGTCCGCATAGGGGATCTTCTTGCGCGCCACGTGGTGTGGCAGGTCCTTAGCCCAGCTGGGGATCGTCTCGAGGAAGCGGAAGCTGTAATAGTGGTTGACGATGTTGGCGGCGCGGAACTTGAGCACGTCAGGCTGCTTGGCGTCCTTGGCCTCGGCGGTCTCCTTGTCAATCTCGCTGTACTCGACGACGTCCGGGCGGCCGTTCTTTTGGATGATCAGGCCCACGGACTCGGTGGCATTCCGCTTCCGCACCACCTTGGTGGCAACGTCGACGTCCTTGGACGCGGCGAAGCCGGTGAAGGTAGGGTCCGCAACCTTGACCAGGCAGTTGTCCACACAGTACGCGTGGATGTGCTCGATGCCCCGCTTGCGCATGTCGCCCAGCACGGGTGAGACGACCAGCGCCTGGTAGATGCCTCCGTTGCCGTCAGGGGCGACCGCCACCTTGCCCTTGCTCTCGAGCAGGATCTTGCCCTCGTTCGAGATGCAGGGCAGGACGCCCTGCTCGAACACGATCACGTTCTCCTTGTCCAGACCAAAGTATTTGTTCTCCTCGAAGAAGGCCTCCGTCGGGCCCCGCGTGGGCCCGCTGGTCATGACGTACCAGGGCACCACAACCTTCTTGTCCTGAGACAGTCCTGCGTGCTTGTGTGCCAGGACCTCTAGCCTGCGGATCCTCTCCGCCTGGATCTGGAAGAGGGACTTGTGTGACGGCAGGCCAATATCGAAGCAGCCCTTGGGCGCAGAGCTGCCCAGCCGCGTGCCCTGGCCACCCGCCATCAGGACGACGGCCACCTTGTTCTTCGCCGTGAGGTCCAGGCCGGACTTGTACCACTTGTCGAGGTCTGCCGCGTCCGAGTCCATGATGCTCGCCGTGGCAGACTCGGGGAGGGGCTCGAGCTCTGCCTTCTTGCCATCGGCGGTAGGCGGGTGGAGGGCCTTCTGGGTGATGGTGTTGATGTACTCGGGGTCGAAGCCAGCCAGCTGGTCATAGAGGCGGGCCTGCTCGTCCTCGGCAAGGGATTCGTAGAAGGTGAAGACCTGCTCCTGGCCTGCCTTCTCGTACTTCTCCTTGAGGGCTGAGACCTCATCCTTGGAGGGCACCCGCGGGGGCACCCTTGGCGGTGGTGCCGATGTGGAGGGTCTGCTTGATGGCTTCCATGGTGACGTCTGCGTTTCGTGGTTGTGGTTCTTGGGGTCGGCTTCTGGTGGAGGAGGGGCTCAAGAGTAGTTTCGAATATGTAGACGAGAGGAGAGGGAGAGGGTCGAGAAGAGGCGGAGGGGGACAGATCAGCAGAACCAGATAGGCGGTGACGAAGTACGGAAACCGTCAGCCCTCTTCCCTCCCATAAATATAATACTATGCAGGATCACCAGCTGAAGCTCGCACCAGCAGCCACGGCTTTGTACAGCAGTAGCTGCCCCGCCAACCCTCGTTGGTAAAGAGGCCTATAGGCCCCTGCATGCTCCCCGTGTTGGAGGGGCAGCACACCTAATTGGCCCGCTGCAGGGCGCCATGAGCGGCTAGCTTCACTTGGGGGGGAGGGGATTCCAGGGGGTCTGTCAAGGATGTCCAGGGTGTGACGTCGGGAGAGACGGCCACGGTAAGCCACGACCTCCTAATTTATCCACCGTATTCCACCGAGCTACTAAGGACACGAGCTTTGGCTTCTGCGGTGCCCTGCCAGCCCAGAGAATACGAGCTCGGCGCCCAGAGTCTCGCCTACGGGTCGAGGATTACTGCAACACCACAGTGCAGCACAGCACAGCACAGCACAGACAGGTCTGGGGCGCCTGTACCTCTCCGCCCCGGAACACTGCTCTGACCGCAACGGTTGATTCTCACGGCTGGACGTGATTCAGAAACGCACCCCAAGAAAGTAAGAACACTTTGCTTCACCCATTCAAGTGAATAGCGGCCAAGCCTGACAACAGAATAAACAGGCTGCGTTGTCGAGAATGGATTTCTTTGGCCTCTGAGACCCCACTGCTGTCTTAGTTATAGAATGGGCGTTTGGGATCTTTTGTGTTCTTGCAACCCTGTTGTTGTAATCGACTGTAAAGGCCACACAGATGAGTTCACTGCCTAGCAGCAGCTATCTGGAGTCCAGGGGCACAGCAACGGCCTTAGCAACGGTGTGAACCCGTCGGCCAACTCAATTCCCAGCCTGCGTCACAACTGCAACTCTCCTGCAGGTCTCAGCTCACACAGCAGAGACGGCTCGCCAGCCTTCAGGATGGCAGAGAAGAGAAGCGTGGCAGCGAGGCTCAAGGTCGAGCCTCGTCTCCTGCATCATCCTTCAGAGGCCGGTTGGACATGGATGCCTTCAAGTTCAAGACAGGAGAGTCACCACAGGAGACCTCGACAGCAGTCCGGCGAAGCACCCGGCTCTCGTCCAGCGTCACCACACCCCTCAAGCCAACCAGGGCCCATCCCGCAGCCCAACCCCCAGCAACAAAGAACGGGAAGAAGCGCAAGGCAGACGCCCTGTCCGACGCCACCACCCTAGGAGGCAACACCATGCCGGCCCTGCCCGACACCCCAGCTGAGACAGCCTCCTCAACGCCTCCAGCGCTCCCAGCTACCAAGAAGAAACGCAGCCGCCCCAAAGCAGGCTACGCGCCACCCTCCGTGTATGCACACCTCCCCTACCTCCCGGACGCACTCGCACCCAACCTCCTCGTCTTCTTCTGCGGGCTCAACCCCGGCATCCGGACCGCCCAGACGGGCCATGCTTACAGCCACCCGTCCAACCGCTTCTGGAAGCTCATGTACTCGTCCGGCGTGCTGCCCGTGCCCTGCACCGCGGAGGAAGACCGCACCCTGCCGGAACGGTTCCGCCTGGGCCTCACTAACATCGTCGCCCGGCCGAGCCGCAACGGGGCCGAACTGAGCAAGGCTGAGATGGACGAGGGCGTGAGCATCCTGGAGGACAAGGTGCGGAGGTGGCGCCCGGAGGTGGTGTGCGTCGTGGGTAAGAGCATCTGGGAGTCTGTATGGAGGGTGCGGCACGGCGGGCGGGCCATCAAGAAGGACGAGTTCAGGTATGGATGGCAGGACGAGGGTGAGAACATGGGCGTTGGGGGTATGACCGCCGACGAGAAGATGGAGGGCGTGGTGTACCAGGACGACTGGAATGGTGCGAGGGTGTTTGTGGCGACGTCCACAAGCGGACTTGCCGCCACGCTGAGGCCAGAGGAGAAAGAGAAGATCTGGCGGGAGCTGGGCGCTTGGGTCGAACAGCGGCGGGATGAGAGGGATGCGCCCCTGAAGACTGACAGTAAAGCGTCCTAGAGCTCGACAACGCTTCTGTGGTTGAGGGTATGTCCCTCTTTGTCGGAATTTTTGTTGCATGAGCAGCACCTTGCTTCTGTCCACGACGTACTGGTCATAGCGGTTCATTCTCGGGTATTGCAAGAAACACCCTTTGCTGTACGCATGCACACAACACCGGCAGATTCCTACCAATGGTATTGTATATTGACTTGACGGAGATTCGAGGCCGCACCCCCAGGGTGTATTACCTGGATGGGGCGGTCACAATACTGCCCCTACCTACCCAGCCTCGCGTCAAACTTCTCCCATTGGTGGCCCCGCTCGTCGAATCCCGCCGCAGGTCCAACATGCATCTCCCTCCAGCACCGCGCGCAGTACACATCCCCATCACACCCAAGGCACCGCACCGTAGCATCTTCGAGGCACACAAGACACCACGTCTTCTCGTCGTCGTCTGTATACCCGGGCTTCTTGGCGACACCCGCGACGGGCCTGTCCTCTGGCTGGAACGTCGGCGCTGCGGGTAGGCCGAAGTCGTCTGTCGTGATGGGTTTGTGTCCTGGGCCCTTGAGCGCGGCGAGGCGTGCTGCTATCGATGACTCGAACGGGTCGCCTGCTCTCGACGGCGGCACAGGATCCTGGAGGATGCTAGGCACAGCGGGCAGCGCGAGTTCTGAGGAGGCGCCGGTGGTGTCATGGGGGGTTGTGGGGAGGTCCGGGAGAGGCTGATCTTCTGTGGGCGTTTGCGGCACCGCGGGGAGGGCGAGGTCAGTGTCTGCCTGCGCTGCTGAGGCGGGGTCAGGATCGTCTGGCTGACCGGAGCCGCCCTCAAGTTTTGCTTCATCCAGTGCTCGAGTGAGCACGTCTTGTATATGCCGCGACATCTCTTCTCCTTCCGAGTCGTCGTCGCCTTCGCCTCCTTCGGCATCGGGGGGACCATTTCCGGTGGATGGCAATGGCTGCGCTCCTGCATCATGCCTTAAGCCAGCCAGTAGCTCCTCCACCCTCTGCGAGGCTTCATCATCAGCATCATCCTCGGACACCGACCAATGGTCATCGTCCAGGACGAGACTGTCTAATATCTCATCAAGCGTCTTGTCGTCGTCTTTGTCGTCGTCATCATCTGAGTGGCCTTGCTCAGCCGTGTGGTTCGCCTCTGCCCTAGCCGTCTTGATAGGTGGTGACCTGCCAGGTGATGGTCGTGCCTGCGAGTGTGAACGTGAAACGGAGCCTTCTTTCTCTGCATATGGTGGTGGTGGGTCGCTGAGTGCATGAGATCCGGGAGTCGCGTCCCGTTGGTTTCTCAGGATCTTGAGCCTTTCCGATAACGCATCTTCCTTGGACAGAGGCTCGGCGGGTCTGTCGTTGGACAGGGGGGATGTGCAAGGCGCTTTGGGCTCAGTGTCAGCTCGAGGCCACATGGTTGAGCACCGCAGGGTAGGAGTACTGACTTGGTGGATGGGTCGAGGCAGACACTCGTTGGCTTCAGGGCGTTGAGCCTGGCAAGGAGGCTTCTGTCATTAGGAACAGCCATGACTCATGTTATGGTGAGGAACGAAATTTGGATGATCAGATTGGTGACAAGCTGATGGATGCTGGTTTGAAAAGTGCCAGAGTTGGTGATGAAGGAACTCGGATTCTGGTTAGATATTGCGAGGTCATTGAGCGGGTAAGTGAGCCGTCTCCACGGGTCCGCTCATCTGGGCAGTGTCTCACGTGGGGTTGCCTACTTTCAGTGTAGGATCGCCCTAATGTCCCCTGTCTTCTGTCCCGTTGGGCCCCCAAGCCACGGATCACAGGGTGACACAGGTATAAAAATCAATTAAGCTATGTCGTTGGCTGCTGCTATACCTTCGCTTGGCCAAACATCGGCAGTCTTCACATTTTCTTCTTGATCTCCTCTCCCTTTCAACTCCACAGATATACTGACCTTGATAGTATGAAGGCTTATAGGAGTCCAGATTCAATCTGTTATTGACTCGGCAGCTCAAGACATGTTGGGCTAAATATCATACAGTAGTAACATGGTGTTGACCAGGGTCTCATGAGTGGCCCTTGGCTCTGGGTGTGTAGACTGATACCTGGCTAAATGGATGATCAAGAGTATCAAGCTCAAGTGACTTGCCTCAGACGTGTGTGGCAATGGACTATCCTTCGCAATACAGCTTCGACGCCTCAAGTTTCTTGGAAATCTTGAGTCGACACACCTCATCTGTACACTGTACTACAGATTGTAGACCCTGCCTTTGGGATTGAAACAAAATGTGACTGACACGGGCACACCAGATCTGATTCTTATACAGTCACAAGTACCAGAGAATCTGATTTTGTCGTGATGGCCAGGACAGTAATAACATAATAATACTTACCAAGGGATTCCTGACTGAAATTGCTCTTTCTAGGTAGTGTGAGTAATCACCATTAGAAAGAGGGCCTGCACTAGCATCACCATCTTACATGCATGACATCAACTAGATGCTGAGTCTAGGAGAGTAATAACATGTGTTTGAAAGCGATCCGGATCCTCAGCATTCTCTTACCCACCAGTACTATTGACTGAAAAAACGCCATTCTATAGACTAAGAATATGTGGATGTGAGTGAGATTCATGACCTTGATTGTCGTAGGATACGCGGGTGTGCAGACCGAATCTCCCAACTCTGGGAGGCGCCCGCTGATCGTCTTCCTTGCTTTCTGTCCACCCACCCCTTCCCCAGGTTTTATCTTTCTTTTACCTTGTCTTGATTCAATATATTGTTTCTTGTTTTCCGCCCCCCGCCCCCCCCCCCCCCAACTATTGTACTGTCGGACTGTAACATTGTGACGTTTCGCTGTCTTCTGCTGTTTTATCGTATTTATCGTATTGGTTCGGCATCTGATGCCAAGTTCGTGGCTGCCTAGGTGACGTCCTGTAAGCATGTATTGTGGAGCCACCCACCACTGTAAGCTTAAAACACAAGTCAGACAAGCCCTATTGCAACATGCAGAGCCCTCCAATTAGTAGGAGACCTTCTGGGGCCTTCCCTTTTGGAGGCCCCAGAAAAACCTGAAGGCCAACTGTGGTTGTTGGTGTAGAATGTAAGTCACTAGGACATAAAGAGCTAATAAATCAAGGAAAGTGGTCATTGATCACCGAGAAAGGGTTGGCTCATGTCTTTCAGTGAGTGGCACAGCAGGCATAGTAAGAGATGGCCCCAAGATCACCGATTGCGCCTCAACCTAAAGGCCGCTAGTCCCACCTATGTGATACGCCCTGCAGGCGCAGGCAAACAGGCACTAGCAGTGACTTGGGCCCTCTGGCGCTGCATATATGACGGGCCTGCGAACGCCCCCTGTCCCGGACGACCGTGGTCGACATGTGTTGTTCATCAGATCTTGGGTATCATCTTGGCGTTTCACTTTTCTTTTGCCCTCAAGCCGCCTCTCTAATCCTGACACTCTTCTAAAACCAAGAGCATCTTTTGTCTGCGACCAGATCGATTTGGCATCGCGAGAGCACTGACAATTATCTGTGGCCTCCCCCTTCTTACCCTTTTGCTCACTCGTCTTCATCGCGTCCATCCGTACCAGCGCACACCATGAAGTTTAACCTCCTACTCGCGGGTGCCGCCCTCCTGGACGCCACCGTCTCGGCAGTCGCCATTCCCGACACCTCGGACCTCACGTCCTTTCACGCACCAGCACAAGCAAACGCCCAGCGCGACGACGCATCATCGGCGCGCCTCCCCTTCTCCGACCTCTTCAAGCGCAGGGGCGGCGGCGGAGGCGGCAGCAAGGGCGGCTCAAGTGGAGGTTCGGAATCCGGCAGCGGCTCGTCCTCAGGTAGTGACGAAGGCTCATCATCCTCCTCTTCTTCAGGCAAGACAGGCTCCTCCAGCAGTTCCTCCTCCAGCAGCAGCAGCTCCAAGGGTCTAGGCTCCTCATCCTCTTCGACCGGCGGCAAGACCACCACCGGCTCCGGCGCCGCCGCCTCGTACGGCGGTGGCAAGTATTACGGCGGCGGCACCACCGTGCCGTACCGCTCGGGCGCGCGGTCGACAGCCGGCATCACCGCCCTTCCTCTGGTCTCCACGGCTGCGCTGCTTGCGTTCTGGCCTGGCGTGTGGTACCACCCAGTCTACATCTACCCCTACACGCACCCCTGGAGCTACCACAACGCCACCACCAACTCGAATGAGACCAAGGCCGTCCAGTGCGGTTGCGAGGAGTACCAGGAGTGCGGCTGCGACGAGAACAATAGCACGGCCTACATCAGCAGCGTGCTGGGAAATGGCAGCTACAACCAGCTGAACCAGAGCCTGGTCACCGTGGCGAGTGTCAACGGCACAGACACGATCCTGCTGAACGGGACGCTGCCCAACGGTACGACGGCCAGTGGTGGCACGGCCTCGCCCAGTGCTGCTGTGAGCTTCAGGCGCCTGGCGGAGACGGCTGGTACTGGCCCGTCGCGGCGACGGCGTTGGCTATAGTGTTCTTTTGCTGAGAACACATTCTGATTTGGGTGAGCGCTCGTCCCTTGATTACGATGCGTTTGCCTTTGCTTGGTATCTTGATTTTTTTATTTTTCATTTTTTTTTTTGCAAACGAATGACGACTGGTGAGACCCCTGGGACTGAGGTGGTGCATGATGGTTTAGGAGAGCACGATGGCGTCGGGCGTCTATTCACAACATCTCAAAGCGAGGTCGGGTACTGGACTAGAAATAACAACTGGGGCTCTTTTCGCTCAAGAGGTATAATAGTATTGAGTGGTTTTTGAAACCAACATGCGAACCCCCATCTTCACAAAGATGGTTGCGTCTCCCGAATATGTCAGTAAAGGATGGACCTTCTCTGCGTGCGCAATGCAAATGCCGTCTTCCACGTCCACGACTAAGCTCGCCACAGATATGAGTGCTTGTAGCACCCAAAGGCTGCCTTGGGCTTCCCTGTCCTCGCATTCTAGTTTACTGCTTTGGCAACTTCTCTTGCGGTTGTTAGCGAGAAACATCATCGTTTGAAGCTCTTGTTCTACCCTTTCCGATCTGACGGCGGCGTTATGACTAGCACTTGTGGCCAAGTCTGTCGTCTGTACAGAGACGTACCAAGGATGTCGCCGAAAAGCGATACAGCGTTATTGTTACTTCGAAGAAACTGTGATAATCGAGATCTTCATAAGCAGCCAACCCCCCGCACTTTTATTTGAGGTTCTCGAAAACAAGTATGAAAGAAAAAGAAAGGAAGAGAACCGCCGCAGTCAGCCACCCGAAGAAATGCGCTCAAACAAACAAAGAGGTGCGTGTTCGCCCACCCAGGTCAACGCGGTATGTCCCAGATTACGCCCATCCCGATATGCTGGGTTCGTATGCAGCCATCCGTCCTGTATCATACTGTCCTGCATTCATATGTCGTTATACAATTTGGTGTCCTCCTACGTCAGTCGTCGTTGAACGGCGACGACCCCTAGTTCGTTCCGTATCCACGGTCTGTGCTGCCTCCGCCGCTGCGACCTTGTGACGTCCTGCCAGGTAGCTTGGAACCGCCTGCCTGTGCTCGCCAGGAGGCCCTCCTCCTCATCCTCCTCTGCTTCTTCGTCGATCTCTGCGTAGTTGAGCTTGGGCGCGCGGAAGAGGCTCGTGACGAAGACGATGAGGAAGACGCCGAGGAAGGCAAACTGCGCCCAGAACTCGATGGCGCCGAAGACGGGCCAGTTGAGTGCCACGCGGTTCAGGAAAGTCGACATCACGGAAGGCGTGCACACAGTGTTGGCAGCCTGGCTGTCTGCCAGCTCAGAACACGGCTTGATCAGATCGCGGAGGTCAGAACAGTCAGGCTGGTCACCTGGGTGCCGGGGTGGGTTGTCGCAAAAGACTTGGGTGCCATAGGTCGAGTATTGAGGCGCTACCATGGCGAAAATGGAGTAATTGATGGCGAGGATGATGAGTGCCATCATGACGGTCGCAATCAGGAGGGCTTGCGGCAGGGTCCTACCCTTCTTGATCTGGAAAATGCGGATCCAGAGAAACCGAATGCCGATGGCTGCGAGGCCACTGATGGAACTGGTAAAGAAGAAAAGGATGAGTAGGGCCACGAGGACGTAGTCGACCGGGAAGGCCTTGGCTGTCTGAACAAAGATCCAGTTGATGGGTTGGAAAACATTGATCTTCCCCAAGATGTAGCCGCAGTGTGACTTGCAGATGGAGTTGGCCGCCTTGTCGATACCAGTAATGAGCATAGAGACCCAGATCAGGACTGCGAGGAGCAGTAGTAGGATGCCTCCGACAAGCTTGAGAGGCCGGAAAACAGCCTCAACTTTCAGCCAGGCCTTGTATATCCAGCTCTGTCCCTCGCCACGGGCCTCAGCAGCGAGCCTCTGGCGCCGCACCAAGGTCTGCTCTTCGCGGACGAGCAGTTCCATCTCGCGCTGGTCTTTGGCCGACATGCCCTCGGGATTGCCTGCGTTGCGCATGTCCAGTTGATGTTGGCGCTCCCTGTTGCTCTCCAGCTGAGACTCTGTCGTCTCCGACAGCTGCGGGGCAGAGATGGAGGGAGCTGACTTGATCCATGATACCGGCAGCAGAGCCAGGCCCGCACCAGTATATAGGATATAAATCAGCGTCCCCAGGGTCACCAAGAGTCCCAGCCCAAAGGTCAGAGCCTTCTCTCCTTTATTCTCGGACAGCAGCTTCTTGAAATAGTCGAGGTCGAGATGGCGGTCTCCCCCTGTTTCCAGCAGCCGGGACGAAGAAACCGACCAGGAAGAGGATCACTACGAGCAAAATGAAGGCCACTGTGTATCTGAAAGCCCCCCAGAACTTGGCGCCGAAGCCCCTGGTACCCTCCTCTTCCTCAACTTCATCGTATTCCTCATACCAGAAATACGAGAATGGTATGATGACGAGACACAGCAGCGCATCGAAGCTATACAGCGAGTAATAGACGACCTTGAGGGTGTAGAGGATGTTGTCGACGCGCTGGGGAGTGGCCCAATCCTTCTTGGCGCCGAGCGAGGTCGAGGTCGTTGCAGAAACCAGGGCGATGTCGACTGGCAGGAGTAGGACGGTCGCGAGGAGGGAGGTGAGGCTGACGATGGCCACGATGGTCACGATCGCGGATCTTTCTCGAGGGGCCTGCCAAGTGAGGGTCGTGATGGTGGCAGCAACAAGGGCTAGGGCGACCGCGACAGCATATGCTACCCAGATCAGACTGACCTGCAAGTAGCCTGCAGAAGCCATCGTTTCGTTGTGTCGTGTTGGTGCGAGATTGTCAGTCTTCAGAGAGTTGGATTGATTTTGGTGACTTTTATCAAGTCAAGTTGCTGGTGTTGACTGTCATGTGCTGCACAACATTGGGGTATGATGATGGAGGAACAATTGGAATGTGAAAGGAGTCTTCGCATGGAAAGGTAAGGTCAGGAGGTTGTTCTCTAGTCCCAGCTGCAAGGCAGCACCCACTGCATAATATTCGGCTTGCAGTGACGTCGAGGTCTGCACTGGAATTCAAATGAGACAGGGAGCTTGGGCCTCTTTTCATGCATCTACAGGGGTCTGTGTGGGGTCAGAACGGCAGGGATTGGGCATCCCGTGTGGGCCTAGCCCAGCTCCAATTCTGGCAGCTGTGCGAGGCTCGAGTTGTCGCAAAGGTCCTTTCTCCATCTGACGAGGCAGACAACAACACCACGTCCATCAGCCTTTGCAACACCACCACAAGAAGAGTGCCGGTGCTTGCCAGCAGCATCCCTTCTGTGGATCCTCTTGACTATTTCTCAACCCAATAGGAGGAACTGCTCTCGTCTGCATGCTGTCCTTTCATGGACATCATCTAGTATGAGTGGACAGAACTCACGATGCAGTGCTATACTGAATTGACGGCTCCCACGGCTATCACGCGCTCCCTCGACATTCCCTTCCTATCCGCACAGAGCAACAATCTCATTGTTGCAAAGTCATCTCTACTCCAGATCTTCGAGACAAGGACCATTACTGCCGAGGTCGACAATTCCCAGTTCTCGACCCTCCACTCGACCAAGACCACCGCACAATACGATAGCCGGATCAACGACGACGATGGCCTCGAGTCCTCCTTCCTGGGCGGCGACGCAGCCTTCCAGAGATCCGACCGCACAAACAATACAAAGCTGGTCCTCGTCACTGAGATTAGCCTCTCGGGAACGGTGACGGGACTGGCGAGGATCAAGACACAGAACACGCTGTCTGGTGGTGAAGCTCTGCTGGTCCAGTTCAAGGACGCGAAGTTGAGTCTGCTAGAGTGGGATCCCACGCGCTACAGCGTGACAACCATATCAATCCACTACTATGAGCAAGAAGAACACCAGGGCAGCCCCTGGGCCCCTGCGCTGAATGAGTGTGTCAACTTCCTCGTCGCGGACCCTGGTAGCAGATGCGCCGCCCTCAAGTTTGGCGCCCGCAACCTGGCCATCTTGCCCTTCAAGCAGGCCGACGAGGAAGACATTGCAATGGATGATTGGGATCCGGATCTGGATGGGCCCAAACCTGCCAAGCAGGAGAATACATCCTCAGCCGTTGTAAATGGAACTAGCAACATAGAAGACACACCATATTCACCATCATTTGTCCTTCGACTCTCCATACTCGATCCCAACCTCATCTATCCTATTGACCTCGCCTTTCTCTACGAGTATAGAGAGCCCACCTTTGGCATTCTATCCTCCAAGCTGGGACCGTCCGCTGCGATAGGTCGAAAAGATCACCTGTCATTCATGGTGTTCACGCTAGATCTACAACAGAAAGCTTCCACCACTATTCTTTCTGTCGGCGGTCTTCCTCATGACTTGTTCAAGGTCATCGCGCTGCCTGCACCTGTCGGTGGTGCTCTGCTTGTCGGGGCCAACGAGTTGATCCACATCGATCAGTCAGGTGCCTCCAACGGGGTGGCAGTAAATCCCTTCACCAAGCAATGCACGGATTTCAGCCTCACAGATCAGTCTGACCTGGGCCTTCGTCTCGAGGGCTGTACCCTCGACTTCCTCTCGCCGGAGAATGGCCAAATGCTGATCGTTCTGTCTGACGGTCGCCTTGCAACCCTGGATTTTCTGATTGACGGGCGTAGAGTTTCCGGCCTCACCATCAAGCTTGTGGCTCCTGCGTCCGGGGGAAGCATCATTCCCGGCAGAATTTCATCACTCAGTCGACTAGGCAGGAGCACGCTATTTGCAGGGAGCGAGAGCGGGGACTCGGTCGTCTTCGGCTGGACTCGCAAGAACAGCCAGACGTCAAAGAAGAAGTCTCGTACGCAGGAGTCTCTCGACTTCGAGGACTTCGACGAGGATGATGTGGAAGACGAGGATGATCTTTATGCGGATACGACCACAGCAACACAAGCAGGTGGTGGTGCCGCAGCCTCGAAAGCAGGAGAGCTGGTGTTTCGGGTTCACGACACGCTCACGAACATCGCGCCGATACAAGACATTACGTATGGGAAACCACCTGCGGGGACGGACATGGAGGAACAGCAGAACCTGGCTGGTGTGCGGAGCGACTTGCAGCTGGTTGCTGCTGTGGGTGTCGGCAAAACTGGCTCCCTTGCTGTCATGAACCGCGAGATACAACCCAAGGTCGTTGGCCGCTTCGACTTCCCGGAAGCTCGGGGCCTGTGGACCATGAGTGTTCAGAAACCTGTGCCAAAGTCACTGCAAGAGGGGAAGGGTGCCAAGGCCATGGGCGATGACTATGACATGTCTGCGCAATACGACAGATTTATGATTGTGGCAAAGATCGACCTGGACAATTATGAGACATCTGATGTCTACGCGTTAACATCAGCTGGCTTTGAGTCTTTGACGGGAACAGAATTCGATCCTGCAGCAGGCTTCACGGTGGAAGCAGGGACGATGGCAAACCACCGCCGGGTGATTCAGGTATTGAAATCGGAGGTCCGCGTTTACGATGGAGGTAAGAATACAGACACTGGTTTGGTTGATCTTGATGTGTGCTAACCTTCATTAAGATCTTGGTTTGGATATGATCCTTCCTATGCAGGACGAAGAGACTGGTGCCGAGCCACGCGTTCTAAGCGCCAGTATCTGCGATCCATACCTATTACTCATCAGAGATGACTCGAGTGCATTCGTCGCCCACATGAATCCAGATGATGAGCTGGAGGAGGTCGACAAGACAAAGAGCGTCTTGACGTCCACCAAGTGGGTATCGGGTTGTTTATACGCCGATACGACTGGGGTCTTCGGATCAGCACAGGGCGGAACAGGCTCACAGAATACCATCATGTTCTTACTCAGCAACACTGGTGCTCTTCAGGTCAGTAGCCCCTCTAGATTCTTGTGCTTGTGAATACCAACTGACGTTGTACAGGTTTATGCCCTTCCAGATCTGTCCAAGCCAGTTTACACGGCCGAGGGCTTCAGTCACATTCCCCCAATTCTAACACCTGAATGGGTTGCCAGACGCAGCACTTCAAAAGAATCCATCATCGAGATTCTTGTGGCAGACCTCGGGGATACGATTGCAAAGTCACCGCACCTAATTGTAAGTCTCCTCGCACCTTTCTATAGTGCCGTAAACAAGCTGACTCTTACAGCTGCGGCATGCTAATGACGATTTGACGATCTACGAGCCCCAAGCAAACCCCAACACCACCTCAAAGGACCTCACTTCCTCATTATTCTTCCGTAAACTAGCCAACAACGCTTTCGCCAAAGCTGTTGAGGAGCCAACAGAAGATGACGACACGGCCGATGAGCTCCGAAAAATGCCACTCCGTGCCTGCGACAATATTGCCGGCTACAGTTCTGTTTTCCTTCCGGGACCATCACCAAGCTTTATCATCAAATCAGCCAAATCCATGCCAAAAGTGATCGGGCTTCAAGGGGCTGGTGTCAGAACCCTAAGCACATTCCATACTGAAGGTTGCGAGCGAGGCTTCATTTATGCGGATACCGAAGGCATAGCTCGTGTCACGCAGCTACCGGCAGAGTGCAGCTACTCAGAGATTGGCATGTCCCTCAGGAAGGTCCCTCTGGATGTGGATGTCAATTCTGTGGCCTATCATTCCGTCGCTGCAGTGTATACTATTGGCTGCAATATCGAAGAGGAGTTTGAGCTTCCCAAAGATGAGGATAGCAACCCACAACAGGCACCCTTCTGGGCGAAAGAGAAGATCACGTTCAAGCCGGTGGCGGAGCGTGGAATCTTAAAGCTTGTCAGCCCACAGAACTGGAGCGTCATTGACAGTGTCGACATGGAGCCATGCGAGATCATCATGTGCGTCAAGAGCCTCAATCTTGAGGTCTCGGAGTCTACGCACGAGCGACGCGAGCTGGTTGTCGTCGGCACTGCCATCTCACGAGGCGAGGATCTCCCGATTCGGGGTCGCATCCATGTCTACGATATGGCGACCGTCATCCCTGAGCCCGGCCGACCGGAGACGAACAAGAAGTTCAAGCTTGTGGCTAAGGAAGACATACCAAGAGGTGGTGTCACAGCCATCTCGGGTGTCGGCACACAAGGCTTCGTACTAGTTGCCCACGGTCAAAAGTGCACAGTCCGCGGTCTTAAGGAGGACGGAACCTTGCTGCCTGTTGCTTTTATGGATATGTCCAACTATGTCACGAGCGTCAAGGAGGTTCCCGGCACAGGTCTGTGCGCCATGTCGGACGCCTTCAAGGGCGTGTGGTTTACTGGGTATACTGAGGAGCCATACAAGATGTTGCTGTTTGGGAAGAGCAATGCAAGACTTGAGGTTCTGAATGTCGACTTCCTGCCTGATGGCAAGGAACTCTTCATTGTGGCCGCCGATGCGGACGGAAATATTCATGTGTTTCAGTTTGACCCAGAACGTGAGTTCATACCCCTCCAAGAACGCTTATTTAAGCACTGCTAACAATACCTCAGACCCTAAATCTCTTCAAGGTCATCTGCTTTTGCACCGCACTACCTTTAACGCCGGCGCGAACCTCCCTACGAAATCAATGATGCTTCCGCGTGTTCCCCTGCCGACCTCACGCGGCCAAGAGAACGGTGCCCACCTCAAGAACGGCGATCCGAAATTACAACCTGGATCACTTCCACCGCAGATTCTCCTCTTTGCCTCGCCCACCGGCTCTCTCGCGGCTCTCAGCGCGCTGTCTGAGGCCTCATACCGACGCCTCTCGTCCCTTACATCGCAGCTCGTCAATACCCTCCCTCAGCCGGCGGGTCTCAACCCGAAGGCTTACCGCATGCCGCCATCAGCGACGCAGACGACTGCCAAAATGGGGCCTGGAATCGACTCGGGTGTCGGCACAAACATCGTGGACGGCGCGATACTTGCCAGGTGGAATGAGCTGGCAAGTGGTAGACGGGGAGAAATTGCCGGGCGGGTTGGGTACTCCGAGACAGAGGAAGTCAGGGCGGAGTTGGAGGGACTGCTAGGGTGGGGCGGTCTGAGTTATTTCTGAAGAGTGAGCGGGCGATGTGGTGCGTGAGATGATCCAGTATGATCTTCTAAGTTTGCTGGTCATGGGTAGTCTTAGGAGCCTCGACAAGATCGGGGCAGAAGGCTCTAGAGGACATAAAGAGCGTATCAGTCAGTAGATGAGCAAACAGCCTAGCCGTTCAGTCAGCGGTTCTTTTCACCTCAAATTTCCTGTACATCTAAAAGATGTAAGTTCAGCCGTCAAGCATGCCAGAGTCTTTTCTTCTCTCTCATATCTCGTTCAATTTCACCGAGTGTTGGAGGGACCAATTTGGCCTTGTAGGGTGAGTTCATATGCTGGGCAGCTTATGAATATACATACCCATTAGCAGTCATTTATATAGAAAGAAAGAAAAATCATGCAAATAAAACACTGAGGCGCACCTGCAACCGTGAGTAGATGTAACCAGACAACACACCCCTTCGAGACTGTATTTCTAGCGCCGAGACCTTCATGCTGCTTGCTTTAAATACATTTTCAAGATAACGAACATAGAGTTAAAGAGTTAGGTGGCTGTTAGTTGTCTCACTTAAAAATCAATAATTATCCCAGAGGTCAAAACAAAAATGCAAAAACGTGCGCAAACCCGGAATCGAACCGGGGGCCCATCGATGGCAACGATGGATTTTACCACTAAACCATTTGCGCAATTCGTACTGTGGTTGAAAAGGTCGGATTTTTGGAGGATTATAAATCTATTTTCCACTACTTAAGATAACGAAGGTTCCAGTAGATGCGGGGCGCGGCATTCTGAAGACAGGCTAGCGGGCCATGGCGTAACCTTGATATTAGATTTCAGAATACGTGACTTAAGTTTACCATTGAAATCTGGGTCATTTGACTTGGTCACTGATAGACTCGGTGGCCGGAATATTAAAAGTTGTGGGCACATGATGCATCCGAACATCGACCTTTTCCGTGATTTTCCGAGAATGCTAATGAGGACATCTCTGCAGTCAAGGTCGACGACTCCAACAAGGCCCTCTATGCCATGAGGGCAGTGATTACACAGCAAGCTTCGAATTGATGCGTACATGCACAGGTATGCAATACGATGTACTGAGAGAGCTGAGAGTGGTTTATTTGCATATGTACATGGAGAGCGCCTTGCATGCGACATACAGAAGCAGCTGACCGTTTCTTACCCAAGGCGTTTGTGTACAAAGCCGCGCTTACTTACGCTTCCTTATCGGCCTTGGATTCCACAGGCACGTCTACCATGAGCTGCAACAGCGACCACCCAACCTGCGCAGCTGCCAGAAGCGTGGTCTCTCCAGGATTGTCGTAGATGGGAGCTACCTCGACCACGTCCCCTCCTATCACCTTCAGCCCGCTCAGGCCATCCAGGATCGTGAGGAGCTCACGACTGGTCCAGCCGCCAGGCTCGGCCGTGCCAGTGGCTGGGAAAGATATCGGTCAGCCAGCTTTCAAGAGGAAATTGAAATACTCGGGATGAATTAACTGACCTGGAGCGTATGCCGGGTCGAGAACATCAATATCCACGCTGATGTAGACATTCGAGTCTCCCACTCGCTTCTTGATCTGATCTATGATCCCGTCCGAGCCGATCTTATCGATGGCCCTCGCGGTGATGAGATCGAAGCCGCAGCGGACGTCGTTCCGGATGTCCTCTTTGGGTCTCATCACGGGGGCCCTGATACCGGCGTGGATAGACGTGTTCCTAATGAGGCCCTGCGCGAGGTGGAGTTAAGCGGAGCCATCCAGATCGGCCAAGGGTCGCTTAGATGATAGACGCGATGGCATACCTCCTCGTGAGCAATATGTAGGAACGTGCCGTGATTGATGCCACTTCAAGAAGCGTTAGCATAAGACCCTCTACTATGCTGACAAAAAGAGTATAACATACGCATAGTCTGACAGCCCGCCTCCTATCACGGCTGGATCCCAGGTGTCTGTGCGGACGCATTATTTAGCTGACTCCCACCGTTCCCGACGGCAAGACGAGTGCAAATCTTTGCTCACCAATATGACTGTCGAAGTGAATGACCGAGACGTCACCCCACTTCTCAGCAGTAGATCTCAGCGCACTCAGCGTGGTAGTGTGGTCACCACCAAGCGTCAGGATCCGAGGCGTCTTGGACACGCTCGAGTTCGCAGCTGGCCGACCGGAGATGACCTTTTATAGCCGGCCTCATCAGCATACGCAGCCCTCGAATCTCACCCAGCATCTTTTCTTTTTTTTTGGGCAACACAACTCTGCGCTGAGAAAAAATGAGAAGGAAAAAAAACAAAAAAACACGCACCCTGTGAGCCTTGTCCAGCTGCCTCAGCGCGACGGCGTTGTCAAACCACGTCAGCCCGACATCTCCGCAGTCCACGACCTTGGCCCACTGGTTCAGCGTGCCCTCGCCCGTGTAGACAGAGAAGGCGCCAGGAAACATGCGCTGGCTGCCCGTCCTGATCCCTCCCGGCCCAAAACGTGCGCCAGGTCTCCCCGAGGTGGCGGTGTCGAAGGGGGCCCCGAGGATAGCGATGTCGTACCTGTTGTCCTCGGCTTCCTCGTCCGAGAGGGCGTTCACGTAAGGCAGGTTGGCGAAGGTCTTGAGGCCGCGGAACTGCGAGTCCGTCACGATGTCGATGTCGCTGTCATCCTCGGGTATAGAGCCTAGCGGGCGCTGCTGCTGCACCCAAAAGGGCTGTGGGTGGTTCGCGTTGGGGAGCTGCCATGCCCGCGCTGATGCTGCGAGCGTGACGCCTGTCCGCAGCAGTGTTGTGGATCTCATCGTGGTTCGGGGGTCACTGTGTGAGGTTTGACCCGGGCCCTGAGCACGGCGAGAAAAGTAGGTACTATGTATTTATTTTCTCAGCTAATAAGCAGCTCACCCGCTTTCTATTATATCACCATTTGGTCATGATCATGACAGGTTAGACGCAGATTGCCGGATGCATTGCCTATCATTCTCCGTGTTGGCGGTCCACAATGCGGGTCCGGCCGGTGGAATGGCCAGCCAGCAACAGTGTTCATAGTGCCTTGAGCCTCACCTGGAGTCGCCTATCTCTTCCCAGTTTATTCTCCTTTCAGTTTGAACAGATGGTATGATGAAGGAACTCTCGTACTCAAGGCGTGCAGCATACTGCACTGAAAGAATACTCTGCTCCACGCTGTGGAGTATTTGATTCGCAAGAAATTCAATGCCCTGTGCCTGCCTGGCTTTTCGCAGCTGACGCCTGCATACCTACCAAGTACTGTACACTAATCAATGTGCTTAGCAGCATCGTTGCAGCGTCTACCCACCCTGTCAGCCTGTAGGCAGGGCAGGAAGGAACAACCAACCGGATCTATAGTGCGTAGAGTGGACTTCCTCGGGACGGGCTAGCACTAGAGGACTTTTCCTCCACATCACCACCACCACTCACAGCATCGTCATCATCCATAGCAACAATGATTCTATTTCCTCCTCTTGCTTCCTACGTTCCACTGCTCACTGCAGTTGGAGGACGGAATCCTGGGCCTGCCTCCGGCCGGGTAAAACCAAATGCTGTATTGTGCATCTCGGCTTAAATATAGCCGCAGTATTGCCGAGGCAATAATTTTGTCCGCAGGGCAGCGGCGCTTCAGGGATGACCTCGAATAAAGTTTCCCAGCGTTTAAATGTCCGCCCGCCAACCCCCTTTCATAATTCCCCGGTTTGCTTGGCACCTGCTAGGTACCGTAATGAGAACCAAATATGGATGCCCTCTTTGTCGTGGATGAGCTCAACCCCCTTTAGTTCCTTGCATCGACATGCAGGCTTGCGCACAAGCCCAATGTTGCCGTCATGGATCACCACCACCCCTCGCAAGCAGGCTCTAGCAAGATCAGAAAACGGGCGAACAAGGCGTGTTTGGCCTGTCGAGCCCGCAAGGTCCGATGTGATGTGTCACAGCGGGGCCGGCCGTGCATGAATTGTTTTCTGGACGGCGAGGCCTGTGTTGTGATCGGTCGAGCCTCAAGACGGTTTGTATCGTCGAGCCTGAGAAAGGAGTACTTACCAGGCTGACACTTGCATGCAGTCGAGCGTCGCATACCAACAACGCAGGGAGTGGCAACAGACCAGCTGAACATGCAGACCACAGGGATCCACATGCTCAAGAGCAGCTCTCAGGGCAGGGTGTCCCGACGCCAGCACTACCTCCGGATGCCGATGTCGCTGCGGACATGCTGGCAGATCATGTCAGTGAGAAGTCGGACAGTGGCATGAACTCCCTCACTGGGGTCACTGCTGGCAGTGCTCTAGACCCAGAAAGAGACTCTGGCTTGGGAGGCCCAGGGGATGACTCGTATCGAATAGCATCGGCAGGACATGCTCCACACTATGGGCCACCGCAAGAGCCGCTGCATCAGCAACCACACTCGTCGACAAGAGCGAGGATCCAGCAGCTCGAGTGGATGGGTGAGCAGAGCATGAGCTTCGGGTCTGATGTGACATACTCCTACTATCCATTCCTTGCGGTCACCAACCTACCAAACATCCTGCCGCAAGATGTCAGCTATCTTGAGATGCAGGGCTGCCTACGCGTGCCCACGAGGCCGATCCTGGACGGTTTCGTCAAGCAGTATTACCTTCACGTTCATCCAATCATGCCGCTTGTAGACGAGGGTGTCTTCTGGGAGATGTACGGCTCTCAGCCGGGCGTGATTTCTCCCAACGAGCGGCTGTCTCTGCTTGTGCTGCAGGCGATGCTCTTCTCGGCATGTAGTGTGAGTTCAAGCCTGCAGCAGCCCTGGCCAGGTAACTGCTGACACGAGTCCAGTATGTCCCACAGAAAAGTCTCGAGACACTTGGATTCGTAGACATAAAGTCCGCCAAAGAAGCATTGTACCGTCGGACGAAGGTGAGATGATCAATCTTTATATGTCGAGGGCCGGAAGACCGAACTGACCCTGTGTCACAGCTCCTGTTTGACTTTGGTGCCGAGTCCTCACCCGTCGCCATATCACAAGCCGCTCTTCTCGTCTCAGCCTGGTCCCCCCTCGCCACGAGTGAGTGTGCACATACCAGCAGCTACTGGCTCAGCGTTGCAATCCAGCAGGCCAAAAAGGCTGGGGCACATCGAAATAACGGCATGCCAGACCTGAATGTCCCTCACTATCGCCGCATCTCTCTCAAAACCCTCTGGCCTTCCATAATTTTACAAGACCGACTGCTATCCCTCTGCTCGCGGAGGCCGGTCCAGCTGTCCAAGGCTCATTATGATACCGAAGATGAATGGTTTGCGGCTTGTGGGTCTGGGGCGATGTGGGACGGGGCCAAACGTGGTCGAGTCTACAATGTCAGCACGAAGGGAAATTTGAATGGCGTCTTCTTGCTCATGGTGAACCTCGCACTGATCCTCACGGATCTGCTAACGGAGGTATTCCCGTTGGACGACAAGTTATTTCTGGAGGCACGTCATGATGAAGAGGTCGCCCAACGTATCAGTGTCTGCAAGATGCGTATGAGGGTCTGGTATCAAACGGCCGCTACGACACATCCTGAAATACGGAATCACCGAATGCTCGTGGCTAGTCTCTCTGGGTACGATGCAAACCAGACTGGGTTTCAACACGACTCCGTGACCCTTTACAGCAGCTACATGTACTTGTTATATCAGTCAGTATCCCTTCAGACCACTGTCCACTACCCCATGTGAAGCTAACCGGCCTGTGGCATATAGTTCTGCCCTGACCAAACTCCACCACTACGAGAGCCTGTATCTGATACGCAATCTCCACTCGACAGAAGAGGAGAAAATGACTCCCGGAGATAGAATGCTGTTTGCCAATAGCAGCCGCAACATGGAACAGGCTGCTTTGGCAGCCGCCCAATGCCTCAAAGTCCTTGTGACGCACCGATTGTCGAGATGGGCACCAGTAAATTCGTACGCGTTCTTCTTATTTGACAGACTCGCCTTTCGTTGGTCTGACATATTTCTAGCATCACTTGCATGTCACTGCCTCTAGTTCTTTTGCGTTATCAAGGCCAAATTATTGGCCCCTTCGAGTGCCGAGCACCATCAACTTCGCAGCCTGAGTGAGGCCATCAAGAAGTACCAACCGCAGCCAGATGTTGAAGACCACCTGTACGAGGCCATCCAGGGCATCCTTGATGCAGCAGCACTTGATGACGAGCCTACACCTACAGCCCCCTCACCTGTGGCTAGAGAGGGGGCAGGGGGCGACTACAGCGATACAATCTCGGAGTTGAGCGTGCATCCTGCTATTTGCCTCCGCGTCGCCTTGCTCTCTAGCACAAACCGCTTCACGGGTGGTAAAGAAGGGCATGTCAGCCTCCGGAGATTGTTTGCCTCCAAGAACCTCAATCGCATTCCATCGGCCCTAAGACACGGCACGTTAGGGGGGCCCGAGTCTCCTGCTGGATCGTCAAGACGGAGGTCATCAATGCCGAAATCCAAAGAGGAGGCTCTGCGGCAGACGGTAGCAAGGTGGACACAAGAGGACCAGGCCGTCAGCTTTGGCGTACAGCTGGGCATCGTCTCAGCCCAGGCGGGAGGTGAGGATGCCGTCAGCGATGGGGGCTCTGAGGGTGAGAGCGTACGGATCGTCCTGGGACGGGTTTTGTCCGAGGCTGCAGATACTCTGGAGGGGAATTTGTTGAGTGCTTGTGTCCTCGGCCGTCAGATAGCGAGAGTAGAGGGCGACACGTGAAGGACAATGTCGTGGCAAGATAACCTTAAATTTTTTAGTTTTTTTCTTTCTTCTTTTTTCGCCCTTCGTTATCCCTTTTTCCTTTTTATTCCAGTCCTCTGTCCTTTCTCTCTCTCCTGTTTCCATTCCTCTTTTGTTCTGCAGAGATAATGCATAAGCTTTGTCCCTCCTCTCCTTTTTAAGGTTTGGCAAAAGGGGTGAAGGGACGAAGACCATACCCCTGCTCGGCTGCCTAGCATGGGGCCTTCGTAGCAGTACTGCCTTCCCCGGCGGTTCGTCTCCTCCTTTCCCTCCCTTCACCAAGCACAATACCCACCTCTTCGGGTCCAAATTTATCATCTGCCCCAAGTCGGACCACGAGCGATCACACATCTTCACACAAGAGACGCTGGCACCAGGAATAATGCCATATGTTGGCATCGACCCTGGGCAGCCGCGGCTTGTTCCCTGTGACAGGTCAGAGCCGACACGGACCGAACGGCAAAAGCATGGCCAAGGCACATCGAAAAACCTTGCTGCGTCTCGGCTGCCCGCCCCACTTATCACACAGCATAAACATGCCACGCCTGTTGACAAGGAGTTAAAAAAGGTGCTGACAAGGTGATGGGCGGGGGAGGAGGCACAGAGCTATGGCGCATCTCATTGATACCCGTAGCGGCTCGGTCTGTGCCGCACTCGTGGCACCTCATCTCTCGACGGCCGGGCGCGTCGAGATCGCGGCGAGGATCTGCTTCGGCGACACGAGAAGAACTCCCGGGCCCACCGCCTCGCATCTCGACAACATCATGTGAATCTTGATGAGGGTAGAGGGGATCGAGTGCGCTGTCGAACCGGGAGGGGATACCGCTGGCCTCGAGTTGATTCTTCCTGTGGGCCAAACTCCCTTTCTGCCTCGGGGCCCATTTGACTGGGATGCAGCGCAAGACCGCCTGGGCAGGCCATGGCGGGGAGGAATCCACCAATCAGCAGTCTGTCCTGGTGACATTACCAGAGTACCATTTGCTGCCCCGGATCCCCCACTCAACAGCGTGTCACACGCCCATTCAGCGGTATGCCCGGTACTTTTTTTCATCTTTTTTTTCTAAAAAAAAAAACCTCCATATGGGTCCAATGCTGGATGGTACACAGAAAGACACATCACGACTGCCTAGAACGCTTTCTATCACGTCATGACAACACGCACTGTCTCGATTCTACCTGCTGCACTGGTCTCTAGACGGCACCCTGGCGGCTCTCCACGGACAGATGTACCCAGCTTGCTATGACCAGACTCACGAACTCATCACTGGGCCTGAGGAGACGGGCGTACCACATGAAGAGGACCGCTTCTGCCGTCCTAGATCTTGCCCGACGACTTGTCCATGCCACGATGGCAGCATGCACCTTAACCCACAAGCGCGTGAGACCTCAATGCGACTGGGAATCATACCCACACCCGTCAGCTTATCTTGTCCAATCAGGTCCTGAGCCCCCCAGTCCACAGCGCTGCTGTCACCACCCGCCTTACCTGGAGCAGCCTAGACCGACCCGACAGTCTGGTAAAGGTCAATATGATTGCGTCTTCTCTACAGGGGGCCCTGCCTAGTTGGATCCTGCGCATTTCGCAGACCACTCTGGCGGCCTCAGGCCCTGGTACGGACGAGGATGCTGTCCTCTGGTCCCTTTTTTATTTTATTTTTATTTTCTACATACCTCCCGGCCTCCCGAGCATAGATCCCCTCCCGACCTGCCCGAGATGGCGCAAGAGGCATATGCCGGTCGGGGCACCAGGGCTCCTTCGAATGGCCCCTGGACGGGTCACCGCCTCGACACAGCTCCTGCTGCAGCGAGCTCGTCGGCCTGGACAGCAAGGGCCCCAGGTGGCCAGCCGGCTCCTGGACCCGAGGTCACGATGCAGTTCGGGCTGGGAACCTGAGCACCCAATCGCCAGGATCGTGCTACGGTAGTTAGTGCTGAGCTGCCAAGTAGGCTGATGCCTCAACACAGGCAATATGATAGTATGTCCAAGATAGGCACGGCTTGTGGAGACCTCGTCCTACAGACCCTCTTCTTACCGACTCTCACGCCATGCCCAAGTGTACATAGTATGAAGGGTCCAGCCGGACTGGAGCCCCAGGAGGAGCCCTCGCACCCGGATGGTTGTATCCGGTCACCTCGCGACGCTCAACCCGGACAGCGAATCCCCACCTCGCCGCTCTCTGGTCCACACCCTCCAGAGCAGTAACCCTTGCATGCCTGTTCCTGCGCGGAAACGGTTTGGGCCTCAAGGGTGGGCTATCTTGTCGTCTTGCTTGAACGACAGCTGGCGCCGGTAGCGTTAGGTCCTGTTGCAGGGCTGTGTCTACCAAGATTCTGCGGGGTATCCTGCTTGTACCCTGTCGGGGGTGGGAGGGTGGAGGGGGGGGGTGGTGAATGCGCTGTCACGTCCAGGCCGTGACCGGGGACAAGCGCAGGAGACCTCGAGAGAACACACCCTGCTCAAGGTGGACGGGCTGGAAGTACATCTCGCCCACTCTAGCGAGCAGCACAGTGCCAGCTCGGTTACAAGGACGCAGCTGCGCCTACTACCAACCGCAGGTCAATGTACCCAATTTCCAACCCCGGCAGGTCAGGATTCTTCTATACAGCAGTACTACCGCCGCAGAGGGGACAAGCCCTAGGGACCTTGCACCTGCGAGCGCACGCAGCTCTTCCTCCCAGACCATCCTCCAATGGCACCACATCTGCTGTCCCGGCTCTCTGGAGGACCAGTAGAAAAAGTCTGTCCAAGGGCGCTTCACTCTGGAGAGGTCAGATCCCCCAGCAGCTAACAGACCAACGCTCGATGTCGCATGGTGGAGGCAGGGAGTTCCAGGCCCACCCCTACTGCATCAACGCTGCCAACATGCGTTGTGTCCTTACCGGGCGAGAGACGTCTGCTACAATATGTGGTAGCCCATCGCCAGACGGTCCGCGGTCAACGGGTCGCATTCTCTGGTGGGACAGTGCCTCTCCTCCTTCTCCACTTCGTTCCGCCATATTATAACGCTGCCAGTCAACAACTACAAAAAGAAAAGGAAAACTCTCCTATATCTCTGGTGATCTCAATTACGACAACCTTGTGGGCCTGAGTCGACTCACTGGCGATTCTCTTCCTCAGCTGCCCGGCCACAAGGAGGACTAGACGAACCAAGCAACTGAACAAAAACGTCCCCCCCCCACCCGAGCCTCAGACGTTTGGCGTCCGCGGCCGAGCGCTGACAGAGGCCATGGCTTCTCGGCGTCAGAGTACCTCTCGGGATTCTGCACCTCATACTCCCACCCTCCTCCCTACTCTGCCACCTGTCAGCCGATTACTTCCTCCTCCCGTCCAGGACTTTCGGGACTCCACGTCCACGGAGCTCATACACTGGTTTACCGATCTAGAACAACAACATCAACATGCCCGCCACGTATCGACCTGCTCGTCCGCAAGTAGCGACCAACACTCATTCCGAAGCCGTTCAGCACAGGGCCGGTGGCCTGGCGACCCAAAGAGGGACGCCAGCACGCCAAGGGTTGTAGCCGACGATCCAGCTCTGAGACTCTCCAGGGACAGCGGAACCGACGGCCAATGGCCCGAGCACTTCGAGCAGTCGTCCAAACGATGCAAAATTAGCGATGGTGATTGGATCGAAAAAGCGCTGCGTCGAGGACGAGAGGAGTGGGAGCGGCGTCCAGACCGCGATCCACTACCCTATCCCCTGCAGACGCCACCGCCAGAACAACTGGAGTCGCCCTTGCCGAATCCTCCTTCACGACAAAGCACTCCCACACGACAGCATCGTCGCCAGATCACCTCCCGCTTCCTCAGCCCGTCCAACCTCGCCCGATCATCTAGTCTACACTCTGGAACAGGCTCACGACGGTCATCTTACATCTCATCAGGCACGGCGCCAGCTCCCAGCCCGGTGCCCAGCCATGCCACCGTCGCCTCGACGGGCCGGCCTGACGAAGTTTCACCTCCGGACATCTCAACCGTTGCGACAGCCTTCTCCGACATGGAGCTATCCATCCCAGAGCACCCGGTGGCTCCTGTCGAGGCTGACCTGACCGGCACCTTCGAGCAGATACACGGCGTGCTAAAGGTCGACCTGCAGTGGCGCACGACGATGGAGGAGGAGCCGACCTCAAGATTAGAGACACTCCCGCAACAACTGTTCATGCGTATTATGATGTACTGCGGGTACAAGGAACAGGCCCTGCTCAAGAAATGCAGCCATAGGCTCTATCGCATGGTAGACCTCGAGGCGATCCCCTGGCAGGTCAGGACCGAAGCTATCCTCTGCGAAGAGCGCGATAACCCCAACAACTTCCCCAAGAAGGAGCCGAGGGCACAGGGCAAGTGCGAACCAGACGACGATGGCGATGGCGAGAATGCGGATGCCGCCTCCAGTAAGAAAGGAACACCTCCACGCACGAGCCCTGTCGGCGGAAAGAAGAACAACGGCAAGGCAGCCTCGGCCGGACGGAAGCAGGCAAAGCGCAAACACAAGCAGGCCGACAGCAGATCCAAGCAGGCAGCCAACAAGCCCAAGGCCCACCCAGACACGTACGGAAAATGGGGCTGCTACTGCTGCTATAAGATCCTGCCAGCACATTACTTCGAGGGCCAGCTCCTGGAAGATAAGGAGGGCCGGGCTGTGAAGAACCAAGAAGCAAAGAGGGCGAACGCTGACGAAGCCGACAAGAAGGTCGACATGCGGGTCGAATACGTGCGGATCCTCGGCCTTGTTCCTGGAGGAAAGCTGCCGGACTGGCTTACGAGAGATACGCGCACAGTACAGACAAGCAATGTGGATGACTACGTGCGGCAGCGGATGGAGAAAGGAGTCAGCCAAGACGACCTCAGGGCCTACTACAGAGATATCAACAGGGAGAAGCACCTTGTGGCTCCTCTTCGAAGTGTCAACCCAATATTCACATTCTTGCCAATCAGATACCCAAAGTTGAACCAGGAGAATTTCCCAGGCCTATTCAACATCGGCAAACAGTTGGGGAACGCGACTGGATCGGCCGGCAACAAGAACACAACAGACCCAACTGCTTTCACCGAGGAAACTGGCCCTGAGCCCGATCCGGGATCCCGCAGGCCACTCTATAGTCTGCCAGCTAATGGGGCTGCTCGAGGGGGAGCTGAGACGGGAAGTTACACCTACGAGCTCTCCGCCCCCAGAGGCAAGCCTCAAGACGAAGGACAGTACGAGGAATGGACAATGCCAAACACCGAACCAGTCAGCAACGTCTGTCTCCCGCAGGAGAGTTTGGGAGACGAGGATCGAGGCATACCTTTGGGACCCCGGGTTGGAGACGTGGTCTCGCTACGCCGGGTGTGTATCCCTTGTGGCGCCAAATTTGGGGTCTACAGGAGGGATTGTAATCGCAAGATCATCAGCAAGACCCAGGAGGCCTGGTGGGTCTGCGACTGTAGGCAGGTCAGACTGGCTGGAATGAGCGATGGCTGCAAAGCGTGTGGCAGTAAGGTCATCTACTGATAACGGGTACTATAGAAATGACGGCTCGGGCCAATTGATTTGTGCTCCCTTTGACAATGAAGCGGGTTAGACTTCGTTTCTCCTTTTTTCTTCTTCCTTCTTCTCAAACTCCTCTGGACAAGATGCCTCGTGGCCTTCACACCTTGCAGGGTCGAGGCTATTTGCACCGAGGAGGAGACTGGTTATTGGGCAGCCGCCTAGGAGATCTCATATCGCCAATTTTGCGCCCATAATAATAGATCGCTAGACTAAATTCCAGGGCCTTTGTCTCTTGTCAAACAGGGACAAGCTACTTTGGAGTTACAAGGCCTCTCTCCCAATACGCTACATAGTATCTAATGACACCCGCATATCCTTTCCTCCCAACTGCATCTGCTAGGCCAGGCTTCCGTTACATCTCAAAGAGGGGCCATCGACCAACAGCATAAAGGATCGACCATACAAAGAAAAGAGAGAAGAAGAAAAAACTAACCAGGAGAGCGGCCCGGGATTACGCTGCGGATTCGGGTAGCAAGACGGCCGCCCAACACACACACACACACACACACACACACACACTCGATCCAGAGTCGGCAGCTCAGCCCAGCCAGGCGCCGTGGTGGGGATCCATCTCTCTCCTCCTCTGGCATCAGCTGCAGGACACGAAGCCCGCCCAAACTTCTCACGGCCGTTGGGCTGACTAGCCCGGGCCCGAACCCACCTGCACCAGACTTGAGGAGACTCAGCCCCCGCCTCCCGGACACGGCGGCAACCTTGGATGTGAATGGACAAGAAACAAGGTCAACTCCCACAAACCGGTGTGGCCGAGGTGTGTTTGTTGGTATATGCGTGGCCGAAGACATGTTGACTATTATTTCTTCTTCGCCCACCCGTGTCTCTTTCATCTCCTCGAGACTTGGATACTCCTCTCGTAATTACTCTACTCCTTGTTTAGTAGAGCTCTCTGAGAGATAGAGAGAGAGAAACTCCTCTCCACCGACGCGCATCCTCCTTAGCCTCGCCTCTTTTCACCACACCAAATGCACTTCATATGCATCTAAGTCCCGGCATTCTGGTTCACCTAATCACATCGCGCCTGCGAGTCAGGCGACTTCAGGCAACAAGGCAATAATACGCATACACAGCGTAATTTAAATGCATCTTGCGAGCCCTTTCCGGAAGGTGAGGTCAGTTAGCGCTCACGCCGACCCCTGTTCGTCGCGAGTGAAAAGGGCGAGGAGGAGAAGACGCAAGGTGATGCCCAACACCGCAGCAGCACCTCGACGGCGGGTGTTGGCGGGTTAGGCCCAGTTCTGAGCTGTCGCGGATGCGACACATGAGTGGTAGGTGGTGTGATGCGCCAACGGACGGAAAGGTTTCCGCCTCTGTGCAGTGAAGAGACAGCGAGCCGGTGGTGATCTCACACCCTCCGGGCGGAAAAGAAAAGATGAAAAGTGACATTGTTACCCTGCCGGCGATCCCAACGGCTGAGACTCGATATGGTCATTGGAAGAGAGAAGGGGGGGGGGTGGTTATCCTTGCCATACTATAACAATTATCGCATCAATGACAAGGTCCATCCAGTGTCTCCTTACTGAGAGGCAACTCCAGCTCGAGATCCCTCGTATTTTCTAATACCAGAAGGAACAGCGAATTACTCTAGCTGCCGCGCAAAAGATGGCTACAATACAGACGACCTGGCGGGTCTTTCTGCCCTTTCCGTGCTCTCACTAGCAGGGAAACCACCGGCGCCTAATTCTGTCGAGGCCAGCGCTTGTGCCATCATAATAAGTGACAGTATCTATCCACCTGCATGGACCAGGGCAGGTATTCATGGTAAAGGAGGGTAGGTAATCTGATGCTGGCACTGTGCGAGATAGACTGTAGTCCCTCAAAGTCACCCTCCATGACTACATGGCATGTACATCAGTGAACCCGTCTCCATTTCTGCTTTGCCGAACTTGGCGAGCCCCTCCCAACGGTCATCTTAGCCTTACGGCCGTCCTCGTCGTCGCGGCACGTAAAGTCCAGACAGTTGGTCTTGGGCACACCGAGCGCGCGGTGGGCAGAGAACCAACGGTCGGCATCCTTGACAGCTTGGCTGGTGGTTCGGCTCAGGGCATAGCCCCCTTGTTTTATTTAATGGAAAGACAGGCACCTCGGATGCCAGCACCATCGGCCCGGGCATGGAAGGGAAAGGCTGGTCGACAGCAGCCTATTGAGTCCCCTATGTCTTGCGTTTCTTCCCGAGGGAACATTGGCCTGTGTTGGGCCCACCTACTATTGTAAGGTTCTGGTCACGCTGAAGTATCTCGCTCTATAGGAATGTAAGCATCCCATTGCGCCTTAGGGTGCTAGTATTGTGTCGCTCAGTCTCCCAAAATTGGAAGCAAAGGCTTCCTATCGCATCACTTGTTGCACTGGGGATAAGTTAATATGAAAAGCGGGTAAGACAGTTGGCATTCCAGCAGACGAAGACTGGAGGACAGAGGAAGACTCGGGGATGGAGGAAGAAGAACGAGGCTGGCCTGGAGACGAGGACGAGGAGGAGGAGGAGGCGGCGGATACCGACGAGGAATAGGGTGAGTCAGAAGGGAAGAGATCGAGGGAGGGGGAGAAGATAGAAAGGGGCGGAAAGAAGAAAAAAAAAGGGGGGGGGAAACATATACTCCACTTCAGTGGTCTACACTTTCGCCTACTGGCGATACGAAACTCAGCCCAGGCTTGGGACACTGGGCGGTTTGCCCCTTACCCTTTTCCTAGTTACTGCTCGCATACGGAGGCGAGGGAGGGACCGTACGGACGGCTAGCCGTCGTTGTCAATGGACTTCGGGTCGCTGAATAGGTAGCGTTTTATGTAAATAGATCCAGACCTAGCTCAGCGCGCCTCATACCCCTCGGGAGGTTTGTCAGATAGTATAGCTACGCTGTCTTTCTGCTTGGCGTTAGATAGAACAAACAAACAGTTAGCATTCCGTTTTGACAGTATATTTTCAAAGCAGACGGCGCCGCGCAGCTGCCCTAGTGCTGAAATCTAGCTGCTTATACCGGATCTAGTCGCCTACCCAGTCGATGTGGCCCTCTGCCGTGGTGTTGTAGTGGATCTTGAGCCCTCAGGCGCGGCGGTCGAGCGCTGCACCCTGTTCCCGTTGCCCCTGATCATGAAGGTATTCATCATAAGCTCGGGGGAAGGCATGCATGACTTCTTATGCAGACTATCCTGTTCGCATATTATCTTCTTTCCAAGCTTAGAACCCCCGCTTCTACACTACCTAGGTATTTACATTGGTATCTATTCCGTACAGATACAGATACAAGATGACCACCAGCATGGAGATGGCGTCGTATTCTGTGTTCTATCCCCAGCATCCCGTCATTACAAGTTCCTCCCCATCAGTAACTAGCTGCGGTAGGTAGGCGCATACAACTCGCTGATACTAGCCGGCTCGTTGCTCGCCTCGTACATAGCTGAGACAGTGTCGATACTGGAAAGAGGCACACTTCCACGTGTACTAGAAGCAGGTCCGTATGTCATGGCTTTGGAATCAGGTCTGGGGGTGACTCCGGTGGACCCATCAAAGCCCATGGACATGACCTGATCTTCTTGAGGTTGTTCTTCGCGACCTTGTGCGGTGGGAGCCCTCCTGCGGCGGAAGACTAACCAACTTGCCACCACGCCAACTATTGCCGCAGCAGGAATACCAACGCCGAGTCCTATCTTCGCTGAAGCGTTTAGGTCGGAAGAGCTTCGTGATGCTGCGTCTGAGGCCGTTGTGCTTGCCGAGGGATTGGAGACAGATGAGGTGGGTGACATTTTTGCCCCTGTGGTTGCACTGCTCGAGGCACTTGATGCGCTTGTCGAGGCACTGTCTGAGTCGGCTGGCGTAATGTTGAAATAGACAGTCATATCGCTTGCGTCTGTAGCTCCTGTGACGAAGAGCAGCATCACGAATACGTTGGAGACACTCAGGTCCTTGTTTGTCACTACGATCCACTGGCGTGATGTTCTATCGTAAGCCTGGCCCTCTGTTGACGAATGTAGGTCAGGACACGTCCTCACGTATGCACAAAGATAGGACGAAATGGAGCGAGACTCACCCGCGATATACTCCATGTTGCCTATCGTCTCTGGAGATGTACTGGAAGCTACAGTTGAGCTCGCGTTAATCTGAATCAAGCCGACTGTCGCATCTTGATCCGTATCGCCTTGGGTCCAGCGGACCTCGAGGACTGAGTGTTCCGCGTAGACCGAGTCTTGCGAGAAGCTAGTCTGGCTACCATAGCTGGACGGGTTTACGAACTCGAAGGATATTGTAGCAGGCAGGACTGCCCAAAGCGCCAGTAACGATTTGCAAACGCAGGAATGCATTATATCCAGACCAACGTGGCACTGGAATTGATAATCAAATAGAATGGAAGATGCAAATCATCATCGAGCAATGAGAAGGAGAGAAAGAAGCGGGATCAAGGTGCTAGTGAAAGCAGTGGTGAAGTAGATTGCAGTAAGGAGATGCAAACATGATCATTGAACCTCCAGCCACGCCGTGCAAGTTGCAGCCAACGGCTGAGGGAAAAAATGGGAGCAATGCTGCTGCAACCTTATCTTCCCTCATTGCAGCGGATATTGAACGAGCCGAGGGCCTTGATTGGCGTTCTCAAACACTGACCGACCAACATCAACATTAGACCTGCCGACCTACAACCAACAGTGGCATTCAAAGCGGGCCAGCATTTAGACCTGCACCAACTGGCAGGAAATGACACACTAAACCTTTAATTAGACATAGCGCCGACTGCCAGACCTCAATTACTGTAGCTGCATTGGCTGTTTGGGCTGTGAGTGACTTGCAGCAGAGGTGATTTTCGAGGCGACGTGCAGGCCGAGTCAAATAGGGGAGCGGTAGCCCTGTGCAGTTTTCGCAGACCTCATAAAGCTGTTTCTGGTCTATTTGAATATAATAAAAGCTGAACATAGTATTTCTAGGCCTGAATTGAATGAGTATGAAGTCGTTAATTAATTCTATGGTGGTGCTGTTGCAGTATATGGAATTGAAGATCAGAAGGCTGAGAAATACGAAAAATCCGCTTTTTAGGCGCCCGACCCCAAACCAGCATGGGAGGAGTTATTACCAACCTTATTTTTTCTTTTTCTTGTATGAAGGACCTGGCGCATGCCAACACTGTTTTCCCTCTTGTCTCCTGTCAGGCAGGATCTGAGTATCGAATGAGCAGCACATCATCTACTTCTTTGCTTGGCTCGTTCGACCTTGGAGTCTGTCTAGGGCGTATACATACCCTCCGAATCTGTGCAGCACATCATCTACTTCTTTCTCTCCAGTCGTTGGATCTCGAAGCTCATCTACGAGTCAAATCTACACCATCCGAGTCTGTCGCCCGCTGTCCGGGTACCTCGAGTCTACAATGAGGCCGTTCATCACCCCTCCCTCCGCGCAAAATCGACAGGTGATCACGCTGGCCGCCGGCGTCGGCATCATCTTCCTCCTCTACCAAGCCTGGGGTCTTCGTGACCGCCAGCTATCCCTCTATTACAAAGATTCGCCAGCACCAACCCGAACAGGATTCGATACAATCCCAAAGAAGATATGGTACAAGCTTGGGCCAAGAGGACTCAGCCCGGATGCGGTAGCCTGGACAGGCAGCTGTTTAACGCACAATCCCGCATATTCAGTCGAATTCATGACAGACCGATCCGCCGATGCTTGGGTTGCAAAGACATTCGCACATCGTCCTGACCTTGTGGAGGCCTATCTTGCACTCAACATAAACATCATCAAGGCCGACTGGCTCCGCTACCTCCTGCTCTACGCCGAGGGGGGGATGTGGTCGGACCTCGATGTGTCCTGCAACTCCCCCTATCGAGAGTTGGATTCCTTCACAGTACAGAGACAACATCTCGATGGTTGTTGGCTGGGAGTTCGATACACCTTGGGGTGGCACGGGGGATACCAGACATGAGCTTGCCACATGGACGGTCCTCGCAAAAGCTGGTTCTCCTCACATGTTGACTGCGGTCGAAGGCCTCTTGAAAGGAGTGCAAGACGTTGCAAGAGATAACGGCGTCGACGTGGCCGGGATCACAGCCACACCGCCTATGATGGGAGACATCGTCACCTTCTGTGGACCGAGGAGGATGACAAGGAGCATCTTCCAGAGCCTGCAGCAGGAGATGAACATGTCTGACGACGAGTTTCGAGCTGTAGAGGAAGGCTCATGGTTCCTTGTCGAGCCCAAGCTTGTGGGCGATGTTCTGATCTTACCGGGGTACGCATTCTCCCGGTCTATGAATTTCTACGATGAGGCGATCACAGCCACCTTCCCTCCTCCACTGGTCGAGCACCATTATGCGGGTAGTTGGAAGAACGACAAGGGCGGCGAACCTCCTCTATAATCATTGATAGCTGGTTCAATGCTTGGTTGTGGTACGAAATCGGCCATCTTCCTATGAGTAGAGCCATAGCATATATTGCATACCGGGGAGTTTGTCTATTAGAAGTCATTCTGGGTTATATATTATGTATATATTAGAGGCCCTCGTAAAGGGCGTTTGGCAGCCAGGTCGGCCGAACGTAAAATTGATCTTGTACGAGGAGAACATTTCCAGTACGGTTAACTTGAGATGTACTGTATAAAATATTCTCCCAAATACCCCGGCCCACACAAGGCCTCTTTTCTTACAGGGCGAGACCCCCAACCCATCATTAGTTCGTCCAGTTCATCGTATCTCATTGTTGTTCGACCCTGTAATATTGTATTATAATCCAAATCGGTGCAGATCACAAGAACAAGCTGCCAAGAACAGGCGCTGGACCCCTCAACGGGACAGCATTCGAAGAACCTTCTCCTGTACATAGTGTAATTTTTATTTTATCTTAGCACCTAGTATGCAGATCCGTTATGTTTTCACAGGGCGTCGACCAGTAGCCCTAACGGGTTACATGGCCTCCATCTTCACTCTTGGACCCGTCTCTCAACAGCATCACGACACTGCTTCCCCTGGCCGCTACAGCAACATCTACGACGAGATTACCCCACAATAGTGAGCTAGGGAGAGATGTTTGAAGCACTAAAGGTCACTCTCGTCCTCGTCGACACCGCATATCCTCTTGCCTGCGGCGAGCCATGTCCCCGACACCATCCAGGGCTCGCAACCCATTGACGAGGACCAAGACGACTACCAAGCTCCCCCTAGAGAGTGAGACGATACTCTAAGCCCAATTTTGTCAAGGAGGGCCCTGCGGTGATCTTCGGTGGCCAGTGTCCTCCCATGCGCCCACGGAACCATCACATCCCATCCTCATCTCCACCACTTGCGCTGAAAGCGACCAGACAAACCAGCCGAGATCCCGACGGAAGGATGAAAAACGCGCGCCTAACGCCCCTCCCTCCGCCTAGGCACGCATCTACAAGTCCCGAGGTGTGGCTCCTTCTCGATCCATGGATCCCGCGTGCTGATGCTCGACACCCTCAGCAGCTTACAGCCAGCCACTCAGGCGAGTCTCTCAGCCGGATACCCACGGACATGTTGGTGCTTAGCGTCGTCACGATGGCCAACCAGCCAGTCACTGGAGCCCCTCCAGGGCTCGTCGGTAGGGCTGCTTCCCAACAAGACCGGCCGAACCTGGTAGATTATTCCAACACTAGCATGGGGGAGGGGGAGAGGGAGGCTCGTTGTCACATCAGCAAGTAGCTCTGGGGGTCTAAGTAGAACAGACAAGCGCTTCTCAGAGCTCGTAGACCCCGGCCCGCTGGCCCCATGGGGCAATGTGATTCCTCAGGTCACAATAAACGCACGAAACAAGAGTGACAAGTGGGGGCCTTGATCTGGGTCGTGGCCTGATCCGTTCTGTATGTCTCCTAGACTCATGGGCTGTATAGATGCAATTACTTCTACCCATGCTTGACCTCGCGCACGCTGCCTGAGCAAGAGTCGCCTGCCCCCTTGACCATGGAGTTGGTGTCGGGACTAAGTTCGTGAGCGATCACGACAACTTTCTATGTCTAGACGGGTCCCTGAGGTTGCTGGCTAAGCCGTCGACAATGTAGTGGAATGAATCCTGTGCTACATGCCTCGATGCTTGCCGAGCAGTCTCCATTTTCCAGCTCACTGCTTGCTCTCGTACCACGCCCATCATGTACCCATGCCTGATATCGAGTCTTGCTTCTTATCAGCTTCCTGTTTGGGGGCTTTCAGGCTCCGACAGGTCACTAGCAGGACGATAGCTGCAGTGTGACGAGTGGCTGAGACAAGCGCAAAGCGTTTTATTGTGAAGACAGGGCCTGGAGCATCGATGTGCCTTCCGCTTCTAACCTAGAGCACACTGTTGCACCTTGATATGAAAACTCGTCACACAAGTACCTCAATGAATGAAAACATGTCTTGTGGCTGGCCAAGACGTCAATCATATCCTTGGTGACCATGGAACGGTGGTGCTCGCGTATGCTTTTCAGCTACGACTCAGGATTCTTTCTCTTAGACGGAAAACCGGTGCTTCTTAATATGGTACATGTGTGAACTCGATACTCCTGTGTTTGACACCCGTTTGGATCAGATTTGCATGACGCGTGCTTCCCCACGCCCTCATGCGCAAATGTCACACGGGATAGACTCCACTCAGGTCAGATCACTGCCGAATATCAGTATGATGGTATCTGTATCTTTGCAGATAGCATACGGAGAACGTTTACATCTGTGATAGAAGGTTGTGGCTTAATTATGTACAAATGGAAAAAGAAGAATAAGAAAGAAAAAACCCCCGAAATAGATCCCCTACCACGCGATTTCTTGGCTGAGAGGATGGACGATGGCCCTTCGTTTCGGCCTGCTAAGCTATCCAGTCACCCCTCTCAGATCCCATCACACGTCGACAGATCGCCTTTTGCTCAGAAGGTCAGAACTTTACTCAGCATAATTGTTTATTCCTGCCTATACCAATCATCCAAGTTATGATTGTCTCCATAACAGAAGCGGTGATAGGTGATGCCTCATTCCTCTTGATTCCATGGTTATGCGTCCAGTCAGGAATTAGGAGCAGGGACGCGCGGAGACAAAGACGAGGGGTTGATGGGGTTGCCTCCTTCCTATCTGACCGAATCATCGCTGAGGGATTTTGATATGGCCTTAGTGCTGGAGCTGTCGAGAGATAGGGAGAGGCTATGCCAAAGACTTTGACTTTGTAATAGAAAGGAGGAAGTCTTCCACTACCTATCACTCTAGCTAAACAAAAATTGCATCCTGTACCCTTTTTAGATGTGCTTCTGTCATTATAACATCAACAGAACTCTGTAATAGAAGATTCTGGGATATTATTTGAACCGGGAGGACCGCAATCGTAGGGAGCCGACCTGCTTCTCATAAGGCGGATGCCCAACTTTGCTCCTTCAAGATAGTCTGGCCTTACTGTCAAGACGGCATACGTATAAATAAATGCACCAAAAGCAAGAGGAGGGGGATCAGGTCCACTGTTGTACTTCTAGCTGACAACGACGCTGGTCCTGGAACTGTGATCGTGCTTGTTATCGTTGTTGAGTAGCTCGTGAAAGTACTGGTCTTCTCTTCGGTGACCAAGGGCGCAGACGTGATCGATTTCAGAGTAATGGAGCCTGTTTCAAAGCTGACTGTCTTTGTCGGTGTCATCAGCGAGTCTGATGAAGACTGTCCCTCGCTGCTCTCGCCTTCGTAGCTACCATAGCTCCCGTACTGGGATCATACTAAGTCAGCAGTAGTCCTGGCGATCCATTTTGCATGTTGGAAAGAAAGTTTTTATGGTGTGTAGTCTGGTAATTTTTGGTGAAAGAACTTACAGTCCCGTATGACTCGTACCCGCCGTGCTCGCTCGTATCCTCGTGGAGTTTCATGCCCAACAAGAGCTCAATATAGCATCTCATGCTCCGGCTTGGGTTACATTTGTTATCCCTAATCCTAGGGACTTCCATTTCAGAAAAGCTCATAGAAGCCAGTGCCATAGACACCAGGGCCACTTTGGGGAGCAAACTACCAAAAAGAAGAAAACTTTTTTTAAAAAAAAAAGAGGGGGGGGGCTCAGGGCTTATAATTAATGCTTGATAAGTGGTATTGATGGGTAAATGGATAAGTTTTATACTCGAAACTGCTCTATCACTGACAGCAGTAGATGTTATTTCTTTTTTTTCTTTTCTGGAGATATCAACTGATGGCTGTTGGGTTCCAGATATTGAATGGCCATTAACAAGAGTTGAGGCCTTGCGAGAATATCCCGCGGGGGGAAGAGGGAGAGGGAGAGAAATAGCGACACATTGAGTATAAATTCTATCCCGGCTCCCGTTCCTACTACTAGACTATGCCTGCGTATAAACATTTCAGTACGAGTGCCACTGCCAAGAGATTATAGGACCAGTATACCCACAGGTCCATGATTTCACAATACTGGCTCACTGCTGTGTGACGTTGCGCTGAGAATTTTTCAAGACTTGGAAGGTCTGAGGCCCGTACTCCTGTACTCTCGGCTTCCTGCTGATGGCAATTTTGAAGCACGCCTGAGACAAAGTGTTTGTGGGACAGTGTCAGATTCAAGAGACACAAGTGAAATGAGAGGGTGTCCACCGTTCCCAGGCCGTGTATTTGTAGGGCGATAGCAAAAAGGCTAAACTGCTAAGCCTGTCCTGCATGGTATCACTTGTTATCTGCTACATTCCTGACACTTTAATGTATACTACAATCCTGTTTTACTTCTGCTGAATCGGTACGATTCTCTACTCTCATGGTATGATTGGTACGCCCCGATTGTTAAATCCTCTTCGAATGTCATGGCCGTGCGGGCACAGCGCTTGACATTATGATGTCGAGGATGGTGTAAATAAAGGTGGTCAACACGGCGACGGGATGGGTGATGAGTAGTGCCAACACGGTCGACCGCACCGACTGCGTAATGGAAAGTCCCGAGGTTTCTATGATGCTTGCTGCTCGAGTAATCAGCGCTTTTGAGCACGATAAATCACGATCCAAGCAGAGACCCTACACCTCTGTTTCTATCAAAGAACGCCCGTAATTTGGAGAGCAGGAAACTGAGAAGATATACAAGCCTCGTATCCGATCTGAATACTCCATTTTGTAATAGCCGGACACACCAAAGGTTATACTATCTACTAATCCAAGGAAATAGACTTTATTATGGGCGTAGATAGAGTGGCCACGAGCAGCATCCAGAAGGCTATAATGACACCGGAGTCGAAGCTCGAATCATTGTGTCGGTTTTGCTGCTGAGAGTCAAAGGGCGAAGGAGGCCAGGGTATTATGGGGGTGGATGAGATGGGGATCGGGAACGGGCTATGGTCGCCCCGGAGAGAGGATGGAAAGGGGAAGTACCCAAAGGTTAAGGAAGAGGAGGATAGACAGGGGAGTTGCTGGCTGCAGCATCTTGTCTTTATGCTTATTGTTGGGTAGCAAATGTACGTACGTCGTGATGTGGAAAAGGTGGTTGATTGTTGTTGTTGTAATGCGGCGTTCGGTGATGCCTTCGTCATCGCATCCGCGGGATTGTCTTTGCCGTCGATCCACCTGATCTCAGCAATCTCCCTCGTCTCGTACGATTGTCGAAGCGACATGATGTCAATCATCAGTCTCTTCTCCTTTGTTGTACCCAGCTTGACCAGGCACTCATACAAGGAGTATGAATCTGTACATATGATAACAGGGATGTCGCCCAGCGATAGTAAATACCAACATCAACTCCATTGACCATGCCGTAGATCTCGCTCGCCAGTACGCTCCTCGTCACTCGTTTGCATTTGGTTGAGGACCAGTGGATCACATTGCCAGTCACTTATTGAGTGTGACTGGACACTAGCCAGTAAATCCTGAACGAAGGAATGCATCAGGCCACAAGACTTGAGAGAATATTCTAGCCTTTACAGGACAATGATCTAATAGTTTCAATGTGAAAATTCATGTCATTGGATCAAGTCATCTAGAAATCTTGGAAAGTCAGGCTGAAAATCATTCTGGTCCTACTTCATAGCCTCATCATGCTCCTTCCCTGAATAGAAAACTTCTCATGAGCGTTTTCCCTTAAAGATTCGATGCGCATTGACATATGAGATGTGCTCAAGTTTCATCTAAAGTCTTCACTTGCACTTTCCATTCAGCTCTAGCTCAACTTGCTTCAGCTCCAAGCCTTAAGAATGTGAAGTTATAACTAGGAAAATTTTGCAAGAGTGAAGTGTGGAAAGAAAGTGAGCTACATGGCTTCGAAGTTGGAAATATTCACACAACTATGGGTGAGTTCATTGATGTGAATGTCTTCAAGTTTCAACATGAGACTGGCATACATGTGAATATTTTCTAGCCTGTCAGCTTCCCCACTCACAACTTTTGATGTAGAACTCATGAGATCATCCCAGCTCTGAGAATAGAAAGTCTATTGTGTGTACACTTGTGTTGACACCTGATACCATCTCATCCTATACCAGGAAGGTTCGAGAACAATCGAAGCCTGCTGCTCTTCACAAAGTAAGTACTGGAATTTGGTAGCTCCTTCCTCCTAAAGCCTTCGCACCCCACTTCCCTGCTGCTGTGTTAAACTTAGTTCACTTTGTCAATTGTTTGCTGGGAAGAAAACTAGATGAATCGGGGCCTTCTCAACAGCTCTAGCAGTTTCGATCATGCCTCACACCACCAGCATAATTTAACACCATTTCTTTTTCTCTTTTAGCACCTGTGCTATTTCCTTTCCTCTGTCTCCTTTCTTTTCTTTTGACCCTCAAACAAGCACCGAACCCTTCAAGATGGCAAAGCCAACAACGGAAGAACTCATCCAGCAAACGTCCCAAAAGGGGGGGGGTGCGGGTGAGAAGCGCAAGGAAGCGGCCGAAGACCCGACTATCGTGCGCGCAAGGCTCATTGAGGCCTTGAAGAAGGTGCGGCTGATAGAGAAAGAGGAGGACCTGCTTCCTTGCGCTTCTCAGCCTGCCCCTGGCAGTTCGCAGGTCCCTTCTCCCCTTGCTGCCCGTTCCGTCTCGCCTCATTTCATTTCTCCGTTATCCAATTCGACATCGAACTGGGCCGACCAAATATCCTCGGCTTCCTCCTCCTCGCCCCCCGAGCTTTCAGACGACTCGTCAGACGAGGATTCGCAGGATTCGACCATGTGTACACCAGAGGCAGCTAAAGCGCTGTCGGTCTCGACCGGCCAATACCATGCCGTCACCATTTACCACCCAGACAGCCAGGAGCCGGACGATGAGCCCCAAGCACCAGTCCTGGTGCTTGGAGGCTGCATCAGCGGAAGCCCTGTGTACATTATGACCAAGGAGTGCGTTCTTCATCCTTTTTGCCTCAGAAAGCCCTCCCTCCCGAAAAGAAAGGCCAAAAGGATCAGCTTTGCTGACAATCACAGCAGAAACTTGGAGCCCGAAGCGGTTGAGACGAAGACGGCCATCGGCCTGCGACACGTACAACAGCCTATCGAGACCTGCTTTGGACAGACACCTACCGATGTGCTGGCTGGCGGTGAATCGAGCCAGCCGAGCCTCCCCTCGATCCCACCCAACCGTACTTTCTCCAACGACTGGTTCGCTGTTGACAAGTCCCCGCTGGGTGGCTACGGAATCTTCGCCACTGTCGATATTCCGCAGCACACACATTTCCTTGTTGAGAAACCCTTTCTCCGTATCAAAAAATACTGCGAGATCCCAGGCAAATATGCCAAGCTACCTGAGGAAGAGAAGCTCGTCTTCGACAACCTACACGAGTACGACAAGCTGGACAGAGCGCCGGTCTTCAAGAAGTGGAATGCGAACAGGTATGCGCTCTGGGGTGACAATACGCAAGTCTCCCAGGGTAGAACCGATACTGAATTTTATTTTAGCTTCGTCCTCGGCCACGGCGAGGGCTGCTTTGCCATCGCTTCCAACTTCAACCACGCCTGCCACTCGAAGCGCAATGCACAGTATTGCTGGGATGCAAAGCGCCGCGTGATGACTTTCACCTCGATATGCGATATCGCGAAGGGAGAGGAGATCTTCATCTCGTATGGCTCGGTCTGGGAGATGCTCCTGGAGAAGTTCGGCTTCTCCTGTGAGTGTGGAGGATGTGAGGGCTATGGCTGGAAGATGCCAGCCAAGCCCTGGTACTCGGATGACTAAAAGGTCACCGGAAGGGCATCATTGCACTTATTTCTCTTCAGCAACGAATTCAAAACAAGGCAAGAGATTTTTTGTGGAGGGGGCCTAGAACAGCCTGGGGCGAGGAAGACGAAATCAGGACGGTGCGAATCTTGTCCGCCCCAGAAGGATCATTTTAAGCATTTGATGCATCTTGGGGTCGCTTGCGGAGTTATTGATTCTCGTCAACGCATACAGACAACACTCAGGAGGAAGAGTTGATAGAGATTATTGCATTTGCGTTGTTATTTTTGCATGACTGAAGAGCACTAGCACCATCGAGGAATGTCTCCCCTCGTCCTTGTGATTTGGTGATGCCTGAAATCTGTGTTGTTGTGCTGCCAGTCTCAGGGTCAGGCCTCGCCGGTGCAGCCCAGCCCCGACCGCACGGGATGCCCTGATATCATCCACCTCTAAAGACCGATATTGTCATCTGGTGCGTGCTGTCCTACGACTGGGTCCGCAAATTTGACCGCAAGCATACAAGAGGTCCCCCTCGGGATCAATGATCATCAATTGTGTTGAGTAACCAAGGAGAGCTGAACTCTCTCGCTTGCTGCGAAGTTAATGAGGACACAAGGCAGGGAATCAGTACTTGTATCCGCCGTGTCTCCTTCTCATTAGAGAAATCAGGGCTGAAAGTCCCTCCTGGTAACATAACAGATGGTCCCTACCTTTTTAGTCACAATCGCACCATCAACACCATATTTTTGGGGGGCCCCTTGTTGATTACTCAACACCTGCAAAAGAACGGCCAGTGAGTCATTCGGTCAACGACGTATGCACACATACTTGGTGGTCATTAGCATCTTCTGTGACCTTTAGCTGCTCAAAGTCTCAACGACTAACACCTAAGGGAGGCTCCGGCGACTCTTGCTTCGTTTCCCATCTCTTCGCGTCCTCGGCTTTTTGTTTTCTTTTTCTTTCTACTTTTGTCTGCAGCCATGCTTACCGGCCTCATGAAAAGAATTCATATAACCTATTGAAGGTAATTTTATATAAAGGGGCAGACTAGGCCGCCTGTTGCCATCAGAGAGGGGGGAGGAGACGTTTTCCGCATTCGTTTCGTGCGCGCGGGACGAGATCGGCCGCGCACTCACCGACCTTACAACATCGAATTTTGCTTCTCCTGACTTCCAGTCCCGAGCCCAACCTGTGGTCCTCAAAATGGGTGCAGAGATAGATACGTTTCCGACGTCCGACTCGGAAAAGCCGTACATTTTGGACCCGGAGAACGAGGCACGGTATTACGGGACGGCCTCGGAGAAAGATGATATCGACCCAGGCACAGCTACACAGACCGCCGCCCTGGCCCCGGCCACCGACGCACAACATCAGCCGCCGGCCCCAGCAGCACCGGGCGCGAGCCCGCCTGGTGGCCATGGCGCGATACCGAACGGCGGGCTGCAGGCGTGGCTGCAGGTGCTGGGCTCGTGGGTGGTCCTCGCCGCCACGTGGGGCCTGGTCAACACGTTTGGCGTCTTCCAGACCTACTACGAGACCGAGCTCCTCAGCAGCTCGTCATCGGCGGCCATCTCCTGGATCGGCTCGCTCCAGGCGTGCCTGCTGATGCTGGTCGGGGTGGTGGCGGGGCCGCTCTACGACGCCGGGCTCTTCCGGTGCCTGCTCTCGGCAGGGCTGTTCCTCATTATCTTTGGCCAGCTCATGACGTCCCTGAGCACGGAGTACTGGCAGATCCTCCTCGCGCAGGGCATGTGCGTCGGCGTCGGCATGGGCCTGTGCCTCCTCCCCTCGACGGCGATCCTGGCGCAGTACTTCACCACGAGACGGGCGCTGGCCATCGGGATCGCGAGCACGGGCAGCCCGGTGGCGGGGATCGTGTTCCCCATCGTGTTTAGCAACCTCGTGGGGAGGGTGGGGTTCGGGTGGGCGACGCGGGTGATGGCCTTCATCCTGCTCGGGCTGAGCGCGATCCCCGTCGTGTTCATGCGCACGCGGGTGCCGCCGTCGGGCAGGAAGCGGGCCCTTGTCGACGCCGACGCGCTGCGGGACCCGGCCTTCCTCTTGTTTGTGGGCGCGAGCTTCTTCCTGTTCCTGTGCCTGTACACGGCCTTCTTCTACCTGCAGCTGTTTGACGAGCTGCACGGCCTGTCGGGCCTCGGGTTCGCGCCGTACACCGTCACCCTGCTCAACGTGGGCAGCGTGTTCGGGCGGCTGCTGCCCAACTACGTCGCCGACAAGCTGGGCAGCGTCAACATCTGCCTCGCCTGCGCGGCGGCCTCGGCGGTCCTGCTGTACGGCTGGCTTGGGATCCACGACCTGGGCGGGCTGGTGGTGTTTGCCCTGCTGTACGGGCTCTTCTCGGGCGGTATCGTCTCGGTGACCCCCAGCGCGGTCATGACCATGTCCCCCGATATGTCGCGCGTCGGCACGCGGATGGGTATGACCTTTATGCTCGCGGGCGTCTCGGTCTTGCTCGGGACGCCCATCGCGGGCTGGATCCTGGGTGGGTTTAGCGAGGGCGAGTGGAGGGGGTCATTGGGTGTTCGGCGGCTGGCGTGACGGTGGGAACGGGTCTCTATGTATGCTCGAGGCTGGTGTTGTACAGGCGGGATGGTAAGCTGGTCGCGTGAGACCAGAGCCGCTGCGTACATTGCAGCGCATACAAAAAAAAAAAAAAACGGGAGTACGGGACGGGTAGCCTCTTGAAGCTGTAGCATTAGGTCTGCACAGCCAAATATATATATATATATATAGACGAGCTTGCAAGAGGCACCTGTGTCTTCCACCACGGTAACCCCCTTGTAAAGCATTGCTTTCTGAAGGGTTCAGGGGTTGTCTGGGGTTCCCCATCTGCCTACCTCCTGCAGCCTTCCGCTTCTTCACACTGCTTTTTCCCTTGGCACAGCTCAGCTCACGTCATCAGGTGACCATCAGAGAGCATGTAGTGCGGCTCAAAAGTGGACGACATGTCTTTGGATCCGTAGGAAAACATCGTGCAGAGCCCTGATAGGACCTCATAACCATGACTTATTGATCTCACTCCGGAGAGAGAGAGAGAGCTATCGGTGGTGTGTGGTGAACAGCACAGGCTGGCCTGCTTGCGTGCAGAGGCTGTTCATGTCACTGCCTCTCAACAGGAGCCCTCCAGATCTTCACGGTGGCCTAGTGCTGGCAAGGCATCTTGCTAGACATGGACAAAAAAAAGTTACTTGTGGTAGGTTCATCTTCGTATAGACTGCCAACATACCTGCACACTCGAAGAGAACATGGGGGAGAAGGAAACAAGGGGAAAAAGAAAAGAAAGTGCAGAACCATTCATCATTCTGCACTCACTCCCGTCCCCTCGGCACCACAGTCTCCACCGAGAGGGGGCCTGCATACAATGGTACTATGTATGTTTTGTCAGTTTTTGTCAGACAGGACAAATCCGCCGCTGCATCTAGTGGCAGCATTGATAATGGGTTCTGGTGGTGCAAAGGTCAGCCCTTATTCAGCAGCTTCCCCACTGTTCCCCACGGACCTAGCAGGGTCAGGGAGCAGTGTGCTAGGCCGGCCCTGGACAATGCTGCCCTGGGATGATGCCTTTTTCACGGGGTGTCACTGTCGATTATCGATCGTGATGTAAGGTGTACCAACAAAGCAGCGTTCCTGCAAACAGCATCGCGATTGCTCCAGAGGTGCATGGTATGTTCGCAGCTAAACCCAAATGCAGTCATGCTGTCTACACAGGCACACACAAGGCTGTCTGAGACATGGCAGACAGAGATGTGCTCTACCTCTCTGTTGAGAGGGGAAGGAGGGAAGGGGCAGCCCCAGATACCGTTCTGAGGGAAAGAAGGAGGGGAAGAGGGTGGATCTGTCAGGGACCGACCTGGCAAGGCACCACCACAGACAGTACGGCATGCTCAGCATCTGGTCATGCATGGCGCTGAGATATGAACATGACAGACACAGGAATGAGCAGCTTCAAGATGCCGCTGTCCACACAGCCCTAGGACCAAGGATACGAGGGCCCAGCTCGTCCACAGTAGTGGATTCTGCTGCTCTTCCGCTGGTCCCCTGACAGAGACAGCAATAGTCTTGAACCCAAAGCGTGTGTGGTCTGTCTGCATTTCCCAGGTGGGACCCTCCCCCTCCCCCCCTCCTCTAAAGCTTAGCATGCCACTTCTAGGACCCCGGCCTCATCGCTTTAGAGATGCACCGCCTTCCCTTGTGACGGCGATGATGATATAAGGGCTCTCCTCTCCCTCCCGCCTCGTCCTTCTTCCCACTGGAACTTTTCTCTCTCTCCTCTTCTTGTTTCCAATCGGCTCAGTACAGCCTCTCTACTACTCACTCCTCTTACCACCTCAACAGACCTCCAAACCACAGTCCAGAATGGCTCCCAAGATTGCTGTTGTCTATGTGAGTAGCCACTCGACTGCTCCTCAAGTGCTCCCCTCCCCCCCTCCAAAGGATAGGATGAACAGCTGACACATGGTCCCCTTCCCATCAGCACTCCATGTATGGCCATGTCAAGACCATGGCCGAGGCTGAGGTCAAGGGCATCCAGGCTGCTGGTGGGTCTGCCGACCTCTTCCAGTATGTATTCTCCCCTCCTCTCTGTTCCCACCTGCAACGCTCCTGAATAGGTGTGCAGAAACTGACACAGGTCCACCTTCCACCCCTCCTAGGATCCCAGAGACCCTCTCCGAAGAGGTCCTGGCCAAGATGCACGCCCCGCCCAAGCCCGCCGACGTGAAGACGCTCACGGACCCGGCCACGCTCGCCGAGTACGACGCCTTCCTCCTCGGAATTCCCACGCGCTACGGCAACTTCCCCGCCCAGTGGAAGGCCTTCTGGGACCACACGGGCGCCCAGTGGCAGACGGGCGCCTTCTGGGGCAAGATGGCCGGCCTCTTCGTCTCCACCGCCTCCCCCGGCGGCGGCCAGGAGTCCACCGCCCTCGCCGCCATGTCCACGCTCGCCCACCACGGCATCGTCTACGTGCCCCTGGGTTACGCCAAGACGTTCGGCCAGCTCACCAACCTCTCCGAGGTCCACGGCGGCTCCCCCTGGGGCGCCGGCACCTTTGCCGGCCCCGACGGCTCCCGCCAGCCCAGCGCGCTGGAGCTCGAGATCGCCGAGGCCCAGGGCAAGGCCTTCTACGAGACCGTGAGCAAGCTCTCCGGCTGACTACATGGAAGTGACGAAAGAAGGGGGAGCCTGCTGCTGCTGCTGCGGCTAAGAAGGATGATGACAAGGCAGCCGGGAAGAACGGGCCCGCCAAGAGGGAGAAGGAGGAGAGCGAGGGGCCGTGTGGACTGCCCAAGAAGTGCGCGCTCATGTGAACGTGACACCTCGAGCGAGTAGAATCATGTCTTATGAAACAAAAGCCACAGAAAAAAAAGAAAAAAAAAAGAACCATTATAGTCAAGCATATATATATGATGTGCTCGCCAAGAAAACGTGCTGTGACGTGATGCTCGCCACAAAAACAAGCTCACAGCCTCGCCTTGTCGCCCTTGGTGGCCCTCAACACATCCTCCCACCAGGGCCACACGCTCGGGCCGTCCTCGGGCATCGTCCCCTCCATCACCGGGTCCCTCTTCTCCACGAACCCCCTCACGCCCTCGACAAAGTCCGGCTTCCTGAACAGGTCGAAGAGCACCTTGCTCTCCAGCAGGTGCGCCTCCTCGGGCGACCCCGGCCCGCGGTAGATCATGTCCCTCATGACCACGGCGCTCACCACGCTCGCGTTCCGCACCACGTCCTCGGCGATGGCCAGCGCCCGGGGCAGCACGGCGGCGGGGTCCCCGACGAGGGTGAACAGCCCGTCCAGCAGCGGGTCGTCGGCCTGGCACACGGCGCCCGTGGTGGCGAGGTGCACGGCGCGCGAGGCCCCCACCAGGCGCGGCAGGAAGAAGGAGCTGCAGCCCTCGAGCACGAGGCCCCTCCGGGCAAAGACAAAGCCGACCCGCGCCCGGCGGTGCGTCACGCGTACCGCGCACGGCAGCGTCATGGTGGCCCCGATCCCGACCGCGCTGCCGTTCACCGCCGCCACCACGGGCTTGTGGCACCGGAAGATGGCGAGGGACGCCCGCCCGCCGCCGTCGCGGTGCGTGTCGCGCGTGGCGCTCGAGAGCCGGTCTGCCTCGACGGACCCGGCCGGGGCGCTGAGGTCCATGCCTGCGCAGAAGATCCTGTTGGCCGGGTCGGAGCCCGTGAGGACGATGCAGCGCACGCGGGGGTCCGTGGAGAGGAGGTTGAAGGCGTGCTCCAGGGAGGTCATCATCTCTGTGTTGAAGGCATTTCTCGCGGCCGGGCGGTTGAGGATCACGAGGATGATGGGGGTTACCGTGGGAGAGGAGGGAGGGTGGTGGGAGAGCTTGACGGCTGGGAGCGTGAGGGTTTCGTAGGAGGATGGAAGGCCGGGCATCTTTTTTTCTTTTCTTCTTTTCTTTCTTTATTAGTCTTTGTTTTTTTTTCTTTCTCTCTCTCTCTGGAGACCTGATAACTTTAGAGGGTGGCGTATCTTGGCTTGTGTCTATGTGTCAAAGTAGTGAGATGAACTTGTATCACTGCCCTCCAGAGCGTGAGGGGAAAAGAAAGGAATAATGCCGAGGTCAAACCTGCCCAGGCGAGGAACAACATTCATACCATATACCAGATTAATGAGATCGGACCTGTCTTGGCTGGGTTTATACCTCTACCTAATAGTCCTCAGATGGTATTGGGAGCGAGGCCTATTCCTCTTGGTGTGCTAGGACGTGAGAAGAATCATGTCCTCTGAGAGGCCGCGGAGAACTGAAGCCCTCGGTTGGTAGGATGCCGTTGGGGTTCCAGTAAACAAAAATAGGCTCAACCCGAGATTTCACCGAGGAAGAAAGAGACAGAGAGAGAGGAGAAAATAAAAGAAAAGAAAAAGGACAAATGATGGCAATCATTCAGCATCGCTTCTCCAAAGAGTTGGTGGGCTACTCGAAAAGAATAATCACACCGAGGCTCCTGTCCACAGAGAAGAGAGAGAGTACGGCTAAGCGTAGTGATAATAACGACCGTGAACCGAGTCTGACTAGTTTTGCTTGGCTTTCAGTCTACCTTCCAATCTTCTCTACCCTCCCTCCCCCACAGGCCGGAGGAGTCCAGGAAGGGGAGGCTCTACATAAACTTGCTCGCCAGGCCCATCAGGCCACCGCTGCTCCCGCCCTGGCTCTTGAGGTACATCTTGAGCGCCATCTCGCCGGCCTGCTGCACGGCGCCCTCCTTGGACGAGCCGGAGCTGACGCGGCCCGACGAGGCCTGCGAGTCGAACAGCTTGCTGGCCTCGCTCATGGCCAGCCCGATGAACTCGCTCTGTGAGCTGCCGCCGCCGCCGCCGCCCGAGAACATCTTGAGCGCCTGCATGGCGGCCGCATTGCCCATGGACCCGGAGTCGGCCTCGCTGCCGTCGTCCTCGCCGCCAAAGAACTTCTTGTGGTGGGCGACAGCCGCTGTAGCACTGGTCAGCATCTATGCTTTTCTCTTCTTCTACCTGGGTCCCGCATTTCCGTCTTGTCTTCTCTTTGTCTTTCCACCCCTACCCCCCCTTATTTTTCTACTCCTCCTTTTTGTCTCTGTGTATGCCTTTTTCTTCTTCTTCTTCTTAAAAACAAAATTCGGGTTGGCTGAGGAAATTGCGCAAACGTACCCTGCTCATCAACCTCCTCGTTCGCAAGCTGGCTCTTCTTGCCCATGAACTGGCCCATGATCCCCGAGAAGAAGTCGGACCCGCCCGAGCCGCCGGCGTTGCGAGAGGCGTGCTCGGCCGCGCGCTGGTGGAAACCCTCTTCCTCGCTGTCATCACGGGGCATGTGTCCGCGGTTGGGCACTAGAAGGGGGGAGGGAGAGGAGGGCAGCATGTCAGCTTGGCTGTTCTTTTCTTCTTCTTCTCTTTCTTTCTTTCCTTCAGCTCTGAGGTGTGGGTGGACATGAAAAAGAGAGGTATTTACAGAGCAATGGGGTGCGTAGACTTACTCCTCTCGCCCTCGTAGCCACCACCACCGCCACCGTAGGCACCACCTGTCTCTGGTTAGTTCTGTAGTTCTTTTTTGTCGAGTGCATCCCAGAGAGATGGAAAGGCCTGTGCTTACTGCCGAATTCTGCATTTCAAGACATGATCAATTAGCATGCATCCCCTCTAGAAGGTTCAACAGTGTTGCTGGCCGAGACCACAGGAGCCCTCGCAACATCTGGCACCGACTGCTGCTGGCCCCTGATGACGGATGGCGGGGTAGCTCCGACAATAAGCTCCATCAAAGGTACTCACCAGGCTGCTCGCGCTCGTAAGACATCTTGAAGTCTCACTGTACTTTCAAGTTTCTGGTAAAGATGGGGTTTCTGTTCTGCCCAGTCGTCAGAGTTCAGGAAGTCTAGAGAGAGCGGTAAGGATGGCACAGAGTTGGCTGTCGTGGTTCTGTTGACCAAGAAGTCGTGGTGGTGCAAGGTGGGGGGGTCCTGGCTGTACTATATAGAAGCCACTACAAGCTTGCATCCTATGGGGGATACAGGGTGGGGTTGGGGGAGGGCGCCACTTCAGTGACTGGCTGGGCTGGCTGCCTCTCCCTCCCACCCAGGAGAAGGGTTGCATCACACTGGCTGCATCACTGCACCTAAACTTCTCCCAGGAGGCGCAGCGGACCCCACACCCTGAGCTGTGAGGTGACGTTGGTGGATACCCTGCTGAAACCTGAAAAAGAGAAGGGAAAAAAAGGCCCCCGACCGCCTCTTCTCTTAGCTTATTCGTCCAGCCTGGCTCTTTGAGCACGAGCAAGGGCTTGACAAGATGATACGATATGATGTGCCCAGAAAGAGTACAGAAAGCAGGCTGGTTTCCCCGAGTTTACGAGCAGGACCGGTCCAGCAGCAAGTCTGGTTATGGATCTCCTGCATAAACAAACCCCACAAACTCTGGCCTGTCCACACACACACACACACACACACACACTGGACTGCTGTGTTCAGCACACAGGATTGTCGTGTGAGCTGCAGCAACACCCCTCACGTGTTGTCCAGAAATATGTACTATGGTGGCAAGCTTGTTGAGGTGCTGTTGGTCCTGGCTGTCCACTGTATCTTGTCCCTATACAGTCAGTACTCATGGGGCAGGCCAGTCAGCTAGTCTTGAGTTTAGTCTAATGGCCAATTTCCTCCCCCTTCCCACCACAGGGACTGCCCAAGCTAGTGTTTCTGTGACACCTTCATGCTGAGACTCGAGTTGTACAAAGAAGCTAGGGCTTCATGATACTACACTACCTAATAGTAGATGCTTATTCCTTGGTAGCAACCAGTACCAGCAACGGGTGGCAGCAATTGGTATCCCCTGCCTGGAGATACATCCCTACAGAATAACAAAACCCATCGTCTGAACTCCCGCAGCTCGTGTGTAGCAGGAGGTTCTGACACAACCATGATATCATAGGCTCGTGAAAGCTGAAATGTGCCCTCAACCCAAGACGCCGTCTCGCGAGGTTCTATCCGTGATCAGCGGCGATTGACACCCCACGATGCTAATCCTGAACGCCGCTGTGTGTGTATTTGTGTGTGTGTGTGTGTGTGTGTGTGTGTAATGTGTGTGCCCCAAAAGAGAGAAAACAATAGCAGATGAGCCGTGCCGTGGAGGCTCAGGCCTGGCCCATGTCCATGCCGGGCAGCCCGCCCATCCCACCTGCCCCAGGACCCGGTGTACCGATATTGTTCCCGCCCTGGGTCCTCTTCTTCTCTTTTTTGGCCCATCGGAGGCCGCAGGCGTTACAGAGCGTCTTAGGACCAGCAGGTCCTTTTCGCCATTCGGGTGAATCGAGGGTTCCTGAGGAAGGGGGAAAGAAAAAGAAAAAAACAAGAAAGGGTTCGTCAGTCAGCGGGCAATAGTGGCGCATGGGATGTTGAAACAACCTACCGCAATCCGTGCAGACGTATTCCTCCGCGACCTTGAGCTTCTTTTTTCTTCTCGCCTGTCCTGGGGTCCCGGTCGATTGGTATCGCAATGCCCGCATCTCCCTTGATGAGTGTTGGGCTGCGTGCGCCCGTCGAGACGCCCCTCGCCCGCTCGCCATCCTGATACCGTAGACCGGTGAGCATCTCGATGGTGTTGATCCCTTCGTACCGGGCCATCTTATCCCTGATCGAGTCGGGTCCGTTCCCTGCCGTGACACCCTCTAGGTTCTCCCTCGTCAGCGCGACGTTGAGCGGGCTCGGTCTCTCTGGCGGTGGCATGGCCGCCGAGTCGGCGTTGCGGTAGGAGCTGCTCGCGACGCTGGTCTTGGTCCCATCGTCTGATGGTGTGATACCGCTCCGGCCGTCCTGGCTCTGCCTCCAGCTCCGTGTGGCCTCTTCCGCCTCTGCCGCCTCTTCTCTCTTCAGCTCCGTGATCCTCCTCTTGAGCCTCTCGTTCTCCATCTTGTGTTCCAGGAACGAGTCCAGGAGCTGGGCGTTCGCGGCTGGGTAGAGCCGCGACATCATGAATACGGCCTGGCAGAAGGGGCTCTGGTTGTTGGGGTTCGGCGCGAAGCGGGCCGCGGCGATGTGTGCATGGCCCATGGACTCGAAGATGGCGTACGCCCCGTCCTTCTTCCTCAGCCTGTAGAACAGCCGCAGGGTGTTGCCCGTGGCGATGCACTCGTTGAACTCGGACAGGAACAGCGCCGAGTCGTCCGGGTGGATGAACTCGCGCAGGCGGTGCTCGTTGAGCTCGTCGGCCCTGTAGCCCGTGAGGGAGCTGACGCTGGGCGAGGAGTGCCTGACGCGGCCGTCCTGGTCGAGGATCATCAGCAGGTCCTTGAGCTCCTCGACGACCTTGGCGGGCCAGTTTCGCCGCTTGGTGAACTCGGTCAGCGTCGAGGCGCCCGGCAGCTGGGTCTGCTGCGACATGCCAAAGCCAGGCATGGGCGCAGGGCCCGCGCCCGGGACGTCATCGTCGGCGGCTGCGGCGGCCTGAAATCGCTGCACGTCCATCGCACCAGGCAGTGCCACGGCGCCCTGGTGGGCCGGGCTTATATCCGAATTGTAGGCGGCGGGCATGCCGGCCTCGGCCGGGTTATCGAGACTCATGGGCACGGCAGAGGTGTCGAAGAACATATTGTTCTCCATGGAGGAATCGCCGAGGAGGGCCATCATGTCCTGGCTGTCGGTCATCTGTCGTAAATGTGGGTTTGCTGGTCAGCCAAATTAACTGCGGAGGCGGAAAGATCCTGGGGACGCAGCCTCGGCTGGAGCTGCAAGGTGCTGGGAAAAGGCGACCCCCCTTCCCCCCCTGAGGGAAGCCTGCTTGCGTGATTTGCGCGTGAGGGCGGCAGGATGCATGGGGCCCCAAGCCAAGCAAGGGAGGGAGAGGGTTGCAGAACTTACGCCCACCCCGTTCATGTCTGGCATGGCCATCTGGTCGTAAGAGAACATGTTGCCCACAGGGGGGCGGCGGCGGGCCGTGAGACATCGCGGGCAAGGCTGAGCTGGAGCTGCAGGTTCCCTTCCGATCGAAGCTATCGAGCCTATCGCTGGAGAGATGAGAGACGGTCTCGGCCGTAGCAATTAATTCTGCTAATGCGTAATCGTGTCGGTAGCGGGCACGGCACCCGGGGCGGCATGGGGATTTTTTCTTCTTCTTCCCTCTCCTCTCTTTTTCTTTCTTTGCTTTTCCTTGTTCCTCTGCCGGACGGAATGAATCTGGCCTGTCGTCCAGAGTCTCTGTCCTGATCAAGGTGGTGCTAAGGAGCTATAATTCCGCAGGCGCTTCCAGCATCGCATGACATTGGTCGTCGTAAATACTTTTCAGGTAGCCTCGTCGGAACGGGATCTGATATCGGCAAAGTGTCTGGCGAGGGTATTTTGGGCGCAAACGGGCGGCGTACGGCGCAGAGGAGGCAGGACAGTGTGCGTGTGTGTGTGTATGTGTGTGTGCGTGCGACATGCAGGTGTGAGCGACTGTGGGCACGGAGAGAGATGTGTGCACCGAGACTGTTGCAAAGAAGCGCAGTCGATCGTCGAGGAGGGAGCACAGAGATTGTACACGGTACAACAGGAAAAACAAGGGTGGGCTGCCCAGAATGACGCCCTGAGCGCAAGTCCCCCAAGAGATAAGGAAACTAAAATACAGCAATGCTCGAGGGTATGAGGTAGAGTCTTCCAAAATCCTCCCCCCAGGCTGCCCTCTCGTTCTTCTTGCCTCGTTTTTGTCGATATGAGAAGTGGAGGGGAGAAAACATGGGATTGTAAGTCATCAAGATGGGGAATTGCACAATCGCAGTCTCTGACTCTAGTAACCCCACTCCACCCCCGAAAGAAAAGAAAAAAAACGCTCCTGCCTCATGGGCCGTTATGGGATCTGACCAGGTGTGAGTTGCAGCAGGGACTGGGGCGGGATGACCTCCCTGAGGGCCTTGGCCCAACTAATCGTCAACTAGCCAAGGTCTCCTTCCTGGCAGCAGGCTATCTATTGGTGTGTGGTGAAGAAAATAGCGCATGATGAAGAGGGAGAGTCAGTCACACATACAACAAGTGCTCATGCAGGCTGTCTATCACCTAGGAACAAGTTGAGATAGTGGGTTATTGGGTCTGAGACATGCCTCTCGAGTCCCGGGAGCGGGGTCGTGACCTGCTGCTGCATGCGTTTAGAACCGTCTGTGTAGCACTACTGTGCTCCCCTGTAACCTGCCTGCCTGCCTCAGCTCAGTGGTACATGGTGCCACTAGAGTACAGTGCAACAACAATCGCCCGTTCCTTCCCACGCCCTGCCATAGTCTAGCTCTCGACCTGCTTTGATCATGTTGGACCTGCACCCAGTGACTTGATATGCAGACAAGAGGCTACATTGCGGATCCGGAGCTTTTGCTCCTCTCCAGTCGTGCTCACTGTTGCTCCAAGCCAGCGTTCAAGGCCTTGACTGGCCGGGCTCCCAACCGAGGAACGACCACACCCTGCCCTGAGCTTGCCCAAAGTTATATGGACTGGTTAGGTGGACAGACTACAGTTATAGGGGAAGGGAGGGTTGACGGCTGTGGGAGACGGGTGACTTGATGAAGAGGCAATGACACAGGACCAAGTATGCCCGCGGTCAAGCTGAGATGTCGATGGCCATTCAAAGGGCTGACAGAGGTACAGCGCAGCGCAGTTCTTGCACATCAAAGTAAAGAGCAAGGAACCGGACACATGCTCCTGAGACATGTAACCCTGAATCTCACAACGCCTTTTTTTTTTATTGTCTTTTTGTTGCTCTTACTGCTGATTTCACGCCGGTCTGGTCGTAAAAAATCGGCCCAGGAAAGCTCAGAATCAAGCAAGCTTGGGCCATTCCTAGAGGTGAGGCAGCAGTGCACGTGGGAGCGCGACGTAGGCTCTCAGTGGCGCTCCCCCACTTGGCCCCTGTTCGGCCAGGCAACCAACGCGCGCGACCTGCTTTCTTAATTGACGACGCGAACGTGCCTCGTTCGTCCGATTTGACCCATCAACTCAACTTTTCTTTTGTGTTCACCGTCCCGCGTTGTCGCTCTTTAGACCTACCGCATGCAAGGACGTCAACGACAGCGTACCCCTTTGTTTCCCATCTCTTCCTCTGTCTCTCCGCCCTCCTGTCTTCCTGAGGCCACGCGAAGGCAGCTCTGACGAGCACCCACAACCTCTGGCGCCATGTCGCGCATCGACGGCCTGTCCGTCCAGGGCATACGATCCTTTGCCCCTGATCACCGTGAAGCCATCAGCCTCTACACCCCGCTGACGCTTATTGTTGGGTACAATGGCTCTGGCAAGACCACCATCATCGAATGTCTCAAGTATGCCACTACGGGCGAGCTGCCACCTAACAGCAAGGGTGGTGCTTTCATCCATGACCCCAAGGTACAGGATAATCTCTCGGGCCAACACTCCTCTCGCATGCTGACTCGGACTGCCCTTCCTAGCTCTGCAACGAGAAGACCGTCTTCGCCAACGTTGGTCTCAAGTTCACCTCCCTCAACGGAACCCAGCACAACCTCCACCGACGGCTCCAGGTATCCCTGAACAAGGCGGGAGCTCGCTCGCTCAAGACGCTCGAGTCCAGCTGGAAGGTTGACGGGGAAGAGAGGCACACGTCTTCCAAGAAGGTTACTGCCGTGGACGAGGAGATCACCACCGAGCTCGGTGTCTCTTCGGCCATCCTGGACTCGGTTATCTTCTGCCACCAGGACGAGTCCCTCTGGCCCATGAGCGAGCCCGCCGCCCTCAAGAAAAAGTTCGATGAGATATTCGAGGCCCAGAAATATACCAAAGCCGTCGACCAGCTAAAGCTCGTCCGGAAGAAGCAGGGCGAGTCCCTTCGAAATGCGCAGGTGGAGCTGAAGCAGCAGGAGAGCGACAAGAAGATGGCGTCCGAGAACAGTCGTCAGATCCAGGAGCTGACCGCGGAACTAGAGGCACTGGACAGGGAAATGAAGGGGCTGGAGGAGAGAATCAGGGAGGCTCACGAGAAGGCGAAGGCCAAACGGGAGGAATCCATTCAATTTCACAGTATTCTGGTCGACTTGAAAAACCTACAAGATCAGTACACGTTCAGGCAGGATGCTGTCACAGAGCTCCGAGACTCCATCGACATGATGCCTGAGAGCGACAATGAGCTGAAACACGCCCTGGACCAGTACGAGGCGCGTCTGGACCGGCTCAGAGGGCTTATCGACGAGGACACAGCCCAATATTACGGCCTCGAGGAGAAGGTGAACGTGACCCGGGCGGACCTGAATGCAAAGCTGGGCGAGAAGGGTCGCCTCGAGTCCGACAAGGAGAAGTATGAACGCCAGATCCAGACTCGCATTGAAATGATAAAGGAGGCCGCAGCCAAACACGGTATCCGGGGTTTCAACCACGATCTCGACGAGGGCCAGGTGCATGCTTTCAACGAGAAGATCCGCGCAATATTCAATAGCAAGAAGAAGGAACACGAGAAAGTTCAGAATGAGCTGACCAGAGCAGCTGACGAAGCTGGCGTGAAGATCTCTGCCTTGGAAGGCAAGAAGAGCTCTCTGGGCTCAGAACGAGCATTCTCCAAGCAGAATAAGACGGAAAACGACCGCAAGGTCAAACGTCTCCAGACAGAAGCCGACTCCATTGATTGTGATGAGGGTCACGTCAACATCTTAGAGAAGACCACAGGGGCACTCCAAGAGCGCTACCAGAACGCACAAGACGACTTTAGCCAAAGCGACTGGGAGGGCAAGATCCGGGATGCGAAGACCGAGCTGAATGCTCTCGAGAAGAGAAATGAAGAGTTGAACTCGGAGCTTGTGAACTGCACCCGACTGTCCAGCGAGCGCGCCCAATTAGATCTTCGCACAAAGGAAATGAAAGAGCGTGAAGGCAATCTCGAAAGCTTGGTGGCTACCTTCAGCGGGCGGATCTCCACTTTGCTGAAGCGTGAGTTCGACCTCGACACGTTAGGCTCGAGCTATAGATCCGCAGTCAGCGAGCAGGACGCCGTGGTGAAGGAGGCAAAGGCAAAATGCGATGCTCTCCAGAAGGAGCTAGACCAGAGAGACTTCGAGCTCGCCGAGGCACACAAGCGACAGACGAACTCGCAGGAAACGAGGACGAAGTACGAGCAGTCCGTTATCAAGGTTCTCAAGAAGGTAGCAGAGTCCCCAGACGCCGTTACCGTGGACGACTTCAACGAGGAGATCGAGTCACTGGAAGAGGCCAAATCCGTAGCTGAAAAGGATCTGGCCCTATTCGACGAGATGAAGGCATATTATGTTCAGGCGGAGACAACCCTGAACACCAAGAACAGGTGCCATCTTTGCGACCGTAGCTTTGAGGACGACCGGTCCAAGTCCAAGCTCCTGAAGAAGGTTGCTAAAGCCCTTAGCGAGCATGAAAAAGAGAGCATACAGCAGGATTTCAAGGACGTTGGTGAGAAGGTTGCCCGACTAGCCGCCGTCCGTTCTGACTATGACGGCCTCTTGCGACTGAGAGCGGAATCAGCGAAACTAAAGAGAGAGATCGATGACGCTCAAGAGAGGCGAGAGGAGAAGCTCCGGCAGCTGGAGGCCGCCGCGGACCAGCACAGCAGAGTGGCGGAGGTGCTGAACGAGATCGAGTCTGTCTCCAAGAGCGTCTCAGAAATAACACAGCTACACAGCCAGATCCAGGAGTCGAAGGAACAGATTGCAAGGCTTCAGTCACAGTCACAGATGAGTGGCACCGGCCGCAGTGCTGACGAGATCCAGCATGCTCAATCAGTGAACTCGGACAAGCTGAGGGAAGTCAAGAAGGACCTGGAGAACCTGACCCGGGACCGCCAGCGCAGTCTAGACCTCATCAGCAATCTTGAGCTTGAGCGGAGCGAGACCAAGAATAAGCTCAACCAGGCAAAGCAGCAGATGGAGAAGAAGTCATCACTGTCGAAAGACATCAAGGCTTTGCGGGAAGAAAACCGGAGACAGGATGAAACGGCCTCCAAGATCGACGAGGAGCTCAAGTCGCTTCAGCCTCGGATTGATGCCGCCAGAGGTCAGCGTGACGCTGAGCTTGAGAGGAGCCGCGAGAAGGCCAAAATCGTCGCCGATGAGCGGGACACTATCGCGAACACCCTCAGCAGGCTCAAGCTCATTGAAGACGACATCCAGGACTATATCGATCGTGGCAAAGCCTCCGCTCTTGCCGCCGTCGAGCGGGCTATTGTGGTTCTCCAGCAACAACACGAGCAACTCAAGGTTGAGATGACTGAGCTCACAACGCGCATCAACGGCCAGAAGGGTGAACTAGCCCAAGGCGACCGCAGGAAGAAGAACATCAACGACAACCTGCGGTATCGCGAACACTGCCGGACACTTGACAACCTTGACGTGAAAATCAAGCAGCTCGAGGCTCACGACGCACAAGAGGACTACAACCGGCTCATAGGGGAGGCTCAAGGGTTGGAGGACGAAGTGAGCCGTCTGACGGCTCGTGTCAACACGATTGCCGGTGAGAGTGGTGCCAAGGACGATAGCCTGAAGAAGAGATTGAAGACGCACCAGACATTCTACGCAGGTGTTGAGGAGAGGTACAAGGAGACCAAGATCAAGGTGGACACCAAGAAGCTCGCCATTGAAGACATTCAGACCTATAGCGATGCTGTCGACAAGGCCATCATGCAGTTCCACGCACTGAAGATGGAAGAGGTGAACCGCATCGCGGGCGAGCTGTGGCGCGCAACGTATCAAGGCACGGATATCGACACGATCGCCATCCGGTCCGAGAACGAGAAGGAGACAGCCAATTCGTCTTCGACACGCCGCTCCTATAACTATCGCGTTACGATGGTCAAGCAGGACACGGAGATGGACATGCGGGGTCGTTGCTCTGCCGGGCAGAAGGTGCTGGCGTCTATCATCATCCGTCTGGCCCTGGCTGAGTCCTTTGGCGTCAACTGCGGCCTGATTGCGCTGGACGAGCCAACGACGAACCTTGACAGCGACAACATCCGCTCGCTGGCCGTGAGCCTGCACGGCATCATCAAAGCACGCCAGGCACAGGCGAACTTCCAGCTGATCGTCATCACGCACGACGAGGAGTTCCTACGCCACATGAGGTGCAACGACTTCTGCGACAAGTTCTACCGCGTCAAGAGGGACATGAACCAGTGCAGTGTCATCAGAAAGGAGGATATTTCAATGATTACAGAGTGATGATGGGCCTCTCGCCATGTTGGTGTGTCGAGAACGTACACTATAACAATGGGGAATGCCTGGCGTTTTGCATGACAGGGTGTCTTCGGGGTCGGCATTTTGCTATCATCTGGGCGAACAGGGAGGTTCAATATTGCTTTCTTAGATCTTGCACGTCGTAGCAGGGCAGCACCTGAGCTGCTCAACATGCAGGTGGCATGGGCGACCTAATGAGATGACCTTGACCATGACAAGCGCAGAAAGCGCACATTCACGTGTATGATGGGATGTGTGTACTTGAGAGATTTCGGAGCCATCGTCACCATCAGCGGCTACACAAGTGCCCACTGTCACATTTAATAGTCTCCACAGACTTATTGTGTTCGACGCCGGACCCCGTTGCCCCCTTGTCCCTAAACCGAAAAGCATCACAAGACCCAGCATAACATGTACAATGTGACAGCCCGAGACGTACCAATAATTCGTCGCAGGAGAGAAGAGAGAGAAGAAGAGACAAAAAAAAGAAAAAAGAAAAAAGGGCAGTATTGGTATCCGGTTGCTTTCTTACTAGTCCACCTCGTCAAGACCACTGCTGCTGCTGGAATCGTCGCTGTCAGCGCCTCGCCGCTGCCTCGGCTTCCCTGGGCTCGGGCGCATGGGAAGGACAACATCAACCCAGTCAGCCTCGACATCTTCCTAGTCTGCCTGCTCGGTGGGTTCTGCCGCGTCCTCTTCCTCTTTCTTCTTCTCGGAGACCGCGGCTGTGTCTTTATCGGCCGCGGACGCCGGGGTTGACTCAGCAGGGCTGGTCTCTGCCTTGGGCTGCGATGCGTCTTCACCAGGACCAGCCTCGTCCTCTCCGGGTGAACCTTTCAGCCGCTTCGAGTCTAGCTCGTCGAGATCTTCTTCAGCCTCGCGCTTGCCGGGTGCAGGACTTGGTAAGGCCGACATGGTGGCCGAAGAGGGCTCAGTGTCCATGTTATCGGGGGACTGCGCGTCCTCTGCTTGTATCGGCGGCTCTCCGGCGCTGGTCTTATTCTGTTTCTCGTCCTCGCTAGATTTGGAATCTCCTTCCTTGGCTTGGTCTGCAGCCGGGCTTTCCGTATTATCTGCTGACGATGGTTTCATGACGGCGTCGTCACTGCTCTCGCCGGCAGTGGGAGCCTGAGCCTCGTGCTTCCGGCCCACGGCGGCCTCGACATCGATCCCGCGCACCTCGACATTACCTCCGCTGCTGATGCTAAAGGTAGAGGAGGTGGGCGTCTGGGGGCCCATATCCGCCGCGCCGATGATGTCTGGCCCACGGGCATGTGGCGTCTCCTCCTCGTCTGCCATGTCCTCGTCCGATTTCTCGCTGTTGTTGTCCTTCGGCGCCCCGTCCTCGCCCTCGCCCCCCGCCATCGCCGTGTCAGTCTCGGCACCCTCCCCGGCTGTCCTCGTCGATGAGGCAGCCGCGGACGGCGAGCTGGCCACCACCGGGCCCGACCTGGCAAGCTGGCTGACGGGGACGACGCCTGCCCTCTGCTCCTGGCGGATGAGCTCGCCCTGCGTGATGACCCTCTGCTGCTGCGCCGCGCTCATGGACGAGATGCCATTGATCGACACGGTCACGGTCTCGATGCTCCCCACGCCGTTGGGCCCCTCGATCGTCTCCGTGCTCTCCGTCCGCACCTGTGGCTCGAACTGCCGCCCTTGGCCCTGGCCCTGGCCCTGCCTCTGTTGTGACGCCGACGGGCTCTGACTTGGGGGCGCCGTTGCCGCCGCGCCGAGGGGAGACGGGCCACCCTCAGAGCTTAGCGTGGACGACTCGCCCGACTCCGATCCCTCGTCCCCGCCTCCCGCCGCCCGCCGTGCGAGCCACGGGATGGGCGTGAGCAGCGCACCGCCCAGCGCCTCGTCGCTACCGACGGTGCTGCTAATGCTGCTGCTGCCCGCAGCGGCGAACGGGGCGGCGGGGCCAGGTTCTCCCTCCACACCGCCCTCCTCGTCGTGGTGGTGGTCGTCCATAGTGCCGTTGATCGACAGGTGCGACATGTCCGACATAGCAGGCGGCAGTGGGTAGATGTTGTTGCCGCTCGTGACGTGCACCACCCTGTCAACAGCGTGCAGGTACGCGGGCAGGGAGCGGTAGTGCCGCCGCGGCTCGAGGATGAGCTCGGCCAGGCGCTGTATAGTGTGTGGTGGATAGGTGTGGAAGGTCTCACATAGCACACCGGTGATATCGGAGATCATGGCTATGATCTGGGGCGGGAGACCGCCGGGCTCGAGCTCGACGGCTGCTGCTGGCGGCGGCTGTGGTGCAGAGGGCTGTGGTCCTGCTGGCGGAGGGGCGGGCACAGCGTTCTCCTTGTCGGTCTCTTGGGATGAGGCTGCAGAGCTGCTGCCACTACCGCCGGCGCCGGCAGCGGCTGCATCTTCGTTGATCGGGGTCGGCGGTTCGGCAGCGTCTGAGGACGGAAGGGGCACGAGGAAGGATCGTTCTGGACCGGGAGGAAGGCCATCGGCGGCGGACTCAGGAATGCGCGGGATGGGGAAGTCGTTGCGCGCGATCTGGGGCGCAGACACGTCAGCATCACGGCGCACCTGGAGAGCTCGAGGTCAGAGGCGGTCGATCACCTTCTCGATGCGCGACACAAGCGTAGTGAGCAGGAGGGGCCAGGACGAGCTGCGAGGATGGGTCACATGTCAGCCGCGAGTCGTCCACCGCGAGATGCCGCCGCGATGGTGAGGGGAACTTGCTAGTCCATGGTGCCGCCCGCGGCGAGCTTGCGAAGGGTTCTCCTCGTCGCCGCCATCTAGATCCATGATGGCTGCTTACTCCGTAGGTGCGATGAGAGGTGTGGTTATGTAAGGTCGCGACCCGGGTTTACAGCCTCGCGATGCAAAAAAAAAAAAAAAAAGACAGAGGGAAAAAGCTGAGCCGCGCGGGATGGTTGCATGGCACTGGAGTCGCCAGCCTAGTGTCCGCTACCTCCTACCATAGAAACTATAGTGAACCTATGACAGCACCGTCTAAGCGACTCTAGTGGTGCTGGGCTCTGCTGCAGGCGCTAGAGGGCAGTAGGTTTAGCGCCCAATGGCCACGGTGCTCTTTCCCCAGCTTCAGCCCTGGCCTGCGGCCCACTGAACAGGCGCGACAGGACGCCAAACTACAGTGTCAGGCGAGAACCACGGCCAAGGTCAGGTATGGCTTCACGTGCGAGAGACGCGCACACTGGCAAAAAGTATACAAACTACCCTTTTTGGAAAAACACGCTGCCGTTGCAGTTCCTCCACACGTCATCCTGCATGAATAAACGTTCGACGGCCCACCGCGTGTGTGCGCCTCAGCTAGGCAGGAATCTGAAATCTGGCGAGCCGTGGCTGAGGACAAAGGGACTCTCCTTCACACGGAGGTAGCCGTTGGCCGACCGAAATCTCGTTTCCAACAAAGAGGACATGTCAGGGATGGGCTTCGGGTATGTGGGGGAAAGGGGAGAGGAGAATCAAAGGAATAGGGAACACTGGCCCGTATTCTGAGGCCATGGTTTCATGAAGACGAGCGAGGAGAATCAGTCTTGTTAAGTTCCGTATGGCATCTCATCGCCGAACAACCAGGCTGAGAGGATTGATCTTCTGGGACAATTCTGCCTCGCCATTGCCTTGCACCAGCCCCAGCCCGACATCTGTGACGCGTGGGTGAGCCTCTTCTGGCCGATGAGACACGGGGCGTGGACGGGTAAGGCCGATGAGACAGTCTACAGGCTACACAGCCCGCCTGCTATATGCTGCGGTATTATAGAAGAAGCCGGCCAAGCATGCGCATCACAGCTCGTTCCGGGGATCATGTCGGATCAGAAACTTGCAGGATTGTTCAGCTGAGATTGCTCTGTGGTTGCACCTGCTCGTGTACCAACATATTATACGACGAGCTAAACCGTCTCGCGGGCTCTTGATTGGCCTACGTGAAAAGCAATGACCGACTGATCGGTCTTCAGCTTGATTCTGGGTTCTTATTAGTCTTTCCCGGATCTTAAGTCCTCCACTCCTGCGTACTGTATGGCATGGCATGGCACGCGCTGTACAATGACACATATGACATCGACAGGCCTGAATTTTGGCAGCTGATCAGCGCCAGCTGTGGGGTATGTCGCTGCAGCATAGCGTCCTGATCAACGGCTTCCGGGTACTGAGGGCCCAGTGCTATTTATAGCGACTTGCCCTGTTGTGGACTATGATGTATGTTGACGAAATGCCAGGACATCTTTGGGTCGGGCGAAACATGAGGCGGTGGTGTTGTTGGCCGTGTGGTTTTGAGTTTGCCCGACGGTGTGGCCGAGATAACGAGGGCCTCTTATCTGCTGTTGCGAGAAAGGTGTCAGGCCCCGGGGGCTCTTCAGCCTGGCTCGTCTGGTTCCAGGAACTGCCTCGCGAGATAGACCGTCTCTGGCCGGGCGGCCTTTGATCGCGTATCTGCACGCCCGTGAATCGCGCAATAGAGACGCATACGTCAGCGGGATTGTCCGCCGCGACCCGGGACCCGTAGCCTCGTGGGGTTGAAGATGTCGGTTCGTCCATTCGAGGTCGTGGTCGACGTGTCCTGGGGACTAATATGGCGGATAGGAAATGAGGTACGCGCATGCCCCGAGGGGAAGAGAGAGAGAAAGAGAGAGAGAGGGAAAAAAAGCTCGACGAAGGTGGATCAGAGACAGCGTAGGTGCCGGCACGGTGAGCCGACCCGGCTTGGCTCGTCTTCACTCAGCCTTACCAGATAGATTTATTTCTTATACATACACGTGGCAGTACAGTGAGGAAGCAAGCACCAGGCTGGATGAACAGGCAGATCTGGGTGGGTGAAACGAGACCGTGTCGGGTTTCTCGTCAGAATCGTGGGGTGGCCGGCCATGGGGAGACCAGGCGGTCGGCCCTCCATGGTTCCCCTGGCGGCCGTCGAGCGGGCGGCCTCGAGATGCAGCGGAGATGCAGGTATGACGACAGTGTTGACGAGATTCGAGCATGGTGTTGAGGAGAGGTATTGCGTACTACCACATATGGTATGTATACGGACGTATTTCTTGCTGGGAGTCGGTATCGAAGAGGGGGAAAACGGCCTCCTGAAGACGGTGGGGGCTATGTAGGAGCTCAGCCACTCGTACGGACATAGCAGCTGGTCCTGGCAGTTGACGCTATGAGCAGCGATTCTTCCGCCAGACCCCGAGATTGGACCGGGGAGACCTTCCTGGGTGCACAGCCCTACTAATATAGCACTTCCGTACATGCTGTGTAATAGGCTCTTGGCAGAACAGGGTCTCGGATTTTGAGGGGTGTGTACTACTATGTACATATGGCTGTGCCATCCATCATGACCACATGGTACGTTCATGTAGATTGAGATCTTTCGATCTGGGCCGGAGAGGGAAGACTGGAGCTGCCATCTCGTCCCGACGTGAGGTCGTGCACCTGAGCTGGGGCTGCAGAGAGATATACTCTCACCAAGGGCCACGTCCTATGTAGGATCGCCCAGGAGGGAAGATTTTCATGGTGTCAGGGCCCTCCCTGCTCACACTTGGGTCAAGGTTGTTCGCCTGTCTCTCTTTTCGACTCTGGGAAAACCTTCAATCTCCAGATGCGATCGTCGCTCTCGTTCATGCCCGTATACGTAGATTTTCTTTTTAGACTTCCATGACCCTCTTTTCCGCCGCCTGTGTCTTGCATAAACGAGACTTTCCAATTTTGATCTCGGCTTGGGGGGGAGGGGTGGAGGGGTGTGTGTGGACTGCAGACTGCATACATGTGCATAGTGTTTTTTTGTTCGTGATTGCCCAATGGTTGATGGGCTGGTTGACCTGCTCTCTTCCTTCTTCGAGCAGAGAGGCCCTGTAGAGTTTGAAGAACGGTTGGGTCAGCAGGTTTGCAGCAGCAAGTGTCTGGTCTTCCTTCACTCCCCCCTTGACGCCCCAAAACTGACCCCTTCCCGTTACCTGTTTTTTTCTTTTTCTTTTTCATCCTGTCGCTGGCGTGTTTCACCTCTCAGGCCCGTTATTGTCTCCTCCCTCTCTCCTCCCCAGCCTGCCCTGCCTGCCCTGCCTCGTTGTCTTCTTTTTTCTCTTCTTTCCGGGATTCAGGGTCATCCTCACACACCCACACATGATCAACTGAAAGCCTTGCCGCCACCTCACCTCGTGAGTACAGTCGGTGCTCAAACCAGCCAAGCAGCAGTTCAATATCGTGTGGATCAGCCCCGTCCTGATCTGCAGAAACGGGCCCCATCAAGACCCGCCCTATTACCTCGACCTGTTCGACCCTTCCCAGGTTTACCCCTTGGCCTGTGCCACACACACCACACCCACACCCACTCTGGAACCTTTTGTGGGCTGTGTGGGCTGTGGGCTGGTGGACCTTTTTCCTTCTTGTCCAGGACTCAGCCGTCCGAGGGTGTCTTTTTTTTGTGTGTGTGTGCTGCAGCACCAGCAGAACCCGAGCCCACCAGGAGCGCCCATCATTTCTCCTCTCTCTCTCTCGCTCCCTCTCCCACCCCCCCCCTCTCTCTGCCTTGTCAATCTGTCAGACTGGGCCCTGGTTACGGAGCATACCTGCAAGAGAACATCCCTGGACTGACTAACAATAACACCTGCCTGGGCCGGTCTCGAGACTTTTTCATCAACAAGAGATCCGCACCTGCACCGCCGCCCCCGACTTTCCATTTGCATTCTAATTCGATATACCAACACCCACCCGCCAGAGAGATCCAACAGAGAGGCCCACAGAGGAGAAAGGAAGAAAGAAGGAAGGAAAGAAGGAAAAAAAAAGGACAGAGGTCACGAGAAGCGAAGCGTTTATTGCCCTTTCTTCCAGCATTTCCATCGTCCACCAACCCGGCCTGGTCATCATCAATTGATCCCTTTGAATCAGTCTCACACCCTCCCTCCCTCCTTCTCTCTCTCTCTCATCTGCCGCCGCCTGCCAGTCTTCCGCTCGTCATCTCGCTCGTGAGCGACCCTGTGATTTCGTATTCCTTCCTCTCGATAGAGTCCGACCAACAGCCAACAACAACCAACGCCCCCCCGTCCCAATCCGAAGAGGCTGGACTAATCCTCGCCCGCTAACCAACCCACTACTGCCTGCGCAATCCTACCGCCCATCGCCTTCGAACGTCGACCGCCCTCACGTGTCTCCACCTCAGCTCAGCTGCTCACTGCGACAGATCCGTCCACTCTGCCCCCCATCTCGACACCGACAATCCTTATTACGGCTTACGGCACAACATCATCGTCGGCGCGCCCTCTGGATCACCTTTTCCGCCCCCCCTCCTCACCCCCCGACACTCTTATTCTACCCCGACGCCCCGATCGCGGTTTTCCATCGGCTCCTCCCTTTAGGAGTCGATCCCAACTCGCCCGCCCTGGCTCTACGCGATACTCGGCGGTCTCTCCTCTCCGCCGACCCTGCAGCCTTCTATCGGCTCGACGACGGGAGCTCAGAAGGAGGTTACTTTCACAGAGAAGGTCTTGCCCCTACCTCCCGACAGCGCGCCAGCATGAATCGGAATAGCCTCAACTTCATGGACGGGCCATGGCCCAAGGCGTTCTTCGCCGTCATGTCCATACAGGCCATAATATGTATGGCCTTCGAGATGTAAGAAGAAGAAAGGAAACCTCAGCAACCCGCTTCCCTGATCATCAAAATAGCAGTATCCCTCTTCGCCAACACCGTCCCTCTGCTGACGTATCGCTGTTGCTCCTAATTCAGATACACGTTCGCCATGTTCCAGTCCCATCTCTTGGCGACCAGCAAGACCATCGATAGCAACACGACTGCCCAGTACAAGACCATCCCGACCTTCCTGACCCTCTTCATCTTCGGCTTCCTGTACCAGCTGGTGCTCACCTGGGATGCCCTGCGCCTGAAGAACACGATTCAGATCATCGGCCTCTGCATCGCAAACCTCGCCCTGTTGGTCTACACCGCGATCCAGATCGATCAGATTTACACGGCCATCAGCGACCTGGGCAGTGCCGACGCCCTCTCCGGTGCCTATACGAATTCAAAGGGCGTGAAGGTCACAGCAGCACAGGCACTCTGGGGTGAGGTGCAGGGCTTCCTCGTCGCCATCCCCATCATCCTGGCTGTCTTCACCATCATCCTGTCCTATGTTGCCTGGAAGCTGTACCAGGTCTTTGCCTGGGATATCCTCAAGCAGATTGGGGCAGACTACAGGATGAAGAAGAGGTTCCTGCACTACCAGGTAAGCCATGGTCACGGCGGCTCCTTGTGGGCTGCGACCTGACTGACGCGCTTCATATTAGGTCTACATCGCCCTGCTCAAGTTCGATTTCTTCTTCTTCCTGGGCTTCACAGTGCAGTTCGTTGTCGTCGTCGGCGGCTACGGCAAGGCCGAGTATTACCTCACCATCGCCGCCATGCCGATCACCATCTTCATCCTTCTGGCCGCTGCCTACTTCACCCGCCACGAGAACAAGTTCGGATCTTTCAGCGTCGTTGTTCTTTACTTTGGAGGTCTCGCGTACTTCATCTTCAAGCTCTTCCGAATCTACCAGCACGCCATGCAGTACATGCCCGTGCGCAAGAGTTTGACCGCCTTTGCGGTCCTGGCGATCTTGTTGCTGATCTGCACCATCGTCAACGCCTTTTACTGCATGAACAACTACGGCAACGGACTGAAGAGCCACCTCCTCAAGCCCAAGACCGTTCCGGAGAAGAGCGACGATGGCAGTGTCGACATGCATCACCTGAAGCCGACGGCACCGACCAGAATGACGATCGACTAAGAAATCTTGCTGTTTCCCGGCTGCCAGGAGAGGAGGCAGGTTTTAGATATACGCCGGATAACGGATCACGACGTAATGACCGACTCCTTCGTCCTCGGAAGATTTCATCCTGCCAGACCTCAGCACCGAGATGCGGGACCGGCCTCATGCCGCCCAGTTGCGAAGCAGGGACGACGAAGCACGAATCTGAATTTATACCACATAAATATTTGAATAGGTGATATATCACACTATTATCTGGGCTCTACCTTTTGTACCGGCGTTCTTGAAGGGGTTATCTATCCTCAACGGATATTGGAGGGGGCGTTTAACTGGAATTTGAAGCGTCAGTCTGCTCTCCCTGGACGAGGCGAGCAAGCGTTGCGTGTCTTGGGGCATTTGCTACAAAAATCCGAAGAGAGTTGTCAGAGGGCGGGTGTGACAGGGTGTCGGCGAGGGCTGGATTGCCTACAAAGGGCCCTGAGCATTTACAGCGGGATATACTCTTTTTGGTTTTCGTTTTCCATTTCTTTTATTTTCCTTCTTTTTCTACTTTCGAGTGGTACGCCTGATTTATTCGTTTGATACCTACTTGGGAAGGGGAAATAGCCTCACCCATTATCGGCTTGATCAATGGAGCAAAAATATTTCTTGTCCTCGTTCAGCACTTGACTTCTAGGTGTCATATTAATGAATGATGAAGGCGAGGCGGTATGCTCGAAGATGTAGAGCTTCCTTATAGACTACGTGCGCCGTGAGGAGGCTTAACACGGAGCCTAGGGGCGTCGAAGACTGACTTCGTCAGTTTGGCAGGTGATCAAGCTCAGAAGAGCAGCTCTGGCTCGCAGGAGACCCGTTCCGATGATCGACAAGGCGCAACGGAGCAGAAGCGTGTGTGAATCACGAGAAAGGCAGATAGTATAACTCGTAATCGCTTGGACTCGTCATTGCGCTAGAATATATATACCCTGTACATAAAGGCTCCTCCCTCCTCGTGTCCCGTGGCCGCATCGCTGTCTGTGCTGTATCAATACGTGATTTGGGGAAGAACCCGCCTTGAACCGGCACGTTCTTCCTGTCTCGACTGCGCTTGTAGGGAGAACACCCAAGATACTAGCTCACGTGGTGGATGAGCCGCTCCAGTGCCTGGGGGAGTGAAAAGGCCTTTCTGTAATAATGAACGTTACCGATACTTGGCGCTTCCTTTTCCTTCCACACGCTGCCCCGTTAGCTGCCGTTCGGGGAACCAAACGCCTCTGGCCCGAGCTTCATCCCAGGAAAGAGAGAAAGCCCTGGTCTAGCCCGGGTCTATGCTCATGAGTAGTCCTCAAAGGCTAGATCATCCCATGTTGTTTCTCGGGGCAGCGCCATCAGCCCCGCCGGTAGAACCTCCAGCTTTCCAGTCTACAAAATGATCTGCCTCGCGTCGCGCAGCAGCCCCTCTACGGGGCAGTAAGGACACTTGAACCGGGTATGGCTTCGAACCAGGTTCTTAAGTGATTCTTTCGCCAGGACGTGTCCGCACGGAAGCATCATGGGCGGGTTCTCGTCGGTGGTCTGCTCCTTCGAGACAGGGCAGACGAAAATGCTATGGTATATCATGCTCCTCGGCAGGGGCGTCTCGAACGCGAGCTCACTCGCGGTGGTCCACGACGCGCGCGCGGCCGTCATCTGCTCGACGTACTTCATGAGCCGGGGCAGCGAGATAGCCCCAGCCGTGGCGGCAACATAGAGAGGCGACTCGGCTGAGAGCCCGAGCAGCGAGCAGAACTCCCGCGTGAAGGACGCAGCGATGTCGTCGAAGCTCCTGTCGCTCGCAGGATCCGACGAGGAGAAAAGAGCTGCATACGGCGAGTCGACCAGGTTCGACTGAAACACGAGCGCCGAGGCCAGCTGGGCAATCTCCTTCGCATGCCGGTTGGCGAAGCGTGGGAAGTTGGACTGCGCGTAGTGCATAGCTGCCGGGATTCCGCTTCCGTGTCCGCCGTCGTCCCTGGGCTGCTGCTGGATCAGATAGATGTACTGCCGCTTGCACAGCTCGAACTCGAGGTCGGACCCACGGGCCTCGAGCTCACGGGTGTTCTGGTGGGCCCACCCGATCGCGGGCAGGAGGTTCTGGTTCTTCAGCTCGGATAGGATCGCATACATTGTCGCGAATTTCTCCTGGAGTTCGTGGGATTGAAGCTCGGGCGCTTGGGATATGTGGCCATAGCCTCCGCTGGACACAGTTACCGGTTCCTCCGGGGTCTGCGACCCATCTATAATGTGTATGCATTCTTCGTCATCCTCGTCGTCGCCCTCGTCCTCTGCGTCCATGTCTCTGTCGTCGCTGGGTGGTAACGGCGTGTATTGGTGTCCATTAGACGGCGCAGCCCGGCCCTCACGTACCGGCTCCTGCCCCTGTAGGTGGCCGTCCTTCTGAGATTCTTGTATGAAGGTCGACGCAACATTGAACTGGCCCTCTCGCAGCAGGTGCCAAGTGATGGCGCGGTTGATCAGCTCGGCGTTCTTGGTCATGGCATTATCGTCGGTGGGAAGGGCTCGGGCGGGAAAGGTCCTGTTGAGGACCTTGACAGAGTCCTTGCGGACTTTGTCGACTTTCCTCAGGTCCTCATTGATGGCGTCGAACCCTTCCTTTACGGGGTTCTGAAGCTTGGTGAGGGTGAGGCTTGCTGTGTGGGGGTCGGAAGCTTGTGGTTCGGCATCAAGTTAGTGACGGGTCAGGCCTTGTGGCGGTGGAGAGCTGGCTGGACTGCGCACCTTGAGCGATCTGCTCCCGCGCCTGCGTCAGGATCTCTATTATCTTGTCGACGTCGTCGACGGCGGCTGTGAGGCGCTCGGTGGTGCCGTTTGCCAGACGGTCGAGCTCGTTGAGGAGGCCAGGTATGTCTGTTTCCATAATATTACTAATGAAGAAGATGGTCAGGTAACAGCAGCAAAAGTCAGGTTGAAGGTGTGCGTTTGTAGAGGATCTATTTCAGAGCGTCAAGGAGCGGTGGTGCTGTTGGAGTGTGAGGTGGAAAGGTGGAAAATGAATTGTATAGGACTCTCAAGCGGGAGATGAAGTCACTATGGACGATGGCTGTACTATGGCTACTATGGCGCCTTAGCATGAGATCAAGCCAAGCCAAGGTACATAGTCCTTAAGCACTTGGTACTTAGCAGCACTTCCCAGCACAGCAACTTAATACAAGTCAGAAAACCTCAGCACGATAAGCTTTTTTTATTTTATTTTATATTCACATGTGTTTCATGGTAAATCTAATCTTGAAAATGTAACTATACAGTTTCAGTGAGACTGACAGGTTTTGATCACTAGAAGCAAACATAATACCACGAGTTGAAGTCATTCCATTGCTTGCCCTCTTGTACAGCGCAGCAGGACCCCCACTGGAAGCACTGTCCCTCTTCTGCTGGCCCCTGTTTACCCCACCTAGAGTCACTGTGTCCCACTGTAGCGGCCCGCGCTCGCAGCCCCCTACTTTTAAGTCTTGCTGCCCTCGGGCAGTTCAGGTGACGACGAGTGACGATTGGAAAAACTGCCGTCACATGTCATCCAGCCTTCCCAGCAACGCAACCCAGTTTCTAGGAACAGTCCCTGGTGACTGTGCACAACTCCCGCGACAAGCCCTTGCTGAGCAACGTCAACAACATGACAGTCTCACACTGACGCTGGTACCCCTTCTGTTGTCGTTCCAATATGCGTCCAAGCCTCCTGATCAGTGGCTGGATGCAGAAACACCTGTCGCACGTGAGGATATAGTGACGGCTCGATCCCCAGGGAAGGCAAGAGGCCATGTCTTCCAAGGTGCCTCTACCTGATGGGCGGGCCTATGACGAAGATGAGACCCCTCAGGTGGGAATTATGGCCCATCAAAACCCAGGACGCACCAGCGCAACGCCTATCGCTGGTGACTCCAAGTTCGACGGCGCCCTCTCCTCAAAGACTCCCTCGCCTGCCCTCTCGACTGATCCGACTCGGCGCAACTTTGCCCTGGCGGACCCTGTTGCTTTTAGGTATGCGTCTTGTCTTCAAATGCCGCAGCTCTAGATCCCCGACTGATGATTTCCTATGTGAATAGATACCTCGCCGAAGACTCTTCCGTCAAGGTCGTCGAGAGCCGTGTCGAGCTTGAGGGGTACGAATTATACCTGGTCGAACAGTGGGCATGTTCGCGTCAGTCGCCGACCCTCGTCATTGTTACATACACAGGAGACAGTAAACATTCGGTGGTAGTCGGCGTCTTATCCGTGCCAGCAGACGAGAACCTTTGGACGACACGGCTGAAGGTCTACTTCAAAGCAATACAGCAGTACCATGCAAGACCGAGGGAGACGAAGTTCGGCGAGCTGATGGTCACCAACCTGAGCAATTTCCCGTCTGCTCTCACCGTGATCATCGTTCCAGACGGCGATATCAAGGCACACAGGCAGGCATTTATCGTGAACGAGGATCTGAAGCGCATGGGTTGTTCCGGCAGGTCAGGCATGAGCTTGGCAGACCCAACGTCAGCGACACAGGCCAAGTTCTACTCGACCTACAAGATCCACGAGAAAGTCCCATTTCTCGAAGCCGTCACGGACTTGGTCAAGTTGTGCCAGGTGGCACTCTTTATCTTTGGCATGTTAGAGCAAGCATACATCGATGGCCTGCTTTGCGATGTTACCGAGACTGCCATAGGCAACTGGTGGACAGAGGTTGGATCTGAGTACTACAATATGGAACCGACAGATGGCATCTTGGGTCCTACTACTGTGGCAGCCCTCCTGGGCAAACTTATGGGCGCAAGGAATCGACTTAGCTCCTACGGCGCCCCCGTGACCAAGGACGTGTTCGACATCGAGCACACCAAGCGGGCCATCGGCCACTTTCAGAAATCTCAGAAGCTTGAGAAGACCAGGAGGCTGGACAGGCAGACGCTGCGCCAGTTGCACAATGTGACTGCCAAGGCGGCAGCAGGCGAGGAATGGGGCGTGCAGAAGGCCATCAACTCGACCGTCTCCCAGTTTGGCAAGAGAGGTGAGATCCTCAGCGGTGTCATCGGCACCCGTGAGAAGGCTGGCATCAGCGAGATCGAGACTGTCGATATCGACAAGTTCAAGGAGCTGATCCATGGCGAACGAGGGAAGTGGCTCTGGCGTGGGAAACCGCGGAGGCTGGCTCCAGACAATCATGATCGGTCAATCCCTGAAATGACCAACATCCTCTTCGGTAAAGAGGAGGAAAAGGAGCGAGAAAGGGAGAAGGAACACCAGAAAGAGAAGGAGAAGGAGAAGGAGAGAGAGTTCACGGGGCCAAGCCACAAGATCTCTTTCCCGCCCGACGAGGCGGATCTGTCCCTGAAGACGAGAGAGACAACAGCCAGCATGTACTCCTTGCCCACACCAGGGCCGACCTTCAATGTGACGGACAGTCCCGCGGATGGGGCCCTTCATAAGCAGATGTTCAAGAGCGTTGCGGGCCGAGTCAGTGATGCACGCTCTGGACTCGGCCGCATCAGGGATGCTGTGGGCGGAGGTCTCAAGGGCCACGGCAGTCGACCATCTAAAGACGAGTCCTCGGAGGCCGCCGCGTTCAGTCCGAGCATAGGGAGCTTGGTCCAGTCCACGAGTCTCATCTCGAGTCCCGTGGCGTCGAACTCGGGAAAAGTATTCACGTGGCAGAACAAGCCGCAGGAGTACATGAATGCATTCCAGAGGAAGCATCCGGATAACGTACAGAGTGTGAGCGAAGCCACGCAGACGTCCCGCACGACCTCTGCAGCAATCCTGTCTCCTCTGAAGGAATCTGGGCTCCACATCTCGGCAGTGGACGGAGACCTTGATGCACGAAAAGACCTAACCGTTGATGTCTCAGCCGCGCCGTCTACCCTCGATGAAGGCGATCTCCTAGGGCCATTTCTACAGGCTGAGCGCAATGGAGACCCATCGTACTTGGTGCTAAAGAGACGGCACAGCGTCGCAACACCAGAAGATCCGCTGCAACGCCCCTTGAACGAGAATCGCTGGCCTCGCCGGCTCTCGTTCAGCGCCGTCTCGGAGGCCGTCTTGATTTGGGACGAGCTTGTCGACCTAGATGAACAGCCCGCCACCCTGGAGGAAGAGGTGGCTGCAGCCGAACTCACACAATCTCTCTACAGCCACATCCTCGCACTCCAAACCTCCCTCTCACCATGGGTTACCTCCAAGGTTAACGACGTGGAAACACTAGAGGAGGCCTACAAGACCCAAGACGAAAGCCTGCAGCAGGCCTACTATGCCTTCAGCGACGAGCACCAGCGCATCAAGCAGAATTCGGCGGAGATGATCGCCGAGGAGAGGGGCAGGGTGACCATGGCGGTTAAGGACGTCGAGGTGCAGGTCGCGAAGCTGGAGTACGAGATCAACGCCCTGCTGTCCAAGGTACAGGATGTGGAAGATGGGGTGGCTGGTTTTGAGGCCAGTGTTCTCGAAGTGGAGCAGCAGGCCGAGGAGCTGAAGAAGCAGCTCGAGACGGAGAGTTTCCTGCACTGGCTGGTGAGGACGCTTACGGGGATCGGTACAGGGCCGAATATTACAAGAGAGGATTAGACTGCGCGCAATGTAACCAAGCGCTTGGTGATTTATTCTGTTGGTGTTCTAAGCCAGGACGGCTGGGCTGGATTGCTCCGGGCGCATACATAGCGACACATCTTTTTTTCAGCATTCTCAAGCCTCGGAGAATGGAGTTGGGCGACTTCTTACCTACATCTGAAGGGAAACTAGAGCCTCTGTTATGTATTTGATTTTTTTTTTCTTTCCTTTTTGGATATTTTCTTTCGAGGAGGGAGAATTCTATAGCACAATGTCACATACCCATGGGATATCAAGTCAAGCCTAATAATGCACACTTGAGAATCCACAACATGCAACCCATTTATTTCCCAGGCCCACCTCACAACCCGGCGATTTCTCTCGTCGCCCAAGCCCAACTCCTCATTTGATTCCAGAACCAGGCCTATCTCGGATAGGAGAGAGTTCATGGTCGAGTCTCTCCCTAGCGACTCTTCGGCGCATGCAAAACCGACCCACAGGTTCCTACACAGCCACGCTCAGAAGGTATGGCCAGAGAGCTGTAGTCTCTCCACCCTCTAGCAGCTTAGAAGCATCTGAGCTCCGCACGTAGGATCTATCGGCCCCAGCCAGCACCACCGCCAGCGCCACCCATTTGTCTCTGCTGCTCGCTCTGCATGATGTCGGAGACCTTCATATGGACGTCGAAGAACTTGGCGGCGCAGCGGTCCAGGCAGACGCTCTCGCCCTTGTTGAGCTCTCCCTCGCGGTAGTCGTTGGGGACGCACTTCTGCTGGCACATCTTGTTCAGGCTGCACAAGGCGAGTCGTCAGCACCTTCATCAAGTATGGTATTGAAAGCGATCGCGCGTGTGTAAGGCATACCGGTTCTGCATATCGAAGACAATCTTCATCTCATTCTCGACGGCGGCGATCTTCTCTGCCGACGAGGGCTGAGGGCGGCCGAATCCAAGGAAGGACATCTTGATCTTGGCTGTGTGGAGACGGAGGAGACAGCTATAGCTTTGTCTTTGGACCTTGGACGTATGTCGGGATCGCGTACGGAGGTTGAGAGGAAGAAGGCCAGTCTGTCGGAGCTTGGGGCTGATGTGAAAGTCGAGCGCGGCTCTGAACTCGAAGGCTGCCAAAAATTGAGTTGACTACGGGCAAGTGACGTCGAGAGGTGGGCCCGCTGCTGTGGTTGCCATTGGTCAATTTGCTGTCAGGGGCTCGCCCTTGGACCCCTGTGCTGACCCGCCGGTGGAAGCTCAGCATCTCTAGCTGCAAAATTTCCAGAGCTTGCATCGTCAAATGCGCACGCACCTGACAACACCACTTCACAATCTCGACCAGCGCGCCCTTCTTCTTGCGTCCGCCTTGGAGGGGACTATGGCGACTATTTGAAAGAGGACTGTAGGTTATCTCACTTTTTTTCTTATTGCATATTAAATCCTGCGATTACAATCTTTTCATGATGACACCGCATAAACCTTAGAACCGTTGCGACTGACACGGCCTCGGTCGTGCGTGATCAAAATTGCCTACTCTCTGAATATTCTCTTCTGTGTCAAACTGTAATCTCCCAAAAAGAAGATCATGCGACTAGCTTGCTGACTCGTTCCGCCAAAGGTTCTCCCTCTGGGTAGCGTCACCGTCAAGATGGTACCTCGACTCCGTTTCCTCCGTCCGTACGCTGTCCAACCACTCCCAACGGCAACACCCTCACGATGCTCTGCGTACTTGCGGTTTTATGAGCTCGCCAGGGCGGGTGCTCCCCTAGCCTGTCGGAGGCAGAAGTCTACAGCAAGCTCTACGCAGGATGATGGAAACTATAGTGCTGAGGAGCGCAGCGCACTCATGGCCGCCCGCCTGAAGGAGCTGCGGCCCGCCGGCGGACTGGACTATCCTAGGCTCACGAAGAAGGGGAAGGCAAAAAGTATTCGTGCGTTCCAGGCCGAGTTCGAGACCCGCGCTGCCACGGACCTTGCGAATGTATCGGAACAATACACGCTCTGCGGTGCGCCCTAATTCCCGCCCCGTCGACGCAGGCCCATGACTGATCCCTCCCAGGACGTGTGCTACATGTCCGACGGTTCGGCGCCAAATTTTACATAGTCAAGATCCTGCAAGATGGCATATCCACTCAGGCCCTGGTGAACCTTGGCAAGTTGACAGATCGCACCGACGCCAAGCAGTTCAAGGCGATGTCCATGCTGCTCAAGAGGGGAGATCATATCTGTGAGTCTGGACCTGCTTCCGGACCCGGTGGGTGCGGGTTCTCGCTAACGGTTCTCGCGCAACAATAGCTGTCACCGGTCGGCCAGCAAGGTCGGACTCGATGGAGCTGTCCATCGAGGCCTTACATAGCCCGCAGCTGCTGTCTCCCAGCATAGCGCCGCTGCCATTCCAGATCCCACAAGAGTCAAGAATGCACAACCGGCACATAGACCTGCTACTAAACCGCTCGGCGAGGGACACCTTACTCGTACGCGCATTTATCACCCACCATCTGAGGGAGCATCTAGGCAAGACGCTCAAGTGCGTCGAGGTCCAGACTCCTGTCTTGGCTGCCAACGCCGGAGGAGCGGTGGCCCGGCCCTTCTCAACCCACGCCACCGAATTCACTCATAAGGATATGGCGCTGCGCATTGCCCCCGAACTATGGCTGAAACGACTCGTCGTTGGTGGTCTCGACAGGGTCTTCGAGATTGGCCCATCTTTTAGGAATGAAGGCGTGGACGCTACTCATAATCCCGAGTTCACCACGTGTGAGTTCTATCTAGCCTATGCGAACCTCGATTCCTTGCTCCACATCACCGAGAACCTCATGGCCACGCTCGCAAAGGGCGTCAGTGCTTTCCTCGCCAAGAACGAACTCCAAGTGGAGGCGCCAGATCCCAAGATCTTCGAAAGGCGCTTTGAGCGGATCGAATTCATCCCGGCCCTCGAAGAGGCACTGGGCCAGCCTCTGCCCAACCTGGACTCTCCCAGGGCTGTCACGGACATTTTGAAGCTCCTGAAAGACGCAGACAAGGACTGGCATGAATCCCTGCCGCCCAACCCCTCCCTTGCCAAGCTTCTTGACCACATGGCCGCGGCGGTCATCGAGCCAAAGTCCAGAGACCGACCGCTGTACATCATCAACCACCCGGTATGCATGTCGCCACTGGCCAAGTCTTTCACCTGTCCCACGACGGGGCAGCAGGTTGCGGCGCGCGCGGAGCTCTTCTTCGGCGGCAACGAGCTGGCCAACATGTACGAGGAGGAGAACGACCCCTTCAAGCAGAAGCGCAAGTTTGTAAACCAGGCCAAAGCGAAGTTGGGGGAGCAGGGCGAGGAAGCGGTGGACCAGGACGACGAGGACCCGCCGCATGTCATTGACGAGCAGTACATCTCTGTCCTGGAGTCCGGTCTCCCGCCCACGGGAGGCTGGGGGTGCGGCGTCGACAGGCTTGTCATGCTGTTCACGGGGTCGAAGAGGATCAGCGAGGTCCTACCATTTGGAAACCTGCGGAATGTTGTTGGGTTGGCATCCAGTGGCCCGCAGAACCCGCGTGAGAAGATCAGTCGGGAGACAGCGGCTGCTGAGGCCGAAGAAGAGAAGACAGCACTGAAGCCGAGGATCTTGAAGATGAGCTCCGAGGGTAGCACGAAGCAGGCGCCGCCCTCCATAGGCCTCGACGCTTTCTCTGCTGCTTCGTTCCTCAATATGGCGGAGGACATACCCGAGACGAACACGAACGATGACATCTCGGAAAGGGCATACAGGAGGTATGTGCCTAAAATCATTGAGGATGATCCCACCTCTTAGGATTCTGCTGTCGGGCCGAAGGCCCCTAGGGAAGAAGAGTCGTAGGATAAGCATAAGTTCAGTGCCGAGGATGGGACAGCACCCTATAGTCTCATAGCATCGAGGAGGCCTTGGATGAACAACAATCGTAACAAGCTCCTCCACAGTGCACACAGTCTTGTAGTCTTTGAGACCAGGCTCGTAATCAGCGAATATGATGCGATCCAATTTGAAGAGACCGTATTGGTAATCTGGTATTTCTGCCCGAGTCCGAAAACGCCCCTGGTATCCTTAACAGCGTCAAAAAGAAATTATGTCCAGCTCACAATAGTAATATGGGAAAGGGAAAGAAAGAGAAAAGGTCATCCAAAATCCAACCCCGGTCATTCAAAAACAATCAACTGGCTGCCCTTGCAGGTCTGCATTCTTCCACCTTTGAAGAACAATCCTGCGCCAGGGCTCGCTTTGGCACGGAAGCCCAGCATTTTTTTTTCTTTCTCTTTCCTTCACCAAGTAATCCACCCCACCCATCTCCGCTCAGTCGCCCCGCAGGGGAAGTTTTCGTTCCAGCGTCTGGAAGGCCTGCGTCCTCGGGGTGAAGGGCACCTGCTGCTGCTGGTACTGGTACTGTGGATGCGCCGGGGACATCATGGACGGCTGTGGCGGGACCATCTCGAACATGACCTTGTCGACGGGGGTCATGCGGCCTGATGAGGCGTCGTCGGCCTTCATGGCCTTGCGGGTCTTGATTTCTTCTTTCTCTTGGGCGGTCGGGATCATGTTGTAGATTGCGTAGCCCAGACAGAGGAGGTAGATGAACCTGGAGAAGAGAGAGATGCCGGGTCAGTGATCTCCTGTGCTGCTTGTGGTGGAGGAACCTCCCCTGGTTGTCGCCGTCTCACAAAAATAAAAAAACTTACAGCAGATAGACGGTGACCGAGTAGGTGCCCACGGCCATGTGACAGCTCCCCACGGCGTTGTTGGGAAAGTTGACGGCGGGCCAGCAGCCGTAGCGGATGTACCAGGCGATGGGGCTCGGGTGGGCCGGGTCGTAGTAGTCGGGCCCCATCTGGCCGTAGACGCTGACGGTGTACATGACGGACAGGGCGAGGCTGAAGAAGACGCCCATGATTGGGGGTCCAGACGCGCATGATGAAGCCGACAAGCTTGGCGAGGAGGACGAAGAGGGAGAGGACGGAGATTCCGACGTTGTAGTCTGTGAGCCTGTTGGGGTTCATACTGTCAGCTTACTTCTTTTCCACGCGATACAATCTTCCTTTTTCTTTTCTTCTTCTTTCTTTTCTTTTCTTGCAAAGAGAGGATACTCTAGACTCACTCCAAGGACCACACAAAGGGCACGTTCGGGTGAGGCTTGTGGTTGGCCTCCGCGTACAGGATAATGTCCGGGTTCGAGTTGAAGCCCCAGACGTAGCCGATCTCCCACAGCTGGGTGCGGAACAGGTCCGGCTGGGCGATGGCGAAGAGGACCAGCAGGCAGACGGTTCCCGCCAGCTCAAAGGGCATGATCCAGAACATGGGCGCGCGCTTCCTCCACTTGCGGTTGAAGGGCTTGTAGCTCCAGTTGCGCTCTGGGTTCCAGCGCTTTATCGCCTCCTTCATCTTGGGCGGTTATGGGCGGGGTCGGCGGGAAGTATAAGCGTAGGGTTGGTGGTGGTGGTGCTGGTGTATGGACGACGATAGCCTGCGTCGCTGTGTTCTTTTCAACTGCTGCTCCCTTTGGTGATTATTTGTTGCTGACTGGGCAGCGGTCGCACCAGGCTCTCACATCGGAGGCCTTCGCGGAGTGGTGGTGCTATCGAGGTAGCACACGAGAAGTCGTCCTCGTCGTTATCGCAAGAGCAATCAATGGCCCGTGTTGTGCTCGCACCTCGTTCTCCGTCGACGATGGCACGAACTCAAGCCTTCTGACAATTGAAGGAAAGTAAGGAAATGGTACTTGTACAGCTCAGCAGATGAGAGAAAAGGAAAGTCCAGCTCTGGACGCGCGGAAGAAGAGGAGATCTTCAATGGCCTCCCCTCCCCCCCTCTCCCATGATTATAAGCGACCACACACACACATTCACCCACACTTTTCCTTTCTACATCCGAGCCTACCAGCTGCAACCCCCTGGTCTTGCTCTCGTTCGCGATAGGTTGTCACACTGGACAGGCGCCGAGCGACCCTCCTTTGGGGGTCCTGCCAGTGCCTGCAGTGCCGGCCAGGCCCATGCCGTGATGCGACCTGCATGTGCAGAACCACGAATGGGACAGACAGAAGTGGGAGGGGGGTAGAGAATTATCCAATCGGAGTGTGAGGCAGCTCTGATAGCCGCCGGGACGATGGCCTTGTGGGTGCGGGATTGGTTGGCCTGGGCGGGTGGTGCAGCCAATTGAAGGGTTCGTAGCATGGGGGCCATTTTTGGGGGGAGGGAGGGAGGGATTTTTTATTATGGAGATGGGTTTGAGAGCTGGGCGCTTGGAAGGGACGGAAGAGTGAGAGTGTGTGTGTGTGTGTGGTGATGGGTGGAAATCCTCGCTCGAGTGGGTCTCTTTTGCTTATATTGTCGCTCGTTTTGGGTGTACTAGTAGTACCATAGCACGATGCTTTTTCTCTTCCCACTCTCATGTGATAAATATATCACAGCCTGCAGTCATATTGCATGCAAGGAGTTCTGCAATCAAATAAAGATTGAATCTGCGCATCATATTTGGCCTCAGTCGAGAAGCCATACTCGTTGGTTCGAACGAGATTCATTCCGGTGAGCATGACCATGTTGAGACAAGGGCGAGAGATGGAAACTTTTTGTTACTACCGTAGTACTATGTATGTAGGCACACCTGCCACCCACGGGCCCAGTGTGTATGCCCCGGATGGGCCTCCCGTCCGGTCGCCAACGGGTCCTACGACGCAAGGCCGGGTCGGGCTTCTGAAGACCCGCCATCGGATGAACCGGGGCAGCAGTCAGTTACACACATATGTACATGTCAAGTGGCTTGCTGCGAGGGCTAATGTGTGGAGAGTCACTCCTCCCACTATCACTACTATCGCCTGGTGCTGGCTTACATAGCAGAGTCCTTTTTGACGCCATTACTCGGTAGGCCGGCTATCTACAAATTCCCATTGGGCCAGAAGGGGGTTCTCTTTTCTTCTTTCCCTTCTTTTCTTTCTCAATGCCGCGTATGATTTACTACGTATGAGGTAGGTAATGCATTGCATGCCGTGAAGTACCATGCAGTCGTAGTAGTACAGTAGTAGCTGTCATAGATCGGTCGAGGCCCAAGATTTTGATTCAGCCACCACGAGGTGCCCGAGCCTGGTGGAGAGAGAGAGAAAGAGAGAGCGGGGGCAGCTATCCGCCTATCCCATCACACGGGTCTCACATTCCTTTTCCTGAAAGAGGGTATGCAAGGAGAAACAAGTTCACGGCCGCCCGGGTGAATAAGTCAACCTGCGCCGTGCAGCACTGTTCTAGATGGTGCGCGCGCGCGTGTGTATGGGAAGGAGGGGGATGGATGAAACAAGACTTGGTAGCCCGCCATTCACCGCCCCGAGTTACGGACTGGGGATCCTGTGCCTTTTTTTCTTTCTTTCTTCTTCTTCTTCTTCTGGTAGAAGCAAGTATACCTCTCTAACGATCGAATAGGTGATATCTGAGGGAGACAGAGAAACTTGAATGACTCGAACAGGTCTGATTGGCTTCTTTTTTTCTTCTGATCTCACACCAACACACAAAGACAAGACATCGCGGCTGGGGCCGTTCGGAGGGCCGAGGCCTCTCGGTGCCTCAGTCCCGAGAGTAGGTGGAGGCAGGTAGTTAAGCAAGCCAGCAGTGATCGAGATCCCTCTCAGAGGTGGTGGTGCAGCCTGGTGGACAGAACCACTAGGTGTAATGAGTAGCGGGATCTCCTGTCGGTACTTGTACGGTAACGCACATCTACCCTAAGTAGTACTTCCTAAGCTCCGCTCCCTCGGTTTTTTTTTTTCCCCTTCCCTTCTTTCTTTTTCGGCCCCGTAAGTCTTCGGGAAGACGCTTCTCTGCCTCTCTCTCTCCCCCCTACCTGAGGATCCATCTGTTCGGCGCTGCAGAGACCAGGACCCACCCATGCCCAGCCCTGTCTCCACAAGCCTCGCAATCTCAAGGCTTACACCAAGCCGGCATAGACCGCTCTAGGCCCGGGGGATCGGCAACTGGGGGGTGCTTCCGAGCATGGTACAGGCGGGACAGCTGAAAGAAAAGAAGGAGAAGGGGGAAAAAAAAGTACCATAGTAAGGTAAGGGGGAAAATGTGAGAGAGAGAGAGAGAGAGAAGGTGAAGCTCGATCCCAGGTTGGCACGGCTGGATGAAGATCCTCATGCGATGACCAATGGTGGTGGGTCCCTCCGTACATGCCGACTACAGGCATATATTATGGAGAAAGTAGCACGGAGTACATGGGATCCCACTTGAATAGTCAGGGCTATGTCTTCAGGTACGAGGAAACAAATAGTCAAGAGGCAGTTTCTCTTCTTTTTCTTTTCCATCCTGGACGCTTCAGCCGCAGGGCGGAAGCAGCCTTTCCCTCCCTCGTGACTGTCCTCATGTAGTGTGCATCTATTATAGTAGAGGACTGTATCAACCGACTGACTCGCCCATACTGTGTCGCAACAGTGATGCAATGAATTCTGTACCCAGGTCTCTTCTCGGCGCCGGGATGGAGCTTTGAGGCTTTGACGCCTTCTTTCTAGCGCTGGGCTGACCGCGTCTTAGCTTGGAGATGCTTGCTACAGAAGCGAAGGCCCGAGGCAACGGTCTGGTCCTGGGTGCTGGTGCTTGGGACTCCGGGATGGGGCCAGAAGAGCCCGACAGAGACAACGTCGGGCGCGGCTCGAATGTGTGCTGCTTTACAACAAGTCACGTCCTCGTTTTGCTGTGTGTACATGGGGCGGGATTCTTTTTCCCTCCTTCCTGTGCATTACTGAGTACTGCGGCGCCTGGTATTTAGTAGGTACCAGCTCCAGCTGTGTACGGACACGGAGTAATGCACCGAGTAAGTAAGTGGTCAGAGATGTGGCTTCGAGACACTGTCTGGCTGGCTGCATACCTGGCTTGGTTCTTCTGTTTTTTCTTTTCTTTTTCTCATAGACTTGTGTGTATGTGTGTTCGGGAATTCGTCATGCTTATCACCCAAGTCATAATCCAGACAGCCTTCTCGAGCTGCAGACCGACACATACATACATAGATAGAGGCCTGGTTCACGACTAGATTTCCTCTCCTCCCTTGCTTCTCCTTCTACTCCAACACGCACACATGCCCACCACGACGCTTCTCGAGAAAACTTACTCATCACACCTGACTGTACTTACTATTCCCAATCCCTATCTATCACGGTAAGTACACACACACACACACACACACACACACACACACACACACACACACACACACACACACACACACACACACACACACACACACACACAGACAGAGACAGCAGGCAACATACCTACTCCACATGGTCCATTCGACGTCTTGTTCTAGACTGCCATAGACCTCCTCGTGCGCCCCCCTCGACCCCTGCTCGCGGTCAGCCTGTACTTCCTCGGCATGCATGCAGGCATTCAGTCAGTTTTGCATACACCTGCCTCGTGGTTGTCATCTCGTATCGGCCTCGCAATCTAAGCCTCAAACTGCCTTCCTTCCCTCTCATTTTTTTTCCCTTTCTATCTTTCCCCTCTCTCTTGAACCTCTGATCACTAATAAGCGGCCCCTCTATATCCCCCCCCCCCCTCTCTCATAGGCCCGCACCCCAAAAAGACAGGGAAACTCGGTTTCAAACGATCGATTGATCCACACCTAATCGCGCCCGCCCTACGCTATTACACAGAGACCACGGGCACTGCAGCAGCAACGGCTTCTACATCTGTGTAGGCTACCCGTCTCTCCGCTCATCTCTCTCCCTCTCTCCCCCTCCATCTGTCAAGCAAGGCAGAAGAAGGAGAAGGGGAAAAGGAAAAAAAGAAAAAGAAAAAGGAAAATCAAGGGCCAGGTTAGGGGCAACGGCTAGTTCCCATCAGGTCTCTCGCTTTCAGGGGGACCACGTCCAGATACGTACGTTTGCGGACTGAGCTACTACTACTACTAGTAGTACTACAACTACTCTTACTACTACAACTACATACGATACTGCTAAACTTGTTCACCTCTCTTGCTCCTTGTAGGTCGGCACCAAAAGAAAACCGCCCTCCAGCCTGGTTATCCCTCAATCCCACTTGGACCGGTGGCTAATAACCCATCCTGGGCTTGGCAGAAGGGGGCCCATGAGCGAGGCATCCGGGACGGTGGGGATCTTCCTCGTCATCCTGGGGGCATTTGTTCATAGTGTGTCTCTTTAGGGTTTCCCCGGAGCACAGTACAGTTCGGAGAGAAGGCCCTCACACTCACGATCACCTCTCTTCGACCTGTCCGGCCGGCCAGTCAGTCAGTCAGTCACCAACTCTTTTCCAAGGGCAGCACCGAACCACAAAGGGGATTCTCCTTGACAGAGCGGCTCCTGCTCTTCCTCCTCCATCTCGTCTAGAGGAAACGGCCCAAGAGAAAAAGATCATCACCATCTTTCACCCTCTTTCTTTTTCTTTCCCCCACCCCCCCTTCACTCTCTGTCCTGGATGCTGTATGTTATATACTGCACCAGACACGACTTATCATAAACCAAAGAGCGAAAAGAAAAACCAGAAGCAGAAAGAGAGAAGGAGGGAAGGAAAAAACACACCAACACTAAAATCATCCTCGTGCCCTGGACCAAATAAACCATACACCCCCCCCCCCTGGCTGGTCTCTGCAGTCCATCGACCGTCCCAACGGCTTTAGCTTTCCACCTGGACTAGCCAGATCGACGGACTGCCACAAGATCGATTTCCCCAGCCGTTACCGCTGTTCACAGGGCCCCCTTACCCATCGTGTCTTTTTTTTTTTATTATTTTTTTTTTTACTCTACCCTATTCCCACTTCTACCGCAACATGCGAGAGGGACCCGTTGTTGACTGACACACACTGTCGGGTCGACAATCCTCGATCGCTCCTTCCTTATCCTTCATGAATCTAGAGAAACACCAGCCGTCGCTGCATGAAAACGAATTGGGCCTCAGCGGTCGGGCTGTCTTTTTCTTCTTCTCCTCCCACAGCTCCTTTTACTACTACAGCTACTACCGCTAGCACTACCACTCCCCCCAAACGGCGGGAACCTGACCTGTCCGCTGCTCAGTCCTTCGCTAACCTCGGTTTCCTCCTCCACCTCGCCCCCGGCTGCTCCTTCCTCCTCTTCGTCCTCCCTGGGTTCCTTCCCAGCCGCACGTCTTGTCTTCCCTCCTGCCCCTCCTCTCCGACAGCCCAGGCCGCGCTGCTGCAGGAACACCGCAGCACAGCCGTCCGACGACGCCGCCAGGCTCGCCGCGCAGCTGGTCGGGCAACGCGGTCGGCAGCTTGGACAGTATGGTTTGACAGCTGCCACCGGCGTTTGCGATCAGTCGGACGTGGGCGCTGCCTCTCCTTCCTTCCTCCCTCTCTTTCTTCCTCCTCCTGCTGCCGGTGCTGGTGGTGCCGGTGGTGGTGGTGCTGCCTCGAGTCAAGGCTGCTGCTCAGCCCCAGCAACATCAACAACAAGAGGGAGAACAGCAGCAGCAGCAGCAGCGACGACGACGCCGCCAGAACATCCAGAGCACTGGCCTGTGGCCCCCGCGTCGCCAGACCCACACACGCCTGCAAACCACCCGAGGGCGGCAGCACGGGGCCCCGTCCCCTTCCTCCACCTTCCAGTGCGGCAAAGCGATCCGCCAGCGCAGACAATTTCGATCCATCTGCCCTCTCCCGGCCCCCGCCCCCGGCCAAGAAGCCTCGCCTGCTCCCCCCCGGCAAGCTCGACCTCTCCAACATCGCCCGCCCTCGGACTTTTTGAGGGGCTGGCCCTGCCCGACGTCTCGCCGCTGTTCTTCTCTTCCAGCTCGCACCCGCGGCGGCCACACATGACCGGCCGCCCCGTCAGCTTCCCCAGTGCAGAGCCCTCCGCGGCGATGTTGAACCGCCTGCGCGAGGACCAGAATGTCGTCCGCACCGTCAAGCTGCCCAAGGGCCCCGCCAGCTCTGCGAGCCCCTCCAGGGCGGGCCACGGCCTGAGCACGCCCGGCAGCGCCGCGTCCGACAGCCACTCGTCGTCGAGGAGCGGCAGCGGCAGCGAGAACCGTCACCTGCCGGCCGAGCTGCGCGGTCTCCAGGGGCTGAGCGTCATCGACCTGCTCGAGGCGGACGAGAGGCCGTCATTTATCATCGACATCACGAACCGCGCCAACTTCAACGCGGACGCGCCCCTGAGGCTGCTGTTTGTGAACGCCTCGCTGCGGGCGTCGCAGGGTGTCTATGGGCTCATCTCGCAGAGCCCAGGGGACAACAGCGAGTTCTCGAGGTTCAAGGCGTGGGTCGTCAGCTTCGTCAAGGACAACAGGTCCATGGACGTGTCCCTCCCTTCTCTCTCCTATGGCGGCATCAGCTGGACCTGCTCCACGCTGGCGAACCGATACCGCTTCGTCAGCGGCAACGCGTCGGCCGTCTCGATCACGCCCACGTCCCCTGTCCCTCCGGCCAGGGCGAGCACTGTCCTGGAACAGCGAGCCAGGGGGCCCACCCCTCGAGGGACACACCAGCCCCGGGCAGAGACAGGGCCCTCAGCGAGACGGACTACTTTGGCGATGCCTCGCCTGGCCAGTGTGGCACTGTTGGCCGACGGGCCTACTCGGAACCCCGAGACCTGGCGGACCTGAGACCGGACACGCCGGAGGTGCAGACTGAGGAGGTACACAGCCCTGATCCGAGCGCGGATGCGGATCTCACGCAGACTTTTGACTGGACGAGGATTGTGGATGTCAGTGGTAAGTCTCTTTTTCCTTTTCCCTCTCCCTCTCTTTTTTTTTCTTTCTTTCTCCCTCTCTTGTACAGCCACATGTTGTCTCTAGAGTGAGTTTGTCCGCTCCGTCTGACAAGCAAAATTAATCCGATCTCCCTGGTGTTCTTTTAGTACTCTCACCACATCTACAATTTGCACGATCAGTAAGATGGGAGGATACACCATTGGGACCGATCCAGGACTGGCCAGGGGATCTGCGTACCATGTCCAACATGGTCATGGGAAGCCCGCATCCCGCCGCCATGTACTGGGGCCCCGAGTACATCGCCATCTACAACGAGGCCTACCTCAGCCTGGCCGGCCAGAAGCACCCGAGACTGATGGGCCAGAGCTACATCGAAGCCTGGGCCGAGATCTGGGACGAGCTCAAGCCCGTCTTTGACGCCGCCTGGCACGGCGGACAGGCCACCATGAAGCACGACGACAGGCTCTTCATCTCCCGGAACGGCTTCCTCGAGGAGACCTTCTTCAGCTGGTCCATCGTGCCCCTGGTCGGCGCGGACGGGTCTGTCGTCGCCCTCTACAACCCGGCCTTTGAGAACACTCGGCGGAAGGTCAACGAGCGGAGGATGTTCACGCTGCGGGAGGTGGGCGAGAGGACATCCCTCGCGCGGGACGTGCAGCAGTTCTGGAGGCAGGTCCACAAGGGCCTCGAGTACAACGAGTCCGATATTCCGTTCGCCCTGATCTACTCGGTTGCGGACGAGTCGGACAGCGACATGTCCTCGATGCACTCGGGCAGCGCTGCCAACCCTCCCCGGATCCAGCTCGCAGGCTCCCTCGGTGTGCCTGCTGGCCACTTCTACAGCGAGATGTCCTCCATCGACTTGAGAACGAGCAATGATTGCTTTGCGCCGTACATGAGGGCATCCATGTCACAGCCTTCAGTTCCTATCGTCCTCAACAAGGACGACGGGACGCTCCCACAGCACCTCATCGAGGGGATCGAGTGGAGAGGCTTTGGAGACCCCTCCAGGACTGTTGTTGTCTTCCCAGTGCATCCGACCACCGGGGAGGGCGTGGTCGGTTTCATTGTCCTGGGCGTGAACCCGAGGAGGCCGTACAACGACGACTACCGCCTGTTCATTAATCTCCTTTCGCGGCAGCTGGCGACCTCGATGGCCTCCGTCGTGCTCTTTGAGGAGGAGATCAAGCGCGGCCAGCAGGCGGCGCGGATCGCCGCACTAGACCGCCAGCAGCTCTCACAGGAGCTCCGCCTGCGCACACAAGAGGCCGTGGACAGCGAGTACAAGTTCACCCGCATGGCCGAGTTTGCGCCTGTGGGTATCTTTATCACGAATGCGCAGGGCCACATCAACTTCTGCAACGACTCGTGGTGGGAAATCTCAAGACACCCCCGGGCGATCGACTCGTTCGACTCCTGGATGGACAGCATCCTCCCTCAGGACAGGCCCGCCGTCGAGGAGGCGTGGAGGAGGCTGATCGACGACACGGTATCCATCACGCTCGAGTTCCGGTTCAAGGCACCGCGCGAGGCGAACGGGCACCCGATCGAGACGTGGGCGCTGATGAGTGCGTACCCAGAAAAGGACGCAGCCGGGACGACAAAGGCCATCTTCGGCTGCATCACGGACATCAGCCAGCAGAAGTGGGCAGAGGCCTTCCAGAAGCAGAGGAGAGAGGAGGCACTCGAGCTCAAGCGCCAGCAGGAGAACTTTATCGACATGACCAGCCACGAGATGCGGAACCCGCTGAGCGCACTGTGCCAGTGCGCCGACGAGATCATCGGCAGCATCACAGCGTACCGGAAGGCGCAGCCCGTCGAGGTGCCCGACAGCCTCCGCTCGACCCTCGAGTCTTGCTACGACGCCGCGAATACGATCTCGCTGTGTGCAAACCACCAAAAGAAGATCATCAACGACGTGCTAACGCTCTCGAGGCTTGACTCGCGTATGCTCGAGGTGACGCCCACCATCACCAGACCCGTCGAGGTGATCGAGACGAGCCTCAAGATGTTCGACGCCGAGCTCGTGTCCAACAACATCAAGTCCGAGTTCCGCATCGACCAGTCTTACTACGACATGGACATCACCCTCGCCAGGCTTGACCCGGCCCGCCTGCAGCAGGTCCTCATCAACCTCCCTGACCAACGCCATCAAGTTCACCCAGAAGCAGGAACAACGCTCGATCATCGTCACCCTGGGCGCGTCCAAGGATATCTCGCAGGCGCAGGTGGCCGGTATCGAGTTCTTTCAGGGCGACACCGTCTCCGGCGAGGACATTACAGACAAGGCCGAGTGGGGCGACGGCGACAAGTTCAACCTGCACCTGTCCGTGTCTGATACAGGACCAGGGCTCACCGACGAGGAGCGCACCATGCTGTTTCAGCGGTTTCGGCAGACGTCACCCCGAACACACGTCGAATACGGCGGCTCGGGTCTGGGGTTGTTCATCTCGCGCATGCTCACGGAGCTCCAGGGCGGACAGATCGGCGTGCTCTCGCAAAAGGGCGCCGGAAGCACGTTTGCTTTTTACATCAAGAGCCGCAAGTGCGCGGAGGAGCCTGAACCTCCGCCACCACCTCCTGCTTCTCACGTGCTGGCCAGCCCGCCAGTGACGCTCAAGGACATGGCGCCGGCGGAATCACCAGCGCTCCCGATCCTCCCCGCCATCGACCCGGCCACCGTCGACGTGCTCGTTGTCGAGGACAACGAGGTCAACCAGAAGGTCCTCGGTCGCCTGCTCAAGAGGTACGGCTTCAAGGCGCACCTGGCCAATCACGGCGGCGAGGCCATCGAAATGTTACGGAGGTCGAGGCACTGGGACCACCAGGCCGCCGCCGCCGAGGGTATCGACCCTCCACCACCGGCTGTGCTGGGCGAGGGCGACCAGGATGTGATCAATGTGTCCATCATCCTGATGGACCTGGAGATGCCCGTCATGGACGGCATGACCTGCGCCCGGAGGATCAGGGAGCTGGAGAGAGCAGGGGTTCTCATGACGCGGCTCCCGATCATTGCTGTCACGGCGTATGTGAGGCCAGAGCAGATCGGAGAAGCCAGAGCCTCCGGGATGGTATGTCTTGAAGGAGCCGCCTCCTGACGAATGATCACACTGGTGAGGCAGAACCAAGCTGACCTTTTGCAGGATGACATTGTGTCGAAACCCTTCCGCGCGCCGGAGCTGACGCCCAAGATCACCAAACTGCTCCTGGACCCGCCCACGGGCAACACGCCAGTCGCGTCGCCCATGTCTTTGGCCTCTCCGGCGTCTGATCAGCTGGCCGCATTTCCGTTTTCCGCTTGAAGCTGTCACGCCTGTGGAATAGAAGAGCATCAAGTCCAAGATGAAAAGAAAGAAAGGCAAGAAAGAAAGGAGGGCTGATATATGATTATACTTAGACGCCTTTTCTTTTTTTTTTTTGGACGATGCCAACGAGACTTCCTCAACTGAACACACGGTATACACTAGACAGGGGCATCCCCTAAAAGCCTCGGTTCAAATCTCAATGAGACCCCTTTACGCGACCACACATAGCTTGGAGTTTTGAGGGGGCATTCTTGTGCTTGCGAGGCGTTTTTTTTTAATTTTTTTTAGATACGGGAGGCCAACATAGGCGGTGGGGAGAGGGAGAGCCAAGACAATAAACGCGGAAGGGCGGAGCGGGCAAATGAGGGAGGGTATCAATCAAGAGTACATGTCGACAAGAACAGGGAAGGGGGAGGCTTATTATCTTTTCGTGTTGTTTTGGAAACCTGGCTGCCCATTCTCGAGGACGTTTTTGGTTGGCAGCTTGCCCTGCGAATCAATGAATGGGCTGAGCTAGGTTTTAATAATCTCATCCATGTCGATACCCATATATATATGCATATATATACATATATATATAGATAACATTTTTATATTTTCGAAGCAAGATATCCCGCAGAGGCCATGTTTGAGTTTTTGTAGGTGTACGGAACTACTATTTGGTGTTCTCTGATAGGTGATCTCATGATGGAATAATAGCCAAGTACCACGGTCAAAGGTTTTGGAGGGGGGGTTCGGGATTTGAGAGTGGTCTGCTGTGAGATGAAAACGGTGTATTTTAGTTCCCAAGATAGAATCGGTCTTTCAAAGCTGGCTCTTCTCGTCCCAAGCTGGTGCGCCGCCCAGCCTGGAAGAAGACTTGTTGCGTGGACCAGGGATTGGGGAAGTCTCGCAATCATCGGAAGAGAGACAGACTGTGCTGTGTTGCGCTGTGGTCTAGGGGCCTGAACGACCCGCGCCCTTCATCTCTCTCACATATGATATCCTCGGGCCTCTCTCTAGTTAAACCTGGCCGCCCAGCTGTGTGTTGTTATCAACCATATGAGCAAGCATAGCCACAGACAAGAAATGTAAATGAGTTTTGCTGTCTTTTATTCCCTTCTCCCTCCCCTCCCTTTCGAAGATTACCGATCTGGTGCAGCCACAGTCTTGAAAAGCGAATAATCTGTCGCTCTCATCAGCTGCGCACGGGACATAATAGCAGACTTTTTTTTGCCCCCCCCCCCCACACAATCGTCAATTGAGACCAAGCGTTACTATCCAGAACTTCATCCTCATCTCGCCCTTGCAATAGCCCGTCCGTCTCTAGCTCTGCAGAGGCTGGCTCATGCCACCAAACGTGATCATCTTGGTGACCTAGACAACAAGGTTAGTGTCAGCACCCCAGCGTCCAAAAGAGACCCGCTCCTGGTGCTTGGGTGTACTTACCATGTACTCCTCCACTCCATACTTGGATCCCTCCCGACCAAAACCAGACTCCTTGACACCGCCAAAGGGCGCGGCCGGGTCAGAGATGATCCCCGTGTTGGCACCCACCATACCCACATCCAGCGCCTCCGCGACGCGGAACACCCTCTGCAGGTCCCGGGAGAAGAAGTACCCGGCCAGGCCCACCGGCGTCGCGTTGGCAATCTTGATGACCTCCTCCTCCGTCTCGAAGGGGAACAGGCCGGCTACGGGGCCGAACGTCTCCTCGCTCGCGATGGCCATCTCGCCGGTCAGGCCCGTGATGACCGTCGGCTGGTAGAAGTTAGCGCCGAGGTCGGGCAGCTTCTGGCCGCCGGCGATGACCTTGGCGCCCTTCTTCTCGGCGTCACGGACATGCGCGTCGACCTTGTCAATGGCACGGTCGTGGATGAGCGGGCCGTGCGTGGTGCCGTCGGTGAAGCCGTTGCCGACCTTGAAGGCCTTCACCTTGGCCGCGAAGGCGGTGGCGAAGGCGTCGTAGATGCCCTTTGCACGAAGATGCGGTTTGCGCACACGCAGGTCTGGCCGGAGGAGCGGAACTTGGAGGCGATTGCTCCGGCGACTGGGGGGGAAGGGGTCAGCACTCATTGACAGCTGTCGGGGTCTCAACAGGGAGCGGGATTTACCAGCAGTGTCCAGGTCGGCGTCGTCAAAGACGATGAAGGGGGCGTTCCCGCCGAGCTCAAAGGAGAGCTTCTTCAGCGTGCTGGAGGACTGCTTCATGAGCAGCTTGCCGACGCCGGTAGACCCGGTGAAGGAGACCTTGCGGACGATGGGGTTCGACGTGAGCTCGGAGCCGACCTCTGGGGTGTTCTTGAGGGTGGTGATGACGTTGACGACGCCCTTAGGTATGCCGGCCCGGTGAGCCAGCTCAGCCAGGGCCAGAGAGGTAAAGGGGGTCTCGCCGGGTGCCTTGGTGACGGTGGTGCAGCCGACGGCCAGCGCGGGGCCCGCCTTGCGCGTGATCATGGCGGCAGGGAAGTTCCACGGCGTGATCAGGCCGCAGACGCCGACGGGCTCCTTGATGGTGAGAACGCGGTTCCCGGGCACGGTGGCGGGGATGGTCTCGCCGTATATCCTGGGGGCCTCCTCGCTGAACCACTCGAAGAAGTTGGCGGCGTAGGCGACCTCGCCCTTGGCGTCCGCCAGCGGCTTGCCGTTCTCCCAGGTGATCAGGGCTGCCAGGTCCTCGGCGTTCTCCTGCATGAGCTCGTACCACCTCCGCAGCAGCTTGGAGCGCTGGCGGCCGGTCTGCGTGCGGAAGGAGACGAAGGCGGCCTGGGCGGCCTCGATGGCCTTTGCCGTGTCCTTGGCGTCGAACTCTGGGCAGGTCCCGACCAGCTCGCCGGTGGCGGGGTCATGGACCTCAAAGGTATTGCCCGAGGCGGCCTTCACCCACTCGCCATTGACGTAACAGACGTCCGTCTTGAAGAGGGAAGGGTCTCTGAGCTGTTGGCCTGCTGTGTCAGCACCTCTCTCCCCCCGCGCTGCCGTCACACGGTTGAGAGCATACATACCTTGGGGGCCATTGTAGATGCGAGGCGGCGTGTGGAGAGTAAGATCGTAGGGAGCGTGCTTCTCTGGAAACGGGCAGATCTGGACACGAGCCTGGAGGCAGGCAGGAGGGACATGGACATGTTGTTGCGAGAAGAGCTCCCTCGCGCCAGCAGCCACAGGGTCGCGGGAGCTAGCGGCGCACCTTAAGTAGTTGAACTTGTCACCTGAAGAGGAGGCCCGATGAGGATGGAGTGAGGTCTGTGATAGGCTGTGCAAAGTCGATATGCGACCCGGCCCGGTTGTCTCATGAATCAATTACCCAATTGACGCTTGCTGTCCGGGAACTCACGACCTCTTTCCGAGGGCCGGCTCTCCAGGTGTGGGCTGGCCGATTCCCCAGTTGCTGGTGAATGATTTTCAAATCCAGAGAAGATGGAGGCGAAAAGAAAGGGTGTGCAGAGGCCCACGGAATGTATCTTGCAGCCTTGATGACGTCTCGACTGAAAACGGACTGGTCTGGGGGACGTCACTTTGTGTGTGTGTGTATGTTGTGTCTTGGAGAGTTGGAGAAGAGGGAGACAGGTCACTCTGTAAACCCCTCCACAGTAAGTGGTCGACAGCTTCTGATCGTGGGCAGGTCTAAGGGCCTTCGCATCTACATGCCTTATTTGGATAGCCGAATTTTTATCTTATCACAACAGTACGCCCGAGTGAAAGTACGTGCTGACTCACCCATCGTCTATTCTGCTCCCCAAATGAAGATGAATATTGACTCAAGTATATGCTCATTGCCCTGTAACTAACTGTATTCTTCTCTCCTTCTCTCCCATGAGACCGCAGCGTCCTTCAACGTACCATCCTTGGATTGAATTACAATGTTCACCCCTCCCTCTGCGCCTGCTAACTGCATCGGTAATTTAGTAATCAATCTTGTGATGTCACTCTTTTTTCTCTCTGTCTCTCGCTCTCTCTCTAAGGGTCAGGGTGCGTATCTTGCGTAGCATGATATAAACAGTTAGCATGACCATTCAGAATGAAAGTGTTAGTTCGCAACTGGGCAGGACCAGACTCGAAGTAACTCTAGTGATAGAATTAAATAACACGAGGTACAGTGTAGAGTAAACATGAGGTTGAAGTACAGGTCAGCACCATCCATTGGAACACTAGAATGCTTTAAGAATAATATTAGACGAATGAAGGCCTCTCTTCCTAGCGCTGCTCATAAAGGATGCGAGGGCCCATATACGGGTGGATCTGTTGAGCGCAAGACTTCAAAGTTGCATCTGAATTACGCCGCACTGATATTGGCATGGGTGCTGCTACGGGTGGTCCTCGCATTTCATGTTATCGCCGAGTGTGAATGTTACGTCGCGCTTCTATGACCGAGTATCTTGGATGCTATCAATTCTTGGCAGGATGCTCGAGAGCGTGGCTTGCCTTGATTCCAAGAGGATCTCGGGCGGTGAGACACTGGGAACTCGGGACATGCATTCTATTAATCACCGAGAAGTCAGTGTTTAATATGGGTGACAGTAGTGTTTGCATTTGTGGCCGCATTGCTTGATCTCAATGATCCTCCTGCAATCCGTGCACCTGATAGTCATCAAGAATACCTGAGTTTTTAGATAGAAAAACCCTCTCGAGTCTCGAACAAGAACGTTGCCCAGCTGCTACACAGGCGACCCGAGATTCACATCGCAGGCATTTTCAAGCATCTTTGCGGGGAAGCTGGTCCCTGTCCCTGTAGGTGGTAATCTGCTACCCTGGCGCGTGACGCTATCTCCAACCAAATGCAGCCCTAACCACCCGAAAGGTGGAGTTTGAGTTGTCGTCCGGGGTTCACGGTGTATATTGTCATTGGCTGCCCTGATTCACTATGCAAGAAATGCTGGGTTGGTCATCATTGCTCGGTAGTGAATGTCTACTTTATCCCGCTTGAAACGAAACAAGGGCTCCTGTTCGTGCGAATAAATATCACTTCACCTGCCCCGCACCCTTCACTTGTATGCGACATGTGAAGCAAGCACTAGCTCCTCTTCTGCCTCGTACATAAGAATCGACAGTGTGACCTCGAGGGGCTCTTGTGGTCGAGCTTGTTGACAGACCTGCCTCGCGTACCAGCAGCCTCGCACCCTGATCTCCCGAGCGCGAGACAACACAGATCAAGATGAGGGTCTCAAACCTTTCCGTGCTAGTTGCTGCCACAGGGTCTCAAGCTGCCCAGTACGCCCTCAACGATGCTCTCGTCAGTGCCAGCGAACCGTTTCCCGAGGCCTTTGTCAGCTACTCGATCGAGTTCTCCTCGTTCCCTGACTTTGCTGGTGAGTTGTCATCTCCAAAAGAAGAAGAGAAAAAAAAAATCTCAGTCACTGCAGATCGTGTGTGTGTGGCAACTGATCACGGCATAATCATATAGGCAACAACTCCATGCCCAACACGTTCTCGGACAACCTCCTCAACAACATTGGCAATCTAACCGGTACCAAGCCCTGTAAGTGGCCCGCCTATTGATTACCTGCTGCGACGCGGGGTTACAGCGTCTTTAAGGCCACCAGGCTCTGACACTAAGCAAGATATTCGCGTTGGCGGCAACACGCAGGACTACGCCCTGTACAACGCCTCCCTTCCCTACGCACTGAACGGGACCTTCGACTACGCCAAGTCCTCAGACTATCCCACCACCATCTTCATCGGCCCTTCGTACTTTGAGTCGTATGCACAGTGGCCCAACGTGAAGTTCTCGCACGGGTTCAACCTCGGCCTCGGGGCCAACAACTCTGCCGGCTGGCAGACGCTGCTCGACACGGTCCCGCTGGCATGCGAGGCCCTGAGCGACGGCAAGCTGAACATGTGGGAGTACGGCAACGAGCCTGACCTCTACTCGACCTCGTACCAGGGTGCAGTCCGCCCGGCTGGGTGGAATGAGAGCTGGTATGTCGCCCAGTGGCTCAACGGGACGCGTCAGATCAGGGCCTCGCTCGAGGAGAGCTGCCCTGAACTGCTGGAGAATGACACCTATGGGTACTTTGCGCCTTCGTTCGCTGGTGTCAACAACACACTAAAGCTACCCAAAGACCTGGGCGGCTGGCCTGGACGCGGATGGAGACATCAAACTTGTCTCGACTCACAAGTAGGTGATCAACTTGCCCAAGTAGTCATGGGAAGATCTCTCTCATGGAAAATGGCGGGCTTCAGGCTCATGCTGACCGACTCTTTCTTTTTGAAAATAGCTACATTTCGGGCGCAACCACACTTGGTGTCACCCTCCAGGGAACACTCCTGAACCACTCGGTGACCGTGGCTTCCGTCGACGCCCACATTGCTGAATACGATGAGATCTGGGCCAACGGCAGTGGAGTTCCGCTGATCTTCGGCGAGACCAATTCTCTGTACAACGAAGGAAAGCCTGGCTTGTCCAACTCCTTTGGCGCCGCTCTCTGGGGGGTGGACTTCAACCTGTATTCCGCGTCGGTAGGATTCAAGCGTGTACACATGCACATGGGCACAAACTATCGAGTAAGCTAGCCAAATCCTTCCTTTTTCTGTCTCTCCTTTTTTCTTATAAAAGAAAATCAGTACGCCATGTTCTGACACGCTGCCACCACCACCACTACCAGTACGCCTCCTGGCAGCCAATAGAGACGGTCAACGCCACAATCGGGACCAAACCGCCCTACTATGGGAACATCGCCGTGGCTGCATTCCTGGGAAACACCCTGGAGAACCCCGTATCCATCGCCAATGTTCCCCTCTCCGACAACGCCGAAGCCGCCTACGCCGCTTATTCCGCCACCGACGCAGGCCTCCTCCGCGCCATGGTCATCAACATGAACACCTACAACACCACCGTGAACGGTTCGGGGCTCGGAGAGGCCACAAACATCACCACGCGGACCTCGCGCATCTATACCTTTGACGTGTCCGGCGGGAGCCTCCAGCCGGGCGACCCGGTCGGGGTGCAGAGGCTCAGCGCCAACGGCAGCGATGCCCTCAGCGGGATCACGTGGGATGGGTACAGCTACAACTATGAGCTGGACGAGGGCCGGCCTGTGAGGCTGGCGAACGTCACCGTGGGCGAGTATGTGGTTGTCAGCGAGAACTCGACGGTCGCGGTGAGCGTGCCGGACTCGAGTGCTGCTGTGTTGAACTTTGTGGGGAACGTGAGCACGGTCATCAACGTGACCCCCACAAGCAGATAGATTCAGGACCGAAAGGGTCGTTTCATCATTCACATAGTGTATGTACATACTGCCGTCCTTTTAGGTCACTATGAAGAGCAATGACAGTCTTTGTCACACTATATCTACAGTATCTTGGGTTTTGCGGGCCGAGATTGTCTACGCAATCAGTATTGCTTGTCTATTGTTCTTCTAGAACTGTGCCTGGCCTTTTCTTGCCATATAATCAAGTGCCCTGATCCTATATTAGTGAATTGGACGGGTCTTTATGAACCACAACAGTCTCCAGGGATACATTTGCATTGCCAGCAATATCACGCCCGTCCAGTGACCCAATTACCAAGAAGCTGCATATTTTCTGCTGTCGAATTTCATCCTTAGCTGCCAAGGCACTGATCAAAAGATTGAAGGTGCCTAAGGTACATACCCTCATCAATCATAGTGAGAGAAGAGACTTGGCGTTCACCAGCTTTGGTCTGCATACTAAGTAATTAAGTACTTAATCAGCTCTGAAGCCGTCCCGCTCAAAGTTGTAGATGAGACTCGAAAACAGGGCTGGCAAGAATTCGCACTGAACAAAAAGAAACCGCTACTAATTTCATCTATGAATTAGGCAACATTGTGGTAGTTATTCAGAGGTAATCCTATCGCTCACTGACTGACCTGGATCGGGTTCCCGTAGTAGACTTTATAGTGGGGGCGGAGTAGGATCTGGAGAGCCACAATCAGCAGCGTGGGGTGAGCCGAGGCACGCGTTACCTCCGACGTCACCCATCGCATCGCATCGCACTCACCTGCTGCAGCAAACGACAACTCCTAGTGAAACGCATCTCATCGTGATAGGCGGAGAAAGCGGCCCTTTGTAGTCGGAGGTGTGGAACTCGATACGTTGCTCGAGGTGCTGCGTGTTTCCGGTCCTCGATCGTCTGGTGCAAACAAGGCTCGGCGCTCCTGTTCTCTCACCACCTTGGGTCGTCCACGATACTTTCGGGAGCTGCTCAAGAGGAACACCTGTCTTTTTAAGCATGACAGCTTCAGAGCAGGAAGTCTGGTATGTTTTCTCTTCATCCCCGGTGCGTGTGAGAGGGAGAGAAAGCGAGAGATAGGCAGAGAAGTCGCAGTCTTAACTGAAGATCTCCTCAGGGACAAGCTGCCCCTCGTCGCCGACGTCCTCAAGCATCCTGCCTTCCCTACGGCAACATGGAACCTGGAGCCTACCAAGAGCGGTCGTCTGCCCGTGGCTGAAGGCCGTGGTGGCCCGCTGAACATCTCATGGGAGGTCCATGGTTCTGGGCCGGTCAGGCTTGTCGTAAGTGTCCCTTTCCCTCCCCCCATCGTGTTCCTCGCCTGAACACATACATACACACACACCTGTGACCCATTCTGACCGCGCTTGTTTTTTTTCTTCTCTCTCCAAAAGTTCCTGATGGGTCTCGGCTCCCTCAAGTCCGCCTGGCAGCGACAGACCCTCCACTTTGGCCACGAGCGCGAGCAGACCTACTCAGTCCTCTGCCTCGACAACCGCGGCATGGGCGACAGCGACGTGCCCCTGATGCGCTACTCCACCTCTGAGATGGCCCGCGACGCCATCGAGGTCCTGCAGCACATAGGCTGGCTGCCCCCCGACGCCCTCTCGCCCTCCTCCTCCGCGCCACCAGACCGCACCCTCCACGTCCTCGGCATCTCCATGGGCGGCATGATCGCACAGGAGCTCGCCTGTCTCGTCCCGGACCACCTCTCCTCCCTCTCCCTGCTCTGCACCGCCGCGGCCGTCGAGAACACCACCACCTTCTGGGAGAACATGGTCCAGCGCGCCCAGATGCTCGTCCCCAAGTCCCTCGAGGCGTCCGTCCGCAGCGCAGGGCGCAACCTCTTCCCCGTGTCGTGGTTCGTCAGCCCGGACGACGTGCACCTCCCGGACCCCAAGACGACGCCCAGGGTGCTGCCCCCCGCCGGGCGAGGGCGAGGGGGCGAGTACCTGCGCTTCAACAACAACTACGAGCGGTTCGTGGCGGGGGAGCTGCACAAGCGGCTGGACGAGAAGCGTTTCACGACAAGAGGCTTCCTGCTACAGCTCATCGCCGCAGGGTGGCACCACAAGAGCCCGAAGCAGCTGGCCGAGATGGCGGACCGGGTGGGCAGGGAGAGGATCCTCGTGCTGCACGGGACCGGCGACAGGATGATCACCGTGCCGCATGGGTACAAGCTGAAGGAGTACCTCGGCGGGGACGACAGCGGGCTGACGGCTCTTATCGAGCAGGACATGGGTCATGTCCCCCGCTAGAGCGGTATGAGTGGTTTCATGCGTTGTTGGAAAAGAGGTTCAGGGTGGGGGAGCAGCTGGACGGGCGGAAGTGGCCCTAGGTGTGAACGGATGGGGCGGCGGCGGCGGCTTTTTGGGCGTCTTGAGAAAGTTATAAGGGGCTGGTCGATATATCACGATAGACATCCAGAGAAGGTGGCGTTGGTGGTACATGTTTATATCCGCAAGAGATAGATAGACTTGGCTGTATAGATTCAGCCTGGGGATACTTGGCTTTGCTCTTGACTCAAATCGATATCCACTTCAAAGAAGATATATACAGGCTTCTAGTCGTAGGTTCTCTCGGCACTATGTAGCCTTGACCCTTGTGCATCCTCTCCGCTATGGGAGTTGAATATCTGATATGCACAGTGACTTTCTTAGCTCGCAAGGCCCGAGAACACGCAACTCGGCAGATAGTATTGCCTAAAATTGTAAGACATGAGCCGCCGAATATTCAAATCGAAACCCCGCACTCGATGCGAGTCCGATCCAGGCTGCTCTACATCATCACGAGGCCCACCCCGCTCAAGGTCTCCTCATCCGCCATGTTCTCTTGTTCACACCGCCCGCGATCGGGTTCGCACGGTAGTTGAACAGGTAATAATGCAGTGATCCATCGCCTGGACCAAACTTCTGCTGCTCCAAGAACAGGGTATTGTCGGCGAGCGACAGGGCGTTAAAGACGTCAAAGTTGTTCTTCTTGGCAATGATGAGGGCATCGAAGATGAGCTTGTTCAGGCGGTCTTTCAGGGCGGCCTTGTCGAATGGTGTGGCCAGGCCAGTCTCGGAGCCGTAGTAGAACAGGTAAGCCACCTTGAGGACCTTGTGGCGTGGGTGGTTGATGACGGTCGACTCGAGGTTGTAGAAGGAGAAGAAGTCGGTGATGTTCTTGTGTTCATCCTAGAGGGAGGGAAAGAGAAAAGAAAAGATGGTGTGAGCAGTCTGTTGGTTCATGAGATGGTTTAGTCAAGAAAGAAATTCGCTGCCCTTACCTCAACGACATATGTCCAGACGGCCTGCTCCTCTCCCTCGCCACGAGGCTGCAGGAGCCAGTGTGCAGCCTCCTCCTCGGTCCACTCGGGCACCATGTCGAAGCGGTTCTCATACCGCCTCATCAGGCTCTGGACGGCAGGTACATCCTTCTTTTGCATCTCGCGCAGGCCTTGGATGTTAGTGCGGTCGGGTACTGCGTACTTCCGGATCTGCCACTCGGGCTTGCTGTTGGGCGGCAGGGGGCTGAATCCGATCTCGTAGAGCTTCTTCCAGTTGAGGGAGCGGTGGTAGTACCGACAGGTGCTGACGGGCTTGGGCAGCACAATGCCGCCCGTGTAGACACCCTGCCATATCCCGTGCAGGTTGGAGCGGCGGGTGATCTCCTTGATGAGGATGGGCGCGAGACGCTTGCCGCGGAGCTTCTTGTGCACACACAGGAAGTTGACCTCGGAGGCGACAAACTTCTTGTCCCTCACGCGGATCGTCATGGGCACGGCGGAGATGAAAGCGACGAGCGGCCTGCGGTCCGCAAGGCGACAGTCGCGGATGCCAACGTGCCAGTCTTTCCTCCAGCCCGGGGCCATGAGCGACCACTTCAGGATGGGGGTGCCGTAGTTGAAGCGGAACATGGCCTCGTCGTCCTCCACGTAGTGGCCGTTCAGGAGCTGATAGACCTCCTTCATCTGCGCACCGTCCAGCAGGTCCATGGTGACCCACTCGAACCCGTCAATCAGCTTCTGGGGCTCCTTGGGCACGTCCTCCACGGTCTTGACCTCCAGAGGGCCCTCCTCGATTGGCTTATCGGGGACCGCCTCGTCAAACTTGGGGACCGGCTGTGTCTTCCAGAACTTGTAGCTCCCCATGTCCTTTGCGTTCTTCCCATTCAGGGCCAGACCCGTCAGCACATCGTTGAGGGAGAGCGACTTGAAGGCCTCGGCAGCCTTGGCGGGGTCAGATCCGTAGTCCTTGACCAGCTCGGGGTTCCGTTTGACAATTTCCTGGATCTCGTTCTCGGGGAGCTTGTCGAGCAAAGCCTTGATCTTGTCTGCAGGGTCTTCGGGCTGGGTGCTGCCGGTCAGAGCAGCCTTGATCTTCTTCCTCTTGGACTTCTTCTTCTTCTTCTTGGCACCAGCCGCGCCTGCTGTGGCATCACCAGCACCGACATCCTCTGCCTCTTCGCCATCGTCTCCGCCCTCGACATCCTCAACTTCGTCCTCTTCATCAGATGCGACAGCAGGCTGTTTGCCCTTGTCCAGCTGCTCCTCCTCCTCCTCCAGCTTGGCTGCGACCTTGGAAGGGTCCGCCTCTTTGGACTCTGCCCCCGACATGTTGTATCCTGGCGATACTGCCCTTGGATGGTGGCACGTTTCTGGGTGGGAGGGTGTGCAGGAGAGCAGGTAATTGTTATCCTCTGGCGGTGCAGGTCGGCGCTGCAGCCTAGCGTGGCACAAAGTTGGAGGGGTCGGTTGGAGGGGTTGGAGGCCCAACACCCGAGGGGCTGCAGTGACAGGTGTCGTTAGTTAGAGACAGTTGGTTAGCTAGCTAGGTGCTGGTTGTTATCGATAAGGACAGTGTCATCCCTCCTTTAGGTGGTGGCCTGAACCCCAAGCAGCTGAGTCAGAATTTGGTGTGGACTGGATACCCTCGACATCCTTGGTAAATAATCATGCAGTCAAGCTGGCCACACTACAAATAAGGGCCGAGGGGGGTCGGAGGATAAGCTGTGTGTGTGTGAATGCGGATTGGATGCGAAAAGAAGGCACAGCCACTTCCTTAGCTGTACAGCACATGGTCTTGGCACTAGGCTACTAACCAAGGCAGCAGAAATGCTCCTCTTTCTCTCCTCCGTCAGTCTTAACAAAAACCCCAAAAGGACAACCTCACACTCCTCTATTGAGTTCATCTGTCCATCACCTGTCCTCCTGGGCTTCATCCTCCATCATCCGATACCTTTTGGTAAATCACCTCTTGGACCGAGTCAAATATGGGCAAACCCAGCCCACCGCTAGCCGTCTCGGAAGATGCTGTGTCTCTTCACACCCAGCCAGGTGATCGCTACTATGACAATGACGCTCCTGAGCTCCCTCACCTGAACCAAGCCGATGACCTTCCTCCCCTCTACGATGAGGCCCCTGAGGCTGGCAGTAGCGCCAGTGCGCCTCTATTGCCCACCGAAGGCCACGCTCAGCACTCTCTGCCAAACCTCGCCCCGGGCCCCGGCTCCATCCCACCCTTCCGCACCGATGAGGCCGTCACCTACTATCTCAGCAGCAGGCTTGACACGGATGCCGACTATCTCGAGGAGAATGTGCGTCGCTGGGCTGCCATCCCACCCCGCCCACATGTTCGCATCCGCGGCACCCACCGCGAGAAGCGCCGCGGCCACAACGGCAAGGACGAGAATAAGGAGATCACAGACTTCGACGTCTCTGTCGAGCTGACGCCGTATCTGCTTCCCAACGGCCGGGTGGAGCGGGGCATCAGCGCGCTGAGGACTGCCGAGGACGGAGACAAGGTCCGACGTGGAGGCGTGTGCCGGAAACGGGCATCGCGGGCTCCCGAGGGGGGCAGGGTAGAGCTGGGGACGAGGGAGAAGCCGACCCTGATGGAGTGGTGCCATATGTATTGTGCCAGCCACTCCGGGCTCAAGACATTCCAGCTCAAGAGGCACTTTGCCGGGTTCGACCAGGGCCGCGTCAAGCAGCATCTCGAGAACATGGTGCGGCGGACTAACTACAAGGGCGATCTCTTTATTACATTTCCGCTGCGGGACGAAAAGGTCGAGGTGTGGAGCCAGTGTCGGACGAATCAGTGGCGGCTGACACACAGCATCTACGTTGTGTTCTGTCTTACTTTCCTGTGGATATTGACCTGGCCGTACCTGTTCCTCCGGACCAAGAAATTTGAGACGGTCAGCGCGGTGTGGTGGTACTCGACACTGGACGGGGAGGGCAGGAAGCAGTATGCCACGCTCAGCGAAGACCAGTGGTACAACTTATGGGGCAGAGCTATTGCCAACGCGGTTCTGGCCAAGAGACAGGGCACGCTGGATCAACAGGACTTGCTGGCTGCTGATTGCGCGCCTCCGGCCTTTAACACAGGCAACGTGGCCGCTGATGGCGCGCTCACTCTGGTGAGCGCGGGCATCAATGCCATGAACGAGGTCAACCGTCAGCTGGGCTGGGGAAACCACGAGCGCTAAGGTACCACTGATTCGACAAGCGGATATGTTACTATTTCCCTAAGATAGTTTCTTCTTCTTCTTCTTCTTCTTCAAGTTTCTAGCAACGCGTATCCAGAAGAGCCAGGAATTGATCCTGATATTTGAGAGATACTTCGTCAACGCACAACCTGACAAAGATGTCCTGCCGAGGTGCCCTCACCTCACACCTCGGTCGCTAAGCTGCACAGGGGTAAGCATACGGCCTACTCATCAGGCCTTCATTTCAGGCAGGTATATTTGCATGCCTAGCTGATAGATAGGGGCTCGGCTGCGGCTGATATTCGACGTATTAGCGAGCTTGCTGAGCGGGCCAGCAAACGGGCCAGAACCCATGTAGTCTATCAGGGCTGCTGTCGACCGACCTTGTCTAGCATTGGGGGCCACAGGCATCCATGAGGCTCCCTGTCAAGCGGTCTGTTGTCTTTATTCTTATGATACACAGAGGCCCAGGCCCCCAAAAAACTTTCTTTCACTTTCCCAATTCTCACTATTTTCCCCTTATTTATTATCTTGTTATCAAATACATTAGCGAGGCCGCCACCAGCCATGCAGTCTCATCTCTGTCCACTAAGCCTTCTTCTTCTGGCGGCGATGTCGAGGTCGGTAGGCGGCACAGCATCTTGTTACAATCCGGACGGCTCTGATGGCACGGGGGCAACACCCTGCTCATCGACAGGGCATTCCCAGTGCTGCCAGTCTATAGGCGGCATCTGCCTTTCGAATGGCTACTGCTTGCACTACTCGCAGCCTATGGGCCTGTCCAGAGGGTTCTGTACGGATGAGACGTGGAGCTCATCAGAATGTCCTCAGGAGTGTCGGCAGTGTGAGTGATTTCAGTATTCCGATCCCCAGTGCTTTTCCTTGAGAAAGGGCTGGCATCGCCCTAAAAGGCTGTCCAGGAGCAAGGTTCCTGAAGAACACATCCGTATACTCTTGCGAAACACCACAAAGTTCCCATGAAGCAGAGTGGGGAACGCCTCGTTGTGGTAAAAAGTCTCTTCAGCATGAAGAGAATTCCATGACAGGCACAGCATGACCTGACCAGGGGTGGTTCCTATCAATACGCAAATCAAAAATCAGACTGACATTTACGATTTAGACACTTCATCAACCATCATGTTTAATGCTTGGCAGCCTAATAGTACGACTACAATGTACTGCTGTGGAGACGTAGATGGTGGTGCAACGAGCGAGACTGAAGCGTGCCTTGACGGAAGCCTTCCTTTCGTGCTGCCTGACGCAACTCCCATGGTGGGATTCGCTGGTCTAGCGAACGACGAGGCAATTGCTTCGGCCACGTCCGTATCCTCTACAGGCACCGCACGAACCATCGGCAGTACTTTGACAGCGACAAACCCATCTGCTGCCTCGTCTGGCTCTAGCTCCGCTTCATGCCACCAACAGGACCAGGAAACGCTCACCATCTGCGTAGCCATCATCGCGTCTCTTGGGACCGTGACAGCATCGCTACTGGGATGGGGCCTTTGGGAGCGCAAGAAGCGGCTGCGATCTCCGCAGCTCGACAGCATGAGAAAGGGTTTTCCAGCCTTGACACAGAGAGAGAAGAAGGCTAACGTGAGTTATGCGGCGGACGACCAACCCTATAATCGACGTCTCCCCGTATATGGCAACCATGCCAACACACGATGTCAGCCCGAGAACGTGAGGTACCCACTGGGTGAGTTGCCAGACGCGGTTCCAGCAGCTGCGGAGATGGCAGATTTTAGAAGTACACGGACTGTTGAGTATGGCCAGGTGGGAATCTAAGAGGATATTATTAGTTGTGGTTGAATACTCATGGGTTTGGCCATACTGCCTCAGCTGCTCGAGACTTTACACAGGATTATTAATAATAAGCCACGCGGCACTTGGAAATCACAAGGCTGCGCATCCTACCCGGCTCATCATCAATCGTCTTAGCACCTCACACCCTCTATGCTTTACAAGTACATTTATACATTGTGCCATGTTGAAAACATAGAGCTCTGTGTAAAGCGCTAAGCTTGGATATAATGTACGGGCACCGGGTCAACGCAAGTCCCCGGGTACAACGTCGCTGCGGGCTTCATCGGTGGAACAGTCGGTCCATGTTTATTAAGCACTTGGCTTTCCAATCGTGGAGGACATGGGTGGCACAGTTCACCGTGTGGAGAGGTCCCTCCGCAAGGACGAATTAGACGATCCGTTGATCATACGAGCTGGCATGTTCAAATAGATATTGAGACATCGCTTTTCTGGCAAATGACTGGATAGAAGCAACCAGACCTTATACACTCTTCAATCTTGTAACCGAAAAGCAAAGTACCACAATAGTGAGGTCGGCAGAACAATTGCTAGATTTAACTGCATCGAATCGTTCTTTATTGACCCTCCTTGGTAAAGATCGTATTGGGCAGGTCCAAGATGTCAACTCCCTCAGTGCCACGGATCCTCCTCGTTGGAGCAACCGGTTATGTGAGCAACTTCATCCTCGAGCATTGATAGTTCCTGGGTTTACGAAATATCCACTGGAGATGGCATGCAAAGATAGCTTGAGGACTGGACTTGGCCACGCAAGCCCTAGCTCTCGAGACATCTGATTATAGCCCCGGAGATCTTCGATATGCAGAGTGCTGACTGGGGACTGTCTAGATCGGAGGAACTTGCCTACATCACATCTTGAAGTCCACCCATCCAGCCCTGAGCAAGAGCACCATCTCTGTACTCGTCCGCGGCGAGGATCGTGCTCAGAAACTCAAAGACGTCTACGGCCACCGCGTCAACCCTGTTGTCTTCAGTGGGCTGGACAACACAGAATCCGTCGCCTCTGTCGCAGCAGAGCATGATATCATCTTCAATCTCGGAATGGGTTACCACACCCCCAGCGCTGTGGCCATGGTTCGAGGCCTAGCGACGCGGCTGACTGACAAGGGACACAAAACACCCTGGATGATTCAAATCAGTGGCATCACCAATATTTCCGACTCTCCACTGCAGGGCGACAATCACCCGGAACGATCCTTTGACGATGCTGATCCCCTGGCTATATATGAGTTCGAGAAGGCAGAGGATGCAAAGTCGCCATATGTGCCACGAACGACGGAGCTGGCCGTCCTGGACGCGGCTGTCGAGACGGGCGTGAATGCCCTCAGTCTCCAAGCACCAGTCATTTGGGGTGAGAGCCGCGGCTTGTTCCCTGTCAAGGCGGTAGCACTGTCGAGTAAGTACCACAGTCCGCAAATAGTTTGCCCTCCACGAGGACTCAACCAGTAGTATCATCACCAAGATGTGTCACTGTTCAAAAGACCAAAACAGTCCATGTCGATCATCGCCGACCCACCAGCTGCCACTAACGTTCCGTCATTGACAGTGTATTTCCACTTCATCCTCGATAAAGGTTACGTTTTCCAGCTGGCTGATGGTACCGCATGTGCTGGCGTCGTACACGTCGATGACCTTGCGGCACTGGTCGTCTTGCTGACCGAAAGGCTTCTGGACGATGGCGGCAAGGACTTCCCAAGGGGCAAGAAAGGCATCATGTTTGCCCAGGCCGGGATCATAACCCACAATGAGACGGCCCAGCTCTGTCTCGACGCCGCGTTCCGAAGCGGTGTCCTGCCCAAGCCCGACGGTCCTCAACAAAAGGAAGTTCGGGCAGTTAGTCTGGATGATGTTCTCCCGTATTTTGGTGCGGGAGAATTTGGCGAGGCTGTCGTGAGCCGGGCCGGCGCTGGGCATATGAATACGGTTGATACGACGGTGAGACGGTTGGGCTGGAAGCCGCTGCACTCTCTGGAGGACTTGAAATCTGCGGATCATTTTTTCGACGCAGAGCTGAAGACTGCATTGTCGCAGGAGGCATCGGCGGGGAGGTTTCAACTACCTTAAAAAGGCGGTAGTTAGATAGCCTCAGCATCGGATTTCAATAGGACAGAATATATTCCTCTTATCTTCTAGATTTTAAGACATCGAAGAAGTCGTACACTGTTTCGACCAGCCCTTTAGCATGCTTGGGTTCATCAAGCCGTTGCCCCATCTTGTGATCCGATCCTCGTATGAGGGCATACGAGCTTTGGCTATCTAAAGGATATCAAGCTTAACTGAGATATTATGGCCAAGGAGAAGGACATTACGGTCTTTAGGGATCACTTTTTAGATATTTGTAAAAGTTTGAGTTTGCTTTACAAATGTTGAATGCCCGGGTTTGAGTGTGTTATGGTGTATCGAGAATTGCAATGTTAACTTGAAGAAGACGGCAGAGTCAGGGGAAATCGTTCGAATCGTCAGTCTTGGCTCCAATGCTCATAATTCTGCTCCCAAAGACACGGAGTTCGAGAGCGTGGAGGTGCTCAACCACGACAATGGGCCGACGGTACAGTACAGGCGTTCTAAGCTCGCCGCCATGCTCTATGCCTGCTACCTCGCCAGCCACCTCACAACACAATATCCGCGAATCCCGGTTAACAGCATCTATTCTGGGTTCACGGACACCAAGGCAACCACCTATGACATTCACGAAGCATACCTATCCTCTTGGCGGCTACGGCATGAGCGTGGTATTGAAACAAAAGACCCAGTTTGAGGGTGTCGTCCCAGCACTTTATGCGGCGACTGCTACGGAGCGCAGTGGAAGGTATATCTGCGCGCCTGCAAAACTTGAAGACGGTTCGGAGCTTGCGAGAAGAAATGAGCTGGCTGAGCAGCTGATGCGCATGACGGAAAACTTGTTAGAGAGAAGTCCGAAGCTATGAGAATGGGGTGTCCTTTGAAGTTTTATTAAGCTTTAATACAATCATTCGATCTCATGTAATTTTCTCACCAACTAATTTCAAAGGTTCCTCCTTTGTATCTTTGATCAGATCTTTGAGTATCTTCAAATGCAGATAAACGCGTCAGTTTACTAGACGTCCTAGACGTAAGCTGACAAGGTTGAGAGACCTTTGCATTTATGAAAGTGTTTTTTTTTATCGACAAAAGAGTTTAGGTCTTTTATAAAATACTTAAGTAATACTGCAAAAGCCTTGTGATTATTTTTCAGTGTCTATTGAGCCTTGCTGAAGACATCGCACGGGGATGTTGTCGTTGCAGCCTCAATTACCACCTACATTAGAATGGGTTTATCCTTATGAGAATGAGTGCATTAAGTTGGCTTCACACATTTTGTCATCTAAACTACCGTCTCGATTCAGAGCTTCAGGCACGGAGGGCAGTTTATTTGCACATGACATGTGTACCTTCAGACTGTTCACCTCGCGCACGATCACATTGATATCTTTTAGAGCTCAAAAGTTTTGATTCATTGCGATCTAACTGGGCCCAGTTGATCTTCATCAAGAAAGAATTGTAAGGACCGACACTGCAGTATTTCCCGTTCACTGAGATACTGCAAGGAACACTAAGAAAACCACCATCCCCGTCTGGATTGTGACTCTTTCCTGATCGTTGAATCCTTGCGGCTCCTTGTTGCCTGAATGAGATCCATATGATTAGTCTAATCAAGGGTCATGAAAGTAACAGATTTGGGTGGTAAAGAGGTGCTCACCAAATGCGATGGTAAGATTCCACAGGACCTCATGAGTCTTGGAGCTCTTTAGCACGAGCATCCGCCGTTGTCTCCAGTGCTGAAGCAGCAAGTAGCGCCGCCGCACTGAGCAATCTCGGCCCAGTTGCCGGTGGAGTCACACTCATAGAGAGCGCCATCTGGGCCGGGAGCACCGTCCTGGTTGCCGCAGGCCCAAGTGCCAGACGTGCAGGCCATGGTGGAGGCGGTCAGGAGACCGAGAGTGACGAGGACACGGGAGAAGTACATTTTGGAAGTGGAAGCTCGGGAAATGATGCTGAAGGTGTGTGGTTTGAGTGGAGATGAGAGAAGCTGCTGCTGCTGAACTGTTGACAAGTTGAGGCTTTGGGGGAAACAGGCGGGGTTTAAATACTTTTCAAGGTTGGCTGTTAGAACAGTTACTCTCGTAAATCTCAGTCTCACGGACTCGGACTAGACATGCCTCGTGCTTCGGACAGTGCTTCGGACACCCTTCATGATTGCCTGCTTGATCTGACTGCACCACCGCCATCTACCAAAGTCGAGACCTTGGGATCTGCGCAGGTCCACACCGAACCAGCTTTTCGATGTTGGCGATAGTCTACGTCTACTAATCAACTCAGCACAGCTCTGCTGGGCTTGGCAGGCTGCGTGATGGTGGAAGGATTCGACAATGACTGGCAGTCGTGAGCATGGGAGAGCCGGTCTAGAGTGCGAAGTCTGCAACTATGCCTAAGTAGAGAATGTCTGTCGATCCATCTACCAGACTTCTTGCCCGTGACATCTGATTACTATAAAGTCTTACTTTGTAGTTATTTAGTTAAACGACCAGTTAATATGATTCCAATCGTTGACAGACTTGACTGGATGAGAATCCAATACTTTTCTCGTAATGACAACTCACGTCGGGCCTAAGGCGATGGGCTTCCTTTACCTATATGTAGCCTTGTCGTACACATGAACATTAGCTAGGGTATACTTACCTAGGTAGAAATTGAAAGGTGGCTCTTCTATTCGATGTCGTCTCAAACGTCTCGTTATGAATTCTCGGTACTCGGTCCGAGGAAGCCCAATAGAGGCCCAAAGTGCCGTGGTATCACTCAGCTGCTGACCGTCAATTGTGCAGAACCACAAGACATGCAGAAGCATTGCGAGCTACATTCAGCTAGTCGGTCGGTACCTGTAAGCCTACGCCAATGATGGGGAAGCCTTGAACTCGATTTTTCTTTTTGGCGGGACTTGAGTAGAAATGTTGTAGTAAGTAGGGAAAATGTCTGACGTGAGAAGACTGTACATGCGAACGAAGTAGGATGCTGAGGAAAAGGTGAAAAGCTGTTCGACCAAGGCCGCCCGCCTCTCAGCGCTTATGTACCTAATAATGCCACAATGGAATCCTGCCTGGAGGAGTAAGAGTGCGAGTATCTGCCAGTTTATTGAAGAGCCTCACCCGATGATGATGAATGTTGGACAAAGTCTGTTTTAAGCTTATCATGTCTATTTGTCAAACCTGTAGTAGATGTGCAGCAACAGACCAGCGAGGGTAGTATCAGAGCTGACAGTACCCCGCCGCTTCCATTGGGGATTATTCACGCCCTCATGAAGCTTCGCGGAACTCGGGCATGATTCGAAAACGGATGTGCAGCCCTAGCCATAATTTACTAAAAAGGAAATGGGGATTACTACTCGTAAGACTCAAGTCGGTATTGAGTAAAAAGCGTGCGAGAGTGACGTCGTGATGTGTCAACAGGAGAATCGTCTCCGGCTGGCGTTGGTTTGTAGTCAGCGAGAGGGAAAGTTCGTTGAAGCAATTTCGAGACGGCGGTCAGCCTCCGAGAGGGTCCTCAAGGATGTGCTTGGGAGGTTAGAACATATGAGGAGCTAGGAGGTTAAACAGCCTGTAGAAGCCAGGGTAAGACTACCTTCGAGTATGTTCTTTCAAGGTCGAAGTCCACAATATAGAAGATATTAGGACCCCAAGGGCAACGCGGGGATCTTTGGCGCTCCTAGAGGCACTGATTAGATTGTGCATACGTGAGAATACTTAATATCGACGCTCGAATCCTTTTCGCTTCCTTCTCGGTACCCGTCACGGAGGAGCCTTGTGATTTTCGTGAAGAGAGAAGAAGAAAGGCACTGGACTGTCTGCTGGACACGTGGGCCACCTCACGGCACGTGGCTCCGACATAGGCCATCCATCATCTTTGAGAACACCAAAGGGCATGTTGGTGTCTTGCTTCCAAGGAGACCGTGAGCTATTGTTGATGGTTCAGATCATTCTAGCAATTCGACCTACGACGGCTGGCAAGACATGCTTTCACAGGGTATACCATCAGTGAGAGCCGAACACCGAACACCACTGTCCGCTGAGAACTTAGCATGATTTTCCTCTAGTGGTCGAGATCCACCGTAATATCACGCTCGCCGGCCTGACCGGATGTGTCCCTGCTATCAAGTTCTAGCGTCTCGTTCGGTATGGACACATGCTGCAGACGGAAGTCATCGCCACAGCAAGGAAGGGGCCCGCATGTCTCCTCCCCGTCTCCCCGTACGAGCCGATTTGATCTTTGTGTCATGTGCCAAAGACAGCCATGATGGCTTGGTTGACTGGCGCGTAGACCATGATGTCGTTATGTCCTGGGTCCTGGTCAGTCTGACCTTGCTTTAGGGTGTCACTGCATATCGACTCACCTCCGTATGCAAACTGCTCATGCGTGATAACCACATCTCCTTCGCCCTGCCATGTGATCTTGAACGCCTCCTCCCCCCTGACGTCCGTCCTCTCGTCCTTCATCTCTAGAAAGCGCCTCTCATCAATCCGCGGCCCATCCGAAATACTCGCTCTCGCCACTGCCTCAAATATCTTGGCGCTCTCGACGCATGGGATATCCCCATCATCAGCAGCAGCCACGAGACTCACTCTCAACCGGCCACCTCTCTCCCTCGTCTGCTCCGCCAAGGCAGAAAGCCTCTCCAATGAATTCCATTTGTCCACCACAAAGCGTAGAACGCCTCTCAGTAATGGTGGGACAATTTCTAGCGGCTTCAATAACGGCACGACCCCACCAAGTGAGTAATTCGCCAGCATTGTTGGGAGGCTCGAGAAGGGCGCGACGAGGACCACGCCCGCGAACTCGATGCCCTTCTCACGCGAGAACTTCTCTGCCGTCGCCGCGGCAACAGCTGTTCCGAGGCTCTGGCCCAGGAGGAGGATGCGGGAGGGCGGAATGTTGAGGACGGTGAGCGCGAATTCTACGAGTGTCGCGGCGTCGGTGATCAGAGCCTTCCTCATCGGGCACACCAGTGCTGTGCCCGAAGCCGCGATAGTCGAGGGATATGACGTGCCACTTCGGATGCGTTTCGCTTAGCATGTGGAATTGTGGCGCGCGGGTGTTCTGTGCTATGTGACCCGCGTTCCCATGAACTGGAACGAAGAAAAGTGCTCAGCACACTTGCATGGCACGGAATGCCCGTATTCGCATAACCACGCTGGCTACTTACACGACAGAATAAGGCGGGCTTCTGGGTCGTCCCTCAGGATGCGGAATGCATCTGATGAGGTGTATTTGTCCAAGGCAACCCGCGATGCCCGCAGAAAAGTTGCCTCGTTCTGCGTATAGGTGGCCAAGGGCAATATGTGCCACAGGTACAGCGTCACACCATCGCTGGTGGGCAGCGTGAAGGGGGTCACCTGATTCTCTGAGCCCGAAATCAGCTAATGCTTTTCGAGCTCATATTCCTAGAAGCAACGCCATACTCGCAAACCCCCATTTCTCCGGTTCGTCGACATCGTTCCACCATAGGGTATGGATATTGTGAGCGTAGAGGGCCCTTTTATTTTTATTTTTGCAGAGTGAGCGCGTATCCTGAGGAGTGGTTGATGAGGAGCCACGTGAACTCACTGTCTCTGAAGAAAAGGAATGCCCAGGAGCCCAATGATGGTTCCATAGAGAGCGAATGGTCCGAGGGCGGCGAAAGCCCAGTAGGCCCTCTTGTGGTCTGGCGGTGAGTTAGGCGACATGGGATAGGCCGGGATGCAGATCAAGCTATAAGAATCAAAATGAGGTCATGAAAGCGGAAAAAAGGATAGTGTGCAAGATATCTGCAGCGTATACAGTCACGTACGCGGAAAGAGGAAGGAGAGGATGATGGCCACGGTCACTGCGAGGGAAAGAGATACCCGTTGAAGCCCTGCGATAACACTGGCGTCGATTGAGAATGTGGGGTCCATGGCTGCAGCCTACCGGCCAACAGGTTCTAAGCGCATACTCTGTAGCTAACATGGAAGACCTGCAATGTAGTTTGAGACTAGTGTTATGCCAAGTACCAAGCACTATCGTTTGTGTCAACGCATTTTAGCGGCCCAACATCTCCTCTTTGGTCAAATACTTGCTGCTGTTCTGATGGCTCTCATCAAATAAACCTAAGGAATTTAGATGTCCCTTGCTATTTCGGTTCCTGGTAATGACAAGGCCAGTCAGCTTCATTCAGGTCTGCTCGCAAAATGAGGGCTTAAAGCGGCTGCCCGGGTCAGCTGATTGCCCTGCAAGACAACGAATTATCCGGGGACCCAATCAGAGGCGACGTGAAGCTGGCTTGGGCGAATCGGCTGTCAGTCCGAGGTCCCCCTTCATCTCCGGTTTAAACGCGGTGAGGCAAACCCACCACTCCAGGTTGGAACAGGCGAGGAAAGATATCAGCGACAGATATTCTTGGTTTGGCTGCCTGGTAATCTATTTGCGACAGAATTTGGTACAACCGCTTATATGAGATCGAGTGTCAAAAGGCTCTGATGGTCTCAGGATAAGTTTTCCAGAATCAACTTAAAGACATGTCATGTATCGAGTTACTGCGCAGCACGAGACCTTTTCATCTAAGCAGACAGGACTCTTCTAAGGTACCAGTCAGTTTCTCGGCAGTTGTTTCTCTCTTCTTTTCTTTTTTTTTCCCTTCTCCCCTTTTTTATAGATCCTTTCCGATTCCACCTTGTGGCAATGTGATCCTCTTGTCGAATCATATAACGAAAATTAGAGAGAGAAAAAAATCAGCCAGTCAATAAAGCTCTACCTGTCTGCGTACGGAGAATTTTGGCTCCAGAGGCCCAGTCCTGGTCCAGAATGTTAGTTGCACTGCAGGTGCGGTCTGACTGATCAGCAACGCTTAGCACTTGCACTAGAAAACAGCGGGCACGCGGGCGCTCATGCCTCCTGCACAGCAGAGGAGCCGCACCCCAGAGGCTAGAGCTCCCAGGTCCCTCTCTCGACTCCACCCATCTTTTGGAACTTCATCCCTAAACAACGCCGATACACGGGTTCGCACTCGCTCTGATCCCACCCGAACATCTCCCATACCAGTACAGTACATGGCCGATATGGTTCATGCTGGACTGCAGATCTGCCCATCAATGTATTCGTCATAGCAGCCAATCTACAGAGCTCATTGCTTGTCTCTTTCTTTTTTTCTTTTCTTGTCCTGGGGCCACGATCACTCTACGTCGCGATGGAGAGGAAGAGGAAGATGCCGGCGCGTGCTGCCGCGCGTGTTGAGCAGGCTGCAAAGAAAGGCAGAACTGCAACACCGCCTGCTCCTCGCTCTGCCACTCCGTCCAGTGCCGTCAACAGCACTCCGGCTGCCGAGGAAGACGGCGTTCGCGACCCTCAGGCTCATGACCCCCCGCCACCGCCGCCAGCACCTCTACCCACCTCGATTCAGCCCGGGAAGCCTCTCCCTACCGTCGAGGCTGCGCAGCCTCAAGACCTGCCTAGCAAGGAATACCAGTCCTTTCAAGAGAGGTAACACGCAATCGGCCGTCTCTGCAAGCCTCTTTCGAGAAAGACTCGTCATAACCGGCGTGCCTTCATGTGTTTCATATTGATCAGGGTTTGCTGACCGTCCGTCGTCTCTCGCAGTGGCGTCCTGGCCGAGTCGCTCAACCGATCCCGACAACGATGGATAAGCGATGGTTTGTTCGAGAGATACTGGACCAAGCCCATCAAGAAGAGAGGCGTCGTCCAGGAGGACCCTAAGAACCCGCCCAAGGAGAGCATGACCAAGATCGGCCAGGTCACCATCTCCCTCGAGCCACATTACTTCGAGGCCACCATGTACGCAGTGAAAGATCCCAACAAGCCTGCTTCTCAGCCGGTCTCCCGACCGGTCCTGCAGTATGGCCCTCCCAGTGGTGCCATGCCTCCGCCTCCACCCCCGCCTTCGTCGAAGTCTGAAACCCCAACGACCGTGCCTGCTACGGCAAAAGCACCGACTTCTGTGCCTCCTGTTGCTGCTCCGTCTACACCGTCAACAGCCCCCCCTCCTGCTACGTCGGCACCTCAACAGCCAATAAATCCAAAGGAACCAACCACAGGTGCTGTGCCGCAACCAACGAAACCACAACCACAGACGCAGCCGCAGCCGCAGCCGCAACCACAACAACCAAAGCCACAGCCACAAACGCACTCGCAACCGCAAAAACAACAACCCACACCCTCACCGGCTCCAGTGGCACCAGCTGCCTCTATCACGGCACCTGCGTCTGCTCCCGCACCACAAGCTCCGAGACCAGCACCTCCTTCATCGATAGCATCTTCAGGGCCGACTTTCCCGGCACCTGTTCTGAACCCGGCACCAGCACCGGTGGCTGCGGTGCCAGCGCCACCACCAGGTCCGCCTCGAGCTACGGTTTTCCAGCCTACCCACAATCGTCCCCCGCCGCCTGCACCAGGGACCGATCCCATCATCGTCACTCTTGCTGAGAAGGCCAACGAAGATCCCGAGCTGCGGGACTTGATGAAGCGAGTGGCCAACGGTAACGCGCCTAAGGAGGAGCTCGCCCGCTTCCAGGCGGTCATTGACCAGATCACACATGATAGCAAGAAAAGAGGCGGAGTGAAAGGGCCACCTGCGGAGCGCTTGTTCGTTGATGGCAAGACGGTCCGATATTTCGCAGATGAAGTGGATGTCATCGTGTCTATCATCTTGAGAACGAACCCGAAACAGACATCCGCCGACCTTACGCCTCCGGCCAATAGCAATCCCCTAGTTGTGGAATTGGTGAAGAAAGCACTTGACGATCCCAGAACACTGGTTCGAGTCCAGCGCATTGCAAAGGGCGCACCGCAGTATACGGACGCTGTTGATCTCAAAACAACATTAGAGAATCTAAAAAATCAGCTGGGCCAACAGAGGCCTCGATCATCGACCTCATCCTCGAAAGCCAATGGTGCAACAAATGGACAAGCACAGGGTCCAGCGTCGCAACAGTCACAACCTCAGCCAACTTCCCAGCAGGCACTCCGCTCGAAGGGACCTCCTCCAGCCGTGAAACCTGATGTCTCGGCTGTCGTTTTTGAGTTTGGAGGTGGTAATGGTGATCGGTATTTGTTTCCGAAGTTTAGCATCGTGGAGCAGATCCAGACGTCATGGGGTCCTCAAGTGATCGCGTCGTTCCTCATCGTCCGGAAGGGAAGTGCTTCAGAGTACGGAGGCGACCCGAAACTCGACTACTACCAGCCGGTCACCATTCGGATATCCGCTTCCCAACCGAGATACCTGGATTATTTCTCTAAAGTTGTGGCCCCGGAAGACGAGGTCAGACGATACATGGAGGACATCATGGACAACATGACCCGAGCCGAATACGTTTTGCTGGCGATGAGGCTGCCCAAGCCCAAAGATGAGGCCAAGGACAAAGAGGACGGCCCTATCTCCGAGAAGGAGATCAAGCATGACGATTCGAAACATGCCACGCCCGAGGTTGATGACCGCGGCAACGACATTTATCGGAAAGGCCTCACATGGAAGAAAGACAAGACCATGAGACTACTGGCCAAACCTCCCCCACTGAAGAACAGTGGCAAATCATTGGGCGAAGAGGAGTCCTATCAAAGCTTTATCGCCAGCGTCAGCCGCAAACAGACGGGGGATGAAGAGTAGCCCAAGTAACCGAGGCTCCATGGCTATGCGTTGGGCTTTCTCCTACAAATTATTACTCTAGGAATATTTTTATGTACCAACGGCCTTCTAGGTTTTTAGATTTAGTCTCGACCAGAGTTCCTGGTGGATTTAGGCAGGATCCAAAAGATACGAAAGTTATGTGATGTGTCAAATCATCTCTTTCGCTGCTAGTGCTACTAATCATTCTCGGTAGGCGAGGCCCTCATATTAAGCCAGCGGCCGTTATCGAAGAGTCTCTCGTCTATTTCTTGAGACATTTAATCATGGCGGCTCTAGAACGACCCACGGGGAAATATCGTCCTGAAAGGATGGCAAGGCGAAGTGAAGACGAAAGTGAAGCCCAGATTAACAACAAATCAGGAGTTTGTCCAATCTGAGAACACACCTCCCTCTCCCCTCCCCCCCCCCATCCCCCAAAAGAAGAAAATTAACTGAATCAACACATTGAGATCAAAGACATGCAAATATATATATATATATAAAGACTTGGAAGAAAACTATATGCTTCTAACAGAGTCAACACCTCGGAGTGACAGTAAGACATGTCCCCTACGCAGACTCGCAGTCATAGCAGTACCATGCCTCATGTTCACCCGGTATCTTCTCTAGGCTGGCACACTCGATGTGAAACCATTCTTTCGTGCAGTCATGGCCGTCGCATCCAATCATTGCGCCAGAGCTAGGACCTCCACAGTAACAGTAACTGGCCTCAGTCATATCAGCAGACTGAGACGTGCTACCCGTCCTCTTCCTTCTTTTCGAGACTCTAAACCCTTGGTCCCCAGTGGCCTTTCTTTTCGTTTCAGTCGCTTCCTCGCCGCTCTGAGGCCCTTGAACCCTGACCTCTTCCTCTTCAGCCTCCACCTCCACGTCGTCATCGTCATCGCCTCTTGCGATATTTCTCTCCGGATCATGTAACGCATTGACGACCTTCTTAACCCCTATATCATCCCCCTCCTTCGTCTCGACAATTTCGGGGTCGACCCATCCCTCGGTGTAGCTCCCACCAAAATCGATAATCCATAAGTCTCCCGACGAGTCAACCACAAAATTATCACCTTTGGCGTCGCCCCATATGATGTCGTGCTCATGAAGGACCGTCTTCATCTCTTCAGCCTCTTTAGCCCATTTATCGCGCTGAGATTGTGGCGTAGCACGATCGAACTTTTCCGTCAAAGGAGTCGGGTCTTGTATAGGGGTCTGGAGGAAGCCCATAATGGATTCGCGGCCGTCATCTTTGTCTGCAGAGGGATCGTGCTGGGTGACAATGCCAACGAGGCGAGGACATCGGATTCTGTCATGCAAGCCCTTCTTGTCGATTTGGTCGAGATGACTGAGCTCTCGCTTCGTTGGCTGTGGATCGGCATTGTCGACGCTTTTGAAAAAAAGCTTCTGCTTCTCTCCTGGGTCCTCTTGAGAGGGTGACGGCGCCAGCTCTACGAGAGTTGGGTGATATGGCGGAGGAGAGCCGCTGCAACCAAGAACCCGCAAGTCCCTAGATGAGTACCAAGGCACGTCGATGTTGCGAATATACTTGGGTATCGGTGCTAATTTTGGATGAAGCTTCGTCATCCGCCCTTCGAGAGCTGCCTCGGCCTCTAATTCCACTGCATTCAGGTGGGATCCTTCAGCCTCTAGCCTGAAGTAGCGTGTGGAGGCGTTGTACCAGTCGTCCAAAGTTTGTTTCGGGCGACCCTTTGAGTTTACCATTCCTTCAATTGTCGACCGTAGTGGTGTGGTCAACCACTCGTATAGGTCGTCTGCTGGGTCGCCGTCCTCAAGCGAGGATGTCTTGGACGTTTCAGTATGCACTGGGCCCACCTCTATGCCGCTGTCAATAGACTCGTCTCGACCGTCGCTGCTTTCCGTCGGATCGACCTTCTCAACCTTTCTTAATAACTGCAGGTATTCCTTTGAGAATTCTGACCCATCCGGTCCTGGGCTTGTATCGACTCTGAGTTTTGCAACCTCTGCAATGATATGAAAGCGAACATCATGTGCTAGGATGGTGAGGGCACAACTATCCTCGTCGTCACGGAAGAAGTCGAGAACATTGTAAAGTTGTGATAATGGCTGGGCTGACATTTTGACGTGCGTACGACAGAAGATAGCTTGACCATGTGGCAATGACAGTGTGTAGAAGGCTTGCAGGGAGAAGACGAAGCCGAGTGAGCTCTGCTGATATCGAATCAAGAAGAATAGATTCTAGGAACCCTTTTTCAACGCGCCGCATGGAGCCACTGTAACGGCTACTAGTCCAAGGGGTTCTCACGATGATGGAGCCGAACGGGTAATGACGAATAGACTAAAGTTCATTCATTTGTGCTTTTACATGACGTTACCGATCGCCAGGACCAGCTAAAATAGCTTCGGTATTGGACATCGGTGGAGCATATCAGGCTCGCGGTATTAATCACTTCCGTCTAGAGTCTCTAATAATTCTCAAACATGACTACACGAAAGACAAGGCTTTTGGAAGGATGCTATCTAAATCGCCCTGTATGAATCTATGAGGTATCAATAGATTCATTTTGGGGAATTTGAGTAAACCTTGAAGCAATGATATAGTATGGCCAGGTCACTTTCTCTGACCGCGTGGTCTGCGCTGATACTGCCGGCGGAAGAAATTCTTTTATCACGACGTCTAATACCTTTCGGGCTACCAGATCGTACGAGGGAATCTTGTGACACTTAGCTATCAGTCAAGGACCATTTGTCCTAATAATTATTGAGCGGCGGTGGCCTTTTCCACCTATACAATCCCTCACAGTGCCTGCCTGGGCATGGGGACGGCGTTACGGGATCGCTCTACGAAACGATGTGTAGAACTCAGAGAAAACTTTATCTGCCATCTTGGGTGATCTGGGGGAGGATCTGTACTATCCAGTGACCTTCAATGTTCACAGGCATAAAGTTGGTCCCTGGTGACTGCAAGGAACTCGGACATCTGCCATGGTTGCATTCTGTCGTGTGAAGTCAGCTTCAGCAACGTGGGGATCTTCATATTGCATGCCTTTGAAAAGCATAATGAGCTTAAGGTCATGGGTCTAGAGGAAAAAACAGAAATTATCATCTCTTTCAAGCTGAAAATGAATGTTAAAGAGCCTGGGATGTCTTCTAGGCCAAGGGGCAGCCAGAGCCTGACCAACATCATGTCTGTAAACAGAATCATTTTCATCAATAAAGATCATTCTATCAATATACTATAGAGAACATCCTGAGTTTGAAATATATCTGCAATCAGTCAAGCCACTGCATGCAAGCTGAAAGACAAGTTCAACCAGACTGCATTGCCATGTGCACAGTGATGCATCTAGGTACATTGATAACCTAAGGCAACAAAGCACTACACAGCTTGGAACAATGTTAAAAGAACTGCTATGATCACATAAATGGATACCTGCTCAGAATAGACTCACTTGCTCATATGTACACTGCAAATTCTTAAGCTGACCCCCCTCCCCCAGCCCTCTAGACTTCTCCTAATTCCACCAACCCTCCATTCCGAGTTCAAATTTTCTTTGCCTTTGTTTGGCACAATCATTTTGGCTTTGTCAATATTTACTCAAATCCCGTTCGTCTGCTTAAGCGAAGATAACCTGGCAAGAACACTAACCCTCTCCAGGGTCGCAGCTGCACACTTCCGTTTCCAAAGCAACCCTGAAGCTGAGGAAAGATCAGGGAATCCATTGGCCCTCGAGCGCAATGTCTCACAAGGCGAACTGGTGTCGTACAAAAAGCAGATGAAAGGGGCGGGGAAGCAACACTGCATATCACGTGATACTTCATTTAAATTGGGCGTCACCTTCTCTGACGGATGAGCTGTCGTTTGCCTGATTTCTCCTCATCTCAGCAACCTCTCCGTCGTCCGCCACAGCGCTTTCATCTGATTTCCATCAAACATCGCGAGGCCGTACGCACAGATCCATCCTGTTGTTTCTCTTCTTCTTCTTCTTCTTCTTCTTCTTCTCTCTCTCTCTCTCTCTCTCTCTCTCTCTCTCCTTCTTCTTCTTCTTGCCACCTACGAACCTCTGACCATTTAGACATCATGGCTGGGACTTGGCTGCTCAACCTGCCGGACGAGATCCTCAGCCAAGTCGTAAGCTACGGCGACAGCGTGACAGACTCCATAAACACTGGTCTTTCTTGCAAGCGACTGTATGGAGTCGTGCGATCCTCACCAGTCTGGCGCAGACACTGCATTCGCAACTGGAAACGCTGGGACGAGCGACATCAGATTGAGGCTAGGTGCTCGGAGCCTATCCTGCAGACCGATTGGTACTTTCTCTTCCACCAGCGCAAAGAGATGGATCAGGGAGTGCTTCGCATGATCGAAGCGCTGCTCGAGACAAAGCGGGACAGAGTCCTACGGATGGGTATAGTGGCCGCTCTTGGCACTGATGTGGATGACATTCTCCACCAAGTCGCCGCTGTGACGCCAGATGATGCCGACGATGCGCTCTCCAGGACGTGGCACGCACAGGCCATAGTCGAAATGCGATACCGCCGTCGGGCTGTCGACGTGTGGTGCAGGTTGCACAGGGGAGAATATGTCGACCTGTTGACCGCAGTCGCTGCTTTCGACGAATTCGTGTCAGGCCCCGGGGTCACCACGAACTTGCTCACAGATTCCCTGAAACAAATGACTTCTGAGATCGTGCAGGGGACGCGTGGTGGTTGGGTAAAGTTCACGACACGCGAGAAGGCCTCACACATTGCAGCCTTCTTACGGGACGAAAAGCGTACCGGTATGTATCCGAGATTCCACATGCTCGATGTGGCGAACAATTTTTGGCCTCGGCACTCCTCTCCTCTTCCATCGCCGATCGCCCAGGCTGTCGGGTGCTGCAGTCAGTCGTCATCTTCTGCGCCGTCGCCAAGATGCTACGCGTGAACGCAGAGCCGATCCTCACGCCGCAGCACACATACGCGATGGTATCCGCAGACGCCCACATGACCCTCGATGGAGAGCGCCGAGGTGCGAACGGCGTGACGGACGCCTTCGAGAACATCAGGATGTACATGGACCCCTTCAACCACAGCGAGAAGATCGATCGCATGGAGATCATCCAAGAGCTCTCGCAGACGGGCGTCCTGCCCGTGGACTACGCTGCACACCTCAGCCCTGCGAGCACAAGAGACATGGTCCGGGAAACAGCCCTCAGCATCCTGGGATCCCTGCGGGCGGGCCTCGAAGGGCACATCGATCGCAATAACTCCACGGAGGCTCCTGAGTGGACCCCGCTTTACGACAGCGGGCGTTGTGAGTATGCCGCCATGTGGGCGTGTTTCATCTTCAGCGCCGAGAACGTCGACCGCCTCGACGCTTTCCGGTCCCTGATGGGCATGGTGCACAACAGATTCAGCCAGGACGTGGTACAGTTCCAGGAGGTCATGCCGCCCCTGGTGCAGAACCTACACTCGCCTCAGCACTGGAGGCCGCTAGAGAGGCTCGAGGGTCTGCGGCTGGAGCACAAAAAGCCGATCAAGCCCAAGCGTCGAAGGATCTGGGTTAACGTGCCATACAAAGTCGGGACACAGGTTCGGCATCGGCGCCTCAGCTACCGAGGAATCATCACCGGCTGGGACGAGCGATGCACGGCAGCCCAACAATGGAAGAACGCTATGGACGTAGACTCACTATCGAAGGGTGAAGAGCAGCCTTTCTATTTCGTTATGTACGTGGCATGAAATCTCTTTCCTCCGCCCTGCTCACCTGACTACTAGGTCCAAATGCAGCTGACTTAGGACTCTGTAGAAGCCTAGAGGGGTTTCTCCGGTATGTGGCCGAGGAGAACATTATTCCCATGTCGGGCCCACCGCCAATACGGATGATGAAGCTGGCGGGGCAGTTCTTCAAGCGCTGGAGTGAGGCCGACCAGAGATTCATCAGCAACATAACGGAGGAGTATCCCGACGACTGAAGGACCGGCGGCGTGATATCAAGGCGGTAGCAAGCAGCGGAGGTCAGACTTGGTGTGCATGTGGACAGGCAAGGGAACATTTCCAGACTTGGCGGGACCCGAAAGAGGAAAGGAATCACCAGTTTGTTCAGGCCGGCTCCTGGACATGGTAGGCTCATGGGCGGGTGGTCATTTACCTCGCACGTCTTGCCTCTTTCCTATCAGTATGACCGATGGCATACTTAATCCAATACCGAATCACTTCTGCCTACAACGAGCAGTATCGCGGAGGGAAACTTTCGGTATTTGGCCGTTGAATCCTCACATCCTAGCATCGACAGCACGTATTGCCAGTGGGTAAATTGCAGGTTTTAGTTATGCGAACTCTCCATGGTATATTACTCTTATTTCGACGATTGCTATTCACTCGGGGGCAGGGCGGCTAGCAAGACAAGGTACTCATTTCATTATTAGACAATAATGTACTGGTCCGTTACTATGGGATGCTGTTTGTTGTTCAGATCCATCAATGTCGGCTTCTCCTCTTCTCCATTCTGAATTCCTGTATATTCTCCCTGCCTTCTGAGCACCTGCTTTGCATATCAAAAGCAACAACTGAGACCATGAATCTGTTTTTAGAAATTCAGAATTACTCCCAAAAGGCTAATTACCTGCCTTATCAAGTTAGTACACTGGTCCGAATCACATCATCGTCACAGCAACTACAGCGTGCAAGAATGGCGATGCCGGCGGTTATCAGCGGCCCCGCAACGCCGGCAGCGACTTCCACAACAACAGCACACCTGCCTCCTGAAAACACTGTCCCTGCTTCCTTCCTCATATTCTGCTCCTGGAGCACCTTCCCAAGCTTAGATCCTTGTAGGAGGGAGAGCCTGGACTTAGGACGAGAAGATGGACGCTGAAAAGAACAGCCTGCCCCCGTACAGCGCCGTGGCTAGACCACCTACAGCGCCTCCCCACCCGCACTGGCAACATCATCACCACCCGCGACGACAGATTCGGCGGTCGAGGGCAGTGCGCCTGGCCGTGCTCTCGTTCCTGGTCTTCATCGTCTACGCCCAGTGGAAGCAGATCCCCTCGGCTTCCTCCCCTGAACACGGCAGAGACGGCCACGGGCACCACCCAAAGACCGTCAACCGGCATGGCCTGTCTCTGGCCAAGCTGCACGACGCCCTCGCCGTGTGCTCCAGGCTTCGCACCAAGCCGCAGGACCCCATCGGCCTGGGTCGTGAGCGTAACGCGCGCTACATTGACGGCCACAGGCCCACGCTCATCCGGAACGCGACGGTCTGGGTGGGTGAGCCCGTTCAGGGCACCTCGCCTGAGGATGCCCGTGCCGGAAGGGGCTGGGAGTGGATCACTTCTGATGTCTACGTCGAGTATGGGCTCATTAAGGAGGTCGGAAAGGACATCTCAGCGGCAAGCCTGCCTGACGATGCCATCATCTGGGACGCCAGGGGCCGCCAGCTCACGTCTGGCATCATCGATATGCACAGCCACTCGGGCGTCGACTCGCTGCCTAGCCTACGGGGCACCGACGACACCAACGAGATGTCGTCCGACATCACGCCCTACGTCCGCTCCATCGACGCCATCCAGCCTGGCGACCCCCAGATCCAGGTCATCAAGTCGGGCGGCGTGACCACGAGCCTGATCCTGCCGGGCTCGGGCAATAACATCGGCGGTGAGGCGTACGTGATCAAGCACGCCGTCGGGAAGTCGGACGGCCGCGACGAGATCAGCGCAGAGGACATGCTCGCGGACCCGGACAGGAACTGGCGGTACATGAAGATGGCCTGTGGCGAGAACGCCAAGCGCATCTTTGGCAAGGTCGGCGAGAGGGGCCCCGTCAGCAGGATGGGCGAGTCATGGGAGTTTCGGCACGCCTTTGAGCAGGCCGCGAGGCTGAACGGCGAGCAGGACGACTGGTGTGATGCCGCGCACGAGGTCGGCGTGGAGAACATGCCCTCGTACCTCCCGCAGGAGCTGCAGTGGGAGTCTCTTGGTGCGGCCCTCCGCGGCCAGGTGCACATCAATACGCACTGCTACACCGTGCCTGACCTCGAGGCCATGGTGGATCACACGAACGAGTTCAAGTTCGCCGTGCGGGCCTTTCACCACGCCCACCAGACATTCCTCGTTCCCGAGGTAGGTCTTATTCGTTCCCACGTTGTCGATGGTGAGCGGGGCTGCTGGAGCTGATGCTGATACTGATTCGTGCTGCAGATCTTGAAGCGCACCTGGGGCGGGAGGCCGCCGGCTTCTGCCATCTTTGCCACCAATATGTACTACAAAGCGGAGGCCTACACCGGCTCTGAGTATGCGGGCAAGATGCTCTACGAGGAGGGACTGACGCCTGTCTACGTCTCTGACAACCCCGTCATCAACGCCCAGCATGTATTGTTCGAAGCCGCCAAGGGCTACAAGTTCGGGCTTCCTTACCATGCTGCGCTTGGTGCCGTCACCACCGAGCCAGCTGACCTGCTGGGTCTGGGGAACCGACTCGGGAAGATCAAGCCTGGCTACGATGCAGACATTGTGGTCTGGGACTCGGACCCGCTGAGCGTCGGAGCTACTCCTGTCCAGGTCTGGATCGACGGTACAGCGCAGTACGATGATCCCTTTGAGCTGGTGAAGCCGCTCGCCCAGCCCATGGTCCCGGATCTCAGCCTGAACAAAACACACGAGGAGATCGCACAGCCGGAGAACGTCGTGCTCAGGGGTGTGACCAAGGTGCTTCTGAGCAATGACGAGACCTTCGAGGAGGCGGCGGCGGCGGCGGCGGCGGGGGCAGGGGCGCCTTTCAACGTCGTCGTCTCGAGCGGCAAGATCGCCTGTGTCGGGCCCTGCACTGCTGAGATGAGCGCAGCCGCTGCAAAGGGCGCCCAGGCCATCCACCTGAACAACGGCCATCTCACCAACTCTCTCACCGCTTTTGGGTCCACACTTGGCCTGAACGCCATCGATGCCGAGTCCAGCACCGACGACGGCGACAGCTCCAAGGTCTTCAGCCGCGCCATCGACGGCCTGGCCCTCGACACCAAGAAGCTGCACGTCGCCCACGAGTACGCCGTCACCCGCGCTATCACCGCGCCCGAGTTTGCAGGAGGGTCCGACAGCGCTCGACAGGGCGTGAGCGTGGGTTTCTCGACAGGAGCAGAAACGGCCCTCGAGAGCGGCGCGGTATGGGCGGACGACGTCGCTGTCCACTACACGCTCACCACCTCCGCCAAGCGGGACGACACCCCGTCTGTCTCGAGCGCCGTCGGAGCTCTGCGCCGCAAGCTGCTCAAGGCTGTCAATTCCGCATCGTCAGAGGAGGACATCGCCAGGGACCCTTACTCGGAGGAGGCCTACCTGAAGAAGGTTGTCGCGGGCGAGATTCCCCTGGTCGTGACTGTGCACTCCGCCGACACCATCGCCGCCATCCTGCGAGTCAAGAAGACGGTCGAGGGCGAGCTCGGCCCATCCTCCGGCAAGAAGATCCGGCTGGTGATCGTCGGCGGCGCAGAGTCCCACCTCGTTGCCGACGAGCTCGCGGCTGCCGGCGTGGGTGTCGTGCTCGCGCCCGCACAGAGCTTCGGCACGAAATGGCAGCAGCGGCGCTCCCTGTCCGGGGCCCCGCTCACCAACGGCACGGCCGTCGACAAGCTGGTCGGGGCGGGCGTGGTGACGGCCCTGGGGCTCGAGGAGGACTGGATCGTGCGGGACCTGGTGCTACTGGCGGGCGTGGCGTACCAGAATGGCGGGGGCAGGCTGAGCGAGCAGGATGCCCTGGATCTTGTGTCTACAAATGTTTACAGGATGCTGGGGCTGGAGGTGCCCAAGGCTGGGGCGGATGGGCATTTTGCTGTGTTTGAGGGGAGTCCGCTGGAGATTGGGTCGCGGGTGAAGGCTGTTGGGGGTGGTTTGGGGAGGGTCTCGGTGTTTGAGTAGCTGCCTGGGTAGTGATCTGATGGACCAATTACTATTCGTTCGACAAAAGAAAAAGAGAAGGAGGGGAAGAAGAAAAAACAGACAAGGACAACCTGGATTGTAGAAGAGCGAGTGGAGTCCCTCTCATTTATAACAACACTGATGGATGCCTTCAGTTTCTATTTACTTTGTGTTCATATTGTACGCACCCATTTTCTAGCAGATCATCTGATCCCTATCATAGAAGCCCTTCTTTCTCTTTCTTTAAGGTAGTCCATAAGAAGGGAGCTCGGAAGTGGTAACAACAAGACGCGATATATGTAAGTAATAATAAGCGGAAGATATCCCTGGTCAGTGAGTGGACGGTGAGATTCGGCCTTTGGATTAATCCCGCCCATTTGTGATCCTCCTCTGGCCCCGAGGAGCTTACACTGCATTATCATACAACACTGAACTGGGGCTGGGCATCTAATTCGCGGTCCACGGTACTGTCTCCTACTATTTCAGCCTCCCCCCCCCCCCCCACCACGGATGCCGATATTCCGCCCAAAGAGCGAGGTTTGGCCTTTCTTTCTTTTTACTTCCGAGTCGCCCGTATTTTTGTAACAAGACATGTAGACATTTTCTTTTCTCGGGAGACACTCTCCTCTTCTCAGACTCTCAGTCCTCTTGCTGAAGATAAAACAGCCAACTAGATCAGACGCCTTCTCCCTCCATCTCCCCCCTCCCCCCCTCTCTCAACAACGCTCACAATGGCCCGACCCTGTCCATACACGCACCACGCCGGGCCGCCCATACCCTTGGTCCTCGTGCCCCTAATCATCCAGCTCGTCCGCACCAGCTACGACCCAGAGATGCAAACATACATAAGGAAACTCCTGGCTGGCCCAAGAGGGGGCCCCGCCGCCCTCGCCGGGAGCGCCCACCGGATCGTACAGCGCGCCCTGTCGAGGGTGCCCTCGGACGCGCTGTACTGGCTCGCGGCCAAGGTGCTCAATCTGCCTCCCGAGGATGCCCTGCGGACGGTCGAGTTTCTCAAGTCGAGGGGCAGGCTCGAGGTGGGGGCTGAGGAAGAACAACAGCACCAGACGGGTGCGGCGGCGGGGCAAGGGATCCCGCTCGGGATGGAGAGGCGGCTGGAGAGGCTGGAGACGGATTATCGGTTGCTGCAGGAGAAGCATTCGGAGTCTGTGAGGCGGATGCTGGCTTGTAATCACGACAACAGTGTCGACTTGTGCTTGCCCGTGAGTCTAGACCCGCGCGTGGCCATGAGGTTTGGTGACCTGCTGACGTTAGGCAATGCTGGATCCAGAGAGAGCTGCCGTTACCACAAGAGCCAGGATCCGCCCAGCAGGCTGAGGTGGCGGCGGCTGGTCGGTCTATGCAGCTGGTCGTGGCGGAGGACGCCGCGAGTGCTGCTGCCCCAGCATCAGCCCCGAGTGTGTCGGACGCCCAGGTATTTCTACATGACGTCGGGCTGGGTAAGTCCAAGTCACGATCCAGTCTCATGCACAGTCCTCATGCCCAGAAACTAACATCCTTTTCCTCTTCCCCCTTTCACCAACAGGCCTTGGCAGGATCTTCCTCGGGTGGGCCGGTGACACCCTGAAGCAGTCCCTCGTGACGGCTGCCGCCGGGTCCACGGCCAACCAGGCGTTTGTCGGGGCTGGGCTTGACCTGGCGGGGAGGTTGGTGGATGCGATTGTGAACTGAGAGTGGCAGGGACAGAGAAGGAAAGACAGAGAGGAGACAAGATGCGCTGGATCGTGCCTGGGGATGGATGGTCCTGGTGCTTAGTGAAGCCGAGGCTTCTTCTGGAATACCGCTGGCATACTCGTATTGAAATGGTCGATAAGAATATGCTGAGTCTTTCCACAGCCATCCAACCAAAGACAGGGTATCATAAACGAGAAAGAATAGCCGAGATGGGAAAAGCAAACCCAGGAGAGCAGCGGGAGCATACACTGTAGACAGCGAACAGCGGGCGTGCGTTGAACGCCATGTCATTCTCAAAATTCTCAAGCCTCCGTCTGATCTTTGTTGATCAAGATTTGAAGCAATTTTCTCCTGTCTCTTTTCTTCTCAACGGCCCCGAGTTGTCAACCGCCTCCTCCTCCTCCTCCTCCTCCTTCACCCACCGAACCCCCCCCCCCCCAAATTTCCAGATACACATGCTGCCACCGTCATTACCGCACCGAAGCTATGCCGAGGTATATGGATATAAATGAATAAATGCAACCTTACATGAGGAGACATGATGCACATATCGTTTGAAGTCCTCCCGTATCTCAAAAGGATAGCCCGCTTAGGCCGCATCCTCCGACTTCCTCCCGCTACCCCCACTATTCAGCCCAAAGAACTTCCCAATCCTAGAAAGCGGCCGCGGGCCCTTCTTCCGGCTGTCCTTGTTGATCTGCATGGCTACCCGCGCCGTCTCGCCCAGCACCTCGAGCACGCCGTCGCCCGTCCGCGCCGAACACTCGAGATACCGCGACGCACCGATGTTCTCGCGGAACTGTTCGCCCTGCTCCGGGGTGACAAGGGCTTTCCCGCTGCGGCGGAGCTTCTCGACGGACCTGGCGTGGAAGCGGATGTCGGCTTTGAGGCCGACGAGGAGGATCGCTGCGCCGGGACAGTTGCGATTGACTTCTGCTACCCACTGTGGTATGCAGCAAAGGCTCGGGTCAGCCGAGGAGGTACGACATGTGGGAGGAGGGAGTGAGGTGAGAAGGATGAGATGAAAAGTAGCGGCCAGAAAGAAAGGGGGGAGGGGGGAAGAAGAAAGAAAAGAAAGAAAAAAGTGATCTCTCTGCACTTACGCGTCCGAGATGTTTCCCCTTGGAATCCGTCGAGCCGATGTTGACGCTGAAGCAGACCAATGCCACGTGCGCGTCATTAAGCCACGTCGGGTCGTAGTCGATTCCACGGATGTCCCAGAGCGATAACTCCATGGGCTCCTCGTCGACTGCGATCCGGATGGTCTCCGTGATGCTGCACTTGTCGGTTTTGCCCTGGAGGATTGTTCACTGGTCAGCAACCGATGTAGGGCCGCACAAAAGAAGACCAGAAGAAAAGAAAGAAAGAAAAAAAAAACAAAGAATAAAAAGGGGTGAGGCAGTTACCCTTGGATAATGTCCTTTGGCCATCCGGCTACACAGTTCAGTCAGCTCCTGTCGTATACGAGCACAGACATCCTCCTGCAGGGGATAGGAACGGCCCTACGTGATAAGGCAGGTCTTGCCACAGCTAAAGTTCCCAACAACCACCGCCTTCTTTTTTTATAAATGGCCCTGGGAACTTTGGTATATATACGATTGGCGCTTTGGGTAGTGGCTTCTGCATCACAAAACTCTGCGTGTTCATAGTCGACATGGACTGCATCTCTCGCAGGCCCTGGCTGTTGCTGCTGCTGCTGTTGTTATTGTTGGTCGGCGGTGGCCGGGCACCGGGAGACGAACTGGGGGTTGGATCGGGTGCTCGGCGAGGGCTGTGTGCTTGAAGTAAGTGTAGATTCGGCTGTTCGATGCGAGGCGGGCAGCGACGAGGCCTTCGACAAGGGGTGAGATTCAGACAGCGGCGGCGACGTGACATGAGACGCAGACGACGGCTGCGAGGCGGACGCAGGCGGCAGTTTGGACACATCGACCTGCGAGAACTGCAGATTGCCGTCGCGCAGGCTGCCCGTGTCGTTGGTGCCGTTGTTGGATGCTGCGTCGTCGTAGTCTGCGTCCTCGCCCTCGGTGGTCTTGATGGTCGAGAGGGACTGGATGAAGCTGGCCTGGTCGGAGCCCTCGCCCCGTGGCGAGCTGTTGGTGTAGACGTGTCCGACGAGGTTCACGGACAGGCGGCCCAGGACGTGCACAGGCACCTGCGCGAAGGCCAGGGCCTCCTCTGAGATCTCTCCCCCTTCTTCGCAGTCGTCCGCGGTCACCTCCTTCTCGTTGTGTATGGCGACCTCGAGGCCTGATGTGCTGGGCCGGCCTGGCCTCTGCTCCTGTTGTGGGGGCGGATGGCCAGAGTCATTGAGGTTTGTAGGAGGGCCGTTTAATGATGACCTGCCGGGCCTTGCCCCTTCTTCAGAGTTTCGGTAGGACGGTGCCCTTCGCGAGCTTGCCCTTGATCCCATCTGCAGCCTGCGCGACGAGGCACTCCTGCCGAACTGTTGCTGCTGCTGATCTTGACTGGCAAAGTGTGTCGGCGATATGGTGGCATTGTTACCGTGATCCGAGTTGAGAAACCCGTCCATCACGAAGAAGCCCGTTGCAGGCGCCCTCCCGTCCGCCGATGCATCCGGGTCCGGCGTCCTATTCGGCGTGAAGAACATACTCGCCGGCCTATTGGCGTCGGGGGGCGGCGGCGGTCCCCTAGGAAGGAGATTCTCCAGTCCCCTATTGGGAGCCACCTCGATAACACCTCCCGCCCCCGCGGCGTCGTCGCCGCCATGGTGATGCTCTCCAGAGAGGTTCCTCCTTAGCGGCGCAGGCACAGGGACAGAACCCCGCGCCTCAGGCCTCATCCCCAGCTCCGGCCCCGAGTACTCATCTGCCGCGTCGAGCGTCTTGACGGCGTCCTCCCAGACCTCTGTCCTGGCGAGCTTCTCGGTGTACGTGATGATCTGGCCGAGGTGGACCTGGAGGGCAAAGTGCTCGCGCGCCAGCGTCGCGTTGCTGTAGCTGATGCGGATGGACGACCCGAGCCCCTGCAGCTCGTCCAGCACCTGTGAGATCTGCAGCTGCTCGCCGCCGTCCTCCCTGAGCCTCGACTTCCTCCGCGAGACCAGGACGGCGATGAGGTCCGACACGAGGCCCATCAGGCCGCGGTGCACGCCCAGTGACTTGGACAGCTCCCTCACCTCGTCCCGCCCTTCCGCCGTCCACCTCGGGCTGCCCGCCGCTCCCGCCTCGGCATGGCGGCGCAGGACGGCGTCGATCCTAAGCACCACGCCGATGCAGTTGGTCAGGATCGGCCGCAGGTGCGTCTGTAGCTCGTCGGGGATGGCGGGCCTCCTGCTCCGCCCGCCATCCCGGGGCGCGTTCTGCATGTCGTAGTCGTCCAGCAGCTGCAGCACCATCAGCAGCTCCGACAGCTCGCGCGTGACGGGCGCGAGGTCCACCCTCGACGAGCGGCACCGCCGCACAAAGTTGGTCACGTCCGCCGAGATCTTCTGCACCGTCGAGATGAGCGCCTGGCATGCGGAGCCGATGATGGACACCGGCCTTGTTGTCGTCTCGCTGCTGCTGTTTCTCGGGATGGGATCGCTATCGCCCGCAGCGGCAGCGGCGGTGTCGTCGGCGGCTGCAGGTTCCATTGTGGCCCGGATGAGAGGCGGGAGGCGGTACGTCGTCGGGAGACCATGAGGCGCCGTTTCAAAAGCCTTTTCTTGTTCCTTTTCTTTTCGTGAAGGCCTTTTTTTTTTTTTTGTTCCTCCTTTCCTCTACTTCGTCTTTTCTTCCTCCTCCTCCTCTTCACTCGAGATGGGCTGTTTTGATATGTGTGAAATTACTGCAGGCGCTTTTATTCGGCCGACTGTTGGGGGGTGGTCGCGTGTCCCTTCTCTTTTTTTTCTTTCTCCCCCTCAGGCTCGTGCGCAAGACGACGACCCCAACCTGCGGCACAAAAGGGCTCGGCGGGATGAGGCTCCCAGAAGAGTGTTCAGGAAGGGATAGGGTACTTTCAGCTGAATGCGGAAGACGATGATACTCTGCTGGAGGGGGGGTTGCGCGGGGAAAGGGTGTCTCGGTGCCTCTCGAGTCCAGTGTAGCAAGTCCCAAGTTCAAGGTCAGTGAGCGGAAAGATTTTGGGCGTCAAATCCTCGTTATGCAAGAGGAAATTCAAGATGACCAGGGGACGCATCCCACAGTGTCACACACACACACACACACACACACACACATATACATACACACATACACACACCACACCACCCCTCCCGCATCGACAGGTTGGGTTCGGCGGGCGCGCTATGGTGCTAATGTCAACTGGCGAGGTGCGGCCTCATTGGATGGACCCGCCCGGGGGCCCGGAAAGAAGGAATCCCCTCCCAAGAGTTACTGCTGAGAGAGCGCAAGGGGTTGTTGGCACGGCGGGTGTGTCGGGTGGTCTGGAATCCTGACAACAGCAGAAAAGAGGATGACGGGTCGCCAAAGCGGTCCTGGTTGGTTTTTTCTTCAACTACTCTTGTCACAGCAAGCCTGCTGCAGGAGAAAGAGTGGGAGGGCGTGAGAAGGCGTGGGCGCCTGAAGAAACTGGAGCCGCCCTGACAGGTAGTCCTTCTGTACGTACTTGGCATGTATCGACGTGTCTGCTGCCTGTCCTGCTGGCTGGCTGGTGGAGACGACCCGTACACAATATACCGTTGTGGTAAATTCCCCTGCCTGATCAGAAAGATGGGGCACCCTGAGATGAGCCGGCAGACGGACCCCATCCCCAGTGCGCCCTCTCATGCCGAGGCCGATCCCTCCCCCCCTCAGGACCTGCTGTCAGTATCCCCGTACTAAGTACTTCCAGAGTGGTAAACCCAGACCGCTTCGACGTATGCGGTGGAACGTGAAGAGCGTGCGGAAGGGAGGTGGGTTCTTGATTAGCAGTGCATCCTGCAGAATGGACGGGCCGTCGCTCACTGGTCTTGTGAGCACAAGATCACCGGTGTAGCAAGAATGGAATCACTGTTGTTGATGATGAAGACGGAGAAGAAAAGTAGTCCTCTAACGCAGAGCTGGCTCGGAACCTCCCTTCCCCCCTCCCTCACCCCTTCACCCCTTCACAATTAAGCCTTGTACTATGTATGAGACCCTGTTGTAGTCCCTGTTGATGGCTAGACCCTGTTAATTGCTCCTTCCTGCCTACACCTTCCCAGTGACAGCAGAGCCCAGGCAGGAACCACCAGGCAGGGCCATTCTGCTTCTTCTTCTTCTCCTTCCCTCTTCTCCGTCAGCGAACAGCTCTTTTGGCGAGATGACAGCTGACAAGTGGCTCCAAGGATGAACCCTTCCAAGACACTGGTCCTCCCCTTCCCTCCCAGAGCCGTATGTTCTTTCCGCACCGTCCCCCTGCTGCACTAAGCAGTAGTGCCAAATTGCCAGTCTACTTTGAATCCAACAACGGCTCAACGATCCCAATCTGGGCAGATCCTGGCGCACTGTTTCCGTTTTCCCCAAACCCCCCCCCCCCCCCGCGAGAGGAGGAGGGTTGCACCAGAGCAGCGGGAAGATCTCACCTCGAGGGATGGCGGAACCCTGGGTGCCCTGGGAGGGAGGAAATAAAAATGATTTCAAAGTTCTATTCTTGGAACCGGAGTCTGGACCATATGATTGTTCGTTCTTCGGAGGTCCCCCAAATCTGACATGTGCCGTTTGCCGCAGCGGTTGGTTCTTATTGCGGGCCAGTCCGTGTGGGCCTCGAGAGTTTCCGGGAGCGCTGGGTTAACCGAACTGTTTGGGGGAGGGGGAGGGGTTTGGCCCAAAAAAAAAAAGTAAAGGTTGCATCTCCATGTTCTCACTCTCATATGGGCTCCGTCCAATGCCAAGAGGACGCCCTGCTTGCTACGTCTGTCCCTCTCGTTGCACGGCTCTTAAGTGAGCATACGTGTTTGAGGTCCTGGTGCGAGACGAGTTTGGCGTCGAGATAAAAGACACCAAAAGTGATTTCTATGCTGTTCATAGACCGTAGTCCCATATTTTGAACTGATGCCTCGAGTCCCATCGCTACCCTTAATCCCAATACCGGATCACGCCGTCCGACCCAGCCGACACCAGCTTGGACGTCTCCTGCGGGTGCCACTTGACACACGTGACGGGGTCCTTGGTGTCGATCTTGTGGTACATCTTGCACGTCTTCCAGTCCCAAAACACCAGATACCCGGCCGTGTCGCCGCTGGCGATGAACTGCCCGTCGGGGCTGATATCGATGTCGATGGCCGTGCCGGCGTTGTTGTGGCCGCGGTAGCTCTTCTTCCTGTTCTGGCGGAACTTGTCGTTCGCGTTGTAGACCACGATCTGGTTGTCGCTGCTCTGGTACGCGACGGACTTGCCCGAGGGTGCATCGCGCTCCGCGTCATGGGGAACATGTACGTCTCGGCGATGTACTTGATGGGCACAGGGATGTTGTAGTCCCACGCGCGCAGCGACTTGTCGTCGCTTGTCGTCATGAACCGGTCGCCGGCCTTTGTGAACGTGATGGTGTTGATCGCCGCCAGGTGGTGGTCGTACTCCTGCACCGTCTCGTTGCCCCCGCGCGTGTCGAACTGGACAATCTTCTTGTCGTGCATGCCCGCCAGGAACTCGTGGCCGTGCTCCGGCGTCGGGTTGAACACGACACAGTGCGGTGTGCTGCCCGTGCTGAACTTGCTGATGCATTTGCCCGTCTCCGTGTCCCACAGCTTCATCTGCCGGTCATACGACCCCGACAGGAAGCGCGTGCCATCGTGGTTGAAGGCGAGGTCCGATATCGACTTGGAATGTCCCGAGTATGTCCGCAGGAGCTCCTTCTGGTGGTAGACGTCCCAGATCTTGATCGTCGTGTCCGCCGAGCCAGACAGCAGCAGATGCCCGCTGTAGGGGAAGAAGCGCAGCGACGTGATGGCCTTCGTGTGGTGTTTCCACGTGTGCACCATCTTCTTCGGTATGTAATTCGTGGCGCTGCCCACCTCCTTCCGGAGGTCGATGTCCAGATCCTGTGGGACATGCATGTATGTCCGCCCCTGGTAGTCGAACTCGCTCTCCCCGTGGAAGGTCGTCGTCTCGTCGCCCATCTCTTCGACCTCTATCCGTCTCGTCAGGGCCTCCGCCGGCGCGGACACCACCGTGCCGCTCTCCACAATGTCGTCCCCATCCTCGTCCTCGTATACCACCTCGTACTCCTCGTCGCTCCCCAGCTCCGCCTCGTCGTCCACCTCGTCATACTCCGCCCGCTTATACTTGGCCCACGGCCCCTGGTACGCCCCGTCGCCGTCCGCAACAAGCGCGCTCCCCTTTCCCTCCCTCCGCCGCCTGTTTGCCGCCGCCTCTTCCTTGAGCTCCTTCCCGCTCATCGCCTCCCTCTGTGGCCCGCCCCCGCGCTCCACGGCGCGGTGTTTTGCGCGGAAGGTGTGTTCGCTCAGGTACGTCTCGGTCGCGAAACCGGTGAGGACATTCTTGCGCTTGAGAGATGACGAGCCGCCCTGCTGCAAGGATAACGTGTTCGAGTCGTCGCGGAAGGGGTTCATGGGTCCGGCCTTGGGCCGCGCGAGGTCTTCGCCTGTGTATTGTACGACGGCATGTTCGGGGCCGGCTTGTTCGCGGACGACGAGGGCGTCCTGCGGCGCCATGTTTGGCGGATAGGCGCCGAAGTCTGCCATTGCTGTAGGCCCACGTGTCGAGTATGATTAATATGCCAATGTTGTTGCTAAGTTAGAAGGTCGCCTTGTGCTTGGAAAGTCCAAAATAATGGGTTGCGACAGGCGCACAGCGGCAGGCAAGATGCGTTCCACTGCACTTTGTATGGGGTTGGGGCCAATACTGTACTTAGCGTGCTTACTTAAGTAGATTCTTATACACACCAGCACCACCAGCAGCAGGCAGGGCAGCTTAAGAACCTGTGGACAAATACTCAACGATCGATAGCATCAAATAAGATCTCTCTCTCTACGGTTTTTTTTTCTCCCGCCCCCTCCTCCTCCCCCTTTTTTCCTCTTCTCTCTTCACCCTTCTTTCAATGTTACTGCCAAAGTTTAGATAGGCAGACTGATAGGCCCCTTACGATCCTCCCCCCCCCAAAGAAAGTCATACTGTACGCCAGAGTTTCATGTCTCGACGAGACCACATTGAACGGTCCTAGTCCTACATTTCCTATCCTGTTTCCAGGCGGAGAGGGTATCAAAAAGAGAAATTGGGTAGAGGTATTTGCGGTAGAATGACAAGTCAAGTCGGCTAGTCATCCATCAAATTCTCGCCTGCGCCTCGAGGTTCCTTGACTCCTCTTTCCAAACCCACCAAAAAAACAAGAAAAAAAAGTAGGATGGCACATTTCCCACCACCACTCATAGACAACATAGGAATGATCGTAGCGACATGGGCGGGTGTCATCCCACAATACCCAGTACCGCCCCTCCCCGACTCGCACGTAACTTCTGCTCCCGAGCACGGCCACCACGTCGCGGCTGGTCTCCGCCTCTGTCCCCCTTCCTCCCTGACATGAGTTGCACGCTTCCTGAACAGCGCCTTAACAATGCTCGAGGATGAAACCTCGCCCTAAGCGCCAGAGCAGCTCATGCACGTTCCTATGGACAGGCGGTTATACCTCATCGCCCGCAACATGAATGAACGTGATGAGTCTGCACAACCTGGCGCAGTTCCAAGACGACCATCTAGTTCGTCTCGTCCTTGATCAGGGCGACGATCATGCTGTAGAGGTAGAAGAAGAACATGACCAGGTGGAAGCCAAGCTTGATGAAGGATTCCTGTTGCCTCGCGTGTCAGCTTTACCTGGCACTGATCCTAAAGAAGGCTCGGGTGCGGTGCGAGTACTCCCTCTTACCTTCTTGTGCACATTAAGCTTCCGAAAGATCTCGGTCGCGTCGAGTAAGTGTGTGTTCTCAACGATCCTACCGCAGGCACGTCAGCATACCCAACTCCATTAGCCCCCCCCTCGACCCTTTTCCCATTCTATCCCCAGAAAGCTCGGGTTGGACTCGACCATGACGTACTTCTTGACATTCCACGCCAACAGCGGGAGGTTGAGGATCAGCGGCAGCCAATATCCGTTGATGAGGAACAAGAAGGTCAGGAAGCCGTGTACGGCAGCCTCAGGGATGATATAGGTGTTCAGGCGGTTGCAGAGGTCGATGGGGTTGATGTAGTCGCTATGGGAGAAAATGCACGTCAGCTGGTAGCCATGACAATACGACACGACACGGATACAACACAAGCACCACAGGAGAGGGCAGATGAAGCCCCTCTCCAGGCGGTGCAATACGGGGCCGGAGCGCAACATACCATTCCAGATCGCTGTACATGATGGTGAAGAAGACCTGCAGAAACAAGTTGACGGCATTTATCAACACCGCGAAGAGGAATAGCCACGCCTCTCCAGACATCTTGACGGTGGTCTGTTGTCGCTTGACAGTGCTGTTCTATCTGGCCTGTTGAAAGTCGTATCCTCGTTACACCTTCTTGGCCCGGTCGCGCCTTGAAGCTTCAGTCCTCGAGGCGGCGATGATGATATCGTGCAGCTGTCAAGGTGCAGAGATCAGATGTAAACAGGGACCGGGGGCGCCGAAGTTTTTTCTGGACTCGGGTACGCGCGTGAGCTTGCAGAGGTCGAGATCAGGACAGCTTGGGATAGCGGGTCCTCGGTACGGTGGTGACAATGGGAGGTCTCGCGAGACGTGTCCTCGAGAAGACTGGTGTAGGTGGCAGGTATTGTCTGACGACGTTGGGTTGAGGGCGAGAAGGGCAGCAGTGGCAGTAGCAGCGGCGACAGCTGTAGAAGGTGGGCAGGATGATGAAAGCGGCTCAGCAGCCAGGTCTCCTCCCCCTCCGCTCGCCCCAGCGTCGACGTAGGCCAAAAATGCTTGCCGTTCCCTGCCATCCTTGATAGCCCGTATCCGCTTTACCGCTACAGCCTTGGAAGCTTGCCGAGCGGCAGCGCTGAAGTCGGTATGGTGTCGGGGCCCCCACCCCTGGTGCTCACGCCGTACCCAATCGTAGAGCTCCGCATGTTAGCGACCAGGTGGCTGGCGAACTCTGTGGCGCGAGCTCCCCAGCAGCCAGCCCTGCCGCCCGACCAGCCTACCACACTCAGCGTTCGGGGTCCACTGAGTGAGTGGTACTGCAATACAGCGGCTTGAGCAAGAGCAACATGTCACAGATTATCCTGCAAGTCTGAGCCTCCATCCTCCTCAGAGCTCTTCGTCTTATCTTCTTTTTCTTGTGTTGAATATTACTACGTAGCTGCGCAGGGCTAAATTTGACGACCGCTAGGCTGAGAGAGAAATCGCTTGACCTTGTGCCAAAAAGAAACCTTCGACCTCATCATCTCAGAACGGCCATGAATCGCGGTCCCTTTCACCACGCATGCTCCGTCGCTTTCATGCAGCTGCTGCTGCCTCGGGCGTCGTTATCGGACCTCCAGGGGAATCCGGTTGGCGCGCTGTCAAGACCTCGACACCGTCCTCGGTCACAAGCAAGGTGTGCTCTGTGGTGAGCGCTGATTAGTATCTTTCACCTTCTGTACACGAAGGGGGAGGGGCACGTGAGCTTACCGAACTGGGCCGTCTTCTTTCCATCCACGGTCGTGCTGGTCCAGTTGTCCGGCCAAGTCACGTCACGGTACTTGCCGAGCGCAATCATGGGCTCGATGGTGAAGGTCTGACCGGGCTTGCACTCGCCGACAGCCTTATTCTTGGCGTAGTGAGGGATGTTGGGCGGGCAGTGGAAGATCTTGTTGATGCCGTGGCCGACGTAGGTCCGGATAACGCTGCAGTTCTTGTCCTTGGCGTGCCTCTCGATCACGTTGCCGAACTCGCGGTAGAGGGTGCCCGGCTTGACCAGCTTGATGGCCTCCTCCAGGCACTCCCGTGCCGTCTCGACCACGCGCACCGTGTCTGGGTCTGCCCTGGCCTTGTCGCCCACGTAGTATGTCTCGTTCAGGTCCCCGTGGTAGCCCTTGTGGTATAGCGTCACGTCCAGGTTGATGATGTCGCCGTCCTTCAGGACGTACCGATCAGGAATACCGTGGCAGATGACCTCGTTGACAGAGGTACATACGGACTTGGGGAACATATTGTAGTTCAACGGCGACGGGTAGGACTAGTAGCGCGTCAGTCTGGTCTGGTGTCCTCTCTCCCTGCCTGTCTGTCTGCCTGCCTGCCGGCCTGCCTGCCACACTCACATCGCGCTTGATACACTCCTCGTGCACGATCTTGTCGATCTCGTCCGTGGTCATTCCAGGCCTGAGCGCAGCAGCCGCGATATCGAGGACCTCTCGCGCCAGCCGGCAGACCTTGCGCATTGCATCCTGTCCCTTCTTGTCCAGCTGCTCGACCTTATTCCGGTTGACTATGGACCGTCCAAGCTTGGGTATGCCGTCTCTCGCATAGTCTGGGTGGGGGATGGTTTCGGGGATTTTGCGTCGCTCGGAGAGAGGATAAACGGGGCGCAGGGGGCCGGTGTAGGAGAAGGTCGGGAAGGGGTTGTAGTCGCCAGTTTCTGGATCAGGTTTAGACACTATCTTTGGTGGGAAGATGTTGTGGACAATACTGTTCTCCTGCTTGTGCATTGACTTGTGTGTGCCCTGGAACAGGTCAGAGTCTGTCAGTACACGAGATCACATAGTAATGTTGCTGGTGTCTCTGAAGCCGAGAGGGCCCATGGTGAGGATGACAGAGGCGGAGGTGCCGGGCCAGGGTGCAAGAAGTCATCATGTGCCAGACAAGAGGACTAACCCAGTTCTTCTTGAAACAATCCTGAGAACAGAAGTAGCTGTCCTTAATTCCCAACTTCAAGCATGTAGGGCACTGCAGAGACCCAGCATCATTGTCGCAGTCAGCGCTGAGGCACTTGCGCTTGGTAGGAGGTTCTTCAGCCATCGTTGTGGGGTGGTTAGAGATTGTGAAGGCGCTCTCTGTGTTGTATGAGATTCAAAGCTTCTCGTGTGCAGGCTGGGATATATAGAAGAGGAAAGATCAATTCAGATGCTGGAGAGTGACACAGAGACAGGTATCTGTTTGCGCGATCACTGAAATCACTAGGAGTCTGCCTCGTCAACCTTGAGCGCTGATCAGGAACAGCGACTTACTGTAGGATCGTGCGGCAGTCAAGAAAGTTACCTGCAGGGATTTACTATGACAGACAGGGCTTTGGGGGTCCTGGACCCCTCATGTCTTACCTAAGCCACTGACTCTGAAGGTCCCGCAGCAACCTGCCCAGAAGTACCTAACCAGGTACCATCTGCCCCAGTAGAGTGGTGCCATTCAGAAGGGTCAACCGGCTGTAGCCGGGCCTGGACCCAACTGTAACGCCATGTCTCTAGCATCGCCACAAGAGAGAAAAAAAACGATGAGAGGAACAAGGAGTGTTTCTGATCAAACACAGTGTGTTCAAATACTATGAGACATGCTGCATAGATGTATATTGGGGCCTCCATGCCAGCCTTTGAAAGGTCTTCTCTATTTTTCTTATATGTACTGATATGACCCGTTTATCTACTTATTTTTCTAAACTTGATAGTCGGTTAGTCTCGTGAGGTCACTAAACCTCGTAATCAAAGCCTTGTTCCGAATTATCAAAGTTCCGCCCTTCCGGACTTCCGCCTCATCACCACGGGTCCTAAATCGGACTTGCCTCCCATATTAATTCAGGAAAAGAGCGAATCTATGTCTCTCCTAGAGGTATGAGACTTCCTACTCTTAACCAACAACCAAATCACATCAATCATGTCCTCAACAACAAAAGTTATCGTCGTCGGAGCTGGCCCGGTTGGGTCCCTGGCTGCTCTCTACGCTGCGCAGAGAGGTCATGATGTTGAGATTTACGAGCTGCGAAATGGTACGTCGTCAATTTCCTAAACGTCCAGGCCTCTTTCCCTCAGGTAGACGTGTCTCATAAGGTCATCTTTCAATGTGGACTCTGACGAACCACACACAGATCTCAGAGACCCCTCCACTGTCCCGCTCAACTTCACAAAATCCATTAACCTGGCCCTCTCGGTACGAGGCATAACTGCTATGCAGCATGCCGAGCCAAACACGCCAGACGGAGAGCGCAAGCTGCTCGATCACGTCCTGGCAGCCACAATCCCCATGAGGGGCCGCATGATTCACGGCAGGAAAGCGAACGGGGATCTATATGAGGAATCGCAGGACTACGATGTCCATGGCCGGGTGAGTCTTGCTCAGTCCAGGATGCGCAAGAATCCCCTGCTGACCTGCCCGATCAGACCATATTTGCCGTCGACCGCGGCGGGCTGAACAAGCGGCTGCTTGACGTCCTCGAGGCCATGCCCAACGTCAAGTTTTTCTTCAACCACAAGCTCACAGGTGCCGACTTCCGCAGGCGTAAGGCCTGGTTCGAGAAGCGCAATGGGACAGAACCCGACGCCAGGCCAGAGGAGATCGAGATCGACTTCGACCTCATGCTCGGCGCGGACGGTGCCCACTCTTCGGTGCGCTACCACATGATGAAGTACACGCGCATGGACTACGAGCAGCGGTACATCGACACGCTATGGTGCGAGTTCCAAATCCAGCCCAAGGAGGGCCACCAGCACATGGACCCCATGAGCCAGTTCCGAATCTCGCCCAACCACCTGCACATCTGGCCCGGCAAGGAGTTCATGTTCATCGCTATCCCGAGCGAGGACGGCACCTTTACGTGCACACTGTTCGCCCCTGGCGAGAAGTATGCCTATCTAGAGAGCAACCCCGCCAACGTGCCAGCCTTCTTCGACCAGCACTTTCCCGGCGTCACATCACTCATCCCAGCCAAAGAGCTGATCGCTTCCTTCGAGAGGAACCCACACCTCCCCCTCATCACCATCAAGTGCAAGCCACACCACTACTCCTCCTCCGTCGTGCTCCTCGGCGACGCTGCGCACGCCATGGTGCCTTTCTACGGCCAGGGCATGAATGCCGGGCTAGAAGACGTCCGCACCCTGTTCACCTTCCTCGACAAATCCCCCGCCGCGGACTGGGCGAGGGCGCTAGACGAGTACACCGCCCACCGCGTCCCGGACGCGCACAGCATCAACGACCTCGCCCTACAGAACTACACCGAGATGCGCGCCAGCGTCCTGTCACCTGCCTACAGGCTGCGCAAGCTCTTGGAGGAGAGCCTGAGCAAGTACCTACCCAGCCTGGGCTGGCAGACGAAATACAGCCGCGTGTCGTTTAGCAACGAGCGCTACTCGGAGGTCATCGCGCGGAGCGAGCACCAGGGTAAGATGCTGATGAGGACCTTCTTTGGCGCGGTGGGACTGCCGGTCTTGGTGGGCGCGGCTGTGGTGTGGGTTAGGTACCGGAGGGTGGCTGAGACGAGTCTCGGCGCCATGTTCGAAGCCGTGGCTGGCGCTTTTAGACGGTGAGAAGGAAACTAGAAAAAGGCGTGGCTGCGCAGGTGTGTATGTGCTACAAGTCAAATCAACGGCTCAAGTATGCCCAAAAGAAGCAAACAATGATCATATTTAGATAACCCTTATATCTATTTTCTTCGCTCAGACTTCCACTAATGCAGGCACCGTCTCCCTGTGGTTCCCATCCGATCCCCCCGTCTTCTCCTGCCCGCCGGACTCCTCTGCGAGACCCTGCAACACAACCTCACCGTCGCATACAAAATCACCCCCGTCACGCAGCCCACGATGAATCCCGCTCCCAACTGCACTGTCATCGGCTGGTCGCCGATAAGATCAATCGAGTCTGTACCCGCGGCAGTGTTGTTGCCCGTCTTGTCGCCATTGTCTTTGGGGCTCGTCAACGGTATTCCGGAGCTCATGCCGGAGCTTCCGTCTTGGTCCGTTTCGTGGTCTGCTATGACAGAGCTGGAGAAGGTGAGCAGAGCTATGACGAGAACGAGGAAAAAGTGGTTGAGAGTGGATATTGATTCCATCGTGGCGACCTTGTCAGCTGGCGCGCCGCTCTGGGAGTCTCAACAGACGAGGCGCTTGGGTTTCCTGGAAAGAGGTAGGCGGGTGAGGACTAGCGATGATATCTCGAGCGTATCTGAATAGTGTCGTGATCTTTTTCTTGTAACTCGATAATTTGTCCAAAGCCGCGGGGAAATGAAAGTTCATTCCCATCGCCTATACTGCTGAGGTCCTTTCAGGGCTTGAGTTGGCTCTCATGCGGAACAGCCACCCCCGAGCTGATGGTCGAGATACCAAGGTTAACAGTACAGGGGTTTGAGCTGATCTGAGCGACTGCGTTTTCCCTCTGGACCACGTAATGTTGTGGTGGTTTTTCGCGGTCTTCTTGGGGGCCGGCGTCCACTCAATCGTCTCTGGAAGGGACTGTCTCCGAGATGTAGAGGATCCGGCAGGGTTCCTTTTCCTCTCGGCCTCTCGTCGCCTTGAAATTCTTGAAAATAGGTCTGGCGGCTAGAAGCAAGCTTGAGCGGTGGTGCATCCACGAAACCTCGCGATTCTGTGCCACGCGATCGAGGGTTCCCGATGGGCTGGGAGAGACGACCTGAGCCTATTGCAGGTGTATTCGTGCTCGTGTCCGCAGGCCGGGTGTCACCTCGAAGGAAACACAAGGGGAAAGAAGGAAAAAATGCCGATCGCCAGCAGTCGCAAGGCCTAGTTGATTCACGCCAAAGATAGAGTCAGGGCAATGGTATTCTGAGTTTTTGTGACTCAGTCGTGGCTCTGAAGCCATGCAATCTGTGGTTACTCCCACGCCGTGAAAGTCTGCGTCATAGCAATTCTTCCAGAAGGTAAAAAGAAGAAGAAGAAGAAAAAAACTCTCCGCTCAAGTGGTGCCCAAAGACAGAGGGGCCTGTCGTGACTATGATAAGCCTTTCTGCAGTTCGAGGCTGTGGCTGCACGAACGTCGCACAAGTGTGGCACTCGGACTGAAGAGACCGGCACAGCCAGAATTAGATCAGGCATCAAGCATCAGATATTAGGCAAGTCAGGCGAACGCAGGGTGGGTGCGGCTGACGAGCAAGGAGAATGCTTACTGTCCGCCTTATAAACATAATTGTTATGGGAAAGTAGAGAAAAGGGCAGCTGTAGGTGGATCTGCAGCCATGTCGAGTAACGCTGGTAAGATGGGCATGGAATATGCCGACTTGACTCATCACGACGTCTGACGGTCACACCGGAGTCGCACAAGCTTACGTTGGGCTGTGAGGCTATGCTCCCTGGGGTCTTTGTGCTGTGTTAGCTCACTGCTTAGAGACGTAATCGCATAGAAAACAAAGGGGTGGTCGACGCGATGTAGCTCGTACGATGTTGGTAGACGCTAGTTTTCGCCGACTGAACTATCAACTTAATTACTAGGAGCATCAAGGCATGCATTCTATTCTGTCGGGGCTGGTCTGCTTGCATCCCTTTATTGAATTGGAGAGAAAAAGAGAGAAAAATAAGAATAAGAGAAAATAAGAAAAGAAAAGAGGGAAGAACAACAGGCTCATGATATGATAACATTAAAATAAGCTTCGTTCTATATTATAGAACAAGCTTTTGAGGTGTATGACTGACTGGCTATGTTGCCGATTACTGGACGAACCTGAGTAATCTTATATTCGCCTCAGCAGGTATTCATTCGAAGACAAGTTACAACGGCCTCGAGATCACTATTGAGGCCAGAAGCCCATGGTCAAGTATACAAGTTAGGGCAGTGGGTAAATATGACATGACTAACCAAATGTTAATAATATATTAGCTTGAATTATCCGAGTAGTATCAACTCTGATTCACGTTCAGTCTGATACCAAAATTAGGTTAATCAGATCCTCGCACAATCGGCTACTGGATACGGTCCCATCTATGAACTAGATAGTCCAGATCATGCGAACTCGTCGGTCTCGTACGACAGGACAATCAGTAAGCATAATTCGAACCGAGTCCGCTTCTTAATGAAGGGCAACTCGCACATCACGGACGCCAACTCGTCCCATCAGGTCTAAGTGTGTGTCTATTGAGTATGTACGCCACACAGAGCCATGCAAGGATTCAGGTTTTTAACGAGTGATCTGAGCGTAGGATCTCCTGGGTAGGTGTGGATACTGGGAGGAAGAAAAAGGTAGCCGTGGAAGCTCGGTTAGTCGGTGTGAAGAAGATTAATATAATTTTGTCGCCAAGATCATAGGCCACCACTAGCCTGCATAAGATATGATATGCGTACGTGGCCATATACTTTTCAAGAACCAAGGTAGATTAGATTATGTGAAAGGCAAGTAAGGGGGATATGTTTGAGTAGCTGGCATGTCTCTTTACGGTATTTGTTTGCGATATCTCAGACACCACCACAAGCACCTAGCAGAACCAGGTTGTCGGGTTCAGTGCAAGCTAATCTATTGCCGATCCAAACGATGCAAACGTTCTGACCGCTACTAGTCGGCCAACTAACTAGACCTCCTCCTTGCCGTCTTCGACTCAGATCCCGCTCCAGGTCCCCGTCCCGCCCACATCACCCGAGTGTTGCACATTATCCGAGTGGGACATCCGGCAGGGCCTACTCTGCTCGCTTGGACCGCCTTCGTTCTGGCAGGTCTGGTGGACCAACAGTGGGCACTGAGACTTTCATCTTCCCCCACGGCTTTCAATTTTGGTCGCCTAGCAAAATCCGGGGATGCGGGGAACCCTGTGTTGCTAGAGGCCTAGGTGCCTGGGCATCCCCGAGTGTGAGATTACCATTTGCCATGTTAGCATGGCGTGGCATCTCGTGGACGCCAAGCTGAGACACGACTACCATAGTGCGTAGTGATTAAGTACTTAATTAGAGCCTCCTGGGGGGGGGGGTAACAGGAACCAGTAAGCTCCTGAAAACAGCATGGTGGTGGTGGGAGCCAAGAACATCTAATGGCTTTGTCACGCGGATCAATGTGAATTTAGCTCGCCATGGCAACGGCCATTAATGTTTGAGATAAGTCTTCTGGGCACAGGTGGGTGCAGCATCCGAAATCTGGTACCGTTCCATGCACGAGGGCGGGCACCATAATCTGGGGACAGCGGATGTCTGTCGGATTATAATAAGCTCTTCTCTGAACTGCTACATTAAAGCTCGGGGGCGCTCCTCATCCTTTCAGCTTTTGAGTCTTGTTTCCAACTTCTGTGCTCTGCCCTCATCAAGGTGGGATATCAGCCTCGAGCGTGCCATTGGTGCCCCTTCAGGATCCGCTGCGCGACACTGGGCAGGTAAAAATTGTGTAGGGACAATCTTTGCCATATTCAATACCACCGATTCACGCAGCATGGCCTCCGAGAAGGACGAGGGTGTTAGCTATGTGCATCAGGACACGGGCACTGGAGTGCACACCGCAGCTGAGCGGGGACAGTTTGCGACAGACAAGTAAGCTCGAGCACATTACCTGCCGAGACACCCAAGCGGCATGCGCTCCTTGCTCATACTGTTCTCTAGATATGGACACCCCCTTGTGCAGCTCGACCCAAAGGTCGAGGCCAAGCTGAGACTCAAGATCGACTTCATGGTGGTGCCTACCGTCTCCATCCTATACCTCTTCTGCTTCATCGACCGTGCAAACATTGGTGGGTCTACCTTCATACCATGCCAAAGAGGCATCGCCACAGGAAGTTATTAAATATAGATCCATCCAGGCAACGCCCGGCTGGCTGGACTCGAGAAAGACCTCGGGCTCGTGAAGAACGACTACAACGCCCTCCTGTCGATCTTCTACATCAGCTACATCCTCTGCGAGATTCCCTCCAACATCGTGTGCAAGTGGATCGGGCCGGGCTGGTATCTGCCTGCGATGTCGCTCGGCTTCGGCATCTCGTCTCTGGGCACTGCCTTTGTCAAGAACCAGGCGCAAGCATCCGGTGTGCGGTTCGTGCTCGGGATTTTCGAGGCCGGCATGATGCCGGGCATTGCGTACTACCTATCGAGGTGGTATCGCCGTAGCGAGCTCGCTTTTCGTCTGTCCCTCTACATCGTCATGGCACCGCTCGCTGGCGCCTTTGGTGGCCTGCTGGCCTCGGCCATCTTGAGACTGCCTCACTTTGGGGGCCTGCATACGTGGAGGATGATTTTCGGTGAGGATCAGAATGAGCCGGCAGCTGATCCCAAGTAAATGTGCTAACTGGTCACAAAGCTATCGAGGGGATCATCACCATCGGCTTGTCTCTCATCTCGTTCTGTAAGTCACTTCTCTCACCACAAAACCTTGAATTGTAACAAAAAAAGGAACAGGAAAAGAAAACCAAGACGAGAGAGAGAAAAAAAGGGAATACTGACAAAGTGATGCTGACCAGTCACCCTCACCGATCGACCCGAGACAGCACGCTGGCTCAGCCAGGAAGAAAAGGACCTGGCCATCGCCCGCGTCAAATCCGAGCGTGTCGGCCAGACCCGTGTCCTCGACTCGATGGACAAGAAGAAGCTCCTGCGCGGCATCCTCAACCCCATCACCCTCTCGACCGCCTTCGTCTTCCTGCTCAACAACGTGACGGTCCAGGGCCTGGCTTTCTTCGCGCCCACCATCGTCAAGACCATCTACCCCAAGGCCTCGACGGTCACGCAGCAGCTCTACACGGTGCCGCCCTACGTCGTGGGCGCCTTCTTCACCGTCCTGGCGCCCCTGCTCAGCTGGAAGCTCGACAGGCGGCAGGTGTTCATGATCTGCTCCGGGCCGCTCGTGATGGCCGGGTACATCATGTTCCTGGCCAGCGAGAACCTGCATGTCCGGTACGGCGCGACGTTCCTGATCACGTCGGGGGCTTTTCATGCTGGGCGCCCTCACGAACGCCCAGGTCAGTGCGAATGTTGTCAGCGATACGGCGAGGAGCAGTGCTATCGGCACCAACGTGATGGTGGGAAACGTGGGAGGGCTGATCTCGACCTGGAGCTTCCTGAGCTGGGACGGGCCCGACTACCACATCGGTAACGGCCTCAACCTCGCCACGTCCTCTTCTATACTGGTCATCACCACCTTGACTCTGGTCTGGATGAATATGGACAACAAGAAGCGGGACAACAGGAGTGTTGAGGAGGAGCTGGCTGGTCTGTCGCCGGAAGAGGCCTCGGATCTGGACTGGAAGCATCCTGCTTTCAGATGGCGGCCATAATAAGGGCAGTCAATAAGACCGCCCGTCAGGGTTATAGAAGAATCTTCTTCCCTCTCATGCGACATGAAGGATCCTCACTGCTTCTACGCTTTTCATGTGGCCCAGCCCTTGACTGCTATGCACCGTATCATACATTATGGATACAGTAAACTATTTTATTCCTGATTTTTCCAACAATGGAGGACCGGTTGACCCCATTCACCTGACCATTCGAGAAAAGACAGCTCACGTTTCCTCTTCCTGTTTTTTTCTCCTGTTCTTTTTTTTCTTTCTTTTCTTTCTTTTCTTTTTTTTCCCCCTATAGAGATCTGTGGTCCACCTTATTTAGTACCCAGGACACTCGACCCAGTCTGCTCGTCATGAAGCTGGTGCGACGTCTTGATCCCCTCCCGGTGCTTGACCTTGGCCAGCGACCCTCCCGTGTTCGAGTTTGGTCCGCCTATGACCGTGTCTTTCTCGATCTGGTGCTGCGCGATCTGTCTCGGCGCTGCGAAGGTGCTGAAGATGGCGATGCAGCCCAGGCCTAAGCCGATGATCATGGCAGCCTGACCACCAAGACTCCTGCTTGAGATCTCGTCAACGGCGAAGCAAAAATTAAGAAAGCCTTTTCCACCAAAAAAAATCTTCTCACCTGTCTGTCCTCTTCCTGTGCTCTGGGTTGGGCGACTCTTGGCCGTATGGTCCGCCGAGGTCGTCGTCTTTCTTATCGTGGGGCGGGATGGCATAGCCTGCTCGCTGCTGCACAGTGGTGGTGGTGGGCGCTGATGGTACTAGCCAGGGGCGGTTAGGCCTCAGTGTGGTTGATGCACAGCACCTAACACCCGCTGTACGAATCAGGCTTGTTCTTGTGGCAGACATGTTGGGAGAGGGGGGAAAAAGAGGGTGAAGATGGTTTCCACACAGAGTAATGCGTATGGTTGAATGTACAGAAGGTTTGGAAAGAAAAAAAAGAAATAAAGAAATAAGAGGGAGTCTCAAGATCGAGCCTTGACATCGAGTTTAGTTGGAGCGATTACATCACAACTCAGCGCTGTTCATTCAAGAGTTCATAGTTATGATGCGTCGACACTGATCAATCTTCAGCACTAGTGGCGCTAGAAGGTTGGCATTCCAAAACCGTTGTTTTTTTTTCATCCTGCCATCCTAGTCGTATGGCAATAAGGTATTTCTCTCTTTTCTTTTCTTTTTTTTTTTATTAGTATCTTTTCTTCTCTCTCTTTTTCTTTTCCCGCTACATCTCTAGGCTGTGGTTAAAAACAATATTTCAGGTATTATAAGGTCAGTTGTCTATAGTGCAGCCTACTAATGATAGGATGTAAGTGATAATCTCCATGTACATATATGAATGCAAAGAGAAGAGTATCCAAGTGACTATACTTTTAACAGGTCTAGGAATCAGTACATTCCCAGATAGCTCTGAAGACCCTCAGCTGGTCTGTCACGTCACATGCTTATGAGACGAACTAGACGGGTAATTTGTGTGAGATTGTCCTTCTCCTGTAGATAGCCTTACATGGAAATAAAACAAGAAGGCATAGGCAACAATAGACCCCCAAGTGCCTTCCTTGTATAAATCCGTTGCGGGTGTTTTACTTGTGCGGATCGCCACTGTCCCCGATCTCGCCGGGTTCGGTGCATATCCATTCTTCCGAGCGTCACATCGTGTGCGCCTCTCGTTGTACAGGTCACTTGAGCGTAGATGTATATCGGGTGAAAAGTATGATTCAGACCAATAATGTCCACACCCAGTACGGTTTGCCCATGTCAGACCTTCAAGCGAGGGGTACGTGATGAGTTCTGAAGCAGCTCCTTACTGGGAAGAAGCCGGCCCGATCCTGCGGGATGAACAAGACGAAAGAGATTGTTAATGTCAGTATAGAGGGTGAAAATGGAGCTGAGAGTCAACATCAGGACGCATGGCAGCTACTCATTTGATTCCATACGACTGTAGCAACGTGTGGGGCCACGCCCCGCGCCAGGGACCAATCCACTGACCACCTTTTCTTTTTTTCTTCTTTTTTTCTTTTTTTACCATGGTGGCGCCCTTTACGCCGTAGGGCTACTTTATCTTGGCCTTTTGAGGTTGTCTAACCCGGGGGCGCGTTCTACGGCATGTTTCAGTAAAATATCTATATACTTCACACGCCCTCTTTCCTCTGTATCTCTTTTTCTGTTCATTTTTAATACCCATATCGACTTTATAAAGGAACAAGGGACGACCTAACAGATCTTGGGCGTACGTACCATACGCAGTTGCGCAGCTCCACTGCTGGCCGGGCCGCGGCCGCATGTAGATTTTTCCTCCGCCACCGATTTATTTCTAAGGTGAAGTCCGGCGTCGGCATCGAATGATAGTACTTACTTAGGACTCGGGCGGGCGGCTTCTCTTACATATCAAATTTCTCTGCACTCCAGCAGCGGTCCGCCAAACCCCTGGATTTTCCTCCTCTTGTCTTCCTCGCCAGGACACACTCGAGTCTTGCTTCCACGGGCGGAGCCGGCGACGAAGCTCAAGAATTCTCCCCCACCATGAACGAGACCTCGCCGCTGCTGCCGGACGCAGCCACGGCAGTCCCAGTGGACAACCGGATCCCCAACAAGGATATTGTCGACTTCGACCCCGATGGCGACCCAGAAAACCCCATGGACTGGCCTGTAGCCTATAAATGGGGCATCGTGACCCTCCTCGCCGCCATGGCCTTCACGGTCACCTTTACGTGCATCTCCGTGGTGCCCATCGCCAACATCATCGTGGACGACCTCGAGGGCGGCTCCGCCGGCTCCGGCTCGGCTGCGGTCCTGCTGGTCACCATCTGGGAGCTCGGCGAGGCAGCGGGCCCGCTCCTGATCGCGCCCCTGTCGGAGCTGTTTGGCAGATACCCCGTCATCAACGCCGCCAACGCCCTGTTCATCGCCTTCACCGCGCTCACCGCCCTCAGCCCGAGCACAGACGTGATCATCGTCAGCCGCGCCCTGACAGGGCTCGCGGTGGCGTCCAACGTGCTGGCCCCGGCCATCGTGGGCGACATGTTCCCCCTCTGAACAGCGCGGCGCCGCCATGAGCCTCATCCAGCTGGCCCCCCTCACCGGAGGCGCCGTGGGTCCTGCCATTGCCGGTGCTATCTCGCAGACCACCGGGTGGAGGCAGTGTGTCTGGATGGCGGTGGCGCTGGCCGCGGCGTGTGAGGTTGTGTTCCTGACCCTGTTTAGGGAGACGTACAAGGTTCCCATCCTGCGGCGCAAGGCTGCTCGCCTGCGGAGGGAGACGGGCAACCCGTCGCTCAGGACCATCTACGACTCCAGCAGGGCAGGGACGCACAGCTGGACGCTCATCTGGGAGTCCGTCATGCGGCCCACGGTTGTGCTCAAGAGCAGTTTTGTGCTGCAGGTCTTGTCCTTTTACGGGTCGTTCCTGTTTAGTTATTTCTACATCATGTCGACGACCTTGCCTGGGATTCTGCAGGATATCTATCACTTTACGCCAGCTGCGACTGGTGTGGTATTTATTACTTTCAGTAAGTCGTTCCGGTTGTGAAGCTATCTCTCTCTCTCACACACACACACAAAAAGAAGGAATTTTACTGATCGAGGGGAAAAAACAAAAACTTGTAGGCGTCGGATCTGTCGTGGGAGTCATCATCGTCAACACCTTACTCGACAGGATCTACGTACGGCTCCGAGACACCCACAAGGGCATCGGCCAGCCGGAGTACCGGCTCCCCCTCGTCATAGCAGGGAGCTTCCTGTTCCCCACCACCGTCGTCCTCTACGGCTGGGCGACCGAGCTGCGGCTGCCCGTCGTGGTCCTGCTCCTGTCCGTGGCCATCATGGGCACATTCCTGATGCTCAGCTTCGTGCCCGTCATGGCCTACGTGGTGGACGCCTTTGGCGTGTACTCGGCCAGCTCGGTCACGGCTCTGATCGTCACGCGCTGCCTGATGGGTACCTTTTTGCCGCTGACTGCGCAGCCTGCGGTTGATAGGCTTGGCTATGGCTGGGGCATGACTGTTTTCGCGGCTATTAGTGTGGCCACGATACCGATTCCGCTCTGTGTGTATAGGTATGGGCACAAGTGGCGACAGGTTTCGAAGTATACACGAGACGAGTGAGAGCAGCATTGTGGTGGCCTGCCGGCTGCGTGAAGGCCAGGGAACCGTACGGGAATCATGTCAGCACCCAGGATAATCACGGAGACAGTCACATATGATTTATCTTGGGCATTTTCACAGCAGGCGTTCATAGACGATCTCTCTAGTATGGTGTGACTTTTGATGAAGGAGAAAACGAAAAAGAAAGAAAAATAGAGAGGCATGTTGGGAGACAAGCAAATTATTAGAATGCAAAAGCGTGTTTCTATTTCTCCAGGGCCGTAGCATATGGATTCAAATCGTGCTCACAAGCAAGCCGCAATCATGTGATACCGCTGGAAAGTCTTTCTGCACAGAGGATCTCATCTCATACCAACGATTATGCCGTCTCATATCCCACTTGAGTGTCGATGACATCTTGATACAATATATGCAACCTTTCTGGTCCAAAACCCAGCCCAGTCACAATAACAAGATCCCAAAATCACCCCGCAACCTGCCCCCGACACTCCCCCCAGACAAGAAGGCAATGACAAAAAGGTAGATGCCCACACCCAGCATGCGGCGGCCTGTGCATCTGCTGCAAGAACACGCGCACGCACTGCCAGCAAAATATATATGCCACCTTTCTCCTCTGCCCATCGTGCACGTCGATGAACCAGTGGGGGCTCTCGCCTGGAGGAGGAGGATGAGTGTGCGTGCCAGTAGCGGCTGTTTCTGGTGATCCGCAGCTGTAGCACTCAGAGGGCGAGGAGAGGCCGGATCGTTGGGTATGGCTGTTGTTGTTGTTGTTGTTGTCGTCGTCGCTGCCGCCAACACCATCGCCGTATTCTAGCATGTTATTGTCTCCTTCTAGCCACTTCAGTTAGTTTCTGTCTCTATGATGCTCTGGAACAAGGGTCATTTATTAATTTTGCTGATAATTTACGTACCCTCGTCACCCAAACCCTTCGCACCGCCGGACTGCTGCTGGATCTGGCTGCCCTCATCCTCCTCATAGACCGGCAATCTGTCCAGAATAGTTGCCGGAGACGCCGGCGGCCCTTCCAAGGCGATCTGCACCAGCCTCGATTTCGGTGAAAGTGGTGCAGCGTCGGACAGCCGGCCGTATCTCTGGGTGCAGGCCTGGAAGGCAGTGGTGCCTCTTCCAAACGTCCACTCTTGCATGGACAGCAGCGAGCCGGGTGTGAGGTGGTTGAATCTGTTGGGATGAGGTCCTAGAACGTAGGCCATGAGATTGGTCTGGTGTGTTTGGTGATGGGCGCATCAAGTGTACGCTTGTTTCTTGAAATACCAGACGAAGAGAGTAGAGGTGCTGGAAGCGAGACTGCCCATCTAGAAAGGACGAGTCCCAGAGAGGAAGAGAGGAAAAACCAAAACGAAAAGAAGAAGGGGAAAAAAGTGACAATGATAAAGTAAAGGGCTGTTTGGATATGCTGCGTGAAGGGTCGGGTTGATGGCAATACGTATGGAGCCCTGTCCTACCTCAAGCAGCCGACCAACTGCCCACATCAAAGGTTTCTTCCCTTCAGCAAACTGTCCGGCCGTACGTCCTGGATTCTTGTAGAAAGGGAAAAAACGGCACATCCCTGGGTCTTCTAAGAGGATAACTGTTCTAGAAAACAAGATACTCAAGAAAGGATGAGACATCCTCCCCCCCCTCTCCCAGCCGCCATGGCCAGCCCAGACCGCAGCAGCTGGGTTCCTGAACACTTGTCTTTATGACCACCAACCACCTCACCTGATCACTTATCACATCTCATCAGCTCCTTGTCCTCTGGCTCTCTGCCACGTATCTCCCTACAGAGATCTCTTTCTGCTCAGGGAAGCGCAGAGACTCATCATGATGACAGGCGTCAACAAAGAGCCGAGCCGGGCCTGAGACCGAAAACACAAGCGTGTGCACCACCTGTTTTCAGGCCTCAAGAACATTGCACCTTTTCAAGTTTCATATGGACCCCCGCGGGAACCCAAATATGACCACTGGTCTAATGCCCAGGGCAAAAGGGAGTCGTTTTGTAGCCCTGTCTGCTCGTCTGTCCAACACTTACTTTCACCATCCAGTGTAATCAAATCACCTCACTCTAGGCTACAGTCCGGATAACAGTTACAACCCGCTTGATGATGATTTGTTCGTTCCCACCCTGTCAGCCCTACAAATTTTGATATCACAGATTTAAACCCTCAACCACCCATTCTCCCCTTTCCCCCCGAGATCCAGACCGCCCTACAAGTTCTTCAGTGGGTACTTCGTCCTTAACCACTCCCCCCTTTTTCAAGATAAAGAACGGTACAGGAATCATCGCCAGCGCGATGAAAGCCAGCAGGCTGTTGCCCCAGCCCAAACCTAGCTTGGCATACATCTGCAGCCCACAGAGAGGCAGAACGGCGCCGGCGATGGAACGGATCACGGTATTCGCCGCCAGGGCAGAGGCGGCGTAGATTGTGAAGGCGTCGACGAGGTACCTGCAGCAGATGGACATCAGCTCATGCACACAAAAAGAAAGGGAAGAAAATAAAAGAGCGAGAGAGAGAGGAGATGATGACTTACATCTGCAGCGCCATAAAAATAACAATATTCCCAACCCCAATCACCGCCGTCCCGATGATGGGCGCGATCCAGTGCACGCGGTACTCGGCCGTCCACCCGTAGATGAAGAACCCGACAGGAAGCAGAAAGGCCCCGATTGGCAGCTGTTGCAGCCGGTACTCGGGCTTCATCCCCTTGCCCTCCCTGGTCGACATCTTCCTGAGGTGCCTGTCCGAGGTGATGGAGAACAGCGCGAGCCCGCCCATGGAGCCGACGCCCAGGCCGATGTAGACCAGCCCCGCGTCCTGGGTGCTGAAGCCGTAGTAGCCCTGAAACACCTCGGTCATGGAGGTGAACATGAGGTAGAGGTACCCGTACACGACGGCCATGTAGACGGCGAAGAGCGAGACGATGGGCGTGCGCAGGAGCAGCTTGACGGGGCGCACGATGCCGCGGCCAAAGTAGTCCCTGGGGCTCAGGCCGATGTCCAGCTTGGACCGCAGCATCTCGTTGCCCGTCTCCCTCCGCAGCCTGGCGACCCTGCGCTGCAGGATGACGGGGGCGTACGTCTCGCGCATGAAGAAGAACATGACAACGGTGACGAAGCCCGCGATGATGACGAGGACCCAGAACACCCACCGCCAGCCCTTGGCCGCGGCCAGGAAGCCGCCCGCCACGGGGCCGATGATGGGGCCGAGCAGGGGCCCGATGCTGAAGGCGGCCATGGCGGCGGCGCGCTTCTCCTGGCGGATCATGTCGGCGATGGACCCGCCGCCGTTGGTGAGCGGGCAGGACCCGAAGATGCCGCAGAGGAAGCGGAAGGCGATGAGGGCGTTCAGGCTGGGGGCGACGGCGCAGGCTACGAGGAAGACGGTGAAGAAGACGTTGCAGACGTGATACACAGGCGTGCGGCCGTAGATCTCCGACATGGGCGCGATGATCAGCGGGCCGAAGGCGAAGCCCAGCACGTAGACGGACACGACGAAGGCGGCGAGCTCGTCGCTGTCGGAGCGGAAGTCGGCCATGAGCTCTGGGACGCCGGGGGCGAAGATGGACGAGGCGAGGGGCGTGACGAAGGTGAGCATGGAGATGATGACACAGTTGACCACCTTGCGCCAGGTGGGCCAGTTGTACGGGTTCGCAGGGTCGGTGTCGGAGTCCCACCAGACGATATTGGGATCATTCTGTGCGTCGTCGCCCTCGTCGGGCCCGCCTGGGGCCACCGCGGCCTCCTCCAGGTCGTGGTCGCCAGCGGCGCCGCTCTTGTGGGAGGCATGACTCCTGGTCTTTGCGAGCGCGATGCTCCGCTGGTCGGCGATGGAGCGCTGCCTCTTCAGCTCGCCCCGCTCGTCGAGGACGTAGCCCACGTTGGACGGGATGTCTGCATCGTGACCTTCTGCGTATGCAGCCTCGATCTTCTCCTCGAGGTCAGGGTCTGCATTGGCACCGTCGTCGAGATGTCTGTCGGTGTCTGTCTCTGTGGTGCTCTCAGCGGCCTGGTGGTCTGTCACCGTGCCGTTCTCACGGTCGTGGTGCTGCTGCTGCTGCTGCTGCTGCTGCTGCTGCTGCTCCTCCTCGGCAGCAGCCATTGGGAGCTAGAACTGCCCTCGAGGCTGTGTATATCGGTATTAGCCATCTTGACCAGGATTCTTGGCAGTGACGCACAGCTCCAGAGCTGATTGAGAATTTTGAGAGAGGCTATCAGACAGATTTCCTGGTAGAACAACTGTCGTGCGTAGCTCAGGTGGGTGTTGGTGTGCTTACAAGCAATGGCCTCTCTCTCTGTGCCTACAGCTACAGAAGGTGGGGAACCCCTGAAGAGAGACCACTGGCGCGGGTGCTGCCGAGAAGCTAACTCTCAGTGGGTGAGACCTTCTCTAACGGGTCCAGTGTAGCCTGGGTTTCACCGTCCAAGACTCGTTGATATCCGCCCAACAACGTCTCTCTGCAGAGGATTTCGAGAAGAGAAAAAAAAAAAAAACCAACAACAAAATAATAAGCGCCCAGAGCCATGTCTCTTCTAGATCTCGAGAACACGAAACAGTAAACCAGTACAGATCTAGTCTAGCAACTATAAAATTCCCACCATAGGGCGACGGAAAGGGAAGAGAGACCGAAGCCCCGGAGCGGAGGAGGGCGCGAATACGAAAGAAGAATAGCGACTCATATCACGCTGCACCACACCCACACCAACTATGTGGCACCTGATCTGCCTTGCCCTGCTGCAAGGCGAGTCAATTTTCGGGGAGGAGGAGCCTATAGTTCTTACCACCCATCTTTGCCCGCACTCTGGACCAATCTGAACACCAGAACCTGGGGGGCTTTTGGTCGCCTATTGTTGTGCTGCCGGCCATTTCCTAGAGCTAATGGACATTCCTGCGCGCAAAACATTTACCGTACGATGGTACAGGTGCAACCTCCAGCTCGTTCTCTTGAGGCTAGAGTCACACCTATACCGCCCTGGGACGCTTTGCGAGCCCGCCTTATCTGCGCCTGGCAATCTTCAGCTTATAGCTCAATCATGGGGTTGGTTGAGGGGTCCTATTCCCCGAATCCCTGACTGCTTCTCCATCCATCACTTGTCTAGTTGAGACGGATTATAAATTCGGACGGCCTACGGAGACGGAATTGTACGAATCCCTGAATGTGACGAGGACATACTTTCATGCTTTCCCGGTGAAGAGCAGACCAACAGGCAGGCAAGGGGGAAGAAATAAACTTCCTATCTGACAAGGAACCAAGACGGTCAACAGATAAGAGAAACATGAAGGGTTTGAATGTTTTGGAAGGACCAAGAATACAAGTGGCATGGCTGTGGATTACACCAGGTGAAGTATGGTCTTAGCTTCATGGTGAGAGTTAATACTCTGGAGCAATTTTTTTTTAAAAAAAAAACAAGATCGAGAGGGAGAGACACCTGCTGCCTGTAATAATACCTATTTCGTGAGACATAGACAGAATCTCTCTCTCTCTCTCTCTCCAGACCAGAATTTATATCGACCAACAGTCGAATCTGACCCACGACCTCACGAGACACACAGCGCCTGCAGGTAGGCAGGGAGCAAGACAAGGAAGGGGACGGATCCGCGCATCCCCCCTCGGGCAAAGACGGAGCGAGCCACAATCTCAGACCTAGAGAGCCGAGGTTTTCCAGGAACAAAACCTGCTCCCCTTTCCCCCTCTACCTACTACTGAACTTCTCACGGTAAATCCCTTGTTCGGGAGATGTCTATGCCCTTTTCATACTCTTTACCTCATGTCATGGGCTTTTTTTACATGGGCTTTTCTGTTTCCACCCCTACACCTGATAAGGTGACGAGGGCTGCCACGATGCACTCGTGCCGCGGGCCTTTCTCTACGTTCCTAAAGGATCAGTCTATATGGAGACCAGGGTAAATTTTCAGGATTGATTCTTATTGCAATCTACGAATTCTACCTGCCGGGTTGGACAAACAGGACCCAAGGGAAAGAGAAGAAAAAAAGGAAATCAAGCTTCTTTTCCTAGAAATGCAGCCACACGCGCACACTTCGCTTTCTTCTACCTATCCTCTCGGCTGTCTACAGCGCGCACACACGTACACAGGCTTGGGGCTTAGTTGTCCAGCGCACCGATGCCCAGGTGCTCGGTGTCAGCCTTGACAATGCGCAGCGTGTTGGTGTTGCCCATGCCGCCCTTCCAGCCCTGGACGACCACGACGGTGTCGTTCTTGGACAGGACGTTGAGCTCCAGCGCCTTGGAGACACCCCACTTGATCCGTCGGTCGACATCCTCCTGCCAGTTCACCTTGGAGAAGTCGGGCTTGTCCTCGGGGAAGTGGAAGGGGTAGACGCCGCGATAGAGGTGGCTATACCGCGATGCCGAGGCATTCCGGGTCACCATGAAGATGGGGCACACGGGGCGGTACTTGGACAACAGGCGGGCCGAGTCGCCAGAGGTGGACAGGACGATGATGCCGCCGGCGTTCAGGTCAAGAGATGCGCGGACGGCCGACATGGCACACGACTCGACCACGCTGATGGGCCGCTGGATGAGCGAGCAGAGCTCCTCGAAGTGGGAGACGTATGGGATGCTGTTCTCGGCCTTCAGGCAGGCTGTTGTAAAGGTGGCTTGTCAGCTAACAACGTCTCTAGGACCCGGGGGGAGGGGGACGCCTCCTCCTCGGCATGCGGCAGCTTACCCTCGCTCATCTCGTGGACGGCCTCGTTGGGGTAGGAGCCCTTGGCGGTCTCGCCAGACAACATGACACAGTCCGCGCCGTCAGTGACGGCGTTGCCAACGTCGCTAATCTCGGCACGGGTGGGCCTGGGGTTCTTGATCATGCTCTCGAGCATCTGGGTGGCGCAGATGACGGGCTTGCCGGCCACGTTGCACATGGCGATCATCTTCTTCTGGGCGGCGAACACCTCGGCGGCGGGGATCTCGATACCCAGATCACCACGGGCCACCATGACACCGTCGGTCTCCTCCAGGATCTCGGGGAAGTTGTTCAGACCTTGCCGGTTCTCGATCTTGGCGATGATCTGGATGTGCTTGCCCTCCTCGCCGAGGACCTCACGGATGGACTTGATGTCCTCGCCGCGGCGGATGAAGGAGGCGAAGACCATGTCGACGTTGTTCTTGACGCCAAACCTCAGGTCGTTCTTGTCCTTCTCGGACAGGGCGGGAAGATCGACGTCGGTGTTGGGCAGGTTGACACCCTTTCTCGACGAGATGAAACCATTGTTCTTGGCGCGGACGCGGATCGTCTTGTCGTCAACGATATCCAGGACCTCAAAGGCCAGGATACCGTCGTCGACGTAGATGATGCGGCCCTTCTCGATGACCTTGGTGATGTTCTTGTAGTCGACGTACATGTTCTGGGTGTCACAAGCAGTCTTGTACTTCTCGTCGGTGGTGATGTTCAGCTCGGTACCGGCGGAGAGGGGGAGGTCGACATCGCCCGCGGTGTTTCCGGTGCGGATTTCCTTTCATGTCACGCTTTCAGCATTCCGATCTCATCTTTTCTTCCTGCCGCGGCGGTCTTTACATACGGGACCCTTGGTGTCCAGAGCAATGGCGACCTGGCGGCCGGGCTGAGCCTTCTCAGCGGCGCGGGCATTGTCGATGACGGACTGGTGGTATGAGTACTCGCCCTGGAGACGCGTGTCAGTTGGTGCATGATCGCCCCACGGGTGTGGTGTCTCGGGCATACGTGGGAGAAGTTCCTGTGCGCATCGACCGTCAGCTTCGGTGTTCACCTCGGGGGATGGGTCTCGGGGTTGCTTACATGCGGACAACGTTAAGGCCGGCGGTGCGGAGATTGTTCATGGCCTCGACAGAGTTGGTCTTGGGGCCAATTGTGCAGATCTATCCACATTCTTCACATCAGCTGCTGGATCCTGGTGTGGTCTGCCGTCTTTCGCCGCATGGTGTCTTACAATGGAGGTTCGGCGGAGGTTCTTGGTAGGCTGGTAGGCGGTGTCGAGCTGGGCGAGCCAGACGATCCTGCCCCCGAGGGAGAGGTGGTCGAGAGCGGTGGCGGCCATTTCTTCGGCGGTTCAAGGAATGGAGGTAGGTCGGATGGTGGTACTGGGATCTGTCCTGTCAGTACTGAGGTGTCGAGGGAGGACGAAGTGGAATTCGCGATCGCAGGAAAAAAAAAAAGGTATGGCTAACGCTTTTGAGGGTCGGGGGATTGAGGTTGATTCGGGGAAGCGATGTCGCCTCGGGGAGATTTTTGGGGGGAAAAGGGCCAAGGCTGGTGACGCAGGACCTCTTTTGTAACAAGTCAGTTGATGTCTCGGTGATAATCCGAGGGTAGTAAAAGGAGTCGCGACGCGAACAGCAGGAGAAAAAGAAGGGGTGCGTAGTGGGTTATGAGGTGTTGTTATATTCGGGCGAGAGAAAAAGCTAGGACGGGTAGCGCTGAGACTGATATGGATACGAAGAAAATATTCATCCGGTCGGGTTTGCTACAGATGCGGCAACCGTCACACCACCCAATCGATTCTTGCACCCTGCTATTTTTAAACAGCTGCAGGATCTGCAACTCGCAGCTTGATGCTCGGTGGAGAGAAATTGACTTTCGCCTACCTCTGGAAACAATCTGGTCCTTGGCTGGATCTGGAGGAGCTGCTTGGCTGTGTGCGCTGTGTTGTTGAGGATCCAGACGAGAGGGGGAAGAAGGGAAGAAGAAGAAAAAAAAAAAAAGTCGCTCAGATGCTGCTACGCCTGCTTGCTGCTTAGGCTGGTTCCAGGCCTCTGGGCGCTGGTGCTGCAGTGCTGCAGCTCGCTGTGGACAGGGACCAGCTTCTCAGTATTGCCCGTACCCCACGACCCCTCCTTCTCAAAAACGCAAAGATATGCAGGGATCCAAGCCCAGCCCAAAAGAGACAGAGGCACTTGGCTGACCTGGCCACTCGATTAGCCACGCCCCTCACCACTCGATAAAAAGAAGAAAGGAAGGGGAAAAAAATCATTAGGTAAGCGGCGGAACCCGCGCTGTGCCGGCCGCATCCTAGCGTGCCCAGCGGGTTGCTGCTACAGCACCCAGAGCACCCCAGCCTGCCAAGCACCTGATGAGCCAGGCGTGCCAGGATGCAAGCGGCTGGGGCTCAACCACACGACGAGTCAAGCTGTCTCATGCCACGCAGCAGTCATTCCACAACAACTCCTCACTGGTTGGAACATACTTACATTCCTAAAGATCTCCCAGTCTGCGTCAACGTCGACGCCCTGCACCCCGCTACTGCCTCTTCTTTTTTTTTCTCTCAAGTCCCACTCGTGAGGAAACCGATCAGGATGGTGGTAAGTCGCAGCCCTCTTTATCCCGCGTTTGAAGCCCGACCCACATCCGACCCTCTTGTGTTGCTCTCCTCGTCGCCGTCCATGCCATCGTCACATGCACATACCCATGCGTGCGTCATGGGAGGCTAAACATCTCGCCCTCTCTGGCTACAGCTCCTCGATTTGCTGACATTGGGGCTGTGGTCGAAGCTCGGAAAACTCGTCCACTACACCGTCGACGCGGTTCTCAGTATGTTTTCCCTCCCCCATCCTCCTCTCCTCCGCCGACAACAAAGCAGCCCCGCCTAACAAGTCCTGTGCAACAGTCTCGACTATCCTCGCCGGCATGCGCCGCTCGACCGGCCTGACGTGAGTACACGACCCTTTGCCGATATACACGCTCCCCTAGGAAAAACCGAGCATGGTGCTCGGCATGGTTGGTGGTCTACGGGGGAAAAGAGCAGGCTCTGCCACAGCTTCTTCGATAGCCTTGACAACCAGGCAAACTAACATCGACCCCATGTTGGGGATATCCCAGGCCTAGTCTGAAATCCGAGAAGATAGGCGGTGACAATACGGAAGTTCAAAAGTGGGTGGGCCGCTATCTTGGGGTTGGCGAGAGCGTCCTCGACGTGGCCATCACTACTGCCGGCGGGAGCGGATGGTTCGAGCGGACGAGATAGGATGAGTCCGAGGACGATGTGTGAGCTCACGTGCCGTGCAAGGCACTGAGCATCAGGAGTGGGACACACCGAGTCGGTCCCGGCGGTGGACGATCTTCGAGGTGTATCTTGGTCGCAACGGGCTTCACGGGGCCCGATGCGATTGCATCAGGCGAGCTATGGTGGTTTATCGGATCAGGGACGGCGTTCCGGGCTTCGTTTTTTTTTGGCAGAACTTCCGCATATTGGATGTTCTCGCAAGGCAACTTCTCATCTCGTTTGTAATGGAATTAAAAGATCAACGCACACTGGCTTGATTTGCTATGAAAAGTGAAAACTGCACAATGGTAGGGTATATTTACATCCAAGCTCCTCGCAAACTCCCCCAAAGTTGACATGAAAAGACCTGCTATGCTGCACACCCTTTAACTCATACCCTTGGACGCCCACAGAATCTCATGTGTACCCAATAGCCCCCGACCGTGTCGACCACCCACCCATCGCGAGTGTCCCGAACCCACTATCCTAAACCCTCATGGTGCTGCTCCACAAGAAACTCAGGCGGCACCTCATTCTCGCTGTCCTCCCTCTCCAACGACGAGCCCACGCCAGCAGCTACGGCGCCGTGATGCTCCCCATCACGAGCCTGCTCGCTCACGTTGTGCTCCTCGTCGTGTGTCGCCAACAGCTCCGGCGGGACCTCGTTGTCACTCTCAACGGGATCGTCCTCGTGGTTATTCGGTAGATCGAGCAGCTGTTCAGAGCGGAGCGTGGTGCTCCCGCCACTGACGGTGTGAAACGAGTTGTGGCCGCCTGTGGTGCCGGAGTCCTCCCTAGGGATGCTCCCGGCCCCCGGAGCCGCAACGGGGGTCTCATCCACCGCAGCGCCCGCAGCAGTGAGCATCTCGCGGCTCATCCTCGCGGCCTCCCTGAAAGCCTCAAGCTCGGCACCGATCGCCGCAATAAGCAGGTTCCACCTCTTCTCTTCGGCGGCGCCCAGCCGCTGCTCGAGACTGAAGATCACGTCGTTGATCTTTTGATACTGCAGCTTCAGCCTCTCCGCGGGCGTGAGTTCGCGCTCTTTGGCCTTGCCCTTGATGTCTTGCTCCGAACCAGAGCGGTCATCTCTCTTTGACATTTGGCTGCGGAGGTCGGCCTCGAAATCCAGCACGAGGTTGACGACCTCGTTCCAGACCTCCCCGCCTGCCTCCAGCGCGATGCGCTCGGTATCGACTTCTGCTTTGCGCCTCTCGAGGATGTCGACTTCGGCTTCCCACCACTCGCGCGCCATGTCGATTGTCCGCCGCTCCGGGCGCAGGCGCATGAACTCCACGCCACCCGGCGAGGAAGGCTGGTCTGCGGTTCTCGTGTTCTCAGCCAGTGCTTCCATGTCCAGTGGCCTCACAGGAGGCCGAGTCAGGAAGCCCTTGACCGTGTTTTCTGCTTCTTTCAGAGCATTTTTGTATCCGCTCAGCCCAGCCTCGCGCCGGTTCCGCACGCCGTCTATTCTACCCTCTAGGTGCCGCCTACGGCTTTTCAGCCCGGCAAGCCTCTCCTCCAGTTCGTTGATCTCGGTGCTCACGCCTCTGTGCTCGTTTTCGAGATCCTCAATCTCCCTCCCTAGGGGTTCTTCCTCGTCCGTCTCTAGTGCGTTGAGCTCGTCCGCGATCCCGTCTCTCCTCGTGGACAGGTTCCGTAACCTTGCAAGCGCCTGCTTCCGGATTGAAAGCGCAGCAAGAAGCGAGGCATCCTCTTCGGCCTTTAGATTTGCGAGCTCGGCCAGGCTGCGCGCAATGCCCTTGCGTGCGCCACTTATCCCGAGCCTCTTCTGTCTCGGCTGTCTGACGGGGATGACCTCACCGCCAGGCCCAGAGCGCGCGACAGGCTCAAGAAACGAGACTGATCGCCCCGGATGGCGCGATGAGACCATGGAGCCCGCGCCTGTCCCTGTAGGCGTAGCGCTCCCAGCATCGCTGAAGCTCGCAGTATCTGGTGACTTCGCACCTTGTTCTCTTGCCAGCCCACCACCACCACCGCTGGCACCCGCCAGGCTCCCCTCCTGCACCTGCAGGAACCGCTGCACTTCCGCGACAACGGCCCTCTCCCGTCTTGCCAAGCTGCGCCAAACAGAGTTACGGTCAAATGCCACTGTCTTCTCGCCACGATCATGTGTCGGCCGGCTGTCGCCTCGGTCCCACATCACGCTGCTGATTGCACGCCTCGCAGATCCCGGGAGCCAGGACGCCGCGAGCCCGGTGGTGCTTTCTTCATCATCCTCGTATTGACCATATCCTCGCTGCTGCTCTTCATCACGAGACAGGACCCTGGAGGCGGCAATCGGTGGCGGCGGGCCGGAGAACAGCACTCGCTCGCCAGGTTGGCGCGTCTTGGAGGACGAGCCGAGGGACGAGTTGGAGGGGCGCCTGTTCAGTGCGCCGGTGGGCTTGCGGTTCCTGGAGAGCTTGGACGAGGGAGCGTTATACGGCGGGGAGTTCGGGTCGCGAAATTCGGGGGGCAGAAGACCGTCCTCGGCGCGGGGCGATAGTTCGTCTAGGTCATATTCGCTGCTGTGGTCGCGCAGGGTCAAGTACCGCGATGTACTATTGTGGGTGGGGAGGATGGAGGAGTTGTCGTTGCCATTCCTATAGTTGGAGAGACGTGGGAGAAAGGAGGACCTTGTCGCCATGGTAGCTTTGCTATCGTGGTGCAGACACGAGGTCTAGGAATTCTGCGTGTTGCAGACGACACAGAGCTGTCTATCTCGTGTTCTTGTCTGCACCTTTGGACCAGGCAACAGTATGAAGTTTAGCCTACTTTGATGGAGGTTAGATTGATTAGGTTGGTATGTCGTGATCTTGCGTCCCAAGAGTCACAAGAGAGCACACAAGGCTTTATGGTAGGTGCAGGCGTGGAGGGCTCATCCAGGTTGAGTGTTGCTGTGGTTGAAGGTCACAAGCTGACTTTCTGCAAGTTGGCATGTGAGCATCTCCAGTGAGTGACGACAGGTTCCAGGGTCTGGTGTGGTGGTGGTGGGCAAGGTCCACTGCACCAGAGCTCAAACGGGTCAGTCGACACCACAGGGATGCCCCTGCTCATGTGCTCGACAATATACACACCACTACTGGTACCGTGTTAAAGTATAGAGATTTAGGACTCATATTGACACAATCACAATTATTAATTACTACAGCATTTCTGACAAGACACTTCATGATCTTGAGCCCAGCAGGCTGTGATTAAATGTAAAACGCTGAGGCCCTGAGCTATAGGGACTGCTACAAAATTACCACTAATTAAGAAGTACCTTCAGGGGGAAAATCATAGAGGATTGTCACACCCACCTTGATTATCCTAGGCTTGATGATAGTTCCTGTATAACTGGGTTCTTCTATGAAAGCCTCGCTTATCATTGCTCAGGGAACTGGACAAAAGAGAACAGTCACAAGAATGCTAGAATCTCAGTACCGCTATCAATCAAGTCCTTACTGCCATCTATCTATACTTCTTGGTAGTACTGTACGAAGCAAGAGTCTAAGCAAGCTATTGATCGCTACATCATCAAAATCTGGCCTCCATCACACCTGATATCCTCTCCAGTGATGTATGCACCAGCTCTGCTGGCCAGCAGGACAACTGCCCCCATGAGCTCCTCCGGCTTCCCCATCCGGCCCATTGGGTGCCTGTGAAACCACTGAGACTTATGCCAGTCAAGGCCTGCCCCTTCATTGAGAATAGTATCCATATAGCCCGGGCTGATCGTGTTCACCCGGATGCCGTGAACCCCCACTCTGCCGCCAGCGAGTCCTTCATAGCCAGCACACCCGCCTTGGACACGTTGTAGCTGACCTGCGGCTGAGGCCAGTTCGGCCGGTGTGCCGAGATGCTGGCCGTCAAGATGATGCTGCCCTCGTCCCCTGCTCGATCATCCTGCCAGCCGCAGCCCGCGCGCAGATGAACGAGCCGGTGAGGTTGATATCCATGATCAGGCGGAACTGCTCGGCCGTCATGTCGACGGCGTGCATGGTGCTAACTACCCCCGCGAAGCACACCATCACGTCGATGGTCCCGAGCTCCGCAGCCGCCTCCCGCACCGCCTCGTTGACCCTGGCTTCGTCCGTGACGTTGACCTTCATGAAGCACACACTGGCCTCGGGGAAACCCTCTCTCAAGAGCTGTGCCTTGGCGGCCCCTTCTGTCTCGTCGAGGTCGAATATGGCTAGGCCGCTCGCGCCGTGCTCGAGAAGCACCTGACAGGCTGTGAAGCCCAGGTCGCCGGTCCCGCCCGTCACTATGGCGTTGCCGGTGATACCGAACCGCTCCAGAGCTCGCGCCCTGGGATCCGTGTTCGAGAGGGGTGGTAGTGGCCCTGATAGGCTCCCTGGTGAGCCATTACCGAGTGTAATCTTAGGGATAACCCTCGACGTGAGTTGTGAGCGTTCCGTTGTCATATTGGTAGAATGGGCAGTTGGAATTGGTGGCAGGCGATTGACGAGGGGAAGGGGTCCATGCAGGTATGATAGTTGGTACGCAAGAGATGTTGCCGAAGTAAATAAGTGGTAGGTAGGCGTGTCAGAGCTCCACCAAAACCGGTGATCCTAAAGCCGATATGTGCTGTTCAAATGTGGCCCCGATTACGGCGGCTGGGCGTTGCGGAGGCTTTATCAACCCGATATAGAGTCGTCCGCGGGGTAGTTGCGTGCGTGGTGGCATCGTACTCCAACTGCTGATATGCAACCTATAATTAAATACGTGCAATTTCCTCGCGTGGTTTTCTTCTACCCTGTACCCTGATGATAAAGCTTTGTGATTTGGTCATGCAAATCTACGAAAGGCTGCAAGACTTTACTCAAGCCATCCATCTGGTATAGTGAGTCTGTATGACAGGAGGTGTGGCGGGTCCCAGGAACTTATCATACCCGGAGAAGACTTTACCATACATCCTCGTTTCTAAAGATCATAACAAAATTCAAAAAACATACCTTGATCCAATGACAAGTTTCCATCAGCCCAGACACCTTGTGAGCATGTAATAGAGTTACTTGTTTGAGAAAAAGAAATAGTTACAGTGTTCGGACAGTCAATTTTTTGTTAGTCTAGGATATGAGCAGTAAACGAGCTGAGGCAAAAACATAAGAATCATATATCAAACACCCTCATTAAACATGGTCTATTATTGATCGTGACTGTCTAACTCTATACCCTGGGCAAACAAATGCTAAATCAAACGTTGTAAGCAAAAAGACAAAAACACAACAAGTACTAGAAAAGTGAATCGTAAGAGCAAGAAAGCAGAGTCAGGCCTGAAATAGAATACAATTTTAAGCAATTGCACAAAGACAGAAAGACAAAACATAAAATCCGCTGCAAAACCAAAACTGCAAAACTTGACTAACAAAAACAAAAGCGAAAATCAGGTCATAAGCAAAACGAGATCAGAAAAAAGCACAGCGTGTCTAATCCGTCGCGTTGTCTAGGTTGTAGAGCAAAGTAGATATTTAGTTCCGTGTGGAATATGTGCTGAGGCGGTCTTGTTAGATTGATGCATGATGAAGATGACTGGGAAACCACAGAGGTAGTGAAACTCACCCAGGTTGGGATACGCAAGCCAGCTGCAGGCAAGAGATTATAGACATTATATAATAGACCCCAATATTTATGTCCAATGATGAAAAGGAATGTCTATAGCACAGTAAGTATTTGGGCAAAAGTCCGGTGATGTTGTGTTGGTCTAGATTAATACACACCTTTGGACCGGCCATACTTGACAAGGAGAGAGTGCATGGCAGTGGTGGTATGTAGCTTTAGTGAACGAATGTGATAGGTGTGAAGGTTAAAAGGCCTGCGCCAGTCGTGCCAGGAAGGTAAACAATGTGTGCAAGGCGGCGCGTTCAAGGAGTGCGAATAGCTGAATGGTTGCCACTGGGGCTCGTAAAAGTAGAGAACGGGAGACAACTTGACCCTGGTGCCAAGGTGTGATCTGGGTGCCCAGCAAAGACTGATTCAAGCGAGCGAAGGTGAGAAGACGAAGCGAGCGATTGTTGAAACAATTTTGATCATGCCAATATGGAAGGAAGCAAGCCGAGTAAAAAAAAAACAAGTTGCAATGAAAAGAGTGTGTCGGTCCGATGTGGCAGCTAGGGTGGAAGAAGCGAGCGTCGAAGGTATTATGATAATCCCAGGTATCAAGCATCAGTAAACCAAAAAGTAGTCGAGACAAAGCGAAGTGGCTAAAAGAAAAAGAACATAAATTGTGGAAATGAATGCTTGTTGAGCGAGCGTGTGGCGGTCGAAGCAAAGAAAAAGTGAATTCCCCCCGGCTTGTCAAACGAGCGTGACTCCCGAAAGGACTCTTCAGAAGAAGGAGTGTAAAGTCAGCCACAGGCTGATGCTGTGCTGAAGAAGAATGAGTGGCTGAGACCTCAGAGCCTCTATTAACGAGAGTGTATGAGCGAGTGACAGGAGATTAAGAATTATGGCAGAAAGAGGACACTGAAGGCACGGACACGCCTTCCAAAAATTCGTTGCAAAGATCGTGAAGTAATAGGCGACGAGGAGTTCAGACATTATTGTAGCAGTGAGAGCTGAGATGGGTATTGCAAAGGAATAATGAGTGGATCGGATCTCGAGGAGTCCAGAACGAGGGTGAGGTAACGATTGACGAGGAATAAGGCATTATGACAGGTCTTTGCTAGGATGGGCGGTGATATAAAAGATGGACTGAAAAAAAAAGCAATGGATGATTGCGAAGTAACGAAGGAATGAAGGTCGGATTATTATTTGGGTGTACCATGATTGTCAACATGGCAATTGATGACTGGCGGAGTCTTTGTGGGACGACCAAGTGCGTGGTGAAGTGGCGAGAACCGTCTCCGACTAAGTAAAGAGAGGACATGAATCGGAGATTCGTTGATTGCAGGGCCGGTAAACGAAGATGTTGAAAGCGAGTGTAGCAACAGAGCGAATGAACTTGGTGAACCTTTCGGAAGCACTAGGAATCAGCGCCACGAGCGAGAGGATACGACCTCGTCAAAGTGGTCAATCTTGGCTAATGGTTTTGGAAACGAGAGCGATGCCAATGTGGTGAGGAAATGAGTGACACTGGGCGGGATCCACCGTCGTGCATGGGAAGGATGGCAGGAGAAAGCGATGGACGATGTCAAAGTCTGCCATCATGCAGAAGGTTCAAAACGATGGAGTAGCGAGGCTGATACCTGCTATCGTTTCGAGAACGAATGTGGGCAACGGAGGCTCGTTGAGCCCGCCATCGTGAAGAGAACGAGTGTCAGTGGGTGGTGGTGGTGTTAACCATCATTCCCAAACGAGAGGTGGGAGCTGATGGGAAGGACTCGAGTGAATGCTGAAGGAAGGACGATGTGAGCGCTGATGATTAGATGGAAGATGAGTACTGAGCTACGACATGGGCGATACTATATACTAATTCAACAGACTGCTGTCTGGCAGCGGTCTGTGGTGTTCAACTTCAGGCGACCATGCTGAGTAGCAGCATCAACCCACTTGCACTGTCGCACAGCATGCAAACCAGGCGGTTGAAACAAACACAGCCGGGTCCCTGTAGGCTCAACGTTTCTGGGCAGTGGTACGATCAGCTGGCCTGGGGCGGCCGTCAGGGCTGGACAAGCATGCATTACGCTTTCACCCTCTGGAAGCCGAGCTGTGAACAGCTGCGCCAGCCCGCCTGGGTCCACACATGGTACCGAACGCTCAGAGACCAGAAATTCGGCCCTCGAACTCTCGACAGCAGCCAGTGAGCGATGCAGGATCCGGATACAGCCGGGGTTTTCGGTGCTCAGGGGGGCTGTCAGCCGGGCGTCGGCACACCCACTATGCGGCCGGTCGCCCCCCCGATGGGACCCCACTTAAAGGGGCCGAAACATCTTTGGACGGTTTCAAGCCGGCAGTAAGACCTGGACTGAGAGTCGCAAGCCGCCTGGTTCGTCCAATGGAAGCGGTACAGTCATCCCGGAGCAGTGGTAAAGCAGGTTTCTGGTTGGCCTTGCCTTGCCTCAAACTTCCTTCAGATTGACCCAAGGCCCATACTCATCGTCAATCGACCGATTGACACGGCATCAGAGACCGACCATGTTGGCATGCATGCACGTATCTGACGCTTCTTATCAGTCAGCAGTCGCGCTACATGCTCACGACAGTCTCAGTCTCCCTGTATGAAATGGTGTGTCGACAAGAACAACCAGGCAGACGCCGCCTGGAGCTGTGTCTGCTCCCCGAACTGATGGGCTTTATGAAAGAACAGAAGTGGTGTCAGGTCTTCTGGTCGTAAGCAGTGTTGAATATAGTACGAGACTGGGTTATTTTATGATTAATTACGCAGGATACAATGAAGACCAGGTGAACTGCCGCCGTAACAACCTAACTGATTTGCGCAAATTGTTCCAAAGACTAGAGCCGATCAACTTGGGAAAAACGCTGTGTATAGGTCACTTTGTATTCCAGATGTGGTTATGGATTCGAGACATTTGCGAGTCCTATCCACTACTACACACCGCCCCTCAGCAATGGTGTATATTAAGATCATTGTTTTTGGTATCATTTTGCTTGGCGGTTTCGGGACAGTGACAGCTACAGCACTGGTTTGAGTTGTACCATGTGAAAAATTTCAAATAGTAATTAACCGGAGACTGCAGGTGACTCTCTTACTTCTGTCTATTGACCGACGCCTCCTCTTCCAAAATACTACATCTGCTAGAACTACCGACGCTGACTGGGCATCCCGTACCACTTCAGCAAAATGAATCATGAGCTTCAAGCGAGCGGCGCTTGCTAGGGTAATAAGCTCAGTATGACCGCAGTCGATAATGAAGCCTAGACTTTCAACGGCGGTAATAGCTTCGTCACTTGTATCCACATTACCAGACATAGGCGAACAACTTTGAAGCTATCGAGAGGCTGAACGCTGTTGGATGGATGGAAGGAGTTTGTTGTCGAGTCCATGAGGCGTGTTCCGGCCCGACTGTGCCCTGGGCAAGACATGCTGAGCATAGCATCCTTAGAGAGCCTCGTGGATATAAAAGGACGAGTGCCCCACTGTTGTTTAGTACATCGTGGAACATAAATCAAGTACCACATCATCATCTTCTAATAGCTTCGTTCCAAGATGCATACCTCCTTCAATCAGCTGCTGCGTGCCCTGCTCCTCGCGATCCTGGCCTTTAACCTGCCTGGATCTCTCGCGGTGCCCCCTCGAAAGCGGGCTGGACGAAAGAGATACTTGTGAGATACTCCCTTTCTCATCTTCGAGACCCTTGATCAGCCTTTCTGCTAACCAATATATCAGGCACGGATCTGAGTTCTTTTGTGCCTCCCGGCCTCGCTGTGCGACAGACAGACACGACAACCCCGACCACGACCATCGGCAATCTGCTCGGCCAGGACACGCCTTGTATCCCAACCACGGTCGACACCACTTCACTCAAGGCCGTCATCTCGGCCCTGGCGCAGGCCCACCCTTCACGCATAAAAGCTCGCAGTTTCTGGGGCACCTGGGTGGGCAAGGCCCTCAAGGGCGCCTGGAATGACATCAAGTCGGAAATCATCACCATCGCAGTTGAGGATATTGCGGAGTGGACGGGCGTTGGGGAGTGGGTCGAGCTGGTCATCCAGGGATGGAAAATCGTCACCAGCCTGGATAAGAAGAAGGTGACTCTCACCAGTCCGGATGGCAAGACCAACAGGACGTATGTGATTCAGAAGCCGGTGGTTGCCAAGGATCCGCCCTGTGGAGGCTCCACCCACAGGATGTGCCCCTAAGAAGTGTACCTATAGCTTGTGGGCAAAGGTCGGTATGGTGACGAGTACATCGTTGTATAAGTATGGGAAGGCCTGGGGTGTCCGAACTCGAAAGGGGTTCTATGTGTGGCAGGGGGGCTCACCGTCCAGCTGTTCTCATGTAACTGTGATCAAGAGCGAGCAGTTCGAGGAACGTTGCATGGGAGAGTGAGGAAGAAGACAACCAACAATTCGACAAGTGGCGAAAGATGGAGTTTCATGTTGAGTGTTACCACCCACAGCGTCCATGTCTCTTGAGTACACACGCTCAGTACCAACGGGCTCGGCTAAGAATGCTTGGTGCATACGGAGTGAGAAGAACGACTCATGGTATGCAGGAGGAATCACATAACGCTGTTGAGATGCTTGTAGTTAGCAGCCTTTTAAGGGTTCACAATGTGAACAGTGACCTCCAATAATAGAAATATCGGCCCGTTTACGTACCCTGCCTTTCTAGGTAGGTAGGATTAAACTCCGGGGCCAAGGACCCGGATAGGTCCCTTGCTATCTATACCTCTGCCATATATGCTCCGCAACGTCCACATATCCGGACAATTTTCGCCCGACAGACACTCCACAACCGTCCACCCCCGCAATTTTGAGTTCTCCGCGTGATACCAGTAAAGTCGGTCTGGAAAAATGCTACGACGTGAGCTCTAGCGCCGGTTGGGAGAGCTGGACGCCCTGGGCTGTCTCCAGATTGCGTGCAACGGGTACTCGCGGGTGGAGATGGACCAGCATCCCGCAAGCAGGGGTCAGTACCAAATGACCCACACAAGACATCGAATAAGTGGCTGGCCGACTTTGCCATTGGATAATGGGATTGTAATATCAACAAGTTCTCCTGCAGTGTAGTGGCAAAGGACGCGGCCTAACGGTCGATGGCGGGGAATATGTCACAAGATGGGACGCCTATAAATGCGAGCGGATGCCACCATGTAAAGAAAAAGAAACCACCAAAAACTTCCCTGGACGGGCGCAGTGGCACTGTTTCTTGGTTCTCGATTGACAGAAGTCTTGCAAACAATGGCCGAAGCAGAGCCTCAGATTGTTGAGAACTTGGAGGAGCCAAGTGTCGACGAGAAGGGAGCAAAGGTCATGTCGAGCCGGTGACGGCTGACTGGCGAGTTGAGGCCGCTGTCAAGACCCGGTGGCATTCGATCAAATCGAACCCCAAGATCATCATCATAGCTCTGTTCGCTTCGTAAGCACGCCCTCCCCCTCCCCCTCCCTCCCCATCCAGACCCCGTTTTCACTGACGACGTCGGGATCAGCTTCGGAGGTTTCGAATATGGCTACCAGCAGGGCGTTTTGTCCCAATCCTTCGTTGCCACCCGGTTCACCGAGAATTTCCCCTCGGTCGTGCAGTCTTCGGCATCTGAGGGCTGGTTGACGTCTGTGCTCCAGCTTGGTGGTATTCTGGGGTCCCTCTCCGCCGGCCTACTCGGCGAGATGTTCTCGAGAAAATATACCATGCTCAGCGCGTGTTGCTGGACGGTTCTCGGTAGCTACCTCTACGTTGGAGCCCACGCCGGACACCCTCAACTCCTCTATGCAGGACGATTCTTCACTGGCATTGGTGTCGGCATTTATAGTGGCGTCGGACCGCTTTATAATGCGGAGATTTCGGCTCCAGAGACAAGAGGCTTTATCGTCAGCTTCTACCAGTTCACCACCATTTTGGGCATCATGTTGAGTTTCTGGATCGGATATGTACGATCATCGCAATTTCTTTCGATTCCTCTTCTCTTCTCCGGATTCTGTCTCTAGAGTGCCATCCACTTTTACACAGTAATGGCAACTCTCTTAACTTTCTTTAATACTAATCGGACATCTTATAGGGAAGCAACTACATCGGTGGGACTGGCGAGGGCCAGTCAGACCTGGCGTGGAGGCTACCATCAATTATCCAGGGGATTCCTTCGATTCTTCTGGCGATGGGCATCTGGTGGATGCCATTCTCTCCGCGGTGGCTCGTCAAGGTTGGAAAATATGAGCAGGCCAAAGAGACGCTAGCATGGCTCCGTAAGAGACCGATCGAGGACCCGCTCATCGAGGCCGAGTTCCTGGAAATCAGGGCCGAGGCCCTGTTCGAGCAGCGCGTGTTCGAGAAGAACTTCCCCAAACTGGCAGCCAAGGTTGGCCTCCCTCAGCGCCTGGTACTATCGAGAAGTTGATGCTGAACAATTGTACAGGAGAAACAGAGCATACTTGTCCGCGAGCTTGCCGGATATGTCCCTCTGTTCCGGTCGCGGGACAACTTGAAGCGAACTGCCACCGCATGGCTGGTCATGTTCTGGCAGCAGTGGAGCGGCATCGACTCGAGTATGCCAGCATGCATCACTTTTCGAGAGAAACCTAGCTGACACCTTTCCAGTTATTTACTACGCGTCGAGTGTGTTCCAAAGCTATGGCTTCTCAGAAGGCACAACTGCCGAGCTGGCCACGGGCGTCACAGGCTCTGTGTTTATGGCGAGCACAATTCCCGGGATGGTATGTCCCATAATATTGACGGGTTTGGGGTGGCACATTATTTCGTACTGACGTATCCAAAGCTTCTCATCGACCGGCTCGGGCGAAAGACGATGCTCCTTACTGGGTCGACCGTCATGTTTGTTACCATGATAAGTGTCGGGGTAATAGTCGCCAAATTTCGCCACGACTGGGCAAACCACAGCAATGCGGGTACGTTCTATTTGACTCCAGACAAGGTAGCCACCTCTGCTAACCAGAATGTCTCGGTCAGGTTGGGCCGCAATTGCTCTCATCTGGATCTACGTAAGTGCACCACCTCAGCGACTCACACTGGGACTAGTAAATTGACTCTGCAATGTAGACGGCTGGCTTTGGTTATGGCTGGGGCCCGGCCTCATGGGTATGTTTATCTTTCTATCGATCCAATGGATGTACAGGTCCATCGAATCCTTCCTTCGACTAACTCCTGGCTAGACCCTCGTATCCGAAATCTTTCCCCTGTCCATAAGAGCACGCGGTGCTTCCATAGGCGCTTCGAGTAACTGGATCAACAACTTCGCCATCGCTCTTTTTGTGCCCTCTATGTTCGCTTCCTGGGCGTGGGGCACCTACATTTTCTTTGCTGTATTTCTTCTCGGTGGATTTGTGAGTACCCGTCTCTGCTTTATTTCAATCAAGACATGATACACTAACGACTACATCTGTGCTCCAGCTTTGGGTATGGCTTGTCTTGCCCGAGACCAAGAATGCTACGCTGGAGGACATGGATCGTGTGTTCAAGAGCCACACTGGTGCAGAGGATGCCGCCATGCTAGCAGATGCGCAACGGGATGTCGGCCTGCTTGATTTCCTCAGCCGTGGCGTGAACCCAGACGAGCTTGTCGAGAAGGTTTAAATGCTTTGAGGGTTCGACAGTCCTGATAGAACGCGAATACTTGAACGCAGGCGGATGGCCTGGGGGGGATATTCTCTCTGATGATCTCCGGGACAATTAGAAGTGAGAAGCAGACACTGGAATTGGGTTGCCACCCAAAACAGAAGAATGAGAAGGGGAACCAGTTTCACTTCAGTCGTGCGTGCTTTTATCGTCTTTACGTCTTACCGTGGTCCTTTACACAATTCCTGGCACTCTCGTCTTCCGATGAAGTCATAAGACTATTTAAACAAGACCACAAATTGATGGACGCCGACGGGTCGTCAACATGTACACATGCCCAGGTAGTAATTACCATCCTGCCAAGCCTGTTCGTAGCTCAAGTCACTGTCCAGACTGAGATTTTCGAACAAAAGACAAAAATAGACCCTAGACTTCCTAGTCCAACACTGCCGCCGATCATGTAGCGACTACTACATACTGCGGTCTGACATGTCTGAGACTGGGTAGAGCTCAACGGACTCCTGTCCTCTTCCCTTTTACCAAAGATCCCTGCACTGCTCGCTGCCTTGTTCGCCGCCTTTTGCGCCTTTCTTTCCGCCTTTTCAGCCTTCTTTTCGGCTCTTGTCCAAGAGGAATCAGGACCGACCAGTGCTCGACCTGGATGCATTATGGCGAGTATGAGAAGGCAGATCATCATCGGACAGGCATCCAATACGTAGCTGTATGCCTCGTGGAAAGGAACCGGGTTGGAGGAAGGCGACAAGCCGCCGCCATATTCAGCTATGCGGTAGAAAATCCGAAGCTGTTTCCCTTCGTTAGAAAGCGAACGTCGCATTCCAGAAGACAGAGACTTACCGAAATGAGGGCCAGAACAGCGTACAAAGCATATAGAAGACCCTTCCAGCCCCTTCTCGGAAGACCGGCATCGTTGTCAGGACCGTTCAGCCCTATCCGTGCCGAATTTGATCCAAGCTGGAGTGCTTCGCGATGGAACAGGACCATCAGGTATAGAAACACTAGGATGAAGAGCTCCTGAATGGCAATTCCAGCCGTGTATACGTGCAGGCCAGTCTGAACCGAACCTGAGCCTGGGCTCGTCATGGCACCGCCGGTGCCCTGGACCAGGAAGGAAAAAAATCGGCCCACACAAACCACTTGCTCATACCAGTCGCCCGAAAGGGGCCGATCTTCTTTTCAGGTAGGAAGTAATAGACCATCCTCGCGAATGTCATGTAGACAAAACCGTTGATCCACAGCGGTGCTAACAGGAACAGCAAGCTGTGAGCGAACGCAAATCCGAAGTTCTGTTGGTCGTGCGCTCCGAAAGCGCCGGTGATAAAGGCAATCGTCTCCCACAGGCCGCCCATGATGAGGACCCAGGCATAGCGCTTCTTGAAAGTGATGGCCTCGACCAGGTGTGCCGCTGTCAAGATGCCGAAGATGACCGAGACGGCGACGGCGGCGCTGTAGGAGGGATCGAAGTTGTAATTAGAATTGCATGCCGTGATTGGGACATTGCCGTATTTTCCAGGGACTGCTGTCGTGCAGCTCGCAGCAGAGGCATCCGACGTTGACGTTGGTGTGGTCGTGGTGGCTGTAGAGGTCGCCATGATTTCGAATGCTGTTATGCCAATTCTTCACACTTGCGCACAATTGTGGTAGCGTGCGGTTATGCAGACTTTCGAGAAAAGAAAAAGTGATAGTTAATTATTTTGGTTAGCAATGTTATCATGGGGTGTATGAAATGAATCAGAAGCTTGGGGCTGTCTATATAGAAGCAGAAAGCCTTCGAAGTCCCAGCAGCACTCAGCTCGTTTATCCTTGGAATGTGGCTGAGGCTAAATTGTCTTTCTTCATTATGCTGGCAGTTAGCGACAGAGCCAATCGTTTGAGGATCCGGCCTTTGCATACCGCTGAGGCGCAGCCAAGGCTGACCCTTCCACCCCCCCCCCCTTCCTCTTTCCTCCTCCAAGAATACGATAGGAGTTTGGCGAAGGAACCAATCAGAATCAATCTCGCCGGGTTCCACCTCGTGAGGTCTGCAGAGGAGCGCGCTGTCTATGCCCTGATGTCTCCTCGATCACTAACTGGGGGGGCACTTTACTAACTACCATCTGATTTTCGGGAACTTCTTTGCCCAAGTCCAAATAGTGAATTCATGTACCTCTCGGCAGCTGTAGCACTGTCAGTCGAAACTTGATGCTAGGCGAAGCAAATTGTTCCAAGGTTGCGGGCAAGGCCCATTTGATTTACTTTTGAATGTAAGCCCATGAGACCTAGAAAGTAGTACTTCAATAGAGACAAACGAGGGAGAACGTGCTATGTGTGAATCATATCAATCAAGTGAAGAACTTAGAAATTTGATGGTCTCAATCCTGGCTATTAGGATGACCTCGTACTTGAGTAGACAAGGGGTTCATTGTCAGCATCATGTTCCTTCAGCTTAGTCAATTACGCTGGCTCCCTCGGACTCTGGTAAAAGCTATCAACTCCTTGAAACTACGATCCGAGGCTGACGTTAGATTCTTTTAACATAACAATTGCCTTGATCTCGCCTTGCCCGCCTCTCCCGAGGTCGTGCGTGTACGCGTGGCAAGTGCTTCTCGAAGTTTGATCCTGTCAAACTAACCTTTGGCTTCTACTGTCTCATCGGCCCTCCTGATTCTTTGGTCATAGTTCTCCCTATGCTTTCTTCTAATTTCCTTCCGTTCCTTCCGATTATCTGCTGTAGGATAAGCAGTGCATTCGTGGCACTTGCTGTGAACTCGCGGGCCCTGTAGTGAAGACGAGATTGAGCACATCGTCTTCAAGCTATTATAAGCTCGTTGCGAATCGACGAGAATATTCCGGGAACTTTCTTCTCAGGTGTACCGAACACTACTAGGGTCTCTTAACATTCATTCCATGCAATGGAAGTGAACTGTATTTTGATATTTCTTCCCACCGCATCTTGATGCCGGAAGGGCTGCAGGTGTTGTTTATAAAAACAAATACGCATCTCACAACCTCTGGGTTCATTTTGTATTTCATTTTGCTATATCTTACGCTGACGAGGCCAGTTTGAAATTCCAAGTAGTATGAGTAGTGGGTGGTCATTGTTATGAAGTATCAGATTGTGCGGACTTATCAGTGTTGTCCTGGGACATCCCTCCACATCAGGATTTCGGCTTGCCAAGGTCCGCTGCGTCCTCTTTGGTGAGGCCGCCTCTCCGTCCACGCGTCACAAGGATAATTCCCTCCAATCGTGCTGGCCCGTCCTCACAAGATTTTCCATTTCAGGCAAGTAGATCGGGATAACTTCGCTCAGGAAGTAGAGCTATCAAACATAACAATATTCTAGAATGGCCTGACGCCTTGAGGGTGAAAATATATTTGGCGCCCCGTTGCCGCTCAAGAAAATGATCGTAACAAAACGCTCTCACTGTACACTGCGTCGAACTATAAATTCCCCCCAGCTGAGAGTCATCGAATCGCCTTGGAGACCACGAAAAGTCGTCCCTCCCCTTTCATGAGCATTGGCAGAAGGAGTACTCTTGTCGCGATGTCTTCGAACACTAACCTTCTCAGAATCGCTATAACAGCGGCCTTCATTGGTTTTGCCTTGGCGGATACGATTCCGACGTATGGACAGTGCGGCGGCGAGGGATTCACTTCAACTGGTGATTGTGCGTCTGGCTCGTACTGCCAGTCCGAGAATGCTTATTATTGTACGCACAACTTTGAAATCAGTATGCCGTTCGTACCTGTTGACTGTTCCATCGCGTAGACCAATGCGTTCCTGGAACTGCAACAACCACTGCGTCCTCAGTGGCCACGACACCAGCATCGACCTCAGCCACCACTACACCAGCTGTGACGACACAGTCAAGTACCTCATCATCAACAAAAGTTGCAACGTCGACAAGCAGCGAAGCTGCGGCTTCGACCGGGGGACACGATATCTGGCCGTCTTTGGAGACTCATACTCGACGACTGAATTCTATATCCAGGGCGGATATCCTTCTGCATCTGATCCAATCGGCCTGCCTGCGCTACCCGGTGATACGACTAGCGGTGGTCTGAACTGGGTCGGTCTCGTAACTAGCGAGCTGAACACGAGCCTCGTATTGACCTATGACTGGGCATACTATGGTGCTGACACTTCCAACGACATCATCAACACCGGGGTCACGACCGATTTCATCGCGCAGGTTGGAGAGTTCGAAGAGTACCTTGTTCCTGCACCCTCAGAGGCGGAATGGACATCTGATAATATGCTTGTCGCTGTCTGGATGGGCATCAACGACGTCGGCGAGTGCTTCTGGGAATCTTCTGTGTACACAACTTGCCCTATCGATGAGGTGATGGAGACATACTTTGGTCTTCTCGAAGACCTTTACAACGATGGAGTCCGCGATTTTGTCCTCTTGATGATTCCTCGTAAGTTCCCCCTACGTCCAGACCTTCATCTCTCCCAAGCCAGAGCTGACACTGTATGAAGCATTTTACAAAGCCCCGGTCTTCGCGGACTACACAACCTCCGAGTTGGAAAGTCTCATCGACAACATTCAGACGTACAACGAGGCCCTAGAGACCAACCTCGCTACATTCAAGTCCAGCTACAGCGGTGTCACAGGACAGGTCTTCAACACTTCGGACTCCTTCTGGACGGTGATTGATGACCCCACGGCTTATGGCGCTGCGGATGCGACTTGTGAGAACACCGACGGAACGAGCTGTGTCTGGTATGATGACTACCATCCAGGGCAAGCCATTCACAAACTTGTCGCAGAAGCACTCGTTGAAGCTGTTGGATCGAGCTACTTTTGATTGTACGAGTGATGTTGATATTGGTGTGTGAAGGAACATTGGTTTACCATTTGGCGGATAATCAATCACGCCTACCCCGAAAAGCTCTTCAGTATAATTCAATCATTACTCAAGGAGTTCTCATCGTTTTTGCAGACGCAGATTTGCTTCTTCATGATAATCACTCCCTCGAACCATCGATGATATGGGTTGATTATATATGTGATTTCTTCATCGGCCTGAAAGACGATTCTGTACTTTTTCCAAGTCATATTTCTTTGTCTCAGTGTATAATCTAGTAAAAATCGATAACCCATTCTGTCGAAAAAGTGCTCCAGTAGAGCGAAGTCTATGTGGCATGACACTTAATTTTTCTGCGTTCGAGCAACTTAACACGCTATGATCTGCAGAGTGATATGAGAGGTAATTCAAATCCGGAACGCCGCGCCAATATGATGTTCATCTCATCAAGCATGGCTTATCGAAGGTCAAAAGATGTAAGTCTGTTTCCCTATCAAGCTCAACAACCCAGAGTCTCCAGTCAGATGCCTCAGATCTGGCGGAAAGGAAGAGCGGCTCGGACTGGATGGATACAACGTCTTGCCAGATCTTGACTCGTAGGTTGCGATGCTCTGTTGCTTAGGCGCACCGAACATCTCCAATATGTCATCTGCAGTCATTTCTCCCAGTCCAAGCGACTCAAGTGTGGTACCTGTGGTGAGATAATCCTCGTCCACCATCGAAGAGGTCAGAGTAATCATTGACCGCATAACGGGCAGATCGAGACCACGTAGCCTCCCGAGACAATACCACATGACCATTGTCTCCTTCATATCCTCGTCCAGAAATCTTTGCCCTTTCAGTCTCGTCGGAGCAAGGCCGTGCTTGTTATGCGGCGCGGATCCCTGAGCAAATGAGACCCAGTCTGGATAGTCCGAGTCGTACCAGATGTTGGTCCATTCCAGCACAGATGGTGTCTGCTCACCATTGCTCGCAGCAATGGCCATCCGCTCTGCATCCAGCGCCATAGTCGCCCTCGCCACGCTGGGGGTGATGCCTTCGCCGTACAAGTGGAACGGGTTGCCGCTCTCAACGCGTCCGGCATTGAGAACCATTGGTGGACAGTGCACAACAGGATTTGTGCAGTTGAGCCAGATGTTGAGGATGGAATTTCGCCACTCCACACGATCATCAAAGATGCGGGACAGGACGAGACGGTCGTGCTCCTGCATAGCCCTGACCGATGCAAGTGGAAATGTCTCCTTCACGTAGAGGACCGCGACCTCGCCCGGTCCTGGACTTCGACTTGCGTACGGCAGGGTACATGATTCCAAGATGTTGCGTGCTCTCAGTCCCACTTGTCTGGCCTTGGCTGCAAAGCTGCCTCCACCAGGAAGGGCCACGATGGTTGTCTTGCGAAGGTCGTGCTTCTGCAGTGCACAGAGGATTTCGCGGTGCGCAGTTGACAGCGTAACGATAATGATGTAGTCCGTGTTGAGGACGAAGTCGGCTAGGTCATCGACAAGTTGAACTTTGAAGGTACCCTCTGTGGCGTGAGAGGCTTTGAGCACGCTGTCGTGGTTTTGAACGTATTCGTACTCTGTCCGATGGCCTGGACAGCAGTAGATCAAGGGCTTGTGTCCCCGCGAGGCAAGGTGAACTGCCAAGGCCTTCCCACCCTGGCCCAGGCCAATGATGCCGACTCGAGTCTGAGGCATGGCTGGCTAAGAATGAATTCTCAGAGCGTCACTATCGGGTGAGGTCCGATATCCTGAGTTCTGCTCTGGCCTGTCCAGGTGACTCGAGTTCGATTTCCAATATGTGGTCTTGATTTTGGAGGGAGTAGTTGTGTTGACCCGGTTAAAATATGACCGAGAAAGAAGAAAGAAAAGAGAGAAAAACAACAAGCAAGGCTCCCGATGCCCTGTTGATGCTGGTTAGTGTTGGATATGATCAATCCAGGCTGCAATTCGACAAGAGGATGGAATTGTCTTGAGGCACGTTTTTAAGATAATAAGAGCATTTGAGCCCCCCTGTTATCAGGCCCTCGGGGCATGTTTGTATGTCCAATGTCACAGAGAGCACACCTTCGAATCAGCCTACAAACGTGAATAATCAAAGGCTCCACGGTAACATGGCTGCAGATACCATAAAACCTTGGCAACTTCTGTTACACTGTGTCTGAGAGAATTATGAGCAAGATTCGTTAAGCGGCACCAAGACCAAGTGTGAGTGGATTAAATGTGAGCAAGATCCACCTGTTGATGTGCGGGGAAAACCCATCCGGACCCAGACAATCGAGGAAAATGCTCAAGACATGGTACTTGGCGTATGGACATGACCAGGTTACAGAATCAGGCTGGGATCATTCGTGCGTCTGATATGCAAGGTGTAGACAGGTGTCGAGCTCCGAGGTCGCCACGTCTAGTGTATACGCTCACAGGTTAGGATCGGCGGGGCAATGGACCCAACGAACATTTCACACGGCTTGAACTATACTGTACTAGGTAGCAATTAACTACCGGGGACAGTTACGTCTCATCGGACCAGGTAAATTCTGGGCCCCAGGATCTCGCCGCACAGCGAGACAACAACTCCCTCGGCTATGGTCTCGAGCGCTGCCAGGTGAGTACGGTCATTGTCCCCCATCCATAAGCAGTGGTACATGACTGCAATTTTCTAGCTGACAGATTATATCCAGAGAATGATTACCATGAGCCCACTACTCGAAGATGCTCCAGATGGGGGGTGTCGGGCATGGCTCGTTGTCTTCGGAAGTTGGTGCTGTAATGTCATCATATCTGGCTGGCTGAACGCATTGGGTGTCTTTCAGGACTATTACTCGACTGTGCTATTCCCTGGTCTGCCCGAAAGTACAGTCGCTATAATTCCATCCCTTGTAGACTTCATGATCTTTGCAGGTGTAAGTGCGGCCCCCAAAGCAGCCACAAGAAGTATGTGCTAATTAATCTGTGACTGCTTCCTGAAAAAGGGACCAATATTCGGCCTGATCTATGACAAGTATGGTCCTCGACATCTGCTTTGCATTGGAGGCTGCTTGCATGTGATCGGCGTTCTGGCCGCTTCAGTAGCCAGCCAGCAATTCTATGCCCTCGTGCTGTCACAGGGACTTTGTAAGTGAGCTGGCACACGTACTGTGTAACGATGGTCCTAATTAATGCTTAACCTCACCTCAAAGACCTTCACCCACTATTTAGCATGCTAACGAAAGTCTTGTGAAGGCTCTGCACTTGGCGCGAGCATGATGCTATACCCTGCGATATCATCAATATCAACTTACTTCACCAAACGGCGCGCGCTTGCCCTAGGCATAACATCAACCGGTGAGATCGGAAAAGACTCAACCTCGAATACTCAAGTACAAAGGCTGACCACAGAATTGCCTTGATAGGTGGCTCAATAGGTGGCATCATTTTTCCTTTGATGTTCCAGAGCCTAGAGCCAGCGGTTGGGTTCGGTTGGACGATGCGGGCGTGCGCCCTATTTATTTTCATTTTTGCGGTACGAACCAGGGCATTCCACATGCTTGCTTGTCCCCTCCCGAGACCATCATGTACGCTGTCTCCCTTATAGTTGTGCTGAGTTGAGAATACTACAGGTGGTCGCCAACCTTACCGTCTTCTCTCGGGTTCCACCGACTCCCCGAGAGTTTCACGTCAAAGAATACATCAAACCTTTCAAGAGCAGCTCCTATCGGCTTCTGAGCATGAGCATGCTCATGTATCTTGGTCTGTTTTTACCACTTACCTACATAATTCTTCAAGCACGACAGGAAGGCATGCCTGAATACTTGGCAGGCAAACTGGTGGTTGTGATCAATGCCGCAAGCTGTGAGTAACACCCAGTCCATGAGAAACACCTCCCCCTCCCCCCTCCAGAAGATGTTCGCTACCCACGAGCTCAGAGATGCCAAGCTGACTGTTTTTTTTTTTTTTTTTTTTTTTGAGTAATCGGACGGATACTGCCTGCATGGGCTGCTGATCACATTGGCCGTTTCAACACTGCTATCATCTTCAGTTTGCTCTCTACTTCTATAGTCTTCGCCTTTTGGGTTCCCTTACAAAACAACAACGCCGGCATCATTGTATTCTCTGTGTTATATGGCATATCCTCTGGTGCTGTGATCGCCCTCACTCCCGCATTGGTCTCACAGATCAGGTAAACAGTTTTTCCTGGCCCAACAATTCTCCAATGTCTGGCTTTGCCACTGGCATCACTCATTCTTCTGCCTAAAGATTATACTCTACTAACAGATTCCAAAAAGCGATGTACATGAGATAGGGGCACGGACTGGTACATTGTATGGTGTGCTTGGCCTAATCACTCTGACCAGTACTCTGTCAGCAGGCGCAATTGTCGATGACCTAAATGGTCAATTTGTTGGACTGAAAATCTTTTGTGGCGCTTCTATCGCCTTCGGAGCTTTATTCCTGATCTGGGCGAGGGTTTGCATGATTGGTTGGAGGCTGATGGCTCGAGTATGATATCCCATAATAATGAAGACATGATGATGACACTGTGCCTTCCAACACATTTATGCACACAATTGACCTGTCCACCAGAGGAGTATTATTTTAGTTCCTTACTGTGATGTAGTATTATGGTCTGTTCTGATCCAGCTATTTTCTCCTGCCCAGGACTGTCGCGGCGGGCCAGACCAATTCAAAAGTGCCTCCTCTCTCCCTGATGAGTTTTTCGAAACCGCGAAACGCATCACTCTCCCAGAGTCTACCATCCATGACGAAAGGCTCATATCCAAGAGTCTGAAAAAATTCCTTGAGCTGCTCGATGGAATAATTCTTTCTGCTCCACCATTCGTCATTTTCCACCATCTCTACCTGTTCGCCGTTCAAGACCGCCAGCTTGGGCTCTCCGTAATGTGTCCAGGTCGAGTCTCGCAGCGGCCACTTGCCGTCCTTGGGCAGGTTTGCCGTCCTCCGATGGACAGTTTCCCACCTGGACGGATCAAAGGGGACGTAGTCCAGGCCAATGGACAGGTTTCGATACGCTCGCGCTCGGACAGATTTCGTCATGTCCTTCTCCGCGTCACCTTTGTCCTGGAAGCGCCTGCGCTGTTCGAATACACCTGCCAGGGCTTCTGCGGCCTCCTCGTCGTCTTTGATGGTTGGTTGTGGGTAGACCACTGCGCCGAAAGTGCCGCCAGAACGAAGGGTGTTGGCAGTGGTACTCATCGCCGTGTCGATATCGGTCCAATGGATGCTGGCACAGGCGATGAGCATGTCTACCGAGCCAGGGCTCAGACCAGGAAATGCCTCTTCGGCAGGGCCGCGGTGAAAGAAGAATTCAATGCCTGGGTATCGCGCAGCAGTGAAGTTCTTCTTGGCGGCGGCCAGGTTGTTTTCATTTGGGTCGGAGAGGTAGACGCGTTTGACCTGCTGGCCACGGGAGCTGGCGGCGGCGAGGAAACTTGCGGCCCCAACCCCGCCGCCGGTGCCGACGTCCATAATGCTCTCTAGCCATCCTTGGTGGAAGTCCAGCCATGTGTTCCACATAGACTCCGGGTACGATGGCCGGTACCTGGCATAGTGGTCCCAGTCATCCGTCTTGACCGAAAAGGCGAATTTCTTATCGTCTGCTGTCATCTTTCTTTGATAGAGGGGCTTGGTGTTGCTGGTCACGAAGATCGTTTGATGGTCTACCGATATATTGTCTGAACAGGACAATCTTAGTGGGCCTCTGATCGGTATTTGAGGGACGTTGTGACTTTTCTCCTCAAGCGCTCTTCACAAGCTGAAACGAATATGCATGAGAGGACTGGGATGCCAAAGAGGGAAGAGTCGAGTGGAGAAGTCTGAAAATGTGCTCACGGGAGGACAGTATTGCTACACAGTATAGTTGGTGTGCTCCATATAATAAATAAACTTGCTCACCTGCAGGCTGCAAGCCCTCTGTAGACTTCCTTAGTTGACTGTGTACCTCTGCAACTTGCTCAAGTGATATGCAACATGGTTAGCGCCGCCTCGTATTCGACGTCCTAGTATCGGCGCGCATAGACATGCTACTTGGAAACGAGGTCAAGCCGTTTAGACTCGCTTTTCTACAAACACATGTGTACTTGGTACTGGGGTATCTTATTCTTAAACTCGCCATATCTAAGTAAAATTTGTGAACAATCATGCCGTAACTTGTCAAATTAGGTGGGTAGTGCCAGCAATCACGACTGAGGGTAATTAATGGCAGCATACCTAAGATTACAGGAAGCATAGTTGGCGCAGCCTCGTGGCCATATGCAGCCAAAGAAGCAATGCCAAATAGTCCGTCTTTTCACCTTCGAACCTATTTAACAAAAAAGGTGAGATTCCTCTATTGTAGGTGCCACGATCCAATTTGATGACTTCGACTTCATCTGTGCTGGACTTAAGAAACTCGGGCTTTACGGAGATGGGAGATAATTCTTACTCGATGAGTATAAAGTCCCCGCCCGCTAGCTCCGCGCAACTAAAGTCCAGCACGTTGGCCCGACCTCAATTCAAGAAGACACTTGCCAGAGGCAATACTTTGGTGGTGTCGATAGATCGAAGGTGAAGTATAAAACGCAACATGATCTCCATTGAACTGGGTGACACTGAAGACGATATGTTGCAACATTGGGCCCAACATTACTCCGGCTTAAGGCTGCTATCCACCAACAGTGGATTGTTTCGACAAAACAGATATCCTCAATTCTTGCTATCTGCAAATATCCTAAGAGTTTATTGACCATGGCATTGTTTTCTAGATACGCCAAAGATCAGCCCCATGGGTTCTCAAACAAGATCGAGAAAGTTGCCGTCACCGGGGTAAGTGTTCCGCCAGACCATAGTCTCTTGTCTTGCCCCTGGATGCTGAATTAGATACCACTACAGGCAGGAGGTCGCATGGGAAGTCTGATCACCCAGGCGCTTCTTGCAACTAGCAAGCATGTCGTGACTGCCATTGCGCGCCCCAACAGCGACACTACCTCTTTTGCCTCCGGCGTAAATACCGTGCAGGTCGATTACAGCGGCGATGATGATACAGCGCTAGTCTCCGCCCTCAGTGGGCAACAAGCACTGATCATCACTGTGTCGGTCACAGCACCTCGAGGCACGATCCCTAAGCTTATCAGAGCGGCGGCCAAGGCGGGCGTCAGATATGTCCTGCCCAACTGGTACGGCCAAGATGCCGCCAACCAGTCGCTATGCGAAGACTCGCTGCTCACGCCGATGCGTGACAGCATCCTCGCCGAGTTCGCGGCTTTGGACCCGAACTCTACCTCGTACTTCCTGCTGAACTGTAACTTTTGGTACGAGTTCAGTCTAGGCGGCGGGCCGGACCGATTTGGTTTCGACTTCCAGAAGCGATCCCTCGTGCTCTTCGATGCAGGAGACGTGGCCATCAACGTGACAACTTGGCCTCAAGTACGCAAGGACTTTGAATGGAGGACGAGCAAAGACAGAGAGAATCAGTCGCTAACTCATCCATGTCTTATAGTGCGCCCGCGCCGTGGCAAACCTGCTTAGTCTGAAGGAGCTCCCAGATGATGCGGCAGACAAATCGCCCACAGTCTCCCAATTCGCCAACAAGGGTGTTTATATATCCAGCTTTCTTCTGACGCAAAAGGACATGTTCGAAAGTGTCAAACGCGTCACAAATACTTCAGATGACGACTGGGCCATCAGTACTGAGTCTTCCGAGCAGCGCTGGCGCGAGGGCCGCGATGCCGTTAAATCAGGCAACATCGGGCCCTTCGCCAAATTGCTCTACAGCCGAAACTTCTTTCCGAAAGGCGGTGGTGACTATGAGTCCAGGCTACAGCTTCATAATGACATGTTAGGCTTGCCAACGGAGGATCTTGATGAGGCGACGGCTGAAGCTGTTCGTCTAGGTCTCAGGGGCGATGTGACAAAGGCGCATGAGGCTAGAGTCAGGGAATGGACTTTTTCTTGATGACGAGGAATTGGGGTTCGGAATTTTATCAGCAGTTTCCGGTTTTTAAGCCTCGAGACTTTTATGTCAAGAGCCACAGCTTTCAATTTCTCAATCTTCGCAGCTTGTGCATTGTCTCTAGTATCAGCGTTCAAAGTACTAGTCCGTCTATCTCCGAAACATCCATTGTCTGACCATCTTTCCCTCGACAAAAAAAAAAGAAGACGTTGGCATTGCTGAGCCTCTGTTAGCACGCCAACGGGTGCTCAGCAGTCGTCCACGGTAGCGGCCGTGTGGTCAAAACACTGTAGGAAGCCGTTCGAGTCCTGAATGATTGTACCCTCGTCTGTTTGCACCATTACTATTAGTAAATTCCAAATTAGCCCAATGATCAACCGGGTAGTCGACTTACTGAGATCGATCTCGACATCGCCGTAGATCAGCTCGCCATCCTCCTCGTAGGCAACACAGGTGCAGTACTTGACCGTAGGATCAGGAGAGTTGGTTGCGCCACAGTCGGTGCAGTAGCGGCCAAAGTTGCCTCTGTTGCAGATTTAGTCAGTATGTGCTCGCTGGACAGCGTTCTTGCTCCCAAAGAGTGATAAGTAGTTTTCTTACCCGTCACTCCCGACAACGACGGAGGGAGAATCCTCAGAGCTGCCCAGCTGGAGCCGGTAGCACAGGTTGAGGTTGAGCTCGCTGCACTGGGTGGCTGTGTTCTCGCGGTTCTGACACTTGGCAGTCAGGGAAGATGGGAGAGTCGGCACCAGTGAACTTGACCTCCAGGTCGGTACAGGTGCGGTCGATGGCAGCGGTGGTGAGCTGCACCAGCAGGCCACAGGCGAGGTAGGTTTGGGTGAGAATGTACTTCATCTTGACTTTGTGTAGGATGGATGGGATGTATTTTCGGTGTCCGCAGTTGGCTTGTGGATGTGTTGGTGGTCAAGATATCTCCTTAGGAAGGTCTGTCTTGAGAAGTTCCCTTGGGGCTATATAGAGGTGGGAGTAGTGAATTTGGAAGGAGCACGTGATGCCCATGATTGTGACTCTCCCTTTTCACCAAGTAGCTACGATTACCAGGTCCACATGACAGGATACTTCAAGCTGTGAAGCATAAAGACCTAGTGACCTCCCCCATTTACACTTGCCAATGATAGTCTAGAGAAAATGTGCCCATAGTTCACATTCACCCAATAACACAAGTTCATAACTGTGGTAAAGATATCTCTTTTGCAAATACAGCACCATAAACGACAAATGCAGATGCTTTTGGTCATGACTGACTGACTCTGGTGGTCTTTGTTCGAGTAAAATTGAGTCCGAGCTCTCAACGGAGCATTAGAATACAGTCTTCCTGATGCAGCATAGCAGATACACTCTTGACACCCAACCTGAAACATTTCCTCAAAAACTTTTACCTGTATGAGCCTCGTAATTAAATGCTGATCATATCCCACATCATACGGCAGTGACCTCAGTGGCATTTTGCTGCCTGCCTGCCCTCCACTCCATCAATATTTTTCTTCGCGCCTCCTCTCCGGCCAGTCCCATTTTAACCTCCACATGGGTTGTCTCAAGTTGATTGTGGCGGATGAGCATGCCAAACAGTAGTCCTGCGCCAGCGAAACACACCGCGACGACCCAGATGTTCCTCACGGCCATCCAATACACCTGGCGGACGATACTCCGCTGTGAGCTGCTCAGGGTCCCAATCTTGAGGACATTCGCCTGCGCGCTCGCGCCGGAGAAGAGCTGGGCGGTCGATGCTCCCAGCAGCTTGACAAGCATTCCCTGCTGAGCGTCCATCTTGTTTGCAAAGGTTGCCGAGCCGATGACAACGCCGATGGCATTTGCAACAGTTCGGACGAGAAAGAAGGAGAGCCGTCGCCGCGGCGTTGTCCTGGGCCGAGAGGTTTTCCCTGCAGGGCGATCAGGGGGAGGCTGGAAGAGGCACCCGATACCGAAGCCGGTGATGAGCTGGTAGATGATGATCTTGGGCCACATTCTCGAGTCGGGGAGGTTATAGAACAGCCCAAGACCGAGGATCATAAAAGAGAACCCAAGATAAATGCAGTCGAGGTAGCGACCCTTCTTCTTGACGTAGTTATTGGCACCCACCTGGCCTATAGACAAGGCCAAGGCGAATGGCAGTATAAGTACGCCGGAGAGGAGTGGCGAGGCGCCGAGGACAGATTGACAATAGAGTGGTAAGAAATAAGTGTTTTCTGTCACAGCCACGCCATGAAACAGGTCAATGACGAGGATGGCGAAATTGTGCACGTTGGCGTACAGGTGGGCCGGAACGATAGGGTTTCGAGCGAAATGCCACTCGATGGCGATGAATGCCGCGAGGACGGCGAGGCCAAAGACCAACAGGCAGATGACTGTCACTGAGGACCAAGAGTAACTGGTTCCGCCGAACTCGAGCCCTAAAAGGAACATCAGAAGGCCCCCGACAAGTGTGATGGTACCAGCCCAGTCGATGGCCTTGAGGCCGGACATCATTGGGGTGTGAGGAGTCTCCAGCTTCAGCATGTAAGCAATCACGATGAAAGTCGCTCCAGAGATTGGGACTGATTGTTGTTGCTGGTTAGCCATACAATCTCAAGGGTGGAACTGTGTGGTAGTTAAAGAAGTGCTCACGGTTGATGTAGAAACACCACCTCCACGATGCGCCTTCAGTCAGACCACCTCCTATTAGTGGTCCGAGTGTGTTTGCAACACTCCAAACAACACCCGTGATGGCATAGTATTTGCCCCGCTCCCTTGAAGGTAACCCAAGTCAGTCTCGGCCCGTGAGAATTCTTAATTACCACATCCAAGTGCGGGCTCACCTTGGAGAGAAGAGGTCTCCAACTACAATGTTGACCAAGGAGACGATACCACCGGCGGGCACACCCTGCGTGACTCTCCCGATCAAAAGCATCGGCAAACTCACAGCAGTTGCGCATAACGCACTGCCCAGAAAGAAAAATGGCGACTGCAGCGAGAAGGATAGATTTTCGGCCCCAAATATCACTCAGTTTAGCCCAGATCGGAGCCACAACGGCCCCTGACAGCATAAACGCTGCGCCGACCCAGGTAAAGGCTGATGTCGAATGGAAGTGGTTCGCAATTGTTGGTAGCGCCGTGGTCACGATGGTTATGTCGAGGGCGGCCAGGAAAACGGCCATCTGTCAAGCCAACATCTTAGGATTGCCAACAAGACTGTGTGCGAGGACAACTTACACATAGTGTGGTCATCATGACGATCATCTCAAGACGTGACCGATCTTTATTGACCTCGCCCCGTTCTGGCGTATTGGGGTCATCACTGCCAACCACGACCTCGACCGTGTTGGGACCAGGCTCGGCATAGTTCAAGTTTGCTACGGCCGGAGGGTTCCCGGACGCATCGTTCGAGGTCGAGCCCATAATGGCTATCGAGGAGTCGCTCGTTGGGTGCAGGCTTGGCGGGGCTGGTCTTCTGGTGGTTGATTTTGTCGCACCTCAGTACACCTCTCCATAAAAGGGAGAAAAAAGCTTCTGTGCGGAGCCGGAATGGAGGGCCGCGAATCACGATGGCGCAGGGGCGGTCGCTTGCGAGTCTCACAGCCGGTTACGGCAGCGGATCCACGGCATTTGCTGTGGGTTGTCAGCAGTCGGAGAAATCTGTCATCCTCGGGCTGGATGTACATAGTAGATTTGGTTCCGCAGTCGCTCTATGGCAGTGTTTATGGTCACATCATTATGCATTGGACGTCCACACCACTGCTGTGATTTATATAATATGAAGCATGATCCTGTCTCTGGGTTTGCTGCACTTCGGCTCCGCTATGCAATACGGTAACCTCAGCTTAAGTTCGACTTACGTGCAGCCCAACTCTTAAGTAACTTTTCCCCCCTAAACTTCAAATCATGCTGCCTACCTAAGTAACAACTTACTCTTCTGGCACAGCAGAATATACGGTACGACTATATAATAGTCTACTCATCTTGAAAACTGACGGAAGAGGCATGTTCCTGACCCTACTATGACTATGGCAAGGTTACTACTTTTTACAATGATTCGACAAGGTGGCTCTCAAGGCGACGGCTTCTACATAGGGTCGACTTATGTATGGCACGGTTGGTAATTAGCCTACATGAGTTCAGACCGGATTAGTCGCTGTTGTGTCCCTAGGAGCAGGCTCATGCTTCGCATCCGTAAGCAAATATCAGCACCACCTACCATAATTAGAGCAGCGAGAACGCAGTGCTGATGGAACGAACAAGTGGCTAAAGTCCCTGCTGGTGGAGTTCGTCAGCTGGAGATGAGCTGACAGGAAGGCTGCATCCCAGCCCGTTCAGACCGTCATTCCTTGTCAATATCCGTACCTTGATTCGCCGATCTAATCTGTAGGATCTTGCTCCATGTTAACTGAGATGGGGCAAAGCCATACGTTGTGGACCGCCCGTACGTGTGTATGTGCCTTATGAGTACAGTAGCCTCCACGTGGCACTCGGAAATTTATGATCCCACTGTGAGCCCCCTATCTTTGGTTAATCAGGATTGGTGAAATATTTATATAGATCAGGTATCAGACCTGTCTCCGTGTCGCAAGAGGATGGAACAGCTTCAACACCTATTCAGCCTGGGAGCAGCATTCACACCATGACGACCAAGCCCTCAGATGCCCCATGGGCCGATGAGCCCTTTCATCTCATCACGACACCATCCAAGCGGCCTGAGATCGCAGTACGTACGATAATGGAGAGATGAGGACTGAGGAGATGAGACCTAACAGTCAGCTATAATCCCAGGATGAGAAGCATTCATATGTTCACGCCGCATCGGAGATGGTCCATGTACACAACGTGGTCATCCGCGGCCTGAACGCTATCGTGCAGCAAGCGCCATATGTCAAGCTAAGCACCGACGAAGCTTACAACGAGAAGGACGTCAAAGACCTCTTCTCCTACACCGTGTCCTGGGTCAAGATGGTCGAGCACCACCACGACACCGAGGAGTCCTTCATCTTCCCCGAGATTGAGAAACTCGCCGGCAAGCCTGGTCTAATGAACGATTCCAAACACCAACACGAGCTATTCCACGGCGGCATGGAACGGCTGGTGGAATACGCACAGTCAACGCGGCCGCAGGATTACCGCTGGCTTGGGCCCGGCGGTATGAAGGAGATCGTCGACTCGTTCAGCAAAGAGCTGACGGATCATCTGTATGCCGAAATAGATGCCCTTCTGTCTATGAAAGACCTGGACAGCGCTGGGCTGAGGAGGATCTGGGATCAGGGTGAGGCGATCGCCAAGAGGAGCACCAGTCTTAGCAGCTTGGTAAGATGGATTCTCCTCACCCGACCTGTTTATGAAGAAGAGGATGATTCTGATATGTGGGATTGTGTCACTGACATGGAATAGGCTAATATCTTCCCTTGCGTACTCGGATGCGCCGACAAGACCTACGAGGGCGGAAATGAATTCCCTCCGCTCCCTTCGGTCCTGCCTTATGTCTTTAAATATGCCCTTGCTGTTGGCAATGGAGCATGGCGTTTTAACCCTTGCGATTTCTGGGGCCAACCTCGCCCACTGGCCTTTGGGCCAGGCCAACAGGGGTGAAGGCTGGAGGCGTAGGTCTACTCTAATCATACCTAGGGAATCATGAAGAAAGATATTCAGCCATGCACGGAAAATGTCTGAAGGATCACATGCACCCTGGCCGAGCTTTGGGGGAGAGTTCGCAACTCTTGTTTATTGTCTCGAGAATACTCTAGCCACCAGGGTATTGTTTATATAGCCATGAAGTGACAATTCGATAATTACAGCTCTGTACATGCAGACTGTTAAATGTCAAGTCGTGTTGATTGCTACTCGGACTTTGACTTCAGACATCATCTACAATATACATGGGCTCTGTCAGTCGTAATAAAAAAACCACCGACGAATACGAACTCCATAAATGGTTTCTTTTTAGAAGCAACAGGTTCTCCTCAGTTAAGTTGGCGTAGAAATGCGCCTCGTAAAGTCGGCTACTAATCTGTTCACACCGCAGTCCCCCTCCCCTCCACCCGAAACCCATCTTTCTCTACAAAAGGTTCTAGCCAACAATCTGCAAGAGAGGGCGGCTCTTATTGTGCTAAGTTTCCGGCTCTAAATCCTGCACGCTGACTCCAGGCCCCCTCGAGATCAGAACGGCCCACAAGTCGGCTAGTCAAAAAAGACACTCAAATGTCAAAGTCCAGCACAGCTACGTCTCGCTTGCCTTCGGACTCGCCAGAGTTTTTCCTGATGAACAGCGACAGCACATTATCCGCATCCAGCCTGGGACTGTCGATCAGTGGCTCGCCTGTGAGTCCTTTCCCTGCCCAGATTTCTTGGTAGCTCCCGTACGAGTCCCCTTTCAACGCTCGGATAATCGTCACCGTGGGCGTCGTCGTCTCTGGCAGAATAAATAGCAGGTCGTTGTCTCTGGTGATGGCTAGTCTGCCTCGCCTGGGTCCATCAATGGGTCGTATGGGCCTCGAGATCCAGTTTCCTTTTTGATTAATTGAGGTCAGTCACGGAATCATCTCGCAAGCTACACCTGATATGACAAGGCCAGAGAAAGGTACGTACCTGTGGGAGAGAGGTAATAATGTTTCCACATATTACTCCCATCCAACACGTCCCTATTCAAGACATGCACGCCCCCATCGTGATCAACCACCTGCGACTCTTGGTTCATCAGCCCGCTCCCCTTGGGAATCTTGAAAGCCACGATGCCCTCCGCATCATTCTTGATTGTCTGACCCTGCTTCAGATCCGCAATGACATCTCCCTTGCCATTTCGCCACGTGTATCCCAGGTCCTCAGAATAAGCATAGCAGATGTTGTGATTATTCTCAGCCCCGTTCGGCCCAGCCTGCTGCTTGTGCTTCGTGTCGGCTAGGTCGTCCCATCCCTCGTACCAGACGAAACCGCGGTACACCCAAGTGATGTGCAGCTTGCCGTCGCGGAAGTCCCAGCCATGCACGTAAGGGTTGCTGTCGACGCCCGTCAGCGGCGTGCCGACGAATTCCCAGAACCCAGTCTCAGAGCGATATAAATACAGATGGTCTGAGCCGAGCCCGGCCTTGCCGTCGCGAAGGGACATGAACAGCACGCCTGGACCTAGGTTGCCGAGGCGCGGGTAAGTCACGTAGCTGAAGTGCTTGTGGCCGCTTGGGAGGCCTGGGAGGTAGTCCAGGGTCGGGGTGAAGAGAGAGGCGCTCCATTTGTAGGCTGTAGGGTCTTGGGCCAGTCGTCGCACTGAGTGTCGATATCGAAGACTTTGAGCTGGTCAGAATTGCGGAAGAAGGCAACGAGGTATGCCCTGAGACTTTGCTTACACATCACAATGATGATCATATGAGAGATGAATAGTTCCATCCTCATGGCATATGCCTATCTGAATTGTGTTGTGGCCATCGTCCGTCTTTTGAGGGTAGTCCTCAAACACAATCGTTTCCCATGGCCCGTCAGGCAGACATCTCCGCGAAAGATGAACAAAGAGGGGCTCTGGGGCCTCCGATCCTTTACTGCTGTAAAACACAGCATACTGCCAGCCATTGAAGGAAGTGAGGGCATCCTGCTGAAATGCATAGCCATTTATCGCATGCACCCGGTGTGCTGGATCCGGGCCAAGGACTGTAACGGTAGGCTCATTTAGCATGCTGGCTGTCTCTGTGCTTGTGCTTCTTAATTAGATGTTGGTAGCCGGGGGTGTAATCCAGACTGAAAAACTAAAATTTCCGAAGGGAGTGTGCTCGGGACACTTCGTATCACCTCCCAATCCTTTCGTTCCGAGGACGAGAGCCTCATGCGAAGGTATGCCGTGTGTAACAAGCTTGTGCCGTGCGGGGGACCGAGATGCAAGAGGGCTCTGATTTCATTCGTGGATAAACCAATGGCTAGCCTGAGTACCGCTTTCCAGCTCTTTTTGTCCATCCGCCAACATATACTGACTCGTATTATGAGTACAGACTTTCTGCAGTGATATATAGTCAGCGGTACAGCTTGAGAGGATCTAGTACTTATACTGACTAACCTTTAGAGATATCATCATTATAGTAGCCATAGTGCGAGGAGTGTGATATTGAAGAGATCTCAGCATGCCTAGCAAAAAAGTGTTGAACGACACTCGGTCCGCAACGGCCCGATGGGTCGTGGACGGAGCAAGCTGTTAGCAGGACGGAGTACGGAGTAGTCCAATATATTATACGACAATACATGTAGCAAGAGATAGTACTTGGGTGGAATTTTTAGGGTCGTGTGATCTGTCAAAGTTCCTTGTAGAACAGTCGGCATGTGATAGTTGATAGGTAATTCCCCCGCTTCCCCGGATTTGACTCAACGGGCCCAGTGGTCGAGGTCTAAGTAGACTCACCCGCACTCTGGGTAAGGCCGGGCAGGTCTGTAAGTTAAGCATGGAAAGAGACTATATTGAGGGCTGCATTACAGAAGGAATGAACGAACGAATGAATGATTGAGGGAAGAATAGCTAAGCCCGGACTGGTTGAAGCTATCTGGAAAAGGTAGTGTAGGTGGCCTCGCACATGACTTCTAGCGAGCGACACGTACATCAAATAACCTGCTTAAGCAGAAGATGCGAGGACCTAGACAGCAATCACCAGCGCCATGACCGCCACGCAACATTGTTTGAAATCATGGAATAAGGTCAGTGCCACAACGACTGTGAATATGCCTTACAGAACGGACATTAAACAGTCTGAATGCTGCAGCTAGGACGAGAATAGGCTTCGTGTCGAGCCCCCAGCGCCCAAAGCGAGGTGGAGGGGTTGTGACCGTGGCCTACAATATGCGCCTGTAATTTGTCACGCCCTACCAAAGCACATACAGCTGCGCCCACCACCGCACAATACGCAGACGATCCCAAGCAGCTTCCAGGATGATCGATAGCCATGTAGTTGTCTGGTCTTCGCGCTAAGGCAAGCAACAGCCAAGTCCATCTCGGAAATTCATCCGAAGGCAGCGGCATCTGTCGATGATGGTTGCATTGGCATCACGGGGAATGAAGCCGTGTTGGTGCAAGACGCCAGCATGTAAGGCGTAGTGTCTCTGTCTCTCTCTCTCGCGCGCGCGCGCGTATTAGATCGACACGCCAAACTCCCTCGTGGAGCAGAACCTCTGGGCCAACTTCGTCTCTACCCTGTAGGTGGGTTGCTTTGTCGGCGCCCTCGCTTCCCCAAGAGGTGACGCCGCCAGGGCAATGGTGTGCAGAGACCAGCTTGGTAGTCCAACTTTAGTTTTATCAGGCTTGGCCCTCCTATGAGCACGCTCTCTGAGGCGTCCAAAGGCAATTTGGACGAGGTAGCCTCTGTGCGACTCGTGGTATTTGGTGCAAATGATAGGATAACATGAGTGACTCGGGTGGTTGTTATCGGGTATTGCCATGTCATCTCGTTTCCGCATCCTCACCCACAGTATAGCCCCTGGCGATCCCACCTCTCCCTTGCTCTATCGTAGCGGCTCGTTCATCGTCAAAGTCGCTTCCGAGACCTTGCCATGTCCTTTGAGAGCGCAGATACTGGGCTCCGGGGCTCAGGACGCCGTTGATTGTTGCCAGCTCCGCTTTCGGGCGTAGAGCTAGAGCCCCGGACTCACTTCGTGTGCTCTGGCTTGCATCTTGTTCATCCAGCTGGGTGGCCTTGCGCATCGGTCGAGCGGAGGAGACGAGCTTGCCGGTCCGCAGATCAAACACTGGCACGTCAGACTCATCCCCATCAACCTCGACCCCGCTATCTCCAGTGGCAGCTTCATCCGGCTTCTGGCCGCCTTCTGCACTAGACTCGCCTGCCTCGACGGCCTTGACGCTTTCAATCCCGCCCCACCAGCTCAAGCCCCAGATTCTTTCCTCGTCGGGCATGAGCGCGACTTCCAGCTCAAATGGTGTCAGGACGGGCTGGTAGAAACCGGCGTCATCCTCAACCAAACTGCTCTCCCAGCAGCCGACGATAACCCACCCTTCAATCTCGGAGAAATTTGCCAGCTTGGCCGGGTTTAACTTTCCCACAACGACAGTATAGCTCTTCTTGCCAGCTGCAGTTATCTGTTTCCGAATGGCATCAATAGATGACAGATAGTTGGCCACTGACAAGGTATTGACCAAGATGCCTATTATGCCAGCTGATGTTAGGTTGAGAAGCTTGGCATACCGACGGCCCAAGAGACCTCGTGTGGTGCGTGTCGGAGAGTAGTAGGAAACGGAATCAGAGTCTGCGGTCGCGAAGATATGAAGAGAGGCAACCCGGGAGGAAAGGGCAAGTAGGAGCGCGGTCGGTGGCGACGAGACATGGAATACGCTATATTCCTTCAGGTCGATGCCCTCTACCTCGTCGGTAGCCATTTCCTGCTCCCCTGGGTTTATGACGGTTCGGTTCGGTATGCTCCCGAGCGGATTGTGTTTTATCCTCGTCGACAACAACTCTGTGTATCCCCTCTCCCGAATGCGCCGGTATAGCTCGTCCACGTGGTCCTGATACGCGACGTCGGCCATAAGCACCACCTTGGCCTCTTTCTCGGGGAATTCTGCCTCAAACGTCTGTACCGTCGCACCAATGTCGAGATTGTGTCTGGTGAAGACGTAGATGACGGGCAGTCTGGAGGTCGGAGACAGACATGACCGGCCATAGTGCACAACAACGTCGGCATCGACATGTTCGGCAGCAATCTCGTCGACGCAGCATGCGCTGTAGGAAGTGTCCGCAAGTATCCATATCCTCTCCTTCAGGAGTGCTGTGTCCTCTGCCTCCTGGGCTCCTCCCCTTGCTCTATCAAGTTCTTTTCGTAATAGCTCGACTAATCTGGGTGCGTCGCCGAGCATATGATCTGGAAACTGCAGGGCAATCCTCTTCTTGCCCCCCTCTCGACACTCATTCGCGGTCCGTTCGACCTCGTAGATCTCTCGAAGCTCGTCGTCCGACCGTGCGTTGACCGAGGTCGTGTCTGGCTTTTGATACTCGAAGAGATGGTCTTCTGGGGTCGAGAGCACGGGCGCCGCCGTGAGCTCTTCGGCCATGTTGTCTGCGCAGGGGATGGGGAGGGAGAGAGGGGGGTATCGATCGTGGAGGCACTTCGTTGTCCCAAGTCGCGTGCATAAGGTCGACCCAGAAGTTTTGGAGTTGGAGTTCATGGCGGGGGCGGGGCAGGAAATTTTCAGCGGATCAAGTCTCAAATCAGCGCCGTCACCATTGGTGGGCAGGCCTGACAGGGACGTGGGACCGCTAAGCTCAGGGTCTAGAGCCTCCCAAAGCTTATAATCAGCCCTACAACCACTACCTACGCAGTCCTGTACAATTCTGTGGTACACATCTGCGCTGTCTTAATGCATGTTTGACTGCGCAGTCCCACACAGTATTACAATTACCACGTACGAGGATAGGATGGTAGCCATGGCCATGAGAATGCTCTAGATTCATGGAAAATTCACTTGACTCTTGTTGCAATTCAGTGTAGTCTCAACTATTTGGTGACCCCTGCTCACTGGGTATCTGCCGATTGGGCCGACAAATCATGCCGTTTGACGCTGCTGGTAGGACGCTGTTGACTTTGCAGGCTGAGGCTTCTCAACGACTTCTCTTTGCACCACCCCACCCCGCTTCACCTCGCCTTGCCTCGCCTCCCCATTCCTCCATAGATGTGGGAATTTGTAGCCTGTCAAATAATCCTCCCAATTTTAGACAGCGACACTGAACCTCTACCCCCGAATCCCTCTATATGGAGCCCACAGACAGCTCGGGGCCATCGGTGCCTCCTTCCCACGTCTCGGGCACCGTTTCGCAACCAGAAGACACCATGTCTCGCCAGTCAAGTTCTTCAGACCCTCCTTCACCTCTGCTCCAGCAACCTAGTCAACCGATGGGCAACCTTGACCTCAAGGGTGTATCCTCAAACTCCATCTCCTCCCCTGCGCACAACACAGATCACCTCGGAGAAGATGAAAAGACCAGCAGCCGCACGTCCCGTTTCGTCGGCAACATGCTTGTCTCTCGGATCGGCCGTGCCTCCTGGCAAAGTCTAGAGTCCACTGCCCGCCTCCCCTTCTACCTCTCGCCATGGGGCGACAACCACCCCTTCACCCTGCCCAACCTGCGGAAGCGCGACCTCGCCCTCGCAGGCGTCGCCCACTTCGGACTCGACGCGCTGGGCGCCAGCGCAGTCACCGTCGCCGAGAGCGCCATGGCGCACGCCGCCTCCGCTACGGTCGAACAGACGGCCGACGAGGGACTCTCGAAGGTGACGGGCAAGATGAGCAAGGGCCACGTCGTGCAGCGCCGGGTCGGTATGAACAGCCTGACGCTGCGCATCAGGCACAAGCTGATCGGCGAGGCTGCCGAGCTGGTCTTCCAGGGCGTGAGGGACACGGACGACCGCATGGCGTGCGCCAAGGGGTGGTTCTGTCCCTACCTGTACGCCTCGGGCCGCGAGCCCGAGATCGCGCGGGCAAAGGACTTTGCCATGGTCCAGCTGTTGACCCCGCGACTGGCGGCTGATGCGGTCATCGCGCCGACGCTGCTCTCGTCATTTGTGGACTCGGACACGCCTGTTGTGTCGCCTTTTGGCTGTCCGTGGGAGGATGCGTCTTTCAAGCCTGGCTTCTCGTTTCCCAAGTTCAAGAGGATGGCCATCTTCTTGACGGGCATTTCGCCGTACCGGTACATCACTACGCAGTCGGCGTGGTCCCACTCAAGAATACCCAACGAGGCGCGCATTACTTTTCACTTGTTCACGCACGTTCCGGCTATTGTGCTGCCAGTGAGGGACCAGTCGCCCATCATGGCGTGGAGTCCGTGGACGGTAGCGCAGATGCTGGAGAAGAAAACTCGCTATGACATTCGGAAGCATGTAAACGAGCTGCTCGACTTTATCGGCACAGTCATCGATGAGGACGCGGCACAGAGCAGTCTCGGATCTTCTGAACATGGATGGCGGGACGTCATGGAGGGTTGTCTACATTCCATGCTTAGCGCCGTCCTCAACGTTCCGGATGCCATCCGCGAGACCGTCAAAGAATGCTGTGAGCTGGAGAGGACTGGTGTCGTCACTTTCAGATATTAGTTTGTATGTAGTACCGTCTATCCTTGGCTAACAATGTCCTGCAGCTGTACCTTGGGATACCGCTTTATCACTTGAAGAACTCGCTCGCAAATGCACCTAAGATGTTTCCTGTAATCATGCGCGAATCATCCCTGGCTTCTTTAGTTCCAACGCTGACCACAGGTGCATCACCGTGGAAATCGATGTTTCCCGTGAACACCTTCGCTCTATCAAAAACACGCGCGTATTTCACCGTTGTTCTTGACTGTCTGCTCGCCTCCCTAACAGCAGGCTCGTACACTTCCAGGCACGCCTTGAGCATTCGATCTTGCTCCTTCAAGTACTGGACGCGTAATTCGCTCTGTACCGGAACGGTGTTTACGCAGAGCTCCACCAGCAGTTCACGACTTGATACACGAATCTCTAATGAGGCCTTGAAGGGTGATATACAGGGTCAATGTTGATCCGTGCATTCTGTTGGAAATCTGAGCATGCAGGGTAACCTTGGGAGTGTGCAGACAGCTTCAAAGGTAGCTATAACATATACTTTCACTTTTTTGCTGCGTATCAAAATTATCTCTTCAATTTTCTGTTCGGATCATTTATGGATAGGCTTATGTAGTTGGAGACACGACACACCCGGCAAAGCATTTGCCTCCCACCCACACATCCTAGATACCCTCGCTCAAAAAACCTTCATCGCCTGAAAGAACGCCCCCATCTGCGCCGCCACCTCCTCCTCATTTGTCTCCAGCGCAAAGTGTCCAGCATCCAGCCACCTCACGACAAGCCTCTCCCCAGCCACATCCCGCGCAAAAGCCTCCGCCCCGGCCGGCACAAAGATCTCATCATTCCGGCCCCAGACCGCTAGCACCGGCACGCCTGACTCCCGCAGATACCGCTGGAAGTCCGGGTACATCTCGACATTGGTGCGGTAATCATAGAACAGGTCGAGCTGGGCCGCGGCGCCTCTGGGCCCGCCTGCGTCGAGAAGCGCCTGGTCGAGCGTCCAGGCCTCGGGCGGAAGCTGGGCGGGGTTGTGGTAGCCGTCGACATACTGTGCGCGGGTGGCTGCTGGCGTGAGAGCTGCCCGTAGGGCCTCGCGGTCGGTGGTGCTGCCGGATGCCCAGTATTTCTGCAGCGGGGCCCAGAAGGTCGTGCCTAGCCCTTCGACATAGGCGTTGCCGTTCTGCGTGACGAGGGCGGCGATGAGGTCCGGGCGGCGCAGGGCGAGGCGCAGGCCTGCTGGGGCGCCGTAGTCGAAGATGTAGACTGCGAGGCGCTGGAGGCCCAGGGCGTCGACGAAGGCCTCGAGGGTGGCGGCGAGGCTGGCGAAGGTGTAGGTGTAGCTGCGCTCGGGGGGCACGCGGGTGAAGCCGAAGCCTGGGAGGTCTGGGGCGACGACGCGGTAGCCCTGGGCGGCGAGGAGGGGGATGAGATTGCGGAACATGTGGCTGCTGGAGGGGAAGCCGTGGAGGAGGAGGACGGTGGGCGAGGTGGGTAGGGAGGGGCCGGCGTGGCGGTAGAAGATGTCTACGCCGTCGGCGGTGATGGTGGAGATCTTTGTGGTTGCCATTTTGAGGGGTTGAATTCTAGCCTGTGTTGATGGATCCGAGGTGTTATTCAATGCCTACTTGAGTAGTGTTCTAGCTCTGTAATGCTGCTGGCCCGGGAATCCAGATCGGCTTCTCACAGGACAGCAGCTCGTAGTTGTATAAGTACTCAGCATGAGGACTCGACTCCATCGTCCTTCTGCTCTGACTGAGGTCAATGCATGATATAATCAGCATATTAATTATTAACTAAGCCGGCAGAGAGAAACGCCAAATGTCGCCATAAGCGAATCTTGGCCAGCGTCAGTGAATGACATGTCGGATTGTAATCACAGGCTCTCCTTTCAGCCCCAGTGCATATCCGACGATGCAAGCAGAGTAATCATTTCTCCCGCATTAGACCTTGCTACGCCCTTGAAGACGAGTGAGTAAGCACACGCGAAAAGGACAAAACGTGCAGCCGGACGCTAATCAAATAGAACATCAAGGCTAATGCAGGGTCGCTCCTTTCGAGAGATGGCAAGCGCGCGCCCTACCGGACAAGCCTTGCGACAGTCATCGCTCATCCGGGAATGGCACCCCCGGTGGAGTCCTTGCTGTTGACAAACATACCAAATTCCCATGGCCATGAGAGGAAGCATGAAGAATTTCTACATTGCTCAGTCGAGATAGTCAAAGACTAGTCAAGAAATAAGGTATCAAAAGAGACCACCATTCACTAGCCTGCCCTGGTTCTATCCAGAGTGCAGGCCATGTATCAAAACGCCGTGCCCAAGCCCAGTCAGTGCCATCCCTTTAGCAGTTAATACACGGGAGCTTTGCTGAGCCTCCTCGACCATAATCCAACACAATAAGTAAACCCAAATCATCGTCAGCGAATCTTCCCTGTTTCTCCTTCCTCCCTCTAGACAAAGAAAAAAATAATAAATCACTTCCGCCTCAGGCTGCCCAGGCGCCTCTTCAGCCCCTCGGCCAGGTTGCTCCCGCTCCTGGGGCGCGAGGTGCCGCTGCTGCTGGCGACGACGGCACTCGCACTCGAGCTCCTCTGGCGCACCAGCATAGGGTTCTTGCCGCCCCGCGGCGGCGGCTGCGGCACCATCTCGTAGTCGCCGCGCCTCTCCCTGTCGCGGGTCGACCTCGACCGTCCAACACCGGCGGCCTCGAGCCTCTTGCGCTCGTTATCCATGGTGAATCCAGGCTCGCCCTTGCCCTTGAGGTCGTTGGGGTTGTATTGCTGTAAAATACAGTCAGTATGATCTATCCATCGGCGTGAGGTTGAACACAAAGAAAGGGGGGAAGCACGCACCATGCCAGGCCAGCGCTTATAGGCGCCGCCGCCGGGGCTCATCTGTCTCATGAGGTCCTCGCCTTCCTCATAGTCCATCATCTGGCCGTTCATGGCCCTCTCGCCCGGCGGGACGATGCCGACGCCGTCGAGCGGGCGGCCCTTGAGGATGGCATCTAGCTGCAGCTCGCGGGGTGTGGCTTCCCAGGCGGCCTTGTTACCCTCCTTGGTAGCAGCTAGGGGAGAGAACTTCCGGTTGATGTTGAAGGACGGCCGTGTGGCGTCGTAGGGCCCGCCATGGTGGTAGTGACCGCCGAAGGAGGTGTCGTCTAGCCTGTCGATGGTGTCTGGGACGAAGACCTTTTGCTTGGGGCGGCGCGGGTGGCCGACTGACTTGCTCCGGCGGACCGAGTCCTCGTAGGGTGGTGGAGCGGATAGTACAGACATATTTTTTGTGGAGAAAGTCAAGATGTATTGCAGCTGTCAGGTCTCTCTTGAGGGTTGCGGCGTAGAAGTGGTAGGCGTAGAAGTGGTAGAGCCCAAAACGGGTCGCGAGGTGACACAAGGAGGTTCAGTCAGGTAAAAAGAGGCTCGTATGATGTCTGCAGCGCCGATCTTCGGGTTGACCTTTTGTCCACAGTGACTGAGTATGTTTGTTTCGTCAGGTAAATCGAGAGACTGATTGATGTTGTTGATCTGCAGGCAAGAAACTGCCCTTAGTGCAAAATGAGGTCGACGTTACGGAGATGTTGAGGAAAGGAAGAGAGCATTGTCACCTGGGCAGCCAAGCGTGTGGACGGGCGGGCTATAAAGGTAAATTGTCTGGTGCGGCGGTGGTGTGTGGTGGTGAAGACCGTGGTGGTATGGCGTAAGTGGTCCAGGTCCCCGCCTGGCCGTCTGGATGGGCCAGTACCGGTGACGCAACAGGTTGTTTATGCTGTGGACATACCCAGGTACTGTGGCAGTGTGGTAAGGACCATGGCACTAGAGCACTACCGTACTTAGGCAGTACGCACTAGTGCTAGCACATGGCACCTCACCTCCCATCATCCGACTCAGCCGTGCTCCCCTACGTGCCAGGCCCTACAAAGCCTTTCCTGGCGCCCGAGTCGAGCCTGATCCATCCCTACCAGGTAGGTATCCCCTGGTTCGAAGATTACGTCTTGGGCACCACGTGTCTACGCGTCCTTCAGTGCGCAGCAGAGAGAGGCGGACAGGGCAGCCAAGATTGCGGCATAGGCATGCACAAGCCACGAGAGCGAGAACGAAACAAGAGCGATACCATGTAAAATGATGGAGATGGACGCGGGTAGGCCTAGGATACTAAAGAGAAGATGCTCCATGTCGGAAAGAAACGTGCGCACGATACGAAACCGGAAACAGGACGCATGCCATCCCTGTTCGTCCCAGAGGCTATACGGAACCTCGACTCGAAAAAAGACGAACGCAGAGTTCTTCTGTACGGGATGGTACCACGAGGACAGCTAGGAAGAACACACTAACAGCCTGTCCCGTGTCACTACATGATCTCCAGTCGCCCGAGCCGACTCATTGCTCGCGGCCGTGGGCCACAAAAGGTCACATACTGGACTCCCAAATACTGATGGGCCAAGGTCTACCAGAGCTTGACGAGGCTGTCATCCACTTGGGCACCAGTGACGGAGCATCCCAAAAACCAATACCCAAATTTCTAATGGGATCATCGGGCATTCGTCAGCGTGCTAAGCCAGCTGCTCCCCTGCCGTTGAGCCCCGTTGGGCGATGGCTGGGCCTGGGCCTGGACCTGTGCCTGTCTTTCTGTGCCTTGTCTCTTGGTGTACGGTGGTGGAAGGCGCGACGTCATCCCGCCAGGAACTGACCCGGGCCTGCGGGATCAACAACCCAGGACTTCTTCAGGGTCCCGCGATCTGCACCGCGCATCACTGGGCCAGAACGTCATTAGGTAGTAGACCGCTTCGTATCTTCCATTACTACTACCGTATTATGTTCAGTGTTGATATCGTTATCTTCTTTTTTCAAAAAAAAAATTGTCTTGTATGCGGGGGGTTCTGAACCAGTCGACATCATAGGCCTGGCAGGGACGAGACAGACCAGGCTTTACCCCCATGCAGCCCCGTGGTACTATGGTACCATCTACGATGTACTCTGTAACTCCAAGGTCATCCCTACCAGACCACTGCGAGGACCCATTGTACAACGTTCACCGGCCCCTGCTCGCCCATGTGGTCCAGGCCCCTCCATAGCGAAACCTTTCATCCCAACCTCTCGTTAGACTCTGACACGGTCTTGCATCTCTGGGATCGGCCCGCCAGCCCTCTTGCAGAGGACTACGGGACTCCATAGCCGCCGTCGCTTGCATCAACGGCTCGGGTATGCAGCCACAGATGGGATGAACCGTGGGCAAGATGGGCCTGGTCGACTGCTACGCAACCTCTTCCTCCAGCAGTGACGGGGAACCAGCACACCACGACGATGAGCATCGCCCACCCACAAAGAAGAGGAAGACCTCGCCAGGCCCAACGACAACCAGGACAACGACCACCATAACCGCAGCAACAACAAAGGACACAAATCCATCACGAACCAGGGCAGGTGTCAGGCCCTCGCCCGCCAGAGATGAGAGCCCATCCTCCTCTTCCCTCTCCCTTCACTTCTCGTCCTCATCCCCACTTCCTCCCCTCCCTTCATCCTTCCACAACCTCTACGCCGCCACCGTCCGCCCCGCCGCCGCCGACCTCCCAAGCCTCCACCAAGGCCGCAGGCGCGTAATCCCCCACGTCCCTGGCAACTGGCCCTCCCACCTCTACGCCGAGTGGCACCCCGACCCGACCCACCACGCCGCCCTCACCTCCCTGCTGGACGCTCTCACCAACAACAACGCCGGCCTGGGGCTCACCACCCTCCTCAGCTCGGACCTCGGCGCCCCGCTGCCGCTGCACGTGAGCCTCTCGCGGCCCTTTGTCCTGCGCACGAGCGAGAGGGAGCCTTTCATGGGCGCCTTGGAGCGCGACATCGCGGCGAGCGGGGTGCGGGCCTTTGTGCTCGCTCCTGATGGCCTGGCGTGGTTCCGCAGCGCGGAGGGCGGACGGAGCTTCCTTGTGCTGAGGGTCCGCACGGCGTCAACGTCTATGGCAGGCCGGCGGCGTGGCGGCGACGGCGACGGGAGGACGAAGAAGAACCCCGAGCTGTCCGCGCTGCTGGGAAGGTGTAATGACCTGGTCGCGGCGTACGGGCAGCCGAGGCTATATGCCCGGTCAGGGGACGACGACGACGACGACACCACGGCAGCACCTCGGGAGGGAGGCGGTGTTGAGACTGTGGGCGGTGATGATGGTGGTGATGCTGATGAACATACGGCGGGCTCAGTGGATGACGCCTTTCATGTCTCCATCGCGTGGTCGTTCGCTGTGCCCACGAATGAGATCCGCGGGCAGACGGCTGCCGTCTTCGCGCGGCAGGAGTTCCAGGAGGTGATCATGAGGACCATCAGGATACCAGTCGACAGCGTCAAGGTCAAGATCGGGAACGTCGTCACAGACATCGTGCTGGCGGCGGCGGCGGCGACAGGGAGGAAGACCAGCGGCAGCAGGAAGGGATTGTTTGGGATATGAGGTTATAACCAGGGCAGCCCCCTCGTCGATGTTAGAATCGAACTGAGCTCTGCGTCACAATACGTGCCTTTCTGTTGGTATCTTCCATGTCCCCAGAGATGCTGAATATACTCAAGTTCTGTCTATGTCACGCCGGTATAGCCGAGGGGCCAAACCAGCCGCCAACAAATAAAGAGGTTCCAAGTCTTGCCTCACCATCTCCCAATATGCCTATTCCATAACGCCAAAACGATGCAGAGTAACAATTATCACTTAGACTACAGCTCATCGCGGGTGCTCCGCCACACGAGTTTCCACTCTCTCGGTTTAACGGGGAGACCGATGTAGCCCTTCCACAGACGGCTGATTTCCTGCGAGACGATGGTGTATCTGTGTTTTTGGTGTGTCAGGATTTGTTTTTTGGGGGCCGGCCCAAGGTGGATCGAAAGGTGGAATAATACTCACATCAGTCCTGGCATCTCCATCCAGCTCCTCCACACCGCCCCAAAGGCCATCATGACTTTCTGCACCTCCTCGTCCCACATCTCACCGAGGCTGGGATCCTTGGCGTCCGGCCTGCTCGAGGGGTTCTCATCATCCGGGATGACGTGATGTGGCTTTCGCGCGCGATCTGGCAGCTTGTTGACCGAGTCTCCCTTCTTGAGGAGCTGCTCCTCCTGCCTCTCCTTCTCGGCCACCATCTCCCTGAACCGCTGGATGTTGTCCAGCGACGTGCTCAGCCTCGCGTACGTGTTGAACAGCGCGACCAGCTCCGTCCGCTTCAGGATAGGGATCTCGTTGCTGTCGTTGTCAAACTCGAACAGCACCTTCAGCGCCGTCCCGTAGCCCGCCGTCTGCAGCTTACCCCACAGCCGGCACTTGTCGCACCCCACGCAGTCCATGAGCCGGCTGACGTTGCGGAACCGGTTCTTGAAGTCCTCCTTCAGCGAAGGGCCCTCGCCGTTCTTGAACATCAAGCCCTCGTCAAATATCTGGGGCACGCTGGCGGCGTTCTGCGTGACGGCCAGCACCTTGGCCTTGGTTGTGGCGTCCTGGTCCTCGTCGCCCGTGCAGAACGTGTAGTCCTGCAGGTGGGGGCCCAGCTTGGCGATGGCGCGGGTCAGCATGGCATAGTTGAAGTACAGGTTGCTGATGCGCTCCGGGTGCGTGTGCAGCCTGTGAATGTAGCAGGGCAGGTTCGGCTGCCACTGGCCGGTCGTCTGGTTCATCCAGTCGTAACAGAGATGTGTGCTGATGCTGGTGTGCATGCCAGAGACCACCCTATAGAACACGCGCTTCTCGATACACTCGTCCTCGGCCTCGAGACCTGTGTTGGCCACAAAGGGCGTGTTGGGGCTCTGCTCGCGCGACTGCTCCAGCATCTGCTGGCGGCCGGCGGCCTCGATGACCTGCTTGAAGTCGAGAGCGGCGGCGCCCTGGTCCGGCGGGGTCTGGCCCAGGGCGGCATAGTGTGGAAACGAGCTCTTCTGGAAACAGTTCTCCCGGTAGATGGCGTTCCAGACCTGCTGCGCACCCTCGCCCGCGTACCCAGTGAACCGCTCGGGGTTCTGGAGGAGGGAGACGTAGTCGCCTTTGGCGGTAGCGGACTCATCGTCAGGAACGCAGTAGTCCCGGTCGTCGCACTCGTCGTCGTATTCGACCACGCAGCTCTCGCCCACGTCCTCGCCCAGTTTGCCTTGTAATGGCCGCTCGGGCCGCTTCTTCTGCACATCCCGTCCCGGGTGTTTGACCGTGGGCCCCTCCAGCTTGCCCAGCTCACTCGCCCGCCAGACCTCGGGGATGTCCTCCTCGTTATCCAGGGTCTGCACGGCACAGGCAATGTTGCCGCACATGCCGTTCCCGTCGTCCCAGAAGGGGCATCTCTTGTTGAAGAGGTTGAGCCTGTAGTGGGAGAAGAAGTCGGTCGACAGCGTGAGGTCCTCGACGGCGGGTCTGACCCTGCGGTTCAGGTCCTCGAGGGTGGAATAGGAGGCGCAGGCGTCGGATACTATGGCCTTTGGAGAGATCTGGTAGTAGTTTTGAGAGGTGTTAGAGATTACAAATCGGTAGGAGACAGAAGGCGAGGCCGCTGTGACCAGCCAGCAGGCCTGCAGGAGAAGAAACGAGAGGCTTGAGGCATACTGCGCAAGAGTCATCTTGGCCATCTTGGTTCTGACACCGGGCTTGCGGTGTCCAGAGGGCAAAGAGTGACAGGTAGAAGAGGTTGGCGGCAGACTTCATGATGTGCAGGATATCGTACACGTGCCGCCAAAATAAGAGACAGGTTGGTTCGGAGCGGCTGGCTCTGACAAATGTTTCGAGTTTCGTTTGCGAGGAGGCTGTTCTGAAACCCTACTCGGGTCTCATGTCTGCCGGCCAACAGACCGGGTGGGTAAGAAACGGGGGTGCTGTCGAACGATGTGGGTGAAGAAAAGAAAAACAAAAAGGAGTCGGTTTCCCAGAGGAAATGGGAGCCTGACGGTATCTCCTGTGTCTAGAGAGGCAAATCAAAAAAAGAAAAAAAGTAGTTGGAGGCTAAGTCCCGAAGTTGAGTCGCCTGTCTCACAAATGCGTGGTTGAATAAAGTGGATAAGCTGATAAAGAGAGCGTGGTCTTTTTTAATCACCAGTACAAAGATTGGCCGTGATGGTGGGCAGAGATGTTCTCGTCAATGGAGAGGGGGGGAGACTGAAAGAGACGGTGTAGAACTTTTCTCTTTCCCATTTTTCTCTCTCCTTCATGAATCATTCATCGATGAGCGAGAGAAGCCCGAGGTGCTGCGCTCAAAGGAAGTGCCAGGTGTCCTGATGAAGATGGAAGAAAGTCGAATGATTGTCATCAAGAAAAAGGCACCCTGGCGGGCGAAGCCGAAGTTCCTTGGCGCCACCTGGAACCACCGGTGTACACCTGTACCTTAGTACTTAGGTAGAGTGGTACGTACTCTGCCCACCGTGGCAGGCGCGGATGTAATGCCCCCGGCACTAGTAACTAGCATACCACACCCACAGTAGTAGTACAGTACCCTACACGCTCTGACGCTCTACTCCTGCCTATTGTAGCGCTGTAGTGCATGTGCGGCAGCGCTTCTATATTGAATCTATTAAGGTTTAGTAGAATGGACTTCTACATCAATTTCCACAAGAGCCCACAGCTCTGGCAGATATTCTCGTTGAAGCGCAGACCGCGCTGCCTCAGAGGCTGCCTGACGTCGAGATTCGTGTTCCTCGAGGCTCCCAGCAAAGACGAACCTTCGTCTTGTGGGTACTCAACAATGGGGCTGTTGTACATTGTCTGCTAGTCATAGATGTGAAAATACAGGTGCGTCGGCGTGCGCCTGCACGTCTCATCCGACAGGAACTTCCCGACGGTTGGACACTTGCAGATAGATGGACGTTACATCGATGGGCATGTTCCCGTGATTGTCTTTGTGTGCGATGTCGAACCCAGGCAGCGCTGCCAGGAACTCGACAATCTCAACACAGTCAACCGTCGCAGCCCAGTGTACGAGGTTGCGGGCCTCGAAGTCTTTCTGTTTCGGTTCGGCTTGCCGGCTTCTTAGCAACGTCATTAAGGGTGTCCTTGGACCCGGTAGAAACGACCCGTGCTTCTCGCCGTTCTTGGGCGAATCCGGATATTGACTAATCCTGAGTCGAGCTCCAGGTTATTGGCCAACGACGATGAGTGATGCTTGGGTCGGATAGGGTTTCTTTGGATTTTGATCAGGCAACTTAGGCCATTGAGAGGAGAAAGATCAAGGTAGGGCACTTACGGGCTGCTGTGGATCAAGAAATATCGCACTGCATTGATCGGCGGAGCCTCAGCTGAGCCTCATCCATGGCTGTGGTTGACTGCCAGCAGTTCGGGGCCTTGATAGTTGGACTAGCCATAAGCTGCCAAGAAAACAAATAAATGTTTGTGCCATGACCTCCAGATTATGGGTGTATTGCCAGTTGGGCATTCCGAATCGGTTGTTAGACGAGTAGGGCGTGGGTTGGATCACTTTCAGTTCTCGACCAACATGCTTCCTCTTCTCTTCAAATCGATATTTACAGGTGAGTATTGCATAAGATATCGTAATGGAAATATTGCAAGCTACCTAGATAATTTTGGGGGTTACTACACTAATCTTGTCTTCGAGGCAGAACGAAGCTGGTGCGTATGATTGGCCTATACTTGTTTGGTAGAAAACTACTCCCGTTATCCTCAGTAGAAAGTTTTCGAGACAATTATGGCCTTTTACGTACCTTTGTATGATTCTAGAAATTATGACTCTTGGACTAAACTTCCGGTTCCGACAGCTTTGTGACTCGCTTTTGTGCTTTTATGCTAATTAAGTAGTGAGTGAAGATGACGACGCAGACATCTTTGGACTTGTTTACATATTATATGCCTCGCTATTTTCCAGCCTCACAGTTGGACAATACAGGCAGAGAATCCCAGAATTTTTCCTCTTTGAGGGTTTATAGCTTGCTATTAATAGGCTTTGCTTTACTTTATTTCTGGTTATATTGCATCTCAACTGCTGTTTATGTACATGATTACTTCTGGTATGGTACTGGTCTGCACAGCATTTTCTTCTTTCGTCGTCCCAACCATTTAGGAGCCAGATTTCTCCAGCAAGACTCAAAGCGCTTTCACAAAGCTTGCTCTAATACTGTTCAAAACTCTAAAGAGCCGTACAATTCAAATTGATCGAATACTGATCGATGGCCCGGACGCGGCCGAGTCCTGAGCTATGAAGACTCATTGTCATCATCACGAAGTAATGCCAAAGACTGCAGTCAGATCACCCTTGCTATCAAGTTCTGTATCTTCGGATGAACGTACCCTATACACAATTAAGAGATCAGAAGGATCTCGTTCCCCGTAAGTTAGAGCGAGGCATAATCTTAGTGGCCCTGGGCAGGGTAATTAGAACGTGCCGAGGCCCAGGTCCACCGTCTGGTCAAGTCCCCCTTCTCATGATCCACCACTAAATATTAGTCGATGCGTACCTAGGGGAGCACGCTGTCTTGTACAAGACTCTCGTCTCAAAAGTAGTACCGACGCCTTCCCCGGATTTTGGTTACTACTGTATTGTATATGAGAGAAGCTCCACCCATACGCTCCGGTCCACTTCAGCGTCACCACCCCTCTTCGTCCAGAAAGAAATTTCCCTACCCCCCTCAGGCGTAGATGCTGGTTGTCTTTTTTTTTCTTCCCTTCCTTTCCCAACCCTCATTCTTTCGTCATTGGTGACCGACAATCCCTCCCTCCGTCACCGTGTGCCGTTCACGATGCCCTCACAGCCACGTATCCTCATCGCCGGAGCTGGCATTGGCGGCCTAAGCACGGCCCTGGCCCTACACGCCGCAGGCCACACAGACATCCACATCTTCGAAGCAGCCTCGACCCTCACAACCCTGGGCGTCGGCATCAACGTTCAACCCTCTGCGGTGCTCATCCTGCGGAACCTAGGCCTGCTCCCGGCTCTGGAGAAGACGGGTGTGGCGACCCAAGAGCTCAACTACTACAATAGGCACGGCGACAGCATCGTCAGCGAGCCGCGCGGGGAGTATGCCGGCTATGCGGTGCCCCAATTCAGCATCCACCGCGGGGAAATCCAGATGCTCCTGCTGGACGTGGTCAAGGAGCGGCTCGGCGCGGAGAGGGTGCATCTCGGCCACGCGCTGAGCAGCTGGGATCAGGAGGAGGAGGGAGGAGGCTCTATCACGGCGCACTTTGTCAGGCGCAGCGCGGGGCGAGCGAATGGCAGTGTCAAGGCTGAGGCGGAAGAGGAGAAAAGCTTGGAGTGCCCAAGCATGACGGGCGCCGTGCTCATCGCGGCGGACGGCATCAACAGCACGGCGCGAAAGTTGCTGTACCCGGACGAAGGACCACCGCGCTTCTCGGGACGGATTTTATGGCGCGGGTGTACAGTGCGGGACGAGTACCTGACGGGGGCGTCGATGATCTGGTCGGGCCACGCGGACCAGAAGTTCATCGCCTACCCGATAGGCAGGCGCCCCGGGAACAAATCGCTCGTGAACTGGATCGCTGAGCTTCGGGTACGCAAGGAGGGCGACCCTGACCTGACGCCACCTCCCACGGACTGGACAAGGCCCGTTGAGAAGAGGGTTTTCCAGGGTCCGTTTGCAGGATGGACCTGTGGTGGCCTGAAGATGATGGAGGACCTGATCGAGCCTACAGAGAAGGTGTTTGAGTTCCCCATGTGCGACCGTGACCCAGTAGACAGGTGGACCTTCGGCCGCATGACGCTGCTTGGTGATGCAGCACATGCGATGTACCCCATCGGCTCCAACGGCGCCACCCAGGCCATCATCGATGCTGAGACGCTGGCGCTTTGTATCTCTGAGGGTCTCGAGGATCTCCCTGCAGCGCTGACAAAGTATGAGAAGACGAGGCTTCCGCCGACGGCCAAGATTGTCATGGCAAATCGGGCGAACGGCCCAGATCACGTCTTACAACTTGCGGAGGAGAGGGCCCCGGATGGGTTCAAGAATGTGTTTGATGTCATCCCCAAGGATGAGCTCGAGGGTATTGGCGCAACGTACAAAGCCATTGCTGGCTTCGAGATGGATAATGTCAATAAAAAGGCAAAGGAGACGGAGGGTTTGGCCGCTAGGTGGAATTGATAACAATAGCACATACTAATTAGAGCTTGAGGAGGGTGATCCCACCCTCAAGCACAATGTAAGGTTGTTGCTGCAGTTTTGGTAGCACAGGCGTAGGGGAGAGGCGATAAGGTTGCCGATCCTTAACATATCGTATTCTCTAGCTCACAACAAGACGACTGGCAGGATCTTTGAAGTATTGGTGGGCCGCAGATGGCCTCTTGAGTGCTGGTTCTAACCAAGCGAGACGCCTCTGGGCAATCATCACAGTCCTGGGGACAAAGTGCTCTACGTATTAAATACCCATCCAGGCAGGTCCATACCCCGCTCCTCCTGCCTCTTCGGTCTGTATCGGCTCTCTGCAGGGCTCTTGCCGAATACCACACACAAACCCATAGACATGGCGTGCTCGTTGGGGCACAATGGCTCAACCTGCCCCACGAAACAACTCTGGGCGTAATTAAGTAACACTTGCTCACTGTCGTGCACCGCCCCGCTTCTCGTGAACCAAAAGACAGTCCACAAGGCCCTGGAAATAAACATTCACTCTTGAACTCCGGTCGAGCAATGACTATGATCACCCGTCCCGCCTTCCAAGCTCCTCAGGGCGACTTGAAGACAGTCGTCGAGAATCGAAATCGCGAGTGGCACTTCCATATTTACTTTCTGCTTCAGTCGCCCACCGAGAAGGCCGCAGCCTTGGCTATCCGGGATGCTGTCTTGAGGCTTCGACGCGACGGTCAGTTTTAACATGGCGGAGACAGACGAGTCTTGAAAAGAATGTCTAATTACCCTAGGGTAGACAGACAAAAGATCCCATAATAGCTGATAAATGATTTCTCAGGTGCATTTGTTGCCGTCCCACTGCAGACGGTCAATGAGTATCCGAGAGGACCACACCCAGCAGGAAGCTATGAGAGTAAGTGCTCAGAACCTGAACAGGCTGTACAGACAGTCTGTATGATCTCTCGAATTGGGGGCTAAGGGGCTTGACCACAGTTTGGGTGCCGGACTCGTCGTTTAGTGACGTCTTTTTCTATCTGGCGTCCAACCGCGGAAATCTTAGGTGCGTTTTCTTCAGTTATCTAGAGTTGAACCCTGCGATGTCCCTTCCAGAAGCCACTGGATGCTTCAGGTCTCCTTTCACAGGCCTAGAGCAAAGAATAGTTGCTGTCGTCGACACCTAGAGAATAGTTCTATGTCTGATCCCACACCCAGCGTCCTCGTACACCCCCTGACTGCAGACCAACGCCGCGACCACGAGTTCCGCCACGGCTGGCTGGGCACCCCCTGGCCTCTTTTCCTGGACAGTCTGCCCAGCGAGGGCGACATTCCCCTCCAATATCCCGAGCTGGGCCTCGGGTGGTCCACGCAGCCGGAGAAGGAGATCTCGCTTGACGAGAGGCGCAAAAGAGGCGCTGAAGTGGAGGCTTTACTGGCTGACGATCCGGAGGCTGCTCCTGCACCTGAACACTAGGGACTGCTGTGCAGGGCTTCGTCAGTAGAACGTGCTCGAGGGTCTGAACGTCGTGTCGTGTCTCCTAATGAACTACGTTTGAGATCTTGCTGCGATTCAACGCGATCTTCTAGGACCGGCCAAAAGGTCACTGAATCAAGAATATCAGCTCCAGAAGTGTCTTGTAAAACGAATGTATAGCATGGACTTTTTGGCCACTCTTGCCCAGAACTATGGTCGAATTTGGACTCAAAATTTTGAGACATAATCTCTGGAGCATGGAGGCTGCAGTAGGATGAAAGGTGAAGGGCGCCGTCAAGGGCTAAGGGAAAATGTATCTACAGCTGAGATAAATGCGGTCACCTGTTGTTATGCAGGATCGGATAATTTAGCATATTAGGTTGGCCTCTAGAGTTTGGACCTTAGGAAGAGTGGCCGCAAGATGATGGGAAAATTCAGGGGTCATGGAAATACAGAATGCCATCTACGTAAAACGCCCCTCCCACCAAGCCCTGGAATTCACCTGGTATCCCCATTTTGCTCTACCTGTGCTAGCCAGATTTGCCAGACGGTCCTGTAGGATAGAATTTAACCCATGTAATCGGTCTAGACTACATTCCAGAGCGTCGGCCAAACCGCTCGCGCCGATTTTCGCTCGTTCTGATGCGCCGAACTGATCAGGACTGCCGTCCAGATCCAGTGGTACTTGTGTCGATAGGTATTTGGCAAGCCTACACCAGAAACCCCAAGAAGAGCAGACCCGAACACAGTGCACCGCCCAGTAGAGACGCCTGCCTATCCATCCCAGAAAACCTTTGATTCCCGCCCTCTATCAGTCCAGTCACTCCGGTCCGCCGGTTGAGCCGAGTTGCAAAACAGAAAGGTTAGGGCTTACGCCGATTGTGGCTGCCCCAGACGATTGCTGCTGATGTCGTTGATCAAAGATGTTAAGTTTGATCTCGATGTGAATTGTGTATTCCTCGGGGTGTGGGACCCCCAACGAGGCCGTCGCTATGCAGTCGTGGAATGCGAAAAAAGGAGGATGTACAGATGATGTCAAAATCACAGCCGCTAGGTGCATGCTGTTGTTCATTGGGCCGGGGGTTGGTAGTTGAGCGGACGCCTGGAATCTTGGTCAGCTTGTCTTGCGCATAAAACGGGAAGGAAGAGCCAGGGCAGAACGTACTTGAAGAGCAGGATGTGCGGCTCGGGCTCGTGAACTTCGTAGTGCTCCCAACCAAGACTCTGATAGCGATCATTAGCAATCCGTCCAATGTTCCCGGCGCGTACCCCATTATTCTAGGCGATTTTGTCGCTTTGAACGCGTTCGTACCTGGGTGATACCCATTGACCGCCACTCGTCCTCCCATAACAGCTTCAGAGTGCCTTTGGACGAGTCGAAATACTCCTTGGGTATGACCTTGAGCATGGCTTTGGGCAGCTGGACGTGTCGATATTCGAACTCGTTGTCGGAGTAACTGCGCAAGGGAATCTGTGAGCAGGAAGCACGGGTGCAGCCGCAAGGGGATCGATCAATCTATCACGCGACATACCGAGAAGAGTAGTGGATGGCATCGAGGAACTCCTCCAGGCGGGCTCGCTCGCTATCAGTCAGGGCGCGAGGCTTTACGTTGCGACGCGACGTGTCGATGCCCATGTCGTAAGTCGGCGAGGACATTATGGGCTGGTAGACTGGTTGATTGCTTTTCGGCAAAGGCGTAAGAACGAGGGAGTGGCAGTCGCGTCTGTCTTGAACTTGAATAGGAGACTTGTGTGCCCTGCTTGAAATACAGGCAATATTTCTGTTTTCTTTCGGCGTAGTACCAAAGAACCAACACCAAGGCTGAAGAAGTACCTGGAAAAGAGAGTAGCGGCCGGTGATTGGTGGTGGTGGGCGTCGGTCGTGATGAGGTCAGGCTCGAGTCGAGAATTGTTTACGACAACAAATAAGTTGGGTTGGGCACAGGCAGTCGGACGGAATTGCTTGAGGCACGCAGAAGAGGTGGGGTCAAGGCTAGCCCTCTTCTCTACAGGGGTATTTTTTATCTTTTTTGGGGGGAGAGAGGGGGGGGGGGTTTGTTGGTTCGGGAGTGGGGCAAGGGTCATCTGGCGGGGGGTTGACTTGAATGTACTATTACATCTTCACCAGGCTCTTCGAATTGAGTAAATCAGCTGACCTGCGACTTTCTGTATTGTGTTGATGCTTGGAGTGATTGTTTAGAAGTCAAGTTATTGTCCGACAATCGTTGAGAATTCTCAGCCTTGTCTATTGTCAGTTCTTCCACTGAGATCTGTTGACTCGATTATTACAATAAACCAGAGCTGGTAGGTGCAAGGCTGCTGTGCCAAGCACTGAATTCAGTGAACTTTGACCCCTGGGCGAGGAATCGATCTCGCTGCAAGCTAGCGACAGCACCCTGCTAGGCTGTCAGTGGCAGAGGGCCGCACCTCCACCCACTACACGCTGCAGTATTCCCACGATTCGGCTCCCCAACCGCAAAGTCCAAAGCCGCGTCGCATTATCCGCACCACCGTCAGGTCAAAAACCACAACCACGAGGCGCCACCTGTCTCTAGGCCTGCAGCCCGTCCAAATCGACAGCTGGCCAGCCAGATCACGGCTCAGACCTCGACCGCCTGCCTGTCCACCGACCATGGATCACAAGCGCAAGGCCAGCTCCTCCTCGAGGGGGAGGGGGCCTGCCGCAGATGGTGACAATCCTCCGGCAAAGAGGAGAAAGATGCCGTCGGTGAGTCGTGCCCGTTGTGTTTTGCGCTGATGCAATAAATCAGCTTGTCTCCTGGGGATGGTGGAGCCATGGTTGTTGTCAGGTTCAAGTTCGAGCTGAGTCGGCGGTGCGCATGGGCGGGAAAAAGATGCAGTATGATTGCAGGCATGATTCCGGGATACCCAATGCCAGCTCGCGCAGCGCGTCCCCAGCTCGAGCTCCATTTCTTCCTCCGTCAAGCCCAAGCAGGGGCATAGCACAGCTTCCAAACTACGCCGGTGTCATCTGCTTCCCGCCCGTCCTCGTCCTGCATCCCGCCGATCATGACTTAGCCCGTCGCAAAAGAAACGAACGCACGAGGCCAATCACCAACAGGACCGGTTGGAATGCGAGCCAGAGCATTACTGCAACTTGGAGGCTGACCGACATGACCTCGAAATAGGACTTCCCGGACCTGATGAAGGGTGAATCCCCCGAATCGACCTCTGCACACGGTCTGCACTTCCTGGATGCAATACGACGAACATCCGACAAACAGTATGTCCATCCTCTCACCTTCCCGTAGCACCTCATGGACAGGGCGCCAAAGTGCCCGTCTTCATAGTGCGCTCCATCCGCTTGCGTCGTCATGACTCGATTCCTAAAACACAATGTCTTCCATCTCCGCATTTGAACCCTTCCGCGACCTATCCCTTTCTTTCTAATAACCGCTTGTTTCTTAAACAGTGGGCGTGTCGTTGCCGGCTATTTCGAATATCTACTACCAAGGGAGGGCAACGAAGAATACTACAGCAAGATCCCCATGCCCATCTCCCTCCGGGTCATCGAGCGCAAACTACACCGAGAAGAGTTCGAGAACCTGTCGGAGCTGGAGAGTTGGGTGAAGCGCATGGTTATGAATGCGAAAGAATACTACCCCAAGAACTCCACCACCTTTGAGGACGCAGAGCGGATCAGAAAGGCGACGAGCAACTGGATGGTCAGGTTCAACCCGGCCTACAAGAAGGTTCCCAACTACGCCGCAACTCCGATACCCATACCCACCGACTACGACGTTGACGCTGAACTCGCCGTGGAAGACATGCCCACCGACGCGACTGCCAATGAGATGCGGGAGCGCCCGCCACCGCGTCGGCGCCCGACAGAGAACGCAGTTAGAGATGATGCAGAGGACGAAGATGAAGACGAGGATATGCCCGACGCAGGCGCCGATGACGATGCTGATGCCGAACCCGAAGCTGACGAGGTTGACGAGAATGCCGAGGATGATGCTGCTGAAGAGACTGAAGAGGCCGAAGCAGACACAGGCCGGGCTTCTGGTCCCCGCATCGTCCTGAAGCGACGAGGAGCGCGCTCTCAAGAGGCCGAGAACACGCCTCCGGCCGGTGAGGACAAAGGAGGGAATACTCAGTACTCTGAGGTTCCGTATAAGGGTTTGAGCTTCCAGGAGGCGCAAGAAAAGATAATTGACACCTTGATGGGGCGTCAAGATGAGGAGTATGTCTGGCTGCTTGGCAAGCTGCCTGCCCCTGCCTCAAAGGAAGATTGACTGACAAGGCAGCAGTGAGGAGTGGCCATACTTTGAGCCTTTTATAAACCTACCTGACAAGTCTTTGAAAGACTACTATCAGCTCATTGAGGACCCGATGTCTCTGAAAAAGCTGTGGCGCGCTGTCAAAGGCATGCAGGGCAGAGGGGGGCAACAGGGATAAGTCACTTCAAGAGCTGGGCCGCTATGGAAGAGAAGGCCAGTCTGCTCTGGAGCAATGCATTCTACTACAACGAAGAGGGCAGCGAGATTTCGGAACTGGCGAAGGAGCTCAAGGTAAGCCACGATCCCCCTCGGCCTCAGGACCTATGTCTTATGTCTACTAGGATGCATTCTACGAGCAGTTGAATGAGGCAAAAGCATGTGTGGAGGAGCCCCCTCAGCCAAAGATCAAACTTCGCGCACCTTCAACCCAGACTCCCACCGCCGGTCCCGGGAAGCCAAAGCGCATCACGATTCATGTTGGCGGCGGCAGAGAGGACTCTCAGAGCTCACCAGCATCACAAGCCGGCCCTTCCGGCGACTCCGCAGTGGCGCAGCCACCCGTGAATGGTGGCATCGCAAAACCACCTCCCACCGCTACGTCCTTGCCCACCCCTGGTCAAGCCGCCGGTGCTCCTCCGACCCCGACTGCGGCTGTAAAACGTGAGGATTCAGCCCGACAGTCTCCTGCCGTCCCTCCTCAGATCAGCAACGGCTACAGCTCAAGCGCCTTCCGACCTGTCATGACGCCAGTCAACGGTCATAGCCAGGCCCAACAACCGGTCATGCCAAATGGCCATGGACCACCCGTGGTGCAACACCCTCCCAGGCCGCTGTACGAAATGAAATATCGAGGCCCGGGCACGAGTAAGTCGAGATTCGTCACAACCGTCAAATGTACGAGGCTGACTTTGTCACAGACGTCAGAGATGCCATCCTGACCAACCTCTGCATCCGTACGCCGCTGGAGGAAGATGACGACAGGCGCTTCTCATTCAATGTCCCTGCCCACCCCAAGCTTCTCCAGCAGTCCCTCACGGTCACGCTGGGCCCTACCCAGTGGAAACTACAGCTCTTGCCCCGCATCTCGCCAGCACTCGAGGAGCAACAGCGGGCCTACAAGATGTACATCCTGGTCAATGGTCAAGTGCTCGCGCGCGGAGTGCCCAATCCCCGGGATCCGCCTCAGAATGGAGAAGCGGTGTACAATGCAAACCTGCATGCGGGAGTCAACACTATTACGGTGTATATGATTGCAGCTCTGCCCAAGGGGAAGGCTCTGCCGAACGGTTCGGATGCTGTGATGGAGAAGATCACGATCTTAGCGAACGTGACAACGCAATAGAACTGCGGCATTCGGTCTAAGGGGGAATGCACCCGTTATCGTGAGTTCGCAAGGCAGTATTTCGGGCTTAACGGAGAGTGAGTTTGGCTCTGGGCGCCTATTTTCTGTTCGAATCAGTGTCAAGATGTCATTTTCTGGCTAGTCACTTTGTACGTTTGATAATGTGTGGGAACGGCTGCTGGGGCTGGCCGTGATAGCAACGAACCCAGGGAGGTGGGTACTTTGTTGGCGGAGATTGATGACTGGAGTTTCAGGTACAGCATTCTCGGAGCATGATAAGCAGAATACTTAGGCAAGGGAGAGTAGCTTCTATGGCAGGTAGTATGTTCCATACGGCCTTGCCGGTGTACACATTCCAGAATGTTTCATCACGGGATGGCGCCCCAACGGAGAACTCAGTCGACGGGTAGACCAATACCACAAAATCAGCGTACTGTAATTGAAAACCTCTACACGCATTATCCGAGCCACGCGCTTGTCTGTTGTGAAGGGCGACTGTTCTCGCATCTAGAAAATGGGAGTGAAGGGCGCCAACCAAAACCTGCTCCCCTCCTGCGTGCTGTACCAGCGTAAGAAGGTACTATTAGCAGCACCATGTATGGTACGTACTGTGCCATTGCTAATGCGAGGGTCCCGATAAGATAAGCAGTAGCCAGGATTGGACGGACTACCCTGATGCCCGTGCACGGCGAGTTCAAAAAATCTGCTCCCGGCCGTCTGAGTTGCCCCACGTTTTTTTTTTTTCGAGCGACTCAAAATCCCATCTGCAGCCAGCCTTTAAAAAGACAAAAAAAGAAAAAAAACTTCCCAACTGTCGCAGCCCTTCTCTCCTCCTCCTTCCTGCCGTCAACCCCCAACCATCTCCCCATTCCCTTCTTCTTCCAGATTCCATTCAGACCACATTCAAAATGGCCGAGGAAGTCTACGACGGCGCCATTGGCATTGATCTGGGTATGTTCTCACACCGTCCCCGCGTCGCCGCAGCGTCTTCTTGTTGTGCGACCAGAAATGCTGTCGTCGTCCTCGCGCTGCGGGATTTGCATTGAACATAGTCGCTGACTTCCCTCTCCCTCGCGATAGGTACCACCTACTCCTGCGTGGCCACCTACGAGGGCAACAATGTCGAGATCATCGCCAACGAGCAGGGCTCCTTCACCACCCCTTCGTTCGTCTCTTTCACCGAGCAGGAGCGGTTAATCGGTGAGGCGGCCAAGAACCAGGCGGCCATGAACCCCGTCAACACCGTCTTCGATGTCAAGTAGGTTGCACTCGGGCAATCCTCCGCCCTCTCGTCAACAAGGAGTACAGTTTCTGATAACAGCATGCTACAGGCGTCTGATCGGTCGCCGCTTCGATGACCCTACCGTCAAGAAGGACATGGAGTCCTGGCCCTTCAAGGTCGTCGATGACGAGGGCAACCCCAAGGTCCAGGTCGAGTACCTGGGCGAGACCAAGCAGTTCTCCCCTCAGGAGATTTCTGCCATGGTCCTTGTCAAGGTACGTCCCATTTGCCTCTAAGCGGATGTTTGCAGGGTCAGACGTTAATAATCTTTCTTTTCCCCCGCAAAATAGATGAAGGAGATTGCCGAGACCAAGCTGGGCAAGAAGGTCGAGAAGGCCGTCATCACCGTCCCTGCCTACTTCAACGACAACCAGCGTCAGGCCACCAAGGATGCTGGATCCATCTCCGGTCTTAACGTCCTCCGTATCATCAACGAGCCCACTGCTGCTGCCATTGCCTACGGTCTGGGCTCCAACAAGTCCAACAAGGAGCGCAACGTCCTGATCTATGATCTGGGTGGTGGTACCTTCGATGTCTCCCTGCTCAACATCCAGGGTGGTGTCTTCACCGTCAAGGCCACTGCTGGTGACACCCACCTGGGTGGTCAGGACTTCGACACCAACCTGCTGGACCACTGCAAGAAGGAGTTTTCCCGCAAGTTCAAGAAGGATCTGTCCGGCGATGCCCGTGCCCTCCGTCGTCTCCGCACTGCTTGCGAGCGTGCCAAGCGTACCCTGTCCAGCGGTGCCCAGGCCACCATTGAGATCGACTCCCTCTTCGATGGTGAGGATTTCAACATGCAGATCACCCGTGCCCGTTTCGAGGACCTCAACGCCAAGGCTTTCACCGGCACGCTCGACCCCGTGACCCAGGTTCTCAAGGATGCCGCCATCGAGAAGTCCGGAGTCGATGAGATTGTCCTCGTCGGTGGTTCCACCCGTATCCCCAAGATCCAGAAGCTTCTGAGCGACTACTTCGACGGCAAGAAGCTCGAGAAGTCTATCAACCCCGATGAGGCTGTTGCCTACGGTGCTGCCGTCCAGGCCGGTATCCTCTCCGGCAAGGCCACTTCGGCCGATACCTCGGACCTCCTCCTGCTTGATGTTGTCCCTCTGTCCCTCGGTGTCGCCATGGAGGGTAACATCTTTGCTCCTGTCGTTGCTCGTGGGCAGACAGTCCCAACCATAAAAAAAGAGGCGAGTCTATTTCTTTCATTTTCCAATTTTCATTTGTCAAGTACCATTTTCCCCCGCCCACGAATTTTTCTCTTACCCACCCTGGGCCTCCCCACCAAAATCTGCCGATCCAGTGCAGCCGGACATGATCATGTCGACTTCGGCAGGAAGTCAACGACGTACCTGCCTCGACTGAAGGCATGATCATGTTCATGTCGTTTACTCCCCAGCACCCCCTCCAGTTCCTAATATTTCTTTCCCCTTCCGTTGTGCCTCCCTCACCCAATCTTACTGGACAGAAACTTTGTCTTGGGAAGTTTACTCAAATAGCCGTGGACTAACACAACGCAACACCACATTTAGGACCTTCACCACTGTTGCCGATAACCAGCAGACTGTCCAGTTCCCCGTTTACCAGGGTGAGCGTGTCAACTGCGAGGACAACACCTCTCTGGGTGAATTCACTCTGGCTCCTATCCCACCCATGAAGGCTGGTGAGCCCGTCCTCGAGGTCGTCTTCGAGGTCGATGTCAATGGTATCCTCAAGGTCACGGCCACGGAGAAGACCTCCGGCCGCAGTGCCAACATCACCATCTCCAACTCTGTCGGCAAGCTGTCCAGCTCCGAGATCGAGAACATGATCAGCGAGGCTGAGAAGTTCAAGTCCAACGACGAGGCCTTCAGCAAGCGCTTCGAGGCCAAGCAGCAGCTCGAGTCCTACATCACCCGTGTCGAGGATATCATCTCCGACCCCACCCTGTCCCTGAAGCTGAAGCGCGGCCAGAAGGAGAAGATCGAGCAGACCCTCAGCGAGGCCATGTCCCAGCTCGAGCTCGAGGACTCCAGCGCCGACGACCTGAAGAAGAAGGAGCTGGCCCTGAAGAGACTCGTGACCAAGGCCATGTCCTCCCGATAAGCGTCTCGCAGCCATGCTCCGCTCTCGCTCTTTTCGTACCAAGACACATCATCATCTTGGTCACTATATGACACCTCACGATACCATGACGGGGGAGTGGAAAGAGGGGAAAGTTGGGTTATCTCTCGGTGAAAAGCAACTCACGAAGCCATTGACATCTTGCGCTTTTGGGGATAGTCTTCAGTGAAGGCAGCTGAAAACGGAAGGTCTTGCACGGTTGAAAAGGCAATTCTTGCACATCTTATTTCCCCGTCGTTTCCTTATCTAGGAGATGCCGTCTAATTTACCCAGCAGACTGTGAGGGTAATGACGCTGATCAATCTGTGGTGGAGGTGCGAGGTCCTTGCAATAGTCACCTCCACTTCATCTCTGTTTTTTTGTTTTCCCCAGGAGGAGGTGCTATTGCACTCTTTATAACGACGTTGCTTGGGGCAACTACAAGTAGACTTGGGTTGAAAAGGCTACTAAAATTGAATGGTACATTGATCTAAACAATCCTTGAGAAGTGCCCTGCACATGTAAAATGTGAAGCTTGCGTTTTTGATGAAAGATTATGTGTCTACCAGCGCTGTATTTTAAAGGACAGACATGTCCCCTCCCCTACCACACCAGTGCCCAGGTGCCTAGAGTACAAAAATCAGGGGAGGAGCGAAAGAGAAGAAGAGGAAAAGAAGAATATATAGAGAAGAGAATGTTGAGACGAGTAATGACAAAGAACATACAACTCTGCCAGTGCCATTTTTAGTTCACATTATAGAAAAAAGCCATGGCTGAAGATTCGACATGGCTGTCGCAGAGTCTCCAGGTACCGCCTGCCACCTTAGTCAGCCAGCAGCGTATAAGTGGACGTCATTGCTCCTCGCGCTGAGGAATCCACAATCTCCACCTCACCTCAACCAACTTCTCTCATGAGAGCTCTCGGGACGGAAAGGGGTCCTTGGAAACAGCGAAAACTTTACCAAGGACAGCAACATGGCTGCGCTCCAGACGTTCGACTACTTTTTCGATCTTCCAGGAGAACTGCGGGAACAAATCCTCAGCTACCTCCTCATAAAAAAACATGGCGTCAGCCTCGGCTCGATGCCCGGTATAGTCCCCTCTGAAGCAGATAATCTGGACGATGATGGCACATACGGGTCTCCCGAGCAGGAGGGTGCACCTAAATATCCCCTGAACTACTTCCTCGTCAGCCAGACCTTCAATAGCGAGGCCACGTCGATATACTTCCGCGAGAATACCTTCCACATCGTCGCCACCGGGCGAAAGTACTTGCCGACTCCGAGCAGCCTGGCTCGTATACCAGAGCAGCTCCTTCAAGAGCGAACCGGGAGGGCCTTCCTCCCTTCACCAGGCGAGGCTCTGCTCAACAGGCCCGAGTGGACCCACGTGCGCCGGCGGATCCGGAAGGTCGTGCTGTACATCCAACGGCCGCGCGGGTTCCTCGAGAAAGACATCTTCGAGCCGCTCCTGGAAATGATCCTCGCGGGTGGGCTCAAGTGTCTGGACGCCAGGATCTGCTGGTTCGGCTCGCGCGGGCAGAACCTGCTCTCGTGCCCTCCTCTGCGGTCGCTATACCGTGTGCTAGACGATCCGGACCTGGATGAGGTGAGGCTGCGGGTGGCTGCGAGGGCTCATGAGCAGGTGTGGTGTCCCTTCCACGACGGGGGTGGCGATGGATACAAGCGCTGCAGGGCGGAGAAGATTGAGAAGCAAGGGAGGATGGTTGGGTGGGTTGATATTGATGTTGGGAGGCTGATCGAGGCACACGGCAGGGTGGAAGACCAGTCGAGGATCTTCAAAGTTGGAGACCGAGGATATTCTTGGGCCAGTCTCTACCGGGCTTCAGAATCACTCCATGATGGGTCACAGGTACACGCAAGAGTCAGAGAACCAGACCCGTAATCCCTCATCCTTGATGGCCCAGCAGCACACAACCAACGGTGACTTTGAGAACCGTGTTCGGCCGGAGCCGGTAGTTAGGGGTCAAAAGGTATTGCTATGCCCTTCATTGCAAGCCACAGCAACTGCCACCAGCGAAGTCTACTTGGCCAAGTCCACTACACCAAATAGCCATATCCGTCACCCTTCTTGACAGCAATATCAGATTCAAGTACAACGACTGACTTGTACCGGAAGCAGAGTTCAGCTTGACAGCCCCATGTGGCTGACCACAAGTCACTAGGTATGCCGTCCTTTGCATCAACTGGATAAGGTCAACTGGAGTCAGCACAGAAGATGTGTGCTTAGCCTGAGATGACTTTGTTGGCAGGGCAATGATCCTCGATCTGGGCTTCTAAGCTGACTAGGGACTTCCTTCTCAGTTCTTTATTTTTTTTTGTATTTTGCATTTTCCCAATGTGGCCTAGGTGTTTCCTCAAGAGAGCGTTCATCATCTGGGACAAATCTACCTGAGTCTGTATGTGGGTAGTCAGTGCGTCTTGATTATATATCATTCCACTTTGCTTGTGACTGCATTTTACATGAGCACCACATGTCTCTTCCAGTTCTACTGATTGTTAGCATTGGCAGCTGCAACAGCAGAAAGTGACTATTGCACTGCTATCATTCATTTGCAACCTTTTGTCTCTCTCAGCGTCCTAATCACCTACACCTTAACTCTGTCGACTTCTCCTATAAATACAGCCCTGATTTCCAGCAACAGTCTTCCCAAAATCTCTTCTCGACAGCATCATCATCTCCTCTGGACTACTATAACAACACCAACGCGCAATTACATGTTGTTCAGACATACAAGAGACTCTCTTCTGGCCTCTCTCAGTCCTGGATATTCGTAGACGAGGCCCTAGAACTTCCAAGTCATCAACACTATCGACCGACACGGTGCTATCCTTCTCCCCTGCCTCGATGGCATTACATCTCGAGCGACAGACTCAGACCCCATCATATCTCTGGAAATGACTTCGAGCGCAATATTTCTCGAGCGGGCTAGATCCCAGTATATCTCTGGCTGGCCTGCCCAGAATGATGGTCGAGATATGGGGTCAGCTCATATTTGCTCTCACCTGCAACCCGACAGGATCCTTCAGCGGTATTGCAACGCTCCTATTTGCGCAAATTCATATGTCCTGCAGCGTGCCTATCTCCTATCTGACGTTCAGGCGGCCAGTATCACAGCAAATGATATTCTCTCTGTGTCCGCTGAGGAAAGCACGGCGAGTCAAATACTCTTTCGGTGTCTTCGCAATATGAGGAACCCCGCGCCGTCCATGGCTCATCCTAATATACCTTCCAACAATGGGTCTTTTTCTTCCTCTCCTCAGGTTGGCCTTTCAGCAGAGACGCGCATATTCCATGGTCAAAATCGTTGACAATTCCAGTCGACGATAGCCGCGTGGCTGGAGGCGACATGCCTGTGTGCTCGGGCTGGAACTATGTCGACAGAAGAGCCGGGGGCTTCACCTCCCGTTATAGGACATACCAGAGGGCTAACCTAGAATGCTGGCTTTATCAACTTTGACTGTTATTGTGTGTGGGGGGGTGGGGGGGTCTCCAAACTCTGGGAGGACGGCTATATCTTGCATGGGTCATGAAGGAGCTTCAGTCCTCCTCTATCCAACATGTGAAGCGCATGCGATGCTGCTATATCGGCAGGGTTACCAGGGCTCTGCTTCTGCTACTTTTGATGGAGTTCAGCAGTCGAGCGCGTATCCAAAGCAGCAGTCCAAGGGCTCTCCTCCTAATTACAGTTATAGAGGAGGCCAAAGTCACGGTACGTTGGTCCCTCTCTTCCTTCTCCTACCTCGCACCTCCCACAATACTGTGGCAAATATGAAGCTTCAGGCTGACTTTCCGACATCCCAAAGCTGAATGTTCTCAAGGCCCCTCATTGGATAGTTAATGAAGCCCTCCGGACTCTGGACATAAGCTGCAACCAATGGCAGAACAAAAGCGCTCAACCAAGCCAGAGCGACCACAATAGCGTCCCTACATCCGCATGTCAATATGGCCCAGGTCTATCTACAACCCAGCTCGCGATCCCCTCAGTCTCGTCTCCCAAGAGGTCGAGTTGCGGGCTTCTAGAGACGATAATTGGGATCACTGCAGCATGTACCAGCTGCAACACCCTGGCGGTCTGGAGAACCTGTTGGGGGATGGGGCAGCCGCTTGGCAGATACTCTCACGTGCTTTCCGGGGCAAGCGTATCATCTAAGGCCATATTTTCAGCTCACGAACTCAGCCTTTGGGTGGCTGGGTCTTATTGCTTTGCCGTTCGAAATATTTACGAGCCTACAAGAGTAGGGGGCCAGAAGCCGCACTGGCAAGCTCGCTCTGCAGCGCACAGCCCAACTCGACGTCCACATATTCCAGAACACGGCCGAGATCAGCCTGGTGCTCGACCTATCCCTGGGTGGCAGGTTTCAAGACCGGCATTGCCCTTCTTCTCGCTACTTATCCTGAGAGCCTCCACCTGGTAGTGGCAATTCTTACACGACCAACTATTGTTCACGGCGAAGAGCCCCTCGGTACATTCCTCCGTTTTTCATGCAAGATTCTACACCATGCTTAACACATCAAAAGGGTGCTATGTTGCCTTTTCTGCGCAACCACTCACCTTCAACCTTGGGCTTGGTGGCCGCTGGACCGGTACGGGTCGAGAAGACAACAAGCTACTCCGGGGCCAGAGACTTGGATCGATGCTCCTCGAGGGTCGCTGCCGGACGTCACTCCATTGTGTGGGGTACAGATCATGACCTCGTTCCCAGGCCTGTGCAGTCGGGACGAATATCCTTGCCTACATGTTGATATCCCTGGTCTGCTGGCGTCAATGAACAAGAAGGACAACAGCCAAGAATGAAGAGAAGGAGCAGGATGATGCCATATTCGCAATGAAGTCTAAAAATCAAGTAGTCAATTCTGAACTCATCCACATAATACATAGAGCCTTTTCATAGCTTCTCTAATCCAAGCATCCACTACATTCTCGCTGGGACTGACTGTCCTGTTGGAGCCTACAGGAAAATAAACACATCTTGAACAGAGTGTGATGTGATCTCCTCATTGTCTCAAGTCTGAAGAATTGCTCCTGTGCAGTAAATTCCAGGAGGTGATGGGTCTCCTCTACCACTGAGCTTCTTCAAGACGACGACAAGACACAACCCTGTGTTCCTGCAAGCCACGCTTGGCCGTGTATGCTCTCGTGGCCCGTCAGCGTGAGTCACCACATGCGGATAACGCTTCGGGCTAGAGCGAGGAGGAGTAATGAAAGGTGTTGTCGCTAGGTCCTGACGGAGCCTTTCGAACAGCAGGAACGCGCCGCCTGAAGTAGTAGCCGCACATCTACAAGGCTGAACTACACGGCTGAACCTAAGAGGAGACTCATCTACTAAACAGGCCAGAAGCGGAGACACTTCACAGCCTGATCTCCTGTCCATGGAAGCCAGACACATCCCGCCTGCCACCTAGACGCATACAGGGTGTGCACACAGAACCAACAGCTCGACAGCACCCTTCACAAAGAAGAGCCGACAGATGATTACAGAGAAAGGCACCCCCCAAAAGGGCCTAATGAACAAGTCCCACCCTCAGACCGCCCGAGCGACGCGGAGCGGTCCGAGACAGCCCGGAGACTCCTCCCCTTGGTGAAAATGCCCGCCTGCAGCGGACGGCTTCTTGGCGACGGGTGATCACCATCTCATCTCTGTTACTGGCCCTGGGAGTGTTGTTTTTTTGGTCTGGGAGCCAAGAGCCAAGAGGTCTGACGAGAGCTCGTGCTGACCCGAAGCAAGCAGAGACAAACATCAGGCTCTGCGAAAGGTGCAAGGTGAGTGTTGGACGATCGCCCGTGTCTCGCTCAGCCCCCAACCCCCCGCCCCCCCCTTTCTCTTTCTCTCTTTCTCTTTCTCCCCCCTCGCAGTGTGGCGTGCTTTGGCCGCGCGACGCCTCGATCTAAGGAACAGCTGTTTTGGGGAATCCGAAATGCAGGCGGCGAGTGTGTGTGCGTGTGCGGACCTAGACGCCCGCGCGTATAGGTGAGCTCATCCCTCGGCGCCGGACGGTCATCTCGTACCTCCGCCGCGCCCGGCGGCCAAAAAAACAATTGCAACGGTAAGCAGCCACCTGCATACAGTACAGATTCAGGTACATTGAACTAAAGTTCAAAACTTCTCCCCCAACACGCACCAGAAACAAGAGCCCCCCGCCCACGGACGGCGACCTCCGGCCGCAGCACCCGGGAGCACATGCCTGACACGAGATTTTCTCTCCTCTCACCTCATGGATCAACAAACCTTGCCTACCTTTTTTTTTTTTTTTCCCCAGGGCCCAGCCTATGGGGTATACAGGCGGGTAGCTCATGAGTGCGTTAGACTCGCGCTAAAACATGCATCAGACTCTAGTAGGAGTGCGAAGCTTGGGGCCGGGTGGGGGGGGGGTGGTTGGACCAGATTTGTGTGTGTGTGTGTGTGTGTGACTGTGAGAGAGAGAGAGACAACGTGACGATCATCTCTTCTTGGTACAACGCGACCTGAAGACCAAAGGGTGTGAGGCGAAAGAGTGGCGGCCGTGCGAGCCGAGAAGTGTCTTGGCCGTGCTCCTATTATGGGGAGGGCAAAAAAAAAAGGGGGGGGGGTGGTGATGTGCAGTTTCTGGTCTCACAGACCAAGACCTTGGCAGGAGACAAAGGTTGTCTCGTTTCGTTGCGCAAGACCTGACTACTTCTGTTGTGTGTGAGAGAGAGTGTGTGTGTGTGTGAGTGAGTGAGAGATAGTCGCGGTAGCCTTTGCAGCCTGGATGCTGTGGACTACGGCTGTCTGGCGTGGCCTGTCGCGGGGGGGAAACGTGGGATGTAACCATCTGATCTGCATGCAAATGCACATGCATGTATTGTGAGCTCGAGCGGTGAGTTTTGTCTGTGGGTCATGGCCCAATTCTTTGCTGCCGCTTATAGTTTCCCTTTTTTTGCCCTTCCTTTTCTCTCTGCCAAGTATTCCGTTAGCGATGGTAGGTGGTGACACTTTCCACGCTACACCAAGGAAAAAAGTCAATATAATTCTTAAAAAAAAAATTCACGTCGCCTAGTGTTGTTTCAAGAGCATTTGAGAGAATGGCGATAAGGATAGGCTTTATTTCCTAACTTGTGAGCTAGCTATGACAAGATGCCAGTAGCGAGCAGGTCATGACGGAAGAGAGAAGACAGGTTGCCCCCCTCCAGAAAGATCCAGACCCGCTATTCCTTTTTCCCTTTTTTTTTTTTTTTGGTCCTCCTTTCTTTTTGTGAGTCTTCACATTGCTTGACAAATGGAATCGTGATTTAATCAGTCACCATCGACACCCGAGATAGTTCCGTCAAGACAAAACTTCAACCAGACAAGAAAGAAATTGAATCAAAAAGAAAAAGAAAAAGAAAAAGCCGCGGCGCTGGGGTCAGACCCAATTTTGTTGAGGTCGGGTCGTGCATCACCGTGTGTGATGCACGACCGACCGACCGGATGGATGGATGGATGGATGTACTGGTTGATTGTTTGATCACACTCCATCGGGGTAATAGTTGTAGTCGTCTTTGCGTGCGTGCATGGCATCGGGGGAACAAGAGTCTCACTCGACGGCGACCTCAACCTCGTGCCAGTCATCCTTGTGCTCGCCCGCGTGCTCGCCAAAGTGGACGGGGGCGACCTTCAGTACGCGGTAGCCGGAGGCCTTGCCGTCGCTGCTGAGCGAGGAGCTGCGCCTCTTGTGCTCGGCGGCGGGCTGGACAGCAGCAGCGGGCTGGGCCTGCTGGGCCTTGGGAAAGGAGGCCGAGGTGACGGGGCCCAAGGGGAGGAAGTTGAGGAGGGGGGTTCGGCTGGCAGACATTTTTGCTGATCTTCTGTCCTGGCGGTGTAGGAAGATATAGAGTAGAGTAGGACTGTGCTGGATTGTGTGTTCGACTTTTTCTTCTTTCTTTGATGTCTCGTCCTTGTGCTAGGGAGAAGGAATGGCAGAGAGAACTTCTTTAATACCAAGAGAGCGGGAACAGGGTTTGGCTGGAATGCTGTAGAGCGGGAGCGGAAGAGAGAAAGCAAGGCTGACGTTTGCGGTGACGTCTCGTGTTGCTGAAAGCGGGAGTGTGCGGGTGTCTTTGCGAAAACCTGGTTTTGTAGAGGACTGAGGAACAAGGAGGGAATGAGAGATAGATAACAAATCCCATCCTCCAGTCTCAGGCGGCTGGAGGGAGAAGGCTCATCCTTATATGGACGAACGAAAAGGTGCACGGCTCGAGTAGCCCAAACCGGTCCATCCTAGCGACTCCCTCCAAGGCCGGGTGGTCCGGACTACTTTCTTGTCCGCCCAGCCAAGCTTGCTTGTTTAACTTGTGATACCGAGCCTAGCCAGCCAACCGCGTCAAAAACTTAAAAAAAAAAAAATAAGAATAAAAAAATACATACATACATACAGTACAGACAGTATGGGTCGGAGGGGCGCCTGGCGCGGGGCAGAGGGGAGGGACAGGTGCATGACAAGGGCTCAGCTTGAGCAATGACTGCATATCGACCTGATCCTCCAGTTCCTCTCGCCCACCATGACTGGTACCCGACAACAACGACAGGGACCAAGACCACGTCGCCTTGTCAGTCTACCCCGTAGCGCTCTGCATCTGAACAGGCCAAAGAGACGGCCTCTGGATGTCAACGTCCATCTCCTCGTGATGGGGGAACACTGCCCACGTCTTGCGCGTGCTGGCAGGGGAAGTGCAGGGGAGCTGCCAGCATGCCGTCATGAGAGATCGTGGGGACCACCAAGCTTATCTCTAGCCCTGCCACGTCCATGCTGTCATGAGCGGAAGGGTCTCACCCTCTCTTGCTCCAGCGTGTCAGAGGGTCTTAGGCCACCCCCACCCCCGGCCCATACAGTAGTACACACACCGCACCTAGGGTCTCTGCTTTCCACTGCTGTGAAAGAACGTGGTCACGCCATTGGCCATGGACGAAAGGAAGCAGGGGGGGGAGGGAAATGAGCCTTTGTTATCCGAGGTAGAAAAGTGGGGTGCGGGAGGCGCTCTCTATTCGAGAGGAAGGCCAGCGGGGTGTCGGCGGAGGGTTCGTCGGCCAGGCGTGTGAGGGCCTCAGCATCTCCTGATCCAGACACAACCACGATGCAAAAGATGGACTGACTGATATCAAAAGGGAGGGTGTCAGAGGTGGAGAATACGCTTGCGGCTCCGCGAGGAGTCGGCAACGAGACCGTTCGGAATGGGAATCCGGGGTAGATCTGGGGTCAGAGGCACATCTTCGGGGCCAGCACGGGTCGTGATTGGTCGGCCTGGGTATGTCAAGAAGATTTCCCGGGACGTCTGCTGCGACCTCAGCTCCTCGGGTGGTGTGAGCCCTACGCCCGCCGCTCAGGAGCCAAGCTTTCCTGCTCTGGCGGGATGGACGGTCGGAGGCATCCCTGACGCTTCTGCCGTCTGCCGTTCTCTGCCGAGGCTGCTCATGCCTGCTCTGCCTCTCAACTGTTCAGGACGGACGAGGGAGTGCCAGGCACCCGGCCTGGGACACGCACTGTGGCTTGAAGCATTGCTGTTGGCCTGCTGCGCCGCATGCGTTCGTGGCTTGACACCGCGGCCTGGGTTCCGGCCGTAGCAGCAGCATTCTGCCTGGTCGTCTGCCGTTGTTGGCGATGTGGCTACAGAAGTAGCCGGCTCGACAGGACGCCGTGAGGACGCTGGTGTATGTGGTAGAGCCCTCCCATGGTGACAAGCTCACCAGCCCTGGCCTGTCCCAGCAGTCTTGAATCCACCATGAGCTCACAGGACGGTCGGGAGCCGGCCTGCGCGGACAGGTGCTGTCGGCCAGTATCTGTAGGGTACTCGATCAAAGATGTTGGGTCCAGCCGAACAAGGCGCCTGGGGCTGTGAAGATGCGCAGTCCTGGAGGGAGGATGCGCTGATCAGTGACTGAGTCACAAAGGCGACGACGTCCACCTGACCACCAAAGGGGTGGCTCGGCAGCAATTTCTGTCTGCAGGTGCCCTACGGTGTAGATGGCCACACCGATTCGTCGAGACGTAGTCTCGCGTTACATCGAGACATCAAGTACCTCCACGTACTTAAGAGTCCCTCTCTGGTACCTGCTCGTGTCTCGGCGTACTTTGGATGTTCTCGCCCGTCACCCGTGTGTCCCGGTGCTGGCTATAAGCGGGCCGTCAGCGCCAGGACCTCCTGGTTGCGACTCAGGTCAGGTATGAGGGTCACCTCCTCGGACGATCTTGGAAGGTGAGCCCGTCTTCACAACATGAAGAGAGGGCGTTGGTGATGGCAGAGGGGAGGGGTGGAGGGTGTGATGATGGTGGATGAGTCGCATAGGGGGCCCCCGTCGTCATGCGCAGTCAGTCCTGTTGGTGATATCATTCCATGGACGAGCCTGGTAGCGAGCTGTGTGCCTCAGCGGCGCAAGACTGCTGGGCGGGCATAGCAAGGGGAGCCACATGCAGCAACAGGAGGAGGCGATCGGTGGTTGACCGTGTCATGATGGTGTTGAAGAAGAACCAACAGCAGCGACGAAATCGAAGCGATGTTCCCTCTCCCCGCAAGGTTTGAGGCGTCGGTGTGCCTCTGGGCCTGGTTTCCACGTTACATTTCCTGTGATCGTCCTGGGACTGGGCTCGCCCGAGGTGTGGGCAGCTCATCAACAGCTCATGCGCCATGTCCTTCGCTCCGTGCCTGATCAGGATGCTTGCAGCTGAGTGTGCGTAGCAAGCCTGATCACGGGCACGGTCTAGAGGCTGTAGAGGGAGGTGGGATGCTACACTGGCGACGGCGTTGCCACCCCCAAAGGGCCTCGAGATGCGGACTCGGTGTGCCCACCACGGCCCCCTCGGCGGCGCCCACGATTGGTGCACACACAACACTTGTCATCTGCACAGCAGCGACGATATCACGCCGAGCACACACACCTATCCCGGGTCCAGGGTAGGTCAAGGTCAGCAGCCAGATCGTCAGCAGGATGCCTCTCCTACATGGGTTCCGCATGACTCTTGCGCGAGGACGTGGAGAATCATGACACGGATCAACACCCTCCTCCTCTTCATGGAACCGGGGAGGGTGTGTCGGACAGGAGATGAACCAACGTTGTCCTCCTTGGGCAGGTGTGAGAAGGGGGTCAGACAGGGCCTCAGCACACAGGCCTGGCCCATCACGTCCTCATGAGGTGTAGCTTGCCTGAGAGGAGGAGCCAAGCTGGGAGAGAATCCAGGTGGTACTGAATACTTGCGTGTAGGGTTTGACCAACACCCGCAGGATGATGGATATTGCTCCGCCGAGAAGGAGGTGGTGGTAGTCGTACGCCTGCATGAGATAGGGGGGGAGAAGAGATTCCGGGACTTCATGAGGCTTACTAGTGAGATCTTGTTCTCGCACTATCGCTGCCCGACCTTTCCTCACATTTTGAACTTCCTTGATGATTCCTAATAGCCTGCAGATCACGAGAGTCGTCCTGTATGGAACCAACGGCTTGCAGAACGAGGCAGCGGGGGGTCGAATGCCAGGCGGCTCCGACAGCTTGGGTCCCCCGCCTATCTTCCGCGCGTGAAAGCATGTTCAAGGCTGATGAAGTAACCCAACATCCAATGAGATTTTCGTAAACACACCAATAGCGCACCATCTGGCGTTGTTGTGGCTGTCTGATGCAACATGAAATCTCTCTATGCAGCCTATCGGATGTTATTTTGGGCGCTTCGGTTGGTGCGTGTGAGATGAGGCTCGCAGGGCTCGTCTGCCAGCTCCTGTAGCTGCGTCAACAGCTCAAGATTCTCACAGATGCGACAAAGTGGTCAATTGAGATCATGACTGCGCAGAAGTTGGGAGAGAAAAGGAAAGAAAAAAAGTATTCAAGGCTCTGGGATTGAGGGGGATTCTGCTAGTTCCTTCCTGCTCTACGATGTTTTTATGCTTCATGGTTGGTGTCCCAGCGACACGGCAGCTGCAAGTGAGGAGAATGCCCGTGTCGCTCCTGCCAAATGTCAATGACCCAGGACAGGGAAGTAGAACAGGGCTCATGCCAAGAGAGTACCTTGCTCTAGAGAAGCACTGTGATCTCTGGCTTTACGCTGTCGGCGCCCTTCCTAGCAGAGCGAGTTGGTGCAGCCTTCCACGCGCCAGTAACGATCTTCAGAGCAACACATCAGCTGGTCCGCAGTATCTCAAAGGGCCTGCCTTCTGCCATGCTCAGGATAGTAGCCATAGCAAGTGCCCATGCCTAGCTTTAGCAGCTATTCAGATGAGTATTCAAGCCTACCACACTAGGTTGGCAGGCAGTCTGTGGCCGTACTTCTGCTGCGGTTCAAGATCGGATTCGGCCCTGAGGCATTGTACTCCGCAAGAATACCTTGCAGCTCCTGAAAAGATCTTGACTAGCGGTTGTGGCTGCCTGCGCAACCATCCCCCGTTCGTGATATACAATCTTGTCATCTCTTGTAAAGTAAAAGACGTGCCTGCAGTCGGTTGGCTCCAGTGCTACGGCATACACTCGGGCTCTCACAAGCACATGATGCACTGATCAATCCCGCATCACGAATAGGGTAATCGGAAATGAGAGTTTTCATCATTCTTGAGGGGTTTGTTGCTGGGGGGAAAAGAACACTAGTGTCGAGGCTAATATGTATATATACATATCCTATATGATCACTGGATGAGGACTGTAAGCTCTGCAGGCCGTATTCTTGCGTAGCTCGTGCATTTGAAGAGAATCGAGTGACAGGCATTCTTTACACTGGCCGTGACCTCTGATGCGAACTCAGGCGGAGCACGTAGTCAGTGAGAATATCAGGGCCGTATCGGGACACCGGCTCGCATGTGGGGGCTAAGAGCATCCTCACCCTGACACGCACTCCCCTCGATCTCTCGACGGTCTTGACTGATGTCTGAGAGGAGAACAAGTGGACAGGAGAACAAAACAGAGAAAGTGGAGCAAGCCCTCCAATGGGTACCGGCGACGCGGTAGGCATCATGCCGTTCTCGATGTTCAGGACTTGGACCAGTCCGAGACAGTCCGAGCCAGCCAGCCAACTTAGCGAGAGTCTGTATTTAGACAGAATCTGCCTTGATTAGCGCGAGCGAGCGACGCCGTCACGCACAAGTTCGACCGTCTCTATACACAACCGATGTCGGTGCATGTTGTTGTTGTGATGAAGAGCGAGAGTCGCCTCGGGCTCGATCCTGATTGGTCCTGGAACGCCTCACAAGGCGAGGCTCTTGACGCCAACAAGCGCCGAACCGAGTGTGACAGTGATGTAATGCAACGCCCACATGGTGCATGCACCATGCCATCCTCTGCATGAAATGAATGCAGTTGGTCGTTAGGGGGGGGGGGGGGATTGCGGCTCGATGGCTATCGCGGCAGCCGTCGAAGCATAATGAACGATGCAACCTCCTCAGAAACCGGTGAAAAGGTCGCTCACCTTGCGAAAATGCCTAGCGCACCGACTGCAATTTGAATCAGTGATCGCGCCCGACAAATGTATGCCTCCTAATTGGTCGAGTATATTGCGGCGGCGCCGTGGATATGTAAGAGCCAGGGCAGTTCGAGCATGTGGCGGGCGCTCGAGGGGTGTTGCAGGTAGTCATCCGCACCGCCAGGCGTCTCTACAGCTAGAACATGATGTATAAGAAAAGGATAGCAGGTGAGGCCCGCGCTGAGGAGCAGTGAGGCTAGTCATGACCGGTGTAGGTGCAGGGCACGAGATCTAATCCGGGAGGACCATGTGTAAGTGTATACAGAATACCTACACTCCATACTCTGGATCTTTCAGGTGACTTCACCGCGCAGCGAGCAAGCAGGGAAGGTAGGCCATCCTTGGGCCATGCAATAAACGAGGCCAGCGAGCCACGGTATGCCAACAGGGACGAGAACAACGCCAGCTCCGTTCTCTGGTCTCAGAACGCGCAACAGTACATAGCAGTAACGGTGATCGCCCTCGAGTGTGGGGCTTTTCTCACACGACAAGGGATCCTGCTCGACTGATGCCCCCAGATCTCTCTCAGGACCCGGTTCCTAAAGACGGGGTTGTGTTAGGGAACGTTGATACGAACAGGCGGCGTGCTGTGACTGGCAGGCTAACGAGATGAAGTACTGAAGACCGGCTCCTAAGCGAACCACTGGAGAAGCAGGCCTGCCTTGGCAGGAAGACAACTCCGAGGAGGTTTGGGGGAGGATCCTAGTACGTACGTAGTACCGCCAGGCCATGCTAGGCCAGGCCAACATAGGCGCAGACGACATGACCACGGAGTAGAAATAAGGGGGCCACTGATGAGCAGAGCCATGAATGATTAAAACAGTTGACTCAAAATAGTTAGCTGCAGGTCAGGTGAGGGTCCTGCTGCACTGAGTATGGACAGGGTGACGAGGCCTGATAAATGAGCATGGCTGTGGGGGATGAGCCGGGTTTCTCCACAATCAAGAGGAAGTCCCAAAGTCTGTCTTATGTAATTAGGCCGTTGTTCAAGCACAGACCCTCCCTCTCTGCCTCTTAGAGGATGATAGCCAATCATAACGAGCAGCTCTGACAGGAGACCCCCGGTCTGACAGACAGGGATATTTACTCTCAATATCCTTGACAGGACGAAGCTCCAGTCAAGCAAAAGTCCATCAACCATTGAATCCCACACCACACACACACTCTCTCTCTCTCGCTCTCTCTCAAAGATATTCCCTCCCACCCGTCTCCGTCCACTTTCCTGGTCAACTATCCTGTTGGAGCGACCCTTGTGGATGATCAGCTTTACTTTGAGCACTAGATGGACCCACAGTTGGCAGTCCATGAAGGTCAACAGGAGCTTTGCACTGCCAGTGCCCCGTTTCCACTTATCGTCACCCATCATCAGGGTCCGTGGCGATACTGTGTATTCCAACCGTCAAGGCCCTTCCAGGTGAAGGCTTTCCTGATATAATCTCTCTCGTCCACAGATCCTGATCCGATCTGCCGAGCCAACGGGTATGGCATAGTCTGCTGGCCTCGGTGCCTCAACGGGATCGTTGACCGAGGTGCCGTCAGCTGGTCAGCCACTGCTCGCTCTTAAGCGCCTGTGCACTGCACGGGTACCAGAACCCCTTCGCCCTTACCTGTGAGCATCGGCCTCGTTGGCCCGGGTCGGATGCCGCTGAGCAAGGCACAGAGAACACCTTGTCTACTTGGTCCCAACTGACCACCTTCACCTCTCTGACTGGGCGAACCTGGTGCCACATCTCGGGCGGCAGGTTGTTCTCCCACTTGGTGGGCCGACGAGGTGGCCAGGCCACACAGCGCCGTCACCAGATGGCAAGCAGCGCATGCACCTCTCCCGATTCGCGCTACTAAAGTACGGATGGCATGTTCCACGACATCCACGGGTGTCTGCTGCACCACGCATACCGAGCACCAGTGCGGCTTGAATAAGCCGACTTCTCTCTGCTGCCGGTTGGCCACTTACCCACCCAGCTCCAGAGAAGCATACCCTCGCCTTGTACCGCCTCTTAAGCTTTTATACTGTGCAGGGCCGGAGTGATCGTGTTGACTTGCCGAAACTAGCCCACAGTCTTGCCGGCTCGGCCAGCCAGGGCGGCGTCAGATGCCTCTTGTTCAGAGGATCACTCCTCATTTGGAATTTTGCGGGTCTTGTGGCAGCTAGAGGACCGTCATGATCCTGGATGATAAGACGCCCTCACGCTCTACCGCCCGTCTTTTCTCCAGTTTCCAACGAAGACGCCACTCTACGCCGTGGCTCTACTAGGAGTCAGGACAGCGGCAATGTATTCAAGCGGCTCACGGGAGAAGACCACGCTTGACGGGTTCCTTCTCATTTTCCATACTCACAGGCCCACCTGCTAGGTTGCAATCGCGACAACGTATCGTCGTTTGTGAAATTGCTAGGAGATGTTGGGGCCAACCCAACCCCGTTGGCCAAAGGAGGGTTGGTTGTGCCGGCTAGTTTCTAAACGCAGCGTCTGGGCTTACGCCTTCCTTCCCCGGGTGACCCTCGTCAAGAGTTCGATCCAGCGTCGATGTGATGCATGAATCGGTCTACGTGGGGCTTCTACCAAAGTACCTTGATCATGTTCAGATAGATGTCGAGGTGGTACACCAACCGCGCTTGCACAAGTCCAGGCATGCTAATGGAGCGTACATCTCGTGCTCGCGGACGTGAGTGTGGGCAGCTCAAACACTGGGTAATGACCCAACTGCTTCAAGGGCCCTTGGCCTCAGGACTCTGCTCCTCCTGCGCCCCTTGCCTCCCGCAGCGTCATCAATGACATGCGGGAACACCCCACAAGCACCCAGGTATTGTACCGACCTTCTCTCTGACAGCTGTAGTGCCCGAGGAATAGCCGCCAAGATCAATGCCGCGGGCTCAATGTCCAACTGTGCAGAGGGATTCTGCGCCGGCAGAGGAGGCTTCGTCACGAACTCAAAGAAACAAGTATGCTATGACTTGGAGGTGTGGATAAAGTACTGAGACTTTTCCTGATCTTATGGTATCATGGGACTAGAAGGAACCCAGCGACCCAAGTGCTCTTGTACATGTACATTGCCTAAGTTCTCAGCGTGCTGTGCTCACAACGGGCCCGGTTGTCTCCGTGACCTATGCGTCCCTGCCCCATATGTACTCGTTACTGACAGCCGGCTGCAGGGCAGGAACCTCGAGATGAGCAACGGCATGTGGAGCTGGTAGAGATCAATAGTCGTGACGGCAACGATTTTGCGGCAGGTTCCGGGATGGATAGCCCCTCCCGAAGGGTTCCTGGCATCAACAAGGGGAACTTTTGGCCGTATCCACCAACCGGTGGACCTCTCCATGCACCGGCATATATCGATGCATGGACAAGGGCCACCGGCCAGACTAACCTCTGTGCCGCTGCGGCCCGTGTAGGTTGCTCCCTTGGGGGTCCCATGTACAGCCTTCGACCAACATGTACTTACAAAGTATTACCAACCCCGGGCCCAACACCTTAACCTTGCTGCTATGGCCTGCGGCTGTCTCCAGAGGTGTACAGACAACCTGTATGCAGCCTTCAGGTCTCCCACCCCAGAGACTTCGTGACGTACCGAGCCTTGGTGTACCAACGGCCAACCCAGGACATAGACGGGAACCCATGGCATCGAGGCCACTGTCCTCTCATGAACCACCGTCCCCGGTGGGTTCTGGAGCACCACGACGGAGACACCACTTCTTCCACCTTCACCCTGCGAGTGCACACCCTCTGACCAGAGGTCCAGCGTCTGCCTTTCCGACGGTACCACACAGACATATAAAAGCAGCCACCATCTCCCGGTCTTCTCTGATTTGCAGTTGAGAATCACCACCACCATCATCCTCCTCCTCCAATTCCCTGAGATCTTCGATCACCAGCAGCAGAGAACTAGCTCCAACACACAGCCTGCACATCTACCAACAAGACCTCACAGCCCTCCACACCATTGTTCACTTTTCATAGCTGATTTTTGATCCGCAAGGGCATCATCCTATCCGCCAACACCCCCCCTTGTCACACTACTATTTCCCACCTCCCACCAAACAGAACATCTTTCAGAAACAACGTCATTCATCATGTGCCGAGTGGTCCGTATCGTCTACTCCTGCGGCAACGTGATCGATATGGCCTACCGCACTGCCGGCTGTGGCGGGCGCTGCGTCAACCCTGCTGTCGAGATAGACCGCCGCCCGTACCCTTGCGACGATCTGAATCACCGCCATTAACGGGGCCAAGTATTCTCCGCCGAGTCCAGCGGAAGTCCGATTCGACTCTGTAAGCACTTGGAAGGTCATTGTCGCCATATGGCCCCAGCTAACCCGTTCGCCCGTCTGCAGTGCACCAGCCAGCCAGCCTTGCCAACACAACATTAGAACCGAGACATGACGAGCAATCGTCGTTCAATTTTTCCTACAGTGGATTGCGCAAGCTTTCTCGTGGATATTAAAAGAAAAAAAGAACCAAATTCCTTGATCATTATGATGGGATGAAACCGGGGAGGAGGTTGTCCCTTGGTCGTGTCTCATTTCCTCTGGATACCAGGTTGTCTTACAATCAGCGCTGTGTGTGATAACCTGGAGGAGAGAGGCATACACTCATTCGAGACGGGGGTTTTCCTATGTCATGTTTTGTATCTGTCTGATTCTGTTTCCTTTCTGCTCTTTTGTCACGTGGCATATTTCTTGATTTCTTTCCTTCCTTTTCCGCATAATTCTCCACAGATAGACCACGCCCTCCCATCACAAATCCAACCGTTTCTTCACTTATTAACCTTCTGCCGAGAACGTCCCCGTGACATCACACAGTTGGCGGCCTTAGCGGGCTCAAGCCTCCCTCCTCCAGCAGATAGACAACCAATGCTCTGCCTGGGACCGCCCAAGAGTCAGTCTCCGCGTGGCTGTAGTGAGGCTGGTGAGCGACGTTGCAGCGAGGCGGTCGCAGGACATGCGGCCCAAGCGGTGGTGTGGGTCGCTGGGCCTGGTAAGTAGGCGAATGAGCGGAGGGTACTGTAAGAAAGCAACCTACCAACCGAATCTCACCTGACATCTCCTGCCTGCAATCCCGGGACATTTTATCAAGGAAAATTGTGATTTCGCCATGATGCGCGGTACCTAATGTTACTCCTCGAGTGGACGGTCAAATTTTGGGCCTCGTTGAACGGGTGGAAGGGTCTATATGAAAAATCGACTTTCGGAATTAATACAGGGGGGTTAATTATTAATCCCTTTTAATTCTTTAATTTTTTTTAGGACTGGATGAGGAGACTCTGACCATCTTACCCGGATCCCCCTATATCCTTTTTTTTCTTTTTCTTTTTTCCCCTTCTTACCTTCCAAAAGAAGAAGAGTAGGTGAGGAGAAAGACGAGAAATAAGCCGGTCAAAAGAGCACTGCAGGAGGATGGCACGGAGCACAGAGAGGATGGCAGTTGTCTCGTGCGACCCCTGCGCTGCCGGATCTGTGGAAGGCTGTGGCACAGGCCGTACATCATCATGGCATGTGGGAGCGCATCTGTTGTCTCACCGGGCCCAGCGGCCAACAAAACACGTGTCTCCATATTTAGAAAAGGAAGGGGGGAAATGAACAGAGAGAAATTATAAAAATAAAAAAGATAAAAAATAGCACAGAGAGGGAGAATGAGAAGAGAATTTGTCATGATGCCGGTCCCCCACGGCTTGTCTTGGTCTATCCTGGACATCATGGAACTTCAATATTGATTGTTCTTTTCTTCTTGCTCTTCCCTGTCACATAAGCACCTGTCAATACTACAGCATGTTTCTGGCCCCCCATAGGGCAGAAGTGGATCCAGGAGGAATTCCGCCGTACGTACCCAGGTGATTCTCCTCCTTAGGCTGGCCACCTCCGTTCACAGGGGCCCTGTCCTTGTAGTCACTACAGCATTGCTCTCTCTCTCCGTCAGTCTTAATGCCGACCCCCCTCTATCTCTTGGTTATGTGTGGCCTGCTCGAGGCTCACACGGCCTGTGGACTCTCTCCTCTCTGTCCACCTCTTCAACTCGCTGCCGCCTCTATGGCCCCGCGCGTATGTTTACCGGTGGACTGTTGAGATGAGATGAATTTGCTGCAGTCCTCCACATACTAGCATTATTGTATCTGCATAGTAACTACATCTTGTGATGACGATAGGGTCCAGAGGAGAGAGAGGCTTTTTTTTTTTAATCTTCTTCTCCTTTCCTTCCCCCCCCCCTTTTCACGCCCCCCTGGGCCCCTTTTCGGAGGATCTAGCATGCAGCAGTCAGCTTCGCAAAAGTTCTCGAAGCGGAGATCTTGGGAGGATGATGTTCACGGGGCGGTGCGGAACCGGAGCCGCGAATTGCGCTTCAGCCGTGTGCGCCTTGACGACGGATGGGGAATTGCTAGGGGGTCACCCTAAAGAGCCGTTCCTATGACAAGATGCAGAGTATGAGAGAACCTTGTTTTTTTTCTTTTTTCTTGTTTTTTCTCCTTCTCTTCTTTCCTTTTCGCCCATACACAGTACATAGTAGAAGCAGTGAGGTTGGAATGACAACCTTTCCCCAACAAAACACGGAACATTCATCCAACAGCGTATGACTTGAGCCCTGCAGATACCCGCTGTCATGGCAGCCTGTACTGCCCGGCCCTGTACATGAACCCATGACACGTGCCACACATGGCATGACAGCATCTCATGGGCGCGGAAGGGGTGGTCTCAGAGGAACGGTGTGGATGGTTCACAACGTCCCGCGGAGAACGTGTCACGGACACTCGTATGCAGGTATGCACATAACCTTGTGTGTGTGTGTGTGTGTCAAGGGTAGCATGCAGAGTAGACGGCTAGATGCACCTTATTTATGAGAGACAAGTTGCCTTGCGTTCCCTTCCTGGTTTTTTTTCTCTTCTTCTTTTTCTCTCTCTCTCTGAGGCACCATGGCCGCTTAATGGCCAGCAAAAGGAGAGAGTACATGAGGAGACGATACTGTACAATCCTCCTCCGTACGCGTAAAAAAGAAAAAGATGCTTCTAGTGACCGAGGCAAAACAATCGAGAGACCCTTGACACGTTGCTTACATCCCACGGCTAATGCTGCAGAGGAAAAGCTCCCCTCCCCCCCTCCCCCTTCCCCGGCCCCCGGCCAGGATGAAGCCTGAAAGACTGAGCCCAGAGTTCCTTCATCCCGTCTGCTTGTCGATCATTCAAACCAGGGCTGCCGAGTGGACGGCTTTACGACGACGACCAGGCTTGTAGGCTGGCTCCACGCTCATGAGCGCCTGTTTGGCACCCCATAAGAGCGGACAGAGCCACAGCGTGTATGTGCGCGTACGTATGCGCGCGTACTTGTGTGTGTACTCGTGACTATAGAGGCCGGTAGTGCTACAAAAGTTCGAAGGAGGGGGGGGGGTGGATAACGACGGACCAACACGGCAGCGGTCAACCTTGCACATATTGATCGTCCCCGTCTGTCTCTCTCTCCTAGTTCCCTTGCCTGCTGGCTCCTGGGCTGTCGACCGAGTCAAGCTGTCTCGCCCTGCCTCAGCATTGGGGACGAGACGCTCCTCTTGGATCCAGCACCAACACAATCTGCGCCTGCGATTCTGAGATGCTCGTCATCCGCCTTGTGTTCACATATACTATCCCAAGTCTGATTTCCCGTTGGACTCTCTGGCACACATCGCATGCCAGGCTGCTGTCACGGGGGAAGGCCACATAGTATCCCGGCCCCCAATCTATCCGCACCATGCGGCATGACAACAAGAAGGAAAAGGAAAAAAGGTATAATTACAAAAAATAATAATAAATAAAATTATAGGCTACAGCAGGGGCTTGTGCGCACTCTACAGTACTTCATCACGACCCCTATCCTATCACGCTTCATCTCCAGCACTGCTCACACCTGCATCCATCATCTTCCCCGATCAGGTGTACAGAGCTGATTTATCTGTCGCAAAATGAGGGCCTCAGCAGGCAGACAGACAAGCGCTCCACATGCAAGTATACATACTAAAGTTGCAATGGACATCGGCGGCTATTTCAGAGGGCGATATCCATTATTCTTGTAAAAAAAAATAAATTAAAAAAACACCACCTGATTGGATGTGTCTTCTCCTTGGGCCCCGCCTGCAGGCCCAATCTTGAAGCCATCGCGCCTATGAGAGATGTCAAAACCCTGGTCGCCTAGACGAAAAACCATAGGGCGATGCTACCTCCAGAGGCTGAGGCTAGACCCCCCCCTGTTCCGGTTCAAGGGGGGCCACTGCAAATCTGGTACTGTAGTGCAAATCAGTCGATCCTCTTTGCTTGCCGGACCCATCCCCATGCTTTGCTGTCAGCACTGTAACCGGACCTCGCTCGGGGGCAGAGGGGCTTTCGAGTTATCACGCACCAACCAACCGCGCCAGCCGACCGACCGCTGAGAAGCGCTGTGCATTGCAGCATAGCATTGGACGCACGTCGAATGCGCAGATTGCGTATCTTGGGAGCGAATGAACTAGTGAGCTGACCCTCCCAGACAACATCGTCACCTGCAAGAGACGAAGATGACTCTCCACACACACACACACACACACCCGTGAGAGATCAGACGAGGGGGTCATACTTGCTTCGAGAAGAACTCTCGGACCAAGAGGAGGGAAAGAGGTATAGATCATCCGTACGCGAGGGACTTCTGCCCCGGCACGGTCACATTTCGAGATACATTCCCTGGGTCCTTCCGCCCTCGTCCCTGGCTGTGGTGGAGCACACCTCGAGGGCGGGGGTCCCACTGGGCCGGCAACGATCGCTACGGTACCACTGCGAAAGGACGGCGAGCAAGTACTGTACATACTTGTCGCGCAGGTAGAAAATCGCCGGTGGGTTTTTGGCATCATGCGACAACCTGGCAGCTACACCCACATCCGCGACGCCTGAGTCCTAGGCAAACGGCTTGGCGAGTCATCGTCATCCGGCCATGGGACAGAGCACACCGAGGCGGCGCAGACACCCGCTCAATCATCCCAAAACCACTCACGGGTCTGTCTGAGTAGGGCGCGGAGGGATAGATGTGTACTATCCCTGCGCCTCTGTACAGGCGGCTGACCAAGCCGTGGGGGACTTGACCAACAGGCCACGCTCTGTTGGGCCTACCTCTCTACCTCTCGGGGGGCTTTGTAGTCTCTGTTAGTTTCTCTCCCCGCCCCCCTTCACCCATGCGCCTGCCTTTTCCTTCTCCACGCTCACGGGCTTGGTCGCACGTGTGACCGGTTCTGCGGCCCAGCCCATCAGATAGGAGGCCCAGCCTGTTCGGCGAGGAGGGGCCAGGGAGAGGGACGGGAAGCGGCAGGATCTTGAGGCCAGACAAGACATGGACATATCTCGGGACCCCTTCGTTGAATACTTAGTCTGTCGGGCCACAGATTCGTCTGCTGGCAGTTTGAGTTGCTCCCTTGTTCTCTTTGGGGGAGGGTTCTTAAGAACTTTTGGCGCATGTTGGGTTACCACTGCTCACATCACTACTGTCATCACTGCCTCTCTTTCTGTGGTGGGAGATGTAATTGAGTATCCGGAACCGATGGTGTCTTTCTTCATGGGTTGAGGCAGCGAAGGAGGAGGGAGACCTGCGTGCCTAGCCATGGTGGGGCTGCCAGCCTGCAGTGGACGACGGCCTGGCCAGACTGGTTCATCCAGATCAGGCAGGGCGTTGTGACTGACGTGTGTGGACGGGGCTATGGGCACATCGCAAGACGGAGCACACGACGCCGTCATGCACGTCAGAAACAGGAAAGAGACCAGAGAGGAGGAGGGAGGGGTCTGGCGTCCCACTTCGTGATCCTGGTGGCGCCAGTGACGATGTCCTTACCTGCAGAGGGAGTGATGCTCTTTCTCTCTCGCTCTCTCTTCTGTTCACCCTGCTTCAGGATTCTCGCGTGTGGCCAGGTAGGTGCCTAAGGGGCCAAGCGACCAACTGCGCAGATCTGGTAAAAGGGAGACACATACCAGGATCAGGAGGGAAAACCTGGCTCGCCACCACGGATCCCCCCTTTTTCGACGCGAAAGGGTGTGCAGCGGATGCAGACAGCGTGCATATCTGTCACCAACAGCTTTATCTCGGTGTGCCCATCGCCAATCGCATCAACCCTTCCCCCCCCCCCTTTCCCCCCTCTCCTGGCTGGACACACCCACCATTTCTGTCCTGCAGGCCCTCATCACTTGTTGGGTGGTCGGTCGGGAAGATCGTCTGCTCGTACTGGGTTCAGCCGAGTCTACGGTCGAACAGGGACTGGTGCGGATGGAAACGAGCGTGGATAGGAGGTGTGGTCAGTGTACGATCAGGATACCTCAAAGTGACGCACAATGACAGGCCAGCTCTGGGTTCCTGTGCTGGGAATCCCAACCGGCATCCTATGAGCTAGCAGCCCTGAAGAGCCAGTGCTGTGACAGGAGGTTGTGCCGAACTTGTATGCTTTGGATTTCGAACGCAGGATCACTGATCTGGGGAAAGAGAGGAGGGAGGAGGAGGTGACACGCAAAAGAATGTTATGACGGAAGATGAAGAGGACCCGTTATCCCTAGTGCGAATTAGCCCTAAAGAATTCCATGTAGATACACCCCAAGAGTCAACCACGACAACCTTCAGGGGACGCGCTGAAATGAAGGGCCCCCTCCCCTTGACTACTTACTTATGCTAGGTCCATCAAGGTCTGTCTGCCCAGCGACGCACCCGGCCACATCACCAGAGTCTATAGACAAACAACACACACGCAGGATGCTCACTAGTTTCATCACAAGGAATCATATTTGAGGCTCTGCCGATAAAAGTAGCTGCCTGCGTCTTCCTGGTTCGTGTTGCCTCAAACCTTTCTGCCCTTCTCTCTCCGCCTCAGCCTGTCTGGCCAATCATCTCTGTCTCTCTTTAGGTGGTGTCAATCTGTGTTCCAATCTGTATCACTGTGCCTGCTCTGGCCCCCCTTTCCCGTTTTCAAGAACCAAATATGGGCCAACTTTAACATCGAAACGGAGAGAAAGAAAGAAAAAAGACACCAAGCACCCGGTATGGAAAGCCTGCCAACGTGTATTTGGTCTGACCATTAGTTTGTTTGGGATTTTTTTTCTTCTTGTTGGTTCTTTTGTAATTGCTCTTGCTCGTCAGATCTTCTTCATCTTGGGTGCTTGGCATTTGGGACAATCTGTTGTCCTTTTCAATGTAATCCTCGTCTAGGGAGAACGATGCGGCCTATCTATTCATGCGCAGTCCGGAACCTGTCAAGCCTGGTTCAAAGCATTGTCATCCACCCTCCTTTCTTTTCCCTTTTTTTTTCTTTTCTTTTTTTTCCTTCCTTGTTCCTCGAGGTTTAAGTATCGTGGAGAAGGAAAGACGTGGGGCTGACCCCTTCCTAGGCCTTCCGTGATTTGTGTAGTATTCAACCCATTTCACATGCTCAATCAATTATTCGAGGGTGAGGTAGGAGAGCTAAACGGTTCAGGTCAGCGGCATTGCAACGGTAGGGGAGACCATGGAGGAGAAAACTCACTATTGGTCCTGACCACCAGCACGCCCAGGCGTCCGAGGCGAGTAGTTGGGGGACTGTTATGTCGTCAGCTTCGCTCACGATACAGGTGAGATATACTATGACCAGCATCAACTTACCGTCGGCGAATAGCTCGGGCTGGTCGGAGACAGGTTCTGACCAGGCGAGCGCTGGTACGTCGGACTCGTGGGGGAGTACGCGTCAGGCGACGTGGGTGACCAGGTCGGGGATGCAGGAGAGTACTGTGGCGACGTCGCGTGCAGGTTGGGCGACGTAGGACTGTAGTTGGGACTCGCAGGCGAGTACGAGGGCGACGTGGGCGAGGCGCCAAAGTTACCAGCTGGCGAGGTTGGCGAGTACCTGGCAGCTGATGGCGACGTCGGGGAGTAGCTCGGTGACGTCGGGCTATAGTTGGGACTCGCAGGGCTGGTAGGGCCTCGGAGCATGGGCGAGGTCGGTGAGAAAGTGGGCGACGCCGGGCTGAAGGAGGGAGAGCTGACTCCGTAGCGACCGCCACCATCGATCATGGGTGAAGTGGGAGAGTAGGCACCCATTGGAGACGTGGGGGAGTAGCCTCCGCTGAAGCCGAATGGCGAAGTGGGCGAGGTGCCATGGCTGAACGGGGATGTCGCCCTCGGGCTCGTCGGGTTGTAGTTCGAGTCACCGAAGCCGCCGCCATACGTGCTGAAGCCTCCGCTCGCAGGGCTCTCGGAGCCAGCGCCGACGATGGGGGAGAAGTTGCCAAGTGCAGGGGACGAGAGGCCGAGGAAGCCGCCTGACTCTGCCATGGGAGACCCGCTGTCGTAGGGAGTGGCTGCACCGTCCATGGGGCCATCCTTGACGGTCATACCTGGCATGAGACCCATGCGCGAGTTGTCGGAGATGACTGTCTCAAGCATCTTAGGGTCGAGCTGCACCTCAAAGTGACCAGTGCCCATAGGGGCCAATTGGCCGAGCATGACGTTCTCCGAGATACCGCGGCAGTCATCAAGCTCGCCCGTAGCGGCGGCCTCCAGAAGAATCTCAACCGTCTCCTCGAAGGAACAACGCATGAGAGCACCGGTGTCGGCGCGGTTGATGCCGTGACGAGTGACAGCGGCGATGCTGCCCCGGTAAGTCATGACGTCCACGAGCAGTGCAAGATGACGGTGGTTCACGTAGGATCCATCGAAAGCCAACACGGCCGTCAGCTCGCTGAGCAGAGCAGACCGTGCCGCCTCGATGCCGAATACCTCGATGATCTGGTGCAGCTGATTGGTACTGGTACGTCTGGTATCGACACCTGTGATTGCCAGAACCTGGCGAAGATTCGTGCCCGACGTGTCGAGGAAGTGCTCCTCACATTCTGGGTCGTCCGCGCTAGCCTTGAGCGACCCGTCGGCCGACTCGACGAGCCGTGCAGACTTGTTGATGAACGCCCGCTCAATGCCGGGAACACCGCGCAGCGTGAGCTTGTCCAGCAGATGACCCTCGAGGCGCTTGAGCATGACGTCCTCCTCCATGTCTTCATCATAGTCATCGGAATCGTCCTTTTCCTTCATGGAGCGGATACGAATGATCTGCTCCTCTGCGTTGTTGTCGCTGTAGATGACCGCCAGGTCATCAGCATACTCTTCCTTGAGACGTATGGCCACGTCTTCGACCTGAAGCTCCTTATCGAGCATCTTCTGCCGATCCAATGTGATACGCAGCACCCACTTAGTCTGGCGATCAACGTCCTGCTGGCCTTCTGGGATGAGATAATATGACTCTATCATATCATAATCATCCTCGACCAGTGTAGACGTAACATCGGGATCGTAGAAGATTTCGGTCATCTGGGTGACAGCACGCAGGTTTGTGTGCTCCACCAAGCTTCGCAACGTCTTGGCTGAATCCTGACCATGTTCACCGGGCTCCAAGTAGACTTGCATACTAGGCGTCTTTATGTCGCTCGCGACGTTCAGGATTTCCTTGAGACGAGGCACGCCAAGGGTGACGTTCTTTGAGGCAACACCAGTGAAGTGGAAAGTGTTCAGCGTCATCTGCGTGGCAGGCTCCCCGATAGACTGGGCAGCAAGCACACCGACCATCTCGCCAGGGCTGACCATAGATCGGGACCATCGGCTGTCCAGCTCGCCAAGGATATGCTCGAAGGCTAGGCGGGTAATGCGCTGCTCCATGGCCAGGCGCTTGAATGCTAGACGCGATCGAAGCTGGGCCTTGAAGAGAATGGTCGCACTCTCATCGGCCTCCTTGGAGATCGGGTCGTCACCTCGGACCACCACCATACGCGCCAAGAGAGCCTGGACGGCGGGGACAACGTCGCGAGGACGCAGGTCGCTCCGCTTCGTCGGATCAATTCTGAAAAACGCTATGGCGCTGTTGATCATTCTCTCGATGTTCAGCGGCAGCTGCATCTGGGTTTCAATCTTGCCCTTGCTCAGGAAAATTTTGCGAATGGACTCGCGATCGGTGACGAGTTGCTCATACTCGGCATCAAGCAGTTTCTGTTCGTCAGAGTCGCTGATGAGCAGCTTGCCGTTCTCGAGATTGGCGCTCAATCCCTTGGCGTCATCCAGGTCGACCTTGTATCTGGCGTCAAACTTGCTGTGCGAGATGTCGAGGAAGTCCACCTTCTGCTTCTCGATGTGCATGCCATCCAGGCCGTCCTCACCATAGACAAATTGGATGATATCGTTCAGTGAGTTTCGGACAGTGCCGTCGTACTTCGCGGTCACATCCTCGAGCGCTTTGACAAGTCGGCGCTGAATGTAACCAGTCTCTGCGGTCTTGACTGCTGTATCGATTAAACCTTCTCGACCTGCCATGGCGTGGAAGAAGAATTCGGTGGGGGTCAAGCCACGGAGGTAGGAGTTCTCGACAAACCCACGAGCCTCAGGAGAATAGTCGTCCTTGGTGAAGTGCGGCAACGTTCGGTACTTGAACCCGAACGGTATGCGCTTGCCTTCGACAACCTGTTGACCGACGAGGGCGGTCATCTGTGAGATGTTGATCGAGGAGCCCTTGGAACCAGAGCGAGACATGGTGACTGCATTGTTCAGATCCTTGAGAGAGTTCTCTGTCGTCGTACCTGCCTTGTCACGGGCAGTGTTCAGCTCTTTAGAGACCTTGCTCTCGAATGTCTCTCGAATGCTCATGCCGGGAAGTTGCTCCAGCGTGTTCGCGGTCGCCTCTGCCACGATGGTCGCCACAAGATCCTTCTGCCCGTTGATATCTTGTTGAATCTTCAAGATAGTATCCTTATCGGGGATCGTATCACCGATACCGATACTGTGGCCGTTGTGCAGAAGCCAGTAAGCAACCACTCGCTGGCAGGCGTTGAGGAAGTGCATGGCCGCCTTGGGACCGAGCTCGTTGTAGGCAATATGGATGATGCCGCCAGCAGAAGCGCCGACAATCTTCTTGTTAAGAAGACCGTAGACAAGCTCGCCATTGACAATCCTCTGAGTATCGTCGTTGAGGGGAAAGTTGTTGCCACCCATGGAGAGGCTGACCTCCTTGGGTATGATCATACTGATGATCTGCTTGCCAGTCCACCGCGGGGTTGGCTTGAGGATGGCGGGAATTGGTATGATGCCATCCCAATCTTCGACCCACAGCATGAGGTTCATCACCTGCTCCTTCGTGAGGAAGACATCACGTCGACAAATCTTGTAGGCACCAGCCAACGAGTCTTGAACGATACCCATCAACGGGGAGTTACGCTGTGGTGACACGATGTTGAGGGGGACCAGACACAGGTTCTGGACCTCGGCACGCGTCTCTTCAGTCTGCGGGACGTGCAAGTTCATCTCGTCACCGTCGAAATCCGCATTGTACGGAGAAGTAACCGACAGGTTCAGACGGAAGGTGGAGTAGGGCATGACCCTGACACGGTGACCCATCATGGACTCTTTGTGCAGTGAGGGCTGACGATTGAAGATGATATAGTCACCGTCAATGAGGTGTCGCTCGACCTTCCAGCCGTACTCCAGGTTGATTTGACTCGCGCGCTTGTGGTGGCGCAGATCAATTCGGGTACCGTCTGACCGAATGACATACTTGGCGCCTGGGTGCTCGTTGGGACCGTTCTCGACAAGCTTATGCAGGCGGCCGATGTTGTAGGGAGTGACGGTTTCCGGGTACGTCAGGGTTCTCGCGATGCTTCGTGGCACACCGACCTCATCCAGAGAGATGTTCGCATCACCCGTGATGACAGTACGTGCGGAGAAGTCGACCCGCTTTCCCATCAAGTTGCCACGAAGACGACCCTCCTTGCCCTTGAGACGGGCACGGATAGCCTTGACAGGCCGACCGCTCTTCTGCAGCGCGCGGGGCGTGCCCGCAATGTCGTTGTCCATGTAGGTGGCAACATGGTATTGCAGCAGCTGCTCGAAGTCATTGATGATGTGCTGCGGTGAGCCTTCATTCTTGGCCTGCTTGACGTTGCCGTTGGCGCGAATGATGTCGCCTAGCTTGTACGTCAGATCGTCCTCGTTCCGAATCCCCTGGCCAGTGCCATCCATGCTGATGGACGGGCGCACAGGAGGAGGGGGTACTGGCAAGACAGTGACGATCAGCCACTCGGGGCGCGCATAGTCCTTGTTCAAGCCCATGTCTTCCAGGTCTGCGTCACTGATCCTACGGAAAATCTCGAGCACCTTCTCAGGGCTGATGGGCTTCTCGATAACGTCCTTCGAAGACCCGCCATCCTCCTTCTGCTGCTGGATTCTCTGGCGAAGCTCGAGGGGGTACTTGCGGATCAGAGGCTGCTCGTTGCCACAGCCACCGTGGTCGTGTGCGACTTGTTTGGGCTTGTTGTCGGGGTCGAACTCCTCGTCCTTGCTCTTATTAGCAGTACTCGCGTTCTCGCACTTCTTCTTCTTCTTGCAAGCCTCCCAGACACGATTGAAGCGAGTCTTGGGGTCTCGGATCGCGACAGCCGCGGCGAAGTCAGGATCCTCCTGAAGTAGAAGCATCAGCATCAGCACCCGAAAGCAGTCAGCACAAAGAAGGCGTTACCAACCCTGTCAGCCAGAGGCTTGCTGCAGAAATTGCAGACCACCTCCAGGATCTTCTTCGTCTTGTTGAGGAAGCCGGGGTGGAAGACAGGTGTGGCAAGCTCGATGTGACCAAAATGACCAGGACACTCGGACATGTTTTCAGTACAGGTCTTGCACTTGAACTGGCGGTCGACAGAGCCAAGGCGGGGATCGTTGAGGCCGAATTCGCGAGGCTGTGTCTTCTCTGCGTTCATCGTCTCGGGGTACTGGATATGCGCCACGCTCATGCTCTTGATTTCGTCCGGCGACAGGAGTCCGAACTGGATCTCCTGGATCGTCTTGACGGGCGCACTCGAGTGCGGAAAGTACAGGTTCGCCATTTTTGCGACCTATGTAGGGTGTCGCGTACAGGCGAGGGAATCGGTTTCGATGATGGGAGATGGCAGTGTTGGGGGTGCGCAGAGCTGACGATGTCAAAGTGAGGTGGAGGTCGGGCCGCCGCAGCACCACGTCCCGGCGGACAAAAGGGAGAAAACCGTAGCCGATGGAAAAAGGAATGCTCGAATAATCACTTGATCGATAAGGGACGCCGCCGCAGAAGTTGCTCGATGGGATTTGTGTCGGTCGATCCTCCACGTTCACGAACCAGGCCGCCCAAAGGCCCCAGTGGACCGACTCGTCGCCCTCGTCAACTCGTCCAGCGTCGCGACTGTTCCAAAAGTACGTCAAATCAATCGCCTCAATCACCTCTCTCAGGTTTCGTGCCGGAGAAGAGCCCTGGTCGTGTTGCGCGGGTTCCGACACGCGTTACGTGTGTGGGTGGAAGGGGTTGAGAGGTTGAAGCACTGGGGCGAGTTGGGAAAATCGAGAGGCGAGAGATGTAGGCCAACCGGCGCGGCCAGCTGCTGGGGGTGGTCCGTGCTGCAGTGAATGAATGGCCTAAGGACTTATGTAAAGCTGAGCGGCTGACAAAAGGTCTCGTCTACCTGTAGGGACCCTGTCGCACTAATATCTGCCACTAAGCTTTGCAGAGCTGACTTGCAGCAACAAGTACCTGCATGGTATCTCTACTCCATCGTACAAAGTTCTATTCTTAATTATTTTCTTATTGTACCAGCAACTCTCTTCAATTTTTTCGAGTTTCCGCACCATTGCGAAAGCATGCTGCAGATGCTCGCGCCTTCACGGCAGCGGTCCTGTTCCCTCCAGCTGTGGCTAATTAATGCGCTGCATAGCTCTACAACTCTCTACCGATGACTCAACTAAAGGCAGCTTGACACGTACATAGTAAAGTCCGAGCGCCAAGTACTCACCGGAGCAGGATCATAACAACAGTATCTATCTCAGGGATACGGCGCGAGTCTTCATTTCGAACAGTATGGTAGGTTAGTCGATGCTCACTCATACGCATGAGCCGATCTATCTCTTTCTAGCCCTACCCCTCGCGCCGGTCTTCTTGCCGGCCTTGTCCTCCACACCCGTATTCTCTCCGCCATCGCCATCCTCTCCGGCACTTCTTCGTCTCATTGTGCCTGTAGAGACAGCCACGAACTCCTCCTCGCTGTCAGAGTCTCCCAGGTTGAACAGGATAGGTATCTGAAATCCACCAGGAGGTTCTACACCGGCATGGCCCATCGTGACCACATCGACCGCCTCATCCTCTTGATCAAGCCGCCTCTTCTTGATCTCCTCCTGCGGGTGTATGTCGAACTCGTCCTCCCTCTCCATGTACTCCACGTTCTCCTCGACCTCGACAAAGTCTGGGGCCAGTGCCGACCACCGCTGTGGGCTCGTCACAGACCAGATGTTGATGCGCCCTGTTTCCAGCCCGCACGCGGCAAGCAGGGCTCTGGAGGGGTGCCACTCTATGACGCCCTGCTCCTCCTTCGGCCCCTCCAACATGCGCACTAGACTGCCGTGTCCACGCTCCCAAATGTATAGCTCGTGGTTGTTGTATGTAGACGCGACCACGTACTCGCCTGTGCAGCTGAATGTGACATGGTTCCATGAGCACCTGTTGACCACATCCTCGAACTTGTGCTCGATGGTCAACTGTATCCTGTCCGTATCGAGATTCTCCGCCGAGAGGTCTGGCACCAGGAACGTCTTGATGATCTTGTCCTGCCCGTTGACGAGAAGCTCCTTGCCCGAGCGGGTGAGCTTCAGCGTGGTGACCACGCCGCTGCATACTCGTGGGTGCGTGTATATTATCTCGTGCGTCTGCGCGTCGATGATGTTGAGCTTGCCCTTGTTTGTGCCGGCAAGGATGTGGTCGCCCGAGGCAGTGTAGATCGCGACCGTCGTCATGTGGCGCGCGTCGTCCTTCTCCTGCTTTGCCTTCTTCTCCGCGTCGTCTTCCACACTAACGCGTCTCGGCGCGGACGGGAGGATGTGTTTTCGTGCGATCACGTCGGTGATGTCGACGAGGATGGGTTGGTCTTCGAACAAGGACACGACGAATTGCTGGCTATGTGCGCACCGGGTCAGTCTCCTGGCTGCCGTACCATACGGCTATCCACGGCGGGAACAGCTTACTGGTTCCAAGGGTGGAGTTCTGCTATGTACACCGGTGCCTTGAACCGCTCCTCGCGATATCGCTTGCCGTCCTGTAAGTCCCAGAGGATGGCCTTCCATCCCTGGCATGCTGACAGCAGGTACCGCCCGCATCTTGACCAGCTCAGCGAGGATATGCTCTTAGAATGGCCCCGCAGCTTGCGCGCAACACCCATAGTGTCCAGATCCCATATGACGACGGTGCCATCGATGCGGCCAGAGGCGAGGTAGTCGCCCTTTCGGTTGAAGCGCAGGCATGTCGCGTGGCCAGACCGGATGGTATTTGTGATGTTCTCGGGGTAGTCTTGAAGGAGATAGTCGTCTGATAGTAGGAGGTTCATCTTGTCAAATGTTTCAGTGCCCTGGTGAGGGGCTGAAGCATTTACAGTTTGCGTCGATGGAGGGTTAAAGGCACATAAGTATGGCCCTTCTGCCCCAAAGTTTTGAGGCACATGCACCTAATTGACTTGATCTGCAGGGCTTTGGCAGCAGCGCGAGTGGATCCCTGTGACGCTACTTTCCAGGTGCAAGGGACCCATCGCCCACTGGCAATGTGGGGGATGGCAGGGGGTAGCAGCCAACAAACTGACCCCACTGCAGCATAAGATAGCGACACCGAAGTCTGGTCTCAGTCTCTCTTCCCCAAGGGAGAATCAAAGGCTTCAGTGCCGCAACCTCCTAATGCCCACACGTCAGTCTCTCAGGTCATTGAGATCTCTAAAAATAGCAAGCACGAAGCTGCGGAACACCAGAAGCTGTTTCCAGACCTTTCAAGATGGCCAATTCCAAGTGCGCCTCATCTCGTCCCAGCCAGGGAAAAAACCATCTGACTCACCAGCTCGCAGGTGGGAATATGTGAAGCAGTTTGAGCGGCCAGACCACCTCCTGCCAAACACATGGATTGTGGTCAGGATCGATGGGCGTGGCTTCACAAAGTAGGACCTGGGGTTACTGACCCATAGATGATGCAACAGAGGCTGAAAAAACATTAGGTTTGCAAACAAGTACTCATTCGAGAAGCCTAACGATAGAAGAGCATTGGACCTCATGAATGAGGCTGCAAAGCTTGTCATGACAGAGCTGCCCGAGCTGATCATCGCATACGGAATCAGCGATGAGTACAGGTTTGCTGTGTGCCCTTTGAGCAGGGAGAACATTGTCCTGACTGCAGACCAGCTTTGTCTTCCACAAGACCTGCAAGCTGTTTGAGAGAAGGGAGGGGTAAGCATCGTATTTCCTCAGAGTTGGAAGCAGCCACAGGCCTGACACTCCACAGCAAGCTGGTGACAACCATTGTCTCAACATTTACATCCTACTACATCTTTCTCTGGTCCAAATATTTCCCCGACAAGCCTCTGTCGCCACCTCTTCCAAGCTTTGATGGGAGAGCGGTGTGCTATCCTTCCGTCTCAAACCTGCGGGACTATATGAGCTGGAGACAAGCAGACTGTGAGGCACAATATACCCCAAAGTTTTGGTGGTAATGCTGATATCTGCAGGTCACATCAACAATCTCTACAATACGACATTTTGGGCACTGATCCTACAGGGCGGAATGAACAACCAACAGGCTGAGCAGGCTCTCGTAGTACGTAGGCGCGGGCTGGCATCGCTGTGCGATACTAATCGGATCCTGCGATAGGGCACTGTTTCCAGCGAGAAGAATGAGCTCCTCTTCTCCAAGTTCGGTATCAACTACAACAATGAGCCGGAGATATACAAGAAGGGCAGCGTCATTTTCAGAGATGTAGGTTTTTGGAAAACGCCTCGACAGAGCGGCTGCTGACTTGTTGCAGTATGAACTTGTCGAGCCAGGGAGCCACAACGCAGCTGAAGAGGCAGACAGCTTGGGCGAGCCGGCTGAGCAATCCAGAACTCAGGCGGAAAAAGAGAAAAAGAAGCGCGCCAAGGCCAAGGTGGTGATAGAATATCTGGACATCATCAAAGATGAGTTCTGGGACAGGCGACCGTGGATATTGTCGGGCAAGCCGGGTAGAGTTCCCAAAGAAATATGAGCGCGACTTCACATGCAGAGTCACGTCACGTTCAGGCGTGTACGAGTCCGCTCAGACTCCGACTCAGACTCAAATACATGTGTTCATTCATTTGCTTCTTTTTTTTTTTTGTGTGTCCCCACCACTCCCAGAGGGTTTTCGGTGGATGGTAGAGATCTTAAAAGAATTTATCGTGTCGAAGTGTTACCAATCTGATCCCTCTGCCTCTTATGCAATTATGGCCGTAACAAGCAAGTGCATGCAAGCCTTGTGTCAGCCCCTGGCTGGTGCCTGGAATGGACGGGCCTGCCGGTGACACATTTGTCGCAGAGAGGACTCGGGATCCCCAGCAGAAGAAAGTGGAATCTGATGGACGGTCATGGAAACCAGCAGCAGTACCAACGGCAGGCAAGTGACATTGGGTGCCAGCGGCGGCAGGGAAGCCCTGCAGCTCGGAGAAAGCCTCAGCAGCAGAGGAAATGCGTGGTGGGAATGACAGATACTATTCGCGGTTACACCAGATCTTAAAAGTCCATTGAATTCTGAAGCGCAGGGTACTACGGTAGCAGAGCCTGACCGCGAAATTTCAAGGTTGTACAGTACACGTGGGATTGTGTTTTGAGTTTTCTTGAGGGTTCGTCGGCGTCCCAGGCAAAGTACGGTACATGGTGGTAATCAGCCAGATCAGCGGGGCGTTCTTTCGATGTTGCCCTTCCCACTAATGACCCCTGTTCTCCTGCCGCCCCAGGGCTGTTGCGGGAAGGGTCGCAGCACCTGCGAATGAGGCCTCGGCGCTTATCTCATAGTACTTACTCACCCAGCTCCTTGCACATACCCTCCTGCACCGTTCAACTCTCGTTTGTTCTGCTCGACCTGACTGGCCCCTTCCCCGATTTCCCTACCTACCTCGCTGGTCTATCTGGTGTGCGTGGGTCTTTCCGCCCTTCCCTCTGTGTTGACTTCTCGTTCGACGACTCTTTTGGTCTTCTCGAGTCTCGCCTGCTCCAAGAGACGATCCTGCGTCTGGCACCTTCAGCGTCGCTACCCCGCCGACGGCCTGAGCGATTGTCATTCTCGCCATACTCGCGACGTCACCAGCTCCGACGACACCAGCACCACAGCCTCCAGAGGACGACGACCTCGACGCCCAGCAGACATGGCGGACAGCACAGAGGCCGGCGGCGACGCCCAGATCACCTTCAAGGTCAAGGCCTCGGGCGACAAGAACCATACCATCACCATGGCCGAGTCTGCCACCATCCTGGACCTCAAGAACAAGCTTGCCACGGAGGAGTTCGAGAACATTCCCGTCGAGCGCCAGCGCCTCATCTACTCTGGCCGGGTTATGAAGAATGAGGACACCCTCGCCTCCTACAAGGTGAAGCCAGGAAACACCATCCACCTGGTCAAGAGCGCCGCCAGCAACCCAACGCCAGCTCCCAGCAGCGCCGCCTCGCAGCCTGTCCCTCGCGCCATCCCGAACAATATGGCAGCCGGCACCTCCGCGGACAACCTCTTGGCCGGCCTGACCGGTGCTCGTTTCGCTGGTCATGCCAACCTTCCCAGCGCCAACCTCTTTGGTGCCGACGGAGGCGTAAGCTCTTCCCTACCTGTCCTGCCTGTGTTTTCGTTTCGTTTTTCTTCTTCTTCTTCTTTTTTAGAGTGGTCATGGTACTGACAACGCACTCTGCTCACAGATGGGTGCTCCACCGAGCGAGGACCAGATGGCTGACATGCTGTCCAACCCGAATATCGCCCAGGCCATGAACGAGGCCCTCAACAACCCCGCGATGATCGACCTCATGATCCAGTCCAACCCCATGCTGCGCAACAACCCCCAGGCCCGCCAGATGCTCCAGTCCCCCATGTTCCGCCAGATGCTTACCAACCCACAACTCCTGCGACAAGCTGCTCAGATGCGCCGAGCCATGGCGGGAGGCGGCGGGGCAGAGAAGCTTTCCCCGCGCCCGGCGCGACCGACACAACACCGGCTGGGGCCCCCGCCGCAGGTGGTGCGGAGAGGGGAGCAATGCACCAAACCAACAGAACCCATGGGGCCTCCCGGGATTTGGCATGTTCCCGGTCCCGCCCGCCATGGGTGGAGGTACTGCCGAGAATCCCTTCATGGCCCTGATGAACCCCTTCGGCGCACCACCCGCAGGCCAAGCAGCAGCCGGTCAGGCACCTTCCTCCGGCGAGAATGCTGCCCAGCCCAGCGCTCCTGCGGCCCCGGGCTCGGCTCCTGGTGGTGGTACGCCACAGGGCGGAGCGCTCAACCCGTTTGGTCTTACACCCGAGGCGATGCAGCAGTTCATGCAGATGATGGGAGGTCCCATGGGCGAGCAGTCTATGCCTGTAGACTCCCGGCCACCAGAGGAGCGCTATGCTGACCAGCTCCGCCAGCTGAACGAGATGGGCTTCTATGACTTCGACCAGAACGTGGCTGCCCTGCGACGTAGCGGTGGCAACGTGCAGGGTGCCGTCAACTTCCTGCTGGGAGGCTGAGCTCGCCTGGCCACGGAACAAAACCTCAGCTCGCCACTTACTGCTTAGATACGACACCGCTCACCGGCGCAGTGTCTAGGGCGGCACGGCACTCTCGATTTCTGGCTCTCTTGTTTGAGCAGGGCACACCAACACATTTGAACCAAGCAGCAGCAGCAGCAGCATGGAGGACCTAGAAAGCATCTTCTGGGGAACATCATGGATAATCTAATGACCCAACCCTGGGGGTTTTTGAGAGCAGGAGACAGGTGCCTACCAGGACGGGACGGCTGGACAGGCGGATGGAGCAATGGGATGACGCACTGGGCCGCGGACATCGGATCAGGGAACATGAGCTATAGCAGCACAAGTAGTCCAGCAGGCGGAATGGATACCGTATCTAGAGTCAGGTTGGCAGGCAGCCAGGCAGCATACCTAATCATCGTGCCCCTGCGTCGCCAGCTATAGCATCCCTTGATGACGATGTGCCGGAGCGCCGCTGGTCAGGACGGCTGACTAAGCCGATCAACTACCGTCTACTGACTTGTTGGTTTCGCACCGCCAAGTTCAGTCCACAGAACGTAGTGTCCTCCACACTACAGTGACCACTGACCACGCCAAAGTGTGTACAGAGCTGTAAAGTTGATGTATGTGGAATAAGAGCTTTCTTCTCTTCTCGTGGTTTCCTTCAATTGAAGATAACAACAACAACAACAACAACAACAACAACAATAATAATAATAATAAAACAGTGACTGTCGGGACGATTGTCATGAGATTGGCCCATCCTCTCCTCATGATGGTCAAGAGCAAGCCAGCACGATGATACAGGGCATATTCTACGCCAGATTCTTCCCTCAGGAAGGTGAGATACAGAACGTGTTGATGCTCTGCAGAGGCCTCACTGTTCTTCCTCGCATCTCAGAGAAGCGCTCACTCTCACCCACACGACACACAAGACTGACCCCCCCCCCCGTGGCCAGGCACCAAGATCGTAGCCCAGGCGCCCCCAGGCTGCATCGTGCCCCTCGACTCTTCATCTTCCTCCTCCTCCTCCCCCTCCTCCTCTTCACAGCAGAGGAAACCCAGCCTGTTCGACTTCGACGTGCTGCAGGAGTACATCATCCCGCGCAAGGGCTTCTTCAACCGCTACATCGCCGTCAGCGACCCAGACTCCAAGTACTCCATCCTCGGGTTCCCCGTGGCCATCGCCAACCCAAAGTACCAGCGGAATGAGTTCATCTTCAACTTTGGCCTGGTCGTCGAGGCGGACGAGGGCGACCAGATCCACTACGAGCGCGTCGTGAGGCGCCTGGCCGTGACGTTTGCCGAGATGGAGAAGCAGACCGAGTACCTGAGCCGGGACGGGGAGGGGAGCGCCGGGGAGGGACGAGGAGGCCGATCGAGAGCCTGCTGGAGATCATCAAGGAGGATCTGAACAACTACGGCGAGTGCATGATACCCGTCGGTGCGTCTCTTGTTCCTTATTCCCCCCGCCCCGCCTAGAATGCAGAGAGACAACGGCCGGCTTACAGTTCTCTTTTCCTTCCCCCCCCCCCCCCGCCGCACAGACGACGCAAACACGATCAACATGAAGCTCTTCCCCCACCACCGCACGCCCCCCGAGGTAAAAGGCTGGCACGTCCCCGTGGCCAAGATGAAATTCGCCGACGTCGTCGACCCGACGTGGGACCTGACGCTGCAGAAGGTGATCCGGCACATCGACGGCGTCAGCGACGTGCGGCGCGTCGCCTTCGCCGCGGACGTCTCCCTGGACCTGACCAAGCTCGCCCTGCGGCACCTGCTGTACTACGACACCATCCTGCTGCTGGACATGTTCTTCTTCGGGTCTTGCTACGCGCCCCGCCCGGGCATCCACGAGTTCATCGCCAACGCGAGCAGCGACGGGTACTACTACACGGCGTCCAACAACAACACGACCACCGCCGCCGACGAGGACAGCGCCGGGGTGACGGGGCTCTCGGGCGCGGGGGGAGGCGGCGCGGGAGGTGGAGGCGGCGGCGGTGGTGGTGTGGGTGGGAGCGGAGGCGCCGGCTCCCTCGGGATCGTGGACGAGTGCGCCAGCTACGTGTGCATCATGTCCTCGGGGCAGCGCGTGAGCAACTACCAGCTCGTCAAGCTCATGACGACCTTCTGCGCGGGGCGGTCGGTGGCCGAGTGGCTCAGGCTGCACATGGACGCGGGCTTCGACGTCCTGCGGTACGTGGACGTGCGGCGCCTCGTGCAGTTCGGCGTCATCAAGGGCCTCCTGTACCGCGTGCACAAGTACGTCGTCAGCAAGCAGTACCTGGCCTCGCTGGTGACGGGGCAGAGCAGGCCCGTGGAGGGCAGCAGGAGCGCTGGTGCCGGCGCCGGTGACCCGCTGCAGAAGTACATGGACGGGATGCATAACTTTGACCAGATCATCACCGAGATGAACGTGACGGACGGGGAGATCATGGAGAAGCTGAAGAGTTTCCCTGCGCCGACGTACGACCTGACCGTGCTGTATCGGTGAGGGGTGGTGGTGGTGGTCGGCACAGGGATGGCTTGGGTTGGACGCAGATGAGGTTTAGTTATTTCCCCGGCTGTGCTCTGGGGGAGCGCACAGTCTTGTTCTTAGATGTGTCCTACTATACAGAGTTACTCTCGCGCCCGTCCCGCTTTCAGAACGGCAGCTTCTTCATATCCTTAATGAGGCCCTCCTTCTCGTATTGAGCCAGTTCCCGCCGGACATTCTTACGGGTAAAGCCCTGGGCCGGGGACGGCAGGCTCGACACGTCGATGCGGTCCTCCGAGCCGATCTCACCTCCTTCGGTCGCCTTCTTCTGCCTCGCCTCGTCGACCATGTGGCGCATCTTCGACATGGCCTTGCGGAACGCGCCGGTGAAGGGCTGTCCCGGGTACTCCTTTCCGCTCTTGGCCCACTCGTCGTCGTCGATGAGCTCGATGCACCGCAGGTTGTGCTTGCCCTTGCGCAGCAGCAGGATCCTGCCGTCGATCAAGAAGTTCCTGTTGGCTGCGTTGGGCCACGTCGTGACGGGGGTGAACATCAGCTGTTCGGGGATCATGCCCTTGTTGACGTGGCCTTTCTGGCCGGGGGCCCCGCCTATGTAGATGCCGCGGTTCTTGATGGTGCGGTCGGCGTCCGAGACGCTGGTCGCTAGTCCGGCGGCAAAGACGATGCGCGCAAGCGACTTCTCCACGATGCTGAAGGGGAGCTGCTGGTCGACCCGAGGCCGGTTGCTTAGTGTTGTCGGGTGGCCCTGTACAGCTTGGTACTGGTCCGCGGACTGTTCTACCTTCCCTGTACCAAGTTGTATGTCTCTGCTGCCACCGTACCTAGTGCGATGTTCGGCTTGTGTGCGCTGGGCAACCTCGGTGCCGTGGACGAGGGCCGTCACCTCGTAGGCTAGGACATGCTGCGCGACTCGCTTCGGCGGGTCTGCCTTGTGCTCCTCCATGAACCTGGCGATGTCGCTCAGGGGGGAAGAAGGTGAGGAGCTTCAGCAGCCGTTCGACGTCATCATCGGGCCGTCTCACCAGGTAGCCATACATGTCGAAGGGGGACGTCTGGAAAGGGTCGAGCCAGACAGCATTTCCTGCGCTCTTTCCGAACTTGTTACCGGCAGAGTCTGTGAGGAGCGGTACCGTGAATCCAAGGGGTTGGTCAAACTCGGCATGAGGCAGCCTCTTGGCTGGGTCGGGCTCATTCTCGACACAGTGTTTGACGGCCTGGGCACCGGTGAGGATGTTGCCGTACTGGTCAGAGCCTCCAACCTGCATCTGCACACCAAGCTGCCTGAAGAGTTCATACCAGTCCCAGCCCTGCATCAGAGGGTATGAGAATTCAGCAAAGGACATCCCAGTGCCGTCGTCAATCCTCTTCTTGACATTGTCGCGCCCCAGCATCGGGCCGAGCCTCACTTGAGACCCCAGCCGTCTTAAGACGTCCAGCATGGGGAGTTTGTTCCACCACGCATTGTTGTTGATGATGCCTCGCCTCCAGGCCCAGTCCTTCTTGAAGCCAAACCTCCGACCATTCTCTTCGACGTTTGCCCAGAGCGCCTTGAGCTGGTACTGTATGCCCGCGAGGTTCTGCACCAGCTGGGCAGAGCTCAGGTCCGGGCGAGACTCCGTCCTGCCCGTGGGGTCACCGATTTTGGCGGTGGAGCCTCCGATGACTATGAAGGAGCCATAGCCATGCAGGTACAGCCAGAATATCGGCATGAACGCCACCAGGTGGCCGAGATGGAGGGAGGGGGCGGTAGGGTCGACACCGCAGTAGGCGCCTATGCGTTTTCTCCGCATGGTTTCTCTGACGTGTTCACGAGTCCTATACAGGATGCACAAGCCGTCAGAGCACGTCCCCTCTGTCGCCTAGACCGTGAAACAGACAGACCCAGCTTACCTACCCCACGACATCCTTCACAAAGCCCCGTTCCTCGAACTCGTCAAATATATGCGTCTTCCTTCCCTGGGAAATCTCCTCCGCCATGTGCCTCCATTCCTCTTTCGCCGCCATCACCTTGGCCAGGTATTTCGTGCCGACCCATCTTCGCTGGGGAGGAGCCGAGTTGAGGGTTCTGGTCCGTAGACAGTCGCGACACAAGAGGGCGCGAGCCGGGATGCTCTTGTACAGGGAGGTTAGCTGAGCCATGTTGGGCAGCTCCTGTGAGTCCTTGAAGCGCCAAACAGGCTGCAAGGCGGTGCGCTCAATCAGCGCATCGGCAAGTGGACAGCGCGGGGTGACAACGCTGGTCCTCGACGGTGTTGAGAATCTGCCGTGTGGAGCTCAGGCAGGCGCCGCGAGACCATATAGGCAATCCGGCTTGCCTTGTATTCCACGAAAATTTGGAGGAGCCAGGCTCACTTATCGATAACAGCAAGCCCGGCAGGCAACAAGCCTCGTGTGAATGCAGCATCCTTGTCTCCTTACTCATCAGCAGCAGCCAATCGTAGAGCTCCCGATTCTGCTTGCAGTCCTCGGCAACCTGTCGGTTAAAGCAGCATCATCGACGCCAACCTCAATTCTACCTTGGGGACAAACGGCGAGTCGAGAACAAATCAATACCCACCTCCCAGTCATTCAGCCCAGACTGGCTCTGCTGACTACCAAGATGGCATCGGCTGTTCGCTCATCTCTGTTGCGGCAGGCGGCTGCCCTCACAGCGCCCGCCTCGCGATCTGTGGCACCCGCGACCAGAGCAGGCCCGTCGCTGCTCTCCTCGACTGCCCGCCAGCAGCTCTCGAGGCCTGCCTCCAGGCCCAGCATCACCCAGATCACAGCCTTCCACGCCACAAGCCGGAGAGACCTGCTTCCCCCTGGCCCACGTACGTTCTGCCCCGCTGTCAGCGGGTTTCCCTTCTGTCTTCGCGGAGGTCGCTGACAATACTACTCTCCAACAGAGGTGGTCAAGGGCACCGTCAACGACCCCGCCCCCGTTCCCTCCCCCTCGTCCTCCCACGGCCGCTACCACTGGACCTTCGAGCGCGGTATGGCCGCCGCCCTGGTGCCGCTCAGCATTGCCCCCTTCGCGTCCGGCTCCCTGAACCCGACCCTCGACGCCATCCTGGTCGGAACGCTGCTCGTACACTCCCACCTCAGCTTGCAGGCCATCATCATCGACTATGTGCCCACATGGGGCTACCCCCTGCTGAGGAAGTTCTGCACGTGGGCCCTGAACCTGGCGACAATCTTGGTGGGAATTGGGCTGTATGAGTTTGAGACCACGGATGTGGGTATCGTCGAGGCTACCAAGAGGATCTGGAAGGCATGATGGGAGGCACTGGCAGGATACGGTGGTTTGGTGTGTGTGTATGGTTAATTCGGCAGTATCAGTGTGTTTCTGTGGATAGACTGCTTGGAATGTATGGGTCTTTGATGACAGCTCAACCGACTGCCTTGAATGTGTATGTGCGACATTTATCTTCTGGTAATGCGCGCATTTCCCAGAGACTTTTGAAGTCTGCTGGTCTACGTGGTTCCCAACCAAGCCTCTGAACAAGCCTTCCAACTTCCTTTGCACAGAGGATTCATGTTACTGAGGAGGGGTCGGACCTCTAGGCTTCTCAAAATCGTCTCGGGATCAGTTGTCATGTGCCAATAGGTCTCTGGTGATGAGCAATACAGGACTCATAGGCAGAGGAGTGGCCTAAGATTAACTTAGTCAGGCTGCTTGCTGTTTTCTTTTAGCCTTGACAATATTACTAAAGCTGATGAGTGGTGACTTGGTACAGAGAATGGCAAACATTCGGAAAATGCTGGTCACAGGCTAAACATATCAATACACATTGTCCTTCTAGTCACAATTTGGAATGTGTTTGATGGCGGAGATGAGATGAACAGAAGCTATGCATAAGCAGCGCCGTCTTCTGCAGCATTGTTGGAATAGCCTATGGTACAACAAGCTTTAAGGAGAACCAAGCGGTGCCTAGGAAGAGGGTTCCAGCAATTACCAATCACATGAACACACAAAACAGCACATACAACTTAATCTGTCGCCTCTACTATTCTTCAGGAATATATCTGTTTGAGGATTCTGCCATGAAGCAAACACAGGACTGTTATTTTGAGTGTGGCGTAGGAGTTGAGCGCGACTGGGTTGAGGCAAGTGATTGGTGTGAGCCACTTTGCTGGCAGGGTGTAGCATGCATGAAGTCCAAAGTATTCTAAAGTTTTGGCAAGCAAAAAGCACAAAGCTTTTTGGTCCAATTACTAAGTAATCCAAGGAACTGCTTTGGTTGTCTTACTGGGCTCCAGGTTGACCAGCACCATATTAACAACACTTGCTTCTGACATCCAGACCCAAAACTCTGCTGGGTGTGTGAGCCATCTTGAGCTTGAGAGACTGCAGCAGGGAGAGTTGGATAGTTGTGTCCCTGAAAAAGCAGCAGACTGCGAGTCAAACTTGAGGAGTCTGATTCGTCGCAGTGTTACATATGGTGGTTCAACTACTTAGGTACTCAGAGCATAAAGCCAGGATGATGATACTCCGGCTATGGCGCCTGCAAATCTTCTTCATGTTCAGGCAGCCGCTCGACCCACTCCTCATAAGCCAGTGTTTCTGCCGCCTTTGGCTGGGGGAATGTGATTTTTTTTTTAAAAAAAAAAAAAAGGGCTAAACAAGGCAACAAAGTCCACACCGACAGTTTTGTTTTTGAGAAGAGAGACTCACCCGATGGCCACTGCTCCTTCCAGCATAACCGACATCCAACAGAGGCACCTGATCATGTACCCGGGCGGTTCTCGGTGGGAGGGATGCCACCTCTCGCGAAGGTTCTCGGGCCGGTCCTCGATGTCATGAGCAGGTCCTGTCTCTCTCCCTCACCCTGCAATGCCGAAGCTGGGATGAATAGCCGCACCGGCCTCGTGCCGAGGATTCCTGAGCAGGCGGCGGGCAGGGAGGAGAAGCTACCGCTTGATTCCTGGCTCGGATTCGGTGAGGCAGTCCCCACGATCACCTCGACGGGCGGACGAGGGCTGGAATCGAGGATGAGATACATTACTGACCGTATAAGAGACCAACGCACCTCTCGGTCCGGACCGGGGCGGGTCATTGACAATATACATATTACGACTCCAATATCTTCGGGCCCGTAGGGTTATCGGATGCCACACAAAAGCCGGCGAGTTGTCTTGTCGCCGGGTGATCAACCCACACCGGTAAACCGCAATTGGCAACACATGGAAAAGCCGTATGGAAATGCGCAACATATAACCCTGTTCTCTCACCCCCCCCCCCGGTGTTCGGCCCACTCGACTTTGTCCTCAGGAGCAACTAGCGCCGACAGCCGATCCGGAGACTGCTCCCCTTTCCTACAGTACCGAGATCCATGCAGCCAGCCCTGCTCCTGTACGCCTGCAGATTGGTTGCCTACAGCACCCGGGTATGGAGGCACCTGGTGTGGAGAGAGAGCGATATGACCCGGTGCAGAGACGGGGCCAGAGGAGCCTCTTGGATTGCGAATGCCGTGGTAGCAATGGCGTCAGTCTGGGTACCCCTATATTCTGAGGTAACTACAGTAATAACAAAATAAACTCTCCTCCCCCCCACCAAAATAAAAAAAAAACCAACCAAGCCAGTACTACCCTAGTAAGTACAATATACAATGTACATACATATATACATACATGGATGACAGAGCCGGCGTGGGTAAGATATGCAAACATTACTTAAATAACCAGGCCAACCTCACGACACAGGCAAGTTCTCCTCGGACCAACGCAGACGAAACTCCCCAGGTCCGCAAGCCATGAGATTGACCGCCGCCGCCGCTTCTTCCGCCATCCTCGCCCTCAGCGGCGCAGGGCTTGTCGGGGCCGTGGAGTACCCAGGCGTCGGCTGGACGATCTGTGCCAACGAGTCGACGACGTGCGCCCAGCAGAACGTCACCTTTGCATACCTCGTGAGTTGGGCCGGGCTTTCCCACCCCCTAGGAAAGACGCGATGATGAGGACGATGAGAGGGTTCCCGAGAGACTGATGGACTTGCTGGCTGGCTGTACGCCGGTCTTGGCTTTTATTTTATTTTATATATAGTACTCTTACCCTTTCTGGCCGTATGGACTTTATGTCCAGGGCGAGGAGAATGCATCGACGAACACGATATACAGCCAGGTCAACCTGTCCACGTCGGCCGACACAGCACTTGTGAAGCCCAACGTCGACACGCTGTACTCTCGTGTCTTTCTGGACCTGTCCTCGTCGGATCTGGCCATCACTATTCCGGACATGAGCGACCGGTACTGGGTATGTGTCTTCTCTCTCTTTACATACTATGTAGGCCTGTACCTTTGCTAAAGAGAAGACATAAAAAAACATTACTCTAGACCTGGCCATTCTATGATGCGTGAGTACATAAAGGGTGGGGAGGAAGCCGAAGAGAGTCCTGTATCCGGCAGCTGACATGATCAATGGTCCCCCAATCTCAAGTTACGCCAACGACGTCGCCAATCTCAGCCCTCTCCAGTCCTACCCAGCCGGCACATACCTCGTGCGCTACGAGCCTAACAACCCAGGTGCATGGTTGGCGGCCAACTCCACCAACTCGTCGTCCTCCTCCTCATACGCCGGCTATGTCAACCTGCCGACGCCGTACGGGATCTCTCTCGTGCGGATCGTAGCACAGCCGGAGAACGGCGGCACCGCCGCGGTCAATGCGCTCCAGGACCAGCTGAACATCACCGAGGTACCGCGGTGTGCCCAGCCGGTGGCCCCAGCCCTGAACCTGAGCCTCTTCTACGACGCGGCCATCGTGCCGGGCGGGCAGAACACCCTCGAGCAGGGCGTGCTGAACCTCGGCGCGCTTCTCGCGCGGTTCAACCCCAGCGAGGTGGTCGCCAACCGGACCTGGATCAACGAGACGCTCAGGGCGGCCGGGTTCGACGCCGACGGCACCTTTACGCAGCCCGCGGGCACGAACCTCACCGCTGCGTCTGCCTCTGCGAACGCCTCGGTGGCGGCGGAGGCAGAGAACACCGGCTTCGAGATCCAGGTCGGCACCAACTGGACCATGCAGAACACCTCCTTCATCGGCAGCTACCGCGACGCGTACTTTGCACGGTACAGCGTCGCCGCGGCCGGGTACCTCGCCATGACGGACGACCAGGTGCTCTACCCGGTGTACGGAGGGTCCTTGACCGCGTCCAACACGACGGCGCTGCTCGTCACGTTTGTCTCGAGACCCCCCCTCGAGGAGCTGGGCTTCTGGAGCCTGACGGCGTATAACGCCGCCGGGTACCTGATCGAAAACCCTATTGGTGTGTATGCGCTCGGGGACAGGAGCAACTTGACCATGATGGACGGGAGCAAGTACTCCGACGGCGCCGACGGGCCGTTCCAGATCCTCGTGCAGCCCAGCAATGTCGCGCCACCGGCGAACTGGACGAGTAACTGGCTGCCCTCGCCGGCCGATGGTGCTTCTTTCCAGATCGGCTTGCGGTTCTATGGACCTAGTGATGCCTTGAGGAACGACTCATGGACGTATCCCTCGTCCGAGACCGTTGCAGCCATCACAGCATGACGTCGGTGAAGAATACAGGAAAGGTCTGGGATGTGAGGAGGGATCTATAAGAAGTGAGGAGCTAGGAATTCCGAGAGTCTGCCTCTGTGTCGGTCCCCCAATCAATGAGAGGAGCGACAGCCCTTAGATCTTCACGTTTTTTTTTTTCTTCTTCTTCTTTCGAATCCTACCAAATGATGATCATCTGCGCGTGGGGTCGGCGAGAAAAATTACTAAATATTGAACGAAATAGCGATGACGCTGTTGTGCCAATCAATGATAGCAGCGTAGGGACCCCCCCCCCTAAAAAAAAATAGGGCTTCTTTGGGTCTGACCACGACCTGCAGACCCGGTGATGCAGACCCAAGAAGCAATCAGTGGAAACCGAGACGGGATGCGACGTAAAGCTTGCGCACTTGAGCCTCGCGGGAGCAAATGAACGGCAGTGTTCATGGTAGGAAGATCATCCGACCGGCTGCATTCACCCTGAAGAGGCAACCGAGCGAATCGAATAAGCAGCATCGTAAGAAAATATGGCCGGGCGGGCTGATGTGAAGCCCCCCCACCCCCCTTCTCCCCCGGGGTAAGCAGAAATGTGACGTGATGAGACTTCTCTTCGTAGACTAGATGCATCGGTGCCATCTGAAACCTCAAGATCGATCAGCAGTTGAGCCGAGACAAGAGACAGGATATGATGTAACCCCAATCTGCAGAAGGTTTCCCCAGGCACGCGTGTATGGCTGACTGGCTGCTGTAACAACAACAACAGAAAAGAAAAAAAAAGTGTCTAATGCGTGGTTGCGGAGTAATGGCCGGGGAGACGCACGTGCAGGTACCATAAGATAGGCACACATAAAATGGTCCTACGGTGTCGTGTCATTGGACAGGGAACGCCTGGCAGCTTGCTGCGGCTGCAGGAGCAGCAAGAGTGCATGAAGGATTGGGGCCTCCAGCTGCAGTTATTCACACCATCTCCGGTCTGAAGCGGTAAGGGTCGGGGGTTGTCAGCAAATCGGCTGGTCGGATTGGCCCGGTTACCTCCGAGGGCCTGGGCCGTCGGTATTGCATTTCCTCTTCTGTCGTGGGAGGTGAATTAAAGAGGAACGTCCTCGGTGTTGCGGTGAGGTGAGATATTCATCGTCATAGCCCCCCGTGGAGACAAAAAGATTCCAGCTGCGCCTGGGCGACTACCGCAGGGGGGAATCCAGGGAGGAGGAGACAGCCAGCAGCAGATACTGACTGCCTCACAGACCCGAAGAGGAAGGGCTACATGGGCTCGGCTATTCTTGCTCGGTCTTCGGTGCCAGAGGTTGGCAGGCCTCGACAGTCTGGTAGGCGGTAGAGTCTTGTCTGCCTGCGGCATACGGTGGAGGGTTTGCAGGTGAGGTGATGGAGAGAGAGAGGCTGACGTGAGATGCGGTGTGAGGGTGCATTCGATCGTCTGTGTGGACAGGAGTCCGCAGCCGTATGAGGTCATGCTCATGGCCGTGAGGAGATCGAACACTCGGACATGGTTCTGGTTTGAGGTAGCCCAGAGGGAGTGCGGTCTATCGTCTTGCGTGGCTGTGCTCCCCACGGGAGAGAAATTTCTCTCCGGTCGTTTGACGGGACGACAGGGCATCGCTGTGTTGCAAGAAGCGCGTTGGTGGCACTGCAACGCGGCTAATACCATGGGCCTCAGTGGCTTGCGCTTGCTGCAAGTCCGCCCCGTAGGGCTAGGGCTCCCGTGGCAGGGGGCGGCCAGATACCGGCCGACACCGCTGCATCTCTTGCGTCGTCCTGCTGCATCGCCTCACAGGCTAAGCTTCTGTCTGGGAGGGGTCGTGCTGCGGAGGCCGATGTCAACGCTGCGAGAGGGATCTGTGCTCGGTTGAACCGCATGACCTATTAACGGCACAGCTACTGCCGTCGTCCCTGGATGGGGTTCACACCTGCATGAGCTCCCGGTCAAGCTCCCAGTAGCTCAAGGCAGAGGTCGTGTGGACCGATGTTTCAGGCCGGCCATGGCGCTATAGCATAGTGACTGTCGGTAACTGGCGAATTGCAGCCAGGCCCAGAGAACTTGTGCTTATCGATCCCCAAGAGGCGTCCCGGCTGCATTCCCAAATCTGGTGCATCACATCATCTCCCAGAGACCCATTGCTGCACTAATGAAGGGTGAATTTTCACCTCCAGCCCTGTCGAAATGGCTCTGCGTGTTGGGCGTCTGGGCAGGGGCACCGGTATTGACCCTTACCACCACCCGCCTGTGTGTGTACCTCTCTCCCTGCTGTTGGAAGCCACAGCGCCATTGGCGCAAGTTGGCGCAGGCAACATTCCCTAAAATTAGTAGGAAAGAAATATATACATTTATAAAAAATAAGAAAGAAAAGAAAAAACAGAGACATGTGTTCATCGAGGGTGATCAGAGCAGTCGTGAAAGAGTTTCTGTGTCATATTACGTTAGTGTGGTCAAATAAAGAAAATGTCACCATGCAGGTCTAGTGGTCCCCGGTGGGCTGAGCTGCGCTGCCTTCACCAAAGTATGCAAAACGGGACCGTTGGTCATCCCACAGCGCTGCTGAGCACATGCAGCGAAATTTCGACCAGGGTGGTCCGTGGAGGGCTGCGGACATATATGACTTGCTGATGTCGTCTTCAGGGTTGCCATGAATAAATAAGATGGCAGACATCGCAAGTCGATGGTCCGGAGTTTTGGTGTCAGTCCCCCCCCCTCTCTCTCCCCTTCTCTCGCTCGTTTTTGTCATTTAGCCAGTCGGCCACGCACAGTCGCTTCGTCGTCCAGGATGCAGGGCTCGACTTCACTCCAGCTACCAGCCTCGGACTCCCCCGTCTCCGTCTTCAGACGGAGGGGCCAAGTCGTCGAGGGTGTGCCTGAACTGCAGGAGGAAGAAGAAGAAGTGCGACAAGAAACTCCCCTCCTGTGGGAGGTGTACTTAGTGGGTCCCCCTCCCCCTCGCGCTGATCGGCACCGGATACTCGAGCCCTGGAGATTATTAACGGAGAGCAGCTCTCTCGAGTTCTGCCAACACGAAGACGACCAAGCAGCCTCCCGCCCGGCGGACCCATCGGCACGAACAAGTTTCGAGAGCCTTGGAAACACAGGTGCCCCTGGATCGTTTGCCGTCAGCGCTTTCCTGGGAGGCCAGCTGGGTCCTGCCCACCCCACAATCAGCCCGGCGCTGTTTGCGCCCCTAGAGACGACCGAAGACGTACATCATTTTGTTTCTCGAAGCCTCGCTCAGATCGTAGGAGACAGATTGACAACTGAAAGCATTATACGATATTATTTTGGGACCATCAATGCCTGGTTCGCCATCATCGAAAGTTCCAGCTTTGAGGAGCGACTGGAGCAGATGTGGGCAGAGCCCTCGGCCGAGACTGGGCTCTTGGCAATGTGCATGCTCTTGATCGTTCGTTCGCCAGAGGAGAGCCCGGTCGTTTCGATGCAGAACAGCCTCTACCATGCGGTCAAGACTCTTTGTGGTGTTGTTGTAGCCAAGGTGCCTCTTTCAACGTCCATTCTGCAGGCCCACCTCTTGATCTGCCTGTACGAGCTTGGTCATCTGATGCCTCAACAAGCGTATCTGACCCTGGGTACGTGCATCACGATCGTCCGTGCCTTCGGGTGGCTCGACGAATCGTTTTGGGGACAGGACCAGTGGATCGTCCGGGCCCGGGAGCTGAAGCTGTGCTCGATCCTGTGGTGGACCATGGTGTTTCTGGAAAGGTGCGCATCTCGCGGCCCTCCCTGCCCCCCTGACCGGCGAGGCACCCAGAGCTGACCTGACCCCAGTGGTCTCCAATCAGAAGAACTCGGATATCCACAGGTTATCCCAACTCTTTCCTCCGCGATTCCCTTTCCGGAGACGTTCGACCCGATCCTTCAGCTATCCCAGGCCGGCCCAGGGCAGTATGGCGGGTCCATGCAAGAGGGCAGCTATAGATTTGCCGACGACGGCGACGAGAAGATAGAGACAGTCGTGTTTCCAGAAGCAAAGTCGGCATCCCTTCTGTCGCAGGTGCTGGCACGGGCGAAACCATCAAGCGTGCCCACCCTTCCCCGCGAGACTCTGCATGCCGCAATTGTGGACCATGCGCGCAACATTGTATCGACGCCGTGGAAGGAGGGGAGCCGTTTTGCTGCCTTGAGCCTTGCATACACGTGAGGAGAGCCCCCCCCCCAACCCCATTTCCCTTTCTTCTTCTTCTTCTTCTTCTTCTTCTTCTTCTTCTCCTCCTCCTCTTCTCCTCCTCTTCTCCTCCTCTTCTCCCTCTCCCCGCTTATTCTCTCTCTTGAGACCGTGTGCTGAAGGCGGACTAGTGCGATGCTCAAGCTCAATCATCCTCATCTAGGCATCGGAAGGACCTCTCAGCCAGTCTTTGATCCCAGCGACAGGACTGCTGTCCAGAGCACGGTCCAGGTCATCGATTCGATCTGCCACAACGCACGGCTCATCACCTCGTCATCAGGCAGCCTGTCGTTCACGGGACCTCTGGTGCCAACACTGGCACACAGCATGTTCCTCGCGGCGAAGGTGCTGGTCACCACCGGAGGCGCGCTGGCGCAGGGCGTTGATTTTTCGAACAAGATACAACTCCTCCGGGGATGCCTTGAGGTGTTCGCAAAGAGGTGGAAGATCGCTGGTAAGTCTGCTGCCCAGGACGCCAGACAGAGGTCTGCTCAGTGAAAGGCTGAAGTGAAAGGCTGATTGGTAGCATCAGATCGATACGTGCAGGCACTGAACGCAGCTATCCAGGCCCAGATGGGCCGAATGCAAGCAAGATGATGGGTTTACATCCTCAAAGGAGACGGTATCTTCTCACCAGGGGCAGAGCCCTCCCCCCAGGTGGGTGAATATGGGCGGTACAGCCATGGTCGTCGTTGGGCGCCGGGCGCCAGGCGGAGCCGCGAGGAGGAACGGTGGCCGGGTAATGGATAATTGCCATGAATATTGACAGCTTGGCTTGACAACAACACTCGCCATGGAACAGACGTTGAGCGTCGCCGAGGTGAGGCGGCAGAGCCTGGTGCTGAAGGAACAGCAGGGACTGTCCGCGACACACACACACACACACAAAAAAAAAGAAATACCCTCCTCACACGAGATGTAGCCCGGTCAGCATAGAGGGCTGCCGGTCAGCTGGTGAGTGTCCCGTCGAGGTTTCCTGTCTTTTTGAGGTTGTGAGAATTGAGTTATTTTTTTTCCTCTTTCCTTTTTTTCTGTCTTCTTCCTGCGCGAATCTTGTTGGCGTATTAAACCTGGCGGCGATCATGAGACTTGCTTGCTTTGGGAGATGCGCCTTCCTCCCTCACAGCTGCCATGTATTACGTAATCTTAGACTTGCTGTCAAAGTTCTGATTTAAGTACCACGTACAGCGGAATGCTGCCGGGTGGCTGGGCTCTGCCGCCCTGTGTGAGCAGGTGTGTCTCATCCTTTCGAGTTCTTCCGACACTATGGTATCACCGTATGTAGGGTATCGTTCGGTGGTTCAGATTGGAAAGACGTGGTCGCAGATCTGAGTCGAGTTCCCAGGTCGGCAGTCGGGCGGGAGGTACTTAACCGCAGGGGGGTACACCCCTTGTCGCCGCCCGCTACGGATAAGAACTCTTGAGAGCAGGCGCTGCTTGTGACTCTGAGCCCTCCGTCTCGACCTTTTCCTCCCCGGCCAGGTATCTCATCTGCAACGGCACAGCTGAGGTCCTGCACACGTCTGCTCTACCCAACCCCATCAGTTCTCGGAAGAGATGGGCCGTTTGAAAAACTTGGCATCGTCATCTGTGCCTTTTAGTCACAACCACACACAACACCATGTACCAATGTATCTTGACATGGCAGCCTGCGATGCCACGCCTCTGCTTTGTCGCAGATGACCCGCCCGAGTCAGATACCGTCTCCCTACCTTGGGCGCTCTGGGCCTCAGAGCACTCAGCTGTCACGTCAGAAAGTCGGTGGGACGTGGTGAACATGGCAGGATGCGACGCCACCCACCATGACATGCGGAGACTGTTGACTTATGTTGAAACCAGCCACCCAAACTCTCTCAACAGACAGCAGTCCACAGTCAGTCAACCGACAGGGAGACGGGAGGCGGGAGGCTCTCTCCCTCCCTGAAGACACGAGGAGATGCTGTTACGCCAGCGCGGCGGCTGAGAAGCACAGTCGCTCACTCCAGCTTCGACTCCCTGCGGTCTCAAGCTCAGGCCATCTGTGCCAGACTCACACCGCTCACGAGGCTGGCCATCCGAGGTCGTGGTCTTTTTTCTTAGGTTTCTTTTTTTTTTTTTCTCTCTATGCGAACCTACACACGTGCTCCACGTTAGACAGACGACGGCGTCCCCATTTCCCTGTTCTTCGATCGCCGCCAAGCCCGTCATCCCAGATCTACTATGCCCCCCCTCTCCCCCCCTCTCCCCTCGGGCCCATGACCCTGGCTCTGGGACGCCCGAGATCCGTCCACTCTCAGCCCAGGAGGAGGGATGCGCTGTCCACCCGAGCGAGGCTTTTCAGCGACTAACTCGCGGGCTACCGTGCTATGCATTCACGAACCACCTCGATACACGCCTTCCTCGCAGGCCCCCGCACACCTCGTCAGCACGGCCATGCCGGCTCGGCACTGGGAAAGACGTCCTGTCGTGCGCACGCATGGATCAGGACACCTCAGGATGATTCACACGAATAGCCTGCTCGAGGGCGCAGGGCCTCTCCGGCCCTCGACAACGCATCCCCTAGTGACGTTGGTGTGGGATCATCAGGAGCCACTCGAGGCTCTCTGTGCGTGTTCAGCCATTGTCATGTCTGATGCCGTCTGCAGCATGTCGTCCAGCTGTCAGCGCAGCTTGTGTACGTTGTCCTGGTGTAGTTGGCCAGGAAGGGGGCGCAGTCGTGTCTACACCCGAGAGCTCGATAAACGCGTGTGGATTTTGTGTCGTATGGGTGACATCTTTTGGCGTCCGTCAACTGAGCTTGGCCGGCGCTAGCTTGGGTCGCAGGTCTCTCTGTTGGCACGAGATGGCCTCGCGGTTCCAAAAACGGAGTGCCAGCACACGTCCTTATTTTTTATTTTCTTTCTATTATTTTCTATCTTATTTTTCCCCTTTCCGTTCCTGCCTTGCCTCTTAGGTTCAGCCCAGCCCCGTCGTCCCAAGTATCGAGGCAGTTCAAGACCACCTGCTGGGTAGTCCGCAACGCTCAAACCTTGCCTCATGTAGAATAGTAGCCCAGCTGGGTCCTGGGATGACGAGGGCGTTTCAAGAAACCTCATCTTTGGGATTTGCATCTACTACCCAACCCATGTCGGTATCCCGCTGCCCCTCCACCCCTCCCCCCCCTGCTCATGATGGTGTCTGGTAGAACACCTCTCTACCACCCAGTGGATGATGGCGGCAGCCGTGCAGGACTATGTCATGCATCTTTTTTGGCTTGCATGTAGCCGGCGTCAAGGGCAAGGATTGTCTTGTCTTTCCGGACCCCACGCTTAGTTGAGTTCCCGCCAGCAGACCCAGCACTGCTCACCGTCCTGGACAGCGACACTGGTCCTCCTGCTCCTGCATCGATTATTCCCAGATCTTCCTTACATATAAATGGACAACTGACCCATTCTGAATCTGCACTAAGCAGCCCCTTGCTGCCCGACCGCGACCCTCACGAAAGGCCCTGTCTACGGGTGCGACTCAGTCATTCCTGTCACCTCATTTTTATATAAATTTCCTTTTTCGGTCGCGCCCGGCCTCTTTTTTTTTTTTTTTTTTTTTTTTTTTGCCAATGACTCGCCCTGTGTCTCCCATCGCTACAATATCATCCCTCAGTACGACTTAGAAAGAGAGCAAGCCTGGCCCTCGAAACCAATCCTCACGTCCAGAAGAGAGAGAGAGAGAGACAGAGAGAGAGAGAGAGACAAGATGATGAGTTCCTCGTCCACATCGTCCTCGCCCTCGCGCACGTCGCGCAAAGCGGCCAGCCTCTCTCACGTCTACTACTCCAACGCTGTCTATTTTCCCAATCACAAAATCTACAACGGAGAAACGCCGGGCTCCATGAACTATAACTGCATAAGCACTGTCTACTACTGCTTTGCGAATGTTGCTACGGACGGGGCCGTCTTTGTGAGTCGGGGAACCCTCCCCCGCAGCCTCCAACCTGCTAGCCAGCTACTAACTCCTGATTGTGTACCATAGCTGAGCGATGAATATGCTGATGCTCGAGCGCCTTGTGACGGGGTATCAGGCGGCCTCGGGTCCTTGATGCACCTCAAGCAGAAGCATCCTCACCTGCAGGTCATCCTTTCCGTTGGAGGTGGCCAGTCGAGCCAGATCTTTCCAGCGGTGGCTGCTAACGCGGTGCTGCGCGACAACTTCGCGAGATCTTGTCGAGGTCTGGTCGAGGCTTCTGGTCTAGACGGCATAGACAGTATGAGGATCCCAAGCCCCCTCGGAAAATTTTTTGTTTTGCAAGGCTGACACTCGTTTTACTTTTCTTTTTAGTCGTGTGGAGATGTCCCCAGGATGCCGTTCAAGGTGCTAATTTCCTGGCACTTTTGGCCGCAGTCCGCGCGTACCTGCCCGTGGAGCAGTACCTCCTCACGGCGGCATTGCCCGCCGTACGGCCCGTCCTCGGCACGATCGACCTCCGTCGGGCCGCAGAGTATCTCGACCTACTCAACCTGATGGCCTATGATCTGTACGGGCCGTGGAAGCCCAAGTCAGGTCACCACGCACAGCTATATCCCGCCTCAGGCGAGAAAGACGAGAGCTGCACCGGCTCGTACGCCGTATCATACCTACTCTCCCAGGGCTTCCCGGCCAAGAAGATCCTCTTCGGAATTCCCGTTTTTGGCCGCCACTTCCCTGGCGTCACAGGCCCGGGCCACAGATTCGGCAGGCCAAGTGGCGACGGGACTGTTGACTACTCCCAGCTACCGCGCAAGGGGACCAAGGAGATTGTGGACAGGCGGGCGTGTGCAGCATTCTGTGGGGGCGGAGACAGCAACGGCAGCGGCTTCATCACGTACGACAACCCGGAGACGGTCAAGGCCAAGGCCGCATTTGTGAAGCAGAAAGGCCTCGGGGTGAGTCATTCTTTTGTCCTCGTCTACCAAAAGTCAGAAAGACCCCTTGTCAGAGACTGACTAGCGATGCTCGCACTAGGGGCTATTCTACTGGACCGGACCAGCAGATGCGAAGGACAGCAAGCGCAGTCTGGTCGCGGCTGGATTCAAGGCACTGCACAGCTCCTGATGTTATTGATGACGATGATGAGAAAAGAAAGAAAAAAAACGATTATCCACAAAGGAGACACGCAACAAAGATTGGTTCTACGGGTTGGAGTTCTCCGGTTGGGGCAGCATGGGCACTGGCGATCAGGAAATGGTTGGATTCCCCCTCACGAGAAAGACAAAAAAAACTATGGAGCGTCTATTATGTCAATCACATTGGTGCGGAAGAACGAAACTACAGAACAGCAAAGAATTCTACAACAGGTTGGGCATGGACTTGGAAATCAAGAAGCAGAGCACAGAAGGATACCCCAAACAGTAGCGAGAATGATACCCCCTCTTCCCCCTCCCCCCCATACTACATAGGAAGAGACTTTGGTTGAGAATCACGGCAAGAATTTAGAGATCGGCGAGATACTCAAATGTGAGGAGTCATGACCGGGGTGCCCACCATGTTGTGCGGCGGTCTGATTTTCCCTCTTCTTACCTCTTCTGGCTCGTTTCCTCCTGCCTGTTCTTTTGGTCAGGCCTGACGTGTTCACTCCCCATCTCGTCATTGCTGGACGCCACCACAGATGCCCATCAAGGTTCCAAGGCAACCAAGCCCAAAAAAATAATAATAATTAACTGTCGCACAAGCACAGTCTGATGCTCAAGCCAGCTCGGTGAGCAGCCCGCCTGCGGCTTGGCACACCGGCCGCGCCCCACGCCCTCCTACTGCTGCTGAGCCTGACCTGCATGCCTATCGGCCTCGAGTGTCTCGCTCGGAAAAGCTCTGCTCCACATTCTCGTGCCTCACGTGAAGCACGGCAGCCTTTGCCAGTTTCGAAACAGCGCGATGCTACTCCAGGGAGGAGAAAGGAGAAGGAGGGAGGGGAGGGGCTTGTGGTCCGACCCGACGAGAAGGGTGTTGTACAGCACATGATGAGGGGACAAGAAAACTTTTTTTTTCTTCTTCTTCCTTCTCTCTTTTTGCCCTTCTCCTCTCTGAGACGTGCTTGTGCATATGCAGCTGTGTGGCGTGCATGTGTGTATGTGTGGTGTCTGCTGCGCGATGATGACATCTGCGAGGGGGGGGGGTACGACCTGAACGAGCGGGGCGGGAGCGGTATTAGCAGCATACCCTCCACTTCACCCTCACCCCACGATGCTGCAGGTGGGCAGCTGCGCGTGTCCCCGGGGAGGTAGGCAGCCCAGGAGACTGCTTCGGTTTCAGCCGCGCGCCGTAAGGCACAGACGTCTCCCTGTTCTCTGGCAGGCGGGATGAAACGGAGTGGCTTGGCCCGAGAGAAGACAGAGTGCACCCGCATCCAGCCAGCTTGCCTGCATATGCGAGGGCCGCAACATTACGGGGCACAACCTCACCTCCTGCTTCTTCACCTGGCGTGCTGCAGGATAGAATGGACTGACTGACTGCTCACTGGCCCGCGCACAGCCCGCTTGGGCTGTCTTTTTTTCTTTCTCTTTCTTTCTCTTTATTTCTGTGAGTCATCGTGAACCATGCTGTCGTCGATTTTGCAGTGCGCCTTGCATATTGGGCAGCCATGTCTTAATAGACCTGAAACGAATGGCACGCTGCGATGCAGCCGCAAGTCGTACAAGTGGCACCCTGCGCGTCATCTCTCGTTCATTTTCACCCTTTTTCCTTTCTACTTTCTATTTTTTTCCCCCCTTCTGGACTTGTCGTTGGGCACAAGCCTCACCTCTAGAGCTGCACGTCAGAATATCGTGGTAACAGGGTGGGCTCGGCTCCAGCCGATGTCTGGGTGACATTAGTGACGACATGGTTGAGGCGTTGAAATTTTTACCCAAGGGTAAACTTCTTGGGTCTCGTTGGGTTTCCTGTTCCGTTTCGGAAAATTTCAAGAGCTTAATTGGCTTGTTGTCTGACTGCTGGAGGAGAAGGGGGAGAAGGGGGGGGGGCGGGTCGAGCGCTGCTACAGTGGCCTTGGTGCTGACTTTGGGGGTTGGAAGGGATGGCTTAGGTGCTGGCTGGCTTGTCAAACAGAAGATCTGGCCCCCAACACAACACTAAGACTGGCTGGCTGGCTACGTGTTGCCTCAGTTTCTACTGTAGAGGGGAGACTATGATTTTGGAGAAAACTACAGCATCTCAAGCCAGCTTGGATCATGTTGTTGAGAGCATATAGGTAGTAGCTAGAAGTTAGAATTTCTTTCAGGAGATCTGAGTCGGCTGCTGTACCCCTGTTCTTTGCTCGCCCCTGTGTCTCTAGGCCAAGCGCCCTGGGCAGAGCCGAGACCCTGGAGCTGTCACCGAGCTGAGGCTGTCTCACACGCAACGTCGCCAGACTAGGGAAGCTTCCCAGAAACCACCACCAAGCAACAACCATGAATATCGTGGAGGGGAACAACCTCCTCGACCCGTCATCACTTGATGCTGGTAGGTCTCTTTCTCTTCCCAGCAGGCCATTGTATCTATGGCCCAGGAATACCAGCCTCCTGAGGACAGGTAAATAAACAGCACCCGCTAACTTGCATCTCGTGCGGCAGTCGACTACGATCCCATAGACCACCTGAACGCCCTCTTCTCCCATCCCTCCGCCGCCGTCACCTCCATCGCCCACGTATCCTCCACCCTGCAGAACCACAAAGATGAGCTCACGACCACTATCACCACCAGCGAGGCCTCGCAGGCCTGGCGGCCCGACTCGTCCCTCGAGCGCATGCAGACGGCCCAGGCCGAGCTCGCCTCGCTGTTCCAGCGCATCGAGGGCGTGCGCACCCGCGCCCAGCAGACCGAGCGCGACATCACCACCATGACGGCCGAGATCAAGCGCCTCGACGGCACCAAGCGCAACCTGACCCTCAGCATGACCGCCCTCAAGCGCCTGCAGATGCTGACCACCGCGTACGAGCAGCTGCGCGGGCTGGCCAGGACCCGCCAGTACCGCGAGTGCGCCGGCCTGCTGCTCGCCGTGCTGCAGCTGATGAAGCACTTCAACAGCTACCGGAGCATCGAGCAGATCGCCGTGCTGAGCAGGAACGTCGCCGACCTGCAGAGGGAGCTGCTCGAGCAGGTCTGCGAGGACTTCGAGATGGCCTTTGCGAAGGGCGAGATCGCCGGGCGCCGCGGCACCCTGGTCGAGGCGTGTCTGGTCGCCGATGCCCTGGGCGACACCGCGAAGAGCAGGCTGATCACGTGGTATGTCAACACCGAGCTGAGGGAGTACCGGCAGGTGTTCAGGGGCAACGACGAGGCGGGCAGCCTGGACAACATCGGCAGGCGGTATGCCTGGTTCAAGCGGACGCTCAAGACGCACGAGGATGAACATGCCGTCATCTTCCCGCCGCACTGGAGGGTGAACGAGATGCTGGCCATGTCCTTCTGCGACGGCACCAGGGAGGACTTCAAGGGCATCCTCGAGAGGAGCATGAGGCGGGCCGACGGCAACAAGATCGACGTCAACCTGCTGCTCAACTGCCTCCAGGAGACCATGGACTTCGAGCAGGGCCTGGAGAAGCGCTTCGGGAGCGAGCTGCCGCGCGCGAGCATCGACACGCTCAGCTCCTCGGATGACCGGACACAGAACTTCCACGGGTCCATCTCCGTAGCGTTCGAGCCGTACCTGAGCCTCTGGGTCGAGTCGCAGGACAAGGCCCTGGCAGCCATGATTCCCAAGTACAAGAATGGCCCCCTGATACCGGAAGACGAGGAGTTCTCCACCAGTGCCGTCATACCGTCGGCCATTGAACTGTTCCAGTTCTACAAGATCACACTCTCCCAGTGCGCCAAGCTGTCGACTGGAGAGCGGCTGCACGACCTGGCCAAGACCCTGGCCAAATACCTCGAGGAGTATGCTCAGCAGGTCCTGTTAGGCTTCCTCCAGCGGGGGGGCCCTCAGGGACCAGCGCTGAAGGACACCGTCTTGGTTCTCAACACCGCGGACTTTTGGCACACAAACACCGTCCAGCTGGAGGACAACATCAGGAAGCGCATCGACCCGGAGCTCGCGGCCAAGATCGACCTGTCGTCACAGGCGGACACCTTCCTAGGCGTCGCCAGCGCCTCTGTCCAGGCGCTGGTGCAGAAGGTCGAGGCGGACTGCGAGGGAGCCTGGCGCGAGATGAAGAACACGAACTGGCGAGACATGGAGAGCGTGGGCGACACCAGTTCGTATGTCGGCGAGCTTCTGAAGCACATCAACAGCCAGGCCGAAGAGATCCTATCGCTTATCGTCAAACAACAATACGCGAGGGCCTTCTGCGACAAGCTGGTCGACCGTCTGGCGGCGGCCTACATCACCAATATCGTGCTGTGCCGTCCCATCTCCGAAGGTGGTGCCGAGCAGGTACGTCTCTATCAGGAACACTCATGTACAGCTGATGGCTAATTCTTGTGTAGATGCTCCTCGACAAGTACACTCTTGTCAAGGACTTCGAGAAGCTTCTTTCTTTCCACAACTCAGCATCAGCCTCCACCCCTCCGGCGCCTTATGTCAAGCGCGTCAACCAGAGCATGACGCGCATCGACCCCCTCCTCAAGACGCTGCAGGTCAGGCCCTCACCACCCGAGGGTCTTGTGCAGGCCTACCTGATCCATATCGGGGACCGCTCCGACAGCAACTTCAAGAAGATCCTGGAGCTCAAGGGCGTGCGCAAGCAGGAATACGCCCACCTGCTAGAGCTGTTCACGATCCATCGGGACGGCGCCGGTGCGGACAAGCAGCTGGTCGACAGCTCGCCCCTGCTTACGCCCCTCCTCATGACCTCAGCGTCCGCTCTCGGCAGCGCGGGTCTTCCGGTCATGAACCTGCCCGGCGGCCCAGGCTCGGCGGGTCTGCAGGGTCGGTTTGATGCGGCGTCGCTGGGCGAGAAGCTGCTCAGCGCCGCGCGTGATGCGTCTGACCGTCTGGGCACTCCCACCACAGGGGGGTCCGGCGGGCGCACCAGGGGAGAAAGTCACGATCAACGAGAACCTGAAAAACATTGGCAAGTTCTTCAGGAGGGATATTGGTGTGCGGTTTGGCAAGAGGGATATCACTCCTACAGGTGGTGGCGACGACTCTCAGCGGGGATAGCCAACACTCCTCTGTGGCCGTTTCAGTGTAGCAATTGAATAAGTTGAATAAGCAGTCTCCCTCTACGGATCTCAATATTCAAAATCTGAAGGTACTTGCCTTTTGCATCAGCAAAGTGGTCAGAACATTATCGAACATGCATGTACTGTATCTCGGGTATTCTGCAGCGTACATGTCCTTCGTATCGAGCCGAGGCTCACTCCCTTCTCGACGAAATTCTTTCGGAGACAGGTGTGAGCGAGTAGGAAGGAGCAAGCAGCAAGGGGCTACAGTGCGTGCTTACAAGTTACCAGGGGCTTCCCTCATCAGGCCCCGCTAGCACCAGAGCACTTTCCATCCCCCCTCATTATCGTCATCATCAACAACAACAACATCAACAACAACACGAACAGTTATTCCATACCATTCATTATGCCGGAGGTGGTCATCCCACCTTCACAGGCTAGACCGGATAGGGATATGTATAGACGAGTTGCCAGCGCGCCTGAGAGGCGACACATACGCCCTTTTCCTGGTGGGGATCGACAAACGGTGGCATCTTGTCTGACTTCAACAGGGAAATATTTTACCAATGACAGGATTGCAGTCAGCACCAGATCGAAAGGGCGCCGAGGGTGTGAAGGTCATCCCATCGCGTCAGGGCCCAGACCCACTTGTTTGTCTCTGGCATAACACGCCATTGGCCGGGTAAGCGACGATGGCTGCCAGGCGCAGTAGCTTATTTACAGCAGGGTGTCGTGAGGCTGACCTCGACCACTTCTTCTTCTCTTTTCGCCCCGAGGACAGGGCAGGGGGGCTAAGACAACCGTGAGATGCGGAGATGGTCTCTCCTCTCTCTGTCTCTCTCTCTCTCTCTTTCTGTCTCGCGAACACGGCCAGCTGCCTGTACCTGCTTAGACACTTGGGCTTCTACCCGTCGTACGTCTTATCACATCCACCGCCAAGTCTCGAGGCTTGTCATGCGGCTAGAGTGCTCACTAATACAGGATCAACGGATGGTCTCACCACGACGACGACCTTGGCACGACAAACTCTGGTAATCTACCTACACCTGAAGATCACCGCATTCCTCAGCCCGTACCATCTCGACAGGTCGATGCGGAAAATGGCCTAGAGCCTCATCCCAGACAAGGATTGGGATGCCCCGAGTCCCACTGAGCTACAGCACCATGCAGTATCCGCCCGGCCGCCACCCTGCGCCGCTGACAAGATTATGCAAACATGCCCGCGATGGATCGAGGTTCAAATCCTTCCAGCTGCCTTGTACCACCAACCCCTCTCACTTGCCTACACGGCGTGGAGCACAGCAGCACACGCAGGTCGTCTCGAGGGTCGTTCTGGAATGTGGGATACACCTAGAACGTTTTCTGGCGTGCGCCGCCCTGGGCCTGCGGTCCAAGCGGAATCCGCCTCGCACGTGAGAGGAAAGACCATACATACACACACACACACACAGAAAGAGAGAGAGAGAGAGAGAGATCCGTGGAAATCAGTCGTTGATAGTCTGGTGACTTTTGGCTGGCTAGTCCTGTGGCGTCAGTACCTGCATTGGTGCGTTGGATGGGATTTTGATGTTGGGGCGGAATTTTGTTTTCCTTTCAGGAGAACCTGTACCATCCTCCTGCCCAGCACCACACACTCTCCGACACAAACATACACACACCTACCTGCAAAGTCACGTCAGCCGTTATTACCTGACCTTACCCCTCCCTCGCCAGCTGCAGTCCAGGGAGATCCGGTTTCCACTCGGTCGGCTTTCTTTCCGATCCTGTCTGCTTACGTTGGGCCAATTCCAACCTCTTCTGTTTTTTTTTTCCCCCTTCCCCTTCCTACTCCCTTGAACCTCATACTCAAACCCAACGCTGGTCCACTGCACACTGCCACCGCACACAAAGGTATCGCTGTGTGGAGAGAGAGAGCGAGAGGGGAATCGATGGTGGATATCAACCTCGGTCGAACACGTCGCCGCGAAGACGAGGTGAGAAGACATCTCTTCTTCCCCCCGAAAAAGATGTCCAACGCCGGACCTCTCACGACGACATTCACCGCCCTGCCGGCCTGCACGACTGCGACCGGCCTCTACCAGATATGGGACGCCACGAACACAAACACGCCGTACTACTATGAGCAGGGGCCGCTGGCCTCGATGACAAGCTGTTTTCCGAGCGGTTATGACCCGGTGCCGGAGCAGTACTACTCACCTGGCTTGTGCCCGAGCGGCTATACAGCGGCCTGCTCGAGCACGGATGTGGTGTCGGCGACGGCGACGGAGACTGCGTTTACCTGCTGTCCGACGTAAGGGCCTTGCCTTCTCTCCTCCCCCCTTCGCTTTCTTATCCACACAAGGGCCGGCACACATACACACACACACACACACACACAAACAAAGGGAATGGTCAAGACGAAACTGACGAGTCGACCTGTAGGGGCGTCGTATACACGTGTGCAGCGAGCTCAACGCCAGGTCAGCAATACCTGGGATGCACGACGAGCTTCGGTGGGCCCCCTAGCCGTGGCGGGCGTGACAGCGGTGTCTGACGGGCAGTCGTATGCCACGTCGACGACGGAGAGCGATGGGTTTGTGATGGGCGCGAACAGCATCGCAGTGCGGTTTCGCTCAGGAGACTTTTCGGCTGGCGCCATTGCCACGGTGAGCCGCTTCCTAGCTTTAGCCGATGGATGAACCCCGACCTTACTGACAATTGTCCCCCCCCCTTCTCATATACAAGACCTCCGCAACAACGACAGCACCATGTCCAATAGAGACGGCGCCCATCACATCATCATCGTCGTCCGCTGGCAGCAAGGCGCTGTCGACCGTAGGGATAGCAGGGATAGCGGCCGGCTCAGCAGGAGGTGCTCTCGTCATCGCCAGCTCGCTGGGCCTTTTTCCTGTGGCTCCGCCGGAGAAAAACAGAGAACACAACAGTCCCGAGACCGATCCACCTCGACAACACCTAAACCGCTCTTATCGCCGCCGCCACCCAGACCACCACGACCACCAATACCGCCGCCGGCCCGACCCCAACGGCCCCCGTCCCCACACCCGCCACCCCCACCCCCCAAGGACCGACACCTCTGGCCGACCTCGCCGACCCCGAGCAGCACCAGCGACTTCAAGAAGCACTACTACTACTCTCACCGCGACGACTTCCCTAGGAGGTCCCGCTCCCACGACGACTTCAAGAAGCCCTCTGGCTGGGACTCCAAGTCCACCTTGGACGGCCTCCACGGGCCCTTTGAGCTCCCCACCGCGACCACCACCACAGCCAGGAGCGACAACGACCTCGAGCTGCATGAGCTGTATGGAGAGTGGCCTGCGAGCCCAAGCTCGGCGACGGGCTTGGTGTCGCCCACGAGCAAGTTCTCTGCGACACACCAGCACCACCACCAACTGGCCTCGCCCAGGTCTAGGGACTTCTTTCCCCGCCGCCCCAGGTGCCCGCCCGCTATTGGACCCCGACGCCGCCGCCACCGCTGCTGACGACAAAGACGACTTACGGGAGCAGCAACCAGCCTGCCGAGCTCGAGTCGCCGTCGCGGAGCTCTGAGTCGCCGGTACGGCACAGGCGGATGGCGAGCGGGCGGCTGGGGAGTAGCTGGGCGCCAGCGGAGCTGCCTGGGGATCATGAGTCTCCTGGTGGTCATGGGCATCCAGAGGGGTTTTTGTGACTAATTCTAACGCCTTTTCCTATGTTTCATGTTTTTTTTTTTTTCAATTATGTTTTTCTTTGTGACAACATATGTTGTCGTTCATGAGGGTGCATAAATGTGACTGTACGAGTAATTTGGGTTCCCCGGGAAGGGAAGGATTGTTGTATCTGGATCTATGCATTGCTTGGGCGTAGGGTTTTGATTTTTTTTTTTTTGTTTCTGGATTTTTTCTTTTTTCATTTTCCTTTTCTTTTGCCTTTTCCCCCAATAGGAAGGAATCAGCAAAATGGGCATAGACGGGCATGATGGTTTCGATTCGACATTCTGAGCCTTGTCAAGTGCTAGGTCAGAAGGATGTATTCACACAGAAAATTTCCGGCTTTCCTTCCTATTCGTGTAATTTTATTTTTGGTCCTCCTCTCCGTGGGGAGGAGGAGGACTCGTGGGTGCCAATTTGGGAGGCAGGACATTGCAGTTGGGCTCATACTCAGGCTCAGAGGCTGTAACGATCGAGCATGATGAGATGGTTGTGCGAGGTATTATTGAGCGTGGTAAAAGTGTGCAAGCATGCATTCTTGTGCGGTCTGGGGTGGGGGATACGCCGGGGCTCTGCGGCCTGGACAGTACATGGCACGCATGGTGAAGAGCTCATTGCTAGTAGAGCAAAGATTGTACCAAAAATTCACACTGACAGTCAAACTGAATCCCTGAGGCCGAGAGATGTGCCTGAGTGGAGCGAGAAGGCTTTATGGCGGCACCATTATTGGCGGCTTGGTGATAGTAAGTGACGTGCAGTGTGTGTGTGTGTGTGGTGAGCTCCCGGAGGTGGGCGTCTTCTTGGGACGCGGTGCACACGCGCGCACACACACATACATGAATATATGTGTGTAATGCTTCGTCTTCGTAGGTGGTAAGGTGCACACGAGATCCTAGAGGCTGTCATGCCACTCGTCACGGGTATACCTGCATGTCAAGGAGCTGCCTTGAGAAGTATGTTACTACTTGGCCTTCTCCTGTCGCTGACCTTTAAAAGTTATTATTACTATTATTATATTTGTCATATATAGCATTCAGCTTCTTCGCCACACCTCGAAGCGTCACATGAGAGTGTATATGCTACAACACAGGGAAGTCCAAGCCGGAACCCAAGGTTAACAACGCCTTAAGGAGTGTGCGCATGTAGGAAAGTCAGCCACAAGGCGAGCGACAACATGCTGGAGAGTCCCCCTTGACGAGAAGCCCAAAAAAAGAAAGAAAGAAAAAAAAAGTCCCCGAAAGAAGGAAAGGAAAAGAAGAAAAAAGAGAAGAAAAAGGGAAAGGGCATTGACGGATGAATTCAGTGCGCGTTGGGTAGGGCAGAGGGGACATTTTGCGGCCGGCGGATCGGTGGCCGGTTGCCATGACAGGGGGATGGACCTCCTTAATGGGAGAACAGGCGGAGGGGCCCCTCAGATGGAAGGATGCCTTACGACTTTGTGACCCTGGTGGTCGTGATCGGCCTGGGGACAAGCGAACGCCACTGGAGCCATGTGGACAGAGCAAAATCGAGAGAGAAAGAGAGGGGGGGGGGAACATGCAAAGTAAGCAGCCAGTGACTGTGCTTAAGTGAGCTCGCTGCCACGTGGAGTCGTTCGCACCCACCGGCGGCTGGGAGCCTCCGAGGAACACGGCAGTCCGCGCTATGGAAGAGGATGCGGATAACGACCTCTACATGTAGCTCCATAATGTCGACACCGAGCTGTCGGGGTCTTTAGCAGGTGAACTGCCGACACGCCTTGACGAGATGTTCGGCTACGAACGAGGGAAACAAAGTCTCCATCCTGCCCTGTCCCCTCGACAATAGCCGCAACATTTGCCAACCGCCCAAGCAGATCTATTGCCAAAAACCCACCAGGCGCTTGCAACATGATCCACACACACACACACAGAGAGAGAGGGAGATGGAGATGAACCCTGCTCAGGCCCAGCCAGCCAGCCAGCAGAAGGAGGGCGCGGTAGCAATCAATAGAGGGGGAAAGAAAGGTCGACAGACAAGAGTTGCCCAACCAGGAGACCAGGCGTGATGAGCCCTCCTGTCTCTCTGTCCCGGGGTCGAGGGCGAATTGAAAATAAGCTCTGCCCCTCTCTCGCTTGCCGGGCGTCTAAATGCAGCGTGACGGGTGAGATGATTGGGCGCTGACCCCTGAAGGGTGCGTGGTCTGTCTCTGGCGTGCTGTGTGGTACATGTGAGCGATCCTAAATTTGGACGGCGCTGATACCCACCATTACTACCGTGTGGGTGGGTGTGTGTCTCTCTGTTTTTATTTTTTCCCTCTCTCTCTGTGAGGTGTGTGTGTGTGTGTGTGTGTGTGTGTGTGTGTGTGTCTCTCTCTCTCTCTCTGTCTCTTCGTCCAAGTATACATGCGCCTTTGTTTGTAAGTGTTCTCCGTGAAGGCCAAGGACAGGGGGGTCCCAAGATCGTATGCAAGCCATCCCGCTAGTGAGGGGGGACCTGACAGGGTCCACAGCGCTTAGAGAGGAGAATTACCCCCCTCTCCCCTACAGTAGTACACTGCTCTTTTGGCGGGTAACAGCGACCGCCCATGGCTGGAGGAGAAGAAACCCCAGGCAGGAACGAGACAGACATGGTGGAAGGGCACTCGGTCTAATCAGACAGGCCTGTTCGTCCCTTGTGGTGTACTGGATTGCAACGGGCGGCTGCTGTTGCTACTGTCATGGGTGGTACTTTTTTTTTTTTTTTTGATAGTCGCCCGTGTGGCTGGCCATTAATGTTTACCGTCGTCCGCCTATGATATCTTGAGAGGTCTCTTTTTCTTCCTTCTTCTTCTTCTTCCTTCTTACTTCCTTTCTCTCTCTCTAATTTCCCATTGCCTATCAACCTTTCCTCCTATTGCTTGCTTGCTTGCTTGCTTGGTGGGTGTGCCAGACTCTGAGTGGTGCTCGAGTCGACCGACCTTTTGCACCGTGCGACGTGTAGAAGAAAAGGATCACAGTCGACAATGCGCCCATAGCAGAGTGGACGAGACGAAGCCTTTGAAGACCCTCCCTCCCTCCTCGTCACCAAGAAGAACCCCAGACGGACAGGCCCAGACACGCAGACGGCGCCTTGTGGATGAGAGAAATACAGAAGGAAAGAGACAGAACGACAGACAAAAAAAGAGAGAAGACACAAGACAATCAGGATTTCTGAATATCATCCTGAGCCCATCAAAATGTCGCCTAGGATACCACAGGGAGGCGCCTTCTCCCTCTTCCCCAGAGAGAGATCGCCCTCTGGCGGAATGCAGCACCACGCGGGGGCCGCTGCCGGGTCCGGGCCCAGACCATCCATCGACTCGGTGTCGCGGGATACGCCCTCCAGGACTGGAAGGCGAACCCCGCTGGAACGCAAGACGTCCGTGAGGGACGGGAAGAGGCCGGCTGCCGTGGTGGCCAGCACGGAGCGACCTGGTGCGAGTAACAACAACAACATCATCAACAACAATGCCTCGCCGTCGGAGGGCAAAGGAGAGAGCGGGGAGCCGGTGATAATACAGCGCCCTGCGCCTGTGGCCCTGGTCAACTCGACGACACCGCCGCCACCTCGCTGCGGGACGGCCTTCTCAGAGGCGCAAACCCTCGTTCGGGAGAACAGCACGCGGTCGAGGAGCTCCATCGCCAAGCTGCCCCTCGCGCCTGAGGATGGCAGCACCACGGCCGCCGGCGACGGGGCGCCAGTACCTGTGCGCTCCATCTTCCCAGAGTACAACCCAAGCGTGCCTCTCGCCCAGCAAAACTACTACCCGACCCAGGCCAGCCCCACGCGCATCCCGCCAGAGGCCATCAGCCGGCGCCTCTACTCGCCCACCTCCCCAGACGCACATCACCACCACCACCCAACCTCCCCTCCTAACAACAATAGTAGCAATAACAACAACGGACCCCAATCCCCACCCCTCCGCAGCCCACAGAGCGCCGGGACTGCCAACACGGCAGCCCCGCGCAGATGGCCTCCTCCCCGCGCCAACGAGGTGCACCCTGCCCAGCCGCCCGAGATCAGCACGACCGAGCAGCTCCGCGACTACTGGAAGGTCGCCAACGGGTGGAAGGCGAGCGCGAGCGAGGGCCGCGTGTACACCTTCAAGATCAGCTGCGAGCGGGACGCGCCTGTGTACACCCTCGCGTCGAGGGCCCAGCAGCCCTTTACCGCGTCAAGCTGGACCCCACGAGCACCTCCGCCAATGTCTCCGTGTCACGGTTTGACCCCGCCAGGCCGTACAAGCCACCCGTGCCGCCCAAGGACAGCAGCAGCGGCGGCGGCAGCAGCCGCAACGGGAGCAGCGAGAGCGTCGGCGGGGGCGTGTCCCTCGGCAAGGAGACCAGCGCCAAGGGCTGGCAGGAGGTGCTGGCCACGACCCTCGAGGAGAAAGCAAGACACCACGCGCCCCACGACGGGCTCGTGGCTCTGCTGTTCCCGTCCGCCGCCGCCAGGCTGGCCATGGAGAACCAGCACACCAACGCGGCGGCGTGTGCCACGGCCGAGCGCGAGTGTGCGCGGCTCGTGTGGGACGACGACAGCGGAAACCACTTCCTCGTGCACCCGGCGCTGGCCATGCCCTTCTGCGTCACCATCGAGCGGAACCCGACGTGGTCGCGCACAGAGTACACGCTCGAGCACATCGAGTCGCCGCAGCACTTTGCCCGCCTGACCAAGGACGGCACCGGCACGGGCTGGCTCGAGATCGACACGGGCATCGCCTCCAAGATCGATGCCGTGTACCTGGCCGACGTCGCGGTCACAGCGCTGCTGCTGGTCGCGCACGCAGACGGCGACTTCAGCAGGGTCGAGGTCTTTGAGCCGCCGCCGTCCATCGGGAGCGGGCGGAACAGCAGGCAGGACAAGAGGCCGTCGAGCCGTATCAGCCGGCTGAGCGCGAGGATCGGGACCGGCGGGAGCGACAAGAAGAAGAAGGTCGGCAAGAGCCCGCTGGAGTCGTTCGAGCTGGACCTCGAGAGCCAGACGAGCGAGCTGAAGAACCACCTGTCGGGTAAAGAAAAGGACGGGACGCCGGGCTGCGCGAGGGTCCTCATCTCGGTGCTGGGCGTCACCTTTAAGTGCCTTATCTGGTGCGCCACGGTCGCCTTCAAGGCGCTGACAGGCTGTATCTCGCTGATCGCCAGGTGCGTGACTTCTGAGAAGCTGTAGCCGCGCAGGGGATGTTGTCATGATATGCACGATGGATGATACGAGAGAAGGAAAGATATCGGTAATGGTGTATGTAAATGATGACGGTGAGCCGGCGGGTTGCATCTGAGGGAGTGGGATCTCTCTTCTTTTTCTTGGTCTTTTTTCTTCTTCTTTCCTTGGCATTGTATTTTCGATGATACCTCTTCTGCCTCGGCGTAATCCGAATGCTGTGTTGCGGGCCGGCTCTTGCTACTCTCCTGCCTGCTGAAAGTGATCTGCGTGTTGCCCCCCCCCCCCCCCCCAACATGTCTCTCCGCTACCTCTTGCGCTCTCGTACCTTGAAGTTCTTCCCCTTCTTGGTGATACCTCCAACTGTCGCCGTCTTGGCCATCTTTGCCCGCTGCACCTCGAGCCCGTTCTCGGCATCCGTGAGGGCCTTGAGCTTCCTCCTTGCGGTCTGTAGCTTCTGCCGTAACCGCTCCGCGTTCTGCCTCTTTCGCATCTTCTCTTTATCTTTCCTGTCGTCCAGGTCGTCCGAGCCGTCGTCCACGTCCATGTCACCGCCGCTATCCTCTCGCCCTGGCAGGATCTCGTCCATCTCCGCAGCAGTGTCGGCAAACACAATCTTTCTGGGCTTCGGCCTGGCTCTTGTCTTCCGCGGCGCCTCATCCTCGTCGTCCTCGTCGGCGCTGTCACGGTCGTCCTCGCCGTCTTCCTCTGCGTCGGAACCAACACCGGCGAACGCGCCAGCGACGACAGCCCGCTGCTCCAGCCGCGCCACCTCCCTGGCGGCCACGTTGCGCACGGTCCGCAGGTACCCGATGTCCTGGGTCTTGAGCAGCCGCACCGTGTCCACGTCCATGGCCTTGTTGCCCCTGTCGGCCGCCACCGTGCCCGTCCACCTCTTGCCCCCCGAGAGCTTGTCTGTGGAGAACTTGCCCCGGGAGACCATCCCGAAGTAGAACTCATCTTCGTTGCGCTCGGCGGCCTTTTGCTTCAGGCTCTTGAGGACGGTCTGTTTCTTCTTGTGGTCTTTGGCTCGGAGGGCGTAGTCCTGTTGCAGGTGAGGGGAGATTTGTCAGCGCCGGTTCGTCATGGAACCAGATGGGCATTTTGTTGAAGGATGCGTTGATGGTGGACGTTTTTGGGGGGGGTGGGGGAAAGGGAGGGGGCAAGGCACAAGAGCGTACCTTGTGCTTTTCGAGGAGGCCAAGTCTCTCGCGCTCCTTGAGCTGGCCTCTCTCGCGGTGCGAGCGGCGCTGTATTGAATTTCGTAATGATGACATGGTTTCTGGTCTGGGCTGTGCAGAGGAAGACGGGTTGTTGGGTGGGTTGCTGGGCGGAAGAAGAGAAAGATGTTTCCTCAGGGGAGGGAAGAGTAAGTGGGAGGATGGGAAATTTCCAGATTGCGATAAGATAAAGGAATGGGCGCTGTAGTGTTGTGACCCACACAGAGCCTCCAGGTTCGTGGGCGGGTGCTTAGCGCAGACCTTCTCTGTCTCTTTTCCTCCGCAATCGATGCTTCTGAGCATTGGCTTTATTCAAGACACCTTCTCAAGATGAACACATTACCTTTTCGCTTATACACCAGTGAATCGAGAGGACACAGGTCTCACCCCGATCTCGCGTGAGAATACATTCCAAGAATCTCGACCTTGGTATTCCTAACCTCCTCATGTGTGCCACACACTGCTGTGAACAACACACGTGGAGGTTTACTTTTTTTTTCTTCCTTCTTTTTTATCCCTTTTCTCCTCTCCTTCAAGGTGAGAGCTGGAGGCTGACGAGGGCGAACCACAACACAGACGGTGGTCGTAGTCGGCGCATCCGTCTCCAGCGCCGATATAGCCTATGACCTCGCCTCTCACCGCGTCACCCGCGAAGGCGGCATCGTCCACGCTATCGTAGTCGGGCGCAATTTTAACATATACTTCAAGGATGAGGCCTTTTTGTCGGTCGTCGGTCCGCGCGTCGATTATTTTTTTGATCTTCTCTCGCTCTGGATGGCGCCCCCGCGCTGCGTCGAGACCACCTCGCCCTCTGCATCCCTCCTTCTTACCAGAACCCGTTTCCCGTTATCCGCAAAGTACGCTGACAATGTAAGCTTGTGATTCGAATCCGTCTTCGATATTCCAGAACTTGATAACACCTCCTGTACATCGAGTTCCGGCTGAGATTGCGATGGTTCCCTCTGGCGAGAATGCACTCGCAACGTCTCAAATTTTGAAACTCAAGGTGGGTCAATGTGTCCGGTGCACATGCCAACATCAGCGTCGCTCCCGGATCAACACTCGCAGCAGACTAGCGCTCTCTAGAGCAAAAAAAAAAAATACTCATCTCTTTTATCGGAGGACTCCAGGATAAAGAGCTCGTGGCTGTAGTATTCCGGAACCCGCGGGCATGTTGTAATCCAGCTCGGGTAATGCGTCTTCTCAAGGTCTTCCGGAGAACGCTCTCGGGCGGAGCAAGGCTAGAGCGAAAGCGTACATCTGCAACGGCGCTGTTGCGATAATATACTATTTGCGCAACAGACATCGGTGTGTATCTTTGACAAACAGAGTAATACGAGTGATACAGAATCTTAGTTACGGGGATTGACTCTCCGCATTCGAAAAAGCTTCCGGAACAACCCCTTCTTCGAATGCATTTTGAATATAGAGCTCATGTATACTTACGTACCATGGTACTGGAATAAACCTAAATAAACTCAAACCAATCCACCAATCGAATATTTCCCATTTCTTCTAGGAACTCTGCTACCCGGGGGATCCCTATAGCATAGTTGTTTCTGATATAAGTCGCGTCTTTGCATATATTAATCCAGCGATTCTCAGCATTAGACTTGTGCTTCTTTTCTTGAGTACCCCAATTCGTCCGTCAACCATCAGCAGACTGCAATGATGAAGCTGGAAAAAGAAACAGGCCTGGTGAAGACCGGCATCGTGTTGCTTGCAGCTATAGCAACTGCCATGGCCCAGACTTGCGCTCTTCCGTCGACATATAGTTGGACTTCAACTGGAGCATTGGCAACCCCAGAGTCTGGGTGGGTTTCACTCAAAGACTTCACTCACGTCGTGTACAACAATCAACATCTCGTATATGCATCGGATCACAATACGGGATCTACATGGGGCTCTATGAACTTTGGCCTCTTCACAAATTGGACCGACATGGCTTCGGCAAGCCAAAACTCAATGACCTCGGCCGCCGTTGCGCCAACGCTGTTCTACTTTGCGCCAAAGAGTACGTGGGTCCTCGCGTACCAGTGGGGGCCGACAACGTTTTCATACCGCACATCAAGCGACCCAACCAATGCCAACGGGTGGTCATCGGCTCAGCCCCTCTTCTCCGGTACAATCAGCAGCTCCAGCACCGGCGCCATCGACCAGACGGTCATTGGCGATAGCACGAATATGTACCTATTCTTTGCTGGAGACAATGGGAACATCTACCGGGCGAGTATGCCCATTGGGAATTTCCCGGGCAGCTTTGGCACGTCATCGACGGTGATCTTGAGCGATACGACCAACAACCTATTTGAATCGGTTCAAGTCTACACAGTCCAAGGTCAGACCAAGTATCTCATGATCGTTGAGGCAATTGGGGCGAATGGGCGGTATTTCCGCTCCTTCACGGCTACGAGTCTCGGAGGTTCTTGGACTGCCCAGGCTACGACGGAAAGCCAACCCTTCGCGGGCAAAGCCAACAGCGGCGCCACTTGGACAAACGACATTAGCCACGGCGATTTAATCCGCAGCAACCCCGACCAGACGATGACTATCGACCCATGCAACCTGCAATTTCTTTATCAAGGACGAGCTACCACGTCCAGTGGCAGTTACGACCTTTTACCTTACCAGCCAGGTTTGTTGACGCTGCAAAGCTAGCTCCCAGGTCAGTGAAGGGTCGGGTGAATGCACAATACAACTTTGATATAGTATCAAATGCATCCTACTCTATGATGGCTCTGAACGTAGATCTCCACTGAAAGCTCATGTTCCGCCTCGGGTAACTGGAAGCTTGAATCTGAAAGGATATAGCTTTAAAAAGTTGGTCGAGCTAGTACAAGGAAATTTAAAAAGGATCTTCCACAAGTGTCTCTATTCGAGTTAAACCAGCAAAAGAGTATATAACCAATAGTTCTATCATCCATAGTTTTGCAGTCGCATATGGCATAAATAGTCTGTTATTGAGCAGTAAATAGGTCTTGGATCGAAAGGTTATCATTGTTTGAATAAGCACCGCGTATTATAATATATATTATCCCTCAATGTTCTCAAACTTCATTTTCTCTGTCTCAAGTATCCACCTTTGTATACATATCCGAGCTCCCTTGTGGTGGATTAAGCGGCCTGATGTGCTGTTCAACGGCATTTGGTGGTTTTACTATTTCTGTATCAGGCGCGGCAACCTGCCTTTCCAGTTGCCACTGCCAATGGGAATCTCAATTAGCGCATCGCCTGGAATTTGCCTGTGTGGGCACCGGTAGCCGATACTGCTCCCACCATTGGTGCGTAACTACTGTTGTATTAGCGTGATATGTAACATATTGCCGTAGGGTCTCGATGCAATGGTCGAAGTGACTGAGGCATCTCTTAGGGTCCGGCATTTCGAGCCACACAACACTGCGAGTGCTGTCGTAGTCCGCATGCAAACTTTGGTGTAGCAAATAGAGGCAATGCAGGTGGTGGTGGTTGTGCAGCACTCAAATCGAAGACGCTGGATATATTCCAGCGAAAACTAACGTCTTCTGGGACGGTCTTGATGAGGAAGACATCGAGTCGGTGGGAGAATGATCACTATCACGGTTGACATTCGTAGCAGGTGCTGCAGGTCGATTGCAACAAATTAAGAGGCGCACTGATGATAGTGCAGGACTAGCTATCTTTTATCTTTTTGAAAAAGTATGCAGAGAATTCGACATATCGAAAATGGATTTTATTAAAGTGTGTCCATAGCAATATAAATGACCGTCTTGCTCAATATTCCCATAAATATTCCGAGAACTAACATGTCAAAGTTCGGAGAGGTGTTCAATTTAGAAAGAGGGCGGGGCTTCCAAGCGACGGTACGCAGACTACTTGATGCCTCAGCCTTCGAAAAGAACACAGCACAATGAATGGGTCCGGTGAACAGGCCTCGCAGCATTACATAGATTTTACTCATAAATTAACATTACACCTATACACTCACTCCTTGGCTTGTTCTAAAGTTCTACCAGTCGCGAACGCTGATAGTGTCTCAAAAGATACAATCATTGTTCATTGAAGGTGAATCGAACGAGTGGCATTTCCTCACTATACCTAGTTCTTGTCCCACTGATCACTTACTCTGGGACTGGTACTGGTACTTCGTAATGAGCTCACCATACTTGTCAAGCCTCACTGGTTCGTACTTGGCCGGATTCGCCTCGCTGACGAAACGTGGCAGTGTTGAAACAGTGTGAGACATACTAGGACCTACAAAGAAGGGCATAGAGATGCGAGCAGGAATCCCAGAGCTGGGCACAGCGGCAACATCGGGAACCGTAACCCGATGCAAAGCAGAGATAAAATAGTCTGAGCAGAATGATCCGTGAGAATATATCCACTGAACGCACTTTAAATGATAACTTACCATTGCTGAAGCGTTGGAGCATGTCTCCGACATTCAAGACGAGGGCGTTTCTGTCTGGCTGAGCTTGCAGATACTGTCCCGTTTTGGCATCTTGAAGCTCCAAACCCCCACAATTATCTTGGAATAGTAAAGTAAATGTACTATTGGTTCAAGTCTTAATATTTGTATTGCAAGTGAGATAGGCATAGAATTCTTACCCCCAGTCATTATGAGCCGGTAGCCTAGCAAGCAAGTCCTTTTGCAGCTGCTCCTTACTGACAGCAGGATAATGTAGCAAACGCAACTGGCAACCGTTGTCTAGCATGAGTTCCGTGAGAGCTGCGTTCTCGTCGCTATTAAGACTGAGACCGATGCTAACAGCGTTGAGCAGAATTCTGCTTACGCCTACTAGTCGTTCATAGAGGGACGACTCGAATTGTCGAAAGCCGGGAAGTACATCGTCAGGTAGCCATATATTCTGCTGCACGGTATCATACTCGCTGCCAATCTCATAACTCTCCTGCGTCTGGTTAGCTGCTAGGTTCTGCGTCAATAAGCAGGGGATGTTCATAAGCCGAGTACCTTGAAGTCACTGATCTTTCGTATGTTTCGCCTGATATCGGCGCCGTCATGGGCGGCATGAGCTGCAACATCATCTTGGGAGTAGACCTTTTCTTGGCCAATGCCAGAATATCCACGGTGGGGCATAGGGCCGAGAGGATGCGGGGCTTTCATCTTCTCATCATAAGGCAGATCGAAAAGCTTCTTTACCCAGCCAAGGGCCTCATCAATCTCTTGCTTGCTGAGTCCATGTCCGACAACCTTGACGAAGCCGAAACTGTGAAGAGCTTCCACAAGGCCCTTGGCGGCCTCAACAGCTTTGGAATCAAGCGCCGAAGTTTGAGCAGTGAAACTTGACAGATCAATCGTTGGAATAACTCGGCTTGGAGTCTCAGAGCTGGATTGCGACATATTGATTTGGGAATCGGTGTGATATGAGAGAAGAGCGTGAGCAGACACTCGAAAGTAAGTCGAAAAATTGAGAACAGATCTAGATGTCTATTCGCGAAAAGGTGAATACTCTATTCGCGAAAAGTTGAATACCTATAAGATCTCTGCAAATCGGAAGCCAGGCCCCCCAGTACGAAAGGCTCTTTCGGCACCGTCAGACTTATAAGGGATCCAACAACTGCCATTCAAACACCAGTGTGGGCGAGGGGCGAGGGGCAAAGCGGAGCCGAGTTATCCGTAGAATCTACCGTCTAGGAGGGCAAGGGTCGGAGAAGGGACAGAATACGGTGCAACACCTATATTTGCTGTAGTTCCCGTGCGACAATACTGTACCTAGGTAACTAGCGGTACCTTCTGTACCGTGTTCTGTAGCATTTGGTGAACAGAGTACAAATTGTGTGACTTTCCGCTATTGATTGGTCGGTGAGCAGTTGGTTCTTTATCCTTGTCCGAGATCCTGCTTAGCTCCCAAGCCTGTGATACAGCATGTGCGCTAAGTTCAAGAAGGGTTGCAGAGAAGGATTGTCCGAGGGGGGGTGAAAACTACCTTCTTTTGGGGTGGATATAACCTCGTCGAAGTACGTGAAGGTGGCCGGGTTCGCGTTGACGCCCGAGGCCGCGCTCGTCCAGCACTAGGCTAAAAATGCGCCTTTCTAAGGAATTATTGAGCTCTGCAAGCATTATTGTCGGCCAGCTGGCGCTACTGCCGCGAGACCTGGGTAGCCTTGCACAGCAACACGGTATCGAGATACAAGAGGATCTTGAAGGAGATCTCGATGGGAAGGGCAGAGATGAAGTCGATCTTGAGCTGGACCTGCATTTCTCGGGACAGTATGCCAACACCACATATATCATACAAGTGAAGTACTTGGTGGAAGAGAAATGGGTAGATATGAATGAGCTGGACTCGGAAGAGTACCCTAGGGTATGCAGTTAGTTTCATGTTATGACCCATCCAACATGCAGGTCACACAGGATTGCATAAGAAAGGGTTAGAGTTACGGCCAACCAATCAGCAACGGATCATCTGGATCGCCAAGTAAGCCAGGCGAGCCCAGTGAGCCATACTGAAGAGCCGGATATATAAGGATAGGATATCTTCAAATTAGATAGTTTCTTATAGCTCTTCAGTCGTCAATCTAAGTATTGGATTACCCCAACAGTCTTACGACTGTTGAACACTTGCAATCGATAGTCAGCCTCGTTTCCATCTTGCTCAGACCTTACTCAATTCGCTCTCGCTAGCATAAACTCTTTGTGTACGTCGGGATCTTCGGATTACTGCAGTGCTCATTACATTCCTCAAATATAAGAAAGACAGGCGGTAAACCACTCCCTCAATTACAAGAATGGCAGGCTGTGGTAGAGGCCTTGGGGGGTCCCATTTACTATGGACCCACGGCCTCTGGTAAATGAGGCTATTCACAGGAAGGCTAGCCATTCACTTACCACACCTATTCATCGGTATGGGGCCAGCCAACCAGTGAGTCATGGTGTTGCTATCCCAATCGGGATCAGCGCCACTCATGCCTTTCTATATAGCAGTGCCTTTGACACTTAGCAATAGTTGAACAATCCATCGTTTCTTTCTACCATTTGCAGTACCCCCATGTGTGTCTTCCGCAGTAAGGCTTCCTGTCTCCCGACTTAAAGTTTCGATTACAGCTTTGACTGGCGGGTCAATCAGGATAAGAGCTGGGAGTGTCAGATGACCTACAAGAAAAGTTGCAAGTCCTAATGGCAGACCGGCCGAGCCATTTTCCATGCGATTTCAGTAAGACCGAGCAACATCCTCGCGTGAGAGCAACTTGTCGCCCTGATAGACCCTCATCTGCGGATCATAACCAATAATCATGACATTCAAAGGGTTATGCTGAGGAGGTTTAGTGAAAGATTGTTGTTCGCAAGGTCGTGGCACATATGAAGCCCTCAAGAAAACTCCCTGGGTGCATAAAGGAGCTTGCGAATAGAATAGCTTCGTATCGCCGAAAAGGGCTTCAGAAGGTCGAATGCGCTGAATTTATATACCGGCTGGTAATTACGGTACAGATAGATATAGAAATCAAGCTTCATATATACTCTTTTTGCTGAACCCTGAACTTCCAACAACAATGATACTTGAACCGTAAAGCCTGTATGTGCAAGCACATTCCGATCGGAAAAGTTGTTTGTTATTTTCCTTGGAAGAGCGCGGGGGGGCGGGGGCGGGGGCGAACGGTGCTTTTGCCCTCACAAAGAGACCCCGACCCCAGCTTTCGCCCCCAAAGGATGAAATATCGCTTGCGCGTCCTGCGCAACAAGGGAACGGGGTTTTCATATGTCTAAAAAAAAGCTATGATGGCCTATTCCTATAATATCCTATCGTTACTAATTTGTACTTTGTCCTGAGGAAAGAGAAGCCACAGTTACAAATATTTCGTTTTCATCCATCCATAATATAATACCATTGGTTGAGCCATTAAAATACCAAGTCTAGGTCTGTAAGAGCTTTAAGAACGCCGAAACCACAGCGTAATTAAAGGATGATCAGGATACATCGCACTGGACAATATCATAAGCGTTACAGAGCCCGATCATGGCGCAAAGCTGTATTCAGCTCTGTGCCAAAATTATCATGCGCTAGCGCTTACGACGTGGCCGCACAATCTCGTCCGGAATGTCCTTTCCCAAACGATTATAATGTTTTACAACCCCTTTGCCCTTCTAAACATGGCCACAGGCTTCATCTTGCACGGTCCTTTTCCAAGCTAATGTCATCTATTCCTACCCAGCCTATCGTTGATGCTCTATTTTATCCCCAATATTTCAGAGCCGGTCATCCCATCCTCTACTTAATGAGACAAAGCCTGTCCTATCATGACGACCGTTGCTCTTGCTAACCAGCCACGCACAATCCTTGGTCCTCTTACCACAACTTTCACACCTCCATCATCGTGCCTGTACGTTGCTGTTGACCAGAGCAATGGCGCAGAAACAGGAAGAGGGTGGTTGATGCAGACATGCCTTGGCACTGATGACAATGGTCTGAAGGGTGCAACAGAATGCTGGCCATCGACAACCGCAGGCGCACGAGCCCCATCATATCCGTTCGAAGGATGGGGATTCTATTCCCCCTGGGCTGGTTTGCCCATCAGGATACAATACAGCATGCTCGGCCACTTTTGGCGGACAGGCTCAGTGGGCTCTACAGTTTGAGCTTATCGAGGGAGAGACTGCGGTTGGTTGTTGTCCAAGGTTCGTCTTAATCCTTAGCCAGTCTTGATAGCTCAGCTCGCAAGATTCATTGCTTTGTTGATTGCGCTTCCTTGGCGATATAAAACTGGAGCTAATTTGTTAATATCGGGGATGGTAGTGGATACACTTGTTCCAACGGCTTGAAATCTGGCCAGTCTTGTGCTCGGATAGTTCAGTCAACCGCACTTACAGTTGGACTATGTGACTCCTCGAGCATGCTCAATCCCTCGATAGCGACTTATCCACAAATTGTATCACTTACTGTAACCTCTACGATATCCGGGCTTACTTCTTATTCGATGACTGAAGGTACGATCGCTTCTCTGAGCGTATGGGCTCCGATGATCCAGATCAATTGGCAAAGCTCCGACCTAAGCACAATAATACCGTCTATCACCCCCTCTCTGGCTACTGAAACATCATCGACTGCTGGCAATAACAATTCCAAAAAGGCTGCAGTTGTATCTGTAGGCTTACTAGCTGTATCTATAATCGGCAGTATCGCAGGAACACTTCTTATCGCTGGTGCAATATTCTTTCTGTGTCGCTCGAAAAGGCGAAACAGTCGAAGACAACTACAATCTCGAGGACTCGCAACAAGATACGGGACAACGCAGCAGCCTAGCCAATGTGCGCAGTATAGCCTCCCGAGGGCTATTGAGCTGCAAGATTCCCATGGAGTGAGCGAGTTGTCGTCTGAACAATCGTATGGGGTGGGCGGGTTGGGGTCTAGACAGCCACATGTCGCTGCATCGCAACTTTGAGAGATCAACACTTAAGAATTCTTTAATCACATTTACGCTCTACTGAGCACCAATAGGTCTAATTGGTCTTGGTGCTCGCAAGTGCTGGCAGGCGCATACTCTATATATGCGGCAAGCAGCCTTCGTTGGAAAATAAGTGGGATCATTAACCCCCAAGTACGTCTCGGGTCAGAGCAAGGACAGAGAGGCTTGTCCAGATACAATATGGGAACGTAATATAAACCTACGGGGATGACCAAGCATACCAAATTCAGTGGCGCTACGACGAAGTGCGCGGCCGACTGCCAGGGTCCATCAAATTATAAAAACCACAACGCTTTCAAGATTGCTGAAATTAACGAAGCACTGTTTGCCATATTTATGTTTCGAAATGTTTGGAGTTTCTTGGGCTTTGTTCGAACTTTTTCTGTCTCTAGAGATTCCCCTCAGTTATTATAAGGCGTATCCGTAATATGCGCCATCACGACGAATCATATTCGATAGTATAGTGGTGGGTCAAAGAAACCATCTGTGCTTGGTATCAATGAATACTATTAAAGCCCAGCTGAGGCCGGCGATGAGAGACAGGGGAGTATGGGCCCATAGCATATCGTGGCTCCTGATCCCAGATAATATTCTGGAAGCTTATTTATAAGGTCGCTATATCTCAAACCCAGCGTCGCGTGCTACCGCTGATCATCGATACTTGTCATTCCTCGTATCTCGTCAATAAAATTACTACGGACTTCCTCCGGTTGGACCAGTGGTTTTCTATGACTTTTCATTTGGGTCGCGATATTGGAGATGAGGGTCTCAGGGTGCAAATGTTGCACGTGTTGCAGAACCCAGACTAATGGTTCGTATGAACGGATTACCCGGCACAGGCAAGCTGATTGTTGTGTGTATCCTTCAGCAGCTGATGGGACGGCTTAGAAGACCAATTTATAACCACCTCGCAATCGATCCGGCGGAAGCCGTTCTCCACCGCACAGAGTCTGGCTACAAGATATCCGCAGATGTATCCGAGCCGCCGTCTTCACCAGTCTTGCCAAGAACGCATTGACGCACACCCACTTCTACAATTTTACCAAGTTTCAATCTAGTACCCCCATGAGGTCAACCACATGCGGCACGGACCAGGCGATGCGCCTTGATGCAGATCGTGCCCGAGTGCAATGAGACGAATCAACGTGGAGACTTGGCAAGGGACCTCGAGCTCTTCTTATCTTTCCGCCGCAGACATAGTATTTATCGTTTTGCAGGATCACAACACGCACGGGAACTCGGTGTCACCGCCTTGACCGCCGAGCAGGCGGCTTAAAAGATCGCAGAGAACGTTTTGAGCGTGTGTCTATATACTAGTTCGAAATGAGGAACCTCACGTATCCGAAGAAGGCTGGTAGATAGATGCGTTAGAGAGATCTTTAAGATTTAGTCTCCAAGATACCCTAAATAAGTCTAAGCAAATTTAACTTCATTTTATTTATTTGCTATTGCATAAGAGTTATGCCAATGTCAACGGCTCGACATACAAGCTAGAGAATACGCTGTTTAAATCATGAATTGAATCCAACATTTATATGGTCAAGCATAATATTACTTGTTCATTGCAAATAATTGCCAACTAAATAACATCGAACTAGATCGGATAAGAAATAACTTTGTATGAAGAACCCTAATGTAATGAGCAGTGATGGAAGGTCCCACTGTACTAAGTACATAGATCCACGGGAGATCAGCTGATATTCGAATCTGCTATTCGAATATCCCTTCTAATCGTACACATAGCTTGTACCCGGACCAAGGTTTATAACACCTAACTACTTGAACATGTCTAGGCAGAGTTAACTGATAGAAGTATGCAAAGGATAAATCTAGAGACAGGGAGTCTTGAGTTATAGATTCCCATAACCGAAAGAATTCATACTCGCTTCTCTAAAGTCTCAGCGACAGTGTCTTGTTCTCTCTGTTTGTTGTCTTTTTTCCTTAGATCTTGCCACCCCATCCCCCATAGGACGATTCCGCCAATAGCAGCCATAGCAGCAACTAGATAGAACACCTGATCGATACTGTTAGCATATGCTACCAAGACCCCCGGCAGGTCAGCAGGCTGCACGATGGCCCGGAACCCTGTAGCCCCTGCTTGAATAATAGCATCCGCATCTGAATGCGGTGCTTCGTGAGGTAGTTGGGTCCTGAGGCTGGCGTCGAAGAGGACGTTGCACAGCGTCAGCGATATGGCTGGGCCAAGGGCCTGGGCGAAGACCAGGAAGGCCATCGCTGTAGCGAGTTCTCGCTCGGACACGGCTGCCTGCACCGCAATGATGGCCTAGAACAGGTTAAATACAACGTCTCTCGTTAGCACAGCGAGATCTCCACAATCCCCCACAAGGTGACCTATCAAGAAAAAGAAAGGAGGCCAACATACCAGCTGCATACTGGCGCCTGTGCCAATGCCGGCCATGAGCTGGAACCCTATCCATTTGCCACTGGATGTTCCAGGCCGAAGTAAGGAGTATAATCCGCTGCTGATAGACAGAAGAACTGTGGAGAACAGAGCAAAGGGTATGACGAACCCGACCCGCGTCACTTTGGTCAAACTCAGTATCAGCCAAGAGTAATTGCGACCGCCTCATTGATAGTCTACCCGGGCTTACACAAGATGCCTGTCAGCACGGGCACGAAGAGCTGGGGTAGGATTGTCGGCAATAGATATACGCCGCTCAGCATGGCCGTCGCGTTGTTGATAGCCTGAAAGTAGATGGGGAGGAAATAGGCACCCCCGTACATGGCCGCAAAGCGGGACGCCTGGTAGAGACCTGCTGCCCAGACTGTCCTCCGTCCGATAAGGGAGGCTGGGAGCAAGGCGTCGTCTCCCCTTGTAGCGATTCCAGAAGAGCCAGACGATCATAGTTGCGCCGGAGCCGCAGAAGAGACCGATGACCTGTGAGGAGCCCCATGGATACTCGTTGCCTCCATACTGGAGTGCGAGGAGGAGCTGCAGCACTGCAGGGGCAAACAAGGCGAAGCCGATGAGGTCTAAATAGAGGTGTAGCCTCGGGAGGACGGACAAGGCCCTGGGCTTGGATGTCTGCTCTGGTATTCGGAGCATGCCAAGGCCAAGGGCCGCCACAGCTCCGATCGGCAGATTCACATAGAAACCTAGAGACATATCGAAGATGAGACCGTATCAGCACGTTCGACTGTCGGACGGAGAAGATCGTGAAGCCGAAAGGATCAATGCCTGTGTGACCAAAAAAGATTTGATGTACTTACACCATCGCCATGTACTGTACGATGTGAAAACGCCCCCTAGCAGAGGCCCAACGACGAGGCCAAGAGAGTTTACTATTGGTTGTCCTCAGGTTAGCACCCGCGTTAATCTGCGCTTCCGGAAAGATGCTCGTAGTTACTCACAACCAATGCTTAGACCTATGAGAGCTTCCAGCAGAAGAAAATAGTCAGTTGTCAAGGCCGACTTACTGACTCTCATAACCACATTATGTTCTGGGAAGTCCGGGTTGGGGCCTCACCTGGGCGCTTCTCTAAGGGAGCACAGGCAGAGATAATCGTGATGGAGCCATTGATGAGGGCCTGCGGCCCCAATCCCGGCAACGGCACGACCGACGATGAGCATGTTTGACGATATAGCGGCGCCGCACAGCACTGAGCCCAGCTCGAAGACTCCAAAGAAGAACAGAAAGGACCACTGTAATCACGAATAGGCATTCATGATCAGCTACACTGCGTTGATCCTATGTCTTCTGGGGAAGGACAGATAATTAGTACGCACCTTGAGACTGAAATGCGTATATACCTTTCCTGTGAGAGGCTGTGGGGCAGCGCTGCCATCGGTAAAGGTTAGATTGATAGTATTTTCAGATTGTATGATGCAATTCAAGAAGGGGACAGATCAAAGAAAAGAAAATGAAAGAAAGAATAATAAAGACAAACACACCTGCCCAGTTGGTAAGCGCTGGCATACCAGCCAACGTCAGGCAGAGAGTTGAAGGTGTCTGTGATCCGTGGAATGGCCTATGAATCAGTTAGTAGGCATTATGAACATCGCATATAAGTCATATCCAGGCGATTTCTGGCGGACTACTTGCCGTGCCGATGATCATAGTATCCACCAGCATCAAGAAACATGCTAGAGATATGCAGCCTATGATGATTGCTAGCCTCACACCTGTGACATACTGCTCTTCTGCATCGTCTTCAAGGGCTTCTGGTGGACTTGTCCCACCGTCATCGGTGTTGAACTCCGGTGGTGTTTCAGGCTTGGTGGCTTCTGGACCCACGGACAGCGTTTCCAATGCGTGTAAAGGCCCAAGGCTGGTCTCCGCGTCCTCCTCATTTGCGTGACTCTTGTTATTGTTACTACTAGTATAACATTAAAATCATTCTTGTATAGTAGATCCTGATAGCTTCTTAAAGTGTGGAGAACTTGCCTCATGTTTATTGCAGTAAAATTATTGAGCGGCTTAACAACCCATGCGCACATGCGCGCACACATACGAATGCCTACACAACCGGCGTTTGTACAGGTATGCAAGTCAATTAACAAATCGAAGACCAGGAGCTCTCTACACCAGACGCTGATGAGCCACAGTGACTAGCATGTTTGTCGTGAGAACGCGGCTCGAAGGCAGTGGGCCGCACTCTGGGTTGTGTGCTCAACCTACACACCACCAATTCGAGAGGTAGCGTAATAAGGATCGGAACGATGTACCATCGAGCGGATATCATCATGGCTCTGCGTCATACAGATATATCAGGGCTGATTAACGGACCCCAATGTGTTCTTCGTGAACGATAAAACTGGGACGCTAAGTCCGCCTTGCATACCGAGGCATAGATTCGCCAAAGGATGGTTTTCACACCAATGGGTGAATTGTCTTTTCGCCTTCAGCCCCCACGATATAGCACGCAATGCCTGAAATGTGACATATCTGGACGCCTACCACGACTGCTGAATTCACCCCGAGTCTCATGTCATGGGGCTATTTGACTTTCTATACTCAAGGCTTTCGGGTCTGTTACCTCTTTTTGGGGGGGAGGGGGGCGGGGACCGCTTTGCAAATCCCAAAAACGTCAAACGCCCAATCCATCCTACTCCTCTCTCTAGAAGGTAAAGAGCCCGCTTATATGTTGCATCTTTTCTGGCCAACGGCTGGGGACTAGCGTCGTAAGATATTACCATACCTGGATCCTCAGGACATGTAGAATCCAAGCCATACAATCTGTGCAAGGCTACACAAATCACGTCGGAGAATGCTCCTTAGTTTGTAATAGTCTAGGCAAAATTAAGCGCCCCGTGATTCTGCCAATGAGTACGTCTATACAAAGAGCATCTAGATTCTGACTGCAGGTGGTGCTCTTCCGTTACACCGCACTGGTTGAACATTGCCAACCCACCTCTATGATGGCTAGGGCCGAGCCCTTTGGCTCGATGACTCTCTGAAGTACAAACCTCTGATCCGCCTCGGACAAGAGTAACTTCCACTCGCCCACCGTCCTCTCGGCTGCATTGAAGATGGCGCCCATATTCAGGTCAATCGCTCTCAGATCCTTCTCTCGCCACTTAGAGACGGCACCGGGCTCTGGCATACATATATCCTGTATTATAAGCCTTGCACTGGGCTTTAACGCAGGAATTAAGGCCTGGTATAACTAATTAGAAGATCTTCTTTTCTATAAAAAGGAAAGAGAAAAGAAATCAAGAGAAAAGCAAGTGATTGCGGTTTTGAAGGTATATATGAAGAAGACTTACCCTCAAAATCAGAATGCAATACTTGTCCGACCAATTGTGCAAGATCCAGCGAAGGAAAAAGACATCGGCCTTTTCCGTTTGAGCAGTGAAGAAGTCATGAGCCTCGAAGCGGACCCTGTCTAAGAGAGGCTCTGGTACTGTAGCATTTTGAACAACCTTCTCCATATCCTGAACAATGACTTTGAGATCGGTGAAGCGTTGAGCCAGAGCTATGGCGATGTGGCCCTGGGCGCCACCTACATCTACGACTTGAGCGTCTCCGAGAGATGCCCAGTCATAAAACTCGATGATGTAGCGGGAATCGTCTGTGAGAAATTAATTGATCAGCTCGCACTCGACATTTGAGCGAACAGGTCACTCGAAGGTAAGCTCTTCTGAAGAATAGGATTGCTTCGTGCTCACATTCGGGTCTTCCGGCCCAGACCCTCATGGCATTGGCAAAAAGAGCTGCACGCTCTGGGTCACTAGACATGACGTTGTAAATCGAGTTTGTGGTGTTGTTGGCGAGAGCAAAGCCCTAGAAAGAAAAAGCAGAATGAAGTGTCAGCATAACTGAACACGTCCACTAAGAAACAGGACAAGACGAGGGAAATTTTAGAGTCGGGCCTGTGGCACATTACTGTTTCGTTTGGTTCAGGGGATTCGTTCCACTTTTGCAAGGCCTCAACCATCTAGATCGATTATACACACACACAAAGTCAGCCCACGGGTTCTTCCTGGGGAATGGTCTGAAGATCGAGCTCAGTTTCAGCCGCAGATTTTCCCCATTACCTTGACAGAGGCTGGCCACATGTCCCAGGTGCCGATCTTCAGCCAGTTGTTTATAGCCGGGTTGGCCAGGGCCTTGGACGTCTTGGTATGGGCTACCATACCAGGCTCTAGTTCGCAGAACACGTTCCTATTGTGAGGTGCCGTATTGATTATTAGTTTCTTTTGTCCATAAGTTCTCAATAATGGTGAGACCTCTTTTGCCATGAAAGTGAGGGGTAAGCTACATTTCGAGGAGCGCCCACATACATTGTCATTGCGTGCCGCAGCAGCCGTTGGACGGCGCGTTCGCTCAGTCCAGTATTGATAGCAATCTCGACAAAGGAAGTCTTGCCCGCAGGAGGAACCATGGAAGCAATGCCAAAGTGAGTAATGGCCTGCAGGGACACATTGTTGTTATGCTGTAATTACGGAATTATTAATAATATTACTGCCATCAAAGCTGCTTGGTCACTTACAGCGCTATGTTTATATAGCGAGACCAAGGGCTCGAGAAGCGAGTCCCAGAGCTCCGAGATGGCGTCCAGCACCCTGTCCTGGGCATCACACGCTTCATGGGGCAGATGTGTTGGAGCGTCTTCAGCAGTCGAGGGCGCTCGGGCTCCCTGCTCTGCCAGGATCTCATCGATTTCAGTCACGGCAGAACTGATGGTCTCAGCGAGCTGCACTATGCGTGACTTTGGCCTGTCTTCAGACGCCATGGGGCCAGGCTCGGTGACTTTCCAGGGTGAAAAGAGGTATGGCAAAAGCTAAGGAGAAAGCGAGATGAAGAAAGTAGTAGTGTGAACAGCCAGGTGACCAAGCAATGACCCAAATATGATCTCAAGTAGAGAAGGATTCTAGCAGAATAGAGACCCTAAGGACGAGGATAATGTGGGTATGGCACGTCCACTGTGGAGGGAGCACTGCTCAGCCCTGAGGGGTTCGGAGAATGGGTGTGGTTCACCTCTTCCTCTTTCTACCAGATAGAGGATAATTACAGATAAGTAGCCAGAGAGTGAAAAGGTTTCGTGTTTATCCGGAAAGGAATACAATTAAGCCGAAAAAACACTGCGACGCCCCAAAATTACGTAGAACGGGGCGTACCTGGCACACTGGAAATCTCCCGGCCCCCATCAACATTTAATCCGAGAGAGAACAAGTAACTCGCTGAAATGTCATGTATCTCGGTTAGAACACTGCCTTATGTGGTAATAACGTCCGTCTTACATGTGCTTTTATTTTATAGCAGTCTAAAGATGCGGAAGGATCAAGGACCAAATGCCAACACGCTCTCCCCTGACCAGTGACCAGCACTCCCCAGAGTGGAACTCTACGTCGGCCCCCATACATGGCAAGTAGTAACTGTCTACACACACACACACACACACACACACACACACGAGCGCGCGATCGCACGCACAGAATCCCACAAGCCCTTATCGGCATGTAATCATAGTAGTAGGTGACTAGAGAAGGGAGTAGCGAGGTCATCATACCTCAGCTGCGTATCTCGTCTGGGGAGGAAGTGGTCGGAAGGAGGAAGAGGAAACATGAGCAGAGAAGCGCGAGGACCCCCTTCTCCTTTCTTAACTCTGCACTGCTCTCCCCTTCTCCTAGCCTGAAGGTCACTCGGACTTTTCCAGAAGATAAGGGAATTATTAGCCTCGTGATAAAATTTATTGTCTTTCCATCTACACATTTTAATACATCCCGTTTCTCTTCGGCAGACAGTCGAGATGAAGGGCCCTGCGCGAGACTGCCTCCAGCATGTGTTGCACGAGCATGCTGCTCTGGGGCTGGGACGGCTCGTCCTCTATCCGCGCGGGAATATCACTGCAACGACAAAGCCGACTGAGGTCTCGTACAGCAGCCTATACCTGCAGGCTAAGCAGAAGAGTCTGGCAGTCAGGACGCTGAAGGAGTTTGTGCCCGGACAACCCGTGCTTCTCCACCTCGTCGAAGACCACTGGGAGACCATCTTGTGGTTCTGGGCGGTTCTTCTCGCTGAAGGCCTGCCGGTGCTGTCATCTCCGTTCAGCAACGTGGAGGAGCACAGGCACAAGCACATCTCGGGCCTGTCAGCGCTCCTAGAGTCGCCCATCTGTCTCACGAGGGCTGATTCCCTTGGTTCCTTCGATGGACCTCATACCTTTCGGCTGTACACAATCGAAAGCCTAGAAGACGCGCGGCCACCAGTTCAAGAGGCGTCATGGTCGTCTTCGTCTTTGTCTTCGTCTTCGTCTTCATCATTGGCGCTCTTTCACGGCGACACATATTATTCTTTCACGCCACCAGATGACGACAGCATTGACAGAAGCAGAGGCAGCAGCGAGAGCACCACTAGCACCAGCAGCAGCGATAATTCGCCGCTTGCGGTGCTGATGTTGACCTCGGGCAGCACTGGCAACGCAAAGGCCGTCCGGCTCGGCCATAGGCAAATCCTCGCAGCTGTTGCCGGCAAAGCGTCGATCCGCCCTCTCCCGGATAACGGGGCCTTCCTGAACTGGGTCGGCCTCGATCATGTGGCAAGCCTCGTTGAGATCCACATCCAGGCTCTCTGGCTTGGGGCTGACCAGGTTCACGCATACGCTGCCGATATTATATCATCGCCGGGCAGCCTGCTAGACCTTATGAGCAATCACCGCATTATCCGTTCGTTTGCGCCGAATTTCTTTCTGGCCAAGCTGGTATCGACTATGCAGCAGCAGCAAGAGGCAAAGAATAACAACGGTGCTCGGTCGTGGGATTTGTCTGCTCTGACGATGCTCGCATCTGGCGGCGAGGCCAACGACGTCAAGACGTGCGTGGCGGCGGCGGCCCTACTCGAGAAATACGGTGCTCCTAGCAATGTTATTACACCGGGCTTTGGCATGACCGAGACGTGTGCTGGAGCTATCTTCAACCTTGCGTGCCCTGAGTACGATCTAGAGAATGGTCGTCTCGTAGCCTCGCTGGGCAAGGCTATGAGCGGGATCGAGATGCGTGTCGTGGTCAGCACTAGCAGCACCAGCAGCACCAGCAGGGAGGAGGCGGCTCGTGATGAGGTTGGCTACCTGGAGGTGCGCGGTCCCGCCGTCTTTGATGGGTACTATCGCAATCCAGAGGCCTCGGCCAGGGCATTCGCGTCGGGTAGCGGCTGGTTTCGGACCGGAGACCGGGCCATGATCGACCCGGCAGGGAATCTGTCTCTCGTGGGCCGGGCCGACCAGGTTGTGAACATCAATGGCATTAAGATCATGGCGGCTGATGTGCAGGCCCTGATCGAACAGGCCGTCGGCGACATGGTTGTCCGGCTTGTCTTATTCCCGTCCAGGAATCAACACACCGAGCAGGTCACCGTTGCCTACATTCCCAAGGCCGGGCCTCCACTGCCAGAAGACGACAAGGGCGACGACACGACCGTAACCGAGGTAGAGGATCTCATCATTGAGGCGTGCATGACCAGTACGGGCTCTCGTCCTCTCGTCTTCTCGCTCTGTCCGAAGTCGACGCCACTCATGCCCATATCAGCCCTGGGCAAGATCTCGGGCGCCAAGATGCGCTCCCTCTTTGAGTCTGGCCTCTTTGCCGAGGATCTGCACCTGCACCGACAGGCCGTGGCCAGAGCCAGGCGCGCAGAACAGCGACGACGGGGAGAAGATGACGCCTCGACGGTCGCCAGCCAAGCCGAGGCGGCACTGCTTGACGACTTTGCCGCAACACTTGGGACTGCTACCGACAATATTACCATGGATGTAAACACGCCCGTATTCGAGGTCGGCTTCACCTCCATGGACTTGGTCCGGCTCAAGAACCGTATTGATATGCGCCTGGGACTCACGGTGCCTGTCATCGTCCTCATGAAGAATCCCACCGCGCGGTCGCTGGCCACCGCCCTCGATCTTCTCCGGGCGTCTCGTAATCATCACCCCGTCCTAGCTGTTAATGGACAGTTCATCACAGAAAAGGAAGAGGTGGTGGTAGCGTACGACCCCGTAGTCACCTTCCGGTCGTCTGGTTCCAAGGCGCCCCTGTGGCTTATCCATCCTGGCGTTGGCGAGGTCCTCGTCTTTGTAGGTCTCGCGCAGCACCTGGCAGACGACGACCGGCCCGTCTTTGCACTCCCGCTCGCGCGGCTTCGAGACGGGCCAGCAGAACTTCGGCTCCATCACCGAGGCTGTGGACACATACGTGGCGGCGATACGCCAGAGACAACCGCGCGGCCCCTACGCCCTGGCCGGATACAGCTACGGCGCCATGCTCGCCTTCGAGACGGCCAAGGCGCTGGACGCCTTCGACGGCCCGGGCTCGGTACGCTTCCTCGGCAGCTTCAACCTGCCGCCACACATCAAGACGCGCATGCGCCAGCTCAGCTGGAACATGTGCCTGCTGAACCTAGCCTACTTCCTGGGGTTGATGACGGAGGAGCAGGCGGCCTGCATCGAGCAGGACGAGGCGGTCGGGTTCCCCAGCGCGCCCAGGGACGAAGCTCTGGCGCGGGTCATGGGCGCAGCCGATCCAACCCGCCTGCACGAGCTGGCCCTGGGCGCACAGGAGCTCAGCAGGTGGGCCGGCGTCGCGTTTGGCCTGCAGAGCATGGCGGTCGAGTATGAGCCTGGGGGCCGCGTGCAAGCCATTGACGTCTTCCACGCCATACCCCTCAGGGTGGCGGCCAGCAGTCGCAAGGAGTGGGTGACCGAACACCTAAGCAGGTGGCGGGATTTTTGTGACACGGAACCCGTCCTACATCATGTCGGGGGCGCACATTATACCATGCTAGGCCCGGACCATGTTGCAGGGTTTGCTAGCACGCTGAGGGCGGCTTTGGGGGCTAGAAACGTGTAGATTATCAGTTCAAGTAGGAACAGAAGTTGGTGTCTTGGGGGCAGAAGAGGGTTACATAAAAAACTTTCCTCATTGTAATTACTTGCCAGTCAGATTGGGATACCTCCTGCAAGTCTAGGCTGTCGTCTTAATCTAGGACAAATTAGGTCTAGTGATCTAAACTTGTCTTCCTTTCCTGTACTTCCTTCCGTGACTTTTTTATACTCATGATAATTATGGTGTGAAGCGTCTCAAGCGAGGCCGATCATGTAGCTTTATTCTGCGCCATCCCACCTCCACCTCTTCTTCCTGCCACTCGTCTCACTGTAACACTGGGGCCCTTTGTGCGAGCATCAACACTACATGCAGATCGGCACCAGGGCATTTAGAGAATGAATTAGTCCGTTTCCGGAAATGTCCTTTTGTGCACTAAACAGCGCCCTGAGGATAGAGACTACAGACGCACCTGTCCGGCACCCCGGACAGCGACGACTGACATGTAATTATGTCTCGGCTCACGACGGGTTTTCTTTGCTTCTGTAAGATGCTCCGACAGCCTGAATGAGTATCACAACCAGACAAGGAGAAATAAAACTCTATAGGCAGCTCATCCTCTTTCTATTCTACACACACACACACACGCACGCACACACATCCTTCATCGGGTTCTCCTCAGGCACAACTGACGTAGCCAAAATGGACGCTGCACTAGATCAGATCAGAAAGCTAGCCTCCACGGCGAACGAGCAGACTCGCCAGCAGCTCATGCACGCCCTGTTCAAGCTGGCCTACTCGCTCGAGGACTCCAATGATACAATCCATCGATATGGAGGAATGGTTAGGACTACGTATCACCATTTAGCATATGAATCACGAGAGAGACTGACACGGGAGCACGCTATTTTCAGGGTCTCGAGACGGCTGCCATCAAGATCGGGCTCGACTTGGGAATCTTCAGGCTGTTGGCGGAGCAAGGTGCTCCTCTGGATGTGGAGCACATTTCCCAGAGGACAGGGGCAGAGCAGCCATTGATGCGTATGTACTATGAGGCCAAGTCCAGAGGATGTCATCCATCTTTTCAAGTTCTCTCACTTTTTTCGGTTTTCTTCTCACACTGTGTGGTCAGGTCGTCTCATGAGATATCTCGCCGCCATCGACGCAGTCTCTGAGGCCCCGGACTGCCAATACACTGCCAACCACGTTACCGATAATCTTGCAGAGAGGGTCAGCGAGGTTGGCCTGCTCCACAAGTACGCTACCTCCTCTTTTTTTTTTTTTTTTTTTTTTTTTTTTTTTCCTTTTTGCCTTTCACTCCTCGTCTTTTTCGTTTTCTTTCTATAGGGAGTCACTAACGTTCGTGACGCGTACGCGCACATGGCAGCATCGAGACAATCGGACCCCAGCTGCAGGCTCTGCCGTCCTTTCTGAAGCGGACCGGATACAAAAATCCCACCGATGAAAAGCACACAGCCTTCCAGGATGCGCACAACACGACACTACACGCATTTGAGTGGTTCGGAGACCACCCGGAGCAGTTGGCCAACTTCAACGAGTTCATGTCCCTCCGCCGCCGGCCGCACCTATCCTGGCTGGCTGCCTATCCCGTGGAGCGAGAGGTCAGCGGCTGGGACGCCGGCGCCGATCGAGCCGTCTATGTGAACATCGGAGGCTCTATCGGCCACCAGTGCGCCCAGTTTAAAGAAAAATACCCAGGCGTCCCAGGTCGCGTGATCAACCAAGACATGGCCCACTCCATCGCCAAGGCCCTCTCGACGCCTGGCGTGGAAAACATGGAACATAGCCTGTTCGACCCTCAGCCGGTAAAAGGTAATAAGGCCCAGTTCTTCTTCTTGTTTTACCGTGTTCTCAGTGGCCTGACTGACTTCCCGTTCATCGTCCAGGTGCCAAATTTTACTACCTGCGTGCTGTGCTGCACAACCACCCGCCCCGCAAGGTCCGCCAGATCCTCGAGCACACCAAGGCGGCCATGGCACCGTACTCGGTCTTGCTGGTGGACGAGATGATCCTGCCCGAGTCTGGGCTGACGCCTCTTGCTGCTCGCATCGACGTCACCATGATGACCGCCATGGCGGGCATGGAGCGTACCGAAGCAGAATGGCGCTCGACTTTCAACGATGCCGGCCTGGAGCTGGTAGAAAAGTACGTGTATAATCCTCTCAACTACGAGAGTGTCATGCATGTGCGCGTTAAGCAGTGAAGCCCTGGGTGGGTTGCTGCGTATTCACCTTTTTCTGCGGCTCTCTCTCACTCCCCTGTGTGTGTATGTATATATGTGGCAACTATATAGCAAGCTTAGCATGCAAACGCAGACTAAAGATTGGATCGAAACTTTTCCTGTACAAGCATAACCAACTGTATTGTAGATGACGAACACAGATATGACACTTGGAATGACAAACAAAATTCCTCGACCTATGCCCTACCTATGCCCTTCGTCATGAGGCTAGCCTGGCTTGTTCTCAGCATCAAATTGAGGAGTCGAAATGAACAATAGAAAAACACAACGAGGTAGTGATCTACTGCAGAAATTAGAGCGACATACAACTGAGGAAGACATGCATAACAGATCTCAGATCTCAACACCAAATGGTAATGAAAGATTTCTCGGATACGCTCCATGGTCGCCATCTGGCACCAGGACTTCAGTAAGGCGCGGCGCCCCCAGGCGGCTCATCAATCCATGCAGAAACGAAACATCAGAGCCTGCTTTAAGCCCCCACTTCCTAAATCCTAGCGAAACAACCCCCTTCCGACCCTCTTCAAGGGTATGTAGCCTTCACGCCCTCCGCCTCCCTCTCCAGGAAGCCCTTGAAGTCTGTAAGGGGTACAACAGCCGCCAGCTCGTCGAGATCGACGTCCTGGGCCATGACCCTGAAGGACAGCTGGAAGTCGATGGAAGGAATAGTGTCCCTCTTGAGCGCAATCTCCTCGTCGGTCATGAAGACAGCCTTGAAAGACCGTCCCGCTGCCTTGCCGAGGATATCCATGGTCTGCTGGGGCGTCAGGAGGTCGCTCGCCATGCCGTACGCGCGACCGTGGAACTTCTCCGGGGCCTCAAACACCGCAGCTGCGAACCTGCCGAGGTAGACGTGATCGATTAGCGCCAGCCTCGTCTCGGCCGTCATAGCCGTCGTCCACGTGCCCTTGTCGCGCGGCTCGGTGTACATGGCCACTTTAGGCTCGAGCCAGTTTGCCATGAGGAACGACGGGCGCAGACAGGACCAGTTCTGCATCCCGGCGCCGCGCACGAGGTCCTCGATCGCCTTCTTGCCCAGGTTGTGCTTCTCCATGAGTGAGCCCGGCCGGATGACCTCTGGGTGCTTCTCGAGCGTCGACACGCCGAGGCTGGTGGATGCCACGACCTGCTGCACGCCCGCCATCCTGGCGATCCTCAGAATATTGTCGGCGCGCCGGCCTTCAGCGTCCTTGTCCCGAAAGTCCGGCAGCAGACACAGGAACAACTTCCCGCACCCGGCGATGGAGCTGCTCAGGGCGGCGCTGTCGTCCCAGTCGCCTTTGGTGAGCTTCACACCGGCCGCGGCCAGAGCCTGAGCCGCCGCCGAGTCTAGATTGCGCGTCGTGGCGTGGACGCCGAAACCGCGCTGGAGCAGCTGTTGAGCGACGGCACCGCCCTGGCTCCCAGTTGCGCTGCAGACAAAGACGGTGTTGGCAGCCGAAGACATCGTAGGCAGTTGGTTAGTTGGGCCGAATTTCCGAGCTTTTGATCAGATGATATTTGGAGTTGATAGTACGACGATCTCTGGAGGATATGAAGAGGATAGCTTTTGTGGGAGACGCTAGATTTATTCAATAAAGAAAAGGAACAACCTGCCACTGGCACTTTTGCAGTTCTACCTCCCGGAAACGTCGGTTGCTGCCTTGAATGTCCGACCCATGGTAACTCTATCAACCAGATAAGACCCTGAGTTACAGCGGTGAGACAGAATTACGGTAGTAGTAGTAGTACAGCGGGGAGAAAATGATACACATGAGGCTCGCTGTGCCAAGAATACTGAAGTACTGTACCTACCCGGGAGCAGGACAAAAGGTGATTGGGTTCCTGGCGCGACACTGCGTCAACCTGCATGCGGAGGCGGCATAGACTGCACTAGTGATGTTACAAAAGAGGAGGAGAAGGCTTATTAGTGCGGAGGGAGCTGGCATTAGCCCACGCCACATTTTCGATGATCATCGAGAAGGCACTGGGGGCGTGAGCAAGACAAGCAAGATAGAGGCATACTGCCCGTGAGCACGATGGAGGTCACATTCCTAGAACGGTGGTCGGTGGAACAGAGATGCGACGTCAGCTGTCAAGGTGGGTTACACCTGGATCATTTCATTATATCACTAGTCAAAAGTCTTCGGTCTAAACAATCAGGCTGCGTGCTGCGCCGCCCGCAACTCACCCCCACAGTCCCAGCTTCGAAACCAAACACCCCTCCAGCCTGGTCACTCGCCCCCATTCTCGCATCAACGCCTAGATTGGTATGATTCCTCTGGGGCAATTTACCTCATATAAATCCCCCGCCATGCTCGAAGTCTATCCCACCTAGGTAAATATGTTGAATCCAGGATGAGGGCATGAAGGAATTCTGCGTACGCCCTGTCAATAGTGGAAATCACAGAGTTGAATATCTTGAGGCTGGCTTCACACCCTCTCGGCGCATCCTTATCAAAATCCTTCATGATATTTTCTTGTACATCTCATGGGTTGTGGTAATAGAAAAGACTCGAGAGAGTACATATGTCTGACTTGCCGGTGTTCATAGTTCGAATCTGTCAGGTATCTCTCATCTCTTCATAGTAGATTGTGCGCGTTGAGCCTCTCAAATACTGTCTCTGTAACTAGAAACCGGCTCCCTGGTTTTCTCTAAGTCCGCGACAATGTTCAGCCGAGCCACCACCGCAACCACGGCTAATCCTAATGACCCGGGTAACGGGCCCATGATAATGGGAATCCTCTGGACTTTCACGATCCTGGCATTTCTTTCTGTCTTGCTGAGATTCTACGCACGGTCCAGAGCAGCCAATCACTTTGGCTGGGATGACTATATCATGCTTGTCGCTATGGTGAGTTCATATTTCTTCTCGGAAAGTACACCGAGGCCAAGAATTCAGCTGCTGATACCCTCTCTTTTATTGTAACTGCTCAGGTATGCCAGCTTGTGGACCAGGCTCTCGTCACAGTCTCATATCCTTCGGGCTTCGGCAAGCACGACGCCAGCCTGACCAAGCCCGAGCTTCTCACCATTTTCAAGTGGAACTTTATCGCCACCATTCCCGGCCAGATGGTCTCTGTCCTGGCCAGAATCTCGATCGGCATCCTGCTCGGCCGCATCTTTGGCGTCCACATATGGTTCAAGAACTTTCTCATAGCGGCAACGACATTACAGGCCACTGTCGGCGTTCTCATCCTCATTCTCGGCTGGACACGCATCACGCCCGTCACAGCGCTGTGGGATGTATTCGAGCCTAGGGTGCAGCACTGGTCCTCGACCACCATGCTCAACCTTGATACTTTTGGCCTCAGTGAGTGTCCTTCTCTTCTTATCTACATCTGTCTCTGGTCCATGACAAGAGGACTCTCGCACGAAGACGCTAACATGTACACATCATTGGAGGCCTTTATGCCTTTGCCGATGTGACTTATGTTTTCATACCAGTCCTGATCATCTGGCGGCTCAACATGCCGCTGCGACAGAGGATCGGCCTCTCCCTTCTGATGGCCTTGTCTCTCTTTACCACAGCCATGTGTATCGTAGCCATCGTCGAGGGCATTGTGCAGTCCAGCGAGACGGTCGACGCGCAGTATAAGGCCGCTCTCCGCAAGCTGTACGCCGAGCTGCAGCAGACCTGCGTAATCATCATGGGTTGCATTCCTCCCATGCAGGCCGCCTTCAAGTTCGACATTCCCCTCTTCAGGGCCCTGAGCTCGCTCGGCTCTTCAGCCCTCCGGATCTTCACCGGTCACAGAAGCAAGTCGGCCTCGAGCCACAATACCTCGGGCGCTTACCATGATCTGGAGATGAACTCCCGGGTCAAGAGCAAGCGCTCCGCCAAGCATCAGGACATGAGCTCACAGAGCTTGGTGACCGATGACAACCCTGCTGCTGTTAGAGCTGCCAGTAGTAACACGTCTATCTGAGTTTGAGAACACTAGAGCGATGTCGGGGAGGTATATCCCTCCATTCGGCCAATGTGCTTCTGCCTGAATTCCGGGGCGGCATATGGGTAAGGGACCAGAGGAGTGCGTGTCGTGTATAATTAATATGGCAGATTTCTACATTGACCGTATATTTTTACAAAAAAGCTAAAAAGACCTTTGAAATTCCGCTAATAGTAGCTAAAACTACAAGTGCCCAGAATCTTCTGTGACTCGCGCCGTTCTGAGCTGTAATTGAGAACCTGCTGTTGCCGCATCCGGTTTAGAAACCCTTCTCCTCTCCTCCCTCCGACCTTGAATATCGCTATCTCGGAGCGCGCTTGCTTTAGCCCTGGCCCCTCCTTCTTCATCAGCTCACTACTGCGTCTACCAATCCTAGAGTCGCCCAATATAATGTGCAGTAAAGGCCAGTGGGTTTGGGTTCTTGCTTATTGAGGAACAATGTGCGTTGCGTAGACTTCGTCCTCACTACCTCTTGTAAAAGGATTTGAAACATAATTCTAGCTACTGCCCGCATGGATCTTGACACGATCACGATGCCTCATTTAAAGACGATCTAGGCAACGAGTACCCCCCGAACCATTTATCAACCTATCTGAGCTGGACTTCATGTTGGTAATTATACGCTTGGTTGCTTTCGTACACTATATCAATTACGTCTTCAATCAGAAGGTTGTCGTCGTATTTGCAGATGAACCCTAAGCTTCGAATGAAGGCCCAGGTGCCTGTGCTGCTGGCCACATCACTCTCTGCCAGGGGAGCTTGAAAAGCCGAAAGAGTGGTGGCCGACGGTGCCGCAATGCTGGCTGACAAGAGCATCTCAAATATAGCCCAGACCGGCTTGGATGTTGAGGCGTCTATACTGGAGCTTAGACCACAGACCAAAGTGCAGAGGGCAAAGGCTCCCAGGTGAATAGGCTTGTAACGGCCAAACCTGGCTAGCAGAAACCCTGCGAGGGCTGCTCCGAAAGGAATCACGAGAGAAAACGGTAGTAGCCACACACCGGACTGCTTCGGTGGTGCCTCGCGCACGGCCTGAAAGAAGATGGGCAGCATGTAGTTGACCCAGTAGATCAAGATGGTGTTGGTGAATGAGATGAAGAGGGCGGCGGCTGAAGTGCGATTCCTGAACAACCTCAGGGGCATAAGAGGATTTGGGCACCAAGAAGATCTCTCCCAAATGACAAAAATGACCAGGCCAACGAGGCCACATGCTAGTGCCGCAACAATTACTGTGTCTAACCACGGCCTGGATGCTCCACCGTATGCCAAAGCCCACAAGGTCGAGGTGGTGGAGGCGGAAATGAGGCCCATTCTGACCCAGTCGACGCGTCTGATGTCACATAAGCGGAGTGCGGCGGCCAGCCCTCTCCTTCCTCCCTCCTTGCACGGCATCTTCTGAGGGCCTGGGGGTGCGACGGGAGGAAACACGAAGGAACGCCAGCATTATAGCAATACACAAGCTGCCGATAGGGACATTCATCCAAAAGATCCACCTCCAGGCGCCAGCACTGGTAAGGGCGCCGCCGATTAGAGGACCGAGGCCCGCGATGGTGATGGCGACACCGAAGACCAGACCAATAAAGTTTCCCCTCTCTCGCAAGGGGACCAAGTCGCAAATGATGAGGTCGATCATCATGTTGATCCCGCCTGCTCCAATGCCCTGCACAGCCCTCGAGGCGATAAGCATGGCGCCCGAGGAAGCCCCAGCGATGAGACCGCTGCCCAACACAAAGAGAGCCACCGTGCCAACGAAGACATATCTTCTTCCCCACAGGTCTGCCAGCCGGGCGAGGAGAGGTTGAAAAACCGCCGTGGTGAGGAAGTAAGCGTTGAGTACCCAGACAAAGTCAGCCCCAAGAGCAAAATCGTATACAATGGTCGGCAAAGCGGTTGACAATGAACCGTCCAGGCCGCTCATGAGTGCTGCCAACAACAATCCTAGCATTCCCATCCAGAAGCGGAACCCACGGTTCTGTGGCGTTTCATTTTCTTGTTCCGTCACTCGAGGGGCTTGGTCGCTAGTCGACATTGTTCGATCTCCACTCGGGGTTGGTTTTGAGAAACGAAGTGCATTTGCCCTTGAAACGGGCTGTCTCGCGCACAATCGAGAAAAGAGAGATTGGGAATGATGGGAGGAAGAGCAGAGCAGGGACCTGATGCATAGGCTCGCCTGGCCGCACTTGGCTGTACAAATACAGCGCATGTATTTGTACTGCGTTGCTTTGTATGGACCACCCATGTCGCCCTGGTGTGACGGTCACCGGGAGATCGGGACAGTGCAGTACAGTACTTCGCAGCGTGACCCGTCCTTTGAGATTACCGCCTACTTAACCCCAGCTTGCCACCGGCCCATTCCAACCAAGTCCCCGTGGCCGATGTTTTTGTCTTCTTGACAACACAAACTGCAGCGCTCTGAACTGTGCTTAACAATACCAGCGAAAACAATATCCTTCATTCCGGAGCCATGTCTTCGCTTTGGGCCCAATTCTGGGCAGCGCGACACCCTCCTGCGGACCCGAAGCATCTCTCCTTCAAGAACAAAGCTGTGCTCGTGACGGGAGCAAATTCAGGCCTTGGACACGAAGCTGCTGTCAAGTATGCAGAATTAGGCGCCGACCCCCTCATCCTCGCTGTGCGCACCCAGGAAAAAGGCGAGCAGGCCAAGAGAGATATCATCAGCCGCACAAAGTGTTCCGCGGACATCTTTGTCATTGAGGCGGTGGATCTCGCATCATTCGCCTCGGTCAAGGCATTTGCTGCTCGGCTCGATGCGCACCCTCGCGTGAAGCAGCTTGACATTGCCCAGCTCGCTGCCGGGCTGGCGCAATGGAAATATGAGAAGAGCCCTGATGGATACGAGATGACGCTCCAGGTCAATGTGCTTTCTCAGGCGCTGCTGGCACTGCTGCTGCTTCCCAAGCTGCGGGCGGCGGCGGCAGCATCAGCAACAGCTTCGGATGGTGGCCCCGCCCCCCACCTCTCGTTCCTACACAGCATCGCCGGCTTCGAGGTCACGGCTCGCGATCTCCCGCATGGGCAGTCGCTCATCCAGCGGATGGACGACGAGTCCAAGTGGGATCCCGCGAAACAATATTTCCTCGCCAAATTTGGCCTATCCAATCTGATCCAAGGCCTCATCGAGCGTTATAGCGAGGACGAAGAGGGCCGCAAGATCATCATCAATGCTTCGTGTCCATCGGGCTGCAAGACGAACATGGGACGAAATTTTCCCGCGCTCGTGAAGCCCATCTTGGCGCTGCAGCACTGGATCTGTGGCCGCACCGCCGAGCAGGGTGCCCGAACACTCGTCGGAGCGACAGGTTTGGGGCCTGACAGTCATGGCAAGCTATGGAGGAACGACACACTCTATCCGTAAGGGACAGCACCCAGGGCATTCTCCTTCGTTTGGCGCTCTGCTAATCCAGACCCTGGCAGGCCATCTGACTTCATGGCAAGCGAGCGTGGACAGGAGATTTCGCACGAGACATGGCACGAGACGTTGGAGATCTTTCGACAGCATGACCTCCTTTAGGCATCTGGTCAATGTCTCGTCTTAATCATGTTCTACTTAGTAAAATGACACCATCCCAAGTTACATGTGTAAGTATATTTGCCACCTGATCTAAGGCGCCTTGAACAATAGCTCGTCAGCCGCCGCACCAACTCACTCCCAGCAAGAATGGATGGTCGGCATAGCAAGCGGGCTGCAAAGCACCGAAACGGTGCAAGTGAGCTCAGACCGGTCAGGGAAGTCTCTCCGCTTTCCTAAGGGTCTGGCCCGGATTCCGACCCCCAGAACATCTACAAGCAGGGTAGCGCAGTGCAAAGACCTGCCTTGCTGCCTCAATTTCCAGCCGCCACTATTTTATGCAAGGGACTTTTGCCCGGCCGCCCCCCTGCTCCCGCGGGGAGACTATCCGTAGGGATTCCGGAGAAAGATCGAGAGGGGACGATCCCAGAACAGGGAAATAGGGCTGCAGGGTATGCCTGTGCCTACAAAGGTACCGCTGTGCTGGCTTTGCCGGGACGCCGCTGAGGGAGCCCTGCGGTGCACCATACCTAGGATCATGGTGACACTTGTTCGACTGCACCATTAGCAGGACCTGGCCGACAGACCTAACAGGATGGATGTCAAGAGTCCGCTGCGAGAGCGGCAAACAGCCCTCGTGGCCAACAGATCGGGGAATCTGGTTATCACGACAGAGGCGGCCCTATCTGACCTTGGACCCGACATGCTGCTCCTCAAAAATGTCGCCGTCGCTATCAATCCGGTTGATGTGAAGCTCACAGGACCCGTGGTCTCCGAGGGAGCGACGGCAGTCAGCCGCCGCTCTCGGTATCGGGTCTGTCACGATCGGCTACGCGCTGTTCCGCTCCCTAGAGGTTCCCGGCCGCCCAGACGAGCCGAGATAATCGTCGACTCCTCGGCATAGTCGACCACCACATAGCGTGTACCGTTAGGCTGAGAGAACTCGGCGTGCACGCGCAGGTTCCCCGTGCCCAAGAAGGAGTATTTGGGGTCCCGGTATACACCGAATATAAATGCATACTCTCCGCTCTTAGAAACACCATCAAACTCCCACTGCTCGCCCGCGGTGCTGTTCATGGGGTTCACACTAGGCTCCTCCCAATGCCAGCCCTCGTCTGCAGACTGATCAGTGGAGGTGGAGAAGAAGACGGGCTGCCGGCGCCTTGCCATGTCATATCTCCCCGATTTGTAAATGTGACAGCTACTCAAGTCACCCCATCGGACATCAACATGATCTTTGGGAGCCTCCGACGCCAGGTCAATCTGCTGGCCCTCAAGCCTGTCGGCACCGGTGCCGAACGCACCAAGAAGGCATAGGAATGACAAGGGTGACAAGCTGAACATGGCTGCAGTATCAGGCACGAGGCTCGAGGGGCCCCGCTATAATCGTTGTAGAAGTGTCGAGGGAAAGGAGAGGTAGATAGAAGGAAAAGGCAGGCGTTTTCCAAACAAATAACCAAAAAGAAAAGGTTATCGAGGAAGGAGATCCTCCAGAAGCCTCTTGACGTGGAGACATTGCTGTGTCGTTGGCAGTGGAGACTTGCAAGGTTGCTTGGGCGCATGGACAGGTACGCTGAGGCTGAGGTGGGTGGGCCCCGGAACTCCGCTGCCCCGGATCTGCAGCTCGCCGGGAACTACTGTCAGTCAATAGCCATCCGCACCAGGGGACGACCCCTTGTTCACGCTAAAGCAAGTACCTAAATGGTACCTGGAACATGGTCTGAGTGAGACCGCCCTCTATCTAGCTTCCCTGCTACATCCTATGAGCTGTACCGCTCCCCTTCTCCCTTTTCCTCTCTCTCTCTCTCTCTCTCTCTCGCGTCTCTCTCGTGCATGCCTGGCGAGGCATCAACTGTCTGACGCCGCGATCTGAGCATTCTTGCCATCTGCTTGATCATGTCGCGGTGGTTTCTCTCAGCAGTACAGCACGCTCAGAGAGCAGTTCTCGGCAGCGGTGAGCGCTATCGGGCCGCTGAGATTGACCAAGACCCAGCTCTTGGGCTTATTTATACGCAAGATCACGCACGATTCCAGTCAATGCCCGGAGTGACAAGCCAATGTCCTAGACCCCCACTCCCATTCGAGATACGACGCAGGTCCTGGCGGGATAGAAATATACTAGCCTGTACCCTACCAGGAGCTGCGCATTCTAAGTAGACGCCCGCCTGCAGCAGAGCACACCCAAGACAGCACAATGGTCTCACCCGCGCAACTTGTCGTGGCACCCACGCTCACCCTCGACTCTGGCGCATACTGCCTCAACTTAAACTCGCTCTCTTCACTCAATGTCACACTCGGCGGTCGCCTGCAGCAGGCTCGGCCCCTTGCGTACCCATGTTTCCAGGAGCCTGAGAGTGCCGACTGTGCGGCGGTCAAGAACAGTATTTTAGACGAGGTTGCACGCGCCAGCACTTATAACGGCTTCATGAATATGCAAGGCGAGGCGTGCTCTGCAGACCCCGCCGACCAGTGCCTTCTGGATCCCACCACGCTGACCGTGCCTGCCAACGCCTCATGTCGCCAGGGCGTTGTGTCGCCGTACTATGTCGAGGTGCAGAGTGCAGCCGACGCGCAGGCGGTCCTAGCGTATGCGCAGCAGCCCGGCGCCGCGACCCTGAGCATCAAGAACACGGGTGTCGACCACAGCATGCGGAGCAGCCGCAAGGGCTCTCTCGCCATCTGGACACACGCGCTGCAGGATAGGATCTTCCACCCGTCCTTCACCCCGGACGGCTGCCGTACCAGCGCCAACAGCAGCGCAGCTGTTACGCTCGGCACTGGCGTCAGTATCTCGGATGCTCTCACGTTTGCCCACGGCTACAACCACATCATCACCACCGGAAACGATGCTAGGCCTGCCATTGGTGGCGGTTGGGCCTTGAATGGCGGCCACGGCGTGCTGGCCTCAGTTCACGGCCTCGGCGCCGACAACCTATTGCAGGTCACCATCGTAACCCCAGACGGGCAGCTGCGGACTACCAACAAGTGCAGCGACCCTGACTTGTTTTGGGCCCTGCGAGGCGCCGGCGGAGGCGCTTTCGGTGTCGTCCTCAATGTGACTGTCCGCGCATTTCCCGACAGCCCCGTCACCATGGCTACATTCGAGCTTCCTGGTACGGCCGAGACGATGAGGGGCTACACCGACCTCCTTGCAGAGAACCTGCCCCGCTGGGCGCTCCAGGGCTGGGGTGGAGCCTCCAACGCAAACCTGTCGGTGCTCTCCAACTCGCTCGTCTCGAATACGACCAAGGCCGCAGAGCAGCTGGCCGTTGCTGTCAACTATGTACAGTCCCAGGAGGGAGGCAGTGCGGCCTTTCATGTTTACCCATCCTTTTACGACTATTTTGTCAATATCATCAACGGAACCCTGGCCGAGCCCGAGCCCGTGAGCACGACCGTCTTGTACAGCAGCCGCGTCGTGCCCGTCTCGGTTGTCCAGGACAACACGACACGCGCAGCTGTTGTCGATGCCGTGCTTGAGCTGGGCACCACGAGCTTGACGTACGGCATTCTGGCCAATATGCCGCTGCTCTATGGCAGCCTTACCCCCGACCCGGGCACCTCGCTCAACCCGGCATGGTACCAGGGCGGTGTGTACCTGGTCGTCTACGCCGAGTGGATATCTACCACGACACTTTCGGAGCGCAAAGAAGTTGTCGCCACCTTCCGCAACGCTACCGCCCTGATCAACTCGGTGGCCCCGACCGGCGCTACCTATGCGAACGAGGCAGACCTCTGGATGGACAACTGGGCCGAGGCCTTTTGGGGAGACAACTATGCCAAGCTCCTCGAGGTGAAGGCTAGTGTCGACCCCAACAGCCTGCTGAGTTGCTGGCACTGCGTGGGATGGAATGACTCTGTAGTAGAACCGTGTATTTCGGGATTAGCTAGCTCAAAATAGACACATATTCCAGTGTTAAGAGGTACACAAGTGATGACTAGTGCGCATTTTTGATTTCAAGAGAAATGTGCATATATTCCTTTATATATAAATTGTAGTATTATTAATAGCGTCTCTCTATACCAGCTATATTATAATTTATTGTTCAAAGGCTTGCAGCGTTTTAGTTCAAAAGGACAGACACTTTCCCACTCAAGAAGACGTTTCATAGGTAGCAGCCTTCTCGTACTTCGACGAATCCATAGCTTCTTCTGGTCTGTCGTCCACACATCCAAGCTTTTGGCACCGCGATCAGTCTTTGTTCTTTCTGCTAGCTCTTTCATTCTGTGAAACCATTAGCATCATACACTCTACCATCCGCTCTCATCCCAATGTTAAGGTCGAAAAATGACAAAAAACTGTGTGTTCAATAGGATCTAAAGTACGAAACATGGCCTTCTCCCGAAACTCGTCGATCCCGACTCCCTTGATTGAGCCTCATAGAAGGTTTCAACCCTCAATCTTTTCGACAAAGTCTAGAGAGGTCTCCACAATACCCGCGGTCCAGCTCAAATGCGGAGAATGGCCCGAGGGACAGTGATATATAATGAATTCACCGGTTTTAGAACCTTGCAGCGCTGCCATACCCTCTTGATACTCCTTGGGTAGTGTCAAGTCGCCGTCCAAGACCAAATAAGCGCACGGTAGGCTCGCATAGGCATTATTACTAAGTCTCGTAGTCAAGATAGGAGATCCAGTAAGCCCTGCAGCCCACTTGCGTGCCTCAGCAGGGTTGATATCATTGAAAAGAAACTTTTCAGCCTCAACTATAGTGCCAAGTCCAGCAAAACCATGTTTCTGATACATTGTAGACCGATTAGCACTAAAGCACAGCAATCACAGTGTCTTATAATACTCGCGTGAAAGGTCATAAATGGTGGTGCTACTGGGGGTTGACCATCCTTGGGCTGAAAAAAGGAGTTGGCTGATTCTCCGACGGGGATAACGAAAGCACCCATGAAAAGAATGCCAACGATACCACCAGCAAGTCCCCTTGAAGCTCGAGACTTTGCCTGCAGCTCCGGACGTGCTGCTTCTGCCGCAACCCATCCACCAGAAGAATGAGCGATAAGAAGGACCTTCTTCCCCTCATCAACTAACGGCTGAAGAGTAGCGAGCACAACTTGCGTGTCTGCCTCGCCTTGTGGGTAACCGCCAGTGGGGGGCTCACGGTCGTAGTCGGGCTCGTTGACATCACCCACGTTGAGCTTGCTAAAGAGGATACTTTTATTCGTGGTGTCCGTAATTCTGGGTCCCTAGGCACCGCAAAATGCCCAAGTAGCGAGCGAAATGGGGCTCCACAGGCTCTGTGCAACGGACCCCAATGCGAGACCTTTGTTGGACATGGCGCAGCAACGTGTATGTACATAATACATTAGTGATTACATTTTCAAGGCTGCCCCAGCCTGCAGATGCATCGGGCGCTTGTTCACTTCAGGTTTAGCATTGTCCTGATGGTCACGGTAGACCTGCATGGTATCTTTTTTTCTTCATCTCATGCATAGGGGTGCACCTCCACTTTGGAAACCCGCTTCTCAAATAGACTCAAGTAGCAAAGTAGCAAAGGTAGACTGCATTTACAATCAGTGGATGCCGATCCTACTTGACGGAGCATTTATTACCGCCGCCATGACTGCCCGCCCATGTCCAACTCCGTCCACCCCTTCGAGCCCGGGACTGCTCCGCAGCCTCCAGCCTGCCTTATCAGTGGCGTATGTATTTTTACTTTTATTATACCTATTGAAGACCTTTCACCCGAGACCCAATTTCCATTACTGCAGACCATTTACTCTTTCACGTTCCGGTCGCTATAGCGTCGATGTTTACATGCGCTATTGAGATTTCTGGGCTCCAAAATTGCCACGATCTCAGACGTTTGGTGCGTCTACCATTTTATGTGTTTGCTAATCTCTCCGAGGTATACATGCTTCACACTTTTAGCTCAGAAGATATGCAAAACCATAGGACGAGGCCCCTAGGTACTAGAGAAATTCCTCAGAAAAAATGGCAATTGTATCAACATATACGCATAGCCCTCGTTATATCACGGTTATGCTGACACCTGCGGACAGGCGATTTTGTTCGCCCAGGGTCCAATGAGCTCCTTTTCGTCAGACTAGAGACTCTGGCAAGTACTTCTCCTCGACGGATTTGTATACCTATCGGTGCGATATATAACCGCAACACTTCCTTGCAGTTAATATTGCAGACACATTTGTATGCTCGTCGGCATCGTCTTCCTGTCGGTGTCGCAGTGGACCCTTCTACCGTCACGATACTCCGCCTCCAAAACGGGAGGAGAAGATCAAATCATCTCTTGCGCATTCTGCTCATCGAGGTAAGGCCCGACCAGGCTGATTCATCAGGAATGCAGCCGCCCGCACCTCCTCAGCTACAAGCAGCGCTCTAGTGCACCTTCAAGACAAGTAAGACGCATTTCCTATAGCTGACAGTCCGAGTCGGTCGCTTCTACAAGAATTGGACAAGGGCAAATGCTCCATGGGAGTTTTGGAGGCAGCCCCTTCTCAACCTCCTCAGACGGGAATTCAGATTTTGCAGATCGAGGTCTTAGGCAGCTTAGAGTCGGCGGTCGCGTTCAAGCCCACCTAGATCAGCCATGTAGTACTACTCTTCCCGCCCGATTGTGTAGAAAGCAGGGTCTCAGGGTGTTCTGGGACGAATAATTACCTCCCAAGTCCAGTCTTGCATCGGGCTCACTGGAAGAAATTGAAGAGAAACTTGGTGCCGCAACTGGTTTTGGAAGCAAAGTACTCGGTTAGCTTATCGGTCTCGTTCCATCATCTTTTTTATCTCCATGGACGAAGTGTGGTCAAGCCTTGGTGAATGATAGCTGCCTAATGCTGTGGTGCCTGCTCCAACACGCCTTGGGCCGCTACGTCAGCCATGCCGAGCTCTACAGCCTTGGCCACAAACTGCCGTGTCCAGAACTGACAGTCCCGAATCTCGACTCTGACACGGCCCTGCAGAGGCAGGTCAGCTCTTTGGATCGTTGGCGAACAGGAGAGCAGAGACCTACATCGCGACTCGCCCCCTTCCCAAGGCTTGGTCCGGGCGCCTCGACCGAAAGCGCGAGCCGCTCCAGCTGGTTGTACGGGGTCTGATCTCTCCCGACCTCGCCAGGCCCCTCGGGGCGCACGAGGCTCGTGCAGACCGAGGCGAGCCTCATCACAAGGGGCGACTTCTCCGGGTCCTCGCTGGGGGCGTAGCCACGCTCGAACTCGTGGACGAAGCCGTTGAGGGGCTCACCTCGCACATTGATGACGGTGCCGCGTTCCGGATCCGCCTGGCTGGGCACGAAGACGGACCAGTGGGCGTGGAATAGAGGGGATGGCACGTAGCAGAGGAGGTAAATATCCGTCATGTTGGGGTCGGTGCTGGCTGTGCCTGGCTTCTCCTCGGTGAGGTCTGTGATTGGAAGGAGGTGTTCGGTCATTACGGATGCTGGATGCTGGGCCGGTGCCCACCCGGGAAGGAGTACTTTCAGCAAGTCTTGGACCTATTGCTCGATGAGCAAACGTTCTCTAAGTATAAAGATTAACTCACGCTGCTGCCTTGTGTGCCGCACGCCAGTGTGATCCGTTCAGTACCCTGGACCCCATCCCTGTCACGCTCACCAGCCTTCAAGGGAGGGTCGTCATGTTTTCCGCGGGAGAAGAAGGGGAAGTGACTGTGACTTTTGGACTTCAGGATCATCATCGGAGATATCCTCCGTGGGCAGATGCTCGACTTGAACTCTGGGCAATATCTACGAGCAGCAGGTTTGTGTACCTCTCCACTTTGAGAACCGAAATTCAGCCCATAAGTAGTTCCCAGTGACACAGTAGCAGACAGATGATTATCCCAGCTAGTGTAATGGTAGCACGCGGCCAGTGACACACATGGATGCATACTGCTGAAGTGTGCCCCTCATGTACTGAATCTATCTAATGGTAATGAGTGTGTTCTTATATATCCAGCTCTTCAGGACTTATGGCTCATCTGGCTCACCTGGCTCACTTGGTGAGCGAGGGGAGCGTGCATCCTTTATAACCCTGGCCCTGGATTATGTAATCAGATCCTTCCAATGTTGCATTGGATCTTTTCTGCCGTTTCCTGGCCCCGCTGTTGACGTGGCCCTTTCCTGTGACCTGCATATTGGATGGGTCATAACATGAAGCGATCTATAGATGCTGGCTGGCTAGGAGCCGTGCACGGGCCCTGGGCCAGTGACTGGCCCTCGCACATCATTGGCTAGTACTGTCGGAAACTTTGGTTCACCGCCTTCCGCTAAGCGTCTTCCCTGGGTTTTGACCGCTTTCCCCTTTTGTTTTACCGGCTCAGGCTCTTTTTTTTTTTTTTTTTTCTTTTTTGGATGGCCAGAGACCCACAAGGCCAGCCAACACGCACGTCTTCCAAGATCCATCCTTGAAGTCTCGGTCGGCGCCGGCGCCCCGTTCGGCTGTCCTCCTTCTAGAACCTTACCGGAACTTGCTAGGAACACGATCTCTCCCCCGGAACCCCCCCTCCCCTATGTGGCTATGCATCAGTGGCACGAGGAGAAGAGACGGGCATGTACACGCACGCAATACGGCCATGGCAGCACGAAGTCTGATCTATACCTGTGACCCTTTAAAATTACATACCGTCTCCTGGCGATCCCTGGTCAAGACACCCCCCCCCCCCCGGGACGATCTCGACCTTATTTATTTTAAGTATAACAGCCAGAACCTTGAGACCCCCTACAACAAGTTTACCGTGCGACGGAGGACCAATCAGCCAGGCAGCCCTGGGAGCCTGCAATTTCGTGCTCAGCCGCTGCGGCCCTGATACGAGGAGGAGTCGAGTAATGAATCCAGTTCAGATGATGTCATTTGTGGTGAGTGCACTGTCCAGCTCTCTGGTTCTTGACCCAGCCAGGGCTTTGCTGCTGTGTAAGACCTGTTTCCCTTGATTAATTATGACCTGGAAACCAATGTGGAGCAAGGAGAGGCACGGCCAGCTGCCCATCAGCCTGTTCGTCTCTACGAGGGCATACCGGAGCTCTCGTGATAGGACATGAACCCCAGCTGCTGCCCTGCGGTCCATTGCTCCTGCCAAAGGGCTGTCTGCTGGGCATGCAGGGAGACTTTGGAAGCTACCATCAGACAGCCTCCCAAAAAAGAAAAAAATTAAAAAAAAAATTAAAAAAGTGTGAGTATGTTGAAGGTGTGTGAGTGAGCCCCTTGCTTGCGCCGTTGAGCTCACCCTTGGCGGTGTGCTGCCCCCTTCCCCCGGTGGAATTTCCACCTCATACGAAAAGCACAAGCATCTGTCCAGGAGGAACGCAAAGTCGCGTGTCTAGCTGAGCTCCTGTCTGTTTCTACCCTTTCTCTCTTCCTTTCCCTCTACTCCCACCGCCCCTTCTTTTCTTCTCCTCGTCACTAGTCACGTCTCGTCTTCGAGCTCGCTCACCTTCACCACGCTTTCTTCCCTTACGCGGCACTATCTCTTTTACATGATTCCTCCTCCCTGTCCTCCTCCGACACGAGCCAATGGCTATTTTAAAGAGCCACCGTAGACCGCTGCGCGTGGCCCTGGTGGCAGTGTCTCTGCTCATCGCGTTCCTCCTCGCCTTCTCTCCATATAACCTCCAGCCCGGCCTGCGCAGGATGCGGCCGTCTTACGTCCCCAGCAGCTACGACTGGTCGCGGAGGAAACAGGCACACCCGGTGGACAAATACGAGACCCTCCCCAGGGGACCTCCCAAGCACCTCCACCAGATCCAGCACACCTTCGCCCCAGGCACGGGACGCGCACAGGAGTCGCGGCGGGGCGAGGTCAAGAAGACGTTTAGGAAATGCTGGGCCTCCTACCAGAGATACGCCTGGGGCCGCGATGAGCTGCAGCCGCTGGCCCTGTCCGGCTCCGACACCTTCTCGGGCTGGGGCGCCACCCTCGTCGACGCCCTTGACACCCTCGTCCTCATGGACCTGCGGCCTGAGCTGGCCCAAGCCCTCACCCACGTCGCCGCCATCGACTGGGACAGCACGGGCCCCGGACAGGAGACGTGTTCGCTGTTCGAGACCACCATCCGCTACCTGGGCGGCCTCCTCGCCGCCTATGACCTCTCCAACGAGACCGTCCTGCTGCGCAAGGCCGTCGAGCTGGGCAATATGCTGTATAGCGGGTTCGACACCCCAAACCGGCTGCCCGCCAACGCCTTCCACTTCCAGAGGGCCAAGGACGGCGAGCTGATCCCCAGCGCGCGGGAGATCTCGGCCAACGTGGGCAGCCTGAGCCTCGAGTTCACCAGGCTGGCCCAGCTGACGGGGGACCCCAAGTACTTTGACGCCATCGAGCGCGTCAAGAAGAGGCTCCACGCGACCCAGGAGCAGACGAAGCTGCCGGGCCTGTGGCCCCAGTACATGGACGTCGTCAGCGGCCTGCTCGTGGGCGACGGCACGTTCACGCTCGGCTCGATGGAGGACTCCCTGTACGAGTACCTCCCCAAGATGTACATGCTGCTGGGCGGGCTGGACGAGAGCTACCGGGAGATGTACGAGAGGGCCATGGCGACGGCCAAGAAGTACCTGCTCTACCGGCCCATGCTCCCGGACGAGGACGTCGACATCCTGTTCTCCGGCAGCGCCATGTCGAACGGCCAGGGGACTGTCGACCTGATGGCGCAGACCCAGCACCTCGCGTGCTTTGTGGGCGGCATGTTCGCCCTGGGCGGGAGGCTGTTCAACCTCCCCGGGGACGTCGAGACCGGCAGGAAGCTCACGAGGGGCTGCGCCTGGGCGTACAGGGTGATGCCGACCAACGTGATGCCCGAGGAGCTCAGGTTCGTGCCGTGCCGGACCACCAACCTGGACAAGTGCGCCTGGGACGAGGCGCGCTGGGAGAAAAGAGGGCAGCGCGAGGTATCCCAAGGGGGTCGCGGCGGTGTACATCAAGAACTACCTGCTGCGGCCCGAGGCCGTCGAGAGCCTGTTCTACCTGTGGCGCATCACGGGCGAGGAGGTCTGGAGGGACACGGCCTGGGAGATGTTCCTGGCCATCCAGAAGGTGACCAGCACGGAGCACGCGAACAGTGCTATCCGGGATGCCACGCAGAGCGGCGGCGGGGGCATGCTGGACAAGATGGAGGTGAGTATCCGGTGGTTACCCCCTCTCTAAGCCCTAGTGCTGTCCTCCTGAAGACGAGGTACTGTCTTTTCTCTCCTGAGGAACTTGGTTGCGCTAATTTATTATTTATTTTTTTTGGTCTTCACAGAGCTTCTGGATGGCCGAGACGCTGAAGTACTTCTACCTCATCTTTTCTGAAACGGATCTAGTGTCTCTGGACGATTACGTCTTCAACACCGAGGCACATCCTTTCATCATTCCCAAGCCCTGAGAGCTTCTTGAACCGTCGACCGCCATTACTATCGTGCCGATGTGTACAGTTGGCTTCGCCTTGTTGGTCAGGGGTGAATACAGACCACTGTATGTGGACTCACGGCCCGTGACTAATTTAGGTCTGGGGTCACTAGCCGACTTGCTGCTCCTGTCGAGACCGACTGTACGTCTCCAGCTCCAACGGCGTCTTTGCATGTTGAGGAGATGGACTTGTAGGAAGCAGACGGGAGCACTGTGTCTGTTCCTGAGCAAGTCTTTGTGCTGAAAGCATCGCAACGACTAGAATCCGCTCTTGCCCCCCAGGGCCTTATGGGTAACCACGCCGCCTTGATGGTTATATGCTTGCATTGCTATGGTTCTGGCACGTCTTTCGAACGTAGCATCTGAAGACGAGGTTTACGTTAGGGAGCGGTCCGTTGAGGACGATGCAATCCGTAGAGGATGTCGTGAATATAAGAAGGGAAAGCTTGCACAAGCAGGTAGCGGCAATGAACAAGGTCGTATGGAGACTCGGCTTGAGTAAACGGCCGAGACTTGAGATATTTCAAGACGCCGTGTCATCTCACACTAGACGGCATGGCTTCCTATAGCAAGAATATATTCTAACAATGGTGTGGGACGCATGGCACAAGGCTAGCAAGCACCTGGTTGTGTGATTCTTAGTTCTTATTTTGCGTGTGTATGTGTGTCTTGACAAGTACATATATATATGTATATATATCGCAACAGGCGATAATGGCTGCTCGCCTGAACGGCTCGTGCGAGCTTTTCCATACTTTTGCTCTTCTCACCGATCTCCTGGTCATCCTGTATTCGCATATCTGTCTCTTGAGTGTCTTGGTCTCTGGTGCCGATGAAGCAAAAAGTGACTGTCTTTTGCCGGACATCTCGGCACATCTGAATGGAGCCCGGGGGGGGGGGTGTGGTTCTGGCTCGATGCTGAATATAAATATAGCTGGGTGGTCCGATCTCCTGCTACACGTCGAACGTGTCCGGGAGATAGTCCGCAGTCGGCTGAGGACTCGAGGGTATGTGTCTTTTCTTTGCTGAAGGAGAGGGGCGAGAGATGAGCACCACCCCCCCCCCTTCTCTCCTTTCTTGCCTGTAAAGGCATGCGGCTAGGGGCCTCAGGTCGCGCCCCCGCCCGTGCCGTTCGCATTCGAAGAAGGGCTGTGAGGGGGGTATTACAGAGGGGTCGAGGTTTTCTACGTTGATCTGGCTTAGGTCGATCCGCGTAACCCTATTTGGCAAGTGTTAGAAAACAGCAAGGAAGAAAGAAGAGAGCTTCCCCCCCCCCCGGGGCTGCTCGCGTCGAAAGAGAGAGAAGAGAGGGGGGGAGGGGTCGGCAAGAAAAGCTCACCGCTTATACACGTCGTCGACGGCGATCCCCTTGGCCTCGATCTGGGCGATGAGGTCCTTGCGCTCCTGGATCTGCTGCAGAATGTACTCGACGGTCCTGTTCAGGACGAGGCCCTCGGAGCGGCCCAGCCCCTCGAGGCCAGGGACCATGTTGGACAGCTTGTCGAAGCCGTCGCGGATGGCCTGGCGGCGTTTTTGTTCTGTAGGCCCGGGTGAGTTGTGTTGTCCTCAGCCTCTAGTTAGGGGATTCTCTCTCTCTGAGACAGAGAGAGAGAGAGAGAGAGAAGGGATGGGATAGGACAACAACGCACCACTGCTGATGTGATTCTGGCGCTTCTGGGCCTCGGTCAGCCTGGGCTTGTTCTCGTCCTGCGCCTGGACTTCGGACATCCGGGCGTCGACCGTACGGGCGTCGCGGAGGGGAGGCGACTGTTCAGGTTCTGACATGTCGACGGTCTCTTGGGGTGGAGGAGGAGATGAATCTCTCTCTGTCTTTTTTTTTGTATGGGATCCTCCTCCTGGCATGCACAATCTGTCGTTCTCGCGGTGTCGTGCGCAGTGTGTCTGTGGAGGGAGTGGCTTGGGGGGTTGCTTCAGGCCGCGAGCTATGATGTACCGCGAACAGGTGTACGTTGGAGAGGGTAGGTACGACCTCCGCCCAAGCATGTGACAGAGGCTTACTGCAAGGTCCCGGGCCCGCCCCCGCACTTTTCCGGATGAGGCGAGCTACTGGTGGTCTCGTGCCTGTGGGGCGCGCGCTCCAGACGAGAGAGGCCGCAATCATTTTTTGTATGATTTCCACAAGATGAGAGAGACTACAGCGTGTTCCTCCTTTTTAGGTGCTGTATCATGCTGCTGGATGGTCTCGTGTGCACGCTAAGCTGCACTGAAGCCTAATGCCGAACACACCAGCGTCTCGGCCTCCATGTGCTGAGGGCGGTCCTGGGTCCGGCCTGTGGCTGTCGAGCCGGTGCAAACTCAAAAATATGACTTTTTGGTTCTACCTGTGTCTATCGTGTCTGCGCGAGCAGCCAGTCTAACCAGCCTCTGTCACCTAGTATAGATCGGACCCTTCCCTCCAGCCACTCCGTGTTCCCCCAGAACCCCCAGCTGGCCTGAAACCTCAGCCAGTCCACCAGCGCCGCCTCCCAGTGCCGCACAAACACGTCCCACCCGTACTCCCTGCCCGAGGCCTGCCGCAGCCCCTCCAGGTAGAAGCGCAGCAGCTCCTCCTCGCGCCCGCCCATGGGCTGCCGCCGCGCCCCGCCCGGGCCGAGCATCGACCGCGGCACGGAGCAGGTGAACAGCTTGGCGAGGTCACAGGCGCCGAGCCCCAGGCCGACGTACTGGAAGTCGAAGAAGGCAACCTTGTCTCCCTTGTCGCTGGTGAAGAGGTTCTCTGACTTGACGTCCCCGTGGATCAGCGTCTCGTACGGCGACACGCCGTCCCCGGTGCCGGGCGCCAACACCCGTGCCACGAGCTCCGCGAGCGACTCCTCCCGCCCGCCCAGGGGGCCGGCACAGGGCCTCCGACCACTCGGTGCCCCCGTCCCCGCACAGGTCAGCATACTCGCCCCGCCTGGTCTGGAGGTACGTGTATCCGCCGTTGAGCCACACCCTGGCGGCGGCCTGGCCCCCGCCTCCTGGCGCCGCCGACGCCGCCGCCGTAATACCAGCACCGGCATCTCGGACTACGGCATCGCCATGTCGCGCCAGGTGCTCCAGCGGCGGCCGCACCAGCCCGTCGCGGTCGAGGGCACCGACGCGGGGCCACCAGTGGCCGTGGAACCCGGCCAGCCACCGCAGGGCTCCGTACACCTGCGCCTCAGCGAGGGCGGCCCGCTTCCCGCCCGCCACAGGGAACGCGGGGCGGAGGTCCGTGAGGAGCATGGCGGTCCTGAGGTCGGCGTCCGGGCCCGAGCTGAGGCTCGCCCGACACGCTGCCACCGCGACGTCCGGGGGGCAGGCCTGGCGCGAGGTGGGTGTAGAACGAGAGCTCCACCTGGTAGGACAGCAGCTTGCGGGCGTGGCCCTCGTCCGGCGCGGACCCGCGGCCGGCAGGAGGCGGCGTGATGTACTTTAGGACCAGCGAGACCTGTGAGCCCTGTGCCTTCTTCTTTCTCTTCCTATCATCCTCGGGCAGCTCGACACCGGGGCCGTTGTCTGTGGGGGCGGCGAGGATGTGGCAGATGTGGCCGTAGCCCGCCCAGAGCGACTGCAGGCTGCGGCATGAGACCAGGCGCAGGTTCTGCCTCGCGAGCAGATCTGCGGCGGCCTGCTCGATGTCGGCCTGCGACTGCATCCCTTCTGGACAGGGAGATGGGGCAGGAGGGTGAAGGAGAGGGAAGGACGGCAGGTGTCGAGACCAGCAGAACTTTTTATGTCTTCAGGACGGAGGAGACAGCGGCGAGGCGTCTAAGCCCTAACCCTCGAGAAGTCTTGTCCTGCGGTACTGCAGTGCTGTGCCATAGTAGTATAGGCTTAGGCTGCCTCCGGGGACCCCAGTGGTGCGCTGCCCTGTGCTGAGCTACAGAAGGGGAAGCCCCCCTGACCGCCTGTGCTGACCCCCTGCTGAGCCGCAGCTGGGGGGCCCACCGCCGCCCGGGAGAGCCGCCCCTAGAACGTCATCCAGCACATCAGTTCGCTCTTCCTCCTGACTCGACTCGCCGCGCCGCCGTCGTCCTCCTCCTTCTCTCCTCTCCTCCACCGTCCATGCCCTCCTTCTTCAGCCTCAGCCTCTGGAACACCTCAGTCGCCATGGCCTACACGTCCGTTCCCTCCGACCCCCCACCAGACTACATCCAGGCCGCTCGCGACCATGGCATCCGGCTCAGGCAGAGCGCCCCCGTTCGCAAGGGCCCGCTGCCGTTTGAGCTGCCCATCATCACACATCTGAAGGGGAAGAGGGTCATCCTGGCCTCTTCGTCGCCGAGGAGGAAAGCTCTGCTGGCACAGGTCTGTTCCGCACCCCCCCCTTCCCCGACCCCTCTCCTCCTCCTCTCCCGCCAGCGTATCCATCCCGTCCGCCGTCGCTCTAACCCATGGCTGACACTGCACATCTTCCTACCAGGTCGGCCTCAGAAACCTCGAGATCAAGGCCTCCACCCTCCCCGAGGACCTTGACAAGAACGCCTACACCCCCTACGAGTACGTCTCCGCCACCGCCCGCCGCAAGGCCATGAGCGTATACGAGGCCGCCCTCGAGGAGCAGACAGCCCAGGCCCAGACCTCGTCATCCCCGTCCCCCGACCCGGAGCTCGTCATCGCCGCCGACACCGTCATCGTGAGCAACGAGGGCCGCGTGCTTGAGAAGCCGCGCAGCGAGGCAGAGCACGGCCGCATGCTCCGCCACCTGCGCGACACGCGCGTGCACAAGGTGCTGACCGCCGTCGTGTGCGTCGCGCCCAAGGCCGACGCCAGCCACCCGGGCTACGAGATCGCCACGCACACCGAGGAGACCAAAGTGTACTTTGCCCAGGAGGGCGACGGCCTGCCGGACGATGTCATCGATACATATGTCAAGACCCGGGAGGGCGCCGACAAGGCCGGCGGCTACGCTGTGCAGGGGATCGGCGGCCTGGTGCTGGTCGAGAAGGTGGACGGGTGCGTGGACAATGTCGTGGGCCTGCCCGTCAGGAAGACGCTGGCCCTGGCGGAGAAAGTCATCTTCCAGCAGGGGGGAGGAGGAGGTCCAGTGGTCGGACGAGGAACACGACGAGTGAGCAGGCGAGGCGGAGAGAGAGAGGGGAGGGGGGGCGCGGGGGGCGGGGGCGGAGGGGCGGAGGGGCGGGGCGGTAGAGTTGTCGGGACCCTCTTGCGTCACGAGAGTGCGGTCCATGATCTGCGCCCGGGATGGTACTTGGGTCGGGACCAGCCGAGATACCCAACAGATAATAAAGGCTGTGTGTGTGGTCTGATGTTACCGTACAAAATTATTACAGGCAGACAGTAGTAGATACGACGGAAAGACACATCCAGGCCTGGGAATGGAGATTTCAAGGGTATCACTGTACATACCCTACGCCCCTTTTCTTCTATTGATATCTATCAAGCTGCTCCCTCAGGAACCGGAGCAGCTCGGCTGGGCTCATGCGCATGTCCTTCTTCTGACCGCCCAGCGCCGGGATCCCAGAGACGTCGACGTCCACGCTCTGGCTCTCCACGTTCTTGGGGCCCACGACAACAATGACGCCGTACCCCTTGTGCCTCGCCTCCCGGACCTTGAGCCCCACGCTCCTCGCGCTGTCGTCGAGGTCCACGGCCAGCTGCGACGGGTGGCCCCCGCCGCCGCCGGTGCCCAGCAGCACGTCCCGCGTCGCCCCCGCGAGCTGCACGACAGGCCCCGTGTCGTTGACCGTGATGACGACGGCCTGTCTCGGGTTCAGCCAGAACGGCCACCTCCCGTCGTAGTGCTCGATGAGCAGGGCCATGAGCCTCTCGACGGACCCCAGCACGGCGCGGTGGATCATGACGGGGCGAACGCGGCCCACGGAGGCCAGCAGCCCCGGGTCGGTGGTGGTCAGGCCCTTCTGCTCGAGGTCGGGCGCGGGGGCCTCGTACTCGAGACCGAAGCGCTTGGGCAGCTGGAAGTCGAGCTGGACGGTGGCGGTCTGGTGCTCCTTGCCGTCCGAGTCCCTGAGGATGATGTCGATCTTGGGGCCGTAGAAGGCGCCGTCGCCGGCGCTGAGGGTCCACGGCTGGCCGGTGCGGTCGAGGGCGCCCCGCAGGGCGCCCTCGGCCTGGTCCCACTCGTCGGTGGTGCCGATGTAGTGGTCCTCGGGCCGGGTGGAGAGCACGAGGCGGTAGGGGCCGAGGTGGAAGGTCTCGTAGGCCTCCCTGACGAAGTCGAGGGTGCGCCCGATCTCCTCCTCGATCTGCGCGGGGCGGCAGAAGATGTGGCCGTCGTCCTGGTGGAACCTGCGCACGCGCGTGAGGCCGCTCAGGGCGCCCGAGATCTCGTTGCGGTGGAGGGGGGAGAAGTCGGCGTAGCGGATGGGCAGGTCGCGGTACGAGCGCCGGTGCGCGCCAAAGATGAGACAGTGGCCCGGGCAGTTCATGGGCTTCAGGCCGTACTCGTCCTCCTCTGCTGGTGCGGCCGCGCCCCCGGCGCCCTCCTGCTCGGGAGGGGTGTCTCTCCTCGCCGGGGACGTGCTCGTCACGGTGAACATATCCTCTGCATAGTTCTCCAGGTGGCCTGACTTGGCCCACAGCGCCTTTTTATATATCGTCGGGGTGATGACCTCCTGGAAGCCATATTTGACATATTTCCGGCGCAGGTACTCGACCAGCCGGTTGAAGATGCGCGCGCCGGCAGGGGAGGAAGATGGGCGAGCCTGGGCTGTAGATGGAGGTGGTGAAGAGCTCCTGCTGGACGCCGAGCTGGCGGTGGTCGGCGGGTGCCCTCTGGAGAGGAGAAGGAGGAGGGCTCGTGGTCGGCGCTGCGTGGTTGGCGCATAGTCGGAGCTGGGGGTGACGTGTTGCTGCTGCTGCTGCTGGCGGCGGCAGTCGTGGCCTGACCCTCCTGTAGATCCAAGCTCGTGAGGATATCCCCACAGCCCTTGTGCCCAGCATAGCCGTGGAAGAGCTGACTTGTGCCTCAGACCGACATTGCAGAAAGTGTGACCTGGGAGGAGGAAGAAAAGAAGCTCGGGTCGGCGTCGAACCGCTGCGGACCGCCCACCCCAAGCTTTCCTCCAGATAGGCGTGGGGCCCCTAGGCGATAGACTTCACACGCCCTGCAGGGGGACACTACCTTAGCCTGCTTAAGTACTCTGGTATACAGCACCGTCCCTCGATGATATGGAACTACTGTGACGTCCCCCCCTCGGCAGTGCGACGGTGCTATGAGGAACGCGGGTACTGCACTATCACGACAGCACCGCATCACAGTACTGCAGTACTAAGGAACCACCTGACAGGGGCCCAGATCACCCGCCGCAACCCACGTCATCCCTTCCCCAGCGACTTGTCACTGTAGAGCTGTGAACAGGGCCCTCTTGACAACCCGACCGTACATATTCCCATCGCATTCACGTGTGAAGTGTGAAACGTAAAACATTTCCATCTTATTTCTCTCTTGTTACATTCACCTGCAAGGCTGCCTGCAGAGAGTGACTCACGCCCTTCCCCTAGACTACGCATAGCCTGGACCGAACCGAAGTGCGCGCTCCCGAGTACATACAGTATAGCCTAGGCAGACATCAGCCCTCGCCACCGTACAACCACCACGACATCCAGCCACAACAACCACAACCACACCTGGTACTGTTTGTTTCAGGTCTTCTTTTTTTCTTCTTATTCTGAAGTTTCTACACTTTTTTTGTGGTGCTGCAACTGCTAGAACCTGTCTGGGTCTTCTCTCCCATCGGCCTCGTCTGTCTGGTCGGAACCACCTGGGGCCGGCCCCGTTGCGCAGGCGCTCCCACAGCTCCCGACGACCTTTTCGAAGCCCCAGGCGAGGCACAGAGGGGAGGAGATCCTGCACGAGGCTAGTCTACCTCATTTCCCGACGACACCAGGCCGGAGATGAGCCGTGGCGGGACGAAGAGGCAGGTGCTTCCTGTCGAGACATCATGGCGCATGGTGGAGGGCGAGCATGACAGCTTCGACACGTCCGTCGTCCCTGATCACCTTCTCGACGACGATATCATGTCAGCCGGCGGCAGCGCGCCCTCACAGCTCTCCAGCCTGTCACAGCTCTCGGGGCTGTCCTCGCAATCCAATGGCGACTGGGACTTCAGAGGGTCATCTCAGGACAGCAGCACGATCCAGGACTTCATCACCAGGGCAGACGATGAGAGAGTCATCATGAGATCGCCCTTCCGGCCCTCAGTTCCCGGCGCCGTGAGGCGGCCGCAGCCCGCACAAAACCATGGCAGCCGGTCACCAGATCCGGTGTTCTACATGCCCCGCGTGGACGTCGAGAGCTCACGGCACACGTGGTCGTCGCGTTCATCTGCGACCGTCCAGCCGCCCGGCGAGCCAGCGTTTGTTCGACAGCGACGGAGCGCGCGCCAGTCAAGGTCGGAACAGCGGTCCGTTCCTGAATCTATATTCGCCCAGCCACCGCCAGAGCCCTCAGTCGGACAGCGCCTGGCCACCTCGCTCCCACATGCGCTCTATGACACCCTTGCCTGGGCCTGCGGCGTTGTAGGCATGGCCTTCCGGTACGCGCAGAAGCCGTTGGCCCTGGCGCTCGCCATCTATTTCGTCTTTGGTGCGCTCATGATCGCGTCCACCTGGCTCACGCACTCCTTCCAGGCTGCGCTGTCGCCCATATGCAACATCCCAGGCCTCTCTATGGTCGTAGACCTTCCCTTCTGCCCCTCGTCATCCGGCTCGAACGGCAGCTCCGCGAAACCTGTCGAGTTTGACAGCCTCATGAGCGCCCAGGAGCCTCTGGAGGACATCCTCGAGAAGTCTGCCGGGTATGTCAGCCTCCCGCTGGACATGATGCACGGCGTGAGGTCGGTGCGCAGCGTCAGGACGATGGTCTTCTACTCAAACCTCGACGAGAAGGACGTGCTGCTGGTGGACCTGGACAGCTTCATCGAGGCGACGGGCTCCGCCACGCACCTCCTGCATGCCTTCAACATACACGTCGGCTCCACCATCGACGCCGTCATCAACATCAACACCTGGACGAGGAGACAGCTGGAGAAGATGGCCGAGGCCGAGCAGCAGGGCATCGGGTGGATCTCGAGCGTCGCGGGCTGGATCTTTGCGCCCTTCCAGCCCGCCGTGTCCCCGGAACAGGCCGTCGCGGACAAGTATGTACAGCACACCGCCGGCGTGTCCAAGAGGATCAGCCGGCTCATCGACGAGGCATACGACGCGCTCTCGTACCTCGTCGTCGCGGAGGACCACCTCGACTCCATCCACGCCTTCGGCGTCAGCCGGTCCCAGGACATACGCGCCCAGCAGGAGGGCGACAGGTGGATGAGCTTCCTCCAGCGCATCGGCGTCAACATCGGCCGCGTGCGCGACCTCAACGAGAAGCTCAAGCTGCTGCACCGCGTCGAGATGTACAGGAAGATGGCCGCCACCCAGCTCACCGAGCTCATCGCCGACCTGACCCGGGTCCAGCTCGAGCTGGGCCAGCTCGGCGCCGCGGTCGAGGGGCCCGACGACTCGGCCTCCGCCACCGACGAGCCCCTGCCGCTGGCCGTGCACATCGAGACCATCAACAGCGGCATCGAGAGGCTCCAGCACGCGAGGAGGCGGATCAGGGAGGAGGAGCAGGACCGGTTCGAGCAGGCGGCCGAGAGGAGAAGGGAGAGCGAGAGGCTTATCGAGGCGTTTTGATCTCACGCTGCTTAGTTTGGCTAAAATGCCCTGACAGAGGCAAATGGTCGCGGCACACTGATGATCCCTTTTCCCATGACGATTCACTTTCTCCCCTTTCCCTTTGCTCTTTCTACTTCTTCTTTTTCCTTTTCTCTCGTGGGAAGTGTTGCTGGCATGGTGTTCGGGACGCAACCTTTTAGATGAGTGATTTGGGAACCTGAGCTTGGATACTCAAATGAGGTGCCTTTTTTTTTTTTTTTTTAGGTAACAGTCGTCATCCGGGTTCTCTCTTGTTCTCATAGCAGCAGCAAATACAAAGATACCCTACGTTTTCAAAAGCATGTCGCAGACCATGGTCAGCACAGATCAGACTACTCTCAATGAATATGGTACATAGCAGGCAGGGGCATCATATACTCATATACACGGGCGTCGGGCCAGCAGTGCTCAGGGTGGGGCAAGATGAGCTTCAGCTCAGAAGTGTTCTTGAGGCGTAAAGGCTGGCTTCAAAACTTGTAGTAGATCGCGATCCAACAGACTAAGTTAGGATTTGACGCATTAGATATCTGACGCTAAACGGCATCCCCTTAGTTCTTCGTTTCCTCCTGCACTTCTGTTCAGGATTGGAAGTGACAAGTTATTATCCTCCATATACTCATCCTGCTCCTCCTCTACCATCTCTCTCCTGCTATCCGCCCCCCTTCTCAGTACACAAAGTAGTCCTGTCCAAGAGGAAGCTCGTTGCTCGGCTCGGCCCCACAGACCCGCCCGTCCGCCTCGACGACATAGCTCTCCGGGTCGACGCGCATGCGCGGCATGGAGTCGTTGTACCGCATGTCCTTCTTGCCGATGTTCCTGCAGTTGCGGACGGGCTCGACGCGCTTGCGCAGGCCGTAGGCCTGGACGACGCCGTGCTCGATGGAGGCCTGGGAGACGAAGAGGACGGAGGTGGTGGGGACGCGGGGGGCGAACATGGGTCGGGCTCGGATCGGCTGGACCGTTGGGATGGAGGCGTTGGGGTCGCCCTGGGAGGAGGTGTTAGTACACAAACACATACTGTATGTAGGAGAGGGTGTGTGGGGAGTAGAGGGACAAGGAGAGGGGGAATAGGCTTACCATCTGGCTCCAGGCGATCAGGCCGCTCTTGACGACCAGGTTGGGCTTGGTGCCAAACCAGGCAGGATCCCACACAAGGAAGTCGGCCAGCTTGCCGACCTCGATGCTGCCGACCAGATGACCCATGCCCTGTGCAGTGGCCGGGTTCACAGTGTACTTGCTCACGTAGCGCTTGACGCGGAAGTTGTCGGCACCGGTGCCCTCGTCCTCGGGGAGAAGACCCCTCTGGACCTTGTTCTTGTGGGCCGTGTTCCAGGTGCGGAGGATGACCTCGCCGCAGCGGCCCATAGCCTGGCTGTCGCTGCTCATCATGCTAATGGCACCAAGGTCGTGCAGGACGTCCTCGGCGGCGATGGTCTCGGCGCGGATGCGGCTCTCGGCAAAGGCGACGTCCTCGGGGATGTCCTTTGACAGGTGGTGACACACCATGAGCATGTCCAGGTGCTCGTCGAGGGTGTTGCGCGTGTAGGGCCTCGTCGGGTTCGTGCTGCTGGGGAGGACGTTGTGGTGCTCAACCACACTGATAATGTCCGGGGCGTGGCCTCCGCCAGCGCCCTCCGTGTGGTACGTGTGGATGGTGCGACCGCGGAAGGCGGCCGTGGTGCTCTCGACGAAGCCGGACTCGTTGAGCGTGTCCGTGTGGATGAGGCACTGCACGTCAAGCTCGTCGCACACCGACAGGCAGGCATCGATGGCGGCGGGCGTGGTGCCCCAGTCCTCGTGCAGCTTGAGGCCGCACGCGCCGGCGATCACCTGCTCGCGGAGGGCCTTGGGATTGCTGTCGTTGCCCTTGCCGGTGATGCCCACGTTGAGGGGGGAGGGCGTCGCAGGCCTGGAGCATCTGGCGCATGTAGTTGGCGCCGGGCGTGCAGGTAGTCGCGCTAGTCCCAGCGCTGGACACAGGCAGGAGAGAGTCAGCATGCGCGTATGTTTGAGTAAGAGAGAGAGAGAGAGAGAGAGAGAGAGAAAGAGGAGAAAATAAGGGTAGAGATAGGGCAGGGCACAAGCATGAGACGCAGCACGTCCTGTCATTATACATACCTCGGCCCCGTGCCACCGCCCAGTATGGTCGTGATACCGCTGGCGATGGACTCCTCGACCTGCTGCGGGCAGATGAAGTGGATGTGCGTGTCGATACCGCCGGCGGTGATGATCTTGCCCTCGCCTGCAATCACATCCGTGCAGCTGCCGACGACCAGGCCCGGGGTCACGCCCTCCATGACGTCTGGGTTGCCCGCCTTGCCGATGCCCACGATCAGCCCGTCCTTGACACCGATGTCCGCCTTGTAGATGCCCGTCCAGTCGATGATGAGCGCGTTGGTCACGACGAGGTCGAGGGTGCTGGCGCCGGGCCGGCCAGAGGCCTGGCCCATACCCTCGCGCAGCGTCTTGCCGCCGCCAAACTTGCACTCGTCGCCGTACACGGTCAGGTCGCGCTCCACGCGCACCCAGAGGTCCGTCAGCCCCAGCCGCACGCGGTCGCCCGTCGTGGGGCCAAACATGGCGGCGTAGGCAGCGCGGCCCATCCTGCATGCCTCGACGGCCAGCCCTGCGTCCGCCGCCGGGTCGGCAGTGGCTGGCTCGTGCGCAAAGCCGGCAGCGCGGAGCTTGCTAACGATCTGCTCGGCGCGGGTGGCGCTGACGACGCCCGAGGCGAGGTTGTTGCCGCCCTGGATGATGCGGTTGCCGGCGATCTCGACGAGGGTGACGGTCTTGGTGTCGCCGGGCTCAAAGCGCACCGAGGTGCCGGCGGGGATGTCGAGGCGGAAGCCGTAGGCAGCGACGCGGTCAAAGGACAGCTGGGGGTTGACCTCGATGAAGTGGTAGTGGCTGCCGACCTGGACGGGCCTGTCGCCGAGGCTGGTGACCCTGAGGCGGACGCGACGGCGGCCGCGGTTCAGCTCGATGGGCTCGGCGTCGGCGGCGGGGATCACGGCGCCGGGCTTCCGCTCTGGGGCGAGGACCTCGGCGGTGGGCAGGGGGAACAGTTCCTGGCTGGGTACGGGGAGGAAGCTCCCGTACAGGGCACGGGCAAGGTCGCCGTCGTCAGAGCCGATGGGGTTGTGCACGGTGACCAGATACGTCCCCGTGGGGAAAGGTGCCCTCGACCTGGATCTCATGCAGCGTGGCGAGCACCGAGGGCAGCACGTGTCGACGGCCCAGCATGGTGGCACCCAGGGCCATGAGGTCGGCGACGGTGTGGTTGCCATCGCGGATGAGCTCCTGGAGGTTGCTGGCGATGAGAGCCTGTCGAGAGAGAGAGAGAGAGAGGAGAGGAGAGGTGCGTCAGCAAGGAGGTGAGAACACAAAGACGATACCACCTTTGTACGAGAGAGAGAGAGAGAGAGAGAGAGAGAGAGAGAGACACGTACGACGGCCTCAGTATGGTTCAGCCTGACGCCCCTGGCGAGGCGGCGCTGGGCGAGGAAGCCCAGGGTCGAGATGGTGAGCTTATCAAGCTGTGGTCGAGGGGACCGTGTTAGCAGCAGCTGGACCCGGGAGGAGGGAGCTTGGGCCCGGACAGGCGCCTTCTCGACGACAGCGATAAAACGATGACGACGACGGCGACGACGGAGACAACGACGAACCTCTTTTGGCACGAGATGCATCCTGGGTAGGGGGGGGGTATATAGGCCAGGCTTCTTGTTCCTCTTTTCTTTTCTCCTACGTCGAGTCCCTCCTGAGCCCTTGGCCTTCTCGAGGTATGTGTGGCATACAAGCTCTCACGAGAGCCGAGCTTTGAGGTCCGAGAGAGAAGATGTGTCTGTGTGTGTATATATATAAGTGTGTATATCTGACTCGTGTGTATATTTAGATGTATATGTGTAGGTATTGGCAGGCAGATAGGATCGATAGGATCGATCAGATAGAGAGATAGATAGAGAGAGGGTTTATTGCGGGTCGAAGATCCAAGCCAAGGGTGGGTGGGAGAGAGAACGGGAAAAAAGAAAAAAAAGGAAGAAAAAAAAAGAGCGTACGTAATTCGAGGAGACGGAGACGAGAGACGGACCAAGGCCCCTCGGGAAAGGGCTGAAGACCAAGAACCGGCTCTGGCTCTGGGGGCTGGAGAATGAGAAAGAGAGGGAGGGAGAGAGGGAGAAAGAGGGAGGACGGGAAGGATGGGGATAGCTTGGGGATAAGAATGGCGAGGTTCTTTCCTCATATTTAAAGGAAGGAGAGAGGGAAGGAGGGAGGGAGGGAGAGGAGGAAAGAGCCATGCATCACATCCCATCCAGCCAGCCAGCCAGCCATAATCAACCGTGCACCGCATCCCATCCCATCCATCACCATTCATCCGCCCGCCAGCCATCCATGATCCGTCCTTGCTATTCCGTTCATACATGCACCCATCCACCTGTCCACAGCCCGGGAGGACGCCTCGCAACCCTCCTCCCGCGTACCATAGCCCGTGGTCAGAATCTATTCCCACCCCCTCCCTCCTCCTTCATCACCATCATCTTCTTCTCTCTGAAGTCACGGCCCGAGAAAGTCCAGGCGAGCCCATAAACACAGACTAGAGATATGCAATGTACCTCCTTGGCCCCCCCCTCCCCTCCTCTACGATGCACGGCAGGCGACATGTTATAATTTTTTATCAATTTTCTTTTTTTTTCTTTTTCTCACTCTCGCCTATTGTCACATTGTTTGGTTTTGATGCCGCCCTCCACCGTTCTAGCCTTTTGGTACGCCCGAGACCCGTAAAAACATCAGTCCACAATCCACGCGGGAGAAAAGTAACACCCTTACCACACACACACACCCCCCCCCTCCCCCGTCTTCTACTCACATCCCTGGGGCGCGCGCTGGGCAGGGGAGGGGGCCCCAGGGCGAAGGAAAGAGAGAGCGAGCGACAGCCTGCACCTGCGGGCCCTGAAGCTCTGCTACGGCGCTGCTGCAGTCACAAACTGAGAGAGGTGGGCTCCTTGGTTACGCGCTTCGAACGGTCTAGACCCTTTGCAGCCACCACTCCTCTGCCTTTATCGTCCCGCGCGCGCCAGGGTGGGGAGCTGCAGCCACACAGGAGCTCCAGCACCAGCACCTCGGAAGAGGTGTGTGTACCTGTACCTGTCCCAACGGCCTTGCTGTACCACCGTACAGCACAGCACACACCCCGCCCCTCACACCCCCCTCCTGGCAGGTGCTTGATCTGACAGCTGGTCGGACGCGGGGAGAGCTCTTGAGGGGGAGGGTCCGCGCTGCAGGAGCATGGGGATCGCCATTGGGCGTAGGGATCTCGAGTCGACGACCTGGCCAGGCTTCCTCCTCGGAGGGATGGTGGTGCACACGAGGCGCCCCAGGTGTGCGGCACAACAATATCATCCACAGCCCGTCCCTGTCCCGTGCAGCAGCGCTCATGGTCGCCTGCATGATGCACGGACTTGGCAGCCTCGTATCGCCATGGTGTCTGCACGTGCTCACTTTTTGGCTGTGCAGAAGCAACAAACCGCCTGGCTGCTTCGGGCCGGTTCTGGGACCTTGGTGCATACCTACCATGTCTACTACTGTGCACATACTGCCACGTACGTACTCGTGTACTTATACAGCGGGCCATAGGCCATTCTCGTGCACTTTTGCAGTACCCCTCCTCCTCCTCCTCCTCCTCCCACCCCTGCCTGCCTAGCTTTTCCTACGCGACAGGTGGAGGCCGGCTGGTAGCTAACGCAGGCCAGTGTTTTTGGTTGGTTTTCTTTTCGGGGAGGGGGAGGGGAGGGGAGGGGTAGTCATCGTACATATGCGTGACACCTAGGTAGCATCGTATCTACTCGTGTACCGTGACTGGCCACGCCCGAGGAGCCTCAACTCACCTCGTGCCCCTTGGCAGCTGTATCCTCCGCCCGGCGCTGGGCAGGTTCCGGGTAGACAGGGGCGTGTCATTAGGATCCCGGATCGCAGAAGATGCACCGCTCCTCAAAGAGCGATAATGACACCAAGAGCCGCGGCGCAGATCATCTCGTCGGAGCCCTGTTCTCCTGTTTTCGGGCGCGCTCCGGGTTTGTATGTAGGTGCACTTTTACGTTGTATTTTGCAATGATTGGCAGGTAGGCAGAGGCAATAAATAATAAAGAAGAAGAAGAAATTAGGAATACTTCTCTATACACGGCATGGTCCTGAGTGGGTCTCCGTGTATACACCAAACCAGTCAATCCTATACGTACGTATGCTATCTCTCGATGAGTACCTCGCCCCCAGCATGGACATCCAGTTCAGCATGCACGGTTCAAATACATGTAGGGCCACCGTCCCCGAGGAAGGAAGGAAGAATGGAAAACCCGTCTCTTCATCAACGTACCCCTCCTTCAATAGTACTACTTACTGTCTGTGCCATATCTCAGCAGACCTTCGCGTTGTGAAACACTTTCTTTAGGACTTTTGTTTACCGGGTTCATGAAGCTTTTCGGGAGAAACGAGGGGGGGTGTTGGGGGGGGGGGTGCGGGTGTGGTGCTGCAACCCATGGTCTACCCACTACCAGGAAGAAGCAAAGATAGCGTACGTACGTACGGTCTCAACAGCAGGCAAGACAGACGCTGCCTGGTTCTACCGGGGAGTCCAGGCACACACACACCTTCCCACCTCCCCCCTCCCCCCGTCCCAGCTCCATGCTACCTGCTACAGTACATGCCGACCAGCACCACGCGGAAACAACCACCAGCCCGCCTGCCCGGGAACCTGCCTGCTAAATTGCCAGAGTGCCTTTGGGGCCGGGTTCCGTTTCCCAGCCCAGTCCGTAGCACACCTGCAGGGACGTTAGACACCTTTGCTAGGTCCCCAAGGGCTCGACGACCTCCCTCCAGGGCGCCCCCCCCCCCCCCGACCAGCCCACCCGACCAGCACCAGCACCAGCAGCAACAACAGCAGCCGCCGCTCACCGGCCGGTGTGGTCAGGGAACAAGGAGCCACCACCTCACTGGCAAGCAGAACATTTCGATGGATGTGCGCGAATCAGGATTTCATTCTCGTTATTGCCTGCATCTCAAACCATATACCCAGTGCTCCCTTCAAAAAAATCAAAAAAAAAAAAAAAACAACACAAAAAACACAAAAACCAGTAATAGTTAGTTACACTCGAAGCAGAATCTACAGAAGCAATTCATGAGGTTTCCCCGCCTGCCTGCCAGCCAGTGTCAATACGCCCTTCCACTAAACAAGCCAGGAGACGGGCACCAGCCGTCCACACTTGCTCCATCCATGACCACCAAGTCAACCGTCAACAATAGAGGGAAACGCAGTAGACCAAGTCATTTTCCAGTAGTTCCGTCACCACCTCCTCTCCCCTTCCCATCCGCCCATTCAAGATGGACCAGTTCCGTAGCCGCACGCTACGGTCAAGTAAGATCACACAGGCCAGACAAGACAAACAACACAACGCAAGGCAACTTCTCCACAACGGCATGGGCATACTTTCCTCTGGTGTCCTGTGCAGAGCGAGGGTCCAGAGCCCCTCGATGTCGGCACGGCGGGCAAGGGTCAAATGCTGGAGTGACGCCTCCCCCTGGGACCAGAAGGGTCAGGTCGGAAGAACAAAACTTTTTCTTGTTGTACTTTGTAACCGACACCGCTATGTTGGCCGTTGTGGCGTCTGGCGGAAAGATATCATTGATCAGGTCCGAGCCTGCCGTCGAGACCGACAGGTTGATTCTTGATCTTTCTTTTTTTCTTCTTGTTTTCTTTTTTTTTCTCTAAGTGTGATCTGGCTGAAAGCAGGTCGGGAGCCGCACCGAACAGAAGAGGTATCATGGTTGAAATTGGAAGAGAGCCGGGTCGATAGCATGATCATATTGGGAGGGGACCGCCTAACCGCTCTTAGCCTTCTTGCGTCCCGACTTCTTGGGTTCATCCTTCTCGGGCTGCTCTACCGGCTTAGCAGATGTCCTCTTGCGCTTCTTGTCCGGGCTGGCAGCACCGGTAGAGGCCGCCGCGGGGGTGGCCTGCGCGGGCTCGGCCTCGCTCTTGCGCTTGCGGGTTCCCTTGGCCTTGGGCGTCTTGCCGGTCGGCTCCTCGACAGCGGCGGCAACAGGAGCATGGTGCTGCAGCTGCTCGGCGATGGCCGCGCTGTCGGTGACAGGATCAACCTCGACGCCGCCGACTGGGGGCATAGGGATGTTGAACTCCTCGCAGTAGCGGACAGCCTCCTCGTCGGACATCTCCTTGGCACTCACGTTGCCCGCCTTGTACGAGTGGACACGAGCGTTGTACAGACGCAGGTTGTACTGGTAGGCTTGGTTCCAACCCTGGTATGGTGCATTAGCAACTGGGCCGGGCATCAAGAGGGGGCGCGGGCAGGGAGACTGACCAGCTTTTCCTGAGCAGACATGGAGGCCCAGCGGCGCTGGCCTTCCTCCTGGACGGCGCCCTTGGGGACGCCCTCGCCCAGGTCCGCAGCAATGATAGGGCGGGCAGTCTGCATGTAGAGGAAGTAAGGCGTCAGAGGGCGCTTGGGAGCATTGGGGTCATGCTGGCGCTTCTTGCGCTCCTTCTTCTCATCGACAACGGGGACGACAGGAGTAGCAGGGGCGGGGATAGGAGGGGCGGCGACGACGGGCTGGACATTCAGCAGGCTCTCCAGGTTCTGGTTGAGAACGTCGTCGCCATTGAGAAGGGCGGGCTCTCCGAGCAGCAGGTTGGTCTGCGTGAGGTAGTCCGCGGCAAAGGACCCTATTATGCCCTGGATGGTGGTCAGGCGCGAGTAGACCTGTCGGTGGTGTCAGCAATCAATATGTCCAGGGTTGGTCCCGTCTCTATTTCTCATCTCGACCTCCGCCGACATGAGACGGTGCACGGAGGGCTGCCCACGGGCACATGAGCCCATCTATGTCACGGTGTCCGCAGGCTCTAGGGTTGTTGACGCGTCTTGAGAGAAGGGGAGATTGTGCTTTGACGCGTCGTGGTGCACGACGTGGAACTAAATCGTGTCTGCATTTCTGACGTTGCAGCGTGATCACGTGAAATGTTGAGGAATTGAGGAAGTGATATAGAGAGAGGCGTTGTTGATCATGAGGTGTTGGCAGGTGAGTGTACATGATATGAAGTCGGGATGAGTTTGAGAAGCGGGTGAATGAAGAGGTCAGTCGGGCCCCTGCCCGACGCCTGCATCTAATTGATGGGTTGCTGGATGTTGGCGGTGTTGTCGCCGTCCAGGGTTGTTGTCATGCTGCTGGGGGATGAGAGAAGGGGGGGGGGGTGGTTTGTTTGTTTGTTTTGGATGGGCTGATGATGGGAAGGGTTGCTGGGGGTGGGGCCTCTGCTTGAGCCCGCGCGTGGGGATTGGATTGTGGGAGAGGATGAGGAGACGGGAATGGATTAACGTACGCTGTCCCTGACACGAATGAAGTTGCTGACGTCGATGGTGCGGCCCTGAGGGTTGAGGGCGGGCGCGGCGGGGATAGGAGGAAGAGGAGCTGGGGCGACAGCCTGAGGCTGCATGGCCGGGGCCAGCTGCTTCTGCTCTTCGGCCTTCTTGGAACGCGCCATTGTTGTTGTTGTCGCTGAGGGCGGGTTTGCTGATGCTGATGCTGTTGTGTGCGGCGTCGAGGTGTTGTTGGGTCCACTGGCGGCGAGTCGAGTCGCTGGGGCCGAGATGGGCTGCTGGGTGCTGTTGCTTGCTGCTGGCCGGCGGGCGGTTGGGTAAGATTTAGCGGTGAGCTGTTCAGGCGGTCTTTTTGTTCGATGCCTGTAACGATGATGGTGTTTGGCGTGGGAAGCCCTGAGGAGCCTGGCGGTTTTCTTGGGGTGGGCAGGTTGCTGGGGGAAGGAAAGAGGAGAAGGAGTTGGGAACAGCGAGAGCCTGGAAAGGTGGGCGGGTCGCTTCCTTATTGAAAATTCGGGGGGCTCAAGAGCTGCTGCTGATTTCTAGCGGGCGGGCGGGCGGTGGGCTGCACGCTGAATCAAAAATTGGAGTAAGTCAGTCAGAGGGGGGGAAGGGGGGAGGGGGTGGTCTAGGGCTACCCGCCCCCAGTGGAAACCGCTGCCCTGTCCCATTTGATTGTCCCGCCCAAACCAAAAAGGCGTGCTGCAGAAGAAGAAGAAAAAAAAGAAAAAAGAAAAAAAAAAACCTGGCTGGACCTGGAAATCAGCAGATCAGTCCCCCTCCCAGCTGCCCTTCTCATAAACCCCGTCCACGCCCGCCCACATCTCCCCGCCAAGGCACCCTTCTAAAATCTCAGAGGGCCATCCCCCCTGGGCAACAGGATCTTGCGACGCTCCGAACTCGGGTTTCAGCACCCTCAGTGCTGGCTCTCTGCCTGCTGCCTTGGAGCGCACAGGACTCCAACCGCATCGAGTCGAGTGCCTCTGCCCTGCCGCCCACCTGCGCAATGGTCACCGTGTGCATTCCTAGAGTACCCTGGTTACACCTCTCTCTCCCAAGTGCTCAGCTGTGCAGCACGTAATTATTCCATCCCAGCTTCAGTGTTCCAAAACACCTGCACAGCACAAGAGACAATCTCAGTATGAAGCGCATCTTTTCGGCTCCGAGGTCTACTGCAGAGAGATAAACTTTCGAGCTTCATGCAGCCTGGACTTCTTTTGCACATCAATCGCTTTCTTTTTTTTCTTCTTCTTTTTTTTCCTCCCTGCAGAACCTCCTCCCCCTCTCGCCTTCCTGGCGCGTCTCACGAGCTGTGCGACCTTCTGCAGACAAGCTTGGGATCACTACGGTGCAATCTGCCTAGCAGCAGCAGGAAAAGAGGGGCTGGGAACTCAGGTCTGGTTGCTGCTGATTCCATAGCTACCTTAGGCCAATAAGGGCGCTCCTCTAGGCTTGGCAGGGGTTGGGGCCAGCAGCGCTAACAGGGTCAAGCTCCGTATTGCCGAGCTCGCAGGTCCTGGGGCCTGCAGTGGCACAGCCACGATGCTGGAAATCAGCACACCCGCTCCCTCGACCTTACCCCCCTCTCCCCCCTTCCACTGACGGGCCTAGGTGCTGCCTTTCCTGCCCTGCCTGTCGGCATGGTGTCCCTCCGAAAACCTCAGTAGCAGCCGCTCCAGCATTCACACTGGAGCACTTTGAGCACCTACCTAGCTTGGTGCACTGCGGCGTTCCCGGCACGGAATGGTCTGCCGCACCAGCTCTGCTACAGCACAGGAAGGAAACGCTGTCGCCCGGTAGAGCAGGCCCATGGCGAAACGGCCCAGGCCCTGGGAAAAGAAAACACACCTCCAGCCTAGACCATTGTTGCATCGCGCCCGGGCTGCCCTGGTAGCGAATTGATCGATATTGCCCCCATACGTATACACTGTCGGCAGCCAGAGCTTGTGGACGAGTGATGATCTGCACCAGTCTGAATGCCATACCCCTGAAAAGGGCCAGAGAAAAAGCAACATCTACATCAGCCCAGCTCTTCCACCAAGCAGGAGTCCTGCTTAGATTGTAGGCCCAGGTGGTTCTGAGACTGGCGGTTTTTGCTTCTGCCGCGCCAAGATCCTAGGTGTCAGCCGCGGTGATCCCTCTGCCCTCTCTGCCTGGTCAAGCTCTGAGAAGCCAGAACGAAGCACCCTGCACGTGCGGTCTGTGTCGTGCGAAACAGCCTTGGCTGGCGGGCTCGCTGACTGCTATGTACCGTACGAAGGCCTCTCAGGCCAGTCCTGTATTCATTATGCATGGAACAGCCCTTCTCAGCCTGTCTATAAGGCTCCTGATGTTGGATTAGGTAGCTGACCTGGTAAGAGACACAATGACGCATTAGCGCTGTTGAGTGGTACCACGGAGCCCTGAGACAATCCTCGACTTTCCTCTGTACGTGCAGACATACCTGGCCATAGTCACGTCCTCCCGGTACGTCAGCGAAGGTATCACCACACCCTGGGTGCGGGGGAGCTGCCCACTGCGATCCGAACGGTCCAGGGACCAGCAGCGAGCAGCAAGCTCGGGGCAGCGTGGCAGCCGAGTGGGGTCCTCGCAACGGCCCGGCGGCTCTCGTCCAAGGGCGTAATGTGCGTGGGAACTGGAACAGGAACAGGAATGGCAACGGGAATAGGATAGGGTAGGGCTGTGGGTGGGTGAGGCTTCAGTGTTCTAGCTTCATCAAGGTCCGTTTGAGGACTTAGGCTCGACAGCCATCTTGACTCGTCTTCCCTCCGAGGATAGCCAGTGTGAGTGGACAAGGGCAGATACAAGCTCGACTGGGCCCTGGCTTCCTCAGTGGACTTGGTCGGCATCGTGGATGATTTCAAGAACTGCTTCAAGTAGCTAGGGCCAGGAGGAGGTGATCAACCCATACAACCAGACAGACTATTATTATAAACATCTATCAGATTTAAGCACTATCTTAACACCTTTTCTCGCATGCAGAATGCTGTCATGCAGCTTGATTCCCCGCTCGGTGTGCAGCACCTGAAGGGTGTTCCTCATGCCTTTTTCGCTCATACACATGATCATATATGTTGTAGTCTTGGTATCTTGGTATACCATGGATCAACAACACCTTGATGAGCAGCCTATCTAGATGTGTGTGTGTGTGTATAAAGTACAGGTGTGGCGGGATACCATAGACCTGACCCCTCAACCTCGACCTGAGATCCGGCCTTCCATTGCCTACTACATACTATGGTAGATGAGACATGCCAAGGCCTCGAGCTCTTTGGGGTCCAGTGGCTGCTGCCAACAGCAGATAAGACGGCTTGCTTCTGGTCAACCATCCCTTTTGGACCCAAAGGGTGTTGCGCAGAAGCCAGCGAAGTTCCTTGTAACTGGATGTCTTGGCTGACGGCTGGCCTCACCTCTGCCCCTCCTTCCCAGCCAGACAGCTGCCCCTCACCCCACCTAAGCTCACCAGCTCGAGCTGTGAATGGAGTCTTGGCGCGTTTGACTTGACACGCCATCCATCCATCAGTCTCTTCTGCCCTGCCAATCCTTCCCCCCCCCCTTCCTTCCTCCCCTCTCTTCTCCTCTCCTCTCCTCTCGATGCTAGTCTTGAATTTCTTTCTCAAAGAGTGCAACTGTCAAGTCCTTCACCGTCTTTCTTCCGAAGACGCGTCTGAAAAACAGCTGCACACCACATAGTATTTCCTGATCAGGGCCCCATAGAGCTCTTGATCTGAGCTGTCATTACCACCAGTAAGTACATACGTCACCCGGGTCCACACAAGCCGCAGCACGACCTTGGGAAGCTTTATTGCTCCCATTGTGCTACTATACTACTGCGTTGTGAGGTTGGATCTTCTCATCAACATTCTTGAACTCAAAAGACCTGACCAGCAATCGGCATAGAAGAACAAGATCGATTACCACCATGTCCTCCTTCAAGATGACACCCCTGCTATGGGGTTTCATCCTGCTCTTCTCTTTGCCAGCCCTGCCCACGCCTTTGGAGCTGGCAACATTGCGGGCATATCCAAGGTCGAAGGACAGAACTGTAAGCTATTGGTCCCCCGTGTGCTCCCCCGGCCCAGATCACTGCTGACTGAACGTTTCCACAGGGCGCCATGGCGACATCGAGGGTAAGCCGAGGTCTTGTGGCAACAATCTACCGCAGGGCGAGACTGACGGCCGGTCTGAACAGATACTCTGCTGAAGATCATGATGGCCCGATCTGTGGGCGGCAAGAAGTTTGACAAGCTTATGGTCTCCCGTACCTACTTCGGCAACTGGCTCCGCGATTACTCCCAGGCCATCGACGTGGGCACCGTGAAGTCTGTCTCCGCCGAGGCCATCCGTCTCCTGCTCTGCATTCTCGGCTTCTTGACCTTTGGCTTTGGCTCGCACGAGTTCGAGGTCACGGCGGAACGCCTGGGCTGCTACCGGCCTGAAGGTATATAGACCAGCCAGCTGTGACATGCATGACAGGCAGACGATGCTGACGCAGCACGCAGATCACATCGACAACCCCAAGAACTACGCGGACAACCTCGATGCTCGCCAGTATGATCGTCGCCTGCGCGGTCCGGTCGACGAGCGGGTCGAGTTGGCAATCGATCCAGAGACGGGCCTGAAGAACTACATTGCCAATGAGCGTGCCAACATCATGACCAGCGCCCTCCATGTCAGACGTCTCTTCACCAAGTGCATTCAGCTGGGACGCCAGTATTCTCGCGGGCACAAGAAGGCGGACCTGTACGAAGCCCTCCGCCTGATGGGCACTGGTCTTCACTGTCTGGAGGGTAGGTCGAGACTCATCTGGACCACGGAGGATAGCAGACAACACACTGACATCTCGCGGCAGACTTTTTGGCGCACAGCAACTACTGTGAGCTTGCCCTCATCGAGATGGGCGAGCACGACGTCTTCCCTCACGTGGGCCGCAGCACCCGCATGCGCCTCCGAGGTGCCCGCAGTGAAGTCTATCCCTGCGTGACGGGAACTTTTGGCGGCGTAGACTTCCTGCATTCCGTGACGGGCGAAGTCTCCGACAAGCTGACACAGAACGAGATCGACGAGCTAGAGGGCACGCTTCAGCAGAGCGCGAACGGCGACACCAGCGTCCTGCGCAATCTGCTCGACATGATCCCCGATGGTTTCTTCGGCGGCGACGACAAGAAGGACAAGATGGACGAGCTCCAGAACAACGCCAACGCGGCACAGATGCAGAACACGAGAATCTCGCCCCGTGAGCCCGAGGAGTACACACTCTACATCAAGAACATCTTCAAGCAGATCATGCCTGCGATTGAGTTCCATGACGAGATCATCCAGAAGATATCCGAGGAGATCGAGAAGATCCCCATCTTGCCCAAGATGATCGAGCAGCTTGAGGACCAGCTCTCCATCTTTGTCTTCTCACTCATTGCGCCTTTCATCGTCCCCGTGATCAGCCAGATCAAGAACGAGCTGCGCACCGGCTCTGAGGAGATCATCCAGAGCAGCCAGAACGAGCAGCTTATCGTGTTCAACGATGACGACTGCACTGACCCTACGCACTCTATGCTCTCCAAGGACCACTTCTCAAACGTAAGCTGCCCCGGTCCTCTTTTCTCTCCGTTCGTCCTAGCTCATCCGGCTGACACGATCACAACTAGATACTGAACGAGGTCGCCGGCCGGACAGCGTCTCAGGTCGTAGCTTGGGTCGTGCCCCAGCTGATGCAAGCTTGGGATGACACCAATATCGACCCTGACCGGCTGTGCAACCGCGTCATCCACGGCGTCATGCACCACCCAGCGCAGTAAGTCCAATGCGTGACTCTGGCCTCTCCTGGCAGAGCACATGCTGATATCCCATATCTGATTAGACGCGACCAAGGCGACGACGGCGCACGAGACGGCCGCGCGATCATGTTTCGCTCCGTCGAGGAGTGGTGGAACTCCATGGACCGCTCTCAGCAGGATGAATACCGGCGCAAGCTGAGCCGCGAAGGTGTCAGACGCGATGAGAACCACAAGGAGGGCGTGCAGGACACAGGCCACGGCCACGGGTGCAGCGGCAAGCTGGGCATGCACAAGCAGTTCGGCTCGGACGGCCCGCAGACCATGGAGGACAAGATTGCGAACCAGGCAGCCGGCGCAATTATCGGCGGCTTGACGGGCGGGCTCTCCAGCATCATTTCCGAGTCCACGGGCGGGAAGATCAACCTGCCCACCTCCGAGAACCCGACTTCAGGCGGCGGACTGCTCGGCGCCGCGTCATCGCTGCTGTCTGGAGCATTCTCCGGTGGCGAGACTGAAACATACGAGTCGCGCCCGCACCGTGACGCGGACGGCGGTCTCACCCAGACGATCGAGCAGTACGGCCGTAGCGCGGACGGACGCCGCTTCGAGCAGGCTGAGCTCATCGAGACGCGCTACGAGGACGGCAGGGAGCGTAGGGAGTTCCAGCGGTTCGAGCAGCGCGAAGACGGCCGCGGCCGCGAGGAGGGCTACGGTTTTGAGGAGACAGAAGAGCGGCGCGGCGGAGGCCGGTTCCACGTCACAGAGGAGAGGAGCTGGGAGGGAGGTGACAGCTTCGAGAGACAGGGTGAAGGGAGGCACCACGGTGGTGGCGGTGGCGGCCACCATCATCAGCACCAGCAGGAACGCAGAGATGAAGGTGGCTTTGGGGGTTTTGGTGGTGGTGAGCGACGCGATGAGGGCTTTGGCGGGTTCGGTGGCGGCCGTCGCGAGGAACCCGAGTTTGGTGGCCGCCAGGAATACGGCGGCTATGACCGTCGCGAAGAGCAGCGCTTTGAGGAGCGCCGCGACGAGGGAGGCTTCGGCGGTCGTCAGGAGTACGGCGGTGGCTATGGAGAGCGCCGCGGGGAGCCCGAGTTTGGCGGCGGCTACGGCGGTCGCCAGGAAGAGTACGGCCAGCAGGAGTACGGCGGCCGGGGCGACGGCGGGTTCGGCGGCGGTGGTCGTCGCCGTGACGACGAAGAAGAGGAATACCGAGGAGAGGACGATGGCCGAGAGGGTGGCTGGGGCGAACGTCGCTATGATGACCGGCGTGGCGGCGGTTGGTGATCTCGACACGCTCGTCCCTCCCTCCCTCCCCCCTTGGACTGGTGGGTGATATGCGCCAAGCATCACTGCTTACGCCCAAAGATGAGATATCTCGGGGGCTCGTCACTTGAGAACTACATCAAATCAGACCAAATCTCTGTGAACTCCCAAGGATATGTGTGCTTCGGTAGTCTCTCCACGCGCCCTGGATCGTCGTCATCTCCGTCGAGGTAGACCAAGTGAGGCTGATAATCTCATCTTCCTTTTTCCCGCTCTGCTCGCCATCAACTTGTGGCAGTTCGCCTGCAGCCTGATCATGAACTGCTACCGGACAGCACAACATGTCAACCGGCGGAAGCCTCCCTGGAGCAAGACGCCCCCTCAAGCTGCCTTGGCTACAGCAGGGTTTCACGAGCACATATAATGCCGGGTTCTTTTCTCTTTCAAGATTTGAACGGGTTCAATTGTTGTAATTCATCAGTCGGCTTACTATACCGTAGTAAAGCTGTGTCGCTCTGACCCATACACGTCTTCTTCGACGTCTACCAGCATCTTCCAGCCCATGTTCCTGATACGAGCGATGCCTATATAGAGTCAGGCTAGAGAGATAACCTGACTGGTGCCATACCAGTGCTCGAAGTGCCTTGGCTCCCTTTCTCCCTTGAGAAAAGTCAATTTTGCCTTGCCTCTCTTACGCCCAAGATGCGTCGGTGCAGAACGTATGCTGGTGTGCCTTTCGAGGTCTGCTTTTGAAGCAGTGGTTGCATCGTAACCGTGTAAATGTCCACGTTATATAACCTGCTCTGTTGGCTTTGAATGTCGCTGAATCCCTGAACGCCGTAGAAAATGCCTTGGAAAAATCGTTATATAAAAATGCGTTGGGGTATCATTGGATCACAGCTCTGTGAGGATAAAAGAAAAATGTTGAAATCAAATCCATCCAGCAGAGCAAGGAGGGGAAAAAAGACATTATCGAAAGCCGGGAAACATCGTCGTGGTGATTTTTCTTCCCTGTTTCGTGTCAGTAGAATGACCCAGGAGGCAAAAAGGTGGGTAAGCACGAGGGCTTGGAGACTGACATCTCGGCCGGCCGTCCCAGCTCTGCCCATCACTTGACTCCGCTCCAGCCAGGTCGCGCATCCGCAGGCGCGTCTCTGCTGTGGGGCTGTGATGGGACGGTATCTCGGACACGGCGTTCGCCGCGCTGTGGCTGGGACGGAACAGCTTCTTTCTTCGAAAATTACCCCGCCACCTGTTCGGTCGGCTGTCCAGCTCTGCATCCTCGACGGTGATGGAGCCGCGCAGCCGCCGCAGGGCTCTTTCACGCCGGACCATGGCATTCGTGATCTCGGGGCAGTATCCTTTCGGGAGCATAGATGCCTTGCACTGCGGGCACAGGGAGCTGTTCTCGCTTAGGAATTCGTCGATACACTCCGGGTGGTAGATGTGGCCGCACGACAGCTCCCCTGATGATGGTGATGCGGTTCTCGTAGTCCTCCTCACAGATCATGCATCTCGGCTGGTAGTCCGTCGACACGCTGTTGATTGTGAGCCCGGTCACGGTCGACCTCGCGGCCTGGCTGGGGGGCACAGCCTTCTCCGACAGGGGCCGCGACTGATCGGCTCCCTCGCCGTCATCTCGGTTGCGCACTGGCTCCAGAAGCCCGGGCGACAAGGGCGAGGACGGCGGGCTCATGGACTTTGGTTCGTAGTTGTAGGTGAAGAGGGGAAACTTCTCGACGTGCTCGATGGGTACCCTGACCCTCTTGATGTTCATGGCCTCCAGGTTGACCTCCCCAGACATGACCCGCTGCTGGAGCGAGACCCGCCGTCTGTGCTGGGTGTAGTGCATCAGACAGGATACAACGGCAACAAAGACCAGCAGGACCCCGATGCAGACGCAGATGAAGACCCATATGGTCGGCAGCGTGTTCGGGGTCGCGACGTGGATCTCTGACCATATCCGCACGTAGTCATTCTCGCTCGGGCTATACAGGGCTGTGATGTTGTCGCCGTACGGCACAGAGCTGACATTGCCAGAATATAGGCTCAGCTCGGTCATCATCGCGGTACCGACGCTTCCAGAGATGGCGTACACGGGAAATTTGCTGGTCGACCTCCAGGCGCCGTGGTCATGTAGGTCCCACTGCCTGTCGTCCACATCTGGAGGCCTGTCGGAGTTGTTGTTCGGTATGTAGGTGAGGAAGGCTCGAATAGGGTCGGACGAGGCAGACGCCAGGTAAGACTTTGTACAGTTTGGGTTGTACCAAGGCGCGAGGGCGATCAGGTTGTAGTCGGAGGGTGGCAGGTCGGCCTGGCGGACGGCGGATTTGGGGACATAGTCGGGTTCTATCTCGAGACACGGGTCATCTTCGTCCAGATAGGGTACGTATAGCAAGCCCTGTATGATGCCGTTCTCGGTCGAGGCATACTTGGAGGCCAGGATTGTTATGTTGCCTCCTATAGTGGCAGAGTATGCAATCTCACTCTGCACGGCATTAATGGACACTCGGTGTACGGGCGGACGAGGGAGGGAGGAGAGGCGGTCGGAGGTAGGACTCACGGAGAGGGCGGTGATGTTCTTGATGATGGTCGACGGGATGGTAGGGTTGCCAGACCAGGCGGGATTGCTGAATAAAAGACTGCGACAGATCAGTACACACAGAGCCATGACACGAAGGGCGAGACTGATAGGAATGTCTCGAGGCGGGTGACATCGATGATGTCTTTGGCCAGGGCGCCGCCCCGGGGGGAGGGGGGCAGGGCTGGCTCTTCTCGTGTCGGCCTCATCCTGAGCGCACAAGAGGCACGAGCCACCTCGCGTTCGAGGGATGCACAGCGATTACCGAGGAGCACAGCAACGACCATGACAGGTCGCCCGTCGCCAGCCCGACCAGACGGAGGGAGAAGGGGGGGGGGGAATGGCGGACATACACTGCATTTTGTATGTCATCGACGTAGGCTGTGAAACAAGAAGCGGCAGTCAGTATCCGTCTCCGTGTGTACGTTACGTGCCTGTGTGCGTAAATAGAGAAAGAGTAGAAGGATTGTCCTATTGTTTTTCATATAGTGCGTTGTCCCTTGGGTGCGCTGGGTCTTGCCAAGGCGGTCGCGCGCTGCCAAGAATCTGGGGGAACGATCACCAAGAACTTGTGACGTGGTGTGGTCCAGTCGTCCCGCCTGGGCGCGCCTCCCAAGCTTTTTTGACACCTGGGCTGGGTGGATAGAGATCTCTCGAGATAGAAAAAGAGGGTAACGTACTATTGCCCAGCATTGTAGACGATCATTGTGCGGGTTCTAGAACCCAAGGCTCGAGGCGCGACTGCATCTAGACTCTGAGGAATCGCGATGGTGGTTGAGTGGTGGTGGTGAGGGATGACGGTGATGGTGATGAGCACGCCTGAAAGGGGGCAAAAGAGAAGGGGGGGTGCAAAGAGAGTAGACCGAGAGAGAGAGAAAGAGAGAAAAGAGGAGATGAGTAACGACAAGAGGGAAGGTCGAATGAATGAAGTCTGAAGGAGGTTCCAGGTGGTCCGGATCAGCGGCAGGTGTATGTATTGTGTGGGCGTACGTATGTATATACGTATGTATGTGTGTAAGACGAAATTGACGCTCTGGCTTGATCCGGTATGACGAAATAATTCTGCTTGTAGCCAAAAGGGTGGGTTGGGTGGGAGATGAGAAATCGAAGGGGGGGAGGGGGATGGCGGGTTGTCGATGTTGGTGGTCCTCGGCTTCCCTCGATTGATGTTATTTTTTTCCCTTTTTTTTTTCTTCTTCTTCTTTCTCCTCCTCTCTTCTTTTTGCTTTGGACACGAGACAGAGAGAACAGGCCTGGGCGGGTAACCTGTGCTGAGGCTTACCTGCAGGTCGAGGAAGATTGAAGGATGAGACGAGGGGAGACAGAGCAATTGTTCCGGCGTCCAGGGCTGCCGCCTGCCAAGACTTTATGAGGAAGGTTCCTTGGGGGGGGAGAACTGGGAGCGAGGCCTAGAGGGGAGGGACTTGGACGGGGCACACGTGTGGGTGGGGCCCCTGAAAGGCCCTGACAGAGGTACCGCAGTAGCAGCTAGCAGCCTGAACCAAAGAGGAAGGGAGGGAGGGAGCGCTTGCAAGGACGGCCCAGCAGGGAAAAGGGAGGACTCGATAGCCTGCAACCCACCCCACCACCCATGCACCCTGCCATAACCCATGGCCCCATAGCACCGCGGTAGGCTGCAGCGTGCCAGGGCCTAACCACAACAGGCTCCTCTGCGTGGGTTACACCAGCAAATAACCTTCCCGTCTTTTCCGTCAGCGAAACTGAACAGGCAGGGCAGGGCAGGGCACATTCAGCACAGTACGCTCCGCTACGCTACAGCACACACACATACACACACACACACACACGCATGCACGCACACGGCATAATAGTACAGCACAACGCAGCACAATCAATAACACACACACACACGCCACAACTTAAAATGCAAGGGTTCGTCCAATCGGCACCACCAGACCCGAGATCTCAGGCATCGTGATGTCTTGGACCCCTCACGCCTGCACCACCCACACCCAAAGCCGAACCCCCCCTCCCCCAGTCTTGTACTGTACAGTACGATACGCAGCCAGCCAGGTACCCTGCGAGTCGGGCTTCCAGTAGGGAGGTTGTTTTTCCCACCCCTTCACGTTGCTGCGTCACAACCTTGTGAGGGCCGTTGACGCTGTCGAGGCCCCACCTCGGGGTGTTGGGTCCCACCGGCACGACACATCACCACACCTCGATGGGGCCCCATACGCAGAGCTCATGTGAAAGCAGGCCTTCTTCACCCGCGCTATACTGCGCAGAGCCGTCACGCGCACTAACGACTGCTGTGGTAACAATCTGCGACGGCTTCATAAATCCCAAAAAGCAGCCCTCTGAACCACCGATACCCATCCAGCATTTCGTTGGTCGGTCACCGGTTCCGTCGTCACCGTGCCGCTAGGCGAGAAGCAGAGGCGTCGGTCTAGACCCTGAGGACCACCGTTTGTCCACACAGCAGGTAGACGAGGAGGAGGTCAGACCGGTTTATGCATATTCACGCCCCCGCCCTCCCAGATCATACTATGGTAGCAGGTCAGCCCCGGCTTACCTTGCTTAATCTCCTTGCGCGCCAAAAAAGAAGAAGAAAAAAAGGAAGAAAAAAAGGACAAGAAAAGAAAAGAAAGAAGCAACTACAAGCGGGAAATACCGGTTACGCTGGCAGCGAGTCGGATCTCAGAACCCACGCCAGCCGGTCTACAGGGGGTGGGCGGGCGAAAGGATGATGTGTGTGTGTGTGTGTGTGTGAGAAAGAGAGACGAGAGACCGACCGACCTTCTCTGTAGCCACTCGGAGAACAGATGACCTCGTCTTGTTCTTCTGAGCGTTACACCGCAACGCAATGGCAACATGCTTAACCTCGGTCAGAACAGCGAGCTGGAGTTCTTGTCATCACTGCTCACGGGTACAGTACCAAACAAAAAAGAACCAAAGAAGATATATACATATGGCCTGAGAGGTGGAGAACCAACAGACAGTATGGCAAGAACAGGTTCGATACCAACCGGTCGGGACCATCGCCAAGCCCGGCGGATCTGTCTTGGCTCGTTGGTGTTTCCGTGTACTTGCATAGTATTTAAGACCGACGGACTTAAAGAAAAAAAAAGGCTTGGCCAGAGTGCTGCTATAACGGATTGTCAACAGAAGCGTTCTCTACAATAGCTTCCCACATTGGGCCGCGGGGACCGGGGAGGGACTGAAAATCTTGTCCGATTTCTCGTACAAGTCCTCACACAAGCGGGTCCCTCCCTCTACACCAGGAGCAGGAGGAGGGAGCACGGATAAATATGACAAAAAGACAACAAAGGGAAAGCAAAACAAGAGAGAGGTATCAAGAAGAGGACGGATCCATGCAGGCGGGAGGACCCATGCCAAGCAACAGTGACAGGTGTTGGCTTCTGCGTTTCAGACTTGGCGCCCTCGGACTTGTCTCGCGTGTGATCTACACCTTGGGCGTGGCTTTCCTCCCCGCTGCTTCGTCTCTCTTCTTGCTCTTCTTCCTATAGCCGTTGCCCTGGTGAAGTGCGCGCGGGAAGAGAATCGTCTCATCGATCTGGCCAGCATGAACGTAACCCAAGGTACTGTAACTTTCCATGCAACGTCGGCTTGTCCCCCTGCAGCCCCCCCCCTTTCCCCTCCTTCTTGGGATATGCACTGTTAGACAACCTACAGCAGGAGGATCGACTTCATCTCTTCTCTTTTCTCCACAACAGAAACAGGCAGGAGAAGGAGAAGAAAGACAGAAAAAATAAACCTCAGGTCGGCCATGCAGCATGACATCCACCGGGTCAATGCCCACAGTCTCCCGGTTTATCGGCACAGAGCCGCGCGCGACTCGGCACGGAACACGGCACCAGGGCCTCGCCAACAACAAATCACCACCACCACCGGGTCTTTTTTACTTTCTTTTTCCTTGTTAATGTTCACTAAACCCAACCCCACCGCCAGTTCCTTTTTCCCTAGTCAGCCAGTCAGTCACACACATGGACAGCGACTCGCGGTAAATGCGCCTCGCTCCTCTTGCCGTGCTAGCCGCGGCGATCCGAGGGAAGGGGAGGGGGGATCTAGACTTGCTTTGCTCTTTTTTTTTTTTTTTTACTTTTCTCTTTTTGTGGGAGGGATTTCTATCTGTCTACCTACTAACCCCCGTCACTACCATCGTTGATCACTAAACATGGAGGACAGGGACCCAACCGCAAAATGCACAAGAAGAAAAACAGAAATCGAGAGATCTGCGGCTCACGCCCGACCACGTGGGGCCTCTATCTCTCTCTCTCTCTCTCCATCTTTCTCTAGGACGTCCAGTCGTCTTGCTCTTCTCCAGGATGCAGGCGACGTATCATTTGGTCTACATCTTGCACAATACCTTGAACCTCGGGAGGCTTATCGTGTCCCGGTAAGAACGGCAGTGTGCGTGGTTCTGACAAGGTTCGGAAAGGATTAAGCTTTCCACGTCACCACCGTGGATGAAGAGAAGGAGGAGGTGGTGGTGGTGGTTGGTGCCAGCCCATTGTCCCGAGGTCTCAGCCGAGAAAGTATGCGCCACAGGTCGTCATAGCCGGAAAGACCTTGAACGCAGCTGGGCTCTCGAAGCCACGTCGTTCTCTGGGTTGCCTACGCCTGGCATCCCAGGGCGGACTGGCCGTGAAGTCAACGTCAGAGAGAGAGAGAGAGAGAGAGAGAGGAGGGAGAGAGCCGCCCGGGCCCATTATCCACTCCCACTAGCTGCCACGTCAGGAAGTGATGCAGCAGCGGCAGCCTCTCTGGGGACAGTGTAGAAACTTAGCTATGATACGGTTCGAGACCAAGAAGAAGAACAAAGAAAGGAAGAGAAGAAAGGACGATGGAGGAAATAGCATATACACAACATCTCAAAGTTCTTGCGCAAGTATGGAAGAGGGAGCGGGGGCGTAATATTGTCCGTCGACTCCGGGCAGGTGACACCTACACAGGGTATCTGGTATAGATGGGGAAGCGTGGCTTTCTGGCTGTCTCCCTCCTCTGATGCCTGCGTCTAGCTGTACAGCGGAGTGCTTCCCTCGAGGGCTCGCCAGTCCAGTCGAGCCAGTCCTACATATCACATTTGAAACCTGGTTGAAAATTTCAGCCAGAAGGTAAAAATCACAGTGCATCAGGTTTATATCGTCTTTATTATGGTCAAATCAGTGTATTACGTTTACAAGAAACAAGAGCGAGGACTTGAGAGAGGGGGAAAAAACCAGCCATCTCACCAACCAAAAGGGCCTGCACCAGGCTCGGCCCGTCCGCTGGTGCTGATGCCACAAACATACACAAGCTCATCAGCCCTTCTCTCAGCCGCCAATGTAGACCCCCAACGTCTTTGCACTACTCACCTGAACAGCCCCCTCCGGGTCCTGCGACCCGACCACAACATCGTCATACGCAAAAGCGTACCCTCCGACCGTCTCGTGGGCGTGGACAACCCGCGCATAGTGGTTGGTGATGTCCGCCCGGTAGAACAGGCTCGCCGCCGGGCCGGGCTGCACATGCCCGCCCTCCACCAACAGGGTCGAGCGCGTAAAGGCGGCACACACCCGCGGCACGATGGCCTTGAAGGCGTCGTCGGCGGTGGCGTTGATGGCGAAGGCGCCGCTGTTGCAGCCCCAGATGTCCGCGGTCGTGGGCCTCGGCATGCGCACCGCCGTGCCCGTGCAGACCAGGGCGTGGTCCGTGGCGGTGTCGACCTGGCACGAGACGATGGTGTCGTTGATGGTCCCGAGGCCGGCCTGCTGGGTGTCGACGTACAGCGGCCGCGTGGCGTAGCGCTGCCAGACCCTGGTGATGTAGGGCTCGTAGTAGTCGTCGCTGGCGAAGCCGATGTGCTGCTCGGCGCCGTCCTGGGGGGCGAGGACGCGGAGGAGGGTGGCATTGCTGTTGTTCTTGTCGTCCTTGTCGTCGTAGATGCACAGCTCGCCCCACTTGTTGCCGTCCTTCCTGGCCTGCTCCTCAAGGTCGGCGCAGATGTTCTCGGCCGGGGTGGCTGCTGAGGAGGAGGAGGAGGATCCGCCCGGGCCGGCGGGGAGCGTCTTCATGAGGCCTGGGACGGTGTGGTCTGCACCGCTCGCATCAGTGACAGCGATGCCGAAAGCCATGGAGACAAAGTCCACGAACGACAGGTTCACAAAGAACTCGTCGGCCCCGCTCGTGAGCTCGATGAAGCCCCAGCGCGTGTCATAGGCCAGCGTGCCCGGGTCGGTGACCACAGGCTGCACGACGGTGGTGATGCCGCTCGCCGCGCCGACCATCTGCCACCCCATCTGCGCGCCCTCGAAGGCGTACATGCGCGCGGAGCTGACATAGCTGGGCAGGGTGAGCGTGGTGGGCTGCCCGTGCTCGGCCAGGAAACCGACCTCGCCCGTGACGTTGACGGGCGTGGGCGAGCCTCCGGCGTTGAGGGTCAGCCACTTGCCGTTGGTCTGCAGCATGGACTGCGAGCCCGACGTGTCCACGTCGCCGGTGATGTAGATGTATAAATTCTTGCCGGAAGAGACGGTGTTGTGGATGGTAATGGCTACACTAGGGTTGGCAGAGGAGCTGGAGGCACTCGCCTCAGCCCTAAGGCGGAAGATGTTGACGGTGTTGGTGGGATGAGTGGTTACAGAAAGATCAGCTGGCTGTAACTTACCTGGGGCCGAGACCAGGCTGCCTCCGACAGGAAGACAGTGGGCAGGAGGGACGGAGGAGGAGAAGAGGAGGAGCCCAAGAAGGGGCGTGAGCAGGTGCACCATACTGGATAGCATGGTTGAAAGATTGTGGTGTATGTTTTTAGTCGAGACTTGTATTGGTGTGAATGTCTTGCTCCCGTGGTGATAACAGAGAGGGAAAAGAAAGCCATCAAGCCATGTGGTGCATCCTGCGGCCATATATCCTACACCAGCTCGTCCCCAGGGAATCGCTGTCAAGATACATACCTGTTGTCTTGTTTTTAGTCAACAAAGGGTCTTCGGTGAACATTCACAATGGGTTTGTAGCAAGGTGAAGAAGGCCAACAACAGGAAGGATGCTGGTACTTTTTTCTTTTTTCTTCACAAGGTGGCATTGTGTGAAGGATATGCCACAAAGGCATTGTTGCTTGCATGAATATTGGTACATACACAGAAAGAAAGGCACAAGAGAGAGAGAGATGCTAATTGCCTATTAACCCTACCAAACCTTATTATGCAATCATGATTGATGAACAAGTGGTAACATAACCAGAGTTCACCATCCCTTCCTTCATATTGGCTCAGGAGGTGATTTCACTCAGACCATAGACGCGAAAGTATGTATATCAAATTAGTCATCTATGAACAATTCTGAAATACCATATGCTTTGTAGTCAAGACTACCTTCTGCCAAGATCTGAATGTGAATTCCTATTAGGAATTAGTAAAAGGGAGACTTTGCATTTATAAGTCAGTATGAACATGGTCAATGTGGTGGTCAGTGGTCCACTTTATGCAGGTGAGAACGGAGGGCAGTACATCACGATGCTTTCAGTAGAGGTTCAATTTGATACAGCCTGCCTGGTATAGATAACAGAGGTAACCTCATAACGCCATTCCGTTGTCATCCATTCATAGCTCTGAAATCCCACGTCCCCCTCCAAACAACGCCAGTCCTGTCCATGGAGTGAGATATGGTGGTGGTAGTACCTTTCTGTGGAGAATGCATCACTGCAATAAGGGTGGATGCCAATGACCAGCTGTGGGGCCATGGATACCCATTAATGGGAGCCGCGGGGTGCTCGCTCATTCATCCTCCTCATCATCCCAGTGCTGAGTCTCATACTTGATGAGCTCAGTCATCTCAGGCCCCCTTGAAGATGGAGCTATCAGGCTCGCTAGCCCTGGGGACCTTGCCAAGGTTCTCTCCGTCAAAGACTGTGCCGATGCTCTCTATCCACCGGTGTCGTCTCTCCATCAGAGTCTTGGTGAGGTCGCCAATACCAGGTCTTGCAATGCCCGCTGCAGCTGCAGCTGCCCCTGCAGCACCAGGCCGGGCCTTCTTCTTAGACTTGCCCATGGTGCGGGTCCTCTTCAGATATGCAGCCTGCACCTGGCCGTCGAGGTCCTCCAGGATGGTCTGGTACTCCTGGAAGGCCATGCGCTCTCGGACCAGCTCTGACAGCTTGGCCTTGCGCGCACCATTGATGAGCATCTGCTCACGCAGGCGGTCCTGCAGCAGTCGCAGCCTGGCAGCAACCTCATCATCATAGGCACCATCATAGTCAGCTCGGGCCTCTTCTGGCTGTGGCTGGTCTGGGTCTGGATCTGGGAGGAAGCCAATGTGGCGGAGCTCCTGCTTAATGCGCTCTTCAACCTGGTTGTAGTCCAGTTTTGGATGAGTGGCCTTCTTCCAGGTCTCTGAGTTGGACTCAGGCATGTGGGAGGCAGGCGAAAGCTCACGCTCGGCAGGCTGTCCATTGAGGTGCGTGCCTGGTGCTGTGTCGAAGCTGTCGGTGCCATTCATAGACAGATCAAGGCTCCCATTCAGGTCACCATTCACGCCGTTTGAGAGTGGCTTGGCATCATCGCCTGTGTCAGCACGACACTCAGGCCGCATGGCCTGGAGAAGGCGAGACAGGAGTGGGCCCACAGAGAGCTTGTCGGTCTCGGCAATGTCATCAGCCATCTGCTCGATGCCCCCACGCGCATGGTTGGGATCTAGCTTGTCAGGTGCCGAGTCGATGGCCATAGCGCCGTCCTCTTCTGCCCAGACATCTGTGTAGTGCTTCTTGCCTCGCTTGGGCAGGATAAAGGGGTGACCCTGTCGCCGCGCTCTCGGAGGAAAGCCAGGTCTTCTTCGGTGAACGGTCGAAAGTATGGCTCAACGTAGGTAGAGAAGGTGTTGAAGGCAATCTGGTTGGATGGTTTGGCGCTGCTGAAGTCCTTGTCTGGAGGAACACCTGCGACTAGATCTGCCAGGTCGCTCTTGGGATATGTGGACACTGATGTCGCTTCCTTGATATCCTCGTCTGCCATACCGTCCCAGTCGACTTTCGTAATCTCGTACACGGTGGGGTCGGGAAATGTGGAAGGGTCGTCGCCAAATGTGTTGGCTTGGGGTACTCGAGGAGGGGGACGGGCGCCATCGTCGTCTGAGCTGGAGTCGGACTCGTCCTCGTCCTCGTCGTCTTCCTTCTTGGCGGCCTTGTTCTTCTCGTCGACATCCATGGCACCAGGTGTAGCAGGAGCGACAGGTGAGAGGGAGGATGATGCAGAGTCGTGGCCACGCGACAGCTTGCGGGGTTTGTTGGAATCGCGCAACGGAGAGGAACGTTCTGTAGCAGTGACTGTGGTGATTAGTGGTTGATAGAGCAGCTAGAGTTTGGATGAAAGTGCCGAGGCAGCAGACAGGCCGAAGAGCAGCAACAAGGAAGCCCAGAGAGGAAGAAAAGAGAAAAAAGGAAAAAAAGAAGGGGAAAAAAAAAGTAGACACCAAAGGGAGACGGCGGACATATAAAAGACTGCTGCAGCCCCGCCCTGATACAGCTTCTTTCTCCCCTCCCTCCCCCCTCCTCCCGCCCAACGAATGTCTTTGTACAAGTTTCGCGAGAGGGAACGTTTGTAACTGACCTGTGTTGCCGTCCTGAGGCGCCAGACTGTCGGCGGCCTTCCTTTTCTTCTTATTGGCCTTGTTTGCCTTTCTGGTGCGTTCCTCATCCTCGACGCGCTGGCGCTCCTCTTCCCGGCTCCTCTCGGCGGCGACCTCGTCCATCCTGGCCCTGAGCTCGCCGACGAGCAGGCGCATGCCGCGGTCGCAGAAGGTGCTCCGCCTCTCGAGGGTGTCCTGGAGGCGCTGGAAGCGGGTCATGACGCCATCGAGGCTTCTTGACTCTGGCATGTGGGAGTTGGAGCCATTCTGGTCGACCACGTCCTCGTACGTGATGTTGCGGAAGGACTCGTAGGACAGGTCGAGGTACTCTGTCGACTTGTTCTCGATGGGGGGCAGAGAGGCCGACGGCGGGATCGAGCTGGGCGTGGTGTTCCGGCTGCGCTGGCGGGCGATGGCACCGGCCCCTTTCTTGCCGGTGCCTTTCTGGCTCGACGGCGCGGGAGCCATGTCTGTTGGGTTATTTTGCTGCTTCTTCTTCTTCTTCTTCTTCAGAGGCAAGGGAACATGGGCGTCTTGTCCCAGGGGGCCATGGAGGGAGCGTTTCGGAGGCGAGCAAGGGCGGTAGCAAGCGATGCGCCTCTGGACAGGTCGTTCCGGCTTATCGACGACGGCGGACAGCGCCAGAGGTCATTGGTATCGCGACTCCACGCCGGGTGATGTGGGTCATGAGTAGCTATGGGTCGACAGATGGGACAAGCGAGCGTGAGAAGGAGGGTCGGTTCGTGTTGAGGCTCCGGAGCTGACTGACGCGGAGGTGGGACCAACGCGGGAGCCATGACAGGGTGAAGAGCGAGGCACCGCCACACCCTCGACCAGTGAAGAGGTTCTGTGGCTTGGACAGGTGTGGCTTGCCAGAACAACATCACCTACTCTCCTTGGTGCCACAGTACTATGGATTAGGTAACACTGTCGGATTGCATCCATCTTCCTCTCTCTCGCTCTCTACAAACCACTTCTCTGCCTCATCATTTACTGTCATGCCAGCGTGCCACCTGATGAAGATGTACAGGCCAGGCCCCGAACATGATCATTCAGCCCTCCTTCGTCACCACAAGAGAAGAAGAACGAAACTCTGACCAGGAAAAATGAGGCACAGGAGGGCGATCTGGCTCAACTCTCCCTGAGCGCACGCATGGATCCTCGCTGGACCGCACTGGCGATCGCCCTGGTAGCTTCGCGCTTCGCATGCAGGAGGAGTGGTCGTTTCCGACATCGTGACTCGAAAAAAAACCATATATTACCTATATTACCCGCGATTGCAGCGCAGCAGCACATGAGTGCCATCAGGCCTCGTCGAGGGCAGATTCGCAAATGGCTCGAACACATGTCTTGAGCAGATGATGCTGATTGGCTGCCCACCACGCCAGAATGTTGAAGCTTGGCCCAAGGGGTGCGACAAGAAATGTGGGGATCTCTCATCGATCAGGGCCCTCCCGTTTACATAGCACACGACGCAGGTCCAATTGAAACGGTTGCGGCACCACGAGTATTGATTCCCGAGAGCACATGGCTCCAGGTCTCTCTCTCTCCCTCTCTGTCTCCTTCAGGCAGGCCGAAAGGTAGGTGGCTGTGGTATGTACGCCCAGGTAGCTTTGCTTTAAATACATATTCCTGTCGAGGACCACGCCCCCCGCTCCGTCCCTCCTCTTGTGTGTTTCCTGCTTCTCTTGTCGTCTCTTGCCTCGACGCAACGTCTGGTGACAAGCTCGTGTTATCGCCTCGACAGCTTCCTGTCTCTCTCTCTCTCAAAAGCATATCTTGCAATGAGAGAATATCATGGCTTCTCTTGGTGGTAACATGTTACCTCCACAAATGGATTCTAAAATTGTCTATGCTGGCATTGCTGGCGTCTTCTGTTTTGCAATTGGCCTGTCTCGGGTCTTTGCAGACACCAGCGATAGCAATGGTGATGAGACGCCAGGTCTCGTCAGGTCTTTGTTGCTGTTCGCCTATTCCTGCTTCCTGAAGCCCCACGAGGGTGACAGCAAGGGCGGCACGCAGCAGGATGCCCTCGAGTCCTTCTACAAGAAGCAGGCTGGCATCTACGACAACACCAGAGGCGCTCTCCTGAAAGGCCGTGAGGATATGCTGGCGCTGGCAGCCGCCCAGCTGGAGGCTAAGGCCAAGAAAGGCGCCACGGGGAAGGGGAAGGAGACCGTTAGGAGGGTCTGGGTCGATGTAAGCCCCCGTGACCAGACCTCAGCAAGACATGCCCTCCTCGTGCTGACCTTGTCGTCATGATCTATCTGCTCTAGGTGGGCGGCGGCACTGGGTTCAACATTGAGGCCATGAACCAGTTTGTCGGCGTGCCCGAGTTCTTCTCGAGCGTCTACCTGGTCGACTTCTCTCCTTCGCTCTGCGAGGTTGCCCGGAAGCGTTTCGCCCGGCTGGGCTGGAACAATGTCCAGGTCATCTGCGAGGATGCGAGAAAGTTCAGGCTCGAGGATTATGAGAACGACCTCCAGGGGGCCCGCTCGCACGCCCGAGCCCCCAGCAGCTACCTCACTCCCGACAGGCGTCCTGAACACGGCGGCGCTGACCTGATCACCATGTCGTACAGCCTGTCCATGATTGTATGTCATGAGGGAGGTCCCCCCGGCAAGAGAACGGACGTCGCTAATTATCCTCCGTGCAGCCTGACTACTACTCCGTCATCGACTCCCTGACCTCTCTGCTCTCGCCCGATGGGGTTATGGGCGTGGTCGACTTCTATGTGCAGTCCAAGGTCGACGTCACCTTCCGGAACTACACCGGCGGTCTTGTCAACCGCCACGTCAACTTTCTCGGGCGCACGTTCTGGAGAGCCTGGTTCGACATAGACAGGGTTGGTCTCGAGCCCAGCCGCCGTGACTATCTCGAGTACCGATTTGGCACGGTCCTCGGCGCCAACTTCCGCAACAAGATGCTGGGGGCGATCCCCTACTACGTCTGGCTGGGCTGCCACAAGAAGCCCTTTGCCTCGTCCAGCCTGCCCCAGGAGATCGTCGAGTATGTGGACGCGCTGGTGACCGAGTCTCCATACCTGCTGCCTGCCAACGCCCCAAATGCCCTGACCCGGGCAGTCCAGAGGACGGCCCCCGAGATACGGTCCAAGGCCTTCGATGCCGCGGTGGGCAACCTCGCCTCGAACCTTCCCCTGCCGGCCTTCTTCTACCAGAACCACCACTGGCGCATCTACTACGACGAGCGGCTGAGGAAGCACACGCAGTTCAACGATGAGTACATCTACGCCTTTACGTGGGAGGACTCGCGCGTCGACGCCCGGATCCTCAACCTCGGGTCGGACGACGTCGTCCTGGCCATCTGCAGCGCGGGCGACAACATCCTCTCGTACGTGATGCAGGGGCCGGCCCGCGTCCACGCCGTCGACCTGAACCCCGCGCAGTGCCACCTCCTGGAGCTCAAGGTCGCCGCGTACAGCGCCCTGCCCTACGAGGACTTCTGGCAGATCTTTGGCGAGGGCAGACACCCCGGGTTCCGCCAGCTGCTCCTCTCGAGGCTGTCCCCCCACCTGTCCAGCCGCGCGCTCCAGTACTGGCTCGGCAGGGCGCACGTCTTCACCAGCGGAGCGCGGCCGCGGGCTGTACGACACGGGCGGCTCCAGGCACGCCATCAGGGTGATGCGCTGGGTCGCGCGCGTCTTTGGCCTCGGGCGCTCCGTCGAGGCCCTCCTGGCGGCCAAGACGCTCAACGAGCAGCGCGAGATCTGGCGCTCCTCCGTCCGGCCCGCGCTCCTCTCCGCGGCCGTCAACCGCCTCGTCGTCTCCCAGGAGGCCTTCCTGTGGGCGGCCCTCGGCGTGCCCAAGAACCAGCTCGCCATGATCGAGGCGGACCACGCGGCACGCGGCGGCGGCCGGGGCCGGACCACCCGCTCCCAGGCCGTCTGGAACTACATGGTCGACACGCTGGACCCGGTGGCCGAGGGCACACACCTCGCGGCCGACAACCCTTACTACCACGTCTGCCTCGCGGGCCGGTTCTCGCGCAGGTGCCACCCGGAGTACCTCGCCCCGCAGGCCCACGCGCGCCTGTCCCGGCCGGGCGCCCTGGACGGCCTGCGCATCCACACGGACGAGCTGGACGAGGTGATCGCGCGCATCATGCCGGGGACCCTGACGGTTGCGGTCGTCATGGACTCGATGGACTGGTTTGACCCGGAGGGGGCCGGGCGCCGCCGCCCAGGTGCGTAGGCTGAACCGGGCGCTCAGGATGGGCGGCCGGGTGATGCTGCGCAGCGCGGCGCTGACGCCCTGGTATGTCAAGGTGTTTGAGCAGTGGGGGTTCTCGGCGCGGCGGCACGGGGAGAGGACGCCTGGGGCCTGTATTGACCGGGTCAACATGTATGCCAGCTGCTGGGTCTTGACCAAGACGTCTAACCTCCCGCCGCCCACGCCGGCTATGGAGGGTGCTGTGGGGGCGGAGATGGACAGCCTTACTATTTGACAGTCTCTGTGCTATGCCTTTTTCTTTTCTTCTTCTTCCTCTTGACCGGATTACTTGGTGTGTTTTGGTATTGGTTGCGTTTTCAACGAGAAAGGCTGAGGTGGGCGACGTGGAGGTCTTACACGCAGGAGAACAAGACAAGCAAGTGGTCAGAATTATACACTAGACCTGCGGACGATTTTCCTCTTTTGTCTCTCTCCTACTGCCCCATAGTATATTCAGCCACACGCGCATACACAAACCCATCTCGTCTGCATTATCCTTCTCCTCCGAGACAGAGACACCTGCAGCCATATACCAATACGAAAGCTCGGCCGCCGATCCCCCACCCCAGGTTGTGCCATGCCATGTCACCTTGCAGCGTCAGATATGCGAGGTGATCAGCTTTTCCAGGATGCCATTGGAGAGCTGAGATTATGGGCCACCTACCTCCTGCAGTCATCGCAAGCCATGCTCTGATGGTGCGCTGCGTGACTTGGACATGGGGACGTGATATCTTTTTGAGCTCTCTACCCTCCCTCTTCCTCCTCCTCCTCCTCGTTCCGGGCTTTTCTTCTATATATGTCTGGACATCCCCCCTCTGTCGGCTCCCTTCTTCCTTCTTTTCGGATCTGTATCGACGTCTCTTCCCAGCCGTCAGGAGCCAAACAAGTGCATTGCACCCTATACCCTCTTTCCGCAATGCCGCAACAAAACCATGTCTGATCAGTACGAGGATAAACATTCCCAGCTGACCTCCGGGCCACGCGTATGGCCCTCCTCCACGTACAGAATCTCGTACCATCCCGCATCCCTTCCCATCTCGCAGGAGCTCACGCACTTGGGCGGAAGACCATCCGTCTCTGTCTCTCTCGCTCCGGTCGAGGGGACCGTCTGTTGTCACCGGTGCAAGGTCCTCGGCTGCGAATCCGGTCTCTCCACGTGCGACGGCGGAGACCCCAGGCGTCATCCACAAGCCACCCTGAGAGACGGCCGGTACGTATGCGTCTATCCCGGCTGCACCGCTGAGCCTTTCACGCGCTCCGCGGATCTCGGCCGGCATGTGAAGCACGTCCATGCGTCGTCGAGCCGGATTGAGAAATTTTCCTGCGACTATAAGCGCTGTTCGCGGACCATGGGAAGTATGGAGGGCGGCTTCACTCGAAAGGATCACTACAAGGCGCACCTGAGGGACTTTCACAAAGAGCCGATCTCGCCATGGGCTCTTCCTGTGGATGGGCGGGGGCTTAGGCAGGAGGCAGAGAGTTGGTGGCGGTGCCGGAGGGGGGAGCTGGGTTCAATTGTCGCATGGTGAGGGTAGTTAGCTGTGTAAAAGCTGTAGGAGCGAGCAAGCCACGAGGAGGAGGGTCATCTCAAAGTTGGGTCCATCTTATGGCTAGTTACAGTTTTCCGGTACTCTTCCATCTGCGCAGGTGTACCTAACGTCTCATATGAACAACAAGCTTGCGCTTTCTTTTTTACACCAGAGCCTTGTGATCCTATCGACCAACAGGCATTCTAATTAAATTAACCAAGTAACAAGAGGTATCTTATGATGATTTGTCCTACCAGAGCCAACTTTTCTTTATCGGAATACTCAAAATTAAATTAGGAAGAGAAGTGAGGCGCGTTGAGGAACAGGCCCATCAGCACGCCGCCCAGGGTACCAGCAATGGGGATGGTGAGGATCCACGCAGTGAGCAGCAGGCCGATCCGCTGGAAGTTGACGGCCTTGAGGGAACCGTTGCAGAGGCCGACGCCGACGGTGGCGCCCGTGATGCACATGGAGGTCGAGACGGGGAGCGAGTACTGCGAGAAGACCAGCACGGTGACGGCGGCGCCCATCTCCATGGAGCAGCCGCGGCTGGGGCTGTGGTAGGTGATCTTGTTGCCCATGACTATATGAAGTTGATTGTTCGCCAACGTTAGCGGCCACCTTTCCACACGCATGATAATATATTAAAAAAAAAAAAACAATAGAGAGATCCTGATGCCCACTCACCCTTCATGATGTTGTATCCATACGTGATCAGACCCAGCGAGATCATGGCAGACAGGACCGCCAGCTGCCACACGGGCACGGGCGCCTTGGAGGCCGCAGCATCCCCGGTAGACCAGGCCGAGTAGATGACCGCCCAGGGCCCGACCGAGTTGCCGATATCATTGGCGCCGTGTGCGAACGAGGCAGTACACGCCGTCAGGACCTGGATGAACGAGTACGTGTGCTCGACCTCGTTGGGATACTTCTGCGCGTGGGCGTAGACGCGCTGCATGCGGTCACCCTCGGGCGTGCCCGCGATACCCGACTGGGCGGCGTGGATGTCGTAGTTCAGGCCGTACAGGAGCCCCACGACGGCCTGGGCGGGCAGGCGCTTGAGCAGGATGCGCATGTTGTGCAGCTCGTAGATCTGGCCGGCGCCCATGGGGTTGTCGCGGAGGAGGCGCATGGCCCAGCCCAGGGGTCCCCTCTTCTTCAGCAGCCTGGCGTGGAACCTGGCCTCGCCGTCGGCCACGAGCTCCTTGTAGGTGCGCTGGACGACCTCGTCGGTGACGGCCTGCTTCTCGCCGTCCGCGGCGGTGGGGGTGGAGGTCCTGGCCTCCTTGAGCTCGGAGACGGTGGTCGACGCGTCCTCGTCGTCGTCGTGGTACTCCTGGACGACCTCGTAGTTGGGGACCTTGGCCTTCTCGCTGTCGGCGGGGGCGGGCCGCCTGAAGAGGAGGGGGCCCGTAGACGAAGTGCCACCACTTGAGGGTGTGGTCCTTCTTGACGATCCTGGCGTGCACATACGGCACGAAGAAGACGGCCGCGAGCAGGGCGACGCCCGCGCCCGTGCCCATGGTGACGCTGGCGACATACCAGCCGGGCTTCTTGTTCAGGCCCAGGCTGGGGGAGCCCTTGTAGACGATGGAGAGCGTGCAGATGGTGCCGGCGACCAGGAAGAAGAAGGGCGAGGACCACACGGCCCAGGGCACAGGGTTGCTGCGGACGTGCACGACCAGCTTGATGAGCATGAAGATGGAGGCGGCGAAGCCGGCCGAGATGGCCGGCGCCATGCCCAGGCCCGCAAAGATGGCGCCCAGCCCCTTGCCCTTGTTCCACCCCCACTGCACCTCCGAGGCGCCCACCGTCGCGATGCCCACGCCCGCCACCGCCGAGATGAGCGAGTAGGTCGACGAGACGTGGGCCGAGTGGCGGGTGCACCACATCACCCAGGACGAGGCCGCGGCCAGGGCGCAGGTGAAGGCCAGCATCTGCACGCCGGCGTTGTCGCGGAAGGCCGAGTTGGGGATGATGCCGTTCTTGATCGTGTCGGCGGTCCTGGCGCCGACCGTGATGGCTCCTAGCATCTCGAAGATGGTGCCGAGCACCATGGCCTGTCTGTAGGTGACGGACCTCGACGACACGCTGGTCGCCCAGGAGTTGGCAACATCATCTGTGTGACAAGAGAGAAGGTTGTTAGACGAGACACGCCACCACCGTCACGCTGGAGAAGGAGTCTTGAGATTCCTGTCGACTTACTGGCTCCGTTGTTGAAGGCATCGAGCATGGCAAACAGTGTGCCGATGACAAAGACATAGGTATATTGGTCCAACATCTTGACCCAGAGTTGTGCCCGTGGAGGCGAGCCTTGGACCGTGTCCCCCGTCAAGAAAGAAGGAAAAAAAGGAACACGACAAGAGAGAGGACAATAGCTGTTCGGGGAGTATTACTGAACAGGAAGCGGATGATCTTCAAGACCACAGAGTTTATTCCCCTGCGAGGGTCACCCGCAGCCCTATATAGATATTATATGCCTCCTTTCCCCCCGTCTCAGAACCCATGAATGCCCATCTTTCCACATCCTTAGCACGTAGAGCTGGTCTCGGCCCAGTCGATATGGCCCCCTCATCCCGACATAGCCACAAGGAAGGTTTTCTCTTCTTCTTCTTTTCTCCTCTGGGCTGTCTCGGGGAGCACGTTCCTCAACCTGAGGCTCTGACTTGCACAGGCGCACCCGAAGCCTCCTCAGCTAGTCCAGATCACCCTGTCTGCTTCTGGGCAGTCCGCCGGGCCAAGCCTTCCTTGGTGTATAACGCCCCCAAACGGTGTCCCTCCTCGAGCAGCAATGACTTGACCTGTCCGCGGGAGAGGGGACGAGAATTTTCTTTAGCAAGCTTGGCGAGGGCCCAGCCAGATGGCGTGGCCCGCTCATCCCGGGGGAGGCGGGCTCTATATAGAAACTTAAGAAGGGTGCCGCGTCGGGACAAGGCCCTTGGCGTAGCTTGGCGGCAGCGCCTGGCAAAGGCTAGAGAACTCACCTATGAAAGACGTTGGAAAGAGGCACGTGGGCTCTGCGGAGGCCTGAGAGGGACTCTTGTTATCATTTGTATGCTGCGACGGGCTTCGACGTCTGGGTTTGGTCGCGGTTGAGCCTCGCCTGATCGTTGCGCCACGTTCTCCATATGATTGCGTGGTCTCCTCTTGACTCGAGTTTGATTGATTGTGCTAGTAGAATTTTCAACATAGAAACGTTTGTATACTTGGTAGACTCGGTGTAATTTGATATGGAAAAATCTGGTTGAAGATGAGCACGTGGTCATCATGCACGTGTCTCGAGAAGGGGGGGTGCAAGAACAAAACTCTGGAGGTATCAATCTATCAGTTCAGAGGGCAAGACACTGCCGTTATGTGATTAGTGTTGGTGGATGCCTCTCTGGGTGAAATCTTTGGAGTGAAGGGGGTCTTATTCTCGCTGCTCTTGTTTGTGTCTTGAATGTGAGACACTCATTTGATACATGGCACAACAGGGGAGGGGTAAAAGTATTGGCGACAGGAGAGGAGCATAATTGTGCTCTTGTCTGGTTTGTCTTGCAAATACTGTGCATGATGAGTGCCTAGTCTCGAGTCACCTGTGCTCTTGTCAAGGAATCTGTTCCAGGCCATGGAAATGAAGCACAGAATGCTTGCATGACTACTTTTTTTCTATAGAACTCTCCTCTTAGATCATCAGAATAGGTGTGAGAAGCAGGCAGATTCATACCCGAACCAAAACCCACACTCTCTGCAATAGCAAACCATCTACGAGCCTGAGTGTTATTAGGCTAGGGCCCAAAATGGCTGTACGGTCGGCGATCTACCGCTGGGAGGCAGCCCTCTGCTCAGACAGAGTGGGAGGGCTGAGCAAGCAAGCGACTTGAAGTGTTAAATAGTACACAGCACCAGGATCGCCTGGAGGAGGGCACTTGGTCAGGCCCTCGGCAGAGCTCTCCTTCCGTAGATGGCCCTCTCGTTGACCAGGCCGCCCTCCGTGTGCAGGCGGTGTCTCACTTCACAGGAAGGAGAATGGCATTGAGAAGACCGACCTTTTTTTTTTTTGAGGATGGTGTTTTCTTACTGCCGAGATCAGCGATCGGGTGCGGAGTCACAAGCGGCGGAGGTGGGGTCAGCTCCGGGCCGGGCAAGACCGGTGTCGGCGATTGCAGATCCTCAACATCGAACGACGGCTGCATTCTCTCCTGAGCGGCTCGGACCATATCACGTAGATACGTGCCAGAGGATTGAGACCAGCACTGCATATATATCTAAAGAGGGTATGATCTCTCCCTCTGTGGCCACCAAGTAAGCAGGGAAGGCCTCTCTCAGTCTCGTGTATAGCTCGACCAGCGTCTCTCCTCCTCACACGCGAACCATGTCCTCTCAGGAGACCCAGATAGTGGTCATAGGGTAAGCTGCCCATTCTCTACAGACCAACCACACAGGCCCATGACAAGATGCCTCACACGTGTCTCCAGCGCCGGCGTGACAGGCCTCTCCTGCGCCCTCGACCTCCAGGAAGCCGGCCACGGCGTCACCCTCCTGGCCCGCGACTTTCCCGCCCCCTTCGCCCTCATCGACGCCAGGGCCCAGATCAACTACACCTCCCCCTGGGGCGGTGCCCACAACCGCTGGGTGCCCCCTCCCCTCTCCGCCGCGGACCGTGACGGCAGCAGCCACGACCACCGCGACCACCGCCTCGCCCTGGCCACCTTCCGGCGCATGCGCGGCCTCGCGACGTCCCACCCGGAGGCAGGCATCACCTTCATGAAGGGCATCGAGTACCTCGAGAAGCCCGGCCCGGAGTACACCGCCCTGGCGGCTCCCGGGGGCGGGCCGGGGAGCGCGGAGGCGCTCGGGGTACAAGGGTTCCGGGTGCTGGGCCGGGAGGAGCTCCCGGACGAGAGGGTGGCGCTGGGGGTGGAGTACGACACCTGGTGTGTCAACCCCATGGTGTACTGCTCCTTTCTCCTCAACAGGTTTGTGTACAGGGGGGGCCGGGTGGTGAAGGCCGAGGTGCGGGAGCCGAAGGAGGTGTTTGCGTGGAGGGGGCTGCCGGGTGGGGAGGTGTCCCATGTGGTGAACGCCTCGGGCCAGGGGTTTGGGGATGACAAGTGTTTTATCACAAGAGGTGCGTACAATGCCCTGACCATCCCGGCTCGGGAGAAACATAGGAAAAAACCAGTGTCCTCTGCTGGGGGGGGGGGGGGTTTGGTTATACTGACACTGAGGTTTTAAAAACAAAACCCCCCAAAAACCACAGGCCAGACCTGTCTCGTCGCCAACAAGTGCGACGCCACCGTCACTAGGCAGAACGCGGACGGCTCCTGGACCTTTGCGTGCCGCGCAACTTTGAGGGCGGGACCATCATAGGAGGCACCAAGGAGCCGGACAACTGGGACCCGGAGCCCTCGCGCGAGGTCAGGGACAGGCTGGTGCGGGCGTTTGTGGCCACGTACCCGGGCATCGCTGATGCGTCAGGCTCGGTGACGGTCCTGAAGGATGTGGTCGGTCGGAGGCCGACGAGGCGTGGTGGTGCCCGGATCGAGAGGGAGGACGTGGCGCCCGGCAGGGCTATCGTGCATGCCTATGGTCTGGGCGGGAGGGGCTACGAGATGTCGTGGGGGGTTGCCGAGATGGTGTCGAGGCTCGTCGGGGGCCATGAGCCGACCAGGGCACGGATATGACCTTGGAAGACGATGGCGTCATGAACGTGAATGCCCGGTACGTGGGCTGGCGCGGTGAGGATGAGTAGACACAGTGTCCATATGTATATATGTACATGTCCAGGTCAGGCCTACCCCTTCACCTGTTATCAGCAGCCGCGCGTGGCATGCCGTAGATCGTAGATCCCATCCCTCCAGGCGCACCTCGGCGCCTCAGAAGAGGAAGGGGAGGAAAAAAGGAGGAAAAAGATACAACCCTGAGCCCCAGCCTTGTCATATTCTTTTCCTTCCTCCCCTTCTCTGCCTTCTCTCTCTCTCTCTCTCATATCACCGCCTCTCCCCTCCTCCCCGCCCCGCCCCCTGCTCCGGAACCCCCGACCCTCTCCCCCCTCCTCATCTTCTCCTCCTCCGCCCGCCTCCTCGCCTCGTCCCTCTCGCTCTCCTCGATGCCCCACCACTCCCGCACGAACCGCGCCTGCTCCTCCTTGCGCCGCTGCTTTCTCCACCCGCTGCCGCGCCTGCTCCTGCCGCTGCGCGAACCACTCCTCCCGCGCCGCGTCTTCTTCCTGCGGGGTCGCGTGGGCCTTCATGCACCCGTTCATCAGCCGGTGGGGCTCGCGGCAGGCGAACGGGACGGAGAAGGTGCGGCCTAGGGCGCAGTCGGCGAAGGCTGTGTCGGTGTCCCAACCGTCAGCAGGGAGAGACAGAGAGAGAGAGAGAGAGAGAGAGAGAGAGAGAGAGGAGAGAGGCTTCGGGAGGAGAGCATCCTTACCTTTTATCTCGACCGCGCACTGCCTCCGCACCCTGTCGTAGAACACCTCTCGCACCTGTGCCTCCTGCGATGCGGACAGCGGTAATGGGTTCCTCGACGGCATCGGCAGGTGCTCTGTTGTGGTGGTGTTGGGGCTGGAGCCGGAGCTCGAGCCGCTGGGTGTCTGGACGGCCATCGCGGCCATCGACTGATCTTGGCCGAGCTCGGAGTCCGCTGTTCCGAGGGACAGAGAAAGCGAGAAGCGGAGACGACAGAGAGTGTGTGTGTCTGTGTACAGGTGCAGGTGGGAGGTTGGTTGGGCGTTGTCTCGTGTGCGTCGGTAGGTTGGACTGCAGAGGTTTCGATGCGGTGTCGTGGCGAGGGGAAAGGTTTCGAGTGGTGGTCGAGGCTGTCTGAAGGGGGGCAGAAAAAGGTCAAGAGAACAGCGTGTTGCTGTTTTCCAACTGTTTAGTGGGTGGGACGGCGAGGTGGGCGCAACGGACGACGCGAATCGGCTGATGTGATGTGATGTGGATGATAGACCATGGATGATGGACGGGACCTTCTCTTGAAATCGGAATTCTGCCGTTCGGGGGGAGCTTGGCACTGCCTTAAAAAAAAAAAAAAAAACCCCCCACCGCCCTCGGCCAGTGCCGCTGCAGTAGGCGGACAAGACATTTATTTCGGGGGGTCCTGTGTGCAGTGAGTGACTATAGAAAAATAACTGCGCTCGGACGAGAGAGAGGATATTTTATTTTCTCTCTTCTCCTTCTGTTCTAGGATAGAAAAAGCTTCACAGCGCTGGTGTGATATTGATCTCTTTTTGGTTCGCTAAGCTACACCGTCGGGAAGGCAGGCATTTATTTCTCTGAAGCCCTGCCTCTCCTGCACAGCACATCAGCTGGCTTGTATGGCGGGCGCGGTAGGCTCGACAGGACAGTCCGGACCGACAGGGAGAAAAGAGCTCGTGATGAGACAGAGACGCTCCCTACTCCTCAGGAGTGGCCTCCGGGTCAGCACTGCTCATCCGCTCCCGCTCAATGTCCAGGCTCTCCCTGCCCCTCTCCTTCTTCTTGCCCATCGAGAACCACCGACCGCCCACCCTGCCGTCCTTGGCCTTGGTGCTTCCGCCGACCGACGGGCTGCTGTTGACGCTCTCGTAGCTTTTCCCGAAGAGTTCCTCACCCCCGGCGCTGATGCCGCTGCCGCCGCCTAGGACGTCGTCGCTGCCACCGAAGCTGGACCGGTGCTCCCTCTCAGAGATGTTAGTCGTCGTCGATCCCGGCCCGCCCTTCTTAGAGCCGCCGAGCCGAGACGAGAGGCTGAACTTGCTGGAGCTGCCCTTGCGGAAGAGCTTGCGCACGACGTTATCCGGGCTGGTGGGCTCTTTCAGCATGAACTCCGACGGCGTGTTAGAGAGGGGCTGGTCTAGCGACAGCGAGTCGTGGGATTCGCTGATGGACGCTCGGCTCTGCACCGACAGGGACTGTCGAGATTCGGACCGTTCCCCGAACGACTCATTACCTGGGAACGGGGTCGCCTGGTCGTCTGCAGTCCCCTTCGCCTCCTTGCCCTTGGTCTTCTTCTCCCTGCCGCTGTCCTTATCAGCTTTCGGCTTGAAGATGTTGCCCATGAACGACGGCGCCGCGGGGTTCAGGGCCTTGGCCAGGGACTTCTTCATGGGACCAGGTCTTCCGATGACGCCGACCTGAGACGGGGAGACCTGGGGGTCCAATAGCGCCTCGTCGTCTAGGATCTCGTCGTCCGCGGAAGCCAGGGTCGTCTTGAGGACCGAGGGTGATCCGTGGAGCGAGGGTCTTCTAGACGGATTCCGCGACCACGAGTTGTTGTCTGGGGACCACACGAGCCGTGATCGCCCGAAACCTGCCTGGTCCGGTGGTGGCCAGAGGGAGGAGCTGTCCGTGGATGGGCGGGGCCGGTCTGCAGACGCGATGGAGGCCGGTCGCGAGCTGCTCTGCTCGCGATCAAACACACCCGTCATGGCCCGGGACCCGCCAAAGGGCAGAAAGCTCTCGGCTGAGAAGCCTGTGGTGCCGGCCTGGGACGGATAAGCGTCCATGGAGTCGGGCCCCACCGAGTTGCGATTAAACACGTTGAAGCTGGACAGGTTGATGCGGCGTCGGCTCGGGACCCTGTCGAGATCTTCCAGCTGTCGCGGGAAGGATCGGCTCTGTCCAGGCTTGAGGCTGCCCAGCTCGGGAGGTTCATCCAGCGCCTTGGCAGGCTTTCCCCGCTGGAAGCTGAATAGGGATGCCAGCCTGTTAGTAGCGGGCTGTCCAGGAGGCGGCAGCGGCGAGGAGAAGTTGCCAGTATGTGAGTTGAGCGAACGCCTCTCGGCATCGTCGTTGGGGAACGAGGAGTACTGCAGGTTCTGCATCGACCCGTGAGGGCTCGACATGATACTGGCTGAGCGGCCTGAGCCGGGCGACTGCGGGTCATGGTCGGGAGACGCGGGTTGCGCGGGCACAAACGGACTCCTCGGCTCGAAATCAGACGCGGGGCTGTCTGGCTCATCGTGCTCGTCGTCCGTGAAGATGTTGCTGGGAAGGAGGTTGGTCGCCGAGGGGCTCAGCGGTGCGTCGGCCATGAGCGACCTGAACTCCTCATCGTCGTGCTCTTCATATCTTGGGATCGGCTCGAGCAGGAGCGGGCCGAGGCCAGGCGGGCGCCTCTCGCGCCGAACCCAGGTTGCTGGGGTGGTTCCAGCGCGGTGTACTGCGGGGCAGGTGAGATGCCGACGTTCGAGAGGGAGTTGCTGTGGTGGCTTCGCCGCTTGAGCTGGTTCTGTGACGGCACGTCGAACTCGGCGCCCGACGAGTTGGCCTGGTGGTGGAGGGCGTGGGTGGCCTGCGGAATCTGTTGTAGGGCGGCATGGATCGAGTTGAGGCTCATGTCGAGCTCCCTGCCCTTCTGTTCTTCCTTGTGGAGCTTGGCGAGCCACTCTGCCTGCCTCCGTGCCCACTCGCGGCGCCGCTCAAAGTCCTTCTGGCGCCACTCTGCGTCGTCCTCGCCCCCGGGGAGCTTCTTCCGGTCCTCCTCGAGCTTCCTCACCTGCTCCCTCTTGGCCTTGAGGTCGGCCTCCATCTGGGAGCACTCGGCCTGCAGCTGCTCGTTGCTCTGCCGGAGCTCCTTGTTCCTCGCCGCGCTGTCCTCCTCGATCGCCGCCTTCTGCTCGTCGTAGCTTTCCCTCTCCCTGCGCATCTCCTGGATCTGCTTTTCCATCTTTGTAGTGCCGTCTTCGTAGCGGGACCGCTCGGCCTGTCTCGCCTTGACCTCCTTTTCCACCTGCGCCCGCCTCTGTATGGCAGACCGCATGGCCCTGTCCGTCGTGCCCATCTCTTTCTTGAGCTTTTCTGTCTGCTCTTCTTTCTTCTTCTGCTCCGCCTTCTTCTGCTGTTTCTCCTGTTCCAGCTCGTCCAGCAGCCGCTTGCTGTCCTCTTCCTCCTTGGCCACGAGCGCTATGGTGTCCTCGAGTTCCTTCTTAATGCTGCTGAACTTCTCGCCCAGCCCTCTGACCTCGGCCTCCGACGTACTGTCCTTGCGCACCGACTTCTGGTCCATGCTGCCGACCGACGGTGAGGATCTGCGGCCAACTGTATTTCGTCGCGGAACCTGACCAGCCGCGCTGGTCTCCCTCGCCAGTGTCGGGCCGCCATCAGGTATCGTCGCACTCTCGATGCCCGGTACTGGGCTCCGCGGTGCCGCACCCTCGTCGCCGTTTTCGCGCTGTGCGAACGGGGAGGTGTGGTCATCGGGCTCGAAGTTCTGAGGCAGGCGGGAGTTGCCCAGCTGAGGCCGTCCATCCCGACCAAAGGTCCGGAGACGAACAGTCCTGCTGCCGGCCTGGAAGCTGTTTGCACCGACGGCAATGACGCGCACGTTGTAGAAGTGGCTCGGCTTCAGTCCGGTGACGGTGATGGCCGTCTCTTGATTCGCTGGAGACTCGCCCACTTTTATTTTGCGACGCCAAGTCAGAGAAGCTGCCTGCAGGAGATTTTTGGGCAGATCACGCAACGCGGCCAGCTGTTCACGCGCGGCGGGGCGACGAATCACTTACCAACTACGCCGTTGACCTGTATCAGAAACTTTTGGACGGGCTTGTTGGGATGAGGTCTTGCCCAGTTGACGGTTGCCTTGTCGACACCGATGCCGGCGAGCATGACATCAGGCGCATCTGGGACGTCGACGCCGAGGATACCGATCAGTTCGGGAACGGGCTTCCATAGTGTCTGGACAGCCCTTCGCAGCAGCCTGTAGCAGGTAGAGACGGCACTGGTCAGCAGCGCGCGGGCCCGAGGAGGGCAAGGGTACTACTGGTGGACACGCGAGCACAGGCCCAAGGGGGTTCGGGAGGGAGGTGTGCAGGTGCAGCGTAGCGTACCAAACGACTGCGGCACTGAACAGCAGCATGCTGGCATTCTCCTCGCAGAAGCGGTCCAGGTTGTCCAGGGTAACGTGAGAGGCAGTATGCGTGTAGACCCTCTGGGGCGACAGGCTGCTGAGGTCGAGGTCGACGTAGAGGGCCGTGTAGAGGAACGCGCAGGCGAGGGCGACGATCAGGTGGAGCAGTGCGGCTCTGCGCTCAACGACAAAGGACCAGGCGAGGACGGTGCAGATGAGGACGAGGAGCGGAACGAGCGTCGTCCATGAGGTCCATGTCATATCGAGGGGGGTGTGACGCCGACCGACAGCAAGGAGAGGGGTCGAACCGATCGAGATGGGTTGTGGGATGTGACGGTGGTGGTGAGGGTGGTGGTGGAGGAGGAGGAGGGGGGGGAGAAGGGGCGAAACATCAAGAGGAGAGAGATAGAGAGGGTTGTATGTACTAAAGTGGAAAGACGGAGAGGAAAAAAAAAAGCGAGTTAAAAACTTGGGTCGGTGGTTGCATGGAACATTGACCCGTGTATGATTTGGGCAAGTAAGTGGAGAGGCTTTGGCTGGCAGCGCAGACGTACAGCACAGCAGTGCAGTAATTGTGAGGTGAGCAGGGCCTGGAGCCTGGGGAGTCACCCGAGTCAGCCGCAAGAAACAGGGCTACCAGTCAGTACAAGGGTGTATCCTCCTCCTCCCGTTGTACTGTTGTCTGCAATACGACAGTGAGAACCTCGGCTGAACCTGGTGAAAGCAAGAACACACACAGTCTTCAAGAGGATGTGTCATGAGACAAGGATGCTAACTATGCTTCTCTGCTGGCTCTACCCTAATGTACAACATATATATATATATACATATATAATATATTAAATCTTAATATTTATACAGGAATAAGAAACCAGTGTCGACGGGGCAGGTAGGTGAGCTGAGGACAGGGGGAGGACAGGTAAGGTACCTGCTAGGTACTACCGAGTGTTGTATGTGGCAGGTAGCACTATGTAATTTTCAACACTGGGGAAGGAAAAGATCTGTCCACCATAGCAGGAGGGAAGGCACAACACAGCAGGCGTGTCAGCATTCGGCCTGCCCTTCTAACAAGCTCAGCAGGGGTCAACAGGTAATCACCCAATGTCGCCACGCTGCGATATGCACCTTCAGGTCCTCCTTGCGAAGAATCCCTTGACAGGTCTGCATCTGCCCTGCCAGCCTTATCTCCTTTGTCAACACGCTACAGAGACAGCTGATCCTCTGTCGAGAGAGAGACCACCGAAGGGCCACAAAGGCCTCGTGAGTATCAAGATCAAATCAGCTCGTCTTGATCGACCCAGGATCGACACTGTAGGTGACAACACCCTTCCAACCAAAGCTCACCCTGATTGCCAGCATTACAACTCACATGCAGTAGTCAACCCAAGTATACACCCATGTAACTGATAGGCTCCTCCTCACCCTGCCACCACCTTTTCCCCGCTTTGTCGTCCGCATGCGGAGTCCTTTTAAGGTTCGGTAGCAGCAAAGAATCCATCTGTATTTGTGTCCCGCGTTCTCTGGGCTGCCGGCCAGGCTTGCTATATCCGGGACTGTCACTGTTTATGCTAGGTGCTAATACCGTTTTCGCAGTAATATGTCCACATCTTTCTGCTCAGATATATTCAAAATGATGCTACATGGAGCAAGGAATGGCTTTTTAGCAGGAACTCGACGAAGGCTGAGAATATAAAGGACCGGGTGGGCGTTACCAATTAGAAGTCGGTAGGCCATACCCTGTTTCGAAACCATCGCTGAGACCCTATACCGCCGCAAATAGCTTCACAGGAACGCACTCAACAAGCTGACTTTAGCCCAGGACCGTGTGCGACGCGATCCGGTTCGAGAGATCCTGTAGACGAGAAAAGGCCGACGATCATGGCGACTGACAGGAACCTCAAGGTGTAGCACGCGAATGGTCACATGCCGGACACTGAGATGCCCCTTGATGGCCCAGCTCCTGTTGGACCATCTCCTGCTGGAGTCCTTGAGCCTCCTCGCCTACGTGAATGCTGCCAGCGCGGCACATGACGATTCCATGCCACACTCCGTTCCAGCAGCCTTGACTGATGAGGACCGAGGACTAGTCGTCTACCGTCGCTGCGTGGGGCTTATCACCTCCCCTGCCTCTCCCTCCACGTCGGGACGAGAGCGTCGGCGCACAGGCAGCAACATCGTCATGACGCGCCCAACCTGTGCGCGCATGCCCAGCTTCTCCATCGTTTTGTTTCCTGACGCTTCCCCTGGCCCTTCGGACACTGCTGGTTTGGCGGAACACAGCGTGCAGTGGAACGTGGCCGTGGATTCTTTGCGTGCCTCAAACTCCTTGATCCGCACCAGGATCCATAGTTCTGGGATCGCGAGTGCAGCCTGGCCGTGCCGCTGCGCGATGGGGTTGTAGAAGCGGCAGCTGTCCACAAAGCTGCTAATAACCTCCGTATCGCAGACCTGGCTGTTCAAGAGAGGATCGGCCCAGGCTGGTGACTCGGGCGGCGATGAAGCCACATCCATCCGGTTGCTAGAAGGTTCCAGCAGGTTGTGAGCGGCCAGGCACAAACCCAGCAGAGCCCCCTGTGTCGCGTTGTTCCCTGCTAACACAGTACAGAGGATATGCTGGCAGGCGTGTGAGATGCTCTCCTTGACTGCGTCGACCAGCCGCAGACGATTATTGACAGAGCTACCTTCGCCCGCATTATTGACAGAGCTACCCACATAGGCGTTGAGGGGGGAATAATCCACATCGGTTGCGACCCATCTTCTTGCTCGCAGTCCTGCCATGATGGCCTCGTACATACTGCTCGCCCGACGTGCCCGCACCCTGCGCTGGCCAGACGTCGCCTCCGCGTTCGCATAGCTGCGAAGCCGGGAGGCGACATCATCTTCGATACGGCGAACTCCGTGGGGCACAGAGACGATCGAGAAAAGGTCGGACCCCGTCTCCAGGGCCATGTTCTCCGCCGTCAGGAAGACGGTGTCCCAAAAGACCTCCTCTAGCGATTTGTCATAATTCACCTCGAGGTCCACAGGTTTGAAGTACGGGTCGAGGCGATCCGCCAGGCCCAGCAGGCCATAGACACGATCCAGCTGCCGCGTGCTGTCGCAGTTTGAGAACTCCTTGATGAGACCCGAGAAGCGGAGGTACTTGCCGGCCCTCATGTGGTCTCTGAGATTGACAAGCTTGAACACCCAGTGGCTCGTCCAGGCGCCCGTCTCGACGATCCCGTCTTTCCACGGAAAACTGGTCAAAGTCGACGCGAGCTGCCTCGAGAGGATATCAAAGTCTACCGCAACAGAGCCGTAGACGACTAGGGTGGTTCGCGCGCAGGCCACCTCCTGGATCACCCAGACGCGGCGCCAGTAGCGCTCCTCGCGCAGCAGCCGGAGCAGTGCGCGGCGGAGCGAGATGGAGCGCGCAGAGAGCCGGTCTGCGGTGCTCTTGGGGTCGAGATAGTACGGCAGACCCGAGCCCCAGTTCATGATCGTCTTGAGAGCCTCGGCGCCACGTTCGCACTCCCCGAGCCAGGAGATGACGTGGTCTGCCTGGGAGTAGATATTGCCCATCCGCGTGACCTGGTCGTTGAGCTCGCTGTGATGGGCCTGGTCGATGCATATCGAGTCTGTCCAGAACCAGTCTGACTCCTTGTTCCTCCAGGTGCGGTGCAGAAACCGCCACAGGTTCTCGTGTACCTTTCGCACTCGGCCGTTGATATAGACCACGTGCCTGGGGGTTGGGTCTCCCCAGCAGTAGGATAGGGCGACATAGGGTGGGCGTGACTTTGGTCCAAAGTGCTCGAGGGTGCAGACGAGACCCCCGTACTCCAGGTCGGGGTGAATCCTGATCAGCCTGATCCAAGTCCGACCAGGGAGAGGCTCATGCTGGAATTCTGTAGTGGGAACGGCGGCCAACATTTCTCAAAAAAGTGAGCTTGAAATGATTGTTCAAAGTCTCATGCAGAGCAGACGGTGCGAACACCTGGCGCCTCGTGTCATTCACTGAAGTGCGGGTTTCATCCAAAGGAGGAGGCCACCATCACCAAGATTCGACGACACAGCTGAAGCGGAAGCACCCACTGCAGTGGCAGCTACGGTAGGATATAGGCCTTAACCCTTCAGATGTCAGCCTGTAGAAGAGGCGAATGCGCATGCTGTTGTGTGACATGTGGCTGAGTGTGCGCTAGCCCATCTCAGCTTTCCAGCTTTTGATCAGAGAGAGACATTCCTCGAAGAGTGTGCTCGAGACCCGCTCTGCCATATATTCTCTACGCGAAAAAAAGATCGAATCCATTTCTTCGAGGTTGTTTCAAGAGGTGAGAAAAAGAACAGGGTGGACATTCGTGGCCTTCCTTCGCATTGCGAGTGCCCAGTGTCCCGAAGAGAGGCTCATGAGGATAAGAGAAGGCATCCAACCGGAAAGACATAAATGAAAAACACGGTAAGGAGAATTGCTGATGGCTGTGTCTGTGCTGTGCTGTGCTGTGCTGTGCTGTAGAAGAGGCTGCTGGATGGTCCGTCCAAGGAGAGCCATCCTTTGTGGCGGAAGGGTGGCAGCGAACTGTCTAGAGGCAAGTCACTCATGGCCGGAACAGAGAGTCTTTTAACACACAGCCGTACTCCAGACAAATCACGGTCAGGCCGTGGCAAGAGGCAAGACATGCATGGATAGCATTGTCCTTCCTCAACACCAGGTGGTGAGGGAGCTGTGCCCCCCGCTCAGAATGTTGGGGGGTTACATCGGCACAAGCGTCCGCCTGTCACCGAGACTCCCCCCCTCCAAGAAGCGCAGGCCCCAACCTGTGCTGCCCAACAAAGAATGACCGGGGCCCGTTTACACATTGGCATGCTGGGTCGATCCAAGGTTTTCGAGGTGGAGGACCAACAAGACAAAGGACCGTGTAAAGTCATGGGGCCTCGTCGTTGTCGTCGTCAACGTCTGACGACTCAAGACAAGGTTTTGGGCGGTCAAAGCCCTTCTCCATCTTCACCCGCGCGCCTGGGGGGGGAGGGGTGTGTATGTGCCCTTTCTCTTTCCAAAATTTGCGAGTTAAAATCCCACCCCAGGTCGGCTTGTGCAGTCAAGATTTAATGACATCACCCGAAAAGCGAGAGAAGGACCTGACTCTGGGCAGACCTCGGGTGTCATTTTGGCCCCAAGGTCTGACAGGCGGACGGGGCTGGGACTGGCTGGGAATGCAGTAGCAGCAGCCTCAGGTGACCTTAGCCTCACGTCTCTCAGGGCAGCCATGCGCTGCAGGATGGCGGGTGGGCTCGGTAGTTTCCAGGTACTATGGTAGGTGGTGCGCTAGGTAGTACCCTGTAATTACTCTGCTATGGGTACATCTCATGGATCTGAGGCCGAGTCGATCCCCCAAATATCCGAGGTACGGAGAATACTCCCCTGTTAGCTAGTCATTTCTCGCTGAGAATCGTAAGACGGCATGTGAAAAGAAAAAAAGGGAGGAAACAGAGAGGAAAAAAAAAGAGAGAGGTGGACAGAACACCAACAGAGAAAGATACGATTATGTATTCAGAAGCGCCGTGCAACAGCCGCTAGATAATTCCATATGCACGCTCTTAACATACACAGTACAAGGTAGTCGCCCCAACACCATCAAACGATAGTCTCATCGAAACGGCTGGCAACTAACGGGTGGGCTAGCAGGGGTGCCTAATTGTTGGGTTTTCGTTTTCTTCAGTGGCAGCCACCGGGGCCCTGGCACGCTGGAAGCCATCACCTGGGACCTGCTCAGTGCTGCTGCGGTACGTTGTGCCGTCAAGTGACAGCCATGACCCACCGCCCCCCATAGATCATCATCCTCCCATAAGCCTTGCACTCTTCACCTCGTCTGCATACATACATACATACAGCCATCGCATCCCTCTCACCCTCCTCCCCACCCTCCCCCCTCGTTTGGATCTTTCCCGCACCCTCCCCTCCCCTTCCTTTCCTCCACCGCCCGCCGACAGACTGCACGATGCAGTACGTGCGCAATATCTCAGACTCCGTGTCGACGGCATGGAACTCGATAAATCCAGCCACCCTGAGCGGCGCAATCGACGTGATAGTCGTAGAGCAGGCAGATGGCACCCTGTGCTGCTCCCCCTTTCACGTTCGCTTCGGCAAATTCTCGCTCCTGCGGCCGTACGAGAAGAAGGTCGAGTTCAGGGTCAATGGCAAGAAGCAGGACTATGCCATGAAGCTGGGCGAAGGGGGCGAGGCCTTCTTCGTCTTCGAGACGAGCGACACCATCCCCCAGAACCTCCAGACCTCTCCCTTGGTGTCCCCTGCGTCTAGCCCCCCGATGCCGCCTGGGAGGGCCGCCACCACCTCTCTCTTGCAGGAACCGCCTCTGTTCGACCTGGACGATGACGCCAGCAAGGGAACAGCCCGCTCTTCGAGCCCTGTTCGGCCTCCCCCCTCGGCGCTCTACTCGAGCTCCGTACCACGAGATGCAGGTATGTGCCCCCCCCCCCCCGTTTCCGCCCTGGGACTTCTGTCTGTGAGATAAGGCTGACGTCGAGGGCAGGTCTAATCACACCAGCATCGACCGCGACCTCGTTCTCGCACGGGAGACCCAAGTCCGGCGACTTCTCCCACCTCGGCCGACCCCATAGCGAGGACATACTACACCATGCCGCGCGCAAGAAGACCAGCGAGTCTGATCTAAAAGATGGTGCCGACAGCCTTGATATTCTGGAGGATATGTCCATCAGCCCACCGCTTCTAGGCCCACAGGAGGCGCTAGAAAGGGCCAGGAACCTATCCAAGGGGCTACAGGCTGTCAACATCCCGACACACGTTACCGAGACGGGAGATCTGATGCTCGACATGACCGGCTTCAAGGAGAGCGAAGAAGACGCGATCAGGGCCGAGATCCTTGCCAGGAAGGTCCTCTCTGAAGAGCTCGAGGGGAACTACGACATTGGAGCGCTGTTCGGCATCGACGAGCACGGGAATCTCTGGATCTACAGCAGCGAGGGAGGCCAAGGATGCGGCGATGAGGAAGACGATGGAGGCCGGCCTCCGGGCCGGCACGTTCGATGCTGACGCAGTATCCGACCCAGGCTACCATAGCGACGACAGCACGGCGACCACATCTGCGCTACCTGTCCACAGGAGAACGGAGTCGGATGTCGGCCAGGGCAGTCTACAGACACCGCCTGCCTCGCCAGGACCCGGCGGCAGAGTCAAGGCCGCGGGTGATCCTAATAGGAATTATGCGAAAACCCTGCGTCTGACCAGCGACCAGCTCAAGGCGATGGACCTGAAGCCGGGCGAGAACTCACTCAGCTTCACCGTGAACAGGGCGACCTGCTCGGCATTCATGTACCTGTGGAAGCACGATACGCCGGTGGTCATCTCGGACATCGACGGCACCATCACCAAGTCTGATGCGCTCGGTCAACTGTTCAACATGGTGGGCCGGGACTGGACACACGCTGGCGTGGCCAAGCTCTACAGCGACATTGTCGCAAACGGATACAACATTATGTACCTGACAAGTCGGTCGGTCGGCCAGGCCGATACCACGAGAGCGTACCTCGCCAATATCGTCCAGGACGGCTACCGTCTACCGCGCGGCCCGACGATACTCTCTCCTGACCGGACAATGGCCGCACTGCGTCGTGAGATCTACCTGCGCAAGCCGCACGTGTTCAAGATGGCCACACTACGCGACATCCGGCAGCTCTACGGGTCGGACCACCACACCTTTTACGCCGGCTTCGGGAACCGGCTGACGGACCAGATCTCCTATCGGACGGTCGACGTACCCAGGACGCGCATCTTCACCATTAACAGCAACGCTGAGGTCTCCCTGGACCTTCTGTCCCTCAACAAGCTCAAGCTTAGCTACGTCAGTATGACCGACGTCGTTGACCACTACTTCCCGCCCGTGTCCACCATCGTCAAGGGCGGCGGCGAGGAGTACACGGACTTCGCCTACTGGCGCAACAAGCCGCTCGAGATGGACGACTTCTCGGCCTCGGACGAGGAGGACGGCTTTGCGCTGGAGGAGGACAAGGAGAGCCAGTACGCCGAGGACGAGGACGAGATCGAGGGCGACGGGCTCGGCGACAGCTACATCTCCCGGGGGTCGTACGACGACGACGGGTACGCGGAGGGGAGCGTCCTCAGCGGTGACTACGACGAACAGCAGGAGCGCATGACAAGGTCGATGATGGGCGGTCTGGACGACGACGCCGATGATGAGGACGACGAGCCCGAGGACGGCGAGCCTGAAGATGACGACGAGGGGCCCGAGGAGGAGCAGCAGCAGCAGCAGGAGAAGGGCGGACCAGGTGTGAAGGCGGATGCCCTCGCGCCGCCTGTTGTGGAGAAACAGCCGTCCAGGCCGGTGTCGCCACGCATAGCGGTCAAGGATTATAGTGCTGAGCTGATTACGGGCATGACGGACCTCACCATCGAGAAGGAGGTAGTAGGCCGATGAGCAGTGAGCAACACAACTTGCGCACACACACACACACACGCAAGCGGGTTTTCATACAACAGCAAGGCGTTCTGGTCAAGCATCATCAACATCATCATATTACGGGCAGGAAGCAAGCGTATCATCTCGTTATTTGTTTTTGTGGTTCTATTAGAAATTTGTATAACTTAATCCCATCGCCTACCACCACTGTGTACCAGAGCGATGTCGAATAGCTGGGTAGAAATAGACCGGGTTGTGCTCGCGCGGTGAAGAAAACGAACAAAAGGGCTCTCTAGCATCGACCTCTCCCCCCCCAGTGTTCTTCTGCATCTTCGACTGCCCTCTTTGTGCCCCCTGACACATCTCCTCAATGCTGGCCGGTAGTGTTCGCCACGTGGACATCCTCGACCCCAGGTCGTCCTGCTGATCCCGGTACCTCTATACAAACGCCTGTGAAAAGGGAACGAGGTCGACGGTCCCCCCGCCGCGAAAGGGTTGCTTTCCTACGGCGCAGGCCGACGGGCGGGTGAGGTCCCTGCGGCAGGCGATGGTGTGTTTGGACGACGGAACGGATTACGCCCGGTGGTCTCGACGAAGCCAGGCTGCTGCTGCTGCTGCTGCTGCTGCTCGGCGGGTGGACTCTCTCCGGAGAGTGGGCGTCCGAACATGGATGCATAATGCCCCGGCACGGACTGTGGAGGAACCGGGCTGGCGCTGGGTTGAGACTGGGGCCAGTGGTAGGAGGAGGGTTGGGCTCCGGATGCAGATGTGTGAGGTTCAGCGTGAGGCGTGTTGTTGGGGTTGAGGTCTGCTCCCCGTGCGTAGTGGGATTGTGGTGGTGGAGAAGCGGCGGAAGAGCTATTGTCCGGTGCTGAGCCATACTGCAGATGCAGTGGACTGACTTGGGACTGTCCGTTGGTCTGGATGGCCGCTCGTCGACTATCAAAGACATCGCCGTTCTGCGGTGAGGCGCTCGGTGAGTGGTGGTTGGTAAAAGGCTGATTTCGGTTTGTCTGCGGCAGCTCATTGCCAACTGCCTGATAACCAGTCTGCTGCGATCCACCTTGCGGACGAGAATCGGTAGCATTGTCCGAACTCGCGAAATTCCTGTGCATAGGACTATGGCGATGAGCGGCGTTGTGAGAATGTGTGACATGGGCACCGGGAGAGCCGAGATTTGAATTCCAATCGGGTCGAGCCAGAGGGGTAGTGTGTCTCGTGGCCATGGAAGACGTCGTGTCGTTGAGGTTCCTCATACCCAAATCTTCTCCAGAGGCTGCTGAGAATCGAGTCTCTTGCATGAGACCAAGTCGTATCCCTTGTTCACCTTGTGGCGGCTCGCCCATGACATACGCACTCTCCCAGGACGCGCCGTTTGTCATATCCAATGCGGAGTGATGTCCATTAGTGACGAGGCCAGAGCTCTAGTCTGCCCCTCCCATGTCCACATCCTCCTCACCAACCTGCTCGTTGTTCTCGGCCCCAAAGACATCCTCCATCGTGCCGCCTTCGACACCATCGCCGCCAACGTCCTCCTCGTTCGGCTGCACCTCCATTGCATCCACCATCTCCTGATCGTCGTCGTCGTCATCGTCGTCATCGTCTTCGCTGTTGTCCTCACCCCTGGCCAGGACGTCTCGAAGGCCCCACCCCATGCCGGTCATGACAAAGCGCTCGCTCGGCAGCCTGACACCCCATTCGTTGGCGGGGACTCGAGGCAGGGAGATCTTGTTCCGCTCGGCGGCCAGGTTCGCCAGCACATCCTTGCTGATGCCGCCCCCTCCAGTAGCCCCGCCGCCGCCATGGAATTGATACGCAAGCCGTGAGCCGATGGCAAGACGCACGGCATTGGCACTGACTGTCGCATCACCGCCAGTACCAGGCACTGAAGAAGCCGCGCCCGATGCCGCAGAGGGCTTGGAACCGGCGTGGGTGGTGTAAGGGTCTGCAGCAAGATACAAGCTGTCGGAGAGGACCGAGGCAGTGTGACGGTAGGCGAAGTCGAGAAGGAGGAGAGGCACGCGAGACTCGAAGGCGGTCACACCCTGCGCGTTGAGAAGAAGCTCGATGGTGCGCTGGTCGCGAGGTTTGGGAGCGGAGCTTGTATTTTGATTGGAGCCAGCGGCTTGAGCTCCTGCTGCAGGAGCCTGCTGCTGTGTCGACGACGCTTGCGGTTGGGATTGGGATTGGGTGAGTTGAGAGGGCACGCCGTTCGTAGCTGGCTGGGTGCTGCCATCAGACACTGGTTGTGTCGGCTGCGACTGGGTATTATTATTGGGCGTCTGGGACTGAGACACGCCGGGCGAGGACGGCACGCCGTTTGTTTGTGGTGGTGCCGCGGTAGACATCGTGAAGTTCGTGACGACGCGACGTGATGCGTGAGCTTGAGCAAGGAGAAGGAAGCGCGGGCGTCGTGCTGAAAACGATGATTGCGGCAATCGAGATGACCACAGACGTCTACTGCCAGGTTGAATCCTGTCGTGCGGCAGAATGTCTGGATGGATGGATCTGGCCGTAAAGCTGAGGTAGGAGATGAAGTCGCGCCGCGGGAACCTTGAGATCCAGAGCTCACACCCCCAGCCCGAGGCAGCGAAAGGCGGGAAAAGGCCAAACAATTGCCCGCCGGGGCCAGAACCAGCTGTCGGGTACGTACCTGCGCGAGCGCATGCAAGCCTGGCAACCTTATTCCAACCCCTGCGAGGTTTAGCGGCCTTGCCCCTCTGGCTAGCTCTTGCAGGGCCTGGCAGATCGGTAGGGCCCCACAATGGAGGGGTTGTAGTGTTGTACTGTACTGACCGGAAACTGCGCAGTATGTACTGGCAAAGAGAGAGGGGAAAGAAAAAAAAAAAAAAGGGAGAGAGAGAAAGCCCCACGGTGACGCTGCCACTTCTACACAGCCAAAGCGGCATCAAGGGTAGAGCCGCCGATCCAGGAGCCCCAGCAAGAGTTACGTACTAGCGAATTGAACTTTTTCGATTTCAAGTGCCACTTTCTTGGACCCGTGTATCGAAGTCAAGACTCATCGACGTTTACTGACGTGGTGTGATTTTTTTTTGGGGAACGGGCTACTCCCTGGCTGAGATATATGACTGACACCTTACATTTCTCAGGTCAAAGAGGAGGAGACTTTCTCCATCTTCCTTGATAGAACCCAGCTTTCTTTCACCCCTCCGATATCGTAAATCGAGCATCACAGTCCAGAGAGGACATCAATCATGGAGACAACGCTTCCCCTCCCATTCCTAGTGAGCGTTGCGATACCACACGGCCTGGCTGGCGCGGAGGGCCTGAGCCGAGAAGAAATCAGCTGCCTGGGCACCGTCTTCCTCGAAGTCAACCAAGGAAACCTCGAGCAGACCCAACGCTTCCTCGCCCAGCACAATGCCGATTCCCAGTCCTTCCTGGACGTGACTCAGCTCGGCTCCAAGGATGACGTCCTCGCCCTCCTCGACGCCGGCGCGCGAAGGGTCTTTGTGAGGCCTGAGCAGCTCCCTGAATATACCGAGTATGGATCTAGGGTGGCACCGGTCGTCAGCAACACGGCGGGTGCCTTGAGCTCGGCTACAGAGCATGGTCTGCTTGTTACCGACTTCGACCACTCGCAGTGTGAGGTCAGCCAGTTCCTAGAGGAGGCCAAGTCGAAGAAGGTCAAAAATCTCTTTGTCAGACCCGTCGAAGGAGCGACATTGGAGCATTTCGTGGACGTTGCCGCTCAGCTGGGTGCTATCCCCATCCTCCCCTCGACCGGCCTTACTACTGCAAAGGAGGTTCACGGCAAGCTGTCTGTCCCCAGAATCCTCTGCTCGACATGGAGCTCAGACAGGCCAGACAGCCTCATCCCGACCGTCGTCTGTGACGAGAATGGTATCGCCCTCGGGCTTGTCTACAGCAGCGAGGAAAGCGTCAGGGAGGCACTGAGGACGCAGACTGGAGTGTACCAGAGCAGAAAGCGTGGCCTGTGGTACAAAGGCGCAACCTCAGGAGATACACAGGAACTCGTCAGGATATCGTTGGACTGCGACAGCGATGCCCTGAAGTTCGTGGTCAGACAGACGGGACGATTCTGTCACCTGGATCAATTCGGCTGCTTCGGAGAGCTGAAGGGTATACCGAAGCTGGAGCAGACTCTCAGGTCAAGAAAGGAATCAGCGCCGCAGGGATCCTACACGGCGCGTCTGTTCTCTGACGAGAAGCTGCTGCGGGCCAAGATAATGGAGGAGGCGGAGGAGCTATGCGACGCCAAGTCGCAACAGGACGTTGCCTTTGAAGCAGCGGACCTGATCTACTTTGCCCTCACCAAGGCCGTCGGCGCGGGGGTCAGCCTTGCGGACATAGAGAGGAGCCTTGACGCCAAGAGCTGGAAGGTCAAGAGGCGCCAGGGAGACGCCAAGGGCAAGTGGGCCGAGAAGGAGGGCATCAAGCCTGTGAATGGCACCACAACCGCAGCCGTGACTGCACCGGCCACCTCAGCGCCAGCGCCAGCGCCTGGCAGGATCGCCATGCAGCGCTACGATGTGTCTCAGCTCACCCAGGCGCAGCTGGAGCAGGTGCTTAACCGGCCATCACAGAAGTCGGCCGACTCGATCATGAAGATTGTTGTGCCCATCATCGACGACGTCAAGAAGAACGGCGACAAGGCCCTCCTATCCTACACCCACAGGTTCGAGAAGGCAACCTCCCTCACCTCGCCTGTCCTCAAGGCCCCGTTTCCCGCGTCGCTCATGCAGCTCCCCCAGGAGACGATCAAGGCCATCGATATCTCCTTTGAGAACATCAGGAAGTTCCACGCCGCACAGCAGGAAGAGAAGCCCCTCCGCGTGGAGACTATGCCCGGCGTCATCTGCAGCCGCTTCTCCCGCCCCATCGAGCGCGTTGGTCTCTACGTCCCCGGTGGCACTGCCGTCCTGCCCTCCACAGCCCTCATGCTCGGCGTCCCCGCCATGGTGGCTGGCTGCAAGAAGATCGTGCTCGCCTCGCCGCCCCGCTCCGACGGCCGCGTGACGCCCGAGATCGTCTATGTGGCGCACAAGGTCGGCGCCGAGAGCATCGTGCTGGCCGGTGGTGCACAGGCCGTGGCGGCGATGGCGTATGGCACCGAGAGCGTGACCAAGGTGGACAAGATCCTGGGCCCTGGCAACCAGTTTGTGACGGCGGGCAAGATGTACGTCAGCAACGACACCAACGCCGGGGTCAGCATCGACATGCCGGCGGGCCCGTCCGAGGTCCTGGTCATCGCAGACCGCGAGGCGAACCCTGCGTTTGTCGCGTCTGACCTGCTGTCGCAGGCGGAGCACGGCGTCGACAGCCAGGTGATCCTCATCGCCGTCGACCTGGGCGAGGGAGGAGCTGCAGGCCATCGAGGACGAGCTGCACGACCAGGCCATGGCGCTGCCGCGGGTGGAGATTGTGCGCGGCGCGATTGCGCACTCTGTCACGATCCAGGTCAAGACCATCGAGGAGGCCATGCGCGTGAGCAACGAGTATGCGCCGGAGCACCTGATCCTCCAGCTGCGAGACGCGGAGAAGGTGGCCGAGACGGTCATGAACGCGGGAAGCGTGTTCATCGGGCAGTGGACGCCCGAGAGCGTGGGTGACTACTCTGCTGGTGTGAATCACTCCCTGCGTAAGTTCAATAACCCACAACACCCTACCATCACGAAACAGGAAGAAGGGGGGCTTCAGAGGTGGAGACCAAGAAGGAAGAAGAAGAAGAGAGAGAGAAAAAAAACAGGATTTACTGACGCACATGATGCAGCAACATACGGCTACGCCAAGCAGTACTCGGGCGTCAACCTCGGGTCTTTTGTCAAGCACATCACCAGCTCGAACCTGACAGCCGAGGGCCTGCGCAACGTCAGCGAGGCTGTGATGCAGCTGGCCAAGGTGGAAGAGCTGGAGGCTCACAGGCGGGCCGTGGGTATTCGCATGGAGCACATGAACCGATAGAGGGGGGAGGGAGCGAGGGAGGGGGAGAGATCTCTGTGTGATCTAGGACTTATCACGTCAATGTCTTTTTTTTTTTCCAGGTGCATCTACAACAACGACACATTTCAAAAATGAGCCTCTTTTCCCCGTCCAGACTACTCCTTACTTCCAGTTCTCGTACCTCTCTCGACGCGCTTACCGTGGCTCGGAGCCTGAACAGAACCTGCAGACGGCAAATCGGCCCTTTTCTTTTTTTTGGGTGTGTCTATGTGTGATCCGCACCATGACCTCGTATTCTTTACGAGTACAAGGGGTTTTTTCTGGTTGTGCTACTCGGTCGTAAGGCGCGTGTAACTATGCCGGTGCATGACCAAAGGACCACTTGCTACTACTGCAGCCTGGCTGACGCCCTCGGCGTCTTGAGTGGATCCCGTTTGGTTTCAACATGCGGGGATATATTCTCTGCTCTGTTCCTCCTACTCACGACGACTCTAACTATACACGATTCTTCCCATCTACACTCTCCAAAGCTATTACACACACACACACACACACACACACCCACCCATACCCACACTCTAATAGAAGAACTTCCTCCTCACCTTCGTTGAAACCCAGACCAGCCTACCCCGGACCAAAATGTCAGCACCAGCGACACAAGCAGACGCAGGCCCAATCACCATCTCCCCCGTCCAGGACGCCTCAGACTTCCTACCCTTCTTCAATGTCTGCGCCAGGTCCTTTGGCGACCAGATCCACGATGCCATCTGGACCGCCATCAGCCCGGGCTGGGACACCGAATCCGGCCGCCAGGCCAACGCCAACCGCTTCGTGCAGCGCTGGCAGGGCATAAAACCCACCAGCGCCGGCCACCCCAGCACCGTCTTCCTCAAGGCCACAGTGCCCGACCCGGACAGTCCCGACGGCGGCGAGCGCATCGTCGGCGTCGCGACCTGGGCGCAGCTCTCGTTCGCTCCCGGGTGGGGGGAACCGCCGTCGACTGAGCTCGGAGGCCCGGAGGACATGTTCCCCGACGAGAAGGCGGCGCGGCTGGCGAGGCAGATCTGGGCCTCGCTGATGAAGCCCCGCGTGGCGGCCGTGCGGGCCAAGGAGACGAAAGAGGTGCCTGCTGTCTTTGTGCTGGACCTGTGCGCCGTCGATCCGGACTTCCAGCGGCGGGGGATCGCGAGCAAGCTCGTGCGGTGGGGCCTGGAGGAGGCGGCGAGGCGGGGCGGGCTGGAGGCTATGACGGAGGCTTCGGTGATGGGGCGGTGGGTGTACTTTCAGCTTGGGTTCGGGGCGGTGGGCGAGATCATATATGAGGTCGAGGAGGAGCTGCTGGGGGCCAGGAGGCTGCCGTCGAACCTGTTTATGAGGACTGGTCCCTGATGGTGCGGTTGCGAGAAACACGGTCTGCGAGAGAGGCATCAGCTGTGCTGTGCATCGATCGCATCTGGAAGCTGAGACTTGACAACATCCTACACCCAGCGGCACTCACTCCAGATCGACTTCTGATTGTCGTGCTCTCAGCATCTCATCTCGCTCTCATCCCTCATCCCCTCGTCTACGAGCCATAACTCCTGGCATGCAGGACATGATGGCTGGAACCCGCGGAGCATGCAACTCGTCTCAGCGGTTGAGGAGCGGGCTGAGCATTCTCGAACTAAGCAGTCAGCAGCCCGACAGGGCGACAGGTTGAGCAAAGATAACGAAGGCAATTGTATTCCGAGTCTATAACTAAAAAGGTACTGGAGAAGAAAAAAAGAAAAAAAAAAGCCGAATATTAAAATAACAAAGATCATCATCATGCAGCAAACCCAGCAGGTTAAAAACAAAAAAAGAAAGAAAGAAAAAAGGTGCCTGTCCCGACGCTGATCATCGAGTCGTCGTCGCCTCTGGCATCAGGACAGTCTGGAAACAAGTAGCCTCCCCGTTGTTGTTGACGGTACAGTTGTAGTTGATGCCGAAGAATTCAGACACCGTCCAATGGCCCCCGCTCGCCTCACAGGTCGGAGCTACTACTTCCTGCATGTATTCCTCGAGGGTGATATCATTCAGCACAACCACGGTGATACCAGTGTGATCGCCATCGGGCGTCGCGCCGGACACGGTGTTCACCCTGGCTGGCTCGAATGCATTCTCGTCCGCCTCCGGCCCGGTTTCATTAGCCTCGAGATTGCGGACATAGTCACGCCAGAAGTCTAGGAGACGCTTGCTTGCCCTCACAGCTTCCTGCGCATCCTGGCGCGTCTCAACGCCCTTTGCAACAGGCGGGCTATGGTGTACAAGGCCTCGCGGTTCGCAAACTCGCCGTGCTTCTCTGTATACTCAGAGAGGAAATCTCGGAATGCGGAATCAGCGGAGCCTAGGTGCTCTAGCAAGCCGTGAAGATCGACGCTCCCGGGTACTGCCTTGGACTCCTGTTCGACCACAATGTCGCGGCCATCTTTGTCTAGGCCCGTGTTGACCTCCATTTTGTTGAACGCGAATTCAGCCAGCTGAGCCTGAAATCGACGGATTTCTGCAGACAGCAGCTCCTCCTCGGTGTGAGGGGTGTCTTCGTCGTGGTGGTGCACAGCCTGCTCGTTCACCATACCCTCTGCATCATCTTGAGCCGCATCATCATGAACCGTATCACGCTGACCCGCATTATCTTGCACAAGGTTGCCATCTCTTTTGCCTCGCAAGTCGTTGATACGATCCCATGGCTTTTTGAACCAGGCGTTGAAGCCACTGCCCTTGGTTGGGGTGCTGGGAGTCTCGGCGATAGTGGCCGCCTGGCTTGCTTCCCCGCCCACAACATCCTCTGCATGATCCTGGGCAGCATCATTTTGCACAAGGTTGTCATCACGGCTGCCTCGCCAGTTCGTGATATGATCCCATGGCTTCTTGAACCAGGCGTTGGAGCCACTGCCCCTGGTCGACGTGCTGGGAGTCTCAGCCGTAGTAGCCTCCTCGCCAGCTGTCCGCGAGGTTGTTTTACTTGTCTCTCCCCGGCTCCTGACGGTGTACTCTGATTTTGCGTCTTTGTCTGTCATATACTGAGTAGTGACATCTTCAGACGTAACTGTCCGAGTTCTCGTCCCTTTGCGGGTGATCGTCTTGGGTTTCTTGGGCGCGGCGTCCTCATCTGATGAGCTCCGCTTCATGGTGTCGCTCGACTTTGTGGTCCTCGTCCTCGTCTTTGTTTTTCTGCGTGTGGTCGCATCAGTCCTTTTCTCTTTGGCAGCCGTGTCGGTGTATGTACGAGGCAATTCCTGCGATGTGACTGTGCTAGCTTTTTCTCCTCGTACTCTTGCGAGTGACCGTCTTGGTAGCATCTTTCTTTTTGGCATCTTTTTTGGTGCCTCTTCTGGAGAAGGTTTCCTTGGCGATTTTTTTGCTCCTCTTCTCACTCTTGTAAGTGTTCGTCTCACTGCTGTGAGTGTCCACCTCCTCGGTCTCTTTCACCACAGAGCCCTCTAGGGTGCCTTTGCTACTGGACCTGGACTCCCGAGATATGGCTTCTGTTGCTTTCCTCTTGCGAGTGGCCTTCGCCACGGGATCGGAATCGATGGTGGTCCACGTTCCCTCTGCAGTGTTCGTGAGGAAGGGTTCTGTATTATCGGAGGAGGCTGGTGGTAGCTGCGACGATGCGGGAGGAAGGACGGGTGACATCCTGAAGTTGGACGCAAGGCCCCTGGGAATGCTGGCATAACTTGGCAGGAAAAGGTAGAACACAAACAAGGCGCAGCAGCCCAGAAACAGCCACCTCAGGACCGCCAACAGGAAATTCATAAGTGGGAGGTAGCCTATAATTGGCCTAAACGAGGGGCCAGGCTTGAAAATATCCTCCCAGGCTTGAAGGTGCTGCTGCAAAGTGTAGTCCTCCCACTGCTCCATCTGGTCCGAGTCATCGCCGGCATAATACACCACCTGTGCCTTCTGGACCACCGTTGCCTGATCACCAGTGTTCTCTCCACTGCCGTTGGCAACATTTTGTTGGATGGGAAAGTAGCGCTCAAGGAATGGGAACAGGCTGATCTGGACCTTGGCAGTACGCCGGATCTTACTACTCGGCTTGGGATTACGCAGCTCGTATTGGACAGCCGGCTGGGATTCGTCTAACGGGGCTGGGACGCTGGCACTCCGGAATGCCGCATCTCTGTCGGCACGCCATTTCTTCATCTCATCTGACTCTTCACGGACGTGGTTGTCGTGAGCCAGAGCAGCCTGGCTGGACGCCTTCCACATGATGTCGGTTACGTGCTCCTGCCGGAGATCCCATAGCTGGCCAGGCTGCGGAAATTCGATCCAGAAGCAAGACCTCGAGAATTTGTCTCCGTTGCTCAGATAGGCTGCCTCGGCGACGATGTTGTGCAGCTTCTGGTGCACCTCTGTCAGTGGTGGCCACGGCGCAGTAGGGCACAAGGGACCGATCATGTTGATCAGCGGGAGGAGCAGACTGAGGATGTCAGCGGTGACACGGTCGACCTCCGGCCAGAAGTCGGCCGCATAGAGCTCGCCCCTGAGATACTCGTGGATCGGGTTGTACCGGGCAAACTTCCTCGCGTAGCCTGTTGATGTGAAAATGTGTTAGATATCAGAGGAAGGTGGCAGTCAGCAAGGGGGACTCATCATACCGTCAGTAGTCCCGTCGGTAGTGCGGTCGAGGAGCTCCAGAGCTGTCTGCTCCTGTGGTCTCGCACCGAAGAGCAGGGAATCAAAGCACTGCTCCTGCAGCAATTTCGCAATGACAGCAGTGCACAGGCACACACGGTCATCCTTAGACAGGAAGAGGAATTCGTAGCCGTGATCGTTGTAGCCGTTTGGTCCGGTCTTGGGCTTCCTGTACGGGTCACCCCTCGCGACCACAGACGCGCACCGGACGAAGTCGGCTGGGAGGTGTCGCAGTATGTCGCGGGTCCAGTCCCTCTGTTCTAGGTGTTCAGAGAAGTCGGCATGACCAAAAGTCGCCGCAGCAAAGTCCCAAAGCCTGGCGAAGAGGCTGGAGGACATCTCCTCGAACCAAAAGGCGGGCAGCTTGTCGTAGTCTCCTTCGCGTACAGGCTTCCTGGGACGGGCCTCACGGACGAGTGTGTCCACCCTCTGGTAGGTTTCTGCGAGGAGGCGGAATTGTAGCCTCGCGGGACTGTACCCGGCGAGGTCATCAAGAGATCGAGGGGTGAACATTGGATCCTTGAGCTCCTCTTCCCGCGTGTACCTGTCGATCTGTAGCTGAGCACGGTAGGCGATCTGAGGGGCGATAGGCGGGTGCATCGTGGGATACGTCTGCCTGAGCTCTGGCCTCTGCTCCCTCAAGCGCCAGTCTCGCCACCTGGGATCAGGCGATCGCTCGGTGCCCACGGGGCGCACGTTGGGCACGATGATGCCTCCATCGTCTCGTTGTGGGAGGCTAGTTTGTAGCTCGGTCATGGTTGTCATGGCTGCTGTAAGTCGTGCGCCGGACCTGAGGGCCAGCCAGTCGAACAGGCTAGTGAGGAGGATATTTTGGTTAGTTTTGCTTGCTCTTCGATCTGCAGTCTCAGCCCACTCGTTCGTCGTCGCCCTGGCGTGCACTTTCTCTCCGTCTCCTGAGGACTGCAAGCCGGCAATGTGCGGGAGGGGGGTGGCACAAAGTGCTGATATGGCTTATATGGCCTCCATGTGCCATGGAAGGATCCATGGTTGCGACCAAGACGCGCGAGGCGGCTTTGTTTGTCAAGTGAAAGAGCACCTAGATAGATCCTCAGCACGACGTCCGTTTCCGAACAGCACAAAGAAGACCAGCAGTGAAGCTTGACGATATCCGGCATTCTGTGAGAGCGCAAAAGTGTGAAAGAGGTGGAGCTTGATTGTTCTCTACGAAGCAGAAGCACAGGCTGGGCCAGGAGCGATTGGTCAGGACAACAATGTAGTGTACAGTGCAATAGTCTGGAAGTTTGGAAGAAAGTGATTGATTCCTAGCAAGTTCACTCCGCTCTGTGGTATTTTCCCCCCATGTCTTAAAAGCCAGAGAGGAGCAGGAAGCCGAGAGGAAGGAGAATAAGAGGAGGAGGAGGGGAAAAAACCAAAGAAAAGAAAAGAAAACCCCAACACGGGCTGCTCGTCAGGGTGAAGCCGAGCCTCATCAGAAAGAGACGTGATGGTCTGCTGCCACTGCGTGTGCATGCGGTATTCGGAGCAGGAAAAGCCGAGACCGGAAAGAACAAGAGAAGGCCGTATGGAGGCTGCAGAGTGGGAGACAGGACAAACGAGGCAAGCCAGACAAGTCATTGAGGGCAGGGACAAACAAAACAACACAAAGGCAGTCTGGCCTTCTGACCTGAGAGTAGAGCAGACACCACAAAAACAGCAGCCGGAAAGTTCCACGCACAGTACCTTACATAAGTAGAGGGAAACCTGGCTGTTAGTGGTCAGTGCACCACATGACGCCTTACCACTATGGTAGGAAGGAAGGCACGCGGGGCAGCAGGCAGTCAGTCTAGTGGCAGGCAGCACAGCCGACCGCCGTACTGCAGTATCTTTAGCCAGGCGTGCTGCGGCGGGGACCCTTCCTCTTGACTTCTTGAAACCGCCAAAAACTTCCATTGCGATCCAACCACCATACCTCGGCGCCTCAATCGACCTGTGAACTGTTGTTTTGCCTGGCGCAAACCTCTGCGGAGCACCTTCTGGCTCTCCTCCCCCTCCTCTATATCACAAGCAGCCCCGCCTCGAGCCTGCTTGCTTGATTGAGCAGTGCCGTCTCTTCTCTCGACCGAACTTTTTCCCACCGGATCCCACTTGCGCGACAGGCCCTCTCTGTTCCGCAACCACCACCACCCTGCGCTTTCTCCTCCAGAGCTTGTTCCCAACCCCCAAGCGCCTTCTCGCCACCGGAGAACAGACAAGGAGTTGTTTACCCATTCTCGTTTCGGAGAGAAAACCCCGTCCCAATCCTCATCTCTGATCCACCCGTCGTGGACTACCGAGCGACTGATACTCCAGAAGCCACAATTGTACCCGACAAACCTCCGCACCACGACGTCAAGATGTCTGAGCAGGTCGATCTGTCTACCATCCCCGTCTCCCCCGAGGGTGGCAATAACCCCTCTGCCTCTACCGACGCTGCTCCCTCCACGGATGCCAAGCCAGTCACTGTCTTCGACGACAAGGATAACTTCAACGTCAAGCACCCTCTGGCCAACAACTGGACCCTGTGGTTCACCAAGCCCTCTTCCGGCAAGGTTTGTCCTCCTGCCTCCCTCTCCGTGCTATGTCGATGCGCGATGGATGGCTAACTCTGGGCTCGCTTGCGCTTAGGGCGACAACTGGAACGATCTCTTGAAGCAGGTGATCACCTTCAACTCGGTCGAGGAGTTCTGGGGTATCTATGTATGCCTTCCTGCCATCCCTAATTCCTCTCCGGCCGGGCCATCTGTACTGTAGACAGGAGCTGACTCCCACCCCCTCGACAGAACAACATCGCTCCCGTCTCCGAGCTCGCGCTCAAGTCTGATTACCACCTGTTCAAGGCTGGCGTGCGACCTGAGTGGGAGGACCCCCAGAACAAGCACGGCGGCAAGTGGTCCTACCAGTTCAAGGAGAAGCGCAACGTCAACATCGACGAGCTCTGGCTGCACATAATGCTCGCGGCCATCGGCAACACCCTCGAGGACGAGGAGGACGGCGAGGTGATGGGCGTCGTCGTCAACGTCCGCAAGGCCTTCTACCGTATCGGTGTCTGGACTCGTACCGTTGGCAAGGCCATCCCTGGCCGTGGCGATGGTGATGTCTCCGGCGGCAAGGGGCGCACTCCCGAGAAGGGCAAGGAGGTCCTGTTCACCATCGGCAGAAGGGTCAAGGATGTCTTGAAGCTGCCCGCCAGCGAGCAGGTCGAGTTCTCGAGCCACACCGAGGCTGCGCATGCCGGCAGTACACGGGCTCGGGCTAAGATGTCGGTCTGATGGCGTTGCTATCATGCCCTACTTACCATATCGACCACAGCACACCCGTTCCGCATCATGACCTACCTCTTGACCCTTCTACTATGCCATTCATAGTTATGAAGCAGACGGCGCTGTCTACGTATTTGCCCCGTCCGCCACTCACCGCAGAACATAAGAGTACAGACGGTTTGGGGGAGGAGAAAGTACGCTACTAGCCACTGGCAATAACTCTGCACAAAATTTGATTAGGCGGCTAAACGCCTCCAGCGATAGCTGGGCCCCTCCAGGACTGGCTTGGACAAAAAAGCTTTGATGAAGAAGATGGAGACGCCACAAGAGGGACAATAGTATTTGTCACTATTTGTCGCACCGGGGAGGCTTGCTATTACAACTTATTTCAGAGAGATCCCATCATGATCAAGTTCTAGCGACAAGAAAATGAGAACCAATATCTCCTATGATGCAATGGGAGTGGCATAAGTGAGGACGAAAATTCTACCCATACCTCTATTGATCATGACCATATATCTACGTTGCCCTCCCCCCGTGTGCAGTGCCGTTGCGAGACTGCAAGTTAATGTACAATTGTATCCATATCGTCCAATTTTTTTCCTCATCCCGACAAAGAGGTACCAGGCCATCCACATATTTTTTTTTTCTTTCTTCTTTTGTCTACCGTTGGGCCCCTTTACATCTCATCGCCGCTGAAGTCATCCTGGAAGATGGCCTTGACCAGCTGCTTCTTGTTAATCTTACCCATGGCATTCCGCGGTATGTGGTCGACGACCCTGAGCACCTGCGGGATCTTGTACGCCACCAGCCGACCCTTGAGGGCGCGCCTCATGTCCATGGCGGACCACTTGGCCCCTTCACCCTCGGGGAAATTCTCCTTGTTGAGGATGACGACGGCGCCTACTTTCTGGCCCCATTTCCCGCTGGGGACGGCGACGACGGCGGCCTCGGCGATCTCGGGCAGGGAGAGGAGCTCGCGCTCGACCTCGAGGGCGGAGACTTTTTCGCCGCCGGACTTGATAATGTCGGCGGACTTGCGGCCGAGAATGAAGAACATGTCGCCGCCGGTCCAGGACTGGGAGGGCGTGGCGGCGGCTTCTTGGCTGGGCACGGGACGGCGCACTGCCACGTCGCCTGTCTTGAACCAGCTGCCGCGGCCGTCGGTGGCGGGGACGAACTCGGCTGCTGTGGCGGCGGGGTTGCGCCAGTACTCCTTGAAGATGGTCGGGCCGCGGAGCTGGATCTCGCCCGAGCGCTCACGGCCTTGGTCGTTGTCCTCCCTCGCCGGGCTGGATGACCTTGCCCGTGTCGACATCGACCAGGCGCGCCTCGACGGAGGGCAGGGGCCAGCCGACGGAGCCGTCGACGCGGTGGGAGAAGGACAGGCCGCAGGAGAGGGCCATGCCGACCTCTGTCATGCCGAAGCGCTCGAGGAGGACGTTGCCGCGGGAGAGGTCAGACCAGGCGCGCTTGATGGGGGTGGGGAGGGCGGCGGAGCCGGAGATGCAGAGGCGGAGGTTGGAGGGGGAGATGGCTGTGCGGGTGGCCTCCTGGAGGTGTGGGGGTAGGGTTCGGTGGGTGGAGAGGAGTCGGGAGTAGACTGTTGGGACAACGGTGAAGAAGGTGATCTTGTCCTTGGGATGGACGGTGGAGGAATGGTGTTGGTGGTGGTGGTGGTGGTGGTGATGGTGGCGGTGGCTGGTGCCATTGGTCAATGTCCCGTTGGTGGCCGTTCCGTTGGTAGCATGGCCGTTCATCCCACCGTTTGCCGCGTGCCCATTCGTGCTGGTGCCGTTGCTGCCGGCCACGTCCTCGTCCCCGACAAGGAAGGGAGCGGCGAACCTCCTCCAGACGGCATCCGCGTTAAACGGGTACAGGAACTCGACAGAGCTCCCGGAAAAGAGGGGCGCGAAGATGGCGTTGATGGTGCCGTGGATGTGGTGCAGAGGCAGCACGTGCAGCAGCCTGTCGCCTGGGGCATACTCCCACGCCTGCAGCAGGCTCCTCGCCTGGGCTGTCATGACGGCCTGGGGGATGAGCACGCCCTTGGGCCGGTTGGTCGTGCCGGAGGTGTAGAGCATCATACCTGCGGCGCCTGGGTCGGTGCTCTCCGAGAGGGTCACCGGCTGGTGCTGCTGCTGGTGCTGCCCCCCCTGGCCGAGGTGCTTGGCGAGCTCGACATGCTTGGGGGGCGTGACCAGCGGGAGGGAGAGGGTCTCCTCCGCCTTTGTGCTGAAGCGTGCAGAGGAGAGGGAGGAGGGAGGCCTCGCTGTGGCCCAGGATGTACTGCAGCTCTGGTGCCGGAAAGGACGGCGAGAGGGGTACCGCTATGGCCTTTGCCGCAAGGATTGCGAGCCATGTCACTGCAGAGCTTCTTAGCCTATCAATCCGATATTCCAAAAAAAAAAAAAAAACAGGGGGGGAGGGGAAAGGAGCTTCTCTCTCTCTCTCTCTCTCTCTCTCTCGTGTCTACAGGTTTCATTCTCTCGACTCACCTACGTAGTCATAGCTGTTCTCTACCAGGAATGCAACCCTCTCGCCGTCAATGTCCTCCCTGCCGGCCTCCTCCAGCAGCCTGTTGCGGGCCCGACACACGTCGCCGAGAAGCTCACCGTACCGAAAGGTCCGCTGCGAGGCCGAGTGCACGACCACGGTCGACTCTGGGTCGTGGCTAGCGATGGCCTCGAAGACCGGCAGCCTCGGGAGCGTCGTCGTCGAGGCCATTCTCACAACACCCGCGAAGCCCTGGTTGTGGGTGGTAATGCTGCTGCTGCACCACCTTAAGGAAGGAGGATGGCGGTGTGAGGATGATGATGATGCTGCTGGGCTGGCGGGTATCCTGGCCCGTGACGAGAACTCCAACTTCCTCGGCGGTATTGGCCCTGCTGATGTTGTTGTGAAGGAGAAGAAGCTCCTCGGTGATGATGATGATGATGACGAGAACTTGAGTGATGACAGCCTTCTTCTCAGTACAGATCGCCAAGGCGGAGGGCCAATGATCATTATGAAGAGAAAGGAAAAAAAAGAAAAAGAAAAAGAGAGAAGATCCCAAAAAGAAGGATGAGGTGAGGATCAGTCGAATATATCAATCACTCCGATTCAAAATGGCATGCATAGAACCCGGCAGGGCAAGGGCAAATGTCCGATGCGTGCTTTTGCTGTGACCAGGGTCTCGTTTCGTTTGATTCCGCCTTGGGGCCAGTTCGGCTCATGATTTGAGTCGCCGAAACGGTGGCCGCAGTAGGTAGCGCAGCGGGCTGCATTTCTTAGCACTAATTATGCACTGCTAGGCTGACAAGGAACGACAGAACAAACCCACTGCTTTTTTGTGTTTGCTTGCATTCAACAACCAATTGCTATGGTCATAGATCTGTTGCCATCTAGAGGTGTGAGTGTGTATACGTACGCATATGCATCTACTTACATCTGCGGCTGCGTCCAAAAAAAAAAAAAAAGCAACACACCACGATTCTCCCGAGGTTTTCCCTTTTTCAAGCCTACCAATGACCACTATTCTCCTCCTACCACCACCTCCTCCTATTTCAGGGTATGCAACATGCACGAACGGTGTTCCTAGGAAGAATCAAGAAGGTGTCTTGTGCATGGGAATATACACGACCCCGTACTTTTCCCTCTCGCCTGGCTTGTGGGGGACAGTTCTCCCGACCAGCCGTGGAGACAAGAGACTCGAGAGTCGAGAGGGAGAGAGAGAGAGGCTGCTCTCCTCCCGCCAATGTTCCGAAGCGTCGTCAGGAATACTACTATAGCCGTGTAAAGATTACAACCTTCTTGTCCCCGACCTGCCGCCAACGGCCACCAAGAGACCCTTGCCTGCAGGCTCCCTGGCGGGTGCTGGAGGGGGAGAAAGAAGGAATGTCGACACGCAAACGCAGCCGATTGGTTTGTACAGGCAAAAGTAATGTGGCTCCTGCCCCCCTCCCCTGTGGCCTGGTTCTTCTTCGTCGCTTTCCGAGACGCTGGGATATATGGGGCCTTGGTGTGGTTTTTCGGCACCTAGAACTAGAGGGCCGCCCAACATTTTTTTTCTCTTTCTTTTTTTGCTTTCCCCCTCTGGAGTTTTTGTTGGTGATAAGCAGGCTTCCACCGATAGGCACAGGGAGACTAAAACCAAAAAAAAAAGGTTCACGCATCTTAAGATTATGCGCTCGTAAAAAAGAAAAAGATCGTCAAGAGATGATGGGTCCTCGTTTACTCCTTGACTCGGCAAGATGGGTATCTGGTATTGATATTTACATGCAAGTTGCAGCTATGAGAATCGGCTTTGTATTCACTGACTAATTTTCATGACATGTGCTTGTCGCCGGTGCGGGTCAGCCCTGCCGCCGCAAGCAACTCATAACCAACCTTTTTGATTTTTTACTTTCTGCTTGCTGAGGTCGAGCTTGGCGTGCCGGCTCTCCTTCGTTTCAGAAGAAACTGCTTGAGGTTCTTGCTCCGGTCCACTGCAGACTCGCCTATGCGCCTGGATGATCGCGACGTGTTGGTGTACGACATGGCTGACGATGTTGGGCTGTGACTCTGGCCGGCCCTGGAACTAGATACATTAGAGGCCCGCGTCACAGCCGTACTGGCTATTGTGAAGCCTGGCCGTGCGCGGCTGGATCCTACGGCTGAGGGTGCCGTGGAAGAATATTCTACTCGTGCTGATGGTGGTGGTGGCGGCTGTGGTCTCGGTGCGGGAGATTTTCGCATCGCTTTCTTCATTGGAGGCGGCGGCATCACCTCCTGGGGAGCCGTCTCGAATGCGTCGTCCTCGCTCTCGTCATCATCGTCATCAGTAGCACAGTCGGGCTGCGATCGGAATGCTGGCGATTCCTGCGCTGCCATCTGCTGGGGAGGTGACCATGTCCGCTGATAGGCTCGCTCAGTTGTGGGTTCCTCAGCGTTGTCCTCAGCGCCTGCGGAGGAGTGCCGGTGCTTGCTCTGTGCTGAAGACCTCGGTTCGCTTTTCGGCTGTACAGTCGCTGGGGTCTCGGGCACTCGCTCGCTGTGAGGTGTAGGAGACCGAACGGCCTGTGAGTGTACTGGAGGCGTAGACGGGATGGGCCTCAGGAACTCGATCGTGTCAATCGAGGCGCGGAAACGTCGGACTGTGCTTTGCGACGCGTATGACCTGTGCGACGCCGGTGTATTGCCCTCCTCCTCTTTGGTGCCGCTGCCTTGGGGGTGGATGGGATCCTCTCCGGCCCTGATGGTCCAGTAGGAGGAGGTGGTGGAAGCTCTCTCGTCTCGTCAGCAGCCGCAACGGGAGGATGCCCATCACTCGCGGCTCGCCCAATTTGGGAGTTGCCCTCCATTTCTTCATCCCTCTGGCCTGTAGTCTGGCCACCTGCAGAAAGAGACCTTCTCCCGTAGAGCTCATCATCATGTTGCGAGGCCGTCTCATCGCGCATGGGCTTGGAGAGTGCCTTGATCGGCGGAGGCCCTGGAGAATCTATGTGAAGCTGCGGAGAAGATCGAGACCCGCCGGCCTCCCCCCATCTCGATAGTCTCTGCTTCTTCTCCTTCCTCTTCCTCTTCCTCTTCCTCGTCGCCCTCGGCTACATCTGCCACGTCCTCGTCGCTCTCAGCGGCCGACTCTGACGTAGTAGACTGGGAGTCCCCTAGGGATCGTCTCACGGAGCGTGCCTCTCCAGCATGTGCCTCCAGGATTGCAGCCAGATTATCTTTTCGGATCAGTCTTTTGGTATATTTCATCTCCTTTGTGGTCTCATTGTACCACTGGATAGCCGGCAAGATCCTCTCGGCCTTTTTCCTGTCGCATTCTGACACGTAGATGAGGTATTCTGACGAATGTGCCCTGACGTAGTCGTCGTATAGGAACTCGGGAAGTTGTCGGTCGCGCCTCAGCTGGTTCACACTGAGACATGCGCTGACGAATTTCCTGCTGTTCTCCGAGTAATCGGCATACGCTGCTTTGAATTCTTCATATGGAGTCCGGGCGGGCTGCCCTTCCACTGCTGGACTCTGGGCTTGTCTCGTAGTGGGAGATGATGACGCTCTGTGCCCAGTCATGGGTTGGGCCAGTGGTGGCGCGAATAGAGGTCTAGACGTTGAGGTTCCCGTGTCAGCTTCTGAATAGGCTGCTGAGGCCCTTTGCCGGCCCTCCCATGTGGGTGTAAAGCTGGACCGTTCTTGATGAGTTGCGGTAATAGTAGCTGGGCCGGATCTCATGCTCGGTGAGTCTGTATTTACAGACCGCTGAGGGGTACGCCGAGGCCCATATGAACCAGTCGAGGTACCCGTCGCCATGCTGTCTTGATTGCTCTGAAGCTCTCTGGACGGTGGCTTTGCCCTGGCGCTGGAGGCATTTATTCGTTGCGAAGCCTCTGGGCCATTCCCTGATGATTGAATCTCTTCCAATCTACGCCTTCGCTTGATGGGCGGCGGCTGCATGGCTCTCCCGAGTGTATGTGGCGGCGCCTGGGCAGATGGGGGTGTGGGCTCTGGTCTGCCTAAGCCTGTGGTGACAGCGCGCAGGGCAGCCCTATTGACCGACAATTCCATGGACTGGCTCAAGAATTCGGGGTGCTCTATGTCGAGGCCATCGCTGTGTACGACACTACTCGCAGGGTCTTCGTCGACGAATGACAAACGGCGTTTCCTCTTGAGCTGAGTGCTGTACGGAGGGGATTCGTGACGTTTTCTCGGCGGTGAGATCTCGGCTTCAGCCTTGCTGCTGGGCTCTTGCGTCGCAGCAGCAGCCTCTGCGGACCGCTGGGTTTCAGGCCAAGAACACAAAGGCACGCCATCGCCATTGCTCTCCTCCTCCTCCTCCACCTCTTCCACCACCTCCTCCTCCTCCTCGTCGTCGTCGTCGTTGTTAATCGAGCTGGACGCTGCACGCTCTTGCCTGCTTGGTCTGGACGTAGAACCTGTATTCACTGCAGCTCTCGGTGCCGGCGAGGGAGTGCGGTCTTCCCGTGTGGGCTCTGCGTGTTTGCTGATGGCAGCGTTCTTGACCTCCTGCAGAACCTGGTTTGGAAGATTGAACATGCCATATTGTCCCTTCTTGAGGTTCTCAGACCAGGCGCCGTCGTCATCAAGAAGCTTTTGTTGGTCCTTTGGGATCTGAAAATACCGGCGTTTTATGAAATGCTCAGACTGGATAAAGTCGTCGTCGGGATTGGAAGCCATCCGCTCGTTGGGTCGTGCTGGTGAACGCGACCAGCACCGCCTTTTGAGATGAGTGGTCGAGGAAGAGCAGTTTATTACAATAGAGGTCCGCAGGCCTCGTATATAAGCTTAGCTTGCAGTGGGCGACCAAGTCCACTCACTGGCTGAATCCATTCTGCCCTGGCTACGCAGCCGGCGATGTGCTCTGGTAGAAGGGTAGTCAAAAACCAAACACAAGATCTCACAGTGATTGCTAGGAAACGCGTGGTGGAGTGCGCATTAAGGTGAGACCGCGTCTTACAGGGGTCCTTTCACCCACTCACCCGCTGTCATGTGGTCCCGCTCCCGCTCGAGATGACGCAGCACCTGTGGTCGAGTCTGCAGAGCATCGACCCTGGTGCCTGAACGGTCTAGCCTCCTAAACAGACCCCCGCGCTGACACTTGCCTTGCAGGGGTCGTTAGTGGCGGTTGCACGCCCCTCTCGGTGCGATTACATAGTGCCTTGTAGGGTGGGAAAAGTAAGGCTATCACCGCCAATACATTCTTGGTCTTGTAGCCGCACCCAGCCACACACCGCGTGCAAGTCTTCCTCCTCGTGCTCGACATACCTCTCGCATCGATACCAGAACACCAGATCCAGGCACCCTGCAACTCCGCGCACCGTCTGTTTCCAGCGTTATACAACTTTACCTTCGTCCAGCCCCGCACCAGCGACGTCTTGAGGACATGAGGAGCTCTCGTCTGTCCAGAATGCTGCAACTGTACCTGCGCGAGCAGTAGTTGTGCCGTTTGGTTCTTGATCCGTCTGACTGTGAGCCTGTCTTCTCCGTCCAAAAATACCCCTTGTTCCCTTCACCTACGTCAGGCTGCATGGCAAGGCACAAGATGACTAACACAGTTTTTATATCTCTCAGCCAGATAGCCGTATCGTATCTACAGATCATGCGCACACGCTTATAATCCTTTAACAAGTCGACCGGATGTGTTCGACTCCGCGTTTCTCAGAGGCTGTGAATGAGCGAACACCTGCGATCACTACACATTCTCGACCAGCGCGCTCCCCCAGGAGTGAGCAGGGCAGAAGAGACAGACATGGAGCCCAGCACACCGGTCAGGTCAACCATGGCACCCTCGACCGCCTCTATCGATGATCTCAGGTCCCGTCGCGACTCCTTCAACTCCATCTCCACCATCTCTCAGGTCGAGAAGGAACAGCTCGCGCAAGCCCTCGATAAAATCCACACATCGGCCAGCCAGTCCGACGTCCTCACCACCTTCAACGATTTCACGCCTCCTCCGGCGTCCGTTCCGGCAGACAATCGAGGTTCGCCCACTGAACTCGTACACCATGGCATCAGCGGTCTGTACAGCCGTCTCAAAGAGGCTGTCGGCGCCGGTGGCAAGGGAAACATGCCGGATCTGGAATCGCCAGAGAGGCTGGACCCTGGGCCCAAGAAGGGCAAGGCACCTGCCGCCCCTCCAGCGATTAGGGGCGACGGGCTCACAAGCCAGGTCTCAGACTACTCGCAGGCCACAGCCTCCTCAACTGCATCTGTGATACTGCCCGACAGCTACCCATTGGCCCCACAGTCGTCGAAGGCGTCATCGGTAGTAACGGTGAGCACAGCCAAGAGTGCGCCGAGCCTGCCGAAGATCGCGAAGGGTGCTGCTCCGGCCGTCGCCGATACTGCTGTTGCGCCTGTCACGGTCGGCGCTTTCAAAGATGACGACGGGCGAGGTGTGACGACGCGCACTGAAGAGAATGGCAGGCGTCCTTTCAACCAGCTGCCTGAACTCAGGACTACAAGTGCTTCTCGAAGCTCCAGTGTCTACACGCCCAGCGAGTCCCGACATATCAGCGACAGGGTCATAGAGCGTTCGAGGCGGCAGGACTCCTTCAGCCACGATGGCAGCTCCGAAGCTGCGATGAGCCCAGTCAGGACGTCTAGCACGGTGGCAAGTGGGGTCCTCATTCATCAGTCACGCCCCTCAGGAGACAGCTTGAGGAAGCCGGCTGTGATTGACCGCATCAGCCGTTCCAAGACGTCCGTGGAGTTGCACTCTAGGTCCTCTTCGATGGAAGGCAAGGCCGAGCCAAGTCCCATTAACATGTCGGCTCATGGATCTGTGCACCATGAATCTTTCCATCATAATGAGAGGCCAGAGAAGCTCTCGAGCGGCGGCGTACGGATCCCTGGCACGAGGGCTGTCGATGGTCCGGGGACGGTGAGCAAGACACTCGAGGCCATGAGAAAGCAGGTCACGAGCAAGGAGTTCTGGATGGCAGATGAGACTACCAAAGAGTGCTTTCTTTGCGGTGCACCCTTCACTGCGTTTCGGAGAAAACATCACTGCCGGACGTGCGGCTGCATCTTCGACTCGAAATGTACATCAAACATCTCTGGCCAGAAGCTGGGTTTTCCCGGTACCCTTAAAGTCTGCAAGACTTGTCTCGATGTCATCAACAGCCGATACGAGGGCGATTCCGACGATTCCGATAACGATACCTACCTTCCTGCCATCTTCCGGTCTAACCCACTGAAACAGATTCATGGCCCCAAGTCAAAGGTGGACGACGATACAATTAGCATATCGGAGAGAGCCGAGGACTACGACGGAAACAGGATGGCATCAGCCCCCATGATGGCCATCCCAGCCACAAGGAGGATCACGGATGCGAATAGGCGCTCAGCAATCCTCGAGATAGATGCTGCCCCACAACTAAGCCGTCCGAGCTCTTCAAGATCTTTGAGATCCTTGGCAGCTGGTCGGCCGCAGTCAGCAGGTCATCGGCGTCATCTCTCGAAACACAACTTGCTAGGGCGGCTCAAAGGCTCTCCGGTCCACGACGACTCTGCTCCGTTCCGCAAGTCGGCCAATGAAGAATTGCAGCGAAAGTCCAAGCTTCCTGCTTTTCATGACGACAACATCATCGACCCTGAGCTTGCGCCCTACATGTCTGAAGAATCTAGCGGGGACGAGCAGCAGATGAGCATCTTCGCCACGATGAACAGCAGCGACATCACTCCTTCGAGTCTCGACCCGGACAAGTCAAATTTTGGGCCCTTTTTGAGTGGGAGCCGAAGGCATAGGGTGATTCGAGGGGAGAAGAGTATCAGCGGTCTCAGCATCGTGTCTCGTGCGCAGGATGATAATGCGGCCGTTAGCGTGATCAGCCATGGAAGACCGACACGACGGAGGAATCTGAGTACCACAAGCCAGACTGGATATCACATGCGGTCGCCTCGGCCGCGATCGGGAATATTCAAACTGCCGGGTCCCGGGGTGTCTGTTGAATCACTAGCTGTCTTTGATCCCTCAACTCCAGTCGAGCCGACTAAGCTGGTTAGGAGCCGTTCCCTCCGACAAAAGCCTGCGCAGGACGACGTGCTCCCAGAGGCCAGCCTGCAGCATGTCAAAAAGCTTTTTGGACAGCTTCTGCAGGACGCCGAGGTCCCAAACCCCTCGGCCTGGGAGAGGGCATTGATTCCTATCCTCGTCCGGTGTTCGAATGATGTGAACCCCGACACTCGAGTGGGGGACTTGATGGATATACGTCACTATGTGAAGCTGAAGAAGATACCAGGAGGCAAGCCTGGAGACACTAGCTATGTGTCCGGCGTGATCTTCACCAAGAATCTTGCGCTGAAGAGCATGCCGCGGCGCATTGCCAGCCCGCGCATCGTCATTGTCTCATTTCCGATCGAGTACCAACGTCACCAACAACAGCATTTCATGAGTCTGCAGCCTGTCATCGAGCAAGAGAAGGAGTATTTGCGCATGGTTGTGAACCGTATAATCAACCTTCGTCCCCAAGTTCTGCTTGCGCACAAAGCTGTTTCGGGTGTCGCACTACAATACCTTTCCGAGGCAGGCATAGCTGTCGCTTACAACGTGAAGCTGGCGGTCATCGAGGCCGTGTCACGATGCGCCAAAGCGGATATCATCGAGTCGCTGGACATGTTGGTACTACCAACCCAAGTCGGCCAAGCTGGCGGCTTCGAGGTGAAGACATATGTGAACAACGACTACCCGGGTCGCAAGAAGACTTACATCTTCATATCTGGATGTACCAAGTCTTTGGGTTGCACCATCGCTCTGCGTGGTGCCAACACCCAGGTTCTGCACAGGATGAAGAAGGTTACAGAGTTCATGATCTACGTCGTTTACAACCTCAAGCTCGAGGCGGCGCTGCTGCGGGATCACCTGGTGTACATGGGAACAGACCCAGAGGGTCCACCTGCGCTCACTCCATCCAGGCCAGACGTCGACCAGACCCTCGAGTCATCGGCGAACTTCAAGGAAAAGGATGCAGCGGAACCCGCCTCAGCCCAAGAGGAGCCAGCAGGCGAGAGTCAGCAGAGCAGCCTGCCCAGATCCGAAGCGGATCCAAAGACGGAAAAGAGTCAATCTCCTGAGGCTTCACAGCCCTCGCTACCCGAAAAGACGCAAAGCTTGCTGTCCCTTCACTCGATACATTCAGGTCATGACAATCACGTGCCGGAGGACGTGCCTGCACCACAATTCTATAGCGACATGGTTGCCAAGTACGAGACGAAACTCCTATCGGCTTCACCCTTTGTCAAGTTCACACAGCCCTACCTGCTTATGAAAGCTCGAGAGCAGGAACGTCGCCTGGTCTACCTAAAACGCCTGCGTGACCAGGATGTCATCGAGGAGCAGGGAGAGAACGAGCAGACCAAGCCGCAAAAGTTCCAGCTCATCAAATCAGAGATGGTACACGCGATTGGGCAGAAGGCCCCTAGACAGATCATGGAAATCCTCCACGCGGTTCATGATGCTGAATACGACAAGGCACTATACAACTACCAGACGCAGACACGACAGTGGGAGAACTTCATTGCAGGGGCTCTGGATCTCTTTGATCCATACTCGCACCAGAACATTGTCGTTCTTTACTCTGTCATCTGCACAGACACGAAGATCCCATGTTCTGAGCCCGGGTTGATAGCCTTTGGCTTCTACCATGACGACCCAGATGACAATATGGATCCTGACTGCACGCTCGGACAATATATCGAGGACCTCTGTGGGAGCGCTGAGTCCATCTGTCACGCTAATGGCTGTGACCGGCAAATGGCTGAGCATCACCGCACCTATGTCCACGACGAGGCTCGCATCACCGTCTTCATTGAGAGAAACTCCCCTCTCCCCTTCGACCCCTCCAAGTTAAGGAGGGATGAGCTTCCCGCGATGGGTGATAACGATGATGAGGATCCTATCTATCTGTGGAGTTACTGCAAAGTGTGTAGGAAGGACATGGGCTTCGGGTTACTGTCCGACGTTGCACGCAAGTACTCGTTTGGCAAATACCTCGAGCTGTCATTCTGGGGCAGGGGCCTCAAATGCTGGCCAGATCTCCAGTGCCCTCATGACTACCAGAAGGAGCACATTCGATATTTCAGCTTCCACGACACGTCAATGCGGGTTCATTGGGATCCGATCGACCTCCTTGAGATCATCGTACCGCGCGCTCGTCTTACATGGAAGGTCGACCGGGATCTCCGGCTGAAAAACGACATCTTCACCAAGTCAGAAGAGCGTTGGTACCGCTTCATGAACTCTGTCAAGGCGAGACTCAAGTCAATCCGCATCGACAGCGTGTTGCCCGAGAAAGCCGACAACTGCAAGGCTGAGGTCGAGAGGCTGACCAAGAGAGCTCAAGAGGACGAGCCCAGACTCATCCGCGAGCTGCAGTCCACATACATCAACTCCAAGTACTACGAGGTCATTCCTCTCAACGCCGTCATCCGCACAATGCTTGAAAGAGTCGAAGATTGGAACTCGGCCTTTGCTAAGTTCGAGGCCGACTTCCTGTCCGACAAAGATGTGCGGCAGTTGACTATCATCCAGCTGAAGAAGATATTCTCGGACAACGAGTCCAAGGAGTCGCTGCCGACCTCTACGGACGGCACTAGCATTGTGTCCATGGACACGGACGAGAAAGTCTCACTGCCGGCGACGCAATCCAGTCTGATTGAGGGCGATCCTGAGAAGGTTCAAAGCGAGCCCAATCTGCCTTCCACAGACCACGCCAAGGAGGAGCAGGCTCCAGGTACAGATGCTTCCAAAGAAGAGACCGATGCCAGTCCCCAGCAGACTGCTCAGGCCGAGCCCGATGTCGAAGACTCGAATACTACAACGGGACCAGAAACCATGTTGACAGAAAGCGGAGACCTTTCCCAAGAAGCTCCAGCTAAACCTGACATCATACATGAAGCCAGTAAAGCTGCGACATCTGGAGAGCCCTCTCCAGAGGTTATGCCGGCAGCTGGCACGGAAGAGCCAGAGCAGACGCCAGAGCAATCCCAGCCGACCGAAAGCTCTAATTCTCCGCCCACGGAGCCCGCCGCCAAGGTCTCGACTCCAGCGCACTCGCCGACCCCGTCGCGTAGTCACACGAGGCTCGCACCCTTACAGCCAGACTCGTCACTATCGCTCACCGAGAAGGTAGAGCAATTACGGCGTCAGCAACAAGCAGCCATGTCTTCGGAGGCTTTGAGTGTGGCTGGCAAAGCTGAGGCAAACGGTGATGCATCGGTAAGATCATCGGAACGTGGGTCATCTCGTAGGCCGGGACTGTCTGGTCCGCCGCCTATAACGCGTGCTATCACACAGCCGGTGGGCACCATTCCCCGTGCGACTTCAGGAATCAGCAAACCGCTTCCAGCCCTTCCGCCCAAGGGTACCGGGTTGCCTGCTGAACCAGAGCATCGGCGCATGGCCAAAGTCGAGTCCAGTGCCTCTCTCAAAAGTGATAAGAGCAAGCTCTCCGACCGCTTCAGCATCTCGAGTCTCAAAAACAAGAAGGCAGGCCAGTCATCGATCCCGCGGTACGTTCACACTCACACGACGAAGAAGAGGGACACCAGGGTGTCGAACCTGGCGAAGCATTTCGAGCAGCTGAGCCGGGAGTTTGAGAAAGAGCGCATCCGGGACCGCAACAAGAGGGCCGCAAAGCTGCAGCCCTCTCGATCGTTCATGCCGCGAACTTCGGCCAAGGCTATAGTGGAAGTCTACGAAGATGTGGACCAGGCCGTACAAGAGCCAGGGCCGTCGGACGATGATCATCTACTTGACAGTCAGCAGAGCGGCGCAAAGTCCTCGGAGAACACACAGCATGCAGATACCGCCATGCGTGATCATGCGGGACCGGCGGCTGATCCTCTCAGGAAGGGCATGGATGAAAAGGCAGAGCCTACCTCACAGCCGGGTGCAGACAAGGAGACGGAGCAGAAATCTACCAGCCAAGCTGGCACGGACGATGAGGGTGATGGAGCCGTGAGTGATGTCGAAGGGTCGCTTCTAGAGGAGATGATGCCGGACGTCCAAGAGATCGCGGACTCACTAGAGTCGAGCGAGGAGATGTCGCTTGAACTGCCTAAGCACCAGAGATCCAGCCTGATGAAGATGCTCACAACCTTCTGGGCCGAACGGTCTGCCAGCGGTTGGCCTCAGCTGGACTATCCTTTCAACGTCACGGATCACATCTTCATCGATTCCAATGTCATTGTCAGAGAGGATGAGCCGAGCTCACTGATCGCCTTTGCTCTCGGCTCGGAGGACTACAAGATCAAGCTGCATGACATCCAGAAGCAGTGGAAGATGACGCAACACGCAGATGTCGGGGACGAAATGCCGGACGACAGCAAGTTCAGTGGCCCGTCCGATTCCGAGGCATTCATCAGCGAGGAGGAGCTCGAGAAGAGCCTTTTGCGTGCCACCGGGACACACCTGAAGTACCAATTCACTGAAGGCTCTTGCAAGATGCTCTGCAAGATCTTTTACGCCGAGCAGTTCGATGCGCTCCGTCAAAAGTGCGGTGCTGCCGACCGTATCATCGAGTCCCTGTCGCGCTGTCTAAAGTGGGACTCCAAGGGCGGCAAGACAAAGTCCGTCTTCCTGAAGACCCTTGACGACCGCCTGGTCATGAAGTCTCTCTCGCCGATCGAGACGTCTGCATTTATCCGCTTTGCGCCAGCCTACTTCAACATCATGGCCGAGGCTCTGTTCCACGACCTGCCGTCTGTCATTGCCAAGATGCTCGGGTTTTACCAGGTGATCATCAAGAACCCGGCGACAGGCACTGAGATCAAGCTGGACCTGCTGGTGATGGAGAACCTGTTCTATGACCGCTCGCCGACGCGTATCTTTGATCTGAAGGGGTCTATGAGGAACCGTAAGATTCAGTCGACCGGCGAGCAGAACGAAGTGTTGTTGGACGAGAATATGGTCGAGTACATTTATGAGTCGCCGCTGTTCGCGAGGGAGCACAGCAAGAAGCTGCTCAGAGCTTCTGTAAGTCGCACACGTCTCACCCCTCCCCCATTGTCGTGTCATGTATTAACCAGCCGAGAACAGGTCTGGAACGACACCCTCTTCCTCGCACGGCAAAATGTAATGGACTACTCGCTCATGATCGCTGTCGACGAGAACCGGAAAGAGCTTGTCGTGGGCATCATCGACTGCATCCGCACGTATACATGGGACAAGCGCCTCGAATCTTGGATCAAGGACCGCGGATTCGCAGGTGGCGGCCGCAACAGGCCGACCGTCACATCTCCCAAGGAGTACAAGTCACGGTTCAGGGAGGCCATGGCGAGGTACATCCTCCAGGCGCCGAACTGCTGGCACCACTTTGGGGTACCGCACCCCGGTGCCGTCGGGGGCAGTGCGGGCCCCACGCCCGCCCTGGCACAGATGGCGCGGTTTGAGGCGGATATGTGAAGGAACAAGAGGATGTGTGGGTGGTTTGGAATGACTATGATGAATGGACAGACTTGTCTTTCCCCCCAACGAGCGTTTGTTTTTTTCTTTTGTATGATGCATTGCGTCCGGGGAGGATGACGGATAGAGCTGCATGAGGAAATTGAACATGGTGGTTGTTGTTGGATAAGGATAATCTTGCAATTGAGTAGGCAGCCAACATCGCCTAGAGAGGAGGTTTTGTTTCATACCACAGCCTAACATGAGATACCCGATACAAACCTTCTATGCGGACCTGGGAACCCCTCAAGCGGTGCTGAGAGCTGAACCCCTCCCACCGGGTCGGATTCCTGGCCAAGTCAAGTATCTCAGCATTGAGGACCACTCTGATATCATCGAACGTAGACTGATTGTCGATACTAGCAAGCCTGCCTTTTGAAAGGAACCACTTGCTTGCTGAAACTGGTAAGCTGCATGTAGATAAAATTGGCGGGTATGTTGACGATTATCTCGGGGGAAATGATAATTATTCTTCATCCTCGTCCTCGTCCTCATCTTCATCACTGCCAGAGCCCTCATCCTCCTCCTCCTCCTCCTCCTCCTCCTCCAGACTCTCACTCGCCTCGTCACCCTCCTCCTCCTCCTCGTCGCTCTCGACATCATCATCATCATCATCATCGCTACCCTCTAACCTCCTCTGCTCCTCCTCCTTCCGCTTCTTGTCATCGTCCTTCCGGGCCTCCTCCATCAGCTTGGCCTTCTGGGCCCGCAGCTTCCTCTGCGACACCACAAACGCCCCGACGGGCGTCTTCTCCCAGTCAAACCCGCTGAGGAACTTGTCGACCTGGTCCCTGTCCTTGGGCGCAAAGTCGACCTTGGCCCGCCTCTCCTCGACAAACCTGGCGTTGGCCTCGGCCTTTTGCACGAGCAGGGCGACCTGCGACACGAGCTTGGTGTTCCTGTTCCCCGGGCCCCTGCCCTTCTTGTTGCCCCTGGCCTCCTTGGACCAGCGCTTGAGCATGATCACCACGGGGAGGGCGAACTCGGGGAAGGCGATGTTGGTGGACCAGGTGGCCAGGTACTCGCTGAAGAGCTCGACGACCTGGTCGCCGACGCCGTCCTGGTAGACGCGGGTGCGCAGGTACGACTTGGGGGCCTTGTACTGGACGGCGAAGTCGAGCGCCTTGAGGGTGGTGGCCTTGGGTGGCTTCTTCATCTCGGCCGAGGTGAGAACCTCGAGGAGGGCGGAGGCCAGCGGTATGTAAGTGCCCGTGGCGCGAGACAGCCGCAGGAGGGAGCGGGTCAGCTGGAACCGCAGGGGGAAGTAGATGGCCGTGGGGATGAGGCGCATGGCGCCCAGCGTCACCTGGACGAGCGGGTAGACGAGGAGCTTCAGCTGGCTCTCCTTGCCCGCCTCCGCCTCCTTCAGGAGGCTGCAGTGCTCGGCGAGCACGCAGGACCAAAAGTCCAGCGAGTGCACGTACTGCCAGTTGTAGACGGCCTTGTACGACTCGTTCTGGTTATGGGTGATGCTGTTGCGGAGGTGGATGGCGAGCTGTCGGAGGAAGGTGAAGGCCGTCGTGTAGCCGATGCCCTGGTCGATACCCCAGAGCTCGGCTGCCGAGTTCTTCATCAGGTTGATGCCCTGGATCGTGTTGGGATTTGTGGACCGGCTGCCCTGGATCAGCCCCTGGTATGTGACCTTGAGCACGGCCTCGCGGATGCCCTTGTCCCCGATGACGACGAGCCTGCGCAGGACCAGGAATGCTGTGATCCGTGTCGCCTCGCTGCTGGACGACTGGGACCAGAAGTGGACCACGGTCTTGACCAGGTTCTTCAGCACCTTGCGGAACGAGAGCAGGTATGGAAGGAGAGGGGTCAGGGCGGAGATTGTGAGCTTCAGCGTGGCGTCGTCCGAGAGGGTGCCCAGGAGGTGCAGCACGGAGGCGGTGTAGCTCTTGATGAGTATGGACAGCGTCCGGAACTTCTTGGAGTCGGTGGGGATCGATACCTTGCCGGAGGCCGACTCCTTGACGGGGCAGTGGTGCTGCAGCACCTCGGGGATCTGCCCGAGGGCCACCACCAGGATGTCGTGGAACACCTCTGGGCTCGAGATGGTATACCTCTGCCTGTTCTCCTCGTCGTCCTCGTTGAGGTGCGCGGCGCTCCGGAAGGCCAGCACCACCTGCCGCGCCGCCCGCAGGGATTTCTTCTCGGACATGGAGGCCTTCCACCTGGCCACCATGGCTCTGGTGAGCTCGTTGCGCTGGGAGAACTCATCGTCCGAGCCGGCCTCCGCAGCCTTCCTGTCCTTCTTCCTCTTCTTCTTGGGCTGCTCTTCGTCCTCGCCAGAGCTCAGGTCGTCGACCTCAGCCAGGTCTACATTCTCGTCAAAGTCCAGGGCGTCGGGGTCGTTTTCCTGCAGGTACCTGTAGAACTCCGGGTCGTCCCTGGCCAGCGCGTCCATGGCACCCTTGCTCATGCCGACATCGCCGTCCTCATCCGACTCGGCATCGCTGTCGCCAGCAGAAGCGGAGGTGCCGTCCGGGCCAGCCTCTTCCGAGTCCGAGGCCCCTTCAGGCTCGTCGCGCTTCCTCTTGCCCAGCTTGCCAGCCTTCTTGCCGCTCGTGGGCTTCTTCCCGTCGATGATCTCGAAGCCGCCGCCGAAGAAGTCGTCCACGCTCATGGAGCTGACGGTCGCGTCTGGTGCGTTCTTCTTCGTCTTCGTCTTGTCATCGTCCGCGGCGCCGTCGGCCTTGGGACCCTTGAAAAAGTCGTCATCGTTGGCGCGCTTTGCCTGCTTCTTCGCCTTGACCTGCGCGCGCTGCTTGACCTTTGCGCCGGCCTTGCGCTTGTCGAGAACGCCCTTGAGGTGGTTCTTTTCGAACTTTCTGGTCGCCTTGAGGTTCTTCTTTCCGGGGCCCATCTCGGCGGCGACTTGGGGGGCGGGGGGCGTGGGACTAGGAAGAATAAAAGTAGAGGGAGGAGGTTGGGAGCTGGGATGCAAAAAAAAAAAAAAGAAGAAGAAAAGGCCCAAAGACGGGATCCAGAGTTGGATGCGAATTCTCGAAAAATTTCCAGTCCCCTCGAGCGATAAGCGGTTATCTAACCCGGACCCTGACCGACCGCCGAAACCACCCCTGCCTACAACGGCGAGGTCGTCCATCATCCAACCAGGCACCCTCCTTCACCAACCTCGCAAGAAGGGAAAGAAAATGATGACAAGATATCTCAGACTCTCGGTGACAAGATGATGCCAAGACAAGCATACGCGCCTACACCACATAGCTATGTCCCAAACACGGCCCTGTCCGCCACAATAAATCTCGATGAGGTACTCGCCCATCTTGTCCCCGCCTCCCCTCATCGCCTCCCCTCATCGCCTCCCCTCCCACCCATCCTCCCTCGTCCTGGCCACCTGCAGCCTGCCCTGTGCGGAGAGCGTGTGCGAGGGAATAAAAGAGGCCAACCGGGCTGGCTGACATACCCACCAACCACAGGAGGTGAAGCTCGCAGACACCCGCGCAGAGCGAGACCTGCAGGACTCCCTCGCGGAGATCTTCAGCATCCTCGTGACCCTCGACGAGCTGGAGAAGGCCTTCCTCAAGGATGCCATACCAGAGGCCGACTACACCGAGATCTGCGAGAGATCCCTCAAGCAGTACAACGCCATCCTGGCGGACGAGGGCGTGGCGAGGGCATTTGTCGGGATCGAGGAGTTCAAGGCGGAATGGGATGTATGTACTTCTTTTTTTCTTCTTCTTCTTCTTCTTTCTCCTTCTCTCTTCCGAGATTGATCAGTCGAGGTACCAGCACCCTGTTCTCCGCTGACCCGGTTCTACAGCTCGAGGTGCCCCGCGCCACAGAGCGCATCCGCGTCGGCATGCCCAGCACGGCTCTGACGGCCTCCTCCGGGACGGCGGCCCCATCCCAGGCGGCAGCTGGGACCAACACCAGCGGCGCCCTCATCCTCGAGGCGACGCAGGACTTCATCACGTTCCTGGATGCCCTGCGGCTCGGCCTCCTCGCCAAGGACCAGCTGCACCCTCTGCTGACGGACGTGATCCAGTCTGTGAACAAGGTGACGGACCGGGATTTTGAGAACAGGGGCAAGATCGTGCAGTGGCTGATCGCGCTGAACCAGATGAAGGCCACCGAGGAGCTGAGCGAGGCGCAGGCCAGGGAGCTGGAGCTGGATATCAACTCGGCCTATCAGGGGTTCAAGGCTACACTGACCTGACGGGATGGGAACGGGCCGAGATGGAGCTGGGATTGGGGTGGGGTGGCGGGGGCTTTTCCTGCGAACCTCTACAGGATAAACATGTGTCCTGTGATGGAGGCCTTGTGCTCTTCTTCCTTCAGGCCGGTCCAGCTTAGACGAGGAATGTCCAGAAGCTCGGGTAGACAAACTCCTCCTCGAATATCCTCCTCACCTGCTCCAGGACAAACCTCTCCACCTTGCCCACGTTCTTGAGGCTCTGCTTGCCCCCTTCCCTCTGCCCGATCTCGCTCTCCACCCGTATCTCCTGCAACAACCCGCCCATCTTGCCATGCCCGTTCCGCCCGGTCGTACCACCGCCGCCGCCAGGCCTGCCAGCAGCGGCATCCCCGCCCTCAGCCTGCCCATCCCCGCCTTCCTCCGCGCCCACGGCAGCCAGCGCGTCCTCCGGGCTGAGGAAGCAGAAGTGCACCCTCTTGCGTATGTGCGCCACGACGCCGACGCCGTCAAACGACAGGCCCGTGATGCTCAGCCGCAGCGGGATGCCCACGAAGCTCGGCATGGGATAGTCGAGCAGGATGTCCGCCGTCAGCAGGAGCCGCACGTCGCCGGAGTACTTGATCCGGAACACGGCCTGGATGTCTCGGTCCTGGCCTCGCGGAATCTCGGCTTGTTGCGGCTGTCGGCGTCGCCTTCTTCGTCGTGGTGGTGGTGCTGGTGCTGCTCGTTGTCGTCGTCCTCGGCGATGGCGCTCCCGCTGGCGAGGGCTGCTGCTGATGAGGACGAGGTGTTGTTGTTGTTGTTGTTCGCGTTGTCCCTCGTGGGGGGCCGTGACGTACCCGCCGAGGACGTCGGTGCAAAGGTAGAGACGCTGGACTTCTCGCGCAGTGCCGGGTTGGAGAGGGGTCGGAGGGGCGCGAGCCCGGCGACGGTGGCACCGCCCTGGCTGAAGTCGGCCACCGAGATGGAGCTCTGGCTCGGGTTGCGGCTGTGGCTGGGCGCGCGGCCGTCGATCGAGGCGTTCCTGGCGGCATGGTCTGGGAACGCGGCCGTGGACACCGAGAGGGGGCTGTAGCTCCCACCTGCTGTGTCTGCCGATGACTGCTGCTGCTGCTGCTGGTGGAGGTAGAGGTGGTGGTGGTGGTGGTGGTGGTGGCTGCTCCCGCTGTTCCCTAGCTGGGCGCCAGCCACCGCGGCAAGGGGTGTCTGCGTCCCCGACAGGCCGCCCGCGAGGTGTGAGTGGAAGTAGCTGAGGTTCGACGCCCCGCCCAGGATCCCAGGCGTCGACGTGCCGAGGAACGGGCTCCCTAGGTCCTGCGGCACAGAGGATATGCCTCTCATGTGCGGCCCTGGGAAGTTGGTCGTGATGTGTGGTGGTATGGCCGAGAGCCTTGCGCCAGGGGCCATCATGGTCGACGGCGGCGGTCGTCCTCTGTTGTTGTGGTTATTGTAATCCCTCCTCCATTCTGCTGCCGCCGCAGCCCTCAGCTCGTGCATCGCGACACCACCGTCCTCGTCCAGGTGGCTCTCGTGTGCTACCGCCCCCTCGCCCTCGCCCTCGCCCTCGCCATCCTCCTCCTCCGAGTCCGCGTCGTCCGCGTCGGGGTTCTCCTCGTAGAAATCCGGCAGCGGGTCCGTGATGTCCTTGAGCTCCAGCTCGGGCGGCGTGGTGCCGAACTCAAAGTCGTGCACCGTCACGGACTTGATGAAGCGTGGTAGGGGCACGGACTGGAACTTGGTGTGAATGAAATCGCGGATGCTGTGGGCGAGGGCCTCGCCGTCTGGTCCGGCTGTGAGGGTTTCCCAGTTCAGGTCGATGGACATTTTTGGGTGTGTGTGTGTGTGTGTGTGTGTGTGTGTGTGTCAGACCTCGGAGATGGTTGATCTCCTCTGATCGAGAGAGAAAAGAAGAGAAGAGAGCCTCTTGGTGAGGACATGAGAAGGTGCACCGTTCGGGTTCAGGAAGGAGGGCTTGAGACTTTGACCGCGGACTTGTTGGTGGTCTGAAGCTCAGCAGTTTGAACGATGCTGGTTTCTTTCCTGTGTCTTGACCTGAGTGAGATTGGCCGACCTGTTTTGTTCAGGAGAGAGGCATAAAATAGTATTACAGCTGGAGAGGTTGAGACGGTGATGATTATGACAACTCAAGATTTGGTTGGACGCGGTTGACCTCTATAGGATCTTTAGCAGTGGTCTAGGGTTAGGGTTATAGATTCGATACCTCCCTCTGGTCAGGTTGAATCCTCATCCTCACTCTTCCTTACTCCCCTTCCACATCACTTTATATAGACAAGGGCAAGAGTATAGGTTGTAAGGTGTCATAGATAATACGTCTTGAGAGCATGTACTCTCGTACACCAAAATTAGACAAGATATCCGCTCATCATCATCATTCAAGCATCCATACTCCAGTGCTATGCCAAAACCTCTCCTCATCTCCCCTCCTCTCTCTCTTTTTTTCTTCTTTTCGTCTTTCTTCTTAAATCTCTCTTCTCAGACCCTGTCATCCCCATCCAGATTCGCCAGCGGCACATACCCAGCCTCCTCCTTCCTTCCCCTGCGCATCGCGCCCCGGACCCGGTCGGCCACCTCAAACACACCAGCCTTCACCGTGTCCACCAGGCCCGGCCTGCTCAGCCTCCTCTCCATCGCCTCCTTGCCGGCCGCCTCGTCCATCCACCTGGGTCGCCTCCAGAACTTGAGCAGCAGGGAGCTCACGACCACCGACACGGAGCTGACGGCCATGGCCGCGCCGGCCGCCATCGGGTGCAGGTGCAGCCCGAACGGCAGGAAGAGGCCCATCGCGAAGGGCAGGCCGACGATGTTGTACAGACACGCCCACGCCAGGTTCGCCTTGATGCGGCTGAAGATGCTCCTGGAGAGGTGCAGCGCCGCGGGGATGTCCATCAGCTCGTTGGGCCGCATGAGCACGACGTCTGCCGCCTCCATGGCCACGTCCGTGCCCGAGGACATGGCGATGCCCACGTCTGCGGTCGCCAGCGCCGGCGAGTCGTTGATGCCGTCGCCCACCATGGCCACCACCTCGCCCTGGTCGCGCAGCTGGCGGACGATGATCTGCTTCTGGTCCGGCGAGACACCCGCGTGCACACAGTCCTCGGGGATGCCAACCGCCGCGGCGACGGCGTGCGCGGTGGACGGCTGGTCCCCGGTGACCATGGCGACCTTGACCCCCATGCGGTGCTGGAGGACAGAGATCGCGGCCGCCGCGCCCTCCTTGATCACGTCGGACAGACACAGGTGACCTGCGTACCTGCCGTCGATGGCGACGAAGATGTTGGTGGTCCCGGCCGAGTCGCGGGCCTTGCCGGACGAGGAGGCGTTCTTGTTGATCGCCTCGGAGGAGTCGATGGCCTCCTGGGGAACTTCCACCTCGTTCTCGCGGAGGTACTTGACGTTGCCGACCAGGATGGTGTAGCGGGTGCGCTCGGCGCTGCTGGCCGGCTCGACGGCTGCCGAGATACCACGTCCCACGGCAGCTGTGAAGTCGCCAACGCTGCCCTCGATGGTGCCCTCGACATCGAGCCCGAGCTCGTTCTTGGCAGCATTGAGCACGGCCTTGCCGACCGGGTGTTCGCTGCCCATCTCGGCGAGGCCGACGACGGTCCACCACAGCCGGCGGCGCCACTCGTTGTCCTGCCACATCGAGACAATGTTCATGCTCGCCACGGTCATCCTGCCGTAGGTGATCGTGCCGGTCTTGTCGAGGACGACCTGGGTGACCTTGGTAGTAGTCTCGAGCGCGGCACCGCCCTTGACCAGGATGCCGTTCTCGGCGCCAACTCCAGTGCCGACCATAACAGCAGTTGGTGTGGCGAGGCCGAGGGCACAGGGGCAGGCAAAGACGATGACCGAGATGCACAGCTTGACGCACACGAAGATCTTGCCGCCGCTGGAGTCCTCCTGGAAGATCTTGGGCGGGTTGGAGAGCACGTGGCTGAGGACCATCCAGACCACGAAGGTGAGGAAGCCAAGGATCAGGATCGTGGGCACAAAGTAGCCGGCGAGAGTGTCCGCCAGTCTCTGGATGGGGGCCCGCGTGGTCTGGGCATCCTGTACGAGCTTGACAATCTGGCTGAGCTGGGTATCTCTGCCAGCCCGGGTGACCCTGAAGTCGACGCGGCCGTGGCCGTTGACGGTGCCACCAATCAGGTTCGAGCCCTTGCGCTTCTGCACGGGCATGGCCTCACCAGTCACCATGCTCTCGTCGACATAGGTCTCGCCACGGACCAGGACACCGTCGGCAGGAATCTTGTCACCGGGCCGGAGGATGACGATATCTCCGACCTGGATCAGTTCTGTGGGGATGATCTTCTCCTCGGCAGCGTTCCCGTCTGCTGTGGGTGTCTTGGGCTCGCCGCTGCCGGCAACGCTGTCCCATTTCTCCGCCGCCTTCTCGGCAGCGATCGGGTCAGCGTAGATGGTGGCCATGGACGGCGCCAGCGACATGAGACGGGACAGAGCCTTGGAGGTCTGACCCTTGGCACGGTTCTCCAGGAAACGACCAAGGGTGATGAAGGTGATCAGCATGGTGCTGGTGTCGAAGATCGTGCTGGGCCGGGTGTGCGGGGGGATGAGGAACGAGACCAGCATGGCGACGCAGCTGAAGAAGAAGGCACAGGAGGTGCCCAGCACCACAAGGACGTCCATGGTCGGCGACCCGTGCTTGATGGACTTGTAGGCCGAGATGTAGAAGCGCTTTCCAATGCCGAACTGGACGGGCATCGTCAAGACCAGGCAGAGGATGTCGCCCAGGAAGAGACCGGGGAGGATCTGCCATGATCCAAAAGTCCAGCGGCGGGAGACACATCGGTATGACCATACCGATGAGGAAGACCGGGATGGCGAAACCCACAGATGTCTTGAAGGCCACCCGCCACTCGTTGATCTCTCGTGTCTTGGCAAGAGACTCCAGCTGTGCGTTGTTGTCGTCATTGTCTGCGACAAGCGCGTTGTAGCCGGCGTCCTCCACCTTCTCGACGATTGCTCGGAGGCCCGTCACACCGGGTTGGTGTGTGATGGTCAGCCTGGACGTTGCCAGGCTCAGTTTCACAGAGGTCACACCCGGGAGGGTCTGTATGTTCTCTTCCAGTGCTGTGGCCGCGCCGGCATTTGGTACGCCGTAGACCTTGAACTGTGCTGTTGCCGAGGTCTGTGACGTATCGGCCGTCTCCGACTGTGTGGAGATGATCTTGGCGCCAAAGCCGCGGTCCTCGATGATCTCGGCGATCTGCTCCGCAGACAGCTTGGCCGGGTCGTGTGTGATCACTGCCCGCTCAGCCAGCAGGCTGATGTTGAACTTGAGCATGCCGTCGACGCCGCCGAAGCCGGATTCCACAGCTGACGTGCATGCGCCGCAGGTCATGCCCTCGATGCCCACCGTGGTGATCATCTGGAGGGCCTTGCCTGTTGATGCTCCCGAGGCGCCCTTCTTCTCGTCTTGTGCCTCGGCGCTCTCGACGATGGTCGCGCCGAACCCCCGGTCCTCGATCATCTCAGCAATCTGCTCGGCGGATAAGATGGATTGGTCGTGTTCGATAACGGCTCTTTCGGATAGTAATGATATGCTGAAGTTCTTGACACCTGCCACGTCCTTGAAGGCACCTTCGACGGCCGACGTACATGCGCCGCATGTCATGCCCTCGATCGCGACGGTGGTGCTAAGGGTCTTGGGTCCCGCCTGTGCTGCTTCTGCGAATGCGCCGTCCATCTTGTCCACCCTCGGTGATATTATGTCTGTTGAGAGGACGTCTGCGTCGAAGCCTCGGTCCTCTATGATCTCTTGTATCTGTTCGGCGGATATCCGGTCTGCGTCGTGCATGACCACTGCCCTTTCCATGATCAGGCTGACGGAGACGTTACCGACGCCGTCCACACCTTTGAGTCCGCTCTCGACGGCCGACGTACAAGCGCCGCACCTGTCGCGCAAGCAAGTTAGAACAGGCAGGAACAGCAGAAGAGCGCGGTGCTGCAGTGCGCTGGGTGCCTAAGCCTCACAGGGCGCGGAGTAAGCACGAGGGGCGACTCACGTCATACCGCCGACCTTCAAAGTCGTCGTGGCCATGTGCGCAGTATTCGCACTCAGCGAGTCCGCCGACGGGACTTTTATCTTGGATGGGGCCATGTCGGCGTCTCTGCGAGGAGGGGTTTGAAAAGGTTGATGCGTACGAGTGGTGGTGGTGGTGGTCCTCTAGGTCGAGGCCGAACGCATCTGAGCGAGGTGAGAAGCGTGTGGGGTGTCTTGGCCGACGTCAAAAGTATATAGTATGGATCCAAGAAGGGAAAACCAGAAGACCAGCTTCTGGGCGGTGTAAGCCTCTTGTATTCGCTTGTGTATATGTACAAGTCGGTGCTCGAGTGGTAGGTTAGGAGTCGAAGGATTCGACCAGCTGGTTTGGGGGAGGGGGGAACGTTCCGGGAGACAATGCGGCGGCCCAGTCGGATAGTCTGGAGGGAATTATGCAGAAGTGCAATAGTCGCCGTGTGATTATTGCTTCATAAGCGCGAGAGGTGAAGGTGAGGCAGAGAGGGCAGAAGCGAGGATGGGAGGGGGGCAGCGAGATGCAGGATACAAATGGTCTTTTTAGACGAGGGAGTCTTGGGAGTCTTCCCTCGTCATGTTGGGTTTGGTACCGGCAGATACGGGGAAAGTTTCGTCGTCGTGTCTCGTCGTCGCGGCTGCTGGAACCAGAACCCACAAGAGTCCAAGGTTCCCCTGTGGTGTGGACGTTGACATGTGGTTCAGCAGACAGGGTGTGGGTGTGGGTTGCGCAGCTGGGGGGGGGAAGAAGTCCGAAGTCGTGCAGATGCGATTGCAAATCACTCCAGGCGGTGATGGGCAGCCCACGAGCACCGCTTGGACCGCCCTCGAGGGCCTATGGTTTTAGGGCCAACCAGAAGGGACAATGGCGCAGGGTCTGATCCGGCGTGCCGGGATCAAATGGGCCTTAGCTTGTCTGCAGGTCAGCGGTACTGCGGTACGTACCCCCTTCTGCCGTTTCAATACCCCTACGCAAGTGCCTGAGCGTGGGACCTCCTTGCGGTATGGTGGAGTGTTCAAACACATTTACAGGACACGCTGCTGCTAAAACAAAGAAGAGACGAATGGTACCGTCCCAAGGGGCTCAGTTTCACCTTCTCTTGTGGCGTTCTCTGAAGTTTTGGAAAAGAGAAGAGCCCTGTTAGTCTTGTTCGCTTGGATTGAAGAACATCTGCCTTGCCCAGGGTCGGTCTGGTGGGCTCGATGGGCACCGGTACATCGCTTTGTCTCCATTAGAATGGTGGCGTAGTAGTAGTACGACGAAGGACAGTGGATAAAAAACATGGGCCGCTATAGACTCTAACCGCCTACAAAAAAAAAAGCCAAAAAGAGAGAGAGAGAGAGAGAACTATAAATTCCATACCGAGTCTCATCTCCGTCAATATCGATAAATAACCGACCCCCGAATGGTGCATACAGTACTACATTGACCACTGGAGTCGATAATACACCTCGTGCACGCGTGGCCTCCCGACATAGCCACCCACAGCATTTTCAATAGTGCGGCCACTAACTCGCCTTTTTCTGGACGTGCGTGCGGCCTTACAAGACAGGTCGTACTTGGTAATACTCTGTCGGATCTATCGACAGGATGTCAGCAATCAGCCTACTACCCGTGGCCCACCGGGCTCTTGACAAGACAGAACCAATCTCTCTCCTTGCTGCTTGTCTCTGCCACGCTGTCTGTTGTGTTTCTCACCCCAGAGGGCTCGAGACTTGTCCACCCTACCCGTCCGCTCGGTTAAACGCGTTGGTTTGCAGTCAGTGCTCTGTATCTCGTTTGAGAGGAAAGCCTTAGCTTTGAGATGAAAGTGACAAGAGGATCAGCGCCTGGGTCCGTGTAATCTTTTCTGGGGAATGCATCAGGTTGGACCAGTCAATCCACACAGAGGACAACGTATGTAAGAATTTGGATGCAGGCGGGAGGGGGTCCTGCGCGAGCTGCGTGAGAGGGAAAAAGGATTAGAGTGGGCCAGTTGTGCCCCTGCGCCCTGTCTACGTTTGCGGCAGCCGCCCCCGCCAGAAGGCTTAGCTACGACACCCAGCCCAAACGCATCTCAAACGATCGCATTTTCAACCGTCTCCAATCAAAGCCAGACTCTCAGCTTCGAGACACCAATCTTCCCCACGGTTTCGAACCCACTGCTGGCGGCAACTCGGCTAAGTCGGCCTCGATCCCACTGCGTAGTCGACAAGGAGCCTCCCTTTAGGCCTCACAGACAGAGAGACACAACCCCAGGCCAACCTTTAGCGAAGGCGCTGCGTGTGGCCCTGGTGGGGACCGCCACACCGGGTCAACGACCCTATCGTTTGACCCGACGCCGACTAACACTTTAGGCACTGCTAGCCTGTGGTGCTTGGCGAGAGAGACGCTAGACAGTAGCAGCCAGCCCGCCCCGAGCCCCACCAAGGCTTGCCACAGAGGGCCTCACGGTTGACGTCGTCCAGCAGCTCAACCCGCAGCTCCCTCCCTCAGTCCTCAAGGTCACACATCAAGATAGAGAGAGAGAGAGACAGAGCGAGAGAGAGCGAGGGAGGAGGCCCAGCAACAACAAGTCCAAGGAGGTTCACAAATCTGCCCAAGATGGAGCAGACCAGAGCCCTCAACGCGCTCGAGGCAAGTCGACCCGTCATCATCCACCACCACCAGCATCAACAGTCGTCATGAGGAGGTGACACTACCAGTCACAAGCTGGCTAACACTCTTCTTCGCAGCCCTTCCTGGCCCTCTCCAAGTCTGCCACCTCCCCCCGCGCCGCTGCCGACCTCATCAACCGCGCCACCTCCGCCCCCGGCACCTTTGCCTTCACCGAGCTCCTCAGCACGCCCAACATCGCCGCCCTCGCGTCGTCGCCCGAGCCCGAGCTGCGGGCGTGGCACAACCACCTCGAGCTCTTCAGCCATGGGCTGTACGAGGGCTACGCCGCCGACGGCACCCTGCCGCCCCTTAGCCCGGCCCAGCAGCTCAAGCTCCGCCAGCTCTCCCTGCTGACCCTCTCGCGGGACAAGACACGCCTCACCTACGCGGCCCTGATGCGCAGCCTCGACCTCGCCACCCCCAGAGAACTCGAGGATCTTGTCATCGGCGCCGTCTACGCCGGCCTGCTCGCTGCCCGTCTCAACCCTGCCCGCCGTGAGGTCCAGGTCAGCAGCGTCGCGCCCCTCCGCGACGTCCGCCCCGCCTCTGTCGCCGGCATCGTCACCACCCTACAGGAGTGGTCCGCCCGCTGCGACGCCACCCTCGCCGAGCTCGAGGCCTCGGTTTCTGCCATCCGTGCCGAGGCCGCCCGCGCCATGAACCGCAGGCGTGAGGACGAGAGGATCGTCGCCGCCGCCGTCGCCGCCGAGGAGAAGGCTGCCGCCGCCGGTAGTTCCGGCCTTGCTCCCGAGGGAGGTTCCGGTGCAGGCCCGCGGCACAGGCCGAGGAAGACCCACGGCCACTCTGCCGTGGCCAACTTGCGGTCGCAGATCGGTGCCAGCGGCGGCCTCGGCGGCAGTGTCGGCGGCAGCAGTGCGAAGAGGGGTAGCGAGAAGCTGATGGAGAGCACGGCGGGTGCAGATGATGACGACGAGGCCATGGATCTGGATGACGACGGGGAGGGCCCGGGGCAGGGGAGAGCCAGCCGACGTAGGTTGTGAGGGTGGATGCACACCGACCGTGGCTGGAACGCGCCGTTAGGCGCTCCTATACTTTCACGGTCTGCAGCTCGGCCCAGGTATGAATGGATGGCTTCGACCGCGGACAATACCAAGCAGGCACTGTTGCGTCAACCACAGTGTGCAATCTCCTCAAGAGACTGGGACGAGGGGTCTTGCTTGGATGGTACCTCGCTGAGCCTCAGTAGGAGGCAGGTTCGCCTCCTCATGTGATATGGCGACAGACAGATCCAAGAAAGAAAGATATCTTCTCAAACCATGGCTTGGACTTCCCTAGGTGCTAAATCACTACCAAACTACATGAAGTCATGACGATATTCCGATCAAACAAGATCATTTGATTCAAATGAAGCCCTAGGCTACTACGGGTTGTTGCGAGAAAAGAATTATCAACGACACCTCCCGAGAATAATGATATTAGTGAACCAAAGTTCAGCGCCCAAGAGCCTCTCCCAGCCTGCCCCTTCTTCCTTGCCTGTCCTTTCCTGTTGTCCCAAGTATCGGTTCATAGCAAGCTGGCGGAAACCCCCTCTCCTTCCGCATATTTCCCTTCTCAAAATCAATGAGAGCAGTCATACAAATACAAGGGTGTTCATACACGGCAACGTAAATCCCCCTCCCCCAGATTATCATTGCCCTTGATCCATTGGAGATGAAGAGAAGAAAAAAACGCCGAATACTTCCCTCCCTCTCTCTCGCGGATCATCACATGCTTAGTCCGGCTCCGGGCAACAACCTTGAGACGACTCTGGCATCAGCGAATCCCGAACGAGAAGCCTGCTTAGCCCAGCGAGAAAAAAAAGACAAAGAAAAAAGTTAATCGGGTAATAATGTTTCGCGTCGCTGGGAGAGTGGTCGGTATTGAAGAAGAAAAAATCGTAGCGTCGTCAATTAGGAAATTTTTGATGTCGAATTTTGTAATGCTCTGTCAGTGATCACAGACGCTTGCCAGGCACGAAGATGAACAGCACTGATAAGGCTGCATCAACCAGTGCCGTCACGGCCAGAACCATGATGGCGCGTTTCGCGAGCAATTTTCGGACGTATGGCTCTCGGACACGGGAGAAGTTGAAGGGCGTATACTCGCTAAGGCCAATGAGAGCGAGTACGGGATCCAAGGAGTACTGGTAGGAGGCGAGAAAGTAGACGCCCAAGGTGAAGGGCAAGATGAGCTGCAGACAGACGTTAGTGAAAACACTCCTCCATGATCCCCGCTGAGAGGAGAGCAACGTACCCAACACCTCGTCAGCCTTGATTTGTCAAGGAAGATCAAGACAAATCCAGCCCAGAACGCGCCAAACATTGACACCAGCCCGATGATCAGCCTCAGGATCAGGGTCGGCGGGATCAGGTTTCCCAGGGCCTTCATCCGCAGGAAACCCGGGAAAGCATCCCTCTCCATGGCCTGGAACACATAATCCTTGGCCAGGTCGAACACCTCAGGGTCATCCCTGCCCTCCTCCTCGATCGCCCTCGTGACGTCCTCGGTGATGTGGCCCGGCAGCACAATCTCCCTCTCGGCGCCAGGAAGCAAGAACGTGTACAGGATCTTCTCGGCCGACGCGCGTATATCCTGCCGCGCCACCATGTGCGCCGGTGAGTTCGAGTCCGTAACCAGTTCTCGCGGCGTGCTACCGTGGCTGGGGCGGGGCCGTTCGGTGGTGCTCTGGCGGGGGGAGTCGTAGAAAGCCGCGCCGGGCGTACCCGGTGTACCAGGTCCTGCTCGCTCCTCCCGCAAGTACGCTGACATCTGAGCGTCCTGATCACGCTCCTTCTCGGTCGCGTACATCGATGGGCCAGGTGCTGAGAAGTTCATATCGCCCATGCTCTCCAGGATCTGAGAGGAACGCTTCGAGGCGTGTTCAGGGTCGGGGGTGCCAATCAGGACGGACCTGCGGAGCTCGCGAACGTAATGGCGACATAGTGTCATATGCTGGGCGACGTCGAGCCTGTGATGCATAGGTCAGAGAGATAGATCGGGGGAGGGGAGGGTATTTTTGGGGTGGGGGGTTCGTACCAGAAGTCCAGGTAGTCCACCGATCTTTGCTGATCCCGCATAAAGATGTAGAAGGAGAACAGGTCGACGGGAGGAAGAGTTCGCCGGCTCAGCACTTCGAAAAGCGTTGGAAGCCGATTCCTGTTGAGATCAGGGACGGGGGATGGTGAGAGGTCCCCCATCTTGAACTCGTTATCTGTTTCCAACTCGCGGGATCGGCAGGTGATTGGGCGGTATAAGGGTGTGAAAAAGACGAAGAGGTCGCGATGCACTGGCGAAAATAGATTGGCAGGTTTTCGATTCGCGATCGATGGCTGGTCAATTGATGGTTGGTGATGGCTCGCCAGACAATAAGGGGCGGGCGGGCGGTCGGTTGGGTACGGATTAGTCTCGAGAGACTTGGAAGGTCAAAGCAGAATGAGGGAAAGAAGAAGGAAGGGGGGGAAACGAGTGGCAGGGTGACCTCAGGACCCAGTAGAGAGGTGTATGGTCAGACGAAGGCAAACAGTCGTGACTCCGTGGTGGTGGGAGGCTCGGAAGCAGTCTCGCCTGGTTGCTTGCTCGTGTTGACAGACGGCGCTTGACGATCGTCTCCGACGAGATTCAGAAGAGGCTGCAGGCGCACAGACCATGCTCCCTCTGCCGTGACGCAGCGTGATATTTTACTCCACGCGAAACCGTTAGGGCGCTTCTGATTCGGTGTCGAAATGTGGGGACTACGCTTCACTCATTTTACTACTACAGCATGTACCACCGCTGCCCTTGGCAGACGATAATGAGGCCTTCCTATGAACAATTTGATGGCTCCTGGGTGCTACATTTTCAGTTTCAGCCCCATCAAAAGCATGCCACACAGCTTCTCAATAGCTATCTCAGTGGCTCTGCGCCACAATGACTACATGCTCAGCGCTTTAGTATTAATTCCCTCAAAAGACTATCTTTCAGGTACCTGGAATGCGACTGGTAGCAGAGCATTAACCACAGCCTCTACCCTCATGTCCTACGCACTTCACCAACTGAGACTCTTCACGGTTGCTGCTCAATATCTGACCAGAATTCAGCACTGTGGTACACTCCATTGATGATGTGCGGGTTTTGTAGCTGCGAGTACGCCTGAGCAGGATTGCTGTGACTAAGAGCCATGCTCTGACCACTGCCATTTGTCTGGTCATCTACACATTAGGAGACATTAGATGTCAAGAGGATTTTCACATTCAATCAGTGTCATCTTGCAGTGTCATCATCTTGAAGCCTATCCTCATGTCTAGACAGGGCCTGGCTGCGCATATTCCCACTACATGTTGGGTAGGTACATGGGTACCCGCATGGTCATGGCGGTGATGGAAGTACCTCTTAGCCTAGCAGTAGCATTTGCACAATTATTCTTTCGCAGCTTCTTGCCAAAGAAACCACGCAGCAGATATTTTCGAAAATAACAGTGGCTCCGTTATTTCCAATATCCTCAGTGTTTGTCTGATTCCATTTCGCCCTGACCTTGTTTGGGAACATTACTGAGTAGACCCAGCAGCACCGGCTTCTTTGGGGGTGAGCGAGCCCCACACGTGATTGGCCAGCTCAGGTTCCTGCTCCGGCCCTGAAAATTCTGCCGCCTTTGCCTACCGCCTTGCTAATTTCGAGCCCCCACACAATTTCGCATTGCAGGTCAAATCGTCCGCCCGACACCTACCACGACCATCTCTGCAACCTCGACCACCACCACCACAGTTTCTACGAATCCCCTCACCAATTCGCAGAGATGTCGTCCACCAAGAAGACCACCAAGCCCGGCCGCTCCGCCATCCAGGATGTGGTCGCCCGCGAGTACACCATCCACCTCCACAAGAGGGTACGTTTTGCCCAGCTCAACGAGCCAAAATCTGCGGCTCGGCATCGAGGACGCCCGATTGAGAAGGCACGGCGAGGAGGTTCTGAAACAAAGGTGGAATGCTAACGGATTCATCTCGAACAGCTGCACGGTGTTACCTTCAAGAAGAGAGCTCCCCGCGCCATCAAGGAGATCAAGGACTTCGCCACCAAGTCGATGGTATGCATTTAACCACTCCCTCCCTCCCCCCGATCGGACAACCGAAACACATTTCAACCACCCCACTACCGAACATCGCGAACATCACCACCGTAAAGCCGATGGGGCCAGATGACGACCGGGGTTGCATGGAACACGGGCAGGAACAGACGCTGACTAGAACTTAACTCGCAGGGCACCTCCGATGTCCGCCTCGATCCCCAGCTGAACAAGAAGGTGTGGGAGCAGGGTGTCAAGGGCTGCCCGTACAGACTCCGCGTCCGCATCTCCCGGCGCAGAAACGATGAGGAGGGTGCCAAGGAGAAGCTGTACAGCTACGTCCAGGCCGTCAATGTGAAGAACCCCAAGGGCCTGGTCACCCAGGTCGTTGAGGAGTAGACACGCCTTGTTCCAGTGATGACAGGCGCGTTGGATGATGGGTAGCCTGCTGGGCTGGCGCAGCCGTATGCGGCAGCCTTATCCCTGCGGGCGAAACGACGGAATGGCAATCCTTTGGTGTTTTTCTTGAGAGGGTGTGAGGGTCGGTCGATGACACTCAAAACTGGTTTCCCTTGTCTGGTCATGGTGGCAATTGGGCTTTCCGGAGTTTTTTTTCGACGGCGTCTAGCTTCGCATTACCGAGACCACAGGTCATATGAGGAAGCAGCAAAAATGGGAAAAGAACATTCAAGACAAGTCGAATCATGCCCCGAGGGTGGCCACCGTCCAGTTTCACGAGGCAACACCGAACTCGTCCCTCTCTATAGGGACTGCCATCGATCCAGAGGAGAGTGGAAACCTCATGCCTCTTTGTGGCACATATCCTCTTTGTAGATACACCACTCAAAGTCATGATGTCGAAAACAAACCAAGGCTTGTGTGCAATTTTGTGGAATACAACAACCTGCCTATGCTTGATGATTGGTAGAGCTGAACATGAAGACAATTCTGTGTCCCTTTGACCCGTCCTCAAATATCCGAAAATGCAGTAATGCTAACCACTTCCTTCCTCGATCCAGTAGTGTCCCACCCTGGAAGTGCATTATGATCATTCTACGCGTTGACTCCATGCTCCCAATTGAAAAAATGCAGCCAAATCCCCAACAGCCACTGGTACATCACTCGTCGTCAATATCCTTGTGACGAGCCAATACCTTGCGCTTGAACTCCTCAGGGTCCTTGTCCCAGAGCTCGGCAGCCTCAGCATTCAGCGGCGAGTCGCTGGAGTATCCATGTGTCAGCCACCCTCATGGAATCTAGCCCTGCTTTTCATCTTCCACCCTTCCTCCCAATAATCACTCTCCAACAATGGGTATTCAGCTTACTTGTTTGGCTCTCCCAGCAGGCTCTGCAAGCTCAACAGCACGGTCCGGATGTTGTAGGCCGCAGACCACTTAGATTTGAGGATGTCCAGACAGATCCGGCCGGAGAAGTCGACGTTCGGATGGTAGATGGGGGTGCGGAACAGCACCTCGGGCGGCTTGTAGGGGTAGTCGGAGGGGAAGTTGAAGGTCAGCTTAAAGATCAGCCCCGCGTAGGGCGTGTCGTCGACGCCGTTAATCGTCGCGTGCCACTTGGTCAGGTCGCCGTCCGCGGAAGGAAAGGCGGATATGCCGGGTGCGGGCGAGGTCATGAGCTGCATCAGCTCAGTCTGGAGCCTGTCGTGCGACAAGGGAGAGAGAAATGGTAAGCAGATCGTTCTCAGAGCAGGGCACCATGGCCTTTGGTGGGAGCCACCATCAATTCTCCCTCCTCCTGGGCTGACTTACCTCTTGGTGACATTTGCCGAGTCGGCGGCCTTTCTAGCACCGCCAACGGGAGCACCGGCTGCCTGGGGGCCCTCCATAATGTGTATGATTCACGAGGAGAGAATGAGAGGGAGTCCGGGTTGGAACACCGTCCTAGAGAAGGAAAATGCGATTCGAGGGCCGAGGAGTTCAGCACAGAAGATTCCGGCTGCAGACCAATTACGAGCCGACCGACGCAGCCGAAATCAGTTCTGATTCGATTGAAAGAAAGTTGGCTTCTGGGCCGGGGGGAAGGAGAGACGCATAAATTCACAGGTCTCGTGTTGTCCTATTCGTAAAGAGGTTGGCGGGAAAAAGTCGAGAAAAGGAAATGCGAGGCTGGTCGTTGGGCAAGCAGGTCTCACTGAGGACCCCTGCGGCGGCTCACGCTGCCCTTCTGAAGGTCGATTGTTTACTGCACGATCTGCTGCCAGGGGGGCGGGGGCTGCCCCACTTGGCTCCTAGCAACCACCAGGTTTCCTGCCCAGCAGTGGTATTAGCGGCTCTCGCTTACCCGCTGGTCTTTGCCTGCAGCCAACAGCGTTGCTCAGTCAATCGACGCGGCTGGGGCTCTGCAGCGTCTTTCCGAGACAAACACAGAGGCCCCCATTATTCAACCACTCTGTGTGGACGACAAGACTCACTTCGCGATCAGACGAGCGTCACGCGACTCAATTAACGCGAACGGCACGCGAACCTCTTCTCTTGTGATTTTTTTTGGGGTCGCGTTGGTCTTTGGGGGCCCTAGATAACAGGAACTGGACCATAGCAAAAATTGCTTTCCGATTGTGTCATCTCGGATGTTCTCCAGCCTCGTCCCGTGCTGACTTGGGTGTGCACCCTAGTCTGACTTCACTTATACATAACGGCTGGGCTCGACTGTTGAGTGAGAGGCTTCCTTGGTTTCTAGGCCAACATGCAGCACTCTCAACTGGATCCTTTACCAAGCGATCTACCCTTCAGGGTAGTGTCTAAGACCATTGGTAGAGGGGCCTATGCATCGTGAGCCCCGACTCCCCACGGTCCTCTCTGGGGTTCATGCGTACTGATGCGGACCCACAGGATCCGGAAGGCCATTCCCCTAGATGCTCATACACCGGTCTTTGCAGTCAAGTTCATACACAAGGGCTATGCCATCAAGAATGGCAGGATATCAGCAAAGCAGATCTCCATGGAGGTCTCCCTCCATTCACACATTGGTCAGCATCCCAACGTCATCGAGTGGTTCGCTACCGGCGAGGATGCCATCTGGAAATGGATAGCCATGGAGTTCGCCGAGGGAGGAGATCTATTTGACAAGATCGAGGCGGACAAGGGCGTAGCCGAGGACATCGCCCATCTGTACTTCATGCAACTCATCAGCGGCGTCAGTTTCATGCACTCGAAAGGCGTCGCGCACCGAGACCTGAAGCCGGAGAACATACTGCTCAACGAGAGCGGTAATCTCAAGATCGCAGACTTCGGGATGGCGACCCTTTTCCAGTACAAGGGACAGATGAAGATGAGCTCGACAATGTGCGGCAGCCCGCCCTACATCGCCCCAGAGGTGCTTCGCTGCGCCTCAGGCGATAAGACGATGAGGTATAGGGCAGATCTCGTGGATATATGGTCCTGCGGGGTCATCTTGTTCGTCCTGCTGGTCGGAAACACGCCGTGGGAGGAGCCTACAGAGAAGAAATGGGAATGGCGCGAGTATCTTCGGACCAACGGCCGGAGCACCGACGAGTTATGGGACGGCGTACCCCCAGAGGCGCTGTCTCTGCTGCGAGGCATGATGAACGTCGACGTTGGCAAACGCTTTTCGTTCGCCCAGATACGGCAGCACCCATGGTACACACGCCACAACCCTCTCCTCACCTCCGATGGAAAGATTCTAGACCCCATACAGCTCGCCACACAGATGCTCGCCAACCTCCGCATCGACCTCACGCAGGAGCCCTCGCCCTCTCAGCGGTCCGACGTGATGGACCTCGACTCGCAGCCCACAGCAGCAGATTTCTCCTCCAAGTTCTCCGCCACCCAGCCCGTGAACCCGATCAGCGACGTCGCCTTTGACTGGGAGCGACCCTCCATGAGATCGACAGGCGCGATAGCGTCGACGCAGCCCGTCGCAGGCATCGACCTCTCCGCCGCCGGGCGGCCCATCCACGCGCTCGACTTCCTCGCCGACGAGCCCACCATGAGCCAGTTCTCGCAGGCGCCCGGCGTACCCCTCAGCCTAACGCAGCACGCAAGACGATTTAGGGACATCGTGCCGTCGTACAGCCTGACGCGGTTCTACTCGCACGTCCCGCCCCAGCTGCTGGTGCAGATGCTCAGCGACGCCCTGCACCAGCTCAACGTTCCCCTCCAGCCGCCCGCCGTCAAGCTGGACGCGGACCACATCAGCACGCTGCGCGTCAAGACTGCGGATGGGCGGGGCCAGAGCCTGCATGGGGAGATCATGGTGGACAAGTTCGTGCTCCCGGATGGGTCCGCCGAGGTGCTTGAGGTGCGATTCGTCAAGATCAAGGGAGACCCGCTAGAGTGGCGGCGGTTCTTCAAGAAGGTGGCCCTGTTGTGCAAGGACGGCATCTACAAGGATGTGTAATGTTCGCACTTGGTATAGAAAGAGGGAGGAAGAGTTGCATTAGAATGCATTCATGATTTGATGGTCAGCATGATTAGATGGATTAGTACTTAAAGTAGACCGCTTGAATGGTTAGGTAATTGCATGATGCGATGATCTTGGTATGATATTCCTGGTTTCACGCCTTGTGGTATTGCCTCTTGTGCGTGAGACGCCTCTCTATAAACGCACTGCCCTTCTGCCCCCCCCCCCCCACCCGCCCAAAAAAAAAAGATTTATTACTTCTCGCAATATAGATAATTTTCCACGGCATGTTCAAAGCGACGCAGGACATACGCGGCCATAGATGTCATTTTCAAGATTAATAATTCAATTCGTAAAGACGACTCAAGACGACTTCCTAGTCCTATATTTAGATAAATCCCATGATAGCATCTATATCACATCGCGCGCTAGATCTTTCATGAGGCCCACTGTGTGTCACCTATCTTGTATTATATGATCATTGATCTCATCGTGACACATCTTGTAGTACATTCCCTCATACGGCCAAAGAGGGCAGTTGAGAGGTCGTGATCGACCCTGGCGTGGCTGTCATTACACTTTGATCACACAATCGAGATGGTAAACAGACGGCTCCTGACTGGCGTTGACATCTGGCATAGGGTCCATGTAGATTTACGATAATGAGCACGTAGTCTTGATTATATGTCTGTTTGGAGGAGAGGGCATGGTCATCAACTGTTAGGCTAGGCTTTCAACGTCATGTTCTCTGGGCGAGATTTTATTCTGAGCACAGCTCTGTATAATATAATCTAATAGCTACAGGAATATCAAAAGCTATTTTCTTCGTCGTATTGAAAACCTAGCGGGGGCTAGGATATCATAACAGTACACATCTAATTATCCTGCATTTTCTGACCCAAAACTCAAGGGAGTATTCCATCGCCTTCATCAATAAGCCCTTCCTGTATCCCCTGCATCACAAGCGGCCACGCAGCCAGAGCGTAATTCGATCTCCTCCTCAAGACATAAGGAACAGTAATCCCCTCGAACCGCGGCAAAGGTTCCGCTGTCGGCCTGGACGCATGCAGGAAGTACGTCTGACTGAAATCCATCTCCCAGTCCGCCCCCTTGGCCCTATCCTTCCATCTGTCCAGCGCGTCGAGCGTGGCGACGTTGGCCTGCTCGCTCAGCGTGACCAGCTTCTCTCCGGGCCTTCTCTCGGAGAACAGATCATAGGCGCTCTCGGCAGACCAGTCCGTGGGCGCGAAGGCCTTGTAGTCCAAGATAAGCACCTCGCCGGGGACATACGCGATTCTCTCGGCGATGGGCGTGATCAGGCCGGTGCTGTGTGCCTGCCACTCCCCCTGTCAAGACGGTGGGCATTTCTTGTATCATCAGCTGAACGAGCGCTGAGTCTTTTCTAGCCATAAGGCAGCCGTTGTTAATGTTGTCATCCGCCTGCCGCCCGACGATCGAGGCAAACCCAGCACGCAGGAGAGGCAGGGGAGAGCGTAATGTTAGGACGTCCCACCCGAGATAGATCCCGCCGTATATCGCCATCTGCTCCATCCGTACGAAGTTAGACTTTTGCTCCATGTAGTCGAAAGGTAGTCCGTTGGCGGCTGAGGTGGGTAGAGTGATATGGTTTATCTTGACCGTATCCGAGAACGTGGTGAGCATCTTCCGCGTCCATGATGAGCCATATCGGATAGCTTGATCTACGTCGCCCTGGCTGTAGTCCGTATGAATGAAAATCGTGAGTGGTTGGATAAACTGATAGGCTGAATAAATACAGAGAAAAGACTGGAATGAGAACTCCATCTCGGATTCCTCGTCCGGTTTCAGGGCAACGAGATGGACTATGCGAGGGATCTCATCGTGGAACGTGTGCTGTCTGTTTGATTCGAGTGCTCCCCTGAGGGCTGCCCGATGAGAAGATGGCAGGCAGCCCACCAAGAGCAGGGCCAGTATGCTGAGAAGAGACACATGCTTTCGAGCTGACATCTGACGGACAGGTCACTCTGAATACTTGAGCAGACACGAGGTTTGCGTTGACACTTTCGACCCATGCGCGTGACGGGTTCTGGGGACTGATGAGGGGGCATTTGAATCTGCATAACAAGGAGAGAATATGTCGAATGTGAAAACAAAAAAGAGAGAAAACAAAAAGCCGCCATATGCGAATGAATCATCAAAGATGCCCATCCCTTACCAAGGGTTGGAATGCTGGAATGGGGGTGTCTGGGGTCAATCCGTCCGCAAAACTGAGGCAAGAGGCTCAATGTCACAGAAGATATAGTCAGGGCAGACTCTTTCCTGCTGTGAGGTCGAAAGGCAGCTCCAAAGGCCCCCAGACGATCACCTGGGCAGGTCACTCAACTGGCATCCGTACCGTGCAGCGCGCGTGACTGCGCCCGCGAGTAGAAAATCGGCCGGTATAAATTCATTGGTTGTAAGATGGACGAATTGAAAATCGTTTTTGGGGGAGATTAGTTTGCATGTATTGAATTTATGATAGCCATTATGAAAGAGAAAATGAGGTGTATATAGTCGGCGGGGTGTGTCGAAGCCAATGAATGATTCAGGTCGACAAGTCGATGCTCCCGAGGTCAACCTCCCTTAACAGCAGCAGCAATCATCAACGCACTTGATGCAACCCTCGCAACACTCGCAGCAGATGAAGCAGGCGCAGCTGAGGATTTGAAGTCAGTAAGAATGGCAACGGGAATGACCTGCTGACCCTGCTATACGTACAGATCGACTGGCAAGAGGTTAGTTGACACGCCAGATGGTATAGGGGATCATGATTATGTCTGGATAAAAGTACTCACATATGATACCACCTCCCCTGAGGCCCAAACGGGACTGGATTGATTTATGTTCAGTCGAATCCTGCGTCCATCAGCAAAGGACTATGACCCATAAGCATCGAAGGGTAAGCAGTCAAGACTTACCTCCTCCTGCGGTGGCGACGGGGCTGTGGAGCCCATCTCGATGTCAGCGGCTGGGCGAGGCGCCATCTGTGCCTGTAAGTGGGGTTGCGACTGAACGGGCGACATGGCTTCGGTGTTTTATGAAGATATCCTTCTCTTCTTTAGGGATGTTGCAGGTGACGATGCTTAATCTGATTTTTTCTTCTTCTTTCCCTTCAAGGGAGAAAGACAATAGAGATCTTAGGGCCCACAGGAACAGCGGCACGAAAAGCCAGGACCTTTTGAATATAAAGCACGCTGAAGGGAGAGATGGTCTTATCTGGACGGATATTCGGCAGTGACCAGGGGAGGGAGCAAGACAAAACAAGCTTTCCGTCAACCTAGATCTAGAGTGGCACGCCAACGGCTCCCGGTGCTAGCAAGGCCCAGCCAATCTGCGTGCCTGTTACAAGACTGCCCGCCCACGATGATTGACTCTTGGTAGGCCTCCTCGTTCGTCGCTACGTCATCAAGCACGGGAATCAAGCTGCAGGGCAAGGATGCAGATGCGTCTCTGCGCAGCCCAGCCGCAGCAACAGCAGCATTCTCGTATTACAGAGACACATACTATGGTACCTCACTCGCCACTACGGGCACAGCACCGAGGATCTCGTCCCATCTGGCAGGACCATAACCTCCGCGGGAGGAGCACCGTCGTATATAATTACATGACGATAAGCAGATGTGTCTCTGCGCCTTCATCGAGGACCCAAAGCTACCCACCATTCCTGGGGGTTGGCGTCTGTTTAATGAACCAAGGACCTATACTATGCGCTGGATAAGCCTCACATGCATGCACGTCTGCGAGAGCTGCATGCATATATCGACAACGGCTCCCTGCTAGGTAAGGTAAGTGCCTGGTAGTTGCTGGTAGAAGTTCAATTCGGGGTGACATGCCGCCAAATTTATGGATTGGAGCTGAAAACTTGAAACATGTCGTCAATTCAGTAATTAATGAAAGGCTTGGCCATGTTATCGTCACCACGGTCTACTGTTTGGCAACTTTTTCTCTCGTGCAAGTCAAGCCGACCAAAGGGTCTTTTGCCAGACCTCATGTTCATGATGAATGCTCGTTTCCTACATCTCGTTTCCTACATCCCGTTTGACTCTTCAGAAGTGGGTGTAGCAGATCCCAATATTTCATGCAGTCAATCAGGAACATGATGTTGCCCCCCTGGGCGTGTCGTCCATGTGCCATCAGTGATCACAGCCCCTCATCTCTTTTTGACCCGTCGGGGTTGTACTGCAGTGCACCACAGCCCCACCTGACCCAACCGTTCTCCTCCACTCCATAAGCAACGTACTTTATTCCTCCTCCGAGATGCCCAAAAGGCCAATCTAGTGTTTTTTGACAGGAACCCGTATCATTCGATGTGTGCACACACCGGCTGCGACGGAAGCGCACAGTATATTCCCTGTCCTCGTGGCTGAACTACGTAGGTCGAGCTGCGCAGCACAAAAAAACACCGGCCAAGAGGGCAGCGCCGCTGCGATACAGCGGCCTAGTGCTGATGTCTGGGCGTTGTGCTTACTGGCCTCCCTAGGCTGCCAGCTGCAAACGGGTAAATCTTCTTTGTAACAAGCACAGAATGATGCTCGCATGAATATACTTGTACAGGATGCCTGACAGCCTACAGGCACGCCGCAGCACCGAGCATCAACATATTCCCTGTCACGCAGTTTGTATTTGGTATGGTAAGACGGCGCCGTCGCCCACCGGACGTTGGTTGCACCCGCATAGGCATCACCGCAAAGGGGAAAAATGAGCGACGCTTGCTGGCCTAAACCCAGGCAGTAGATGGCTCGCCTGTTCAGCTCGTTGGTGACGATCAGCCCAAGGAATACAGTCCCCTGTACGTACTGGCGCCCATGAAGCTGCCCTGGTCATGATGCAGATGCCGTTTCTCTCTTCACCACCGGTCAAGTGGAAGTGATGACTTCCTGTGAGGATATCTAAGTGGAATGTGTCTGTTGCACCGGACCATTAAGGTTCTCCATGCGGAAGGCCAAGAGAGTAATTCCACACCTTAACCAAGCACAAAGCTACGTCGCTCCATATTATCCTAGGGTCGAGAGCCATGCCGGGCGATCCCCAGTGTGGAGGCTTACTACCTACCAACCTTAATCGCATGGAACGCTATCTTGTTTTGGAAGGTCGCATATGGTGGCTCGCATCATCGACACAACCCGTAGTGATGTACATGGTCCGTTATGGATGGGTTTGTTAGGGAGCAAGAAGGAGAGAGGACCTGGATGTCTGGAATTCTCCGCCCTCGGAGTGTCGGGGCTCTGTCAGTAGGGTAAGCAAAGAATTGAATATAAATACTTCTTTTCTTCCCACCTGGGACATGTGACTAGGCTTTGTTTCTGGAAGTGTGTATGCCCTTGCCTCCTGCTCCTCCTCGTCCTCCCCCCCTCCTTCTCAGCAATAGGCTCTTCCTCCTCCAAGGCGACCATCACTATGCGTTTCTTGATCGCCGCGGCCTCAGCGGCCCTCCTCCTGACCTGCTCGGCAGCCCCTGCAACCTCGTCGAGCAAGCACGTGCTTCACGAGAGGCGAGAGGGACGGCCTCACTCGTGGCAGAGGCGGAGCCGGGCCGGTGCTGAGCATGTCATGCCTATCCGGATTGCCCTGCGCGAGCGCAACATTGAGAATGCCGACAAGTATATATATGATGTTGCCGACCCGAGGTCGCCCAACTTTGGTGAGATTTTTTAAAGTTTGATTTCTAAGTTTACGTAGTCCTGGGATAGGTCTTCATAAGTGAGCGGTAGTAATTTGTCTCTCAAACCTTGGCAGAGCTGCTGTCGTTCTCTACGTCCCATAGTCACTTGTGTTTCTTACGAGGGTGAAATGCGGCTAACTACGAATAATTTATTATGTGACGAACAGGCAAGCACTGGTCTGCGGAAAAGGTTGCGAACACGTTCGCTCCCCACCCAGAGACCAAGAATACAGTGATGAACTGGCTTGTGGATTCCGGCATCGAGCGGTCTAGGTTGTCACTCTCGACAGGTACATATGCTATTGTTGTTTTTTCCCTCCTCTTCTTCTTCCCTCTTCATAATTACTTGCATCCCCTGCACATCTACTGACCATGTTTCAGGACACAACTGGGTACAATTTGAAGGCACAGTGGAGGAGGCAGAAAGGCTCTTCGCGACAGAGTACTGGCACTACCAGCACCTCGAGACGGGCGGATCCCGCCTGGCCTGCGACCACTACAGCCTTCCCGAGCACATCCAGGACCACGTCGACTTCGCCATGCCCACCATCCAGCTCGAGGGTCTCCAGCCCGTCGCCAACACCATCACCAGCCGCGACCTCATGACCGAGATGACCGACGGTGCCGTCCTGGGCACGTACCCGTGCGCCGAGCTGGTCACCATCGACTGCCTGCGCCCCCTGTACAACTTTGGGCCCGGCAACACCTCGGCAGCAGGGAACAAGATGGGCATCGGCGAGTGGGCAGACTACCTGTACGAGCCGGACCTGCCAATCTTCTTCAAGAACTTCACCTCGCCGCAGATCCCAGCCAACGTGACGCCCGAGTTCATCTCCATCGACGGTGGGCTGACGGCCAACCTGACCACCGTGTCGCAGGAGTCGGGCGTGGAGTCTGCGCTGGACTTCCAGTCGGCCTACTCCATCATCTACCCGCAGCAGCTGAGGCTGTACCAGGTCGGTGATGGTGTGAATGTGGACAGCGTGGGGACCTTTAACATCTGGCTGGATGCGCTGGATGCCAGTTATTGCACATATGAGGGTGGAGACCAACCCTATGTCGGTAAGTGAACTATCAATACGCCGCAGTCTTGAGTTTTGATGTGCTGCTATTATTATTAGTCAAGTACTTGGGCTGTATGAGAAGAAAAGAACAAAACTGACACTTTTGAGACAGATCCCGCATATCCCGACCCGAACGACAACGAGGGTGGCTACACCGGACCGCTGCAGTGCGGTGGTGCTCCCATTTCTAATGTCATGTCTGTGAGCTACGGGCAGATTGAAGTAAGTCACATTTGTGTGATCTACTGTTGAAAAAAAAAAAAAGAAAGAAGAAAAGAAAAGGGGATCACCAGTGGATGCTGATTCCCGTCACAGGGTGCCCTGCCATACTTTTTACCAGGTCCGACAGTGCAACGAGTGGATGAAGCTTGCCCTGCAGGGCGTGAGCGTTATGTTCGCCAGCGGAGACTCGGGCGTGGCCAACAGATACAATGCTGGATATCCCAACTCGTGCCTGAACTCCGAGCAGTTATACGTCGACATCAACGGGACTCGATATTCCCCGTCTTTCCCAGGGAACTGCCCATACATTACCACAGGTAAGCTGATCCTAAAGATATTTTCCTTCTTTCTTTTTATCTTTTTTCCCTTGCTAATGAGCCTTCTTTTGTCACAAGTGGGAGCCACCCAGCTCATCACCAACGACACCAGCGACGGGGAGATGGCAGTGACATCCTTCGGCTCTGGCGGTGGTTTCTCCAACGTGTTCCCCTTACCCTCCTATCAGGCCACCGCCGTGGGCGAGTTCATGGAGAAATACGCCCCTGACTACGGCCCGAACGTCTACAACGACACCGGGATCGCCCGCGGGTTCCCCGATGTGTCCGCCATCGGGTGGAATGTCGTCACGGTGTTCAACGGGACCACGTACGGCGTCGGCGGCACCAGCGCCAGCTCGCCCATCTTCGCGGGGATCGTGACGCTGCTGAACGAGGACCGCATCGCGGCGGGCAAGGGGCCGATCGGGTTCCTCAACCCGACCCTGTATGCGAACCCGGATGCGTTTAATGATATTACGATTGGCAGCAACCCGGGGTGTGGCACGGGGGTTTCAATGCTACTCCTGGGTGGGACCCGGTGACGGGATTGGGGACACCTAATTATGAGAAGTTGAAGGAGGTCTTCCTGGCTCTTCCTTGAGAGGTACACTGGGTTACCAGAGAGAGGGAGAGAGAAGAACAGGTAGAACACGAGGACACATCAGCCAGAAATGAACAATGACTCAAACCAATATAGCCCTTTTCTTTAGTCTGTCTTCCATCAACAAAACACCTCTTCTCCCCGTACCCTCCCATCCTCCAAGCTCCAGCCTTCTTCAAGCCACATCACACTGCCTAGCCACCTCTCGAGTCATCTCATGTGTCATCCAACCGCTTATGGCCGTGATGGTTGATATTATTGCGGTTGACCGCAAGAGGAGGGTCTGGTCAAAATCGACGATGATGCTCCTGGTCCATAGGTGATAGTCTGGCTGGCTTTCGAATTACGGTGGGACAGACAACTCGAGCAAAGCGACCTATTGAATGTGATATTAGCCACAAGTCCTGATGCCTCTCAGTGCGAACGCTACGACGAGATGCTGCTGGGGAGGAATTATTACTATTTACCGCAAATCTGATCTATGCAGTCTGGTTCTATCTGCAGGAGACATGTCGGCTAAGGGGCACCTTGAGGATCGGACCTAGGCCTGCTTGTTAATTATAGAATGTTCGTGTTGTCGGGATAAGGAACACATACTCACCATAATCAATCCGTCTAGAGTTAGACCTGCTGTGAGAGCGTACAGTTCGTGGTTTGGATCGGGAGACTTGTACTTACCTTTAACCCAAGCCATCACGGTGGTGTTGAGTTCATGGTCGAGATGATTCGCCTCTCCGCATATTGGTGCTCGCTGCCTTCAAGCTGCCTCCATACCCGTGCTGAAATGAAGAAAAGAAAAAAGTCAAGAGGGAGGATCTGGTACTCACAGAAAAAAAAAAATCAATCGTCCTGAAAAGGCATCTTATCTTGGTGTAGTCACGAGACAAATCCAACGGCTGCGGCCCAAAAAGGGCAGCGCCCGAAGACACAGTATGTCGCTTCTCGAGCATCTCCCGAAAGGGTAGTCACCTCCACAGACATACCGGTCCCACAATGCTTAATTGTCCTCGTGGCAAGACTGGTGGTGTCTGTCGGTGACCTGTGGTTCCTAGGTCCCTCGCCGGGGCCTCCACTCACGAGGGGGGACCCAGGCCCCTACTGGATCTGCCCCTTCAAGCCGGTCGGATTTTCGGCACAACGCAAATGAGCTTCCCCTCTCCAAAATAACCTGCCGAACCGAGCAGGCGCACGGGTTGGCGTGCGGTGCTCGGTTGGTGCAGACGGGCACTGGCGGCCCTCGAGCTCCCCAGCCCCAGCACCTGTCCTCGACGCAGACAACAGCAGGCCTAAGCAGGTAAACTACCCTTTCCAGGAGAAAAAAAAGGAAACACAAACACACCAGCTGCTGGACGCGGTTCGGCCGGTAGCGGATAAAAATTTGTTGGTTCGGGTTAGGCAGCCCGACCTCACCGCAGTGGGATGAAATGCTGTCCAAGAGGTCGTGATCCCATAAGGTTTTCGGCCCCGCCGAGGCGGAGCGGAAGCCCAGAACGCTACAGGGACTCTCGGGTGCAGCCCGGCCGGGTTGCTGTGGTGTCCTGGAGGAGACGGTTGTGTCTTTCCCCGGAGGTACTACTACGAAAAATCGCATAGACACACCGCCCTCCACAGCCTCGCAGAGTGCCCGCCTAGACGGAACACTCACCCCCGTGGGACGGGATGGGTGTGATGAGCCTGTACTCAGTCTTTGTAACACTCAAATGAGGGCAGCTGGACGGGGCCGAGGCTCCCTGTCAAGTGATGGCGTGGTTGGCGTGTGTTGTGCTGTGTCTTGCCTAGAAGTTAGTATGTCAATATCTGGAGAGAGTGGGTGTTAGCTATCTGCCCAGCCTGAGTGGAGGTCTTGATGAGGGTCAGTGTGATCTGAGGGCAGGGTGGCAAGGACTTGTCCATGTTTTCCCAGCGCGATCTTACGCGTGGTGGCAATAGCCCTAGAGCAGATCTCTGGATGACGCGTGGGAAATTATTGCACTTACCGAATCGTCGGAATCGGATAGTTGCTGGCTTTTTGTCGGTGGCTTGGTGTTGCTGTGATGGGTCAGCGCTCAGGTTCAGGTCAGGCTGTGGTCTTCGCGAGCAGCTGCAGGCATGGAAGCAGCTTGAAGGGGCGGCGTGAGGTCGATTAATCTGTTGTTCCTGGGGTTGAGCAAAATCAGTATCAGACGCGTCGGTGAAGAGGCTATTCATATGAGGCCGAGGGCGCGTACTGGATGCGTGGAAGGAGAAGGCTGCCCAGGGGTCGTTTGTAGCGTTGGCAGGCAGCAGAAATGGGGGATGGGGAGACGAGAATGCCGTGCTGACGAGCTCGAGATGAAAAGAGGGGGAGAAAAGTAGATGGAGAGGTGGATGGAAAGTGGATAGGTTGGAAAGACCTGAGGGGGAAGGCACCAGAGGTGGGAGTAAAAGAAGCCGAGTTTGAGGCTGCTGTGTATAGAGATGGGAGCTGAGAGTTAGAGAAAGGGTGCAAAGTTGGGAGGGAGGATGGAAAGGTAGGATCAGTAGGGGATAGGAAGTGGGAGATGGCAGAAGGAGGTGGGAGGTTGCAGAAATTTAGGAGAAATCAGATCAATGCAGCTTGGAGACGACGCGTTGGAAAACCTGTAGACGCGCCCTCGCGCCACAGAGATCAACAACAGAGCTGCACCCATTCAGAAGCCTGCCACGAAACTTCAACGACCTCAGTTAGGTACCAGAAAATTCCTGCAGAGGCAAAGGTCCTGGGCAGCCCCGAGAATAGGGCGCGCCATCAGGAATCAGCCAGGCGCTTGCACGTTGAGTACAGAGGCCAGCCTCTCCCAAAACAAGACAGACTTTTCAGTCTGATTGGGATCTAGACTCACCTCATCTTCGAAAGATTTCTTTACAAGAATCTTCGTGTGACTCGAGAGGAGGCTCTTTGTGAAGCGGACCTGCGCTGCCCAAACAGCACGAACTTGGTAGCCTGAAACCCCACAACCAGCCAAGTGCGGTGTTTCATTTTGAAGAAAATGGTGGCAAGTAATGAATCGGGCTTCACAGTTTGCGTCTCTGGAATATGGTTGCTCATGATGCGTCGACGTGAGCTGGGAAGTCGTCTGCGTGTACCCAGGCTCGACATGTCTGGAGTGCCTGAGGTGGCCTGTCGAAGAAACGCGGGCAGTGCTGGAAAAAGTAGGACGTGAGATTATGATGGACAGACACCTTGACTGATCTCAAGAGACGCAAGAACCTTGGAACGTGAAGCCTGTTTGTGTCTTGTGTTGAAATTGTTTAGGCTTTACCTTGCCTGGGCTGGTTCGCGTAGGGAGGAAGATGGTTCGCGGAGGAGGGTGAGTTCGACGCGCTGGGGAAGTCGGTTGCTAAAAAAAAAAAGGAAAAGGAAAATGAGGAGAGAATTATTCTGGTCTACTTAGCTCAAGGCCTTGAAAATGAACTGGTTACTTGTCAAACCTAACGGCAGTCGTTCTTTCATACTGACTGATTCTGGGCTGCTTGTGGTGTTTCCGACGAGAGGTCTACAGGGTTAGGGTTGGAGCTGGTATAAGTCGGCACCGGCCGAGGTTGTGCCCCACACCCAACATGGTTGATGGGCTAATCCCTGGCTCCTTCGATGTACTATGTACCCATAATAGTAGAGACAGACCGCTGTTGCAGTCCACCGACCAACATCTGGAACCAACATCCTCACCCTGCGAGCTGCTACATCGTCACACCGACCTTTCAGAAGTCATCTGCAAGTGCCCTGCATGCATCGGTGGTGGTCCTCCCGAGGGATCACTCGTACACCATGATTGCGCCCCCCAACCAGGTCCCAGAGACAACAGGTCAGGCCTGCATTTCGCATTCCTGTCTCGAGGCTCGAGATGCTGCCTCTGGGGCTAGCTGCAACCTGTCAAGGAGGATGCGCTCTGCAGCCTGGGCTCCGCCGATGCTCGCTGTCATGAGATAGCCGTCTTGTTTGCCGAAGGCACCAACACCGTTTGGAAGTAAGTTGTGAAACTACGCCGCAGTCCGCTGGGGCATGTCAGCAGTCTGTGGGAGGCGCAGCTGCGGCACAACAGCTCGAGGAGGCCTCGTCCGTTCCACCTCAGCCGTTCCAGAGAGTATTAGTGCTGATGTCAGATCTGCTGCTGTCGAAAGAGAAGAAATGCCATATATCGTTTCTTTATTTAAAGATGGTCCTCGTAACCTCCCAAGAATCTATCTGGCGACCTCGCCCTCTCTTGAGCAACAACGTCCCAAGACAGCGCGATTGCACCTGGCAGGATACATCTCAGAGAACGCCACCGGTCACAATGCAGCTCCCCTACAACAACGGCAGCCCAGAGCCGTACGGCCAGCCGCCCTCTCAGCACCAGCCTCCGTACCCCCCCGCATACAACCAAACCTCGCAGTACGGGCAGGGCTACGGGCAGTACGCGCCGCCACCTCAGCAGACTTATGGTCGGCATGACGACTATCGCCCACCGGCACAGTACGGAGAACCTAGGCCGTATGAGGGCGGCCACTCGCCTTATCAGCAGCAGCCGCCCTACTACCCTCCCGGCCCACAGCCTCCGTACCAGCAGGGCGGCGCCGCAGGGGACTACATGGGCCAGGGCCAGCAAGGCCCTCCCCCCCTCGCCCGGGCAGCAACCCTGAGGAGGACCGTGGAATGATGGGCGCCCTGGCCGGCGGGGCAGCCGGCGCCTGGGCAGGACACAAAGCCCACCACGGGTTCCTGGGGGCCCTGGGCGGGGCCTTCGCCGGCCATAAGCTCCAGGACGCCGTGCACGACCACAACAACCACAAGGACGAGGAGAGGCACCACCACCAGCAGCAGCAACAACACCACCACCAGCAGCAGCAGAGGTCCTACGCAGGCAACTTCACGTCGTCCTGCACGCAGGTGAGCCTGGACGGGGACCTCGATCTCATCGCGTCGTGCGGGCGGGTCGACGGGAGCCGGAAGCTGAGCTCCATCAGCCTGAACCGGTGCCTGACGAACTCGGACGGGCACCTCCGCTGGTCGAGGGAGGGGAACTTTGCTGCGTCGGCGAGGAACGTGCGGCTCGTGGACGGGGGCCGGCTGCTGGAGGCTGAGCTGAAGAACTGCGGTGGACACTGGGTGTGGGACCGGATCGTGCTGGACGAGAAGATCTCGAATGACAACGGGGACTTGGTCATGGTCTGACCAATTTCATTGTGAAGATGGGCAGTTCATCAAGCGTGGGATCATTGTGTTAGGCTGGAGTGTACAGCGTGCGTTCCTCTTAAGCTATTCAATATACTGGCTCCCACTAAAGTCATCGCATGACGCCCCCCCTGGCTTTTTAATTCTACGCTGTTTGTTGTGTGGCGTACAGTGCTTGTCATAGGTACTTGGCGCTGTCGTGGTGTGCTGTACAGGCTGTGATGCGCTGCCGCAGCCGCTAAAAAAAAAAAGTCCACCGACGTCATGTGTTACCGAGAGCTACATGCTGCATCACTGTGGTGGCTTTTGACCCCACGACACACACGATCGACGGCTTAATCTGCAGATGCCGCTGGCAAGGCGACCGCAGTCTGTCCCTGTCTTGCTGGTGTAGCCTGACAAGTCTTCTTCACAGCTCGCCTTATCTTCGAGAGGGGTGAGGTGGGCCCCCTTCGCCTCTCGTGCCCCCCCAACCCCGCCTCGTATCTTTTGGCATGAACCTCGCCGGAACGAAACCTGGAACCTGCCGGGAGAGATCTCACGCACGAGGGTAGCTGGAGCTCGTTCGGACCACATCCTGGGCCGTCCGCTCTACAACAGCAGACCGCCCCCCTCGACACGATGTCCGCCGGAGGAGACCCAGCGCGGGAGCCTCTCCTCGGCCCCCCCAGCAGACCAGCTAGCTACGGTGCCCAAGACGGCAACACGGCTCGCGATGTAGCTCCCGGCCAGGCCAAGATCGTGCACTTCTCTGCCGGCGACGCAGAGGACCCTCGGAACTGGCCGCGGTGGAAGAAATGGCTCATGATCGGGCCCATCCTGCTGATCGACCTGTCTGTGAGCTGGGGCGCGTCGGGCTTCTCGCCCGCCAGCAGGAAGTTCGCCCTCGACTTTGGCCTGCCAGCCGGCTTGGGCACGCTGGGCCTGTCCTCGTACGTGCTCGGCCTGGCTTTTGGGCCCATGACCCTGGCGCCGCTCTCCGAGGTTCGTTGCTGTGGGGGGAGAGTCGCGGCCCCGGGTGCCATCTGTGCTGACCCCTTGTTGTGTGCCCCCAGTACTACGGACGGCGCCCCGTCTACATCTACTCGTACTTCATCTATCTGTGTCTGCTGGCTGTGTCCGCCGTCTCGCCCAACCTTGCCGTTTTCCTTCCCGTCCGCCTGCTGTCCGGCTACTTTGCGTCCGTTACGATCGCCAACTTTGGAGGTACCATCGCTGATCTGTACCACCCTCACGATACTGGCCCTGCTATGTCCTTGTACCTGTGGGCTGCAACGTGCGGCTCGCCCAGTGGGTTCTTCCTGCTGTCCTTTGTTGCCCACTACAAGGGCTGGAGGGACGTTTTCTGGGCGCTGCTGGCCATCTGCGGCACCCTCTGGGCCATCATGGCACTGTCCCTGCTCTACTGCGGAGAGACACGCCACAGCATCATCCTAGAGAGGAGGGCCGAGCGTGAGCGCAAGTCGAGCAGCGAGGGCGGGGCAGTCGACATCCCGGAGCACCTGCGAAAGCGGAGCGTCGGGGAGCTGTTCCGCCTCACGCTGTCTAGGCCGTTCAGGTTTCTGGGGACCGAAGCCATCATCATGTTTGCAGCTCTGTATAACGGGTACCTGTATGGGCTGAGCTTTCTCTTCAACACGGCGTTCACGCTCGTCTTTGGCCAGGGACACGGCTTCCACACCATCGGGGTCGGTGTGTGCTTCCTGGGCCTCTGTCTTGGGATCAGCCTCGGCCCGGTCACCAATATCATGCAGGAGAGGTACTATCAGCGCGTGGTGCATCGGTCTGGTGGCAAGAACGTTCCTGAAGCCCGGGTCGAGCCCATGGGAAAGATTGCAGCTGTCCGTAAGTCGGCTCTTGTTGATTTTTTTTTTTTGGCGGCGGCGGCAAAGTAGCCTTCCGGCTGGCTGACACAGAGCAGTTCTTCCGGTGTCCCTCCTTTGGTTTGCCTGGACGACCGATCCCGGCATCCACCCCGCCGTGCCTGTTCTCGCCTCGGCGCTCTGGGGATGGAGCTTCTACTCTCTGATCCTGATGACCTTCACCTACACCGAGGATTCGTACAAGCAGTACTCGGCCTCGGCGCTGGCAGGCATCGGTCTCATCCGCAACCTGTTCGGAGCAGGCTTCCCGCTGTTCGCGCATAGCCTCTTCACGAGTCTGGGCTATGAGTGGGCAGGCACGCTGCTTGCCGGGCTTGCCCTGGTTCTTGTGCCGATACCATTTGTGTTGAGCCGATACGGGCGGCTCCTGCGGGAGAAGAGCCCCTGGGCGCGGGAGCACATGGATGACCTGGAAGATGAGGATGAAGCCGGACCGTCTGCCGCTGCGGATGTGGGGGCAGCCTGATATTATTATCTTGTTGCCTGCATCACTCTCCTCCCCCGCCCTCTCTCTCCCTTTTTTCCCCCCCTTCTTTTTTCCCTTTCCTTTTCTTCTCTTTCCGTTCTGTCTATCTGCCTTACATTTTTTAGGTATCGTACACTCAGTGCCGTGTAGGCGTCCCAGTTCAGGATATCAATGATCCACTACCAGCCCATCTGACTCTGGTGGCCCTTGGTAGACTAAATACGGTGTCTTCGTGTCAGCTTCCAAATCGAAATGTGCGCCTGGGCGTGAGGCAGGAGGTTGGTGGGAGGGACAGATGAGGAGCTGCTTACCCTTTCGAGCATAAACCGCATACCAGAGGGCGCTTATGGCCATGAAGCCGAAGAACACCACAATCGCATAGTTCATGCTGGCAGCCGTCACCGGCAGCACTGTCGGCATCGAGAACAAGACCGTCTCGAAGGCAATCCACAACAAGGCCACTATGTTGACGATCCAGCCGACGACTCCTCCCATCGTCCACCTCGCCGCGTTGACGTCCCTGCGCCGGTGGAACAACGAGATGGCAATGGGAATCCCGTATGACACGGCCAGGGATATGACGCCCACGCTCACGAAGGCGAGGAAGGCCGACGAGGAGCCTAGGTTGATCAGGCCCAGCAGCAGCTGGATGACGGTCGTGAGCACGAGCGCCCAGATGGGCGTGCCGTGGCGGGTATCAACCCGAGACCACAGGTGGCCGAGCGGGATGGCCTTGTCTCGGGCGAAGGCCCACGTGCACCTGGAGGCAGCGACGGTGATGGAGATGGAGCAGAAGAGGGTAATGATGAGCACGAGGAAGGTCAGGCCCAGGCCGCCGCCGGGCGAGTCCATCACGACGCCGAAGATGTAGGGCAGGGCTTGTGCTATGGGTGCCTCGAGGATGTCCTCCAGGGGAGGGAGGGTGGCACATATGGGTCTGGGGAGGTTTTGTTTCGGCATGGTCAGCGTATGGCCTGGTTCTCCTCTCAAGGTCCCCTCAATGGGGAGAGGGAAAGGTGGGCGGGGTTGTTGGCTCCAGGCTTACATGATGAAGAAGAGGCCTGCGATGCCTCCCACGGGAACACAGAGGGACATGGCCTTGGGCAGCTTGGTCGTCGGGTTGTCGCACTCCTCAGCCATGGAGGTGATCATGCCGATGGCCGAGAACCTGAGGTCTGGGTCAGAGGATTCCTCAAAGGTGTGTGAGCTAATAAAGGTTGCTCCAGTTCACTTACGTGTATGCTGAGGGCTAATCAAGATTGAAGTATCAGAACACGTCGCACGCACTCGGGATGATGCCACAGGGGTGAACGCAACCAAGCTAGGAGTGGACCTACCAGCATGCCAATAAAGAAGGAGAAGCCTCCCCAGCCAGAGAGAGATGTGTCATAGGCGCCCTGTGATGATTCCCAATCCTGGTCAGCGGGCGAGCCTCCTCATCCGCGGGCGATACATCTTGACAGTCAAGACTTTTTTATTTTTTTTGGGGGCAGTGTAATCATACCAAGGTATCGCGAGCCGAGTGTCTCCCCACAGCCGCCTTCGATGACAGACAGATGAGCGTGATGAGGATGCTAATGGCCGTAAAGGCAGCACAGATGGTATCCACCATAGGCAGCACCTTGTTCCCATACGCAACAATAACAAAAGTAATCAGGCAGATGGCGTAGAAGATGAGCAGCACCTGCCAGGACGAAGGGGCCCAGTCCGGGTGATAGAGCGCCACGGTGGCGGCGATGAGCGAGGCGAAGCCGAAGTTGACGGACAGGGTGATGGTCCAGTTGCCGATGAGCCAGGTCCAACCCGTGATGAAGGACAGCACGGTGCGGTAGCGGGGGCTGGCGAGCTGGAAGGACCAGTAGTAGGGACCCGCGGAGGTCGGGTAGCGGGAGGCGAACTCGCCCAGGGAGAGGGCTATGCACTCATCGACTATGCAGACGACGATCCAGCCTAGGAACATGGGAAGGGCGCCTATATTTTTTTTAAAATCCCCCGGCCCGAGATAATACAAGGTTAGCTGGTAAGAAAGGAAAGGAAACGAAAGAAAGAAAGGGGGGAGGGGAGGGGAGGAATGACTTGCCTCCGCCGTAGATGGCACTGATCAGGGGCCCTCCGAAGCCATAGGGTATCTAAGCGGTGATACATGCGTCAGAACGAGAGATTCTAAGCGGAAGAGGACGGTTGAGGAGGAGGAGGCAGTGGGAGGAGGTCCCGGATGTGATGATCATGGCACATGATCGGTTCGAGGACTCACGGCTGCGATGGCCAGGGACTGGAACAGCAGGGTGATCATCGACCGGTTCCGCTGCAGCTCAGGCTTGTACCCCAGGACCGAAAGATCGTGGAGTTCCGAGACGGTGCCCTTCTCTGGGAACGGGGCCTCCTCGTCGCCACCACGGGCCGAGGCGGAGGGCTTCTTTCCCACCACGTCGGAGGATTCCATCGTTTTTTTTTCTTTCCTTCTCTTCTTCGTCTAGTGAAAGGGCGATGATACGTCACAAAGTCTTCACCCTACCACCTATGGTGGTCTGCGAGGGGGTTGAGGTTGAAGGGGGGTGGGGGCAAAGCATATATTATTATCAGATTCGGACTTTATTCTTCTCCATAAAGTAACTTCCCGAGGCTGGTCCGAAGATTAGTAGTCACACCTAAGGAACACACAGAGAGAGAGAAAGGGGGGGGGGGAAACAAGCATATCTAAGCACATTACTTATGCGCACGAGAAGAGGAGAAGGCGGAGGAGGAGGAGGAGATAAGCCCTTGTTCTTATCTCGTCCTATCGTCAAGCTTTTGTGTAGATCAAGAGGCGCCGGGCAGGGCAGGTTTAGGTCCCCGCTGCCCCTCATGGACGGTACCAGAGTAGAGTGCTGGCCTGCTCTTAGTACAATGGCCACTGATTCTATCTCACCGGTGTATGGGCTCTGGGAGAAGTGAGACACGCAGGGTAGGGCGTTGGGGTGCACTAGTTCGTAGTACAGTCAGACAGTATACTACCTCATTATAGTCCTATAATAGTAGTAATAGTAGCAGTAGCAGTACATGGTGGTAAGAGTAGTTACAGCCGTGATAAATAACCGGCGCCCAGGACACTAATTAAACATGGCGTTCCCTTGGCCCTGTCCAAGGTTTCTGTTTTTATTTTTATTTTTATTTATTTATTCTCTCTCTTTCTCTCCCTTGCCGTTGGCTTAGAATGCCCAGGAGGGCTGCGTATGAAGGGGACTGATAGGCGATCTGTAGTGATTGGGTGATAGTAATTTTGTAGGTAATGGTTTATTTATCCAACCTGAGAGAGGAAAGGGGGAGGAGGAGGAGGAGGAGGAGGCAGGTTGGTTGATCGGCTTGCCGAGCGGCAAAAGCTACCCTTGGTTGGATGTTACTCTGCTGTGTCGTTATCTGCTTGCTGGGCCTCCGTGCCCTTATTATTGTCAGGGGGGTGTACGAAGAAAAAGGGAGGAGGGCGAGAGGTTTCTCTCAGGTCCCGCACGGCTTGTATCTCATCTGAGATATCCTCTGTGGAAAATATCTCACTTGTGGGCGTTTTGTGCTTTGGGCCTGATGTTGCGATGGCATTATGGTTATCTACTTTACGTTGCGTGTGAGGACCCCCGAGATCGAGTGTATTCAGTGAGCTTGCGGGTGGTCACTCTGATGACACAAGAACAACGAATATTATTGCTTTTTCTCTCTTGAAATCCAATGTTGGTTTTATATCAATAATCCGCTCAACGCCAATGCTCGAGAACCATACCATCCAACCGTCCTTTTCCGGTGCGGTCGCATTTGTATATGTGCGATGCTATCAACGAACCGCCCTCGCTTTTCAGAAGCCAAGCCGTCCATCCTCTGCCCCAATCCAAAGGGGGGAAAAAAAGAAGGAAAAAACAAGAAAAAGAAAAAGAATTTGGATCGTTAGTATTACGAAATTCGTGAATCGCCCCGGGAACTCGGGCACAAAGTAGCATGATCAAGGCTGATCATCAAAGACAGGATTCCATTCCCACCCCCCGTGGCTGCCAGGCTCATGACAGAGCTTGGCCCTGCCGGGAAAACACAAAGATGAAGATGAGGTGGCCCAGGAGCAGGAGGATGGTCTTGTACAGCTCCAGGCTCCAGGAGAGATCGACGGCCGCGGCGACGACCAGACCGCCCCCACGGCCAAGAAGCTGCCGGGCCAGCAGGCGCGGGCCAGCAAGCCCATCTTGACGATGAAGAGCAGGAAGCGGAAGGCGGGGGATGTCGGCCAGTTCATCCTGCGCATGAAGTGGTACCAGCTCAACTGCACAGAGCCGAGCCACGTTGTGGGAGGCGGCATAAGGAGAGGAGGGGCGGCGGCGCCGTTTACGTGGCGGATGGGACTGGTGTGTCTGCGCCTGGGAGACATGGCTCGGAACGGGCCCTCTGGGCTCCGCGACGGTGATATCGTGGCCGCCCGGTGCGGGGGGTGTGGAGGGCGTCATCGGGAGTTTCTGCAGGCTGTTGCGGATCGTCGGCTGGGGTGAGTCGTCCTCCCTGCGCGAGGGCACGAGATCTTCTTGAGATGCCGACTGTACCGTGGCGCGTTTCGTCGGTTCTGTGGTGCGGTCAGAGTGTGTTCTCTCAGGTCAAGCTCTGGGAAGAGAGGCAGTCGTACCTGGCACGGGCGTGCTGGGCGGCGCAGGAGAGTCCAGGCTCTGGATCCTGCGGCCTGGGATGTTGAGCGGGGTTCCCGACGCCCTCGACATGTTCTCCAGGTTTGTCACGTTCTTAAGCGCGCCGAGAACCTCGTTCGCGCTGGGCCGGTCCGCGGGGTTGAGCGCCAGCAGCTGCTTCAGGAGCATGTAGAGCCTGTCGGGGAGCTCTGGCCGCTCCCGCCTCTCGTCCTCGAACCCCTTCCAGTCCGTAATCTCGGCCCGCAGCGTGTCGATGTCTTCCAGCTCCTCGTGGATGGTGTTTGCGGCCTGGTAGGGGAGGCGCCCGAAGCACATGAAGTAGAGGATCATGCCGAGCGAGAAGATGTCAGACTTGGTGGTGAAGTTGCCATACCTGCCCGTGGTGTCCTGCCGCAGGACTTCTGGCGCGCAGTAGGAGATCGTGCCGGTAGACCCCGTCGACTTACGCACGACATTCTCGGCCTGCACCTCGCCAAAGTCGCTGATGAGGCAGATGGCCTTGCCCCTCTCCTCGTGCAGGAGGCAGTTGCTCGGCTTCAGGTCGCGGTGGATGTAGTTCGCTGCGTGCAGGTAGGCCAGGCCGGCAGTGATGTCGCGGAAGTACGAGTAGATCTCCTCGGGCTGGAGCTGCGACCGGGCGAGCCACACGTCGGCCGGCCTCTCCGCCTGTCCCCTGGACCGCCGCCGCATCTGCGCCTTGAGCTCCTCCTTGGTGGCCTCGCCGGGGAGCCTGCCGACAACCTTCTTCCACAGGTCGCCTCCGTTGCAGTACTGCTGTAGGATGAAGGCACAGGCGACGGGGGGCCGAACCGGCTGAGCTGGACGTCCTCCAGCCAGACGTGCCGGTACGAGACTAGGTTCGGGTGCGACAGCTTGGCGAGCAGCTCGACCTCCAGGAGCACCTTCTCCAGCCAGGCGTGGTCATCACCCACGGGGACGCGCTTGCATGCAAAGTATCCCAGGTGACAGCCGTCGATCTCGTGTCTGACGAGCAGCACCACGCCCTTGCCGCCCCTGCCGAGCTCGCTCTCCTCGACGAAGAAGGTCTTGAAGTAGCCTGGCTGGAACGCCGTCCTCCTGATGCGCCCGCCGTCCCGCACGGCAGGCGTGCTCGACACGAACTCGGCGTCCTGGACCTCGTCGGGCAGGCTATCGTCATCATCGCGGAGGGGCTGTACTAGCCTGCGGATGGGGCTCGAGGGAGGAAGGTCGGACCGGAAGAAGTCGTTGCCGCGAAGCATGCGGAAGTATTCCGGGTTGACGTAGGAGTCGCTGTCGGAAGAGGCATCGTAGGCCCTGTCGGGAGAGGAGGGCCGCAGAGGCTGGTGGCACGCCGGACATTCCGCCAGGGCGCGGTCGAGCTGAAGGCGCCGCGAGGACGGGTCGCGGACGACGACTGCATTTTGGTGACGCCTGGGGGGGCGGAGAGGAGAGAGGGTGTCAGTAATCACAAGGTAAGAACCCTAGAGGGACAGCAGGAGGAGATGATGTGCCCGCCTGGGAGTACCAGGCCGTCGCATCATGAGAGAGCTCGTGAGACGAGGGTGGACGTACAGCACGATCTCGCGACCTCGCGAGTTGTATGGAATCATCGACATCACTGCTTCGCCAGATCAGGACGCATCAGGATGCAGGAGGGAAGCTAGCATTGTGAGGAAAGGGCCCGCCGCTCCGAGGCATACGGACAGGATCGTAGAGGCGGAGGGAGCAGTCAGTGGAGAGGGGGAGGCCGCCGTCTTTGTTCTTCGTTGTAGCATGTTCGTGAGGGAAAGTGGGATGCTCAGGAACATTCAGGAATCATCGTCGCACTCGGCAGCCCTCGGCTTCATGCAGGTCGGCGAGCCTGAGTGCTGGGGCCTAATCAGCAGGTCCACCGCAGTGGCATGGGCCCAGGTGGCAGGGATTGTCGAGTCACGGTACACAGTATTTCCCCTACAATAGCCGGGGGCGAGGCTGGGCTTGGGGGGTCTCTTTCAGGACAGCGCCGCTAAATTAGAACCCTGTAGGCCTGAATATCGTTAGATTCGCACCCGTTAGGGGCTATACCACCCGCCTCGATGGCATCCAGGAACCAGTCTCCCTCAGACCTGCTCCTGAACCAGCGCAGACCTTGCGAGGAGTGGCTGCTCGACTCTCTGGCCCGAGTCGCTCTATTACTGGCCATGTGGGCAGTCTATACGATCTAGATGTCCCTGACCCAGCAGCTTGGACAATGTGAATCATGCCTGCTGCGGACCACGCTCAGAGGCTAGGCTGTAGAATCTTGGGTGAGGGCCGCAGGCTGCTTTGTTGTGCTGCCGTTCATGCTCTTGTGGCCAGCCCTCGCGACATTCCATAAAACTTCACTACAAGAGTGTAGACCACCACCACCACCTCCTCCTCCTCCTCCTCGATGCCAGCACACCATCGATCACCTGAAAGGAGACGTATCAGCACCTTCGTCGTGTGACAGCAGTCGTTATGAAGTACCTTGTCTGAACCTCCCATCCGGACGTTTTCAGAGCCAAAAAGAAAAAAAAAAATGGTGGCAGCATCCAGGACATGCACAACGTCTTGTCGTCAAGAGTTTATACTCAACACTGGAGGAGATGAGACTGCATGACCAGAGCTAGTCAGGACAGGACGGATTGTAAGCGAGAGGACAGGCTGGCTGGTAGGCTTTGGGTGGCATACAGACTCAGTCCCCGAGGAAGTCCACCTTCAGCAGGAACTCCTCCATGAGGCCCACCTGCGCAGAGTTCCTCGACTGCCTCTCCGCCAGCAGCTCGTGCTGCATCCTCAGGATACTCCCCTCCAGGCTCTCCTGCGCGGGCCCGCCGCCGGCCGCCGCCGATGCGATCTGCCCGCCAAAGGCACCAAGCCGGTCCGTCAGCCTGGCCACCAGGTGCTTCACCAGCGCGACCTGCATCAGCACGGCCGCCGTCCTCTGCGGCACAAACGAGCCCACCCGCATCTCCGACACGTCGAAGTCCGGCTCGCGCCGGCTGGCGATGGTGATGCGGACGCACGGAGGTCATGAGCTGGAACATGCCGTCGAGGACGTCCAGGAGGCGCGCGTGGCACGCAAAGAGGAGGCTGGCCAGCGCCATGTCGGCGGTGCTGGGCCGGATGTGCCGCTCGACCTCGCGCACGGCGGAGGGGAGCTCGACCGTGTGCGTGCAGTCCGGCAGGGCGCAGGCGGCCGCGGCGCATGGGCCTGGTGCCGTGGAGGCGGCCACGGCGGCTGGGTAGACGTCGACGAGCTGCTGGGCGACGACGAAAAAGTCCTCCAGGAGGGACCTGGTGGCCATCTTGTCGGCGAGCTTCTTCAGGTCGGCCTCGTGGATCTCGTTGCTGGGGATGTGCAGGCCCAGCCTGGCGGGCAGCCTGGCGGAGAGCGATTCTGTCTCGGCGAGGAGCCCCGTCAGCCTGTGCAGGCAGGTGGACCCCGTGCTGGCGTTCTCGTCAGGCGACACATCATCTGTCGTGCCAAGGTCTGTCGTAGGTGGAGGGATGCAGCTGCTGGGTACGGGAAGGAGGCTGGGTCTTGCTGGGCCGCACCCGGCGGCGTCACGGCCGGGAAGAAGCTGTTAAAGTCGAAACTGCTCGCAGTGCCCCAGTCAAAAGCACTGGCGAACGGAGGCAACCCTCCCTCGCCTGCCTCGCCCACGGCCTCCTCCTCGAGGGTGATGCCACTGGTAGCCCTGGGGAGCACGCTTGTGCCTGGCGGGCTGTAGGTGCATGGAGTGCCGGCCTTGAGGCAGCGAGCGCAGACGATGCTCCCGGGTTGCTTGGGACACCGCAGCTTTTGAGAGTGGCAGCGGTCGCAGGCTGCCCGGTTTCTGGGTCGGCAAGACATAACTCGCTTGGGAGACGAACCGCCACCCAGCTTTTGATGGCGGCTGGTTTTGGTCTGGTAAGAGGACGTAAAGGGGTTGGTACGTAATGGACGGAGGCGGTAATAATCTGACCAGAGTCGCACTGGGCCCGGTTGCTCTCTCTGCAGCGCGGGCCTAAGTAATGTAAGCAATGTGTCGAGGGATCCAAATCCCTTCCCTTTGCCTTACCTAGTAATTACTAGAATTTACATAGATTGTCCTTAGCTATTCATTTATACAAAAAATTCTCAAGAAAGTCTATATAGATTTCCTTACTCTTCTTTTCTATTTTCTCTTCTTTCTTCTCTCTTCTCTTCTTCGTAGGACCTGATTTGAATTCAATTGTTCCGACATCTCAGCAAGGTAACGAATTAAGGAGCCATAGATGTCGCTTTATAATTGCAAGAAACATCCATCTGCTAGTAGACCACCTCGACAGGTCTCAGGAGCCGTCCTTGTTATTTGCACCTGTCATCAATACCGAGACAGCGCTTGAATATATTTTTCGGTCCTAGATCACTGCAGATAAACCACCAACGCCTCGCTCGCGGCCACCGTAAACGTCGCCTGCCCGCCCGACACGCTTGTCGTCTCAAACGTCTCCGTACCGCCCACCACACACGTCCCGTTGGCGTAGTACTGCCCGCCCCAGGACGGGTTCCCGCCCTCGTCCTGCCTCGACAGCGCGCTCGCCGCCGTCAGCCTCTTGGCTTGGACGCTGGTGGCGCTCAGGCCCGTGAGCACGAAGGACGTGCTGCCCCGCGTGCCCGAGCCGTCATAGTAGTCCGAGTTGTACAGCAGCACGCGCAGCGGCGCGCCCGAGGCGTCAAAGGTGGCGTAGCCGGCGTAGTCGGTGCTGCCTGCGTCGAGGGCGGTCAGGTGCGAGCCGCCCGCGAGGAAGGCGGTGGCGGCGGTGGCGCCGTAGTAGGGGGCGCCCATGTCGTAGCGGCCCCAGAAGCAGTAGTAGCAGTTGCCGATGGTGCCCTGGTGGAAGTAGGTGCGGGTGATGTTGAGATAGGTGGCGCGGACGACGTAGTCCATGGTCCAGAGGGCGGCCCCAAAGGTCGGGGACACGGTGGCGGCGCCGCCTCCGGAGACGGAGTTGGTCTCGCCCAGGACGTAGGGTTTCCCCACGCTCACCGCCGCGGCTATGTCGTCCGGGAACTGGTCCAGGTTGCTGACGATGTCCGAGTGGCTCATGAGGCTCTCGACCGTGCCGCCGGGGTAGTTGTGGTGGGCGTAGGTGGCGACGTACTGCCTGACCGTGGCGTTTTCCGTCGCGATGAGCTCGGCTGCGCCCCACGTCGGCGGTGCCGAGTTCGAGTTGCCCGCCTGGATGATGTCGGTCCTGCTGATGGCGCTGCCCACCTCGATATCCCAGTTGTCCTGCGAGGCGGCGTCCGTGGCTGGGGTCCACGTCCCGGACGCGATGGGCTGGTCGTCTGAGGCCCAGTCTACCAGGACAGACAGCTCGTGGTCAGCCTTCAGCTGTTGGACAAACTTGTATGTGTGCAAGGAGCAGGGCAGAGCAGCTGCAGGTCCACACACTCACATTCGGGCTCGTTCCCCAGCTCGATGGCCAGCAGGTTGTCCATCTCCGAGACAGCAACCTTGGCAGCAGCAATTGTGTTGGTGATGTTGTCCTTGCCACGGTCCAGGCCGAGCACCACGCTGCCGTCGTACCCCCCGGCCAGGGTCATGAAGCTGGACCCAAAGGTTAAGCTGTCGGGGGCGTCGGTGGAGGCGGCGACGGTGTAGACGACATATGCCGACGTGGTGGGATCATACAGCGCCCTGTCCTGTGTCGTCCCGCCAATGCGTATCGGGGGCCATGTCCCGGTCAGGGCCTCCCCAGTTGGCCAGGCATTGTGTGGTGGCGGTGACGTTGGTGAAGTACGAGGGGAAGGTGAAGAACTCGAAGCTGGACCACCACCAGGCATCAGAACCGAGGTTGTATACAGGCAGGAGGACTCAATTGGGAGTACAGAATATAGCAGGGCTGTACTCACGAGATGCCAACTGGTGCTGGTGCCAGCGATGCAAATGCGTACCCGCTGGTGCCCGTCTTGGTGGGCACTGCGAATGTGACGGCAGACGCCAGCTGTGCGCCCGCCACGAGGGCAACCATGGGACTGATGACGCGCGCCATCTCTTCTCGGGGAGCTTCTTTGAGGAATGAATATCGCCCCCAACAAGACCTCCAATACGGTTGTTGGGTTTTTTTTTCTTTCTTCTTTCTTTTGTGTGCTGATGGGCCCGGGTTTTTGTCTTCCTTCTTACATTACCCCAATCGAGTTATGAGCTGTGAGGACGGCGAGGAGGCCCCCCCCCTCGGTGTCTGCAGCCCGAGCGTGACCCCAAGCGTCGGTGTAAACATAAGACACCCCATGTCGAATTTAGTTTTCCCGGCTGTGATGCCGTCGTGAACCAGTCAGGCACACTACAACAGATGGTCGGGGTCAAAAGCTTGGCTGCCATCCTCGTTGGCGCGCGAGCCACTCCATTAGGTTAACCCCTCTCCCCCTCCCCCGTCTTTTCTTTTTTCTTCTTCTTTTTTTGGAGGTGTCAGGTGGAACCCGTGATCAATTTCCTGAAGCGCTCGCCCTCTGATTGGCGCCCCTCGTGGCTGGCATTCATGAATAAGTATTACCCATGGTCCGAGGCGGGCCGGGAGAAGGGTCACGAACTGCCGTGTTTGTCGACCAAGATTGGTGGACGAGTGTATAGCCGGCCTTGGGGTTAAATAGTTGTGCACACGCCTCTTGGAAGGAATTGCGACGAGGAGCTGGACAAGCCTCGGCTCGGGTCTGTGTCCTGCGCTGTCCTCAGCTGTGCGGGTGCCTCCTCTTCCTGCGCAGAACTTGTGAACTCTCTCCCCCAGACTGTCCGTCTCCCTGATTGTTTTTTTTTTTTTGAAAAAAATACATACGAAAACACGAGGGTGCAACTTGCCAGCGGGCAGGATAAGCGGATGATTGGCCTCCGCCTCCTCCCAAATTCGCAATGGTCGCTACCACGTCTGGGCTCGCTAGCAGTGCGCCACCTTTTCGTGCTGTGCCTATTGATTCAATAGCTTCTCATGTTGCTGGCATCGGCGAGGACAGCCCGACGTATTCTGAAACAATCGACCGACCAGCTTGCTGTCCGAGCGGCGCACCTGGGATGAAATTGAAAGTGTTCTCTCGGGGTTACTTTTGGGGCGTTTTGGCCCTTGTTGTGTCGTGATGCTGGGCAATGATTAGATCTTGCGGCATTTTTGTATCCTTTTCCTTTTTCCTTTTTCACTTTTTATCTTTTCCTCTCTTTCCCTTGAGTTGATTTTAGAAACCACCTGTTTTCAAAAGCCTCAGTCGAAGAGAAGGTTACTGATCGGTACCGGAGGAGTCTGCACGACAATGAGTCCATCGAACCTGCTGTCGCCAGTGCTGCCGGTGCCAAGGAATCTCTCGCCATCTCGTTGAAAAAAGAAAGAAGAGGAAAAGAAAGGCATTGACAAGCAAGTCTAGTACAGTGAGCTAGGGCTAGAGGTTGAGGGCAGGAAGTTCCCCTGATGCATACAAGAGTATGCCTTCCCTAACGGTCTTTCTTCTCCAAACACCTTGTCCAGAAATATGCCTACCTATCAGTGCGGCTTGACAAACAAGAGACATCCGACGAGGCACTATTGATATGCAGCGCATGCATGCAACTTGCTCTGCATGGGACGCGAGTGCGATCCAGGCAAGAAAACCTGCATCTCCAGCATCATGTCCCGGCGCCCGCCGTGCCGTTGTTCTGTCAAATGGGCGCAGGACCTCTCGAGACGACCATGTCTGGTTTCTGTGAGTTCTCGGCGCAAGCAACAAGCACCCTGCCTCGTCACTTTAGGATCTTGTCCTGACATTCAGACAGGCGATGCCAGGGACGGCTCTTGGTAGGGCAGAGGCGGGAATCTTCCCAAATAAGGTCTGCACTGCTGGTGATTCGAACACCGTCGCGGACAGACTCGTCCATGGCAGAAGGATATAATCACTGCGGAAATGACCACGAACATAAAGCCTGGCACGGGGAGCGCGGCGCAGCAATGATACTCAAGCCTTAGTTTGAGGGCTGAGGGAAAGCTTGACTTCAAGTCTGGAGACAGAACAAGCTCAGTTATGCTTCTCATCAATGCCACTACAGCGTGGACAATCATAAGGAGAGGCAACGGCTCGCTCCTCTCTAAGCATGATCGCCAGAGGCACTTGGCCTAGGGAGGCCATCAACATTTTCATCAGGAGATGTTGAGTAGGTAAAGTACCGACGTGGAGCCAGGATAAGGCGGTGTGGCAGCTTCATGACCATAATTCCCAAGGACCTCGGACAAGGAACTGGGCAAGAGTCGTCATTCCGGAAGGGGCCCCTGGGCAGTTCCTTGGCCTGGGAGTGTTTGAGAGCATACACCGACTCCTCCAGGAGCAGCTGAGCCCACGACGTCAGGCCGAGGACTGGCGATCACGAGGGAGACTCCATACCTCGACCGCCCATTGCAATCCTCGCCGAAGAACACCCGCCCGGCGCGGGCCGAGGTGCCAACTTGGGCTGGCCTAATACTAGCTGAATGGGACGAGTCACGACGATGGATTACGCGGAAGGGGGATTGATTGTTTCGTCGCTTTTTTTCTTCTTCTTCCTCTCCCCTCCCGACGAACGACAGACGAGGGTAAAAATAGAAAATCCGCCTGCCGCGTCGTTGGGCCAGCGGCCCTCCTCCCTCATCGGCGGCGGCGGCCATAAGTTCCGGCAGAAGGGGGGGGGGGGAAGGAAGGAAGCCTCGTCCAATGCAAGGCCGCGCTACCCGCATCGGCCGTGCTAGGAGAATTTCCTTGATCGAGGTTGTCTCCGAGACAGCAGTGGGTAGATCTGAGGGGGTTCTTTAAGGGATCTATCTGGTCATGCTGCGCCCGGCTGACCGGCATGGATATGTTGTGTTTTGTCGAGGATTGGAAACCTCGGAGGGAACGAGTTCTGGGCAAAATTCACCCGGCCAGCGTCCTTACTGTGTGGAACAGGGCCGCCATCTGCAGAGCCGCGGCCCCCCGTCCCCGTCCCCCTCTCCCTCTTTCTCTTCCCTCTACCACTCTGCTGACCCCAGCCCCCGTGTCGGCCGTGAGCAGCACAATCGGGAAGGCCGACCGCATTTTCAAAGAGCGGGATTGGCAGCAGCAACAAGCTCTCATGGAGCAGGGCGACGGTATCTCGGCCGGGGCTCCACTGCAGCAACGCCATGCGACGATCCAATCTGCCGCTCGGGGGATTTTTTAATTCTTGACACTACCTGACAGGCAGGGAGGCGGGGCCCGCTTCCACCCTCCGAGGTTTTGAGTAGTAGCGCGATGAGACGCTGCTCTGGTCTCCCGCTGGGTTCTTGCTACAGACTGCACCTTATACAGACCCCACGGGAATGATGACTCGAGAAAAATTGATGTGTCAGAATTTGGCGTGGCTTGTCCACGGGTCAGTCTTCCTCTTTGAGGCTCTCGGCCGATCGGGAGCAGGTCTCAAAAATGCACAGCCGGTGCCCGACGAACCAAGCGTCCACCGCTGTCGGACCAGAGTCCGGGCCGGCCGGGATGGTTACCGTTTCAGTCTGATTTTGCGCCCGGTGGACCGACTAAAAAAAACCACATAACAGCTGCCTCGGCTGTGGGCCACCTTTGGGGGGGGGGCGCCCAGAAAAAAACGCCCACGGTCCTCTTGAGCTGGTCCATACGCAGACAAGGAGGCATTGATGTTGATTACGCCATGAAACGCGGTGACGAGATGGGACGTGATTCACTAGCTTAGCTGGCACCGGCATATATACTACACCGCCCTGGGCTGTCCCGCATGCGGATTGTGCTATGGCAGCCTGTGTCGCCCATATCCGTCCGTAGACGTGAACCTCATCAGAGACAAACACTCCTGTGGACGTATTCCTGCCGCCACCCGGACCCGCACGACAGACAGCCCGGACAGAGAAGAAGCATGGCCAAGGACACAAGCCTATCGTATATCTTCGCCAAGAGGCCGACGGGCCAGATCGTGCCGGGCGAGACCTTCCGCGCAGAGACCACGCCGGCGCCGACCGAGGCAGACCTGCAGGATGGCGATGTCCTGCTCGAGACGCACTACATCAGCCTCGACCCCTCGATGAGGGTGTGGCTGAAAGGCAAGGCGACCGCGCCACGAGGCTGAGCTGGGGCACTGCTGACACTCGAGCCAGACAAGCCTGGTTACATGCCACCACTGCAGATCGGCGAGACAATGCGGAGCGTCGGGGCCGGCGTCGTTCTCGCGTCCAAGAACCCCATGTTCAAGGTCGGCGACTGGGCGACCGGGTTCACCGGCTGGCGGGAGATCGTGAAGCTTGGCCCGCGGGAGGCCATGCCTGCGGCACGGCTGCCGGGCATAGAGATGCCTGACCTGCTTGGCGCCATTGGGCTGACGGGCATAACGGCGTACCTGGGCCTGGAGAAGATCGGTCTGCCCAAAGCCGGCGAGCTGGTGGTCGTCTCCGGGGCGGCGGGCGCGACGGGCTCGATCGTGGGACAGATCTGCAAGCTCAAGGGCTGCCGCGTGGTCGGTATCGCGGGCAGCAAGGAGAAGTGTGCCTGGCTGAAGGAGATCGGCTTCGACGTGGCTCTAAACTACAAGGACTCCGACTTCCGTGGGCAGTTTGTCGAGGCAACCAAGGTAAGGGGGATCCGGCATCCTGTCGAGTCATGTGTGGCTGCGTGGCGCTGACCAGGTCCGCAGGATAAAATCGATATGTACTGGGACAATGGTGGGTTGTGGGACAGAGATCTCATGGAGACGGCTGTTGATGCTAACTCGGTCTGTAGTTGGTGGTGAGATTCTTGATCTTGCCTTGGGACAGGCCAAGCTTCGCGGCCGCATTGTGGCGTGTGGATGTGAGTAGAGGCGAATATCCGGGAGGAGCTGCGAGACCACTAACGCACTCAAAGCCATCAGCATCTACAACGAAGACGGAGACGCGGCAAAGAAGTCCTTCAGCGTGAGACCACCGCCCCGGACGTATCGAGTGGGTGAGCAGATGCTGACCTGCGACTTCAGAACCTTGCGATGATCACGTCGATGCGGCTGCGGTAAGACACTCCTGATCCAGCAACCTTACTTTTTCCCAGCTTGTTTCCCTTCTGAAGCTGACGGCGAACAACAGAATGGAGGGCTTCATCGTCATGGATTATCCAACAGAGTGGCCAGCAGCGGCCAAGCAGCTAGCTGTGTGGGTGTCCGAAGGAAAGATCAAGTCTAAGAACACCATCGTCAAGGGAGGCCTGCAGCAGGCAGAGTCTGCTCTAGTTGACCTCTTCAAGGGTGTAAACACAGGTGTGCATCCCCATCCCCCCGTGTCCCCCTTCACCATGATCTCTTCAGTGCGTCGAGGCTGACATGGCCCCCAGGCAAACTCGTGGTTGAGGTCAAGGAGCTCAAGGCGTAAGAGAACCTCGCCCCTCGGGCTTGTCCTCTGGCACGAGGAATAAGCGCTGGAATGAGCTCGAAACCTGAACCGTAGGGGTATTCTCTCTGGTGGCGTCACAGGGAGGCCCTTAAGGTACCCTCGGGTTCACGGCCGATGAAGGTACTTCGTGATTCGTGATTGCGCAAGATAGACCGTCATACACACGCAGGCGCGGTAGGCAAATGGTACATAGACAAATAGAAGAACATGGAAATGACACGTAGGCACGCTGGTTCATGCATCCTGGTGACCTTGTGTGTTGATTTGATGCTTTGATTTGGGTGTCGGCGGGTAGGAAGCCTGGTACGGTGCGGGGTGCGTAGGTGTCCAGTTCTCTGCAGACCAGACCCTGCTTTCCACAGGACCCCGCTGAACACAGACCCTTCTTGCCCGATCCCACGCCGGGGGTCTCGTCGTAGCCACCTTCGCGTCGCATGAACTTAATTTTCCAACGACGCGCCGCGTCTTGCCCGGCGCATACGTGACGGCTAGCCAATCTGCGAGCATCTGCATGTGATGATTGCGAGCCGATCATACCAGGCAGGGATTCGCGGCTTGCTTTTATGCGATCCAAGATGACTCCGGGCTGATCCTCGGCCTCTGTTGCTTGAGACACGACCCTCGAATGCCATTTTTGCACAACCGTCCACTCGCCTGCCTCCATCTCCACAGATCTCCTGGAACGACGACGTCGGCCGCTCACTGAACCGAGGTCGGAGCTCGTCGTCACAAGACCCATACCAACGGCAGCGCAACAGTAGTACACAGAGACGCGTTCGAGATGTCACGGCTTGCACTAGGAAGACACATGCTGTCGAGGTGCGGGCGCAGTTGGACGATGGCCGGCCCAGCCATGGCCCCTATGGGAATGCCCATCGCCGCTCCCCTCTACCAGGTCGTGCGACAGGTCTCTACAACACGTCCGAAGAAGGCACAGGCTGTGAAGGAAGCTCCGAAAGAGGCGACCGCGCCGCTGTCCAAGGCAAAGGCCCCTGCAGCCAAGACCGGGACGAAGACGAGGAAAGCCTCTACCAAAGCGACCGAGCAAGACGTGGACGGAACAAAGACGGTCAAGAAGGTACGGGCATCGAAGGCCAAATCGACCGCCGGCACTAGCACGGAAGTGAACACACCGGTAAAGGAGAAGAAGACGGTGGCGTCTAAGAGCACCACTGCTGCTGCTGCTGCTGCCGCCAAAATCACCATGACCGCTGCCGCCCCAGAACCGACGGTCAGGGAAGAACGCAGAGCCAGTGGCTTCAGTGCCTTCACAACAACAACAAGAGAATACGCCTAGCTCGACACGCTTCGCTGCGCCACAGCAGAGCTCGGCGTCGAGCGCATCAACAGCTGCCGCAGCACCCGCCTCGAACCCAACATCCTCGCCGTCCCCAACAGCCAGTCCTGTTCCTCCTCCCTCGCCAGGCAGCTTGAAGCCCAAGGTTGACACCAGCAGCCGTGAATACAAGCAAGCCGCGCGGAAATGGACGGCTACAATGATAGCGTTGCCAATCTTGCTAGTCACGTCCTACTTCCTCTTCGAGAGATGTGAGTGTTCATTACCTTGACCCTGATTCAAGCTGCGCCTTGATCTATGCAAAACCGACTGCTGACTCAGTCTCTCTTCTCCAGTGGCCTTGGGCAATCACCCTAGCCTCGAAGAGATTCGAGCACAAATTCGAGGCGATACATCAGGAGAAACAAAGACGAATGACGCATCATGAGTGGACGAAATTAAGGAATATCAGACTCGACTCTCGCAATCCAACACTAGACCACAGTGACTGGCCTGACCCACGTATGATGTTTATTACTTTGATGGTGCGCATGTTGTCTCTAGTCAGGCAGGCCGTTGCTGATGGCTTCGTACTGCCCTGACGCGGGAATAATCCAATGACCGTCCCCGATGAGCGTGTAGACCCCAGCGCAGCGACCCGTGGAATGTACTGCTCAGTGACGCAGTCTACCCGATCTCCATCCCGGAGAGGACGGTCCAGCCACCAAACACCCGCCCATGGCCCAGGCTTTAGACGAAAGCGATCACACAACGGGGCTCACCTTGACTCAAAGCTGACATGTTTGCCCAGTTAGGCTGACTCTAGAATTACAACAACGACGACGATTCGAAAGGGCACGCAGCCTCTACCGCTGCCCAGTGGTGGTCCGCACATATTCATCGAGATTCGTTTCTCATGTGAGGGGGGAAAAAAACAAGCAGCCTCACAGCACATCACTAAATCTGATGACTCATTTCGTCATTAGGAATGCACCTCTCGACACAGACCTCCGTCCTACGCAGGCTTATTATCGCACACTGGCCTTCGTGTAATGTCGGCACCGAATCGGCCAAGATCTCACCCTCCTGTACCCTTCAGATCCACAACGGCTTGCCTCTGAAAGGAAGGCAAGCAGGGGGCGTCGCCGGATAATCGGCACACTATCGGCAAACGTCTTTTTCTGACCGCAACATGAGAGAGAAAGACCAACGGGGTTTTACATTTGCATATTGATTGGTGATGACTTTTTCTGCTGGGCGAATATTTATTAAAGCTGGCCTGCCTGTGGCATTTTCTTTGTTCTGGCGTGACTAGCCCTCACCTTTCCGCAAGGATTTGCCTTCCCGCCTTATTCGACATATGAAATAACCCATGGAGAAGACGAATCCTGGACAGCGGCTGGCCGCCGACACGCAGAGTGTCCGGGGACGGGTACCAGGCGAGAGATCGAGCGAAGAGCTCCCGACCAACGCCGACGATCTCGCTGCTGAAATAATGGAAGACAGGGAGATGCCCGACAACGAGGACAGAGACGACAGCGGGATGGCAACTGACAGGAGCTCGGTTCACAAAGTCCCATCACAAGAAGCTGGAGAGCTGGGTCGGCCAGCGACTCACCAGGAGGCTGTCTACTCTGTCATCCCGAGGGCGCAAAAGGTCCAGATCATCATGCTGGTGGCATTCTCAGGCGTACTTTCACCACTCACCGGCTCGATCTACCTACCTGCCCTCAACAAAATCGCCGAGGACCTGAACGTCAAGACGTCACTCGTCAATCTCAGCATTACCACGTACCAGATCGTGCAGGGAATTGCGCCGTCGTTCATCGGCACGCTCTCCGACGTCAAGGGCCGCCGCCCTGCGTACGTGGTCACCTTCTCGATCTATCTGGTTGCCAACCTCGCCCTCGCCCTGCAGAACAGCTATCCTGCGCTGATGGTACTGCGCTGCCTGCAGTCTGCAGGTAGCTCGGCCACCATAGCCCTCGGCTCAGCAACAGTGTCAGATATGGTCACGAGAGCCGAGAGGGGATCATGGCTCGGCTACACTACCCTGGGCATCTCGCTTGGCCCTGCGCTCGGCCCAGTCATTGGTGGGCTGCTGAACGAATATCTGGACTGGCACTGGATCTTCTGGTTCCTGCTCATCTTTAGTGCCATCGTCACGACCCTGATGATCATTATCCTCCCGGAGACAGGCCGGGCTGTCGTAGGCAACAATACTATACAGCCACCAAAATGGAACCTCAGCGTACTGCAGTGGTGGCGGCTCAGGCAGGGCAGGCCACTCAACGGCGGCCAGGTCTACGCAGAGGACAGGTCTACAATCACGAAGCCGAGAAAGCGACCGAGCCCGCTGTCGTCACTGCGCATCCTCGCCGAGCGAGAGGGTGGCATCACTCTGGGGTTTGGCGCCATCTTCTTCGCCGGCTACTTTATGGTGCTGACGACGCTGTCTGAGCAGCTGACTGCCCGCTTTGGGTTTTCATCGGCCATCACCGGTCTCTGTTATCTCCCACTCGGCACAGGATCCCTCTTGTCTCGATTCCTGGCGGGCCGGCTGTTTGACTACAACTTCCGACGGCACGCACGACGCCTCGGCCTGCCGCTCGATCTGTCGCGCCAGCAAAAGATCGAAGTCTTCCCGATCGAGAGGATCAGGCTCGAGGTCTCCATACCTCTAGTCTATATCTCGTGTGGCACCGTGATGGCTTATGCCTGGACCATGGAGTCGAATTCCGGTCTTGCCGGGATCGAGGTGTCTCTCTTCTTCCTGGGCTTGTTCTTCAGCGGGGCGCAGCAGGGCTTCAACACCTTGGTGGTGGACACGCACGCGGACATCCCAGCTACGGCCACGGCGGCCAACAACCTGTTTCGATGCCTGTTGAGCGCAGGAGCTGTGGCCGTGGCCCCCTTCATGATCGAGAAGATCGGAATCGGCTTCACTGGTGTCTTTATCAGCGGTGTCTGGTTCTTCTTTAGCCCGCTGCTCTGGCTCGTCCTGCTGAAGGGAAAGAAGTGGCGGGAGGAGAAAAGAGTGAGGCAGGAGAAGAAGGATGCAGAGCGAGAGAAGGCAGCAAGAGCAGCAGTATAAATGGCTTGTGGTAGATTAGGCCATGGAAAGCACTTTTGCTTTGAAAGATCCATACAAATTATAGATTTCACTATTTGAAGCTGGGCAGCCTTAGATATCCTACCAATAGAGATTCCTTTGGATCACATTTTTGGGCATAATTCTATGGAGGAGGAAAAGTCCTCTAGTCAAGTTAGCCCTGGCAAAACCCCTTTGTACGCACTGCAGATCATAACGGTGATGTTTCCTGCCCCCGTCCCCTAATGGGGCAGGTTGGCCTCCAAAAGGTCCAAGTCAACGCCGTTGCTCAAAACTGCCCGTTTTCAAGATACATCTGATAGTAGATCTAGAATAGTGCATTTTGCACTTGATCTAAAGGAAGTCCCTTTCCCATCTGGCAAGTCAGCGTCAACACCGAATTGCACATGCACGGCCTTGCCTTCAAGGTTCACAGAAGCGAGAGCTTGTTTCTTAAGCAGAGGAACCCCGACTTTGAATCTTCAGCCCCTCCAGATTCTTTCCTTCAAACACACACCTACATGTGTGGACCACCTCAAGCGCTGACCCTCTCATGACAACACGGTTCTGATCATCGTTTTGGTAACACTTTCAAGATAAAGAAAATGTATCGATGTATGCGACCCAAATCCCTGTACTCCACAGCTATGCCCCGTAACTGGAGGCACAATACTCGACTACATGGCTGACATTCAGACAGGTACTTCCGAGTCCACTATCAGCAACGTTCCCACCCATAATGCCGCAATCATACGAAGACGAGAAGCCCATGAGCCATCACGTCTCGACCCCCATGGGCCCCGAACCTCCGATCCGATAGGTTGCTCCTGCGATGGTGGCTCATGTTAAGGATCATCAGTCCTTGTGTGTGCGTCCGGATGCGCGTGGGGAGTATCTAATTCTTGTGAAAGATCAAACAGGGGATAGATCGCGGAAGGTGGTCTGTAGCAGAGCTGGAAAGAGACTGGTTGGAACTAATGGTGATGGGGACCAGTAGAAATTTGAAGAAGTGTAGGTCAGTATTAGTGTATGTCTCTATGTTCTAATTATACTTGGATTCAATGAGATAAACTTCTTGCCGCACCGGTGCTGCGTTTAAGGGAATGTTATGTACTCGTATTGCCACGAGCATGAAAAATCTCTGCCGGTATTAATATTTTTTTAGGACTTGGTAATTAATTACTCTACCTTGGAGGTTATAATTACAACGCCATGCCAAGTAATCACGCTGTCGTGCCTAGTAACACAACCTATCTGAGGCCAGAGATATAATATGCTACTATAGAAGATATATCTGCGCAGCCGCCTTCGAATTCATGCTTACCTAAATCGATATACCTGCCTTTTGGGGGACAGTGCTAACCTAAATTGACATGCTCTTCCAGTGGGACATTATCAGTTCAGCGCCAAGCCTCTGGAAATTAAGGGATCAGCTGACACTCATCCTTCCAGTCCGTCAACTAACACAAAGGCAGCAGGTCGTCTTGAGTCCATTTATTTTATACGTCTCAAGTACATAAACACTTTTTTTCTTGGGAGGTCCAGACAGAGTAACTATCGACATGGAGGTGTTTCTATATACAACATGTGCTGTCTCGATCAGGCCGCGGGGGCCCGAACCTTCATCATGGGCAGGCCTCGGGCTCCCTTCCAGCCCTGCAGGCCCCTCTTCTTCTTCATCTCGGCGGCCCTCTTCACCTTGACATCCTTGGGGGCATCCACGTCCCGCTTCTCCAGGTCACCCGTCTCTCCGTCAGGCAGGACACCCGCGCCGTCAGTGATACTCCCGGGGCCAAAGTCGGGCTCGCCGCCGAGGGAGCCAAAGACGTCACCGATGTAGTTGGAGGGCTCGACGCCGTCCTTGAAGGTGCAGTTCCAGTCGTCCAGGATGCCCTTGACGATCTCGACGCCGGCGTTGTAGATGTTCTCGATGGCGATCTCGAAACCGTTCTGGTCCATGATGAGCAGGTGGTCGTAGGCCGAGACGCCCGGGGGCGGGCGGTCAAAATCAGAACCCGTGCGCATGAGGATGATGCGGGCAAAGTCGACCAGGCCCTCGATGGCCATGCGCACCATGACCTCCAGGGTGGCGTTGTCCTCCTGGGCGGTCATGCAGTAGTTGCCGGAGCCGTTAGTCCACAGCGTGGTGGTGTTGTCGAAGGCGCCCGAGAGCAGGTCGCCAGAGTAATAGACATCGCTGGTGGCGGTGTCGCAGAGCACGACGCTGGGAGGCGAGGCGCCGGCGGTGTAGTTCTCGGTGCTGGCGGCGTAGCGCTCACGGTAGGCGGCGGCGATGGTGTTGTCGCTCAGGTTGGCCTCGGAGGCGTACCCGTAGGCGATCTGCCGCAGGTCCTCATTCAGCTCGAACACCTCGGACCCGTACCACTCCCCCTGGGAAGGTGTTGGGCATGTACGTGTCGAAGCCAAAGTAGCCGGTGGTGAAGTTCTCGGGCATCTCGCGGGCGTCGAATTCGTACTGCAGGGCGACCTGCACGGCGTACCGCGACAGGGCCACGCCGCCGAGGGTGCTCCACTGCGGGCTTACACCCGCGATGCCCGCGATCATAAAGTACGTCGAGGTCAGGTCAAACTTGCCGGACAGCACAAGCGAGCTGATGGTGGTGGCGGCATTGATCTCGGACTCGCCGGTCGTGACCTGGCAGATCTCATAGTCTGCCGTGCAGTGCACATGAGGGAACAGCATGGACAGGCCCGGAGTCGAGATGTTGACGGCCAGAAGATCACCCAGGCCGCTGCTGGGAAGGTTCTCATACCAGATGTCTGCCTCAGGGCTGAACTATAATATTATCATGAGAAATTAGCACCAGGCCCTTCACCCGAGTGAATCTACAGCATGCTGATGGCACATCTCGCGGCGACGGAACTTGCGAGACTTACCATGCTGATGATGAAGACCTTGGGAGCAATCTCCTGGTCGCGAACCACCACAGGGGTCTTGGGCGTCTGCACTGTGGCGGCGCCCGCCATCTGGCCAGCGGCCAGCAGCGCCGAGGCCGCTACGGACAGGAAACGCATTCTGATCTCCTGGGTTCCGAGGGGTGAGGGCTGGCTGAAGAAGAGGCAAGAATACTCCGACCCGCTGAACTCGAGGTCTCAACAGCTGAGGGGGGAAACAAGCTGCTGTCGGCTGAGAGAGGACAGAGGTTGGAAGAGGGGAGAGAGTGACATTTTGTCGAGACGAAAACGACCTGTCTAGTCCATACTATATGTACACAAGAAGACAGCCCATGCAGTAAACTACTTGCGTAGGATCCGTGGGGCTAGCGGTGGGTGGTGGGCGGGGGGCTCAACAAGCAAGCGACAGACTGATAGGGACGCGTCGTATTGGCGGAGACCGCCGCCGTGATGGCATCCACTTGGACTGCAGGAACATGCAAGATATCGGTTCCACCCTCTGGGGGCGGGATGATCTCGTCAGCTGTGGGAAAGCAGGGCCAAGAACAAACTAGAGCTCGGAGGAACAAGGAGCAGACTGCTCAAGACGGACACAAGGCCCCGGTTTTGCCTCGATAGCGTAAGACACCCAGAGCTGGGTGCAGGGAGAAGAAGAGAGAGAACAAGAAGAAAAAAAAAGTAATGACCAAGGACTGGGACGAAGACGGCAGACCGAGGCCTCTCAGGACCCAAGATAACGTCTAAGTCAGCATCGCTGGTTTCCCCTACTTGCGCTAGCTGTAGGGCTCGTCTAGAATTCGGGATGAACTGGGGAACGGCCGCTAGAAGATAAGGGAAGATACAGAAATGAGAGGCCATACCATAACTGGTGAGAACAAAATATTGGTCAGCGGGGCCCAGCGGGAAGGGGGAAAAGAAAATACAAAATAATGACGTTGGGGTGGGAACAGGTTGCATGCAGGAATCCACCTTGGTCCAAGATACTATCTATGGTGACTATATGGATGGAGTCGACATACTTTCATCGTGACACCTCGTTGACTCAGTTTGATACTCACTCTTTGCGACATTTCTTTTGTTTCTTCTTCTCTCCTGGAGCAAGTGAGAGCGCAGGTCTACGCTCAAGCCACTAGTAAACTTGCAACAAGACTATTATTTGCCTCTGCCACACAGCCTGCAGTGTACCTTTGTTGGGAAGGTCCCTGTCGTTGATCCGCGCTATAACCGGCACGGCAATTAATTAAGAGGAAAAAAAAGCAAGGGCTGTGATAAGAAAATTCACTCACCGGGATTCCGGCTTCAGCAAGCACCAAGTAGTCGTCCCTTGAAGCTGACAGGCAAAAGAAGGGAGAAAGAAAGAGAAAAAAGAAAAGAAGAAAAAAAAGGCTGTCCTGCGAACCTTGTCGCCACCCAGTAGCCCTACACCTTTCCAAGAGCTGTTTAGGAGGCGATGCAGGCGAGCGGCGATGGTTGCCTCTCGAACTTCTCGAAGCATTCGATCCTACCCGCAGGGCTGCAGATCCCCCCAGGAATGAGCTGGGCTTCGATGACCCTTTGCATGTATTCCCCACACACACGAGTATATGCAAGGTACGAGATACTGTATGTACCCGTTTCTCCACCTGTGCGCGAACCACTCGTCACCCGTGGGCAGCTTCGCGCGTCTGAACCTCAATCGACCTGTATGTAGAAGAAGTGAGAGAGGGTGTGTGTATGTGTGTGTGTGTGTCATGTGTTTCAAGTCTCTACGCAGGTCATGAGGTGCTAATCTAGCTGACATTGAATGTGTTGGGATCGGCTGCAGCATAATATTATGTGTTGTTTCTTCGAGGTTCCTCGCACAACATGGCCGCCGTGTCAGCACGCCGAGATTTTCGGATCAAGAGCTGATAGGCCCGAGGCGGTAATTGACAGCTTCACGTTGCCGCGACAGTCTCGGAAACAGACCGCCATGTTTTGGATCTATTGAAACGCGTGCAAGCCACATGCAACACGCCATCCTGCTCACGGCCCCTGTATATCGAGAACAGCGTCTTCTGTAGACACCGACACTTGGAAAATGATGACGCATAGTTGTACGTCACTATCTAGGTGTCTTATCAAAAGCGAGGCTCGCCCGGCGGTCAATCTATCAAAGGTCGAGTCCGGACACAGACTATCACTGACGAGACCTAGGTATCCAGGTGATCTAATCAGCCCCATCCGGGTGAGTTGAACGAGACGACACTCACTACACGGCTGGTCCTGCCCCTATCTTGACCCGGTACGACCTGAACGGGCCCTTCCTGGCGTCCACATTGTTGTATTGTCTCGCAGGTGCCAGGCTCAACTGGTTGGTGCAAAAGTAAAGATACCCATCCAGGATTGCCGCGCTGTCCGCATGCTGAATGAGACCGCTCCTCACCAGCGTCTTGACATAATAGTTCTTCGCCGCCACCAGCCCGGAGCCTCCAGGGGCCACGCCGTTGACCTCTTCCGTGACCCTCGCCTGCTCTGTCTGCACATAGAAGATGGCATTCTGCTCGCTCGCCAGCATGAACACCCGGCCCTGGTCGTCGGCCGTGAATCCAGCCTGCTCCGAGCCGAGCTCGCCCGGGTCCTGCACGGCCGCCAGCACCTCGGCGTCGGTGGCGCCGAAGTCCTGCAGGATGGCCTGGGCGACGAAGTAGAAGCGCCGAGAGGCCAGGTTGCCCCAGTAGACGCTGCCGCTCTGCAGCGCGATCCCGTCCGAGCCCGTGTCGCAAAAGCTCTTGGCCGTCCCGTTCCAGCAGTAGATCGGCCGCCCGTCGTAGACGCCTACGAAGGTCGGGTCTGCCATCACCACGTGCGTGCCGTTGAGCCGCTTCGCGACGCCGCCCGTCGCGAGGTCCACGGCCACTACGCCGCCCCCGGGAGACTCGTCGGTCAAGAAGGCGAAGCCGCCCGTGCCGGCTGTGTTGTTGATGCGCACGTCGTTCAGGTTTGTCTTGTTGAACAGGATGCCGTCCGAGAATAAGTATGTCTTGATCAGCTCCCGCGTTGTCACGTTGAACGACATGATCTTGGCTCCGCCTGAGATGGCCTGGCCGCTGGACCCGTATGCGATACCGCTGTCGACGATCCACATCTGCCCTATCGAGTCCAGCACGACGTTCTGGACGTTGATGAAGCAGGTGGAAGGGTCCTGTCCGGCTGCGCACCGCTGGATGTCGGCGGAGGGCCATGGCTCCTCGTCCTCGAAGCTGGTGCAGATGACCACGTTGTTGGTTGAATTCTCGGCGTTGCGGGGGTATGTCAGGTACACGTTCAGGTCATGGTCCACTGCCAGACCAGTGGGCGCATCGGTGCTTTGGTGGACAGCCTCCAGAGGGTCGCCGATGATGGTGAAGTCTTGCGGGCAGACGCCATTTGTGGAGTTTGAGCTTGACAGGGCTGGGTCGGGGCAGGTGGTAGGGAAGACGGCTCCTGTCATGGCCGCGAGACTGACGACGAGACCAGCAATCGTGGGCCACATGTTGATATTGATCCAGGCGTGTTGAGAACTCATTGGTATTGGAGTGTTCCGGCTCCCTGATGTTTGTCTTGCGCTTCTAACCGCCCTTCGCGTGCCTCTACCGTCAACCAGGAGATATTGTTATGCCTTTAAAAATTCCGGATCGTGAATGATACACACCCAACAAGAGTGCTTCCTTTCAAAATTGTAGGATCATCTGAACAATTTGAAGAAAAGAAGGGGAAGAAAAGGCCATGAGCCACATTATCCCGCTGCGCAAAAAGTAACTTCAACGCCCATGGCCTAGTGATCGCCCCGCACCTTAGTATGATGTCAAGCATTAGAACGTCGTACCGGCAGTTCCCTCAAGACCATGAATATTCCGGACAAATTCCTGTCGAGGTTGGCATTCCCGGACCTTTATGGATCCAAGTACCGAAAGTATCCCCGCAGTTGCATGGTAGTAGTACCCTTAGACTCACAAAGGTCACGTTTTTGTACAAGTTTGGGATCTGCAACGTAGGTTGAAGTTCTGACCTTTGGCGAAACCAAAACTGTAGACCACAACCACCAGGGTATATCAAAGCTGACAGAAACAAACTGAAATACTACTGTCATCCGAAGACCACGCTCATTGTTCGTAACTATCATGTCCACAGTGGTTTTGGAAACAGCTGCCAAGGTCGATAGTATGCTGAGAGGATAGCTTCTAAGGTTGCATGCGGCGACCTCTTCTTGACTTGGCTGAGCACCGACGAGGAACTAGTGAGTAGAGGTCTATCATGTTGCAGTGCGTCCATAAGACGACTGGATACCTGATGGAACCAAATAATCAAACCAAGTGGAACATTGAATCCCAAGCAGTGAAGCATTGCAGGTGATCCAACGTCGTAGAGACTCTCCAGTGATGAGTAACGTCTTGAGGATCTGGAGGAATTATCCTTTTATACAGAAAGGCAATAAACTTATCCGAGAAATATCTGTTCATCACTTCAGCACTTGTGACGAGCAACGTCCAGGAACTGAATGACCTGTGCACGAACAACCTACAGGAATTCATTTGTTTAAAGACAGCTTGATCCATGATAAAGAAATTTTATTCTATAGACTGACTAGGAGTAAACGAGATAAGAAAACGAGTCTGCCAGAACTGAGATCGATGAGGATTTTGAAGCTGGCTCGTGACCTGTGAACGTGCAGAAAACCAGGTCCTGCGTCCGGACCCCACCTTATTCGCGCCTCCCCCCCCGGTTCCACTTTACCTGACGCGCAGGCGACAACCACGCGCCATCCAGGTCAGTAGCCGCTTCGCAGTCCACTTCAACAGCCAGCTTCAAATATTCACATCGAGATTGAATGGTCAGTATGCCCCCATGTATTTTTTCATAAACATTCATGCTGATTTATTAGAAGTGCCCGCAGCGCGTCGTGGCTGTTAGCTGTGCTCAGCCCCTACTTGCGGCGAACGACTTCGCCTATGCAGCAAGCTCTTGCTCGGTACTGCGACATGAGCCTGCTCATGATCTGCACCTTGGTTCTTGTGGGATTCTGAGCATCATATGTTGCGGACCAGAAGCACGCGTACTTCTACTTACCGTTGCCGCCTGTCTCGTCACGCGCGATCTCAGCACCTGCACACCCGGAGACCACGAACCTCTCATGCATCTTAATGAGTCGAACACATATCCTTCAAAGGAATCTTGGCATCGATCAGAATATATTCACCCCAAGAAGCCTAGTGCGCACCTCGTACTCTCACTTTCGCCACCAGCGACCCGAGGGCCACCGACAACAGAGATGAATAGCACCCCGCGAGCGTTTTGTATATCGAGAATTCCACACTACAAGACGAGAACACTATCTGGAAAACCTGATCTATGGGTTGTGCGAAGTGGCTGGGTTCACTGGAGGCTTAGACTCATTGGTGGCCTTGGAACCTAGATTCCTCCAACACACTGACTGACGACGATGTGCTGGGAGGAGTGACATTACTCGAGGAGTAACCCCAATAGTAGCACAAGATTGACCAGCAACTCTGCAGACGACACGAAGAGGTTCTCATGACCCATAGCGCAGAGGAAGGACTATAGACAGCTCTCGAGGCAAGCTGAAGGGGCAAACGGCAAGCAGGAGCTCTCACGGAGGACGCTTCCCGGCAACTCTCCAGCACCCAGCCGCGCCACATGCCCAGGACTGTCCCCTCCGCAATAGGGCCAGTGCCCGAAATGCCCCAAGCTGCCGTGTCCTTCTCGGCCAACAGTGCTCGACCTACTGCGATTGAGCGCACTGTATCGGAAAATAATCCTGCGGACAGTGCCAAAGTTCACCTTCCGGCATCGTCTATGAACCTTGAGAGTCTTCCACCTGCCTGGATGTACCACGGCAGGCCTGAAGATAATCTTGTCGGGCTAGACAACCCGCATCTCCCGGGGAAAAGAGCTACGAGCGTCGGCAATATGTCGAGAAAGAGGCAGAAAACACAAGCGGGTGACGACCATGTTAGCCCAAAGGATGCAGCAGCGCCCATTCCCAATCCTCCGGATCGCAGAGACACAGATCACCCGGCTTCATCTGAATCACTTGAGGTACCTGGACGTTGCTAGCTATCCTCTTTCCTTTTACGAGCGGAAACCCCAAATCTTATGATCCGTTGATTTACTGACGCCAGCCACTTTTACATAGCCTCTTCGAAAGTACACCAGTAATGCAATCCAGTTCTGGAATGAGCATCGGGAAATGCCCCAGGCAGCACAAGATCCATGGGCCAGAACTGGAAGTGTTGATTGGACAGCAACAGCTCCGGTGCCAGCTGCAGAACATAGCAACAGCCTGAACAACTCGACGACAGCTACAGGGCCCAATAATAACGACCCATACCATCCGAGAACCGGGAAGGAAGGGAAAATTTTGGATGAAATCGAAAAAGTGAGCTTTTTCAACCGGCCCGGAAAGGTCAACACTGAGTCGTTCACTAATGCCAACGATGCGACGCAGGTCTTCAGCCACTACAGAGATCAGAACCAGGATACGATGAGCTCCGGTCCAGTCCCTGCATCGGACACAGATAGAGTGCTACAATACGGCGGCGAGTCGCGTGACTCTCAAGATCACACCACGAGACTAATGGACACCACGAGCTACTTGGGGATCCCAGATGATACAACGATCCAGCAGCGGTTCGGACGGCCTATGCAGTCATTTGGCCAAGAGCCAGACAGTCTCTCTAGGAATGTATACGGAGAACCCTACCAAGTCGAAGGTGAGGCGATGTGATACCTGCCTCTGAGATCTTGGGTCTTGTCTTCTATCCCCGTCGTTCTGGTGCGCTGACTAGTATACAAAAAGCATGGAGCGACCTCATGCTCCCTGGAAATTACGAAACGACGAAGCCTGTAGGCACTGGTATGCCTTGGATCTGCCCAATTCGGTCCTGCCCTTTTCAATTCAGGAGAAAGACCGCTCTGTGCAAGCATTGGAAGGTTCGTCAGAATGGTCTATTCGCACGGCAGCCCCCCATTTCGCTGACTTATAGCTGAAGAAACACCGCAAATGCCTCCTGAATGACAACAACGATGGTACCTTTTCCATCAGAGGAGAGTACCGACCGAGAAGAAGTAGACTGGCAAATGCCCTCGTCATTAGTCAGGAACCGTTAAATCCACCCGGAGCCCCAATAGCTCCTCCTCTTTGGCCATCTCACAACTTGCAGCCCGGCATAGCTAATTCACAAGAAAATGCCTCTGCTCCGAGAGAAGCTGGGTTTGGTAGGGGGCCTGCTGATGAACTGCCACAAAGAGTATCCATGGGTGCAAATGCCGAATCTGTTGCCAACGCCAGGCCGGGTCCCGTCATAATCTCTGCTGATCCTCGCATGGCCACGAACCTTCGAGCATACAATACATGGCCAGGTGTGACCTACCACTCATTGAATTATTCCCGTTTTCTCTATGCCACCGTCTCAGCTAACCAGTCTATCCGCTAGATAACGCAGGAAATCTAGTCAAGACTGCTGGAGCGCTTCTGCCTGCCAACTATAGACTCTTTGAATATCCTAATTTCGAATGGATCTGCCCAGTTCGATCCTGCAGGCGAACGACGCAGTCTCTCGAGGCCCTTTCAAGACACTTTGAGGCAAGTCTATCTCTCTTTCTCACTACTGTATGTGTCTGTAAGTATTAACGTCAATTAGGGTGAACATTCATCTACCATATTCAACGACAATAGGGATGGCACACTCACCGAGCTCGGACATCACACTGGTGGTCTCACATCCATTATCCCGTTAAAAAAACCAGTCGACCCAAGCGCTCCGATAAAGGAGCCAAATGTCGACTTCAGTCTCCAACATGAATTTGCCGCAAGCCGAGCGTGGTTCTGTGCGAGGAAGCCTCCAGAGAAGGTGAGAACGGTCGATGAAGTCATGGCCGAGGGAGACAACGCGGACAACCTGAAAATCATGGCCAACGCACCGCCCTCTGCCCACCGGTCTCCCACTCCTGAGCCTTCCCTGTCCGACTCTGAGATCTCTTCTAGTGCCGCTTCGGAGCACATGGATGATTCGGAGAAGGTGAATGAGGAAGAAGCAGTGAATGGAGCACAGGTAATACACGAGGAGGGAGCTATGAAACCTACGGAACAGGAGAGCAAGACGCCCAATTTGACGACTGCGGCAGCGAAGGAGAACTGGGCGAGTATCGAGGCTCTCTTCACCGAGAAAAATACTCATGCCACCTCAGACAGATCCTATGCGGACGCTCCTGTCTCTTCCCCGCCTCCGTGAGCTTCAGTTCCCCACGAGTCAGAAGTTCTCCATCGCCTGGCCCAAGGACGTGTCTCTGCTCATCGTACAGCTTGTCGGCCATGAATCGCCGAGCCCGTGCAGCAGATGTGCCAAGGGCTTGGGGATCATGAAAAGACTGCGTGATGCTGAGCGACAAGGTAGCCGAAGTCATACAACAGGGCAGGTGTTCATGCGTCAATTGTGCATGGAAGAGCTCGAATCTTAACACGTGCGACCTCAGGCTGAAATTGCGAGAGCACGAGCAGGCGGCAGACGAGCAGACCTCCTTGCCGGTTCCAGGCGCGCAGGCTTCCCTTTCGATCCGAGAAGCAAACCATCAGCTTGTTTCCGTGGAGGATACCTCGGAAGACGGCCTTCGTCCGTTGCGTGCCCGTCGATCTGAGCGGCTGCTGGCGGAAAAGCCGGCTCAGACTGAGAAGTCAAGGTCACAGCCCAGGTCTCATGATGATGTCCCGCGTGTGACAGCTCCAACCGAGGCACGACCAGCCCGCCCGAAGGATAGCAGTGTGAGACCCCAGGAGACTGAAGGGAGAGCATCGGCAGCTGCGTCCAGGATGGCCAGCGGGCTGAGGTCCATCCAGGTCGATGAGTGCTTCGCCTTCGGGACTCATATCATACCACCAGGCGTCTCTCTCCAGCTGGATCTTGATCCTGGATGTCTTCGCACATGTACCCTGGCTGCTGGAAAGGTGGATGTCAAGGTTCAAAGCGAGCCGGCTTTTAGAATAGGAAGTCAGGGCATGTTCAAAATCATGCCTGGAGGAAGTGGAGAGGTTGTCAACACATGTAGTATGGATGCCGTCTTGCATGTATACACTATGGGGAAGGGCAGATAAGCAAGAGGTATGACAGTACCTCTTCATATGAACAGAGGCATTTGCCACATTACGTCCAAGTATATCCAGAGACAGCACTGTGACTTTTTACTCAAATATCTGGCCTTACCAGCACATCATGTCTCCACAGACCTAACAGGCTTAGAATGTCTGTGCGGCCTCCAAAGCTCGAGCTGCTATGGCTTCCTACGCTTCTCTCTGTCATAAGTCTGAAACGTCACGGCCAGCCTCGATACATTAACCCACCAATGAAGGCCATCGACCAGCCAGCCAGCCAGCCACTGCGGACAGCCTCACGCATCCTCCTGGGAGCTCACTTCATCATCCCGTTCCTTTCGACAGAGTCACACAGCAAGACAACACTACAACCGGTATGGTGCAGTGGTGAGTATCCATGGTGTTTTCCCCTGCAAATTACTACTTCCTGAGCTAACATGTACCAAACCAGGTTTAGCATATTGGATTTTCAGAGGCTTGAAAACTTCCAAAGACCGGAGTTCGAACCTCCGTGCCGGTGGCTTCTTTTTTTTTTTTTTTTTTTTTTTGGGTTCCTTCTCTACACTAATAGCCGGGCTTTTCAACATTTTTTTGTACTACTATAGATTTTATGGCTTAAAACATACACTATTTCTATTCCAAATACTCTTCATGGACCTGGAAAAATATATCTCGGAACATGCAGCCAACTTAATTAATCTAGAAACCTTTCTCCAAGCTCACAACACAATTAGAAGTCGCATATAGCTCTTTTAAATTTACTATAAATTGCCAAAGCATTTTTTCAAGTGTTTATAGCCAATTCAAAACTCGAGCTGCTCTATGCATATCCTCTTATAGAGTTCGTGTGGAAAAGCATTATTTTTTCCCCCGAAAGCTGTAATTTGCATATTAAATATTACTTAAGTAGACATGATATTCTTTTTGAAATTAATTTGAAAAATTTTAAAGCCTACCTCTATCGTTTTAATAAAGTTGATGAAATTTCTATAAATTATACGAAACAGGAAAAATAAAAGTAAAGAAAGATAATAAAAATAAACAAAAAAAAAAACAGGAAAGGAAAAGCAAAGAAAAAATACTAGGCTTAATATAGCAAGAGAAGCGAGCTGGAAATCTAAAGCAGGAGGGGTAAGGAAATAATAGCTCGAGAATATGATAAAGGAACTAGATATTCAGTTCCCTCGCACACAATACTTGTCAAGATGGACTTTTGTTGAAATCAAAAACGACTGCTACTATAGAAATCACGGAAAACACGATCGTGGAAGTAATTATATCCCTCCAGCCACATTTCCCTGATCCGGTGCCGCTGGGGGCAATCGGATCCAGTAGTGCGCCCGAGACGTTACTCTTCTCCTCCTTATTACTCTTTCTCGTTGTCCTTCGTCTTCTTGGGTCTAGTCTTCTTCTTGAATTGCTTCTTTTTTCTCTTGGCATCAGACTCGACTGACTTGCTGCTAGACCTGTCATCGTCAGAGGAGGTGTCAGTGCTCATAAAGGCACTGCTTCTTTCGTTAATTTCCTTTTTCTTTTTTATTCAGAAGATAGTCCGAATGTATATAGGTTTGTGCTCACCAACGCTCGCCTTGTTCGTTTCAATCTTCGAAATTCATATTCTCATGTTAGTCTCTAGCGATGTAGTAGTTCAATCCGTAGGTGGGGGTGTTTTTTCCTTCTTTTTCTCTTTGTATTGCTAGGGGAGGTATATACCGATGAAACTCGAACTACAACCTAGATTCGAATAGGTTCTTAGGTATGTATTTACACTACTCATGGATCTTCTATCGCAGGCTGTTATCTCCAAGTAAATCCATGCGCTGGAAATCCAGAGCAGTAAATCGAACCTCCGAATGCCCAGCCCGCGCCGGACATGTGGACTAAGAAGGGGAGCTATGGGGGCACGACACATGCAGCCTGCGTCAAGTAAATAACTCCCTAAACTCCCCTGACAGCAGACTGCAAAAGGGATTATGTGAACACCGGGCGGTCTATTGAATTGTGGAACCGCCATGACCTCGCGAATTGAACGCAAGCAGCCGAAGTTCAAGAGGCGGCCGTATGGAGTAAGTCCGGTCTAACCCCGACGCTTGGGATGCCTTGATTTTGGCGTACGAAGATGCTGCATGTTTCCTATATTTGAAGCTGCTCGGTTTCATCTGTCACTTCTGAGAAGTGGCAACGCCAGCCAGCTCCTCCGTCGACATAAGCCAAAGTCTGCTCTGATATCAACACATGTAGCCGACCACCACTCACTTCAAATTCCTACAGATTTTCATAAATCAGTGCCGGAATTGTCAGAATAACCACCATCACTACGACTGCGACGACTGGCCACCTACTCCCCTAAATTCCGGTCCACCAATTCATACACCATGGTTTCCAGCAAGATAGACTTCCACCCCACCTTCACCACCCCCTCCCGCCCCTTGACCTGGCTCATAACAGGCTCCTCCTCAGGCCTAGGCCTAGCCCTCGCCCGCCAGGTCCAAGCATCCGGCCACACCGTCATAGCAACCTCGCGCAACCCCTCCGCCACGCCTCAGCTCGTGGACGAGATCACCAAGGGCCACTCGGGAAGCAGCCCGGGCAGGTGGATCACCCTCGACGTCGACGACCCAGACTCAGACAAGGTGATCACCGACCTCGAGGCCGAGGGCGTGGAGATCGATGTGCTGTGCAACAACGCCGGGTACTCCATCCACCACACGGTGGAGCAGTTCACAGAGGAGGAGGTCCGCGCGCAGTTCGAGACGGTATTCTTTGGGCCGTATCGGCTTACACGAGCCGTCTTGCCGGGCATGCGGAGGCGACGGTTCGGGGTGGTTGTGAATATAAGCAGTGGTGCGAGTCTTGAGGGGAGGGATAGTATGGGCGCTTACGCTGCTTCTAAAGCCGCGATGGATGGTCGGTCCCTTTTCCTGCCTTGCGTCCGTCTGCGAGACGCGGAATGCAGAGTATGCTTCGAGTGAGACTGACAAGGAGCGAGACAGGCCTCACCAAAGTCCTGGCCAAGGAGGTTGCGGCGTTCAACATACGCACGCACACCATCCTGCTCGGTGGCTTCCGCACAGACATGGGGAACAGGGCGCGTATGGGCAGCGCAGCGCTGGCTGAGGATTACAAGGGCAGCCTGGCGGACCAGACCCTCCAGTTCATGGTGAGCGGGAAGTACGTCGGCGACGGGGATCCCAAAAAGGCGGCCAAGGCGATCTGCGAGCTGGTTGTAGGCGAAGGCGTGGGGGCTGGTAAGGAAGCTGAGCTGCTCATGCCCCTGGGACGAGATATGGAGTCAAGGGTCCAGCTGTGTCGGGATCGTCTGGATCATTGCTGGGAGGTATTTGGTGACATTGCGATGAATGTTCGTGCCGACTCGTGAGACTGGCCGGAGAATGCCCATCTCAAAGACCTTTCCGAGGGCTTGATCACCACGCCGCAGCTTGGGTGGGGGAACTCAGGAATAGCCTTCCAAAAATACGCAACACAGCCATGAAATTAGGAAGCGGTGTAAGAATAGATGTCCTTGTCGTGCGTGCAATTATGTTGGACATTCTTCGCATTGTTTCATCTTCAACAAGGTATTGATTATTACATCTGTGGAGTAATAATGTTGGCTTGCCCATGAATTCGACTACGTGGTATCTCGCCCACTTAACAACTAGGCAATATCCTCAACGAAAGTAGTATGGGCTGACGAAGAAGGAAGGAAGCCTGGCACCGTTGATCTAAAGTGATAGCCTCCATCCAGTGCGTGATTGATGATTCTCAGCAACGGCCCACGCAGGACGTTCGCCCATAGGCCAGAAGACCCTGTCGCACAGCCTCCTTCAGCTTCCACAGTTCTGTTGCAGCCCTTTGATGCCTCTGGTACTTCCCAAAGCCTTTCCTGAGCCCACACAGATTCCTGCAAGAGCTCCTAGGGAGCAAAGATGTGGTCGATGTAGACCGGGGTCCGAAATAACATACCAAAGAGCACTGTGCGCCAGATCTTGGGCCCAGATCGTTCAAGGGCGCGCGAAAACTCCATCATTGTGTCATGAAAAGTCTCCAGGCACTCGATATGGTCTCGTGCTGAAGTGACCCTCACCTTTGGGTCGTTGCTGTAGTTCGTTTCTGGAATCCTTCCGGCCCAGTCGTACCAAGATGCCAGGTAATAGTTCTGCCGTATATATTTGTTGATGGGCTCATCGAAGGAGCTCTGGTGCACAAGATAGTCGCTGACGAGGACTACTTCTGTAGCATTAATGAACTTGAGAATAAAGTCGGGTAGCTGAATAGAATGGGGGAACAGAATCCGAGGATCAACACCGCAGTCCCAATGACGGTCCATAGCGATGCCGAGAGAGGTGATCTGGGTGAAAACTTGATCTATATGTGTGGTGTCGGCTTCATTGAGACAGCCGAGCGTCCCGGCCGTCAGGTTGACGAAGCAGAAGATTCCTTGCCGGTTGATCCACGGGAGACGGATCGGAACAATGACATAGTTATTTCCCGCCCTTTTCGTTCCCAGGAATTGCAGGTGACAGTTCCAAAGGGCCGTCTTGTCCTTCTCGCCCAGGTAGCGGGCCTCGCTGTTCACAGCCCTGAGGGTGCGGAGGTCGCGGGTCAGAGTGGCGACTTCCTCGAGAGGCGTGATGAGGGCGATCTTCCTTCTAACGACGTGAGCCCCCCCCTCGGTTTCGGTTGGCCCCGGCAGGTCGGCAAAGTCGAGACGAAATCGGTATACATTTGCTGGCGGCGAGTGTTAGCAAGTCTGCTCTCCTGGAGTACTTCAACTTGTACAAGCCGCTCCGTAGGTGGTATGTCAAGCAAAACTGAATCAGGCGGACATACTGAATGGGATATCATCATAGGCCATCTCCCAGACCATGATCCGGAGCTCGGGTGGCAGCCGGGGGAAATCATGGAATGATTGCTGCTTATTGTGGAGACAGATGGACCCGCAAGGCTCCTGAACAGGTGCTGCGAGATCTGAGGCGGTAGGCGAGGGCATCGCTGTTCTGGTTGCTGCAGGTGGCGATGAGGATTGATCCATCATCAGGTGCTTCGCGGCGTCAGCGACTTCCTGGGGCGGGCAGACGGAAGGAAGGATAGTAAGGCCTCAGATTTTCAGAACAGATCGTAGCTGTCAAAGACGAAAGAAGGAATCGTTCAGGAGTGCGAAAAGAGGTCGAGGTGCAAAGTTGTTGCGCGGAACACTCGCCCTCGGAACAAGTGTTGAGGAGGTTTGTGTTGATTCGCGAAACACCCAAGCATTCTTGCCTTGAATAATCAGAAGCTAGGCCAATGGCTCTTTCTCTATCGGATTGCCACTAACCAGTGATGACGATGGCTTGTAATTTAATATGATTAACTATCAAGAAAAGAAGGAACTCCTACGACTTACCGTGCTTGACCTTTCCGTTCGGGTCGGATAAGTGCAAGTTCGTGCAAGATCGGTAAGCGCGTGCGCATATACCAACACTACTTACTTAGGTAGTAATTAGTACCCTGTAATGATTACGAGCCATTGCACCAAGTTCACATGGGGAATAGGTCGCTGTTAGAGTTCTTGGAGTAGGTCTAAGGAAGCATAGGACAACGTGGCTTTCAGACCGGGTGAGACTCAAACCAGGAAGTTTAAATTCTTCACAGGAAAACACAATCGCCCGCCTCATCATTTCTCCCTCTTTTTTCCTGAGAAAGCAAAAGAAGCAAGTGAACTCTGATTGTGACATTTTCATGGCTTTTCCATAGAGACCAATTCATTATTTTCTCGGCATCGGACAATTCAAGCCGGTACTTTGCAAGAGTTCTCTCGGCGGCGAGTGCAAACCAAGACTCTGAGTCTTGCGCTCATTCTCGAGCCACGCCATTGGAGAAAGAAAAGAAGAAAAGAAGAAAGAAAAAAAAACACTCCGCTCTCCTCTCATTTACGCTTAGCCTGCCACCGGCGACCGACAAGTAAATGCATTCACCTGCGGCGTCTCGAACGCAGCAATCAGAGACTCAATCGCAGAATACGCACCCAGGGCACTGACAGTCAAGGAACCCAGTGCGTAGAGCGTCAGCAAGATACAGAGCCACCAGTAGCGTCCCATATAGCCCCTGACAAGCCTCTTGAGCCCGTGGTCCTGGCGATGCACCTCGCCGGTATGCGGGTCAAAGGGCGCCTCCCCCCATCGCCTCCCTCTGCACAAAGAATCCCAGGCCGATGAGCGCAGGGAAAGTGTACGTGAACTGCACAAAGAAGACCGCGGCCGTGAGACCGATCAGTCCAAAGAAGTCCGGGATGGCGGCAGAGATGATGAAGGCGACGGACCAGAAGACTGGCACCACGGCCGCCCAGCACCATTTGCCCCGACTGGTGGTCAAGGGCGGAAAGTCAAAGAACTCGATCAGGACGTTGTTGTAGATGACCTTGATGCCGATGTTGCCGTAGAGGGTGGCGGCGATGATGCCTGTGATTACTGCCAGGACGTTGCACACGGTCTGCCAGGCGTAGGGGGACAGGCCTTGGTAGGAAAGCTGCGAGGACGGTCATTAATTAGCAGCCAAGTCTCTGAATTGGTCTTGCATGATGAGATTCCCAGAGAGGTGGGGTTGGGGGCCTGACGAACCTGGTTCGAATATTGTCCCTGGAAGTAGTACTGATACGACCCGTAGATCATGTACACCGAGTAGATGAAGAATTGCGCTCCCCACATCACCTTCAGGAAGTCGCGGGGCCGCTGCAGCTCAGCCATAAACTCGATAAACAGCTGGGCGCCAGCATACGCATACACGCCCTGCATGAGTCCGACAACCGAGCCGACAAAACCGTTGTCGGACGGCGGGACGGTCCCGTAGGTCACGACAGGAGGGTACGAGCCGTCGGGGAGCTGAGCCACAGAAGACCCGCCCGTGGCAGCGCCCGAGGAGCCAGCCTGTGCGGCGGTGTAGTTCGGCGGGCTGTGGGCAAAGACGCCCATCGAGATGAACATGATCAGGAGGTTGATGAAGACGGACCAGTTGGCCAGCCACGTGAAACGGGACAGCGTCCGGATCTGACCCATCACGTAGCCGACGATGGCCCAGATCAGGCAGCAGACGCAATAGCAGAGGCGGAACTTGGAGATCTGGGAGATGGAGTTCCTGCAGGAGAGGCCAGTCAGTCCACATCATCACCACCACCACCAGGCCCTGCGCCCGCCTATTAGCCGCACGAGCCATCAAGAGGGTAATACACATACCCGTTGCTGATGATGATATTTCCCACAGACAGCAGCAGGGTGAGGGCCTGGCACGTGTTGACCAGCCAGCGAAAGTATTTCCCATAAGTGCGGTAGGCCAGGTCGCCGTAATTCTTGGCAGGGAACTCATAAGAGTCCAGGTTCATAAAGACTTTCCAGAGGAGATACCCGGAGCTGTGGTGGTAGTCATTACAGAAACACAATCAGCGGACACCGTCTATCAGCGCGACAATGGTATCTTGGTCGAGCCTGCACTCACATTCCGGTCATGATGCCAAAGAGAGTGTAGAAGCCAAACCCTTCTCCCCATCCCATAGTTCCCAGGGCGAACCCGACGCCCTGTTATCGAATCAAAAGTCAGTAATGATTACGAGGCCACAGCCACACTTCTCGTGTCCTCTCCCGACAAATGATGCTCTTGGCTCACAAAGGGTCCCAGGATATCCGTCGTGATCAGGTAAAAGCAGGCCGCAGCCGACGCCGTCCGCAGCGCCCGGCTGGCATTCGCCCACTCGTCGTCGCTAATGGTAGCCCGCACCGTGGGATCCGACAGGTTCAGCTCCGTGGCCGCGGACCAGGCCCCGTCGGCTCCGGCCCCCGGGCTTGTCTTGTTGTTGGCCGAGGGGATGAAGATGGACTTGAGGGAAATGCTGGGCTTCGTGTCGAGCGCGGCCACGTCTTCCTCGAGGCGCGCCCGCTCGGCGTAGAACATGTACTCCTCGAACGTCACGGCTGGGTCGTGGAGCCTGCGCATCTGCGGCTTGATGGCTACCGCATGGCTGGACAGCTCCACGGAGCCCTGGTTGGGTCCCTCATCGCTGCTGAGCTTCTCGTTCATGGTCAAAAAGAAATTCCAAAGAAAGAAAGAACGACTCCAGTCTAGGTTCTGGACGACCTGGCAACTAAAATCTGAGGGTACTGTTCGAATGGCTGGCTGAATGGTCTCGAGTTACATCCAAGTTGGCACAGCATATGAATGCATGAAGGAGACTCGAGTATTTATGAATCTGAACAGAAGGGGTCTGGACTTTAGTTAAAAAGAACGGGGAAAGACAAAAGCCTCGCTCAGACCACCTCCACACAGCGACTCGGGAACCACCAAGACACCTGATCTTCGTCGATCATTCTATAGTCTCGCGGCAAACACAGCACGTATGACGGTATGGCTGTAACAGAAGGTCGGACGACCCCAACGGTCTGTCAACCTTCCCCCCTCCCCTCCCCCCACCCTCCTCCTCCCGCTCCCCAAGACACTGCTTACGATAGGTTTGTGTCGGCCCCCCCCCCTCCCCCTCCCTGGATAAGTAGCCTACTAGCAGGCAGCAGTTTAAATAACAAAAAGGCGGTGGCATCATACCCAATGAGGAATGTGAACAACTCCCGCTGTGGCGTTGGCCTCCGCATTGGATGAAAGTGAGTAAGCAATGAGCACGGGGTTGCACGAGCCGAGGTTGACGGGTGGTCTGCAGTATGCCCTTTGTTCGAGCTGGTGGCCTGCTACAAAGAATTACATAGTATGTACTATACATGATAGTTTTTATGTAACTTCGTAGTTACAAGTGAGGTGCCAAGGCCGCCTCCCCGGGACACCATGAAAGCTTAATACAGTCAAGCTTTTGTAGATCTGGGGATGCCGAAGGGGGCCCATGAGTAGTGGGTCAAGGCGTTGCTCTGTGTCCCCTGGAGAGGTTGCCAGCCCTTGTGGTCGGTCCACTGGAGAGATTTCCCTTATTACCGCAGCGGCTACAAAACGTCAGCAAAGCCGCGGCTCAGCAGAGTTAGTGCTCTGGAACAAGACGGCTAGTGTTCTGCAACGTTCCAGTGCGGGATATTCGTTGTCAAGTTCATTAGGCAGCCTTCTGTCAACTTTCAGATGGAGCGAGTCGCAGACGTTGGGCACGAGGTTATTGGTCTCTTCGGAACAAGAAAAGGCACTTGTAGATAGGACCGACGGGTCCGAGACCAACTTCAGAAGCTATCCAATGATTGCAGCATGACCAACCAGATAAGACGAGCAGAGAACAGCAGGTTCAGGACAATATTGTGTCCGAGATTAGGCAGCACTTTAACGTGCGTCTAAGCGAGCAATCAGACACCTCACCGTACGTCAACCGACTGGATCTAGACAAGGGCCGAGATCAAACACAAGCTCGATGATCGAGGGATATGGGCGAGCTCCAGGTATTCGGCGGCATAGAGCGCCGAGGGTGGATCGTCGAGCACCGGCCGAGCACCGGCTGCCCAACTTCGACTTGGATAGGTAGTCAGTGCTGCAGAGTATACAGGGCATCGGCTGTCTATCCGCAGCAAGTCAAGGCCCGAACACGTTGCACCAGTTTCTTGCTTCCTCCGTGGTCATTGGAAAGAAAACCTGGAGCCTGGGCGGCTTCCGAGGGTAGCGATACACCCCAGTTACCCTCGTCCATGGGCCACAGGTTTGGGTCCAGCGAGTCAAAAGCATTGTCCATCCAAAAGTCGTTTAGCATAGCTTCGTCATACATCGCCTGAGAGGATTCCACGGTGCTTTGGGCAGCGTCCTCAGGCGCCGGCTCGGGAGCACCACCGGTGTCCACCACCGGCGCCTTGTGTCCTCTGCTTGCATCCGCAGTAGGAGCAGCAGCAGCAGCAGCAGCAGCAGCAGCATCACACCTCTGCGCGTCGTGGCCGCTCTCGTTGTTGCCCTTCTGCTGCTGCGTCTCAGGGACACTGCCAGCAGCGATGATCTCGGAGAATTTCTCCAGCTTGGCACGCGCAATCAGGACCTTTTTGGCGCAGACATACCAGATGTCGTTTTGCCACCCGCCGCCGTTGTACTTTTCGAGTTCATTGTGCGCCTCCTCACAGCGCTGGGCCAGCGTTGTCAGGATGCTCACGATGTCCAGGTTCAGGCCGGGCTGCGAGTGGAGCTTGGCCTTCAGTGCCGCCACGACGCGTGGGATGTTCGGGTCCGAGGTCTCGCGGATGTGGGAGGCTGAAATTTGTGCCGGGTCGGTGATCGGGGGCGGTACTTGGCGGAACCGGACCGCCAGGGAATTCGTAGCATCGGCGGGAGCAGCGGAGGGAGGCACGCCGCTGGTCGAGGGTGAGTTTGTGCACGACTGGGATGTTGTTCTCTGTCCTTCAGGTGATTTTGAGGTATCACCAGTGGTGCTTCTCTCCTCAAAGGAGGGCGGGGCAGGCAAGCCGGCACCATATAGGGTAGCAGGATTTGGCCTCCGCGCTGACGGGTCCCATATCACCTTCTGCGGGGTGAGTATGTCGGGCGGGGCTCTGGACGAACGGGTTCGCCCGGGCCCCATCACCTTGGCCCATCTAGCAAGCATCGTAACCCCCCAGAGAATGTGGAGCATGGTGTATATCGGCATCAAGGAGTAGAACTCTGTGGGTAGAGAGAAGAAGACATCGAAGAATCCTTGGAGGGCGGCGCGGGCGCGATAGAACACATCAAGGGTAGAGAACCTGCCATTGCTCATGGTGGTGAACGAGTCGGCCAGATCCTGAAGCAGTGGGAGCTCGACCGGCGGGGGCTGGTAGATGCGGAGGATGGCTGATGCATAGTGCACCCGCAGTATCTCTAAGGAGAGACCACGTGTTAATATCGATGATAAAGAGCGTAGAGTTTCTTCGGAGAAGGCTCACTATTGTCTTTTTAAGGTCGAAGGCAGGGCCTGCTGCAGTCTTAGTAGCTCTTGTTCAAAGGCGCTCTGGCATGCCGAGGTTGGTGTGCGATAGATGCCAGGGATGTCCTCATCGTCGTCCTCTCTGGAGAGCAGGCTGTGGACCTGCTCCGTCAGGCGCTGGATCCTGACGAGATGGACAAGAAGCTGATCAGAGGCGGCCTCGGGCGCATCTTCCAGCTCCCTCAGACACCTTTTCAGGTACCTGGGGAACTTCATCGGAAGCATCTTCTGGAGCGAAGTGTGTACGCTTTTGAGCCATTTGCGTCAGTGCTGCTGTAACCTGTATGATGTCTCCCGGGCGGTGACAACTCACTATGAGGCGAGGAACCAGACTCCCAAGACTGCTCGCTTATCCTCGGCGTTCCTTGGTGGCGGCACGGGAGGAGCCAGGACCATGACATTCGTCCGCTCCTGGATCTCAGGCTCCTGGTTCAAGCTCATGTCTGCCACGAGAGCCTGGGCCAGATGGATCAGGCTGGAGAGCTGGCCGTGCATGACACAGTGGTTGTGGAACCAGGCGAGCATGACCAGTATGGCCTGGAGCAGGTCCAGAGATCTCGTCGACGAGATGAGCAGCTCTCTGGTGACGCGGTCCACGAGCTGATACATCTGGCCACGTATCGACCTGACGTCGTGAAGTGAGGCTGCCATCCTGATGGCTGCGCACAGGTACGGCCGTTCGGCCTTGAGCTGATCGATCTTGGTGTCCGGGGGTATGACGACAAAGGGGAACTGCGGCGCGAGTCGCATCTGGTAAAAGGCAAGGAGATCTTTGTCCGACACCTTAGGCATGTCGACCTCGCCATGTCCGGAACAGCAGACACATCGCGGTGGACAAGAGGAGTTCCACTCCGGTGGGACGTGGATGGTATTACTGCCGCCTCCGCCGGAATTGCTTGGTGATGGGTCTGTCGGTGTGCCCATGCCCCTCATAATTAGCCTTTTTTTTTTCGGGGAGAGAGAGAGAGAGAGAGAAATGTGTATATATATATATAACACATATAATAGGGCAATTGTGGTGAAGTTAGTGTAATAGGGACGTACCACTGCGGGTATCCTCAGATTGGGAGGGTGTTTGTCTCGAGGGCGCTTGTCTTGAGGTCGCCTGCGTGGGAAACTCCCCCGAGGCTCTGAGGAGGTCCACCAGGCCATTCAGGCGCTCCTCGAGCTGGGCTGTCCGGCTAGGTCGTCAGGTTAGGTCAGCAAGCAGAAGACAGGTCAGAGTGGGTGGACATCTGTCACCTGAAAGGCATAACTACTCACGTATTCTTCGTCGTCCGCTTCTTCCTCGGAAGATGTACCTGATCTGTGCACTCCTTGGACAACCGCTTGCACCTAGAGGATTCGACGCTTAGTTTCTCCCAGATGATACAGCCAGTGCGGTCGATCTATGTACCTGTCACAGGGGGCACCAGCCGATCTATCGCTCCTGATGCATTTGGCCTGCTGAGTGTGAGTATGTGTATGTGTATGTGTGTGTGTGTGTAACGTTCATTGCTCCTCGAGGTAGGATGGATTCAGGCAGCTTTTGGCACCCACCTTGGCCGACGAGCAGACAGCACAGGCGCTTCCCCACTTCCCTTGCTCATACCTCAACGCCCTTGGGCCCGTTTCTGCGCTTATGTCCATTAGAGCAATGCAGTCGGAAACTGTTGGCAGTGCGAGAGCCTGGGGCGGACTTTCAGAGGCTCTCAGTGCGGGTGACGACGGGGAGCTTGACAGTCACGAACAAGGGACACGCGGAGTTTAAAGGGATGGCCGAAATCTCCGCTCTAAATATGGGCATTCTGAGCGTGGCTTACGCCGCCGTCTAACGGCCTAACTTGTCTTAGGTAAGCCGTCCTGTTCGAGGGACCTATCGATGACTGGATCCTTTTATACCCCATGACTTGATTATATATGATTACATATAGTGCTTGCAGGTCATTTCCAGTACTGCTACTTACATCCAGAACCAGGACATTTTGATCAAGCATTCAAGTGCCTTGGTTCTGTCTGGGTCCCGTACTGATCATCTGCATTCATCTCAATGTTTGTTTAACAAAGCGTCGCCATGTCCACGCCTACTACATACACTACGTAGTTATCTTGAAACGTAGTTGTGTCTACGTTTATAAACCGGATGCTAACAGCAACCACTGGGCGCAGAAAATTCGGCTACCTAAACGCAGCGCACGCATTCAATACACATGACATGTCCTCCAAGGCTAGCCAAGTAGAGACAAGTTGTCCTCGAAGCCCGTCAGCAGCATAAAGGCATACTTGGCAGCCTTCTCAAACTGCAGCTCCTTATCCTTTTCTCCCAGGAGACCGAGATTCCTCGTAGCATCCGCCAGGGCGGTGACCACACGAGTCGTCAGGACAGACGGCCTGCTCGCGTGCTCTTGGAAGAGCTTCATAGGATCCTCCCCGTCGCTGATCTCGTACCCAAAATTCCGCAGCACTCGAAGGGCTGTTGCGACACACTTGGCGCGGTTCTTTCGTCCCTTGTATGCATCCAGCAGCCACTGCGTCGGATATACCAGCATCAGCCGCGGCAGACCGTCATATACTTCTGCTTCATGCGCATTTTCAAGCTCCGTCGTCAGGCGCTCCATGGAGCGGATGGTAGCGCTCGGCACAATCTCCTTGGACGGGTTCTTTTTGGCCAGCTTCTCGATCTGCGCAAGTGCTCGTTCCCTTTCCAGCCTGTTTTCGTCTGTCGACTGTGACTCGCGCCGGCATAGCTCGCATGTGCACTGGAACCCCCAGTATTTGAAGTCTCCTTGCCTTTTTCCGGGATGCGCCTTGATGCTGGTGTAGCTGTGCAGCAGCTCCTCGCCCGCTGCGATGTCCCGTTTGGCGCGTGAGATGAGCATGTCCCCGATGAAGCTGCGGGCCGTGTTCGGGACGCAGGAATGGTTCATATATGCCGCATATGCCCAGAGACCCTTGGTCTTCGCAACGGTCTTCGCAACGGTCTTCGCCTCGGACACGGTCTCGTCGCGGGTGGACCGCGGCGCGCTGAAGCAGTTCTTTCGCCGGATTGCCTCTACCAGCCATACGTCTATAACAGGCCGGCCGTCGACCATCTCTCCCTCGAGCCCGGAGCGAGCATATTTGCCTCCATAGAGCTGGAAGAATTCCTTGCACTGCGTGGGGTTCTCGGACAGCTGCCGGACCAGCATAGCGTAGAGCGCAGCGGATGTGTAGGTCGTCTCATAGCGATCGGGCATGACCATGGCCTTTTCGCAGAACACCAGGTCGCCGGCTTTGATGTCTTCTTTGGCAAAGATGCCCCGGCCGTGCAGCGATGAGCCCGCAATCTTGGTGCGGGCAGTGAAGGTGGCACGGTCCAGATAGACGTCTTTAGACCGCATGAATTCGAACATCTGTCTGAAATCGAAGGAACCGTGGTCCTGCTCTGAGATACGCGATAGACTTTGGTCGAGCTGGTCTTGCACCCCGGTGGCGTCTGGTTTCAGCTTCAGGGCTCGATCGAGATAGTCACGGCTGGTCTGATAATCTTCAAGACCGTACGCGGCGCGACCGGCGACGTGATAAGCTTTCCAGTCAGTTGAGTCACCTGTCAGGGATGCAAGCGCGTCTTTCTTGGCCTGGTCAAATTTCGCGAGGCCAACATCGATCCCGGTTACTTTGTCCAGGAGGCTGTTTCTCAGGGTAGGCTCAATGCCGGGGGTATGAGCGCCTTGGGTGTAGCTGTTGGCAGGCTTGCGTTAGCACGGGCTTTCCTTCGCCAGGCAATACGACTTGGCCAGGAGACCTTACAGAAACGACGCGAGTGGATATTGTTTCACCAGAAAGGCGTCATCGCCCCCTTTCTTCCACTGCTCGGCCGTCATGTCAGCTTTGCCCCTCAAGCACTGAGGAACGACCGGGTGGTCGAGCCTCATCAGCATGACATCGGATGGATGTTCCACGGAGATCATGTAGAGGCCCTTGCCGGTGCCGTCAATCTTGTAGCACGGCTCTTTGACGACAACCACGCAGCCCTGGGGCATACGAGACAGCAGAGATGTGTCGCACTGGTTGTACAGGGCCAGCTTGTCGGCGTTCCCATGCTCGTCCTCCACGAGCGACACTGAGGCCGTCCCTTGGTAGGCACGGCTGATCGCCCTGACGACCACTGCCTGTCCACGGTGGTGAATCTCGATACGAAGCTCGCTCAGTGCGATCTAGAGGTCGTCAGTGGGATGATTTCGCACAAGCCCGTCAGCGCCGGAGACGTACGATCTTGAGTGCCTCGAGGGGCTTAGTGCAGGGCGGGTATGCTTCGGAGGCGACGGGCTGCCTGACAGGTCGTACGGCTTGGTGTCTCGAGCTCTGCTTCTTCAGGTATGCATTATGTATCCTGAGAAGGTGCGACCTCGTCGCTCGCCGTATCGGCAACTGGCCCTGAAGAGACTCGTTCATTGCGTGTGTGCGATGAGTTTGATGCAGAAACCACCTGCAGCATGAAGAAGATGGTTCGTGGTAATAGCAATTTTTTTCTTGTGCCGCCCTCTTTACAGTGCCGTCCTACAGCAGCCAGGCTGGCACGTAATGATGTGGCTGGCTACCCGGAACATATCAAGCCGCATCTAGATTGGGTGACATTAGTCTGCAGCTTACTTACTTCTGAGGACATGGTGGGACATAGAAGTTCGTACACCTCGGGGCCGTCATTCCATCTCGCTCTCGTTTCATACAAAGCACGGTGAAAATCTAGTTACAGTTCTTTTTCCTCTACTTTTCTTCTTCTTCTTCTTATTCTTTTTTCTCCCTTTTTGGCCGTCTATTGGCGTTTTGCGAAAGCCTTGAGTTCCGACGGCTTGCTTGGACCATTGCTTTTTCCTGTAACGTCGTGTTACTTTTCCCAAGCCACCAGCATCATTTTCATGCTCTTTGTGGCAATGATCGACTTGATCCCTGAAATGGCTACTCATTAAATCAGTACATAGGTGTAACAGCCAGTACAGTAGGCTGAGTGCCTGTGGAAGGGTGCAATTTCATGCCTGTCTTCAAGCACAGGCAGGTTTTAACCTGAAACGTCCTTCTATTTTGTTTCTGAAATCTATCGAGCCCTTTCGTCTTGGACACACAAATGTCGTAGACGTACCTCGTCATGTCTCTGTCCCGCGGTGCCTTTCACCAGCCGTCTCTCATAGGAGGTGTTGGGTGGAAAAGCGGGGTAATTATTGCTCTGGCCCTCATATTTTCATGCTATACGAACCATCTACGAGCCGGAGATGGCCACTTAGAGACTCTTCCTTTGATTCCTCATATATTATCTCAACACTGTTTGTGCTATTATAACGCTCGACTAACGCCTCTCTGTTCGGTTCAGCTCAAAAACTTTGCCTCATCGTGCGTTGGGGAACGGCCAAGAAAGCAGCCGAAACCGGCTGTGGCAAAAAGGTCTTGCCCTACACAAGTACTACTGCTGTTGTATGTACCTATGTAAGTTTGCTCCTCCAGAGTTGGGGTGGGATTATCAATCCAGAGAGTGTATACAACAATGTACTGTCTCATGTTTTCTGCTCTCCATTCTACAATTATAAAGAACCATTGTATAATTACGTGGTCAACTTTTCGGCTCGCACCCTCGGGGTCGCGATGGCGCCATCACAGCACTGGAACCACGTCCTCGCGGGGACAAGACTAGAGTAAAATGAACGGCTTATCTAATGGTCATGAGCTAGGCAGGTTGCGATGAGAGAACATTCATGCGTTGAGATCTCATTCATGCAATCATTCATCTCCAGAGTCTGGGTACATACTACCATATAATACATCCCTTTCCCTGTCTGGAATTCGAACTCATTTGGCATGTTCACCTGGTAGGTGTTTGGTGCACCCCTTGACCCCCTCTCCAAAAGAAGCCTCAACCACTGAGACAGTCAGCACCTTGGCGGTTCCAAGGGACATGATTGGACTGGTGAGTGACACTGTGACGCTGGGATGGCCGGTAGCGCCACGTTGTTCGGTGAACCGGCGCACGCGAACTCTGCGCGCCTCCTCACGCGTCTGTCTCGGTCCCCCAAAGAACTTGAAAAACAGGGGGGGGGGGCACAGACAGCTGTTGTGATACGCACCATGGGCTCCTGGGTTGGATGAACAACACGCGGGCGAAGAAGATGTGCGCAGCGGATCTTTTCGTTGGCCTTGGAGCACTGTCCTGGCGTCTTGCGTCCCAGATTTGACACAGACACTGCATGTACTACTACACTATACGTTCTACACGCAAGCCACGTGCAATCTCGTCGATTGAAGGCAGGTCTTTGATCCTGCCAATCTGTGTCGCATGCCGTAACCTGTAGCTTCAGGTTCACCACATGCACACCTTCTCCTCACATCACATGAGGACTCCAGCTGCACCTAGGCGATCTCCTTCGGCACCGAGAAACATCTCCAGCAAGGCTGCATCTATTCGACACAAGCCATTTTTTCATCATACCCTATTTGCCTATTAAGGCCGTCACAGAAAGTGTGTCACACTCAAAGCCGCTTTCGATGAACCACTTTCCATCGAACGACCCGCAAACGGGAACTCGAGGCGCGGGCAGGGAGGCGGACCCCCAGTCAAGGCTAGGTTAGCTCACGTCCAGTTCTGAGACATGGGAATGTGCAGGAAGTGAGATCGCCAGCAACTGTATAGAAGGAGCCCCCGCTTCCAAAGGGAGATATATCATGGGCTTGTCTTGAGGAATGAGAAAATGTGGATTTGACCGAAAACAGATAGTGACCCCGGAAACAAGTGCCCGGCACGGGGGCCAAGGGAGTTTGACAGCACGCGAATAGGTCGGTCCTCAAAAGCACCGTCGCACCAGAACATCCGTCTTTCTTTCTATATACTTGTTTTGGGCGGAATTTGCCGGTCTTTCTGTTTGATCTCTTTATGACTGTTTCTCAGGTGCTTTCTTCCCGCTGTTTGTGATTCTGTCCGAGCAGCGGCTCATGCCATCATGCTACCTCCCTGGACATCAAAGCACGCAGAGGGGTCCAGCGATATCTCCAGCAGCGCTCCATATATCCCGCTCGAGAGCGTGGAGGGGAAGGAGGTGAGCGATATAAACCTCGGGGACGTGGAAATCTACGCGGAGCCGACAGATCTGAAGAGCTTTGGAAGGGGCCTGCTGTGTCGTCTGAGGATCGGCGTCGGGCACGTACACGTTGGGTCGCTGCATTTACTACTCCCGAGTTTCCTGGATCGAACTCCCCGCCGACCAAAGAGGTTACATCCGACGGCCTGGCTAGGTATGTATGCTTTGTGTGTGAATCAAGGTTTCCACTGGGCCGGGCGAGCACCAGGTATTTCGGCCAGATGCGGTGGCTAACATGATATTAACGCTCATTAGACGGCCTTCGTGGGCTCGCTGCTTTCTTTGTCGTTCTCCACCACTCCAGCCTCGTCTGGTTCTCGTGGAAGATCCACGACGGCTGGAACCCCAACGTGGACCAGACAGCATGGTTCATCCGACTGCCCATCATCCGGCTCTTCATCTCCGGCTCGGCCCAGGTCCGAGTATTCTTTGTCGTGTCAGGTTATGCAATTTCCCACAAGCCCATCAAGCTGGCCCGCCAAGGCCGGTATGCTGAGGTCGGCTCGGCTCTCTCGTCCTCCGTCTTCCGCCGACATTCACGACTCTTCCTACCTGCGGCCTGTATCACGCTGATCAGCGCCCTCCTGATACAACTGGACCCGGACTGGTTCGGTGGAGATGGCCTAGAAGACGTGGCAGTGCCGGTCAGGCTGGTGCCGCATTTCAACAGCCTCCTCGATCAGCTGCGGCACCTCAAGGATGTTGAGCTGCAGGCGACGAACCCCCTCTCCCAGGGGCTCGCGCACGGGGCCGATCTGAACGTGTTCAACAACCCCTACGACCCGAACCTGTGGACCCTCCCGATGGAGTTCAGCAGCTCCTTTGTCGTCTTCCTGTTCCTGACGGCATTCGCGCGGGTCCGCAACCGGGTCAGGATGCTGTTCGCCCTGGGGTTCATCGTCTACTTCCACTATAACTTTGTCTACTGGGCCCTGTTCTCCTTCCTGTGCGGCATGCTCCTCTGCGACCTCCACTTCGAGATCGACGAGGTCAAGGCCAGATATGCCGCCGGGCCCGGCTCTGCTGACACCTCGGTCCTGCCCATGTGGGCTCGTGTCCGGCAGGGCTTCGCGGCACAGGTGGTCACCAGGACGGCACGGGCCTGCACTGGCGCCAGCGGGGGTCCTGTTCGGCCTCGCCGCATTTCTCGGATCCCTCTGGCTCCTGAGCACACCGGACTCCTTCCTCGGGGCCAAGGACTCCTGGGGCTACGTCACGCTCGTGTCGTGGGTGCCAGAGTATCTCCGGGACCAGGTGCTGGCCCCCACGGGCGCGGCCCTGCTCCTGCTCGTGGTCGACCAGTTCCCCTTCCTCCAGGTGCTCTTCACCAACGCCTTTGCGCAGTACATGGGGCGCATCTCGTACTCGCTCTACCTGGTCCACGGCCCTCTGCTGTGGTCGCTCGGGCTGGGCTTTGCGCATGTGACGCTCGACCTCACGGGGTCGGAGGGCGACTGGCAGTACGGCTTTGGCATCCTGCTGGCTGCGTGCCTGTGGTGGCCCACAGCTATCTATGCGGCAGATCTCACAGCCCGGTTTGTGGATGAAAACTGTGTTCGTCTTGGGAAGTGGGTCTATGAGAGGTTATTGAAGCCGGAGTAATGGCATGGTGCATGGGTAACGGAGCAGGGAAGGAGTTGGACAACAAAAGATGATGTGAGGATAAATGAAAGCAGTCTGAAGCGTGTGCTTTGTCCTGTGGAGAGTTTGATGCAGCGTATTCATATGAGCCAAGCTACTTGTCGCGCCCCGAGTACAGGCGCCGAGACAGAAGTAGCGCCTAAACAGAATAGCGTTTCCATTACATACCAGATCAGTTTCGCAATCGATCTAAACTCATTTACTATATGAGGCCTAGATAAAACAAAATTTTTTAACAACGAGTAGACCCACTACACTCGGCGAGCAACGTCGGGAATGTGTGTTGTACGTATCCGTACACATCCTTCGTAGTATAGTGGCTAGTATATGAGCTTGTCAGGGTTAGGGTTAGGGTTTAACCCTCAGTCCCAACTCGCTCGAGACCCGGGTTCAATTCCCGGCGAAGGAGGTTTTTTTTTGCTCTTATTGTGGTCACAAATGACTTTAATAGTTGCTTCAAACATATAGCTAAGTGATTTTAATTTTGTTGATGCGCTTGGGAATTTTCAGCCTTATAACAAGCAAGTTTTGGACAATATGTATGCTCTGGAGCCTACAAATCACTAGGAATACACCCTTTTCAGTTTACACATCTAAGCTAGCACTTTAAAGTTATGGATATTTCCAGTCCGATGAGGCGGCTCTGAGGTTTTCAGCCCATCATGGGATATTAGTAGGCTCCCAGTTTTCAGTCTACGAACCTGATGTGCATGTATCTCTCATCACATCGCCCTGCTAAATCCTCAACTACTTTTGAAAAATTGAAAAGATTCCCAACTTTTGAAGTGAGGCATCGAGTACATACTATGCAAGTACTTGGTCAAGACTTTGGAAATCTATTGCAAATTATATCACCCACAGATAGGGCCAAGTCATAGCAGTTCGTTCGGAACCGTTGAAGTGCTTGATAAACTATAACTGACAATTCGAATAAAGCAAAGATGATGACGCGCTTCGGCATCCTATGGTTGTTCTTCACGGCAGCAAAGCAGGACAGAATTCCAGACTTGAGTAAATAGTGAGTAATAGAGTATATGATAAGACCTTTTGGAGGTCTGTCACAAGTGGCCTATAAATGAAACCAGAACGAGTGTTGGAAAAGAAGACTCAAGTTGAAGCTGTTATATGATTGTTGTCATTGTTGTAGAAGCAAATAGCCATGACCAAATTGGGGACACCAAGTAATCAGCCTACTGATAAGCTATTATTGACTGCTGATCAAATTGAAAGGAAGGCACAACCATCTGCTTAAAGTTCCAAGGTTACATGCATGATGATTCATGATACCTACTTAAGTATTAAGTAGCTAGAGGCATATGCTAGGTAGCAAAGTTCGGTCGATCACCAGTTCTTGAAGTGACTCATGAAACCAAATAGTGTTTTTAGTTTATAGTTTTTCAAGTTAGATCTTCCCTAGATATGGGTAACTCTATGAGATGCTTGGGCAACTCCAATGGTACTCACTAAAATTCTACTTGACCATCACCGTGTCCTTAAATATGTCCACTCATCCACTTGCCATCTCTTCTAGTTAACTATCCAATTTACTTGTGCACTCCAAATCTCTTTTGTGTCATTATTGAATTCCTGAACAGGTAAATAAAGTTGTCTTCCAAATTTCCCAACTTCCCAATTTTCTAATCTATTTACCAATTTCCCTCAACGTCTTTGTTTTTCCAAAAGTCAGTATGGAATCTACAGTCAACACAAGAATTCTCATTATATCTGACACGCACGGGATGACTATGGATGGAAAGCTACCTCATCAGCCTGCAGACGTGGCCATTCACTGTGGTGACCTCACCACGGAATCCAAGCTGCAGGAGTTCCGCGACACCCTCCAGCTCCTGCAGAATATCGAAGCACCCTTAAAGCTCATCATCGCCGGAAACCACGACTTCACCCTCGACGAGCCCATCTTCCGGAAGAAGGCCGAGGAAGCAATGCTCCACTCGGATCGAAGACTCATTGTCGATACGTACGGAGATTATGGACAGGCAAGACAGCTTTTGACTGACGCTCGGGCACATGGGATCCACTTCCTCGACGAAGGCACCCACCGGTTCTCGCTCGCAAACGGGTCATCTTTGACTGTGTACGCAAGCCCACACACTCCTTCTCTGGGCGACTGGGGTTTCCAATACCGCCCAGACCAGGGACACAATTTTGATATCCCCGATGGAACAGACATTGCCATCACACATGGGCCGCCCCGAGGCATCCTAGACAGGACGGACGGCCGTGAACGGGCAGGATGCCCAGATCTGTTCGCGGCTGTTGCCCGTTCGAAGCCACGCGTACACTGCTTCGGACACATCCACGAGGGCTGGGGCGCCAAGGTGGTCACCTGGAGGAAGAGGCTGAGCGAGGAGCCTTCGCATCTGACCGACATAGACAACGAAAATTCGCATGTGGTCGAGCTTCTCAGCACACTGAAGAGAGGCAGGTTCGATGACGATGAGAGTGTCCGGGAAAAGGAAGCGAAGGCCAGTGTATATGCCGAGCAGAGATATTGCGGTATAAGTCTTGGCCACAACAACGAAGGCCAACAGACGCTATTTGTGAACGCGGCAATTGAGGGAAGAGATATTGAAGGCTCCGTTCAGTTGCCATGGCTTGTCGATTTGGATTTGACCAGAGACCCGGGTACACAAGTATTGGAGTCGAATACCAAGACAGACAATCAAATCCAATAGCCAGGTTATTCCCCTCTCAGCTGTGAAACCCTAATAAAACAGGTTTCCAAAGGATAGTGATATACTTTTGGCAGCTTTGGAAGTGGCTGTTCAAGGGGTAATACCCTTCATAGTCACTACTTATTAGTATAATGACATATAATTTTACGTGCTAGGGGCTATTTCGAGCGATGTGTGCAGAATAGACAGAAGTTTCTCGTGAATGGCTCCACGGGTGAATCTAATATGGTCCTGATATTCTAGAAGGGAAGGAGGGGACAGGAAGCCCTGCAAGGGGCGTGCTATTGACTATATTCAGGTTAATTACCTATGTACTGGGCCAACCCTAATCTTAATCTTTTCTTCTGACCTTTTACGATCAGCTACAACCACACACTTAGGTACGAAACGAGGGATCCATAGTATTGCGTCTCAATCACCGTCTAATTATAGAAATCTCATGTTCAAACGCGTTCTTCCAGTTATTATGAGTATTCCTCATACAGGAGCCAGTCTTGGTTACAAAGTCAGCTCGACTGCCTACTGGAGGTGATTGACAGACTATAGGTTGTTTCCTTCTAACAGAATGTGACATGGTCCTGCCCACACAAGCAAGCACTTAAGCAAGTACATTATGACATGTATCATTTTCTGAGAGAGAGAGGGGGGGGGGGGCTACTTGCTTTGCCCATGGTCGTTCCTTTCTTTCATATTGCACAAAAACATTCAAGCTGAGAAATTTTCATATATCCATTTAAAACTTGCAAACCCCGCCACAGCACCTTTTTTTTCTTCTTCTATTTTTTCCCTCCCCTTTCCTCTCCTCCCAATTCCACGTGCCTACCGGGATGGGTCATTTGACTCTTTGCCGCTGCTATAAGTGGCCTCAGAAACGCTGCTGCTTTCCAGTTCTCAATTGTTCCTAGAGTCCTTACGCGGAGTTCGATCAGGCTGTGCCGTCATCCAGGGCGCTGTCACAAGAAATTGTCGAATGGCGTGCTGATGATGAGCTGTGCTAGCGACCAGCCCGTTCCAGGGGCGCCGGGGCTGTGTCGCCCGCTAACACGCCCTGGCCCCTGCACGTTCACTGACTCCTTCAGCTGTGGCCTGCCTCCCTTGCTTACGCCCCCCCGCGACCCCCTGCTACTCAGACTCCAATCCCAGCTGTGTCACACTTGGACAGATGAGTCTTGCTTGACCGAGAACCTGGCGAATCAAAAACCACAGACAGCAATCTCGACCCGCAATCAAGTCACGTGAACAGGCGATCTCGTGCCGTGTACCAATCTACTTGCGGAAGCCTGCGACGCGGTTGGTCCAACGTCCACGCGTTATCTCTTCGCCTGGTTCACCCGTGCTGGGCTGACCCTGAGGCAACCGGGCCTTTTGCTGCAATGATCAACGCTTTGATGCATCCAAGCGGGCATCTGGGCCGTCTCGGTCATCCTAATCTGCATATAAATGGTAGGCGAGTTCCCGCCTGTCCGCCTTGCTGTCTCTTTCCCTTTCGTTTTTTTTTTTTCGCCTCTCACTCTCTCCGACTGGCCAGCGTCAGGTTTCTGCCTGAGGTAGGTCCTTTCGTTCCGACATAAAACCCCGTTCATCTCTCCGTCTCATTTTCGTCCTTTTTCCATGCTTTTGTCTTTCTCTCCCTTCCTGTCTCTCTTCTCCTGCCTATTCCCATCTTTTCATCCTGTCACGCTCGACATCAGGCTGCAGCGAGGAAGGCCTCATCCACGCAGCATTTGCGTCATCCCATATCAATCCGGACGCAATCTCTGCTCTGAGATTCCAATGAGGCTGGAAGGGGAGGCAGGCCAAGATGTTCACCAAGTCGACCTCGACCAAGCAAAGCTTCTCCAAGGGCTCAAAGCACGGCAAGTCAAGCTCGTCGTTCACCAAAGAGTCTGGTGTCTCGAAGCGCCGCCACGAGCCACGACGTAGGACGCAGAGCGTGACGAACGTATCCACTGCGTCGTCGCCAACAGCAGGAAGGTGAGCCTCAACGCATCAATTTTCCCATCTACATTCTCCTGCCCAGACATCCTACACGCATTCTGACATTTGCAGCGGCGTCAGCCCTATCGTCACGCTTGTCATCGGTCCCGAGCAACGCATCTTCGCCGCACACGACGATGTCCTCACCCGTTCCACCTACTTCGCCAACGTCATGAAGTACAGCGCCGAGTCTTCTACCAAGCGTATTGCCCTGCCCGAAGAGTCACCCGAGATCTTCTCGTCTGTCCTCGAATATCTCTACAAGGGTGATTACTTCCCACGCCTTGTGCACAACAAGAAGCGGAACTCTTGGGAGATGGAGCCTGCCGAGGACGTGCGTGGGTCCAAGAGCGAGTCTACCGTCTATCACCACAGCTCCGAGGGACCGCTGCTGAAGGACACGGTGATCTATTGTGCCGCGGAGAAGTACGGACTGGAAGAGTTGAAGCGCCTGGCCCTCCGGAAACAAGGTCTTCGTGAGTAGCGTCTGCATTCCTATATTCTCATTTTCCGTTTACCTTTCTTTACCCTTCATCCTCCTTCCCATCGCATCTCGCGACGTACCGCTAAACATCCTCTCCACAGAATGTGGTGTTCAATGCAGCACCATTCTCTCCTCCGCCCGCTACGCTTACGCTCACACCCCTGACACCGACTCCAAGCTCCGTGCTCACTTCCTCGCCCTCATCATCCGTAGCCGCTCCACCTTCAAGCGCAGCGGCACGATGCAGCTTGAGATGTTCAACGGCGGCACCCAGCTCTTCTTCGACTTGTTCGTCGCGCTCTGCAACCATGTCGACGATGTTGGCGCTCATACCTCGCCTCGTACCAACCGTCACATGTGAACACGTCCCTGATCTTCATGCTCCGTCTCTTTTGTCCTCTCCTTGACTTTCACACCACCCTTCTCTGCACCGGAAACCTACAAAAAGAATACCCCTCATCCTTCTGCGATTTCTGCTCTTGAATTTAATGATTAATGATTTCCTCTTTCCTATCCTCTTGTCTGGTTTCATGTCTGTCAGTCAACTCCGTTCTGATATTTCTGGACAACCTCGTCGGCAAGACCCAAGATGGATGGGCGTACGAAGACATGGCGTTCGCACCGTATCAAAGAGACTTTTGATACACCTTTGGGATTTCCATTCCCGCCTTCACTGTATTATTATCATCACCTTTCACGACAGACAGTTTCACGATGGAAAAGAGATTGGGATGTGATGTTTTTATTCTAAGAATTCGTTTTGGGGGACGCTTTTATACCCGGCCGTTGGCCATCCCAAGCACAAGCAGTCTCACCAAAGGTCAACGGCGGGTCTTTAGTTGAACCAGACCCGGCTTTTCTCTGGCAGAAGAATGGTAACATGGCAGGCAGGCTAAGTAACACGTGTGCTATTACATTCCTTGTCTTTCGTTTATGACGAGTTGCTCTATCAAGTGCTGTCCATCAACAGCCTACTCGCTAGTGTAAGGACACTCAGAGCTTTACAAATTGATTCTGATTCTCAAATTCCATCTGGCCTCCCTTCCAGAGATGATGCTTCGAGAAGGGATGTAAAATAGAGTGACCCCTAAGAATTTAGGACCCTCTTCCCCCTTTCCCAGTTGGCTGATACCTGTCCTCCCAGCCTGATACGAATAAGAGAGACCTCTGTCTCCAGGTAGGATCCTCCAAACTCTGAATGATTCACCAATATGTGCAATAGAACTCAAATGTCGCACACACCTCTGCATCATGCACCCTACTCATCTCACCACACGCCACTTCTGCGATCTGACTATTAGCTGCAATGTGACTCACTCCACCTAATTCGGGCGGGCGGCGGGAAAAAAGACAAAGAAAAAGTTCAATGTTGGGTTACATTAATTAATTAATCAATTAGCCCACACGCCTTCCTGCCTCATTTTTTCTTTGCCGCCCGTTCACAGCCGTTCACGGCTGGCGTGAATGGGCGGGCGCGGACCATGCGGGAGGGAGAAGGGCTGTTGTGAGACGTGGGGGTGAAGAGGAAAAAACAGGGGGGGGGGGGATTTTGCTGCCGACATGGATTATGGGTTGATCAGGGAAAAGAAAGTTTGGACTTTTTGTTTGACTTTCTGGTCGGGATTATTGATCTGGATGAAGAGTGTTGGGAGCATGGAGAATTTTTTCCGGTTTGTTTTGAAGGTTTCGGCATTCTTCGCTCTCGGTGCTGTCACCGTCTGGTTCTTAGCGAGGGAGGCAGGGAATGGGCTAAATATCCCATTCAACAGTACTCAGGCTGTGCAGCACAATCCGGTCTCTGAAGCAATTTTGAAAGGTGATCCTCCCACGCCCTTCCCGTTTGCTGCGCGCAGCGATCAGAATTAGTGTTTCGAACCCCTTCATCATGAAGCTAATTCTTCCACATATTGTTTTCTGTGCCTACATTGTAGATATACGTTCTGCTCAACCATTTACCAACAGGCAACTAGGCAATCTCCCACGCGTGTTATATGGACTTGATGTACATTTCCCGTTTATATCTTTCTCTGTCACGATAGGTATTATCCGGGCGTCAGAAAATTGGCTATGCGCGTGCAGTCCGTAGATAGACTTCCTATGCAGGGTTAATAGATAATTCTTCTTCTTTCCGTTCAATGTATTTAATCAAGGCTATTTATTTATACAAGATGGGCTTGATTCTATGTAGTTAATTCCAAGTTTCTAATGCCATGGGTGTGGCTGGTTTGAATGAATGTGTTTAATAGCACACAGCTTGAATTCTATCTCGCGTGGGAGGGGCTTGTCAGAGAAGCGAACGCGGATGTCTGTTTTGACCGTGTTTGGTTTTTCAGTCATCTACGCTTCCTTCACCAAGGTTACGCTCGGGCGACAAGTTGAAAAGGCTCACTTCTACAGCTCAAGGTTGACATTGTAACAGGGTATCTAATTGTGAGGTAAGGAGGGAGGTCGTGAGATCAACGCATCCCTGGAGCATCTGCTTCGCAGAGCCTAAATGAGCAAAGGCCGTTGGCTTCCCAGATACTAAGCCATCCCTCAGAAAACAGGCCCTGGTCGAAATATTTTCATGGTCGCCTGCCCTGTTTTCTGATATGTAAGGCGGCACCTGATAGTCAGATACCAACCACCTAATTCTGCATATTTGGCCACTAAAGCAAGCTACGACCAAGAGTTTATGCACTTGAGTATGTTGACGGCAGGATCTGGCGCCGCCCTGTCAGATACCGGTTCCTGGGAAGGCTCCAGATTTACTCAGCACCACGATCTGCCTCTCGCGTGATATGTAGCCTTTCATCAGGCCCTGTTTGAATCGATGATCAGCCTACCGGACTGATGTTGAGGTTCCCTCGGGAGAGGATGGGTAGGGGACAGGCTCAGATACAAGTCTGCGATAAAACACGAGGCTCCTGAAACCAGTGGGTGACAGCACTTACCTTGTAGATCATGTTAGCTAGCTGACACTCCACTTCATCCGGATCGACCTGCTGCTTGCTGCCGAGGCTGATGGCGGCCGTGAAGTCAGCAACGGGGATTCTTGTGCGACGAACTGGTGGGGCACCCGGTGTGTCAGGCTTGGGCTCTTCAAACCCGCCAGCGATGAAGACCTTGCGCAGAAGGTTACGCAAACAGGTATCGTGGGCTCGTTCGAGTGGCAGATAGATACGCCGCTTCACGAACTCATCCTCGCCGTCCTTCAGGGCCTGTTCGAAGGCATTGAGATCGCCCTTCTTGATGCACTGTGCCAAGGGCAAGAATAGCTCCTGCAGGTGTGGGTATGGCTCCAAGAGGGCTGGAGTTGGGAGGGTATGGCTGGTGAGAAGATGACAGGGGATGAGATAGGTAAGAATAAGTCTGTGCAAATGTTAGCTCCATCTATATCCCGCAGTGTGTCCAAGGAGCTTGACTTTGACTGACTCCTTGTTTCTTATGGCATCCTTGTGGCAGAGACCCAGGGACTCCCCCAAACAACGTTCGGCCTCCACGTAGTTCTCTTCGAGGAAAAAGAGGACACCCTCGTAGTACTTGAAGGTGACCTGCTGAGACTTTGGAAACTGATCGAGTGACGGCATGTCGCGTTCGTTGGCACGTAGGTTCTTCAGGATATTCCGAGACAAGCTTGCCTGGTTGAGCTTGAAATACGTCTTGAAGAGGAGGTTGATGATGTAGTAGATTGCCCACTTCTTGGACTCCTCGAGTGGATTCCTGTCCATCAGGCAGAGACCGAATATGGCGTTGAGCTGTCGTGCGCAGTCCTCGAGACTCTGGTGTGCCTCCGCCTCCGGGTCGAAGTCATCCTGGAGAGTCATGGCCCCCTCATCGGAGGGTTTCGAATTGCGTTCTTTGTCTGCATTAAGGGCAAAGACCCTCAGGTATTTTCCGGCAACGTAGAGGCACGGTATCGTCCAAGCTCCAAATCCTGCACCCCGGTAGCCCCTCGTGAGCGCCAGGGTGAAATCCCGCCACGCTTCATAGACTTTGGTCCATGATGGCTGCGCAGGAGTGTTAACGTCTTCTGAGGTATGTGTGGCCTCGTGCTGGGGGACTCACTGTTCCAGGCGCAACGATGTCGCCTTGCACTGCAAGGATGGCGCCAGCGGTCAGCCAGTATTGGTAGAAAACATCGGTCCACGCGTCAAGCTCCTGCTTTGATATCTTGGTCTCCCTCTTAAGGTTACGTCGCAGGTAGTCCTTAGCCTGGTGGTGGTTGGTGGCTTTCCATATGATCTTGAGCAGATCTGTGCCCTGCTCTGGTGACAGCGCGCGGGACAGCTCGTACCCGTTGCCCGTCGCGAACGCTGAACCAAAGTCCTGGAAAATGAAGTCCATGGTGAGCTGGACGGAGGATGCCTCGCATCAGAAGATGGTCAAGAAGCTTCCAAACAGTGCGAGGGTCGAGAGTCTGTCATATACAGAAATACAGGTGACCGGACGTGACATAATCTGTTGCATCAAAGGACTGTTTCTTCTACTTGGGCAGTACTGTCGAAGGGGCGCCTACCCTGTCGCCCCAGGTAAGATGAGTCAGCTGCTGGGCTGCACGGACCGGTTGATCTCGCAGCTGGGTTGCAGCTGGAGCCAGCTGTGGGCTGAAACCTGGAGGCGGCAGAAAGTTTTGCGCTTCCCGCTCCGAGGTTGCCAAAAGGTGGGTCCTTGACCACCAATCAGCCACCAGCACCACCGCGAGCACACAATCCACCGCCAACGCAAAAAATCCAACCGACCCTCTCTCGACCTGGCCCAGTCGTTGCAACAACCACTAACTTGCAGTCAACCATCAACCCTCGACAAGACGGCAAACATAGTCAAAGTGAGCCTCAACAATCGAAAACAACTACTCCCGTTAACCTACTGACATTATCTTTCCAGATGGGTAAGCAGCCTTTTCTTTCTACTGGGTCGAGACCTGGGAGCGACATCGACATCGACGCCGAGAATCACAACGATCCGCGATTACCACTGGAAAGTCCGCGAGGCTAGGGAAAAGAGAAGGACGCCGACAGTATCGACCACGACACACATATGGTGCCGATTCCAGACGATGGTTAAAGAAATGGACACGACACCCATCAAATCACGCCTGGGAATGGACTGGCGATCGAGAAAGAGCACGCGCGTGACGCAGAAGGGATGCAGAAAATTCTTGCGGACGCCATCACAGACCACGAGCACCGCTGTCATCGACGACGCAGAGCAAAATTTTTCTTGCGAGGCCGATCTCCACGAACGATTTCTCACGCTTTCGACTGTCGCTCCCAGGATTATCCCGCGGATACATCGCCAGAGAGGGTACAGCCAGCTAACGTAGTTGCGGACAGGTCGTCTTCAGGAGTACCAGGTCATTGGCAGACATCTGCCTACAGAGGCCAACCCCACCCCGGCCCTGTACCGCATGCGGATCTTCGCCCCCAACTCTGTTGTCGCCAAGTCCCGGTACTGGTACTTCATGCGGGGTCTGAAGAAGGTCAAGAAGGCCACCGGTGAGATCGTCAGCCTGAACGTGGTATGTGGCATCCTGCACCCCCCCAGCGATGAGGGAGGAGAAGGGAGCAGAGAGACGGAAGGTGGAGGACAGTCGAGGGGGGAGAATTGGGGCGTGGTGCGGACACCCGAGGTGAAGAAGACGACGGAAGCTGACAAGAGACGCCTGTGACAGATCCACGAGAAGCACCCCCTGAAGGTCAAGAACTTCGGCATCTGGATCCGCTACGACTCCCGCTCCGGCACCCACAACATGTACAAGGAGTACCGCGAGATGTCCCGCACCGAGGCCGTCGAGGCTCTCTACCAGGACATGGCCGCCCGCCACCGTGCCCGCTTCAGGTCCATCCACGTACGTTCCCAGCCGCACACTATCAATTACACCCCATGAAGAAGAGAGAAGAAAAAGATAAAAAAAAAAGGGCGTAACTCAGAGTGCGCGAGACAGAAAGAACAAGGCGGTGCTGACGAAATGAACCACTAGATCCTCCGCGTCGTCGAGCTCGAGAAGTCCGACGATGTCAAGCGTCCTTACATCAAGCAGCTGCTCACCAAGAACCTGACCTTCCCTCTGCCCCACCGCGTCCCCAAGATCAGCAACAAGAAGGTCTTCGCCGCCACCCGTCCTTCGACTTTCGCCTAAGTTTGTGGCTCGTCCGCTGGTATTGGGGGTGTGGTTGGTTTGATGCGCTAGGGATTTTGGGGGAGGCTTCTGGGGGGTCGGCGACGGCCTTGGCGCTTCTTTTGAGAAAAGAGGAGCAGCAAAATGGGAATCGTTGGTCCGGATGATGGTTTCCTCAGGTGTTCATTAGGGATCACGGCGTGTCATTAGCATTTGCTCTCATCAAAACAAAAAAAGAGGTTCACGAGCAAAAGGAATGGAACAAAACCCAAACACTCGAGACTGAGCCAGCACCCTCGGATTGTATGCGCCGGAAAAACTATGTGCCCTCGAGAGTGGTTTTTTGTGATTCGAGCTGAGCTGTGTGGTATCCATTCCCCCTAAGGAGCCCCAGCCATGACTGATAATTATGTGCACCCATGCCAAGATGCGGCGACTATCTCTTGTTATACAGTATCCAAACAACCACTCGACGTGGTTGACATTTGCAAGATCTCCCGGTGTCTTTTCTGCACAGACAGTCCCCCTTCTCAGCCCACACGACCTTCACAGCGCCCTTCCCTCGCTGCTGGGACTCGTTCCATCCTCCAGGCTAACATTCGCATCTACCACAAAAATCATTCCAGGCCGACCAGTCCATCATGTCCATCTGCAGCTGCTGGTTCTGTTCCTGCTGTTGCATCTGTTCCTGCTGTTGCATCTGTTCCTGCTGCTGCATCTGTAGCGCCGGGTCCATGTTCGCCATGGCGGCGACGGCGGCGTCGTCGATGTCGCCAAAGTCGATGGTCCACTGCGTGTTGTGCGCGTTCTCCAGGATCAAAGCGGACGGAGTCGCGAGGGATTGGGAGTCTCGCGTGCTGGACCCGGAGCTGGGTCCGAGGGTCGCTGTCCCAGTCGGGATCGTGGAGCCTTCTGCCGTGGACGTGTCCATATTGCCAAAATCTGCGGTGAAGGGTATCCCCGTGGGACCTACCTCCGTCGCCGCGATGCGCGCTGGCGAGGCCCTGGGAGGGGCTGGTCCCTGCTGCGGCAGTGTCTGGGTCCCCTCGGCCGGCGCTGCCGTCTCCCAGTCTGCATACATTGGTGATCCGTGCCCTTCTGCGGTCACCCGCGCCCGTATCTTTGCCAGCATCTCCCTGGGCGACCTCGGGATCGGGATGTGCGACTGCTCTGGGTCCCTATAGTACCCTGTCTGCACCAGCTGCTTTTCCCTTTTCTGCGGCGCCGCCGCCGCTGCTGCTGCTGCTGCTGGTGGTGGTCTTGTTGCCGCCGCCGCCGCCTCTCCGCCGCCCTGAAGCCGCAGCCTCCTCAGCTGGGCCTCGGTCCTCCTCTCCCTCGCCTTGCGCAGCAACTTTCGAATGGGCCGCCACAGGGCCCCGCGCTTGCTGTCGGCGACCTTCTCGCCCCACATGGCCAGGGCCTTCTCGACAGTGACCCAGGAGCGCTCGACGAGGGGCCCGTCGGTCTGGACGCAGAGCTCGGCGAGAGCGACGGCGACGGCGTGCCACTGGACGTAGCCGTCCTGCCACCAGGCGAAGCGGTCGCGCCACTCGGCTTCCGTGATGGCGGTGCCGGCGGTGGCGGGCCCGCTGGCGGAGAGGTCGAGGATGGCGGTGGCGGTCTGGAGCATGTGCTCGCGGGAGACGCGGGGCTTGATGGTGGGCTGGCGCACGCGGAAGGGGTACTGGATGGTCAGCCAGATGATGAGTGTGGTCAGGCGGACGACGGCGGCGGCCATAACCGCGGGGAAGTGGTCCGGCCGCGAGAGCGCCGGCGCCACGAATTGGGCCTCGAGCGCCTTGATGCGCTCAATCACGTCCTCCTCGGAGGCCTGGGCGGCGACATAGCCCTGCGGTGGTGGGAAGGCGGTGAGGTCTGTTTGTGTTCCACGGCTACCGCCACCACCAGCGAGGCCTGCAGAGGAGGAGGGGTCGTCGGCGCCGGCGGCAGGCTTGAAGAATTTGCTCCGCGGGCCGTGGATGTGTAGGTAGAGGCACGAGCAGTGGTAGGTGCACAGACTGAAGGTGATATCGGTGGCGGCGACGCCGCGGGCGAGATGGGGGACGGGCACGGTGGTGTCAGGGCCAAAGTCGGCGTCGTCAATGTTGGAAGGCGGGATGGTGTTGAACGTCTCCTCCATGATCATGGGCTCGGTACCGCGGTCCTGGGAGGCGCGCACATCGAGGACGACGACCTGGGCCCAGAGGCGGCGGCGCATCTCGGCCTCGTAGGGCGGAAAAGCAGAGCCGTTGCCGTCGCGCTGGAGTCCGCTGGCCTGGGCGAGGCGCAAGACGAGGGCCAGGAGAGCCCAGGAGGCTCGGGACCTGGTGTGGCTGCGGAGGCAGGTCTGCAGAGCCAAAGCAGTCAGCAAAAGGAAGTCACCCGCCTGAAACAGGAAGCCAAGAGAAGAAGAAGGAAAAGGAAAAGAGAAAGGAAAATAAAACAAGAAAAGGAAGGAAGAGAGACGTACATCGTATATTGTCAGCGCCTGCAGGGTCTCGAGGGATGTGTTGTTCAGATAGTCGGCCCTCGCCAGGGCCACCTCGACACCCTGCCTGTATTCAGCCACCAACAAGGCACGCTCCTCGCCTAGCCTCTCCACACATGCTGCCGGCGACAGGCTCGTGACGGCGGCGAAGTAGATGGCAAACCACAGGGCCTCGATCTGTGGTGGTGGCGGGTTGTCCTCCGGGTTCACGATGAACAGGTCGAGCTGCCTCTCTACGGTCGGCCTGTGCAGGATCTTGAGCAGGGGGTCCACGGTGTGGAAATAGGTCTCGCGCAGTCTCTTGATCCTCTCAGGCGGCGGGTGCCGCGGCCTGCTGCTCACAACCTGTGGGTTGCCGAACATGGCGGCTGAGACGGCGTAATCGGCGTGGCTGCCGTGCTGCTGCTGCTGCTGGCGAGGGTCCTGCACGGCCGTGCCGGACTCGGGCGAGAGCGAGTCATCCCCCTCCCCGCCAACTCCGCCCCCGTCATCGTCCTCGTCCGTGTCGCTAGGCATCTCCAGCGCGGCCTTGATGCCCTCCACCTCGGTAGACAGGTTGGCCCAGAACTCGCCGCTCACATACTTGGCGGCCGGGTCGTCCCTGGAGGCGGGCTCAGCAGCCGGGCAGCGCTTCTGCGGATTCCTGAGCTCCATCTCCCTGAGGCGCGCCGCCGTGAGACCTGTCGCGGCAGCGGCTGTCGTCGCCGTCGCCGTCGCCGGCCCAGCCCCGGCGTCCTGCTGCTGGGGCAAGGACACGGCCGAGGAGGAGTCGGCCTGCCCGACGATGGCCTCGAGCTTGGCCAGGCGGTTGAGCAGCTCATGGTTCCTGTTGCGGCGCGGGGCGCGGTCCTTCTTGCGCGAGGGGAAGATGCACTCGAGCCCACCACGCACGCAGTGGGGGCACGGGTAGACCTTTGCGCACTTCACCTTGCGGTGGCGGCAGTTGACGCAGGAGAGGGCGTGGACCTCATGCTGGCCCGCGCTGGGTTCAGGCTGGCTTGTGCTGCTGCCGCCGCCGGTGTTCATTCTCGAAGGTAGGAGGCGCAGCCTTGTCGCCAAGACAGAGGATGAGGGTGGCTGAAGAAAGCGACCATGAGGAAGAGGAGGATGGCGACGACGGTGAAGACCACGACGACGACGATGATGATGGTGAGGCCAAGTGGATGAAGGAGTGGCAAGAGGATCGATCAGTTTAGGGAGGTCGTGTATGTGTCGAGGCTAACATGTGATGATTTTTTCTTGAACCTTGAGAGAGAGAGTGTGTGTGTGTATCAGCTCGAGTGAGTGCGGGACATCAGCGACTTCGCATCGGGTCTTGTGTGCAAAAGTAACTGGAGCAGTATGTCGCCAAGGCCCTCCGCTCGTGATGATGATGATGATGATGATGATGATGATGATGATAGTTCCTTTCCCGGTCCCGAGATGCCGTCCGATGTCCACCGCTCCGGGCGTAGGGCAGAAGGGTGAAGGAAGGAGGGGCTAAAAAAAAGGTGGGCACGATGGAGGAATTTCCACGCTAAGATACCAAGGATGATAAGTAGACTTTGGAGAGGCGATGGATTCTGGGCTGTGGTGGATAAGGGAAAAGAGAGAAGGAAAGGGAAAGAAATAAAAAAAGAAGAAAAAAAAAGTGAGAGCAGGATTGACTCATGCGGACTAGAATGGTGAGGATGAAATTAGAAAAAGAAAGCTGGAGTAGGGTGCAGTGGATGGTTTGTTGCCTTGTTGGGTTAGGATCAAAAGAAATCTTACCCATACCTGCCTGCATCTACTTTACCCTCTGAGCCCAGGCACGCAGAGTCACCCGCCCACTCACAATACCTGCACGATCATGTCACTGGATGGGCAACTCCCAGAAATGGCATCCCACACAGGGCCTTCCTGGACCAAGATCCGCACCACCCTCCCTCGCCTGCCCGCCTCCGCAGCCCGCCGGCCCGTCACCACCTCCCGCCTCTACCTGCGACCACTCCGCCCCTCCGACCTCGACGCCCTCTACGAGCTGCAGCTTCAGCCCGAGGTCATGAGGTGGACCGCAGCCGGACGCCCAGCCGCTCACAGGGGCGAGTCGGCGGCCAAGCTGGCGCAGTTCCTGCCGCCGCACGACGTGGAGACGTTCAACTGCGCCATCTGCCTGGCGGGCGAGGGCGGTGACGACAGCAGCAGCACACTCGTCGGCATCGGCGGCGTGCACAGGATGAACACCATCTCCACGACTGCTGCCGACGGCGGTGTGGGTCCGGAGGAGGGCATGTACGGGTGGCCGGAGCTCGGGTACCTGCTCCGGAAGGAGTACTGGGGCACAGGCCTGGCGACGGAGTTTGTGGGCGCGTTCCTGTCGATGTGGGGAGGACCTCGACCGGGTGCCCGTCGAGGTGTGTGCGAGCGCCAAGACCCTGGTGGGCGAGGAGGTGGAGGAGGAGGACGGGCCCGGCGTGGTGCGCAGCGAGGAACAGCTGGTTGCCATTGTCGACCCGACAAATGTGGCCAGCCACCGTATATTAGAAAAGTTTGGGTTTGCGCGGTTTGACGTCCTGGAGGTGCGGCACAAGAAGGATCCGGAAGGGGTAATAGAGCTGTATGCATTTCGGTATTTCCCTAAGGTCCGAGGGCGGGAGGGGAGGGGGCAGGGGAAAGCAGCAGGTATGACGACCATAAATTAGATGCCAGAGAGGACGACGACCTTGAATTATAAAAAAACGGAAGAAACCCGATAATATTACCAAGGCCTGCCTGACCTGGGACGACTGAGTAATCTACATGTAGCATCGGTCTGCGTGGTGGCTTACCAGTGCCCTGTTGTGATGGGCCGGCCCCCTTTCGGACATTTCGAGGAGCCGTCGAGGCCGCATTGCACCGATCCGTTGTAGAATCGACGTCTGGTGGCGCCGCCATACTATCCAGGGCAGAAAAGGGCGATCCTCTCCGGCGTCAAGCTGGGAATGATCTCACCTCGTAAGATAATGTGCATGTGGAGAACTTTTTTTTTTTTTTTTTTTGAGTTTATAAGAGTAGAGAATAGCCAAGTACCTTACATTGTATCTTTAATTCTCAAATGTGCATATAGCTCAAAGACCCATCCCATCGTCACTTGACAGTTTGACACCTCGCAGCTGAACATGTCCGGCCTCCCTACAGCAACCACCATCGCCGCCACGGTGGGCATTCTAGGAGCAGCATGGAACTCGGGTACGCACCTACCTTCCCCTCCCCCCCCCCAACACACACACACACACACACACATACACAAAGACACACACTTCACCCTCACACCAAGCTGATTGCTCTTCCCAGGCGGCCAAGCCATGCTCTCCATCCTCGCCGTCCCAGGCCTCTTGTCCTCCGACACCGCCATCACCACGCAGGCCCTCGCACAGCAGTGGGCAGGCATCTACAACAGAGGCAAGGTCCTCGGCCCCCAGGCCGCCGCGCTCTCCCTGCTGGGCTACAGCTACCTCGCCTATGCGCAGCACAGGTCACGCGGCGGCGGCGGCTGGCAGATGTTCGTCGGCGCGGCGGCGCTCACCGTGGGCATCGTGCCGTTCACCCTGGTCTTCATGGACGCGACGAACCAGGCGCTGCTGGGCGTCGCCAGCGGTGCGGTCACGGTGGGGAGCGAGGCACTCGAGGAGCTGCTATTACGGTGGAGGGATCTGAACCTGGCGAGGTCGTTCTTCCCGCTGGCCGGGGCGGTGGTCGGGCTCTGGGGGCTGTTGGCGTGAGGCTGTGGGTTGGGCGTGGTTGACAGGTAGTGTGGAACATGAGGTGAGGGGGGGGCATGTGAGATCTTGGGAACAATGTGTAAAGTGTACGAACATGTAGTGCTGTGGTCGGACGAGAAGAGACAACTGCCCGCCCTGTAGATGGATGGGTGGCCAGACAGTGATCCAACCGGAACATAACACATCACGCACAAGATGCAGTTAGTGAACTCATCATGACATCGATTTGCTGGCTGTTTGAGACACCTGACGGGCTTCACCGAGGAGGGGGAGGCGCGGTAGCTGCCTGGTTGGAGGCGAGAGGTAGTCATGCGGACAGCCGGTGATCGAGACGCCCTCTGGTCAGGGATCGTTGTTAGTGGGTGGTACTGACCTGCACTGCCGTGAACACCCACGTACCTGCTAGTGATTCAGGGCTACACAGCTGGCAGCACTAACGGACAGGGATCCGGCAGCGCCTGTGATATGCTGTGGTGCTAACCAGCGCACACCTGCACAGCTACCACCGCCTGTAACCGCTGATTACCAACGGCAGTGGGGCATGCCATGCCTTCGCCTCGCCCCTGCACTGCACGCCCCAGGTTACAGTCACATTCACAGTCCACCACCGTCCACAGGCACAGGCACTGGGCCACAGGCCGCAAGGCAGCAAGCACCTGCCCAGCTGGGGCCCAACGTCCCAGATTAGGAGCGCCTGCTGCAGCTGAGGTACAGCAGCAGAGGTTCAGCCAGCGTCGAGACAACCAGCACTCTTCTTGCTCTCTTCTCCTTCTCCTTCTTCTTCTTCCTATCCTCCTTGCTCTGCTGCACCCTTCAATACCCGTCGCACACAAGCACGCGAGAACCCTCTCTTCTCTTGCCATACGGTACACAGCATATTCTAATTTTGGGGGGAGGCCGGCCGGTGCCCAGTTTTCCCGGTTTCTCGAACGGATCACTCATCATTCACTGCATCTCGAACCCACCGTCAGTTGGTCGAAGCTGCTGCCCGATGACGCTGCCAGTCCCCAGTGGAGCCCCGCCGCAGTTGTCGCCGACCGCCCGAGCTCACGCACGCGCGCCCTCATGAGCAGCCCCCCGCCGAGGAGCGCAACACAATGGCCACTACCGCCGCCGAGTCTCTTCCCAAGAGATCTCCAGCACCGCCAGCAGCAGCAGCAGCAGCAGCAGCAGCAGCAGCAGCACAACCACCGCCCGACAACCCCACCCCACAGGGCGGCAGCAGCAGCAGCAGCAGCAGCTACTATGGCTACCTTATCGAGCCGAACAAGACGCCGACCAAGGTCCTCGACGCCCTGCTACGGGCCATCGGACAATATATCGTGAGCGCGCCCTCGATGTTCAGCCCCACAGCCCTCCCCCGAGACTTCTCTCTCTTTCTCTCTCTCTCTCTCTCTCTCTCTCTCTCTCTTCTCTCTACCGCCTGGTACTTGGTCGATGTGGGCTGACATCATGGCTCTCGTTCCTCTGCCGCCTCTAGATCGATCATGTCGGCGACAAGAACGACCGTTCGCTGAGGCCCAGCAAGCTCGCCGCCTTCTACAAGGCCGTGGGAGGAGACTACGACAGTGAGTGCGGGGTGGGCGGAGCTGTCTCCCTATGAGATATGTCACACACAGTACCGCAGGAAAAAGGCCCGCTGACACAGCCGACCGCCCTGTCGCGCAAACAGAACTCTTCCTCAACGCCCCCCACGAATCTATCTCGTACATATGGCAGGTCTTTGGCTGCCGCCACACCCTCGAGCCCACCGAGAATGACTACGAGCAGCCCTCGGTCCCCGCCCTGACCCTCAAGGGCTTCGTGCGCTGGGAGTCGATCCAGATCCTGCTCACCCCCGACGAGGATGTGCCCCTGATCCTCGCCGCCGTGAGGAAGTGGGATCTGAAGAACCCAGACACGGGCGAGCCCTTCCCCAAGGACATCTCCGCCTCTTCCTTCCCCTCCGAGCCCGACCCGGACATCTCCGCCTGGCACGCGGCGTGCGGCGAGAAGCTGAGGGAGATGGCCACCCCAGGGAGTCGTCATCGTCGTCGCCCAGACCTGCCTTCCCATCTGCCGCCGACCGGGTCAACGCCGGCTTCTCACACGTCCCCGCCGGCTCGAGAGGGGCGACTGACTACTTCAACCAGCGCAGCGTCCCCCTTCGCCCACGTGAGCCCAGGCGACACCGGACGGTTCCCCAGGGGCGGTGCCCGGGTGCGTATATCCCCCGACACACCAGAGCGGATGAGGCATAGCGGCCTCTCGCCGGACGAGCGGGCCCGCCGACGGTCCTTCTCTGACTATCCCTCCCCCCACGAGCCACACTCGTCGGCGCACCTGGACCCCCAGAGGCCATCCGCTGCCCGGCGCCACTCTCACCCGCGCAGGCTGAGCACCGACGACTCGGACCTGGACGACGACATCAGCCCGCGGGCCGGCAGGCGGAGCTCCGAGCAGCACAGGCCACCCCCCACCGCAGCCCCAAGATCGTCCCGCGCTACGTCGCCGCGCCCTCCACAGGCCCGACAGGCGGCGCGCCACTGGCCGTGCCGGGCGCAGACGGCGGCGCCAAGCTGCGGGCCGGGGATCACGCCATCGGGGTGCGCAGGAAGAGCGCGGGCTTCGACAGGGCCAGGGACTGGGCGAGCGAGAAGCTCTCCGGGATCTTCCCCCTCGCCTCGCCCATGGAGCGGCCGCGCAAGAGCCCCGGGTCCAGCAGCGGCAACGTGGCCGCGGGTGGGGCGAGCTCACGGGACAGCCTGCGGCTGGGCCGCAGGTCACACGACGAGGACGAGGGCGAGACGGACTCAGAGCAGGAGCGGGAGCAGCGCCGGCGGCGGGCGAGGGACCGAAAGCGGCGCGATCGGGAGTACGAGCGGGACCGGGACAGGGAGCAGCAGCAGCAACAACAACAGCGGGCGGCGCGGCGGGGGAGGGATGACCTGCCGGACTGGGAGGACGTGGTGCGGGACAGACCACGAAACAGGCGGGACCCCGGGCGGGAGGCGAGATACCCGCACCGGCCAGACATCAACCCGCGGCGGACGAGCAGCCACGCCGACGTGGACAGGCTGGACAGGGACAGGCACCGATACGAGGTGGACCCGCGGGACCGATATCCCGATGAGAGGAGGCGGCGCGGCGGGCCGCTGGACGAGAGGCCGCTGGACAGCAGGACGGCGAGCCCCGGTATCAAGGGCGTCGGAGGGCGTCGGTACCCTGCCGAACCGCCCTGGACGCAGGACAGCCCGCCACTGTGATGATCAAGTTATGAACCATCTCTCTTTCTTTCTTTTTTCCTTCTCCTTTTTCTTTCAGCTTTTTTCCCATCTCCTATCTTGACTTTGTATCTCTCTGCTCTCAAGGAAGATGGGATTGGGAGGTTGGGTGCTTTTTATGTTCTTCACGGGAAAGCATGACGGGATAGACACATGAGATGCAGGACGGCCACGATGCAAGGAAGCTCACCCTGAAGCCACACTGCGACTGGCTTTTTTATCTTGTTTGACAGTTTCTTCTTCTTCCTTTCTTCTCTTTCTCTCCCGATAGCGGAGCGTTCTGATATAGCGTCTGGGATGAAAAATGTCTGCAGTCTTTTGATGGGGTGGGTGATGATGATTAGTATTTACTTTTTTTCTTTGGGTTTCCTTGTTTTTTTACGAGAAAGGATACCTTTTGTAGAGATGCCTTTGGGATGTCTGGGGGAACTGGGCCAGCTCACTGCTGCTGATATGAAATTCCAATATACTATTGCATGACCAGATGGCTGACCTGGATGGACAGCTTCGCGGCTCGGACTTGCTATCTATTTTTCCACTGATTGATACTGTGTCACGTCGTCGTTTATGCCTACCGAGGAGGTGTGAGCTGACTGAGATGATGCATACTAAAGAAAAGAAAAACTCTTCGACACATGTCTACCCTTGTTTGGTCTCTTTCTATGAGCTATGACGGGCGGGACAAGCAGCTGAGAGGGGGGGGCATCAGCTTCCCCAGCAGGTTCGCCCGTCATCATCGCCTCATGATGAGAAGATAGGGAGACAAGAAGGAAGAAAAGAAACCATAGATAGTGACGGGAGAGGGGGGGGCGGGGGGCGGTTTGGTCTTTTGTCTGGTGCGTTTCGTATGAGTATTAACTGGGCTGAACATAGGAGACAGGACTTGGGCACGAGTCTCGTGAGGGCTGGTTAACTAGGGATGAAGTTCAGCGAGTGCTTGACGGCACAACCCTTTTGTTTTTTCTTTCTTTCTTTCTTTCTTTCTTTCGTTGTTTTTTTCTCTCTCTCTCTCCCTCCCTCTCTCTCTTCCCTTTTCCTCCTTTTCCCTCCTTTTTTATTTATTTATTTTACGTTTTACGCCCTGATAGTAAAATGCATCTAGTCCCACAACAGTCCCACCTTGGTAAACACATGATTCTCAGTCTACACTTCATGCTACAAAGTCTACAAAAAAAAAAAGCATCCACATACATCCACCCGAAAAAGAAAAGAAAGAGAAAAAAAAAACACCACTCAACCTCACCGTCTTCCCATCCCCTAGTTCCCCGACCACGGCGCGACCAAGGTCGAGACAAGACAAGAAAGGGGACCATCATGTCATCAGCACACAGGCAGCAACTGATGACCGGTTGATGACACCCCAGCCCAGGGCGGCCGGGGAGGTGGCAAGCAGACTCGCACGATCGCCCGCCTCCTCGGAGGTTCCACTCATCTCGCCACGCGCTGGCCGGTCCCGGCGGCCGGGGTCGGGTGGCTGGGCTGGTAAGGCAGTCATGTAATAGATGGTGTGATGTTGTAAGCCTAAGCTATGATGATGATGATGATGATGATGATGGATGGGTGTGTCTCTTCTTTGTGTGTGTTTGTCTTGTGAGTGGCTGGACATGTTACTGGTCATATAAAAGGTCAGGACAGACGGATGCTAAGCGATCCGCTGCATGCCAGCGCCACATCTTGCTTCGCTGGTGAGGAGGAAAAGAAAAAAAAAGGTGATGTGTGTGTGGGAGGGGGGAGGTTGGTTTGGCTTATGGGTGCACGCATCACAAGGCCGGGTAAGAAGGTAACTTGGCTCCAACAGGCTTACTCCCATGAACGGGGCATGCAGAAGCCAAGGTGCGAAGGCTAAACTAACCTGGCCTGCGGGACGGGGCCCTCTTCCGCCTTCCTGCCTGCCCTTACCTTGTCTCATGTCGACTCACTCTTACTCTTTTTTTCCTTTTTTTTTCACAGCTAGCGGTGGTGGTGGACAGTTGGGTTTCTTTCTTTTCTTTTCTTTTTTTATTGGGAAAATAACGCAAGACCGAGACCGGCACGAGCAGGTTTCGCAGAGGAAGAGAAGTGCACTAAAGAGATGCAACCGGTTAGGCGGCTTGTAGAGGAGGGGGTCGAGGTGTGAGGTCGTAACGGGCTGGTGCCGGTGCATGTTGTCTTTGGCCTCGTGCATACGTGAGATGACGGCTTGGTTGGTCTAGCTTTGCCAGGAAGAGAGGGGGAGCGGAGGCCCGGACGAGCAAGAGGAGCGAGAAAGGGAGAGAGACAGAAGGTCCCCGAGACGGGCCGCCCACACCTTTTTTTTTTTTGTTTTTTTTTTGCTATTCGTTCCTTTCCCCTCTCCGGGCGGTGGGTGGCATGCACACGAGGACGCACTATTGGCGTCATCTAGAACGGGAAAATATGTATGAAAAAGGAAAAAGAAGGGCAGGAAAAACCAGGTTGTTGCTGCAGGTGATGATGACTACATACATAGACATCGGACGAGAGCTGCATAGTGACAACTAATCAGCGTCGAGAGAACGACAGAGACAAAAGAGAGAAAGGGGGGCTGGGTGGGTGGTGGGTGGCCGTGTGAATGGGCCGGAGGATTTGAGAAAGGAGAGGACGGGGGGAGGGGAGGGAGCATCGTGATGTCGTTCGCGGATGTGAGTGGAGGGGGGAAGAGAGACAGCGGTGGCCGGGGGGAGGGGGTAAAAAAAACAAGAGCAAAAAGAGGAGGAGCAGAGCAGAGAGGAGGCGAACGGGTCTGCCGGTCTGGCCGGGAGGATTCGCTGCAGTAAGAACCCCGGCGCTGAGCTCCCATTCGGCGCTCCGGGGAGCACTTGAGGGGGGAGGGCGGCCGTGGGAGCGGTGGCCGCGGGACCAAGGGTGCGCGTCAGTAGAGCTAGAGAGGCCTGTGGCGTGCTGTGATTGGGTAGGAACCAGGTGACCATGTGGAGGAGGAGGAAGGAAGAAGAGGAAAAGAAGGAAAAAAAAGCAAGAAAGGAATGAACAAGAAAAAGGCGGTGGGCGGGAAGACGACGAGGAGCTTGCACCATCCTCCTCCCCCCGACAAGCCAGGCCAAAGGATAGGCTATGAAGGTGAGATTTTGAAACCAGGACCACTCTTCTTCAAGACAAGAAGCCAGGAGAGAAGAAGGAAAGAAAGCAGCGATGGAACCCTGGCCCAGACGCCGGCGAGCGGGACAAGGAAAAGCAACACACAGACAGGCAGGGCGGGCGGTTGCGGCGGCGGCGGTCAGTCGGACTAGATGCTAGAGCAGAGGCTTGGTTGGGAATGGACAGGCCGGGCGCCATCAGAGAGACTTTGTCCAGCGCATAATAGCCCGCTTAGCTGTCCACCCGAGCATCGATCGGGCAGGCGGGCCAGGCGAATAACAACAAGCAGATGACGGTGGGGGGGGGGGGGGGATGGGCGTGGGCGGCCCAGAGAGGCGGCCGTGTCAAAGCAGAGGCCGGTAGGCCACCGAAGGATGTGTTGGTTGGCTTAGAGCCGTCCACCGTCTCTTGCCTCATCTCACCATCCCATGTCGTGGCCAGTGGTCTAGAATCTTGTCCTCTCTGTCTTGTGTGATTGTGTGCATCTATGTGCATGTATGTGTGCTTGTCTATCTCTGACCTAGTGTTGATAGGGAGAGGGAGAGGGGGAGAGAGAGAGAAGAAGGTTGCATGAACAACAAGCAAACATACTTGTCTCAAAAAAAAAAAAAAAACAAAGATATAACAAAGGCGGCTGGTGGAGTGGCGGGTGGTGCAGAAGAAATGATTCGGAGCAAGGGTGACATGACAACGTAGTACTGTATGTAGCAGCCCTTGTTTTAGGAAAGGGACAGAGAGACCAGAAGCGGGTGGAAATGGAATTCCAAAAAGAAAAGAAAGGAAAGGAAAGGAAAGGAAACGAATACGGGTTACTGGATGGATGAATCGTTTTGTGATGATCTTAATGTCAGGATAAATTATATGTAAGGCGGACACACCCAACCCTCTGTGACATGGCAAGGGAACTGAGAGTAAAAGTGAGGAGGAGGAGGAGGTCTGGAGGTTGCTTGGAGGATCTGTGGGCTGTAACAAGTTTGTCAGGCTGGCCCGTCAGAGCCCTGCCCCGGCCATGGTCTGTGTGTGTGGGCAGCCATCAACAAGATGACGAAACACGGGTGATCATAAGAAGAAGGAAAGAAGAAAGAAGAGGAAAAAAAGGGGGTCCATTCTTTGATGGGGTTCTGGGCCAGGGGTTTGGGCTTCTGGAAGGCAGGCCTGAACACGAGAGAGAGAGAGAGAGAGAAAGAACTGGACCTGCCTGACTCTGGCCCTGGAGTGAAATGAGGAGAGTTCTGTGGCTTGTCATGGGAGTGTCATGCTATGTCATGTCAAGAGAAGTCAACAGGAGGACATCATGTCCGTGCAAATGACCTGTCGGAATGGAGTAAATTGTTTCTTCTCGTATATTCATTTCCATCCTTCCTTCCTGCCTCTCTGTCTCTGTCTCTCTCTCTCTCTCTCTCACACACACACACACTCACATGTTAGAAAGATGTCCTGCTGTACATAACCTGCCGTGCATGTGTGCAGGTGTTCACGTTGCCAGCCCTGGAACAGACCTGTCAGGTTCCGACAGGTACGGTGACCAAAAAATCACATCAGATGGTGCATTGCAGGTGCATTGAGTTTGTGAGCGTGGTTAGTGGACCTCTAGTGACATGGTACCTGGCCTGGTCCCTGCAGGCACTTTCATAGTCTGGTGGCTGCAGGTGTCCCTTGCCCCCCGGCCCCCCCCTGGATGTGTCTAGGGGGAGGCGTGTCTAGGGGTCCACACCTGGGGGGGGAGAGCACCACCCTCACTGTAACTAGCACTGTAACTCTGTACCACAGCCCATAGCAGACACACCCACACGCTACCACCTAGACACCTGGGCTCCACACAGGGGTGTGACCTGCACCGTGCAGTGCAGCGGCAGCTTGCAGTTGCACATGCTATGCTGTCTGGGACCGGCTTGCAGGGCCTGGGCCTTGGTCTTGGCCCTGGGGCCTACACTGGACCTCTCAGGGCCCTGGTGCTTCCGGTCCTGGCTCGCCTCGTGCCAGCCAGAGTCAAAAGGTGTACAACGGTCCTCATCTTGGCCCGACCGCTCCTCCCCTTGGCCCGCCCGTCTTCATCCTCCTCCTTCTCCTCCTCTTGAAGGTCCTCTCTCTTGCTCCTCCTCCCTCTGCCTCCCTCGTGACCTCCAAGACCTTCCCTGAACAACAGCCTCCCTAGCCACTGCTGACCACATATCGTGACCGTCTCACGCCCAGGCAACATTCCTCAATCTCTCCTTTCCCCCCCGGGACAAGCACCACTTACTTCCAAACCGCCTCCTTGTCGAATCCCTCCGTTTCTCTCTCTCTCTCTCTCTCTCTCTCGATCGACCTTTCACCTGACGACAATTTGGTGTTTGTTATCTCTACAACGACCAAGAAATAGTATCAATCTCCCGTCTTACCAACACAAGAGCGAGATCGGCAACGACAACAATCCTCCACGCACCCCAAGACCTACCTATACTTCACGACAACCTGACAGCATATCCCGTTCTTGTCTTTTAGACCCACACACACGCACACGCGCGCACAGCCCATCATGAAGGGCCGTCCGGTAGACGCGCTCGTCTTCGAGCAGATGTTTCCCAAGGCACGATCACAGGACCCTCAGAACTTCCACGCCCTCCTGCAGCGACACCTGATCCTCGAGGTCCGCCAGGAGGTCCACGCCTTCTATGGCCACCTCGACACCCACGAGGCCAAGTACCCAGGGCTCGACTACAACAACTCCACACACCGCACCCGCCTCAGCAGGTGGCAATGGCACCGCCGCCTCTTCAGGGCCTTCGACGCCCTGCGCCTGACCCCCAACGAGATCTCGGGCCTGACCAAGTGGGAGGGGACCAGGTGGGCAAAGGAGAGGTACGAGCGCGAACAGAGCTGCAACATCCCCGACACCGCCATGGACGGCCTGCCCGTCTGGACCGGCGAGCCCCGGCCCAGGCGCGCCGACCAGAGCAGCTCCGCCAGCACCAGCAACCGTCCTCTTGCCTCCTCCTCCGCCGCCGCCGCCAACAACATAAACAACACCAACAATGACGGCGAGGACGACGAGGACGACTCCATGGGCGGCGCCGAGGGCGAGGACAGCGAGGGCGAGCTGGAGAGCGTGGGTGTGGCCCTCAACCAGCGCCTGCGGGAGCGCCTGGCCGCCAGGAGCGGTGGTGACTTCTCCGTGCCCCTGGACGAGGCCTGGGAGCAGTGGTTCAAGAACGCCGTCGAGTCGGGCGAGATCTCTGCCCCGCGCGAGAGGCAGCGCATGGTCGACAGCGTGCGCGCCGGAAACTGGGACAGCGTTCCCGAGTCCCTGCGGCCCATGCTCCGTGCCATGATCATGGCGGACCAGAGGGCCCTCGTGCTCGAGCAGAGGGAGAGAACATGCGGGGCCGCGCCGCCGCCGCCGCCGCCCCCTCCTCCGCAGGCTCGCCTGCCTCCCCGGCACAGGTGGCTATACTGTCTGCCCCTCTGCCTGCCGTTTCGCACGGCACCCATGCGCCGGCCCCTCGAGGCTCATTCACGGGCCTCAGGATACCAGACGCCTTTGAGCCCATGGCCGACGGCAGCAGCTCGCGTCCGCAGCGCACAGATGCCTAGTGGACTCGCCCTGATGCGCCGGCCGTCGTGATCACGGCTCCTCGGCCTGCGCATGTGCGCTCGCGGCGGTACTCACTTCACTCCGAGGCCGTGCAGCCTGCCTATCCCTCGTCGCCTTCTTCTCCTGTGACTATTTCTTCTCTGGGCGACGAGGACGAAGTGCGGCTGAGGGGTGGTGGTGGTGGTGGTGGAGGGACAGGAGGAGGAGGTGGAGATGCGGCAGGAAAGATCAGTGAGGGTCAGGACAGAAATGTCATAATCACGGCCCCGCGTCTGAGACGCCCGGATCCGAAGAGCTGCACGTATCCGCGCTTCGAGGTCGATGAATCCTTCTACAGGATGCGACCGCGATATCGAGTGTGGCGCTCGATGCCCCAGAACTGGCGGGGCATGACCCTGGAGGTCGATGAAGACTTCGACGTCGAGGACTTCTCGAAATTCAAACCGCTACCGGTCGCGAAGACCGTCCCGGACTGTCGGCGGCCTGAGTACGACGCAGCGCAGCTCGCGCGCGTATCCTTGCAGCCCTCCTTGCCGCCAGCGGCCAGCTCCGCGGGCGTGGATTCAGGGCCCCCGGGCACCGCAGCACAGACTGCTGGGGCGCAGGAGACGACCCATGGGGATGCCACCGATGACCGGCAGAGATACAGAGCCCAAAAGCTGTCTTGTTCGGCAGTCATGGTTGTATACGATGGCCCTGGTGTGTCGGATGTTGCAATCGATGCCGGTCGTGAAGAGGGAGAGGAAGAGGGAGAGGATCCCGAGGCGGGAGGCGTTACGCTTCAGGCGGAACACGGCGGCGAGGGCGATGGCCCTGGACAGGATATCCAAGAGCTTGAGACGCAGATGGAGATGCTCGGTCGCTGGGAGGAAAGCCGGACATTACGCATCATGCAGGAGCTGGGCGCATTTGACATGCAGGCGCAGATGCAGGGCCGCTGGGAGGCATCGTCAAGAGACCGAGGCCTTGGAAATGGATATGATCAATATCGCCCTAAGCGCGAGCCGGCTGGAGGGGGACTGCAGTTCGATGACAAGAGTCTCAGCACTGTCATGGAAGAAGACGAAGAAGACGAGCCTCCTCCTGTTTCCCGAGAAGAGGCTCCAGGCCCTGGCTCCCAAGGGACGACCAACGGTCAGCCGCAACAGGAGGCGCGTCCTCTTCAAGAGAGCCCGGGTCGACCAAGCCCCCACCTGAGGTCAACGGAGCGGGCGCCGGTCCACAGCTCGATAGCAAGGGCGCTGGTCCTGTCGCCGACGAGGATAATCTCACAGGGGCTCCTGAAGAAGATCATATCAATGGTTCTACCACCCCCAAGAGCGAGTTTTTCTGGCCCGTCTCCGGCGTCAGGGAAAAGGCTCATTCTGATCCCGAGCCCTACGCCTCCTTCTTTTACCCCGGCACAGACAGCTCTGAGCCAAGCTCCCCGTCATGCGGGCTGCGTGGTAGTGACCTCGATACGGACAGCCCTGGACCGAGGAGGGCCTCGAGCATGCGTTTGTGTGTGTTGTTTGAAATCATTGCGCGGCGTGGGACGGATGAGAGCGGCCAAAAGGTGGACGGAGCATAAATCATTTTGGGTGTATTTTCCTGCACACCAGCTTTACCACCTCAGCGAGGCCCAATATTATTATCTTATTTTTATTTTCTTCTACGGAGGTCGCTTGTAATTTCATTCTTCTGTTTCCTGCTATTACATGGAAGGCAGGAGGACCACTGGACATGGCGGGGGAAGTCTCTATTGGGTTTCTCACTTCTTGGACAATGTTCTCCAGAGGCGCGGAGGAGCTGGTCTGTCCACGCCTCCGTATCTTCCATGGAAGCAGCTGCAGCGAGGCAGACTGATAGCGTGAATCAGATCCAAGTCATATCTCTTATGATGAAAGTCGTGGTCCTTGCCTTGGTCTTGAGCTGTCCTTGGCCGGGTCTGATGTTACTGGCCCGCTTTCCAGTCGAGAGGATCTCCATCGCAAGTGCGCGAGTCCTCACGGGCGGACCACAGGGAGAGGCTGGTCGAGACGAAGAGGCTGTCCTGCACAAGACAACAGCATCAATGACAGGAAAAGATCAACTTCCATATGGGATGAATGTATTGACTACCACACTAAACTAATTAGCTAGAAACACGGGATATCACTTGCTACATCTTGCGAGCCCGTGACGATGATATCAGGCGACCCACTGCTTACGCGAGGCAAAGCTTAGAAAAGATTTCCACCGTCACCGTCTCGACCGCGGCGACACCTCCTGCCGCCCAGAAGCCGGTCCCGCCGCCGCCTCGCTCCCGGCAGCAGCAGCACCACCACCACCACCAAGATCCTGCAGCTCGAAATCACCATCATCATCCTCATCCGTGCTGGTGCAGCCTGCCTCCTCCTCCTCCTGCTGCTGCTGCTGCCGCTCCTCCTCCACCCCCTTGCCCCTTGCCGCCCTGCGCCTCGCCTGGTAACAGCGGCGCAGACACCAGATGCACAGGGCAAGGAGGAGGAAGAGAGGGCCAGGGAGCCGCCTACTGCTATCCCGGCGAGGGCGGCTGTGCCCAGGGCCGGCTGCTGGCGGCCGGAGCCCGGTGTTGGGGCGGAGGGGGCCGCGGTGGGGGTTGTGGTCAGGTCGGTCGTGGACTCCGTGGAGGTGGCCGTGACCCAGCGGGTGGAGCTTACCGTGAACGTGGTCCAGGTGGAGGGGCTCGGGGGCGCGGGCAGCGGCGGGGAGGACGGTGGCTTGTCCTGTGTGAGGTAGAAGGCCGGGGACTCGGCGAGCGTGGAGGTGTTGGTGTGGGCGGGGTCTGTGGTGAAGAGGACTTGGTACGTGTGGCTTAGGTTCAGGAGATGGGTGTCAGCTGGGGGGAGGGATAGGTTCTCGGTTAACTTAACTCTGCCTGGGGTGGTTAGGTTCATGGTTACTGGTGTTTTTGGTCTGGTTAGCCTTTTTCTTCTTCTTCTTCTTCTTCTTCTTCTTGTGCGTATGGGAGCATAAGTGTGCTTGTGGAGGGGAGAAGGCAGAGTGGGAGGAGGAGGGAGAGATGAGATTACCTGTCCCAAAGTCAAAGCTAGAATGATTTCCCGGGCCCGCGACTGTGCAGCCAGGGATGCCGGGCCCGCACAGCAGGATGGCAAACTGGTACTCTGCGTTCTGGGGGCTGCTGCAGCTGACCTCGGCCGGGGCGGTGATGGTGATGAGCCCGGCGGATGTAAAGTTGGAGGGGTCCGGGGTTATGGGGCCCCAGGATACGCAGGTGTGGGGATTGGTGGTGGTGGTGGTGGAGGCTGAGGTGCCTGTTCCTGTTGTGACGGAAGCCATTTTTTTTGTTGGGTGGAGAGAGGTTGGTTTTTGGTTGGGTGCTGGTCTGGGAGGTTGAGACTGGTGGAGGAGGGAAGCTGTCCAAGGAGAGATCAAGCAGAAAGATACTCGATGGAAGGTGGGAAATGGGGTTATATTATATACTAAATACTTTGTGATGATAGACAGTGACAGACATGATTGTGTGAAGAGGTTGTGTGCACAAGGGAGAGTGATCTCCCTGCTGATCGTACTTGATACATGTCACTCTGTAGTCTCTTGGTGCCTGCTGATGATACCATCCTCGCAAGACACGGTGACAACAGGGTGAAAGTAAGGAGGCCGGCGCAGGATGGTCAGATAGTGCATCTCGCTCACAGCTGTGGATGGCTTCATCGGAACTGCTGAATCATCCACACATATGCGCCCTCCCCTAACCAACCAATCATTGTTCATGGGTGTCTAGTTCCTTACTTGGGCCTATGTTCCTCTCAGCCGGTGTCGGTGCCGATAGTAGAGGGTCTAGGTCTGGGCTTACTTGAAACTACTATATAAATACTACATTCTTCTTGCCGCGCAATCATTACCTCTCGTCTTGTCACAACCCCAGAGATTTCTTGCCTTATCACCTGATCATGTCTACTTCAGGATCCCAACTGCTAGACGATTTCCCGCTGGACATCCTCGGCCAACAAGAGCGCATCAACCGTCTCTACACCCCCATCACCTTCTGCTTCCCGCTCCCCGGCGGAGGAGCAGAGAGCACACGCGCTGGGATCGTCGAGACGCTGGAGGACGGCCTCACCCGCCTGGCGCGAGCATTCCCGTGGACGGCCGGCGAGGTGGTATCATGCGAGACCGGCGAGTTCAGGATCAGGACCAGGTCTTCGGCCTGGACCGTCCCGCCCCTGGTGGTCAGGGACCTCAGCAGCGACGACGACAGCTCGGTGGCCTCGTGGGACGAGCTGCAGCAGGCCGGTTTCCCCTTCAGCATGCTGGACGAGGGCGTGCTCGCGCCGTGCAGGACGATGGTGGAGGAGGAGGGCGCGGAGAGGCCTGTCCTGCGCCTCCAGGCCAACTTTATCCGGGGCGGCCTGCTCCTGACGGTCTGCGGACAGCACGGGGCAATGGACGTCGCGGGTCAGGCGCAGGTGATCGCGCTGCTGGCCAAGGGGATGCGGGGCGAGGTGTTTAGCCGGCAGGAGATACAAGACGGCAATGCGGTTCGGAGAGGGCACGTTCCACTCCCCTGATGAGGGAGGAGGAGGAGGAGGAGGACAAAGACGACACAGCAGGGCCAGACGCGGCACGGCAGGACAGCGGTGGTGCCGAGGACGAGACGCGACAGGGACCGCCGCTGGCGTGGGCCTACCTCGCCTTCGAGAAGAGCGAGCTCCTCGCCAGGGTGAAGAGGCCCGCCTCCAAGGAAAAGACCTGGCCGACGTTTATATCTACGGACGACGCACTCACCGGCTTTGTCTGGCAGGCCATCAGCAGGGCCCGCGAGCCACGCCTGCAGCGGCAGCATCAAGAAGCAGGAGCTGGAGATACCGGGGCGAGGACAGCGACGACAACGCTTAGCCGCAATGTCGACGTGAGAAGTCACTTTGGCCTACCGCCGACCTACCCTGGCCTCTTCGTCACGTCTACGTCCCACACCGCGCCCGTGGGCGACCTGGTGCACCAGCGATCGCCGAGCTCGGTCGCCATGGAGCTCCGCGCCGCCCTCAACACCGAGGCCCTGCGGAGGAACCTACAGGACCAAGCAGCCGCCATCGCCCGAAGTCCCAGGGCGGCAGCGGCTAGAAAGGCTACAGCACACCGCGCGCGCGCGGTCTGGACGTTAGGCTGAGCTCGTGGGCCAAGGAGAGGCTCTACGATGTGGACTTTGGGGTGTTGATCGGGAAGCCGGAGGCGGTGCGCAGGCCGAGGCTGGGGACGGGGGCTCGGGAGGGCTTGGTGTACTTTATGCCGAGGGGGGCCGGACGGGGGAATCGTGGTGGGAATCTGCCTGAGGGAGGAGGATATGGAGAGGCTGAAGGGGAGCGCCAAGGTTGCGAGCCTCGCGAGGTGGATTGGTTGAGAGAGATGGACGGATGATAAGGTAGGAATCACCAGTGACGTACGCAAGTCGCAGGGAGAAAAAAAAAAGAAAAAAATATAATGCCGAACCATCTCCAGAGGCGCACTTGAATATCCGAGTCACACGTGCCTGCGCCGCTGCGATGCAGGACAAGAGGATGGACTGGCCGGATGATGACGAGGTAAGGGCTGGTCTGCCGGCAGCGACCGGCAGCACACTTTGTGTAGGATAACCAACACAGAGAGAAGGAGAGAAGGAGCAAGCAGCGTACAAGGTTAGCCGGAGAAGTTGTGGGGTAGGGACAGCACGATACAGGGTTGACCAATGCAAGCTAGCTTACTGGCTGCCGGTCCTCGGATCACGGAGTGCTCTGCTTACGGCTTCCCCTCCCCAGCAGTGACGGGCTGATGAGCGCGTGTATCGAGTACGCACGTCGTAGAGGAAGAGGGTGTGTTGAATTCTCGCCCACCACCTTCACTCCCCCTGGCTGCAGTTGGGTTGCATGGCATGCCTGCTCACCACCCTTACGAAATCACACACACACATATACATACACACACATACACACACACACACACACACACCCATCCATTTTGATCTAGTCCAGCCCGGGGCCGAGTAGAAGAGAAAGAAACACCACACACCCAACAGATCAGACAGGCAGCAGGAACCACCAACATGCCAGCCGAACCCGCCGACCTCACGGAGCAGCAGCGCGCCGCCTACCTCCTCGACGCCCAGAACAAGGCCCTCGCCCTCTTCGACGAGATCCAGCGCACCCTCCTCCGCCCCGGCATCACCGAGACCGACCTCACCAAGGAGATCTTCACCCTCGCCGCCGAGCGCTACGGCGTCAAGACGCACTGGCACAAGCGCGTCGTCCGCAGCGGGCCCCACACCCTCGAGCCCTACGCCGAGAACCCGCCCGACCGCACCCTGGAGGCCGGCGACATCCTCTTTGTCGACCTGGGCCCCGTGTTTGAGGCCTGGGAGGCCGACTTTGGGCGCACCTATGTCCTGGACGGCGGCGATGAGTTCAAGTGTAAGCTGCGGGACGCGCTGGAGCCCTGCTGGGAGCAGACCAAGGTGCGGTACCTGGCGAACCCGGACATGACAGGGAATCAGCTGTTTGATATCGCCAAGGAGTAAGCTGGTCCAACTCCCTCCCGCCCCCGCTTCCTCTTTCCTGCTCACCGCATCGTTCTACCTCCTCAAGAAGGGGAAAAGAGAAAAAAGTCAAAAAGAGACACCCCAAAAAAATAATAAGAAAAAGGCTGCCCAGGTGTGGAGAGAGGTTCCTGGGCGACAGGTTGAGGATACCTACTGTACAAGCAAGACTGACAACCAACCCCATCTAAAAAGAGAAGCCCAAAAGGCTGGATATGAATTCGGCGGCCCCATCGCCGGTCACCTGGTCGGCCACTTCCCCCACGAGCGCATCCCCAGGGACAAGGTGACGCTCTACATCACCGACGGCAGCGACCAGCCCATGAGCAGGCTTGACTCGAACGGTAGAAGGTACCACTGGATCCTCGAGATACATCTTGTCGATCGGGAGAGGCAGATTGGTGGCTTCTTCGAGCAGCTCCTCACTGTCGATTGAGACACACACCCCCTTCCCTCTCTTGACGGAGGCAGATTGGCTCGGCAGCCCTGATGGACCCGGGCTTATGATCCAGTGGGTGGCTTTTGGTCGAGACACAGACGTCAAAACGTATCATGTCTGTCAGGTGCTAGAAACTCAAATGTGTACTTAAGTATTATCTATTACAGCATTTCAACGGGTCAACGTACTCACAGGTTTCAATAAATCCTCCAACTTTTTTTTTAAAAAAGAAATCAGATTTATTCACATATTCTATATGATGATAAACTATTACTGTTTTACTACTTCTTGAGAGATGCCTGAGCGCAGGCATAGAAATAGTGCTCTAGATGAGCCAGCCAGCACAAGGTCTTCTAGGCATAAAATAAAGTCATCACAAGTAGACACAACTGATCCAGCCCATAAATGACAAGGAACCACCTCCCATTGCGACTTGTCCTGTCTGTTTAAGAGAAAATGGAAAGAAAAGAAAAAAAGAAAAGACAGAGAAAAGAGAGAACCAGAACTATAAACACGCATTCTGTACCAATTAACATGCCTCAACCCAACCAAACCGGTACACCAATAACAATACCCGGAGACCAAAGAACAATACAAACACCACAAAACGCCTAGACACCCTAACGAACATCTCGGAACTCTCTATCCTATACCCAAACTACTGCCCAGACGCCCTGGCCCTCCCCTCCCCCCCAACCTACCTCTTCAAACACAACCCGCCCTCCGCAGCCGCCCACAGACATCCTCCAGCTCAGCATACAGATCCTCGACCCGGTCCGCATACCGATTCCGCGCCAGCCGGACCACGTCGTTCTGCCCCCGCAGGACCTCCGCCTCCCGCCGCGCGGCCGTCAGATCCCGCACCGCGGCGTCCCGCTCGAGGCTGAGCCGGTACGCGGCGATCTCGCACCTGTTGACGAACTTGTCGGAGCGGTCGAGGCGCCGCTGCATCCTGGTGATGCGGGCGTCCTGGGCGCGCCTGTCGAGGTCTGCGCCGTGGGGGGGCGGGCCCGGGCCCGAGGAGGAGGCGAGCCTCCGCGCCGCGTCGAGCTGGAGGCGCAGGCTGGAGACCTCGGCGTGCAGGCGGTCGTTCTCCAGCTCCAGGTGGGCGTCGTGGTGGACCAGCCCCTGCACCTCGCGGCGGAGGGTTTCGCCTGTGACCAGGGGGGCGCGCCGGTCGTGCCTGGGGGCGAAGAGCAGGTCGCCAGTGCGGTCTAGCTTGGTGAGCTGGAGGACGCCGGAGGCGAAGTCCCGCAGGAGGCGGAGGCGGGGGGGAGGAGGAGGAGGAGGAGCAGGTTCTGGGGTTGTACCCGGGGCCGTCTGAGGACGGTGGCTCTCGGTAGGGTTATCTTTGCGGGGGGTTGAGGCAGGAGCCCTGGGAGGGCGTGGAGGAGGACGAGGAGGCGTGGCATCTGCCTCTTGGAGATCCTGGTGATGGTGGTGGCGAGAGGGGTAGATAGAGAAGGAGGCGGGCTCAGGGGCCTGCGGACGACTCATCTGTACAGGATCTCCGCGGATACTAGCGGAGGGCGACTTGGGGAGAGGAGGAGGCGCCACACTGACCTCCTCGACCACGGGTGCCACAAAGGAGTCCGAGTAGCCCCGGAGAAGGCGCTGTAGGGTCTCTTCTGGGGAGGAGCCGGGAGAGTCCACGCGGGCCTGGAAGCGCTGCTGGAGGCGACGTCTCTGTGCGGACTTGAGGATGATGGGCGATGGGGGCTGACGAGATGAGGCGGGCGAGTGGTCGTGCCTTGGCGGACGCGCGGGGACGAGGAGGCTCTGCGTAGGCGTAGCTGATCGCAGGATCGGTCTGGCTGGCTGGACGGGCCTCCTCTCCTGTCGAGCAGGAGGGGTCCAGACCTGCTCATCCGACGGAGGATGTAAAGAAAAGGTAGGAGGGGTCTGGAGGCCCTCTTGGACGATCTCCACGACGGACACACTCTGCTAGGTGATATCGTCGACCGCGGATGGTCCTTGGGTCATCTCGGGAGGGCGGTTTCTGTTCTCGGGCACAACCCTTTTCTTCTGGTTGGTGATATCTGCCAGCCAGGAAGTGACGCGTGCCTGTTCTCTGTCATACAGGGAGCTGTGATTCTCGTCGAAATAGCCAGAGGCGAGCTCTTGTGGTTCGCTGACAGAGGCCGCGGGACCAGGTCGAGCACGAGCGGCAGGCCAATAGCCATGACGACGGTTCTCGCGCTGGGCCGGAGGTCTAGGCATGTTGACCGAATGTGTGCGAAGAGGGGATCGATGTGAGAATGGTATTTGGGTCCCACGTCTGGGGAGAAGCCGGAAGAGGGCAGTACAATACAGGTATGTTGAACCACAAAGTGATCTACCGAGCAGTTGAGTGTTTTCTCGACTTCTTTGAAAAATTTGTTTCACAAGCCAAATCGAAAATAGCCAATAATTCACAAGCGCGAGATGTGTTAAGGGAGAAGAGAGAGAGAGAAAAGGAAGAAGGAAAGTAGGGAATTTGTGAAATCTGATATGTTGGGTGAGTGCTTTCGGTTTGGCGACAAGAAAAACAGGCGCGAGAGAGAGAAGAACATGGCCGCATAACCGCGAGAATGTTTTTTGTATCTTGCTGGCACATGGTCACGCAAGGCACGCGTTCTGTCATCCTACCCAACGCGAGACGAGGATCATGGTATGGTTTGAGGTTAATGGTTGAGGCCGAAGGGGGACCGGACACACAGCTTAGACGACGATGCGCCTGACGATATTCAGAGTAGTCTCTTGTAAGTGGGTGGGGGCAGACAGGCCTGGGCGGGCCGTTCCCTGGAGAATCGCTGAATACCGCTGTATTGGGCATGCCGGGCCACCCGTGGCTACCTTAGTGTGAGCTCTGCCGGGCGCCTTGCCCGCCTAACAGTGGCTGAGGAGGTGCAGTGTAGGTGCTAACCTCACTGAGGCTGGCCACATAGGCCTTGAGATCTGTAGCGGGTCAGCACTGCTCGGGATCGCACCGTCGGACCAATCAGCAAAACAGAGCAAACCCTCCTCTCACATGAACAGACGGCTGCGCCCCCGTAGCCTCGAGGAACAGTAGAGAGGTTGAGAGCTGTGGCGGCTGAGTAGACCTCCTCGTGCGGCCGCCTGCTGCTCTCGGGTTCGCAAAACTCAGCCTCTTTCAGCGCTCGCATAGAATCACGGTAAGGTGGTGTGTGAAATAAAGATAGGTTGATTATAAGAAGGCAGGCTGATTCCCATCTTGGCTCCCTTGTTCCTCGTGCAGCTCAGCATCACCAGCACATCCTCAAAAAAGTCAATAGTTTCAATCTACCTTCAGTCAGGTACTCCCCTATCACAACTCAACTCTCAACATCTCCAACCACATATCAACCCAAAAACACTCTCTCTCTATCTCTCCCCCTCTCTCTTAGAAGAACAAAAAAAATGTTCATCCTCGGCCTAGTAGGACGCATCGTCAACGAGGTAACCGGCCAGTCCCAGCGCGACCAAAACCGCCTCGCCCTCGCCCAGCCCGTCGCCGCGACCCCCTGCACCTGCCGCGGCCGCCGCAACTGTGCCCAGTGCGCCTATGCACCCGCCGCGGGAAATTTCTACCCCTATGATGACTACGGCTACGACGACCATCACTCCTACGGCCTGTCCCGCCGTGACGTCCGCCGCGGGCACCGCCATGAGCTCCGCGCCTTGAAGTCCGCCCGGAAGGCCGCGAGGAGGGGATATGGGTACCCTGTGGCGGTGCCGGTGGGGTACGCTGGCCGCGCAGGTGGTGCTGCTGCTGCTGCTGCTGCGGCGCCCCCGGCCAGGAATGGGTACGGCTATGCCAGGGACCTGCGGTATGATGACGCTGGTGGTGAAGAGGCCATGGCGGGACCGTCGTCGCGGGCGGTGAGGCGGGGGCCGGAATCGCGGGGCCGACAGGACCAGGGCGTCAGGAGGGCTAGCTTTGATGCGGGCCGCCTGCGGCGATCGGAGCTGCAGGGCGAGGAGCAGGAGGATGACGAGGAGGATCTCCCGCCGCAGTATGAGCGTGGGAATTGGCAGCCCATGATGAGGAGGTCCGCTGAGGTCCTGACAACAGAGAAGAAGTAGGAAAGGTGTGGGAGGAGTGGACTCGCGAGCGGGCATCTCCTATCGTTTTGTATTTATTATGAGATGAAACAACTGATATACCAGCGACGGCACCGGGGAGAAATTGAGCAAGACAAGCCTTTTTATCTAAAGACTTTTACACCCGCATAATACTGACTATGCGTGTCTTCATGCTCAAATGTGCCAGATCATGGTCGTGGGTCTCATATCATGACGCTTTCCCATTCCTTTTTCCTGAGCCTTTTCGGGCCGATATGCCTTGAGCTCTAATATACATTTCCCACCATGCGAGATTCCCGGCTGGTCACCCCTGATGTGGTTCTGCAACCCTTCGCGCTGAGCTGGCCATGATCTCGCATGGGAGCAGGGAGAGAGACTGGCCAGGGATGTCCACCAGGAACAATCAGCCACAGGGTATGGTGAATCGCGACCACCAAGCCGGCCTCTTGGTTGTGGACCTCTTTCATCAAGAAAAAAGAAGAAAAAACCGTGCCACGCTTCGAATCCCCCACCAGACAATAACCTATCGCTCTCCAGCCAGTCGCCGGCTCTGCACCTCACCCAGGGCCCTCATGCCGGAGAGAACCGTGGTAGCGCTCAGGACAGCCACAGGAACGAGGATGTGACCCAGAGACAGCCCGCGGTGGTAGAGGAAGTACACAAACTCCATGGCCAGGATCGAGCCGAAGAAGGTAGCGTAGGACACGGGAGCCGCGCCCATGGCCTTGGGGAGATGGTTCACGTTGGCGCCGTGCAAGAGCCACTATGAGACAACACAATGTTAGAGCCTCTGCCGGCGCAACCACAAATTCTGCGCCCATGACAAGTGTATGAAATGACTTACCACACCCACGACAACCGGCAATGTAGCCGCGATAGCCAGCGAGACAGCGATAGAGACAATCTTGTACCCATACTTGGTTGGCTCTCGGAAGATGTGGTGGATCTGAGGCTGCTTGCCGTAGCGAACGGGAGGAGACACGGCGGCAGGAGGAGTGGTGGCATCCGGCTTGATCTCAATGTTGAAGGCGTCAGAGATGATAGCCTGGGAGGAGCCAAAGGAGCCGATGACGACGCTCGCGTGGAGGGGTTCGGACGACACGAAGAACTGGGCGGGGATGTCTTTCTGGGTCTGCACCACAGGAAGCACGTTAGAAATCGACACAAGACGGGGCGGCGATGCGTTCTCATGCGTTGTTACGTACGATCTGCACCTTGCCCTTGCCGTTGTCGCGGACGCTCAGAGGGAAAGGCGCCTCCAGGCCCGTCGACTGGTCTGTCAGGAGGAGAAAGGCCTGGTGTGGTCGCTTCGCTTTTCCCTTGTCCTTGGCCGTCAGGCTGACGGTGAGGGTATCCTGTGCACCGAGGTACACTGGGGTCTCGAGGGGGGACTGGACTCCAAAACTGCACCCAGATTGTCAGCAAGAGGGAAAAAGAAAGAAAAAAAGACGAGAGGGAGTGCATGCAGCTGCACCTCCAGCACTCACGATTCTTTGGCAGCTTCGCCAACAGTCTTCTTATTGGTGATGGAGATGCTGGCGTCATCAAAGCTCCAGGAGCTGGCAGCCTGGACAGCACCAGCTGCCAGGAGCAGGAGGGAGGAGATACCAGCAACGTGCATGTTGTCTGGCTGGTTGAGGAGAGGGATTGGTGAGGTTGGCAGGTGGACGAGGCTGAAGATCCGAAATTCCCAATGGACACTTGTTGCCAAGAGCTGCACCTGGACCCCAGCTCTCACCAGGAGCAAGCTCATTACGTGGCGTGAAGCAGGCCCAGGCACAAGGCCCAGGCACGGGCCACCCCTGACATCAGACAGTGGACATGGTCCCTCCCCCCTGGTCTCTGCTACTTATGCCTGCGAGGACCCCTGAGATACATAGTACATGCTGAGCTGTGCCGCGGCCCATCCAGGTAATAAGCTCAGCAGTGGTCAGCCTAGTCAGCCTGTCAAATGTCCAGCATGGGTAAAAAGACCCCATATCTTGTTCTTCTCCTACAGCTGAAGTTGTAGTCTCTTTGTTTTCTCGACATGCCCTCGAGGTGCAGGCAGTACTGGGCTCCAATGTCACGCTGTGGGTCACAAAATGGGTGCAAGGTCATCCATAGCTCGCGATGATGCTGGCTCGAACCAGGCCAAGAACACTTGTCAGACCGTGTCAAAGATGTAAGCAGCCCAGCTCGTCGAGACCAACCATCCTAGGGACTGTGGCTGAACAGATGTAGGGCACGCCTCCGTTCCTTATCAATGCACAGCATGAGGCGATTGGCCGTTGTCCTGCTTGTGGCATGTCTCCTCGCCCCAGCCTCAGCCTACACCCGCCTGTCCGACGATAGCCTCCGCCAGATCCCCTCCGCAGGCGCCGACTTTGACGTTCACAATGCCGCGGGCCTCCTCGCGCCCATCCTGATCCCCCGCGTGCCCGACACGCCCGGCTCCGAAAAGGTGCACGAGCACTTCGTCAGCTTCTTCGCGACGCAGCTGCCGGCGTGGACCATCTCGCTGCACAACACCACCTCCAGGACGCCCGCGACGGGCGACAAGCTGGTGACCTTCCGCAACGTCATCCTGCGGCGCGACCCGCCCTGGGCGAGCGCGGGTGACGTGTCGCGCCTCACCCTCGCCGCGCACTACGACACTCTGTACCGGCCCGAGAACTTCATCGGGGCCACCGACTCCGCGGCCCCGTGCGCGATGCTGCTGCACGTCGCGCGCAGCGTGGACGAGGCGCTGACGAGGCGGTGGGCCGCGATGGAGGCCGCGGGCGAGGCGGACGGGCTGGGCGAGGAGAAGGGCGTGCAGATCCTGCTTCTGGATGGCGAGGGAGGCCTGGGTGTCGTGGACGGACACGGACAGCACGTACGGATCCAGGGCGCTCGCCGAGGCCTGGGAGGCGGAGGCGCACCCGGCGGCGTCGACATATAAAAATCACATCGACGCCATCAGCCTGTTCCTCCTGCTCGATCTCTTGGGCGCGGAGAACCCCAGGATCCCGTCGTATTTCCAGGCGACGCACTGGGCGTACCAGAACATGGCCAGGATCGAGGAGCGGATGCGCGGGCTGGAGCTCCTCGAGTCGGACCCGCAGGGCCCTTTTTCTCCCGGAGACGGACAAGCACGCCTCTCAGTTCCACCGGGGGTTCATCTCTGACGATCACGTCCCGTTCATGCAGCGAGGCGTTGATATCCTTCATATCATACCCACACCGTTTCCTTGGTTCTGGCACAAGATGGAGGATGATGCCGCACATCTCGACGGGCCTACGATGCAGGACTGGTCAAAGCTCGTCACGGCCTTCGTGGCCGAGTGGATGGACCTCGAGGGGCACATACCAGCCCTGGAGAACAAGGCAGCCTCGGATCCCTATGAGAAGACGGAGCTGTAGCTAGAGGTGCGCACTGCTTTGCAATAGACCATAGACCCGCAAGGATTCTCTGGAGATTCTGGCGTGTGGGAGCACAGCTGCCCTTTTCAGGTGCTGGTCCTGGCAAAATATACATGCATAAAGTTCTGATATTATATTCTGCAGTGCTATCAAAGTGTTCATACACATATTTACACATCTTCTATCAAGTGTCTTCAGGGTTAGGGTAGCTTTTTGAGAACTTGGCTCTTGCTTCCTAGTCATGCCTCCTTGGTATCCCCAACTTGGAGGTAACAACACTCGACCTGCGCAACCTGATCAGATCTCCGCACCATCCCTCTGATACACAATGACCTGATGTATTTACTCTCATCTCTCCTTTGACCTCTCTCCCTCAGATGACGTCCCGGTAGCAGCATGCTATTCTGCCCTCACCCGGCGAGAAACGCCGTGGCAACAACCATCAGTTTGACTGGGTCAGTTTACTACCTTCGACCAGGTCAGACAGGACGCAGGGTCCTGAATAGATTCAGCTATGGGCTTCTCAAAACGGATGGCTGTCTGCACAGGCAGATACATATTCCTGCTATCCTTCTGCCGCCTGTGATCTTCACTGGTCTGGTCCTGGCCCTGTACACCTGGAAGAGCTTCGTCATGGTTTCCCTGCAGAACAAGATCATCTACAATCCTTATCTGCCTCCTAGTGCTCGTCATGACAAGATCTCGGACTTCCAGAAATATCTCTACGGGGTCGAGTGGAGAGAGCTCCGTATGAGGTCGATCGATAGGACCGACTTGGCCTTGGCTGTTGCCAGCGTGTCGTCACATGGGAACTCGCCCCGGGAGGATGGCGTTGCCTATCATGTCTACATACTCTACTGTCAAGGTACGCCGCCTCAGCACTGCTCACCGTCACTAGAGACATATGGCTCAGATGAGGGGTTCCAGGGAACGCTTCGTCCTTGCCGCCACGGCTGCCGGACCACTCTTGGATCCTGAGGAAGATCGAGATGAGCTTCGGGGAGAGATACCCCCGGGCTGGAAAGGTGCGCTTCACCGAGGTTGGCCTCAGCTACCGAGGGTACTGGACATCTGCTGGCCGCCCCTCCGAGCCCGGGATCAACTATGACACGAGAGCTGCCGTCGGGTGGATCTCCCAGCTGCACGACAACACGTACGAGAGAGATGAGACCGGGCGCCACGAGACAAAACCGATCCTGTTCATCTGGGGACAGAGCATCGGGTCTGGCTTCGCCACGAACCTCGCTGCATCCGGAGAGATCCCGGCGCGCCTTGAACCGGCCGCTCTGATCCTAGAGACCCCTTTCCTTTCCATCAAGGAGATGCTCGAGGTCTTGTACCCTGAGAAGTGGCTGCCCTACAAGTACCTTTACCCCTTCCTGCGCAACCACCTCGACAGCTACCGCAACCTGGCCATCATCGCCGAACATCGGAGGCAGAGAGGCCTTGAGCCGCCTCAGGTGCTTATCCTGCAGGCGGGAAGAGACGAGATCGTACCTGAGCGTCACCCGGAAGAGCTGCGCAGACGGTGTGCCGAGCTGGGGATACCACAAGAGACCAGGGTCGTTCCACGGGCGTTTCACAACGACGTGATGATGGCAGGCGGGAGACTACACGTAGCTGAGTTCATCATACAGCAAACAGCCAGGACTATTAGAGTAGAGAGCTAGGTCACAGAGACCGGTGAAAGGTCAGGCTGGCTACGGAAAATCTGATGCCGGGCGCGAACCTCCGCACCAAACTTCCAACGTAGCACAATGTTGGCTCACGTCCACAAAAAAGACCTCGGGCTCGGTTCCTATACGGTCTTCAGAGACCAGCCCCCCTCCACCCCTGGCGAGTAACGGTTCTTCTCGTGGCCATCACGTCGGGTGACGGCCCAAGAAAGATGCGCCGAGAGAGACGTGGCAGACTTGTTTGGGGAAGGCAGAATCAGTTTCCTTTCCGGCGGGAAAAGGGATCCAGTCGTCGGCAAACATCTCGATACGGGCCGTCGACCGGCACGGTGAACTGATGATCGACTGCAACCTCTTCGTCAGGCAGCAATGTGCCATCTCCTTATGAGGTGCTATGGTAGAAGGGGGGGGTTGGCTCCAGGAAGTGTGGCACCTCTCGATTCGTTTTCCCTACGAGCGCTAAGGCACCTAGCACCTAGTCCCAGGGGCCTGGAAACCCCCCTCCAGCCCTTAGCAGACGGACCCCGCTGCCGGATCTGCCTCGCCTATGACATAGTCTTGGCCCCCCCTGTAATTAACAAACCTAGGCTCTCCCTTCAGGCACGGACAGGGCTGGGACCCACCACAAGTGACATGCTGCCTTTGATCTAACGACGCAGGATAACCAACCGACAAACATTCTCTCAACCACAACACACATATTGTCCAGCCACGGTACCTCGCGGGCCTTGTACCGACCGACGTTGTCTCCCTGACTACGAACTTGAGACCTTCTTCAATTGGATCATCTTGACATTCAGAGAACCGACGGCCTGCGGTCCCTCAACAAAGTGGCGCGATCGCTCCTCTCTCAGCCTTGAGCCCTTGGGCGTGACCCAGCGACTGCTATCATGAGCGCAGAAAAAGGAGACGACGACATCCCTCAGCCTCGCCATATCGAGCTGGCCGCCGAGGTCACGACGGAGCGCCTCAGAGATGGTGAGGATGGCGGCAGTCCCGTCCTGACTAATGGCAAGGGCTGGGACGGCAAGCTGCGCGTCCCGGGCAGAGCCAGCCTTGCCAATCCAGAGGCTATGTCAGATCCAGAGTACTCTGACGAGGACCATGTCGTCGAGGGGGGAGGAGATACAGGCCGACGAAGGTACAAGCTCCAGTCGTCATCATCGAAATCCTCTTATGGCCCTCCTCCGCCTGGCCCGCCCGCTCGTGGGGTGATAGACTGCCGCTGACATGTGACCACGCGCAGACCTTTTCGACGACGAGGATCCAGACACAGACGAGCTCATCTCCATAAACTCCCGCATACAATCCATCCCGGCCCTACGACTCGAGCGCTTCAAGAAGGTTGCGCGGCTCTGCCTGAGACAGAACGGCATCACACGTATTGAGGGCCTGGAGTCTCTGGCCGGGACGTTAGTGGACCTCGACCTCTACGACAACCTCATCGGCCACGTCCGCGGCCTCGACCACCTGACCAAGCTGACGAATCTCGACCTGAGCTTCAACAAGATCAAGCACATCAAACACGTGAACCACCTGACGGAGCTGACGGATATCTTCTTCGTTGCCAATAAGATTAGCACCATCGAGAACCTGGAGGGCCTGGACAAGCTCCGTATGTTGGAGCTTGGCTCCAACAGGATCCGCGAGATACAGAACCTGGACACGCTGAAGAACCTGGAGGAGCTGTGGCTGGCCAAGAACAAGATCACCACGCTCCGCGGGCTGGGCGAGCTCCCGAAGCTGAAGCTGCTCAGCATCCAGTCGAACCGCATCAGCGACCTCTCACCCCTCAAGGAGGTGCCGACGCTGGAGGAGCTGTACATATCCCACAACCTCCTAGAGAGCGTCACCGGGCTCGAGGGCAATACCAACCTGCGGATCCTCGAGATCTCGAACAACCAGATCGCCAGCCTGGCGGGCCTCGAGCCGCTGAAGGAGCTGGAGGAGGTCTGGGCGAGCTACAACAAGCTTGCGGACTTCAACGACGTCGAGAAGGCCCTGGGTGACAAGAAGAAGCTGGAGACGGTCTATTTCGAGGGAAACCCGCTCCAGACACGGGCTGAGGCGTTGTATAGGAACAAGGTCCGGCTGGCGCTGCCCGATATTCGCCAGATCGACGCTAGTAAGTTCTTGACCATGACACCCAAGAGAGAAATAGCCGCTGACGCTGGCTGTTTCAACAGCTTTTGTGAGGACCTAGAGAGAGAGAGAGAGAGGGCAACATCCAGAGGATGGATGAGAGCCCGCAGGATGAGAGTCTCTGGGAGGACGGTGGAGACGGCATCCTTGTTTATGCGGATACTCCAGTCTTATAATACTCTTTAGCCGCAATGAGTGAATGGGCTATTTGGGCTTTCCCGACGAACATAACCTACGACCGGATGGTCTTATACTTTTACGATGGTAGGCTGCCATTCTAGGTGGTATGGCACTGTGGACTCAGCCTGAGAGACTGAAGACTTCTTCTTCATCGGGTTTGTATTTTATACCCAGAGACAGCTGTGGAAGCAGAAATTGATTCATATATTCCTCCCATCCACTCTATCAGTGTATCAGGGGAAAATTCATTTCGTGATATGGCGGTCAATCAGCATATGAGAAAACCATCCGGATCCGGTCTGTCCAGGATCTGTAGTCTAGCTGAAAATCCAAAGCTTGTCGGTCGAGAAGTACTGCATGACGAGCCGTGTCAGCGCCTCCTTGTGAGGGAAGGGGTGGGTGGGGGGCGACAAGGAGGGAGGGCTGAGGATGGTACTCACGTTTGTCGGTTGGTTAAACCGCAGGCCCAGGTCCAGCGCGCTGATAGCCTCGACATCAGCCTCGTCGATCTTGAAGGAGCTGCTCTCCAGGTTCTCCTTCATGCGCCCCTCGGAGCTGCTCTTGGGGATGACCGCCACACCCCGCTGCGTGGCCCACCGCAGCAGCACCTGCGCGGGCGTCTTGCCCAGCTTGTCTGCGATCTTCTTCACGGTGGCCTCCTCCATCAGCGGGGTGGCGTTCTTGGCGCGGGCCATGTCGAGCTCCACGAAGCCGGCGGGGCCGAAGGACGAGTAGGCGGTGATGGTGATGCCCTCGGCCTCGGCGGCCTTGAGCAGCTGCTGCTGCACGAGGTACGGGTGGTGCTCGATCTGCAGGGTGGCGGGGCGGATGCGGGCGTACCGCAGGAGGTCGTAGACGAGCTGGTTCTGGAAGTTGGACACGCCGATGGACCGGGCCAGGCCGGCGTCCACAAGGCCCTCCATGGCGGTCCAGGTGTCCTGGATCGTGGCCTTGCTGGGGCGGATCTCCTCGTCGCCGTCGTAGAACCAGCCGGGGGGTACCGCACCGACGGGTCGACGTACTCGAGGGCGACGGGGAAGTGGATCAGGTACAGGTCGAAGTAGTCGACGCCCCAGTCGGCCAGCTGCTTCTTGCAGATGGGCCCGACGCGCTCCTTGTCGTGGAAGGTGTTCCAGAGCTTGGAGACGATGAAGAGGTCCTCGCGCTTGACGAGGCCGTCCTTGATGGCGCGGGCCACGCCCTGGCCGCACTCGACCTCGTTGCCGTAGTCTGCCGTTGGGGAGGTTGGGTGGTCAGCATGTTGGGCGTGTCTTGTGTGGGAGCGAGTGTCTTGGAAGTCTGTGAAGTGACAGGTTTGTGGAGGTGAACAGAACTTTGGGGGGGGGGGGCGTGTAAGTGAGGATGAGCTACAGCATCGCTCCTACACAAATCCCCAGATTCCACTAGGGGGTTTTTTCTTTTTCTTTTTGTTTTCTTTTCTGTCTCCTTTTTTCCCCTTCTTTCCCCTTTTCCATTTAGTTTTCTTTTGTTCGTCTCTCGCTATCGTGTCTTCTCTCTTTTTTTTTCCCTCCTTAAATTTCTCGTAAAAGAGAAGGGGGCGCTTGTTAGGTGGCTGAGGTTCCCTGCAGCAGCGTCATCATGGTGGGGTGGGAGAACCCCGCCCTGCACTTGACAGAGCGCGGGGCAGAGCTCTAGTTCCAGACTTCAACTCGCTCCACCCCCACCAGAACATCCTGTGCTCGTCGTGAAAGACAGCTTCCACCCTCCAGCGGATCCGATGTGGTGTGCGATGTAGGCAGAGGTGATTTTTCAGGGCTGTTTCTTACCGCAGGCACCATCAAACAGCCGGTATCCGACCTTGATGGCGTTGTAGACGGTGTCGGCACACGTCGCGTTGTCGACCTTCCACAGCCCGAAGCCGACGAGGGGCATCTCGTGGCCCGAGTTGAGCTTGACCGTTGGCGCCATCTTGGGTGTAAAGTCAACAGAGATGCGTGCGCGATGCCGTTGTTCCGGAGAGGAAGGTATGGGTATCGTCAGGAGGGCTCTTCCGGGACCAGCTCGAGGACCAACAGCTTGCACGAGCAGGCAGGGCGCGTGGGCGTGCTACTTATACCGTACCGTGTACCGCCCAGATGATAGCCAGCCCCCCCTTCTATCGTTCCTCCCCCTGGTGGACCTGTCTGGTGACTATCACTTTCAGACGGACGGGCGAGATGCTATGCGCGATCATTTACCCGAAGGTCCACGAGGTTTCTGGCAGCACGATGTGGGCACCTCACAACCAGGCGATCCTTGGCTTTGCGCGGGATGGGCATCACACCCGCTCGCTGGTACCGCGTCTATAGTGTGGTTCTCCTATGATCCCAGGCACATGTCATCCGTCCTCTTGGCAGTCGTCCGTACGGCCTGCCTCCATTCTAGAAGTCGGCGCCATTTCTAATTTCCTTTCCTGGGACCATCTGGCGCCTGCGCTCTCCCCGGATGCCTCTACAGGATCAACAGAGGGGCCGGTGAAGCTGACGACAAGCAGAGAGCTGTTCAGGCCACCGGCGAGACCCCGCGCGGGGAAAACACCTCATATACAGCGTTATCTGGTCGAGCTTCGGGCAAGAGCCGAGCAGTACCTCCGATCAACCTCTTCGACACAGACATAGGGCCTCCAGATCTGGAACCTCTCGACAGTCCCTCGTCGAGACCCAAAGGGAGCTTCCTCGGCGGCTGGATCCACATTCGAACGACCCGTCGGCTGGACAGCGGAGCTCTGAATTTAGCCTATTAGGATGACAACCCACCGTACCCGCTGAATCAACCTGCCGTGCGGCTAAAACCGAAATCACCTCAAAGCCAGGAACATCACAGGGTGATCGATGCGGCTCAAGGGGGGGGGGGAGCAAACCATGAGTGATCTCCCCGGCGTGGGGACCAGGCGTGTCCCTTGCCAGCTACGGCTAGACCTGGGATCTCTGGGCACATGGCGGACTTGAGCCTCAACGAGGACCACTTGAGCGGTGCCCCACGCGCAGCCTACCGGCGCGATGACCTCGACCGGAAACGGGCTAGATGGGTATATCAGTGCTATCTATCCTCTTCCTCCGTACTTCGATATACCGAACCAGTCCTGCAGGGCCGACAGTGACGGCCGGGTTGTCTCAGTCGAGCACTCCCGCACTGCTTAGAGAGAAGTAAGTCATGGTCGCTGCCAGAGCCCTCGCCTCTCAGTAGCAGTTCTTCATTCCTTTTCCGAAGTGGATGATATCAGCGCCCGTCGCTCCGTCTTACGCCCGGACAAGATTTTACGAAGCTGGACGAAGCGGCCTCTGCAGCATGTTGACCAGGCCGAGGTGGTGGGAGGTAGGAAGGCAACCATACAATCCCTTGTCTAGCACACCGCAGCACGACTTGGTCGTCGCCGTGCTGCGCCAGTCGACGGGCAGGGAGCTACAGATCCTCGACAAGGGCCCGGCGGAGGCGACACTCTTTCCCGGCCTCCCTGGCTTCAGAGAGACGCTTCTCTGACGGATCCCCTTGGGTCGGATCACTGAATGGTGCATGCCGAATGCATCTCCGGCTCATCCTTGACCAGAGGCCAGCATTGATGGTGACTGCAACACCTGGGCGTGTTTCGTGATGATGCTGGGGTTTCCTCGCAAGTGCCGTGCCTAACACAGAGGAGACTGATGCGCAGCATGCCATGTAGACCCGATGAGAGCCTGGTGGCTGCTGCGCGACCGTCGAGTCCATGTGGACGGACGCTTCTGCGTGTCGGGCGATGCCTAGCCTCGTCACCCCTACAACCCGAGTCTCACAGCAGCCGTATTTCCAGGCTTCCAGCGACAAAGTCGACTGTGTCGCCTTCAAGATACGAGGTGGAGTTCCGACGAGCAGCAACAAGGAAGACAACCACCGTCCCACAGGCCGTAGAGGACAGCTCACTATTGAGACACCAGGATCGCACACGCCGCTGTCCGCGCCGGACGTCGCACAGGCGGGAGACAAGGACACATATGCAAGCAGCCGCGGGCCGAAGCAAGCGTCGGCGCCGACGAGAGGACGATGGCGATAGGTGCGCAGCCGAAATGCCCGATGGAGCATCTTCCCGGTCTGCATATGCACATGCACCCACTCGTATGCGCTGTCGAAGTGTAGCGACGAGGCACTCACTCCACGTCACCGACTCAGGATACCAGGGGCTTCTGCTCCGGCGGCGCCGACCGCCTATTCGGCCAGTCCCCTGAATAGGTGACGTCAGTTTCTCAGGAACGCGCCCCTGAATCGGGAGTCACACGACAGCGTCTGGACCTAATAGGGGAGGTTTAACGGCCTGAAGAGGACTAAAGTTCTACCCGCCAAGGTTTCCTGGTGCGAAGTGAGTTGTGGAGGACAAAGTTTTCTTTTGGGTATCTCGATTCTTTTTTTTTTTTTGGCCTTTTTCCTTTCTCTCTCTCTCTCAGTTGGTCGTGAATGGTGAGAAACAAGATTCCTAGGATATCGTCGCACATGAAGTCATCGTCATCAATAGCATAGCACACACAGGCGCGGGGATGGAGGGACAGGAAGGACAGGCTGCGTCGCATGGTGGATCCACGGCAGAGACGGCCTCTAGGACGATGGGCACGCAACCACTCAGCCTGCCCCCGCGGCCACCGGTCACATGGAGGGAGCGCATCTTCCACAGCCTGCCCTGCTACACGGGTCCCTACAGCGTGGGCTACCTGGAGATGGAGCTCCCGGCCGAGCGGCCAAGGACGTTCTCGCGCATCAAGCGCGACAGTCGTCATGCCCTGCAGCTGGACACGGTCCTGTTCAGCATCTACTACCCTACCAACGCGGACCCGAGCCTGGGCGCCAGAGTTCCCTGGCTTCCCCGACCACGGGTGCAGACCTGTCACGGCTATGCAAAGTTTCTCAGCATTCCCAACCTTCCCGTAACGGCCTACATGGCCGCCACGTGCATGTTCACGAAGCTGCCGGCGATCAGGAACGCGAGGCTGGCGCAGGCCCGGCCGCCAGCCTCGAGCCCACCGGGGGACCAGGCAGACCAGGCAGGAACGGAAACGGCGGGTGGAGAGGGCGGCGACAGCAGGCCGACATTCCCCGTCGTGATGTTCAGCCACGGGCTGGGCGGGTCGAGGACGATGTACTCCACGGTCTGCGGCGAACTGGCCTCGTACGGCCATGTCGTTGTGGCTGTGGAACACCGTGACGGGTCGGGGGCGAGGTCGTACGTCAATGTGCCCCCAGACAGGGACCCGTCCGAGTCCAGCCAGGACGAGGGGAGCAGTGTCGACAAGACCGGGCCGGGCAGGGCCGCCCCGCCGCGGCCAGGGGACCAGCCCAGGCGGGCGAGGAACTACATGGTGGACTACATCTTCCCCAGGGACAACGCGCAGGACACGGCGCCCCACAATGCGAAGGGTGTGGACCGGGAACTGCGCGATGCACAGATCGAGATGCGCCTGGCGGAGATACAAGAGGCCTTCAGGGCGCTGGAGGTCATCAACGCGGGTGATCCCGACGGCAGGATCGAGGAGACCAACCTGAGGAGGAAGCCCAACCGCGGGTCCAGCTCGAGGGGGCTCGACGGCATCGACTGGGCCGACTGGGAGGGCCGCCTGTCGCTCGAGGACGTCACGGCCATGGGCCACTCCTTTGGCGGTGCCACCACGGTCCAGATCCTCCGCCTCGGCGACCGCTTTCCCTGGATCGGGCAGGGCATCCTCCTCGACGCGTGGGGGCCCGCGACGCCGGACGCAGAGGCAAGGTCGGGGCAGATCATCACGAAGCCGCTCCTGTCCATCGGCTCCGAGGCGTTCATGCACTGGCAGGACAACTACGACAAGGTCGCCGAGATCTGTGCCGAGGCGCAGTCGGGCGGCGCCCTGTGCTGGATGCTGACGGTGAGAGGGTCGACACACCTCTCGCAGACGGACTTTGCCGTGCTGTACCCGCGGTGGATGTCTCTCCTCATGAAGACGCTGGTCAACCCGCTCCGCGGGATCCGCCTCACCGTCGCGCCGACCCTCGAGTTCCTCAAGATCGTCCTCCCGCCGGCGCAGACGTGCGCGTACGACGACCATCACGACGACGTGTGCGGCCAGGCGGTGGCCGGCGGGCTGCTGCGGGGGGCGCGGCCCGCGGACGAGATCTCGCTGGAGCACAGGCCCGACGAGAGGTGGATCGCCGCCCGGCTGAAGGTCCGGCACGAGTTCAGGCTGCGGCTGCAGAGGTGGTGGGCGGCCACGACGTGGCGGGGCCGGGGGAAGGGGGCCGCTGGGGTCCCGGAGGGGGTGCCGAGGGATAGGGAGGGGAGGCCGCTGTTTGGGCTCAAGACGTGGGAGGCGGGGCAGGAGATCTGGGTGCACAGGTGTCCGTCCAAGGCGGAGGTCGTCGGGAGGGGTGGAGAAGGGGAGACGGCGGGCGAGGCGGTGGATGGAACGACGACGAGGCCTTCGAGGACCATGAGGCTTCCGACCTCCTCGTGATGTCAGGACCTCTTTTTGGGGGGGGAGGGAGGGTGGGTTTGGAAGTCGTCGCGCATTGGCAATGAATGGCGTTTACGAATCTGGGTTATGTGTTATGACAATAAGCGCTCGATACCCTTGCGTAGAAGATTTTCAATCTGGGGTGGTCCGATTAGAAGAGAGTTGACATGTCTCTACATGTAAAAATAAAATAAATAAATCCATGCCTTATAAAACAGATCGATACAAACACTCTCTCCCCCTCTCTCTCTGGCCGGCGCACTCATGAGACACGCTGTGCTACGGAGCATCCATTCATCTCGTATGTAGTCGGCCACCCACCCACTTACTATACGCTTTGGGAATCGTGGAAAAAGATTTACTCGTGGTTCCAGGATGTGATTCGGCAAGGAGACCAAACCAGCATGGATGGATTATGCATCTCTCTTTCTCTCTCCTGTTTTATTTTGTTCCTTTCATTCTTGAGAAGCAAGGAAAAGCAGAGGGAGAGGGAAGGAAAAAGGAAACCAAAAAAACAGACCAAAACCAACTCGGGCACTTCGGGGCCGGATCTGCGGGCCCAGATGCTCGTGGCGTCCATGTGCCTTGTGCCCTCGCTCCTCCTCCGCCCCCCCACCAGAGCGACACGGGCCGTGGGTTTTAGAATGCCAGACGGCCCCGCCCCTGAGTATTAAGGCACCCCTTTCTTGTTTTTGTTTTTTTAGTCCTTCTTTCTTTTCTTTAGACAATATTTTACTTTCTTCTCCTTCATCACCCCCTTGTTTCTTTCTCTCTTCACGGGTAAACGCTTCTGTGAGGGTGTTAGGGTATGAATAATAATACTCTGTACGATACTAATGCCGAGAATCCGGGCGTGTTTCTATAAGAGGCCCCCCGTTCCCCCCTCCAAAAAAAAGATAGTAATCATGTTAGTATAGTGATGATAATAAATTTGAGACGAGGATGTTGCGAGTGAGGCTAGCGGGGAGGGGGGAAAAGGAAGAAAAAAGAAGCAAGCATAGGGCGTGCTGGGGAATGCATGCATGCATGTGCACGCGTGGCTCCCAAGGGGAAATAAATGAATCGAGGATGGGATGGTAGTATATGGATGGGGTGAGTCCGTGCCGAGTCACCGGAAAAGAGAGAGAGTCTCCCCTCGTTCGTATCTTGAGACGGTAGCTCCCGACGACCAGCGCAACAAGCTCGTGGGGCAGGCTAGGGTCTATAGTGGTCTGCATACGTGGTGGCGGCGGTGGTACACTTTGTTGTTGTGCGGCCTGGAAAGCCCTCTTTTCTGTTTCTTTCTTATAGTACAGGTGGCGACCTATTGTGCGTGTATGTGTGTGAGTGAGTGAGAGAGCGAGAGAGGAATTGTTTGGTCTCGTTCAGAACAGGTCTGGGCAGGAAAAAAAAAAAGACTACACCCCTCCCTCCCTCCCCCAAATGTCTTGTCTTGTCTTTGCCTTCACCGACCATCTCATCTTGACCGACAATGCTTGGTCGGAGATTTCTGAGACAGGTGTACGTGCTTGTGTGTGTGGGTGAGTCTGCATGCGTGTCAACGGAGGGCAAGATTTCAATAAAATAATGATCAATAATCTTACTACTGCCGCTGCGGGCAGGCTAACTCACTCCTCCTCCTCCTCCCCTCTTTGGAACAGATAATTCCGGGTCAGTAAAGTGCGGGACCAAATTTTATTCTGTGTCTCTTTCTCTTTTTTTTTTTTTTACACCTTCCTTCCGAAGGGGCACGAAAAAGTCCTCCTTTAGGGAACTTCGTTCTCGTTCTCGCCCTCCCCCTCCTTCTTTTCCCTCTAAAAAGGCCCTACCAAATTCAGGGGGGGTCTGTGTCTTGAAAGATTATGTTTACAACGGAGAAGAAGAGGAAGAAGGAAAGAAAGAAGGAAAAAAAAAAGGTCATGCGATTCTGTGCGCATCCAAAACACACATACTATGTACTTTGTAGCAGGTAGGTAGCACAGAGCAGGATGGATCGAAAGGTGGACGGACAAGGGACTTCGTATTCCTCCTCCTCCTCCCTAGGGTTGCCTGTTCACCCCACAAGTGATTCCTGCAGGGGTAACAACATTCCGTCATGTCGGGACGAGGAGAGGAGATCGACAGACCCCACGGTGCGCCGGGGGCTCCTCTCAGGCGGCAAACCTTGTCGTGGAGGTTAAGCCAGGGCCAAGCAAGCTGCCTCCCCCTCCCCCCGTCCGAGGGTGGCTCAGCCCTGGCCTGGAGATCGCCGGCCCAACCAGCGTGAGGGGGGTTCTCGAGGTGGTTGGTTGTGATACAGGAGAGATGGAAGCACTGGCTAGGAACTGGAGAAAGAAAAGAAGAGAGAGAGAAAGAGAAATAGAATTGTGTCCGTCACAACAGCAAACCCTCGTGAGAGAAGTGGGACTTTTTACTTTTTTTTTTTTTGTTTTCTTGCTCCTTTGGTCCCACCAGACATTCCTGAAAGCTGGCTCACCCTGGGGGCCCTTTTCCCGGGTTTCGAATTCTGGCGGCGTCTCCTCAATTAACCGCTGACGACGCAAGGCCGCCCTTGTGCTTAACTAACCTGGTTGTGTGTGTGTGTGTTTTTTTCTTCTCTTTTTCTTTTGGGTGTTGTTGGAACGAGACCAGCTTGTTGCCAGGTAGTTCTGGTCTGCCGTGTAGCATCAGAGAGAAAGGGGGAGGAGAGGGGAGAGGGAGAAGACGGCTTGAATCTTTTTTTTCCCTCTCCTTTCTTCTCTTCTCTTCCGAGATTCGTAAAAAGTCGCCCGTTCCATGTCCAGTAGGGACCGTCGATCGTATGCCTAGGATGGGAGGAGGGAGAGGGAGGAGGGTAACCACAACAGGCAACGGGGGCTTTTTGCTTTTATGACACGGGGTCATTTCTTGAACGGGTTGTCTCGTAGTAGAGGTACCTGGTACTAGGTCCTGTTTATTGTATTTTTCTTTTTATTTTTATTTTCCTTTTCGTTTCGTTCCGTCTTTTATTATTTTCTTGTTTCTCTTTGCAGATGCAGATATGGCGGTAGGTATATATGCCCTCTCGACCGTGGGCGCAAGTAGTACCGGATCCGCGACAGGGAAAACAACAAGAAGAAAACAGAAAGAATAAAAGAGGTGAGAAAAAAATAAAGAGGGTGTGACGGCGTCAGTGGTTGAGGTAGGACCGCCCGGACCTCAGGTGGTGGTGGTGCTAAGCAGCCAACAGCCAAGCCTACAGGGCCAACTCTGCCGTGACAGGCAAGCCGTGGGTACTGTATGTACCGTATAGCAGGTACACGCTAGAGAGCACCATGTACAGTAACCTGGTGCTACAGAGTACATGGCTACAGGGGGGGAGGGTGTCGTGTTTTAGAAACAAACCCACCCTACCTGGCTTTTTCTCTCTCTCTCTCTCTGTCTATACAAGGTACATACACACACACACACGTATCCATCCATCTCACCATCGTCACCCGTGTTGCATGTGGGCTTGTCTCTGCCAGCTCACGCACCGCTCTTGGCTCGTTGTCTAACGGCGACACCCAACAACGCACAAGCTAGGCAGGCTGAGACCTGCCTGAAGATCGTATCCCTCCACTCTCCCTCTCCCTCCCTCCCTCTCTCTCTCTCTCAGAGAGACAAGATTATTAGAAACTAGCTCTCTTCTTCTTCCCGGCGCCTCACCCTTTCCCTCCATTAGTGTATATTCGTTCACACATTTTTATTGATGACTGACCGCTTGTCCTGCGTCGATCAGACCTTCAGCCTCACACGGACTGCCTCACCATCCATCCCAGCGTTGAATCAAAATCCGTGTGTGTGCGTGCGTGTGTTGTAGTCACTGGTTTTCTTTCCTGGTTTCTCTTGTTTCTCCCTCTTTCTCTCTCTCACTCTTACACATTCACTCGTCGGCTTTGGTTGTTGGTTTTCTCTCCCCAAGTCCACAGCTATAATTTTTTCCAGTCGTTACCTCTTTGGAAGGCTTCAAGGGAGAGAGAAAGAGACAGGCACACACACACACACACACTCCCACAGCACACCCACTGTCTTCTCGCATCTTTTGTGGAATCTCGACGGTTTCTTGTCCAACCTTCGGCCTGGTCTAAATTTTTGGTCTTTTCTTCTTTTCCTCTCTACAACTTGCTGCTGTCGCATCTCTCTCTGCCTGTCTTTCTCGCCTGCTCTTTTTTTGCTGCTGCTGCCCGTCAGAATTAGAGAGAGAGAGCCGATCAGCCGCCGCCATGTTACCAGGTACAGCTTAATTTTTGCCATCCAGCACAAGAGCTTACTTGGACCGCATGCCACACCTACCACCGCCAATCACCAAGTCACATCAGCTGTTTCGACCCAACACAAACAGCAGCGCCAGCAGTAGCAATACTGTCCCTCTCTCTCGCTCCTGGTACCGACCGACCGACCGACCGACATACATTCACGCGCGCACACACACCACACACCACAGACACACACACAGACACACACACACACACGCACACAAGCACAAACATCTGATCAGATACCAAATACCAGACCACACGGCACCTGGTCATCCTCTCGCTATTCCCTCTCCCTGCCAGCTACCTCTTTTTCTGTCTTCCTGTTTCTATTTCTCTTCTCTCTTCTTCTTTCCCTTCAGAGCCCACCTGCCTGTCCCACACCGGCTGCGCGCACCTTGGTCTGAGACATACATTCTTTCCACCCGAGGGGGAACTGACACACCACCAACCTTAATACCACTGGCGAACTTTTTTTTTCTTTTCTTGGTACGCGGCCTCCCAGATCGCGTTACATGGTCGTCTGTCACCTCATCAGAAAAGAAAGCCAAGGCGAGAGAAGAGGGCAAAAACCAAGGGGAAAAAAAATTCCATCCAGAACCCCCCCTCGCTTCCTTTTTCCCTCCACCCCCCCTCCTCCTCTCCAGTCGACAGTCCATCCGACACCACATATCTTGGTCAGTCCCTTGCTTGGGATCGCCGCGGTCAGCCGCCCCAGAATAATTCCCCATTTCTGCCGGCGCGCGCAGATTCCCCCCGGTCGCTGACCACAAACCTGAACCACCACCATCCGTCACATATACCCTCGACTATACCCCTCGACATTCCCACCTTGTCCCTTTCCGACTGGCCTACCATTCCCTCTTTTTTTTTTTTTGTTCTGCCTTCCCTGTCTTTTTCTTTTTGACACCTGCAGGCTCGTGGCTTATCTACTGGGCACGCCCCTCCCCCCCGCGGGCCACTTTCTTCGACGACGAGCGGGTTTCGCCTCCACACGGCTTCCTTCACACCTGAGGCGACTCCACCTCGGCTGTCCTCACTCTCAGTCACCCTCCTCGTCATCGTCACCAGCGTCACCCCACAACAGACCGCGACCACGACCTCGAGTCATCAATTGGTTTATACCTGTGAGCCTGCCTCTTGGTGGCCCGGCGTCCACAGCCCGAGATGGCAACCACCATGGCAAACCCGCCAGAGAAGACAAAGGACCGCAGGTTACCCCCGCGGGCGGCAAGCCTCCAGCGCATGCTGGAGATTGAGAGAAACAGAAGGTACGTTTGCCTCTTTTTTTTTTTTTTTTTTTTTTTTTTTTTGGTGCGAGTACACACAGGTATCTGATGGTTTATGGGCCCGCGTGTGCAGATGGAAAGGTTACAGCAGCAATCTCCTGCTGCGGCCGCGAATATGCCCGGCCGCCGTGGCGTGTCCCCTGCGTCCAACTCGTCCTCCTCCTCTAGCTCTAGGCCAGGCCTGCTGCACCGCCGCCGAGAGTCCTCCGTGCCGCGACAACAACAACAGGACGATCGCGTGGCCCCGGCCTCGAGAAGCTACACCCTGCCGCCGCTCACCATCGACACGCGGCAGTCGTCGCCCGCCCCGCGCAGCAGCAGCTCCTCGCAGGACAGGAGGCCCGCCAGACCCGCAGAGGCCAGAGAGAAGAAGGACAGGGACAAGGACAAGAAGGACGCGGCACCCAGGAGGCCGGACCGGGACGGACTGCCCTCTGTGGTGAGGGCGGCAGCCACGACGGCCGCCCATGAGCCCTCGCACCTGAAGGTGGTGTCGTTCGCGGCAGACGACGGTGACCAGTCCGACGGCTCGTCCATATGTCACTCGCCGACCTGGGACGAGTTCAGCAGGAAGAAGAGGAAGCCCGCCGAGGACAAGAGGAGGAGGCTGTCGAAGCAGCCACCACCAGCAGCCATGGAGAACAGCAGCAGCAGCAGCAGCAGGCCCCCGATGCCACTCGGCTCCCGAGCCATGTCCGACTCCGTGCTGAGCACCCAGCCGGCCCGACAGGTCCTGGAGAGCAGCAGCCCGCAGCAGCAGCCGCAGCAGCCACAGCCAGGCCAGGTCGACGGCGCACAGGCCGAGAAGAACCCCCTGCCGCCACCGCTGCCGCGGGCGCAGTCATCCCAGCCGAGCGGCGTCGAGTCTGTCGAGACGGTCGTGAGGAGCCCAGCTTTCATCGGCGGCGTGCGCCTAGAGCGGGAGCGGGAGGCCGCCATGAAGAGGCTGCTGAACGCCAGGGCGTCTCCTGCGGAACGACCTGCGTCCGAGGTGCTGCCGAGCCCAACAACGCCGACATCCAGGACGACGACCACCACCACCACAGACATGTCCAGGAAGCGAGAGACGGCACCCGCCGTGTCGTACCCTCCCACGTCCACCAAAACGCCCTTCTTAAAACAGCAGCAGCAGCAACAGCAGCAGCAGCAGCAACAACAGCAACAACAGCCGGGCAACAGCTCCAGGCCACGGCGTGGGTCCCTGAGCAGCGGCATCATCTCGGCGGCGGGGAAGCTGTTCGGGTCCTCCAGGGACAAGGACAAGGACCCGAGGGACGAGCTGGGCCTCGTGGTCAAGAGGAACGAGTCGCAGGAGTCGGTCCGGACGGTGCAGACCTTCTTCTCGATCTCGCAGGACAGGGGGGAGAAAAGCGGACGGCGCCGCCCCCACCCACGCCAGGGGGTCGAGCTACGACAGCCACGAGCGGTACGCCGCGCGCAAGGAGGGGAGGAGGGGGAAGCTCAGCCTCCCGCCCGTGTCGTGGAAGAACCAGCGGAGGAGCCGCACCACCTCCATGATCGCCGTGCCGCCAGAGTCGGCCCGCGACGGCTCGTTCTCGCCCGACCGCAGCCCCGCGCTCGCCGAGGACAACTTTGGCTTCCTGGAGCGGCCCTTCTCGCCGCCTGCCGACAGCCCGCTGTCACCGCCCGCGAGCCTCTCGGCGTCCATGAAGGCCAAGATGAGCCCAAAGCTGGCGGCGGCGGCGGCTGCTGCTGCTCCTCCCCGCGCAAGGCGGGCAAGAAGAAGCTAAGGGATGCCATCAAGACGGGCTTCAGGTCGTCGGGCTCATCGTTCACGGCGCCTGACCCCGCACCTGTCCAGCGCGCCCGGTCTGCCACGCTGGACACGCTTGTGGGTGGTGGTGGTGGTGGTAGTGGTGGCGCCGCCGCCGCCGCCGAGGCGGAGGTTCCTCTGCCTGGTGCCGCGCAGAGCAGCCAGGGCACGGCTGGTGGAACAGCGGCCAAGGAGAGCCAGGAGGCGGATCCAAAGGGCTCGGGTGCCTCGTCCTCATCCTCCCACCCCGACTCCGAGTCTCAGCCGCCCTCGCCCGTGACGACGCCCGACACCTCGAGGCCGCAGAGCTCCTCCAAGGACAACCAGACCATCCGCTTCGAGGACCCGGGGAGGGCGTCGCTGCAGGGCAGCAGCGCCCTCGCGCGGAACACAGACACGGGGTCGCCGCGGATCAATGTCGACATACCGAGCGTCAGCCAGCAGGACGACTTCTTCCCGGGAGGCATGGCGCCCGGCCAGCAGCAGTTCCTGACGGATGAGCTGTGGGTGCCGAGCAGGAGGCAGCCGGACCCGGACCAGCTGTCCTTCACGAGCGCGCTCACGAGCATCGACGTCAAGAGGTCCTTCAGGGACCTGAGCTCCGCCATCGCCACCGGCGGCCCGTCCCTGCAGCCGCCCAACGGGGACGTGACACCGCTGTCGCTTGACCAGCAGGGCGACCCCGCGGGCGGGACAAAGGTGACCGTGCACAAGGTAGAGATCGAGGTGAGACAGGCCCCGGCGGCGGGCCCCAGGAACCCTCCCCAGCACGGCCAGGACTTCGCGTCCAGGGTGTCCAGCTCGTCCCTGCTGGCGAGCCTGCCGCACCACCAGCCCGCGCCCGCCGTGCGCCCTGCCCACCATCATCACCACCACGCAGGCCAGCAGCGGCTGATCCTCCACGACGACCTCGACAGGCGGTCCCTGTCGTCGCTCCACACGCGGGCCGACAGCCCGGACTCGTCCCCCGGCAGCCGTCCTCCAGGGCCTCGTCCGCCTACCTGCAGGAAGCCCGCAGGGCCGCGCCCTCGTCCAAGGCGGGCAGCAGCAACCTCTCGCTGCCCCCCGCGACCAGCACCGCCGCCGCCACCACCTCGTCGTCCTCGCCCTCCTCCTCGTCCTCGCTCCTCTCGGGCCCTCGGGTGTTTACACTATCCGGGCCCAAGATGGCTACGGCTGCTGCTGTGGCACCGCCGCCCGTACCCATGGTGCCCTCGCCCTCGCCGCTCCAACACCACCAGGAGGTGGCGGCGGCGGCGGCGGCGGCGGTGGTCAGCAGCAGCCACAACAAGACCAAGGACAGCAACAGTAACAGCCTCCTCGACCGGCCCATCGCCAAGATGCTGGTCGAGTGCTGCCACTGCAAGTTCTACCAGGACATGCCGTCGCGGGTATACGAGGCCATGGCGCGACCCGACGACATCGTCAAGGATAAGAGGCTTGGCGTGTCCGGGCAGGTGACCACGTGCGTCAAGTGTCCCTGGTGTAGCCACAACATGAGCACGGTCTGCTGTGCCGGGTATGCCGCCGTGGTCTACCTGCGGGAGAAGCTGCACGGGCCCTGAGAGATGATTTGGGTGGGGCTTGATCTGGTCATGGACGAGAGGATCCTGCACGTGGCCGGACGGGTCACAGAAGAAAGAGAGAGAGAGAAAGGGAAAGAGAGAGGCAGGCGCACGGATTGTGGGCTGGTATATTTGCCTTTCTTCCCTCCCCCTCGGACCGAGTGCGAATTGGCATTTAGAGTTTGGAATAGGCCCAGCCTTCTTTCTATGAACTTGAAGGCACCGGAAGTGAGCGGGCTTTTTTTCCCTTCTTCTTACGATGGAGAGGGGAAGGAAAAAAAAAGTGGATAGAACACGGCTCGCCCAACGCTGGGCGATCGGTCTGGATGCTCCGCTAATTCTTTCGTCCTCCCCCCCTTTTTTTTTCTTTTCTCTTTCTACTCTCATCCAGCATGATGAAAGCATCTAGAGAGCTACTGGGATTTTGTTTTTTCTTCTCCTTTCTATGATGGTACGTACGCATGCATGCATTTGGGTAATCAGGGGATATGGTGGTTGACTTGGGGAGAGAGGCAAAGGATGGATAGATTTGGTCCTGGGATGGATGGACACGGGGGAAGTCTCCTGCGCGACACTAATCAGCGTTTCCAGCATCCACCTAGGCAAGACAGGGTGGCTTTTTTCTTTTCTTTCTCTCCTTTAATGGCATGCATGGATTGGGAAACACAAAAAGAAAAAGAAAAGAAAAACACAACAAAATAAGTATATCTGGGTTGGGTGGATGAGATGTGTGGATGAGAAGAAGACCCTCGCTGCATCTTGGATGAATGAATGTAATGTACTATACACATGATGAATGCACGCAGCCTAATTGTTTCTTTGCACCCGTCTCTAATAAGATAGCTCCGTGCCTGGGGAGAGAAGAAGGGGGTGGGACACAGAGAAAGCTACCATGTACTATGTAGAGAGAGTGTGTGTGGTGGATCTTGTCTATTAGTCTAGACATGCCACGAGGTTTACATTCCAGAACGGAGACGGACCCGCAAGGTTTCGCACTGACCGCTTGCCGCCCTCAAGGCCATATACCATGACAAGAAAAGAAATGAGAAGAAAGAAGGGAAAAGAGACTAAACTCGGCATCATCATCATCCATCCTTCGTCTTCAGCAGTCTTTTGTTCTCTTCTTCTTAAACGTGGCGAGCAAGCCTCGGTCTGATCGAGAGAGAGAAAGAAAAAAAAAAAGAGGGGGGAAGGGGAGGGATGGAAATCCAGACGCCCGGAACCCACAGCCAGCTGAAAGGTCTAGTTCTCGTCCCTATTTTTTTTTTTTTGTGCCAACGCATACAATACACACCACCACCAGACGAGGAATATGGCCTGGTTCTCTCCGCTGCAGGGAAGGGGGTGGAGCTGAACGAAGCATGCAAGGGAAGAAAGAAAGAATAATTTAAATAAAAAAAATAGGGTTCGTTCGTCTTTTGGCCTCTCGATGACGGGAGGGGGGATCTGCGGCTGACGGACTCCGCTTCTCTCTCTCTCTTCCTCCCGAGCCGCCTTTTTTTTTTTCTTTTCTTGTGCATGATGATGGAGGCAAACGCAGGAATTTCTTGTTTTATGGGATCATCTGTCTTTCGGTTCCCCTTGCTTCCGACGGGCAGGGAGGGCGAGCGCGCGGCAGAAGGGACGGAACGCGGGAGGAGAGGGGTTGTCAGCATGGCCCATTCAGTTCTTGGATTTATCTTTTAAAAAAGAATTATTATCATTATTTCCTAGACGCGGCCTTTCCTGAGACTTGCATATGCGCTGATCGTACCACCGCCACCACCAAACAATATCCTCTCATTCGTCTAGGATTCGAGCCATGAAAAATAATAATAATAATAATAATAAAAAACACAGCTTGCGACAGAACCAAGAGAGCTCTCTCCCTCTCTCCCCGCCCGAGAGTTCATTCGGTTGGAAAGGTAAGGTCTAGCTCGGGTGTGGGTCACACATTCTAGAAGAAAAAGGGCCACCCCAGACTCTTGCCGCGCCCCCGGATACAATCCACGCCGAGGAGGGGCCCCCTCTTAGGGCGGAGGAGCTGTGCAAGGAGAATTTTCGATAGTGTCAAGACGCCCCCAGCAGAGCAGAGAGCCAGCCAGGCACCCTTTTTCGGGGCGCGCCGGCAAGCCACTGCCGCGGCCCTTCAGCTCCGTAACACGTGTAGTATGTTTATTTAATATGGATCCCGGTCCGAGCTCCCCTCTTTTTTTTCTTTTCTTTCTTTCCTTTCCTTCCTCCTGCTGCTGCAGATGGGATGAGGCTTTTCAGCTGGGAGAAGAAGGGGGACAGGGCCGGAAGGGGTCAGACGCCAAACCTTACTTGGCCGGGTCGGGGAGGGAAATTCTTGGGCAGCTGGGCAGTAAGGGTGGGGAAGTACTATTACTGCGGTACCTACGGCGGTGAATAAGAAAGAGACACGAAGGAAGGAGGAGAGAGAAAGAGAGAGAGAGAGAGAGGATACAGGTGAGCTCACCCCCAAGGCCTTGGCCTGATGTACTAACTGAGCTAAACTAAAATAAAGAAAACTAAACTAGATGTGTAAAGTACGCAAACGGGAGATCGTCAGGAGCTCTGGCATTTCTCGAGTCGGATCCCTTGCTTGGTTGGTCTTGGTTTGTGTGGTTTGGTTTTTTTCCCTCTCTCCTTCTCTCTTGTCTTCCCCTCAATCCTCAGCACCCTACAACACTAAAGGTGCTCTGCCTCACACGCGAGAACACGTCAGCCTCGTATCTCTCGACGATCAACCCAAGTGGGGAAGCGGGAACTTTTCTCTCTTGCTAGCCAGAGGTGACTTTTTGTTCACGGGGCTGCAGAGAAGGGCGTCAGGAGAAAACACTGCATGTAGTAGCAGTGCTCTCTCTGCCTGTGCTACCTCCTCCCGTCATGGTGCTACCTGTACATACTTGCCTGCTGACTCTGCACTGCTGCAGTGCACATCATCATCGTCGTCGTCATGCGTGCTGGCTACTATAGTCTACTCTTCCCTTGTGTCTCTCTCTTTCTGGCTCTCTCTCTCTCTCTCTCTTCTGTCCGTTCTCTTGTTCCTCTCATCTCCGCTCCATCCAGCCACTCATGTAAATCCTCATATGTTGTGTGCCCCTCTCCGCCCTTGGATCTGCTGCCAGAGAGGCTGGGCCCCATTGCCTAGACCATGTAGCGGATCATCATACTATCCTGTTCTGGGGATCACGCCTTTTTTTTTGTCTACCTGGCTGATGGTCAAGGCTCTGTGCGTGTGTGTGTCTCTCTCTCCTACTCGTCATCCGTCTCAGCTCGGGTTTATACTTCCCAAAAAGAAGAAAAAAAAGGCGAGCTGTACATAATAACGCGGCTCGTTTCCGCCGTGCCCTCTCGTCTCCTCGTGGGGCTGCCGAGAGGGGCGACGATGACCACATGGCGCGGGTGAACCCAATGCCATCCTTCTCCCCCCCAAAATGATCCTACTTTTGCCTCCCTGAACATCTCCTCCTTTTCTCTCTCTCTCTCTATGTGTGTACGTGTGTTGTGAGACATCTTACCCCTCCCCCCTCCGTCCCGCAAAAGTTATTACACAGCTTGTCGAGGTGGTGGTGGTGTGCACGGCAGGCTAGCGACCATTCCCGCGTTCTTTGTGCTGAAGACGAAACGACACGCGCAGCAGAGACACAGACACACACCACCGAGCCGTTGGGAGGTTCCACTGCTCGGACCGTCGAGGCTGAGACATTGCCTACCCTGCCTTGGTCGTCGTGGTGTGTGTGGTGGTTTTCTTTCTTTGTTCGGGCTGGGCGGGTTCCCTCGAGGATCGCCGGGAACAAACTGGGAAACCTAACAACCGTGGAGGAGGGGAAGAAGAGGAGGAAGAGGGATCTTTTCTCTCTCTCCCTCTTCTTTTTTTTTGTTTAACTGCTATTACTTGACTCTTTCCCTCCCCCCTCTCCCCAAGTTTCTCAGGGGATTTTCATTCTTTTTTATTTTTTATTAATCCTCACACTTACGCCTGCCTGCCTGAGCACGCCAGTGAGGAGGACCACTATTCTCGAAACTTCAGCTCTGTATATTTTATGGGTCTTCCCACCTCGTGTCCTTGATACCTTGGCAAGAGATCGTCGGTCTTAGCGAGTGAGTTTATCCCCCGCAGCTTTTCTTTCTCTTTAGCGGCAAGTCGTGTGGGAACTGATCTTTTGGTAGGTAGTCTTTTTTTGTTTTTTTCTAGTAGATCCACGGAAGAGGAAGAGGGGGAGAGAGAGAAAGAAAGAAAAAGATCCCCGAGCTAGTCGAGGCTCGACGACGAGATCGACGACCCCGAGAGTCCGCATCCGGGACAAACTCCCTCGAGGCTAGCTTGTCATTCGTTGGTGCTTGGTGTCCCCCCCCCCTCCCCCATTATTTATCCATCCAGCCTTGTGTTGTGGGGAGTGTCTGCCCGGGTCATTGGGTCATCGGTATAGAGTTTTCTGTGTCTCGCTCTCTCTCTCTTCTTCTTTCTTTTCTCTGTGTCACTGCCTGAACTCCTCCTTGGGTGGGGAAGGAAGAAGGAAAAGAAAAGACAGCTTGGATACACTTCTTCATCTCGGACGTTCACGGCTAGCATTCGTTGTCGTTGTTGTCGAGACGAACAAAATCTCTTGTTGAGATATTACACACCCACCCACACGCACACGCGCGCACGCAGATGGACGAGCAACGGGAGACGTCTGCTGTGGGCGAGATGCCGGAACATCGTCGTCGTCGGCCCGGCCTCCTTCACCACACTCGAGACCAGTCTCGTCCTCGTCAGCATGCGAGCCAACAGGCAACATGTCACCAACCTTGTCGGCTTCACCCACACCAGAACAACAACAACAACAACAACAACATACCTCGTCCCCATCCTCCTCTCCCCAGGCCTCACCACTCTCCGCCACATTCCCTCCACAGCCAGGCCTCTCTCTCCCACCCTCACCGACGCTCCTCAGCCAACCACCACCACCACCACCACCACCAACATCACTCCCACCCGCCCCTCGGCAGCAACCATCCACAGCCGCCACACCTCGCTCCAAAGCACCATCTCCCGCATGCCCCCGATCCGCGAAGACGCCGACAGCATCTTCACCGGCCTATCCCGCGCTACCGCAGGCTCCCTCCGCCGCCAGCAACGGCCCCGCTCCTCCGCCTCCTCCAGCTTCTACCAGTACGGCGAGGACTACATCACCGCCTACGACCGGGTCGGGCTGGTGGTGGCGCCCAGCCCAAGACCCGCCAGCAGGACGAGCGTGTATTCCGTGAGGAGTGCGCGGTCGGCGAGGTCGTCGCTGTGCTGCCCTGGGCCCTCGACGGTTCCCGTCTGCTGTTCTGCCGGGCTGGAGGAGGGGGAGGAGGAGGAGGAAGGAGAAGGGGAGCCCGGGGGCGAAGGGAGCAGCACGGCGGGCAATACGGCGCGGGAGAGTACTGCGGGCTATGGTGGGAGTGGGAGCAGCAGTAGCGGGGCGATGGACCTGGACAAGGGGAGCGTGGGCTGGGGGGATATCGAGAAGGGGCTTGACGAGGGTGCCGGGAGGAGAAATAGGTCCTGGTGGAGGCGGTGGAAGCGGGTGATCCTGGTGGTGCTTGTGATCTTGATAGTTGCTGGGTTTGCGGTTGGCCTGGCTTTTGGGTTGCGATGAGGAGGAGGGCTGCTGGTGGTGGTGATGGTGGTGGTGGTAATGGTCGACCTGGACGACGATTTACGACACCTTTCTCTCTCTCTCATACACACACACTCACTCACTCACTCACTCACTCACTCACTCACACTCACTTACACCGCCCCCCCCCCAAAAAAAAAATGAACATGGTTGCGATATGGGCAGCCTCACTCTGCTTTGGACCTCGCAAAAGCTATTATTACGCCAGCCTAGAACCATATATCCAGGGCCTTCCCTCACGACGTGCCTCATACTTCAGTATAGAGCTTCATGATGAATTTTCACATATACAGACAAGATTACACACATGTACATACAGCCTTCTACTTACTGAGGCACCCCTTTCACTGTTTGCTTTTGATTCCGATCACCCTAAAATTCCAACCAGGGCCAACCAAAACTCATATCGAGCAAACAGCAGCAGTAACCACAACATCAACAACACCAGCCACGAACCCTCTCCGAGATCTTGCCTCGAAAGTGGCACTTTCATGGTTTGTGTGTGTGTGTGGGTGCACAACAGCGGTGAAGATGTTGGGAGGTTGAATATTACATGACTATCCTGAGACCAGGCGCCGCCACAGAGAACCAAGAAAAGAAAGAAGACCAGGACCGGGAACGAGACCAACACAGCCCACACAGCCACCATTACGATGACGTTCTAGATACCGGCTTTTCCCCCGCCCCCCTCTCAAAAAGGAAAAAAAAAGAAGGGGGGAGAAAAAAAAGGGAAAGCCGGGTCGGGAATATTCAAGGCAGAAGAGGCGGTCCGGTGGAAGGGGAGGGAAAAAAAATAAGCACCAGCCAGCCAGCAGCCTTACTGTGGAACCAATAATCACGTAAAAATCAAGGCTGAGGTCTGCTGGAGCTGAGGCCTCGGGGACCTCCATCAACGTCGGAGGGGGCTGTCACGTTATACATTCTCGCTCCCGCCCCCCTCCCCTCCGTGCTGAACGGGATAAGGGGGGGAACTAGTCGGAAGATTGCAACCGCACGAGGTTTGGACGGGGGACCACAGTCACATGCGTGCATGCATACATGCACCTGATGTTACTCCCCAGGTGGGACTTGATGCAGAGGAACAGGACGACGAAAAGAAGAAGAAGAAGAAAAAAAAGAGGTGCTTGAGACCTGCATATTTCCCACCACGAGGCTCCACCTTGGATGGACTGTAGGATATGCATGCACATCATCATCTGCACGACATCTCACATCCACACACACATCCACACACACACACACACACACACCCCATATCCAAGACAAGACAAGACCAGCCATCCGCGGCAAGAAAAGCAAAAGACAAACTGAAGGGGAAAAAAAACGTGGCACCCCCTGATGAATCCACAGAATCAACCCAGTGAAAGCCCGAACAAGAAACCCTCTTCTTTTCTCTCTCTCTCTCTCTCTCTCTTTAATTTCTTTCCCTTTTCTCTCTCGGCGCCGCCACTGCTGTGCATGCATACAGTAGCAAGCTGCGGTGTAACCCCAGAAACTTGAACCCCACGCCCAGCCTTTCCCTCGTGCCGCCTCGCTGCCTGTCTCACTTTTTTCTTCTTCTTGTTCTCTTTCGTTCACTGTGGCGCATTTTCGTGTCCCTTCTTTAGTACAGAAAAGGGTCAAGAGGCGGAAAACGAGCAAGGGGGCCTGTGTGTATGCCACGTGTGTATGTGGCGGCAGGGGTGGTCCCATTTTGGGCTGGTTGTCTTCTTTTTCTCTTCTTGTTTTATAATAGACGCGGCAGGGCGGGTGACCGTGCCTGCTGGTGTGTGTGCTGCTCTGTGGCCTTATTGGATGATGAAGGGTCCAATCGGGAGAGGGTGAAGGAATAACTAGTATTTTGGTACCTTTTCTTTCCTTCCTTCGGACTTCCCATGCTGACAAGCAGTTACGAGCGTCTCACTAGTCCTTTGCAACTCTTCGGAGGGCCGATCCTCGTGAATGCTGCGGGTCTGTCCAGCCGGTCGATGTTGCACTGAGATTTACGTCTCGTGCCGTGTCCCCGTGGAACGAGAGGAGGAAGGGAGAGGAGGGCTGCTCTCTCTGGTCTGGTGTGTGTGAGAGCTTGGATGTACTCTGCCGACACGTTGACTGGTCAGGCTGGGTGCGAGTGGCAACGTCTATGTGCTGGTGTCATTGTTGATGTGCGTCTATATATCTAATTATCTCTATATTTCTGTTTAATCTAGGAAGTAATGAATAAATGAATAAATAAAAGGCAGATTCGAGAGAACGACGAAAGAAAAGAAAAAGAAAAGAGAGAGGGGAGAAAGATGCATGTAACCAGATACAAACCACTCTTTTCCACCATGAACTGCCACCTCACCGCTCTCAACATCCTCCGCCGTCCTTCTCTTCTTCCTCCTTCTCCCTCTCCTTGTAGCCCTGCGCCGTGACATGCTCCTGCTCCAGACTGTACCCCTTGACAGTAAAACTCAACAGCAGACAGACCCCCGCCAGCGCAGTCAGGAAGATCCAGACATCCCGAATCCCACCGCTGTACGCCCCAATCAGCTCCCTCCTCTCCGGCCCAGGCGCCATCGCCTTGACGATACCCACCACGGCCGTGGCATCCCGGCTCAGCACGTCCGCCTCGGCACGCCAGGCAGGCAGGCCCAGCAGCTGCCGGCTAAAGGCATTCTGGAAGAGGACGCCGCTGGCGGCCACGCCGATGGCCTGGCCCAGGTTCCGCGAGAAGGTGAAGAAGGCGATGGCGTCGGCGTTGAGGGCCGGTGCGCAGGCGGCCTGCATGGAGAGGCCCATGGAGGGAAAAAGCATGCCCACGCCCAGGCTGATGGGGATGTTGAGGAAGATCCACTGCGCCGTGGTGGTCTCGGGGGTCGGGAGGACGAGGATGCCTGCGCCCAGGGTCGTCAGGGCCCAGCCGGACCAGAGGGACCAGCGGTAGTGGCCTGTCCGGGCGGCGATGAGGCCGACGAGGGCAGCGCCGGGGGCTACGCAGACGGATTCGGGGAGGCTTGCCACGCCTGAGATCAGGGGGGTGTAGAGCTTTACACTTTAGTAGTAGAGGACTATCGTAGGGGAAGAAAGAAACAAATAAGCTTGTTAGTGGATTATCATAAACATCTGGTCACAATGTTTTTTTTTTTTTTTGGTGCGCACTTATGAAGTAGAGGAGCGACCACGCGATCATGCCGTGTATGACCGTCATGACGTACGAGACCAGCATGTCCCAGTTGCCGAAGATGTCCTTCTTGATGATGGGCTCCGTGGCGACGCGGGCCTCGTACCAGGCAAACCCGACCAGCGAGAGCGGCCCCAGGAGGAGAGGCACCAGGACGGCTGCCGACCTCCAGGCGTACATTGTGCCGCCCGCCGTGAGGCCGAAGAGGAACACGGTCGAGCTGGTCACGAACCAGAGGCTTCCGATCCAGTCGAAACGCTTGAGCTTCTGGGCCACGCCGCCCGGGATCGGGCTCTGGTTGAGGAAGAAGTAGACGAGGGCCACGCCGGCGGCGATGATGGGCAGGTTGACATACTATCCCATTCAATAAACCATCTTGATGAGGATCGAGGGGAGCAGGCTTACAAAGATCCAGCGCCACGTCACGTCCTGCGTGAAGCCGGCTCCTATCAGGGGACCAAACACGGTCCCCAGGGCCCACGCGATCGAGACCAGCGCCATCCACTCTCCTCGGAACTGCAGCGGCACCAGATCGGCGATGATCATCTCGGTGAGGTTGATGATGCCGCCTCCGCCGATGCCCTGGATGGTCCGGCCCGCGATGAGGACGGTGAAGTCTCCCGCCAGGCCGCCGATGATGCAGCCGGCGAGGAAGAATGCCGAGGACATGTAGATGAGCTGAGCCATGAGGGAGTTTGGTTGTAGGAGATCAGCAACAAAAGTCAAGGTTTTGAGTGAAGGAAGAAAAGAGAAAAAAAAGAAGAGAGGGGGAGAGAAAAAAAAGAAACGGTGAGACTTACATATTTCCGGCCAAAGATGTTACTGAGAGAAGCCACCGTCGGCTGTAGCGACGTCGACGCCAGCAGGAAGCTCGTCCCCGACCAGAATGCCTGCAGCGCCGTGCCGCCCAGGTCCGTACTGACGGTCGGCAGGGCCACGGGCAGCGTGGTCGCGTCGAAGGCGATGGCCAGGCAGAGCGTGGAGAGCGCCAGGAAGGCCAGCCGGAAGTGCCATGTCGGCCGGAACACGAGCTTGCCGCCGACCACCTCGACCCTCGCCGTGCTGTGGACCGTGGGGGTCTTTGATAGTGTTATTCTCTCGTCTGGGGCTGCGTGGTTGTCGTCTTCGGGTTCTGGGGTCGTGGGTGGTGCGGTGCTGGCGTCCATGGTGGTCGGGCTTGGGCTGTTCCTCGCCGTGTGCACTATTATTATGCTGACGTGACGCTCTAGGAGGTGGGCTGGGTAATGGTTAGTTACTCGTTGTTGTATAGTGATGAAAGCATTGTTACACTGCGAGACTTGATGTTGAGGAAATGAGGAGGAGACCTGTATCATTAATTAGGATTATCTTCCAATACAGACAGATGAAATAGGCAGGAGGATGTTTCAAGGCTGGCCGGGAATACTGTCCTGGCCGACTCCGCTCCTTTATTATCAGGTCCAGCTGTCGAGAGGGGACAAGAGTATACCAATTCCAAAGGATTCGTGTGGCCCAGGCCCGTACGGAACTGTTAATGGCTGGATAGAAAGTGCTGGACATGAAAACCTGTGGCTGACCCACTAGACAACTTTGTAGGCATAAACTATTCTGCTCTACCAACTCCTGTCGACACAATTGTCCGTAATTAGTTCCAGGAGAGCTGGTGATCGAACGAGGCCAGGCCCAGCCACCTCCGCCGGAGCCTCAACAGGCTGAAGATTGCACAGCTGACGGACACACGAATCTGGCTGTGGTACCCATCTTCCAGGAACCAACCCGAATCCTGTCAGTTGAGATGGACGAATCAGCATGTGTTTGACCTTGACTGTTGTCAACTTGGGTTTCCCCCCCTCGGGAGAAGTAATATGCCGGAGTCCATGCCAGGCCCCAAAGGGATGATTATTCTTGTTTGGAAAAATTAGGGGAGGGAAAATAGTGTGCTGCTTGTTTGTGTACTAGAAATTGTGCAAGGAAGTTTACGTCAAGAGATCTTATTCTCTCCGTCTCCGTCGGCCGATTTATAAGACCGCAGCTGTTCCCTCTGTATTGATGTCGTGCTTATGTCAGCATTCACATCAATAACCAGCTCCTCTTAAGAAGGTCACCCAAGTCGATGCCAGAGGACTGTACTTACTAGTTATCTTCACAGGTATCGAGGGTGGGTGAGACAGGTCAGAGCTCCACCTCCTCCCCAACATCTCCCTTCGGGTCGATGCCCTACGTCTTTCTTCCACCAACACTCCTAACTCTATCAGGACGACAGCAAGCTCCTTGATACTGATCAAATAACAACAAGAGGGACAGAGACATATGTGGAAAGGCCTTCTGTAATATATTACTCGTCCCTTCTCCTCTTTTATATATAATTTTCTTAATTCCTGTTTATTATTCATATCTTTTGTCCAGCCAATAGTCACCGACGTCTAATGATACATCAATCTAACCACACTGACCAGTCTCACAGCCAGGCAGCCTTGTTCGTCTCGGCAAACTCCCTAAACGTCCTCGGCTTCTTCCCCGTCATGCTCAGCACAACATCGTTCAGCCTCTCCTCGGAGCCGTTCTTCATGGCGTCGTCCATGGCGGCCATGATCCTGGCGTATTCCTCAGGAAGGCCGAGGTCCTGTACGTGTCGAGCCACAAGCTCATCTACCGTGAGAGAGACATGGACGACCTTTTTGCCTGTGACCTCGCTGATGATGTTTGCGCACTTGGGTTTTCTCCAAGATCAGTATTATAGACACGCACACACACACACACACACACACTCTCTCTCTCTCTCTCTCTAATATTGCGATAGGACGGATAAAAACGGTCCAACAGGGTGACTCACGTCTGCATACGACAACAGCTCGGGCCCTAAGATGATCACATCCCCATTGACAGATTTCTCGTCCGTCAGGGCACGGAATGCGCACCCTGCGATGTCATACTTGGACACCCAAGGGATCTTGCCGTCGCCGGTGGCGGAGTAGGATCGCCCTTCTTCCTTGATGGGATTGCAGAAGCGTTTCTGCTCGGACCAGTTGTCTATAGAAAGAGGGGCAGGGGGATCGGATTGCTGTCAGCTTCACCGGTATGAAAAGGAACTTCTTTCTTCCTGTCTCTTTTCCCTTCCCATTTTTTTATTTTCTTGTTTTGGGTGACCTACCCTGGAACCAAGAAGGCCTCAGCACGGCAAATTCGATCTCGCCCTTACCGCCCAGCTCAGCAAGACGCGCCATGGTGCCACCAAACGCAGGACCGCCCGCCTCCACAGCCGTCGACGCCAGCAGCACAAACCTCTTCACACCGTGCTTAGCGCGAGCGTGGTCGACAAAGGCGTTCATGATGGGGCTGCTGTCAAACACAAGCGGCGCCAGCAGGAAGACCGCCGTCGCGGGCGGCTGCTTGCTCGTTTCTGTGGCGGCAGCGGCGGCGGCGAACGGGTTGTCCCACGTCGTCTCGTCCATCCAGTCGAACCGCGCGCTGTTGTCTGGTCTGTCTGCGGAGCCGCCGGACCGGGTCGCGACGATGTGGGGGATGGAGTTTGCCACGAGGAGCTGGGTGAGGGGGGAGCCGGTGCTCCCGGTGCCTCCTATGACGATGATGGTACCTTGCTTGGATGAAGCCATTCTTTTTTTTTTTCTTCTCTTCTTTTCTTCTTTCGATCGGCGCTGTGCGATGTTCTGAGAGAGGGAGAAACAGCCACAAATGTCTTGTGAAGGTCGAGGAAGAGAGGTAACTTCTTTTCCAACAAGACGCCTTTAACTTTGAGGAATTGACAGCATATTAAATATCTATCACAAACGCCGTCTACATCACTCACATCAAAAGCATCAGTGACATGGGCGGCCCAACTTCTGCCCGCGACCACTACACCACCAGGCACTCGAGCCAATCACAAGAGGGCAGTCTTCCAGATTAGGACAGTTACCGGGGTTTGGAGAGGGCGCATACATCCGAAACCCGCCCACGGACCATTCATTCACGTCGTTCGCGGAGCCTAAAAGAAGATATAGAAAGAAAGAACAGGGCCACCTGCCTAATTATTGATCAATAAGTCGCCGCAGATAGTAAGACACCATCTTACGATCTCAATCATTTCCACTGTGGCAACGCTGTCTCAAGCAATTCTCGGAAACATTGGCCCCAGAAGATGGGTCTGGCGGTAAGCATGGGGCGGTGGTGGCTTGGTATAATGAATACTCTGGTACAGCATTGTGGCCGAGGACATGCGCTGGTTCCTTTCTCAATCCCATCGGGATGATCTTGTCCGTCCTATAATATATTCACGGCTTCTGCGCAGGATTATAAGTACTGATATCCACGGGCCTCAGGTGGACTCCAGCTTGGGATCCCCGGTACCAGGCTGACACTTTTCTGAGGCGGGCTCATGTCGGGTTCTGCATCGTATGCCTGGGCTTTGTCCTTGGTCTACCCGATATCTCTCGTCCTGGCCTCGGCCCAGGTGCCGAGCTCACAAAAGAACCTGAGCGGGTCGTCGCCCCGCCACCGCTTCAGCGTGAGCCAGAGATGACGCGCATCCTTTCCCGCGCGGATCACTTTTTCTAGGTAGGGTGCCTGTAGCTTGAGTGCCTGGGCGTGGCCTGGCTTAGAACCCGGTGTCCTCTTTGTTCGGTGGGGAGGCTCGCGAGACATACCTGGACATAGTGGCGAGCATGCCGCTGGAACATGGCAGGCCATTCCGGCTCGACCTTGGTCGCCGGATCCCACAGGCGCCACGAGGGCTCGCCGTTGCCACCGGTGGTCAGGTAGCGGCCAAAGATCAAAAAGTCCACCTCGGACAGGATGAGAGGCACGATACAGCCCGTCTCCCAGTCGTATACAGATGTGATTCGGACGCGGCCGTCCTCGTCCACGAAGATGGACATGTTGTGGATGCCGAAATCGTCGTGCTGGAGAACAAAGCGGTAGTAGTGGAGGTCTGTGTCGTCGGGCCCCTCGTCAGGTAGGATCAATGGTATGAGTCGGAGGAGGGATTGCTTGGCCGCGAGCAGCCTTGGGTCGACGGAACCATTTTCTGGTGTTTTGTTGCAGGTGGCTTTGCTCCTGAACACCGCTTCGACTGCGCTCTGGAGAAGGGATATGCAAAAGTCTCGCGTTGGTGTGACTGCGTGTGGGAACTCCACGGGCGTGGGTGGCAGAAACACGATCCGGGACAGCAGCCAGTCTTTGGAAAAGCTCGGGGGAAGTCGTAGATGCAACAATGCTGCACGAACAGCAGCGGCTTTGTTGATCAGCAGGACCTAGCAGCAGAGGCTGCGCGTGAGCGAAACAGGATACCTAGAGTCGCGAGGCTGAAGTAGTCATGAGCGGCTTACCTTTTGGGCTTCGCTCAGCTCGTCCCACACAAAGTTCTTGCCTTTTGTCAGCTCGAAGATGAAAACGCTCCGACCGCTGATGTCACTCGTGCATTCGTCCGCCACCTGACACCCGGGTCCCCGACAGCTGCGACGGCACGGGCGGTGGTAGAGGAGACGAGAGGTGGGTATCCTGGTGCTGGTCCCGAGAACCCCATACGCAGCCACCTCGAAGGCGAGCTCCCTGCGGCGTGACCCCAGCGCCGACGCACTGCAGGAAGCACACTTGTTGACGTCGGTCTTTGCCAGGCGTGCCAGGATCCGGCGGCCGTCGGAGAGCTCCATGGCGAGGCCGTAGTTGTGTGCGCCCGCCGAAGCCTGGGGGATATCGACCACCTGGGCGCCGAGCGTGTCCTCGACTTCTCCGATGAGCACGTTCACGTCCCAGGTCTGGCGGAAGGGGCTGGCGCCCTTGAGGACCAGAGGGAGCAGATTCTTGCCGTCCCATCTGGAGCCGTCTGCAGACCGGGGCCAGCTGGGTTCTAGCTCAGGCACCTCCGGGTTGCGGCTGGGGTGCTGTGAAGCCGCCAGGGACACGAGAGCGGAGGAGATGTGCATCTTTGGGAATGGCTGGTCATGTGTGCAAGTCAGAGAGAGGTTGGGACCAGCTGGGTCGAGTAGGCTGCTTGAAGGAAGGGAGAACAGAAGGTGTTGAGATAAATATGATTGTGGGCGCAAACAAGTGACATGCCGCCTCCCTGTGGCTGTACAACCAAATGTGTGACTGTATTTCCTGCGTGACATTGTCGAAGTTGAGACTCACAGGATGGCGTGGCGGAACAGAAGCTTCAACCTCAGTGTCGATGACCAGTAGGCCCTCGAGTGATGGTCTGACCGCCTCAGGTAGACGATAAAGACTAGACCCAGAATAACTTGCAACGAGGCCACAAGACCTGCCTCGCCCTCCACCGGACAAACCATATTGCATGGACCGTTAGTCTGGATGATTCATCCGCCTAGTCTGACGAGTGTTACTGCCACTCAACCATATATTCTGTCAGACGCTGCGTCATGAGGCACTAGACGGTCATGACAAGCACTGATCTTGGTGTATAATTAAAGTCCACCTTTATTATTACTTGAATTGTTAACAGTAATATTCAAGGTCTACACAGGGATGGCACATAATAAATCAGAATTATAGCGCATCAGTCTTCTCGGCTCCACTGTGAACGCACAGGAGTGAGTGACTGGTACATAATAACTAATCTTGTTCCAGACTATGACAAGGCTGGACTACTCAGGAATCACTACGAAATAAGTATTTACAATCACACTATAAGAGTTCTCGGCACAGTATTATTGTAAAATCCCCATCTCATCATGATCATGGCGTTTCCCATTAACCATTGCACAACAAGCAGCACATTGCCGTTCGGCTCCCAGTACACCGTGTAATAGTAAGTCAGCTCTTGTACCGTTTGTCTGGACATATACAAGGTGTTAAAGACGGCTCTTATCCTTGAACCATCGTCTTCAGCAGCGAGACCGTTACGCTTTTTTTTTTTTTTTACACGGGTAATATAATTAACACAGATGACCAAAAGAGGTTCTACTACGTCTCCTGGGCCGAGGCCGCACCACGATCATGACATACAAATACCACGGCCATGGGCCAGACTCTGCCTCCTCCCAGACAGTGTCCGCCCCCATCGACAATGAAAACCCACAGGGCCAACACACTGCCTCCTCCTCCCCCCCTGCTGGAGCGCCGCCGCGCCTCCATCGAGCTCCAGCTCACCACCATCGCCCTCCACATCCGCCAGAACGACCTCCGCCCCTCCAGTGGACCTGCTGCCAGTGCTCCAGACGCCAGCAGTACCGCGCCGAGGCCGCCGACGTGATGGACAGCTTCCGGTGCATCGACCCGTCGTGCGGCATCTCCGAGAAGGGCTTCCGGCTGTACCGGGTGCACGACATGTGCGGCGGGTGCAAGGTGCTGGTGGACGGGCGGGCGACGACGGCGCGGCGGGAGCTGAGGCGGGAGAGGGAGGAGGTGCGGGGGCGGCTGAGGCGGCTGAAGAAGAGGTGGGAGGCGCTGGACCGGCTGGTTGGGTTTGACGAGCAGGAGGCGCGGAGGGTCGAGAAGGGGCTGGAGGTGAGGGAGGAGAGGGCGGAGGAGGAGAGGAGGGAGAGGGCGAGGGGGGAGATGGAGATGCGGGCCAGGGAGAGGGAGGAGGGTGAGAGGGCTGAGCGGGAGAGGTTGGAGAGGGAATGGGAGGAGCGGGAGAGTGGTGGGCCGGGTGGTATGGACGAGAGGCACTCGGGCTATGAGGAAGAAGAAGAAGACGAGAGTGACGAGGGTCTCAATCCTCGACGGAGGCAAAGGCTTCAAGACATGTTGAAGAAGGGAAAGATCAGGACCCTATTGTCGATGAGATCTTGATCTCTTGACCGGCTGTCTGGCCCAAGACTAATTCCTCTCGCAGCACACTGCTATTTTGATTTTGGTTTTTTCCCTTCCTCCTCCCTTTTTTTTTTTTTCTCCTTTTTATATTTCTATCAAAGGTTGTGTTTTGACTTGGTAATTCACCATATTCTCACACATTATATTAGTATTCGCCAAGTGTTTCGTCCGTCACGAAATATGGTCGCTTTGCTGTCGTACGTCGGTGGCCTGACCATCGCCGAAACTCCCCAGCCCAGGGGACCTAATCCAGCACACCCATTCTACTCAATCATGAGCAGCGAGATCTCTATTGATGACCTCTATGTGGGGGGGAGGGGTGTATTTATTCATACAATTCGATATCTGCGACTATTCCACGTGGGTATTAGGGCGCTTCGGACAACCAGGCAGTCTTGCCCTTTCCAGCCTTGTTCATAAGCCACAGCAATCTTACTAAAAGACTTACGAAGCGAATCTTTGGCTCCATCAGTGCAGAGACAGAAAAAGGAAGAAGAAAAAGAGGAGAAACTCGAAGCCGACTGAGATCAATACCATGTGAACTGCAGACTTCCCGATCATGCAAATCCACGGAAGATCCATGGAGGCATAAATGTCGGTGTTTACGGGGTTTGTTCAGTCTCATCCGTGAGATGTGTGCGTTAGGGCGAGAAGAAGGTTAGGTATATAATATACACACTTTGGTAGTTATTGCGTTCAAGCCCAAGACCCGAGTTTGGAGAGCCAGGCCTGGTGTGGATAGATCCAAAAGTGACCTCGGGCCCGCGGTGTGGTGATTCAGGCCAAGTATATTGATTAATAGTTCCCAGCACCATGTCTTCCACCTACAGCGTGACAGACTACCTCCTCGACAGGGTCAACATCCACGACACCGTGACCAAGCTGGTAAGCCACACACACATACACACACATACACACACATTCTCTCTCTCTCTCTCTCTTTCTCCTTTCACTCTTCCCACTCACTCCCGCATAATTCCATCATCATGAACTTACAACCACCCTCTCCAAACAGCCCTGGTACTACGACACCCGCTCAGAAGCCGGCCTCCTGCACGAAGTCTTCGCCCCAGAGGTCCACGTACACTACACCAAGATCCTAGGAGGCCAGCCCTCCACCGTCGCCGCGGCCGAGTGGGCGCCGCAGGTCGTCAGGATGTGTGAGCACTTTGACTCTTCGCAGCATATATACGGGTATGTAGATTTGACTTCGTAGTAACCATATCCTATACTTCAAACCGCTCTACACACTTGGAAAAGGGCAAACCGACAAGGAAATGTTCAGGGAAGAGACAAAGACAGATAATAATAGAGAAGAAAGAAAGAAAGAAAATAACTGACAAGGACCAAAACCCCCTCAAGAAACCTCATCATCGAGCTCCCCCAGCCCAGCACCCCGGTCCGCCCCAGCAAGGCCAGAGTCCTAGTCACCCAGGCCGGCGCCTCCATGTTCCGCGCCGCTGCGGAAGGGGGATCACTTTTACAGAACGGTGTAAGTTTCTTGCGCCTTCCTCTCCTCTCTCGCCTGGTAGCAAAGTTTTGCCAGGTGGTGAAATATATACTTTCTCTCCTTAAGTAAAGTTATTATTTTTTTCTCCCCAAAAATATAATAATTACTAAACAAGTGAAGGAGGAGACGTCCAGGGTCGCTCCATCATCGAGGTCACCCGCCTCCCTCACCTCGACGGCGGCCTCGTCAACCCGTGGCGCATCAGCTCGATGACGGTGATTCCGGCGTGGCGGAGTGGAAATCAGGGTGTCATGGATGGAATGCAGTCTTAGAGCAAGAGAGCATTATATAGTGTCTGGTGATGAATGCTGTTCATCTGGCTTCATTCACGTCTGCTGCCAAGAACAGGAAGAAAAAACAAAAGGTTTTCGTGCATGCATATCTCGTTTATCTTCTCTCTAGCCAGGGGGTATATTATCTCATCTCAACCCAATAGAACCAACGCGTCCTGCGTGTATGGTGTAGTAAAAAAAAAAAAAAAGAAGAAGAAAAAGAAAAAGAAGAGCAAAAGAGACCACCGCTACGATGCTGAGCCAGAGGGACCACCCGTCTTACCGCTCATCCGCAGGCTCTCCTCCATAGCCCTCTTCAGGTCCTCGTCCTCATCCTCGCCAGCACCAGGGCCGGTCCCGGCATCCGCCTTGCCCTTGCCCGCCTTCTGGCGAAACGCCTCCTCGGCGAGGCTCTGCTTCTTGACGTACTCCATGATGATCTCCTCCTCGCTCCTCTCCGTCGACTTCCGCGCGAGGTGCTCCCTGTGCGCCCGCTCCGACTCCTCCATCGCCCTCCTCAGCTCCTCGTCCTCGTCGTCCTCCCCGCCGCCGCCGCCGCCGCCATCATCACCACCGGCACCCCCACGCTGCTGTTCAGCAGCGACGCTCTGCCGCACGGCCTCGGCAATCAGCGCCTCAAACTCCTCATCCGTAATGTCGCTGCCCACCCCTGCCTCCACCGCCTTCTGCGCCACCCTCTCCGACAGCGCGGCTGGCTGCCCCGGCGCCGCCGCCCTCTTCTCCTGACCACCCTGCCCCTGCCCTTCCTCCGCGATGCGCTTCATCTCCCTCAGGCTCGCGCGAATCTGCGACTCGACAGCCGAGTCCTCGGCGCTGTCGCCACGCGACGTCTGGGCGACGGACTCGCGGATGGCGCGCTCCATTTCCTCGTCTTCGGGCTCGGGGCTGCCGGCCGGCGGGGGCGCAGGAGAGGAGGAGGAGGGGGCCACCTGGCTCGCGGCCCCGGCAGAGGCGGCCGTGTTCTTCATGCTCTTCTTCCACGCGTCCTTGAGCGCGTGGAGCCTCTTCCGCTCTTCGATAGGGGAGGTGGCGTGTGGCCATGAAGCCCGTCCTGGGCGGAGCATCAGGGACAGGGCCGCTGCTGTCGTCTCCTCCCGCGCTGCCGTCTCCCGCAGCAGCCTGCTTCCCTTTCGACTTGAGCATGTGGAAGCCCTTCATCTCGTCCTTGAGGCTCCTGAAGCGCAGCACGATGTCGTCTTGCTCCCGTGGGTTGGCGCGGCGTAGGTCGTCCTGGCCCTGCAGGATGCGCGAGACGATGATGTAGTTCTCGACGCTCTTGTGGAACTTGGCGCGGAACTCGGCGTGCACGCCCTTCATCAGGTAGGCGGGGACGGCCCATGCGCCTGTGGGTGGGTTGGTGAGTCAGTGGTCAGTCGACGCTGGTCATCAGCCGGGGAGGAGGAGGAGGAGGACGAGGAGGAGGACGAGGACGAGGAGTATCATGATGATGATGATGATGATGACGATGACAAGGACAAGGCAGTCGACCGGGAGTGAATCACACACTTACCAGCAGCCGGCTTGAGGACGATCCCCCCGATGCCCTTCCCGAACCCCGAGATCAAACCCTTGGCGCCGTCCTTCTCCGCGCCGCGCAGAGGCTGCGTCACCAGGCCCGTGATGCCGTCAAACAGGCCCAGCCCGAACTCCTTACCCGCGACCATGACCCCACTGGCCAGGCCCGTCACCTTCTCCTGCTTCCGCACGGTGTCGTCGTTGTACAGGCGGGGCGCGTTCCGAAACCCCTTGGCCAGCCCCAGGCAGAAGTTCATGGGCGTCTTCATGCCCGCCTCCACGAGGCGCTGCACGCCCTTGCCCGTCTCGATGGAGGCGCCCAGCGCGCCCTCGGCGTCGAAGCTGGTCTTCTGGCGCCCAGGCGGCTTGGGCCCGGGGAGGGAGCGAGAGGAGCCCGCCGCAGGCGTGCTGCTGCCGTCTCCTCCGTCCGAGGAGGGGCTGAACAGCTGGCCGGAGGACTGGGTCGTCTGGGTCAGCGTGGTGGTGGAGGCGCCGTCGTGCGAGTTGCTGGTGGTAGCCGTGTCCTCGCTCGTGCTGGCGGTGGCAGGCGGCGTCCCGGACGGTGACTTCTTGGCCATCTTCATCCAGGGGCCCGGTATGTCCTGGATGGCCAGCGCCATGGTGCCCACATCACCGGCGAGGGCGCTTGTGACAGCCGTGATGGGGTCCCAGGGCTGCTGCTCCGTGCTGTACTCGTGAGGACGGTACCTTGGAGGAGCACATAGTATGTCAGCGTATATACATGTACATATATATGTATATATATATATATATATCTAAGTAAAGAGAGAGAGAGAGAGTGTGTGTGTGTATGTGTGCGCGTATGTGTGCGTGTAGGGTAAAGAAGGAGGGGGCATGTAGAGGGGCGGGCATTCTTACAGCTTCAGGTCCGTGTACTGCAGCAGCCCCTCCCTGACCAGGACCGCCGCGGCCAGCGCGCTCAGCCGCACCTGTGTCCTCCGGACCCTCCACACGGCGATGCGGCTCGGGGCGATGGAGCACCGCAGCCTGTCGTAGTCCAGGAAGTCGTGGAAGCTCTTGGCCCCGAGGTCGGTCCCCCTCTCGGCCCGGATCCTCTCGCCCAGCTCTGGGCCCGCGCCTGCGTCTCGGGCCGCAGCGCAGAGGTGATCATCTCGGCCAGGACCTCGGCGGTCAGGTCCCTGTACCGGACGGGCTTCGGACCCGCGCCGGCCTGGGCGATCATGCTGCCCCAGAAGGGCTGGTCGCCAAAGAAGGGCACGACGACGGTGGGCGTGCCCGTCTTGATGCCCGCGGCGGTGGTGCCCGCGCCGCCGTGGTGCACCACGCACGAGACCCTCTTGAAGAGCCAGTCGTGCGGGCAGTTGCCGAGCATGAAGACGCCGTCGGGGATGCCCACCGAGTCGGCACCCAGCCCGCCCCAGCCCTTGGACACGAGGGGCGCGCACGCCCGCGATGGTGACGGCGTCGAAGATCATGCGCGTGAGCCTGTTGGGGTCGTCGACGACGATGGAGCCGAAGCCGATGTAGACGGGCGGCGGGCCGGCGTCGAGGAAGGCGGCCAGGTCCGGGTCGGGCGTGTACGAGGTGGCCAGGTCGAGGAAGTAGAAGCCCGAGATGCTGACCTCCCGGCCCCAGTCGGCAGGCTTGGGGATCAGGGCCGGGCTCCAGCAGTACGTGGTCGGGACCTGCAGCCTCGTCAGCAGGCCCGGCGCCCAGATCAGGCTCAGCGGCTCCAGGTCGAGCACCCTGGTCCGGAAGCGGTTGATGACGTCGCCCAGCCCCTGCCAGGTCATCATCTCGACCAGGGCGTACGAGACGTAGTTGGTCATGACCACCTCGGCGTTGGAGCTCTCGATGTTGGCCAGCGGGTGGGGGAACGCCTTGGTGGCCGTCCACGGCATGGTGAACATCATGTGCAGGGGGATGCCCAGCCTCTCGGCGATGTGGATGTGCGCGAAGCTGGGCGGGTTCGCGATGATGGCGTCGGCCACAAAGGGCTTGCTGCCGGGGTCGCCGGGCAGCGTGTAGTTGTCACCGCCGCTGGCGGAGGAGCCCAGGGGCTCGGCGCTCTGGTGTGGCTCTGGCGGGGGCCCAGCCCGTCGCCCGCCTCGACGCAGCTCCGCCAGCAGCCCAGCACGATCTGCTCGATGCCCCTGCGCCGCTTGGCGATCTCGCCGCTCTTGACCGCGTCGAAGCCCGGCATGAGCCCCGGGTGCTTGACCATGAAGGCCATGAGCTCGGCCGGGTCCCCGCCGATGGAGAAGAACTCGAGGCCGTTCTCCTCGACGAAGGACTGGAACACCGGGTGGGTGGCGACCCGGACGCGGTGGCCATACGAGTCCTTCAGCACCCGGCCCAGGGCCACAAAGGGCTGCACGTCACCGCGCGAGCCGACGATCTGGATCACCACGTTCAGCCTGGGAGGGGGCTCCTGTCCGGGCTGGCCGCCCAGGCTGGGCGGGGTGTATGCCGGCGGGAGAGGCTCCGAGGACTTCTCAGAGGGGGAGGGCCTGCGTTCGCACGAGCGCCGGGGCCAGGAGATCAGCCAGCGTGCCGCTGGTCTGGTTGATGTGGATGCGAATACGGCCATCGTCTGTGCGAGCCGGCAGATATCGTCAGCGAGATACCGTGTCTGTGTGTCGATATCATCTCTCTCTCTTTCTCTCTCTCTCCACCAAGTAAAACTAGATAGATAAAAACATACCTGTAATGGCGGCATCGGCGTTGAACCCCGCCTGTGAGAGGTTCAGCTGGTTATGAAGCTCGCCGTACGCCGGAGGCGCCTCCTCGTCGGCTCCGAGGTCCAGCGGGCTGCTGCCGGCAAGCTCAGCCAGGCTCGAGACGTCAGCCCTGCCCGTGGTGCCCTTGGCAGGCGGGCCGGGTGCAGGCCCAGTCTTCTTGTCCATGGTGGTGGCCTTGGTGGTGGTGGTGGTGATGGTCGTCGTCGCCGGTCGTGGGTCACACGTCAGGTCCAGAGTGTTGCTGAGACCCTGCGTGGGGAGGGGCCGCGACGGTCGATGCTAAGTACTAGACAGGTTGTCCGTGTCAAGCTTGTGGCGTGTCCATAGGTACGAAAGAAGAGCGTGGCAAAGCTGTCCAGGACGTCGTGCTGAGAAATACGAAGAAGAGAGAGAGAGAGAGAGAGAAAGAAGCCTCAGTAGTGGCGGTTAATCACGAGCGAGGAGGGGGAGGGGCAGTGTGCAGCTGCTGTACGAGCTCAAATCCACACACAGAGACACCAACCCGAGCAAAAGAGAATCACGAGAGTAAGAAAAGCAAATTAAAAAAAATGAGAATAAAAACCTGCTTGTGATGGAATTGAGTTCGTCTCTCAGGTGAGAGCATCCGAGTCCAGAAGCTGCTGCTGCTGCTTTAACTTCGAACTCTATCTCGAAGGCCCCTATGACGACGTTTCTAGTGACGCGCGCGGAGGGGTTTTACAGGTCCCTGTTTCTTTAGCCTGCTGCGGTGCCAGCCAAGCCAATCAGGCAGCCCACCAGCTCATAAATAAAAGCGGAACCTTTGGGGGGGGCAATCACAGCCCCCCTGTGGCGGCAAGACAGCACGAGTATGACCTTGCCATGTACGAAGCGAAAGACGCGCCGTATAGCGCCTATCATGGGGAGTGGTGAGTAGATGGGTTCAGTTCAAGGCCGGCCATAGGTGTACAATGTTTATTCGGCACTGCACGAGAACCAGCACACACACACACACATCTGGGAATCCGGATGCAGGTCCCATTGATCAGCCACCACCCCCCATTAAGAAGCCCCGACGCCTCAGAGAAACTGGTAGTCTTTTTTCTTCTCTTTGTATGATAGCAAGCCAGGGCCCAAAAAAAATAATAAAGAAGAAAAAGACAGCCTCGCCGTGCATCAATCGCTGCTGCAGAGCGATATCACAAGCGACTTCCGCCTTGTTCCGAATCGTATCGTACCGTCCAGGCCGGCCACCCTTTTTTTTTTCTTTCTCCCGAGCAGCCCCGTACCTCGACAACAAAGCATCATCTTCTTCTCGAAACACCCATAGCAATTTCCCTACGCTGGCACTCCCCCATCCTGTTTCGATCGGGGTCTTGCCCTCCTTCTTTTTCCTTCTCTCTCTCTCTCTCTCTCGTCTAGCTGGAGAACTTGCGGGTGATCTTGGCAATGACTGTTTCGAGACCGTTAGCTGGACCTGTATGCCGAGGCGTCTTGGGAGGAGGGCCTCTGTCGACATACTGTGTAGGGCGACCACGCTGAAGATGAAGACCAGGGATAGGACGAGGACGACCACGGGGTCGACCTTTAGGCCGGGAGACTCGTCGGTGTAGAGCCCTATATCACGTAGCAAGTGTTAGCCGACCAAGCCCATACGCATCGTAGATGTCAACAACAACAACAACGCCGCCGCCGTCTCGCCCCCGGCACATGCTCGCGACCAGAGCTCACACCGGCCCGCCCAAGACAAGGCCGTGTTCGCCCGAGAACCCCCTCCACGGCCACAACAAGCCCCTCTCCTCTTCTCTCCTCTCCTGTCTGCTCCTCCTCCTATCTGCACCACCCGGGGACCACCAGAGACACGACATACTCAGCATGGTGCTGCTGCTCCCGCCAGCCCCCGCCGCCCGCGTGCTGTTCGGCCTGGCGCTGGCCACCTTCTCCTTCTGGTCGGCCGCAGCCCGGCGGCGGATCACGGCGCGCGCACCACCCGGTGGGGGGAGGCGACTCGGGGCGGGCGCCTGTGCCGGCGCCCGTGGCGGGTGGGGAGTTCAGCGGGGAGGTTGGGCGGGGGAGGACTGTTTTGGTGGAAGGGTTAGCGGGTTGAGGTCCTTCAGCCCTGGCTTCTGGGGCGAGGGGGATGGGCTGTGTGGCGATCCCAGGTCGCCTCTGGGCTAGGAAATCAAGAGGCGCGCAAGACATACCATTTTGACCGACGGCGGTGTGAGGATGATTAAAGAGGACGTAAGAAAAAGAAAAGGAGCAGTGTGTCAATCGGTCCGTTTAGATACAGTAGAAAGAAGGAGTGGCCTAGAGGGAGAAGGAAAGAGTCCGAAGTCAGGATGTTGTGGTGGGTGTGTGTGTGTGTGTCGTGTCGATGGTTTGACAGGCTCTCTCCCTCTCTCAATTGAAGTCCAGTGCCAGTCCCTGAAAACAGGTGTTCAATTGGAGCCCCCCAGGCCCGGCCCCTGCCTTGTCTGGTCTGTAGCTGCTAAGCTACCTAAGCACCACCCGGAGCAGGACTGGGGTAAGGTGCTTTGCCGGCGGCAGGCAGGCAGGCTGAAGGGCTGCTGCTTACTTAGCCCAAGGGAACAGGACAGCGGGCGCTGGGACCACCTTTACCTGTCTGCACAGGCCACACACTACCATGCACTACGGTACACACTAACCAAGGACTTGGCTGCAAGACACACACCCAGGCAAACGCAGGTAATCAGTCAATCACGTCCGATCTGGCTTTCGTCCGGGCCACACAGGCTCTCTCCCTGCCCCCGGGTCCCCCCCTGCAGGTCTCAGATATGAGTACCAGCATGGAGATACCCGTGAAAATGAGATGGTAGCAGTACCTGGATGGATGGATGGATGGGGTCCTTGATTAGTTCCTCGACACATGAAAAGTCAGATTGAAATCTGGAATTTTTGTCTGGGGGTCTGACCGGGTTGGGATTGACTGATGCATAGGTAACATCTGGGGCTTGTAGCGAGGTGCTGCTGCTGCTCCTCTTGGAGGTGGCCAGCACCTCCAGTGTCGTCTCAATGGTCAGCAATCAACCATCTTATGTCATTACTGATGCGCCTCTGCTGCTCTTCTCTCAAGAGGTATTTCAAAATAAAATTAATAATTAATAAACACGCCAGAAGAGAGACAGGGCAGCACGTGACATCAGGGTGCACTTCAGCAGAAACGCTATCAATTTCTCCAACTCCATATCTGTCTGTCTGGCCAGCTGTCTGCTCGCAGACAACTATCTTTGTGCCTCCCCCCTCCCCCTCGTCCTCCCCTCTTTTCCTCTTCCTCCCTGTCTTTCCTCCTGCCCCTATATATGTAAAAAAAAAGCTTGAAAAAAAAAAGCAAACAACAGCTATGGTTCTGGTGGTGCCCGGACAATGTGTTTAGGTAAAAGAGGTGGTTGGACAAATGAAACAGAATCAAGAAAGCGTTGGTGTGGTGGTGGTAGTGGTGTGGTTTCTTCGGCTTACAAGAAAGAAGAGAAAGAAAGAGAAAAAAAAAAAGATAATAAAAGGCCTCGGAAAGTCGCAACAGAAACAACGAAAGCCAGATGCCGCCTGATCGCTGACTCCCCTTTTCCTCGAAATAATAATGTGCTTCCACTGCTGGCAAGATTAAGAGCAGCAGGGCCTGGCCGCGGTTCCCTCCAGATTTTATCATCCTGAATCGCGCCTCGAGAAGAATTCCCCCTCGGATAAGATCATGACCAGCCGTGGCCTGACTCTCTCTCTCTCTCTCCCTCCTCCCTCCCGCCTCTCCGTGTCTCTCAAGACGTCCATGACGTCTTCTCCGAGAGACCTGTCTCTCCCCGCCCGCTTCAGAGCTTTGTCTCATCCCCAGAAGCGTCGACCTCGACGCGCATCGGCATTCGCTCCCGCTCCTGTCGTGAACCCACCCGCCCCTCCCCCCACCTCTCTCTCCGTTGCTGCTTCAGGCTGGCAGATCTTCACTGCGAGAGCCTTACTATTTATGAGTATTAAACAGTAGGTCTACACCAACCTCGGCCGGTGATGCAGTCTCCCAACGCCGTCCGCTATGATTGAGCCAAGCCGAAAAAAAGTCTGACATTTGGCGTAATGAGTTTTGCGCTGTGCACTGCTGTCGAACTGGTGGTGGAGGAGAGGTGTGCATTGTGTTTGTTGTTTTTGAGTGTTGTGCAGGTAGGTGCCGGTGGCGGTATTATAGACACATATATAAAAAAAAAAGAAGCAAAAGAAAAAGGGCTTGAGGTGGAGGGCTCTCTCAGAGAGTCACGTCGAGGACAAGGCTGACATCTTGCACGTTCGCCCCGGCAAGATCTTCGAGGACGGGTATCAGATCCAGAAGCTCGTTGTCATGCGCATCCGAGAACCAGCTGCTGATGGGCACAGCGTGCTGGGGGTGGAAGATGTAGGACGTGGGTGAGTTGTCGATGATGATGGTGTCCTTCAGGTCCCGGCCGACCTTGGAGAGGTCCTTGACGTAGTTGCCACCGTGGTTGTGGCAGCTTTCCCGGAACAGTCGGTGGTGGACCACACCGTGGATATCCAGCTGGTCCAGCAGGGGGTCACCGTACTGTTGGCCTCGACATCAGCATGATCTCAGGGGTGTGTTGGGGGTTGGGGTCGGTATCAGGACCGGGGCAGACGTACCTTTGACACGGACGCCGTGAAGACGACGACCTCATACAGCTCCCCGACCCTCTTCATGAACTGGTCGACTCCCGGCCGCTTGATGACGTAGACATTGTGGTAGTTGCCCTCGATCTCGACCGGTATGGTGAAGTCGGCCTGGTGAAGTATCTGCGAGCATGTTAGTCGGGACGACGGTCCGGCATGTGCGAGGAGAGAGAGAGGCAAGACTGCCGGGCCGGCTGTGGTCCTTACCTTAAACGAGCTGTGCACCAGGGTCTCGTCCAGGTCGAGGACGAGACACTTCCTGCCCTTCAGGTGGGGTTGTATTGGAGGCAGCAGCCATTCCTGTTGAGGCTGGTCGGGCGCTACGGCGACGAGGCCGCCCTCGGAGTCCTGGGGCGGGCTGGGCGCCGCCGGCATGAGCGGTGCGGGGGGCAGACCTTGCGAGTCGTCCACGTCCATGGGCTGGACGATGGGTTCTGTCGCCGAGTCCACCGCCGGGTCCGCCATCACGATATTGCCGTCGTCATCCTTGTCATGGATCTGGCGTCCCGCCGGGCCAGGCACGACAGCCTCCTGCTGGGGGGGTTGAACGGTCACGGTTGGTCCGGCGGGGGCGGTGGGCGCTACTTGCTTTGGCTCCTCAGCCGGCGCCGGCTGGTCCTGGGCGGCGGCGGAACCTGACGCCCGTTTCGCTTTTGAGGAGTCCGCGGCGGCCTGACCCGCCAGCGCATCCTTCTCTGTCAGCTGCGCCTTGCTGCCGCCGTGCTCTGACGGCGTCTGTCTCCGGCTGGCCGTCCGGGGCCGGTGTGGCAGCTTCTCGACCTTGTGGCCCGGGACGTCGGCGGGTTCGTTGTCGAGGGCGTTCGCATCGTCGGGGACACCGCAGCAAAACAGCGAGAGCAGGCCTCCCTTCTTCTTCTTCTGTTGTGCGGGCGCGTTCGCGGTAGCCGAGGTCGCGGTCTGGGCGGTCTCGACGGCCGACCGGTTGCTGGAGGCGCTCCCGTTCCTGTGGCGGCCCATGATGCTCGCCTTGGACCCCTTGGAGTGGTCGCCGAAGCTCTCTCTGGACTCGCTCGCGGTGACGCCGCTCAGCCCGCTCGCAGTGGGCGACGGCTGGTTCTTCTGGGACGAGGACCTCGACGGCACGTGCAACAGACCCCTGCTCCTCTTGGCGGTTGGGCCCTCCTCTGCGGACGAAGTGTCGATATCTCTCGGGTTTTCCTGGTTCTGGGGTTTCTCGAGCAGGTCTCGGGACATGTCGCCAGGTTTTGGGCTCTGCGGGTAGGATCGACGCGGGCAGATGGGATTCGGCCTGGGGTGTCGGGGTTGGTCAGCATCCAGGGGAACGAGAGACAGGAAGAGCGGTGGTGGGTCAGCGGCGGGTGCGAGGAGGAAGATGCACGCGACGAGGAGGATATGGGGTAATATCCTCCAGGCCCCGACAGCGCTCAGGTTGACAGCGTCGCGAGGGCAGCCGGTCGGCAGCACCGCAGATCAAGGAAGTTCGCCGTGGACTGCGGTTCGCGTCTCGAGGCGAGCCAGCAGGCCGACAAACGGAAGGGCCCTCTATCGCCAGCGGGTGTCGGGGGTGGCGATGACCAGGAGACACAGAGAGAGAGGGGTAACGCACGTCTGCTTGAAGTCGAGTTCAGCTAGGAAGCCTCTTGCCCTCCTCTCTTAAACCCCCTGAGTGGTTCCGGCGGCAGATCGCCCGTACAGGCCAATCCGGTGTGTCGGCGACGTCGTGGGCGTGCGTGACGGTCGGCAGAGCGCAATCCTTACTCGAAGGGGAGGGAGGGGGCGGACGAAGGCCAAGATAGATCGTAGGTGGCGAAGTTGAGGTCGCTGGGTATGATCCAGGAGGTGTTCTCGGTCGGAAAGGCCAGCTGCGGCGATCGAGCGCCCAAAAAAAAAAAAAGGAGGTGGAGGGTGGGAAACTCCCAAGAGGTCGTCGGTGAAGTTGTCGTTATATCGTATCGTAAGATACCCAGAAGCAATTCTCGACGGGACGGGGAATGAGTGAACGGCCGATCGCAGCGCAGGTCGGTTCAGGGCAGGGCAGGGCTGGCCGCAGAATTGACCTTGGGCAAGAAAGGAATAAATCACACGCGGCGCCGGCTTGGTCTGCCAGGATCGAGGCCGGAGGGGTGGGAAAAAAGGTTGTAGTTTGGGTTGGGATGCAGGAGGAGAGAAAGGAGCTTTTTGGGGGGGGGGGAGGGAAAGACAGAGGGTAGATCGTAGGTCGGCCGGGTCGAGAAGGGGTAAGGCAGGGCAGGGCGTAAGCAGGGTATGGGTAGCCTGCAGTGCGGTGCAGTGCTGTTAGTTAGTGCTGTGATGTGCAGCGCTGTGTGATGTGCAGCCAGCCGCAGGTGTGCAGCGTACGGGCAGGACGGCGCAGTGGTGGTGCAGCGCAGCGCCTACAGCAGGTTTGGATTAGGGCGTTGTGCGATGGAGTACTGGAGGCTGAAGAACCGGGCGTCTGCAATTTCGCTTCCCAGGGTTGCGCCGCCAGCGTATTCTCCTCCCCCCCCGCCCCGTCTCCCCCCCCCAAACCGATCGAAGGACCCCCTGTAAGGCCCTTGGGGTTGTCCTTGGTCCTGGGCTGCCCAATGAGGATTGGCGCCTCTACATTATATGGGTCCGCTAATGAACTCCTTCAGATTGGGTTATTTCAGGCTCGATGATACTCTACCCTTGGCAGAGGGTCCCTCGGTGCTGTGCCATAGGGCCATCGTAGGGTGAAGAGCAGCTTGTGTCGAGGATGTGGATTGATCTCCTCACTCTGTGCTGTTGATCCCTCGATCCCCTGGCCTGACCGATCCGTATTCGGGACAATTCTTACATGAGAATCAGAAAAGAAGGAGAGAGGAAAGGAAAAAAGATAAAGAAGGGGAAAAAAAAGAAGGTGGTCGGAGGGGAGACGAAACAACAGACCGGGAAAGGAGAGGACAGAGATTGAGAGAAACGTGTATTCTGGGCCGAGTACAAGATCTGACATGACAAGGAGCCACACGCCACAAGACACAGACCCAAAAAGATATGATATAATATCACCAGCACGGTAACAGTATCCAGCAAGGGAGATTTGACAGAGTCCCTGCGCGATGGGGAAAAGAGAGGAGAGAGGTGCAGCGCCGGCGCCCAGGCGTGAAGGAGCAGCCCGGACGGGTGCTGGGAAATGACGACGGCCCAGTGCTACCACGATATTTCCGCGCACAAGCTGGTGGTCCCTGTCAACAAGAGAACTCTCCGCTTCGTCGACAGGCCACGCTATACCGGATCGCTGGTTAGCCTCGAGAGTGATTAATTCACCGTCCTGGTATGGAAAGTCGGCCACTCCTTCCCTTTCCTCTTTTTCTTCATTCTCCTTCGTCTTCTTCCCGCCTCCTTCGAGCGGGTCCGGGACAATCAGCGACGAGGCCAGGTCAGCAGACCTTCTGCCGTGGATTCTAGAAACATAGGGTTCACCGCGGTGTCACACTCGTTGATTGCTCTGGGGTCGTCACCGGTCGTCACCGCTGCCTGCCCAACACACGCCTGCCTGGAGGACCAGAGAGGGAAAGGAGAGAGGGACCGTAGCACGACGGCGGCAGATGGCAATTAGAGCAGGCTGCTTGTCAGCTCGCCAGAGAGAGAGAGAGAGAGAGAGAGCCCGGGACGGCGTATGCACGATTCCACACACGAGGTTCCACGCACAGCGGAGACGGCGGCACGGCCGGGGACACACACCAACGAGAGGGAGGGAGGGGGTGTGAGGGACTGGGCTCGGGGCTACAGCTGTGACCCTATCCTTCTCCTCTTCTTCTCCCGCTGGGACCTAGTACAGAGGGTACCATAATTCATTGGGTGCCCTCCCTGGCAGGAGGTGTGTGGGAAAGAGAGAGGAAAAGAAAAAAAGAAAAAAAAGTGGATGAGGAGCGAGGAGGGAGAGGAGGAGGCTCTGCAGCCACTCTCCCGCCTAGGCTGGCCAGTGCCCCCCCCCCGTCCCTCTCTTTTTTGGGTCCGGGCAGGGGAGGGAGGTCCTGGTCCTGGTCCCTCCAGCTATGTAATGCTGTCAGACGGTGCAGCCACTCGCGTGAGCTCCTACCAGGATTCCGGCACACATCCTGACAGGCTGCCAGCCTGCGTGCAGCTTGGGTGGATGGGACATGGTCGTCCCGTTCCCGCAGCAGACACACCAGCAAGTGTGGACGGGCGGGATTGATTGGCCCTGTTGGCGCCCGGGAAAGAGTGGCAATCCGGAAAACACAGCCCGGGGGCATCCATCTCGCCCGCCCACACGCATGGGCGGGAACAGCCCCAGGTAGGTAGTCGATCGATGGAGACCTCCTCGCACATATCCTCGCAGGCCCAACTGTGCCCTCCTGTGTGCCCAGTCCTCGGTACATAGTATCTCCCAGCCCTCAGCCGGGATGAAGGAAATACATACTAGGGTGGTCGCCTCGAGGTGACTATGAACCACCCATCACCCATGACTGCTACATGGACAAGTGACAACGAGTCACGACAGTCCTCTGGCCCTTCCCGCCGGGAACAAGGCCATATCTGGAACCCGTGCCCGTTTCCTGTCTGTCTATCTATCTCTCAAGATTGACCTGTCGTGGAGACAAGAGAGACAAGACAGACAGGAGAGAGGAGACAGGCTTGTTTCAAGCTCGAACTCTCGGTCCTTGTCTCCCTGCCTGCTGCAACGGCCGCGGCCCAACCTAGCTGAGGAGGTATGATGAGCATACCCTGAAATCACCCGAGTCGAAATCTCTCTCAAGAAAAAAGAAGAAAAAAACGAGAGCAGACCAGACCAGACCAAGCGAGGCTCACTCCGAGACTTTGCTGGAAAATGTTCTGTTCGTCCTGTATTGGACCTCGAGAGGATTTTATTTTTATTTTTTATGTTTTTCTCTCCTCCCCTCTCTCTTTTCTCACTCTCTCTTTCTTCTCTGACCAAAAGGCCACAAGACAAGAAGACCCTGGTCTTCCCCGGACTTTGGACACCCGAGGCGAGGCGAATCGTTTTCTGGGGAAAGGTCACGGCCACTATAGCGCTGTACTATAGCGGTACGTTAGCATGTATGGCAGCTAGCTTTTAGAAGGGATGGAAGGAGGAAGGCGGCGGGTGGGGGGGGCCATTAGTGGGATGGATCACATGCCAGAAACCTCGTCTGCTCCAAACCTCTCTGCCGGATAATGATGGTTCGTGACTCCCGGAGTTCCTCAACCTTGGCAGACTCAAGCTCTCTCGACGATTGATCGACAGCACAACAAGCCGTCCTGCTCCAGCTCCGGACCCAAGCCTGCTCAGCAGATTCGCGTCTGACCAGGACACAAATCACGGTCGAGCCTGAGAGCTTATACCATCGCAGTACACCGTCCCTGACCCTCGCTCGCTCGCCCGAGCCTCCGACCGTGATCCTCGTCGCGACGCTGGACCTCCGAGGCTTGTGAACCGATCCTGTCGCAGAGTGTCCGCTCCTCCAGGACCCCCTCCGATGGCACGATAGCGCTCGCTGGCTGTCTTGTCTTGGCTCGCTTCCCGCGCCCGCACCAATGGCCACGCAGTCAACACTGCGGCACTCGGCCGCCGAGGCGGCCATCCTCGGGTTCGTCGACAAGTACACCTCCCTGGTCCGCACGCGCCTGCGCCAGACCTCGCGCACGACAAGGCTCCTCGCGACCCTCGCGCTCCTGTCGTCCATCGTGCTCGGCGCCGAGGGCTCGCGCAGGCGGTGGAGGAGGCGGCGCTTCGAGCGGGAGCAGGGCGTCAAGCTGGTGCGCACCAACTCGTGGGTGCACAACAAGGACGGCTCGCGCACCATCTACGTGCCCTACAAGGACGGCACCTCCAAGGTCGTCATCAACACCACCAAGCCCCTAACCTTTGAGGCCCACCGACGCCTGTTCCTGAACCCGCCCAGGGTGTCTGGCCTCGCCGACGGGGCGGTGCCCGGCGCTCAGACGCGGCCGGGCCTGAACCTGGCCTTCCTGCACCAGTTCCTGAGCCTGATGAGCATCATGATCCCCAGGTGGACCAGCAAGGAGGCAGGGCTGCTGGTCAGCCACGGCGTGTTCCTCATGCTGCGGACGTACCTGTCCCTCGTGGTCGCGCGGCTGGACGGCGAGATCGTGCGCGACCTCGTCGCCGGCAACGGCAGGCTGTTCCTCTGGGGCATCGTGAAGTGGTGCGGCCTCGGCGGCTTCGCCTCTTATGTCAACGCCATGATCAAGTTCCTCGAGTCCAAGGTGTCCATCGCCTTCCGCACCAGGCTCACCCGGTACATCCACGACCTGTACCTGAACGACAGCCTCAGCTACTACAAGCTCTCCAACCTGGACGGCGGCGTCGGCCAGGGCGCCGACCAGTACATCACCCAGGACCTGACCCTCTTCTGCGCCGCGGCCGCCAACCTCTACTCGTCCCTGGGCAAGCCGTTTGTGGACATCTGCGTCTTCAACTACCAGCTCTACCGGTCCCTCGGCCCGCTCGCCCTGACGGGCCTCCTGAGCAACTACTTCTTCACGGCCTCCATCCTGCGGCGGCTCTCGCCCCCGTTCGGCAAGCTCAAGGCGGTCGAGGGCGCCAAGGAAGGCGACTTCCGCTCCCTGCACGCGCGGCTCATAGCCAACGCCGAGGAGGTCGCCTTCTACGGCGGCGCCGACATGGAGAAGCACTTTCTGAACCGCGAGTTCCGGTCGCTCAAGACCTGGATGGAGGGCATCTACATGCTCAAGATCCGCTACAACATCCTCGAGGACTTCATCCTCAAGTACAGCTGGTCCGCCTACGGCTACCTCCTGTCGTCGCTGCCCGTCTTCCTGCCCGCCTGGGGCGCCTGGGCGGCGCCTCGGAGCTGGTGGAGCCGTCCGAGAGGGGCGGCCGCGAGCGCTCGCGCATGGGCAACTTCATCACCAACAAGCGCCTGATGCTCTCGCTCGCCGACGCGGGAGGGCGAATGATGTACAGCATCAAGGACCTGTCCGAGCTGGCGGGCTACACCTCGCGCGTCTACACGCTCATCGCCACCCTGCACCGCGCCCACGCCGGCGCCTACCCGGCCCGCGCCTCGGGCGGCGAGCTGTACGCCCTGTCGGACGTGCAGGGCACCATCCAGCGGGGCTTCGACGGCGTGCGCCTCGAGCACGTGCCCGTCGTCGCGCCCGCGCTGTGGCCCCAGGGCGGCGACGAGCTCGTGGACTCGCTGTCCCTCATCGTCCGCCGCGGCGAGCACCTGCTCATCTCGGGCTCCAACGGCGTCGGCAAGAGCGCCGTCGCCCGCATCCTCGCCGGCCTGTGGCCCGTCTACCGCGGCCTGGTGTCCCGCCCCAAGGCCAACGGCGAGGACGGCATCATGTTCCTCCCCCAGCGGCCCTACCTCAGCGTCGGCACCCTGCGCGACCAGGTCATCTACCCGGACGGCGAGGCTGACATGCGCGCCAAGAGGAGGAACGAGTACGAGCTCAAGAACATACTCGACGCCGCGCGCCTCGGCTACCTGCCCGACCGCGAGGGCGGCTGGGACACCAAGAAGGAGTGGAAGGACGTGCTGAGCGGCGGCGAGAAGCAGCGCATGGCCATCGCCCGGCTGCTGTACCATGAGCCGCAGTATGCCTTCATCGACGAGGGCACGAGCGCCGTCAGCTCTGACGTGGAGGGCTTGCTCTACGAGACATGCAAAGAGAAGGGGATCAGTAAGTAATTCTTTTTTGTTTTTTTTTGGGGTGGTTTTCCCCCCCCTTTCTTTCGTCTCTTGGGGCCTAGACAGCACGGAGCACACAGGGTCCTGGCTGACATGCGAACCAGCACTCATCACCATCTCCACCCGCGCCTCTCTCAAGAAATACCACACCTTCAACCTCGTGCTCGGCCTGGGCGAGTCCGGCGACCAGTGGGAGTTTGAGAGGATCGGCACGGAGCGCGAGAAGATGCACGTCGAGAGGGAGCTGCAGGAGCTGAGGGACAGGCTGGCCAAGGTCGAGGGGTGGAAGAGGCGGCGGGACGAGATCGAGAGGGAGCTGGCGCAGGTCTGGGTGGAGGGCGGGGAGGGCTGCCGCCGCCTGCGTATGTCGAGACGGAGGAAAAGGTGGGAGGGGGTGCGGTCGAGGCGGCTCAGGAGGCATAAGTGTCTTTTTTTTTTGTTGTTGTTGAGATGTGTGTGGCAGAAGGTGTATGTATACTTTGCCATTTCATCCAGCAGCCTTTTATTTCACCTCTTCGTATATCTTTTTTTTTTCTTCTTCTCTTCAGCATTACTGTATAACGAATACAAGAAAGAGACACGTGTTAGAGTCAAATTTAGGGGGCATGTTGTGGACGTTGCTGGTCATGACACGAGAGTGTAGATTCGCTCACTTCCATCCATCCTTGGTCTGCCCTCCCTTTTGAAGCTTGATATATCCCATATCCCATCATCAACATCATCTAAAACCGCACAAAATATAGCCATATATATCATCAAACCACCCATCCCTGAAAAAAGCTGAATGTTTTTCTGAACAAAGGGAAATAAATGATCTTGCTTATTTTTTTTTCACGATCTCTCCTTCGTTCTTTTGGTACGAGGACCAAACCTTCGATTCTATGTCTACCCCCCCCCCAACCAAACTACAATACAACCCGGTCCGCAGTCTTTCACACAGGTATTATACAACCAACGTGACCGGCTCTCTCCCTCGCCTTCTTCTCGCCCGCTCTCTCGCCCTCTTTGCTCTTCTCATGCTTGCTTGCGTACCAGCCAGCCAGCTTCCCCCCCCCCTTTTTTTTTTTACGAGAACATTCTGCTCATGTTGCCCCTGATTCTCTGGTAGTCAAACAGGTCCTCGATGCTGCCGACGGCGGAGATGGCGATATCCTGGTCCCAGATCTTCTTCTGCGCAAAGGCCATGACATCCTCGGCGGTCACGGCGTCGATGGTCCGCTCGATCTCGCCGGGGCTCATACGCCGGCCGGTGGTGACGATCTGGCGGCCAATGTCCTCGGCCAGGGCGGTGGTGCCATCCAGAGACAGGAGGATGGAGGCCTTGAGCTGGGCCTTGGCCCGCTCGGTCTCGGCCTCGGTGACGGACTGGCACAGGCGGGTCCACTCCCGGATGGCGAAGTGGACGAGGTCGTCGATGCGCTCCTTCTTGTCGGTAACGAGGTAGATGCCCCAGAGACTATTCACACACGTGTCAGCAGCTTTTCGGCCATTTTGAGGTGGTACACATAGCGCCTGAAAGGCGAGGTGGAAGGAGCCTACCCGGTGTCGCTGTAGCTGGTGGAGAAGCTCATGAAGCTGTTGGCCAGGTCGTTCTTGTGAACGAAACCGCTGAGCTTGCTGCCCTGGTGAGACGCGTTGCCCATGGCCTTGTCGTAGTTTCCAACGATAGCCTGGGCGACCAGAGCGGTGAAGTAGTCATCGTCGCTCCAGCTGACACCCTCCACGGCGATGGCAATGTTGGCGGTGGGGATGGTGTCGTCGCGTATCCGGACATCAGAGCCAATGAACTCGGGCTTCCTCTTGGACAGCAGGTAGGCGTGGGTCTCGGGAGACTTGGAGGGCAGCTTGGCGAAGTACTTGTCGGCCATCTCGACGAGCTTCTCGTGGGGGATACCACCAGCGCCGACGAGGACCATGCGGTCGGCAGTGTAGTTGTGCTTGATGTAGTTGGAGAGCTCGGTCCTGGTGATGTCGCGGATGTTCTCCTTAGGGCCCAGGATGGTACGGCCGAGGGGCTGCTGCTGGAAGGCGGTGGCGTGCAGGTGGTCAAAGACAACCTCCTCGATCTGCTTCTCGACCTCCTCCGACTCGCGCAGGATCACGTCGCGCTCGCGCTCGATGGCAGCCTCCTCGAGCTTGGAGTTCTGGAGGATGTCGGCGAGGATGTCGACGCATTGTGGTACGTCCTCGTTGAGGGCCTTGGCGAAGTAGACGGTGTTCTCGCGCTGAACTGCTGTCAGAAACGACATCCACGGCCACCAAGATAAAAAACAAAAGAAAGAGAAAAAGAATAAAAAACGTATCGTATGATGTGACGACATACCGAGGTGTAGGCGTTGAGGTGGGCGCCCATGTTCTCGATCTCGAGCTCGAGCTGCTGCTGTGTCCGGTTGGAGGTACCCTGTTTTTTTTTTCCAGACAAGTCAACAAGCAGTCCTTCACCTTCTCCAGGCGTGCCCAGCAGGCTCAATTGATCCGTACCTTGAAGGCCAGGTGCTCGAGGAAGTGCGCAGTGCCGTTGTTCTCCGCCGTCTCAGCTCGCGAGCCCGCATCGATCCACATGCCCACGGTAGAGGTCTGGGCGTACGGGGAGTGCTGGGTAGCGACGGTGAGGCCATTCTTGAGGGTGGTCGTCTGGGTCTTGATGGGCGCAGAGACGGGAGTCGCAAAGGTGCGCCTCAATGGGGCGGAAGGGAATGCCCTCCGGGTGAGGCCCTTAGAAAGGTTGAGAGCGAGTCTCCGGGACGCCATCTTTGGGAGACGATGGGATCTGTCGAGGGTCAGGTCGGGTTCTTTCTTGACCTGGCTGCGGTCGGGGCACGAACACCTGGAGGCCGGGCTTGATGGATGGGTGGGAGGGCTGGTTGGGTGTGTGTGGGAGTCGGGTTTTGAGGCGTTTAATCGTCGTCCAAGAAAATCGACTCGACGTTTACTCTTCCGGCAAGCCGCGCCCACTTGAGCTTGGTCTGGTTGGCTGGCTGGCTGCTGGCACCTGCTGGCTGGAGCTCCTCCAAAATCTGCCACGGCAGGAATGGTCGCCTCTGGCCTGAGGCAGATCCTGACCCCTGCCCCGATTACACCCGAATCATGGAGCTGTTGATTGGCCGCGGTGCCGTGTGCTTAGTCAGACTGCCAGCCCAGGCCAGGAGTGTGTACGGACGTACCTGCCTCACCTGTGTGTGATTAGGTAACCTGGAGGCAGGCGCTGTGGGTGGCTGCTGCTACACTCTGTGCTGCCTATGACATGGACAGGCATCACTAGCTGCTGTTAACCCCCCTCTGCCCCTCCCCTCCCACGGATCGCTGCCCGCAGTGCCGTCGAGCCTGCAGGAAGGAAAATAAGTAGTACATCCCAATAGTATGTAGCAGGTAACACTGCTGCTCTCTAACCAGACACAGAACACGATGTCATGAGGAGACGCTCTGCATCCCGACAGCTGCAGGATAGCCTGCATGGTTCATGTCCTTAAAGTCTGATTCCCCTCCCTCTTCTTGACGTGGCTGAGGACGATCACTCTCTCCTTCCTTCCTGCCCTTCCATCTCCTTCATAGCATCCTTCCTTCTCCTCCTCCTCCTCCTCCTCTCCTCTCTTGATAGACCTCACAGCTCGAATAAGATCCACCGCCCTGGCTGAAACCTCCATCATGAGTGCCCCTGAGGAAGACTATGACGAGTCCATCTACCACATCCCAAAACAGAGGAAGCGCATCGTCAAGGACATGGGGGCTTCTCTCTCGGTCTATCCCCCCCTGGGTCAGGTAACCCAGGTGCAGAAAGAAGATGTCCAGGTCACGGCCCTCCTCGAGGTCCCCTCGGACCAGGCCGAGCAGCCCTGGGAGGTGGCCCTCTGGCACGCAGCTGGTGACGATGTCTGGGTTGAGACCCCGCTGTCCCCAACTGACAAGACGCCGTCCACCCTGCAGAGCATCGACGGCTCCGTAACACGCCTCTGGTTCGAGGGCAGGGTGTCCGTGCAGCCACGGTTGAACTTCACGGTCAAGTTTCGACACGGGTCGGACCTGCCCTGGAAATGGATCCGGGATGAACAGGGCATGGCAGATGGAACAATCATCGCCACCAGCGACTTGACAGTTGATGGCCTGCCGGACGACTTTGGCAGCATTCTCAGGGGCTACGATGACAGCATCAAGGTCAAGGCCTGCTCGTCTCAGTGTCCAGGGACACGCCTCTGGGAGCTGACTGCCACTGCAGATGCTGCGAGAGGCGAGGACTCTACGTTCACGGATGTGAGCCTAGGCCTGCCCTGGGGAGGCTTTCTTGGGTAAGCCTGCATACCTCTGAGGTGGTGTCTAGAGCTACACCAGCCTCTACTCCCAGGTTCTGGGAGGTCTTGGCTGACACCTCCCCAGGTGGTTCTCTCTGGTCCGCATCTGGGCCCCTTGGCTTGCACCGAGACATGGCAAAACCCACTTCTCGCTGGACAAGGACGCTATCCTCTCTGCATTTGTCAACTCGAAAGGTCAACATCTCGTCCTTCTCGCTGTCAGCGGCGTCAATGACGTGATGGCAACCTTTCGCAGTGACGAATCTGGCCGTGTGCAGCTTCACTTGAGAAACGACAGCGAGGCCTCCGAGCCCGGTGCTGTGCTGGCCGCTGTCGGCCACAGCTTTGAGAGCGCAAATGCGGCAGTCATGTATCAAGCCCGCGCGCTGGTGCTCTCGAGCAAGAAGTCGACCGGCGAGCTCGACGAGGAGCTCAAGGCTCTTCAAGAAGGCGTAAAGCCGGAGTGGATGGAGAACTGGTACGACGGCTTGGGGTTTTGTGAGTACCGATCCCCATCGTCTTGGTCTCAGTCGAGCGTCCCTCCGTCCATCGCTCACGCTGACATGTTTGAAAGGCACCTGGAACGCTCTTGGCCAGAGGCTCACAGATGAAAAGATTCTCACCGCCGTTGACGAGCTGGCTAGGCACAACATCAAGGTCACGAGCCTGATCATCGATGACAACTGGCAAAACATTGACTACAGGGGCGACGGTCAGTTTCAGTACGGCTGGAACGATTTTGAGGTATGTATCCATACGCAACCTCCCCCCCCCCTCTCTCCCTCTCCGCCAGAACTGGTGAGAATGTTGCTGACGAGCCCTCCCAGGCTGAACCGAAAGCTTTTCCGAACGGCCTCAAGGACGTCGTCACAAAGATCAGGGATCGGCACCCCAACATCCAGCATGTCGCCGTGTGGCATGCGCTGTTGGGCTACTGGGCAGGACTGTCTCCCGACGGCAATCTGGCTAAGAAGTATAAGACCCAAGTCGTGGTGCGGGAGGACCAGAACCGCCGCTGGCTTCCACTGGGGGGCAAGATGACCGTTGTGGCCAAAGAGGACGTGCAGAAATTCTACGACGACTTCTACCGCTTCCTGTCATCGTGTGGCATTGACGGGGTGAAGACGGATGCGCAGTTCATGACGGACACGTGGGTCTCCGCCAAGGCACGACGGGAGCTCATCACAGAGTACGTGGATGCATGGACCATCTCGTCTCTCCGGCACTTCAGCATCAAGACCATCAGCTGCATGTCACAGACCCCGACCATCCTCTTCTATTCGCAGCTGCCGCGCAACAGGCCCACCATCCTGTGCAGAAACTCGGACGACTTCTTCCCAGAGGTCCCCTCCTCGCACCCCTGGCACATCTGGGCCAATGCTCACAACAGCCTGCTCACGCAGCACTTGAATATCCTGCCCGACTGGGACATGTTCCAGACCGTTCATGACTACTCGGGCTTTCACGCGGCTGCCCGTTGCGTCAGCGGGGGGCCGATTTACATCACGGACGCCCCTGGGTTTCATAATATGGATCTCATCAACCAGATGACCGGCATCACGACCCGTGGGAAGACTGTCATCTTCCGGCCGAGCGTCCTGGGCCGCAGCATTGACCAGTACGTCGACTATCACGACGAAGCGCTGCTCAAGGTCGGATGTTACAACGGGAGGGCTGTGACGGGAACGCCCATCATGGGTGTCTTCAACGTCTCGGCCCGCGCACTGACAGACATCATCCCGCTCGGACGCTTCTCTGGTGTTCTCGACTCCATGCACTACATCATCCGCGCGCACAACACCGGGTTGATCACGCCGCCGGTCCGGACAGATAGCCCTGCGTCCAAGCTCACCGTATCGCTCGACGTCCGGGGCTACGAGATCTTCACAGCCTACGCGCTCTCGCCCTTCGACAGCGAGAGCCTTGGTCGCGTGTTTGTCGCCAACCTAGGCCTGCTCGGGAAGATGGCTGGCGCCGCTGCTATTGTCAACAATGAGTTTGATTGGCTGGAGAACGGGAGGGTGCTCGTCGACACGAGCATCAAGGCCCTGGGCGTCCTCGGGATCTACATATCGAAATTACCCCAGCTGAGCATCGCGGATGACTTCATGGCGACCATCCAGGGGCAGGTCATCCCGCCGCATACGGTCTCTGTAAGCAAGACCTCGGTGGAAGTCCTGGAGATCGACATCGAGAAGGCCTGGAAGGAGATGGGGCTCAAGCCGGGATGGGGCAACGAGGTCGAGGTCAAGGTGTACTTCAGCATTGACAAAGACACATAGAGCGTCACCGCCGTCGCGCATCGTCGTCACGACGACGGTCGGATCAGCTCAAAGCGTTTCCCGCTAGTAATGGATGTTATTACATGCTCAAAATCGGGTCAAAGCTGTGGTTTCATTCCGTCTCTGTACCGCTTCTACTAGACATTATTACTTGGCCGATCCTTGCCCTCCCGCCGTGAAGCAGCATCACAATGGTAGGATCAATCAGGCAGCCTGCGGCTCGATGCCCAGCTTCTTGGCCTCAAACGACACGGCCTCGGCGATGGCGTCCTTCAGGCCCTCCCGGGTCGGCCTCCAGCCGAGATGCTTCCGCGCCCGGCTCGCAAAGCTCTTGGAGTTGAGGGCCCAGGTCGCGGCGACGAAGCCAACCTCGTTGGTCAAAATTTCGACGGTGGTAGTCTCGACCTTGGGCTCGGCCATGAAGCCCTGCGTAACGAGCTCGTCCGCGACCCCTATCTCTGCACGTCAGCATTCTTATCCTAAAAAGGGACCTCCCAAACAAAGAGAAGACTCACACTTGGCCACATCCCCCCAGTTATGCGCCCCCGCCTCGACAAAGTAATACCCAGTCTCCCCAAACACCACCGAATCTCGCGCCTTGACCGGATCCTGCGCCGCCTCCACAAGCCTCACAAACAACTCCGCCAGGTCGTGCACATGCACCTGGTCCCACTCCGTCAGCCCCGTGCCGACCACAGGCACAAACCCCTTGCGCAGCGCGAACTTGACCAGGTCGGGCACCTGGATCGACCTCGTGTTGACGGGGCCCCTGCCCGTGCCGTAGATGGTGGGTGGGCTGACGATGGCGGTGCGGACCGCGGGGGAGCTGTTGGCGGCCAGGACGGACTTGTCGATGTTGTGGTGGGGGGCTTCGTCAGGGAGGGTCAGGATCTTTTGGATGTCGGCTAGGTCGTCGTATCTCTCGTCTGGGTGCGGGGGCTGGCCGAAGCGTTTCTCGGCCAAGTCGCGCTGGGGGAGATGAGTGTTAGTTGGGTGAGCCATGTGTTGTTGTTGTTTCTTTTCCCCTTTTCTTTTTTTTTCTTTCTTTTCTAGTGGGTGAGGAGGGAGATGTGAGTGAGGAGGGCCTACAAAGATCAGCTCGCCTGTGCCGCTGATGTGAAGCCAGTAGCCAGGCTTCTCGGCCGTGTGGCCCGCCTCGAGGCCCCTGGCGATAGCCTGGGCGGAAGGGGCATCGTCTGCTGAGTTGGCCGTGTCTAGTGAAGTATTTTTTATCAGATCTCTCTGCCGTACACACACCGCTCTGACACGAGCGCCACCCGGAGCAAGCAGACTCACGAATCACAATATCCGCCTCGGAAGCGGCCTTCTCGATAACAGCCGAGTCATCCAGACTCCCATAGACGAACTTGGCCTCGGGATACTCGGCCCTCACCAGCTCTGCCCGGGCCTCGTCGCGGACGAGGTAGGTGTAGTCATACTCTGGGTGTTTCTGCCGGAGGGCGTAGGAGATGTCGCCGCCGATGTAGCCTTGCGTAGTAATAGTAATTGCATGTCAGATTGTGATGATCCCCCCAGACAGGTGTCATTTTCTCTTGTGGAGGGGCTAGCCTGTGTTGTGGGAGGAACTCACCGGTAACGCCAGTTCTATATTTTGTGTTAGTGAGCGGTTAGCTAGCTTAGGAAGGGGGAGTATTGTCAACTTACAGGAAGATCTTGGTAGGCATTTTGTCTAGGTAGATGATGCGTGTGGTATTAATGTTTGCTCTGCTCAACGTTGGGGTTTTCAGTGTTGAGTGTAGAGAGAGGGTGACAAGTGCTTATTATCTCTGATGATGAAGATGCAATGAACAAAGACAAAACCCAAGCATCGAGCACTGTCATCGAGATATATATATATGGGCACATACATGCATGATGCTATACAATTCGGCCGAGTCGCGGGCAAAGGCGCCCCAGACGGTACAAGCCCCCATGCGGTTATTTACTAACGCTGCTTACGAATTGGGAATCGGCTTACACAGCCATGTCCACAGGGTACACAACATGACCGGCGATTCGTGGCAGCGGCGATATAATTTAACCGCCATTGTGGATTCATAAGCACTACATTTATAGTGACAGCCACAGCAAGCTGCAAAGGGTAAAGATGGGGGGAAAAAAAGAAGAGAACATGATGATGACATGCTGTATCTATTACCTATCCTTCCTATCTTTTCTAAGCATGCGAGTCGCGCTTTTAGTCGGACAGCCACATTAGTGAGCGTATCCACGGGTGATGAGTGGGTTGCTTTTGCTGATCCTCAGGGGTTCGTTCCAAATCCTTCCAGAAGATGCTGTCCACTGGCATGCATGATTATCCATATCGTCTCCGTTTGCCTGTTCACCTATCTACGTCCCAATGGATGACGGATTGGGATTTACTCTTCTAGGCAGTGTAGCAGCCGAGGGCATTTTGCTGGCGACCGAGGGGGCCAGCCTAGATATCCTCTGGCCGCCGGAACGATCCATACCATGTGCCGTTCTCGAAATGGTCCAGTATCTTGTCTTCGACCCCGCGCATCTCGTCCTTGACAAAATCCTCCATCTCGATCTTCATGCCCGCTGCGCGGTCGTCCACCACATCCTCCAGGTCATCTCGACTTACCGCCTCGGCCACGGCTTCGTCGATCCGCTCTGTCACCTCGTCTCTAAGCTGGTCGATCTGCTCGGCCACGTGGGACATGATGCGCGCCTCCGTCTTCTCGAGCTCTGCGCGGACTACCTTGCGCACATCCTCGGTCATGTCTTGCCTAAAGACATCGCGGATCAGGTCTCGCATCTGACCACGGAGCTGCTCGCTCCTCTGTGCCAGCGCGGCTTTCTCGCCAGCGTCTGCTTCCGGGCTCGGGCTTTCCAGCCGACGCTTCTTAGGAGGGGTAGGATGGTCCTGCCTCGGGCCTTCTGGTGGCCTCGAGGGCCCGGCAGCCTCATCGTAGGACGGGAGAGCTGGCTCGCTGTCATCACGTGTGAACGCATCCAAGTCTCCAATGACCGCACCGCCTCCGCCTCGCCCGCCGTACATGCGGCTGAGGTTGGCGTGTGGGGCGCTCGAGGTCAACAGGCCGAGAGATACAGCACTGGACAAGGCCTGCAGCTGTGCTGTAGACACGTCGCCCTGGGGGATGTGGACTGCCATGTCTGTCTGGGCAGCAAGAAACTGCAGGTGGCCCAACACAGATGCATCCACACTGCTGGCTCGTGGACACTGCCTAGGCCCAACGATGGTCGCGGGCCTGCGCAGGGAGAACCGCAGGCAGACGGTGCCCGGAGCAGAGCTCCCACAAAGCCTGGCAAGATCGGCGCTCCTGTTGGTCGCCCGATCGAGCGACAGAGAGCCGACCTGATCGGGATCGATAAAGATATATACAAGCAGATTATCTTCAGGAGCGAGCGGGAGCCGCAGCTTGAAAAAGGCAGTGTTCGACGCAGTGTCGAAGTAGAGGTAGAGGTGGCAAGATATGTAGGTCAGGGCTCCGGGCGACTCCTCGGCCGAGGGGCCCTCCACCACGACCCGGGTGGCACGGAGGTCAACAGCACCGCGCGGTAGGGACGAGGACTCGGAGACCATGGCGCCGGGTTTCTTCGATGTTCCTGCGGGTACTGCTTAAGCTAGCTGTTGGTAGGGTATGGGTATCTACGGCAGGTCAGCAGGTGCCTCGGAAAGACAAGAGCAGGAGCAGCAGGAGCGGGAGCAGGAAGAGATTGGAAAAATTTGTCCCCTGCGTGAGAATTGACACACAGGACGTCCCACCCACCCAGGCTTTGGTGCTGTAGCAAGAGGAGCAGCCTTGACTCCCGGGTTGTAAGGGGCACCGAGGTGCAAACGGCTGGACTTGGCCAGCCAAGCGCAGCGACGACGACGACAAGAATACTGCCTCCTCGCCGCCCTAGCACCCAGTCACCAGTGCCGCAAGAGGCGCGGGTTTCCACAAGGCGAGGTGGCCGGCGAAGACGACCACCTGACCCCCACCACCCAGAATCGGAGGCCCTCGGCGAAGAGAGCGACGGACCTGTAGCTTGGTAGAAGTGGGCGTGGCTAACCGGATCGCCCTGGCAGCGTACTGCGGGGGTGCAGTGCAGTATTTCGGCGCTGTGGCTAAGGGCGGCGGGGAGGACGGCGAGGAAGAGGAAAATGGCGAGATGCGACAAGAGGCATGAGGGTGGGGGAGAGAGAGGTGAGGTAGGTGGTGAGGTTTTGGAAACGGACTCGTCGGCTTCGGGTGCTGGAGCCTAAGTATCTGGGGGCTGGGTGCACGGACCCGCTGAAGTGAACGGCTAACAGTGCGTGATTGACCCTGGACCCAGTCCTAACGTGACTTGCCCGTAGTCTACAGCGTTCTGTGTTAGCATCTGTTAGGGGCTGCACGGCCAACATTGCACCATTCACTGCGGCCCAGCCTACCATTTAAATAGGGCACCTGGCTTCAGTCTCTCCCCTCAAATAAAGAGAGCCTATTGGCTCTCGTCCCAAGTAGGACAGCTACCCTGTGAATGCCTCACCCGCTCCGTTGAATGGATTCACTGGCGATGGCCTCATTCACAAGGCCAGGAGGCTCTAGGCCCAATTGAGAAAGCCTTCCCTGACTTACTGACGGGTTGCTCAGTGAATGCCTTCGTCTCGGATCTTCCGGTTCCCCTCACTGAGTACAGAGTCGGATGATGGCATCGTGCGCACACCAGGACCGGAACTCTAGACGGCAGGAGAGCCTTGGTGTTTGGGATATAATGATATTATAGAAGAAACCTCGAATAGGAGTCTGGCGAGACCTCTCTGCCACGCTGGCCAGACAAAATCATGGGTGGGATCTTGGCATGAATGAGCACAAAATACATGTGCTTTGAACTTCCCTAAGATGTTTTGTTTGTGGCCTATTTCTTCACTGGCCACTTACCTCTCACATATAGTATTGGTCTATACACACAAGAGATAGAGAGACACTCGCACGCCTAAATTCAGCCTTGTTACACAAGAAAAGACCTAGGATGGACTCGAATGAGCGCTCTTGTGATTAGGTACTCCATCTTACCAAAACTCATTACAGCAGACTGGTTTAGATCATCAATTTGATACATATAATCACTTTCTACACATATATGGGCAGCGATCCAAATGTAAAAGGTTTATGGGGTGGAAAGTCTCCATGGCATCGTCTGGAATCCTTCACAAAGGAAGTCTTGCTATTACATGAGAGGCCCAGCACTTGCGTCGCTTGAAAGTCAATTAAGCAGGGGGACCACTATAAAGGTAAAAGTTCTCTTAATGAACAGGAACTGAGGAATATTATCTTCTAGTTTTGACCTATGAGCCTCCCTTGCACTAATATTAGAGGAAAGGCATGGTTTAGAAACCAAGTCAAATACTGGCGCATATTTACATTTCTACAGGACTTTTCAAGTAATATCTGCATGCTGTCTTTTTTTTCTTCCTCCCCTTTCTTTTTTGGTATATGTGTGTTAAAGCGATAGTGGTGGTCCCAGGAAAAGGAATGATGAGGTCCTTGAGTCGATGTGATCAGCAGAGAGAGAGAGAGAGAGAGAGAGAGAGAGAGAGAGAGAGAAACCGTAAATCAAATGCGTAGCCGAAACCTAGTGATGTGAGTTTTGGTACTTATTCGGCCCAGGTTCAGCCTATCAGATAATCACTGCTAAGGAGAACAGGGCTTAAACAAAAAAAAAAAAAAAAAAAAAACAGGGCAAGTCTACTACTGTAGGGGGGAGGCTGAAAGTACGGTAGAAACTCGGGCGTGGGTCCCCGGAATTGTTGGCTAAAACTTTAACCTCACTCATCATCAGCAGCAGCAGCATCTCGGACTGATAAGCAGTGCCCCCGGCTTCTCTCGCATTATCTCCACGTCAGTGCGTCATACATTCTGCCGCTCTCCAGCCTGGGCGATAATGATTCCAGGGACATCACGCTTGCCTGTTGCTTACTACACCAGTCATTACTTATTCATGGAGGATTCTTTCCCCTGGCGGAGATGTGTTATCAGTCCCTATTGGCGAGGATGGCAGACTCACTGTCCTCCCTCACCTTATGCATGTCATTACTCAAATCATTTATCTCTGTTTTTTGAATAATGATCTGATTTCCCTTTCTCTTCCTCCTACAATCTTGCGCCTGGCGTTGCAGTAGCATTGGAACCATCCCCCACCCAGACTTTCTCTCTCTCTCTCTCTCTCTTTGCAACCCCAAGATAAGCAAGCATTATAGCCAGCGGGCCCTCCTCCCTAACCCATCGCTTCGGACTTCCCTTGTCGGCCCTTTGCATCTTGATACGCTGGCTCGGCACTACATCTACTAATACTGCCATGGTAATAAGTAATGTTAGCTCTAGACGAAACGGCGGGTTCTGCTAACCAGGAACCAGGAGAAGATCCCCCCCCCCGCGTTGCGGACGCCTCTTTGCCCAGATACCAATGCCAACCTTTATGCTTATCAGCAGCCATGGCTTGACCCCTTGCCCTGGTGGTCATAGAAACGCATTTACCGTAGGGCTGCTCGATGGGCGTCGATCGCGGAGAGATTACCGTAGTAATAAATCCAGGCAAGGACACAAGATGTGAACCGCTAATGGATGCAACCCCCCTCCTCGCCCCTTTTAAAAAGCTGATATGCAGGGCAGGTGTGCTGAGGTATTACATAGTACCTACCACGTGGTGTGGTACCGTTGTAATTTTCCTACTTCCATCATCATTCGTCATATACCCTCTCGCTTGTTACCAATCTACGTCCTTGTATTGGCACCGCTGTGGTTTGCGTTCCCGATTTTTTTGGGATTTTATTTTTCCTTGGCTTGGAACTTTGCATGTTTCACGGTGAAGGCCCTGTGATACTCGTCTCAGTGTCCATATCGTTACCTCCCTTATCATCCAAGGCAGCCGGGAGGCAGACCTCGACAGCATGAGCGAAGACAACGGAGGACAGAAGCCGGGGAGGAGCAGTCCGGAATCAGGCGGCCAGACTGAGGACGAGACGGTGGCCGCGACGCAGGACGGGATCATCATCAACGCCTCGGGCTACAAGGACCAGCTGAAGAGACAGTACGGCCTGGTCGGCCTGGCCGGAATAGCCCTGACGGTCGACAATGCCTGGATTGCCCTGGGGTCGTCGATATCTGTGTCGATAGGTACGCATGGCCCAAGCTGTCCACTGACTGGTTCATACCAATGAGGGAGCAAGAGCTTGTATGAATTAATACCGCCTTGGGTTGCACGTATACTGATAATTGTTGCTTTGTTTTCTTCTCTCTCCCATCATCACAGCCAACGGTGGTCCACCAGGTGTGATCTTCGGGCTCATTGTCGCCGCGTTCTATTACTCCTTTATTGGCCTAGGCCTGGCTGAGGTATGTCTGGAGGTGATGGTATGTTAAAGAAGAATCAAGCAAGCTGATGTATGTCTTTTCTATGCACGCCGTTTCAGTTCTCGTCGTCGGTGCCCACAGCCGGAGGCGTCTATCACTGGGCCACCATAGCGGCCGGGCCGAGATGGGGACGGATGCTGGGCTTCTTCACAGGCTGGATCAACTTCTACGGCTGGATGTTCGACCTCGCCTCGCTCATCCAGATCACGGCCAACATCAGCGTCAACCTCTACGTCGTCTACCACCAGTCGACCTACGTCTACGCCGCCTGGCAGGTCTACGTCGCCTACGTCATCATCACCTGGGTCTGCGTGCTCGTCGTGGTCTTCGCCAACCGCGTGGTGCCACACACGCAGACCCTGGGCATGTTCTTTGTCATCGCGGGCGGCCTCGTCTCCATCATCGTCGTCGCCGCCCTGCCCTCCAAGCACGCCAGCAGCGAGTTCGTCTGGGCCAGCTTCGAGGAGAACAACGTGACGGGCTGGCCAGGCGGCGTGGCCTTCCTGTGCGGCGTCCTCAACGGGGCCTTCACCATCGGCACGCCGGATGCCATCACCCACATGGCCGAGGAGCTGCCGCACCCCAAGCGCGACCTGCCGCGGGCCATCGCCCTGCAGATCGGGCTCGGCTTCCTGTATGCCTTTGTCTTTGCCATCGCCATCATGTACGCCGTCACCGACCTGAGCGCCCTGACGGCGGGTGTGAACACGTATCCCCTGGCCAATATCTACCAGCAGGCCGCCACGAGGAGCGACGGCAGCCAGAACCTCGGTGCGCAGTTTGGTCTGCTGTTTATCATCTGGTGCTCGAGCATGCTGTGCTGTATCGGCACGACTGTTACGGTGAGTGAGCTTTTTCCAAGTGAGAGTGAGAGACCTTTTATTTTGGTTATCATCTTTGGAACTGACCAATCTTGGGTAAAATCTCCTAGAACTCTCGCATCTACTGGGCCCTCGCCCGCGACAATGCCGTGCCCTTCTCAGGATTCTTTTCCAAGGTTAGCGAGAGCCTGTCGTGTCCCGTACCGGCCACCCTGTTCGTTGGTAAGCCTCCCTGTGCCTTGTTTTTCAATCATTCGACTTTGTGTTTTTTTTCCTTTGTGGTTTTTTCTCCCTAGAAAAATGAAATAAAAACAAAACCACACACGTTATACTAACAGTTGCTGTCCAAAACAAGCCGTGGTCGCCACGGGCCTGGGCGCCATCCCCATCGGCTCCTCGACCGCCTTCCTCGACCTGACCGGATCCTTCATCATCCTCACCACCGTCTCCTACGCCATCCCTTTTATCGGCAACGTCCTGACCAGGCGGCAGAATTTCCCCCGGGCCCCTTCAGCCTCGGGAGGTGGGGGGATGCGGTCAACATCATCGCCGTGGTGCTGATCATGTTCTTTAATATCTTCTATTGTTTCCGTGAGTCTTTCATCTCCCTTTCCATTCCTCCATGCTCATCACCGCAGCGCGAGGAGGATTTTTTTTTAAAAAAAAAAAAGAAAGAAAAAAGTTGACGATGGCTGAATTGTGTCTTGTATTAACTGCCTTCCTTTTTTCTTTTTAATATAGCATACGCCCTCCCTACGACAGCAGAGTCTATGAATTACAACTCCGTTATCCTCGTCGGCGTCGTCTTCATCACGGCTGCGTGGTGGCTTATCCACGCCAGGACGAACTACCCCGGCCCCAAGGTCATGACAATGTATATCCACGAGGGACAGGTTGTGGAAGCCCCGCTGGAGGCTGGAGGTCTCAATACCGAGAAGGCCAAGTGATGAAATGATACGGCCCATGCCTCTGAGCTCGTCTGGACCCAGGCCGACAAGAGAGTCTTATAAAAAGACAAAGGCAGGAAAAAGAAAGAAAAAAAAGGGTGGTGCTTATTGTGGTTCTTAGTATTATCTTGTGTGTGTTGTGTTCGGGGGAGGGGGAAAGACAAAATGACATAGAGTAGACAGGGTGCAGTTATTAGACGTCCTGCAGTAACAAGATACCCCCTTTCTTCTGTCTTTTCTCGACCTTAAAAAAAAAACACAGCAATTTTTCACTCGGGATCAAAAAAGATAGTTCCGAATAGGGCTCATCGTTAACCGACCTCTGGCCAAAAGATACACAAACAACCCTCCAGCCAAATGCTCCAGGGATGAATGACATGGACCTGATTCTTATTAATATAGCCTCCTCCTCCTCTCTGCCTCAATAAAGTACAAGACACATTCCTACGCGCTCCAGGATAAAACGTCATGGTAGTAACAGCTACGGAATTATTATGACTATTTTTCTTTCTACCCTGGCCAAACTTAAAAAAGAGCACTGACCAGCCAGTTATTCATTCGCTCATGAGTAAAAAGAAGAAAAACAAAAGAGTCAAATCCTCGCGCTCGCCGGGTCCGTCCATCTCCGAGCTGGAAGATCAATCTCGCTTTTATGCCCCGGTTCCCTCCCAACACCTCTGTTCATCCGGACAGGATGACAGATAGCCTGTCCCTCTATCCCTCCAGCAACACGGTATCTCCCTCCCTTCCCTCGTGGCACAGCCGGTCACACATCAAGCAGAGTCGCTCATGTCTCTTTCTCATGCATGTGGAACTCCCGCTGCCCCCCCCCCCCTCTCTCTCCAGAGCCCTGGTCTGGTCTGTCTGCCCACCCGCTCCTAAGTCTGGCGAGGTACCAACACAACAGGAAGAAAGCCACACACGAAGTACCTACGAAACAAAAATTAACCACCCACACACCCTCTCCTGTCCTTGTCCCTCCTCGCGAGCCTCGGATCCTGATCATCCCGCTGCACGATAAGTCCCGGGCCGGTCTGATCACGAGGCAGAAGGCCATGTCCTTCTCTCCCTACCCTCATCCACCCCCACCCCCCCTCCAAAAAAAACTCCCCTTTCATCTTGTGTACAGGTATGTATATTGTCGGTACACTCGCCCGGTCCACCTCACCGGCCTGTCGGCCCTTTCTGGAGATTTCTCCCTTCTCACAGAGAGGGTTGTGGCAGGAAGGTTTTGGTTTGGGGGCAGGGGAGGACCACGAGGAGACACGGGGACCTCCGCGCTCCTCTGCGTCCCGGAATGGGCGTTTAACGTTACAAGAGAGAAGAAAAACGCCTGATTAAGTAGACTATAAGCCATATTCGGAGAAAAGTTAGAGAGATAGAGAGAGAGAGAGGGTCGCAAAATCAATAGAGAAATCAATAAACCGGACGTACGAAGACAGTAGTCTGGCCGGTCTCACCATTTATCCGGTTTTGGACGCTGCCATTCATCGTATTTATCCTTTAGGCGCGCGTGCAGGGTCCAATCCACTCACTAGACCAGGAGGGAGGAGGCCTCGTTTCTGCATCTGACCCTGGCCATACCTGCTTTAGAGGTCCACTGATGGGATGTTGACGGCTTCCTCTTAAAGAGATCATGAACGGACACCCGCAGGTTCAGAGCGGGATGGATGAAGAGGAGGGGCAGAGAGAGGAGAGATGAAAGAGGGAGGGGGAGGGTCCGCAGTAGTAGAAGTACAACAGAAGGATTGTTTGCAAAGGACATAAGATACTGCACACAACTTGAACATGATGAAACGGTCTGCGCGTCTTAATTTTTTTTTAAAAAAATAAAAACCTCCTCAAAGAGGTTTGATCGATTTGAATGTGGTATCAGACTTTTGAAGCCTCTAGCTCCAGACAAAATAATAGTAACAGAAAACCAAAAAAAAAAAAAGAGAAAAAAAGTCCATGCCTCCCAAGGCCACAAATATTCTAGACGGGGCTTTGTGCGCCGGGCCAGGAAATAATTCCAAAATGAATTTCCTCCGCTACCGTTTGCCCCAATGTCCACCGAGGCCCGGGTATCCCAGCGGATTCGTCGTTAAGCCACGTGTGATCTCTTGTGTTGTTTATTTTGTACATGGAAATGCTTTCTTTGTCTTCTCCCCCACCCCAAGAAGAACCAGAGCTCCTCGGCGAAAAGAATAAAGAGAATTGCCTCACGCTCATGCAGCCACCAGCCCTCGCTCCACAACGCAATAATAAAAATAAAAAAAAACAGTAAAAAAAAAGAAGAGGCGGGCTGAAATCAAGAATCTTTCCTTCCTGAACGCCTGGGCACGGTAGGCGTAGCTACCAGCGCCCCTTGAAAAAACCCCCAGTACACCAAAGCATGGATATGTTCCCATTGCGCCCACCCTCGTTTGACGATTGATTTGTTACAAAAGGAAGTGCGAGTATGTCGGTCGGTAGTAGATAGTAGATACAGATGGAATAACCAAGAAAAATAAAAAAAAATTGGGTGGATGACATATGATCAAAGATTGGCCATGCCTGACATGTCGTCGCGGTTGGTCGAACAAAGGAGGTAAGTATTAGAAGAGAATGGGCAGGGTGTTGCCATAGATTTATTTGCGCTCGGGTGCGCAGGTTGTCCGCTCAGGGCGGCGCGAGGGTGGCGTCCGATCTCAGAGTAGACGGGCTCGCCCTGCGGTGACGCCCAGGAGGGCTTATGTGCGCGATGAAGCCTTCCGTCGTCCACCTGGGGCCCGAGGGGACGATGGCTCCAGGGCGGCTGCCCCAGGGACCCCAGGGGCGATGCTGGAGGATATGGAAGCTGCGCTGGGTCGGGATCGGGGGTGGTTGTCGCACGGGGCTGGGTGGCGTTCAGGGAAATGGAGGCCGGCGGGAGGGGTCCTGAGGCGGCTGCTGCTGCATCCTCCTCCCGTTCTCGCCACGTGCGGCGACCCACTCGGCATTTCCGCTCTGTCGGCCTGGAAGCTCGGCGGGGTGCTTGGTGTCGTCGGAGGGCGGGGCCGGGGTCCGTCGGGGCGGCTGAGGAACGACGGCGGGGCCGGTGTGCACTGAGCCGGGCACGAGCTCGGTGACGGCCTGTGTGATGGACGAGATGACAAAGGTGCGGAGCTCGCGGTCCTCCCGGGCGTCCTCCTTCTCGAGGCGGAACCGGTCGTCCTTGTTCATGTTGGCCCGCCGGATGTTCCTGATCTCCTGCATGATGTACAGCATGACCTCCTCTGGACACCGGTTGCGCTCCAGCGCGTAGTCGCTCTTGCGCACGTACCTCCGGGTCACGTCGGTCGCGCCGTCGATAGAGAAGGCCACGCAGTAGGACATCTTCTTGCCCCACCCCTCCGAGTAGAGGCAGGGTTGTCCCACGCCTCCTCGCAGGCGTCGACGTGGACCCATCGCTTCTGGTGCTCCGAGTAGACCTCGGTCCAGACGTGGTCCTCGGCGTTCCACACCCACCGCACACGGCCCCCGACGGCACGGCAGAGCATGCTAAAGCAGTTTGCCCACTCTCCCACCCGGCCCCTCCGGGTCTGTATCAGCTGCCAGACGTCACTATACCGGGGGAACCGCTCGTAGGCGCCGCACGCGGGGTTTGAGCACCGGTAGAGCTCGACGAGGAGCGCGCCGCGGGCGTTCTCGTCGGGTGTGGGCGCCGTCTTGCCCTGTGCTATCGTCGGGGACAGGCATGCGGGACATGCTGGGTTGTTCACCCAGGTGAAGAATGATCGCTTGAACCACCTGCAGATAAACCCGCGTCAGGAAACCGGCGGCGAGGGAAGGCGGGTTATGGTTAGAAGAAGAAAAAAAAAACATACCTGAGCAGCGCCCGGACGACACAGTCCTGGTAGCCCCATTCCGGCTTGCGGCCGTCACCCATGCTCTCGGCCTGTGCCTGGAGCACCTGGCACTCCTCCTCGGCCTCTCCGTAGATGCGGTCCAGGGGGATCACCTGGAGGGCCTCGTCGAGGAGGCCGGGGTTCTCGTACTTGGTGGGTGTCTGTGAGAGGGTGACCATCAGGTTCCTGAACTTTTGTGAGTCGCGGTCGTTCTGTGCGGGCGGTGTCGGTATCAGGGGGAGGTTGCGCAGCGATGCGTAGGTGGGCGGGGTGTGGACGCTGGCGTGCGATGTCGAGGGCCGCGAGGGGGATGCTGCGGCGGCGCGGAGGTCGGCAGACGAGACGGTCTCGCGGGGCTGTGGTGTGCCCTGTCGTGATCGGCTGGTGAGCTCGGTGAGCCTCCTGTCCCTCAGCAGCTGCTCGAACTGTATCCGCAGATCATGTGCCCACGCCTCGTCGTACTGGCCCTCCTGGGGCACGTTGCCCCTGCTTGGGTCCATCCTGGCGTCGATGGGGAGAGAGAGCCGGCTGCCCTGCTGGACGTGCGGAGGCAGGCGGCGGCGGGAGGAGGAGGAGGTTTGTTGTTGTTGTTGTTGTTGGTGGTGGTGGTACTGCTGCTGCGCAAGAGCAGGCCGGCGATGAGGGTACTAAATAGGACCCGAGGTGTCGTCGTAAGCGTAAGCGTCGACGCAACGGGTACTGGTGGACGAGTCGCCACCTCTAGTCTGTAGGCAGGTGGATCAGGGCCACGATGGTCGGTTTATGCCTCGAGGGCGTCGCTGTCCTCAAGGTGGCACGAAGGCGGCGGCTGCTGCGTCGTCGTCGTGTGTGTGTGTATGTGTGTGGTCGTCGTCTCTGTTGTAACGTGACGAGGACGGTCGCCTTTTCCCTTGTAACTATATCACAACCATCGGGTACGCTGTATGGCGAAGACGGATTGATGAGCCGTGATGGAGGAGGAGGGCTGCCAGTTGAATGAATCACCTCGCGCACAAGCACACCCACACGGCAGTAGCGTGCGCAGAGGGGGGAGAGAAAAAGAGCGTATATGGTAGAGGAGGGGAACAGAGGGGGGTGGGAGGAAGAAATGGGCGGCGCGACGGAGGAGGAAGCGCGCAGGGCCTGTCGAGGTGGGAGGGCCAGGAAAGATAGATGGACAGCAGGGTGGGTGGTGGAGAAGAATCTGGGAAAGAGAGAGGCCAGGCGAGGGCGGACGCGAGGCGATAAGGAGAGACAAGAGAGAGAGAGAGAGAGAGAGAGTAGTAGGAAGAGGATAGGAAAGTGGTATTGGTTGCAGGTAGTGCAGCGCAGAAAGTACGGTGCGGCGCAGGTGGGAGGGAGAGTAAAGTGATGATGGAAGACGGAAGGCAACCGACGAGTCGAGCAAAGATGGGGACAAGCCACCGAGGAAAGCGGACCCTGTGTGTGTGTGTGCGTGTGTGTGTGTGCCTGGGGGGGGGGGGAGGAGAGTCTGGGAGTGGGTTCCAGGTGCCAGACCCCGAAAGGACAGTGCAGTGTCTTGTCTAGTGGCACTGGGGTTTCGGGTGGAGGAGGAGGGAAAAACGGCAGACGGCGGGAGGCGGGAGAGCTACAGAGGCGGACAGGCCAGGCAGAGGGGGTGCCTCCTCGGTCTAGGTGGGTGTGCGCGCGCGCCTGTGTCTGTGTGTGTGTGTGGGAAGAGAGAGCGTTGCGTGGCAGGGTCGTAGGCCTCGCTGCTAGGCCCTGGCGGAGGCCCTGACTGCTTCGCTGCCCGGGTGCTTGCGTACGCTAGCACACATGGTAGACACCCCCCAACACCACGCCCAAATGCTCACCACCACCACCCTTCCCCCCCAAAAAAGGTTATACGCTGCACTGTAGGGAGATGGCGACGGAAAAAAAAAAGTCGTACGTACGACCAGGACCCCAGGAGCGGACTAGTCTCGTAATTGCGTGTCCTGCGTTGCGCTTTCTCCAGAAAAAGGGCCCTCGCCCTCCAGCACGCCCAGGTGCACGTAATACACGTGGGGATGGGCCCTCCATGAGACGGCAGGAGACCCATGGGAGATTGTCTGTTTAGTGGGCTCCCGCGGTCGATCGCAGGGCGCCGCAGCGAGTCGGCCCAGCGTCTGGCTGTGCTTCGTTTTTTTTGCCTGTGTGTGTGTGTCCAGTGTGCTTGGCGGTTTGTTGGCGTGGTGCCAGTCGTCAGTCGTCCCCCTGCCCAGCCTGGAGATTTCCTCGGTAGGGGAGTGACGCGCGTACTCTGAGGCGTCCCTGCCAATCATGACCTATCAATTGCGAGCTTGGGGGTGGGGTGGGTCGGTACATGGCAGGCCGTGGCACAGGGAGCGAGGACAGGGGGCAGGGGTCTACGCGGTGCAGTATCATACTATAGTAGTCTCAGACCAGGTTAACCCTGACACGGTCTATATTTAACGCCGATATTACTTGTAGGTACCCAGGTAGGTACGTACCTTTTTTCGTTTGTGTGTGTGTGTCTCTCTCTGTGTCGTGGTTCCCGCTCTCTCTCTCTTTTTTTTTGGGCCCTCTCCCCACACTCTCTGCTGTGTGTGGTATGGCCTCCTACAACAACAGATTGTATATATTGCCTGTCCTGAAGATGACAAGAGAGATCATAAAAGAGGAGTATTAAACTAGTTGACCATGATATACGAAGAGGAAATGAAAAAGAGAGAGAGAGAGGGAAGAGATAAAAAGAGGAGTGGTTCCATAATGCATCGCCCCTTAGCTAATCATCAATTCATCCTGCCTAAACCTCATTCCAGCAAGAGAGGGCACCTCTTTAATCTCCGAGATGATTTCTATCAAGGGAAAATAGTGGCCTCACTTTCCCCATGACCTCTTTTTTCTTTTTAATTTTTTTTTTCCCTTTCCTGTTCCATCCTCCTCTGCTTTGTTTCCTGGTTTTGGTGGTGTCTTTCTTCTCCGTTTCCTTGTCTTGTTTTTTTTTTATAACTTCCCCATAGAATGACGAGGCTCAGTCTTGGCACTGCCTGTAGAGCCCAAAGCTGCCCTGTGCCCCGGTGGCCTCCCAACCTGTCATCTGCAATGTGGCTTTTCTTTTCCTTTTCTTTTTTCCTTTTCTCCTCTTTTCGATCTTGATCGTGGCTGATGACACCCGGTGCGGTCATAGTACGTACCATAGTACAACAGCTTGGCCTCCCCCCCAAACCCAACCCCGGGCCTTCCCTGCATGCTTCTACTTTCCACCAATCACAGGCCACAACAGCACAGGTGGGCCCCTCTCTAGTGATAAGCCTCAGTCTGGCTCACACCTTCCCAACGCAGGCCTCACTTGCTTACGATGTCGGCATCCTGATCCGCTACTTACCCACGTACCATACTTTTCGCAGCAGTGGTTTCAGGCCTTGGTGGTGACTGCTCACGCCCTCCTCCTCGCCTCTCTCTCTCCCTCCCTCTCTGTTCTGTTCACCGTCACACCGCAGGCCACGTCGGCTCCGTCATGTCTGCAGGCCCCTCCCTCCCTTAGGCTCGATCACGCCTGTCCGCGACGACCATGGGAATCTCGCAAATTCCGATCGTTGCGACAGGAGAGGTCTCTCTTGTTAGGTAAGCCACACTTGGCTCAGCCTTGTTTCTCTCTCCACCCCGAGAATCCAAAACATGACTTCTCAGAGAGGATCCACCACAGGTGCTGCTTGGAAATTTCTGGGTCCAGACCGTGCCATGACGAGATGAACGAACCTGGCTTGTCGTCTTGTGTTTTTTTGTTTTTAATTTGCCTTTTCCTTCGGCTCACCGCGCGGCCGGCCCTCGTCTGCTTCCAGGTTTGAAAAGATGCTTAAATTCACAGTCGTCTGAGCACTGTCCTCTGGAGCCTGGCTAGCCAGTCAACCACAGCCAGCACTCTGTGTGGTGCCCTCCTCGTCTCTTAGCTGCTAATCAGACTGCCTGGGGGGGGGGGGGGAGAGGGCAGTGAGGATGGAGCGGACAGGGGTGGTGGGAGGGGTGAACCACTCTTTCTTGGCCTCACATCTATGAAGATCTCTCACCTGGTACCATCCGAAACAGACAGCATTGCGCCAGCTTGTCATCAGCCGTCAGACATCTTGGGCTGGTCGGCGAAGATCTCAATAGAACCCAGGGCTCGCAAGGCATGCATGCATGCATGCCTCTCTGCTTCCGGCTCGCTCTCACACTCACACGCCCCCCCTCTCTCTCGGTCGTCGCCTCCGTCAGCAGTTGACGTGGGCTCTTGGTCGGGCAGGCCGGCTTGACGGAACAGCACCGGAGGCGCGAGGCGGTCTTGACCGATCTTGAAAGATTCCCCCACCCTGTGCACGTGTGTTCCCCTTTAGGCTCTGGCCTGTGATACCAAAACAGCCTGCACCACGTTGCGGCTCTTTTCTGTCGGCGTGAGTGTGCTACGGCTCCGCAGCTCCCGGTGAAAAGGGGGGGGGAGGAGGGGTGAGGTGGCCAGGTCGATACGCATGCAGACATCATGAGCATGGTCCATGTGTCCCGGCACATCGGCAAACAACCTGGGCAGGACTGTCTGTTTATGCGCGCGAGGGACCAAGTACCATGTACCAACTACCGGGGGTGTTTGCTGCCCTGCGTCGAGTGCGAAAAGGGAAATCCGCCTCCTCACAGGCCCGGTGGCGCTCCTGGCGTCCAGCCTCAACGACCAGAGGGAAAGAGAGAGAGAGAGAGAGAGAGAGAGAGAGAGAGAGAGAGACTCTACCAGCAATTGGCTTAGTCGTATGGCAGTACACACACACACACACAACAACAACAACAACGGGCCATGGAGAAACCGGGCGGCACAGTGTCTCTCTGAAGAGCTGACACCGGCGGGGCCAGGAGGGGAGAGAGGCTTGCGCGTCCCCAGGCTTGGCTGTTCCAGCCAGGGCCCCACAACCAACGCCAGACTGTTGAAGATCACTGGCCCGTGCACCTGTTCGCTGTTCAAGGGTCCATATTGTTTCTCCTCTTTTATGCCCTGGGTCATACTAGCATGTATAGTATGTAGTAGTAAGCAAAAGTATAATCGGAGGCGCGGCTTCGGATCTGCGCCGGAATCCCAAGCAACCGTCGACACCACGACGACGACGACGACGTCCATCTTTGAACCACCGGCTATCCTGTATGTAGGACAGTCCAGGGCGGCTGAGGCTCGAGGACACGTCCAGATGTCGATAGCCTCCTGCCCACAAGGGAGACCTGGGACTATCCACTCCGAACGGCATAGCGCAGGCCCCCTCCCTCCTCCCCGCCCCGGCGGCGGCTGGAGGAGGCAATGAAGCTCCTCAACGAGCAGGTCACCGTGTCTACGCATCGTCGTCGACAGGTCTGTGTGAGAGAGCCAGAGCAAGCCACCGCGGTCCGTCATCTGACATGATTACGTCGGCAGGTCACCTCGAGGGCAAGGCTCCATCTGGCTGGAAACCGCGGCTATCACGCCTGGGCACGCCGCGGCCAGCTTCCACAACGGGAATGGGAATATCTGCACAGCAGACACGTTGCGTGACCGCCACTCGTTTCTCTGAAAGGAGGAAGGGGAGCGGGATGGACAGCTGGTAACGTGTCACAGTATCACCCGTAAGGCCTCGGGACCTTCCCAACTGGACGACGCCTCATGGTGAAAAAAGGGCATCGCCTGAAGTAGCAGTAGTCAACCTGCCACGAGGTCGGCGGAATCCCTTTTGACTATCTCCCGACTGGATCCCCCCTCCCTAAAAAGGAAAAGAAGTGAGAGGGTGGGGGGGAGGAGGAAGGGGAATGGTGACGGCTCTTCCTCGTGGCCTGTACGGGGTCCTGACGAATCCGCGAACCTCGTCTGCTCGGATCAAGCCGCCTGGGAGAGGTGGTGCCTCCCATCCTTTTCCCTCCCTCTCTCTCCCTCTCTCTCTATCTCTCTTCCCCCCCTAAAGGTGATTCCACATCATTTCATGCATTACTTGCCGGCTACCGAGCAAAGAAAGTTCTCCCTTGCGAGGAGCCGTGATAAGCTAATAGTTTATACCCCGGCCGAGATAAGGCCTGTTTTAGTATCTTTCGGGTCCGAGATGGTCCATCCATTCATCGCCCCCCTTTTTACGGGCCATCTTCCGATCAGGCTCTGTGTCATCCGTCCCGTGTGGCTTACACTGTACTGTAGCCTTTGCCATCTCACTCTTTCATGTGCAAGCGCTGGGCACTGCCGACATTCTCACCTACCTCGGTGGACGGCAGCATCAAGTCACCTGCTCGACTGCAGACGACGACGACGACGACGACGACGAGGAGTTAGATTGAATGTTTACACGGGGTGTACTGTGCGAATCTCCCCTCTTCCCAAGAAGGACCAGTGTAGCTAAACTCTCTGCGGCAATTGATTGTTCTTGCTCCGTAATACGAGGTGCTGCAGTGTCTAGTACAATCAAGCCACGTCTTGGGTCCTCGGCGGGCTGGCGCGGCCCAGGGCCACAGGTCTTGGGCAAAATTTAGACCTCCTCCCCCTTCTCCCCAGAGTCAGGTCAGATTCACATGACACAAAAAAAAAAAACCAAAACCTTCCCGAATCCATCTGTGGCCCCCCCCCCCGACTGCCCTAGACGCGCGTCTAGTTGTAATGTCGACCGACACCGAGTGGCAGATAAGCTCTGTTCTGATGTGAGCAAGACGAAGAAAAAAGACCTCTGGTATTACTACTATTATGCATAGTATTGCAGCCTTGTGTGTGAGTGTGTGTGTGTGCGCAAGGTATGGGGCCTTTCGGGATTTACCCAAGCGTCATGCTCTCCTCTTCCGAGAAGAATGATTTCCTCTTCCGAAAAAGAGATGACATGAACCCCTGGCCTTCGATATATCTACTAGGGGGAGGTAACAAGGAGTATGAGCTTGAAGAGGCGAGCAGGCCTTGTCGTGTGGCTTTAATTGGGAAAAGGGGGGGGGAGCAATATTGAGACGAACACCCGCTGGGCCAGGCCATACCGAGCCTCCGAGCCGAGCTCTCCACCTGGTGAGGCTCTGCAGGGCACGAAGCACCGACCTGTTGCCCGAGCGGGCTGGCGATAGTACCTCAAGAGGCGTCATCGTCGACGTCGTCGCCGTCGTGAATTGATTATTCTTCAATATATGGGTGGAGGGGAGGGGAGGGAGGGTCAGGATACAAGCCCTTTTTCTTCATCCTTGTTTTTTTTCTTTCTTTCTTTCTTTCTTTCTCTCTCTTCTTTTCTCTGGGCGCGCATCTCGTGCAAGTGGAGTCTGGGTCGCGTCTATGCTTTCAGTATCTCCTCCGCCCTCCACAGAGCGGTACCGGATTCTGATATACGGAAGCGAGAAAACGTCATCAAGCAACAAGAGGCGGTTCCTGAGATTATAGTAGCATTGTTATTACTTCCTCACTCCCACTCCATTTTTTTTCCCTTTCCCTTTTCCCTTTTCTTCTTCCTTTCTTTTTCTCTCTGCTGCCGTGGTTTTGAGGCCCGCCAAGCAGACTGATATCCAATAAATAAGATGGACTGACGAGGCCCCGGTGGGGACCAACGAGGGAAAATCTCCGCAAGCAGCCTCGTACGAGCCGAGCCGGACCTACACCTACCTAACCTTTTGTCTTTTTGAAAAAAAAAAAAAAAAAAAGAAAAGAAAACAAACCCTTTTTCCGTTCTTTCACCATGGTAGAGCGAGTGAGTGGTATGAGCCGCGCGCCCGGTCCCCTCCTCCTCCCCCCCGGGCGGTCCCCCCGTCCGTAAGGGTCAGGCTTGATTCCAAACATCACGGCCCGGTGGGGGAGAAATTTGGGACCGGGTGGTGCGGGTTATTGGCAATAGCTTCGGCGGCGGGCCGGGGAGAGCCCACATCAGCAGGCTCGTCGTCGGCTTCTCTGTTGGCTCTTGCTATAGCTGCTGGTGGCTGCTGCTCGTACAGGTCCCCCGGGGTGGAGGCAGTCAAGCAGGAGAGGACCTGGGTATCCCCGCCACCCAGACTGATAGATCTTTTTACTAGTGATTTTTCTTTTTGGATTTTCTCTTGTCTTGGTCTTCTTCCTCTTCAGATCCAATATTAGCATGCTTACCCCATGCCGACTCCCCCTCCCAACCTTAAAGAAAAGTGAAGGGAAAGAAAGAAAGAAAAAAAAACCACTCACAAGGCCAAGCGCAGGCCTCGTCACCCTGCCCTGCCTTGCCCACCCGGTATGTGGCGGACAGGATCCGGGCTGTCCTCTTCCACCCCGTCCCCCTCGTGATCTGACCGAAACGACCCGACCCCAGGGGTGGAGATGCTGTAATGCTTGCGTAGACCTTTACCTTATTCTTACCTTATCTTCAGCTCATGGGATTGGTTGTGTGCGGGACGAGGGAGAGAGGAGATGGGATGAGATGGAGACGAGCCGGAGGAGGGGGTCTGTGTGGAAGTTTGAGCATTGCGTAACGGGTTTGTCTCTTGTTTTTCTTTCCTTTTTCTTTCTTTCTTTCTTTTTCTTCCTCGTTGGGAAAAATCCACTTATCGTCCTGTCTCGTGAACCACCCGTGACGTGTCTACTTGGCCACATAAGACAACTGAGATGCCTTGGAGAGCAAGGTGAAGAAGACTACAGGAACCAGTGAGGAAGGGCAGGGATGTGTATGCCGTGTTAGGTAGGCTTGCCCGTGGCACAGCATGACGAATCTGTGGAGCTGGAAGATATATATATACATATGCACACATGTATATATCTACATACCCATATATATACTATAATAGTATGAAGATATAGTCTCTTCCAAGATCCAACTTGGAAGGTGTTTGTTGAAGCTGCGTATATCCTCACCGCTGCTACAAGAGAGTGTGACACTGCTGACGGTGGCCCAGAGACAAGAAGCCAAGAATAGCCTCCGAGGGGCGTAATGATCGCCTTGAAAATCTTGCGACGTTCACATATTGTCGAGACTCTATTGTAGTTGCCAGGTGATGGGTATACATGACGTTGTAGGGTACACCTCTCCCGAGGCCGACACGCTGGCATTCACCACCCGTCATGAGGGAAGACGAGGTTCCCCGACCTCACCGGTTATCCTGTCTGCTTGGACAGTCTCATCCGAGATGCAGACAGATCCGGGCATCCATTAGACCGCGTCTTACACCCTGCTGTGTGTCCAGCCAGGACACCCGAGCGCTTGCAGCTAGTCTAGTCCTCCACGTATCTCGCTGGCGCGTCGAGATCCCACTTCGGCCGCTCCATCAGTGCGATCTCCAGCGGCGGGTGAGCGCCAGCAGCCGTCGCCGCCTTCTTCTTGCCCTCCTTCTTCTTGCCCTTGCTGGTGCTGGCTGCTGTGCCATCAGACCCGTTGACCTGTGGCTCCCCGGCAGACTCGGACGAGAGCGGCACGATGCCCAGGATCGGCCGGTACTTGTACGTGTGCCACCAGTTCCTGTGCTTGGCAGCACCGTCCTCAGCGGCGGCGCTGTCTCCTGCCTCCTTCTGCTGTGACTGCTCGCGGTCCCGAAGCCTCTGCAGCTCGCCGCCTTCCTCCTCCTCCTTCTCACTATCGTCGTCGTCGTCGTCGTCGTCGTCGTCGTCATCGTGCTCGGCCTCCCCGTCTGCCTTGCTGACCTGTGAGCTGTCGGCATCGGCATCCCCCATCTCGACATCCACCCACTCGCCGCTCTTCCCATCCTCGGTAAGCGCAACACGCACGTGCTGCGGCGCCAGGGCGTGAGCGCTCTCCATCTTGCTACCCGCGCCCGTGTCTGTGCCCCTCTTGCGCTTCCTGCTCCTCTTCTGCCTGGCGGGAGACTCATCTCCTCCTTCGTCGCCAAAGTCGAGCGAGATGTCGAGCATGAAGAGGAAGCTCGTCCCGTACATCCAGATGCGGGAACCCTGCCACAGTGCGCCCTTGATCAGGTCGCGCGTGGCGCGGACCTCGTCGGGGAGCTTCCACGCGGCGTTGCGCCGGGACCATCTGGTCAGCGATCCCTCGAGCGCGTGGAAAGTGTAGATGCGCGAGGCGGTGGTGACAGCTAGCAAGACGTAGCCCTCTGACCCATGTTCACCTTCGAGCGCCTCTTCCGAGAAGGAGAGCACCACGGGCGACTGCGTCAGCTTGGGAAACAGTGGTGCCTTTGGGTTGCGGATCCACTTTGGCCCAGGGGCGGGACCTTCGCCCTCGTCGCTGTCAGAATCAGTCGAGCCGCCTGATGCTGATGCCGCGTCATCGTCCTCGCTTGGACTGGTGCCGTTCTGCAGCCCGCCGTCCTGCATGATCCATGAGTCGATGTAGCCGGCCAGGTCCGCGGTAGCGAGCATGCTGCTGTCCGGGGAGAATGCAACATGTGTGACACGTCTGTCGTAGCTGCCCAGACCGCCCAGGCGCACGTGCTTGGGGATGTCCCGCCTGAGCCGTGTCAGCTTTGCAGGTCGGGCATGTATTGACACCAGACATTCGCCCGAGGAATCGTCCCGTATGATCCTCGTCAGGAGGACCTTGGTGCCCTCCTGGACCCAGCAGAGCCACTGGCCGCTGGGGGAGATCTGCACCAGCGTGGAGCCGGAGCTCTCGACCGCAGCAGGGACCTCGATCTTGCGGATGCGCAGCTCTTCCCTGTGATCGGGGCTCGGGGCCAGGTGGAACGCCTTGATGGCAGAGGCAGTCGATACAACCAAGACTGAGCCATCTCTGCTTATCGAAGCCGACGTGATGTTTGACTCGCCCTTGATGAGTATCCGCCCCAGCAACCTGCGGTTCTTCTCGATGCTCTGTTCAACATCATCGCTTTCGAGGAGGTCCTTCATCGGCCGGCGTAGCTTCCAGACGTGTACCTCCCTGTCCCACCAGCTGACGACCAGACGTCCCTGTGGGGCGCTCTGGAGCGGGACCGAGTGCGGCAGGTGGGAGAGGGTGCGGTGGTTCTCGACTCCAGCTTGGCGCAGAGGGGTAACGACAGGTGTGGCATCAGGTCCTAGAGAGAAGAAGGAGAGGAGAAGAAGAGGAGTCAGCAAGGGCCGTATGCAGTGCCACAGGATGTTGAATAGTCTCACCTCCGGTCACGACGACACTCATGCCCTGACCCTCATAGGACGCCATGGCTTTCACGTCGTGGTCGTGGTATTTCCTGTGCCAGACCCTCTGCCAGCGAGAGGCATCACGCGCCATGGTGCGGTACAGCGCTGTCCGGCGGTCCATGCCTCCGCTGATGATGGAGGATCCGTCCGCGCTCGTCGCAAGACTCAGCACATCTGACTTGTGACCCTGTATCCGCTGGGCCTGGGTATACGTCTTGCCATCCCAGATCACCACCTGGCCGGTCGAGTCGCCAGACACGATGTCGCCGTTCTTGAGGCACTTGACGGCCCAGACGATGATATCCTTGGACCCGCCGGTGAGATCCCTGCCCAGTGTCATCTTGCGGAGGAGCTCTCCCCTCCTCAGGTCGTAGACCCGGATCGAGCTATCCGAACACCCGACAACGGCGACCTGTCGCGACTGGAAGGCGATGCTGACCATCTTGATGTTGCGCTTGGCGGTCTTGACCAGCACCCTCTGGAACTGGAGATCGTCGTCGTCGATGGAGTACAGAACAATGCTGCCGTCAATCGTGCCCGCGACAAGCCTCTGGGGCTGGCTTGCGGCTGCGACGCCGTTCGCCTGTCCCTGCGGCGGCGCGGGCTGCGCGCCCAGGCACCAGATGTCTCCGTGTTGTCCGCTGGCATGTCTTTTTGCCCTGCCCTGCTCGAGGTCCCACTCCGTCACGGTCGTGGTGTAGCCGATGCTGAACAGCCTTGACCTGCCGGCAATGACGCTCCCCCCAGGCAGGTGCTCGTCCTCGCCGGTAACCCAGACGAGAGAGTCCACGCTCCTGTCTCTCCCGCCATGTATTATGGTTTCCTGGAACCAATTGCCGTTCAGGGGGTTCCAGATCTCGATGTCTCCGTTCGCCCTCCCAATCGCAAGCCGGGCAGGCCTCCTGGAGGACAGGAAAGGGTGGGAGAAGGCGATGGTGTTGATGGGCGAGGCAGGGAACGGGACAAAACGGCAGCGGTGGATGTCCATGATGGGAGACTCAGCTGTCGTGGCCGTGCGCGCTGTAACCTATCTCTACTCCTCTTCGCCTGCTTTGTTCTTGGGCTGGTCAGCGTGGACCGAAGGGGCGCTGTGAGAGAGGACACATGCGACAGTAAATTGTTGCAGTGTGGTACAGTCCGGACATAGATGTCACCGGCACAGGCTGCGCAGGCGCCTCGAGGAAGATGCCAAAAACTTTTTTTTTTTTTCTCTTTCTGGTTGCAGTGGTTGCTGCGGCAGGCAAGGCTAAAAATTTAGTGGAGACCCAGGGGGAGAGGACACTATCTGGCTAGGCACCACCACCAGTGAACTGCTAGTACGATAGTGCTGTACGTGCTGGTACCACAGCAGCAGCGGCTTCTTCAGGGGTCCCACTAACCCCACCTTGCTCCCCTACCCCCACTGACGTTTTCTTGGTGACCCAGCAGTAAGGTCCGCAGTCGCAGTTGGGGGGTTCCAGAAGGTGGGATGCGGAAGGAGGGGCAGTACTTACGCAAGTCATTTGAAACTGGTCAAGGGCAGACAGATCTGGATGTCCCTTTCCTGTTGAATGTCGAAAGACAGAGAGAGAGAGAGATCCCATCTGGCATGCACCGACCTCCATAGCTGGCTCTCTCTTTTCTTCTCGCCCCTCCTCAGCAGCCAGGTCCGCTTTACTGTCCAGCCCAGACGACGAGACAAAACGTGCTGTCAAGGCTCTCAGTAGCTGCCTTGCCGTGTCTTCCGGGTCATACAAAACCGCTCTTCCTCTCGTCCTGTCCTCTCTCCTCTTCTCGCGCCCTTGCTTGCCCTTGCCTGACAGCCGTGAAGAGCTTACGAATCTCTGCCGACCCCCCTCTTGATACCCTCCCTGGGTTGCTACCCGTCTGCACCATGGACTTCAACAGCTCTTCGCCCTACCCAGAGGGCGTCATATCCTTTCTGGATACCGACCTGTACAAGTTGACTATGCAGTGTGCCGTCTACAAGTACTTCAGAGATGTCCCTGTCACCTACGCCTTCACCAACCGTACGCCAGACAAGAGGCTGTCGAGAGAAGCCTACAAGTGGCTGGAGGAGCAGATTACCAGTATGTTACTGTTTATTTTTTTTTTTGTTTCTTCTCCCTCTCTCTCTCTCTGTGTGTGTGTGTTTGTGTGTGTGTGTCTGCATGACCTTCACATGGGTTTTCTGACGTATTCCTTGTTGTCCAGAGCTTGGTAACATCTCCCTTCTTTCCGAAGAGCTGCGGTTCCTCAAGGAGCACTGCAAGTACCTCAACGCCGAGTACCTCGAGTTCCTCCAGGAGTTCCGCCTACACCCGCGCGACCAGGTTGCCGTCAAGTTTGTGCCTTTCGGGGAGGACACTGGCGCCGCCTCGGATCTGGGCGATGTGCACATGGAGATCAAGGGAAGATGGGTCGACACGATCCTCTACGAGATCCCTATCCTGGCCCTCACCTCCGAGGCCTATTTCAAGTTCATGGACAGGGACTGGAACTACGACGGCCAGCAGGAGAAGGCATTTAACAAGGGCATGAGGCTCCTCGAGGAGGGCTGCATCTTCTCCGAGTTCGGCACCCGCCGGCGCAGAGACTACCACACACAGGCGCTCGTCTTCAGGGGCCTCGTCCAGGCCAGCGAGCAGGGCAGCAAGCGCGGCCTGCCCGGCAAGCTGTCCGGAACCTCGAATGTCCACCTTGCCATGCGCTTCGGCATCCCTCCCGTCGGCACCGTCGCCCACGAGTGGTTCATGGGCATCGCGGCGATCAAGAACGATTACGCGCGTGCGACGGCGGAGGCGCTGCGCCACTGGGTCAGCTGTTTCGGCGAGGGCGTGCTGGGCATTGCGCTCACGGATACGTTCGGTACGCCGGCGTTCCTGGAGGCCTTCAGTCAGCCCCTCGAGAAGCTGCCGGACGCGCCAGCGACCACCAGCACGGACGGGCAGCCGCCCAAGACCTATGCTGAGGCGTTCACTGGCGTCAGGCAGGACTCGGGCGACCCGGCGGAATTCGTCAAGACTATGCAGAGGTTTTACGACAGCGTGGGCATCAAGGACAAGAAGGCCATTGTGTTCTCGGACTCGCTGAACATTGACAAGTGTCTCGAATACAAGAAGATCGCAGAGGAGGCTGGTTTCCAGCCCACCTTTGGTGTCGGCACATTCCTGACAAACGACTTTACCCGTCTCTCTGATGGCAGTAACTCTACGCCGATGAATATCGTCATCAAGCTGAGCTCGGCGGGCAACAACGCGGCTATCAAGATCAGGTAGGCCTCCGCCAACCGCATCCCCAGCCAGCACGAAGCCTGTTGGGTCTGTGAACTAACCTGGATATATACTCATAGTGACAACATTGGCAAGAACACGGGCGACAAGGAGACGGTGGAGAAGGTCAAGCGCGAGCTTGGGTACGTCGAGAGAGACTGGACGGGGGGTGACGAGAGCAAGAGATGGGGCGTCGACGGCAACGGAGCAAAGGCGAGCTGAGGCCTTGGACTGTGGGGTCTGGTCTGGGGATCGGGTGGGTTTGCATGCGGCGAGAGCGCGACTGATGAATTTTCTTTCCAAGGATACCACTTCATAGACTGGACTAGACGGCAACTGAATCACCTGAGAACCCTGGAGGCGCGAGATGACACCACCATGTCCAGATGTCGTGATCGCCAGCGGCAGCCGTTCGCCAGGCTTCGAAGGGACAGGCCCGTGTGGTGACGAGGAGACAAGAGCAGCCATCCGAATACTGTTGTTCCCTTGAGGCCATGGGACCTCCTCATCTCTCTGCCTTGCTGCTGGGTGTTGCTGTGCGGCAGCTACAACGATGGTACTGTAAGTCTGACCTCGGGTGAGACCCCGACGGCCACAGAACTGCACCGCTGGAGGTCTGATATAGCAGACTTCTCGGATCTCCAAGGCATCCGAGACACGACGGACTCCTCCGCTCTAATGATGCCAGCGTTGATGTGACCTCTCACTCACCGCACCTCGAAAGGCACAACACACACACACACACACGACAACATGACCGGGAACGTGTGAAGAGGAGTGGTGGCGGTGATGGTTTGGTGGAGCTCCTGCTATACAACCTCCCTGACGACGCCATGCGTGTGCTTCTTAAGAATGGCGTGCTGCAGATACTCTTCTCTTCACCCAGCACGGCCAAGATCAGCGAAAAGAAGGGCCGACGCACCCGAGCTTTATCGTTAACGATCGACTTTATCTGTGGCTGCCGGGTTCCGGGTACTTGGGGTTTCCCACCCCTGCGTCATGTCTAGCTTTGAACCACGCTGATGTGACAAGAGTCTTTGTCAATGGGGGTGGCGTTTCTGTCGAGACCTGGAGTTTCTGGGGCGGGAGGGATCTCTCGGGCGGGAAAACAAGAGTCAGCTCCAGGGGGGTGTTTGGGTTTGGTGAAGTCTGGCTGCCCAACTGCGAGGTACCTCCAATCCTCACAAAGAGAGATATCGGACCAGGAGGAAATAGACTAGAGCTTAATTCAATCTGGTCGTGTCTGGTCCAAAGCAAACCAAGAAGAGGGCCGGGAAGGGGGCCAATTAATCTCCTCTTGTGAAGAGCTGAAGGGTCTTGTTGGTTGTAAGCCTGGGCGTTAACTGGGAACGCCGATCCAATCAACATGGAGAAGGATGGATAGTTCCTCGAGAGAAAGAGAGAGCAGAACAAGGCAGACCCCGTCCTTGCTTGACCTCGTGTGGCCGGGCTGCCTCCTGTCCTTCCTCCTTCTGCTGCAACGCCCGAGGACGACCGACGAGTTGCATCTGGCGCTTCAACGGGGGCGCAGGTTGGTGTTGGCTGTGGATGACTTGTGAGACCAAAAGGCGCAAGGAGAGGCGTGTGTGGCGGCAGCAACAAGAAGACCGGCAACAAGACACTGGCCAGAGCACTGCACCCCCCCCCCCCAACTCTCTCTCTGTCTCTCACACAGACACACACACACACACCCTCTCTCTACCGAGGCTACAGGCCTACATGCAGCCTGCTATTTATTTCCTGTGCCGATCACATGCAGCTGGTCGGATCCGTGTTTGTGCACGTATGCATGTTTCTTCCTCCTTTTTTTTCCCCTTCTCTTTCTCTTCCTCTATTTTCCCTCCCTCCCCCTCCCTCCCCCTCCCTCCCTCCTTTTCCTCCTTCCTTGTCCCCATGTGTGTGTGTACAACAGGCCGATGCCGAAAGGATTGTGATTTTCGTTTCAAACTTCTGAACCTTGTAGTACAAAACGATCCAGCAGGGGGGAGGACTTTTACTCTCCTTGTCTGTCTCTCTCTCTCTCCACACACACACACACACACACAAAAGTACTTTGTAGACTTTCTGGGTCCCGAGAGACTGGATCACGGACCTCGCGTTTTCCACCACCCCTGGAGAACTTTTGGGCAAAACCTCGTCCGCCAGACTTCCTCATTGGGCAGCCGAGGCGGCCGCCACATCCGGGGCCCAGGAGGACAGGCAGGGTTGCATCGGCAGGGGGTGTTTCCCACAGGGCTGCATGCTGCTCTGATGATGGTTGTGTTACACAGAAGGGGACGGGGACGACATCATCATCACCAAGATCTTCTTCCGCCGTTCCGAGATGGGAGGGAGGATGACGTTTGAGGAGCCTGACGTTCCTCACTTGAGGATTTTACGCATACGGGCGCGTTTGAGCAGCGGTTAGGTTAGTCAGTGGTGGTCCCGCGTTGCACTCCTGCCCCTCCCCCCCCTGGAAAGGATCAACCGCAAGATCGTACCAGAAGTGTGACGACTGTGACTCGTTGGTCCAACTCTGTCCTCTGTAGCCGAGACCACCCAACGACCCTCTGTGTTCCTCTGTTGTCTTCTTCACTTGAAGAAGTCACGGAGAAGAACCAACGAAAGATTGGTTAGGACGAGGCTGGAAAGATCCGTGACCACGGGCGTCCAGTGAAATCCTATCCACGAGGCCGTCGTCGCCCGGCAGTGCCCAGGATTGCGAACACACCTGAAGCACGACACGGACAACTTTGTCCACAGACACGGCCCAGGCAGAGCTCGGCTGAGGCCTTGGGATGATTAGCAGGCCAATGGTCTCAACCCTCCTCCTCCTCCTCCTCCTCCGTGCGGTCACATGTCGGGCCCGGATCGACATCCCATCCAGGCACCCACCCCCCCTTCTAAAGAAGAGACGGTCTTCCGAAGCCAGCCGCGGAGGGTAAAGGAAAACGGCTGTCCTCGGGAAGGACGATGCCAGGCCGACAAGGGATAGAAAGATCCTGTTACCCAATGGTGGCGGCCCCCAGCTTGAGCGAGGTCACAGGGGGAGAGGGGGCGCACAGCATTGGGACGAGTTTGCAAGGTTTGAAAAGAAATCCCCGGTGTGAGACTGCAAAGGCGGCGGAGTGGCGTGGAGTTCGCGCCTCGTTCGTGATGTGTCGCGTGTGAGGCACGTCGGGCACGTCGGGCACGCCAGTCCGGGCTCCCGCCCCCACTCCCTTTTTTTCTTCTTCTTATTTTAACTTCACACGCGACAGAGTCCGTTGGAAGCCCTTTTCTTTCTTTCTTATCCATCCATTCGGTTCCGCATTCCAAGGGCCGGGGGGGCAGACCAATTCCAATCCGGGCGTGGCGTTGTGTCGTGCCAGGAATTTTCTTGCAGATTTGTTGCTTGTAGGCTAAGGTTGCAACTCTATTATCCCTGGCCTTGCACCAGATCTGCTGCAGGCGCTAGAGCACTTTAATTGAGTTTTTTTTAATAGAAAAAAAAAGAGGAAAGGTCTTGTGCGGGTGGTTGTCGAGGCAAGACAAGACAGGCTTTTGGTAGGGTGGCACGCGGGAGACGCGTCTCGTGCAGAGAGGAGAGGAGGAGCCTCTCCATCCCTTTTATTTAACCTTTCTTACATTATACGCGCCTCAGCGCGTCATCCCGGTTCCCAGGAGGGCGAGAGTCTGCGACACCGTTAGTCTTGGGTGCTCGCCCGATCCCACCGGCCCAGAGAAGGGGAATGAGTACCCTCGTTGACGTATAGATTTGCGAGGAGGATTTGTGGCAAATCAGGATGCCGAGGCGGAGGTTTCCATTACGCCCCCCCTTTTTTGTATCTTGTATGGGATGATGATGATGCACCGCGCGACCTTGGCTGCAAGGAATTGATTGACTGATCCATCGTAAGATGATCAACAGAAACCACCACCCCCGCCCCTGCAGTGGTGGATGATTATAGATTGATCCTCAAGAGATCACTTCTGCTCTTGGGACAAGAACGCCGAGAGGAGAGAGTTTCATAGCGTCTTGGGGGGGAGGGGGGAGGCGGGAGCGGCGGAGGAGGCCACCGGATAGGTGAAGCCGGAACCCCTCTGGCCAGGAACGCGGATAAGCATGACGCGCCGTTGAACTGAAGCACGGGTGGCGAGAGATTTCTCTGGCAGGGCTTCCTCTGCCCTGCTCGATGACTATCAGCCAATATTTGATACCACCGCACGGGTCCGGATGACGAAGGGGGGAAGGGAGCTTCGCCGTTCGCCAGTGGCAAGATCTCCTCTGCATATCGCCGAGCTCGTGACGGTGCAGTGACGGTGCAGTGCATAGTAGGATCGTACTGTACGTACAGTACTCATGTACCTTGAGTTCCAGTGGGGGCCGACGTAAGGAGGAGACGTGTCGTCGTCCGTCTGCAGTGCAACGCCGCCCGCACGTCTCGGCACCAGAAAATCAAAAGAAAAAAAAAAAAGGAAAAAAAAGAACTGTAGTGTGTGGTGATGGTGCCATCCCCCCCTTCAGCCATTTTTCTTCTTCCTTCTTTTCTTTTCTTATCCTTCTCCCTTGCTGCAACATTGCATAGGAAGGAGTACAAGGTTCAAAGGGGGAACAACGATGCATCTGAATAATGTTTAGTCATATCAGTAGGGACGGGCAATGACCGTATCCAAGAAGCGCGCCATGCGGTGCCAAAGTACGCAAAGAGAGGAGTATAAAGAGAAATCCTCTTTTTTGGTGCTCTCTGCGGGCGGGGTCACGTCGTGGTCATCGACGACGCGGGGTATGTAGAAACGGACTGTGCCAACTTGACAGTGCATCTATCTACATTGCAGCGTCTTTGGGTCCCAGAAAATTTCACCAGCTAGGTGGAGGGGTCTTTTTCTCTCTCTTTCTTTTCCTCTCCATCCTCTGCACACGGAGGGATTTTACCAGGTCACAGAGGCGAGGTGGATGACGATACTTAAAAGGAGGTTGGTGCAGACAGAACCCGTACGGAATAACCCGCCTCGTCCTGGTGGGCGGCGACCGATGATTCGCATGAGGCACACTGCAACCCAATCACCAGTCTAGGGCAACCTGCACTCTGTTCCCTCTGTACCTGACCGTGCCGATCTGGTGACGAGAAGGAAAAGAGGCGGTAAGTATATGCACCTTCACCGCAAATAAAAACAGCTGTTGTTCCGCGTCCCCTTTTCCTTCTTTTTTTTCCTTTCTCTTTCTTTTTCTCTTTTTCTTCCCGCTGTCTGTCGATTTCCTGCACCGCTGCTCTGGGCTGGTAGTACGACCGTGCGACTCACTCCATCACGATGAGGGGTTGGCCGGATGGATGTGATAAGCGACTCAGGATGGATGGTTGACGGCGGATATACGGGCAAGCAAAACTCCAAAACCGCCCGGTGCTTCGATCCGCTGCTTGTTTCGAGAAATCTTCGACAGGAAAAGAAAGAAGAAAAAAAGAGACCCACCGCCTGCATACAGTATGTAGACCACAATGTCTACAGTGTGCCCCAGAACACGTTGAGAATATGCAGCAAGGAGGGGCCTCTCCAGGGATTACACGATCTGATGGGATGAATTGGAAGGTATCCTTTTTTTTGTAGGCACTGTACGCGTATGGAGGATCCACAGAGCGCACTGGTGAGGCTGTCGACTCCAGGACAAGAGCCGAGGGGCTGGTAAGGACATGGGGTTTATTTTTTTCTCTCTCTCTCCTTGTCGTTTTTTTTTTTTTTTGAGCTGTATGAGGGGGGCGGTGTGACCTGTGATGAGCACCGAGCATGTGCTTGAGCGCCTGACGAGTCTCCACCCGAGAGCGACCTTTTGGGTTGTGGTATGCTTCTGATGCCGGTCGAGGTCAAAGAGGCACTTACTTGCTGGTCCGTCTCGTGCCTTTTAGGTCCTCTTAGGCGCAAGAGCTTTAATGGCCCCCCGGAGAGCTCGATTGGGCAATCAGCGCGTGGGCCGGGATGGCACACCAGACAGCTACCACACAAGACAGCAACTGCTTGGTGCTTGATCGCCTGCTTGGGGGCGCTGGAGTACCCGCAAGGCCCGTCCATATCTCGCAGGGCAATGCCGGCGTGGGTGCAGCATCCCGCGGTTCGTGCGAGGCCCATGCAGCAGGCTCTCCGAGTCGCAGTCCCGCGTCCCACCGCGCGTCCTCCAGTGAGGGCCAGGCGGGTGGATGAGATCGACAGGAACTGTGCTGTGCTGCGAGCTGGCGTCGTCGTGGTCAGACCAGCCAGCCCAGCCAGCCCAAAAAAAAAAAAAAAGATCCCGAAGCAGGGCCAAAAGCCACGTCCACGAAAATGGGGCAGAAGACGCAGAACGCACGGCAATGCCTTGCAGGAGCGGACGGGGCGCCTCTCCATCATTGAGCTGTCGTTTAAGTGAGTCGTCAGGCAGGTGTCCCCACGACCACGTCTGGAGGTGAGACACGTCGGTGCTTCCTCTGACGTCGACGGACATGAGGGAAAACCTGAATGTGTGGGATCCGTCATCGTGCACGATGGCTTTGCTGTACAATGGCCTGTGCGTGACAGGACAGAACCAACGAACCCCGGCCAGGGCCTTCGCGTGATAGGTTGCTGCCAGACGAGTGCGTGCTTCGTCAGCAGGCTGAGGCTGAAGGCGCCACAGTGAGGCTGCGGGGATGGAACCAGAAACAGAAAAACAAAACCCATGTACCAAGGTCACTTTCCCATGTTCGAGTCATATGGGCAAGTTTTAAACCTGTTGATCGTCAGCCTCTGGTTGATGTGGTTTTGGCCCAGCCTAGTGATTAAAATGTGCCGACTGGTCCTGTCTGATCTGCTGATCTCGATCTGAGCCGTGTTGGAAGTGGATGGGATTGGTGATGAGAGGGAGGAAAAGCCTCCTCGGCTCCTGGTCTGACCCACGGCTGAGGTGGCTGACAAGGAAACCTTGGAACAGGAAAAAAACAGGATGCAAGGACGCCAGCTGTTCTCTCGTGGGCCCCCGGCTGGCCATATGAAGCACAGAGAGAGAGAGAGAGAGAGAGAGAGAGAGAGAGCCAATGACAAGACATGAAGCTGAGCAATTAAGATACAATATAGTACGATATTGAGAACCCAATGGTGTATCTCACGATTGTGTGGTGGTCGCACGAAGGAATAGGCTGATCACAGAGGAGAGGGTCCAATCCCATGCTGGTAAACGTACGCCTCACCAGAGAATTCAGTTCAACACATGATATCTTTTCTTCTTCTTCAATATCCATCTCGGTCCAGGATCAGGCCTGAATTCAAAGCCAAGATGCGGATCTGACAGGTTGACAGCGCATTCTCTCTCTTCCTACCCTGTCTTTTTCTGTTTCCCTTCTTCTCTGCCTTCTCCCAGGGCTGATGACGATCGGGTGGCCCACGATAACCTATGACATAGATACCAACGGATCTTGATACCTGGCTGGCCGACCCTGGTTCCCCTCACCGCCGGCAACCGCGCCAGTTCACCACCGCGGTTATCGTGGAACCCCCTTCATCCTTTTTCCTCCTCCTTCCTCCTCAACCAACCAACCAGACCACCCCCAACAACAATGCCATGCACCGCGCCAGAACGGAACCCACACGCGGCTAGCTGATGACAAGGACGCTTGTTCGTCGTCGTCGTCCTTCTCCCACCCAGCCTCCCGGATTTCCACCTTGCATGAACCACCCAGTAAACAAATTTCCCAAAAGGGGGACCCACAGACCCTTTTTTTTTTTTTTATGGCCTTTCCCTCCTCTCTCTCATCTCTCCTCCCTTTGATTCCAGGCCCGTGCAGGGAACAAAGAGAAAGAAAGAGAAAAAACGGTTCGTGCTTCCCGAGGCACCGGGACAGGCGCCCCCCGCGGGCATGGCGTGAAAGGGGACTAGCGAACCCCACACATGCACTGCTGGTTGTTAGTGGTTCATGCAATTGTATGTACTGTATAGCATCCAACCGCTCCAGGAGAGGAGGATAAGATGCGCTGGCAAAAAAAAGGTCCCTTCCAAGGACCTGGCTCTTGGCCGTGGGCGTTCCGAACAGGGCAACGGTCGCCAGTGGATTCCCTGCAGCCACGCACCTCTGCGGCGGGGACTGGACCGGGACTTTTTTTCTTTTCTTTTCTTTATGATCGAGCCGAGTCATCGGTCTGGACATTGTCGATTTCGGATTCGGGTCAGGGCCCGGCATCTCCTCTCTTCGTGGCAGGGCAATGCAGAGAAGGGGGCATGGGCCACGATGGGGTCTCTGGTTTTCCAAGAATAGAGTCTTTCTTAGCTGCAGCAGCACGAGACTAGATCTCTGGGCGAAGCAGTCCGTGCTGGTAGTGGTATCCGCCCGCCTTCTCTCTCTCACTCTCTCTCTCTCTTCTCCCCTGGCCGTGCACCACCCGCCAACCGATCGTCACCGCTTCTTGCTGGATGTGGGAGAAACTTGGAAGACAACACCGACGAAGCGGGACGGGGTTGTGGTTCCGCACTCCTCCTGACAGGAGGAGAGGAGCGTGGCTTGCCTTGGTGGGTGGAAAGTTCGCTCGATCCATCCGAGATCCTCAGAACCTGGCTGAGCTGCCGGGGGTCCGAAGAGCTGGGAGGGGGGGAGAGGAGAAAGCTGTGACAGCAGCAAGGTTCCACCAGCCATCAGCTCCCGCCACATGGTCGGATGGGGATGGCACATGGCGCTATCATCATCGTTCGAAAAGAAAGAAGAAAGGGAAAACAAAAAAATTTCAGTTGCACTGTGAGGTACTTGCTTGGTCGCTCCACGACACCGTGCCGTTTTTTTGGAGGCCATCTACTATGGTACATACTGTACATACTCATCTTTGATGGTCAAGATGGCGCGCTTCCTAGATCGGCATCAGGATCTCACAACCCCGTCCTTCCCCCCCCCCCCCAGCCGCAGGTCTTTCCTCCTCCATCCCGCGGCCCAGCACAACGTGAGAGCACGCGCTGGCAGAAACGAGAGCTAATGTGGCTGGAGTGTAGAGTAAGTAGGTAGGGCAAGCTGGGGAGGTTTCATCCGTCACCTTTTCTCGCACCCGTTTCAGTGGCCTCGGCGACCCAGAGCCCGGGGAGGGGGTGACCACCGGGCCATCGACCTGGTCTGCTGGTGTGGCAGATCTCAGCGCGTTATCTCGGCTCTACTTGTAGCTATCCATATCTAGTACGTGTCTCGAGAGCGGCGATGGGTCCCAAAAAGAAAAAGAAAAAACAAAGGTGATCTGGATGCAAGGGCTGGAATAGGGTCCCAGTCATGGGAGGATGATACTCAGGCCCAGTTGCCACTGTATACTATGCAGGCGTTTTAGATAGTATGCAGTAGTCGTTAGGGCTAGGCGGAGGTGACACTGTAGTAGTGTGTAAGTATTATAGTAGTGTGTAGATCATCGAGCCGCGCGACAAGGCCTGGTCGAGGGGAAAAAAAGACAGGGCCAGTCCGCGCTGCATGTCGCCTGTGTCATGGTCTGTTGCCACTGTTCGACGGCTCTTTAATTTTTTCTTTTCTGGGGTGTTAGATTATTATTAGACCTCCTATGTAAATAGTATTAGATTCATAGATGAAAGTGAGTCGTAGATCATCATCCTATCCATCCCTACTTGGCACCACCGTGATATTGCATTCTTGCATTTCATCCAGGAAAAGAAAAAGAAAACCCCCATCAAAGTTTTATAGTACAATACAATAACTCGTGAGGCTGAAGACGCCTTTTACCCACTTGTCACCACTGGTGTCACACCGCACAATGCATTGTACATACAGTAGTAAGATCCGATCATCTGCAGAATGCGGTATTGCTTATTTTTGCCTCCTCCTCCTGTCAATCGTTTCCTACCAAGAGATTGGACGCCGAGCACCCCACATTTTCTTTCCTTTTTTTTTTTTTTTGTTTTGTTTTCTCTGTGAGACCTGCAGTTCAGACATACAGGAGCCCCCTTCCGGGGAATACCTACAAAATTGGCAAAGGAAGGAATAAGAGAAAAAGAAATAAAAGAGGGGTAGCGAGGGGATGAGACAAGAATGATGTTATTTCGAGCGTCTCATCCGCCCTGCTAATTATCAAACTGTATACCTGTTTTTCTTTGTCCCGTTTATGTATGCCGTCGTCTCACGAGAGATGAGCGACATGCCAAAACCGTCTCACGACATTGTGACGGGCAGTAATCAATACACCGGTCATGTGGGGAAGAGGCGCTAAAAGCCAGTGTCGCTCAGCAGTGATGCAACAGAGGGACGACGGATGAATGGATGAACCGTGTGTGTTGATTCGAATATTTCTTGGGGGGGGGATTTTTTTTTTTTTTGGTTCTGCCAATATATCCCTAAATGGTTAAATTGGTTCTGAGCCGTCCTCGCATGAGGAGATGGGCCTAGAGAGAGACAGGAACTCGTCCCGCCTGGCAGGGAACCAGTCAGACCACGCGCAAGGCCCTGGCCCGGCGCGCGATGTGGCTTGATGCAGGCAAGGCCAGCAGAGGCGCGCGCGGGATGGAAGAAAGGTCGTATCTGCATGTATCATCGCCTTGGCCCTATGAGTATTGAATCCCTGGAAGAGGTTTCATTGATCTCCGAGAGGAAGATCGAATGGTAATGCAGCGCGGGCCTCCATGAACGGGCCATCTTCGAGCCCTTACATGCAACCACTTTGGCCTTCCGTGTTATGTACCGTAGCACGCAGGGTGACAACCCTTTTCGGGGACCAAATGTCTCGCTGGGACATGAGGAAACCGGCTGCTGCCATTCTTGTGTGTGTGTTGTGTCTCTGGCGTTCTCTCTCTCTCTCTCTCTCGACCATGGAATTTCTCAACCCAGAGAATGACACGCATCAGATGCAAGGGTGGGTGGGTTGGCAGAAGACCCGACCCCGCGCAGTCTCGCGTCTGAAGGCGCTGATTGGGCTTGCAGCGTGCAGCGTCATCCCGACTTGTGTGTGTGTGTGTGTGTATGTTCCTTGCCACGGGGCTGCATCCTGAACAAGGCCTCACCTGTCTGTCTGGAGCCCTTTTCGCCTGCATCTTACTTACTCACTCCCCAGAGAGCTGAGGCAGGCTACCCAGGGCGGGCGTGGAGGGATTGGGGGTGTGCCCCACTGTTGGGAATGTCTTGGGTATAGGGAGAGGCACGACTTGAGACCAGGCTGGGCCTAGTTCAGGTCGCGGTCGTGAGCGGGCGGGAGAAATCTTGGAAGATCAGAACGCCACTTTACGCGTGGCGGCGCGGCTTCCAAAGAGAGTGCATGGGGGCACCGGGCACAAAGGGGCCGTGGTGCTATACTTGCAGGCTGATAATAGTTCTTGGCTGAAGGGCACAGCAACAACAACAACAATAACAATTACTAGTACCATTATAGTACTATTACATGGAAAATATTCACAAATCTGGAAATAGCTTCCGGCCAGATGCAACGTCGTTAGAAGGGAGAGAGAGAGAGAGAGAGAAAACCCCCCCCCAAAGCTTTCTTTTCTCTTTTCTCTTTTTCTCATCTCGTGCATGGAGCTGAAGGGAGAGCAAGTGTGCTTTGCTAATACTTCTCACCTCACTTCATCTTCTCCGCCTTGGATACACGAGTAGGAGTCGCTGACAGGCGTGGTGAGGCGCGCATTAGTGCTGGGGTGGTCCTCGGAAAAAGGTGCATGTCGATATTTGGGGCGGCGGTCGGGGCTCAGGCCGCACATAACCATTTCCCGAGCCATGGGAAAGCACATTGTCCATTTCCCTTTCCCATGTGCCGACGTTGTACGTGGATAGCCAATAGCGGTAAATAAGAAGAGTAAAATAGAATACGAACATGCAGGCTCTCTTCTCTCTCAGCAGCCATTAATCATCCTACTATAGGAGGAGGCCCATCAGCGACGGGGCTGTCCTGACTTGACAAGTTATTGTCCAATTTCCTCGAGATTGATGCAAGCCCCCAGCACAGTAAGCTGGGAATATGCCTGACCCGGCGCCCGGGCTTTCAATGGAGAAGAAGCTCAGGAGGGGGGCCGGGGGCCGTCTGTCCGTTTGGATTTTGAATTTCGGGGTCAATCTCAAAGAGAGAAAACGGTGGGAATTTCCTCTCAATCATCTCATTTACGGCTTGCACACCGGCAAGGCTTGTGCTTGTATGCATGTGGTTCTCACGAAACGTTTGATTAGCTGAGAGCTGGGGTTTTAATTAGGGTGTGTGTGTGTATGTGTGTGTGTGTGTGTGTGTGTGTGTGTGTGTGCCTCCGGCGCCCTGTCTTAGCAGCTTATCACTACTGCAGGCGGCCCTCACCCTCCACCACCACCAAACCCCCCGTCCTGTTCCAACCGGATCTTTTGCCCTCAGGAGTCGGTCATCACCGCCCTGCAATAAGTCAAGTGAGCTTGATCCACCAACCACGTACCATCTCGCGTACTGGACGGAACGACGGGTGCAGCACACTGCCGTGCCTCCGCGCATGACAAATTTGTGCCAATGAGAGGGGAAAGGGGGGGAGGGGATTGCAGCGGCAGGTTGTACTCAGCTCGCTGCTGGCCCTGACAGGGCTGCAGCATGCCGCAGAGAGATCGTAGTGGGAAAAGACCAAAAAAAACAAAAAAAAAACTTGCCTGCTTATGAAGATTCACGGTGCAACTCTTAGCCCTGACGGTGAGTTGCCCCCCCCCCAGCAGCACCTGTTCAGCGGCACAGGCCGAGGTTCGAGATCGTATGAGACGGCAGATAACGGGAGACAGATGGGCAGGACATGTTGCCAAACTAAGTATCGATACGTATCATGTTCGAAACCATAGCTCGGGGCCAACCTACCAAGTCCAGGAGCAGGCCGACCGGTCACCAGGGCGGAAAGGAAATATCATGATTTTCGTTTCTCGTCTACACGCACCGAAACCCTCCCGGAATAGAAAAAAATGCGTAACAGCGGAAATAAGAGGGAACACCGGAGAGCTCCTCTCTGCCCTGTGTTTCTTTTTTTTTCCTTCTCTTCTCCCTTCCCTCCTCTTACTTACGAGGGGGGAGAGGGGGCAGGTCTCCACGTAAGGCGTCAGCCCGTGGCTTGTCACCACTGTCAAACCCGACTTGTGGCGAGGCGAGCGGACCAGTGGCCCTGGCACCGTCGCAGCTGATCCTCTCAGCACAGCTAAACGGGATCAGATACTGTGGGGAGAGGGACTTCTTTTTTTATTTTAATATTTTCATTATTATTATTTTGGGGGGGGGGGGTTCCTATGGTGATCACCGCGACACGAACCGCAAACATCTCTGGCGGTCGGACACGACGGCCCTCACGAGCCGTGGGTTTCGGATGTACCCTTTCTGCAGGGAACCTGGGGAGGAGGAGGCAATGGTGAGAAAGTGAGATGATCAACCTGTCGGCTGTATGGCAAGGTTGGCGCTACCCTCTGGCTAAACATGTGCTATTGGGCTTTTTTTGATTGCTTCCAGGCCAGCGTGGTGCCAGGAAAGATCCTGGTCTGCGTTGTTCTCTTGTTCTTGTCTCTGACTCACTGCGACAAGAGTGAGGTGATGAGGAGGAAGAGGGGGGGGGCAAGGAGAAACGATCGGCATATTCTTTTTCTTCTCTCTCTCTCTCTCTTCATCTCTCTCGCCATGTCGGTCCATCTCGTGACTTTTTTTTGGTCTACCAGCAGTATAGGATATATCCTGGAGGCTGGGCGCGAGATGCGGTCTCTTCTGGTCCACTCGAAATGCGCAGACCTGAAGCTTCCCAGGCTGCCATGCTCCTTGCTTCCCCCCCCTCTCTCCTGGCCCTAGGCTCGCTCTGCTTTAGCGGGCCGGGTCTCGGCGGGCCGGCCTGGCGCGCGAGCCTCACCGTTTTCAGGGCTCCTCTCTGGGTGCGATGCTCACCCAAAACCCTCCCTCGCGGCGAAAAAGGGGTGGCCTGTGTTGCGGGGCCTGAGGGCGTCTGGTCAAGCGAGGTTCAGAACTGGCCACCAGTGCTGGTCGGCCCATCATGGCGCTCCCTCTCCCCTCCGATGGTACATGGTACCCAACCACCTTCTTTTGGCTGGAAAAGATGGCCTCGCGTGTGCGTGTGTGTCTGTGTCTGTGTATGCGCAGCGCACCCCACGGGCAACACGCAAACCTCGGCGTGGGCTTGGGCGTGAGCGACATGCCACGACTACTGTGATACTGTGTAGTACTGTCCTGCTCTCGCTCTCGCCTGTGCGGAGGAGGAGCTTACTGTGACCGCTGTACACAGTGAACAGCATACGTTGCCGTACAAATTACAGAAGACCCAGGTTGGTTCGGCCCTGGCTCTCGGTATGGAGACCGTGTGGGCTGGACGAGCAAGCTCAGTGCAGCAAATCTGCATGCACACGGTTTTACCGCCAATTGACCCCATCGCCTCTTGACCGCAAGGAGAAACGGGAAGAAAAAATATAAAAAAAAATTAAATAAAGGATTTAATAGAAAGAGAGAAGCAAAAAAAAAAAAAAGGACCAGGCAGGGTACACGATGCGGTCAGTACGCACGCCAATGGATTCTCTTGCAGGCTAACCAAAAGTCTCCTGACACTGTTCCTGTATTCTTGTATGAGATTTTCTGTGTTCCTGGTTTCCACCACCACCACCACATCCTTGTGTTCCTTTTTTTTTCTTTCTTTTCTTCCTTTCCCTTCCTCACGCTACGACGGCAGGACGGCTCTCCGTCCTGAGCGTTCAGGGCGGAGCAGGTAAAAAGTTGGGACGAGGTCAAAGACGTGCATTGCATGCAACACGTTCTCAGGCACTTCCTCTCTCCCTTCGCTTCCCATGTCTCCGCCCTGCCGCGTGCACGAGCACCAGGTTGAATCTTCTCTTCCTGCATGTACCATACGTAGTGTCTGGCCTACCTCCATAGAAAGCGTCCTCTCCTCCACCCCCGGTCACTGCATCTCGCATCCTGTCCCGTGTCGCCGGGGTACAAGGAAAGGTACAGTGGTAGCAGGGGAGAGAGAGGAGAGAGAAGAGGAAGAGAGAGAGAGAGAGACTGGGGTTGCCTCAGCCTGCAGGGGTAGTTATCCTGTCTTTTGCTTGGCTGAGCCTGCTCTCTCGTACATACATACCTACAGTGGTACTGTGCTATGTAGCAGTAGTGGCCTGCACGTCTTGTTCGTGCACGGCGCTGCCTTTTCGCGTTTGGAGGTATCTCCAGGCTGGTGCCGCTGCCGGGAGGATACCTCCTTCCCTCCCCCGTCCCCCCCCTCACCTGCGAGCCCAGGACCATCCTGGTCCCTGGTCCCTGGCACCTCAACCCGCTCCTGAGCCTAAGCCCCCCCCTGTCCTCTACGTACCCATAGTACCGCTCTGTACTGTGGTGGACCGGGGGGGAGGGCACGCCAGTCCCGCCTGCTAGGCACTGTGCCATGCGCCCCCAGGGCAGGGACACCGCACCGTCTGGGCAGCCCAGCGGCGACTCGAGCTGTACCACAGTATGGGGACATTCCCTGCAGCCAGAGGTGCAAGATTGGACCTCCTGTCCAATCCCTCTGCCGGTTGACGTCCCACCTCCTACACCTACACCTTCTGTCCACTCTGCGTGCTGCAGCTGCAAATATCTCCTCTCCCTCCTCTCTCACCCCGTCCGCCACTACTGCTCTCTCTCCTCCCCTTCTCCTTCGTCATCCGCCATTCATTCCATCCCCTCCGCTCCTCTCTCTCACGCACTTAATTCCTTCTAACCTGCCATCTTCTTTTCTTCTTACCAGGGAGAAGAGAAGGGAAGGAAAAGAGACATACCACACCCCCCCTCCCCTCTCCAGACTGGGCACGTCGACAGTCCTCCCCCTCCCCACACACGACCCAGACCCCCAGCAGCTGCTGCAGTTCCACGTCCACATCACAGGACCGGACAGCCACAGCGCCAGAACAAGGTCCCCAGAGTCCTTGCACTGCAGGAAGCGGATCGATCGAGCCCACATAGTTGGCAATCTTGGGAAAAAACCACAGGAGGCATAAAAGAGGAATTGAACCCCCCTCTCTTATAAACCCCTTCCCGAGATTTCAATTCCGCGACTCCATCTTTTCCGCATTCCAACCTCTGCTCAAGCGCAACCTCGATCCCACACCAACCCAATCCCACGCTGGAATTCCTCGGCTCGACGACGAGGAATCTCCTAATCTCCTCCCCACCCGCTCCCACCACCCCCCCCTTTCCGATCCCTTGGTGCCGCCTCGACGACATCGAAGCTCGCCTTCCCTCTCCGACCAGCCCTCCCGTGTCGTACACCCGTCCTACCAGGAGGCCAGGAATCCGAGAGAGATAGAGAGAAAGAGAAGGTCATCGACACCACGATCAGCTTGAGGACACAGGACCTGGATGCTCTGCATGATCCCGATCGCGGTGAGGCATTGGAGCTCTTCCAGGTGTTGAGAGAGGGAGAAGGTATGTCACCACGTCACCCGTTGGATCCCTTCGTGACCCACATGGCCAAGTCAGAGGCAACGTGCCTTGCCGTCTGTCCCTAGCCTTAGCATTGTTCGATTGGCATGACCTGCAGTCTCGTCAGACGCGATGACGGCCTACATGCTCGTGGGGAACCCTCGTCCCCCCTCCCCCTCCCATCTCCTGCAGAGAGAGAGAGGGGAGAGAGCTTCAGACCATGCCAGACGGGCAGGGCGCCACGGGCGCTTCATTACAACAACTCATCTGGAACCCCTTCTCTGACTGGTGGCGTAATCCAATCTACAGGTACATGCCTAAGGGCCGCCTTATCATCATCATCGACCTGACCAGGCCCAATCCATCCTCGACTTGAGGTATCGCGTCTCGTGGGAAACGTTAACTCGTCGCTCCCGCCCCGACCCTCAGGAATTGTACAATCTTGTCTGCCGTGCCAAGACGGTCCCCTGTGGCGGTAAGGGATCTCCTCTCTGCCCCCTCTCCCCTCCCCCCCCCACTCTCATCTCCTCGCTACAGTCTCGAATTCCATTTCCCGAAAGGGAAGGAAAGATACACCCCATCGTGACCGCGTCGACGGCTGGCTCTGGTGCAGAGACGGGCTGGGAAGAGCATCGAAAGTGGCCTGCTCAGGGGCGCCTTCAGTGAGGTCCTGAACCCTCCCGTCTCGGCCCAGCCACGCCACTGTCCACACATCAAGAAGCTTCACCACCGTCCATCTCACAAGTGGGAGGCTCGTTCTTCGCGTGTGGCCGGCCTTGCCACCGGCTTCTTCACCTGGCACGCTGGCACGCCTTGTGCCCTTTGTGGGGACGAGACGGCGCGGAGATGGAACGAATCATGAAGAGAAAAAAAAAGAAGATTTGGCCGAGGCCGAGAAATGAGAAAAAGAACACGCTCCCTTCCCTCCGCTCTGCTTCCCTTCGAACAACTCGTGGGAGGCATGCTTGAGCCGCCTTGAGCGATTCTTGATCGAGAGATCTTGTCTTGATTCACCCCTGAAAGATGAGAACTTGAGAGAACTCGAGGCTGATCAGATCCATGTCGGTTCAATTAGAACCGTGCAGTTTGCAGCTTGCAGGCACAGTCCACCTTGCCAAGCGACAGACAATTATCCACTTTTAAAAGCGGCCTGTGCTCCCGGCCACCCATCCAACCCCCATTCATTTACCCGTCTCAACCACTGTTCACCGTGGCTCTCTCGACCCCTTCATCCCATTTCCTCTCTTCTCCCCCCATCTCTCTCTTTGGCATCCGCCACTGTCACTCATTAAAAAAAAAACCAAAAAAAAAAACCAAAAAACAAATCCAACTCAAGACGTTCATTCTCTCGTTATACCACACAACATTACTGTTGACCAACCCATCACTTTCATTTAATTAATACTAATAACAGTCGGCCCTCGTCTAGATTGTCCGGCTCAACCACCACACCACCACTCACTAAACTGCCCATTGTTTCTTCGACCTGCACAGCCTACCGTGCTTAATTTTTTCTCTCCCCTGCCGACGACGTCAACAGCCAGAGCGAAGCTTCCTGGGGAAACTTGCAGCACGCCGACACACCTCGTCACATCCTCCCGACCTACCGACTCGGACACAAAAAAAAAAGACAAGATGGCATCCCAATCAATGCAGGTTGAGGAGGTCTTCGAGTCCGACTACCAGAGGCCCAACCCGTTCTCGGCCGAGAGCGCCAGGAACGCTGTCCACGCCAGGAGGTGGGATGCAAAGGTCGACAGGCAGATCACAATCGCCAATGAGCTTTCGAGGCTAGTCAGCGACGAGTATCTCGAGGATATCATGCAGCACGCCCGTGCCATGGAGGTGAGCAGCCGCCCGCTCCCCCCTTTCCCCCCTTTCCCCCTTCCCCTGCGCACCCGAGGATGTGAAGAAGGACATGACCAAGCTGACCGTGGCGGCCCCTGAAGGACGAGACATTACCCGATGCCAACCTCATCGACATGCAGCGCGAGATCCAGTGGTTCATGCGGCCCTACCTCATCGACTTCCTGATCGAGGCACACGCCGCCTTCTCGCTCCTGCGGGAGACGCTGTTCCTGACCATCAACCTGCTCGACCGATACTGCTCAAAGCGTGTCGTCTACAAGCAGCACTACCAGCTGGTCGGCTGTGCGGCGCTGCTGATCGCCGCCAAGTATGGCGACAAGAAGGACAGGGTGCCTCAGATCAACGAGCTGAACAACATGTGCTGTGGCCTCTACGATGCCGGCATGTTCACCCAGATGGAGATGCACGTCCTCAACACCCTCGAGTGGAACATCGGCCACCCCACGGTCGACTTCTTCCAGTCCATCATCTGGGCCGACGAGCAGGACGACCGCGAGGTCCGGGACATGACCGCCTACATCTGCGAGATCGCCCTGTACCACCGCGACTTCGTGTCCACCAAGCCCTCGACGATGGCGCGGGCCTCCCACGCCCTGGCGCGGGCCATCCTGCTCCGGCCTGAGGTCAACGACGGCGAGTGGGACCGTGATGCCCGGGACACGCTGCTCACGCTGTCGCAGCACCTGCACCAGCCGTCGGTCACGCTGTCCCGCAAGTACTCGTCGAACCACTTCTCGCGGGTCTCCACCAAGCTCGCCGAGTTCCTGGCGCAGCAGGCCAGCATCTCCAAGGCCCAGGTCAACGGCCCGGCCACGCCCCCCGCCGAGTTCAGCTCCGCGAACCCGACTGCCAACATCTACAGCACTCCTCACAAGGGCCACGGCTCTGCGCAGGGCGTTGCCGATGGCTACATGACACCGCCCATCACCCCCGACGGCTCCTCGTTCGGCGCCAACGGCCAGGCCGGGGACTCGTATGCCCAGCTGCCGCCTAGGTGTCCGGTGACGCCCACACCGCAGGCCGGGCTGTCAAGAGCCCAACAGGGCGTGTCACAGTTCGTGAGCTACTTCGAGGGCCAGCACAGCAGCGCCGCGGCAAGTCACCCATAATAGACTCGCCGGCGGTACCGGCCCAAGACGGATAAGATGGAAAATCTTGTTTCTTCTCTTCACTGTACCATTTCCGTGTCCCACGTCGACCGACGGACAACGGGCGTTGCATCTTCTTCTCCTTTCCCTCCCCCCCAAACAACGACGAAACATTTCGAGTGTATCATTCTATCGGAGACGGACCCACACAAAAAAAAAGACTGCATCTGGTTATCAGCGATCATGGCATTTAGCGAGTTTTGGTTTGGCCTCCTTGCACATTTCTTACCTTCGTGTTTAAAAAAAGAATTTTCGCTTCGATTCGGCATGTCCAGAAATATTTCGACACTACACTCGGCCTGCCTCACACTCGGGGTACTTGTCAGGCAGGCTGTTATACCCAAATCCCCCGACCATTTCACACAAAAAAGATTCAAATCGTCAACCAAACAAACAAAAAAAATTATGGCCTTGGTTCCGTACAAAAGAACGAGACTTCTGAATATTGTGGACGACCTTGTCACATCAACTTGGAGGACAAACTCTTGAGGGACCCCGGGGAGGGACGAGAGGACCTTGTCTAGCACACGCTGCGCGCAGACCGGATTGCATCTGCGGAAGTTAATATTGGGTGGCGGATATCAGGAGAGACCGAGGGCAGCTGGGTCAGCACGGCGGCCAACAATCATATTATTTATCAGGATTTTGCCCCGTCCGTCCCGGACCCAGCACGACGAGTCACGCGAGGATCGGATGCCAACACACCAGTGCTCTGAACTTCCTCTCCCGTGTCTCGGGCTCTGGTGGGCTGTAGGGCCAAGGAAGCAACAGGGACAGATTGCTGCAAACTGGTCCTGGAGAAGCGAATATTTTTTCCTTTTTTTTTTCTCTTTTTTTATCTTATTTCCTGTGTAAAAAGGGGCGTGAGAAGGAATTCTTTGGAAGGGGAACACCGAAGCGAACACGCGATGTTCTTGGATTATTTGGCAACCATTAAACCAAACCACCGTACCAGAGCTCCCCCCCGGACCCTTTTGAACCGGTCCACCATCGCAAATATGGCTGGCAGGGTGGGATTCCTCGCTCCTATGAGCAGCGGAAGGGATACCCGCGGTCGCCATATTCAACCACCAAATAGACCCAAAAAAATGAAGAAAAAGTGGATTGACAGAATTGTGTGTTTTTACTTGTATCTTTCATGGTGTCATCGTGTCAGTGAGTGAGTGAGTGTTTGTGTGTGTTTCGTTACCAGACCGAGGTTGCCCGTGCCTGACTGACTACCTCGGTCTGTATCGACTCCCGAGATCGATCTCTCTCTGTCTCTCTCTTTCTCTTTCCGTGTCTGCCTCATCTCGCTGTCCTGGAAAACGGAGATTTGGCACGGATCTCGCGGAGTCGAGATGGCGTAGCACATCCCAATTATAGCTGGCCCTGTCTCGTCTGTGCTTCCCGAGTGCGATTGACCGACCTGGCCCACTTGTCTGGCTGGGGATGGCAGTTGAATGCAATTCCTAACCATGCAATGCACTCTGCGCTCTTTTATCTCTTTTTCTCTTTCTTCATACAGGGATCTTGCACGTGGGTTTGTGCTGCAGAGGTAGGCAGGCATGCAGGACCAAATTTCTTCTCTTTCTCCCTTTCGTGTTTTCTTCTGGAAGGGAGGGAAGAGAACTCAGGGGTGGGTCGTCCAGGGCTGAAAGGGGGGGATGGTGGGCGATCATCCTCATTCCCGAGCTGCTGGGTTTCGTTCGTCTTTTTTTTCCCTCCCTCTCTCTCTCTCTTTTGGCCTTTTGGGTATTCCGCGTTCCCCGAGATCCTTTACCTTCCCGATCGGGACGGGCTTGTTAGATTGGGGGGGTCTGATTGGTTGGTTTTGGGGGAGGGTGCATTTCGAGGCCCAACTGGTTGGGAATTCTAGTTCAGCTAGGCAAATCAGCTTCCCTCCCCAGATGATACAAGGAAGTTCCAGCTTGTGCACCCCCTGTCGGCGCCGTTGGTGATCATTAAGAAGAAATAGAAGGGAGAGAAAAAAAATAAGAGAAGGCGGAGAACTTGGACAAGAGAGATGAGATGAGGCTTGGGCTGCACGGGGGCCCCTGAACAAAGGTGGCTGGGCGGCCCCCCCTCCCCCCCGGAGATTTTTTCCTTGGACACACGCGATGGTTTGGCGTGTGGCTCCTCCGGTTCAGCCCTTTCATTCCGGAACCGTTGACACAGATGGTGGCAGTAAGGACTTGGCCGTTGGTCGATTTCCTCCCACCCCTTCCCTCTCTGTAAGGCGTTGGCTGGCGAGGCTTGCTGTCACGTTTGTCACGGACGAGACAGCTCAAAACGAAGCTCCTACAACCTGGCCAACTTGTTCTTTTTTTTTTCGTCCTTCTCTAACGAGATGACGCGGTGGAAAAGGGCAGCGCTGGACCCCCCTCCCCTGGCTCTCCGAAACCCCCCTCGCGGAGACAGAACCTGAGTCTGGATCTGGACTCTGATGCCGCTCAGGAGGAGCAGCAGGAGGGTCACGATGCCTTGCTCGGCAGAAGCACGGCAGCTGGTGGCGTTGGAGGTGTCGTCTCGAGCTTGTCGTCTTCTGTTGCGGGCTCTGTGGTTTGTTTGAGAGGCTGGACTTTTGTCTCCTGACGGGGGGGGAGGGGCGGTATCTTCCTTTTTTTTTTGATTTTTTTTTGACTTAGGCCTAGGTTGAGACACTGAATCTCTGCTCTTCCATGTTCACCAGTCGAGCATATCTTTTTTTTATGCAGAGATTGGCATGTGGGATGGGTTGGGTGATTCCTTTGGCTGCCTGGGCTGAGACGGACAGGTGATTGTGAGATTGATGGCATGATTAAGTCTGGGTGCATGTCAAGAACAGCGCTGAGTTTGGAATGATTAACAGATTGCTAAACATTGTCTAGTGTCATTGCCGCTTGTACTGCCTTGATGATCCTATGTCGGCCTTTTTTTTCTTTCTTTCTTTCTTTCTTCCCTTCCTGTCCTATGAGTCTACCCTCTTCAAATGACTTGGTCGGAATGTTTGGTCACAATGATCCAGCTACAAATCAATAAAAATTGCCAGAATCAAGACCCAATACTTGATGACACACAAACTTGTACGACATAACAGAAGCCTTGTCATTGTTCGTATGATTCCTGATTACTACTACTTGAATTTGAGTCTCATCAGACTCTCCTCCGCCCCAGAGCACATCAATCTCTATACTCTTTACGCGAAGGAAACGCCTGAACCACGCTGCCGTCCTCCTCGGCCAGTATCAGGTTCGACTTGATATCCCTCCCATCCCGGCTCACGACATCCTCATCGATCAACATCCTGCCGTCCTCCATCTCGGACTCAAACGTCACCCTCCGCAGGCCCAGGATGGCCCCGCCGAGCTTGGAGACGGTCCTCGCCTGCCTCCGCCTGAGCTTCTGCTCTATGGTCGGGGCGTGGCGGACCGGGTCGTGCCGCATGCCCCCAGGCATGTTCCGCCTGCCCAGCACGTCGTGCCTGTCCTGGCCCATCTCCATCTGGCCGGTCCCGGGGGCGGAGGCGACATAGTACGCCAGGAAGGGCAGCATGCCAGACAGCCTCTCCGAGGTGAAGGCGCCAAAGGGAGGGGGCTTGATCTCGGGGGGGAGCTTTAGGACGCGGATGGGCTGGAAGTGTGCGGCTGCGGACCACGGCGCGGGCCTGCTGTGGTCCGTGGCCCCCGCCGGGGAGGCATACAGGTCCAGGCCGCCGAGGAGCTCGAAGCAGTAGCCCGTGCTGGTCTTGGCTGCCACGGCGCAGATGTCGACGACGGTGGCGGCTATCATTTCGCCCTCGGTAAAGCCGAGGAGTTTGAGGTCGTCGTGGAGCAGGACGGGCAGCTCGGCGCCGCTGTCTAGTAGGGTGTCGAATATGATGATGGGCTTGTCGTCTTCAATGTGGTCTGTCTCCTGGTGCTCCGTGTTGTTGTTGTTTTTGTCGCTGTCGTCGCCATTGTTTGTATTGGCAGGAGAAGTCGGCACCTGGTTGTTTCTGCTCGAGCTCTGCTCCTTGATGCTTTCGTTCTTGATATGTTCGCGTTTTCTCTTCGCACCTGCGACAGCAGATCCTCCCATCTGTGTCGTTCGCGCCCGGCATCTCAGCCGATCATCCCTCCGGAAGCCCAACGGGATCTTGTAGTGACAAGCATCGTCACGATACTTGATACCGCTGCCCTCCACATCCCTAAAGCTGCTCTCCTCCCTATCCAGCCTGAGGACGGTGCTTCTCTTGGCCAACACCCTCCCGCCGCCCTTGGCAAGCGGTGGCTCCCACCACAGATACCCAGAGCCGTACTGCGCCAGGTAGCTGTCCAGCCTCTCCTGCCTGTCCACCGTGAACTCGGAGTAGCTCCTACAGGTCGTGTCCACGATCCGCCCAGCGTATATGAGAGCATACTTCTCCGAGAACCCAATCTCTCCCGTATCATACCCGTTCAAGGCTGCCAGGATGTTCACCCGCATAGGCTCACGCCCTCCTCCTCCTCCTCCGTCCTCTGCGGCTATCTGGGCCAACGTCTTGCGCAGCAGTGCAGTGCGTGCCTCGATGCACTCCCTCTGGTACGATGCCAGTTGCCCCAGCGGCACCAGGTCCTCCTGGCGATCGCTCGCGCACAGCTCCTCGTAGGCCCTCCTGGCTTCTGCTAGGTTCCTCTCGACCGTCGGCAGGGCGCGCGGGCTGTGGACCCGGTTGTACTCGTGGATGTGCTCCCACTGTAGTATGTGACGTCGGGCTGCTTCTCTGGGGCTGAGGCCTCCTGCGTGGATAGATCCTATTGCCAGGGATGGCCTCCAGTTTGGGTCTGCTGGTTGTCCGTGTTCATGTTCTTCTCGTGCTGGTGCAAGAGGCGAGGATCCTGTCGCTGTTGATGGTGGTGGTTGTCGTCGGTCGGATGAGCTCGTGGCTAGGGGCGCATCCTCCTCTCTCTGGTCCTCCTCATCAGGTCCAGACAAAGGATGCACACTTCTCTTCCATGCGGTTCTGCGCGGCGTGGTGGCAATTAACTCTGAATTTGCTGAAAAGGCGGCTCGTGCCGCCTCTTGCTGTCGGTTTGCATCCGCCAGGGAGGGAAGTTGACCGGATACCATTGGGTGTTCCTCAACAACTGCTCCTGGAGATGGAGAAGCAGCCATGTCGGCTTCTCTTTGGCCAAGAGCACGACCTGGCGGTCCCATTTCGAGCCATCCGAGCCCTGCGGGTGTGTCTGACCCATAGTATGTGGCGAGTGGTCCTGTTCTGTGTTCATCATCATCACAGGGTTGATCTTGAGAACTTGACATACTTATGAGTACCTAGGCAAGACGAACAAGAAGCTTCACTTTCGCAATAACTACATCAATGTCGCGCATTAGAGGCGCGTATGGGAAAATTTGGCAGAGATTTTGCAGGCCGGCGACGATCCCATGAGATCCGATCTAAACTGCATTCATTCATCATCATGACAGAAGATCTCGTGAGCGTGCCTCTTTCAGACAAAGACAGCCATGGCTTTCTCTCTTCTCTTCCCGGCACGACGCTCTTCTTCTTTGAAGTCTCTCGCTGGTCGGTGTAGCCGTGCATGGTCCGCGCCACCGCGCTCCGAGGTCCTTTGTGCTCGACCTTTTCCGGAAGCGTCAAGCTTGGAGCACCACTTTGTTCATATTTCTCATTATTTACACTTTCCTTTGTTGGCGCTCACAGCAAGATGCAGATGGGACTGAAATGTTGTCTCCGAAAATGGATGTACTTACTTTCCTGGGCAACATGTACTGCTTTTTCTTGTCAAGGGAACGTAGCGGATTTTGCAGCTGACTGTTCCATTTGATTTTTTTCTTCTTTTTGATTTGATGCATGTGAGAAAGAAAGACAGGGCCATTGTCATCCTGGGCTTGGACAAATAATTGACCTCTTCTTTTGAAGACACCTCCTCTTCTTCTTTGCATCCTTTTGTTCTTGCTCCCGAACCCTTTTTGCTTCTCCCCTTTACCACCTCTGCTCCTTCCTCACGATCTTGGTTTGGCAAAACCTCATCGTCTCAACTTTGCATTCTCTCTCACTCTCTCAATCAAAGGCTGACGCCGACTGGAGGCATTCACCTCCTCCAGCCGCCCCGAGCAGCCCACCGTAAATCAATACTCTTGCAAATCACCATGTCCCAACAACAAGAAGAAGATCTCAGACCGCTAGACGCGGAGTTCATCCAGCGCCTAAGAGAAGCCTACCCACAGGCCACAAGCCGCGTTAGGCTCTACTGGGAAGACACGTTCGCAGCCACGCCGGGCCTCTCGCCGGAGGAGAGAGCAGCGGCGATTGCGAACAGGTTTTCTAGCGGGGTATGGGATGGTGGGACGTGGCAGGTGGCGGATGAAGTGATCCGAAGGGTTTTTGAGGGGTATGATCGGACAAGGAGTGTGGATGTGCCTCCGCGCACGCCTCGGATTGGTACTCCCCGAGGCGGTGGTCTTAGTTTTGGTGAGGAGGAGATCCTTGGTGAGCTTGGGATCTCAGCTGCTGCAAGGGGCCAACGCGAGGAAGGAGGTGATGACGGCGAGGACGGCGATAATGGTCTTGCTACTCCTGAGACTCTTCGTCGGCGTGGTCGGTCTTCGCCTGTCAGTAGTCCGCAGACACCGACACGTGGTCCGGTATGTTTGATCATTTATCCTTTTCTTGTTCTTGAGCCTCAAACTTTCTCTGCTCTAAAATAAAGAAGGAAAAAGACTTCATAAATACTAACATGAAATGAACCATTTAAGCACATGGGAAGCACCAGTCCTCCGGAACTCCCAACTCCAGGAACCACCCCGGGAACAACCCGCTACGACGAAAGAACAGACGAAGACGAGGGCCTAAGCGACACCCACCTAGAAACCCCTCTCCCACCACCAGCCTTCCCCTTCTCCTCCTCGCAAGGCTCCGTGGCCCCTCCTCCCGAACCCAACAGCCAAGACATGCAAACCTCGCACACCTTCCGAACCCAGCGCCAGCCTCCTGTCGCCACGCGCGCCCTCCAGCTCCTCAACTGGGCGCGCGACGAGGACCATGACCGCCGCCGGGACTTCCAGCGCGAGCTGGACGAGGGAGAGGCGTGGGTGGACGAGCAGCTGCGGAGGAGGGAGGAGCGGGCTCTAGGGAGCGGGACTGTTGCTGTGCTGAGGAGGGCCAAGGAGGCGCTCTTGGTGCACAGGCTCTTCAAAGGGTTCCACGAGGGAAACTTGCTTCCTCGACGGGTTTTTGCCATGGATACCCTGCCTCGGTATAAGGAGAGGCTGGCGTATTCGTATGATCATCCGCTGCAGCTGGGCTACTCGACATCCGCCACCAGAGCCTCGAGGCTGCTCCCGCGTGTGGTCGAGACAGACCGAGAGTTTCCGAGCCGACCCGTCAACGAGATGTGGAGGACGGAGCGCGAGGCTGTGCTGCCTGGTGCTCGACAAGACGCCATCAGATCCCTCGCAGCCGCCGAGGACGCCTGGTGGAGCTCTGTGCCGTCAGAAGAAGAGCAGCAGCAGCAGCAGACCATGCGCAACAACAACGCCTCCGCGGTGGAGAACTGGTATTACGAGAACTGCATCGCGCAGGACGGTGTTGGGTTTCAGGGTTGGGTGCACTGGGAGGCGGATGATGACGACGAGGACGGAGGTGAGCGCAGGGTACTCTGGAGCCGGGAGGTGATGCCCCTGAACGATCTGGCTCGGTTCGCTGCGGAGCGTGGATCTCGCCGTGCGGGCCTGCAGGCGGCCCTCCGACAATTCTCCAGCGCTGAGAACCAGAGAGCTGCCCAGGACGGGGCGGACAGGATGGTCACGCTGCCACCCGAGCCTGTGGACCTGGAGGAGGTGAGAAGGAAGGCGGGCATCGGCAGAGGACGGCCTCTGGAGCTGGCACAGCTACAGGCCGGCCAGATGGGCAAGACGGACGGCAAGGCGGATCCCCAGGGGTTTATTGCCAATATGAACCAGTTCTGGGCGTGGTATCGACGCTACATGGAGTCGGCTCGTGCCGCTGTCACTGCCAGGCACGGGACAAGATCCGGGCCCTCGGCGAGACCATTTGTGCTGCCGCCGCATTCCCTCTGGGGCCCTTACGTCTGGCGAGGCGTCGAGGCCAGCCAGCAAGTCCAGCAGGACACGCTGAGGCGGATGAGAGGGCTCAAGGCGCTCTTTGACCGGGAGCAGCACATCGCACCGCGGAGGCTGCTGGTGGAGATGGAGAACTGGTACCAGCAGGGTCTCGGAAACACGCAGAACCGTCCTCGCCTGCACCGGCACAGAGACCTGGAGGGCCGTACAGAGCGCTGTCTAGACCAGGTCGAGATGGAGTGGATCCGGTTCCTCCTCAACCAGTCCATGAACGCAGAGATGCTGCACGACCTCCAGCCCCGCACAGCCTTGTTTATTGTCTTTGCCGAGAGGCTGGACCGGATCTTTGCGGACCCGGCTGACCCTCTGTTCCCGGACAGGACGACCTCCGTCACCATCGAGGCCCTCATCGACCACATGGCCAAGATGGACGGGCCCGTCAGGAAGACGAGGTTCTATCCGTACGATGTCAAGATGTGGCTGGAGCGTCTTGCCGCACAGGGCCGGTGCACGTATACCGAGGACTGGCGCACGTATGGGAGGGTTTCTCGGCCGAGGCTGGACTATTTCCCGGAGCACCTCATCCTCTGGAGGCAGCGCGGCCAGGACGAGCTCGACCGTGAGCAGTTTCCCGAGGACACGGCGCTGGCGCCCCGCTTTACGGACCGTCGCACCTGGCAGGACCTCATCCAACGACAGGCAGGCGGCGCCAGCGTGCTGGACCACCATGTCTCGAGCTATTTCCACTGCCTCGCCTACCGGTGGGGCTGTGCCGTCCGCACTCTACAGGCAAAAGAGGACAGCGGCTGGTCATCCGACAACAGCAGCAGCCAGAGCAAACCCACCATGGCCGACATGCAGTACACCCTGGCCGAGTTTCGCGGCGAGTTCCGCCGCCAGACAGGAGACAGCTTTGCGGAGAACCACAGCCCCCTCAGCGACCTCTGGCGGCACACGCTCAACAAGGGCGACGAGGTGGCCATCACCAGACCGCCGCCCTCGACGCCATCCGCAGGGGCATCATCGACGAGTGCGTGCAGAACCACACCATGCTGTACCCAGGCCGCACGACAGACTACACCGACCCCAGGGCCCCCAGGACGCGCGGGCGGCTCTGGGACTGGGCCAGGCCCGAGGTGCGCGGCAGCGTCAAGAGGTTCTTCAGCCTGGACAGGTGGCCTGTGCAGCTGCAGGGCGCCGAGAGGCAGCGGCGCATCCGGGCGGATGTGGATGTGGACCCGCAGCAGGTATGGGATCCGATCCTGGAGGACCCTACGCCCTGGACATATTGGCGGCCCAAGGCGAGGCCGTACGGGGACGAGAGGGTGAAGGTGAGGGACGGGCGTCGGATGTTCCCTATCGGGGACACGGCGAGGCAGAGGGAGGTGGTGAAGAACCATGTCATGGGCATTGTGGCGCAAGGTAATGATCATCACAGCTTGTTTCTCTCTCTCTTTTTCTTTCTTTTTTTCTCTTTTTTAATGCCCGCTGGCGTTCTCGGTGCTAACCTCGGAAATCTCTCTTCCAACAGCCATGGGCCTGCAGCCTGACGGTACGATAGCTGGTGAAGACGACCGTGAGGATGGAGAAGAAGAAGACGAGGAAGAAGAGGAGCAAGAAGAAGAAAATGCACGCCCACAACAGCCGAGCCTGTTCTCCAGGCTCACCAGCTTCCTCGGCCTGAAGCGACCGAGGTCTGACGACGACGACGATGATGATGATATGGCGCCTGTGCCTAAGCTACCGCGCGTGGACCCGGCTCTGGTCCCCAAGAGTTATGACCGGGTTGTTGGTCCCGATGAGGCAGCCCAGCCGGACGTAGCCGTGGAGCAATATGGGGAAGTGCCAGCCTTGTTTGGGTCGGAGAGTAGAGAGCCTAGCGTGCTGGTGGTTTGAGTCCTCTGGTTGCTCTTTTATGTACGATAGACTGACTAGTATTAAGTATGGGTTTATACTGTGTCCTTTTCTGACATTTCATGGGCATTCGTAGGCTGGATTGGTGGTGGTCTGTATGTTTATAATGTATTATGGCTTTCTAGGTAGCAACAGTAGCAGTAGCTAATATGTGTGAATCTTTTCAACCGGTAAATCTCGTCACTCTTGGCTAGGTTGTAATGATGTTATGAGCACACATCACTTTGTACCTCACATAGAGTTGTTGATAAGAGGCCACATAATAGTAGGGCCGTAATGTGTTGATCCCTTGTGTGTCCGTGTATAGTGACCACTAACGAATAGGCACTGTAGATGCATGGGTTCATCACTGTTAGGGCATGCATTATAGTAGTTTGGAACCCAATCCTGAGAGCAACACGTCTGGTCCTGGCCTTGGCCGTGCGATGATGCTTAGGGATGGTCGTGCCGGTGACAAGAAGTAGACCGTTCCTTGGTCTCAGAATAGAAGAGTTCACGCTAGTCAATAAATTCTTTAGACGTCACCCATCCTGCTTCCGCGCAAGCCACAAACACATATTGAGCTCTTGGTTGGGTTCAGGTCAATCTGTATTAGTTGTATTGACTATCATATTAATTACGTGCACACGCCCGGCCTACAAGCTATAGGTGAACTCAGGATTCTCCCTGTCCGTCAGGTCAAAGAACTCCTGCCCCTCCAGCTTCACATAGCCCGGCTGTGCCCGAGCCTCGGCCTTCTTCTTGTTCTGGTACCGGCACCAGAAGTAGATGAACAGTATATCCAGCAGGGCCAGCACATAGCACACCACAATGGTGATCTCGGCCGGCCTGTACTCGGGCGCATCCTTCTCCTGGAAGACCTGCGGCCCGATGATGTTGCCCACGCAGTATCCGATGAGGTACATGGCCGCCACCGTGGTCTTCTTGGTCCAGCCGGCCACGTTGGTCGAGATGAGAGAGAGCAGGGCCACGAAGGGGGTCGCCGAGGCTTGGGTCAGGTAGTAGCCGATCAGGCGGCCGATGCTGTGGTTGTTGTCGAGGCATGCAATGAGGAGCATTCCCACAATGCCACAAACAAGCCCCAGAGTCGACACCAAGAGACGATTTCCATATCTGTCGCCGATGATGCCTGCTCCGACCAGCGTGATGACCTTGTTCAGAAGAAATGTCAGCACTTTGCGCTCGAGGGTAGAGAGCGATGTAAACGGTAGCTAGCTAAACCCATCCATGTTCAGAAAGAGAGAAGAAAAGGAACATACCTCAATAGCTCCGCCGGGCGTTCCCAACAACAGAGACTGCTCGTTGGAGAAGCCAAAAGACACAATCAGCTGGCTGAAGAAGTTGGAGATGCCTCCGTTGGGAATATCAGCGACGAAGCTGTAAAACACAAAGGCCCAGATCATGGGGTCCGTAAGCGCCTCCTTGAACTGGTAGAACTTGAAGTGCTTGTTGCCCACGCCCTGCTGGTTGATGCGGATGCGCTCCACAGCAAGGATCCTCTCCCTGGGCGACAGGAACCGGGCGTTGAGCTGGTTGTCCGGCATGAAAAAGAGAAACAAGCAGCCGATAAAGGCGGTGAATAGACCTATCACGAGGAACAGGAGCTGCCACGACTCGACGGCGACAGGGTGCTTGGCGGTGCCGACAGCGATACCGTACGCCACAAACCCGCCGAGGATCTGGCCCCAGCCGTTGAAGCTGAACCAGATGCCCGTCCTAGCGCCCTGCTCCTTGATGGTGTACCACTGCGAGGTGAAGAGGGCAAAGCCAGGCGTGACGGCAGACTCGAAGACGCCCAGGAAGAAGCGCACCGTCATGGCGCCTCCAAAGTTCTTGGTGGCAGCCATGCATGAGAGAACAAGTCCCCACATGATAACATTGAAAGCCGACCACTTTCCTAGGGGGAGCCGCTGCAGGAGGCGGTTGGTAGGATACTCCCAGAAGAGGTAGCCGAAGTAGAACATGCTGCCGATCCAGCTGTACTGCTGGCCCGAGAGGTTGATGTCGGTCTTCAGGCCCATCACGCTCGCGTAGCTAACCGTTGTCTTGTCCAGGTAGTTGAGGCCGTAGACCAGGCACAGGAGGGGCATCAGGTGCAGGTCGATCTTGCGCAGGAGCTTGCGCTCGTCCTCGGGCGTGAGCTCGAAGACCTCGCCGTTCTCTGCCTCGAGGACCTTCAGGGCCTCGTCGGCATCGTTGCGGTCGGCGTGTTTGAGGACGACATGGCCAATCTTTTCGTCGGCGGGGTCGGTGGCGAGGGGGAGGCGGTGGGGCCTCGACGGCCTTTTCAATATCAGACATGGTGGTGAGGATAATGATATTAACAGGCAGCCACGCACGACTCTCTAAAGACTGGCGACACCATTGCAATTGCTGATGTAGGAGAAGAAAGATAAAAAAAGGTGTCAAGGGCAGGAGAGCATAAATAGATAACAATGATTTTTTTTTTAAAAAAAAGAGATACACCAGCGCTGGGCGAGTAAAAGGGTGGTCGAACGTAACGTTGGAGCAGGCCAATACCATGATCCTCCGGTTGGGGAATCTTATCTGCAGCCCACTGCATGCAGATCACATCATTTCCTCTTTCTGATTGATCGGTGGCACGATGGCGACTCGCTGCAAGGTTGTGGAGGAGAGGAGGGCCGCGCCCCCCTTTCCGGCACCCAACTGGTATCGCCGGTCCGGCGTTCGGCGAAGGATGGCTGGCAGGTTATCTATCTCCCGTAGCAGGAGATATTCACCGTGTAATTATTCCTGCTATAGCAGAAACGTTGGGGACAAAAAGTATACACCCCCAGCTATTATCATCCGTTTTATCCGTATGTTAATGACTCGCACAGTAATTACATTTCCAGTGCTACATCATGTGAGCGTAATCAATGTCTCTCTCTCCCTCCATTCATCTCTTTGCGGGGTAAAAGTGCGAGCCATAGTTCTAATGCATCATCGGCTGCGGAGACATGTCAGCAGTATTATTAACTTGGAGAGTGGGATTACTGTAGATTAGGACAGTTTAACATGCTAGATATATAAAAGGTCCTCACAAAGGCCAACTGTAGATCTATAATAGCCAGCGGATGATCTATAAGATGCGGTACTACTGTAGTAGGGCTCAGGGGTGGTGCCTGCTACCCCTATTCGTCTTACTACCTGAAGTATTTCGCCACCCATAGAAACGGACTCGATCATAAACTGAAATCGTAGGCGCACAGGATGATTGATAGCGAACCGCTCCAGGGTAGCTCGTGAAGGTGCCAGAGGCCCTGAAGGGCCTGCACACAACACCACCCTCGAAGAAAGGGATCAATCATCGAGGGGAGTCGCTGGTCTAACGTCCATGTGATTTTTTTTTTACGGCTCGAGGCAGGAATTACTATGTAGCAGCAGTTCTCTTGACAGCCGTTATGTGGTTGAGGCGGTATACCACCGTATAAGTCCTTCAGACGCCAGGAATGTCCCTGCCCCTGCCGACGTATGATAAATATCTGTAATATCTGATCTTGGTGTTTTCTCAGCATAGTACTCGAGAACTAGGACTATAGGATGTAGATGAGATGGAATCTCCTAGATGTCACTTGTAGGAGAACCATTAAACTCAACGTCCCATCAACGGCAACTGATAAAGAGATCAATTCGTATGGATCGCAAACCGCCTATTATCGCTGGCGGTCACACCAACCCTAGAAAGGGCCATTTTCCTGCCAGTACAGACGACCACCTATGGGGCTTCACTGTGCAATATTCATTAGACATCGTGTTCGTCCAACTCAATTTGATGGACACACCGTCATTTTGGCTTGCCTTGGGCGCAATACGAGGCAAAGGCCAGTTCACATCTACACCACCCCCATCAGTTGCCTTTCTGGGTTGTGAACTCTGCTTCAACCACCACATTGTTACGAAGGCTCTAATATGTCTCACAAATCTCGTCTGCTATGGGAGCGTTCCTATCTCCTGAGGAAAGAACATGCTCTGCCTAGGCGAGCTCAGCAACATTACAGCAAGATGTCAATCAGGCTAGGATTAGAGTTATTTGAGCTTTTCTTCGGGTCCATTCCATGTTGAAATTGCATTTGTAGCCCAAAAATGTCTATATTGCATTGGTAGATAGCTGCTATTTGAAAAAAATCTGTACATTTGGATGGTGACTATAGAAACTGTCCTTGGTATAGTGCGGAAGGGATGGGTTGATCTTTCGAAAGGAGAGGTTGATTTCTCCAAGCCGCTGTTGTCGAGCCCTTACGAGGAGCCACACACTTATCCCTCGAGGGACTATGTGTCTTCCCAAGCCTGCCAATCTCACCGGATTACGCCCGTGAGGCTGAATGATGACATACGTCATGCAGCGCCAACTCATTCTCCATGCTCTTCACATCATCTCCACTGGGATCGCAACATTGCAAACTATGAAGACGCATTCTATGATCATTGACCTACGCTTTATGTCGAGTGAATCAACGACGAGTCCATTCAACCTAGATTATAATTAAGCAACAAGACATGGCGCCACCCTGCCAGGACCCGCAAGCTTGGACTCAGCCCACGGAACGACCAGTGACAGTGATCCTCCTAGCGGTGCAGATCGAAAGCAATGAAGTTGAGCAGGTCGCAGCGAATATCAGCGAGAACCAAAAGGACGGATTTCCTGATTTCATTCGCGAGGAGGTGACGAGATCGAAAGGGCCAATTTTGCTGTAGGGGCGACACTCTTGCATCCATGAAAGCATAGACAGTGCTAACTGATGGTAGTGCCTTGGAAGGTTGGGAGGAGTGGACTGATAGCATGTTGCGAGATCTCTTACCAGGACTTCCGCCTCCGTCGTTTCATCAAAAGGCGACTGGCTCATCCAGCACTGCATCTCTCCCCGTGATTGACGCGAAAGGCATGGGGACATCCGGTCTTGTCATTATACGAACTTATAAAAGTACGACCCTAACAATAGCTCTCTCTAGAGACTGCATTTGCTATAAACCTAATGGAAGTTACCGGAGAAACGGACATTGTCAGAAGCTCCTTTCAGAAACTCATCAGTCTGGACAGCGCTCGTATGTACCTACATCTTTTATGCTATTTCCTCTCCCGTCTTGACTGAATATACCACCTTGTAAGATTAGATTTCGCAAAGCCCGTTCGACTATTTTACTGGACCTGCCAAGCCGGCGCTTTGAAAGACTTCCCGACAAGACCTCTAGCCCTGGTCTGTCTAGATCACGGCAGCAACCTGGAGCTGGTGTTCGAAAACCACTTTGTGCAGCAGCCACGCCGATGGGACCGGCTTGACCAGTCGCTGAACTGGCTGGCTCTTGATCTCTTCTTTCTCTTCAACAAGTGGGATGAGGTTCTAGCAGCAATAGCAGAAGCTCTCACGACTATGGTGTGTCTATTTCCCGTCCGGCTCATCAGGGACAGCGCTTCCAGCTATTTCCCGCTCTGCATTATCTCAGCGTTATGTGCTCTAAAATATCCTGTACTTCTAGGAGGTTGTTGTCTATCTGAGGGCCTTACCCGTCATGCTCATCGCCAGGTCCATACATCGAGATATCGGTGCCCTCATTGAGCTGAGCGACTATCTACAACTTCATACAGCTGTCCTAGCCCAGATCTCAAATGGCATCACAAAGCAAGGTCCGCGAGCGGTTCGCAACAGAGGCGCCACGGGCAGCAATATGGGAGAGCTACAAGAGAGATTTGAAGCAGTCCAGTTGAGCCTGGTACATTCGAATTCGAGCTTGCGCAAGATGAAAGAACAGCTAGAGAACCTTCTCTCCCTGGCAAGTCCCTACCACGTCATTGCTGTAGACACCTGGAGGAGCTGGCTAACACTTGCGTGCTTGATAACAACAGGCCTTCAATATCGAAACTATACAACAAGGAAGAACTATCGGCCGGCTCACGATGCTGGCATTTGTCTTTGTCCCACTCTCATTCGTTGCGGTACGACCGACCGACTTCAGAATAAGCAAAACGGCCTCATATTATATCTAGTCGAACTAATAACATTTTGAAATAGGGCCTATTCAGTATGCAAGGCTTAGCGCCATCACCAAATCTATACGCTGCCGCTGCACTGCCTTTGCTTGTGCTTACGCTTGGGTGTGCTGCACTCTCCGGGAGATTTATAGACATGATGGACAATATCAGATTTCACAACCCCTCCAGCAAGCTTTCTCGGATCTTCGGACCAGGTGCCGGGCTGCTGGATAAAAACGCCAAGGAGAGCATATGGCAGAGATCGAGCAGGGCCTATACGATTGACTCGCTGCGAAACCGCCCGGCTCATCGACGGCAGCGCCCTCTACATGGCCAGCACGAACAGGTCCCTGACCTGCGCAGTCGAGATACGAAGGTGAAGCAGGCCGGTGAGCAGAGACGAGATCAAGACATTCCGGCCACACAGCATACACACACAGCCAACCGGGACACAGTTGCTATGGCGGATATCATCACAAAGCCGGAACAACCTGCGGTACTGATCACACCGCCAGGGCCGCCGGAGACGCAGGCCAACAGCTCTTCCCTGGACACCCGCCAGGTGAGCCGAGAGGGAGGACGACCGATCCTGACTACACTCGAAGTCGACAGAGCAAGAAGCAGCAGCCAGGTGTTGGCCCTGCGGCGGACACCAGGTATCCAGAGCGGGATGGAAGCAATCATGGAGGATGCATTTTCAGCCCCGAGATTTGATAGACGAACCGGCCGATGGCACACGCCGAGCAGCTATGGAGTCAGCATGGTAGGGCGTCAGAACAAGGACAGGAATGCCCTCTAGTTCCTCCTCACTGGGACGCACTGCTCCGGGGATTGATCCGATGTATTCTATGACAACAGGCGATGGCGAAGAATCTGGAATTATAATATGCATCTCTGAGAGGGATCCGAAATCCATACTACTCATTATTCTTTGCTTATTCTCATGAAACCAAGTTCAACATAGCAATTCGATATTCCTCCTTCACAAGTACTCAAGTAAGTACCAAGTACTTTTGGTGTACATGAAATACAGGGTTAGGGCTCAAGGTAGAGACCCGCAAAATGCTCCACAACAGCAACGTAACCCATTGAGCATCACCAAAGACCTCCTGAGCAGGTTGTCAGGTTCTCTTTTTTTCTTTTCTTTTTTGTTTTTTCAACCCTGCAACAAGCCAACACTCACCCAGATGCACATGAGTCTCTTCTTCCTCTCGTTCTTCTTCCTCTTCTCATAGTCGGCTTTTGTATGGCTGTCACATCAGGGCGCCACGGCCCCGGCGGGCTGTCGTCCTCTGTCCTCGTCCTTGTGCTCGCCCTCGTGCTCGCCCTCCTCGCTGTCGCCGCCCAGGCCGAGCTGAGCGGTGGTGAAGATGATGCACAGAAACCCATCGCGCCTGGTCAGGACGACGGCAACAACGACGATGACGACGCCACAGCAGCCGCGGCGGGCCGTCAGTTTCCCTCGCTCCCGGTGCTGGGCTACGTAACACCGTGGAACCCGCGCGGGAAGCAGCTGGTGGAGGACCACCGCCACAAGTTCGACATCATCAGCCCCGTCTGGTACACCATCCACGCGGTCGGGGACGGCTACGAGATACAGGGTGCGCCGCCGGGTCCTGAAGATGACGAGTGGTACAGGAGGCTGCAGAGGCCTGCGGGAGGCGGCGCCAGGCCGCTGCAGGTCGCGCCCCGGTTCATCGTGGACGGCTGGGGCGAGGACGACTACCGGCAGTTCATCTTCAACGAGACGAGGTGGCAGATGCTCTCGGACGCGGTGATGGGCGTGGTGCGGGAGATGGCCTTCGACGGCGTGGTGTTCGAGTCGGGCGCCACCCACGCGCTGCCGCAGTCCCTCGGCAGGCTCTCCGAGGCCCTGCGCGGCGACGGCAGGATCCTCGTCGTCGTCATGCAGCCCCTGCGCCCGATCGGCGACAGGACCGACGAGCTCTCGGGCAGGAGGGCCGAGCTGATCGAGGCCACCAACGGCATGATCCTCGAGAACCTGCCGCAGCTGTCGCTCGTCGCCGACTACTTCAGCATCATGACCTACGACATGACGGGCCCCGGCGGGCGCGAGATCAGCACGGAGGCCATCGGGGGCGAGAGCAAGCTGGCGCAGGCCGCCGCCAAGGGGAACGTGCGCGAGCCAGGCCCCAACACGAGCGCCGGCTGGGTGCGCGAGAACCTCGTCGCCTTCGTCGAGGCCACCGCCGCGCAGGCCGGCCAGCAGGGGTTCCAGGCCGACCTCGAGGCCCAGCAGGCGTCCCGCAAGTTTCTCATGGGCGCACCGCTCTACGGGTACAGATACCCCGTCGTGTACGCCGACGGGACCTCGGGCCAGCTCGTCGACCCCACCCCCGTCGATCCCATGCCGGACAGGCCCCTCATCACGGGTGCCGCCGCCCCCAAGGTCCGAAAGAAGGCGCCCGGGGGCGCGGTGGCCATCCTCAGCCGTGGGGGCGAGGCCATCACCGCGCAGGAGATTGTGAACATCATCAGGGACAACAAGCCCGAGGCGGTGAGGCTGGAGCCGGAGGGGGAGTATTATTTTGACTACGAGGACAAGGTCGGCGCAGGGTTCTTTAGGGTCTTCCTGCCTACCAAGGATAGTATGGGGCACGTGTTGGATACGATCAGGGGCGTGACGGAGGATGACCTCGTCGGCTCGTTTGGTGGTGCGGGTGTTGCGCTCTGGGAGGTTGGGCAGAGCTCCGAGGGGCTGCTGGATGCGCTGTAAAAAGAAAAAAAGAAGAATGAAAAAAAAAAAAAAAGGAGAGAAGAGGAAAAAAGAGACTGGTGAGTAGGGAGTCAACAAGGAGTGGTCAATGAGGGGTACTTGGGACGCAGTCTTATATGGATATATAGATGAACCAGTAAGTAACAGACCACCTGCTCGGTCAGTCCCGATCCGACACCACGTGGAAAGAGTGTTGACATTGAACAGGACAAGGACCCTTTTTTCTTCTTCTTTTTCTTTTTAGACAATCTTTATGACGGTATTCTTACTATGATCCGGCCCATCTCTTCCATCTTGTCTCCTGGCATCTGATTAGCCATGGGAAATTCTGTACAAAACATAACGCTGTGATGGCTACGTTTCATTCACGACATATCGAGACAGCAAGGACAGCATATAAATCAACCACAGCATATCCGGTAGCTGATACCTCCAATACAGACTTTCGTATATTTGTGTATTTTAAGGCTGGCCTGGCCGTCTTGTCTCTTTTTATTTTTATTTTTAGAATATGCTTTTCCTTCGTTCACCCCCGCCGTCGCTACAGTTGACATGCATGATTGGGGGACAAATTGGGCCGAGATGGAGCCCTTGAGGCACAAAAGAGGCATAAGAGGCTCCTGGCTTACCCGCAACAAAAGCACAGCACAACACGAGATGTGAACTACTTTTATACACATCATCTCTCTTTTCTCTTTTCCTCTCGTGAACGCAGCCATCTCCAGCTCCGTACCCAAGAATTGAGCTCTCCAGGATGGCCGACCTCAGCGCCCCCTCCAGCGACCCGCTCGTCTTCCACAACCCCATCCTCCAAGGCTTCAACCCAGACCCGACCATCTGCGTCGTCCCCGCCGCGCCAGACGGCCACCGCCCGACAACCTACTTCCTCAGCACATCCACCTTCGAGTACTTCCCGGGCTGCGCCATCTACACGTCCACGGACCTGCTCAGCTGGCGGCTCATCGGCCACGCCCTGACGAGGCGGAGCCAGGTCGAGATGCGGACGGTGGAGCCCGGGGCCGGGAGCTGGGCGAGCACGCTTCGCTATCGGGCAGAGGAGGGGCGCTGGTATCTGGCCAACTGTCTGTTCCAGAGGTATCGGCCTGGTAGTGATGTGAGTATCTTGTAGTGTGGTCTGATCAGGTTATGCCGTGGAGGCCATGTGAGTCCTACAGAATTTGCTCATGTGGTCCTGTCTTCTTCTTCCAGGAGCGCATCTTTCCTCGCGGGTTCTACGTCTACACGGACAACATCTGGGATGAAAATGCCTGGTCGGATCCAGTATATTTCGACAACCCAGGCTTTGACCAGGATGTATGTAGTCTCCCTCTCTCTACTATCTTACTGCTCAGTCATGATAATCGAGCTCACCCTCTCATCTTCTTCCTAGCTCTTCTGGGACGACGACGGCAAGGTCTACCTCTCCACCACCATGCGCCTGGCCCGCCGGTCCCCAGGCTCCACCCAGAAGGACTTCGCCATCCACATCTCCGAGATCGATCTCCCCACAGGCCGCACCCTCACCGCGCCCCAGGTGATCCGCAGCTCCCCGCACGGCATCGCAGAGGGCTCGCACATCATCAGGCGCGGCGGGTGGTACTACCTCTTCACGGCCGAGGGCGGCACCGAGGCAGGGCACCAGGAGTGGGTGGTTCGGAGCAGAGGAGGGGTGTACGGCCCTTGGGAGGAGCAGGGGAGGCCGCTGTGGTATAACGGGCCTGACGAGGAGGTGCAGAGGACGGGGCATGCGGATGTCTTTGAGGATGGGGAGGGGAGGTGGTGGGCTGTCTTGCTTGGGGTGAGGCCGCTCCGGGAGGAGGAGCAGGAGGACGGCGGGGCAGGGCGGTGGCTGGAGCCGCAGCTGGGTATGTCTTAAGCCCTGACGTGCGCACATTATTCTCGTCGTGAGAGGGAGGATGTCTGCTGACTGCAGGAGGACGACAGGGAGGGAGACGTTCCTGGTCAAGGTAGACTGGGTTGACGACTGGCCTGTCTTTAACGAGGGCAAGAACATCACGCTCCTGACGCGGGGGCGGGAGAAGACTATCAAACACGAGACCGGCGTCTCGCCAGAGGAGGAGAAGGACAACAAGGCGTGGACAGCTGACCTGAGCAGGCCAGGCCTGGAGCTCGGCTGGTACCAGAAGAGTGAGTCGGGGATCCGCCCGGCCAGGAACCTTTACGCTGCCGCCCACATGCTGAACATATCCGTACAACCCCAGACACACCCCTCAAACAGTCCTGGTCCCTCACCGACAGGCCAGGCCACCTCCGCCTCTACGGCAACTGCCACGACCTCTCCAGCCCCGAGGCACCCGCGATGCTCCTGAGAAAACAGACTGCCTACGCTCAGTCCTTCACGGTGACGATGGACTTCAGCCCTTCCAGGACTGGCTACGAGGCCGGGGTCGTGCTCTGGTGGAGCCAGTTCTCGTATGCCGCGGTCGGGGTGGCGCTGGTCGAGCTTCCTGACGGCGAAAAGGTGCAGACGGTGGTGCGGCGGAGCCCAGGGGGCCGAGCAGGTGTGATAGGTGTGAGTAGTCTCGTGTCTGGTGAAAGGAAGGCCGAGAAGACCGCTTTACTCCTCCGAGCTTACTGACATGAGAGGGCGGATACACAGGTCTCGTACCCTTTTTTATCACCACAGGATGCACCGGAGCGGGTGGGGAGGCTGCTCCCCCGAGGGGCCTTGGAGCTCAGCGTGCGCTGTGAGCAGGACAGATACACGCTGGGGATCCGCCAGGGCCAGGAGGAGGACTATTGTACCTGTCGGGCTGGTGCTCTGATGGTCATGCCGCCTGTCGGCGGCGCTTTCACAGGGATCATGTTTGGCGTCTATTCGTTCGGGAGGGGAGAGCCTGTTCTGGATCCAGCTGACTTTTCTGAGATCCGAGTCTCGGAGTGTGCGATGGGGCAGTCATGAAGAGGGAAGGCTTGTTGGCGGCGGAGGTGGGTCGGTAATTTTTTGCGGAGGTGGAAGAACAGGAGGACGATGGCGGATGCATCTCGCCCTTGTCGTCAACAGACTACTTGATTAGCTACCCTGGCTGGAAAGAGAGAAAAAAGAGGAAGGGAAGAAGACAAAAAAAAGGGCGGCCAGGTCGTTATACTGTAGCCACGACAGCTATCTGTCAGGCGGCAAGCAAGCGTAGGCCTCCCTCTTGATGGACACGACACTTCTCATGAACAGGTGGTTATGCACCCAAACCTGTCCGAGATGGCGGCACAGGGCCGGGAAGAAGCGAGCGAGGGTCACCCAGGGGGGCCAGGCCAGACCACTTGATCATCCTCCCTCCCTTCCCCACCCTGCAGGGTGAGAAGGCCCTCGCCCTCTCACCCTCGGGCTCGCATGAGGCTTGCAGCGGCACGCACGCCTTCAGGCGAGCGAGTGGTCGGCAGGGCAGTGTGGCTTGTATGGCCGCTGTCGCGTACGTAATTATAGTAGTGGTACTATAAGAATCGTCGTTCCTATAACGAATTAGGATCTGGTCAGGTCCTTGTCTGTCCTCGCTGTGGCGTGTGATAGCTCGTGCGCATGACCGAGAGAGGAAGAGGTCGAGACCTTTCCAGTTAGGACCGTCCCGACTTCTCCTGTCCACGGCATCCGTCCGTCTTGTCTCTGTCTCATGCTCCAGAGCAGGCCCAGCACTCGGATTGCCCCTTTGAGCATCCCGTGGGACCCACCCGCCCGCCCCGCCCCCGGATTCTGCACGCATGCGTTCGCTTTTTCCCCACACATATACGCCTTTGGAAAAGGTGTTGCACGGCAGAAAGGTGACGGGCACCCGGAAAAGGGCTGGTGGGTAGTTGTGGTGGGGGACAAGGTTTGGGTGGTGGGTAACGAATGGACATCTGAGGTGCTGTTTGTCAGACGAACCTTGGAAAAAGGAGGCAAGGAAAACGAAGAAAACCGGTGTGATGAGAGCACCCACACGACAGGAGACCAGTAGCAGCAAGCAGGTGGTGAGTCCACAGAGGGGAGCAGGTTGTGACAGGTCAGCCGGGCGCCACACACAGACACCGTGGCCCTCGCCGATGTTGCAGTGCATTGGGAGGCTCGTTGTCGACCCCGATATCTCTGGCCTGCTATCAAGCATGAGGTGGCGGCGGGGAAAGGATGGATGGGGGATCACCGAGAGGGGCCTTGCTGCCTGGGTCCTGGCTTGATGATAGGCGAGAGAGAGGAGGAGCAGGAGAATCCGAGCTAGCAGGAAAGAGAGAGGAAGAGCGAGCTGCCCGGTAGTGACGACGGATCGTCGTCAAAGAGGAAATGCCGTTCATTGAGGGCGGGCACTACAGAGGCTTGCTTGCCGCCCAGGAGGAGCGGTCGTGTAGCTAGCTAGCTTCATTGTTATACGTCAGGGCCTGGCGCCTCCTCGTTATCTTCGTAGCTCGGGTCTTGTCCTGTCCTCCTCCTCCTCATCGCCACACATCTTGGCTGTCGAGCTAAACATCTTCCTCCTCACGCACCATACGCACTGTGGCAGAAGTTTCCACCATACTCTGCGCCCTTGACCCCAAGACCAAAAACTTGAGGAATTGAAAAATCAAGATAGTATAAGATTGTCCGACAGAGGCTGCTTTCTGCTCCCGCTGAGCATACACATACATACCAACAAGAACCCAGGCCGGACACCGCTGCCATGTCAAGGGTGGTAGCTAGCACCTCGCCCCTGAGGATCACCACTACCGCCCCCTCGCGGCTGCTCACGAGGATGCCACTGGCGGGCCGCGTCGTGCTGCCCAGCGTTGGCCGGGCCGCTCGGAGCACGCTGGTCCGCCAGGCCAGGACATTCCACAGCACACCCGCGCGCCATGACGGCTTCACCCTCAAGGACAACACCGGCCGCCTTCCCGAGTTCAGCCTCAAGGACAAGGTCATCATCGTGACCGGCGCAGGGAGAGGTCTCGGGCTCGTGCAGAGCGAGGCCCTCCTGGAAGCCGGTGCCAAGGTCTACGCGCTCGACCGCCTCGAGAAGCCAGACCCGGACTTCGCCAGGGTGCAGGCGCGCGCGGAGGAGCTCGGCACGAGCCTGTCGTTCCAGCGCCTCGACGTCCGGGACAACATCTCGCTCAACGCCACAGTCCAGAAGATCGCTGACGACAACGGGCGCATCGACGGGCTGCTGGCCTGCGCGGGCATCCAGCAGGAGACGTCCGCCCTCGAGTACACGATGGAGGATGCCGATAAGATGTTTGGCGTGAATATCACCGGTGTCTTCATGACCGCACAGGCTGTCGCCAGGCAGATGAGAAGGCTGGACCGGCCGGGAAGTATGGTGTTGATCGCGAGTATGAGCGGCTCTGTTGCGAACAAGGGGCTCATCTGCCCGTAAGCCTCGTCCTCATCCTGTTGTCTCGAGCCTGCGTCGTGACCTTATTTTCCTCCTTTTTTTCTTCTTTTTTTCTCCCTCTACTCAACCTGACTGACCCGACACAGTGCATACAACGCCTCCAAGGCCGGTGTGATCCAGCTAGGGAGGAACCTCGCTGCAGAGTGGGGGATGTACGGCATCCGTGTGAACACCATCTCACCAGGCTATATCGTCACGGCAATGACTGCCCCTCTCTTCGAGCAATATCCCGACCGCAAGGAGAATTGGCCCAAGCAGAACATGTTGGGGAGGCTGAGCTACCCGGAGGAGTACCGAGGTGCGGCGGTCTTCCTCTTGAGCGATGCCTCGAGCTTTATGACCGGAGCTGACCTGCGGATGGATGGAGGGCACTGCGCCTGGTAAACTGTGTTGCCCGGTCCTGAACTTTTTCGTCCCCTTGGCGAGGCGCGGACTAGCTCAGCTTTGATAGGGTCGTGTAGGCATTTTTCAAATCCACTTCGGCTTCTGGAAAGCAACAATCAAGAAATAATGTAGATGATCTTAAATGCCGGTAGTGGTAGTGAAGACCAGGTCTCAAGAGTCGGATCTTGCTGCCGTGACCTCCACAGCAGCCAGTGGCCGGTTTCCGTCGGCGGCGTTCGGACCTTTCCTGAGATCATATGCCGATATCGAAGCCCCGGTGGACAGTCTTCCCAGGCACGCTCAGGGGACGGCCCCTCCGGCTGGCCGGTAGAGCCCCCTCGGCCCCAGCCGACTGACCACCCTTTCCTTAGGTTGAGCCTGTGCTCAACCTCTTCGTCGCTGGCGCCCCTCCCCTTCATGACCAGGACATCGCGGATCATGCCGGCATAGAGGAACCTCCTGCCCTGACCGCCTGACCGGCCTAGGCTCTCAAACTCCTCCTCGGCCTCCTCCGCAAGTCTTCTCCTGGCCTCGAGGGCGGACAGCACCGCGTTGTTGGATGCCGAAGGGAATATAGGCCCGCTGTGTTGCGTCTCTTGTAGGGGCGATGACACTAGTGATGCTTTGGAGGAAGGGGAGTAGGTCGGGTTTGGCTGGACCACGCCTATCTCTCGCAGGCGTTCTGCAAGGTCTGGTCGGATCGTGGCGTCTGGAGGGAGCGTCTGGGGGTCGGAACCGTTTTCGCGTATTGCTGCGTCAGAACAAGAGTCAGTCAATCTCTCCGGGCACCCTGCCTGGGCTGTTTTTTTTTGTCTTGTTGGGAGGGGGGAGGATGGCCCTGGGAACCCACAGTCGTCCTTGGAGAAACCCGCCGCCGGCGCGCCTCTCTCGCTCCATGAGAGCTGTTCCGAAACAGCAGCTGCCCTCTGATCTGCTGCCCTCTCTGCCTTGATCCTCTCTGCAGCTGCCCTCTCTGCAGCCATCTTCTGTGCCGCTGCTCTGGCAGGGGCGCTGGGTGGAGGTTGTGGTGGCAATGCTGACCCGGGAGCTCGGCTGGGGAACCTGCGGACGCTGCTCCGGGCAGCTGATTTGGATGCGCCAGATCCCATTGTGGCTGTCAGTTGGCGAAGAGAAGACGGAAGGGACGAGCAAGATAATTGGGAGTGGTTTTAGCTGAAGCTTGGATCGAATAGAAAATGTCACCGGGGGGGGGGGCGACAGCTGACGTTTGTGTGTAGTGCATCATTGATCTGGGGGAGAATTTCTGTAGCGAATGAGAGTCTTCGTGATGACGAGCATCAGCCTCGGTTTCGAGCCATAATCCCTGTTGCACTGCTCTCTGCCCTGACCCTGTGCTGCCTTGCTTGCTACCGAGTACTGACACGGTACTGCTGGATTTTTACCTTGAAACAAGAAAGGCTTGTAATTCATAGGGCTCTTTTTTTTTCTCTCTCTCTTTCTTTTAAAAAATTATTCAAAGCACCAAATACAGATTTCACATATTTTGCATCTGTAGAGTACATAATAGAGACCATCAGGTGGGAGAATCTCATAGGTCTTGGGGGTGGGCTTCGACAAGCATAACTCCCTCGAGGCGCCATATCGGGTCTTCGTAGGCTCTTGGGTGTCTTCTTGGATTGGGCTTTGGGGCAATTATTACAGATTTGTTTATATCAATTCCTTCTCTGTGGGACCTAATCATAGTCAGGCCATCATTCAGACTTTGGCCATGATGATCATCTCGTTCTGGGTCCCAGCCGGGGCTACAACTCTATCGTGGATCCCAGCCGTCGATCAGCACACTCCCAAAGCTTACTATGGTACATACTTGGTGAAGCTAGTAGTACGTGATGATCATCCCAGCATGATTGGTGAAGTACAACAGAGTTCATGACAGCTTGACACCTGTATCGGTCTCTACATTTGGCATGTCTTGAGGCTAGTCTATGGGGGATGTCAGTGCTTAGGGAGGAGTTGACGGTGATGAGTTCAGGAATTCTTTGATCCCAAAGCATGACAAAATACAACCTTATAACCCCTATGGCCTAATTCTCCGATAACATGGATAGCCAGACCGCGTGGTTACACATTTAAGCTCGTCTCGCCCATCTCTCTGGAGCGCCTTGGAAGTTCGCATGAGCTTTAGAGAGAGGTTTTTTTTTTGGTTTTTTTTGGGGGGGAGTCCTTGAAGACCTACCTCATCTCAGACGTGAGCAACCAGTTTACCACGGCGTGTTACTGTTAAATCAGGCATGCGCTGCGATTTTTACTATGTACTACTGGTGGCGTGTGTGGGTGGGGGGCCGGGAGGGGGGGTCGCAGTGCTGCCGGAGAGTTGCATTGGCAGGCCTACCAGGGCTGCGCCTCCTTGAGAACGTGTCATGGCGTGCATCTGCCAGGTGACATGATTTCCTCTGGGGAGAAAGCTGGTGCGTCTAGGTACAGCTACTACAGTATGAACCTCTTCAGGTTGTCGCTGTCTTATTGCAGCTTAAGTGCCTGGTCCCGCATGAAAAGACAGACCGCCTGGGCAGACGCGCGCGGGGATTTTCGCCCGATGAAGAGTATGGTCTCGTCGGTTGAGCCTCACCATTGGCAGATTCGGCTACTACGGATAAGTTGTAACAAATGTAGTTGCATCGCGAGTCATTTGGCTCTGTTGCGTGATCCCCCTGCAGTCGACTCACTCGATTATCATCGAGCAAGACGTCATCAGAGCGCCTCCGCTGCCGATCACCCGGAATATGTTGCAAAGTGATGATCTTTGTTTCTTCTTCTTCTCTTCGAAGACTTCGCCCACACGATGGCAGCTAAAGAAGGAGGAAGAGGAGGAGGGAAATATCACAGAAATGGCTAGACCTTACCGGAGGGGTGCAGAAATCGTGTTTCCTCAACACAACACCTGGGACATATCAATGTCCGCAGGATTACGAAGAGTGATGGCTATTATGTAAAAACACGATACCGACCCCCCTTCAATATATGTTGCCTGGTATGAGACGAGATGACGACCCGGTGTTCAAAGTTTGCGAGGCAGAATCACGGAACCCGCCCACACGATACCCATCGACTGCTCTGTTCAAACATTGCTGCGGCCGAGAAGGTCGGAGGAGAGTAAATCTCACAGATCTCCGAGCCACAAATTAAGGTTTAGATCCCGGCGAGATGAGCCCGCCATCTCCACTGCGTCCACCTGGACGAGCAGGTGCTAATCTATCAAGCCGTCCATAGTACTCCTCTCTCAGAGGCGATGCCTCAGTCGAATCTTCTCTGGCCTCGTCTTGGCTGAAGCCTGCTCATATGATGTCGCAGAGTGTCCAGCCCTTGAGGTGAAGCGACTAAAAGAGTGTCATCACCAGTACCTGAGCCGTACTTGAGGTTTTCGAGATGTTCACCTCGCAATTATTCGACTAATGATTCCTCACCCACGGGCGATGGTGGAGATCACTCTGCTTTCTAGAAGTTGCCCCGCTGTTTATTATCTCGTGTGGGACCCATCGGCGCGGCGCACAGAGATGTGAGACCGGATCTTTTGCCTTCTTTCACTGTAGTGTTCAAGTCTAGAGGCTTACAGAGTCATTGGCATGGCGTTCTTTCTCGTATTGGAACCAAGATACGACTATCCCCTTCGATATTTGATTCTGATTTCAAAAAGACTCTCTGTATTGCTTGCTGGTCTGGCGCATCTGGTGTCAATATTGCACAGCTCGGAGCAAACATACGGTGGCGATTTTGCCCCTCTTCCACACATCCCCCCCCCGGCGGAAGAGAGCGCTGCTGTGGACCGCAGTAATGGTAGTAGCCGCCGATTCATGCCCCCTACTGGTTTGAAGTTGATGACGGGCATATCTACACCCCAGGCTCCTTCGCACAGGCCCCTTGCAGACATCCATGGATATCCCCCTCTCGACATGCCTCTCACCTATCGGACGCGTATCCCCAAAGTACACGACCAGACTTTGTCGCAATCTTCCCTGCTGCTGTCTGTGGGATAGCCTATGTATAGGTACAGCGGACTAGGACATGGGATCGAGACATGTTCTAACCAGTCAAGATCTCCCACACGCCATGGCCTTGTGTCGTGCATATTGACAGCCATGTAACTACACGCTACCACTCGTTCGATGCAGACCACTCTCGGTGCATTTCAGCCACGTTCGACGATGTAATTTCCTTTGAGAGTTGAAGAAGGCAGGCGAGGGCTGCCACGTTCTTCAAATTGTAGACAAGGTCGACCAACCACTGCGCCTGGCCACGCGGGGAACTCGGCCGGCCCCCTTTTCTACAGGCTTGACATGGCCAGCAACTTGAGAGCGTTGCATTTCTACCAAATATCTGCTTCCTCTTCAGTAAGTACACATGTCATGCACAGTACTCCACAGCAGCCAGTACCAAGAAAGACCAGGGCTCGGCGATATAGCAACTTCGGAGGCGCTCGTCTCACGTGTAGGTCTCCGAGTCAGAGCACTTCCTTCTCAATTTACAAATCTCTCGTCTCGTCGACATTGTACACTCACTTTCTTCCTGTCCTCTGAATAAATTCAACTTGAATCCCTACTCCTGCTGTCCCAAGGAAATCTCCTCCTGGCTCAGTCCTGCAAGGTCAGGCTGGTCTCACCTACTTCACCATGGCTTCGACTTCGACCGAGAATGATGCCTGGATTGCTTTTCTTGTCATTATCCTGCTCCTGTCATTGGCGTCCATCGTCGTCTGTCTCCGGATATACACGAGATATGCTTTAATCAAGCAGCTCGGTTGGGATGACTACTGCGTGATCATAACATTGGTAGGTTGACTTCAATGCCATCGGAAGGGCTGCATCAATATCCAACTTACTTACAATGGACCCAGTTCGGTGCTATAATAGACGGCGGGGCCGTCCTGTCGTGTAGGTTCTTTCAGACGCCATCGTCAAGAAGTCTGTGGGACACAGAACTGACTTGACCCAGCTGTTCCCAACGGCCTTGGCAGGCATACGGCAACACTCAATCAGTCCTTGATCCTAGCGTACCTCAGAGTGAGTTGGTCTTTGTGAAGATGGCCTCGGGCGTTTCGTTTGGCCCAAGAGAAGCTAATTACCCGGCAGAATTTCTATTTCACGATCGTCCTCTATAACTTCACCCTGTGTTTCGTCAAACTCACCTTCATAATTCAGTACTACCGAGTGCTGTCCGTCCACAAGATGAAGAGAATCATATGGGCACTCGGGACTTTCATAATGATGTGGGCGCTATCACAGCTACTTGTCGCGATCTTTTTTTGCACCCCAATACAGAAGTTTTGGGAGACGGATCTGCCAGGCCACTGCATACCTGACCAACCGACCTGGTATATCAACGCGGTCGGCAACATAATTACAGATCTTGCCATCTTCATAATGCCACTACCGGTGCTGCGGAAGCTACATCTACACAAGAAGCAAAAGTACTTTCTCTTGGGCATCTTCAGCCTTGGATTCTTGTACGTATCCGCGACAACCGGGATCCTTCTGCGGCTCAGGGCTTTTTACCAGCTCGGGCCGCCAGCCGCTGGAACTCTACACCACAGCCCGAATGCTGACACTGCCTCCTTGACTTTAGTACCTGCGCCATTTCTCTTATCCGTCTAGCATACCTCAAGCAAGGTTCCGATTTCACCTTCGACAACGTCCCTACGTCGTGCTGGTCCGTCGCCGAGCTGACCTGCGGTATTACGTGCGCATGCCTACCGACGCTCCGACCGTTGATATCAAAGATCAAGCCGTCGTGGATGACGGGCACCACGAGCCGGCGTGCCAGACAAGGTGGCTATGCTAACGGCACGTCTGGCAATGCGATCGACCCCAAAGCTGCACGCAGCACGCACAACAGCCTTCACACTCTCTCGACGTTGAATAAGAATTACAGCAAACTGACGGACGACGAGGTCGAGATCGCCATGAGTGACCCGATGCCCCCGAGCCTTGCGTACGTGGGTGGCATGAGGCGGAGCCAGACAAGCTCGTCTATGAGCGGCTCTGGGGTTGACAGCCTCCAGCTACAGGATCTGCCACCAAAGAACAAGCAAGATGCTACGGCGCAAGGGCTTCCGGGCTTGGGCTTGACCGGGATGGGTGTGACTGCGCATGTCGTTGGCGGCAGCCGGGCATCCTGCTCGCAAGCACATAAGACGAATAAATCGCTGTCGGGTATCGAGGTGAAGCGTCAGGTCACCGTCACAACGACCGAAGGGCAGCTGGAGGCTCAGGATGTCCCCTAGCACTATGGTTATAATGGACACAGTCTGGACTGGGTTGGCCACATAGATGTCGCCCTGGCGCAGCGAGGTAATTAGTTTTATTGTTTGAGCTACAAGATACCCCGGGCGACACGTAGTGTGTCCTGTAGATAGTTTGATATGTAATATTAGTATCCACTGGCATGGATGTTGCGCGAAGCCCACTTGAGCTTTCAAAATTTTGATCCATGTATGGACAGGCGCTGATAGAGTCCTAATCACTTGAGCATGCACAGGTTTCTCCTCTCTAGATCGATGAACGACTGCTAGGACAGTGTGGACACTACAATAATCTGAAAACCATTTAAGATAAACATCTAGGGCGGGCTGCCTCCTCAAGTGATAAACGAGTAATTAGAGGCGATAATCATGGTGAATCATGCCTGAGGGTACTTGTGGCGGTAATTGCTAAACAATTTCTAGCACAGACGGCTTGCAGGGTATGAGAGTGTCTAAGCAATTGTCGTGCTTCATTCCTGTATTCCGACTAGAAGATTTTGCCAATCTCTGGAACAATTTTTTAGGATCTGGGCTGAGGCAGTCAATGTGCGGTATGATTGAGTGAGTTAGGAGTGATGGATCACGGAGTCCGGGGTCCTTTTTCAGTATAGTCGAGCTGAGCAGAATAGAAATTGGTATCGTTGATAGGCTGAGATTTGTAAAGCCTGTAAAATTGTTAGGTAGTGGTAGGATGTTTTCAGTTGATGTATAACAAGCCTTGGAAAACCATGAAAAACCCATGCAGGGCGGGTATTCTAGATGACCGATGGACATGCTGGGCTACCTTGGGAACACTCCGTCTGGGGTACATCCAGAAGATATGATTTGAGCTCCATTATAGACAGCTGTCTCGTGCCCCATCTAGCGTAGTCGAGGCGATAGAGTAAGAAGGGGAGCTGGAAAACTGCCTCGAGTGCCCCAGGCAAACATGCCACCTACCAGCCTCAAGCCACCAGTCGGATGCCGGATGAGATCCTTGGACCAGGGTCCAAGAGTGGCCACGCCAAGTGCAGCAATCCGTTGGCGGCTCAAACAGAGCCCTGTAACTTTAGCGCACCCCTTGTTATGTTCGAGACGATGTTGCCGCCGCATAACTGGCTCAGTCGTCCTGACGCCGCAGATCAAACGTGGCAGCGCTGAAGTGCCATTAGCCGAAACCCGAAGCCCCCCATTGTTCTCATCTGGAATTCACGAGGTCCTCGACCCTCACAGGGGAATTCGTCCAAATTGTGTGGGGATTTTGAGAGGAGACAGGAACATTCTGAGATAGCTCGACAGGCGACTTAGGATGAACACCAGGATTACAGTGTTGTTTGTCTTGGCCTTGCTTAGGTGCTTGGCAACATATCCATTCACTCACTGTACAAAAGAAATCCGTGGGTTTGCGCATTGAGTAGAGGCCATGCATCGCAGCAGCATTGTCTGAGCCGGATCCCGTTCTGACTTTCAAACCTGGCTCTGACCCAAGCATGATCGATGGCACCTTACGATCTAGCTTTTTCTACCGGCCGCAGCCGCTTACACACCTCCATGGGGCTGATTGATCTGCGCAGGGTCGATCACACAAGGGCGGCAAGACGATCCGTGTTGGCCACACACGAAGACAAGCAATGAGACCTCAGCTCGAGCGCAGCCACGTACATACTTAAAGGAAGACATGATCTTCCCTCTGGTCTTGGCTTTTAGCCTTCACATTCAACCCAACCAAATTCAATTCGTTCATTACTGTACAGAGGTGAGACAAGCGCACCCAGCCTGCCCGCTTCTCCTTTGACCATCTCCTCCGTTCGACACATGCACATAATACTAACAGAAGCCCACCATACAGCTGTGCTCATCACATTCACTTTCAACTACGCTTTTTGTCCCGGAGACAACTCTTATACCCATAATCAAAATGAAGTTCACCCTCGCTACCATCGTTCTTCTGGTCGGCCTTGCTGTTGGCGCCCCGGCGGGCACTGGCCAGCTGAGCGCCTCGCAGGATGCTTCTGATGCCAGCACTGCGGCCAGCAACAAGGCCGACAGCAACGTGAACGTTGCTGCCAACGACGGCTCGACTGTATGATTCACCGCTGGGTACACTCCCCAAGAGCTATGGACTTGTGACTGACATGTTGTGTTGCAGGGTGTCAAGGCTGCCGATGAGGCCGAGGCCGCTATCCTCCCTCAACGACAACGGCGATGGTATGTTGCATCCTCTCTATCATGTCTCAGATCACTCGTAAGGTTTTCGGTGTACTGACATGGAGTCCCTCTAGCCGGTGCCGCGTCGTCGGGTCAGGCGTTTGACAGTGCCGTTCAGACGATCAAGGACTCTGGCGATCAGAATGAGATCGCTGTCTTGACAGGTGCTGGTATCGACGTCAACTCCGCGGGCAACTAAGCTACTATTTCTTTTTAATCGAATGAGAAGTCAACGATTTCATGGAATGATCGCCGGCTACTCTGCTGTGCATTGCTGTTGAAGATGTGTGGCTTACCTGCTTTTCAAGGATTATTCATGTCGAAGTACTATTCCTTTAGGGATTACAGGCGTTTGTAGATAGTCCTTGACCATTATACATCTCTACATTCTTCTATCCCATGATAAAAAAGACAGACTTGTAACAACTGTTCTCGCTGTAAGATGAAAAAGAACAATGCCTTTGTTTGGATGTTTAGGAAAACCTAAGCCTAATGAGGATCAATAACTTAATCTCATGCGTATTGCACAGAGTACACAAGGTACAAACATGCCTTCAACATCTAGCATCTCTTACATCTCGTACTCCCGCAGCAAGGCTGACAACACAAAAGCTGTTAAGGATGCCAGTAATGATACGAAGTGGCTGTACCACAACCCATCGACATAGGACGCAACGATGGCACTCGCGATGTCTCCCTTGGCCTCGTACACATATTCGATACTCGCAACAGCTTTTTCGATGATCTGTGGGGAGAGTTAGAAAGAAGAGGCTTTGTTCCTGGCATTAATGGGGAGGACTCACCTCGCTCCGCAGATCAGCATCAAGATGCATCTGCAACAGGCGGCCTTCCAGGGTTGCTCTCAGGCCAGCTTGGGTTGCAGCACTGGCAGCCGCCAGACCCAGCACACACCCCAATCCATTGAACAAGTAAAGCGTTGAGACGGCCGGTGCGACATGCGCCTTATCCACGGAGACTTGTACGGCAATGAACACAGCGCTGTAGGCTATCCCTATGGCAAAACCACTGCGTGATCCGAGTGATTAGAGCATATACGGCCTTTGAGGTGCTCAATTACGCAGGCACTTACCCTGGGAAAATATACATCGTCTCCCACCAACTTGTATTGCCGTGCCATCTCAGTATGAGTAGAGTATAAGAACAGGCCGCCATGAGGGGAGGCCAGGGAGACCAGCCACCTATACCTTCCAGTGCTAGGTGAGTTGGGAAACCTATTAGTGCGCGGCCCTACCTCTGGGTAGACTTAATCAAGACGACTTACTTTCGTATCAAGTATCCAGTCATGATGCCGCCAATGGCATTGCCAATAACTGCTGGAAGCAGGCGAGTACCAGCCGAAGTATTACTCATCATCTGCGTTACCTGAAAGTACAGCGGGACAGAGAACATCATCTAATAACAAGAAGGTCAGTCAATCGGGCAATGACAGCGACGCTCCCTGTGAGGAAGCCTTACTCCAAGCTGCGCTGCGCACTGCAGGGCCATTATGATAAATGATGCGACTGTGTGTCGGTTGTAAAACATATCGAGAGGCAGAAGCGGATTGACAGCTCGAGACTTTTCAGCCAGAATGAAGAGGCCGAATGCGACCGCGGCGCCAGCGAAAGAGATGGATATCATCGGATCTGTCCACTCAAGCTTGCTCCCTCCGAGCTCCAGAGGAAGCAGCAGGAGAACGAGGAAGGCTACGAGTAGGAAAGAGCCCAGAAAGTCCACTCTTCGAAGGTTGCCAGACTTGGACTCGCCAACCCGCTGGCTCGGATGAGCATTCGGCAAGGAAATCCAGGCTAGGATGATTGCTATTAGGAACAACGGTGCCTGTGCAATGAATGACCTAGTGACAGTCAGGGCTGCAACGCTCATATTGTCAGGTGCGATATGAGATTCTAGACAAGAAGACTTTGGGTTCTTACCAGCGCCAGCCGATAACATCGGCGAGCCATCCGCCCAGAGGCCCACCGACGCATCGTCCTATTACTCCAATGACACTAACATATGACCTCCAGGCCGCAACCTCTCGCATCGGGAGGATGTCTGTGATGACTAGAGAGACCAGGACGCTGGTCCCAGCACTGACAGATCCTGAGAGGACCCTGCCTATGATTGCTGTCGCCATCGAGCCAGCAACGCCGCTTTGAAATAACTTTCGTCAGAAGACCGCGTAATCACGTTGAGTATTAGTCTTGACGGAGACTTACACGATGAGACTATGAAAACACATTCACATTAGCAAGTTGATACTCGGAACTTCCAAAACAAGCTCAGTAGCCACTTACCATCCCAGCGCAAAAATTAAGTAAGCCACCATTATAACTGGCTTGCGTCCATATATCTCACTAAGCTGGGCAAAGGTTGTCTGAGTCACAGTAGAAGCAAGCATGAAGCCCGTGAACAGCCAGCTCGAGGACTCGAGTGCCATGAACTCAGAGGAGATGATTGCATGGGTTGCAATCACGATTGTGGCATCAGCATTGCTGATAAACACCGCTAAACACGACTTGTTAGACGAATGGCATAAATAGCTAATGTGGGATAGAAAACCAACCTAGGAGCAAGGGCAAGACAATCCATAGTACAGTCTTGATACTCAAGATAGGCTTGGCTGGCCCCGTCGAAGTAGGCGAAGCGACGAGTGCCTCTTCATCCTGATTACCCGAGCCCAAAGAACTGCCATCGCTGGTGTCGTCACTTTTGCTGGAAGAAGGCGAATGGATTCCGTACGAGACTGCGGAGTCGGAGTGCTTCGTCAACGGAGACCTCTCCGAGATATACGGAACGCGCTCCGGACTATCACTTGTCCTCTCGATTGTTGGATCCGCCATACTGAAGAAAATGTGCCGTAGTAAGACAAAACTTTGGGTTACATCTACCTGATTTTGGAAAGTAAAGTGATGGTGCTGTTGTGAGATTTTGAAATTGTTAAAAGAAACTGAGCACTGGTTCCAGGCCTGGAGATTTGCCGCAAAAGCATCCCGGTGGGCCATGATACTTAAGCCCCAGAGCCAATGCACCTCTATATCTCTGCTCTAGCTCTTTGGGGCAAGTCTTCTCTGTCTAATCCTCGTAATTCTCGTCCCTCACATGTCTAGCTGAATGCTAGACAAACCGCTGGTTGGCCGGTTATTCGCTGTACCGACGATTACGCCATATCAGAAGAAATCACACACAGCAAAAGATACGGATCAATCAACGAAAACTTTCTTCAGCTTGGCGTTCGGAGATGAATTAGTCTTTGGAAGGATTAAATCCGGCGGAGTGGTCTGATCATAACATTTGACAAGATTTATGCATGGACGTGACAGCAAGAAGTTTTTGTTCCGAGTTAACAATGCTTCATTGGGAACCCAACCCCCACCACCGACGGACTCACAATTCTTTGAAAATACCAAGAACGCTATCATCGCAGATTCATGCTCCGTACATCGTAGCTTGACTTGGCGCTTGCTTCCGTCTATGCACAGCTCAACAACCGGCGAACAAGACACTAAAAACCTACAGGCGACAAGAGCTCGCCAATCGTATTTTACACCCACTCGTGCCACGGTACGCCTTGTCGGTACACATATCCGTCCTTCTCGAACTGCGGGCCTTCAGCACCGACGATATATCCCATAGCACAGTGACCATATTCAATCCGTCGCTGCTGAATGTAGAACTGGTCGAATTTGGATGAGAGCGCATCTCTGAGATTCCCGACATTGCCTTGGGGGTGAAGGGCTTGCCACGGCTTCACACAGGTCTGCCCCTTGCATGACTTGAGGACGAAAAGGAGCGAGTCTAGCCTCTCAACGACTTTCCTGATCGGTACGCCGAGAAGCTGAGAGGGTGCGAACGCCTGCTCATCCTCGTGGAGAAGGTTGTGCATTTGGTACGGGTCGGTCTAACCCGCTTGGAGCATCAGATCTTGTGATTCATTGCGGATTCGGGCACAACTTACCGTGAGGTCGTAAAGCTCGTGCTCATTCGTGCACCAGACGGTGTAGAGCAAATTGTACGAGTCGCTGATGATGCGGACAGCTTTGTAAGTATTGTTGACGATCAGAATGTCGTCTACGAAATCTTTGACTCCTTCGAACACGGCGATTCCCCAGTACTCGACAGTGACGTGCTCATGGCGGGTTGTCTCGGCATCTTCCAGGCCCTCCAAAGTCAACGGGACAGCCTCTCCGTCGAATGTAGTCCTCAACGGGGCACCGGCAAGGCTCAGGATGGTGGGAGCCAGATCGATGTGTGTGGTAACAATCTCGCTGACCTCGCCCTGTGGTACGTTTGGGCCACGAATGATGAGCGGAACGTTGATATCCTCTTCGAAGCTGCACTCCTTTCCGGGCTGAAGACGGTGTTGGCTAAGATGATACCCATTATCCGTGGTATAAAAGACATAAGTGTTGTCCAGGAGGTCATACGCCGCTAATTTCTGGAAGAGACCGTCAACGAGCTCGTCGACAGACTGCAGAGCTCGAAGGCGCTCGCGGTAAAAATGATCAATAAAGTCGACATTTTCTTGTGTAAGTTGTTCCCGTTGCCTGATCCAATTGGCTCCGGATGGCTGGTCAGGGTTGAAGTTTGGGGTGCGAGGGACTTGAGCGTCCTTGAAGAGATGTCGGTGACGCTCTGCTGGAATAGGAGGCGTGATCTCGAGCAGCCCCACATCTGAATTGTTGTTCAGGTCGCCTTTGCCATCCTTCAGATGGAGGTTGGTGTGGGGAGCGACCGGCGCGATACCAAGAAAGAACGGCCTGTCTTGGTTCACAGCGTCATCAAGCAGTCCGTAAGACTTGGCTGTCAATACGTCGACAGTATGTTGCCCCTCATGGCTGACTGGAGCATCTTGATCTTTTTGGTACGTGGCATTGAGATAGTCGTACGTGTGCGGATCCAGTAAGAAGTCAGAGTGGTTCCAGCCAGCTGCGTAAGGGCTGTTGTAGTTCTCGACGGTGTGTGCATTGAAGAGCTTGCCAGCGTAGTAAGTGTTGTACCCAGCTTCTTGTAGCCAGAGAGGCAGATAATCCTCGTTCAAGCCCTGCAAAAGGAATTTAGGGTAACCTCCTGGATGAACAAGCAATGGTATCAATATATGGGTATCACCGCCTTATGCAACACAAATAGGGTCCACGCACCGTACGGAGGATTGACATCGGTAACATTAGTGTTGTGAGCAAGCATGCCGGTCCAAAGTGATACACTAATATAACCTGTGATCAATATGCCTTGTTCAGATTTCCCCCCAAGACAGCGGCCTGGCATAATCAGAATATAAATCATTTCTGCGTGAACGTACCGAGAGGGGCAGCAGATTGCCGTGGTACAGAAGTGTCTTTTTGAACGACGTGCCCTTGTTGACGAGGTGCTCTTGAAGATACGGCATGTAATCGAGTGAGTCCATGTGGAGATCCTGGTCGTCAGTGAGGATGAATACAATGTTGGGCTGTTTACTGCTGCCCGTCAGTTCGGCAGACGGCCCTATGAGGACATGTTGATCGTGGGAGCCTGGGCCCAAACCAGCGGCAGCAAGTGAGCCAAAAAGTAAAGCAACGACGACGACTCCAGCTCGAGAGTGCATATTGCTGTACTGATACTGTAGACAGATGTTTTCCCGAGACTTCACATGTAACAAGTTGAACACTGAACGGCAAAACGTGCTTCGCGGCGTCTTTGTTATTATCCTTACAAAATAAGATAAATAAAAAAGGAATCTAGTGTCGCTCTATAGTCGTGGCAAGGGGGACCGCATTCGGTGGTCCAGCGATAGCCGGTGGTGTCGCCATATGTAGGATCCATGGCAACATCTGCGGAAGCTTAAACTAAGCGGCAAGCGTACCTATAAATCCGGACCCTATGATATTATCCACCTTTGAAGGGTATGAATGTCAAGATATGCCTCTACTTATTATCGTCATAGTAATGATAAGAAGAAAATCCTATTCCGTCGTTTCACATCGATCCTATTGAAGAAGTTGATCTACAATAGGCGAGCCTGGTTGTATGGCAACTCATGAAAGAAGAACAAGACAAGGAGAAGAAAGAGTGACAAGGATGGTAAATCACCCCTCAGAGACTCAGACTGTGACTCAGGTAATGAGTGACGAGCAGGAGGGCGCGGTTCGCAGTTCCCAGGGGGGAGCAAGCCTGCATATTAATATGCCTTTAAATGATATCTTTTAGGGTTTCTGAGGTTGATAGGACTGTTAAGGTTATGAAATGATAGTGTAAAACGATAAAGTATATTAATTAGTCGCTCCTTATTAGCTAATTAGGTACCTAGTAATTCTCTGAGCAATTTAGACCTTCTCATGCTCTCAGTACATTCAAACCATATGCAGAATCTCTCACCTGGTCAGTAGCAGCAGCAGCAGCCATCGCAACCATGTCCATCCACCATTATCACACTGACAGACCCAAATCAGCATTTAAACTTGGGGTCGAATCCACCAGCCCTATACCACCTCGCAACAAAGCACAACGAAAACCCAGCCAGTGTCGCACTGGCCGCCCAGACCTGCGCCCCGGTATACCCATACCCATCCTGCAGTGCGCCCCCGACCGGCGGGCCCGTCATGGACGCAAAGCTGATGATGCCAAACGCCATGCCCATCCTCGTGCCCACCTTGTCTAGGCGGGGCGTGATGCTTACCACCGCGGTGGGGATCAGACACTGGAAGGAGGCCGAGATGGCTCCATACAGAGCTGTCCAGGCGTAATACCCATTCACACCGGACACAGCAGGCCAGCAGAAGGCGATGATGGCCCAGGTGAGGGTGATGGGCAGAATGACGTTGAGGGGCCCAAAGCGGTCGGAACATAAGGGGACGAGGACTCGGAAGATGAGACCCACCCCGTTCACGATGATGACCAGGATGGAAGCTGAGGAGTATGATAGGCCGAGGACATCAGTCGCGTAGGAGGCGATCTAAGTTTGTGAGTACCCACCACGCCCTCAAATCTATCACCATAGCACAGGGGAGTAAGTATAGACGTACGTAGTAGAATGTGTAGTAGTTTGCCCACATAATCAGCCACCAGCCGACAATGAATACGTTCCAGACCGGTTCTCGGAAGGCCGACCAGTCGATCATGGCACCTGATTTCCTCGGCGGCAGGCGTGGGCGCATAAGGGCGACACATACCGCGAGAGTACCGAGGTTGATGAATGCGAGCACTCTTGTGGTCCAGGCGAACCCGAGCTTGGTTGGACAAGCACATCAGGTCAGCTTTCCTGATCTTGGGCAACTTATCAAGGGCTTTTTTTTTTAAAAAAAAAGAAAGAAAAGAAAGAAAGAAAGAAAAGAAAAAAGAAATGGGTTGACAAGGGACTCACTTTGGGAATCTGCCTGACGATAAGAGGATAGATCATGCCGCCGGCCGAATTGCCAGTGGTGAGAACTCCCATGGCGAGCCCACGTCTCTTTTCAAAATACTGCGTGGATTTATCAGCCGATCACCTAGCCACGAGGTGAACCACTGTCATATTGATGCTTACAGTCGCCACCAGCGCCAAGGCCGGTGTGAAGAAGATGCCGCCTCCCACCCCGGTGAGGACGCCCTGCGTGAGCATGAGCTGCCAGTACTGCGTGCAGATGCTCATGAGGAACAGCCCCAGCACCTGGATGATTGCGCCGACGAAGAAGGTAGGAACAAAAAAACCAGCGTCCAGCAGACGTCCGGTGAAGACGCCCCCGATCATGGTAAACCAGATCTGTAGAGAGCCGATCCAGGAGATAGTGGACGGGGGCAGGTCGGGCATCATGTTTTCATAGTAGGTCTGGAAACTGCCGAAAGAATTCAGGTAGCCCCATGTCACAAATATGGCGAGCCTAAAAAAAAAACACCGACATATTGTGTCAGTCAAACGCTCAGGAGGCCCAGTCCAGAGGGCATGCGCGGCAAGAACATGTTCACGAAGAGGTCTCTCACCATCCCTGTTTATAACATTAGCATGAGATGAGCCTTCGAATAGATCAATTGGCATCTATATTTTTGTCTAACAACGAAGAGGACATACACAAGCCACCTGAGTCCACGCTTTGATTCCGCCGTCTGGCGGTGGTGGAGGCTCGGGCCAGCCCCGGGTGGTCACACGAGAGGCAACAGCAGTCAACACATTGCTTGCAGATCTCCTCAGGTCTCCAGATTTCCTAGAAGCCCTTGTGCCCTGGTGGGTGATGGGCTGCGTCAGGCGGATAGGATCCTGAACACTGTCGTCATGGTTGTCCTCGTGCGAAGAGCCATCATGGTCGGAGTGCTCCTCGGCAGAGGAATCGTCGTGGTCTAGGTCAGAAGTGTCATGGTGCTGGTTCTTTTCGAGATCACCATTTTCAAACGAGTGACGAGAGATCTGGCGCTCAGCCATGGTCAGTGAATTGGGCTCAGAAGAACAAGGGGAAAACTAATCGTGGTTGAGATACAATGAAAACAAGATAGAAATTCCAGTACCACTGCAGTGTCTTCTTCTTATTCTGACCGCCACTACTCGAGGGGGGAAGGGGCAAAAGGAGATGGAGAGGAGGAAAAAAAGAAAAAAGACGAGTCAGGATCCAGAAATTTCACACCACCCAACGCTCGAGCAGGTGCCCATTATTTTATTGCCGGCCAAAAGGCTGGACGAGACCTTCACTGGCATGACTGGGCTCCGTCTTCGGCCCCTCTGAGATCCACAACACCGTCACCGCAAGGCGTGAACCCACCGGCCCGGAGACCCACCCGTCTCCACCGTTCCGCCTTTGCATGACCCGTCAGTGCCCGTCCCGGACGTTCGGTGCCCGGTCTTGGGGCACGACTTAAGTACATGGTAGTACCAGTCGCCTAGAATTGCCCCTCAGGGGATTTGCCAAGAGTTCCCCTCGGGCCAAGCTCATCCGGCAGGATTCCCAAAGGCTGTGCGCAGGTTCGATGTTGATGATGAGCAGCCAAGCAGCCCACACATACGGCATATCCTAACTGACCTCAGCGTGCATTGAGAACTCGTGCCAGCCGACAACCTTACTCAGCCTCTCAATACAGTGTCTCAGATATTGATGCAGTGTTCTGCGGATGTGAATAGTAGAATGGTCGCACGAATACGGTCTGACTGTGGACGGAGAGACAAAGATCATCATGAGTCATTCTGAGCCCGACTCGACTAAGTGTGGTGTAGCAAGCCGTTCTTAGAGGCATGTATGCATTCAGTTCACCTCATTCAGCTTTATATAAGACACGTAGTCGCCATGAGAGTTGAAGACGACTTTAATCTTCACCCGGCCTACAAGCATCCTCGAAATCCTTTTCAACTCTATTACTATTCATACTTGAAGTAAAATATTCATATATATATAGAATAAACACAAAAATGTCGACATCTTCGCTTACCTTCTACGACATTAGCTCGGGGGACGAGCCTATCCGCACCTACGCACCCAACCCATGGAAGACGAGGTACGCTACAGCTCGATACATAAATCAACCTAGACAGATTAACTCAAGTCATTATCCGCCAGGTATGCCTTGAACTTCAAGCACCGCCACAACGGTGTCGGGTACAAGACACACTGGGTCGACCTCGCCAAGGTGACCGAGGTCCGCAAGAGCCTGGGCTCTGCTCCCGTGCGCAAGCACTGGATTGACGATAGCGACTTCTACACGCTGCCCGTGGTCGTGGACCACGCCACTGGCCAGACGGTGGGGGACTCGTTCGACATCGCCGTCTACCTCGACAGACAGTATCCCAGCAGAGACGGCGAGCCGGTCCTCTTCCCTGCCTCCACCGTCACCCTGCAGCGGGCATTCAACGCATATATCGACAAGATCTTTAGTGACCACGTGGTGCTTGGCATTGAGAAGCTCCCCTTCAACCCTGAAACGGCCGACATTTCCAAGGCAGAGTTCTGCCGGCGCGCTGGGAAGGCGAGCTGGGACGAGCTGCGCGTCCACGGTGAGGCCAGGGCAGCAATCCTGAAGAGCTTCGAGACCAGCCTGGGTGAGGTGGCTAAGCTCTACGTCAGACGGGATGAAGGGCCGTTTCTGGAGGGTGCGGTGCCCATGTATGCGGATCTAATCGTGGGTGGATGGCTTGCGATGATGAAGGAGGTCCTGTTGGAGTGGGAGGAGCTGAGAGGCTGGCATGAGGGGCTGTGGGGAGCGGTCCATGACTCTTTGAATGAATATTCAAAGATACAGTGAGACGTCAAGTTTAAGGTCTTCTCTTTATGACTGCAATGACCAGATCATGTCAGTTGAAGGGGGGGACAGATGTGAGCAACTGTCGAGAGGGAAAGACTGGGATGATCTGAGAAACATGAGAGTGGTGGGTTCCTCTTTTCAATCTTTTTCTTTTCTTTTTTCGCTCTCTTGAAAAGGCATAAGGTGTGTTCTGCGCATGAGAGTTACTGGTATTATACTAAGTACTTGATTATCAAAACTTCGAGTCCGCTTCTCTACTTCTTAATTACCTATCAAGATACGCCCCTACCTATTATCATCTGGCAGAAACTGATTTTCCCTGCTGTGCTACTTTGAATAATAACAACAAGGAGAGATCAATACTTTATTGTTTCAAGTTAATTCTGTTAAGGAAGTTGATCTACAATAAGCGAGTCCAGTTGTCTAGCAACTCGGAGACTAATTGTGGTTTGCCAGACGAGCTCAGTGAAGCGCTATATTGTGAGCATAAAAGATCAATTCTTTACTATCAGGGAAACTGAGGCAGGAAGAAAGAGAAAATGAGAGGAAGTGCTAGAGCTAAAGCGTCTTTCATTGCCCCCCTCTTGCTTGGTAGTAACGGGATGCATGTGCAATTTGCGATCCTGCGGGAGAAGACTTTGTGGAATCATCAATTCTTCAAACCTTCAGCGCGCGGCCAGTCATTGTACCCTTCACCGATGTCCTCCAGGTTCGGAGTGTAATAGATCCTGACCCCGCGGTCGTTAACAGCCAGTGGCGCACCGAGTTTGATACGAGTCATAAGATCCTAGATCTAATTATCAGCAACCAAATATTCATGTCCGTTGGAGATGTCACTAGCTGGGGTGGATGATTGTCACTCACCGGGTTAAAGATGAAAGGCCGGCCAAGTTGCACAAGGTCGAGCTTTCCGTCCTGCACCAGCTGAGAGGCTTCTTCGATTTCATATTCGCACGATACCGTAAGCGCAGTGCGGCTCCCGGGATACTTGACCATGGGCCCGAACTGGTGCAGTGGCTCCCAGTCCGGCGGGAGCAGCATGTTTGCTGGCCGAGGGTCCCTGGGCCTGAGTCGCTCCTTGTCACTTCCGCGGCGGTTGACGTGAATGTAGCGAGGTCTCGAGCCATCAGCTCTCGGAAGAAGTACTCGTAGGTCTCGGACAGCTCAGCATACGACTGTGTTGCGTTGGCCCAGTCGTCACTCGGGCTCAACTTGATCCCAATACGCCGCGGTGTTGCCCAGGCTTTGATGATAGCATCGACGACCTCAAGCCCGAACCGACAGCGGTTCTGGACGGGATGGTAGGAGTATTCGTCACTGCGGCCGTTGTAGAAACTGTTCGGCGCAATTAAACAATCAGTCAGGTCATATGATAATCACATAGGTTCAAACTCTGTTGTATCATACTCACTCGATCATGAACTGATGAACCAAATACGCCCTGTTTCATATTAATTTAGTGTTTTTGTGTGTTTACCTGATGAATGTTCTGCAGAAAGCCAGAATATTGATCACTTACCCGCCTGCCAGCAGCTCAATACCATCAAAGCCCGCCTGCTTAGCGAGTCTCACTGCATTCGTGTACTGCCCAACAATCTCGTCCAGCCGCTCGTACTCAGCCAGATTCCCAGTACTACTAAGCGCCTTTTCAGGACTGTTAGAGAGGCCAATGTGCCACGGCTGAAAGAAGATCTTGCCGCCCTCGCGGTGCACGGCGTCCGTCACCTTCCGCCACGCTTCCGCGTGATCCTCCCGGAACATGACAGGAGCATGTGTAAAGGCGGAGGTGTTAGGGCCCACGAAAGTGCCCTCTGCGATGATCAGGCCGACGCCGTCTCTGGCACGTGTGGTGTAGTGTTCAATGACGGCTGGGCCGGGCTTGTTGTCTTCTACGCAGCGACATCGTGTCATTGAAGACATCGCGACGCGATTGCGAAGCTGGAGATCATCTCCGATCTTAACGGGTTCGAGGAGGAGTTTCTCCATTGTTACTGAATGGTGAGGAGTGCCTTTTGAATTAGCATATAGTGAGTCGCGAGCCCCTCTTGCTTGCGATGGATCTACATAGCACGAGACTGGAATCTATGAATGGACAACAAGGCTCTATTTATCTTGAGTATTCCGTAGCCAACTCAGCTGGACCAGATGAAATCGTGCCATGCGTGTGAGTGAATTCCTAATCAACCACCAGAATCTTGTAGGCCCATGCCTAATTCCCATCTTGCAAGTCTCGGACAAGAGGGGTTTTCCATCGCTAATTGATCATCATTCACAGGTCAAGTGTGTGGCGATGCGTGAGTTTGATCCGCGTACCGAGATCTTTTATTTGTTGAAGATCCTACGGCATCTCGATCTAAGTCCAGCAAGATAGCCTGGCTGACAGCCTGATGCGGTCGAGGACCTCGGAGCAATGTTACACCGCCCCTGATAAATCAGGACAATCAGTCTCAAATACAGTGATATGAAAGAACCAAAGAACGGTCATGAGGTCCTGGGTCTCCTTGAAGATGGAGAGTTTTGGTCTCTTGATTGACAAATGCTGCCGGGAAAGAAGATAGGTCTCTGTAGGCTCTATATGGAAGCCAAGTTTTGACTGCAGTGCCAAATTTAATATGGCTTGCTCTCTTGGCCTACGGTAATTGATAAGACGGATATTTCCCAAGGCAACGTCGGACTAATTACCTGTGATGATGAACTATGCTGTAGGAATCAGGTCATCACTCGAGGCTACAGGACCATATAGGGTTTTAGATAGGTGAGATTTCATCACATTAGGAAGATGGTTTTTGGTGGATCATTAAAATGTATTATTACAGTACTTGAAGTACCTGCACTGATATTGCAGTCCATCTCTTTGCAATGACCAAGGCTAGAGAGTGGCTTGGACGACGTGACTGTTGTGTAGTACTGATCTTAAGCCACTGGACTAGATGGCCTCTTGGGATTCCCGTTCTAGGTACTAAATTGACTAATGATTATGGTCCTTTTATCCTATATGTCATAAAAAACCATGCCTGTTATCCTCCTATTGCAATCTTTTGTCACCAGATGTGCAGCGTTTTGTCTCGATGTCCCCCACGCTCCTCCCTCACCATCTCGAATCCTTTCCCCCAGGGCAGCCCTGCGCACAGAGACCCTCACCTCCCAGCCTTTTCCCAGACCTCCCAAGCATGCCCTCCCGGATCAAGAAACGTAATCGCCCTCCTCCCCGGCACCGTCTCCGTCGGCCCGCTAAGACCCTTCACGTCCATGGTGGCCCTCATCTCCAGAAACCGCTGCCACACATCATCCACACTGTCTACCAGCACGCTCAGCATGACCCTCTTGCCGCTCTCACCACGGCCCACGTCCACCCCAGGTCCGAACGAACCCTTCTCGCGCGCCTCATGGCCATCAAGGAGCACGACCAGCAGCTGCCCGCCGTTGAACTCGTACGTAGCGGACACGGAACTCTCGTGCACAAGCGCGGACGTGGTGAAGGCGTGGTCGTAGAAGTCGGCTGTGGCCTGGAGGTCCTCTGTGAGGAGGGTGATGGCGGTGACCTGGGACAAGGGGTTGGTGTCGCCACCAGGGCCGCGGCCGCGGCGGCGGAGGTAGCGCCGTGGGAGAGCCGATGGGAGGAGGGGCCGTGGGGGTTGGGGCTGGTGCCTGCTGGATACAATACTGTCGGTGGTATGTTGATCATCTCTACCGGTGCTATCATCACTGGTGGGCGCGGAAGAGGGACCAGTTGGTGTGTTGCTGCTGCTGATGATTGGGGCCCATGGTGAATGTCTGGTCCTGGTCCTGGTTCTGGCGCAGCGTCTGCTGTACTTGGACGATGCAGTACTCTTTCGGATGGCTCTGCTTGCTGAGCGGGCTTCTGTCCATCTTGCTCTGGTGCAAGATGCGCTTGGTGTTTCGTATCTTTGGTGGCCATAAACAACCTTGCCAAGCTTAACACCGACTCTTTCCAAGAACCAGAAGGAGACCACGTCGATATCGAGGGTGCCTTTTCAGGTCCGGACTCCATTGTCTTGGACGGCGTGCTGAGGCCCGCTGCATTGCTACTCCTCGTTGCTCTCTCGGACCCCGTCGCTACTGATCCCATCGGGGTCGCGATGATACTCTCCTCACTCGAAGAATCGCCTTCGGTGCGCGAGCCTGGGTCTCGACCCCTCAGCTCCATGTCTTTCTCATCTTCGTTAGTCGCTCTATTCCAGTGCCGATGCTGACCTGATTTACCCAGTTGCAGGTAGTTGTGTCCCTCCACATCCTCAAAGTACTTTGCCTCCTCCTCCCACCGGTCACGAGCCGCCGGGCTCCGCTCCTCTTCCACCAGCCTAGGAGGACCCCTAGAACTATGTCGTCTGCCGCGCCGCACATCTCCGTCCTCTCGAAAGTCCAAAGTGTCAAACATATCCACCAGCACCGACTCCTCGTCAGCTAGGCCGGTCGACCGCTCAAACCGTGACTCCGCCTCGGCTGCGCCTTTTGCGATCCCAGCTCCATCTGGCCGTTTTCTCCACGATGGCTCAGGTATCGACGGCAGGCCCGAGGCGGAGAGAAGATATCTCCTCTGCCTGCCTGTTGTGCTCTCCCCTCGCCCGTTTTGGATCTGGACCAGACACTGCTGAGTGGTGAGGTAGAGCTGCTGGTCGATGGTGCGGGAGAGATCGACGACCATTGGTGTAATTATGTAATTATTGCCTTGGTGGGTGCGAATGAAATAACAAGAGAAAAAGTCGGGTTCTAGATGATAGAAACGCAGAGACAAACACTAAGAGTCTGCCTTGCGCGAAGAGGGAGAGGAGTGTAGAACAAATATGAAGAGTTGCTAGATTCGGTGCCAAACACAAAGACTAATGAGATTCCTAGGTCGGAAAAGATCGTCCAGCATAGACTTGATCAGTAGACTACAACGAACAAGATATGAGATCAAAACGTCAAGATGTGCTTGTCGTTATTAGTAGGACATAGAATCGTGAGGAAGACCGCCGAGGGAACTAAACCCTGTCCGGCGGTTTGCTTGTTTCTTTGACTCTTCTAGAGACCGTTAGTGACAAAGAAAGGCATCATGTGTGAAAGGGTCGGATGATCATACAAACTTCTTTGAGTGCAAGTTGACGCAGATAGGCAGTGCCGGGAAGACACACTGCGCGGGCCTAATCACTCCTCCCATTCCAGAGACCCGGGCGTCCATTCCAGGGTCTCGCGGACTCAAGCTGGGGGGAGAGGGGATTCCAATGTAGATATGCTCATATATTTTAATATGAATTCTGCCCTTTCGAGCTACGCGTCTCCCTGCTCGGGCCTCATGCCAGGTGCTTGAATGAATGATTCCTCCACTCTCCTGCAACGCGTACATGCCCGTGGTGTCTTACTGTACAGTATGCTTGCCAGATGAGTATGACCAGCCGATTCCACTGTATAGATGCGGATGCCAGGACTTGCGCCCAGATGCTGTTTTTAATCTTCACGTCTGTTTTATGCATGATAGTCTTCTTTTCCCTCCTATCCGTCCCAATTCTAAAGGCCTTATCTTTGACCAAAATGGACCGTTCGTGCTGCGGATATAGGTAGGTTCTTGGGGTTGTTCCATCGTAGGGTCCTTTATGCGCCTGATTGGATGTCATCTTGTGACATAGTCAGAGGTGAGGGCCACGTGTGGCGGAAAAAATGTTGCGCATTTCTATCGTCGTCATAATATCATCGTTCCCAGGGCTCATCCTCCTCGCCGACGGGTCAATCCGACATCCCCTCCCCTGGATCTGTGGTGTCTTGCTCATCATCTGCAAGCGCGGCCGCGGATGGTGAATTGGCCCGGCTGTGGCCATCAGCCACGACAACATCGGCGTCACAAGACAGCTCGTCTGGTCGATCCGCCTTAGAAGGTGCGGCACCCTCATCCGCGAGAGATAATTGCGAGTACGGGTCTAGGTCTGAGATGCTGTCGTCGGTGTGCGAGTCGCTAGTATGAAGGTCCGATGTGTCTAGATCGCCTGTCGTCGGTGAGGTGAACTCAAGTCGTGACGGAGGCGTTGAGTTTGGCTGCGGAGAAGATCGGGAGAAGACTGGCGATTCCATTAAATGAGAGCCCTCTGTCGACGCCCGCGCTGCTGCAACTGTAGCTGGGTGTACAGTCGGATTAGCCGGCGGTTTTAAGGGCTTCGAGAAGTCAAACTCGCTGTGGTCGTCGCCGCTGGTACCCGTCGGAAATGGGTTTGTCAGAGGACCAATGTTACTCAGCACAGCCGGCTGTAAGCCCTTGAGAGACCCTTTTTGAACCTTGGCTTGTTTGACAAGCTGCTCCGGCTAGGGAGCGACGTATTTGTGCCGCTTCTCCGAAGGCCGAGCTCAAGGCGTTCTTCCGCTTCGGTATCATCGTCTGTGATCGCATCCTCCATATCAAGCAGCTGCTTTGGATGCCTAGACAGCAGCTGAAGGCTGCTTCCAGATGCTCTGCGGGAGCGCTTCTGAAGCCGGGCGTGGTCTGCAAGGGACTGCGTCTGGGCGTGAGCGGATTGCGGAAGATCACGAACATACAGACCATGAGCAAAATTCGTCCTAAGACCAAGGTTATTTGCGCCTGTGACGAGCCGGCGCAGGTTGACCTGGCTCTGGCTGAAGAGACACCTGGCCCGCAGAGTCTGGATGGACCGATCTATCGCCAGTTCTACTGCACACCTGTCTCTTATTCGGCTGAGTTTTGGCCAGGTAGCCCGCTCGCCGGAAAGGGTCGCCCGCTCCATGAAGTCGACAGTGGGGTTCTTGAGGATCCGAGGCAAGTCATTCACGTTGTGCTCGGGGAGGATGGTGATGTCTCCAGAGTACTTTTTGGCTCAGGACGCTGCGCAGCTTGGTGACAGCGGTCGGGAAGACCCCCAGCTCGGCCAGGAAGTGAAGCCTGTGCAGAGCTTCGTCCTTGGCCAGCTTGGTGAGCGTGGCCGTGAAGCTTATGTTGTGTGAGGTGCCGAAGAACTCGGGCCGAGAGCTGTCGTGCTCTGAGAAGAGCCTGTCGTCCTTTGCCAGGAACGGGACGACGTGAGGGTTGACCTGTGAGACGATGAAGTGGTTGACGTTGAACATCTCGGCCAGTCGCGTCATGGGCAGGTCATTGTCCACGGATCCGTCGACCCATTTCTGGGGGGTTGGGTTCCAGGGCATATGCTCGCCCGTCTGCGGATCCTTGACAAGCAGGTGCGCCCCGCTGAAGATGAACGGTACAGAGCACGACGCGGCCACCGCCGACCAGATCATAACGTTGGGCGCGGTGATGTAGTTTAACAGCCGCGGCAGCTCGTAGATGGACTCGGTGGACACCGAGATGTTGCAGATCTTCCTCGTCCGGTTGTAGGCCTCCTGAAAGGTCATGTCGCCGAGCATACCACGCATCACCCGCTTGAGATGCTTGATATCCGACCAGGAGCCCTCGGTGAACAGCCTCTTCACGTGGTCGAGGACCGACTCCTCCTTGCCCTCTTCACCAAACACCGCGAGGTCGCCGTACGGAAAAGACTCGATGACACCGGGTACCTCATCCCGTGTCCTGGTACAGAAGACGGCACAGACGATGGAGCCAGCCGAGGCCCCAGAGATGATGCGAGGGAGAACGTCCGCCTCGAACATCGCCTTCAGGACCCCTGCGTGCATCATGCCAAAAGTACCTCCCCCGCTGAGCAGCAGGGCGGACCGGCCAAAGCTCTGCCGGGCCTGGACCAATGCCCCGAGGATATCCTTGTGGTCCAAGCCGTCTGGTAATGCGCCAGGGTACCCGCTCTTCTCTACCAGGTCCTCGATCGTCTGCACCGCAGCCTGGACGTACTGCTCGATCAGGTCTTTTGTCCCAACGTATGAATGTCTGTACAGATCGATGTTGCCCATACCGCCCAGATCACGTGAGAGGGCAGTCCTGACCAGATGCAGCATGCTGTGTATGTCGCAGCTCGTCCGGGCCTCGTCGAGGTCACGCATCCGGGCGCGGATGAAATCAGGCCGGTAAACGCCATCGACACCTTCCAGCTCGGACTTCCAAACGTTGTTTGCCTCGAGAAGGTCGAGTTCCTGGGCGGCCGCGGACCATTGTGACGCCGAGGTAGCCTGTGCGTGATTCAGTTAGGGACTGTGCCCAGGCTCGCGAGGAGAGGGATGATTCCAGTGAGGACCTACGTTCTTCATGCGCAGGCCTAGGATCTGCTTGCGCTCCTCGAGCCCGCGCGCCTCGTCGTGTTTCGACCCAGCCTGGCCATTTCTGCGCGAAGAGAGGAGTCCATTGGCCCCTCGTACAAGCTTTGACAGTGTCTGCGCAGGCAGTGAGCCTGTGGCGCGGCTATTCTTAGAGGCGGTCTTCCTTGGATCGTCGTTCGGCTCGGCGGGAGGAGTAGAGGGGCCTGTTTGGGTGAGATTGATAGACGGTAATATGTGTAAACAATCGGTCATGGCGACTGGGTGCGTTCAGGGGAGGAGCAGGCATGGACACGACATTGGCGCAGGTTTGAGCGGCGCGCGTGGTTGTGAGGTTCTCGAGAGAGCTGAACAGGATACACTCGAAGGGCCTTTTTTTTTCTTTTCTTTCTTTCTTTTTCCTTCAGGTCTTTCCGCGTTCTCGACCGACCAGGGACTCGACGTATGGTCTCAATGTTGTAGAGCACGTATAGGAATGCAATTGTTCGATTACGCGAGGGTTTGGGGATCTTAAAGGGATCGTTTTGTTTCTCGGGGGGCGGATTGTTCGCAAGTATCGAGGGCAGTTTGTAGGTTCAACGTAGGGTATTCTAGGGAGAGGAGAGCAGTAAGAAGCATTTGATGCGCAGCAGGTAGCGCAGCAGCAGGAAGAATACAAATCAGAAACCTCGGGACACGGCTTGAAATTTCACAGGGAGAGGGTAAGGAATGCAAGGCATGAGGTTATAGCCAAGAGCTTCGGCGGATGGACGAAGCAAGAAGTCGATGGTCGTTTTCCCGCAATTCCCAGCAGCAAGGTTCTGGACATGACATCTTTGGGGGACATACTAGTATGCTTAAGAGCCCAACCTCCCGGCTGTCATTGGCCGCTTCGGGAGCCCGGGGGGTGGCAGGGACCTGCCAGGGGACGAGGAACACCGCTGTGTGGTGTGTGGGGAGGGCGTCACCTGCAGCGTGGCCCCTGCAACGGAGCTCGCGGAGCACATCATACCCCAGATTTAACCCCCCCAAGATCTACTACTGCCTACTATGTATGGTACAGTGCTCTCTCTCTCTCTCTATGTTACCCCGTACTTTTATCCCCTACCTACCTTCTCCAGGGGCACCACCCGTCCCACATCGGTCTAGCACTGCGACCTCGAGGTCAGCTGGGGGTGTGCACAAGGCGATCCCCGAACCGATGCAATGCACCACCGTTTATCAAGACAGCAAGGCGAGTCGGCCTGTCTCCCCGGTGACGGTGGGCGAGAGACAGAGAGTCAGTCGTGCCCCAACGAGGCCCGTGCCGGTCCACGCGTTGTCTGCCAAGTCGTCGTAAAGTAGTTAGCAGACCCGACCTAGCGAGCCGTCAAGTGGTCCTCTGACAATGGCTGTGAGCCAATAACGGCGGTGTTTTGTCATCGAAACAAGGTCTCATGACTACGCCTTGGGCCCGGTCCATCGAGAAGGCGAGTGAGACTGAGGTCAGACACGGCCCAGCACTATCTGTTCAGCGTGGCGTCTCTATATCCATATCACGTACCTCACCCGTGTCCATCACCAACCTCACAGGAAGACGCCTGGATCACCCACCCCCGTAATCCCGTTCGACCCGACCTTGCATCCTCACTCAACCCACCCACCCCCCTCCCCCGGGCACTCGCGGCTGGTGGGCCCAGTGACACAGGCTGCCTGGGTCACAAGCAAGGCACTACCCCTTACAGGCCGCCCCCGCCCCCCCGCCTTCTCTTCAGTGGGGTGGGCTGGCCTGGCCACGAGCTTGGCTGATTGCTGTGTAGGCGAGTCGGTGTACGATCTTGACATGTGAAGGTCGAGCAAGGCGCCGTCAGTCTGGAGCTTGATCATCAGCTGCCCTCCTGCTTCAGATAACGGAGGAGCGCAGGCTGCCTCTTGACTTCAAGCCTCTCGGATTGGGTGAAGACTCTTGTTAGTCATTCAGCCAGCCAGCCAGCCAGCCAGTCGGCAGATCAGCAGTGTAAAGGTTACGAAGCAAGGATGTGGTATTTGGAAAGCTATCCGCCACAGCAGGGTATCAAGTTGTAACGAGTCATCCGTCAAGTCAAGGCTTCGCCGCCAGTAACTCCCCCGAGAATGCCCTCACGGCATCCGCAAGCCTCTGCATCGTCCCCTCCTCGATATAAAAGTGACCTGCCGTCGACACCTCGTGCGCTCTGAACATTGACCCGGGGGCAGACTGCAGTCTGGACGCCCACTCTCGAAACTTCTTGACGGCGACAAAGACGTCTGCGTCGCCGTATACAGCGAGCGTGGGGTTGTCCACCAGCTTCTGTCGCTCCGGGCGGGCAGTCGCGCCCGCAGCGTCTGGATCAACCATGTCTGCAATCCCGTCTCTGGTCTTGGGTGGCTTCGGGTGCTTCCCAAAGAGGCCACCCAGGCTCATGGTCATGAGGCTGGTAGCCCATCCGACAGGCGGAGACACCAGCAGGTAGGCCACCCGCGGCGTGGTCAGCCCAGTGACCGGGGGCAGACCGTCTGCGACCTTTTCTTCCTCGGTCCCTGCGTCCTTGGAGGCTGCCGGCATGTTGTCGCTCTTCTGCTCTGCCTTCTTCTTCTTGTGATGAGGATGGGAGTGGCTTTTTGCCTTCTGCATCAGGTCCGCCACGCCCTTGCGTATCCTCTCCTCGGTGTCGATGGAGAAGCTCCGGCGGCTGTGCTCCTGGCTCCGGCGCTGGTCCTCGTCCCCGCCCACCCGCATCCCAAACGCTGCCTTCCTGGGCGAGATGGGCCCTTCTGTGAGCACTGCGCGCGCACTGCCCAGGACGAGGTTCTGCTTCTCGGCAAGGTGCTGGGCCCGCAGCCGTATGTCTGCCGCCGCGGAGGCCTCTTTCGGAGAGATGAAGGGCTCGAGGGTGGCCTCGAGGGTCGGGAGGAGGTTGGTGATCATGGCGCCGTAGGAATAGCCACACAGGAGAAGCACCGGGACGTCCTTTGTGTGCACCGTAGACAGGGCACCCGGGTCCTCGGGCCCACCCTGTGGCCTAAACGGGTCCAGGTAGTGCACATAGTAGTACACAAATGCGGCAAAGGACATGTAATCACTCCTCTCGGCCTTGGAGGTCCACGAGGTCCTGCCCGTGGAATTGCCCGCCCCACGGAAGTTGAACGTGCCCACCACAAAACCCTGTCGCAGCAGGACTGCTGCCACCGTCTCGACGACCGCGTCGTCATAGCACCCTCCCAGAGGCGCATACGGATGCGCGACGACGGCGGCGTGCTTGCGCCATGGCGGGGCGCGGGGGCTGGGCGCGAGGGAGTGGGGGTGGTAAATACGGCATTCGAGGGTCGTCGTGCCGTCATGGATGCTAGGGATGGTGAAGGACAAGGCCGGCTCAGGGAGCATTGTTCCGCCTGAGGAGGATGAGGAGGAAACGTGGTGGTGGAAGCTGGGTTTGAGGTTCTGTCGAGGCATTCCGGGGCAGAGGCTAGGGGTGAGGTCCGGTGCCCCTCATCGTCGTCAGCAGCGCGGGGCTGGGTGGTGGTGATTGGGACTGGTCAGGGCTGGCACATGATGAGGCTAAGATGCAGGCATGGAAGGGGGCATTGGGCCACCTCAAATACTTAGAAAACGGTTATTATGGTGGGCAACAAGAGATGGGAACCACGAGGATCATCGAGGTGGTGGTGGGACTCGTTGACGAAAGGGAGGGAGCTCTCCAGCAGCCCGCCCTTGACGTCAAGGCCTGGACCCTTGGATCGAGTGCACTAACCTGCAGGAGCATACAAGCACTAATGAACAGCTGCGGATAGCAGCCCCTCACTGGTCTGTGCACTGCTGGGGCCTAAACCAGTCCAACAACCTCAACAGTGGTTTCGTGTTTCGAGTTTCCATTCAGAATCCTCATCTCTGCATTTCTCAGGACATGTATGAATTGGTTGGAGGTGCAGACTTGACATACATCCTCCCAGACTTGTTGTCTCCCTTGTAAGGAAAGGATCTCGGCAGGACAGTCGCGATTCACACAGGCACGTATTGGGAGAGGCAAACCCCCTAAAGGAAAGCCATTCGGATCACAACATGTGCAGCATATACAGACCGTTTTCACCGTATGTAAGTTCCTGCAGAAGTACACCCAACATGTTTATCGCTTGTCACGAACTTGTCTCCTCCCGTCTCTCAATCTGTAGCGCAACCAGCCTACCGCTGCGCCCTCGGCAACTCGTTTATGCAGACCAAGTGGAGCAGGCTACAAGTATTACAGCCTTTTGGCCCGTTAGATTTTGTCACGAGGAACAGTCATCATCGCCCGCCCGCGAGGGGGTCTGATGACTCTGCCTTTTTTTTTCTTCTTGTACGGCACTTGATTTGTTCGTCTTGATTTGATTTTTAATCTTCTCCTTGGTGACCATACTTTTTCTGCCTTGTACTATGCGAAAAGTTGTCACTATTGTCTAAATTTAACGGTGACAGTATTGTTGTGTTTTTTTCTTTCTTTTTTGCTACTTCAGTGCTGTTGTACTTTTGTGCACCGCCTGTTCGTGTGAGCAGTAATTACTTTCCCCTCACCGCGAGCCGGCCTGTCTCGAAGGCCAGGCCACACCACAGATATGAGCCAGGAGAACCGGACTACCCCGCCTGGAGCTGAGGACGACATGGATCTCGAGAATCATGGGCGGAGCGTCTGGCGAGCGATATGGGAGGACAACAGGGGTGCCCTCTTCATTTTACTCTCCGAGGTCTTTGGGTCCTCCATGGATGCCACTGTGCGGTACCTACAGCAACAACAACAAGGCGGTCCGGGTTTTCACGTCCTTCAGGTATGTTTCCAGCCATCATCGCCTGTTCATCTATAGAAGATCTTTCGTTAACTGGCCACCCCTTCAGGTCGTTGCCTTCCGCATGGGCATAACGTGCATACTGAGCTCAACGTATATGTGGTGGATCAAGGTCCCTTATTTTCCACTAGGAGATCCTCAGGTCAGAGGCTGGCTTGTCCTCCGGGCCCTCTTCGGCTTTGTGGGCCTGTTCACACTATACTGTACGTCGACGACGGCCTTGCTCTACCAAAGCATGTAGGAGGCTGACCCCCCCCTCTTCTCAGATTCTCTCCACTACCTCCCCCTCGCCGAGGCTACCGTCCTGCGCTTTCTCATCCCCCTCGTCACCGCCTGGGCCTGCCACATCTTCCTCGGCCAGTCCTTCACCAGCAAGCAGCTCACCGCCGGCCTCATCGCCCTGGTCGGCGTGGTGATCATCGCGCACCCAGAGGCCCTGTTCGGCAAGGTCGACGACACCATCGAGACCGCCGCCGCCTCGGGGACCTCGACACCGTCACCTCCTCCCAGCGCCTCCTCGCCATCGGCGTGTCCCTCATCGGCGTCTTCGGAGGCTCAGGCGCCTACACCGTGATCCGCGTCATCGGCAACCGCGCACACGCCCTCGTGTCGGTCAACTACTTCGCCTTCATCTCCACGGTAGGCTCCACCGCCGCCCTCCTCGCCCTGCCCGGCATCGGCTTCATCAGGCCGCGCTCGGCCAAGGAGTGGCTCCTGCTCGGCGCCATGGGCCTGCTGGGCTTTGCGCTGCAGTTCCTCCTGACGACGGGCCTGCAGCTGGACAGGAGCCCCAAGGCGACGTCGATGCTGTACTCGCAGGTCTTGTTCGCGCTCATGTTCGACTGGGCCATCTGGGGTGTGCTTCCTAGCGGCTGGAGCTGGATCGGCGGGGCCATCGTCGTGGCTAGCACGCTGTGGTCTGCACTGCAGAAGACAGCACCCGCGTCGCCTCGAGAGGCGGCGAGAAAGGCGGCGGTGGACGAGGAGACGGCGTTGCTTGGGGCACATAGGCCAGGGACGGATGGTGAGGACAGTAGTCCTACGACCACATAGTAAGTATCGAACAGACTGCAAAGTCGTGAGACGTTTTTCTCTTCGAAGATATTCTCAGGAAGTCGTCAACCGCCGCCACTGGAGAGGGAGAGGGAGAGCAGACTGGGGCTCTGAGGCTCTCCTTACCCTGCGAGGGCGGCATTCTCACTTCAATATGTCAACCGCAACAGCGTGCAAGTCCGTTCAGCCTGGCGCTCGTGGGCTCTCGGCTTCTTATTGTTCATCCTACTCTCAGCCATCCTCTCACCGCCACCAATTTCGGCCTCCAAACGCCTCGAGGACGAAGTACTCAACGGTGTTCACGCCAGGAGCAACAAGTCTCGGGCGTCAGGGCGACAGCCCCACGAAGACCGTGTTCGAATTTTGTGCTGAGAGCGCCCTGTCGTGCTCATAATCTACGATACGACAGGCGCCCTTGAATGTAGCCGGCTGGACGTCGCCCTGAACGAGGCTGGCGGTGAGGCTGCACTTGCTGAGCGTGGCCGAGCCCTTGCCCGTTCCCTTACGGAACATAGACGCGGATTTGTGATCGGACGACTGTATTGCGTTAAGCTTACTGATTTGTTTTAGCTGAGGCATGTTTGTTGCTTTTCTGCCCTTCTGCGTGGGTTGTTGGGTAATATCACGTGATGGTTCTCATAAGGAACGAGCCCTTCCGAGGGTATTTGACATTACAATACGGCCTCATGTCGTTGACGAGGGACCTATGTCGAGCAGTGGTCATTACTCGGTAGCCGACAATTACCTGCGCTTGCGTTCATACATGTAGTACGCAAGTAGATGTCTAAAAACAAGACAGAAGACAGAGCTAAAGAAATGGGGTGTTTTGGTCGGTAATAATAAAGGCACAATTTCAATAAGCAAATTACTCAAATACATGCTATTAGATGCTATTTACTTAGACAGCGCAGATGACAAATTTCAAAGCCCTGTGGAAGGATAAATATTTACAGGGTATCCGAGGGGCATACATGCAGGGCGTGCAGTTGCCAGTCCCCGGACATTGTGTGTCTGAATGCTGCCCATGTGAGCAAGAGCCCTTCTATAGCGTGGCCTAGTCCAGTTCACGAGCCTGTGGCGCATCCTCCTAGAAACACCGAAGGCTTTGAAAGTAGAATTTATTTTTCGGAAGTAGTGTGCAAGGGCCAGTGAGTCCGGGTCTGCACATGGCCCCCCAGCAGCCAGCTAGCACCCAGATAGCTTCAACCTTTCTGGCCGTTCGGCCCTCCTTTTCTTTCTTTCTTCCTTCTGTAGCGTTCCCTCAATCCAGTTTCTTTTCCATAAGACGAAGAAAAAGAAGACTATGTGTAAGAGAGGAGAACAGAGGGTGGGGGCCCAAAAAAGCACCTGCATCGGCTGGCCGGGTCCCCTGCTCTTTTACCGCTCTTTGGTGTTCTAAAACAAAAGAGATAAGCAACCTGGTCAATACCAGAGATACGTACTGTACTACAGAATTGGAGTCAGTTGCCCGGCTTCTGGAACCCCTTTCAGGCGCTGTTCGAAATCTCCAATGAATTGGTGCTGATAACCTCAGACATGCGACACATGGTAATTACTATCGATGAAGAAACCTTGGGACAAGCTTTGTATTATATGCAGGGGTTTCCTGATTCAAGGTGAGATTTTAGGGATCTGTATACTTCCTTGCGACCTGAAACTTTACATATTCTCAGGCGCTCTTTGCTGTGGGCTCACAAAGGCTGGTCAGAATGAAACTTCTCCTGCATACGCTGTGCATGAGTTGGAGAGACCCTGATCGTATCAGGCACTTACAGCTGACCACGTAGCCGAAAGTCTTTTTGCCTTGTTGCCTAACAACGGTTGGCTCAGGTCTCTCAAAAGACCTGCTGCATGCATATGTATCCTGCAAGAGACACGGGCCGAGACCACAAATGCCATTTCTACAGACAGCCCACATCCTGTCGCCTCTGCAGTCATTCCCTTGCGCTGTCTGAAGAGCACAGTTGTGTTTTAATGATGAACACAGCTGTGGACACCACATGCAGGTGCCGACACCACAATGTGTGGCTGCTAATTATGTGCAATCTACAGAGTTCTATAAAAACTATTTCTTATTTAAGAGGCTAAGATGGGCGCTCATGAAGGATATACAATACGAAGCCAGGCTCAAATTCGACATACAAGTGGGCGCTTCATGAAGATTCTCACTACCAATCTGTTCTGCAAATCCTTTATTGTCATTACCCCAATCGCTTTGCTCAAGAGCTCTCCTCGACTTTACAACTCATTTCTGCCTCGAATCTTTTCTCTTTTTCTTCGTCCCTTCCTTCTATATATTAGTGCAGCACACTATTGGTACAGAGTCAGACTATCTGAGGAATATTGATTGTTCATTCAAAACGCATGATGAGCTCCTCACGCCATCCTGAGCCAGGAGCTGGTCTTCTTGAGAACCAGGCCTGTGGATCAACAACACAGATGTCGAAGGGCTTCGGCGTGCCTCATGGGGCATCAATACAGTCTGTATTGACAACAACATCTCTGCCATCAGGTGAAGAGCCTGTCCAAGATGATGTAAATTTTCAAATGTCCCAAGACTCTGGATACAACAGCTTTCAAGGCGATAGTGTGATTGAATCAATCCATACACATCATAAGGCAGATACACGTATGGACACCCTGCCGTCCCTTGTTCAAGTCCTGCCCTCTGACCTTATCTACAGCGATAGATCTTCAGCTGCGCCATAATACAGATCACTCAAGAGAGACATGCACCCCTTCCGGGAAGAAAAGTCTCAAGTTGACATCAAAAGCACTTCCCGATCATGACGCTTCGATGATGCTACGACCAGAGGGCCTCAACAGCCGCCCCTTGATAGCAGAGGACATCATTATGGATCCATCAACGCCCTCCATTTTTGCAGTCAAACCCAATGTCGAGTGCACCGAAGAAGACGCCCAGATTGCATCCTCCAAGGCCATTGATACAATCCAGCCTCAGCCAGGCCAGTCACCACAATGCCAAGCACCTACATACGGGGCGAATAACTCCACCCTTCCGGATAATATCAAGCGTTCACCACGATCCATCGCTGTTAATCACATGACTTCTTTGAACGGAGCACATGAGAACGAGAGACGACAGAACAAGCAAGAATCTGCAGAATCATCTGTGCTGGGCGAAGTCAGCCCCATTGAGCCACATGACCCTCTCCAAAGCCGACCCTCAATCTGCACCAAGTCTCTCACGCTTGGAGAGCCGGTGGCCGTTGAAGATACCTCGTCTGGTGTCCTCGATGGCAGCTCCTTGCCTCCCAGTCATGCTCAAGATCCGGCGCAGCTTCCAGAGGAAGGCGAAGAATGGCTGCAAAGATGGCCAAGGCTGCGCATCAAAGACTTCGCTCTGAGGGTGCTGTTTCCCATCCTGGATTCTATTCGACATAGCGTCGTTGGCCAGTATATCGGATGCAACGGAGGCAGCAACGCTGGATCCAATCCTATCCCGCGAGGACAGGACAAGCGGACGAAAAAGACTACCTCCTCCAAGAAGCGAAGTCGCAGCTCCAAGCCTTCCAAGCCGCAGGATGAAGGCAGCGACCGTGAGTCATCCGATGATGACGAGGAGCCCCCCAAAAAGTACCGACGCACCGAGAATGATTCGGTAGTATTAGCCTGCCCATACGTCAAGAAGGATCCTGTCAAGTACACTGGTCCTCCTTGGAGATGTCACCTTTATAAGCTCACCAGAGTCGCTGACGTCAAAGGGCATATCTATCGCGAGCACAAGCGTCCGGATGCCTTCTGTCCTCGATGTAGTAGCGAATTTCCCAACATGAAGGCTTTTAATGCTCACGTCCTCAAAGATCGTGCCTGTACACCACGTATCCCACGCGTCGAGCCGGATGGGATCACATTGATAGTGAGGGAGAAGCTGGGCAGAAGATATTCGGGTACTAGTGAGGAACAATGGTACACCACGTTCGACCTCCTGTTTCCAGGCCAGCAACGTCCCCCGTCACCGTACAACGATATCGATCCTTTCAGGAGCGTCCCTAAGTTCTGGAACTTTATAGCAACGCAAAACCTCCACGGACTCTCAGAACTCCTAACGGAGCGTGGCACAGTGCCACAACAAGATGTCTCGGATCTCCTACTGGCCTTTCGAAGGACCCAGGACAGGAACTGTCGCGAATGGATGCTGTTGGGCAGTGTTGGCTCCGCAGCATCAGCTACAGCCTCAAGCCCATTTCAAGGTGCTATTACGACCTCCACCGACCAGCAAGATCAGGGCGCCGAGTCCGCCACATCCCCAGAGTCCCTAAGCCAAGCGGTAAACGGGACGCTTTCAAACTACGATGGAGATGCTCTTGAAATGAGCACATACAATCCTCAGGAAAGTTCAGCCGCTGCACTTGACACCATTTGCGTTTCGGCCGGGCCAAGAACTCGGACTGAAGGACCATCGCATTCTACAACTAATGAGCCAACCCCAAGCGGCGAGGCCCCGATTTACTCGTTTTCTCAGTCCGTTCATAACGATGCCGTGGGTGGTCATTGGCTCTGGCACGGAATGGCAGAGACAACGGATCATAATGCGACCGTCAACGCGAATGGTGCTCTTGCTGGTGAGGATCTATGGCCGGGAAGCGTGGACCTACACGATGGCCCTGCAATTTCTGGCTGGGGTTGAACTATTTCCTGTTGACCAGCAATCATGAGGTGCTCATACTCGGTGAGCGTTCAGGACTAAAAGAGAGGAAACAGATGACAACAATGCAATATGCTGTTCAGTTGGGGGGGGGGGGAGTCTGAAGAGCTAAACACCAGTGTATACTATATTCTTTCCCTTATTTTTTTCTTCTTCTTTTTTGGCTTTCTTTCGTCATGTTGGGAGAATTGTCTTGGTATCTTTCAAAGTTGTTTGATGGGATGAAGTCGAAGCAGTGCAGGGGTCAGGGATGAGGGTGTAAAATCTGTTCACCCAATTTGTGGGGGTTTCCTCAGTAGAAGCTACAGTACAGTACTTGAAATTCTTAGTCATCTCAGCCTCAAAATTGGTCTTTCGCCCTAACACTGCTGCATCAACGCTGTTGTGAATTTGCCTTTTCTTCCTCTCTTCCATTTTTTTTTCTTTTTCCGTCCTTGGAGCTGGCTACACTAATTTTTTTGGGCACCCAACTAGCTTGGTATTCACCACTCGCAATACTCTTTCCCCCTATTTAACCCACCACCACACGCCAGCAACATGACATCCGTCAAGGACCACTTCATAGACCTGGAGCGCCATCGCCTCCAGCTAGAAGACAATGTCACAAAGCTACAGACTGCCCTGCAGCATTGGAGGATGAGTGATGCCGAGTATGAGCAGCTCAAGGATGAGGTTGAAGCAATACCTGAACCTGCAAGTCGCGATGATCTGGAGAGGATCAGGGACGAGTTTGAAGGCGAGGTCGTCACGGACAAGGAGGTTGAAGAACTGTTTGGCAAGTCAAACGATAAGCCACCGGCACAAATCATCAATCTCCTCTCAAGAAGGATCGACTACGTCTCAAAAAACCTAGAAACGCTGGAGAAGCAGGTCCAGGCTGCGGAGGAGCGGCTCGCGGCCGCGACCATTGTCGCCAACCCTGACGTGCGCGATGAAGAAGGCCTACCGATTACCGACATCATAGAGGAGCTTGATGATGACGACAATATCAAGACGTACCGTCTGCAGCGGCCTGGCGATCTGCAGCCGCAGATCCAAGAAGCCCTTGCCAAGGCTGGAGTCGAGGAACTACCTGAAGGAGGCGAAGAGACCGAGTTGAGAGATGAGATTGCGCCTATGGAGGCTGTGAAGGGCGAGAAAACTTCGAAAACAAGAGGCAAACAGCGTGCAGAAGACGAGATAAAGTCGCAGCCAGAGACTGAGGCTGTTCAGCCGCTACCGCCCGTCAAGAAAGGCGTCTCCTTTGCCGAAGACACAAAAGCGGGCCATGACCCCGCCACAAGCGAAAATCAGCCCAAATCGAGAACCGCGCAGCGCTTGGAGGAGATCATGGAACAGGCTCGACAACAGGCAGCCCCCTTAGACAACCCAGTCATACCCTCGGACGAGTCAGCAGAGGATGCGGAGCTGCGGCGGGAGATGCTGAGATATGGCATGGAGGAGATTGCACCGATCGTTGCCGAACTTGAGATCGACGAGGAAGGGGAGTCGGACTTTGACGACGCATACGAGTATGAGGACGAAGACGATTATGACGAGGAGGACGAGGATGAACACGGGCGGTACAAGTACCGTGTGGTCGGAGACGATTATCGGACCAGGATGGAGGAGCTCCAGAAGAAGCTGGGCTTCAAGACCACCCGAGAGCTTAAGGCCGAGGAGGACCTGGAGCACAGCGAGGACGAGAGCGAGCCAAGGGCAGAGTGCCCGACGAGGGCATCGCCCGGATCGCAGTCCAGCCGCCGCCTCAAGCCCCATCTGCGATCAAACCGAACGACCAGGCTGCGGACGCCAAACCCGCCAAGAAGGCGGTCAAATTCGCCACCACGCTGGACGTCGCCGACGACTCGATGAAGAACACTGCCACGACTGCCTCGGAACCCGAGCAGCCCTTTGTTGATCCTATGAAGGCCATGATTGTGGAGCGGACCCCCGCGCCGCAGTCGACCGCCCCAGTCTCAGCCGAGCACAAGAAGGTCTCTCGATTCAAGAAGGCCAAGACTGCCGGTGACACCAACGCCCTACCTATCAGACAAGCACCCGTCGTTCCCAAGGGCCCAGCCGAGGCGCCAGCGCGGTTTCTCGGCCAGGAAGATGTGCGGACAGCCCCCGCCGGACCGGAGGGTAAGACACTCGCCGGAACCGTGCTGGAGCGAGATACGCCGTCCGAGGTGAGAGAGCCAGACGAGCTCGACGCCGCGCTGCTGCACCAGGAGGCCGCGGTCGAGTACCATCGCATGAGGAACCGCATGATCCTGAAAGATGGTGGCTTCATGAAGGACAAGGAGGCGCCGATTGAATACCCGGAGGAGGAAGAGAGCGGGAAGCGCGTCAGCCGGTTTAAGGCCGCCAGGCTAGCGAGGCAGTGATCACTTCAGGCGGGACTCGAGCTGAAGGGAGACAAGGCCAAATTCGCGGCCTCACAGAACTCCCTCGCGTCATGCTGTGATGTGTTACCGTATCCATGAGTCACCTCCGGGGGGGACTGGCGGGCTGGTCCGTGAATCTCCTTTCGATAAACACTTCCATAAACACAACGGTGGGTTTCACGCTGATCTTCTGGAGATATCAACCGGTGCTTGTGACATGTCACGGAACCCTCATCGTCTTCGGACGATATTGAGTAACAGAGACCTCTACCTGCTTACTTTCCAAGGGCAATTCCAAGATGAATACTTTGATGGGCTTATCTGACCCCTGACCTGTGAAGTGTACATATACACGCTTCGCCTTGTGGTCTAGGCGTTTCGTTTCACCCATTACATACCTACGAGTAGGATCACCTGTCTTGTGAAAAGTATTGCCTTGCAAAGCAGTATCATGATCATACGCCTGTAAACTCCAGTTTATTTATTTTTTTTCTTTCTCTCACCGCGGACACTCTTGCCACGACTTCTTTGTCTTCTCCCCGCCCCTCTCTCCCCCTCTCCCTCTCCTAGTTCATCTTGGCGTTGCTAAAATCCATCTCTGGATGCTGCTCCTGAAACTTCTTGAGGATGTCCAACTTCTTCTGCTCGTCACTGGAGGGCAGCCCGGCCTCCTTCTGGCGCTGGTCGTACATCATCTTCTCGACCATGCCGCGCGTCTCCCCGTCCAGGTCGGACAGCTTGCTGTTCTCGGGCGTGATCTTGGTGACGTCGATCTTGGGCGCGGCCGTGACCACGTGGGCCCACCACTCCATCTTGTTCACCTTGTCCAGGTGGATCTCGATAGTCTTGGTGCCGTCGGGCGCGGTGACGAGCGTCCAGGTGGAATCGTCGACGTGGATCGGGTGGGGGAGGTCGCCCTGTAGCAAGCAGGAAGCAAGCAGGTCAGCCCTGGAATCACGAAGTCCGGGAATGTTTTCGTCTTTGTGGAGAGAGAGGAACGGCGACGTGGCTAGTTCTCACCTGAAGTATAGGGTCCTGGCCCTTCACGCCGGCGGCCAGCTTCTGCTTCTTGATGTCCACGACCAGGTCCCTGCCCTTGAAGTTGCCCGGTATGCCAGTGATGGTGATGTCGATATCCCCGATCGTCTGCGTCCAGCCGTATGGAAGAGCATCCTGTTCGGCCTTCTCCTTTTGGCGGGCGGCTGCCTCTTCCGCTGCGGTGGGTTCTGGCAGCAAGGGAATGTTTCGTCAGTCACCGGCCAGATGTTTTTATTGAGAAGACACCTGCGAGAGCTAAAGAGGGATATTCTTTTTGCAGGCAGGTCTTTTCGGTTTGAATGTGATATTGAGCACTAGAGTCAAATGGCTGGATCGGACATACCTTTGTCAGTCATTTTCTCTGGCGTTTGTGAAGCTTTGTAGACAAGGTCAGCACTTCAGAAGGTGATGGAAGGCGAGGAAGGCTGAATAGAAATCCATAGTGCCATGGCGGGGCAACGTCCCAGTGGAGCTTACTGCTACCCCACAGCAGCTCTACAGCCCTAGGCCACCCTAGTATCAATTGCGCTCTAGCGGTTGTCCTAGCTGCTTCAGGGCGCTTTACCCTGTAAAGCCAGCACTCATTCCACGTCACTCCAAGGCCACAAGGTCGAGTCCCCGTCCCTTTTTTTGTCAGCCTTGTCCGCTTTATCAACTTCTCGAAAGCCAACAACAGCTGCCTGCCTGGCTTTGTCTGTGCACAGCTCCCAACCCACAGGAGAAACCTACTCATGCCGCCCCCGCAGCCATCTTCAGTACCATCTTCGATGAGACGCTCTTCACGTCAGACCTCTCCAGCCCAGCCTCCTCCCCGTGCGGGAAAGCTCTAGACCTCACCCCCAAGACATGTCGAGACCCTCAACCTCCCGCAGCGGCGGTGGAGGCCCCACCGCCGCACCCGTGACGACGATGACCAACGCCGACGGGGAGGAGCAGTGCCCGATCTGCAAGACCCTGCGGTACATGAACCGCAACCTCCGCTTCCTCATAAACCCCGAGTGCTACCACCCGCTCTGCAACAATTGCGTCGACCGGCTCTTCGATAACGGGCCCAACCAGTGCCCCTACATCGGCTGCCACAAGACCTTGCGGAAGAAGGGGTTCCGCGAGCCCATGTTTGGCGACCTCAACGTCGAGCGCGAGGTCGACATCCGCAAGCGCGTCGCTGCCGTCTTCAACAAGGGCGAGGAGGACTTTGAGGACCTCAAGGCCTACAACGACTACCTCGACATGGTCGAGACGCTGACCATGGACCTGGTCTACGGCTCGGACAAGGAGCGCGACGCCGCCAGCCAGCGCCTCCTGGCGTGGGAGTACGAGCACCGCCTCGAGATCGAGAAGAACCGCAAGCACGGCGAGAGGGTGCGCGAGCAGACCCGCAAGCAGTTCGCCGCCGAGAAAAAGGCCGCAGCTCAGCGCCGCGCTGAAGCCGCGCGCCAGGAGGAAGAGGACCGCCTCCGGAAGGCCCGCCAGCGCGAGGAGGACCTTGACCTGCTCGCTAGCGCACCTGCCGGCGCCGCGAGCAAGATCATGCTCAAGAAGCGCGGGCAGCACCGCAGGGAGGCCGTGGCGGAGAGCGAGGCCGCGGCGATGCGGGCGGCGCAGCAGGCGGCCGCCAGCGGAGGGCTCGCCATCAAGGGCCTGAAGAGGAAGCCCAACGCGGCTGCGTCCACCGCGGAGGACTCGGGCCCCTACGATCCCTTTGGCAAACTGGACCTGCGACCCTCGCGGTACGTGCTGCAGACGGCGTACAAGAACGAGTTCCTCGACACCCTGCTCCAGGACCCCAAGCTGTTGGCGGGCGGCTACAACGTGCAGGAGTACTACTCCCGTGCCCTGTTTGAGGCCTTTGCCGGGCTGGCGGTGTTTGTGAGCGACGAGAAGGAGACGGGCGGCGTAGGGATGGACCACCGCGGTGTGGCCACACTGGGGGCCAGCATGGCTGCCAACAGCGAACCCGGGAATATCGCCACCTTCGCGGGCACACGGCGGCAGAACCCTGGCGATGCGGTGAAGACGAAGAGCAGCAGCGGCAGCGGCAGCGGTAGCAGCAGCCACACGCGCGGCGCGGACGTCGTGAGGCGAGCTGCTGCCGGTGGTGCTGGTGGGTTCGACGGCACCCCGCCCGCCGGAGCCACGAGCGAGGACGGGGATGTACAGATGCGCGACTACGCGAAGCCCGAGCCGTCGCCCCCGGTGGTCAAGATGGAGGTGGACGATTTCTAGCGGAAGGACTCACCGCACCGGCTGGCAGGCGCGCGGTGGTTGAGATGTGGCGGGTGTGGACGATGTGAGCCGTGTCTCAAGCGGCGGTTCTACATGGATCTGGACTGATGAGAGAGGGGTGGTATGGGAGGCTAGAAGAAGAGAGGTAATAAAGGGACGGGATGGGACGAGGTAGACGGGACTGTATGCATGCATAGCAAGGCGTTTTGATTTATGGGCTAGGCTATGGGTTTTGAGAGGGTACCGCTCAGTCAGGATCATTTGGGCCAAGGAGGAGGAGGTGGGAGGGGGGGGCGCTTCTATGACCACGATTAATTTTTTGTTCCTCCCAGGCGTTGCAGGTGTCACAGACATGGCCATATAAAAACCCAGGCTGTGGACGCAGGAAAAGACATAAGAGCCCTACCAGCGCCGTCGGTTCACCCTCCAGAGAGGAGCATCCTCACCTGCCGGAGGCCAAGGCAGACAGACTAGCATCACGGAATGAATAATAATAAAACTACTTTTCACACGCCCTGCTTGCTTTTGCAACTTTTGGTGCATTAAAACTACCGCCTAAAGCTACAAATCTCGATTGTGCCGGCTCTTCTCCGCCCTCCCTCCGCCCCTCTTCCCGATAAAGCATCATCGAGCTCGACTTCATGTGATATATATGGGCAACAGTCCAAGAGCGCCGTCTAATCCTGCTCGTCTAGTTTCCCTCCGCCCACCTTGGACCGCCTGCCCCTCCCCTTCTCAACCACACGCGAGCTGAAAGAACACCCGTCCAGATGTGATAAAGCAACGCCGGTTCCCAACGCCACGCTCTGTAAAAACACAGAACCACAGATTAAAGACTAGATGATAAAAAGCACCCTTGCATACAAAAAAGCCAAGTACCAACGAGAGGGCCGGCTGGCGGGTCATATTTTTAATCTGAATTTCTTTTCCTCTTTTTGATTACTTGTTGGTGCGTTATCAAAAAAAAAAAAAAAAAAAAGGATTACTGCTGCCAGGGGCTTTGTTGTGCCGGCCGAGGGAAGACAGGAACCGTCTGTAGGGTATCAAGACCGCCGCCCAGAGGTTGTTGGTTATGTTGCCAGCCCATGCCCGTATTGTGGTTGACAAATTGTGACTGGCGGAAGGGGTTTGTCGTCCCCGTAGGTTGGGGAACCAGACCCGCGCTTGTGGCTGGCCGCTGCTGCTGCTGTGGTTGGGCAGCACCAAAGTTCTTGGCAAAAGGATTCGTGCCAGTCTGCATGGGTTGTAGTAGCCCTGCCTGTGGCGGTATTGGCTGGAACGCGGGTGGGTTAGACTGCGATGCTGGCCGGGCGAAGGGGTTGGTGGATGTCTGTTGCGGTTGTAGGGCCGCAGGGGGGCTCGTCGGGGCTGACTGCGTTGTCATGCCGGTCGGCATGGCGTTCTGGCCCGTCGTCATCATCGACACTCGGAATGGGTTGGTGGTCTGCTGCTGCGCCTGGAGGTTGGGCATAGATGCGTTGCCTGTCTGGAACGATGCGACAGAGTCCTGCGGTATCGGAGCCAGCGAGCTCTGGAAGCCGGGCTGCGACATGAACCCACCGAAACCTGCGCCTGCGTAGGGCGGCTGGAGCTGCTGCTGCTGGGGAGCCTGCTGCTGCTGCTGCTGTGGGAAACCTGTCATCTGTTGCTGGAAGGGGTTCGTTCCCTGGAACCCAGTCTGCTGCGGCGCGAACCCATTCTGGAACTGCTCGGTAGGTTGAGCCTGGAAAGCTGGGTTGCCCCAGGGCGATGCTCCCAACTGCGGCGGTGCGGACGGGGGCGCGCCCAGCGTGGTCTGGTTCTGCTCTATCGAGTCGAAGAAGTCGATCAGATCCGCATCTGGGCCCTTAGCCAGCTTGGGCTCGGGCGCGGACGAGCTGGCCGCGCCATTAACGCTGGGGAACGCGCTGCTCGCCGCCGCCGACTTGCCCGCCGGCTCGCTCTTGAAGACTGGTGGTTTCGAGGTGGCTCCTGAGCCACCCTTGTTCTTCTTGGCCTCCAGCTCGGCCAGATACTGTCGCCTGTGAATCTCAAAATCCGGGTCGTTGAGGTAATCCTCCAGCTGCCGTCCAAGGTTCACGGGAGCGTGCTTCAGCTTCGGGACTTCAACTCTCGTGTGGTGTTCGTACTGCCGGGCCATGCTCAGGTACTGAACCACCATGTCTGTCTGCCTGGTGAACCCGCGATAGATCTCCATGGCTCTTTCGGCGTCCACCTTGGACATCTCGAAGAAATGACCTGTCCACCATTTGTCAACAAAGCACCAACAGGGTGCAACAGGGTGGGGGAGCGGCCGCCTTGCGATCGATAGTACGTACCCAAGATGTTGATCAGTGCGTGGTTGAGCACCTGGAACAGCGCCAACAGATCCAGAACCAGCAGCCGGAAGACGGTGATCGTGATCTCGTTCTCGGGTTCGTTGTCCATGACCTAGGATCCCGTCAGCTCACCACACCATCCTCGCGAGGTAGTACGGGGGAGCACGGACGTCGCATTTTAGGAGGGCTGTCAGTTGATGCTGTACAGACTCCGTCTCCCTCAGGAGCCCCTTTTCCACAGACAGCTTCTCCAGCCTGGTGTCCCTGCCGCGCACCCAGTCGATCTTGGTGTCGCGATAAGCTCGTGCTCGCTCGGAGAGGTAGTTGGCGTAATGTCGTATGTTCCGTCCCTGTGTCTGGGCTGTTGGTTTGTTGGAATCAGCATCTCCGTCGCGAAAAGCCTGTCTGGCGCACCCTCTTGCCAATCCACGCCAGGGCCGGGGTCAGGACTGACCGTCAGAGAACATGCTCACGGCCAGCATGTTTCTGTGTTTTGCCAGATACCCCAGGGTGACATCAGGGGATCCCTCCCTAATCATCAGGTGTACGGTGATCAGGCTCTTGAAGACGACGGTCCATGTCGAGTCCCTGAGCCGGTGCTGCAGCGCCCTGAATACCTCTCCCACTCCCGCCTCTCCAGAGTGTGTCGCTATGAGGATGTGCTCGATGTATTTCGTCTTTGGGGGCGCGGCCTAGCAGCGGAGTGGTCATGTTAGCAGTGCTGCCCAATCTCGGCATCACGCCTCGGCCGAGAGACGGACCTTGATCTTGGTGGCGCCCTTGACGGACTTCTCGAAGGAGCTGGCCATCGTGACAGCCTGTCGGTCCAGCGGCCGGGGGGGGGAGGAGGCGAGTCAACGGGTCGAGGTAGTAGTTAGGATGCTTCGCGACGGTGTTGCGAGCCTCGATGCGACGAGACACACACGGCCGTGCTGGTGAGCTCCTCTCGGCGGAGATTAATGGGCCTTGGGCTCGTCGCGGGTGCGCGGCTGTGGCTGCGGGTCGGCTTGGGCCTCTTTTCAGCGACTCGCCCAGTCGGCGATGACGAGGCGAGGGCTGGCGTTCGACCCGGGAAGTCCGGGGAGACTACTGAGGGGGAATCGCTAGGCGCAGACAGAGGACACGGGGTCCAGGACAATTCGATCAATTGTCTGACGAGGGGGCAATCAAGCGGCAGCTCATCGGGCGGCCATCACAATGACGACGAGTCGAGATGGGGGGGGGTGTCCAGGGATCGACGTTGGGTGAGTGGCTGAGGGCAAAGGTTGGCCCTGGCGCTGCGCGGTAATTGAACGGGAAATGGGTAATAATTTCTCGGTGGAATAATGATGTTTGATATGATGTTAAGGTTTGTCCTGCGCCTCTTTCGTATGCGCAGCAGACGGACGGACGAGGCAACAAACCTGCGGTGGACCTGTTGCACAGTGATTCTCTTGGGTTTACAAGGACGACGACGACTTCGACTTTTGGGGAGAGTGCCACACTGGGTCAGCGAGACGGTGAGTGAGGTTGGGCAAGCTGCAGCAGGGTGAGTAGAGGAGCCAGGGGGGGGGGCTGGGGGCTTGATTCACCAGCTTTCTGTGGTGCACAGCAGCACGAGTAGTACACTAGCTTAGCTCCTCCCGCTCGGCAGAGGGGCCACTAGCTTGACTTCAGGGTAAGGCGAGCACAGCTGTTACAGAAGGAGGTCCCCGGCAGACAGGCAGCCCAGGCACTCCATAGAGAATACTGCAGTGGACAGCACCACAGCCCTAGAGTGCTATCTTGACCCAGAGCAAAGCCAAACTACAGGGGGGGGGGCCGCTGGCTTTCTCGTCACCCATCTATCCGCCAGTGTATTTTCAAGACTTCTTTCTGTGATTTTATCACATTATTGTGGCTATGCTACAAACTAACCAGGTCAAGTACAGAGCCTCCCTGGGCAATGTTTGTTGAAACGAAACAGGGGTTACTTCTGTACCCTAGTACCACAGACAGGAAGGGAGAATCCATTCCGGATGATGAACCATCTGCTCTAGAACAAAAGTGCATAGCCTAGACCAGAGCCATGTGCTTCCTCCTGGAGGGGTTGGTCAACAAGAGCCCACAGACAAACCACCATGCTAACTCTCAGGACTACTGAGAAGGTTGCATTGGAGCACTGCTATCCTGCAGCCGAAGAACAGAGTTTGCCCAATGTCGTGCTGCAGCTGTTGATGCAAACCACAAAGGACTGGCTGCGCCTGACCCCGAACAAGTGCTAGGGGCAGAAGGGCGGCAAGACGGGTCGCAGCCTTCCTCAAGCCAGTGCGACCATACCGAGTGACAAACACACACGCACACACACACCTAGGTCTGCCAACAAAGGCGCTGTAGCGGAAGAACAGGAACGGCTACATACAAGAAAAAGAAAAAAAGAAAAAAATCCTTCCGAGCTTCAAAAGTGAGTCAGAGATGCCGTACAGCGTCCGATAGTAAACAAGGTCGAGTTGTGTCGAACGCTTATTTCAGGATTCCGAATCCCCCTCGTCATAACCAACGCCGCTTGAGCCCACGAGGGGAGAGCCTGGTTACGACAGAAGGGGGGAATCAGTCATAGGAGCACGCTAGCTTTCATCATCTGCGAGATAGTGTTAGGAAACGTGGTCTTCAGTTGTGGTTGGGTTTTGCAGCGTGGTCACATACATTGTTTTGAATGGAAGGATGGAGAGGAAAGAAGAGAAAACTCGAAGCTCGCCTTTCGGACGCGCACTGAAGATATTGACCTGTTCCTGCAGATCGCAGCAGCACCCCACTCTAAAGTGCACTGAGCCAATCAAAGCCCATCGCTTAGGCGGATCGGCACCACCTGGGCCCGGGCCGCCCAGCAGCTGGCTCGAGGTACAAGGGCGATGTACCTTTTTCTCTATCAAACTCACCAGGCCAGTCAGTCAGTCTCATGACATCTCTTGTGTTGAGCTGCTCGGCCGCCGCTCTCCAGTGCGATCGATGCCACTCTCTCCGTCATGATATTGCCTTTTACTAGAGGCTTGCTGCGGTCTGGCAGGCCTCTGAAGAGGCAATATGTCACGCGTGCACTCTCATCCGGACGAGGTAGGCCTGGTGAGCCCGCTCCTGCTGGCCTCGTCACCCACCTACGGGCTCGACCAAGGTCAAGCCTGAGTATATGCCAAAGGCGATGTCTACATGACGATGGAAGAGACCAAGGTCAAATATCGCCAAAAGAAACTGGCAGTGGGCTCCTAGGAAAAGTGAACGAACTCAAGGGCTTCTGTACGTACTCACCGCCCAGGTGTTTTTCTATAAATACAAACGAGGTTATGTATTGATCATGTTGCGCAGTCGACTTCCCCGCCCAGTCACCCTCGAGAGATTTCGAAGAAGGACAGATTGTTACAGTTCATGGGTTCCTGTCCAAACGGCGAGATCTCTCCAAGAAAAATGACATTTGTGGATCTGCTCGTGGACGCAGGCCCCTCGTTCCAGTTCAAATCATCGTGGGAGGAGAAGGAATCTCCCGAGCACGAGGCACACAAGACCCTCCGGTCCTTCTCTTCCTGGAGCCCCGTAGCCCTTACAGGGAGAATAGACAAGTACAGGACAGTCTCCTCTGGGTCATTCGGCCCCGATTTCCCACCAGGCCGCGACAAATACGAGCTCACCCTCCACGGCACCCCCCGACTTCTCAACCACTTCCCTCAGGACATCATCATATCCGAGGGTGCCCTCTTCCCGCCGCATTCCCGCCATCTCCAGCTGAGGTTCGACAAGGCCCTGCAAGACAGGCTCAAGCTCCGCGATCAGCTGGTGGCAGAAGCCCAGGCCTTCCTGAGACGAGCTGGCTTCCTCCACGTGGAGACTCCGATCCTCTTCAAGTCCACCCCTGAGGGCGCCAGGGAGTTCCTGGTGCCCACCAGAAGCGCCAGGTTATGCCTATGCGCTGCCACAAAGCCCACAGCAATACAAGCAGATGCTCATGGCGTCAGGTGTCCGCAGGTACTTCCAGCTTGCGAGATGCTTCCGCGATGAGGATCTGCGCGCCGATAGACAGCCCGAGTTCACACAGGTCAGCTCAGCTCTCCTCCTCCCTCCTCGGCAGCACCTTTTCTTCTGCCACTCCCCCTCGATCCCCGCAGCTGACGAAATAGATCAGTTGGACCTGGAGATGTCCTTTGCGACGGGCAAGGACGTGATGCAGCTGATAGAGAGTCTGGTCCGAAGCCTATATGAATCCATAAGACTCAGCTGGCGCATATGCGAGGTCAACGGACAGATGGGAGTCACCTCGAGGAGCCCCGATGCTGTTGATAGCGCCTCAGATACCATGGGGCAGTACCCATCGCTGAGCTCGGGAGACGGGCATGGAGAAGGGCGGGAAGCCTTCCCTCGAATCACGTATCACGAGGCCATGTCGCTGTACGGCTCCGACAAGCCGGACCTCAGGGTACCCAACAAGGTCGGTAGACTTGACTGTGCATGTGTTTACACACCAGATGCGGAACTAATATACAGAATCCACAGATTCAACGGATCGACCACCTCCTCTCTCCCGATTTCGTTTCCATGATCTCAGATCTAAAGGATCCCATAGTGGAGGCCTGCGCCTTCCGCTTCCAAGACACTCCCGGCGTGACGACCGGGGGCTTCATCACATCCGTGTGGGACAAGCTGCCCAAGCCCCTGGGGAAGAACCCGGACGGCCAGCCCGTGCCCATCATCATCGACTCGCGCAGGCCCCTGTCAGGGCTCTCCTCCCTCGGCCACGAGGCAGCAGCAGAGCTCCTCGGGTCAGACCTCCCGCACCTCGGTACCCTCGAGGAGGGCGACGTCCTCGTCATCCAGGCCCGTCCCAACAAGCCTTTCTCCGGCGGCTCGACCGCCCTCGGCACGCTGCGCAACCACATCTACCAGCTCGCCACCAGACAGAACCTCCTCCCCTTCGACCCCTCCTTCCGGTTCCTCTGGGTCACCGACTTCCCCCTCTTCACGCCCACAGACCCGACCACCTCGGACCCAGGCCAGGGCGGCTCCGCCGGCTTCGCCGCCACCCACCACCCCTTCACCGCACCCCTGACCCCGGCAGACTTCGACCTCCTCCACACCGACCCGCTGAGGGCCAGAGCCGACCACTACGACCTCGTCGTCAACGGCGTAGAGCTCGGCGGCGGCAGCAGGCGGATACACGTCGCCGCCGTGCAGGAGTACGTGTTCCGCGAGGTGCTCCAGATGGACGGCGCCGGGATCGAGCACTTCAGCCACCTGCTCGAGGCGCTGCGGGCGGGGTGTCCGCCGCACGCCGGGTTCGCGATCGGGTGGGACAGGCTGGTGGCGACGCTGAGCTACACGGGGAGCGTAAGGGATGTGATTGCTTTCCCCAAGAGTAAGCAGGGCGATGAGCCTGTTGCCAGGTGCCCTGGGAAGGTGGGCAGGGCGGAGTGGGAGGTGTACCACCTGCAGCCTAGGGAGAAGAAGGATGTGGAACGGTAATAATGGGCCAGCATGCGGCGAGCAACATCTCCACTCGACAGGATCACTTCAAAATGTATTCGATAGATAGACAGCATTATCCTACCGGCCCACACCTTATCAGAGCTATACCATGAAGAGGATTGACGTTGATTGATAGACACACCTTCACCCGTCTCCAAGCGAGCCGACGTACAACCTGCACCTCCGCCTCTGGTGAACTACGTACATGGTCACGAACACATGAAAGCAGGGTCAAGACAACACAGTACACCGGAACGGATGAAGCTTTTGTCTTCTCAGGGGGAGCAGACGGGAGGCTGTAGTCTCCATCAGCCCTCACTCCCTTCTCTATTTCTTCCTCGTCCCCAGGCAACCCCAATTATACACAAAAAGACATCATCGTATAAAATGACATGTTGTCAACTACTAAAGTTAAGCCCGGTTCGGCTCCCACTCATCGGCAGATCCAACCATTTGGCCCTCCCTCTCTGCCGAATAGACCAAGTCTCTCAAGATCGATCCATCCATCCACCTTGCCAGGTGGGATTGACTTGCCAGCTAACTCCCAAACGCCCGTCGCTGTTTTTCTTTGCTTAAATGACCAGCAAACAAATGATCCAAGATAATACAAACCAGAAACCAAATTTCCTCCAAAAAGACAGGATAGGAAAACCACAGATCCAATTGCTGCTCTCTGGATCAAGACGAAGAGAGAGGGGGCGGGAGAGAGGGTGCAGGCCGTAACAATACTATAAAGTAGGAAAGATATATGATAACTCGCTGGATGCTGCTGCACTTATGTCGTTCTCCAAACTTCCAAAAAAGAAACAGGACTGGCATAAAAATCCTGACGTTCCTCGCGCGGCGATGGCCTGGTGGTAATGCAGTCCAACAGTCCAGCCGCCAGCTCGACTCGCTTCTTCAAAAAGAATTGATATAGACTTATAATTATGTTGAGAGGTCGTACTTTGGTCGTGAGACAGGTGTAAGCGGACAAGATGTGTGCGATGTGATGTGTATGTGTGAAGGTGTGACTTTCGGTGTCCATTAGGAAGGCCGTCCATCGGCTGCTCCAGGTCCGCGATTTGACGTTTCATGTCCATCCTGCCGCCCAGTTGTCTCTCTCTCAAGCAATCCGCTTGCCATCCAGATACCTGGGGCTGTGTCCTTGCTCGGGTAACTGATAGTGGTAATAATTAGCCGGCTGCGCACGCCGCCTGGCCTCAAAGGCGGCGCGCTCCTCCTCGTCGAGCGAGAAGGCCTTCTTAAGCCAGCCGAACGCGCTGCGCTTCTTCTTGACGGTGCGCGTGCTTCCCGCCTTGGTGCTCGTGCCCTCCTGCATCGTCGTCACGTTGCTCAGCATGCTCATACCCATCTGCGAGGGGGGCGCCGCGGTGGCTGGGGTAGTGGTGGTTGTTGCCGCTGCTGCTGCCGCCGCCGCCGACCACCGTGCCTGCTGTGTGTGGGCGCTGCTGGAGTGGCGAGTGCGGGCTGGCCTGGACGGGGCGGAAGTGCTGGCGCTCCGAGGATGGGGACGAGAGGAGGTTGGGGAACTGCGGGCGGGTGAACTCGAGATTTGTGGTGTGGTGCTTGGCGACATTGTTGTTGATGTTGTTGTTGTTGTTGTTGCGGTGTTGGTGCTTGTGTTGTGTGTGGTTGTTGCTGGTGGTGTAGTTCCTGGAGCGGTCCGATTCGGTGCCGTGCGAGGAGGACGGGGCGCGCTGGGTCACCCGTGGTGACTGCTGGGGTGTCGGGTACCGGGGCCGCTGGATCTCGTACGCGTTTACCGGCGGGACGTGGATGGCCGTGGGCAGCTCGCCCTTGAGGGAGACACGCTCCCTGAGGGATGTCTTGTGCCCGAGGACGACCTCCTTGTCAGAGGACCGCGACTGTCTGTGCACGGGTTGTATCTGCAGGATCTTGGGCTGTGCGCGCATGGTGGTGGGTGCTGCTGCCCGTCTCGTCTCGACTTGCTGTGGGATGGTCAGGACGGTCTCGCGCACGTCGTCGTCTGGTGATTGAGGCATGTCCTCCTCGGCCTCGATATGAATGCTGAGCTCGTCCGGTGTGCCCCTGTTCGCCCCGCGCGGCTCGACTCTCAACCTCGGCGGCTCGGCTAATCTCTTTGGCGGCTCCTCTACTTTCGGGGAGGCCCTGGGGGATGGTGTTGGTGCTGGGGGGACAGGCGTGTACGTTCTCGGCTGGAGGAGAAACAGAACGTTCTCGTCCTCGTGCGCGTCGTTGGCGTTGTCGTCGTCGTCGTCCTCCTCCTCCTCCTCCTCCTTGGACGATGCTGTCGACTCGCTCGTCTGGGACTCGGCGACCGACCCAGATTCTTCGGCCTCCCCGTCCGTCTGAGAGCCGTTATCGACGACGACCTCGGGTATCTTTTTCGAGCTCTCGGGAGGGGTGTATGTGTGGTTAGGGAGCATGGTGTTCCGCAGGGTGTCGGAGTCTTTTGTAATGCGCTGTCTGGCTCTCAGAGGGATGTCTGGGATCTCGCGCTCGGGGCTTTCTGGGGCGGCCAGGAACGAGCCGAGGGAGTGGCCAAAGTCCAGAGTCCGGATGCGAGGGGTGGCGGATGAAACCGATGTGGGCGGTGATGGCGGCGGCGTGGCTTGCGAGGTGCTCTCGTCGGAGCGAGGTCCTGAACGTCCGTCTGGTTCAGAGTACGGTTCCAGCGTGAACTAATTTTTTATTATTTTCCCGCACGTCAATACACAGACAAAGACAAATCTCAACTCTGCAACACTGGCCACTTCCCGAGACTTCGGGGTTGGGCTGGGCTGGACTTATGACTTACCCTTGTCCGACGGCTCACCTCACCCGCCTTCTTGTCTATGTCGACGACCACGGAGCTGAGCTGGACGAGGAGCCCGCTGAGCAGGGTGCTGCTGGACTCGAGAGTGGTAAACTCCTTCAGCCAGCCCTCTGTGTTGCCCTTCATGGCGTCAAAGACGTCCACCACGTCAGGCCGGTCCTGCCGCCACCTCCCCCTGTCGTTGTCCCGCAGGTACTGGGAGAACTGCTTGATGGCCCGTAGGCCCTCGGACACGTCGCGGATCGTCTGGGTGTGGGCGGTCGAGGTGCGCGAGAGGATGTGTTCGATCTTGATGTTGCCCTCGACGATCTGCAGGCGGAACTTCCTGTTCTCCAGCATCTGCTCAAAGACCTCCATGTTCTCCATCGGGACCTTGAGGAAGTCCAGGCGGTCCTTTAGGTCCGTGGTCGCCTCCCTGACGTCCTCCATGGCCGTCTCGAGAAACTCGTCCACCTCGTCGATGTGGCCCTGCAGGATGCTGAGGACCTGGGCGTTGTTGTTCGCCATGCCCTTGATCAGCAGCTCGATGCCGAACGAGACCTGGGCGATCAGCTTCCGCAGCTCGTGACACTTCTGCCCGGGCCGAAACCGCCACAGCCGGTTGGGGGGCCCCCTGGACTTGTCCTCGTCGAGCAGCCTCTCCCGCCGCGCTTTCGCGTCCTGCTCCCTCAGCTTTGGCTTCTGGCTCAGGCCTGCCCTGGTGGCCTCCTCGAGGGACTCGGCAAAGGCCTCCTGCATGGACGAGATGGGGTGCAGGGGGGATGTGCAGTGGCCACCAGCCCCCGACGTGGTGGTCGTCGGGGTCTGCAGGTCCCGCTCGTCGTCGAGGAGAGGGGCGCCGTAGCTGTCATTGTCGTCGTCGTCGTAGTCGTCATCGTCCTCGTCGGAGGAGTTGTCGAAGTGGCTGAGGGTGGTTCGTGCCCCTCTCCTGTCGGCCAACTCTCGGGCGGTCCCAGGAGACAGGTGGATGGCGAGATGCTCGTCGGGGTCTATGGGGCGCGGGACGGCGCCGGTCGTGGCCATGGCCATGGTTGCACAGCAGGGAAGGATGACTCGCTTCTATGGCAGCCTAGACCAGCTTGTGTCTGTGACCATCGGCAAAAAAAAAAAAAAATAAAGAAAAAAATAAAGAGGCGCGGGGCCCTCTGGCTTGAGGGTCGGGGGGGGGGGGGGTTGAGAGGTGATCGGCACGCGGTGATCGTCGGAGTCGTATAAGGTGGCGGCAGGGCTTGGTTGGTTGGCTGGTTACAAGGTGTTCGAGTGGCCACAGCAGCAGCAAATACAGGTATAGAAAGAAAAAAGAGGGGGAGAGAGGCAAAAGAAGAGGGGGATAAGAGAAGAGCCCACGCAGCCAGCCGCCGGTGCACGTTCCCGTCGGGGACGAAGAGGTGGAGGACGAGGAAGGAGCCAGTGGTGAGAGTGATGGTAGTAGTAGTGTTTAGGAAATGGCAGCAGCGATGGGTCGGCTGGGTTTGTGAGAGTGAGACAAGACCAGTGACAAGTCGGAAGGTGTGTCGCACAAATCGAGAGTGGCCAGGCTCAGTTGTGCGCTGGTATGATCCGGGCTTGTCCTCCCTTGCGGCACCAACGGCGCATGAGCATGTGAACCGCGCTGCGTCGGGCTGGGCTGGGGGCCGAGAGAGAATGTGTGAGAATACGAGGAACCGGGTCAAGCGTTGGCGTCCAAAAAGACCACGGAAGACATCCTCTGTATCTGGCTCCGGCTCTGGTGAAGGGAGAATTGTCGGCGGTTGGGTTTAGTCTGTCGTCGCCAGCGTGGACGACGGGAAGCCGACCTGATAGCCCAAGAACACTTCGGCTGTCTCTCGATACCCTCAGCTCTCTCGCTCTTTGTCTTTTTTTTCTTCTTCTTCTTTCTCTTTTTCTCTCTCTCTCTCTCTCTCCTGATGAGGGGAGAAGGGAGACAAAAAAGATCAAGTCAGATCGATTTGGCAGTTTTTTTTGGAGACAGGGTGAGGGAGCGACAGGGACGACGACGACGGGGGTGCGAGTGACGGTTTGATGACCAGAGGTGGGTTCAGAACCGATAGTGCGGCGGCGAGGAGACTAAGGGGAGGCTGAGGAGATTAAGGTTTGTATTGGACCGGGGCCGCTAAGGCGCGAGAAACGAGGAACCAAATTGAGGTGCCCGGTCTTTGCTTCCGTGGACGGCACTGAAGAGCGCGAAGCGAGAAGAATGATGACGACGGTTAATTGAGGGCGACGGAGGAAGAGGGGAGGGAGGAGGATGGGAGCTCAGATGGGGACGGGTCCGGTATTGGAGAAGATAATAGACGGTGGTGAAAGAAGGGGGGCGGCGCAGAGGAGGGCGAGAGAGGAATGAGGAGCGAGAGACCAGTAACGGTAATCAATCAATCAATCAATGAATCCACTCCGGAGCAGCAGCAGTACAGTAGTAGTACGGGAGATAGGAGGTCGCCTGACGGGAACAATACTGTAGAGAGGGAGAGAAGGGCCCCGGGGGGGAGGGGAGGCTGGGTCCTGTCGTGTAGTTGTAGTATGGATGGATGTACCATAGTAATGTATGGATGGATGGGTGGATATGGGGGTGGGTGGATGGTCTTGTCCTGCAGGTGCAGATAATTCAATAGCCTGGCTGCAAGCTGCACACGGACGCAAACGCCGTCTCCCTCTCTGTGTCTTCTTCCTCTTTTTTCCTTCTTGAACATGCCATACCCCCTCCCCTCCCCCTCTTTTACACCCGATATGATATGATCAATATTCTGGTGGATGCGCGTATATAATTCCTGCATGCTGTTGTAGACCGTGTCGAAGTACTCTGCAGCGTGCCATCGTAGTGAGTGGTAGGATACGGAGCCCGTGCCAGATCGAGTCAAGGATGTGGAGGGCTGAAGTTGAAGGGCGTGCGTGGGTTTGGTGTCTGTGTGTGCTCTCTCGGTTGTACTATGCTATCTCTCTTTCTCTCTCTCTCTTGCACTCTTTGCAGGGTGAAGACCGTTCTGACAACTCGCCCTGTGCCTGGCCTAGGCCTTGTGCCATGTCTGGAGTGTTCTAGCGTTGGAACCAGAGGAAACAACCTTTGGGTGAATGCCGTGTCGATCCCTACATACAGACAGAGATACTCTGCCCTGACCCTGTCTTTTTGCAGTGCAGCACAGCACACTCCACTGTACTGCACTCCACCGCACGCACACACACACACTCTCTCTCTACAACCACTGCACAGGGCGGGCTGGGGTTGCACAGGGAGCGCGGCCGCGGCCTGCGTCTTGGCTGCCATTCAAGGTAAAAAAATCTCACCCAGCCGTTGAGATGGTTCTGACAGTAATTACCCTGGGTGCCCAGAAGAGGACAAGTCTCTCAACCAACCCCCCCCCTTTCTTCTCCCCCCTCTCCAGAAGTCGCCAGGAAGGGCAGCTCCAAGGGCAGCTCGCGCAGCAGGGTTGCGTAACGCTGGGCCAGGAAGCAGCCCATAATTTGATTTCTTGATACGACGGACGCAAGGAATTTTTTGAATGGAGAGAAGGGGAAGAGAAAAGAAAAAAAAAGGAAAAGAAAGAAAGAAAAGAGAGAGAGAGAATGCATCAAAACTTGTCTGGCATACTCTTCATTCCGAAAAAAGAAGGAAAAAAGAAGAGAAAATAAGAAAAAAACCACCCGTCACCCCCCCAATGTCATGTTCAAATCCATCGATCTCGCTAAAAAAGGTCTTCCATACCCGGAATTCCTTGTATTTTCCCCCACAGAGTCTCCGCCCGGTAGGACATGGGACTGAGGCTGGAACCAGGGGGAGCAAGGGGACCCGTTGGATCCTTGGGTGGAGATCTCGCGGGCCTGTCGATCCTCTCATCCAGGCCACACCCGAGGGGGGGTGGGAAGGGGCGGGCGCAGAGAAGAAAAGGGAAGAAGAAGAAGAAGAAGAAGAAAAAAGGCTTTTTTAGAGGAAAAGCTCTTTTGACGTTTACGACGTCGATGTCATGCAGAAACAGGTTTCACCCTCCTCGTGTTGAGAGGGGGTCTGAAGGGTTTTCCAACCCAGCCCAGCCACAAGACTAGGACTAAGCTTGTCACGCTGATAAGTGTGACGCCTCCTCGTCTAGAATTAAAGGAAAGGGACAAGAAGAAAAAAAAAGAAAAAGAGAAAACCACAGTTGATCCCCCGGAGAGGCCTCTCGGGTAGTCAACCCGGGTTCATCCTCGCAGCGCCTCGAGAGCAGGACCCTTTTTCGATTCGACCTCGGCAGGTTGTCCTTATAAGAAGGAAAGACAGGCCCAGACAAGCAATGGCGGGTCTCGAGCAGATCCCAGGACCCTTGCCAGGAGCCGTACCAAAGTGCTTGGTATATGTAGCACTTTTCTCTGCTGCATTGTTGCGCATCATAATAAACAGCCCCCCCAGCCCTGGCCTGGGCCCTTCAGCGGACCGAGACATGAGCTCCGGAGCTCCATCGAGGCCCGGATATCGGTGTGGAGGTTTGCTGTCTGTCTGCCTGAGCTGCCTGCTCTCCAGGTGGTCCACCCTACAATACTGGGCTGCCGATCTTGGGCGCGTATTATTGTTGAAGGAAGCTTTCTCAGCCAGCCTCGGACTGCGCACTGCCTGGCCCATCGCATCATCCATCGCATTCCACCCCGTCCGTCTCACGTCCGGCCGTCTTCAGATGATGATGGTGATGATGATGACCCAGGTGGGCCACGCACACCAGCGCTTGACGGAAAAGGTGCGACTCGGCCGAGGCTAGACGGCGCCACCCTGCCGGCGACGACAATAGCGGTTGCCCTCTCTGTCTCCCTCCCTTGCTCGTCCTCTTGAGGCCGGTTCACACCGAGCAGGAAGGCGGCACCGGGGTATGTGATTGGCATACTAAGTGCTATGTATGCGTAAGCATGCCGACAGATGAACCGAACTCGTGCAGTGCCGAGCAATACTGGGCGGTCATCATTAGGCCACATGCCACACACAGCCTCGTCAGGGAAAGGGTGCAGTGTTGTTCAGTGCAACTCAGGGACTCGGGAACTCAGGTGTGCATTGCATTGCCCAAAGGGCTCGCGTGGCAGGGTCGGCCGCAGCCCTGGGGGGAGGGTTGGGGGGGAGCTCAGTCGCGCCATGCTTTGATCTCTCGTGGAGGCTGACCGCATGAAGGTGGCAACCAAAAATTCGTAATGGCCTCTGAGCATGTGCGGGTCCCCTTACGAAAGGGCTCAGAGCATTTTTACCCCTCCCTCCCATCTCCTCCTATGGGCCTCGCTGTCTGAAGGACCTTGACGGCGGCTCTCCATCTCTTGCTATGACTCTCTCACCAAGCTGCCACCAATGCGGTAGAGAGACACAGATAGAGCATGTCTTGGTCAATCCTCCGAGACACGATCCACGCATGTTTTCCTCGTATGTCTCGAGGAGAGAGAGAGAGAGGTGGATGATGAATGAATGAATACATGTTCACCTTCTCGCTGGCAGGATGCACCAAGAGGACAACGACCGAGAAGGAGCAAGAGGAACGAGGCGTGTAGCCAGATTCCTGGGCCCTGTGCACCGGCCCTCCTCCTATCTGCCAAGGACCGCCATCGACAGCCGGGCGTCCCACGGCAAGGCTTGGAGTGGCTGGCATCCTGTCTGGGTCAGGTGATGATCGGACGAAGAGAGTTCATACTCGTGCGCCTAGCCGTGCTGCCCTGCCCACCTTGCCCTAGCTAGTCCAGACCCGTCAGTCCCGTCATGACGAGACGCAGGAGGGGCTGCGCGGCTCCGGTGCCGACGCGTGCTTGATACTGTGCGCGTGATATATATGTAAAGCAGTCACCTTTCATTTACTTGTCTCGTACATACATGGTATGCACGGTACATGGTATATGCCATGTACACGCAAAACCCCTCGAATGGACGGGGTCGGCACCAACTCCCACCGACACTGCTCTCGCCTCGAGGGCCAAGAGCAGCAGCAGCAGCAGCGCCCGAGAAAACGCGCGCCGTAGGTCGCAAGTCGCAAGGGAGGGGATAGGGCAGCTGGACTGTTTTTGGTGGGGTCGTCGATCAGCACCAACATGTTGCGCCATCCTCGATCCCATCTGCACCACGTGAGTACGTACGACCTGCCCTCCTCCCTCGGTCGCAGCAGGAAAGGCGTGTCGAGGTTGCAGCCAAGGGACGGCCCCTCCTCGTGCCACGCGAATAGTGCCGCGAGGGACAGGTGTGGGTGTGGGTGTGCTAAGCCTACTTATCGTGGATGATGACATATCAAAAAAGAGGGTGAAGGTGGTGATGGTGTGTGTTCCCCGCCCTGCTGCCGACCTTGCAGCTCAGTTCTGCGCGCCTGTTCATTTTTGTTCTAGCCCAGGCTCATCGTCGCGTGGCAGAAGGGAGGAAAAGAAAAAAACCCCGAACGGAGAGGGGCTTTTCTGTTCCCACTAGCACCTTCTCCAAAGAGCTGGTATGGGTTCATGAACCATCGACATGGCAGGCGCAGTTTAGTCGAGAGGGCCTTGTCCTAAATTTGTGTGGGCCCGCTCCCTGTGGCCCCTTCCCACCCTCCCAAGCCTCCCACTCCATACTGCTGCAGATGCTGCACATGGGCGGATAAGGCGTGCCGCGTGTCTTAATCCCTGTCCCGTCCTTTTTTTTCTTCTTTCTTTCTTTCTTTTTTCTTAGTCTCTCTACTTCTTTTTTTTCCTTCCCCCCCTTCTTCCTCCTCTGAATGGCCCATTCCTAGGGTCTTTTATCCATCTGGCCCTCCCGTGTCCCGTCCTATTAGATCTGAACCTGACCTGATCTGGTCTGGCTGCCCTCGTGGTTTGGACCATCTTGGCGCTCTTGTCGCCACGCACACGCGACAGCTCGAAAGCGTGGCAGGCATGTACATGGTTGTAAGACATTTGATAGGCTTCTGACTACTGTAGTGCACTACACCACACTACTATATACACCACGGGGAGGATATCCCACAAGGGTAGTAGACGCCAGGTGGATGGATCATCATCATCAGCCAAGGTCTCAGGAAGTGGGCGATGGGTGTGGTGTGTGTGTGTGTGTGTGTGTGTGTGTGGGCGAGGGAAGCAAAGGAGGACAAGTTTCTAAGGCAGGTTGGACAAGATTAATGGAAAGAAGAAAGAAGAAACATTTACGGAGGGAGAACAACAAAAGAAGAAGAAAAAAGAACAAAGGACTACGTGTCCGTATTCTCTGTCGGCTCAGCGCTCTGCATACTGCATATTCCCCAGACTCCATAATTTTTCCTCTTTCTGTCCCTCTTCCCGATTTTATTTTATTTTTTTCTCCCCTCTTCTCTGCCTTGACTCGTCCCCCTGCCTCGGCTTATGCCCTCCTTTCCTCTCCCTCCCACTCTCTCTCCATCTCACCCACGTGCAGCGGCTCTGCCCATACTCGCACACATACACACCCACTCCAGGCGTAACCAGGCCTCGTCTCAGGGCCTTGGCATCTCCGTCTCAAGTCTTTGTGAGAAGGGGCCCCAGATCATTTACCAAACTTTGTCGTTCGTGTTCTTCAAGTGGCTTTAACGGCAACTTATCTCAATAGTCGTTCCTCCCCCTCCCTCCCCAAAGCACACACGGCCCCCCCCTTTTAAGAAAAAAAAAAACTTTCTCTCATTCAATTCCCTTTTTTTTTCTTTCTTTTTCTATTCGCTCATTTGGCCATCTGCATCTGGGACGAGTTGGGAACACCATTCCACGCAACCTTTTTGCTCCCGTCCCGTCCCGTCCCCCTCCCTCCGTCTTCTCCCCTCGTGGTCCGACGGGCGGACGAATCTTTTTGGAGGGTTGGCGACACACCCATCATCAGCGACGCGTCTGAGGAGGTGTGTGGAAAAGGAATCACAGAAAAGAAAGTAGAAGAAAAGAAGGGCCAGCAGACAACAAGCAGGTCAAGATGGTGCAGTTTCGATTAGAGAACCCCCTCAAATTCGGCAAGGACCTGTGGGATCCCTCGCACCGTTATGAGACATCTTGGCTTCTGCCGCCTTATGCTCTGTGCGCAATACGCGCCACTCTTGTGAGTTGAACCACGTCTATTCCTTGTCCTGCGGACGTCTCTGGCCAGATGGAGGGAAGGGAGTGTGTCTTGCCCTGGGGCCAGACCAGACGGGACGAGGGTCTTGTCGATCATCACCAGCGACAAAGTGGCCCGTGGGCAGAGACAAGGACCATCCCGCGCTCCCTCCCAGGCCGCCGGCACGAACGCTTTCTGGTCTCACTTTGTCATCCTGCGCCCAGCCGCGCGTGTGGCCTGGGGGCCGCTGAGCAGCGTCAGAGGAGGCATGGGGCGCAGGGAATCCGTCGCGGCGCGCGCGTCGAGGAGAGCAGAACCGGGCTGACCCAAGACCTCCTCTCGACACAACACAGGGCTTCTACGGCATCCTCGTCAACCTGATCCAGATCGGCTGGTACTGCACCCACGAGGCCTCGTACGGCGGCTGCGCTGTGTCGGGCGACGAGTTCTCCTACTTCACCGTCCTGACCTACTGGGGCCTCGCCTTCTACAACCTCACTGCCGCCGCGCACACCTTCACCTACGCGCGCACCGGCCGCCCCCTTCTCGACCGTCTCCCCCGCCCCCTGCAGGCCCTCCACGCCTTCTACTACACGACCATCACCGTCTACCCCTTCATCGTCACCGCCGTCTACTGGTCCATCATCTACCCCGGGTACTGGTTCCCCCGCCGGTTCGACGCCTTCAGCAACCTGAGCCAGCACGCCTTCAACTCCGTCTTCGCCCTCTTCGAGATCGTCGTGCCGCGCACCCCGGCCCCGCCCTGGATCCACGCCTGGTGGCTCGTCTTCGTCCTCGCCCTGTACCTCTCCCTCGCCTACGTCACCTACTACACCAAGCACTTCTACCCCTACAGCTTCCTCGACATCCAGGAGCAGGGCAGCGCCCGCACCGCCGTCTACATCATCTGTATCGCCGTCGGCGCTGTCGTCCTCTTCGCGATCGTCAAGGGCGTCATCCACCTCAGGCTGTGGCTTACCGAGCGCAAGGCCGGCATGGACGGCCGCTTTGCTGGTATGCCCCTCGGGAGCCGCGGTGACGATGGTACGGGGAGGGCTGCGCAGGCCGATGGTGATGCGGACGTTGAGATGGCCAGGGTGCAGGTGTCCCAGAAGAGCGAGAGCCCCGTGAGCGGCGTGAGCCCGCATCACTTATGATGATATGACAGAGAGGAGAGAGTTGGGTTTTGATTTCTGAAGGGAGACGGACAGAGCATGTGGAGAGTGCATGTATGCATGATAGAGTGTGTGTTTGTGTGTGTTTGTTTACCTCGGCCGATCTTGGGGGGTTCGCGCGTTTCCCTAATTCTTGTGCATCTGTTTTTCTTTCCTCTCAAGACCTTTGTCGATTGGTTATATACCCCGGGTTCATATCACAAGGGCTATATCATCGCGTCAGTTCGCATCAGGCATGGCATAGCATGGTATGGCGAAGAAGGCTCTCCCGATTGTGGAACGATAATGTTAAAAAGAAGATGCATGACCAGCTTGGCCTATTCTCGTTTTTTCTTTTCTGGTGAACTCATATCATATCGCCTGTGACTGCCGTCTATACGGCTGCTGTCTTTTCAACATTTCAGGTTGATGCCCCTCCTCCGCTCCGATTCCCTAATCTCGAACATGATCTGGACACCTACAAAGAGCGCTGAACATGCCGTGATGAAGAACATGACCCCTGAAGAGGAGAGTTAGCGGGATGAAGGAGGGCCCATGCAGGGAGGGCAGGGCCATATGTCATCAGTGGTGGGCTGGAGAGCTTGCTTACCTGAAAAGTCCTGGAAGATGCCCCTGACAATGCTCTGTAATCCGTCGAGCCCGAATGCAAACCCCACCAGGTTACCAGCCATCAGCATCAGAATGTTACCAACAGCGCCGAGACAGCACAGCATCCGGTACTGCGTCTCCCTCCCCTCGAACTTCCGCCTGGGGAACGCCAGGCTCGCCAGGACCTCGGGCAGGATGAACAGCACGATCAGCCACGCCCACAGCAGCAGCCGGAGCTTGATGTCGTGCCACAGCGCCACGAACGTGAAGATCATGAGGTACTTGACCGCGGACATCATGGCCGAGGCGGTGGTCCGGAAGTCGGCGCCGCCAAGCGGAATCCAGAGATACCGCACCAGCCACTTGTTGTAGCTGCGGTGCCACCCCCGCCAGAAGGACAAGATGCTGAAGTTGTCGCTCACGCAGCGCACCATGTTCTCGGGCGGGTCGATCCCGTCCGCGAGCGACCACAGCCGGAAGAACCGCCAGGGGATGAGCAGCTTTAGCCAGATGATGACTAGGTTGTGGTAGCTGAGCAGACTCAGCTGCGCGGGGGTGTACGACGCCCAGTCCGGGCCGGCCTTGGTGATGGCCCCGACGTAGACGGTGTGCAGAAGGGTCTCCATGCAGAGCAGGCAGAGGAGGAAGCGCACAGCATACCGCGCCGTGCGTGGCGTCTCGATGCTGAGCGGCCGGAAGCGCAGCTGAGAGACGTAGTCGTTGAAGGTGAGGATGGGGCCTGTGAGGTAGAGCGGTGCATACACGGCGTAGGCGAGGTAGTTTCGAAACGTGAAATCGCGAGCCGCCGCGGGTATGTTGACACGGTCTCGCTCGGAGAGGGCGGTGGGGTCGAGTTGTTTCTTCTTAGGCTTGTCAGTCTCTGTGTGTCTCGCCACCTCGGTGGCCAGAAGGGCCGGTGTCTGAAAGGGTGCCTACCTCGACTGGGCTTGCGCTCCGGTAGTTCAGACTCCAATAGTAGTCCATATTGAAGCTGATCAGCCGGAGCACGGTGATGTTGAACAGGATCTCCCACCGCTTCATGATGCCGCCCCAGCTGTCCATCCATGCGCCCCAGGACATGAGCGTGCCCTCCACGGGTGACGTCCTCACCAGGTATGGAGAGGTGCCGGACAGCAGGGCCGCAGCGTCCCTGTAGCTGTACCCGTCGCACAGCTCGTTGGCGAACAGCACGCCAATGTTGAACACCCACGTCGCGGTGGGGACATAACTCCTCGGCAGGCTCGTTGCCATGGTATAATTGATGTATAGAATGGCCAGCACTTTGAACATCGAAAACCCGTGGAGGGCAGCCAGGAAGACCAGCGCGAATGCGTAGTCGAAGGAGGCGCGCTGCTCAAGCCGGGCTTCTGCTGTGTCGAGCGGCGTCTTGCCCGGAGGCAGGGGGCGGTAGAACTTGTTCCATGCCTTTCTGCAGAGGGGATGGAGGATGAGGAGAAGCGTCATGTAGGGGATGTTCTTTCGAAAGTTGAAGTACTGCGCATCGGTATTATCCTGACGACAAACTATTAGTCCAAACCTAGGGGTGTTGGCGAGCCACGCCAGGGAGCCCAGCCATGCGGGTGGAAAGAGAACAGCTTACAATCTTCCGGCCAAGTATCCAGCCCTGGCTCAGCCAAGGTTCATATTTGTGGTACCTCGGGTCGGAAGCTTTCACCAGCCTGTTAGCGACCTAAAAGCAAGAAAGAAGAAAGAAAAAGAAGAAGAGAAAAAAAAAAAACAATCAAGCCCGGTCTGAGGTGGGATCGCATACGTCTTGACACGGTATATGGAATCCAGAGCATCAGCGGTATGCAGATGGCGACGACGAGGTAGTAGAGGCAGAACTCGGGCGTGTTCCATCTTGAGGGCGACGCCCTGCTGGCAACCCTCTCCTTCTGTGCATCCCTCGTGCCTGCGTCCCCGCGCGAGTCTATAACGGTCCGATACGACGAGTTGGAAGGCGTGGTGAACCGGGTGTCGAGGGTGTCGAGAGTGTAGACACTCCGGAAAAAGGAGAGTGGGCTCATGGCGGCGTGGCAGGTTTCGCGAGGACACAAGCCACAGAAATCTCAGGTCATGGCTGGCGGCCGGCACGATCGTAAAGGTCCTGACAGGTCTAGGGGTAGTTCTTATACCTGTGCCATGGTGAGGAGGGTGTGGATCGTGGTCGTCGTAAGTGAAGGCAGGATACGAAGCTTAGCACCTGGGAGCAGTAGCGAAATGCGGCTGTATGCGGCTTGGCTGCAGGTCCAGGGGCCACAGGGGTGGTCAGTTGTCAGCTGTCAGTGCTACCACCGTATGCAGCTGCAGCGGGCTGCCCCTATTTCCTGAGCACGTAAGGTCTGGAATTGGCCTGTCCTGATTGGAAGGTCTGCCAGGGTCCCAAGCCTACTGATGACGCCCTGACCTTGCAACCCCGAACCGCGTCAACACCAGCTAATGGTACCTGTCGCTACGTATTTGTAGGATACCGGTCAGCCAGTCTACCTTGCGCCCACCAGTGTGCTTATATAAGAAGCGCATCTCGGGAACCATTCTGAATCCTGAGCTGGTGGTGACGACATCCTCATGCACCTCTTGAACGCTTGGCGTATCTCAAACACGTCCTGGAGCTCTGTTCCCTGGCGGGTTTAGCCTCTGTGCCTATTGTCGGTGCTGTCTGCTGTAGAAATATCTGGAACTTGGATAAACTTTCGGTTCTGTACTACATCTCCCATAGCAGCGTTCGAGCCTCATGGTGGTCCGGTCTCTCAAGCATCTCAGCTCCCCCTGCCTGTTGCTGATACCATCCATGTGTAGGTCATGTCGTGCATACTTTCGAGTCGGGATACAGATGTGGGTACTCGATGTGCTGAGAATGGGCGATCTGAGATGTCTTCGGCACGGAATGGGGTCTCTGTTCATAGATCTCCCAAGGTCTTTGCTCTGCTTATTAGAGAGGACAGCAAGCATCGTACTGGTGTGGAGGTGGATTTCATTTCAAACTGGAGAACCCATCAGGACTCCATCACAATCAAGTTTGTATCATGCCTTGTGTGTAAGGCCAACAGAGCAAGCGTATCTCAAAACAGAAGATGATGTTATTTTATCGTCTGCTGCATGTAAGTCCCCCAATCCACGGCCAGCAGAAGCAAGAAATAGCGAGAAAAGAAAGGAAAGCGGGAGAAATAAGAAAAGGAATGATCTAGAAGCGGAGGAAGAGAGTTGAGGGGGAAAAAAAGAGAAAGAAGAATGAAAACTATAGAAACCAGAATCTTTATAGCCCAGACAAATATTCTTAGAGGTTGTCCTGGTTTTGGTTGTTTGTTTTTCTCTCCAATATACTGCGACCCTCAAAGATCTACAAAAGGCGGGCTAGCACTTTTTCTGGGGTGCATCGTTCCCTGTCCATGTTCCTTGTCCAACGCACGTGCCAGCTGCGGTACATCCCTGTCTCCCTTTCATACAGCCGCATCATATCTGATCGGGCTTCTAGAACTCAGGTACTCCAGCTTTCTCCAGATCTTTTTGCCCCCCCTCAACAATCCGACCTCCCACCCCTCGACTCCCTCCTCTCGACGTCTCAGCATCGCACAGTCGTGTCAGCAGTCTCACCGAGAGATTCTCCTCCGTCTCGTCGGCCTTGCCCGCGAATCGGTTCACGCTGCAAACGCCCCCTCCTCAGGGCCCATCTCGATCTGCGCCCAGCGGTTCCCGTTTCGTCACCACACCCCGCTTCACCTGTCTCTGCGCTGCTCAGCTGTCGCCGACCGTCTTGACACCACAGTCCTCCTCGCTACAAGCCGTCAAGATGGATCAGAAGAAGCTCAAGGAGCAGATCGACAACCTGAAGCTGGCCCTGCAGAAGAAGGAGCCTCCCTCTACTATCGTCGCCATACTCAAGGGCCTGGAGAAGGCAGACTCCCCCAGCGAGGATGTCCTTCGGGTAAGCCTGCGCTGCTCGTGATCCTTGAGCCAGCCCTTAGAGGATCGCGATCCTGTTCCCCATTGAACCGCGACGCATAACCCCCTCCTTTCCTGGCCTGCGGCGCATCGCGACCTCTTTGACGCCCTCACCTCGTCCTGATCTCGCACTCACCTCCCACTGCTCACACCCAACCCCCGGACTGTACTTGGGTGCAGCTGCTGACCCTTTCTCTCTCTCTCCTCTCCTCTCCTCGACGACAGTCTACCAAGGCAGGTCAGCACATCGGAAAGCTCCGCCATGATTCAAGCGTGGCCGAGGAGATCCGGGGCGCCGCCAAGCGGGTTGTCGACAAGTGGAAGCAGGCAGTCCAGAGCAAGAAGCACAAGGGTATCCCCTCGGCTCCTACCCGTACCAGCACCCCGTCTACTGCGGCCTCGCCCGCTCCTCCTCCCACCCCCTCTGCGAGCAAGCCCTACCAGGGCGACACCGAGAAGCGCAATCACAGGGTCGACAACCCCAAGACCGACGTGACCGACTCCCTCGTGCGCAACAACTGCATCATCGTCATGTACAATGGTATCTGCTACCAGAATCCCGACTCGGTCGAGACCGTGCTGGCCAAGGCGGTCGACGTCGAGGCCGCCGCTTTCAAGCACTTTGGCGGCGAGAACGCCGAGTACCGGGCCAAGATGAGGTCTCTGTTCCAGAACCTCAAGGTCAAGAGCAACACGGAGCTGCGCCGCAAGGTGCGGATGGGCGAGATTGCCGCTGCCGACTTCATCAAGATGACCCAGGACGAGCTCAAGAGCCAGGAGCACAAGGAGCGCGACAAGGCCTTGGAGAAGGAGAATCTTAACAACGCGCAGGTGGCCCAGCCCGAGAAGAGCATCAGCGATGCCCTCACGTGCGGCAAGTGCGGGCAGAAGAAGGTCAGCTACACGCAGGCCCAGACCCGCAGTGCTGACGAGCCCATGACCACGTTCTGCGAGTGTCTGAACTGCGGTAACCGCTGGAAGGTATGTCATAACCAGGTGGGGCGTCTGATGGGTGCCTGTTGTGCTAATCCTCCGGCTCCAGTTCTCCTGAGCAGGGCAGGCAAGGCTCGATTGGGAGAGTACTACTGCCTTCACAGGGTGTGTGTGGCTGCGAGACATTGTTCTGGGCCTGGGCCTGGCCCTGGTTCAGGTCTCTCCTCTCTCCCAAATGCATTTCTGATTTTCGCCTCGTCAAAAATAAAAAAAAAGATGGTGTTGGCGGCGTAACGGACAACGAAGGGTGCTGAGGGAACAGGACAGCTGGGACAATTCCAGCAGGGGAGTTATGTGACTTTTGCGCGCAGGTGAATCTGTTCAGTCTCTGTGGTTGCGCGACCATGTACGTCGCCCTTTCACTTTGACAAAGGGAGCCACGAGGGATCTCATGAGCATAGAAAGGTATGCACTTTCTCTCTTCATAGATTTCCGTTTCTACTATCTGCGGTCTCTCTTTTTTCCCTTTTTTTTTTCTTCTTGTGTGGAGGATGGGCTTTATGAGAGAGGGATAGACCTCGTCGAGGTGGTTCTATGGGTCGGTCGGCGCAACCGTCTTATCGATACCGAGCAGGGCAAACAGATCCAGAGACTCATGCTGTTCCTCCAGTCCCATGTCTGCGATCCTCTTGTAGAACTTGCTCAGGTGCCTCTGGCCGGAGTCACACAGGATGGTGACGACCTGGCTGCCCTCGGGCAGCTTCATGGCGGTGACCACCGCGGCCACCAGGTTGACGGCACTGCTGCTCCCCGCAAACACGCCCTCGTTCTCCACCAGCCACCGTGCCATCCTGCACGCCTGGTCATCCGTCACCTTGACCGCGTCGTCGATCAGCTCCCTGCCCGCCTCGAAGTTCTCCGTGATGCGCGTGATGCCGATCCCCTCGACGATGGTGTCGACCTGCTGCCGCCTCCTCGTGCCCTCCTTCTCCGTGGGCGAGTACATGACGCCGTACTTGATCTTGTTGTACAGCCCGCTGCCCTGGGGGTCGGCCAGGACAACCTTCACGGCGTCACCCAGCCCTGCGACCTCTTTCAGGTACCGCGCCACGCCGGAGATGGTACCCCCGTACCGGCGCCGGCGACAAAGGCAGCCATGTCCCCACCGGTCTGGGCGAGGATCTCGGGCCCCGTGGAGCGCAGGTGGGCGCCCCAGTTGGCAGGGCTCTCGAACTGGTCGGCGAAGAAGCCGACGCTGCCGTCGTCCCGGTGCAGGCTCTCGTGCTCGCGCGCGCGCCTCCGGGCCAGGTTGACGAAGTGGGCCGGGCTGGTGATGGGCGCGGGCTCGACGCGCTCGACCTCGGCGCCGAGCTGGCGCAGCAGCTCGGACTTCTCGATAGCCACGTCGGCGGGCATGCAGATGTGGCAGCGGTAGCCGCGGGCGCGGGCCAGGGTGGCCAGCGAGATGCCTGTGCTGCCGACGGTGCCCTCGTAGATGGTGTCGCCACGGCCCGGGACCAGTAGGCCCTGTCTCTCGGCGGCGAGGATCATGGACAGGGCGACGCGGTCCTTAGGGGATCCGCCGCAGCCGTTGAGGAGCTCGGCCTTGGCGAGGATGGTGCGCCCTGTGAGGCGGGACAGGGCTCTGAGGCGGACGAGGGGCGTGTGGCCGATGGTGGACTCGATGCCCTCTGAGACGACGGGGGCGCCGGCGCCGGCGGGGTCGCCCGTGAGGCCATCGTCGGACTCGCGGTCTTCGAGCTGGAGGGGTGGGCCGAAGAAGAGGCTGCTGCGCCGCGGGTCTGGAGCGAGTGTCGACCCGACGGAGGGGCGACGGGCGGTGGCCCTGGTGTGGGCTACGCTGCCCTTCTTGGTCGAGGATCTGTACCGCCTCTCGAGGTCTGGGTAGAGATCTTTAAAGCCAAGGGTGACGAGGATGCCGGCGAGGAAGGTTATGGTGAGGGCGGCAGTGCCATAGACCCTAGGGTGGTTGCTGAGGTGGCTGCTGAGAGGCATGATGAGTATGATATTGCCTTGATAAATCCTCTCATGACATCGTTGTCGTCGTCGTCGTGATCTTTATAGGAGGGTTTTTGTAATCCCCCCCTCTCTTTTCTTCCTTCTCCTTTTCCTCCTCTTTTTTTTCTTCTTCTCCTTCTCTTCTTTTTTCCCTATATGTCAGACTTCAACATTTATTCCCAGACCTCGCCTTGAAAACAAACAAGTACACAGTTCAGACAGAGGAAAACTCAAAAGAAAAGTGAGAGAGGAATCAATTGCCACGTCCGTATAAGATCTTATCCGGTGAGCATTGATGTCATATGTACAAGAAGAATCTCAAGCCTCGCGCTGAAATACTTGTGCAAGCACGATGGCAGTGGTTCATGCTACTTGCTGATCCTGGTCAGAGGGGTCGGGTCTTTCCATCTTCAGAGCTCTGACCAATGATGTGCCCCTCCCCACCATCTCTTGTCTCAGTGGACCCACCGCTGTACCATCCTCGTCTGGTAGAGCTCCAGCTAGAACAAGCACCAAACCGACCTCTCGTACTGCTGCCCTCCTCCTCCCTCCTCCTCTTCTCCTTCTCCTCATCCTCACCACCTATGGACTCGCCCATAGTGACCCAGCTGTTCAGGCAGCTCTTCCGTCACGGTCACCCTGCCTGCCGCGCCCGTCGCAACCTCTCCAACCTCGCCGCCGCCCTTCATCACGGCCGCCAGCTTCGACAGTCGCGTGCCTTGTCTTCTGGGAGGGCCGAGGCCCGCCCATCTCGACGGCAGAGAAGGAGCGCGGGTGGCAGCAGAGGAACCATGTGCTCCCCAAGGACAGGTCTGAGGAGGCGCAGCGGTACCCTATCGTCACAGCGAGGGAGCTGAGAAGGTCCACTGAGAGGCCGAGGAGGGTCAAGATGTTGATGCGAGATTTCATCGAAGGTTTGTCAAGTCACTTGCTCGCCCGGTCACTGACCACGACCTCGTGTGTGGCTCGAGGCATGCAGGTTTCCTTTTCGTTTTTTTCTGACAGGAGCTCTCAACAGACAGCCTCTACAATCCTCACTACGGCTACTTCTCCAAGCAGGTCGTCATCTTTACACCGGGCGAGCCCTTCGATTTCCCCCCTCATCCGTGACGAGCTCGAGTTCCACTCCCTCCTCTCGCGGCGCTATACCGAGTTCGAGGACGCTCTCGACGCCGACATGCCCTCCGAGACCCGCCAGCTCTGGTACACGCCTACCGAGCTGTTCCGCCCCTACTACGGCGAGGCCATCGCCCGCTACCTCTGCGAGAACTACAAGCACACGAGCTTCCCCTACCACGACCTGATCATCTACGAGATGGGCGCCGGCAGGGGCACGCTGATGCTGAACATTCTGGACTACATCCGTGACGTCGAGCCCGAGGTCTACGAGAGGACGCGCTACAGGATCATCGAGATCTCGCGCAACCTCGCCGGCGTCCAGCAGGCCTCCCCTGGCCGCCACCGCCGAGTCCAGGGGCCACAGAGGCAAGGTCGACATCATCAACAGGTCCATCTTTGACTGGCGCGACCCCGTGCCCGAGCCCTGCTTCTTCCTCGCCTTCGAAGTCTTCGACAATTTCGCCCACGACGTGCTTCGCTACGACCTCGCCACCGAGGAACCACTGCAGGGCACAGTGCTCATCGACGAAGAGGGCGATTTCTACGAGTTCTTCTCTCCCGTGACCGACCCGACCATCGCACGCTTCCTGCGCCTCCGCCATATCGCCACCGAGGGCATCTACCCCCTCCCCTATCACAGCCGCTCCGGCCGCGGCATCCCCAAGCAGGAGCCGCTGTGGGCGAGCGGCCTGCGGAGGGCGCGCGAGGGCCTAAGGCGCAGGACCGGCGACCACCTGTCGGAGCCCGAGTACATCCCCACGCGCCTGATGGCCTTCTTCGAGGTGCTGGAACAGTACTTCCCCAACCACCAGCTGGTCACCAGCGATTTCCACTCCTACCGGACGCCATCAAGGGGTTGAACGCCCCGATCGTGCAGACCAGGTACCAGCGGACCCCAGTGCCGGTGAGCACACCTCTGGTGAGTTCTTTCTGTCTTTTCTGTTATTATCTATTCGATCTTCCTTCCCCTCTCCTCCCCCGGGGCTTCATCATCATATTGCCAAGAAACTGACAGGAGTGTGGCGCGAATAGGTCCATCAAGGCTACTTCGACATCATGTTCCCTACCGACTTCACCACTATGGAGGCCGTCTACCGCTCTATCACGGGCAAGCTGAGCCGCGTCTGGTCGCACGAGGACTTCATGCGCAGCTGGGCCTTTGTCGAGGACTGCGAAACCCGGAACGGCGAGAACCCGCTGCTGAGCTGGTATAAGAACGCGAGCGTCATGATGACGTGGAATTATAGGAAGATGTAGTAGTAGTAAGTACTACAACAAGATAGGTTGATGGATAGATGGATAGATCTGGGAGGTTGCGGTGGGGTGTATGTAGGTGGCAGATGTGAAGGACGCTGGTTTTTGAGACTCATAGCAAAGAGAGAGGAACATGATACCCCCCCCCCTCCTTAATGACACTTTTGCATCCTCGAGGCCCTCTAGATAGACCAGGTCAATACATACCACGCACAATTTACCAGAATTCACGAGCAAGAAAGAAGAAAAAGAAAAAGGTACACCTTAAGGTATTCAAATATGACACGTTATGAAACGATAAGCACAACATCTATAGAGCTCCCCTGTGATACCACCCATTTCCGACCATGCCATGCCATACATTTGTCTTGTCTTCCCTTTCTCGTCTTTTTGTCTCTTCTTTTCTTCTCACCTATGTCCTTCCTGTCGATTTCAGCCTTTTCTTCAGATCTTCAACTTCTCCATCTCCTCGGCCAGCCACTTCTCCGCCGTCGCGACCGCCTCTTCGATCCTCTCAGGCTGCGTGCCCGAGCCCTGGCGCGTCGGCTCCTTACCGCCCGCCTTGCCGCCGATTACTTCGGAGACAGTGGTGGACCACTTCTCGGCGGTGATTCCCTTGGAGGCAAGATCCTGTGGTCACAAATTGATTAGTATAAATGCGCTCTTTCTCCCGGGGCCTTTGAAGAATAGCGATGAGAAAAAACGACTTACCGTGCCAACATAGACACCATGCACGACACCACCCTCCTTGCTGCCTCCAAAGACGTAGACGCTCTTGGTCTTGTCCTTGCTCTTGAAGTGCGCCATGACATCAGAGATGGCCTTCATGTTGGCGCTGATGGGCAGCTGGCCGACGAACCACTTGCTGTCCTTGTTCTCTGGCTTTGCAAAGTGGCCCATCACCGTGTCCAGCGCCGTCTTGCTCTCCGCCTTCTGGCGCTTCTTCTGCTCGTCCACGACCGTCTTCTGGATCTTGGCGAACGTCTGCCGCAGGTCCTCCTTCTCCAGCACCGAGAGCGTCAGCTGGCCCAGCTCGACGCCCGTCCGCTTGACTTGCTCTTCCTTCTCGGGGCTGAAGGGGAGCTTCTCGAGCTCCTGCAGCCTACTGCCAAACTCCTTGGCGAGCCGCTGTACCTCATGTGCGGCGTCACCCGTGTATGCGACCATCCGCCGGATGCCCTTGGCAATACCGCTCTCCTCCACGACGACCATGTCCTTGATGATGCCTGTCTGGTCGACGTGGGTACCGCCGCAGAACTCGACGCTCACCTTGCGCCACTCGGGGTTCTTGGGGTTCTCGAGGAGCATGTCCACGTCGATGCCGACCGAGACCACACGCACAGGGTTGGGATACGTCTCGCCGAACACGGCGCGCACGCCCTCGATCTCGCGGGCGGCATCAAGCTCCACGTCCCTGTAGTAGACCTGGGCGTTCTGCTTGATGTACGCGTTGGACAGGTCCTCAATCTTCTTGAGCTCCTCGTGAGTCACGCCCGTCTTGTGCGAAAAGTCGAAGCGCAGCTTGTCTTCGTCGACAAGGGAGCCCTTCTGGTTGACATCGTCACCCAGCACCTCGCGCAGGGAGTGGTTGAGGATGTGCGTGCCGGTGTGGTTGTTGCGGATGGGCTGCCGCCGCAGCTCGTCGTATTCGCAGATCACCTTGTCGCCCGAGCTCAGCGAGCCGTGGGCGAAGTAGCCAATGTGCACGACGTAGCCCCCATACTCCTGCACGTCCTCGACCTTGAACTCGGCGACGTCGTCGTCCACGAGGATCCGGCCCTTGTCCGCGATCTGGCCACCAGACTCGGCGTAAAAGTTTGTCTTGTCAAGAATGAGACCGAGGGGCGTCTCCGCCGGTATGTCCTTGGACGACGCAACAAACTTGTCGCCCGTGAAGATCAGCTGCACGCCCGCGGTGATGTCGCCCTTTCCGTATTTTGCTTCCGAGTCCGGTCTTGGTATCTTGTGCTGGTTCTCCAACTCCGCAATCTGGTGCACGTTCAGCTTGGGGAACGCCTGCGCCTTGTCCTTGACCTTCTTGCTGGCCTCGCGGGCCTCCTCCCTCGCCTTGGCAATGTCGTCCTCATCCGTGGGCTCCATCCCGCGCTCCTCGCTCATCAGCTTCGTCAGGTCCTCAGGGAAACCATACGTGTCGTACAATCTCCAGACCTGCAGGCCAGACAGCTTCTTCTCGCCCTTCTTGTTCACGTCTGCCACGAACTTCTCGAACTGCTTCTCGCCGCGGTCGAGGGTCTTAGCGAACGCCTCCTCCTCCTCGTCAAGAATCTCAGCGATATCCTTCTGCTTCTTGACGATCTCGGGGAACTGCTCGCCCATCTGCTCGACGAGCGCAGGCAGGATCTTGGAGAAGAAGGACCCGATCTCCGCGTTGAAGTACTTGCGAGCATACCGCGATCCTCTCCGGAGCACTCTGCGCACTACGTACCCTCTTCCTTCGTTGTTCGGGACCGCACCGTCAGCCATGGAGAAGGTAAGCAGCCTGATGTGGTCGGCCACCACACGGTACGCCGTGTCTATACCATCGACATCGTCTTTGCCATACTTGTCGGTGTATGGCCGAGCACTAGTGACCTCTTGTATCCTGTTGAACAGCGGGGTGAACACGTCGGTGGCGTAGTTGGATTCCTTGTCCTGTAGCGCGGAGACGAGACGCTCGTAGCCCATGCCGGTGTCGACGTGCTTGGCAGGGAGCGACTTCAGGGACTTGTCCTTTTGCCTGTCGAACTGGATGAACACGTTGTTCCAGATCTCCACCACCAGGGGGTCGTCCTGGTTGACGAGGTGCGCGGCATTGCGGCCGCCAACCTTGTCGTAGTGCACCTCGCTGCAGGGACCGCATGGACCCTGGTCGCCCATCTCCCAGAAGTTGTCCTTCATGTTGCCCGGCAGGATGTGATCATCCGGCACACCCACAGACAGCCACAGCTCCTTGGCCTCCAGATCAGGGTCCAGGCCCATGGCGGGGTTGCCCTCGAAATATGTGACATAGAGCCTGGAGGGGTCCAGCCCGTAGACCTTAGTCAGTAGCTCCCAAGACATGCTGATGGCCTCCTTCTTGAAGTAGTCCCCAAAGGACCAGTTGCCCAGCATCTCGAAGAAGGTGTGGTGGTACGAGTCCTTGCCGACATCGTCGAGGTCGTTATGCTTTCCGCCCGCGCGGATACACTTTTGCGTGTCTGCAGCGCGCTTGAGGGAGGCCATGTCGTCGGACTTGTTGACCGTGCCGAGGAAGATGGGCTTGAACTGGTTCATACCGGCGTTTGTGAAGAGCAGGGTCGGGTCATTGTGAGGGACGACGGAGGAGGAGGGCACTGTTGAACGGACAAGCCGTCAGCTCGATGACTCTTAGGTCTACACACACACACACACACACACGTGGCCTCCGTCTGAAGCGCTATGTCTGCAAGGAACTCCCGTAACAGTAGAGAGGTTTGCAGTCATGCTCTGGATCGTATCGTACCTATCGTGTGCCCTCTCTCGGCGAAGTACTCGAGAAAGGTCTTGCGGACCGTGAGGGCGGTCCACTTGCCCTCGTACATGATGGGCAGAGGGGTTGGCGGGGTTGGCCGTCGTCTTGAGAAGTTTCGGGTGGAGGGTCTAGTTGACAAGATCGGTCTCGATCTGGCCAGCGGTCCTAGTCTTGACGAAGGCGACAGCAATGGAACGAATCTGCTGGCGCTGCTGGTGTTTGTGATGGTGGTGGTGGCGGTATTAGTAGTGCCGGCAGCAGGAGGAGTATTATTGCTGATGGTGGTGCTGATAGAGATGTTGTTGGTGGGGCAGATTGCTCGGCTGGGCAGTGACAAAGAGTAGCTCGAGGGTGGGCGCGGGGTGTCGAGATCGATCCCTGGGGCGGGTTCTATAGCCCTGTAGAGCTTTCTGGAATTGCTGCTGGGATGAGTCAAGGGCCCTACAAAAGGCACCCAGTTCCTTCCCGTCAGCCTCAGCTCGGCACTCCCCAGACTCGACCCTGGCCAGGAAACAGCAGCGCCTGCACCTGCAGCAGCAGCACCTCTAAGCCTCAGACCACGGATTCGCCTCTGCATCAATTGCATCGATCCCTCCTCCAGAGATCCTCGAGGCAGAGGAACACGCAGGTCCTCTCAATCTCGATCCACAGAAGCCCCGGCCACGGAGCACGGAGCAGACAGGCTCGACCACCAGTTTGAACAGAATACCAGGTCAAGAGGAGATAGAACCTTGTGTGTCTTGCTTGACTCAAAGGTTTCTGCTGACCCCCTTTCTTTTCTCCTTCGACTAGTTGATAGTCCGTCCGATTGGAGGGGTATCCGTAACCCGCTGACTGCATATGCAGTAAGAGAGGAAGAAAAGGAAGGAAAAAAAAGGAAAGGGAAAAAAAAGCAAGTCAGGATCACTGAAGGGATCTCCGTTGGAAGATGATGCTTGGTCAGCCCCAAACACACATGCCTGCCACCTACATCTCCGCCCCATACCAGAACCTGGAGGGGTATTATCCAACCACAGCAATGACAACACCCACTACGGCCAGCTCGTTAGACAACCAACACCAGCAGCAGCAGCATCCACCACGCATGCGCCGCAAAAGAAAGGCAGACAGTCAGGATGCCAACAACGAGAGGCTGACCAAGCGCATGAGCTTGTTAAACATAGGTACGGCCTCCTTTTTATTGCTTCTTTCCTTCTCTTGCCTTTCTTTCATCCTTACTGATTCCAGGCGCGTCTCTTCTTTGTTCCCCCCCTCTCTGACATCATCGCAGAGCAGAATGGCTCCAGACTCTATGTTCCCGTCGAGCAGCCACCACCAGGACCCTCTCTGGCTGCCACCGATGCCGCTGCTTCTGCTCTGCCGTCTGTAGATGAGCACATGCAGCTCGACGACACGAAACACAAGGTCTACATCTATAACCTGGATGACGAGCTCTCCTCCGACAACGAGTCCGAGCCCGAACAGGGTCGCCTCGTCTTCCTGCCCGATATCGAGAAGCACCTGCACGCAAACCGCATCCCCATGCCCAGGCCCATCCTTCCGAACAAAGACGGAGAGCTCGCCGGCATGCAGCTGGTCCTGTACTCCGACGGCCCCAGCTCGATTACCGTGCCAGCGGAGCAGGACAGCGTCCGCAAGGCGGTTCTCGAGGCACGTGCGAGGGTCAGGCAGAGGCAGGCCGAGCAGCGAGGACCGACCCACACAACGACGGCGGCGACGACGACGTTACCCACCAAGAAGTCTTTTGCGACGCCTGTGGTGGTCACGCGCCCGGCCCAGACGGTGGCCCAGCCGAGCACGGGGGCGGGTCCTGCGCAGGACGCGATGCTCCCCGACTACGACGCGGATGCGATGGACATTGATTAATCAAAGAACGTAACAGCGAGATTGACATGATGCTTATGATACCCGATTGAAAGTTTACAGGATCTACATGCCAGCGACGTACAAGCGAGGAGTTATTAGAATGCACATTTGGGAGCCAAAGGCGCAGAAGCGAGATTTGTGTTTTTTTTTCTTTCTGTTCTTTTTCTTTTGAGCAATTAATTTGAGTTATGTCGTCTGGCTAATAGTACAGACTGCTCTATAGTTCCTCCAGGGAAAAGCTTGTGCTTATGTGATTGCTCAGCTCCGATCCGCTCAAAATCAGCGTGCAATACTTGACTTATTTGTCAGAACCCCCCCCCCCCAAGACCTCATACTCGTTACGGCCACATCAATAAGCCACATCAATCTCGGGGCCACGCAGATGCATGCATCCAGATGCTGTCTGTCAGCCGCGGACTCCTCCGACCCTTCTTACAACCGATAAGGATTAGAGCTCCCCGTGCCCTGCGGCGCAACAGGCGAGGCTGCGGTATGCGCGGGCGGTGGTCCCTCGGGGGCGCCATACTCCTCGTCGGCGGGGCGGTGCGTCGGTCCTTGGGTCCACTGCGAGGGGGCCGTCTTAGTACCTCCTGCGGGACCCTCGTAGATGGGCGGCCGGCCGGCAGGATCGTACATGGGTGGTGGCGGCGGCATGTTGGGCTGCATGTTGTAATACTGCCCCTGGTAATCGGGCCGGTATGTCGTGTAGGAGGACTGCGGGTAGGCGTAGCGCGGGTCGACGCGCGCCAGATCTGAGCGAGGGACAAGCCACTGGAGAGATGGTCAGTACGAGTAAGCAGGGTGAGAGCGAAGAGGGAGAGAGAGAGGCAGAGGCGCTGGTGAGGCTTCGGAGCTGCGTACCCTATGGTATGCCAGTGGCGGCAGGCCTTTTCTTATCCTCCTCTTGGCGTGCATGTAGCCGACCGTCGAGTACACCGCCAGGATGACGATGAGGCCGAGAAAAACTGACCACTTGATGATCAGGCCCGTCTGTGTATGACATGACAAGAGATGGTCAGCTTTCTATCTTCCGGCACTGCAGATGACAAAGTCTAGTGACAAGAGTGCGCTCTTGTGAATAAAAGCTCGGTCACCTACCCTCGAATACCAGAAGGGAATTAGACGTCCATTCTCCTCCACGAAGCCTTCAGGGACATCTGTCGCCCTGGCCTCCATCTGTACCAATGTTGGTGTGTCCATTATGATGAACGATTGTGTTTGGTGCACACGACTATGGTGGGTTACGTGTGCGTGTGTACGTGTCAAGGACCACAGGCGGGTTCGAGGATCAGAATTCCAAGAAGCAAAGGTAAGTACCTCGATGGTCGACAGGCAAAATAAAAAAGGCACAACGAGCGGTTCGCGATGAATTAAAAAAAAAAAAAAACTGAGAAAGATTCAGGCAGAAGAAAAGAAGGAAAAGAGGCAAATGCCAAGACGTCCACTTTATTGGAAAGCATGAGACGGACGGTTGTACCGGCCACAATCTACGACGTCGTCCCTACTTTCCATCGTGCCAGCCCAGCCCAGGCGACGGATGGACGGGGTGGCTGTCAACGCTGTGCTCACGAGCGAATAATACGCTGATTAGGAGGTAAACAGGGGGGGCTGGCTGGGCTGTGCACCGGGCGACTCGTCAGCCATCTCTGCGACCCCACGACCCGCGACACCTTGCCCAATCGTTCACGTCTCGAGACGGATGTGAAACCGTGCTGCGACAGTGATCCGGTAACACACACAACGGCTTGCTGCACCGCCGGTCACTGGGCAAGCCGCTCTGTCTCGGTCTTGTTTTTCGTGTTGAACATCCTTTCTTTCTTGACTGCTTGCTGCTCAGCCTCAGTGATCTACCTGAGATACCTGATTGACCTTTTTGCTGCGGGCTCTGTGCCACTGTTCGGATGCTCGTGCCAGTCGCCAGCCGCGTTATGGTATGGTCTTGCCCATCTCCCCAGCATTCCGTGGGCACGAGTACAATAGCAATTTCTTGTCGTAATGTGTGATGACTACGTGGGTGTGCTGTAACGAGCAGTTGGTACATGGGCGAAGGGGGCTTTGTTTCGCGATGTCTTCGTCTCGAGGGTGGTCTCACCCTCGCAGGTGTTCAAACCCACATCCCTTTTCACTATAGCCCATCATTCTTCATAGAAAGGGTCTTTGGTAAGCAGTGCGCCATATTCTTATCACTGTACAGCAAGCCTGTCTACAAGCCGCAGTGCCTCAGTTGTACTACGGTACACGGACATGAGTTTTGCACCAAATTGGTCACGCTCTTTAGCAATGTTGTTTGCCTAGAGTGAACGGCTGGTGGAAAGCCTCCTAACAAGTGGCCTTGTTGGGTTACTATAGCAAACCTAGACTTACACGAGCCCTTACCCTAAATTTGACGCCATTTTGGATATTATCAACGCAAGGCACTATAGCATTGAGCCACGCGGCCAGCAATTAAATTCTGGCAGGTATATTTCCATGCGCGTTCCCGTATAAAAAGCTACCGAGGGCAAGACTTCGAGTACATTCGTGCGGTTTCTTTGCCTGCAGTAAATACTATGCTTGCCATTAAACATACCCCGCTTTTCTTTTCGCATCAGGCCAGCCGCCCTCTGATGCTCCACACCCACAACACAAATCTACATAGATTAGAATTTTGCTCGCAGAGTTATGGTCAGATGGCCGAGCGGTTATGGCGTCAGGTTAAGGTCAGCTTAACACAACTTCCTGATGGAGCAATCCTCCTGGGTTCGAGTCCCAGTCTGATCAACACGGTTTCATTTTTTGGCTTAATTTGCAAACTTGGCTTTGTTCTTTTCCTAGTCTTTTTGCTTGATGACAAAGGTCCGGTTGACAAACTCTTTATTACCTGAGAATTTCAGGATGTTCCGTCGTTTCTAATCTTTACGTCGGTCCACAATCGACATCGACGTCGCAGGTGTTCCCGGGGTTTTCAACGCATTCCAAATTCCGGGACCGGGCTGCGTGTAGCATTGATCCTACCTCAGCACCACCTAGTCTTAGTATGAATGTCTGCAGATGAGCTTGCTGGCGATGGCCATGAAATGTATTTTGACAAATATCATTTAGACTATACCACTGCTCAGGCCAGCATGGGCCAGCCTACATTGCGAGGTAACACTCAGCTGAAAGTTCAATTGAGAGGGAAGTTCATAGATAGGACCAGCATATCTCCGACCATCTGCATAAAGTAGTACTTAATCAATGATTATCGTAGTATTGTTGAATGCATACGTACGTCATAGTGAGCAGCACTTATGTCGGCATCTCCGATACGACAGCGAGCATACACATCAGCAGCGACGCGATTATTCCTTGCGGTTCCGAACAATTGACCAAAGGATCGAATCCTGGGAGCATTTCCATCCTCGAATCCAGGCAGGATCTAATGCCAGAGATTGCAGTGGTGATTGACACTAATAGCAGCAAATTAAACTATCGTCATAGACAGCTTTGTTGTGAGCTGGTTTCAAAGAATGCCCGCAGGGCCAATATCTCCATTGACGAGATATTATAGGTCTAGGCTGCTCACAGATGAACTCAGCAGTGGTCTCCGTCCGACCTTATATAGAAAGCTTTAATTTTAAGTACTTTCCTAATTTTGTGGCTCAATTGTCACTTTATCGTTCTCTGTGCACTGCACTACCTGCAACTTATCAAACCATGGGGGAAAACATTAAAGCCGAAGGGTATTACAATTTACTACACAGGGAATCGGGTGATAACCAACAGAATAATGAGCTAGATGAAATCACAGACGCCTGACAAATATCTTCTGCTTCTCACATTATTAGTCATGCTTACATCCTTCAGCAGGTAATAAACCCGCAACCGTTGCTCCTTCATTCACCGCCTCTAGCCTCCGACGCTTTGCATATCAAATTCAAGTACTGAGTTGCTGTTACGAAACCACAAAAGAGGGCTGGGGGCCAAAACTACTGCCCCCAAACGGCTTGTTTGCTGTTGGAGTGGATCAGTAATTGTCACGCAGCAAGGCAAGTCTCATGGTTGACCAGTACAAATGGCGCCATTGTTGTGGGTTTTGGTGGGGTGGTTTTTGTTTGTTTTTTTTTGCCCTGGCCGCCACCGCTTCCGCGCATTTCCAGATCCTGACTTTTAACGCGAGCATCATGATGAAATGTAGAGAGGTAGACGGCTATCATCATCCAATCCATGAGCCCGGGAACGGCCAACTGCTTCAGTGGCGAGACCTCAACCTCGTGCTTCCTCTCACTTCGAACCACAATTGGCTGAAACGGTATTTTATACGTAGTCATACAACACCACGAGAGCCTGAACTAGCTCAGGGTCATCATTTTGCTCCTCCTTGGCCAGCTAGTGATCAAGGAACTGTCTACAAGGACAGTCGGGTAGTAGCACGAAGATCAATGTCTCACTGGCGGCTGCTCGTGGCCACGGAGTCTCGAAGATGACCATGCCCCCTCCGCCCAATACCTTTGTAAAACAGTACTTATGGTTTCATTCATGCAGGTAGGTACGGATGAACCTAATCTGGCCCGACGACGGGTCTCATTTTGTAGTCAAGGAGACCCTCGTGCCGAGTAAGTACTTTCACTAATTACTTTGGTGAAGTGAATCGAGGTGTTATGCAAGCCCGTGCCTGTACGGTCAGGTTAGTAGAAGTCACCGAGGACCGTTGGGAGCAATATTGGTAAGCGAAACAATCACTCGAGCACATGCAGCTGTGTGACGGAGTTTTCAATTTTACCCTGCCAGTATGCTACAGATGAGGAAACAGCACATCCTTACCCTCTCGAGACTATGCTTCCATCTCCTTCACTTTGGAATCACTGCCTCGCTAGCTGGGACCCCAGCTTTCCAATGATACTTTGACGCCACGTGCTCGTCCAGAGGCACCTTCTGGCCCTTGATACCATAAAAGTTCTCCCGGTACGTCCCGCCATCGACATATCCGTCCCAGAACATTCCCCTAGCCTTAAGCTCCGGCAGTAGGAGATGGATAATGTCTTTGAACGAACCCGGGAATACGGCATAGGCCTGTCTTTTGTCAATAATACGTCTACGGATAGTCACCATGACTCTGGCCGGAATGTGCCACTCACAAAGTTGAATCCATCAACGTCTGCCTCGTCGACCCATTTCTGCAGGTTGTCAGCCACATGAGAGGGCGTTCCGACCATGATTGGGCCATTCCCTCCTAACGCAACGTGCTCCGCTACCGTATGCTTAGTCCATTTAGAGTTCTCAGGAGCAAACTTGGCATATCCCTCAACGGTGGATCTAAAGGGTTGTCAATGCGAATACCGCATTGCTATCGGTTGAGATGTGTGAGACACGGGTGACTACCACTTACCGAACGGCGTTGCTTTCCACCTGCCGGAGTTCCTCATCATCGCCGTATTTGCTCAGGTCAATCCCTGTCCAGCCAGCGAAGAGAGCCAGAGCACCTTCAGTTGATGCGTATTGCCTGTAGTCCTTGAGCTTGGCTTGAGCCTCTTCTTCCGTCCTCCCAAGGATGGGCGTCACAAGAGCTAAAACTTTGATGTTGTTCGGGTTCCGGCCGTATTCCTCCTGCGCCATCTTTCGCACCTCGGCAATGCTCTTTGCACACACTTGAGGGCTATGTGCAGAGGTGAAGATAGCCTGGAATTTTGAGCGTCATCATTTTTTATTAGCAAAATATTACTCAATTCTTGCGAGAGAATTTCCATGTGGAGTAACTGACCTCAGCATGTTGGGCGGCAAATATCTTGCCTTGCTTCGAAGTTCCCGCCTGGAGGAGGAGGGGCGTGCGTTGAGGGCTCGGCTGAACGATATGCGGGCCAGGTACAGTAAAGAACTTGCCGTTGTGGTCGATTGTCCGTACCAAGTCTGGCGAGGTGTAAATGCCCTTTTCACGGTCGAGGACCACAGCATCGTCCCGCCAGGATGACTGGAATAGTTTGTACATGACGGTCATGTACTCCTCGGCCTGAGCATATCGATCGTCGTGCTGTGGCTGCTCTACGCGGCCCATGTTTCGAGCGGCGGAGTCCAGATAGCTAGTGACGATCTTCCTATGCAATCAGCAAACAGTTCGCCATGTGGTATTGCCAATAGATCACCTTACATTCCAGCCTAGTCTGAGTTGAAGAGATATTTCAGTCCTGCATGACCCTCAAAAATGGTGCGATTCAAGATCGTACTCACCGGCCCTTTGTCAAGTGATCCACCGTACTCAGTCGTCGGGCAAGGTGGTATGGCTGCTCATAAGTTGTGGAAACAGTCACACCAAAGCCGATGTTGCGTGTCGCGGCGGCCATTGCAGACACCACAGACAGCGGCTCGTTGACCGGCCCTGAGTTCTCATTCTTCAGCCTCTGTTGATCGCAAGATACCTTTCAGAGCTCCTGGATGTGACAAAGACTTACACTGGGCGCCCGTGACAACTGCCGGATCAAGGGATCCCTTATATACATCGTATCCTCCCAGAACATCGGCTATGAAAATGCCGTGGAACTTGGCCTCCTCGAGCAGCTTGGCCAACTCGACCCAATGATCGACGTCTGTGAATTTCCACGACTGGTCTTCTGGATGTCTCCAAAGACCTGGGGACTGATGTCCGCTGCCTGAAGCCCACGTCAGAACAGCTAATCAATTACATCCACTCGTAGACGTCTGGTAAGCGTGTCGATACTTACACATCTCCACAAAAGCGTTCACGATGAGACGCTTTCGTTTTCCCTCGCCATTCTGGGTAGCCATCTTGCTGACGAGATTCAAAAGCCTTGCTGCGCACGGAATATCTTCCTTCCAGGGCCGTAGATTGTGACTTTGTGTTAAATCTTTAGCAAAGTCTCGAAAGCATCAATTATACAACACCGCATAACTATATTTCAGTACGTCCCAAATTCTAATATTCTACCGGGCCGATGATCATAATTCTTCCTTTCATCGGCAGTCGTCAAGGGTAGCTACCGTCTTGGAAGGCGTGCTTCCTGGGGTGGAATATTGCGCCATACGAGCGTCGATGGTGTGCCACCAATACCTCTCTGCCGCAGACCCAGAGAGGGACAACGAACTGCTACCAGGATTTCTCCACCTGATACCATTCGTTTCGGGAATACTCGTCAAGCTCAGCTGGAGGAGCGCATGTGTTCAGTAGGCCCCGAGTGGGTTTACGACGAGGCGTGGGGCCTCGAAACCTTGACGCGATGATGAAGTATGCAGAGCTGGTTGCGCCATACCTCGCTGCTGGGCATCGGGTGTCGCACTCTTTCCTATCTGCGACATCCCCGCCTGGCCTGTCGGTGAGATGTCGTTATCTTGGATGCTGATGATTTGTAAACGAAACGTATAGTCAACTCGCATTACATACTGCAGCCGAGCGTTCATCATTTAGGGTCTGAATCGTAGCGCGAGGCCAACAGACTTCTTAAAGGCTACAAAATAAACAGGCGGCACGTCATCTCAGTAACAATACATGCGATCGCCATCTTGGAGAAGCTTTGGTGGCATCAACATTTTCTATCATGCCCGGATGGACGTTACTTCGCAAGCTCTCAAGTAAAGTCAGAAGCAAAGAAGTTACTAGAGGCTCCGCCGCCGCCGCCGCCACCACCACCACCACCACCACCAGCAGCCCAGACGTGATTGATGCCGTCACGCCGCCTCCACCGCTAGCTATGATGCCACCACCACCTGCAGTCCCCGAGACACAACGTGTTCTGTTGCTTTACGGCCCGAGACAGCCCTACAAGGTCATCCAAGATTATCCCGTCCCAGGACTCCAAGGAGATGCCGAGATCCTGGTCAAAACAAACACCATAGGGCTCAACCCTATAGACTGGAAAGCACCGTGGGTCTTGCCATTCATTGAGAAGCCTCGATTGCATGTGATGGAGCCGTGCTGACCGTCCATTTTCCTGAAAAGCGACTTCAACTTTGCCATACCGGAGCTTCCCTATCTTTCTGGCAGAGAACTCTCTGGCGACGTCTGTCAGCTTTCTAGTGACTCGTCGAGGTTTAAAGTGGGAGATAGAGTGCGTTTCCGCCCTGTCCGAACTGTATTCCTTGAGGCTCAAATTCTCATCACGCATATACTAGGTCATCGCTATTTCCACAGACTACCGGGATCCTCGGAAGGCAGCATACCAGGAGTATGTAGTTACTTTCGACTTCAACGCGGTCCTCCTGCCTCCTCAGCTATCTTATGAAGAGGGTTCGACACTGGGAGTCGCCTTTGTAGCCGCTGCACTCGCACTCGGGATATGTATGGGCGTGGATTTCAGCGAGATCGCGGACGGGCCGGACCTGTTGAAGATCGTGAAGGAAGTGGCCCCAGAATCCATCCCAGAGGATATTCGGGCTGAGTCTCTGAGCGGTATCCCTTTGCACGAGCGCGCAAGGCCTGGGGACTGGCTTGCGGTCTGGGGAGGTGAGTTGTGTGGTCAACCTGATTGGGATGATGGACGTTTGATTGTAACATGGCTAACGTGAACATTGGTCAAGGCTCTGCGACGTCGGCAAATCTGACGGTCCAGCTTGCACGGCTCGCTGGGCTCAAGGTCGCCACGATCGTGGACAGTGCCAAACACGGCCTGCGTATATCTAACCACAAGTTCATCCGGCCCGACTTGCTCATCGACAGCCATGATCCCCAGCGGGCCATCCAGGTCCTCCAGCATAACGTTGGGGATGAGATACGGTTTGGCATCGACACAAGAGGCAAGGACACCGCCGCAATGCTTCTCGAGGGCCTGACCAAGAGCCGATCGGGATCAATAGACGCAAGGCCGCCTTCTCCTCCTGCCACACCACGCATGAGTCCCTCGCTATCGGCTCACCTCATCGGGCTGACGGGGCTGCCCAAGGGAGTGTCAGCCGAAGGAATTACACTGCACTCAGTGCCCATCAAATTGTTCCATGAGGTGCCGGCTGTAGGCTATGCTATGGTCACATGGCTAGAGCGACTGCTTGAGCAAGGGCTTGTATCCCCGCCGGAGATTATAGATATCGAGGAGGGCCTGGAGAACGTGAATGCTGGGTTAGATAGGATGCGGAAAGGAGAGATCAGCGGCGGAAAGCTGGTTGTCAGGTTAAGCGAGGAATGACGGGTGTTCGGATAGAAGTCAGGGCGGTGCATAAAAGCGAGATGCGCCCGCCTAGGCTACTTAGATGTTATTTATACTAGATTCCTTTGGAAAATTTTCTCATAGCGAAAGACTTTTGGGAGATGTGTTGAAGATTTCTGTCAAAAGAATGGCAATATTCTCGCGGTGGGCTCTTGCTATTCTCCTGTCAGCAGCATCATCTCGAGGTGGAAGCGTATCTTTCTTTCGTTATTTTTTTTTACAAAATCATATATGTTTTCTACTTTGCTTTTGGTCTTATACATCTTGTCCAAGAAGAAAAGAGAAGAGAAGAGAAGATAGGTAATGGATGTTGACTTTCCATCCAAATCCGATACATAGATTGGCATTTGGGCAGAAGGTGCCTGTCTGAGGCGTCTATCACACGGCCCCTGTGTCTTATTTGTTCTCTAAAACGCCAAAATATTCAAGAATATAATACATAGTAATACATGATTTTGGCCAAAATCAGCACCTTGCTGTTGGCGCAGAGATCAAGTAGCCGGCAGTAGATAGAAGTTCATACACGTTTGGCTAAACGCAGCAGAGCTGCACCAGGTATCAGTCCCAGGCCCAAATCCAGTGCAGACCTGTGGAGCAAAAAGTCTACTCCGAGTGTAACTGCACAGTGCCTCCGATCAGCGGATCGGAGATGGTGTCACGATAAGCATTTTCGACGTGCTCTGACGTGCTCGGCACGCGCACGCGCACATGGGGTCGTCTGCACGTCTATCCCGGCCTCTCGGAAAGACATGTCACTTCATAGGCTAGATGTGTCGTGCTCGGTAATGTGAACCTCATGTTTGGCGGCTGGAACCTGTATATACATGGCATAATATGAATAAGTGGTGTTGTAGTAATGATGCGGGTAATAATCATCGCATAGTCTGGGCCGTAGTGATCCCGACCGGCCGCATCACTCACCTAAGTGCTGAAAGCTCACTGTCATTTGGCTGGTGTCAATTCTAAATTCACACATTGTCTCCCTGATACTTCACAATCATGGCAGCGACAATGAATGGCTACGAAGCAGCACAGCCTGCTGCTATAAGCGATACTCCCGTGCCGTTAGGCAATGGGGAAGACAGCATATTTGCCTACGAGGTGACCAACCACCTCAAAGGCACCAAATCTTCTGACGATACCGCGCCATCGACGAACGGTTCGGTAAAGCCAATCTCGTATCCTAAGGCTCGATTCGATCTCATTAACCGGTTCGTGGACGAACCTCGGAAACTACGTGTCGTGGTGATCGGCGGAGGCCTTGCAGGAATCCTGAGTGGTTGTCTGCTACCCGCCAAGGTACCAGGCATAGAACTTGTTATCTACGAGAAGAACCCAGAATTTGTGAGTGAAAAAAAAAAGCGAGGAAACCCAAGACTTACTACTGGTGGACGTTCGCTAAGTCAATAATCTACGGCGCAGGGCGGGACGTGGTTTGAGAACGTATACCCAGGTGAGTTTATATTTTGGATGCATAGTGTGATTTTCTCAAAATACCCACCGACTAATATCTTCTAGGTGTTCGCTGTGACATTCCGTCACACGTCTACCAGTCTACATTCTCCCCCAAAACTGACTGGAGCGATGAATTCGCGCCTGGGGCTGAGATTCGAGACTATTGGCAGTCCGTGGCCAAGAAATATAATGTCTACCAGTACACAAGGTTCCAGCATCGTGTCGACGAGGCCAGCTGGGACGGCGAAGGCTGGCGCCTGGCAGTCACGAGTCTTGAGACTGGCGAGGTTCTTCAAGACAAGGCAGATTTCGTGCTCACCTGCATTGGGCGATTCAATGCCTGGAAACTGCCGAGTTATCCCGGGATGTCGGAGTACAAGGGAATCTTGCGACATGCCTCTCATTGGAATGCGGACTTTGATCCCAGTGGGAAGAAGGTAGCGGTCATCGGCAACGGTGCCAGTGGCATTCAGCTCGTGGCTAATCTGCAGCGCAGCGTGTCAAGGCTGGATCATTATGCCAGAAACAAAACCTGGATAGCTGCAAGTTGGGCGGGAGATGAGAGGACACTGGGCCCTCAGCCCATCCCAGAAGAGCAGAAAGCCTCTTTCAAAGATGCAGAAGCCTATCTGACCTTCAGAAAAGGCATGGAGGATAAGTACTGGAGGAAATTCAACACTTTCCTGAAGGGCGAGGCCAACGACAAGCTTCGACAATTCTTTGCCGACACTATGAAGGCACGCCTGTCAAGAAAACCCGAGCTCCTGGATGATCTGGTTCCAGATTTCTCTCCGAATTGCCGCCGCCTGACGCCTGGGCCTGGATACCTGGAAGCCCTGCAGGAGGACAATGTCGACTTCATCCGCCAAGGGATCAAGCGGTTCACCCAGACGGGCATCGAGACTGCCGACGGGACACATCGGGAGGTTGATGCGATCTTCTGTGCAACTGGCGCCAATGGCGACATGATCCCGCCTTTCCCCATATGTGCGCTTGGCAAGGAGCTGTCTAACGTCTGGGCCCGAGATGGAGAATACGGTTTCCCTTACACATACCTCGGAGCAGCCACCCCTGGCTTTCCCAACCTCCTCTTCGTCCACGGCCCTCACGGAACAGGCCCCAGTGGTACGGTGCCGCATAGCGTTGAGGCACAACTTACTCACTATGCCAAGATCCTTCGCAAGGCGTCCCGGGAGGGGATCAAGTCCATGACCCCAAAGAAAGCAGCCGCGGACGACTTTGTCGAGTACTGCGATGCTTTCTTCTCCACAACCGTCATGACGAATTGCTCTAGCTGGTACAACGGATCTGTTCCTGGGGGAAGAATTCATGGGATATGGCCTGGTAGTTCCCTGCATTGCACGGCGATCAGACGGGAGCCTAGATGGGAGGACTGGGACTACGAGTATCTTGGTGTTTCCAAGGGAAACAGGTTCGCCTTCTACTTTGGTAATGGTGGTACGAAGAAGGAACAGGATGAAAAGTCGGATATGACAAGTTATCTCGACTTGCCAGAGCGAGTTGACCTTCGGGACCTTCACGAATCGTGGTGGCTCGTGCCATAGATCTCAGTCACTTTGAAGATTTGGAATAATCGAATAAATAGGACGTGACAGACATGATATTATCAGAGTGTAGTCAGCTAGAGATGGATACGAAAACTGCTGAGCCTTTCAGATCTAGGGATATAGCAGTAAGCGATCTAAGGGTCATTGGCACGTGAATGGCACGTGATACAATGATGCTATGGCAAGTGCTCTGCGTCTGTGACCATAATAAGCGGACATTCCCAAAGGCTAGACCTGCTCAGACGTGGACACTCGCATATCCTGGCACATGCATAATTTACCAGGCCAGAATCTCAGCCTTTCGCCTGGGCAGCCAGGCAGCGGTGCTTCCTGGTTAAGCTCAAGTGCCCTGCTGCGTTACTCGGCCCAGCTTTTGTTAGTCGATTATTTCTGCGCCCGTGGAACTCGCTACATTGTGGATACCACGTTGTTCATGCTGGAGCTGTGACCACTCATCAACTTTATCTGACGCTCGCCCCTGCGGATGGCGTGCTCGCCCTTACGCCAGTGTTGTCATATGCTTGAAGATTGCCTCATCAGCAGCTACGCGAGCTGATTTGACTACATGCCGGTACGGATCAAGGTCTATAGTTTGACTAGGCCTCAAGAGACGCTGGATATCCCGTGTAACCTCGGGCGTCAGGATAGGCCATATAAATCCACTTGCAAGCCCTAGCTACCATTTGACCGCCTTCAAACACTAGCTAGGAATTTATAACTTGCACTCTATAAGCTCTCGCCATCGCCTTGGTTCATCAATGCCTTTTGTCTACTAATTATTGTTGTCCAAGCAGTCAGGGCTGCTCCGCATGGTCGATCTCGGAGCTTTGGCTGAGCATCAGAGTCTTTGGGAGATAACACATTCTTGCGTCTTGATTAATACGTCTCTGTCAGGATGACCACTTCATCTAAGGACGTGGAACCACAGGTTTCCAGCATCCATGACAATGGCGAACATCCAGGTATGCAGTGGTATGAGTAGCTATGGGCCGAATTCAGGTACTAACAACGAAGGAGCAGTTGTACCGGAAGTAAAGTGGTACCGATCGACCTTTTACAATATCACCATTCTCGGTCTCTGCAATTTTGCCGCCCCAGGAATTTGGACGGCCATGAATTCGTTAGGCGCCGGAGGCACTGCGAGTCCGCATCTCACCAACACGGCGAATGCTCTGACTTTTTGCCTGATGGTTCTTTCATGCTTCTTCTCGAGCGCTCTTGTCCATTATATTGGTATAAAAGGTAGCAAATTATTCACATGATGTCTGTTTTTTGTTTTTTTTTTTTCCATCCAAGAGGGCTAATTCATTTTTACAATTCAGGGGCTCTGGTTTTCGGGACGTGAGTATCCTTGCCTCGCTCGCCCTTCAAAGTCAAATCGATGCCGCACGAGGCCACACCTTCTAGGTGCTGACTTGATATTTTTTGGACTTCTCTAGGATTGGATATGCGCCGTATGCAGCGGGTCTATACACGAACAGCAGATACGGCCTCCAATGGCTTGAACTTTTCGGAGCAGCACTTTGTGGAATCTCAGCCGGTGTCTTCTGGATGTAAGAGACTTTTTCTGAACGCCACACTGATACTGTATTTTCAAACTAACATGATCATTTCTGAAATCTAGGGCTGAAGCAGCACTGTGTATCGCTTATCCGGAGCCTTGGAATAAGGGGAAAGCCTTGGGTTATTGGCTCACATACAGGCTCTCGGGCCAGATCATCGGCGGCGCTGTCAACATCGGCCTAAACGCAGACAGGAACACGGCAGGCTCGGTCTCATACAACGTCTACATTCTTTTCATCGCTCTACAGGCAGCTGGGCCCTTCGTGGCTCTCATGCTTAACCGGCCGAGCAAAGTGCAGAGGAAGGACGGAAAGAAAGTCGCCCTGGAGATCCTTCAACACCCCTGGTATGAGATGAAAAAGACTGCAAGACTGTTTTGCACGAAGAAATTCCTCCTCATCATCCCCCCTGATTGGACAGGCGGTCTTTGCAGAGGCCGTTTTCTTCACTTATCTGTCTCGTGCGTACCTCCCTGGGTCTGATTAATTGCGAGTGTAGTTGCCCAGCTAACAGCTTCACCCTGTGTCTGCAGTCTGGTTTAGTGTGAGAGCTCGAGCCCTGGGCTCATTTCTGGGTGGAATAGCAGCAGTTACGGGAGGAAATATCCTCGGCGTGAGTTTCAAACAACCCCATCTGCAGACCTTGAATTGTGACCGATTTTCTAACTCATCCCTGACAGTACTGGCTCGATCGTGTCAATGTACCCCTGAAGCTGCGAGCCCGTCTCACTTTTGCCGTCATCCTCACCCTGCAGGGAGCATTTTGGCTTTGGGCAACCGTAATTGTCACAATATTCAAGAGAACCCAACCGACCTATGACTGGTCGGATGCAGGCTTCGGCAAGGGCTTTGCTGTCTTTGTCTTCCTCTCACTAGGATTCCAGTTAAATTATCTCTACCTGTGAGTGGCTCGCCGTCTTTATAGACTGGAGAGGTTGCAGTGATAAGGAGCTACATGGAGGCTAACATCTATTTCTCTAGTTACTTTGTGATCCAGAATCTCGCCGGCAACGACGAGGCTCTGGTGATCCGCTATGCCGCATTGTTGCGTGGCACAGAAAGTGCTTGGCAGGCCCTGAGCTATGGTCTGGAGGCGCTCACGATCTTTAGCGAGACTGGAGGCGTATACATGAACTTCTCCCTATGGGCCATCGCCATTGCTCCCGCCTGGCTGGTAATCCGTCATTTTGGAGTTGATGACGACTCGGCGAGCACTACACTGTCCCCGACTGAGCCTGCATCGGAGGACTCAGAGAAGAGCAGCTGAGACGGAGCTCTTGTTAACCAAGACCAAAGCGAGGGCGAGGGAAGGACCGAGAAGCCTGTTTTTTTTTTTAAAAAAAAAAAAAGAAGAAGAAAAGTCGAGCTCCGATTAGCAGTAGAGGCTCTCCTTCACACTATAGACGACTTCTCAGTGTTTTCTGCTGATAGGCTAAGTACTGGATCAAAATACAGTATGATTCTTATAGATGTTCTTTGTAAGACACTGTTTCCCTTAGACCGTCAAGCTCTTCAGAGATAGAGGCGAATATTAGGTATTTCTGTCGACTCCGTTCAATGGATTGTCAGCGATCAGTTCGCTACCGTTTGTCCATATAGAGGCCCTCAGAACGGCCCATTCAGAGTTACAAACGCGAGGCAGATCCACGCGGTGAGGCTAGATAATTTGTGTACTACTTTATACATTTACCAGACCATTATAGATCTCACAGTAATGATATTAAGGTTTTTAGAATTTCTGTTACTTATAAAATCTATAGAAAAGCTATATTATGGGGGGGGGGGGAAGCACCTTGGAAACTGCTTCAAAAATCCCGCAGTGCCGGTAATTATACAAATAACACTGATCCAAGTGAAACGTTAATACAGCAATATAATGTTCTACAGCCCCGTATCTCTTAAGTATCAGGAGACAAACGTAAGAAATCTAACTATTTGTTGCGGACTTGGAAAATTTTCATGGAGGTGGTCTCGGAACCCAGCAGTATCTATGCTATTGCCAACTTGCCCCGCCATCTCTTACCAGCGCCTCGTACTTTTGCGACATGCTAATAATTACAAAGGCTTGTGACCCTCATCAATCATGTGCACCTTCTCGCTGCCTCCGAGCCCTGCCTGCCCACGGGCTTGTTCCTCGTCGCTCGTCTGCCCCTCGATTGGATGCTCTATGCCTTCGAGCGTCCAAATCGTCTCCGTCAGCAGCGTCTGCTTGTCAGGAAACGCCCAGCTCAGCGCCGTGTACAGGAAGATGGAGGTCACGAAGCCGAATAGCCAGTTAATCGTGTACAGGTTTCTGATCCCGGCATCGGTCATGACCTTGGGCGATGGGGCGGCGGTCGAGCCACCGCTGACAATAGACAGGGCAAGACCTGGAAGTAGCGGTGCGACGGGGGTGACGAAGGCGACAAAGGCGCGCCAGTTGAAGCCCGGCAGCGCACCGGAGTAGCGGTAGCGGCCGTGAGGGTCATAGAGGGCCGGGATGTCGTAGTGGGTTTTCTTGACCAGCCAGTAGTCGGCCGCGAGGATTCCTGCGATGGGCGCGAGGAAGACCGAGTAGCCGGACATGAAAGAGAGAAACGTGGAGGCGCTGGACAGGATCTTCCAGGGGACCAAGACCCAGCCCGCAATGACAGCCGCGATCATGCAGCCTCGCTTGATGTTGATCCACCGGGGGAAGAGCACCGTCATGTCGTTTGCCGCCGAGATCGAGTTGGCGGTGATGTTTGTTCCGACTTGTGCCACATACCAAGCCAGCGCGGCGAAGAAAGCAGCACACCGGCCTCCAGAACCGTAGTCCAGCCACATCGAGATGATATCCAGCGGATTCCAGAGATACGTCCCGTATATTGTCTTTGTGCAGGACGTGGTAACGATGCCCAAGATCCCACATGCGCTGAAGAGGATGGGAATGATCACGATCTGGACATATTGGCCGTTGGCTGATTTCGCGTACCTAGTAAAGTCCGGAATGTTACAGGCCAGAGTTGCCCACGACCCAGTGACGGATGTCATCTGGTCCCATGAGAAAAGAGATCAGTAAAAAGCTCAGAGGAGACCACAGAACTGGCGCGAGGCTGGAGCAGCCGGGCGATGTTACAATGTAGATGTTTGCACTGGACATTCTTTGACTTACGCAGCTCAACCATAGCCAAGAGTACTGGCTCCCAGACACCTCAGCTTTGAGGGACCAGATCTCGCCGCCGCCGTGAGCCTTGTGAAGACACCATCCCATAGTGGCAACGGCAGCAATCGGGGCGGCGGTTAACTTGGCTGTTGCATTAGCACCTTATTTTTTTTTTCAAGAGCGTAGGGATATCGTAACCAACCTTGACGATGAAGATCCACCGCAGCTTCGTGGGGTGGATGAGGAGGAGAGGGAGCTGGATGATCCAGAAGAGGAAATACGAGCACATCCCCTGCGTAGTGATGCCAGCACTGGCGGGCAGGTGATTTGGGATATCGTTATAGCTAGGAGCCCATGCACGTAGCATAACAGTGATACACTGAGCGCCTAGTCCATATAGTAGAGTTAGAACCTGCTTTCTGGCGGATTGTCCGGCCCACCCGGGTCTACAACCTGGGCGCTCTGCATGCAGGGAAACCATACCATTAGCACCCTGTATCCCAAGCCAGAACATGGCCAGTATACACCTCGATACGATGCAGAAATAGCGGAAATAATATCCGAAGCTCCCAGTTGTAATCACGCTGAACTGTTGTGGTTGTCAGACTCGGCCCGGGACGCCGTGGGATGGGGGATCACCCTACCGGCACATGCAGTCTCGCACCGATCGCGCCATTAAGTACCATGGCAATTGCGACACAAAACGTCCCGACGACCCTGCAATTGGAAGAGAGAGGGTGCTGTTTAGCAGGAGGGCATCATATCAGCGCCCGGGGGGCCTCTGGGGCTCACCTACATGCACGGAATCGCCTCTCGCCACGACAGACCGACAGCCAGGATGGAAGATGCCGTCTCAAACGTGCCGAGGTTCACGACGTCGCTTGCCCAGTATTGGATTATTGTGGAAATCGTCCATGTCTGATCTGAAAGTGGTGTTGGGTCCATGTCTCGGTTGCACGAGACATAGTCGGGTGCAATGGCAGAGCTCTCCCTCGGCAGCTCCCACTGCAGGCTCAGGTCAGCTTGAATCTCAACGAGCCTGGAACCAGCCAAGGGAACTGGAACATATCCTGGGGCAACCCTCGTTACTTACGGCATGCAGCGAGGTCAGCCTCCTCTTCACCTCCTCCTTCTTCACGGCCATCTTGCTAGATCTCCGCGCCGACGAGAAACACACAAGCCCTGACTGGGAACACCAGACTGTACGTGAACAAGGAGATGTCTCAAGCAAGATAGTTCCTGTAATTATAATTTCGAGTCTCGTTGGATCGAGAGGTCAAAAGACAGGCGAGATCCGACAAAGGCTGTCAGGCACCTCAAGACGCCGAGGGGACCTGACCAAATGTTAAGGCGAGGAAATGGTCAGCCTCCAAATTATAAGATAAATCGCCGGCTAATATGAACGAGCCTGAGATAAGCCCTGGCTACATGCTCTTCTAATTTTGTTTGCCCCCCCCCCTACTATCTTCTGCGGCGGTGATAGACAGATAGTGAGCCCGTCTGCGTGGGTGTCAGATTGTGGGTCCGTGGCTGCGTTCACCTAGGTTTAGGTTTGCCCCAGGCTCGAGGCCTTTACCAATAATGTCTTTCAGGGCTATCTGCTTATCACTACGAACCATCCGGTTACCGTCGCCTCTTAAAGGCAGATACAAGTACATACTATGTGGTACTATGGTCGTAATCATCTCCCCAAGCTTGGCTTACCCAGCCCCTTGTTCGGATCAGCGCCTCGGACAAATTGGTATCAGGCTTCGCGCCCCCTTGCTCGCATCACCGACTCCAGGCGAGTAGGATAATACGGAGAGTTACTAGCAAAAGCTTTAATAGTGGATGGACTGTCTAAAAACTTATCGCACGTGACGCATACGACACGATCTTAGGCATGTCAGGATCCTGTCGTGAACAAGTGCTGCTGACAGCTCCTCATAGACCTCTCTGCCTGTCACTTCTTTGACCGGCCTGCTGCCTTCCTTCGCTTGGGCTAGAGCAGCCACGCATCCTGGCGTGCGGCGTAATAATTCCATGCAGCCAGCAGCCTCCTGTACGGCCACCTTCCTAATTCAGTGAGAGTACATTTCCATGGAAGAAGTAATTGATTTGATGAGCACAAGACGAGATGTGTAGTTTTGACGCCTGCTCGAGGGCAAAATAGCATTTTCCCTTCGCTGCGATTATTACTCAGAAAAGGTCTCCTTGCCCGAGCGGTCGCATTTAAAGGGTGTTTCGAACAAAAAAGAAAAATGGGGAAGCCTGCTTGAAAAAGTCCGAAGTGAACAAACCCGAGCTGGCCGGGAGCGTACTAAGGTGAGGCGAGATTGAGAATCAGACAGGGAGAAGGAGCAGAGAGAGAAAGAAGCAGAGACGCTTGATCGAGGCTTTCCGGCCGAAACGTACCCTAGGGAATGAGGGATTTCATCAGGCGTCTGAAGGTCGTTTGCTGTGGTGACTGCTTGTGATTGAAGTTGATGGGAGGGTTTGTCGAAAGATAGAAGAGGAGGGCCGAAGGAGGAAGGGGGGTATGGGAAGAAAAGGAGGCAGAGGGGAAGTATTGAGAACTTGCAACGCAGTATGAGGGGTTCTTCCTCGCTGATGACAGACGAGAATCCTATTAGGACGCCAGGAGCAGAGATTCAAGACGTAATAGTAACTTCCAGGTATAAAAAGGGCGAAGCCCCGCTTTGGGTGTTTTTGCTTTTTAATTTTTTTTTTAAAGATATTATGCTGCGGTTGCAGGTTTGTGGATCGTGACGAAATGTGCTGTCAAAGAGGGCAAGCCAAAAAGATACGAGCCTGGAAGCAGTGCTGCAAAAGTCTCGTGCCAGGGTGATAGGAGACCTGAGGAAGGAGGGTCGAGGGATTCTGTCTTTTTCTGTCGAGGTCTTGCTAAACGAAAGCGCGGTCAGTGCCAGTGCCCTCGATCCTGCCTTGAGAGAATGGAAATGTTTTTGATGTGAGGGAAGATGCTCAAGGTCCAAAGGCATGCAGGGGCTCGGTCGCAAAAGCGTGAATCTCTGAGGCTCGAGAATCTTGCAGCCCGAGCATCTTGGTTCGAAGGAGCTTGGCGGACGCCAGAGCCGTGGTAATCAGATTACGCCATCACTATAGATCTCTCCTTCCTTTCTCCTATAGTTTTTTAGTAGAGGATTTTCGTTCCCATATTCACGGCGTCGTCGCTATTGTCGACCCAGCTGTCTAGAAATTCGCTCAATCTGTCAACTTCTCAGCCTGTTCTTCCTCCTCCTCACCGACCTTACCCCATCATCCTGCACCTACCTGGCAGTCCAGGCGCTCCACCCAGTTGGAAGCTCCAGAAGGACCTAGGCAGTGATCGTAGATGTTTTCAAGTCGATAAGTAGGCTGGTTTTGTCGAGACGGAATTGTAGCGTTCTGCAATACGTAGAAACCTAGCTGCTCGGGAGGTACATTTGTCTGTGGGCAATAGGAGAAGCTCTCAGCCTGCTTCGGGCCGCTTACTTATGCCTAGAGTTGCTTTCGAAGAATGGGGATAATGCAGGGCCCGGAGGGAGATACCTGAACTACCTGATGCACTTACTTGCCTTGATATCAACAACTCAGAGGCAGTTCTCGTTACTACGTCGATCCTGCCTTTCTAAACCTGTTCGTAACGGTTGAGTAAAGCGCACCAGTGGAAGGCACAACCTGTGAATATTATTAACCCTATTCAATCCTTTGAATCAGGACATGTCGTTGAAACGTTTTCGAGTCGGGCACTGCATCAACTTGTGAGTATGGAAACCTTCTGACGGTGGCGCAGCGTGGAGAAGATACCCGAGGTGATCGGGCTTCGGGCTTGGGATCACATAGTCCTTCAATGCTGGTCATGGTCATGGTCAAGGATTCTGGCAACTTCCGTCCTCGTGGCCTAAAGGGACGACATGAGAGGTGCGTAGTGGTCGGTCGGTCCTACAACAATCAGGTGGAGAAGGGCGAGGGTTCACCAAGGCCTCGCTTAAGCTTGAGGCCCAACCAGCCCACTAATAGAGCCATCCTCAATAACGTCTGTCGATTCGAGCAGGCTGAAATATTCTGTTGATCCCGGCAGTAATCATCCAGATAAGACTACTTACACATATTTGCACTACTCAATTACCACAATCATGGCTCAGAATAGTACCCAAACAAGATAATAGGTTGCCATTGCCGGCGGGACAGCCAGTTTGTCATGAAACAAGCACAAACGGGAAGGACATGATCCTCCTGTTCGCTGACTAGTATCCTATAAGATAGCTTTGATAAGGCGGGAAATGCCGTATGACGGTCTTATGCAGAGCTCGGGTGTCCCTCCTTTTGAGTCCACCGAGTCTGGGCACTACCAAGGACATCATTGTTGACCTCGCTGCGTGGACAGGAAGGATGGAGATTGCGTACTTACAGCAAGTGATTCTCAGGATCCTGTACCCGGCTAATAATCCTCCTCGGACTAGGATGTTGATTTGTTTTGCTCAATTTCTTCGTCAACAATTACATACATTATGAAAGAGGCAAACCCACTGGACACTGGAAACAAGTTAGAGATATACTCTGTCTCTGCTGAATCTTTCGAGTTTTTTTTTTTTTTTCCCTCGTCGAGAGCTCCACACAAGCGCCCCCCCCCCCTTCGCCTCGTCATGAAACTGTGGGAAGGCGGCGGGGAAAGAACTGAGCCACGCACACCCTTCATGTGCGGCGTGATCTTTTGATACTTATATGCGGTTCAAAGTTGTTTATATTACACAGTGCAAGTGGCAACGAATTTCCTTCACGTCACAGGTTCATATCGTGACAGATTTATGTATGCATCTACCCTCGGTACTGTGATTCATGCGTTGGGTCTGGAACCAGCAAATCCAGCCTCCAGGCTTGTAATTTGCTGCCAATGGAGTGACCACCGTCTCGTCTTAGCCAATAGACATCATGATCACACCGATTTCCAAGCACGTCGGTGCTTGGCTGCATACTAAGGCATATATTTCTTCCTCTAATCTGATTTCACACGACATATACCAACCAAGTTCCTATCGCATACCATAAAATCCTCAGCGACTCACTAGCTTTCCAACCCCGCTCTTCTGCATCATATGATCACCCAGGCTAACCGGACGGACCCATCTACCACCGGAGGCTTGGCCCGAAGGACCAAAGCGCCCTCCCCAGAACAGGGTCTAGAGCACGCCTCCAAAATATTTTGTATTGTGAAAAGTAAAATTGGGCACGAAACAAGAAAGCCTCAGCTGTGGTCCTGGGCACAACCAAAACCTTTTGGGCACGGGAATAAAGATCCCAGCGGCCCCGGCAATCTGGACTAGAATGGATGCCACAGCAACGATACTCTTCTCCCTCTCTCCGTTTTGTACCCACAAGTGCGGGCAGGTATAACCCAGCTAGCACGTTTCGATACTATACCAGCGAGATGAAAACCTCCTTTTTGGGGGCTGGAGCGTCTAGAATCCATTCTCGACGGACGGTATTTCCCGGAGAACGACCGGCCTTTGCCCTGCTGGCTCCTCATAAGACTACTACTTCTTGCCATGTAAAGCATGTAGCCCTTCGCCATCACAAGTCATATTCATACATAAACAATAACGACAATAACAACGACGACAACACCGGGAGGGCGTGAGAGAGAGAGAGAAGAGGAAAAGAAAAAAGAGGTTGGTTCATCCGCGCGTCGCGCCTGTCCAAACAGGAACAACTCGACATGCACGCATCGGGCAGCCAGAGGAGGCCCAGCACGAGATCACTCTCGGTCTCTGCGTCCGTAGGGTGTGGCTTCTCGGACGCAGACAGCATCAAGACCGCCACGACAGCTACCGGATCGAGCCATACGACGGTCAGGGGAGACAGGCCGCCAATGTTCTTTTATGAGATCCATCCCTACGCCCCCGAGACGGTCGTCTTGCTCCACGTCCTCTTCAGCTGCTCGCTCGAGTGGAAGCAGGTGGCGCCCAAGCTCACCGAGTACCACCTCCTCATCCCGGATTTCCCCTGCCACTCGGCCAGTAAGGACACCTGCCGGAAGGACGACTTCTCGCTGGAGCTGGTCGCGGATCACGTGGCGGATATGATCCGCGAGAAGGCGCATGACGGCCGGGCCCACATCGTCGGGCTGTCCACGGGTGGTTTCGTGGCACTCGAGCTGATCAGGAAGTATCCGGAGCTCGTCAACTCCGTCTTTATATCCGGGGCGTGGCCCTTCACGGGCGTTCGCGCCGCGGCCGCGAAGAATTATCGCCTGACGTACTCGGCCTTCTGGGCCGTGCTGCACTCGCCAGGGTACCTCTTTTTCAAGGCCTCGGGGTTCAAGAGCGAGTACCAGAACGAGGAGCTGTTGACCGAGATCAAGAAGAACGGCAGCGCACGGCTCATCAAGGGCTGCAACCTTGGCATCTGGGACGAGCAGAGGCTGATCGAGGTCGCCCGGGCCGATAAACGGATATGCCTTGTCGCTGGAGGCAAGGGTCATGACAATTTACTCGAGGCAACGCAGGCGGCCAAGACGCTGAGAGCACACAGCAGCGGCGGTCCGGGCTCGGAGTGTCGCGTCTTCCTGGTGCGTGACGCGATCCACGCCTGGAATCTTGCCCTGCCCAAGCTTTTTGCGGGCGGGGTACAGTCATGGTTCCGACGCCAGCAGTTGCCGGACGAGTTCGAAAGGATCCCTTTCTAGCAGACCTGTGTTGAGGCTTGCCCGTAGCCACAACCACAGCACCGCCGTCTCTCCGTCCACATGGTGGTGGATCATCTCTGACGCCCAGTCACGATGATTTCTTTCCGGCCAAGTCCCCTGGTTAAGGAAGTGTCAAGCCGAGCATCCTGTGTTTCCCAGGTCCACCATCAATCGTCGCCTAGAGACAATCGAGGGAAGGATGGGTATGGCTCTACCCGGCACCTGCCCAGGACCCTTGGGTGAAGGTAAGGTATCCAGCTTTCTTTCTGCAGCTCCTTCGCAACCCATGGACCATGGACACGAGGACATCCAGCCGAGATTATTGTGCCAGCCTGGCTGATATTATCCACCGGCGTTTGGCTGCGGACTTAAGTGGAAAACCGACCGACGCCTTGCTTCAAGGGTCTCTAAGCCGACAAGCACCTCGGCGCTGGATTGATACAAAGCTTCAGGGAGTCACCGCTCATACTTTGCTGATGTGCATATCGTCGCCCGTCCGCATCCATCAGCGTATCTCACACAGCCATATTCCGTGGCTCATCCTGCCTCTTTCCTCGGTCGTGATCATGTCTCGTCTACCTCCTGTCGCCGTCGCACCTGATTCGCCGCTCGGTCGGCACCGTCAGCTGTCGCCCTCTGCGGCTATCAGGGTGTCGCCAATCTGCCTAGGAGCGATGAACTTTGGCGAGGTTGGCAAGGAACACATGGGAGAGTGCACCAAGGAAACAGCTTTCGGCATCCTGGACTATTTCTGTACGTCCCTCCACAAGGTAGCACTGGCTCAAAGTGTTCATGAGCCAAGACGGCCTGCGCCTATTTATTAACAACGATGATTGCAGACTCTCAGGGCGGCAACTTCATCGACACCGCCAACGCGTACCAGGATGGGGAGTCCGAAGAGTGGCTCGGCGAGTGGATGGCGGCGCGCGACAACCGCGATGAGATGGTGATTGCCACAAAGTATACGGGCCCGTTCGTGGGCTCACAGGTCAACAAAAAGGGCATCATCAAGAGCAACCTGGGAGGCAACTCTACCAAGTCGATGAAGCTGTCGCTCGAGTACTCGCTAAAGAGGCTGAGGACGACCTATGTAGACGTGTTCTACGTCCACTGGTGGGACTATACGACCACAATCGAGGAGCTCATGCACAGCCTGAATGACCTGGTCGTTGCGGGCAAAGTCCTTTATCTGGGCATCTCGGACACGCCGGCGTGGGTGGTATCCAAGGCAAATCAGTATGCTCGTATGGCGGGACTGAGGCCGTTCGTTGTATACCAGGGTGAGTCTGTCCCCTCATCGTGCCACTCCGCCAGACGTGACAGCGCGAGCTGACACCACCAGGCCATTGGAGCGCAGCACTGCGTGACATGGAAAGAGATATCATCCCCATGTGCCTTGACGAGAAGATGGGCATCTGTCCGTATGCCGTCATGGGACAGGGGCGTTTCCAGTCGGCAGAGAGGTACAAGGAGCGCGAAGAGGCGGGCGAGGGAAGAACAATGGGTATGCCCTTGTCACAACAGGACCGAGATGTATCTGCCGCACTGGAGAAGATCGCGGAAGCCAAGGGCGGGGAGACGACGCTACACCATGTCGCCATGGCGTATGTGATGCAGAAGTTCCCCTACGTAGTCCCGCTGCTCGGGGCCAGGAAGCTGGAGCATATCGAAAGGAGCATCCCGGGGTTGCAGGTCGCGCTCTCGGAGACCGACATAGACGTGATCGAGTCGGCATACCCCTTTAATGCCGGATTTCCGCACAGTTTCTCAGCGGAGGCATCTTCCAGGGGAACGATGCGCCGGCCAAGGGGGCATTTGGGCCTGATCAAGTGAGGCTGACCAAGATGACCTGTGGTTTCGTCGATTTTGTCGATAGGCCTAAGCCGATCAAGCCAGCCTGAGCGTGACCTTTCTGGCCCTGTAAAGCGTGGATAGATATCAGATCCGAGCAGGTCGAAATTGAGAATACTGGTTCCTCCGAGATTCGACTCGCTCTCTTTTCCCTTCGTTCGCACTTGTTGTTGAGAAGATCCCGTGGTTGTCGCCGCTCAGGTTGCCTAAAATCTTGATCATTATGAGTGTACAGGTGAGAAATGAGAGCATAGAGCTGGTTAGATCCCAGGTTCCCTGCGCAAAAGGTCCTCAAGCTGGCTTGATGGAGAGTTTCAGAAGTCCGTCCAGACATCCCCGAGTCATCCTCGTTGCGTATCATGCGGCGGCGAATTCTTAACGAGTAGCCAGATCCGACCAGAACTGATCTCACAAAGAACAATGGTCATGAGGCAGAGAGGAATGCCCAAAGGGGGTGTGGCAAAGAAGGAGGTGCTCAGAGCAAGTCTTGCATCAAGAGGCTGTTGACCGAGGCCATGAGAGCTGGAGCTGGGCCCAAGCGTGGGTAAGTGGTTAAAGCTAAGTATGTACTAGGTACCGAGTAATTCGTACCTGCCCAACTACCTAAATCTGATTACATAATGCTTGGGATGTTGTGGGGCTCGTAGCTGGACTGAGCAGTGGTCCGTGCTTTCCATGCCAGCCGGGGTAGGAACCCAAAAAAAACTCCAAGAACCTCAGCTCGACATACCTTAAGCGACTTACAAACATCAGCCCACCACCCCACGTCTCTTCACTGCAAGCCGTGCCCGGCCCGCCTGGCCTCTCCACACCACAAACAGGACGCAGCTCTGGACAGTACTGGTGGTGACGACGAGAGCGGAAGGACAACAACGGCGATGATGTTGTAGGTGGGACCTTTCTGGCGAGCGACCATGCGACCAATTGGACTTCCTGCTCCCCTCTCGACGACACCTGGGAACCTTTGCTGGCAGTGCAGTCGTCATGTTCGCGGCCTCGCCGCCGTCGAGCCCTTCTCCGACCGTGGCCTCCGTTATTCCGACCCCGGCAGCCCGTGCGACTCGTGCGATGCTTCTCTAGAACGTCCCTGCCGCGTGCGAGCATCCCGATCGCGTCTTCCCCGGCCCTCAAGGCTGGCTACTTCAGCTCCAACACCCTGTCCGATCAGCCCGGTGTCTCCCATGAGAGAAGAGCTGCTGCGCCAGGGGCGGTAGCGTCCAGCGCCTCAACACCCACAGCCTCGTCCGGCCTGGCAGCTGCCCACTCACAACTCCCACACCGTCGGCGACAAGCAGCACGGAGGGCTGCCGCCGCCGCCTCTGCCACCTCCTCAACAACAGCCATACCTCCCGACGACCCGGCCATCCTCCCCCAAAATGCCTCTGACATCCTCACCAATGTCGCCGCCTCACAGCCCGCCCACTCCTTGCGCCGCCACCTCTCCGCCCTCCTCTCCCTCGCCAAGCCGCGCCTGACCGTCCTCGTCGTCCTCACGGCTATGGTGCCCTACGCCCTGTACCCGGTCCCCGCCTTCCTCTCCCCGCTCGCTGAGACGCCTTCCCTCTCGCCCCTCACGCTCCTCTTCCTCACCACGGGCACGACCCTGTGCTCCGCATCCGCCAACGCCCTCAACATGCTCTACGAGCTCTCCACAGACGCAAAGATGTCGCGCACGCGCAACAGACCCCTGGTCCGCAACCTCCTGTCCACCCGCGCCGCCGTCCTCTTCGCCCTCAGCTGTGGAGCTATCGGCACTGCCGCGCTGTATTGGGGCGTCAACCCTACCGTCGCCTTCTTGGGCGCCACCAACATCGCGCTCTACGCCGGCATGTACACGCCGATGAAGCGGCTCCACTGGCTGAACACCTGGGTCGGCGCGCTGGTGGGCGGCATCCCGCCCCTGATGGGCTGGGCCGCCGCGGCCGGGGAGTCCGCGACGGGCGATGGGACGTTCCGCGAGCTGTTGTTTGCCGGCGACGGCTCGAGCATAGGCGGCTGGCTGATGGCGGGCCTGCTGTTCACCTGGCAATTCCCGCACTTCATGGCGCTGAGCTGGGGCATTCGCGAAGAGTACAAGAACGCCGGCCTGCGGATGCTGTGCTGGGTCGACCCTGCGAGGAACGCCCGGGTCGCGCTGCGATACAGCCTGGTGTTCGTGCCGATCTGCGTGGGCCTGTGCGCCGTGGGCGTGACCGAGTGGAGCTTCGCCATCACGAGCCTGCCTGCGAACCTCTGGCTGGTCAGGGGAGGCGTGGAGGTTCTACAGGCACGAGGGCCACAAGGGCACTGCCAGGGGCTTGTTCTGGGCGAGCGTGTGGCACCTGCCTGCCGTGATGGGCCTGGCGCTGCTGCAGAAGAAGGGCATGTGGCAGAGGGTCTGGAGGAGTCTCTTTGGGGACCCAGACGATGAGGACGAGTGGGAGGATGTCGACGACGAGGTCGAAATCGTGCCGGTCCCCATACCAGTAGCTGTCAGGCCTCAGTCGGGCCGGTGATCAGGGCTCGTACAAGGCTAAGACATGAAAGGCCTCATAACCGGGGGCTGAGGACCTCACCAAAACGGCCACGCGGCGGCGAAAGCAGCGTGTTAGGATACTAAGCCCATTCTTGTCTTGTATACTACTACATGTACATACAATTCTAAATTGAACTGACACAAGATCCAATGGTGTTTATTGAGTGGGTAGGTCTTATGAGCACCAGAGATCAATCGTCCCCCAAAAAAAATCTGTTTTTTTTCTTCTTCCTTTTTCTTCTCCGTACTTGGTATAGTCGTTCGACATGTTCAATCGGTGAACATGTTTAATTGATCCATGTATCGGTAGCGTGTGGCTGTCCGTCAATATTGCCCACATACAAAACCTTCATCCTTGATGTTATATTATTATACATCAGACCACTCATTATGTGGGCGTCCGGTTCGGGACAGTGGTGCTCGGGTGACGGAGAAAGAGCATAGACGATGTGTTTTTTGTAGAGCAAGATGTTTCGTTGAAAAGCCAGATAACATATCATTTACTAGACAAATAAGCCAAGCCAAACCGCCCAAAGACTAAACCACCCCCAATTATCGTTTGAAGAAGGAAACAATACACCCAGTGACGGGGTCATCCACACTCATTTCTCTTTTGTCCTTCTTTTCCGTCATGAAACAAGAACGCATCTAGAATCTCCTCGTGACCATGCATGCCTAAGCCACCCAAGTTTGAACGCCTTTTGTGCCTCCACACCCCTTGAAGGGCGGGCTTTCTCCCCTTCCATGAACGCCGTTGTGTCGGGGATAGTGCTGGCCCCTTGAACCTCCGCAAGCCCTCCAATAGTGAACATCGTTCGGTGGTGATGATGATGATAGACAAAAGAAAAGATAAAAACGATAGGAACAACGGCAGACCACCGTGATCGTATGTCATGGAGGCGCGCGGGCCATCACATGTGGGAATAAAAAAAAAAGACCGAAACAGGAGAACGATGATGCAGTATTGAGGGGGCGGAGGCAGAAGGAAATAGGACCACACCCGAGCCGAGCAAAGAAGCCATTACAGCAGGATATTACTTGATTCACAGGCCGACCGACCGACCAGCAACTCATTGCACGGGACCGCCCTGTGCACCAGGGCGATTTATGATCGAGTCGATCCCCATGTCCACACTTGCCATCCGTGGCACGGGCTCCATGTACGGGCTGGAGGACTGGCTGTGGGCCTGTCCGTCATGTCCGTACCCTGCCGTCGAGCTGCTCACGCTGCTCGAGTAGCTGTGGCCGCCGTGCGAGGGGTATCCCTGGGGCTGCAGGCCATAGGAGTGTGTAGGGTAGGATTGAGAGCCGACTGAGGTGGATCGGCGGTCGGGTGAGCCGTAGGGGTCCTCCGGGCCGAACTCATCGACGGGCGTCAGGTCCATGCTGATCCCGCTGTCGTCGTTGTAGTGGTCAGTGGGCGGGAGGCCCTGCTCCATGCGCTCCCCGGCGGGCGGCGGCGCGGGCGTGGCCCTGAAGGTTCTTGAGACCGTTTGACATGCACTTTTTTAAAGACTTGGCGTCAGCAGCTATTTCTTTCTGCGTCTGGGGGATCAGGGGCTTCTCCTTTCTTACCTTCTGCTCGACAACGTTCCACTTCTCGCCAGTCCTCTGGGCCAGCGGGGCCCAGATCTCCTTGCGTAGCGCCATGTACTCCTTGGCCATGATCTCCAGCTTCCTGTTGTCCCAGTCGTCGGCCCCCTTGCGCTCCATCAGGCGCTCGTGGCGCTTGCGGCATGCGTTGGGCGTCTTGGACGGGAAGTAGTTCTGCTGGATCTGGGCCCAGTTCTGACCGCCCGCACGGGCTCCCAGGAGGGTGTGGTCGTCGCCCGCGTTCCATGCACCCGAGGACGCGCGGTGCTGGGTCGGCATGGCCGAGGCAGGGATGCGAGTCGTCGGGTCCGGCGTCAGGTGGTGGTAGCCAGACGAGATAGAGCTGTGGTGGCTGTGGTGAGGGTGGTGGGAGGATGAGCCGAGAGGCGGCTGCATGGTGAGAGGGCCACGGCGTAGGGCTCATAAGGTGCTGTTGCCAGGGACGTGGCCATGGGGCCTGCCGTGGTAGTCATGCCCCCATAGTAGTCGCTGGTGGTCGGCATCTGCCGGGTGCTGTAGTAGGCCATGTTCTGGGCTGGAGGCAGGATAGATGGCATCTGAGGCATTTCGTTTTTTCTTTCTTTCGGATTATCTCTTGTAGTTGACCTCGGTTCACAAAAGCTGATTGTCCAGAATCGATCGAGAGTCGAAAAAAATATTAAAACGATGAGAACTGTCGTGATAAATCGTAACGAAAGGAAAAGACCAGCAAGGAAAAACCAAGGAGATCGACGATGTGTTCTGAACAGACGGACTAGAGAACGAGAAGAGAAATAGTAGGAAAGGAAAGAGACCTAGGAAAGAGAAAAAAGGAAAAAAAAGGAAAAAAGGAAAAAGAAAAAAGGAAAAAAAGGGAAGACAGACGAAATAGTGTGATGCTGTTCAAGGCAGAGATGCTTGGACTGAATAACAAGAGAGAAAAAAGGGAAGCCAAGAGACGAGACAGATATCGGGACGGCTGTCCTTACTTATAAAAATATATACATAGGATCGGTTGACAGGATGACAGGCCAGAATTGGCATCGAGTCGCGACCAGTTGGGATGACAAGGCCTGATCTGGGGAACGGGCCCTGGTGGAGCACAGAGGGTACCGGGGGACTCAGCAACGGGCCCCTGCAAAGGACCAGGCGGTCGACGGGAGGATGGGTCGAGGTGTAGCCGGCGGGAGAAGGGGGGGGCCTCTTGTCGATCCAGGACGGAATTGGTACATTGTAGTCCACATGAAACCAGGGTCTATGTTGGCGGCGGCTGCGGTCATGAAACGGTGATGCTGTGTCTGCTGGCAGCTGTGGAGCACCAGAGGGCCGCCAACATTGGCTGGTAGGTTTCGAATACGGCGTCTGTCTGATGTCCGGCGGCTACAACGGGCCATGAATGCTACCGCAAGGGTCCCAGCATGAAGAGGCTCAAGCACGGGCGGTACAAGTGCTGTATGCATGTCTCGCGGTTGAATGAGCTGTCGAGCCGCGGAGGGGGGCGGCTAAAGCTCAGCGTATGCAGGTACACGACGGACGCGCGAGAGGGTGGCCTGTCCGGATGCTACATCGCCCACACACCATGTTCAGCAGCGTCCAGGGGGGGGCCTACCTGCTGTTGTGCCAGGTGCCATCAGATGCCATGGCAACCCAGGAACAAAAAAAGGGCAAAACGGCAGGAATAGAGCCCAGGTCGGCCCAGCCTGGTACAAGGTGCACACTCTCTGAGCGGCCGCCTAATATTGTGTCATTGTGGAGCTCAAGCCCGGAGACCATTGGCAGGCTCAGGGCAGCAGGAAACGGTAGGATGCAACACCGATGACTGAGCATGAACAGCCGAGATGGGAATAGACACGACGGGTTTGAGCGTCCCAGAGGAGAGGTCCATGGTGTGCAGCCCGCAGGTCCACATCCTCGCTGCCCGTAAGCTTGCGGCCCAGACATAGTATAGAGAGAGAGAGAGAGAGAGGCCTTTCGGGAAGCATCCTTCGTCCAAGATGGGTCCGGGGAGATGAGATGAGTAGGAGGATCTTTTGTTTTTGGTGACCTGCCCTCGTTGGGTGGGCCCTGTCATGCTCCAACTTGGGTTAGATCAGGTGAGGCTGCAGCTGCAGAAGGGGAGCGGCAGGCGAGGCTTGGGGCTTGAGAGGAACCGGATTGGATCAAAAATAGCAGACAGATCTGATCTGAGCGAGATAAGCTCACCGAGTATGAGAGAGCAGGGAAATGAGCATTCTGTAACCGCCCCGCCACGGCCCCCTCCTCCATGGATAGTGCACGGCATGTGCGCACACACACACACGCACACACACACATACATACATACACTGTCGCAGTAGGACAGACTTGAGACGAAGAACCAACGACGCTGTAGAACCTGCGGGGCGGAGCGTCAAGTGTAACAGCCGCCGGGCGTCTATTGAGATTGCAGGCGACAGGCGGATGAAGAGAGCTCCGAGATACCGCAGCGTGTGGTCACATCGACCCGCGGCTAAACAGCAGCGAGGATGGACGGCAAGTGGGAGGGGGCAGTCGATACATGGCCTCCTGAGTGGCCGCCCGTGGAAACATTGTTTCACTGGCGGTCCGAGGGTGGTCGAGGCGTGGTCGACGATCTTGGCCCATTCCGCCATGGGACGGACCCACGGAACGAGTACCATAGTGCACACTGTGGTATCGTACCGCAGCAGCAACAGCCTGCCACCACATCGCGTGAGACGGTGCTTAGGGTACCTCAGCTTGGTGGGGCGGGCCCAGCACTGGTCGGATGAACAGCGAAGTCCGGTTGAGGGGACGAGAGAGAGAGAGAGAGAACGGCACTGGGTGGGCCAGACTCTGTGCTCCGTCGCACCCGTTGAACCCTGACTCCCTGAGCGTATCGCGAATGCTGTGCCGGAATGACGCATGGCGAGATGAAATGCGGATCAAGGCATTGATTTCATGGCCGAGTGTTATCGGCACTATGGATCGGTCGAGGAATCTTAGGATCTGCGCCAGAGCGGAGGCGCCGGGTCCAACCCTCTTCAGGACATAACATACGAACCTCTGTCGACCCTTCGCGAGAGAGACGCAATCTTTAACGCTGTGGTGGGTGCGCCGCACAGCGCACGGATGGGGGAGACAGTTGCCTGGGCCAGGTGGACCTGGATAAGGACCTGAGACCTGGAGCTGGGCCTGGAGCCGCCGTGGTAACGACCTCGGGAACCTGACCAGTGGGGCGTGCACGCGCATGCTGTAGCCAGTGCCATGCTGTGTGATGCGAGTAGCCGCCGAACAAGACAGGCAATGTGAAGATGAGATGTGGGACGGTCGATCTATGCCACAGGCCAGCCAGGGTACTCTTTCGATGTCGGCTTGGCAAGACGGTGACAAAACGGTGGGCCGAGGGAAGGGGGGAGAGACGGAGAGATCTGGAGCTGCACAGCCTCGATTCCATTCTGAAACAACCATAAGAGAATTAAAAAAAAATTAAAAAAAAAAAAAAAGAAAAGACAAAGAGGAAAACAAAAGATCCCGGATTACGAATCCTGGATTAGGTAAACCAACATGCACTTTTGGGATCTCGTGTCCATTTTTTGTTCTTGTGTGATGCTTGTTGGCAGCAGCAGCAGGCTTACGGCAGTAACACCATCTCACCTCCTTCCCATCCATCGCTCCAGGGGAAAACAAGCTTAGAGAGCTAAGCTATCCCGGTCCCGACAGGGATCCGTTTGGTGCAAGCATCGCAGTACATGGCAGGCGCGCGTCTATAAATTGCCGGTACAGTCTGCACTAGGCCAGCCACAGCTTAGTGCAGTCATATTTTTATGACGGCAGCGTGGGCAGTGGCAGATGAATCCACATCAGGTCAATTCCTCCTTCTGTCTTTGTCTCTGTCTCTCGCTCCCTCGCGTTGCTAAGAAAAAGGCTACCCAAAAGTACCGGTAGGTACCATTTCACCTGATACTGGGGGTGGGGATACCCGGTACCTCCTCCTCCTCCCTCGCCATCGCCATCATCATCAACACTGGCTTGCTTGTTTGTTTGTTTGTTTTTTTCTTGTCTTTCCCTAGCGTCCATGGCTTGCCTGATGAGATCCATCGTCCGAGATCCCTCGCCCACACCCGTACCCATGCCTAACCCACCACCACCATCACCACAATGGACATCATCGTCGGCGCGACTGGATGTAGGAACAGAAAAGTTCATGCGGGTGGCTGCATGTTGGTCAGACACCCCAGATTTCATTCTGCACTACACAACACGAGAAGGAAACAAGCAATAGTGACACGACTCTCGGCGGATTATGGAAGCTGTCGAGGTCGGAGGCAATGGCTGCGATGAGGGCACGCGACCTCTTCGCCCGCGCACCGTACGACTCGACCTGGCCACCTGGCCAGCAAAAGGGCGACCGAGCAATCACGCCCTCGGAAGAGGACGAGCCTGATGTCCCTTCGCTCCACCCCACAGATGTACACACCATGGACCGCGGCCACTGGGCCGGACAGACTCTCCGTCTACTCACGACTATTGTCCATTTACGTAAACTAGACTCTATTTCCACTCCTAGGCACCCATCTCTCATCTCAATCAACCTTAGATCAACTACGACCGGAACTGGGAACAAGGTTCTCTGGAGGGGGGGGGGGAGACAAGCTGCGTGAGCTGATGGAGCCCCTGTCCCCCTCCACTGCCACGACCACTACTGCGTATAGTACACACGCGCTCATACGCATGCCCATGCTCACCCTTTCATGCTCATCAGCGTTCCCGCTGTCGCACCAGATCTCAGGTGCCAGGCTCTAATCATTTAGCTAGCACTAAGGGCCATCCTACAATCTGCGATCGTCATCGGGACAATTTTGATGACGGCCTCATGCTTGCTGCTTGGTGCTCCTGATCCTGCACCTCGCCCTCACCAACAACAGCCACACTTCCTCTTTGGTCCTGGCGGCTGTTCAAATCGGGCAGCAGAAGCGTGACGCATCAGACTGCATCCAGAAACCTGTCCCGGAGGCTGAGCTCGTGGGATCTGTCTGGGGAGGTTCTGGACGTTCACATGGATTACGTGGGCAGCAGACCTTGCTGCAAAGGGCCCTCCGCACGGTCATGGCCTTCGGTTCTCGACCCTTCTTGTCTCGGCCGGGGGGGACCGGCCATCCTCCGGCTTTTCTTTAGCAACAAACAAGGCACGATTGTTTGTTTTGTTTTTTCCCTCATCTGTTTCTGCAACTCCACGTCAAAGTAGGTTGTGGTTTGGGTCGGGACCCGGGGCCATGATGATCGGCTGCATCCTGCCTGTCCACACCCACCCTCCTTCCACCAACCTAATCGTGCTGGCCGCCTATCCAGGACCGTCTCGTCTGATCCCGCATTCTATTCGTCTAGAAACGACCTTGTGGGTGGCCGCTTCTATTCAAGGCTCACCAGCACCCACAGCGTCTCATTTGCCATGGCCTGGGCTAAACAAGCATTAGTCAGGCTTCCAGGTAGAGACCCACAATGGCTGTTCACACGTGCAGATCTCTGATGCTTTTTTTGGTCTCAGCACGCGGCACACAACATCACCGAGCCCACGCGTGAGCCTCGTCTGTCTAGAGGCGATCACTGGAGGCGAGGGTTAGACGACGGTCGATGCTGGAGCCCCAGGGGAAGGGTGACAGTTTGCGTCAATCGAAAATGGCTTGATCCTCCGCCTTGTACGTGATCCCATCCCAACCCACTCTCCTCTTTCCTAGGCCCCCTTTCCACATTGCTCCTGGATGAAAGGCTCAATAGAGCTGGCTTCCAAGGGCATCTGCCTTTCTTCGATGCTACGTGTCTCTCTCGGTCGCCAGTCCTGCGAGCCTGAGCCCGTCTGGAGGGCTACGGACCCAGATGGGTGCCAGCAGGCGGGGCTGGCTGGCTTGGTCGTGGGCACCCGTGCGGACCGCTTGGCTGCATCGTCCCGGAGTCTCCTATCTCGGTCGTCATCACTTTGGTCAAGCTGGCTTGCCCGAGGCCCTCGTTGTCCATCGCGATCGACCCTCGAGGTCATGGCTTGTAGGCCTGAACCGGAGCTTGGCTGGAGCATGCTTGCGATATAAAGCTGGCCGCCGCCCGAACGTGAACCACACGGCAGGGAAAGCAGTCCGTGTCCGCAGTGCGCCGCCGCATGGTGGAGTGGTGCTGAATCACGCTGCCTGTGTGACGTCGCATCGCTGCGACCTCTAGCAAAGGCTCAGACCACATGATTCCCGATGCAAAAACGCCCAGAATCCTGCTGCACGTTGAGTCTCACGCCCCCGACATTGGCGTCGCCAGCCGCACCCAGGCCCTGTTGGCTTGAGGGCCACATTTGGAAGAACGTCGCGCCGAAGAGCAGAGGGCGACGGAGATTGCAATTTCTTTTTATACCCAGAACCGCAATGCCTATACGAGCAGACGAGCAGTCGAAGTCTGAAGATCGGTGTCAGAGGCGTCTGCTCAGCTTGCGCACGAGACTGTCCTGGGGATGGTAGTAATCACCGCGCTACCGGAGCTCAGCCTTCGGTTGCAACTGTACGACCAGCCGTTCTGCAGGTGTGCAGCAGCGCCACCACGAGAGACCTCGGCTGGCAGCGCGTCGTCGTCTGCTGCGATTTGCTGGGCTGGAAATAGCTGCGACAAATGACCCCCTCGTCGTCCTGGTTTTTCAGTGTGTCTGAAGAGAAAGAAGAAAAAAAAACTAACTGATGGTTGAGTTAGTTAGGTAGTCAGCCCCCAGAAAGCCGCAGCACAACGGAGATACCGGCTAAAAGACATGTCTTTGAGAGCACCGGCCGACGCCTCGGTCGAGATCTCAGAAAGTATTACCCGGAGACAACCGACCCATCAAGATCTTAGGTCTCAGCAGCCACGCAGCCTTCACGATCTCTCACTGGGACACTTGGATAGTATCACTTGACATTACCCACCTAGCGCCGGGACAGACAAAAGGGCCGAAAGAGATAGTGTCACGCGCCCCGCCACCTCCTATGTGCTCTTTCGAGCTCACTGCAGCGTCCTTGCCAACTATCTCGGGGCACCCGAATCCAGGAGGCCGGTACGCTGTCGAGAACCCGCGTCTATCTAATGGTTGATCAACCGCAAGCGCGCCGGTGTCAAGATCGTATGGGGTCGGGCTGGGGAAATTTAGGCTAAATGGGGCCCCAGACCGCTGAGCCCGGCTAAGAGCTGCCATGTGCCGTGGGAAATGCTCCGCACCGAGCAAATGTGCCCCACCGCGGATCCTCGGCGGAGGCTCTCTGCAAAGACTCGACAGCTGGCGTCAAGTGATGCCCTGCTAGACAGATTCTATGATCTTGAGGGAAGGGCAGCGTCCTGTCTGGACAGCGAGGAGGAGCTCGGTGGCATTTGTGCCTCCCCCCCCCCTTCTCTCTCGTGTGTGAAGCCGAACCTCGCCAAGCTGTTGGCCTTCTTGGGCTCGCTGTGTTGTGTGGTAAGCTTTTGGGTTGCGTCGGGGCAAAGCGGAAACATGCATGCAGATCTCAAGGAACACCTACCAGCGCTCCTGTCAGTGGGTCCGGGAGAATGGCATCGCACACGCCTCTCATTTTACCCCTCATCCTTGTAAGTAGGGCCGAGACGTGCCTGCCTCGTCAGCTTGTGATCGTACGACTGGATGGCACTGGCCTCTGGATAGCAGGAGGTGACATTGGAGAGGCGCTGGAGAGGGCGAGAGCTCTTCTCCACCAGGACCTCCTTGGTCTGTGCTGGTGGTTATCGAGCTCTGCTCCAGGAGTCAACCGTGGCGCCGGTCTAATTATTACCCTCCGATATCACTATTATTGCCTTGAGTATAGATCCTACGGTCCTCGGGAGAAGATCCGGATATACGACGCGACGAGGCCACTGCTGAGTGAGATAAATTCACACCGCTGTGCCTCTCGATTTTGGGTTTTGGAGATTTATTTCTTTTTAGAGAGAGATCACCGCTGCCTCTGTTGACTCCCGTTCCTTGGCCCTCTCGTCAAAGCATATCGTTGTGCGCTGTGTTGTGCCCAGCGATCCTGGATCGACCCAATCCACGCGCATCCCGCCACTTACTTGTAATATCTTTGTACCCAAGATGGTTGCTGGTGGTGACACCGCCGCCGTCTACGATGCGGCTCTGTCGCGGCGACAGGCCCTGATGGGCGCTTCTGGGCCCATGGCCTTGTTGAAGAACGGACGCGTCTTTGCCATCTCTGCATTTGCTTGCATCGGTGGTGTCCTCTATGGTTACAACCAGGGCATGTTCTCTGGTGTTCTCGCCATGCCTTCCTTCAAGGAGCGTACGTTGCTGTCTTTCTCCCCCTCCCCCTCCCCCCCGCCGGGCTGCTTTCCTCCTTCTCCCACAAGAGCAGCGCCTCTTGTTGGTTCTTATTTAGAATTCTGTCTTTATTTTTTTTCCCCTTCTTAATCTGATGACGTGCTCATACGATCTTCGACGTGATAGATATGGGCGCCTATGACCCGTTGAACGATAATGCCTCCCAGACCCTCAAGGGCTGGCTGACCTCTATCCTCGAGCTTGGTGCCTGGCTGGGCACCCTCCTGTCCGGTTTCCTCGCCGAGTCCATCTCCCGCAAGTACGGAATCCTCGTCGCCGTCTCCGTCTTCGTCCTGGGTGTCATCATCCAGGCGACCGGCATCACCTCGGCGGGCCACAACTCCATCCTCGCGGGCCGCTTCATCACCGGTATGGGCGTCGGCTCCATGGCCATGATCGTGCCCATCTACAACTCCGAGGTCGCGCCGCCCGAGGTCCGCGGCGCGCTCGTGGCGCTGCAGCAGCTCGCCATCTGCTTCGGCATCATGGTCTCGTTCTGGATCGACTACGGCACAAACTACATCGGCGGCACCGCCCTGGGCACACAGAGCGACGCCGCGTGGCTGGTCCCCATCTGTCTGCAGGTTGCCCCTGCGCTGGTCCTCTTCTTCGGGATGCTGTTCATGCCCTTCTCCCCGCGCTGGCTCGTACACCACGACCGCGAGGCCGAGGCCCGCAGGGTCCTCGCGACCCTCCGCGGGCTGCCGCAGGACCACGAGCTGGTGGAGCTCGAGTTCCTCGAGATCAAGGCGCAGAGCCTGTTCGAGAAGAGGACGGTCGCGGAGCACTTTCCCCACCTGCGGGAGCAGACGTCGTGGAACACGTTCAAGCTGCAGTTCGTGGCGATCGGGGCGCTGTTCAAGACGAGGCCTATGTTCAAGAGGGTCATCGTTGCCACCGTCACCATGTTCTTCCAGCAGTGGACGGGTATCAACGCTGTGCTGTACTATGCCCCTACTATCTTTAGTGACCTGGGCCTGGGGAGCACGGAGACAAGTCTATTGGCCACGGGCGTCGTTGGCATTGTGATGTTGTGAGTGCTCGGGATTTCCGCTTGTTGGTGTGTGTTCCTATACAAGCTGGCTGACTCGGTCTTTTCTCCTCAATTACAGCGTCGCGACTATTCCGGCTGTCCTGTGGGTTGACCGTGTCGGTCGACGACCCGTCCTCACTGTTGGTGCCATTGGCAGTAAGTTTGACCTCAGCTCGCTCCATCTTGAGATAGTACCAACGGCTAACCTTTTTTTCCTTCTTCTCCCTACAGTGGCCGTAAGTCCTTCCTGAGGGCATCATCCCTCCTGACAGACCTGTGAGACTAGTGATTAAGTACTGACTTCATTCGGCGGCCAGACTTGCCACATCATCATCGCCATCATTGTCGCGAAGAACATGAACCAGTGGGCCTCCCAGCCGGCTGCCGGATGGGCCGCAGCTGCGATGGTGTGGCTCTTTGTCGTGTTCTTCGGGTTCTCCTTCGGGCCCTGCGCTTGGATTGTCAGTCTACCTATCCCGCACTGCCCCCCTCCACCCCCCCCCTCTCCGCCTGTCTGAATATTCTAACGTTTGTGTTGTAATCAATAGCTCGTTGCCGAGATCTGGCCTCTCAGCACGCGACCATACGGAGTGTCTCTGGGCGCTTCCAGCAACTGGATGTGGGTTTACTCTCTCTCTCTCTCTCTCTCTCTACTCTGATCTCCGTGCTAGCGACTAAAGGAGGCCGGGGGTGCTGACTTGAGATTTCTATCATTCATCACACAGGAACAATTTCATCGTTGGCCAGGTTACGCCTGATATGCTCGCAGCGATGCCCTATGGGACGTATATCCTGTTCGGCGTGCTCACCTTTATCGGCGCGGGGTTCATCTGGTTCTTTGTCCCCGAGACCAAGAGGCTGACTCTGGAGGAGATGGTGAGTGGCTACCGTTATGATTGATTATTTCTCCCTGTTCGCCTATCTGAAACTAAACCACCCCGTCTCGCAGGACGTCATCTTTGGATCAGAAGGTACGGCCCAGGCAGACTACGAGCGCATGGAGGAGATCAACCAGGAGATCGGCCTCAACCAGATGCTGCGCGGTTCGTCCCACGGTGCGCCTGGTAGCGGCAGCGATCTCGGGGACGGGGAGAAGGTCGAGGTTGACGAGCATACGGAGAAGGTCAACTAAAGACGGGCCGAGGACGTTCTGGTGTGGAGCGCAGGGAGGGAGAATCTCGTACAGAGGTTCTGTGTGCAGCGGCAGCGGCGATGGCCGTCTGTTGAGGTGGCTGTGATGGTGGCTTGGGCAGTGTCTGCTTGGGAGCATCAAGAATATGCTTAGTATTTGTCGTTCTCTCTTTTGGTCATGCCAAGAAGACTTGAAACGTAATTGCACAAGTACTCTTTTACCACCTCATAGTAGGGTTGGTGAAAACTGCACCTGACTGGCAAGTAGTGTGTGCGAAATAATCAGAGGCGATGAGTAAAAAGCTGCTATAGCACTATGTAATAAGCTATTCTTGAGGCTATGGAGGACGGTGTTAGCAACTATTTGCATTTGCACGAATTACGCGCGAACACGTACGAGCTTCACATGACCACGTACTAGTAGTCACAAGGCGTAAGGCCACCGGAACCAGGTCGCGGGCTCTCTTGGGTTTATTAGCTTCAGCCGAAGCAAAGACTAACTAAAGTGGCTAATTTCTCGACTCTGCTTGTCGGGAGATAATAGGTACAAAGTTAGGCTGAGACGCCTTACACTGCTCTTCTCCGTACTCTTCCTCGAGTCTGCGTACTTCCATCCTATGCTCTCACGCATCGTGGCGTCACAGGAAACTTTACGCTTGCAATCTCGACACGCTTCATGTGTGCGAGGACCAGTAAGTCACGGCCCCACCAGCCAGCCATCATCTAGATGACCTCAGCCTTTGTGGCTGTTAGTGCTTTCTTTCTTTCTTTCCATCCTGTTCCTGCCTTCAGAAAGCCTTCCTGAAGACACCTCCTTGCCACATTGATGGCCTCGGCTGACAAGTACATTAAGGAGTAGTCCCTTTACGAGGGCATTCAAGAGAGCGATGAGGGGACCATCTGTGCTATTACAGCTATGGTGACAGCCTTTGACCGATAAGTCATCTCATCACATGACGTCTAGCTGCTGGGGGACATCGAAGTGGAAAACCTAACCATTAATAGACTGGGAAAATGTTTGGGTACTGGATGTTCATATTGTGACTGTAATGGGCAAGATTCATTGGCAGAAGGAATGATGAATCAAGGCTGAAAAATGAGTCACTTGTGTGAATTCTGGAAGATCTTTGCTTAGACTAAAATTCACTAAAACAATAGTCCTATTGGCTAATACTCAGCAATTGCATAATAATTCACCAGTTCTGTTGATGGTTATTGTGCTAAGTTGTCGAGACTAGAGCCATAGTGACCTAAGTACTTGAGTACCTACTTAGCTTACTCTATGGTTCACAATAGTAGTGTCTAGAAACAGCTTGAAAGCAGGAGGAGCAGGCGGTGCTGTTCACTTTCCTTCCATATAAGTCTGCCTTCACCTGCACCTGCCCTACCATCATTTCTGCTGCTTGTTCCTGAAACAATTATACTGACAGACCATCACCTGAGTTGAGCTCCTTGCCCGTCCATCATCACCTGAGCACAAGCACATCCTATTTTTAAGATCCAGTTCCTCTCCTTTTTGATCCCCTCTCTCCATCTTTCTCTGCCTCTCTCTCTCTCCCCCACACACAAAACGTGCCCACACCCCTACGCTTGACAGAACCCGCGCGCAATCGTCCACGATGGCCTCTCAGGATGCAGTCAGCCGGCCTCAGGGCTTCCCATACCTTCATCTCCTCCCGCGCGAGATAGAGACCATGATCTGGAAGGCGGCCATCGACAGGCCCGGCATCCACTTCCTCGCCGCCACTTTGGAGAGCCCCAGGCCGGGGATCCTCGGGGTCTCAGCACGCTGGGATGGGATCGGCGTGAAGGTTCGAATCCACGCTGGTGGTGGGATCCTCCAGGCAGCGAGTTCCGGGAATCAGCCAAGATTCCTATCTATTCATGGAAGATGCCCAGACGTCTGTGTCTGGTCAGTCACCGGCCTCTCCTGAAACATCTGTCCGCCGGCTGCTCTTCTTCCTTCAACACCTTTGAGAACGCCGTGGTATTGTCAGGCCTGCCTCAAAACGAGCTGCGGGGCCTCCTCGAGAAGCCAGTCGAGATCGAGCTCGGCGACAACGTCTACAGCAAGGAGAACAAGACGATCACGATCGATGCGGCCAACGACCTCACCTACATCAAGTTCATCTGGAACGTTGACGGTGAAACCTGGTTCTCTAAACTACCCAGCTTCATGTTTAACATGGCCGAGGACCGACGTACCAACGAGCACAGCTTCAACCGCATCAGGCGGGTCGCCATCGAGGTTGAACTTCTTCTCAAAACGGTCAGTTTGCTTTCTCTCTCTTACCCCCCCCCCCCTCCCTTCTCGAGGCCCCAGCAGTGCTAACTCTTCACAGTGCAACATCCCAGAGGCCATCCTCGAGAGGGATTCTCTCGAATCCAGCTGGGAATACACCTGCGCATTCTGCGACGAGTCTCCGGACAAGCACGGCTCCCAGGACTGGAAGCTCAAAGGCCTCGCAAGGTTCCTGCATGCCTTCCCAAACCTGAAGGAGGTGTTCCTCGTGTTTTCCCCGTGACCACGACCGCGGCGAAGGCGAGCCGTGTGGAGAGATGGAGAACCACCGCCAGAGCACCGGCAAGAAGTTCTACTGCGCCAAGGGAGCTGTGGCGGGGTCCGTCTCGGAGTGGAAACAGCGCCAGTTCTCTCCGCCTCAGGTCGAGGTCGCCCCTCGGGCAGAGATGCCGGTGGTCCCTCGGCCGAAGCTTAAGTCCTCCTGGCGGATCGTTAAGAAGGACCTGGGCAGGGGCAGGAGGACGTTCTGGTGTCCTGGAGGTGTGCTCAGGGAGCCCAAGGAGGAGCAGGTGCCCCGCAGGTTCGCGACGGTGGTGGATGCGGCCCAGTGGTGGTATATGGGCGAGAGGCCGGAGCAGCAGGGCCAGGCTGGGGTGTTGTGTCGGGAGGCGGCAGAGGAGGTTCAGTTCCGGGCCCTGGTTTGGGATCAGGACGGAGAGGTGGCCGAGTAAGTGGTGAAGCAGACAGGCAGACGGCGAGGGGCACAACAAAGAGGATCAGACACGCTGGACTGGATGAAGTCGAGACATGAGGACAACATGGCCATATCATTGTTTGTATGATGGCGGTCTCATAGCTCATGACTTGTCACCCAGGAGAGGACGCGAAGTGTTAGTTAATGGCAATCTTGATTTCGTTTGCAGACAATAGACATGCGTGAGTATCGTCTTCCTCCTCAGTGATGACCACGGTGGCTTAAAGATACTCCTGCGGAAAAGAGAAGAAGGAAATAAAAAGAGCTGACTGTCGTCACTCATCCCAACACTGACTACATCTTGACATTATTTCAGCACGTCTAGGACGAGCCACCCTCGCTGCCCATCCTGGGATCCACCTCGATCGCATCCTCAACAACTTACCTCCCGAGCGGAACGCTGTCGACCCGCCCTATATATATATACATAAAGATTGAGGTCATTATTCACGCTGTATCTTGCTGATCAAGGACAAGAAGGGGAAGGAGAAGATAAAAAAGAAGATTAGACATGCCTCCCAGCAGTTGATCTCAGCCAAGATGATGGCTTTGATGAGGACCAGCTGGTACACGGCGGCCTGGGGGTCTACAGGCCGTAGAGGGGTATCAGGGTTTGAGATTGATACAGGTTATATAGGCGGCGGAGGGTCAGGCAGCACATCCCGACCACGACGAGGCCTGCCTTGTACTGTGGGCCTCCTGTCATCCCTAGCTTGTAGTCTAACGTTCGGGTGTGCGTACCAAGAAGGCCTTCTGCTGTACGGGACTTAATGATCGTTGTATCGTTGCTTACATCTGCAAGCGTCTTCGGAGTCTTCTTCATCTGGGTGAGTTCGTTGAGCGAGTGCGAGTGGACTTGTTGGCACTCTGTACTGGCCGAAGAAGCAGGCAATGCCCAAGGCTCTCGGTGCTCGCGGTGACCCCTTCCAGCAATAGCTTACCTGGATTGTAATTGCCACCCTCCATGAGGCTTTGACGAAACAACCCGAGGACCACGCCTGTATAGATATACTAGACTATGATCCTGAACGCGGTCGGATCCTCCTCTTCCAGGGTGATGACCCCCTTCGTGCTGCTCCTTGAAGCCGCTGGTCAGGGGAGGTCTTGAAGTGTGGCGAACTTTTTTATGGGCAGGTCCTTGTGGACGAAAATCTTCCTCTTCTTCTCAAGGCCGGTGAAGAAGGTCACGAAGTCCGAGCCTAGGCCACTGCGCGCAGCAGAAGAATATTGTCAGCTTGGTAGTAAGTGTATCGCATCATCACGTTGAGAAAGTAGGATGCAAATGGAATCATCCATTCGTTAATAGTAGACACTAGGCGGGCGAGGAGAGAAGAGGGACTGGCGGTGCCACCGTGTAAAGAGAAGAAGAAGAAGAAGAAAAAAACGAAGGCTGGAAAGGCGTTTGTGCGACTTTGAGTATCGAGACCAAGCTCGTCAGTAATGGATGGAGGAAGGGGTGGCCATCTACAGCGCTTCCGCTGCTAGAAGAAATTGACTGCTGTAAAACATACTATACAACCGAAGTGTGAAGTGACATGTTGTAAGACAAGGCTTAGCTACCAGCTCAATATATTTATTGGCCTCTAGCCCTCCCTGCACATCAGCTCAGGCGTCCTGTTCGAAACGAGACGCTCATGAAGAGCCGTTGGCCTCCCTTATTGGGAGGCGAAGAAGACATCAAACGAGCCCAAACCATCGATTCGAGAGACCGACGAGGCTTTGAGGGATACGGGGGGGAAGAGAAGGAGAGGGCTGAGGCTCATCAAAAAGATTTTACGTGTGATGTGTGATTTTTTACATACAGAAGGAAGCGTTGGCTGGTCTGTGTACACGTTCACGGCGCGCATAATTAATGTATGCGACACGCGCGCAATTTCCCTTTCTCCCTGGACGTACATATACAATAGTAGCATAAGCTTGTCTGATGCGGTTCATCGTTATTATTCACCACTCACTCAGTGGCGATCAGGACTTGTCCTCGGCGTGCCGGGTGGCATAGGCCACGCCTCTGGGGAGAGCACGTCACTGCCGGCGATGCTAGATGCAGCTGTGCTTGCATGGCTCACTCTGTTCTGCGTCAGGCTGCGCGCGGCCGCCGCGTTCCCACTGCTCATCATAGGGCGATATGCCTTATAACCTCCGTTCAGCTCGGCGACCGGCGCATGCGAAGCCATCATGGCGGGGTATTTGTTGATCGACAGAGGGGGCGGCCGGAGGTCTTCTGACCCGTCAGCCCACTGGGCGGGGCGCCGGTAAGGTCCTCCTCTGTCGCCAGCCGCCGAACTAGACGGCCTTCGCGCGGGGTTCCGCCAGCCCGGATCCCTCGTACCACCAGGCACCACCGCCCCTCTAGAAGAGGGAGGCCCTCGCATAGGCGGTGGCCGCCACTCTGCTGGGCCGGCGCCGCTACCCCCACCACCGCTGCCGCCTGAGAGCCTCGACGACCGAGCTGGTATGCTGACGATGCGGGCCTCGGAGCCTGCGACGCTGATCGCCGTCCCTGGCTCGGGATTTGAGATTGGTGATGGCTGTTGAAGGGGAAACACCGTCGGGTCAGGTGAGACGGGAGACACGTCTGATGCTGCGCCGTGGCTCTGAGGTGAGATGGGTGAGACGGGCCAGACCGAACGGCCCTGAAGATAGTTGGTATCGACGGTGAGGTTGTTTGGATTTGCGCTCGGCGTCGCTGCTTCTACCGGGCCCACGGCGCGCATAGCGCCAGTACCGACCAGCGTCTCGCCTGTCATATTAGGTGCAGTGCCGTCGTCCTTCTCCATGTGGTAGTAAGGCCCGATATGGCTGTTGTCTCCACGGCCCTTCCTGAAGGGAGCAAGGGCGCGCTGCATGAATGGCGACCTCCTGAACCTGTAGAGCAGGAAGCCGATGATGGCCAGGACGGCCACGGCAACTAGAACGCGGGCATTAGCAGGTGGGGTGATGCCCGTAGGCAGGTGGGTGTGGTCTTACCCACGACGCCAGCGATGACTCCTGCATTGGAGTGTGAGCTGGACTCGGTGACGCCGCTGGTGCTCGAAGAGAGAGAAGCAGATGCAGATGATGTCGCGGACGAGGAACTGCCACCGGACGCTGCCTCTGAAGCCGTAGCCGCCGCTGTGTTTGCGCTTGCTGTACCTGTGCCGGTGAGATCCGCCGCGGTGGTCTGTGACAACGAGGCTGCCGTGCCTGTCGACCGTCCTGACTCTGCCGATCCCGTGGTGGCCGTCAAGGAGGTTCCATCGGCGTCAGTCTGGGCGGACGAGGTATTGTCGCTTGTGGCGTCAGCCGAAGTCGTCTTGGCCGTGTCCGAGGTTTCTGTTGAGGTCTCGGTTCTCGTTGTGGATTTTGATGTTGCTGCTGTCGTTGTTGGTGTTGGTGATGAGGAGGTTTCTGTTGTTGTTGTTGTTGCTGCCACCACCGTAGTCCCGGGGGATTCTGCAGACGTTGTCGTTTCTGAAGCGCTTGTAGTCGTAGTTGTAGGATTGTGATTGTGATTATGGCCGCCCTCGCCCCCTGGTCCGTGGTTATCGTCTCTGGCTCCTTGCCCGCGAGGCCTTCCCCCGTTTTCCCTCAGCGCGAGGCGTGCCTTGTGGTAGAGCGCGCCATGCATCTTGGCCAGCTCCACCACACCTCATTAGAATCTCCAATTGCCGCTTTCTTGAGCTCCAGAACTCTCTCAGGCCGCCGCGCACTCATCACATATCTGTTGCTGTCCGCTTCAGTCCCTGGTGTCGATAGACAGATGAATGGTTGCCAGAGGGACAACAATCAAGACGTGAGCACAGGTATGGAGAGACAAGAACAAAAAGTGAGAGACAGAGAGGTATGGAGGGGGGGGGATCCGATCCTAGACTAGTCGCAGCAGTTGAGTCCCGGAGCATCAGGATGAAGGATCACTTCTGCGAAGACAAGGGGCCATGAACGACGAGCCATTGGACGGATTGGTTCCCTTCTTTGAGGAGGGGGGGTATAACTTTCGGCCCCTGCATGAAGTCGCATTGCCGCCCCGGAGAAGTCAAGCTCTGACCGGGTACCCACCGCCATTCTGTGTGCATCCTGTATCATGCCATAGCGCTAGCCCGACCCAGGCAGCCACTGGGTAGGCGGGAAGAGACTGCGAATTTCCGATGCGTCACACCTGCATCTCATCTGCAGTAGCCAGCCGTGCTGCAGTGGTAGCCTTTTTCGTGGTGTGCATTGCTTCTGCGCTGCGGAGGAGGAATCAGGAGCACCAGTCGAAACGCCCGCACACGCACACACACACAGACAGACACACATCCTCCTCCTCCGCGGCGTCTGCAGCACATAGAGAGGAGAGAGACTGAGGGAGGAGGGTGGGCTGTGTCCTGCTGCAGCTGAGGTCGTAGGGCCTTGTTCATGTCGAGCTCATTGGGTGTTCGGCACCTTGCACTGCCCACTCAGCCCGTCCAGCCAGCCTGGTTGAGTGGTTGACTGGTTTAATTAACTGCCTGCCCGTCTTGGTGTTCCCGTGCCCCCAGGGCACACCTCTCTGCTGGTAGCGAGGAGGTGGATATTTTTATAAAGGTGGATCTCGGGCAATAAACAAGATCTGTCGGGCCTTCTTCTGCCCTCGTGTCTGTGTTGGCGTCTGTGTGTGAAACAGTAAAAGAGGACATGTTTCCGTGAGAGCTCGGATGTGCAACAGTGGGGGTGGGGGGCAAGAGGGTCGTGAGCCTAAGTTGCCTAAGCTCGTAAGTGGGTTAGTCCGGACCCATTCGCGGAGGAGCCCCACCGATTTGACCTGGCAGCGACGCAGGAACCGTTCTTGCCTTTCTCATGTGTGGAGAGGCCCCCTCGTGCCTTCTCTCGTACTGTACAAGCACGGATGAGTACTTTTATTTCCGGCTAGGCTCCTTCCTCTGTCAACGCCTGTTTCCACCTCCTTCCTGCCTGGATCAACGAACGAGAACTCTCAACTGTGACCATTTGCTGTATGGCCTCATTGTATCTGGCAACGTAGGGTGTCGAGGAGAGACATGACCGCCATCACTGTCAGGCTTGCACTTCTTCAAACGCTCGCCCTGTCATCCAGGCTCGTGGAGCAATGATTCCCAGGCCGCACGATCCCCTCTGCTGACCACCAGGCCATGCACACCAAGGCATAAGCAGTTATGCAGAATCGGGCAAGAAAGTAAATATGATACAGACTAATGGATAACATAATCGGCATGCCATAGAAGAAACGTCTGATTGTGTATGGATCCCCATGGCCCCGTCCTTAGTTGATCACATGAATGAATGTTGATACTGCTTGGCAGCCTTAAAGAAGCTGATTCACAACAAGAGGGGCAAAATGACCGGTGCCTCTGGTGAGGACGCCCCCAAGGAGACATTGGAAACCAGGGAGACAGAGACAAGACAGCCAACCACACTGCCACTCCGCGCCGGCCCCCAAGGCAGCCTTGAGAAAGCAGCCACACCCATACCCATCGAAACTCATATGAACGACCGTGGCGAGGTCCGTTTCAGAACGATGCCCCCACGAGGATTCCCTTGGCTGCTTCATACGTCGATGTCGACATCACCGTCATCATTCTCGTCAGCCGACTGGCTCCTTCGAGCCCTGGCTCTCGACCTCAACTGCATGACCGGACTACTCTGCGCCGCTTGACGTCCACCACCACCACCACCTGTACCACCACGCCGGCTCGGGCTGCCGGACTGCGCCCTCCCTTGCCTTCTGCGAGCCAACTCCCCACCTGGAGAGCCCTGGTCTGATGAGCTCCCCTCGGGCACGTCCTCCACCGCGGCAGGGGAGAGGGCGTGCCGCGCTGCTCGAGCCTGCCGCCGAGGGCGTCTGCTTAGGTCTCTTGACCTGGCTAGTATCTCCCCCGGTGGGCGACTGCCGGCGCTTCCCCTTGGACCGACTGTCACTGCTGGGTTCTTCCTTTTCTTCTTCCTCCGGCTGCGGGCTTTCGGTCCTGTTCACAACGGCCTTGGACGATGTCCCAGCTGTTGACTGTTCCGTCGTCGGTGCGGCTGAGGTGTCCGCTCCCTGTGTAGTCGGTTCACCCACGCCGGTTGGGCCCATGTCCTGAGCTCCTGGTGCGCCGCCCTGACCTGTTCCCCTCAGCCGTCTCTGCAGGGCCTTCACCTGCAAGCTGAGGCTATTGACCGCGTGGTTCAGGGACTTGATCCGGTTCTGGCTGTTCTCATTCCGCGTCTTGAGGCCGCCTACGAGCTCGTGCAGTGCGGCCTCATCATCTTCGTCACGAGCTCTGAACTTGTTCTGTATCTCCTCGGACTGCCAGGTTCGTGCCCGTGAGATCTCGAGGTCGAGCTTGATGCGGGTCTCGCGCTGGCTGAGGTGATCGTCCAGGTGCGCCACCTTCTCGGCCCCGCTGGCCCATTTACGTGCATCAAAGTCAATGTCACAGAACGGACAGAACTTCATCCGGACGGTCTCAGTGCTGTGCTGGCTCCTGAAGTGGTTCCAGAGGCCCTTGCCATTGAGATCGGTTAGGTCCATCCCGCAGAGCCTACAGTCGCTCGGGACAGTGACCTTGTTGTCGTTGTCTCCTCTCGCGGGGAAGAGAACACGTCTCCGATGCTCTTCGGTATCAAGAGGGCTGTCCATGGGATCACCGCCTGACGTGTCGATCGGGTTCTCGCCGGTCAGAGGCTTCTGGCCGCACTCGTCGAGGTGTGTGTACCGCTCTCGGTCCGAGCACAGCTGAACATCGATGCCGCACCACGGACACCACTTTGCCCTCTCGTCATTGGCGCCTTTGCAGTGGAACAGGTGCTTCTGCGCGTAGACCTTGGAGAAACTGTGCGTGGGCAAGGCGCACCCAGTACAGTACACGATCCTCTGGTCAGCCTCCATGAAATTGCTCGAGACTGTACACTTGTGCTCTGGCTTTACGGGGAAAAGGCTGGCACTGCTCGGGACCGCAGTCTTTATCGCCTCGCCGCACCTGTTGCAGAACCTGTCGGTGGCTGCGCTGGACGGCGCGCCGGGGTAGCACATATTGTCGTGCTGGGCGCGGTCGGCCTTGTTGAGCAGGATGGTGTGGTCGCGGCCGCAGCGGGCGCAGAAGCTCCACGCCTCCTCCCTCTTGTGCGTGAAGCCGTAGTTCTTGATCTTCACAGAGCTGTCCTGGAGGACGTCACCGCGCCTGCTGAAGAGGTCTGCATGGTTCTCGAGGAAGTGAGCCTTCCTCTGGCGATCGCTCCAGTGAGCGAAGAGGGTCTCGGTGCAGAACGGACAGTTGGTCCCGACGTGTTTGTCCTTGAGATGCTGTCGGAAGAACTGCATGCCCTCCTGGTCCACCTCGAAATAATCCCTACAGCCCTCATAGGGACATGGCTGAGCGCGGTTCAGGGCAAAAGTTCGCATCTCAAAGAAGGCCTCCTGCAGGCGACGCTGTTCCGAGGGGGTCATCACGCATGTGCTCACGACGGGCACGGTATCGACGGGAAGGCCGGCCGCGTTGCCTGTCTTGAGGATCTGCTCCAGGGGCGGCGCGTTGATGGGGATCGAGGGGTGCTGGCCTTCCATGTTGATGGACAGAGGCCGGCTGTAGGACCATTCGCGGAGCGCTTTGCCCTTGCAAAGTCGTCGAGGCGCTCTCCGCAGTCTGGCAGCCGGCGGCTGTTGAATTCGAGAGGTTTCCGCTCGGCAGCGTTTGAGGGACCAGTAATTGGAGAAGGATCCCGCTCCATGAAGGCGATCACATCTTCAGCATGGTCATGGCGGCCCCAGTAGAACTGGGTCTGCGTCTCGTCTGGTAAGGCACGAGGACCTGTACTGGCCGACGCCTCGACCTTCGCCTCGCTCTCTCGATGTTCTGCCGTCGGACCGGTGTGCACCACGAACATCCTATGGCCTTCTCTGTGGTAGGCGTCGACAAGCCATTCCCAGATCTGGGGTGTGGGACCCATGTCTGAATGGAACCAGTTCTCCCCAGACTTCTTGGCGCTGTCGTCTCCGGGCAGAGTGATCTGTAGGAGGCAGGATCGTGGGGGCAAAATATCCTTGCATCCCATGGACCACTTCTCCTCCTGCTCAGCGTCAGGATAGGAAAGGGTGCGCCACAGAGACCTGAACATGTCTTGGTATCGAGACGCCGTCACCGTCGTCTTTGCGTTTATAACATCCTTGGGCATGAGGAGGTAAGCGAGGCTGCCGTCCTCCTCGCCTGCCACCGAGAACTGCACCAGCTGCTCTTCCTTCTCCAGGGACGGCCTGTAGCTAAGGTCTTCCTGCACCTCCGAGAAGCGCACGTCCTGGGAGATCTGGCTGACGCAGATGTCGAACGTCTGGTCGCCACCGAGCTTTTCGTCAAAGAACTCGAGGGTCTCGAGCCACGTCTTGTAGAAGTTGAGCTCCTCCTGCTCGGAGCGGCCCAGGTAGCACTGGTCGCTCGCGAGCAGGGTGCACGGCGAGCGCTGGCCCTTGGCATGAGACACGAGGGAGATGGTGATGCCGACACAGGACGCCTCACTGCTGCGTGTACGGAGGCCGAGGGCGCGATCAATGGCTGTGAAGAAGGACTTGGGGTCCGAGTACGAAAAGAAGGTCCGGCCTGAAAGGCTCCAGAGGCAGATCCTGTCGTCGTCGCTGTCGGCATCACCACTGCCCCCCCGCAGCGTGAGACGGTCAGTGACACGACACGGATCAGACCCTGAGCCCGTGGGCGAGATGGAGGTCTCATCGCCGACAGCGTCTGCCATGGCTGTATCTTCATCGTCCAACGGGTCGGTCTCGCCGCCACCGCGGAGGCCCAGCCTGCTCTCCACCTGGTCGCTCGGCACAACCATGGGGATGCCATAGTATAGCTCATAGGTCTTATCAGGGCTCACTACCACCGCTCAGGTCAGTCGTCTAAGAGGTGGAAGAAAAAAGCAAAAGGGCAGCAATACTACTCACTGTGGGCGTTGTCCCGTCCATAACCTCGCCTCTCGTAGTAATTTAGAAAGCGGAGCGGGCGCAGCTCCTCAGGAACGAGCGTCAGCTCTTGATCAAGCTGATCGTCGCCATCGTCCTGAAAGGCCGACATGAAGCTCAGGCTGTTCAGCCCGCCCCCGCCAGACAGCAGGTCTGTGAACCGCAGCGGCTCGACAGGGAGACCAAAGTACATCATGGTCAGCTTGAACTCGAGAGAAGCCTTGACATCCGCATCAACGCTGTGCCAGGGCTCCGTGGCCAGCCTCGCCGCGAATGCGGCTGCGTGGGCCTTTTGTATGTCGTAGAGCGCCCTCTTGGTCTTCTTGTCGGCGTAGCCCAGCTCAAACCTGTCGACCTCGTACTGGGAGAAGCTGGCCTCGAAGACATCGTGAGGGCTCCTGCTGGACCCGCGCAGCTCGTCTCGGAACCGCTGGAGCTGGGCTTGGAAGTCCGGGTGGGTCGGGGTGATGGTGAGGTTCCAGCGTTTCATGGATCGCTCCCACTTTTGCCGGTCTGCAACAGGTTCTATAGATTTCAGGCGTCTGAAAGGATCTAGTCTTGACTGAGGGCGTTTGAGGCTGCGGCCGCTGCTGTCCTTGCCGGCGCCGGATTCTGAGCCAGCCTGGCGAGGCGCATCAGCACCTCTGAAGGAGACACCCATCCTTGATGTGACAAGAAATAGGTACGAGTAGCAAGAAATGGTGGCAAATGTGGTAGCAAGTCTGAGGTTTTTGGGGGGTGGGAGTGGATCTGCTGCTCCCTTCTAAAGGGTATTGAAGGCTGCATGTGAAGGAAGCAGAACTCAGAACGGACAGGTGTGGGAAAAGTTGTGCTATGGCCTAAAAGACAAGTCATTTTGTCTACAGAGGCAATCACTATCTACCCGAAAACGATCATAAGCAAGAGCTGGTGAACACAAAGTCCCCTTTCATGAAACGAAAAGCTGCGGTAAAAATGCTGTCCATTTCCGGCAGCTGACCAGCCAGCGGGGAGACAATGGGGCTGGTATAGCAAGCATCGCCCAGATTGGCGGAGACTTTTGCTCACAAAGACTTCAGTCTGACTATGCACTTTCCTAATGATACAAAAGAGCGTCTCTTTCTGCGATGTGGCAGCGGGCGTCAGAACTGAGCCGGTCTGGACTTCAGAACTCCGCATCCGGACACCGTTATAAAAAGGCTCCCCAAAAAGCTACATACAAAGACAAGATAAAAATGCAGAGTCCAGACTCAAATGGGATGGTGAATGCATTGTTCCCAAAGGCCATCCACCCTTCCCATGACCGCCAGCTCCTCAAGGTGACAGAGGAGACCTGGACCAGGGAGGGATGAGAGAGCCTGATGATCGACTTGGATTTTGGACAGCAAGACTGCATCATCTAGAATTGAAGCTTGTTTGTGTGGACAAAGGGTGTCTTGGCCTGATGCTATGAGGAATTCAAGCCTGGCAAATCCCATCTACATTAGGAGGTTCTTTGTTCCTGCGTACCAGACCAGTTCATACCAATCTCCCACAACAATAAAGCATCGCAAAAAAAAAGTCTGAAGGGCACATTAAGCATAGAATAGTTAAGACTAATAGTAATTGCTTCATTTGAAGCACACAATCATAAGTTTAAATATGTCTTCCCTTTCACACAGACAGCTGAGCTAGCTTAGACAAGGCTGCGCAGAAAATGTCCAATCATGCAGCAAGGCCAGTGCGCTCCACCTTCAGCCTCGTTTGTTTGCGACTTTCCGTCCCAAGATCATCAGTGGACATTGTAGATTGTCACAATATTAAGTATTGAGCCAGCTTAGGCATCTGATAGATACGTTGCATTCAAGCAGAAAAGTGCATGCCTGCCGCCGTTCCGGCCAGGGTTTACATATATACTTATATATTTCATTGTCTCCTGTTCAAGTGCAGGAGATGAGAGGTTGGAGATTTCACACCTACACACAGCAGTAGCCATGATATGTCTTCGTTATCTGAATAACATCAGCAGAGTATGTACTTGTAGATCATTTAAGCATGAGAACACAGTCCCTTTATTGATGCAGCTTGAGATCTATGTTGACGTTGGTGCCGCACCCCCCCTACCCCCATCCCCTCATCTCTAGTGTTGTACAAGGGCTTGTCAGGCAAGCTTTTACAGCTCCTCCTCCTCCTCCTCCTCTTCTTCCTCCTCCTCATCATCATTATCGGTGAAGTATTCAAATTCGCCCGGAACTTGGGCCTCCTCAGCACCCTCCTCGTCCTCATCGATGGCCGTCAGCACACCGGCCGCGGCCCGCGCGCCGATGCCGCTGTCGCCGCCGCCCGACAAAATATTAATTCCATGGGCTTGGGCAGACTGCCGCAGCATCTCGTTCAGGGCCACCCCACCGCCCGCACCATCGCGCATGGCTGCGCGAAGGGCATCGGCAAGGCCGTCATCGCTGACTTCTGGTGCTGTGACTGGCTGGCGAAGACCCAGCCGGCTGCCACTGCCAGCACCACCGGTCGCCTGGTGGGCAAGGGGTGCCTTCTCCGTGGTGACCTTCTTCAGCTTCTCCTCGATCAAGGCCTTGGGCTCCTGCGGCTGGGTGTCCTGAAGCAGGAGCGGTCCACCAGTAGGCTGTAGAAAACCTCAATGTCAGTATGGATAGGCCCGATACGCATTCATCGTCAATATCAGAGAGCTGCGGCTCACCTTCTTAACCGGCTTGTACCGTCCCGCGGGGAAGCTGATGTGCTTCAGCTGGCCAGGGAGGACACGTGACATGTTCTCGATCTCGAAGCCGACCTTCTCCTTCTCGGCCTTCTTCTTGGGGTCGGGCGTTGCCGACGCCTCCTTCTTCTCCTGGGACTCGTCGGCCGTCTTCTTGTTCTTGTCGTCGTCGATGTCCATCTTGTCTGAAGAAGCCAGGGTCTTGGTGGCCGTGGGGGTGTCGATGTCCATGCTCTCGCGCCTGGCAGCCTTTTTCCTTCTTCTGGGCGCGCCTCTTGGCCTGTGCCGTGGTGGACAGGACCGCAGCGGTGACCAGAGTCGGGCCCTCCTCGGCCTTGACCTCCTGTTCTGGGGGGTATTCGAAGAGGCTCGGCCTCGTCGCACAGTGGAACTTGAAGCTGGGTATCTCCAGCTCATGATCCAGGCCGATGACGGACGTGGGGACGAAAGCCAGGGACAGGAAGTGGGTGAAGGGGAACCAGTACCAGTACTGTGTGAAGACAGCCATACCCACGATAGCTGGCATGTTGAGGTTGCCGGTCTGCGTCTGCAGGCCGATCGTGCAGTTGCGGCCACCAGCATCAATGATGCCCAGGGCGAGAGCTGCGCCGAACTTGGTCATGGCATCCTCGTGGCGATCGCCGACTACCTTCTTCAGCGTCTTGCGGATGGCTCCCACCTGAGGATTCATCACCTCGTTCTGCTGCACCAGGATCATGGCGAGCGAGATGAGGGCACCCTGGCGGACAAAGTCGGTCGGGTCCTTCATCATCGGCTCGAGGAGGTCGATGGCCTCGTCCAGCCCGGTGCCAGCGCACGAGATACCAAGAGCCATGGCGGAGCCGTAACGGACATGGGGGTTGTACGACTCGGAGAGCAGCTCGACCATCCGAGGCACGCTGCCAGGCTTCCTGAACAGGATGAAGCCGAGAGACATGACAGCAATACGGCGGACGTCATCGTTGACGTCGCTGACGGCGGTATGCAGCAGCTTGCGGATCGCCTTGTTGCTGCCGGTGCCACAGTACGCCATGGCGATGGTCAGGATACCACCGTAACGGAGGGCAGGGTCAGGATCGTGGAGGAGTCCCTCGATCATGACGTCGGCACCTTCTTGGCGCCCAAACATGATCAGGGCCATGCCGAGCGCACAACCGCGAACAATCTTCTCGTGCGTCGTGTCGTGGGCGTAGGTGTACATCACCTGCAGGGCGTTGGCGTTGCCGGTGCCCAGCATGATGAGACCCATGGCCAGACCGACGGCCTCGCCGTTGAGGGCAGAGTCCGCAAACAGGACATCTTTGAGGTTCTCGAAGATGGGCTCGGAGCCGGTCGCCATCCCGGCAATACCGAGACCGAGGGCACCGCCGTGCTGGATGACTTCCTGCTCAGCACCTGTAAACTGGTGGCGGAGGTACTCCAGCGCATCAGCGCCGTGGTTGGCGTGGATGAGACCGTACGCATAGAGAGCTCCTCCCTGGCTGTAGATGGAGCCACTGTTGATGCCGCTACCACGGGGCAGGTAAGGCTCGAGGAGCTTCCGAGACTGCGTGAGGTTTCCACGATGTATGACCCCGAGTGCAGCGGTGGCAGTGAACTTGGACCAGTTGACAGCCTTGCCGAGCCACTCCAGGTTGTCGCGGAAGAACTTGTCGTGCGTTGTCCCCGCGTTCATGAACGCATTGCAGAACGTGACGGCGGTGTGGAAGATGGAGTTGCGGGCCTCCAGGCTGTCTCGGACCTTGTTCAATATGCTGAGGTCGGTGTGATTATTCCGGTATAGAAACTCCAGGTTGAGCTGGATGCCCTTGCTACCATCCAGGATGGAGCGGATGTTCTTGTAGACCTTGGCCAGGCTCTCGGTTATCTCCTCCTGGGGCTGCTCCTGTTCCTTCAGAAGAGGCTCGCTCTCAGCCGCCGCCGCCGCCGGCTCCCCCTCCACCTGGGGCTCGGTCTTGCTCGCAGGCTCGCCAGACGGCAGCGCGGCAACGACCTTGCCCAGGAACTCCTGCGTGCCGTTATCATAGAGGTCGAACGCGATCTGGTACGCGTTGGCGGTGGATGTCGAGTCGTCCCTGTCCACGAGCTGGCGCAGCATCCTGGAGACCTCCTCGTCCGAGTCCAGGTAGACTGCGCACTTGGCGATAGCGAAGTAGTCCGGGTTTGGTATGTCGTTGAGCAGCTCGAGTATGAGGCCCAGTATCTCGGTGCGCAGGCTGCGCTCCTGGACAATGTCCATGCAGATGCTCAAGGCGTAGTCCATGAGCTCCTCGGCAGGCCCCCTGACCTGCGTCCTGTGACTTGCCCTTGGAACGCTTCTCATCCTCGCTGGCGCGCTTGATGACCCTCCTCAGGACGGAGAGGTTCTTGGCCTCGACGGCGATGCCCACAACCTGTCGGTAGCGGCCCTCGTTGAGACAGGCCTCGAACAGGCGCTCGATGACGCGCTGGAGGGCCAGCTCCGAGCTCTTGTCGGGCAGGGACGCGATGGAGCTCGACCTCGCCTCCTTGCCCGCCTGCTGAAAGGTAGGGTCGAGGATGGTGTTGTCGATGGAGTCGCGCGAGAGCAGGGACTTGGAGGGCAGGACCGACTGGGAGAAAGGGGTGGTCGGGGGAGACGATGGAGGGCCCGTCGGGAAGGGCAGCGCCGAAGGTGGTCTCGAGGGCGGGAAGAGAGTCGTTCCTGGAGAGCTTGGACGGGGTGTGGGCAGAAGAGGAGATGGCGATGTACTGGTCGATGCACTTGGAGATGATGGTCTCCTCGAACTCGCCGGGCGCATCGAGCTTGAACAGGTCGCCGGCGGCCAGGGCAAAGGTCATGCTCTCGTTGTAGGCCTGCAGGTGGTAGTAGACCTTGGCGAGGACGAGGGCGGCCAGCTGGCGCTCGGGAAAGGACTCTTCCTCGTAGAGAGCCTCGCTGTTGATCGGAAGGCAGGTGGTCAGCACGTCAGTCGATCAGTCAGGCAGAAGGGCACGGGAGGGCTGTAGATGTAGCAGGCAGCAGGCAGAGGAGGCGTACATCTGGCTCAATGCGCCGGCGACCTCGGTCCAAACGGTGTCGATGTCATCGTTGAGTGTCTGCAGGGCAAAAACCTTGAGCTCAGGCTCCTCGTCGGAGAGGAAGCCCAGCACTCCGGTTGCCGTGACCAAGCCGGGCATCGTTTCGGTGTTTGTTGTCGGAGAGGGCGCTGTGTAGAGAAGGAGAATAGAAAGCCCCGAGATGGTGTTGATGGGAAAAGCAGTTGGGGCGATCGAGACTCGTGTGTGTGTATGTGGTTGATTATGGGGAGGTGCCTGGGGGAACACGGGGACGTTTCCAGCTGCAGCGATGCTGTCTCAAACGAGAGCTTAGGTCTTTGGCCTTGAGGTGGCCCCGGGCGTTGGTAGGAGGCAAGGGCAGGCAACTGGACATCCACGTCAGTACCTCTGCCTGGCCTTCCCTAGCGTGTGTTGTGGGTGGTGTGTTATGTAAGCACCACCTACCACGGGCCTATGATGGTACCAGAGTACGCGCTCAGTTGTACCGTAGTACCGCGACACATACTTTACCAGCTGCATGGCTCCAGCGGTATTGAGTGTGATCAGGAGCTTGGACCACCGTACGTACTATCCTGGTACCATCGTAAATGTATGGCAGTACTACCAAGTATCTCTCCTTCTCTCTCTCTACAGAGGGAAATACAAGTATCCTCCATACAAATTTTGGTGCTGCGGTACTTTTTTCTTTTTCGTTTCTTCTCCTCCTCCCGCTGTCTACCCATGAACCTTGTTTGACTGACATGCAGCCAGCTGAATGCAGATCTGAAAGTAACTCTGACCGACCATCTGGAGATACGATACGGTATACATGTAGTATGTTTCTTTTTTTCTTTTTTTTCTCTTTCTTTCTTACCGGTGGTTTCCAGCAGATGATTCTTATCATCAGAAGAAGCAAAAAAAGCGGGCGCAGCCCCAGTGCATTATTTCAGTGCTGCGCGCAGCGGTGCGGAGATCGGAGACGGCGGCTTTTTTTTTTTTTTTTCTTCGTCTGCTTCTTAGAGGCGGGTTCTTTTGTCTGATGTTAGCGGGCGGCATAACAGACACTGCAGTTCTCTTAACGCCTACCGCCTGGCGCATCTCACCACACACCCACGCCCACCCCCCCCCCCCCATTTGAGGGAGAAGAGGTCACTTCAGTCTGCGTCGCGTGTGCCAGGTGAAGAAAGATGCACCTTGGACTAGGAAAGTATGGTACTGCTGCACCCACACACGCCCACACCTGGCTCCCTTCACGTCCACGTCCACGCCCAGAGTCCGCGCCTTGAACGACCAACCTCGTCTCGTCTCGTCTCAGGGTATTAATTGGCCATTGACGCTGGTCTCGACCTGTCTACACTGGCTCTGGCACCGGCTCTGGCATCATCATCGTCATCAGGCCCCAAGCTTGCAGCACAGCCCATCAGGTCTTTTTCATATCCTCAATTTGATGGATGTGTGACCAGGCCAATCTATCCAAACCCCCCACTGCGCTGCGTTAGATCAGTGTTCTGACTCTTTTTTTGTCTTTTTCTTTTCGCTGGTCTTTGTTTTTTAATTTATTACTTTTCCCTCGCATCCAGCCTTCCGATTCTCGTCTCTCCCCGCCCGCAGGGGTCAGGTCGCAATACCCAGCCCAGTCCCAGCCTCTTTCCTCGTCCTCGTCCTCGTCCTATCTCGCGCGTCCAGCTGAAGCTCCAGGAGTGACCTCCCAACGAGACCACCGTCGACGTCGACACGTCGAGACAACACCAGGTCAGGCACGCGTGCTGGACTGCTGGAGCTGCAGGCACGCTGAGCTCGACGATGCGACTGTCGCTCCCGCCGTCGCAGTCGTCGCAGCAGCTGTAGAGAGAGAAAAAGAGAGAAGGAGAGAGAGGAAGAGAGAGACAGAGAGAGGGATTGTCGACCTTTCTTTCGTGTATCCGCCGCTGCCCAACCAACCAACCTGACAAGAGGCCAGCCTCCCCTCTTTTCCACTCCACCCACCAACATCGACACGCGCATCTCTCGACCCAATAGGATTCGAAGCATGGAACATATATGGTAGAGGATCTCAACCAAGAGACAAAACAGGGGACCTGACTCGAGATCGCAGCTGGAGGTTGAGGAAAAAGATACTCTGCTGCTGCAGCCTGCGAACGCGCGACAGCTCGCGCGCCCTTTGTCGCCCCTGCGTCCGCACGACCCACGCGCATCGTCGCCTTCGCCTGATCCGAGCATCGCGTAGGCACAAGGGGGAGGGACTGGGACAAGCTCGGTCTATATTATTCTTGCGACCATGGATCTCAGAATGATGCTGAACGAGGGCTCCGCCCCGGGGAAGGCCCAGCAGCCTCCTCCTCCTCCTCCTCCTCCTCCACCACCACCGCACCCGCCACAACATCCGCCCCATCCACCACCAAGACCAGGCTCACAACACCAGCACCCTCATCCGCAACCACAGCAGCAGCATTCCCTGCCGTCGACACCCATCCAGACCGTCCCGCCCCGCCTCTTTCACGACCAGCCGCAACCGGTCCAGCCTGCCCCTCCTCCTCCTGCACGGACCGCGTCGCGCGAGTACCACGCCGGTCCCCAGACTCCCTTCGCCTCGCCTCCGCCTCCACCTCCGGCGTACGGCAGCTCGACGCCCTTTGCAGCTCCTGCCCGCCCGCAGCCGCCCCCTCTGCAGCACCTGTCCGGCAGCGTAGACATGCGCTCGCCCAGCACCGGCCCGGGATCCATACCGTCCCCTTACTCTGCCGCCTCCATGAGAACAGACAGCGCCGGCTATCCCTTCCCTAGCCCAGGTCACCCGCACCCAGACTCCGCGAGCCCTGTCCAGCAGCATCGATACCCCCCTCCGGCGCCCTTCCGCCAAGGGACAGCTATTCCCAGCAGCAGCCTGGTCCCGTCGCCAGCCCGGGGCCGATGGCCCATCCTCCTCCTCCAGGCTACTTTGGAGCGCAGCAGCAGCAGCAGCAGCAGCAGCACCCCATACCACAGACACCCCCCGTCGGTACACCAGGCGGCACTCATCCATATGCGGCCCAACAGCACCAGCGGTCCAGTTCGGCGCAAAGTCACCCTTCATACCCCCCTCATTCCTTTGTGAGCCCGATCAACACGAACCACCCCCAGCCCCACTCCGACCATATGCGCCAGCCGTCACAGCCGCCGACGCCTCACGGCCCGCCTTTGTCGGCAGGTCCAAGACAGCCTGCTCCCCAGGGGACCTTTGCGCAACCACCGAGCCCGTACCAGCAGCGCATGTCTTCCTCCTCCTCAAGTGCACAATGGGCGCAGTATCCTCAGCATCCACAGCAGTCACCGCAGCAGCAGCAGCTACCGCCGCCGCCGCCGCCGCCGCCGCAACAGCATCAACAACAACAACAACAACCGCCGCAACAACGGCTCTCGCCCCACGTGTCTTCCCGCCCGCAGCCTTCTCCCCACCCTGCGGCTCAGAGACCGCCCAGCGCATACGATCAAGCTCCGGCCCAGCGTCACCCGGTGGACCCACTGCGAAGCTCGCTGTCCCAGAGCGACCGCGAGCGCAGCGTCAGTGTTAGTCCCAAGACCCGTGTTCCCAGCCTACCTTCCAGCGCCGGGCGCCACTCTCAGGCCTCTCTCTCCGGGCCCTCCCCTGGTCAGCCTGTGGAGTTCGACCCTCGCGATCCCCGCCAATTGCCTCCCAATGCCGCTGCGCCGACGAGGGACGCGCCTGTGAAGCTCGAGCGCGAGGCTCCACCTCTGTCGTCCGCCATCAAACCCGAGCGTGCCACGACCCCTGCCAAGCGAAAGATGGACGACAGGGGTCTCAAGCCAGAGGATCTTGACCGACAGGAGCCACGGCCGCCGCCGTTCCAAGCCAACGGCGGACACAGGCCTGGCAGCTCCTCGCGTCCGGCCGCCGCGCACCAATCCGACGCTCCAATGCTGGCACGGCGCCGGCCAAGACACGCTGCCCCTCCTCCCTGGGCGGTGCCTCTGGAGAGACAGCAGCTCAGGCACCCCAACCACCTCCTGCGGAAGCCAGCTCACCACCACGCCCACGTGAACGGTACGGCCGAGCCCTCGCATGGCGGTGGTGGTGCTGCCGCCCGCCAGGACCGGCCCAGCAGCCGCCATGTCTCCCCGGAGACATCCCGCTCCAGCATTCCGGGTCCGCCCGTGAACAGGGCGTCGCCGGCCCCGCCCGTGGCCGTGCACCCCTCGAAGCCGAGGATGCTGGGACCGTGGGAGCCCACGCTGTCCAACCAGGAGCCCTTCGACGAGCTGTGCAGAACAGTGGCCGACTTCCTGTTCCTCAACGTGGTCAACCCGGTCGAGCTGAGGGAGCTGCACGGCCGTCCCGGCATCAACTTCGAGATCGAGGCCAAGCTGGGCACCCTGATCGAGAGGGACTCGGCGGGCGAGAGGTATCACCTGCCCGTCCAGTCCGAGGTGGCCTTGGTGGTCACTCAGAATCCGCCCTACAACTTCTCAAGCAGCATGACCGAGGTGAGTCTCTGCCTAGTAGTGTCGCGCCCTCCCCCCCCCCTTCTCCCCCCACAAAGCTTGACAGTACATGACCGGGATGGTAGCGAGCAGCTGGCTGACGGTGCTTTCAACCACCCCCTCGAAAACAGTTACAACATATGAAGTACAACGAATATCTCAACCACCTGACTACCGAGACCAGCCTGCAGAACCCCAAGAACAAGAACTCACCCGACCCACGCGTCCCTATCAACTATATCCACCTCCGGGAGATGGACAGACACTACACGCCCAGGGACGCGAGACAAGCTCTCCACCCCATACTACAGAACCTGATCGACGCCCGAGGGGCTAGGGCTCCCCTCCGTGCGGGTGACAACGGACATGAAAAACGGGGGGCGGTAGTCGCCAAGATCATCAAGGTCAAGGTCGCGGACCTGCACATCTATTTCCCACAGGTCGAGCTGGACTGCCGGATCAGCGTGAACGTCGAGGCGGACTACGATGGCTCTGTCGAGGCGTTGGAACAGGCCGCCCAGGAGAGGCCAGGGTATCGTGCCAATGACAGGGTCGACCGGCACAAGGATCGGTTGAGCTACACGCATGGGCTGTACAAGGTTGACCTCACGCAAGTCACCCAGCCAGACGCTGGCGGCCAGGTATGCGAAGCATCTCTCCCTCTCTCTCCCTCTCTCTATGTATATCCATATACATCGATCGTCTCGGCTTTGTATTTGGCTGCTGACATATCCTCTAGTCGTCTGCAAGGAAGATTCACGAGCTGGAGATCGAACTGAACGCCGATGCCGTGATCGACCAAGGGCGTCGGGCCATGCAGTCGCAGCCACACAACTACGACTTCCTCATCGAAGGCTTTGTAAACAACATACGCCTGCTCGCAAGGAAATCTCGAGAGTTTCAACCTACACAGTGAAGAAGTGCGCCCCGGGAGACGCTACATTGGGCCTGAAATACCATTACAAAAAAAATACAGCAGCTTTTGTTATTTCCTAGAGGCCAGTTTTGAGCACAACCACCAATTTTCTTTACTTCTTCTCCTTAAAAACGCTGCCGGTTCTCTTCTTTTGCACCTCCGTCCGGGATCGGGTTGATGATACCAGGAGTCTTCGAAACTTTGGTGTTTTTTTTTTTTTTTGGTCTGCCTCGGCATGTATGTAGAAGACGGCGCAGGGAACGCAGGCTCGCGCGCAGAGATGGAGCAGAACTTGAAGAAAAGGACCCGCCGCAAGGCTACTGGTCCGCATAGCGTGAGCCTCAAATTTTGATGCGTTCAGGACATCCACACGACAGGTTAGGATACATGGGAACCCCAAGATATGCAAATATCCTTATATGAATTGAATAACGTTACTCGCAAGACACCGACCGCATCGGGAGGGGGTCCACGGCTTCTCCGGGCCTGGCTTGGTGCTGTCCGCCTGCTCGCTTATCCCGATGTCTCCTCTGGTGATCTAGAGATCCAAGGGAGGGGGCGGAGTGCTTCCCTCAGCCTCGCGCCTAGCTCAAGGCGTCCAGGATCTCTTTTGCGATCCAGGAATGGGTATGCGTCGTCGGGCTTGATGGTGTCCCGGGTCAGCCCAAAAAAACAAAAAACAAAAAAAGAGAAAAAAAAACATCCAAGACAACAACATCCGCACAGGTTCGCAATCCCCGGAGCACTTACTGATACTCGTCCCAGTACACCCTGTCCTGCACATCATCGCACTGCGTATACGTGCCGTTGGCCCCAGGGGCCCCCTCTCCATAGATGCCCACCAGACAACTCCCGTACTTGCCCAGCGGGCCGAAGCCGTAGGACCGCGGCTGGCCATAGTACTCAAACGAGCCGAACAGCGCCCTGAGGTCGACGAGGTCCACGGCGCTGCTTAGGCGCGCCCCGTCGGCCAGCAGGGCCGCCAGCAGGTCCGTGAAGGACGCCAGCTGCGACTTGGTCAGCTCGTCGGCGTAGAACCCGTACGGGAGACGGGACAGGTCGGGCGAGGCGATGGTGAGGACATGGCCGGCCGGGTAGGCGGCGAGCAGCCCTGTGGCGGCGGCGGCGATCTCCAGGTAGGACTGGGCGGCGCTTATGTTTGGGCTGAACAAGATGTCGTTTGCGCCGGCCCATACTACGAACAAGGGGGTGGTGAAGTCGCCGGCTGCTGATGACGACGAGGAGGCGCCGAGGGGGTGCCCTGTGGTGACACGCCGGACAGGAACGAGGAGAGCTGGTCCGTCACGGCGGGCACCGGGATCGTGGACTCGGGGCCTGTGTAGCCCTGGACGAGGCCGTTGGAGGTCGTGGCGCCGCCGGTGGCATAGTCGTAGAGGGGGATGGAGAGGTTGGAGGAGAGGTATTGGGCCCAGACCGGGCCGTTGGAGAAGTGGCCCTGGTAGCTTTGGGGTGAGGGCGGTGGTCAGGTATGTATCACTAGATGTCGTGTGTTTCTCCTCCTCCTTCAAGCTCATATGATGATTACGCGGAGGAGGTCACGGCTAGGTATGGTTTATCATCGGGACAGCCAGCGTGGATACTTACTATGGAGGCACGAGCGGCCATGTCCCGTTGGAAATTCGATATGAGCCATTGCCTATAGATGTGAGGTCAGCCGTGGTATCATCTCATCGCTGAGAGGCTCCAGTGTGTGTGGAAAGGCCCATGGATCTCGGATGATCGGTACATTGATCCTTAGGCTCACCGTTGTCACTGAAGGAGTCCCCAAAGACAACAATCGAGGAGAATGTGGCCCTGCTGCCCGTCGACCTGCCGGTGTTGAGTGGCTTCGCGGCAGCACCTATCGCCGCCAGGATTATAATAATCATAGGGAACATTATGTGGTGTCGGGCAAGCGCTGTGGCCAATGTTCTTGCAAATCTCAGCCGTGACACTCTCTGAAGCACTTTGTGAGTTAGGGAGCATGCGAGATATTGCGACTCGGCCAAGTAGAGTATTAATATAAAGTACACAGGACGTACTTGACATTAATTACTTTAGTCGTCAGACAAACCGAGGCTCTGGGAGACGCGAGCTAAGTACTGATAATTTATAGCAACCTTAACGGCTTGGGTAATCAACAAGACGGGTGCGGGGCCTCAGAAGGGGCGATTGGCCGGGGGGGTTTTGATCATGCAGGTGATTTTATTCCGAATACCGCTGATCCTCTGAAGTTTATTGAAAAGAGGCTAGATAATGTTTTGGGCGGCACGAGGAATGCTGTGCAACGGGGGTCGGGTTATTTACTCGGCTGGTCACCGCCTCTCCAGCCACTGCAGCATGGGTTTGAGATAAGCCATGAACGTCATGGGCTTCTCACTAATTAAGTTCTTTTTTAAAAAAAAAAAATTAAAGAGAAGAAGGAGGAGGAGGAGAAGAAGAAGAAAGCGAGAAAGACGGGCAGAAAAGTCCGCAGAAACCCCGAAATCATTTTGAAATTGAGTATCATCTTACTGACCATGTCATGTAGAAGTTGTCAAGAGGGAATACAATCGACAAGGCCATCATTAATTATCGTGTCGCTGTGAACATTGATGCCCAATGTCAAGCATGCATATTTTGACTCTGTGGAGGATATAATAATGTGCGGGTATTCAATAAGGCTATTCCATATTCACATGACTACCACGGGCTTGGATAAAAAAATAAAATAAAAATCAATGGATGATATCCGAGAAACCTGCCCATAACATCCAGACCCTATCATCAGCAGCCCTAAGAATCAGATGGAGGCTCAGATCATGCCGTGTTCATCGAAATCTCCAGGTGCTCCTTGCGACAGAATAACCTTGATGGGATGTGCGGTGTAATTCTCTCTGGCTCGTGGCAGCCTCGGCGGTGGACCAGAAGATTTCCTTAGGGATCCGTCATCCCGGTCGTGGTGCAGAACTTTGGTGAGACTTCCTCTTCTCTCGGCGACCTTCTTCTCCCACGTGTAGGAGCCTGTAGGTGGGCTCCACGGCCTCGTCATTGTAGGAGACAGCAGCAGGTCTGCGCAACAGCCATCGCCAGATACTTGACATCAGGTCGACGAGGTCAGCAAGCGCTCGCAAAGATCTGTCGCCCGGCTCGACAGTTGTTACGGTGGAAAAGTGCGCAGGCCTCAGAAGAGACAAAGTTCAGGCTCACATTCTCCCCTTGGGCCCCCTTGCGTATGTATTCCATAGAGACACATATCACAGACCCCATGTCTCGTTCGCGTGAGCTCTCTGCAGAGGCACGAGTGTATGATGTCGCTGCAGATGCACTCCTGGAGCTGTGGCGAAGCGTCGGACCTCGACACGGTGCCGATGCCAGATGGCCTGTCGGGGGAAGAATCCGAGACCGTACTTGACCGCCGCCGCCGCCTCCAGCTGGCCACTGGGGTCCGTGGCGACGCTGCCGATTCGCGTCTGTGCGAGGAAATCGGTATCACCGACAGCAGAGGTAACTTCATGATGCCTGAGTTGATTGTGTTGATATGATAATAGTGTGGCCGAACGGAGTGCGCAATGTCTCAAGACACTGCCGATGGAGAAGGCCACAGTGATATAAGTGGTCCCGACCCTCTAAGTATCTTTCTTTGTTTCACAAAGTATCCTCTGTGATTTGGATAAGTGACCCTGTGAAAATGTGGTTTCTCTTTCAGCAATGAAACTTTTGTTATGCTACTAGCTCTTCATTTGTCAGGCTGGTCATTTGTCAAGCTGGACAACCAAGACGCTGACAGTTGTCATTGTAGGCAATAACCTAGAATCTGGAAAAAGTTAAAATCAATGTGATTCAGTAATATCTACCAAGTGGATCCGAAGTCGCCTACCAAGTACTTATATGGATGTGCCAAAAGGTATTTTGAATAGTTCTCTGATGCAGCAAGCCACCTGCCGCCTACTTTATAGATTCATTAACTCCCAAATCTTCTGTCACGGTATTTGACATTTCCAAATTCTTTGTTCAGGACTCATCTGCACTCTATTCCATAAAAGTAATCAACTTAATAAGAGGCCCATCCCTAAGTAATCTGTGCTTGGTCTGTGTTGCTGTTGGAATTCGAAGTGAATGTGTTGCAACTATGCTTACTGCTCACTGAAAACAGCTCTGGATGTAGGTCTCAAAGCTCAGGGTCATGTACAGAAATTCCACTGAATTTGCTAGCATCATTCTTTCCACCTGAGTACTTACAGCGACAGGTTTGTCCCCTACCGCTCAGCTAGGGTGGTGAGGGGATCACGAAACGGACCGAAATCACATCGCTACGGTTGATGCGCTTGCTGCGACTCTTTTATAGAATATTTGGTTGGTATTGAAGACAAGGCTTATACAAAAGATGATAATAGACTGAACTATGGTAGCGGTACTCACTGCTTCATACCATAGCGCAGTAGAGGCTACGGTAACCTACGCCTAGGTGTTCATGTACTAGAATTCGTTCTAGTATCAACCTCATCTCCCCGGTGAGACTAGAGGTCTCCGAGAGAGAAATGGTAAGGGATAGGAGCAGCGAGGGGGGGGGGGGAAAAGGAGAAGCAACCCAAATAAAAAAAAAGGGGGGGGGGGCTCTGCAGGCGGAGGAAAGGCTCCGATGGGCAGGACAAGAAAAGGAAACGAGAATAAAAAAGGCATTGAGTATGGTCCCATGATAAGTACCCTGAGGTCAAAGAAATGTGATTCTGTAGACTTCTGAACCGGGGCGGCCTCGCTCTCGAGGGCCCTTCAATAAGGGAGTCAGTCTGTGCCGAGTTGATGCATTAATATGGCATGAATATGTGGCTTCACTTTTGTCCCGATGTCTAATATATGCTCCGGTTGCCCTTGCTCTGCACATTCCGTCCTTGAAGCAACTTTACGCGGATGGCCACCCTCACGAGGCCGATCATGGGGTAGAACTCGATCGCTATATTGCACGTGGGTGGGCACTGCGCTCCTCCGATCCTAATTACGATACATTCACTGCGGTGAAGGGAGCGTGGAAGACGAGGTCTCCGGCGCTTTTCCGGTGAGACAACAGGTCGTCGAGGGAGGAAAGCCAACGACCCCCTCGCTGGAGACATTCGACATTCGGCAAGTTGCGGCACCTGAAGCGAGTCCAGACGAGTCAGTAATAAAAAGGATCACCGCAATTGCCTTCACTCTGGAATTTACTGTCTCCGCTTGAGACTTTTGTAGACCAGCTCGAGCGACTTCTCGTCCAGTCGGCGACCCATTGGTGAGGTCACCCAGCCGGTGAGGATTCGGCTTTCCTCCCTTCGCATGTTGATATTTTTCCATATAAGGATGCATCTTTTTCCTCCGTAGTCAGATGATTATGTCCTTCAAGTTGCTACAAGCGCCTCACACTCCTTTCTTGACCTTGCTTTTCGCTTTCGAGCGTATGCCTATCTTTTAATAATATCTGGTTCGTGTCTCTATCATCAGCTGCAACAATGAAGGTTCAACTCGTGCTGGCTGCGATGGGTGCATTGGCGTCTGGCCAATCGCTTCCAGGAGATGAAAGTAAGTTCTGATGGAACAACCACACCATGGAAGTGAGAAAGAGATACTCCCATCCTGTTTACTAAATACCTGCTCCCTCTAGGTCCTCCAGCACCGGATACACCCGATGTTCCTCTCCCTGACGCTATCGTGAGTCCTGCCACAGCTTGAATTTTCTAGACTGCTTCGAGTGTGACGAGAAGAGTGAAGGGACAAGAGAAAAGAAAGAAAGGACATTTCCTCGGGCTCATTATAGGCTGCTTTCTAACGCCTTGTAGGATCCAGGGCTGCCAGCCGGCGTCCCGACCACACTCGTAACTTCCGTCATTCCCGGAGTTCCCACGGACGACGCAGCCCCGGCGCATGAGGAGCTGATCGGCCTGCCCGGCCTGCCCATCCCCATCCCCGTGCCTTTGCCCTCGATTCCTATCTCCATTGGACTTCCAGCCCCGATTGCCTCGGTTCTGACAGCACTGCCCGTGCCCACGTCGGTCTCGATTAAAATCCCTGTGAGCCTGTCAGTCCCAGGCATTCCGAGCCTGACAGGCCTGCCTATTTCGGTCCCTACGATTCCCATTGGGCTTCCCACCAGCCTCACCGTCCCAGGCATCCCAGGTCTGACTGGCCTGCCTCTTTCGGTCCCTACGATTCCCGTTGGACTTCCCACCAGTCTCACGGTTCCAGGTGTGCCAGGTGTCACAGGTCTGCCTCTCTCGCTTCCTACGCTTCCCACCATACCCATTGGGCTCCCCACCAGCCTCACTATCCCTGGTGTCCCAGGCCTCACAGGCCTGCCTCTTTCGCTTCCTACTCTCCCTACAATTCCCATTGGACTCCCCACCAGTCTCACTATCCCTGGGGTCCCAGGCCTCACAGGCCTGCCTCTCTCGCTTCCTACTCTTCCTACAATTCCCATTGGACTTCCCACTAGCCTCACTATCCCTGGAGTTCCAGGTCTCACAGGCCTGCCTCTCTCGCTTCCTACGCTTCCCACCGTACCCATTGGGCTCCCCACCAGTCTCACTATCCCTGGTGTCCCAGGCCTCACAGGCCTGCCTCTCTCGCTTCCCACGCTTCCCACCGTACCCATTGGGCTCCCCACCAGCCTCACGATCCCAGGCGTGCCGGGCCTCACAAACCTGCCCGTCTCCGTTCCCACAGGTCCCATCGGGATCTCCGGCACCCTCTCGATCCCAGGCGTTCCGGGACTGACCGGACTACCTCTCTCTGTTCCCTCCGTTGGGGTTCCTACCATCGGGTCCCAGCTGTCAGTCACCATCCCTCAGATCCTGACATTGACGACAATTCCCATCCCTACAGTACCACTGCCGACCATTATCCCGCCGACCTCGACGAGCCAGCCTGCTCCGACTGCCGAAGGTGTTCTCGAGGGACTCTTCAAAGAGATTCTGTCTATCCTGGGAATCCATATCTAGGTATGAGCAGTCTGCCAAGTTGGCCTCAAAAAAAGAAGTATGCATTCAGCTGACATGGTCTCTTCTCTCAGAGACGTGGTCTGCTAGTAGACGGCCGTTGACTTGGGGTCTTTTTTCTTCTTCTTTTTTTTTTCTCTATCTTTCTTCTTTTCTTGTAGTGACTTCTATGGTGATTGCTGCCTTGCGATTTCGCATTTGGGGATTGGGAGATGGATGCGTTGCGGAGACCTTGTTCCTTCTCAGAGTTGCGCGGCTCACGGTCGGTTTCGAGACTTGGCCTCCTGCTAGCTTTTTCTTTTTCTTTCTCTTCTTTTTTGTAGTTAGTTTAGAGTACTTGCTCCTTGTTGAATGACTTTCCTTGCGATCATCTGTGTCTTCCATGATGTTGAGAAGCGGGACAGAACTTATCACCAAGGTCGACAGCTCCCTCCCTCATGCATACTTCCCACTTATCAAAATAGACCTGTATTGTTCTTCATTCATGAGAAACCCATGCTGGAACGTGGCGGAAGACTGTCTTGGCGGGCAAGTAATGGCTGGTCCCTTGGCGCCTAAACACATTCCTCGATCTGTGACTTTTCGCTAAGCTAGCGAGGGGACTGCATCCTGGCTTGCCTGGCACTGGGTCATTCGATCAGTAAGACAATTTGGAGTCTTTTCTCATTCATCCCGCCACCCACTACCTCCCCTCGGCGTTTTCATTTTTAGACTTGTTGTTTTCTATTCGTCAAGACACTCATCAGTAACGAGGAGGAGTAATTTTGAAAGATTGATACCAAATTAATATTACGCCTGAACTCAGAAATTTCCTCGTCGAGAAGCGAAGCTTTCATAAAATTGCAGAAATTGCAAAACCGTATGGACCCTCGTTATACGTAGAAACCTGATAAGAGGTAGCCTGAGGCCCCATCAAGAGGATAAAGTGCGCTCGAGACGACTGCAGAATAGGAGTGTTGGAAAACCAGTGACGGATTCGTTATTGGGGATGGGTCTTGCCAGGTGTGGGGTCATTGGAAGAACGAGTGGTGGTTGTCAAGTTTGGTAGTGTTCTCGTCCATGACCTGGTGAGCCACCTGGAGGGTATCATGGTGCTGAAGTTCGGGTTTTATCTCGCCCTCTTGCTCGTCAGGGTGCTGGTCGATGAACAGATCCTTGATGGTACCTGCGCCGATGGCTCGCTGGTACACAGCGAAGCTCGTGGCAAACTCTCGGTGCTGCCCGATGCGGATCTTGTCGAGGAGATTGAGGGCGAAATTCTGGCAGTTGTTGTTGATGAGATTGTAGGCGGCGCGCTTCTCCCTCATATTGAAGATGACCATTTCGCCTTGAAAAATATCCGTTATTACGTGCACATCTGCCGCGCGAACGGCCTGGAGTTGGACCTCGACCGGACGGGAACTTACCAGCCTCTCTGAGAGCCTCGTCGTTAAACCTGGTCTTACCCACCTCGTACGTGTGCCACTCGTCCCGGTTGAGCTTCTCGTTGATATACACTACATCGAGATGCTCGTCCTGTGGTCACCCACATCAGTCAGCCCTGTCGTCACTGCCACGCCCGGTCCATTTTCTCCCCCCCTCTCTCTCTAGGTCTCGCGCGCGCTGGTCAACCAGTCAACTCATTGATTTTTTTTTAACGAACCATCCACAGCTCGTGAACGTAATCCCCAACGAGCACAGCCCAGTGCTGGGTCGGGTCCGGACACTTGTGTATCTCCTCGGTAATCAGCTTGCCCAGCCTGGTCTGCTCGGCAAACCACTTCCCGGCGGGGCCTGCGACGGGGTGCCAGCCGATCTCGACGGTGCGGGGCTCGCCGTCGATTTTAACCTCGCCCAGGGGGGATGACGTTGGGCGTCTTGCCGAGCCCGAGCTCATGTTGGACCATGAGTTTGCCCTTGAGCAGGTTGTCCTTTCTACATGCCTGTCAGCCAGTCTGCCCATATCGATAATGGTGGAAAAGAAACATCGCGAGTCGGCTTACAAGAACGAGCCTAGCTTGCTGCCAGGCGATGTCCGGCCGGATTCTTCCTCATCGGGATGGCGCATGTTGCTCAGCTCGTTGTAACGGTTTTTTTTTTAAAAAAAAATCAAAGGAAAGTGAGTAAGAAACAAGAAAAGTAGGATGGCTCTTCGGCTCCTCGTAACTGCCGCTGGTGTTTAGTAACGCAGCTCGTTGTGATGGGGCCAGGCAAGCAAGCTCCTTTTCCTTGGAGGATCACCAAGGGACTGGCAACTTATGGTTTCGCATAAAACAAGGAAGGAGGAGAGAGAGGTTGTATACTAAGCAGTCTCAGGATTTAGGCGGCGTTCTTGCAGCCCCAATCAAGTCGCGAGTTGTATTGACGGGAGCTAAGAAGAATCGGGTAGTAATTACCTAAGCTGACTGCAGCGCATGCATCTTCATAGCATCTTTGCCCCCGATGGTTTCTAAGCCTTCTCTTTTTCTAAACGTGAACCGCATCCGCGAGAGCTTGCGTCACGACAGTCACAACTCCACGACTACAAAAAGATTCCATTTCCGGATCATGGCAGAATTCCCACCACGTGGCCTCAAAGAAGCCGCAGAGTCCGTGGCGAAGCTCCTCCGTGAGCGCGGCGAGACTATCTCCGTCGCCGAGACCGCCGCCGGTGGGCTCATATCAGCGGCCCTGCTGGCCATGCCGGGAGCATCGAGAATCTACAAGGGCGGCGCGGCTCTCTACACTCTGGAGTCGCGCATCGCGTTTGCGGGCTGGACGCAGGCCGATATTGACAGCTACGATGGGCCCAACCCGGACCTGGTGGCTGGGCTTGCGAGGCATGTGAGGGCCACGCTGGGGTCGACGTATACCGTGGGTGAGGTACGTTGACATGGTGGTGATGCTGCTGGAACCATACATGAGCATGCGGCCTGGAATACAGGGCAAGAGGAAAGACGTGGCCGTCCCAGTTGGCTCACAGCGCTTCCCTCCTGCAGAGCGGCACAGCTGGACCGACCGCCTCGAGGAGAACCGCAAATGGACAGCCGTGAGTGAAGCTCTTGGGATAAGACCCCTGTGCCTCCCTCTTCTGGCGGACTGCGCCGCTGATGCCCGCACCCTCACAGTGGCTACGTTGCCCTGGCTGTGGTAAGTGAGAACAAGGTTCTGAGCAGGGACCTGAACACGGATCTTGGGGGCGAGCGGGCTGCGAATATGGTGGCCTTTGCAACATTGGCGCTGAGGCTGGTCGAGGAACTCATCACGACGAGTGAGAGCCAGGGTGGGAAGATGTAGTGTGTAATCAGGTGGTCCGACATGCACCCCGACAGTGCTGTGCACCCAGAGCGAAGCCAGGAAGTCGCCTATGAAGACCACGTATCCGTTGCATGTGGTAGACTCGGAAGGACTGCTAGCCATGCTGGCATGGGCTGGCCTGCAAATTGTATGGCTGTTTTGTTCAGCTGAGTCTTGTGAGACTTCTGTTGTCTCCCTAAGCCGTGGGCGTCTCTTGTGAACGTGCGGTAGTATGTGGTGGACGACCACCGACCGTGGAAGGCCAGCGGCATGAAGTAGGCCCAAACGCCTCGCTGTGACTGGTTATGCGGCCTACCCTTCTTTATTCTTTATCAAGAGGGAAAGATTAGATTGGATAAGTCAGGGCTCAATTATTCAAGATGTTCTATTGATGCATTGGCACGCCTATTCATACAAACAAGCGCCGTTGGTCTATACTTTTTATGCAGCCTTCTTCGCTTTCCCAACGTCAGCCTTCTTCCTTCTCCTGGCGCGCCACGCGGAGAACTCGTTCAGCAGGCCCATGACGAGCGGCACGCCGACAGGTCCCAGGAGAGGCAGGTATACTGCGATCTTGTGTTCATCGGGGAAGTACAGCTGGCCGACCATGCTCTTCTCAAAGAAGGCCCGCTCGGCGGCCGCCTCTGCAATCTGGGCGTGGATGAGCCCGTCTGGCGTGCCCAGCGATTCGCACGCTAGGCGAAGGTGGCGGATCGAGGTGCTCACGCCGTCGGCGACGGATCGAGGGATGGATATGGACGGGAGGGCCCGAGAGAGGCGAGCCAGTGAGCCGAGAGTGCTCGACGCACGGAGCAGTAGGTCGGCAGAGCGGACCCTGGAGAGGGTGGAGAGGCGGAGTGGCAGCGAGCCGGAGGTGGGTGTGCCGAGGAGCGAGAGCAGGTGCGTGGTGAATGTGAGCAGGGGCTGCTTGAGATCTTCGGGGAGTACGTGTGCCTTGTCGCCGCCCGCAGGGTTGAGAAGATATACTGTTCCCCACTGCGGGATCAGCCAGGAGTGGGAGGTCTCTGAGACCGCTGCCTCGCTAGCACCCACGTCGTCCAGGGCGGGCGACAGCTGGATGGTCTGTCTGCCCACAAAGACGATGAAGTTGACGGTCGGCGCGCCGCCGATGGACGGCGACAAGGGCCACTCGGCGGCATTGATGAACGAGGACAGGTCGTCCTTGCTCAGCACCTGGGACTGGACGCCAGGGGTCGCGTATAGTTGGACCTGGGTATCGATGGTGAAGTTGTGGATGGGTCTCAGGACGTCCAGCACCGGCTGCATGTATTCATCGATGGCCTTCTCGATATCCCAGCTGCTCGGGGCAGGCCCATCAGTGAAGAGGGAGAAGGTGAGGTGGTACGTCGGGGCATATTTGAGAGAGCGTGTGGGCCGCTTCGCGATGGTATCGGCAGTATCTGGCGCCAGGCCCTGCGGCCGGTGTTCTGGCTTGGCCGAAGACGTGGAGAGCAGGTAGGATATGACGGCCTGCTCTTCGGCAAAGGTGGACCGCAGCTCGCTCGCGACATAAGTCGCCAGGGAGGAGGAAGAGGAGCTCGGCGAGGGGATCGAGTTCGGGGTGTAGGTGATGTCGAGGATGGACTCGTATGGGTGGAGCGAGGCTGTCGTTGATTCTCCCGGCTGGAGCCGTATGACGAGAGCGACCTCGTCAGGGCTGGCAGTGCCATTGGCGGTGCTGGTGCGGGGATCTAGCTGCAGCCGGAGGTGATGACCGGGAAAGTCGTTTAGGTCGTCGAGGGCGTGCTGCGTCAGGCGCAGGAGGTTCTGGGCCTCTTGCTCCTGCAGCTGGTTGGCCTGGATGGAGATGCGCAGGGGGAAGACTGGGCGACAAGCCTGGGAAGCCAGCCCTATCAGCAGCTGAAAGAAAACGAAGCATGTGAAGGAGAGGGTTCGGAAGGGAGGATAGAGGTTGTTGAAGGGGGGGGGGGAGCACAACCTACCTTACCATCAGCCCAGTCCATCATGTCGTCCAGGGGCAGATTAGCCCTTGGGATCGCGGTGGTGTTCCACCAGATGGGCAGGCCGAGACACAGCACGATGAGCCAGAAGGAGAAGATCACCTGGGACCGCCTTCGAATGTCTGAGGGCTTCTCAGGCGGAGGCTCCTTGCGGCGGCTGGTGGCATCGCGACTCGAGGCATCTCCAGGCAAGGCGTCGCTGGTGTGGTTGGGCTCAGCCCCGGGACCAGGAGCAGGATCTGTCAGCCCGCTGCTGGCAGCCGTTGGAACGGCGCTGGCGATGTCTGTAGCCATGTCAACATCATGGGCAGGTATTGCAGACATGGCAGGCCAAGGCCCTCGCTACATCGCGTCGTGGTGGTGGTAAGTAGGAGTTGTCTGAGGGCAGGCGCAAGCGGCCAATTCGGTTAAGCCAGCCCCTGTAAGCCAGCTCCCGTAGTTAGGCCCTTCCTGGCCCTGTCGCCAGCCAGCCCTGCTGCAAAAACGCTGTGCTGTGTGTGCATTGGTAAGGAACAGCTGGCTGTAAGCACGCCGATAAGATAAGGTGCTCTAGTCGCCGGCACCACGCCTTTGAGAGGCATACCAAGGTAGCGATTTACCTGCCTCCCTGCACAGTACTACCACTATAGTATTGCTATTAAGGTATCGCCACCACGTAACCACGGTAGCGTCTCTCTCAAGACTCTCTCTCTCGGCTTCACATGCGAGACAGTTGCGCCTACTACTGACAAGGTACCAGAGTACTGTGCAGATGGCGTGCAATCTCCTGGCTCTCTCACATCCTACCTCCTCCTCTTCCTCCTCCTCTCTTCTTCTCCGGGAAGCTCCACCCCGCATGAGATGCCTAATCGGGCATGCAGTAAGTGCGCAGTGCTACTGCGTGCGTTAGTAGTACGCAAACTACTGCTTCAGCATACCATGGTGGGGTTGATAGATGATCCATGCCCGCCATAACCGTAGTGGTACCTGATAGAGGAGCCCTCAGGGCCGAGAGAGAAGGAGTAGGTGAAAGCAGAGAGCCTGGGGGAGGACCGATTCCTGCCTGACCTTGCTGAGGCCATACTTCGCCTGCCCTCCCTCGATACACACAGCATGTGTCTTACAGCGTACTAGGGTATTGATGGGCGGTCGGTTAGGGGTGTGTTCTGCAGCGCCCGGTGTCCGCGCCCCGACGTGCTGGGCCGACTCGGGCTCCACGGCCCAGGGTCAACCCCCGCCGCCCTGCTACTATGCTAAACTACAGTGGTATAGCGTCCATTACAGCAGTATGCTCTGGCACGCCCCGACACCACAGGAACACATGTACCATATTTATGTGCCAAAGCTGCGAGAGTACTTGGCTACACAGCAACATTACCCCACGCTCTTCAAACGGGAAGTTCCAGAGGCTAATCCCCCTGGCCGAGGCTTGTGAGCCGAGGCGCAAGAGTCAAGCCGCAACATCTGAAGTTCTGCTCGTCCGCCTGCCTCCCTCTCCTCGACTTTCTATACCACGCTGTCTTTGTCATTGAGGAGGTTGGGCATTCAAACTTGCGAGCGTCTGGGGAATAAGAGACAACATCCTGACCCTCGGTCCGGACAAATTATTCCTGTCATTGATCGTCATCTTGAACCCCTCTCGTGCTTGTATTGTGTCTTCCTCGACTGCGCAGTAGACCCCATTCCCTTTTTTTCCTTTTTTATTCTTTTTCTTCCCTTCCTCTCTCTGGGGCGAAAAGGCTGGTCCGCCACATCACCTCACATCACCTTACTTCCTCCACCACCTCCTCCTCCTCCCTCGCCTCTTCGCAGCGACCCACCGATACTATATTATATGATTCTATCCTGGCTTCAGAGAGGATAGATTCTCTTTGTCTCTTGGTTCTCGATTCTGCTTCCCACCTCTGCACAACAATTATTATATACAGACAGAAAGACGTTTTTACAGCCTGTTGTCCTCCTCTTCCTTCTCGTTCTCCTCCCTCGCTACACCTATCACCGTGTTGGCCCACCCCCCATCTTGAGGATCACGAGTGCCACCTCCTGCGCCTTGCCGGCTTGACCGACCACCCATCGCTCGTCTCTGCATGTCCTTGGCGTTCCCCGTCCAGTCCATTCCCATTGAGCCACAGATCTCACACCCAAGCAACGCCGCATACATATATATAACTTCCGTGTCTCAATAATCTGCCGCTCTTGTGTTCCCCTCCAGTCGAGATCTGCCCGCCTCTTATATTCCTGCGACTCTCGGCTCTCACCCCGCTTGTACCTCTCTTCTTGTTGTGCCTGTGTCCCCCTTCTTTTGTCTACCCTGGCACTTGCTCCTGGTCACACCAGAACCAGTATAAGTCTAAATTAAAGAAAATAAAAAAGAAGAAAAATGCCCGGTAAGCCTGTTTTCCGCACTTTGAGGAGCCTTTTCCTCCCCTCTCTCTCTCCTGCAGTACACACACACACATATACATACACACATAAAGACGCACGCATTCCCCCCTGCGGCTGCTATAGCTGTCCCTGCAGCTTTTGCCCGCGACCTCGTCTCTCCATGTCCAGCCTAGGCAGCACCCGCAATAGCAGAAGAGGAAGAGAAAAGAGAAAAGAAAAGAAAAGGAACGAAAAGATATACCCTATGGCTGCTGCTAACAACCTACTCCTCACCCAATGCGCAGTCCCCCTCGCCGTCGCAGTCCCGGCAGCGGCAGCCGCTGCCGCCTACATCAATGCAAAGGCACACGTGTGGTACGATCTAAAGATGATCAAGTGTGCCGCGCCCATGGCCCTCCAGATGATGTGGCGAGAGCGGACCGGCAGGTTGAGCCTTTTCTACGACCTCGAGTACTGGGCCCACAACCCTAAGACGGCAGACGCGCCTTTTCTGATGTTCGGGAACCGCTCGTGGACGTACCGCCAGGCCCTCGAGCAGGCCCTCAAGCACGGCACGTGGCTCAACGAGACGTTCGGCATCAAGAAGGACGACGTCGTCGCCATGGATTTCCCCAACGGCGAGAGCTTTGTCTTCGTCTGGATGGGCCTCTGGGCCGTGGGCGCGAAGCCGGCCTTTATCAACTACAACCTGGCCGGCCACGCGCTCGTCCACTGCGCCAGGGCCGCGGGCGCTGCCATCATGCTGGTCGACCCGTCGGTGGCGCACAACGTGGATGACGACGTGCGCAGAGAGCTGGCCGGCGTGAGGCTGGAGGTTTTTTCTGCCGAGCACAGGAAGCAGGTGGCCGCGACGGCACCCGTCAGGCTGCCCGACGAGCAAAGGGCGGACGAGGGCGTCTACAGCATGGCGAGTCTCATCTACACGAGCGGCACCACGGGCTTGCCCAAGGCGGCGGTCGTGAGCTGGGGAAAGATGCACGCCGCGGGTGGCTTCTCCGCGAGGCTCATCGGCTCGCGGCCTGGTGAGATCTTCTACACGGTCAGTCACCAACAACCCTAGACCAGCCTTGGTCCTCTCTTTCTGCAGGACCTTGTTTATGTGTGTCTGTGTGTCTGTGTGTGTGTGTGTGTGTGTGTGTGTGTGTGTGTGTGTGTGTGTGTGTGTGTGTGTGTGTTTGCATATATGTGAAACTGACAACATGCCTGGCAGTGCATGCCCCTCTATCACTCTTCTGGCGCGATCCTGTGCGTCGCTAACGTGCTCTGAGCGGCGCGACCGTCGCGCTGGGGGCCAAGTTCTCAACACACACGTTTTGGAGCGAGGTGCGCCGCTACGATGCGACCATGATCCAGTACGTCGGGGAGACGCTGCGGTACCTGCTCACGGCGCCCGTGGAGACGGACCCGGCGACGGGCGAGAATCTAGACAGGAGCCACCGGGTGCGGGTGGCGCTGGGCAACGGGCTGCGGCCAGACGTGTGGAACAAGTTCAAGCAGCGGTTCGGGGTCGAGTACATTGCCGAGTTCTACGGGGCGACCGAGGGCAGCTTCGCCACGTGGAACCTGAGCAGGAACGACTTCAGCATGGGCGCGGTCGGGCGGACGGGTTGGGTCTACTCGGCCGTCATCGGCTCGGGGACCGCGCTGGTGGAGGTCGACTTCACGACGGACCTGCCGTGGCGGGACCCCAAGACGGGCTTCTGCCGGGCGACGAAGCCAGGGGAGCCGGGTGAGTTCCTGTTCAGGCTGCCGGAGAAGGACCTCGAGAAGAGGTTCCAGGGCTACTACGGCGACAGGGCGGCGACCGACAAGAAGATCCTGCGGGATGTGTTCAGCAAGGGCGACGCGTGGTTCCGGACGGGCGACGTCATGCGCTGGGACAGCGAGGGCCGTGTCTATTTCCACGACCGCATCGGCGACACGTTCCGCTGGAAGAGCGAGAACGTGTCCACGGCCGAGGTCAGCCAGGCGCTGGGCCACCACCCGGCGGTCCACGAGGCCAACGTGTACGGCGTGCAGGTGCCACACCACGACGGGCGGGCCGGGTGTGCCGCGATCGTCCTGAACGAGGGGACGACGACGACGACGATGCCGGAGGTGCTGTCGAGCCTGGGTGAGCACGTCAGAAAAGCACTGCCCAGGTACGCGGCGCCCGTCTTCCTGCGCATCACGCAGCCGGGCAAGATGCAGACCACTGGCACGAACAAGCAGCAGAAGCAGGACCTGCGGGCGGGAGGAGTGGACCCAGACAAGACGGGCGGTGATGAGATGTACTGGCTTCAAGGTGGAAGATATGTGCCATTTACGAAGAGGGAGTGGGAGGCGGTGGAGGGTGGGAGGGTGAAGCTGTGAGAGCGTGTGTGTATATAAGTAATACACGATAGAGAAGCTGTGTGTGTGTATATGTGCCTGCCAGAGTATATATGGATATGTTGTATGTTGATATATATTCTTATAGAGAGAGAGAGGGAGAGAGAGAAAGAGAGAAAGAGAGAAAGAGAGAGATCAGCTATGCATTTTTTCCATGACGTCCATGGGCTGTACAAGTGATTCTCACTAGAAACCCCTCGTGCCCAAGGTGTCACCGCTAAAGGGCATGATTGAGGCCAAGGGAGATCTATAATCAATCAATCAAATAGTTCAGCGCATGGCAGATCGTTCCAACCTCGCCAGGCCATAACCGTGACAGATCGCCAGGAGAGGGGAGAAGGGTGACGAGCTAATTGGCGCGCGGTGTAATGGCGCATAATACGTACACACTCTATCGAGGCACGCAAGGCTCTTGGCAGTCGAGGACCCTTGAAAATGCCAGATGGGGAAAGATCAGAGCATTGTACAGTACGGCGGTGCTACAGTTAGTACCGCTGGTTTAGTACGTAGTATGATGTCCAAATAAAATAAAAAAGAAAAAAGCTCCGGAAGCGGAGAGCAGAGCAAGCCTCCCACCCCCACAAGACAGCCCAAGGAGCACAGGTCTGGCGAATCATTGAGCTCCGTGATGGCGACATCTCGTGGCAACCCCTCCACCCTTGCCCCCCCTGCTCTCCTGGTGCCCCTCGTGCTGACGGAATCGAAGCATCGTTGGGCAACATGTAATTCCATCATCAGGAGACGGGCTTGCGCCTTCTGCGCCAGCTGCGCCAAGATGATCTCAACAGAGCTTCGTCTGCTAGGTTCGAGAGAGGAGGACGGGGTGGTCCTCTTCTCTCAGCTGTCCTGATGAGAACCTCGAGAGGAAGACGAAAACAGAGCCTCATGTACAACTGAAGGCAGTGAAGGGCGACCGAGACAGGAGGATGATCTGCAGTCGACCTAAGGCATGTGACGAGGGATGGAGAAACTCGGCAGCTGAGAAATCCATCTCGCATGGTGCCTGACACTGACTTGACTAATCCAACTCGTAAAAGTTTGAGCAGTCAATGACATATCAAAAAATTGGGAAAGGCGGGAAAGGTTGGGCAGCTAACGTGCAACAGCACAGATAGATGGAGGGCGAGCCGCGCCTTCTCCTTGAACTTATTTAGCTCATCATAGCCCCTCCCCCGCCATCTGCAAGGTTCTGAGACAACTTCTCCCTCACCTCCAAACCCTCTCCCTGCGTACCATATTGCTTCGTTATTGTTGCTCTCCCCAGGTTGCGATACACGTATAGCGTATTTACACATATACTATACCTTGAAGTTAAATTATTTTTTTTGAACCTCAACACCCCATATTCTTTACCGACGACGCGATGGCTGAACAAAGAGCTGCTCCGTAAGTGTGCTATCATACCATACACCCCCTCCCTTCCTCCTTGCTTGCTGTCTTGGCAGCCATGTGCCCCGGGCCTCCATTCTCTTGACCAGGAGCAGGCAAAGGCTGACGAGATGTTCCCTCCACTGATCATAGTCTCCGCCTGGGCACCGTCGCCCCTAACTTCCAGGCCGACACCACCAAGGGCGCTATCGACCTGCACGAGTACATTGGTGACAACTGGGTCGTCTTCTTCTCCCACCCGGAGGACTACACCCCCGTGTGCACGACCGAGCTCGGCGAGATGGCCCGCCTCGAGCCCGAGTTCAACAAGCGCGGCGTCAAGCTCCTGGGTCTGAGCGCCAACACCGTCGACAGCCACGAGGGCTGGGCCAGTGACATCAAGGAGATCAGCGGCAACACCCTGAACTTCCCCATCGTGGCCGACAAGGAGAGGAAGGTCGCCTACCTCTATGACATGTACGTATACGCACGAGAGGAAATCCCCTCCTGTCCTTCCTTGTCTTCTGCCCTCGAGCCTGCATGCTCGTGCTCGGTGCCGGCCTGTGTAGTAACAATACCATCACAAATAGGCTCGACTACCAGGACACCACCAACGTTGACGAGAAGGGCATCGCCTTCACCATCCGCTCCGTCTTCGTCATCGACCCCAAGAAGACCATCCGCACCATCCTGTCCTACCCTGCGTCCACCGGCCGCAACTCGGCCGAGATCCTGCGCATCGTCGACTCCCCTGCAGACCGGCGACAAGAACAAGATCACCACCCCCGTCAACTGGGTCCCTGGCGACGATGTCATCGTCCACCCGTCCGTCAAGAACGACCAGGCCAAGGAGCTGTTCCCGGACTTCCGCATCGTCAAGCCCTACCTGCGCTTCACCCCGCTGGCCAAGGAGAAGGCCACTGCTGGCAAATAGGTGATCACAGGCTGCAAGTGGTCCAGAAGTTAAAGGGATAAGGGATCTCTTGGGAAAAGAAGGGGCAAAAAAAATAATTGAATAATATAAAAATCAAGGCGGGGAATAAGAATCTCAGGTGTGAACCTACAAGCAAATACTACTGTGACAGCCGTGCAGTTCACCTCCGCCAGGGCGGTATCATTACCAAAGCGAGATCTCGGTGATTCTAGGAAGAAGTCCCTTGAGTGAGCGCATACCGGAGATCCCGACTGCAGTAGCACCTCGCATTGCAGTGCAGTGTGATGATTGGTGATTCGGGGTGTCGGCCCCGGGATCCCCTCCCTCTCCGTGCTGTCGAAGGGGGAACACAGCAGACTGGTTGGCCATCCATCCATCCCTCCCTCTTGCTACGTCATGGCTAGGCTGTAAGCTGCCGACCTCATTTGACGATTTACGGCGTGCGTCGGCGGTGTGTGTATGTGTACGCGCTTGTATGTGTGCGTATGTGTGTGTGTGTGTGTGTGTGTGTGTGTGTGTGTGTGTGTGTGTTCGTGTGTGTGTGATCCCAACGACACTGATTTACAAATTTGTCCGTATTTCTGTTCAGCCATATGTAGATCCCACCCATCATCGTATGTCCGCGCCTCCGCGAGGAATTACATCTGCTGATGGCCGTGAGCACACAGGGCCGACAGACAGCCCACACAGCTCGCTCTCTCTTTCTCTTCCTGTCTCTCTTCCTTTCTCTGCCATGAACAAGGACGAGTGAGCCCAAATCCAGATCGGGGCGTCAGCCAGCCCAAAGGAGGAGCCGAGGTAGGACGGGAAAAGGGGTGGTTTCTGTTGGGTGGTGGCTCCCCCGCCTGCCCTCGCCCCAGGGGTCATTCACCTACTAGAAGAAAGCGAAAGAGAGAGAGCATGGCCAGATCTGGTGTCGTGCTTATTTTTTTTCCTTGTTCCCCCCAGTGTGGTCTGATCGGATCACTCCGATAGACCATGGTAAGTCACAGGGGGGAGGGGGGAAAATTACGTTCCTCAGTGCAAGAACCTATCTGCCCTGTCCTTTTCCTCTTCTCCAGGTAAGACAAAGTATTGGATAAGAAACTAAATAAAAGTTGACTCTACGCTCCAGCCGCGCCACCCTGGTGCTTCCCTCCTTTTTTTCCTTCGGATTGACGACATCCGTCTGACCCTCCCGCCAAGTGGGCTTGAAGGGGTGAGAGAGAGGGAGAACTGATTCGGAGAATATCCGGGCTTCATGGGCAGCCGAGAACCGTGGTACCTGAACAAACGGCTCGACAAAGATGCCCAAAGCTTATATATCTCTATCGTGGTATTGAGGGAGGGAGGGCCCTGAACATCTCGCAGAGTCGCAAACGATGTGGACGGGACTGTCTAAACAACGAACGACCAGATGCTACTACCGTACATGGTACTCACAGTACTATGGGACATACATACCGTCCATCCATGTAGCTTGAAATGTAGTAAGGGCGGGCAGAATCCGCGCCTGAGCCCTGCGTGGAGCTGCAGGGACGGGCATGGGCTCTTTCGTCCGATTGTTCAGTCTAGGGGTGACGGGACTGAAGGACGTGCGGGTCGCAGAAGCAATTCCGCTGCTACCTGTCCATCTGTCACAGCGCCCATCGCTTGTTTCCCTTTTTTTTTTTTTTTGGTTCTTCTTTCCTTTTTGCCCCCCTTCTTCCCCTCTCCCTCTTGAGATATTGATAGCTTGTGTGGTCCGGGGGGAGGGGGCACATCATACTCCATCCATCTTTTAGCTCGACCTTGAATTAGGTACCTATAGGAAGACCGGAATATTTAGAACAAGTGCCCTTGATTCTTCCGTGGATCCGACCCGAGGTTCATCTATCTTGTACCACCAGCACATCGTGTACGTACTATTCCATAGTACAAACATAGTAGAAGTCATTCCAGTTTCGATAGCACACCCTGGATCCTATGTGGGGAGGGCCGAAGGGGGGGAGGGGTAAACCAGGGTGTCAAGGGTGCTAAGGATTTTTTGTATGATACCTCGTAAGCCTGAAGGGGGGGGGACAGGCTTGGAGGTTGGAGGGGTAAAAGAGGTGCTAGAGCTACTATGGTACCCCATGGTAGTACTTCACAGCACTCTGGGCATAGGCGGACTGACAGGAACGCCAAGGGCCAATCCACCAACCGGGCCCCCCCCCACCTGGCGGACCTCTACTGCTCTAGTACATAGGCTGTAGTGTATGTGCCATACATGGTGCTAGTAGCACCACGTACATAAGTAACCATGGCAGTCCAGACCACACGTGCAGCCGCCCCCTCCTCCCTCCCCCCCTTCTTCCCAAGGGCGCCAGTGTAGACCCGTCGCAGGAAGCCCTGAGGAGCCAATCCCACACGCCATACAACTGCTCTCAGGACAGGCACCTCGGACATTCTGTCTCTCACTGGGCAGATCCTACGCGCCCGAACCGTGAGGGCGTATCCTAAGGAGGGGGTCGACAGGGCCCTTTGGGAACAAGATCCTCTCGGGTCCCCACGAGGGGCAACGGCACCTGCTGTTGTACCATGTACAGTAGCAGCAGCACGTATCAGTAGTACCACCACACTACCATGTAGCTAGCTTGCAGCCTGCAACTGGGAGCTGCGACTTGCGACGGCCACTATAGACTTTAGACCTGACTGCAGCGCTGCGCAGGCCCAAGCAAGCGCACAGCACAGAAAACACCGCACAGGCTCCTCCCTTGGACGATATCAACCCAATCCTGTTCCTTCGCTCGGTTTCCCCTCCCCACAACGGCTGTACCTTTGCTCAGCGCGCACAAAGCCGTGCACATGAGGAGCAAGCCCCTGATCTAGCACGACTCTCTCTCTCTCTCTGTGTGTGTGTGTGTGTCTCTATCTATCTCTATCTCCGTCTCTATCTTTGCCTGGCCTGCCTCTGCTGTTACATCAATCCTGTTCCCACCCACCTGGCAGAGAAGAAGCTCTACGGCGCGGCCTCTGTTCCAGATCCTGACATTCCGCCGTACCTCGACGTCCATCCACACCCAACCAACAACCTCTGTCGGTCTGGGTTGGCTGACGCCCTGCGCCGCACCGCATTGACACCAAAAAGAAAAAGAAAAGAAAGAAAGAACAAAAAAAAAAGGTCGGCACAAACCTTCCGTCGAGGTGCAGGGCACAGTGGTCTGTTGGTCCAATTGATCAGTCCAGTATACTACTACATAATACACAAGCAACACGGGGAGGCACAGGAGTCGATCGATATCTGTGCCCAGTGCCCGCCAACACGCACGTCGAGCATCCACATCGATTACCACCTCCCTGGCCTCGCAGGTCAAGACACAGTCAGACCAGGGGCTCAGGAGGCCCCAGAACCAAGACAACAGCAGAGGAGGATAGAGAGAATAAGGCAAAGAGAGAGAGAGAGAGAGAGAGAGAAAGAGGAGCCAAAGTCAGAGTCAGCCAGCCTGAAGAGGATCGAGGATTATCCAGATGCCACCACACCTGCTGCATCCGCCTCGCAGAACCCCCCTCAGATCAGTCAATCCCGCTGCAGACTTCTTTCCTCTTCTGGACGTCGTTATCCCCCTCTCGAGACCCTCTTTCTCGTGACATCGAGTCTGACCGCTGCGATCTTCATACACACACACACACACACACACACACACACACACACACATACACACAGACACAGACAGCCCCGACGCCCGCGCGCCTGCCTTGTCGTATCGTTCTCTTCTTGGGGGAAAGGTTGCGGGTGGAGGTCCTTTTCGATACGTACCAATGTGTGCTGAACCCTAATTCAACAACTACAGGCTACGAGGGGCATTTTCTCCAACTGCGATCCGTCGTCCTCGCTGTCGTCTGCGCCTTACACTCTTGTCGACGCTGCTCTTGTCTACCTGCGACCATTCTCTTGCTCTCTCACTGTCACAGCCAGGAGACCCAGGGTGCCTCTATCCAGACCCTCGAGAGCAGCAATACCTTTTTTTTTTTTTTTTGGAGGGCTGCCTTTCACCCCGAGGCCCTCAGCTTCCTCCTCACAGCTGGCAACGCCGTGGCCGCGGAGCACGGAGGTCCTTGACGACTGCAACAAAGCAGATCAGGGCGCTGCCCACCTGTCTGTGCACCGCTCCACCACAGCGGCCCTTGCCCCCCTCCCCCCCCTTCGAAGCGTCACGTTGGTGGGACATCTTGACAAACGACCACGAGCACGAGCAGATCGGTCCTCTTTTTGTCGCCCTGGCAAGGCCTACCGTGATCAGCCGCATCCTGATCCCGTCCTCTTCTCTGCCCTGACTCACTCCTTCTCGGTCGAACGGGTCGAACGGGTGTCCGGTCACATCGTCGTCCTGATCCTTCGCCGCTCAGCCTCCTCTTGCCGCACTCGCCTCGAGAGCGAGAGGGAGCGAGAGTGCGTGTTCGTGTGTGAGTGTGAGCTTGAGCGACCAGTCTGGCAGGCTTCCACGCCTCGTTCTGGAAGCCCCTCTAACGAGATTAATTCCTGCAGCACCTGGCCCCACGGGTCCTCGCGCTGTGCCGAGAAAGGTATTGTTCCGAACCTGTCACACTAGCATTCCTGCACCATCGGACATGATCTCACAAGACGCCTTGCCCTTCCCATCATGATGCCCCGGGTCTCATTCACTCTCGAGGACCTTCTAGGGCCTGAGCGAGGACGCCCGCGCTGGCCCCAAGCCGGGCGGCCTGGCTTGGCCTGGCCTGGGCTCTCCTGCTCTGTGCCGAGCGCCCTCTCTCAAGGTTTCTCGGCCCCGCCCCGCCCAGTCGGCCTCGCCCAGCGACTCGACTGGGTCGGGCCTTGACACACACGAGATACCAGAGGAAGAGTTCCTCCCCCTCCCCCTTCCCCTCTCCCCTATGGGTGTCCCAAGCCTGCTCACAAGTGCTGAGTGTCATCTCAGCCTCTGTCTCCTCATCAGCCGCCCTCCTTCGTGTTCCCAACCCCCTGAATCCCACGTTCCTCGAGATACAGTATCTTATCCCACATGCACACTCTTCCGTACAGGTTCCCACAGGCCTGTACATCCTATCTGACCGACTTGCCCGTTTCCCCCAAGTGGCCGCCCCCAGCTGCTCGTCCTCCCGCACATCATCCCGGTCGCACGCGTGAGTCCCACCGTCGTGGGTCGCCTCTCGACTCATCCGTCGTCGCTTGTCCACCACACATACATATCCCCCCTGTTCGCCTCGGGTGGCCCCCCCTGTTCAACCCTATCCAGGTCAAGAAGTGTTTTCCTGCCTTCGTTTCCCTCTCTCTCTCTCCCCACCGCGCCCCTTTCGAGGCGGTCTGCTGTCAAACCTGTCTGTCGTTACCTCTCAGAGAGCCACCAATGGCAGCTTTAATATTGCCCTTCTTCACTTCGAGACCCTGAAATTTTGGCGGTGGTTTCTTTTTTTGGTTTTGGTTGTTTTTTGGTCGTTTTTCTTTTTTGGTTGTTTAGTTGGGCATCTTCTGTTTCTGGTCATCGCAACCGACGACCGGTCTCCCGCCACATCCCTCCCACCACACCACCCCCCGCCTCCCTCCACCCCTCCTGTCGAGAGTGTTTCGGTGCCGCCGACCTGGGCAGGCTAAAGGCGTAGCAGCAACAACCGTCGTGTCGGGCGTCTGGGGCCGGCAGTCGTGCTGACGACGATGAACAATGCAGGCCATCAACAACAAAGAAGTCAGGAAGGCGATCTCTCCCGCTTCTCCGACTCTGAGAACGATTGTGACGACTTTCGGGAGCGAGACCGAAACCAGGCGCAGCCGATCCCCAAGTCCCCCTCCGACATCCTAACCAGCTTCTCCCGAGGCTTCGCCAAGCTAAAACGCCAGCCATCGCAGCTTGCCCTGAAACACAACAGAGAGGTTTCCACGCCGACCCCGGAGCCGTCCACCTCCCCCCGCCGCTGTTGGCCCGAATAGATCTCCCTCGGCCCCAACACACCAGCATGCCCGCAGCCTAAGTTTCCAGACCAGCCTCTCGAAGCCGCTCCCAGAGCCTCCGCCACCCAGCCCGGGCATCCCTGTCGCCGCGAATCCTCCAGATCCATCTGGTGCCTCGCAGCACCATCACCAGCACCAAGGCAGCATCTCCACCGTCACCCTCGATCCAAACTCGTACAGCGACGTGCCCAGCGAATCCGAAACCGAGGCCAGCGCCGGCACCATGGACCCAAAACAATCACAGAGCTACGGCCTGGGGGCGACCAGCAGCAGCCAGATCAGCCTGTCTGTCACGAGACCGGACGGGGGCGACGACGTGCAGAACGATAACCTGACGCCCAAGAGCGCCGGGCCAGCCTCGGCAGGCCCATCACCATCGGGCGGCCAGTCGAGGACGCCAGCCATGGGCGGCGCTGCAGGCCCCGGGCCGTCGCCGGCATCAGGCCTGCTGTGTAACGTGCACAGGACCACGGGCAGGGAGCCTCACCCGCTTGTCGGCGCGACCACGACCATAGTGGGCGACAAGCTCTACGTCTTCGGCGGGAGGATATTATCCCGCAGCCGGCCCACCCCGCTGACCTCCGACCTTTACGAGCTGGACCTGATCAGGCGGCACTGGACGAAGCTGCAGGCCACGGGAGACATCCCACCGCCGAGATACTTCCACTCCATGTGTGCGCTAGGCGACACCAAGATGGTCTGCTACGGCGGCATGTCTCCTGCGCAGAACTCCGCTGGTGCGGTGGACGGCCAGGGCGACGTCACCGTCATGTCTGATATCTACATCTTCGACGCCCCGACGAGGAAGTGGACCTTCATCCCGACCTCAGACGCGCCCCAGGGCCGCTATGCCCACTGTGCCTGCATCCTGCCGTCCTCGGCCACCTTCTCGTCGCACAAGGCCCCGCTGTCGGCACTGCAGCACAATCCGGCCACCGGCGCCAACGAGGGCCGCATAGGCATCAATATCGACGGGACAGGCGGCGCAGAGATGATCGTGGTAGGAGGTCAGGACGGCGCCAACCACTACATTGAGCAGATCAGCGTCTTCAACCTGCGGTCGCTGAAGTGGACATCGACGCAGCCCCTGGGCAAGTCCTGCGGTGCATATAGGAGTGTAGTCGCACCGCTGCCTCCGCTTGTGACCGCCAAGATCGGCAAGGCGAACGCAAATGGGACGCAGCGCCTGGAGGGAGGCATCAGCCAGGGAGGCCAGGGAGCCCGGGTCCTCCATGCTGATCTACTCCAACTACAACTTTCTCGACGTGAAGCTGGAGCTGCAGATCCGGTCGAGCGACGGGGCCCTGAACGAGAAGCCCATGTCCAACACCTACTCGCCTCCGGGGCTCAGGTTCCCGAACGGCGGCGTCATCGACACATATTTCGTCGTCAGCGGTACCTACCTGACATCGTCCAAGCAGGAATACGCCCTCTGGGCCCTGGACCTGCGCACGCTGCAGTGGATGAGGATCGACGCCGGCGGCAGCGTCTTCAGGGATGGCAGCTGGAACCGCGGCGTCCTGTGGAGCCGACGCAACACCTTTGTCATCCTGGGCCACCGGAAACGAAGCCTGGTGGACGACTACAACCACCGCCGGATCAACTTCACCAACGTGTGCATGGTCGAGCTGGAGGCCTTCGGTTTCTACGACAACCCGCGCAAGGTCAGCCCCATGTCTGGGTTCATCTCCGCGAGCAGCCCCTACAACGGTCCGGGTCTCAGCCTGGCTCGCAAGGCCGGCGCAACGGCTGGCGGGCGCTTCCACTCGAGGGCGAGCGAGGAGCTCGGCGAGAAGGCGCTGAACATGCGCGAGCTGGCGGACATGGATATTCTCTGCATCGGTGGCGAGAGGATCCCCATCAACTCGAGGATAATAGGTCGAAGGTGGGGCCCGTACTTTGTCCAGCTGCTCCGCGAGGGCACAGCCATGCAGGACGGCAGCGACGCCATGACGCTGCGGTCGCTGGGTGCTGCCGGGCCAGGAGGCGTGAGGAGTTCCATGTTGACCATCACGCCGGCCACGCGGACCGGGACCAGGGAGAGCGACATGTCGACGGCGACCACACTGGCTGGCTCGACCGCCGGGACCGCCGCGTCCGGGGCCTCGGGCCAGGAACAAACAAACCCCAACGCCGCACCCACGCCGCGCAGCCTTGCGCCGAACTCACGGCCCCGATGTCTCTACCTCCCACACACATACCTCACGGTCCAGGCACTCCTCCACTACCTCTACACCAGCAGCCTTCCAGGGCCGAGCTCGCCGCTGTGTACACCTCAGATCCTCTGCTCATTGCTGCAGATCGCCCGGCCATACCGAATCGATGGCCTGCTGGAGGCCATCGTCGAGAGACTTCACACGCTCTTCGAGAACCGGAACGCTGCGGCCATCTTCAATGCCACCGCCATGGCGGCAGGAGGCGGTCGCGGCATTGACGGCACGCTGAACCCCAACTACTTCATGCTGGGCGGTCTCGAGGGCACGATCGGCGACGCCCCGCTCAGGCCGCAGAACGGGACCTCGACGACCGACGAGCTGTATGCCAACGGTGCAAGCAACAGGAACACGGCTATGCTGCGCATCAACACGGCCGTGCCTGGTCAGACAAGCAGGCCGCCGAGCGATGAGATGTCAGCGACGGCGAGCGTCAGCGGCAGCGAGTGGAGCGCCAGCGAGCTGGGCGACTCCGAGAGGGGCGTCCGCCGTGAGGTCTGGAGTGGGGAGTTCAGCAGCGTCATCGGGCTGCAGAAGCGCGGCCTCAGGGGCCTGATGGAGGGGCGCAAGCTGCGAGAGCGCACCGGCACCGCGACAGGTGCCCCTGCCAACTCCAGAGTGGGGTTGGGCATAGCGGGTGGTGCAAGCTGAGCAACACTCAGGGGCGATAACGCGTTTCCCACCCCCATCAAGGCCAGAGAGCCTGCGCGGAGGTCGCCTTCCTTGGGTCCATCGCAGATGAAACCGACCAAGGAGGCGGGAAAGAAAGTTGACGGTGCAGCCGCGGACCGCGGGAAGAGGGGGGGCGGGATGCTGACCAGGACAGGAGACCCCTCCCCCTCCTGCTGATGCGGACGTCGCAGGATGATGAGATGTGTGTAATAAGGAATCCGGGTCAGGTCGCTCGCTAGAAGGATATCCATTTTAGACGGCCCGGCGCACGCGCGAGAGAGAGGGCTCACACGCAGAAGGAGCAACTTCACCAAGCGATATGTGTAAAGCGATATTCCCCTCGATTGGTAGGGTGAACCGGGATCTTTGGGCAATTTTTCTGTACGACTGATTGGAGGATGATTAGATGTTGTACCTCAGCTATCGCAGGATCATTCATGTATACCAGAGCATTGCACATCTGGCGTTGGCTACTTACACGAGGCGCCTTTAGTGGCAGACTAGGAATGAAATCTTTTGGAGTAGTTGTTCCAAACAAATGAGATGCTGCAATCACAGGCTGTAGAAAGGATCAGTGCTTGATCACCTGGTGTCCGTGACGCCCCGGGGGTCTCCTACAGGATACCATCGTGCTGTTATCGAAGCGGCCAGCCCTAAGACACTACCTCTCCAGGACCACCAGCGCCATACTGATGCATCTTGTGATCCAGAGGGCTGGAAAAATATCATGGGCGAAACGATATCATAGAATGTTATCTAGTGGCTTCTCTTGTTTATTTTATCCCTGGCTCTCGCCAACGTAAGGTGATCTTCTCTTTGACTGACCACTACTAGCCACAGCGCTGTCGACCCTTTCTGCTCGTCATACCGACTGATATTTCGTCCTCATTCATCCTGAATCCCCAGCTCCCGGTTCAGCTTCTGCAGGAGCAACCAGTAACAGGGACGGTCCTCCTCGTCCTCACCCTCCTCTGGGAGCTGCCCGTCCACCTCCTGTCGCCCCCATCCTTGTCTGAGCTCTCGAGCGCGCTGGTGATCCTGCTCGTGGCCGTGCTGCTGCTGCTGCTGCTGCTGCTGTCCCTGCCGAGCTCGAGGTTAGTCTCCACTCAGACGGCACAGCTCTCTCGCGAGACGGATATTTCTCTCACGTTCAAGATCTTCAGGTCGTCCGGTGGCGGGGGAGGTGGCGGGGTCTCAACCAGGGCGGAAGATCGGCCGCGCAAGAGACGCGGCAGCCTAGACTTGTGCGAGTGGCGCGAGCGACCGGACGACGACGATGACGGTGGCAAGCCTGTGGACTTGTGGACGGCGCGCAGGGAAGGGATATCTGGGCCGAGGGATCGCTGGGTGTCGGGAGAGAGCTGGCGGGACGCACTGGCGCGTGTTGTGCGGCAGAAGCGAAAGGGCAGCTGGCGACGCTGCTCGGTCGAGGGAGACATTGTGTTTTCTTCGTCTTCTTGTCCTCTCTTGCTGCTGAGACCAATTAAAAAGGTGCTGGGCTCGAGATATGGCTTTCAATGTTGCAGGTCAAGGGACACAAAAGTATTAAAGGAGGAAATGTGTGCTGCGAGGGGTGAAGGAGCGCTCTCTTCTGTGAGCACTTTAGTCCTCAGCCAGTGTGTCGTCAGAGTGAACTGTCTTGTTTCCCAGAGAATTCTGTAGAAAAAGTGCCACCACTTCCAAGGCCCAGACAGGAGAGACGATAGCCAGGAGTCACACAATGGGAGTGGATCAGTTCTTGTACCTATTGTGCAGATGCTTCTTAAGACTGCATCGTGTCCAGGTGGCAGGCATAGAATACTCCAGGGCGAGCAGGCACACAAGGTCCAGCCGGAACAATAGCTTCGCGCAAGGCCATACCTCTTGCGAAAGGCTGGGAAGGAGCAATAACAGAAAAGAAATAGCTCAGCTCCAGCCACCGCTCCCAACAAAGGTCCTCCATGTTTTAGACAGCATCGCCCATCCTCAACTCTTCATCTCACCTTGCCAGCCCCATTGTTGCTGCCCATCATCCTGTCTCAGTAGCGCAATCATTGCAGAAGATGAAGGTATCGAAGGTGGTACCTTCCCAGCCTCTGTGAGATGAGAATTCCTCCCTTGTCGTAGGCTTACACGAGCATATATTAAAGAAGCAATAGCTTTGTAAGCTAGCATCTCGACACCTGTAACAGACTCGTCTTTGAAAAACTGGATTTTTGTTCCTTATCTCTATCTTTCCTTAGCTAGACTCAATCTCAAAGTGTTATCTTTGAATTAGCACATTCCCCTTCTCTCTGAGGCTTAATATGCACTTACTCGACCAAGACCCGAGTTAAGATCTCAACGCGGGCAATTAATCAAGTGTTGGATCATGTAGCTGGATTGAGAATAGTAGGAACGAAATCTCGAGATCTGCGCACTGACGTCTTTACAAAAGGTGAAACTGTGACCATCTATCTTTCTTAAGCCTGACGCGCGGTAGGTCGAAGTTTAGAGAAGAGAAAGTAATTATGGTAGGCTGAGAAAAAGAGCAACGCTCCGCCCCCGCCCTCACTTCGAATACTATGGCATATAAGTAGGAGGCGCTTTTTTTTTTTCTTCTTTCAAAATTGAAACATGAATACTATCGCGAGCAGTTCAAGATACTAGCTGCGTGATAGCCAGGTTCGACTTACCAAAAGACTTGCTAATGTAAAGCAGAGGAGACAGGCATAACAATTACCCAGGACCGCTCATGAGGACCTTTGCCAGAGGAGATGACCAGGTGAAGGGGCCGTATAGGATTAGGGACAAGACAAACTCACTACAGGGATCACTCGATTCCTACAGCCGCTTTTATTTAGTGCCCCTGGTGCACTGTAGCGCTGATGATAGCGCTAATTTCCTGGTAGATCCAGGGCTGACACCTTCTGATGAAAGCTCGGCCTCTTCCGAGGAGCAAGCTCGAACCCGCTCGCCCCCTCCTCAAAATCGAGTCCCGGCATGGTGGCCGTCCGAGATGGCTTCAACATCCTACCACAGCAAGGCTCGGCCAGGGCGCGCGGCCATCAGGACAGGAGTGGTCGCCTACTGCCTTGTGCTTGTTAAGCTATCGGCTCGTGTTGGTCGTGGCACATGCTACCTCATTCCCGACGGAAGCGCCACTCACGTCTCGAAGATGCGTGGCTCTACCCGTGGCTCCTGAGGATGCGAGAGGGCCATCTTGCCCCTCGTGCTCCGCCGCCATCCGGCCGAAGTATGAAGCAGTCGCCCTCTTGTTAGATCGACCAACCAATATCACCACTACTCGACACTCCTTCGGCCTTGCCGCCTGTTTTTCTTCTACACCAACAACAGTGTCCTCGTTGTGGCGAGTCTGTCCACGCCGCTGGCTAGAGATGGGTGGCCATAAGGGGCTTGACGAGGAGCCGCGCCCCAGCAGCAGCAGCAATAGCTGCTGGCCTACTGCTTCATCTTCCTGAACGTCTGCGCCTCCTCTATGGAGACACAGACCTCTTCCAAACTCATGCCCTATGTCATCGGCGATTTCTCGGCCCACTCGCTCATACCGGCCACCGCTATCATGTCCTACGCCCTGAGTGGTGTGCTGAAGCTGCCCATCTCCAACATGGCCGATACATGGACACGGCCGCAGGGCCTGGTGGGCGCGACATCCCTCGGCACCCTCGGCCTGGTCCTCGTGGCTGCATGTAGGGACGTCAAGACCTACACCGCAGAGCAGATCTTCCACGGCGTCGTGCTCGTTGGGTTCTCGTACATCCTAGACATCGTCATCGCGGACACCTCGTCTCTCAAGGACCACGCCCTAACCTTCACCTTTGCCGGGTTGCGGTTCATCGCCACAACGTCCCTGGGGCCTCCCGCTGCACAGTGGTTCCTCCGTCACAGCTCGTGGCGCGCGTCGTTTGTATTGTTTGCCGTCCTGACGCCCTTGTTGGCAGCCCCAAGGTTTGTCGTTCTCCAGCCCCCGACACAAGCAAGGCACAGAGGCTAGGGGGTCCTTATGGGAAACCACGCAACATGCAGCCGGTTCGAATCACTGCGGCACTGTGCAGTGGGGCTTGACAGTATGTTCCTCTGCACGATTCCTCGAGAGAAAGAGAGGGGAGTAGGCACTTGACATCTTCCACAAGCCGTGGGCGTTATTCTCGCTGGCGCTGGCCTGACGCTGGTTCTCCTGTCCATCTCCATCGCAGGCTCGGCCGAGAGCAGGTGGTCATCACCGTTCGTTCTCTGCGTGCTCTACCGGTCCAGGTCCTGTGCGGCGGCCTGATGACCATCCCCAGATAGCCACACACGCCCATCTCCTACGTGGTCAAGACCATCTATGAAGACCTCCAACTGCAGCTGAGCTTTCCTCTCGGCGACCCTGTGACGGAGGCAGTCCATACAGGCCTATGCCATTGCACAACGCCGCATGGCCCTGGCCGGTCTCGTCGTTCTCCTCCCCGCCATCCCCTCGCTGGTCATTTAGAGTGATATAAGAGTGTCGCAGTTCAGGCAAGCCAAGGGTCGCAAACTATGAGCACAGCCACGGCTCGCCACCAGTTCGAATGGTGTACAGGTCTGTACAGGTCGGTCCAGACCTCTCCGAAATGAGCTCCACCCGACAAACTCGTCTTAAGTATTAATGGACCCCATCCCACTGTACTATGGTACGCGTACTTTCTCCTACGTCAATACGTAGTATTGCGTTCTAAAGCTACCATTGCAGCCTCGGCCCAACTCGGTCCGCAATTCCTCCACCTTTTTTTCACTTGCTTGCCTGCCAAGTGACTTCTGTCTGGCGGCGGCTGCGTTCATGACATCAAGTTTTTGAACCCGTGGTCAAATTTTCTCGCCCTCCCTACTCACGATTGGATGTGGGCCATCCATGCAAACACACACAACCACCAGCAAGCCCAGTGCAGCGATGCTCACACACGCAAGGGTCCGAGGTCGGGGACGTTGACGATGTCACTCGAGACGGAAGCTCGGAGGGGGTGAGGACAGGGATGGTGCCTGACAAGGGTGGGGGTGGTTGCAAACAATCTGATGATCTGATAAGATTATGCGTTTTGATCGAGCACATCATGGCTTGGCGCGTCCAGGGCCTGCATTACTCTTACCATATGGGAACGCAGTAGTCCGTACAGATGCCCACACCATCCACCTTCCTGCCTAACGACATCGGGCAGCCAGCATGCGACTTAAACGGTAGTGGCAGCTGAAAGGGAAAAGGCAGCTCGCGTCCACTGCTATTATCCGTCCACCGTCCTCCCAAACCACCACACCCTGAATCGACAGCCCTGCCCAGGGCCACCACCACGAACATGAATCTGGGTCTGGGTGGGAACAATGTGGCCCCATCCCACGAAAGTGGCGCAGGCAGGGTCATATGCTGAGGCCCTGACCTCGGTCGCAGGCTCGGCCTTGTTGCTGCTGCTGCTGTCATGGCTACGCGGTAGTGGCAATGGAAGTGGACCCTACATGTTCTCTTTTGCTGGGATGCCCTCTTGTGAGGTTATTCGGGCAGACCCCAACAGGAGGAGATGTGGTGGTGGTGGGGGGGGGTGCTTTCGCGAGGTTGAAGAGCGGCCATGGCGGTGGTTCTTCTTGTTCCGGCTCGGAGGTCGATTGATCATCGTCAATCACCATCCTGTCGAGCGTCCACAGGCAGCGACGAAAATCTAAGACCAAGCAACCTTGCGCCAAAGACTTAGCCACGCTCGACAGCGAAGACGGATCGCCATCAGCGCCAGCTCGCTCAACTCTACCGAAGGCTCCAAGAAGCTTTCGCGCCTCCTCCTCCTCCTCCTCCTCCTCCTCCATCTCCTTCTCCTCCTCCTTCGATGGACGCCCTGGGCCCCAGCTCGATCGTCGAGCAGCAGCCCACCGAGGGGTCCCCGCGGCTCTCGATCCTCCACGGGCCTGTCGACCCCCCGCTCGTCGACCTCACCCTCGGCGAGCTCCTCGAGGTGCAGTGCCAGGCCAACGGGGAGGCGGAGTGCATCAGCATCCCTTGGACGGGAGCCCGTTGGTCTTACGATGACCTCCGCCGACAGTCCAGCCTCATCGCCCGCGCCCTCCTCGCCGAGGGGATCCAGCATGGCGACAGGGTGGCCATCATGGCTGGCAACTGCGAGCAGTACGCGGCCATCTTCTTCGCCGTGGTCAGGATCGGCGCCATCCTCGTGATCCTCAACAACACATACACGCCGTCCGAGGCCATGTACGGAATCGAGTTCACGGCATGCAAATTTCTCTTCACGACCAAGAGGATCGGCCGGATGAACAACGAGCCCCTGCTGGCACAGCTGGCGGCCAAGGACGATGCGCCGAAGGTGGTGATCCTGCGGGGCGACAGCGAGGGCTACAGGACATACGAGGATGTGCTGCTGAAGGGGGGCAAGGAGAACCCGCAAAAGATGTACAAGCACGAGACAAAGGTGTCCCCATATGACGTGTGCAACCTGCAGTTCACGAGCGGCACGACCGGCCACCCGAAGGCTGCGATGCTCACGCACCACAACATCGTCAACAACTCCCGCTTCATCGGCGACCGGATGCGCCTCACGACCGCAGACGTGCTGTGCTGCCCGCCCCCGCTCTTCCACTGCTTCGGGCTCGTGCTGGGCCTGCTGGCGGCCATCACCCACGGCGCCAAGATCGTCTACCCGGCCGAGGTATTTGACGGCCCCGCGACGATCCGCGCCGTCCAGGAGGAGCAGTGCACGGCGCTGCACGGCGTGCCGGCCATGTTCGACACGCTCCTGTCCCTGCCAGAGGCGGCCTCCCTCGAGGCGTCCAAGCTCAAGCTGCGGACGGGCATCATCGCAGGCGCGCCGGTGCCGCGGTACCTGATGGAGCAGCTGGTGGCGAAGCTGGGCATGACCGAGTTCACCTCGAGCTACGGGCTGACGGAGGCGAGCCCGACGTGCTTCAACGCCTTCACCGACGACCCGATCCACACGAGGCTGAGCACGGTGGGCACGCTGATGCCGCACGCCCACGCCAAGATTGTAGACCGCGACGGGAACGTGCTCCCCATCGGCGAGAGGGGCGAGCTGTGGATGGGAGGGTACCAGCTACAGGCCGGGTACTGGAACAACAGCGAGAAGACGGCGGAGGTGATGACACGCGACGAGAACGGCATCTTGTGGCTGCACACGGGCGACGAGGCCGTCTTCAACGAGCAGGGGTACTGCAGCATCACAGGGCGTTTCAAGGACATTATCATCCGAGGTGAGTCTCGAGGCCGCTGGGGCCCCCTCCGCGTGTGCGTCTGTGTGTATACGTGATGTTCTTTACTAACCCCCCCCCCTCTTCAACAGGTGGAGAGAACATCTACCCCCTCGAGATCGAAGAGCGACTTGTGGCGCATCCCTCAATCAACCTGGCCGTCGTGGTCGGTCTCAAGGACGAGCACTACGGAGAGGTGGTCGCCGCATTCCTGGACGGCAAAAGGAGGCCGGGTCGCACCTCTCCAAGACGGAGGTCCGTGACTGGGTCACCAAGAGGCTGGGCAGGCACAAGGCCCCCGCCCATGTGTTCTGGATGGGCGAGGGCGGCGTCCCGACCACGGTGCCGCTGACGGGCAGCGGCAAGGTGCGCAAGTTTGAGCTGGCTAAGGTTGGAGAGGAGCTCTTGAAGACGCAGGCAGGAAAGACGTCCAAGTTGTAGATGTGGAGAGTCTTTGAGACAGCTGGTTCCTCTTTTTTGTTACGAGAACTAGACTGTATAAGTATATATATCCCTAGACCATTGTACATACATACATGTATTCCCAGGTCCGTCTACATATCATATATCCGGCATTGGGTAATAATACAGAGTAGGACTGTAGGCACATGAATCACATGAGATCAATTCAAGAGTTACATCCATCTACAGAAGAGGGGCAGGGCAGAGAAACGGGTGCAGACACACACGGTGGCTGCATGAATGGACGAAGGGGGGGTCAGGACGCAGAGAAAGAAACGGGGAGATGAGAGAGAGAACAAGAGAAGGAGGAAAAAATCAATCCGCAAGCCCTAGGAACCCCGTCGAGAAAATTTTATCTGATCCGACATGAGTTGCGAGATCGGCAGCCAAGGCTGCTGAAATTTTTATCAGATCCGCAAGAGGGAGGGGAGGGGTCCGACTAAAGTTATCAGATCCGTCCCCAACACAGGCCTTTCCCTGTCAAAAAGGGGTGTGCAAGTGGATATGTCCACACCTCTTTCCCTCTCTTTCTCTTTTCTCCTGCATGACTGGACCGGATCCATGTAATGACGGCGGCTTTTCTCCTCCCCACAAAATACAACCAAGCCCTCTTTGAACGGGCTTGACAGGATGGAGCAGGTCGGCCTTGGTCCTTGGAGAGAGGGAGGGGAGGGATGGTTTTTTTTTTTTTGGGGGGGGGGGTTTCTTCTTCTCCTGATGGTGCTCTCGGCTTCTCGGTCTGATCGGATGGAGAAAAAGGATGGGACCTCCACACGAGGAAGATCCTCTCCTACCCGCTTGCGTATAGACGAGGGAGGGGCCTGCATGCATGGGTGACTTGACGGATGGATGGAGGGGGGGAGAAGAAGAGAAGAAAATTATTCACTAAACGGGGGCAACCAGGTAAGTTGGTCTAGAGGTAAGAGAGAAAAAGAAAAAAAGAAAACACACACACTCGCCAGATGAGCTCATTATACGCCTATAGGACTGCCTACTCTGCTGTATCTCCTGCCACCTCGGGTACAGCATCATCTCCTCCCTCTCGAAACCGCCAAACGCAAGAGACAGACAGACAGACACGATCAGACAAGACATGTCGCACATCGTCACGCTTGCAGACTGGCCCTCGTCGGAGCCGATCCTACGGCTACCGCACCCGTACCAGACTCCATATTTTGCGACTGCTGCCTCTTCCTCCTCCTCCTCTTCCTCGAGCGGCCCAACATCATCATCATCAGCCTCCGATGTGCTGTACCAGCTGACGACAGCACCGCTGACGACGCCGACGACGAACACGCCCCCCGAACCCCTGCACAACGACAGCCTCTACTTCAGCGAGCCGACAGGCCTCAAGTCCAGCGAGCGCCCTGCCGAGTCCAACAACACCGCATGGGCGCGCGCCCGTCGATCACCGGCCGTCAGGGTCGAGTGGACCGCTGACCAGGCCCCTACGCTCGCGCAGGCATGGCTCGTCGTCTATGCGCTCTTCACCATCCGGCACGAGGACGAGTTCATCCGCCTCTCCCTCTCCGGCACGGGCAAGGAGACGCTGTCGAGCCAGCTGCGGGCCTGCATGCTCGCCGTCCTCCACCCTTCTTCTTCCTCCTCCTCCTCCTCTCGCGACAACACCACCAGCGGCCACGACACGACGACAGCGACAAGGCCTCCGCGACAGACAGAAGAAGAAGAAGAGCTCGTCCTCCTGCGCGCCTCCTTCTGGCAGGGCGCCGGCTCACCCTTTGGCGCACGCTCCGTCTGGGTGCCCACCGACGGGCCCGGGACGACCTATGCCTCCCAGGGCGTGCCCGCGCTCGACTACATGCTGACCAACAACCCGGGCGTGTCGCTCGTCTGGCACCCACGGCGGGCGCCCAAGCCCCGCGCGGGCAGCACCCTGTACAGCCGCTGGATCCCGCACCTCAAGGAGAACTTTAGCATGGTGGCGCTGGACCACACAGACGAGGCGCACGTGGGCCTGTTCCACACGTGGCAGAACGACCCGCGCGTGAGCCAGGGATGGAACCAGGCGGGCACGCTGGAGCGGCACCGCGAGTACCTGCGCCGGATCCACGAGGACCCGCACCAGTTCGCCGTGCTGGCCGCCTTCGACGGCGTCTTCTTTGCCTACTTTGAGATCTACTGGGCCCGCGAGGACAAGCTGGGCGCCTACTACCAGGGCGAGGACTTTGACCGGGGCCGCCACTCGCTGGTGGGGGATGTCAAGTACCGCGGCGCCCACCGCGTCGGCGCCTGGTGGAGCAGCCTGATGCACTATCTGTTCCTGGACGACCCGCGCACCATGCAGGTGGTGGGCGAGCCCAAGTTTACCAACACCACGGTGCTGGCGTACGACCTGGTGCACGGGTTCGGCGTCGAGAAGTTCGTGGACCTGCCGAGCAAGAGGAGCACCCTGATGAAGTGCTCGAGGGAGAGGTTCTTCCAGATCTGTCCGCTGGCAGAGGACGAGAGGGGGCGCAAGAGGGTCGTGGCCGGCACACAGGTCGGCTTGGTGCCGAAGCTATAGAGGAAGGACAATTGTACTGTTTTTGCTGTGTATATTTATCTCTTATCTTTTTCGAGTAAGGGTGGTTATGGCGGGGGATTGTGTTAATTTATATTCATAATCACGCAACCAGAGCCCAACTATTAGGTCTTGACCAGTGACTTGTGGTCAGTACTTATGCTCACTCACAAATTTAGCCCAACGATAACACTTTTCTATCCAGAATATAATAGATATTTATGATCACATTCTAGTGATTTATTTATTGGTTGCTTGTGTGTTTTTTGTTCTGTTTTTTTCCCCTGTCTCACCTCCAAGGTCTTATTCTTCAACCATCTAGAACACCGCCCCTGGGCATTCCAGTAGGCTCACCCAACTTCATGTAGTTCCAGCAGACTAAAAGTTATTGTTTTGTCAGCGATACATGTTGACAAGGACGGGTGAGGTAGTGGTGGTGATATTTTCCCCCCCAAGACTTACTGTCAAATCCGAGGTCATTTCCAAAGAACGCCTTCATGACATCCTCACCAGACGCCACGCCTTGGGCAGGACTATAGGACATGGCCTTCTTGCCGACTGCCAGCCCGATCATGGGCGGGATCTCGCCCAGCTCCTGGAACTTGGGCGGCGCGGCCTTGTCTCCTCCCTCGTTCATCCGGTGCAGGATACACTCGTGAATGTTGTGCGCCGCGAAGAAGCCCATGTGCATGGCTGCCCCGCACCGTTTGATGCCGGACCACCTGATGGCATCACCCACAGCAAAGTGGCACTCGGAATTGGGCAGGGCCTCCGTGAACATGAGGTTTGGCCTGACCTTGATCAGCCCCGTCTCGCCCTCGTCACCCACCAGCACCTCCTTGGGCAGGAAGTCCGTCGAGGGGATGCTCTTGGAGACGGCCATGATCACCACACCCGCATCCATCGTCTCTCCATCCGTAAACACAACCTCCTTCACCGTCCTGCTGCCGTCCTTGTTCTTTTTCTCCCTCGTCTCGGCGAGCCTCTTGCCCAGGAGCACCTCCACCCCGGCCTCCCTCACCAGCTCCAGCGCCCGCTCCCTACACTCGTCCGGCAGCGGCTCCGAGCTCAGCAGTTGGCCGCGGCTGTGCACGAGCGTGACCTTGACCCCGGGCCGCACCAGCTTCAGCTCGGCCGCCATCTCGATGCCCACCGCCCCGCCGCCCACCACCACCACGCCCTCGCCTCCTCCCTCGCCCGCACTGCTGCGGCCCACCGCGTCGATGTGCGCCTTGACCTCGAGGAGGTACTGCTTCCGCAGCACGGACTGGGGCACCACAGGCCAGGCACGCCGGAGCCCCGTCGCCACGACGAGGTAGTCGTAGCTGAGGTCGCGGGGCTGCTGGGTCTCGGCGACGAGGATGGTGGTGGTCTTGGCGGCGGCGTGGACGGATGTGACGGTGCCGCGGATCATGCTGATCTTGGGGCTGCTCTGGAGGGCGGTGATGTCGGCGTACTTGACCCACGCCCTGGAGGCGTAGGCCTCATCGGCGAGGGCCAAGGGCGAGCCGATGAGATGGTCTGGCGGTGGTGTGGGAAACGACGACCTCGTCAGCAAGTAGGGAAAGACCAAGGCTGAAGAGGAAAATATAGGCACATGAGGGCAAACAAGATTGATCCAAGAATTTTAATTTTGTTAAAATAAACAAAAAGAATGAGACAAAACGTACAGTAACCATCCCGTTCATCAACAATAGTCACATCCAGAGGAATCTTGCCGTCGTGGCCGGGGAGGACGCCGCCGCCTGTCCTCGCCGCGCGTCCCTCTGCCAGGTCGACCAGACTCAGCGCTGTAGATAGACCCCCATAGGAGCCGCCCAGGATGAGCACTCGAAAAGGTGCTGTCGGCTCGGATGAGGAGGCATCGAACTGGGAACCCATGGTGGTATCACGGGAGACAAGACTTTCTGTAAGAGCAGATTTATAACGTGCGGGAGGAGGAAGAGGACCTCAGCAAGACAGCCAAGCTGGACCGCTGCCCTGGGAATACATTGTGGTATAATATGTACACAGAACAGGACCGGGTGACTGGGATTGTGATGGTCATGGCTTCTCTCCTGACTCTGCAGCGGAAGTACCTCTGCTCTGTGGGGACTTGTCAAGGAAACACTGCGCTCGTCGATCGTATCTAGAGAGACAAGACTCCACGCCTGCACGACGATGATCCTTGCAATGACAAACCCTGTGCTTACCGCTACAGAGCAGCAGCTCCTCGCTATCTTGGCTATCACCGCCCACACTAATAATTATCGGATCGATCTAATCTGATGCATCTGATAGCCAGCACGGCCCCTGCCGCAGGCCCCAAGGTCAGGCAATCATTAATATAGACAGTGAAATATGAAGTGGATTTATGAAACCGTTGTGCATATGAAGAGGAAAGAGAAGAAAAGACGAACAAAAGGAAAGAAAGAAGGAAAGGAAAAAAAAAGAAAGAGACCCAGCCGAAAAGAGTATCGGTCGAGATGAAGGTGATTACATATTCAAATGATTACCTACCGAGCAGCAACCTTGTAAAGGCGCAGCAGCCCTTCAGCGCTGTACGGACGCAACTAGGGGTTGATCCTGTCAAAGTCCAGAGGCTCAGACTTTGCATGATCATCCCCTCCGCCTTGTCTCTGTTAATTGCAAGGCAACAGTTTACTAACAAAATTGTAGCTCACTACATACTTAGTATGTATGCACAAAGTTAAGCCGTCGTTTGAACCAGAGATTCTCCGCTCGGTTTGAGAACCTCTCACCATCGAATCATCTTTCCACCACAGCGCATTGATTCCCGCAGTGACAAGCTTCCTGAAGGATTCATTCCTGAAGCTGTACAACTCGCATGTTCATGCTCCGGCGCAGCTCTGCCACGGCTGAGCTTAAAAGGACGACCGAGCAGACTTGCGCCATGCACTGCCAAGTCAAAAAGAAGAAAGAAAAAGGAAGAAAGAAATTGACCCAACAACGTCTCACAAGCGAGGTGTGTCAGTGTCAGCTCTTGAAAATCTCCAGGCAACATAGCCCAGGCAGCTGTGCCCCCTTCCAGTTTTTTTTTAAAACCACTTTGCAGGGATGGACAAATCTTGAAACCTCCCAGCGCCGACAGAATTACTAGATTCGGAACAACAACAGCCCCTGGAGGTCCCATTTATAGGCGCGGCTGCGCGTGGCGGATCCCACCGCCGACACTCGATCCAACAACAGCACCTGGAAATCATGAAGGGGGCCCGGCCATTGCTATGAGGATTCGAAGGATGCCTAGAGAGCGTGCAATGCGGATTATGCTCAGTAGATATAAAGCAATGGTCATGACAAACTCAAACTGCCTCGTAGCGATAATGCCGGCTTGCAATATGATAATCTGGGTAGCATAGCACGATTAACTTCTTCCTTTTCCGATAACCTCAAGTGAATAAGTAATCGCCTTCGTCTTGGGGTCATTCATTCTCATTACTTGCTCCTACTCCCTGCCTCTTCTCGTGCTTTTCAGGATGATCCGACCGGCCGCCGCCTTGGCCCTCGCCTCCTTGACGGCCAGAGCCCTAAGCAGTGCGGACGGAGCGGCATTATTAAGAAGGCCAGTCTCAAGCCGCGACATCAGCATCGATACCCGTGGTGACTCTGTGCGTCTGCGTAAGAGAGCAGAGCCCGAGACTCTTAACCTGGGCGTGTCACTGGAAAATAAAGTCATATTTGATGGGTTAGTGGTCTCCTGTAATAACAGCATGCATGGCTATGGCACAAGCTCCTTCTTACTGTCTGTTGCTAACATGACCAATGTTCTTCTACCGGATTAATAGTAACTCAGATCTCTTCGGTATAGTACCAGCTGGTGAGATCGGATTGCCTCCGGTGACCGTCGTCTGCTCAAAATGCTGCGCATCCGGGAACATTACGGCTTCGTTCCCTGATGTTGAAGGCATTGACGACGTCTTCCGCATTGACATGAAGGGGCTGTCAGCCTATATCGAGCTCGACGTCACAGCCAAGGGAGCTTCCACCTTTTCAATACCGTTCTTCACCGCTCCGACGGACTTACTAAGTGCCGTCATCGAGGGCTTCGACGTGGGTCTGACCTTCGAGATCGATCTCGTCCTCAGCCTCGCCGGGGCGATCGACGTCCAGGGAGGGTTCGCAGTCCAGTTTCCAGAGGATGCCTTTTTCGAGGCCAGCCTCCTCGACGGAGTGTTGGGCAATAATTCATTGTAGGCTTCGACGTTCTCAGGCTCCAAGAGAATTACTGACACCCCTCGACAGCGATGGCATCAAAACACAGTCCCTTCCCTTCTCGGCCAGCCTCAATGGCACGCAGAAATTCCAGGCCGACCTGCGCATGAAGGCTTTCGCGGGCCTCAACGCGACGACAGACGTTCTTGGGGTCAGCGCCGGCGTCGGGGCCTATGCCAACCTCGTGGAATTTATCGCCGACTTGGAGACCACTCCGCAATGTCAACTACAGTCCTCTGAGTCCGCCAATATGAACCTGGGCGTGTTTGGTGGTGCCGATGTCGATATTGACGGCATTGCCTTTGGTGCAGTGCCCACGGCTTCCACCACGCTGTTCTCAGCAGACATCGGCACTCAGTGCCTGGTGGCTACTGGCATCCCTCTCACGTCTTCCAGGACGACCGCAGTGGTGCTCCCGACGTCGTCGTGCGAGGTCACACCGGCACCGTCCGCTGCATCCTCCGCTGGAACGGGCGCCGCCTCGACTGGCGGTGATGTCGGCACATCATCTGCCCTTCTTGCATTGGGCTCGACAACTGTCATGACCCTGACCAAATGCGCGTCGGCCATCATAAATTGTCCCACGGATCTGATCTCCACGTACGAGGTAACATCGACCGTCTGCCCTTCCGCGCCCGCTGCCACCACTACAGCCGGGATCTGTTTCGCGGGTAATGCGACCAACCTCGTCTCAATGTCCAGTTTCGTCTCGACAGCGACCCAGGACAGCGCAGTGCCTTCATCGTCTGGAGACGTGTCGTCAGGACTGATAGCAGTAACGGTAGCATCGTTCAGGACTACAAACGGCCCTCAGCCAACCGGTGCTGCTGCCAACGGCAGCCTGTCTAGTGGATCTGCTGTGCAGTCTACGAGAAATGGGACCATGGTGGTTACAAGACCTCCACTGTCCTCTGCTGCACCGACTTCGAGCAGCCTAGCTTCGCCAAGTAACACGGTGGTCACTGCTGGGGCTGGACGTGGTACTCTGCAGCAGAGATGGAGTCTGTATACAATTGCGCTTGCTACTGTTACAGTCATCTTTGTCTGCAGTTTATAATCAGCCCACCGCGGAGGGAGCTGTCTTATGGAGTAGGCTTTATCTAGCTGCTATGTGTGTCGCAGTCCGGAGTTTGGCGTGCTTTTGGCAGAGAATCATTTGCTAGTACATCTTTTGTCTCTTTTTTTCTTTCTTGGTGTGTGTGTGTGTATAATGATACCCTAAAAATTTAAGTCAATATTCTGCAACTTGGTACTGGCAAAGGGAGGAGGAAGGGGGGGAGAGAGAAGGGTGATAAGGCCAGGGACGGTTCTATATAAAGCATCATCGCTGGAGAGAACGTAAAGCTAGAAAATTGTACTTAGATCTGAGCAAGTATTAATTTATACGACTTGCAAAGCTTACTTTTGTATTTGGAAATGGCCATCTGATACGAATGTGTTTGTTTCCTCGCTTTGTTTTGTAATTTGCCCGAGGTTTCTCGAGCTCGTTTTGCAACAGGTTTATGAGATACCAGCGCTCGGTATCTTGCCTCTTCCGCACGCAACACCTTAATAGCAACCGGCGAGACAGATTGTGGTAGTTGATTACTTCTTCACCCACAGGCTGCGTTGCGATGGGAGTCCCTAGCTGCATGGACGAATGTTGTCACGCGTTCTGTAATTCACTGCACTAATATATATGATGGCAGAAAATCTGAACGTCTCCAAGTTTGCCACGCTATGCTATGCTATGCTATTACGCCAATAAAAGGTAAATAATCAAGTGTTTGGCAGCGTGATTTTTGTTTTGGCAAAGGTCGCACACGAAATAGTACCTCAAGGCATCTCGTATACCGAGTTCCTTCCCAGCCAAGTCGCCGTCCGTCCAGCTCTAGTAGGTGGTGCCTGTCGGCTATCCATCTCAGCGGGCCTTTCCGGTTCTTGACTGTACTCGCTACTTGCGATTGTGCTCGTCTCCCAAGCCATCTCCTTACGGTACGAACTCGAGGGGGATACTACACCCTCATTCCCCCCGGCGCGCATGACCACTGGTTTCAGCTTTGATGGAAACATGCCTGAGGCGCTTATGGAGCTGGCCATCGATTCCGGTCTCCGCAACATGACCATTGATGGCTCGCCGTCTGCGGTCTGTACGGCCATGCCACGATCGAGCCCACCCATCTGCTCCTGCCATCTCTGCTGTTGCTTTTTGTACATCCGCCGCCGGGCCCACAGGTACACCGATATTGCGACCAGCCCGGCGCCGGCCACAGATGCGCCCAAGCCGATTCCCACAATCTTGCCCGTGCTGAGGCCTGACGACATCTTGTGAGGCAGTCCCGATGGCCACGAGCCTTTTGATCCCACGGCGTCCAGGCCCGAGTTCGAATTCTCGGTCTCGCTAGTGCTCGGTGCCGGAAAGGAGTCTGCGAATGCGCTTGGGGCTAGGGTGCTGCTCGTAGAGCTTGCGACCGAGCTCAGGGATAACGAAGTCGCCGTGGGTAGACGGGTTGACACTACCAGGGTCGCACTGCTGCTGGTGCTGATGCTGGTGGTTGCTGATTGTGAGATCAGCGGTGTCTCCGCCGAAGCGATGGAATTGGTCGGCGTCGAGGATGGCGTCGACGATGAAGTGACGGCGAGCGGCGGCGTCAGCACAGTGCGAGACGATGACGACGTGGTCACGGATGAAGAGGATGCGGTTGCCGGCGTTGAAGACGACGATGCTGTCGAGGATGACCTGCCCGTGGAAGAAGAGGTGCAGTCCTCAGGGTTGGATGCGTGCGGCTGAGGCATCGCCGCTGCGAGTAGCTCGAACATGGCCGCAGGCTGGTCACAACACTGCGCATCCGCGTCTACGTAGCCACAGCAATACTTTGTAGCCGGCCCGGAACTGGAGTCGTTACACTGCTGGATATGTACATTATTCTGACTCCAATGTACGTTCAGAGTCGTGCCGCTGAGTCCTTGTCCTAGTCGCCAACGAGGGTCAGCGCTTTCATCCCAGGAACTGAGACACATGAACAAAAAGAGGGAGGGGTCTTACCGGGCACGCAATAGGGTGGGCATGCGTCACTTGACCACGTCTGGTCCGTACATGTTGCTCTTACGAACTGATCCGCCGACGTGCTGTTCGCAGAGGTATCTCTGCAGAGCCCGGAGGAGAGACAGGCGGCCCTGCTGCTGCAGCACATGCTCGTCCCCGCCTCTGAATTGCATGGTATGTCGTTGCTCAGCTGACCGCCCGGATAGTAACAGACGTCCTGCGCCCGTGCCAAAGCCGCCAGGCACAGCGCCGTCAGACCAGCTGGCAGCACGAAAAAGACCATAATTAAGAATTAAGCTGAATAAAATAGGTGGTGGAAGGGAATGTAAGTCCGGAGAGACACATGAAAGGCCAGCTTTCAGCTGGACGGCGACCTGTCCGTACCAGCAGGGCGGAAGAAAGCTGCCTCCTCTGGGACGGGACTCGTGGGGGTGGTATGATTGAAAAGGGCGCCGTCGTGGATCACCGAGGAGAAGTCCGGCGGCTCGCTGCGGCGGTGAAGCTGCGACAAAGCCCAAACTGTACGGGGTCGGAGACAGTGAGAGATCAACAATGGGGACCCGTTCCTGGTGTTCTGCGGGATGCCACGAGACGTAGGCGAGGTCAGCTGTAGACCGCGTCGGCTCCGTAGGAACCACCACTGGCAGTTCAGTTTGGGGGCATGAGTAGGTTGGGCAGACAAGCCTGTTGTCCGCTTCCTTGATTTTTTTCTTTTCTTTCTTTCTTCCTTCCCACCTCCTGAAGGCGGTGGAAACGACCTAACTTTTTTGCGATCCGAGACCTCGATGGGTCGGCGATGTTGCATGGAATACCAAAGCGGCGGGAGTGTGGGGTGTCAGGGGAGCATCGCAACAATCCCTGGTCGTTCCGTGTGCCTGTGGTGTCTCGGGTCGCTCCGTACTCTTGCACCCGGCGTCCAGATGAGGCCGTTCAAGTCACCCAGCCATGCCTATAGACACTATACCACCCAACATTAGCAGAGGAGGGTCTGCGATGCGATCCGGGTGGCAATAAACTTGAAGTCTGCGGGTATATGTTCCCAGACTCGTGAGCATCTTCTCGGCTTGTTCGTTGAGACTGATGATGCTCACGGTCTGGCATGGGCATGATGCTGGGAGCGACCGGCCCCCTGGTTTCAGACACGTTCCGGGGTCTCCACCTCCAGAACCATGCGTTCAACCCGTGGGTGTGACTGTCGCAGAAAACAAGCCGAGGGCATATTGTAGAGAGGTGATCGCCGCATGGTGCTCTTTGCCACTGCCAGGGTAATTGTCGGCTTGTTGTCGTGTGCGCTGCGGACCAGAGAGCAGCAATTGCGTGCATAGCATTTCTCCGGCCGAGGTCAATCATAGGGCTGCAGGCTGCGGCGCGCTGGGTGCTATGGTGGCTCTGGGCGATCCCCAGCGATCTCAAACAGAACAATGACTCGTACTGAGCCAGGGCCAAGTTAGACAGTTCCAGGGCGAGGCAATGAACGCGCCCTCCAATGAGGACCACCTAGCCAATGTCTTACTCGTCACTATGCGCCCTCGCAATGACATCTCTTGGCTTCAATACAGGATCTTGTGTGGGCCCGGACCGTCCAATATGCCTTGGGAAGTTGGCCGTGGCAAGTTCTGCGGCGCTATTGTGACCTCGTCACGAGGGTTTGGACTTCGAGACACTGGACAGAGAACACAGCGAGCTACATATCGCCCCAGGCCCACCATCGTCAGGTTCTGCGCTGCCTTGCGACAGCTGGTCTTCACATCAACCTCGTGCCTCCTTTAGTTCCGGTGGGCCATATCGAAAAGCGTGGAGACAAGGTGTTGTTCCTGGCAGACGTTTCAAGACCAACAGATCGGACGTGTCAGCCTGTCAGACCCAGATTGTCGGCCAAACACGAGAGAGTGGTGCATCAAGACCTCAAGATGCCGGGAGGGTCAACAAATGGCTGGGGCAGTGCCAGCGAATTGACGGTAACGGTAGGCACAGGGCATCTGCCGTCTGCCGTCAGCATCCGCACGTGACCAAGAAGCCAGCAGCAGCAGGTTGGTAGGAGTAGCAGCGACGTACTTGAGCCTGGCTTGGTAGCGACCAAGACCTCATGGCGCAGGCCAAGTGGCTGGGTGTAAGAGGTCGAGGCCGTTGGTGATGGTGTACTGGCAGGAGATCGGAGAGGGCCTCCGATCAGGGGTCGGCTCGAGGCCGATCTTAGCGGAGGGCTGGGCATGGTCGCCTTGGAGCTTGTCAGCGGCGTAAATTCGCTCTCAACCAGGCTCTCGTAGTAATGGAATTAATGACAAGATGGTGGTGCTAGAGAGGGTGTGCCTTTGCCTAGGTAGGTAGGTCGGTAGGATGGTAGTACTACTCTGTGGTAGGAGATGACAGTGTCCTTTGTCGTGGTACATGCCGAACCGTCGAGGTTGCGACCAATGAGAAGGAGGTGCTCGGGAGTGATCCCTGACCCATGCCGGCTCTCCCTTATCGACGAAAATATTCGGCTTATCTAACCAGCAGAGACGAGGCACCATGACCAATGAGGATGGTGACGGCCTGTGGCTGACCCCGCTTTTACGACCCTCCCCCGCCTTTTTTTTTTTTCTTTCCTTTTTTTCCTTGTTCTTCACCGGTGGGCCGGCTTGACGACTCATCCAGTGCACGTGGTGTAGAAGTGGCTTTCCTTATGAGTAGAAGCCAGGAGAGCAGTGCAAGCAGACCTCGTCTCGCCTATCCAGCCGATATGTTGGGATGAGTCAAAGTGAGACGCAGGTCTGCCATAACGACCACGGCACATCTCAAAGTGCACCAGGTGTGAATGGTGACTCGGACAAGTGAGAAGAGAGAAGAAGAGGACAAACGAGTAGACAAAGCAGGTTCCTCCATCCTGGTGGGCAGGTGGCGACCTAACGGCAACAACAGAACCAGTCCAGCCCTTGCCGTCTCTGTACTGGTCCTGTTCTCACCTGTACAAACTCACTCTTTCTCCTCTCTTTCTCATCCACGCTCTTCATCTCTCAGTGATCGCTCACTGGTTCTCCGTGTTGCTGTTGTTTCCCTCTTTTTTTTTATTTTAATTTATTTTTATCTCCATTTTCACTCCCTCTTTTTTTTCCCCCTCTAATTCCTTGATTTACCCGCCGCCTGCGCGCCCCCCCCCCCGTCCCACATATAAACAAAAGTCGACGGTCCTTCTCCCAGCCTGCCTGAGGCTTTCCTACCCCGCACCCTGCGATCTCGGCGCCCTGGACTTGTCATCCTCCACCACTCTGCGCCAGACTCGAGCCCTCCCCTCGAGCCGTCCAGTCTAACACCCAACACCAAACACCATCGCGACACCGGCCCCGCCCAAGGTCCATTACGCTCTCGACCCCGACTCTCTATCTACAGTATATTGGAAGATCCCGCCTTCTTGTGGGTGCGACTGCCACTGCGACTGCGATTGCGGTCCACGGATCCGGCCAACACATCCGTTGTTGCGTCCCCTTGCAGCTTGTGACTGCGATAGCGGAAAGTCGCGAGACAAGACACACTCGCCCCTCCCCCCCTTCTCCTCTACTCTCGGCCAATCGTTTCCCCGTCGCAGTCCGGTTCAGCTTCATTACCGTGCATGGACGGCTCCTCCCTCACCGGAGCCGGCCCAGCCCCGGCAGGTCTCGGCCAGGCGCAGGCGCAGGCGCAGGCTCAGAACGGCGTGCCAGCCTCTTCCCTCAGCCCGACCAGCCCCATCTCCGTCCGGAGCCAGGTCTTTGCCTCGGTCTCCGGCCTCGGCTCCAATGGTGCCCCCAAGAGGAAGAGGAGCTCTGTCGCCATGATCGGCGACAGCCCTGCCAGCATCGATGGCGACGACGACGGCGACGGCACCGCAGAGCACCATGAGAAGAAGAGGCAGCCTGGTGTCAAGAGGGCCTGTAACGAGTGTCGGCAGCAAAAGGTGAGCATTGTCCAATCCCCTCGTCCTGCCGATGGTCTCTTGTCGTCCTGCCCCATCCCCTCCTGCGCCAGGCCTTTTTTTTCCTTTTCGCTGACCAAGGTGCCGTCGTGCCTCCCTCTCCGTATAGCTGCGCTGCGATGTCGTCCAGGACCCCTTCACGAGCTGCTCCCGCTGCGTGCGCCTCAAGCTTGAGTGCAAGATCGAGTCCAACTTCAAACGTGTCGGGAAGCGCAGCAAACACGCAGAGATGGAGAAGGAGATAGACAAGCTGCGGCGCAACGTCGCCAAGGCAAAGTCCCAGGGCTTCTTGCTCGACGAGGACGATGACATGCAGTCCCAGCTCCAGTCGCCCGTCGTCAACAGCGTCTACTCGCACACCAGGAACCCGTCCCTGATGGGCTCCGACGAGGCCGTCTCCTCCCTCCTGCACCTCAAGCGCGGTGGCTCATACAGCGTGCCGCGCATATGTCGGGAGCTCGAGGACGTACGCCTGACCGAGGACGCCGAGACCCAGCTGTTCCACGAGTACTTCTCTCGCTACCACCAGTTCCTCCCCTTCCTCAACCCGTCGCAGCCTCCCGACCAGTACTACGCCCAGCACCCGCTGCTCTACTGGGTCGTCATCTCCGTCGCCGCCCGCCGCTACCACCCGGACCCAAACCTCCTGGGCACCCTGTCCGGGCCCCTGACCCGTCTGCTCTGGCAGACCATCGGAGACGTCCCCAGCAGCCACCACGTCGTCAAGGCCCTCTGCCTCCTCTGCACCTGGCCGCTCCCCACCAGCACCTCCTCGTCAGACCCCACGCAGATCCTGTGTGGCGTCATGATGAAGATCTCCACCCTCATCGGCCTGCACCGGCCTCACCACATCAACGACTTCTCGCGTGTCATCATCGATCTCGACAACGAGCAGCTGCACGACCGCGTCGTCACGTGGGCTGTATGCAATATCGTCGCCCAGACCATCGGCACCGGGTACGGCCAGCCCGCCTCCACGCTGTACGACTGGACCCTCGCCATCCGCCCCGGCGAGTCCGGCCCCTTCCAGCTGTCGGCGGAGCTGGAGGCGAGGCTGCAGATAGAGCGCTTCTGCGACAAGGTGTCCAAGGAGATGTACAGCAACGCGAGCGACCCTCGCGGCGTGGCGGGCGATGAGCACCGTGCTATGCTCATGCGCGTCTACCGGCGTGAGTTCAACGAGCTGCAGGCCTCCATCCTGTCCCGGAACCTGTCGCGGGTGGTGAACCTGCACCTCAAGGCGGCCGGCCTCCACCTCCGGCTGGCAGGCTTCTTCGACTCCCACAACACCCCCGGCTACCTGGACGACCTCATGGGCCTGTGGAGGGCGACCTGCAACTTCCTCGACTACATCCTGGAGAGCGAGGCGTCGTCGCCCCTCGACCCCCACGCCGGCAGCGACCTGCTCAGGTTTGCCACGAACTACATCCAGCAGATGCTGGTCGCCGCCGGCTTCGCCCTGCTAAAGCTCGTGCGCTCCTTCTTCGTCAAGTCCATCGACTTCGAGCGCGGCCGCCTCCTGTTCCACCGGACCATCACCGCCATCAGGTCGACCAGCGTCGTGCAGAACGACCTCAACTGGAGGGTGGCCGAGCTCATGGTACAGATGTGGAACGGGGCCCGCGTCAACAAGAAGGACCAGGGCTACAGCGACGACGACACCCTACACGACATCGACGACAGCCTGCAGCTGCGGGTGCGCTGCAGGCACAGCATGAGTCTTGTCTATGATTCCATCTGGCACTGGAGGGAGGAGTACCAGGCCCGGGGACGAGGAAACCTTGACTGTGAGTGTGGACACTGTCCTCCCTTTCCACCCCACCCACAGCCGTTCGCTAACGGTGAGGGCGTAGCGCTAAAACAACCTACCAATCCAGATTCTGCAGATCAGTCCTCGGCCTCATCGACGACGCACCTCGACCCTCCTCTGACGGCAGCGCACGGCCTGCCGACGAGCATCCTGGCGACTGCCAACGGGGCCCTCACGCCGAGTGGCGCGTCGGGCTTTGGCGGCGCGCAGGCCGGCGCGCTTGGGGGCGCTGGCTACGAGCCGGCGAGTTACGACTTCTTCGACCCTCAGCACTGGATGCTGGACGGGCTTCTCGACTTCAACTACGGCAGTGCCTTTGTCCAAGAGATGGGCGCCTAGGGGGCGGGCCGAGATCCCGGAGACGAGCTGCCTAGGGCTCAAAGGGAAGACACTGTGCCGCAGGGAACTGACGCCTTCACAGCACAGACAGCCAGCCCCCCCAAGGTTGATAATCCTCCACAGCTGTCATGGTCACCCCCCTGCGGGAGACCAACTTGGTCCTCGTCCCTTGTGAGTGCGACTCGTTGCTATCGATCCACTTGCTATCGGTGTGTATCTGAAAATGGCCAAGATAAGGCTTGATGAGCCTATGTCAGGACAAGTACCAGTACGGGCGGTTTTTTCTTCTTCCCTTTTCTCCTTTAAAAATGTGCATTGCGTCGGTACGAGGGACGGGGTTGGTTCTCCCGGGAGCTTCGTGCTCGTGGTCGGGATCATTCGATCCCCCTCGACTTGCTTTTGATTTCGTTGCAAACTCTATATGCGTCACTTTTCGAAAACGGTGGAAGGCTCTGGAAGATTGTCATTTTTGGCTTACTGTCAACTCCTGGGGTGTCGAAAAGAAAGATACCCCCTGCTCCCCCCTCCCAGGTATGAACAGCTACCGCGTGGGAGCCACCTGATGGTACATAGTTGTTATGGCCTGTTTGTTCCCCAGATGGGAAGATGGTGCGTGTTAATATCAAGAATAGCACATTTATTATTCCCAGACCCTGAAAGTCTTCACAGACGAGCTACAGGTGACGCCCAGCGGCCGTCCCCACAAGGCTGACCTGCAGAGATGGTCAGTCTGAATCGGAGCTGTGCCACAACGTGGTCTTGGTCACATGCATCTCCTCAAGCGGCCAGATTATGTCCTCGAATATGCCGCCGCTACTGATGCTACTGTTGGCAGGACCTTCACTGGGATCCGCGCGTGCTGCAGGCGCCATCGCAGGCCGCCCGCTGCCTGCCACGTTCTTTCCGCGGTGGTGCGGAATAGCGGAGTACCTCTCTCTTCCTTGCCTCCCCTCCCCTCCCCTTTCGTCCTTCGTTCCGGCGAGACTCTGGAAGGGGAGATACCTGTGGGCGGCTTCACGGCTCCAACTCCACACTAAGTCGGCCGCCTCTAGAGTCAGGATAGGGTCGGCTAGCACAAATCAGAGGACACTGTGAAGCGCCTCAAGGGTGACTATCAGTGCCCAACCGACGGCTAACGATCTTTAGGTAGTAGCTTGGGCTCAAGCATGAACACACGGGGTCACTAGGCGCGCTTCCTTACGGGGAATACACACACACACCCAACATAAATTCTATAAAGTGGTTACAACACAGATCCATAATTTTGTACCGTCAGGTCCGCTTACTGGATGCTCACGGATCTCCAGCGGGTTGCTGCATGCTCTCCGGCCCAGTTTTCCCATGCCCAACATGCGTTATGTGACTAGAGTTAATCACCAACGGTCAACTTTGATCGTCAGCCCTACGGGGCTACACATGTGCCATTCACGATCTGGCAGGCCCAGGCTACTCTGAGTAAGTTCGGCCAAACATAGAAACGTGGTCTCGGCCTCAAACCTCAAAAATCTACCTCTCTGCGAGCATATATGATTGCAACGTTGCCTTTGTGGGCCTCCTGTCCATGCGGTTTCCATAGCAAAGTAATGAGGGATCATATGGAATCCTTCGCGAGACTTGGAAGCACCTGTATTATGATTATGCGTAACATATGTAGAATGTCACGGTAAGAATCGGTCGATCCTACCCTCATTACTACCCAGCACCCTCACAGCGCCCACACATCCCAGCGCGTGGAAGGACGGGGTTCCATCCATCATGCTATGCCTGCCGCACAGCATGAGATCCTTCGGAGACTGCAGATCCATGTAGGTAGCATTGCATGTTGCCACGAGGGAAGGCCATGCATCTACATCTGCCGATATGATAAAAACATACCGCGCATAAGTGAAGGTAGAAAGACCGTAAGCAGAGACGGCCCCGTATGACCGATCTGTGGCTTTCAGACTCTCTCTCTCTCTCTTGGAATACGCAACTCCGCCCCCACTCCCGAGTGCTGTACAGCCACACCCTCTTAGAATGTGCGGAGGGAGAAGCTCAGAAAGACGAGCTGTCCCCATGGCCACTAAGATGGAGACAGGGCGGCGTCATAGTTATGACTTAAATACCTAGAGAGGAGGAAAACAGAAGACGGAAACGAGCGAAGACCAAGTCGATAGAGTAATTAGTGACGAGCCCTCGAGGGATGGGATGCCCTTGTATTTGTGTATCTATATTGTTTTCGGCAGACTGTATCCAGCAATGCTCCTGCCCATGATCCATTGTACGTGTGTCACTTTCTGAAGTGCACTGGCTGGGATAGATTCCGGTTTGGCAGGTGTAGTCTCTCGATCTCTGGGGTACAATATTCTTTTTCTCGATCAGCAGACTGACCTGATAACATCGCATTGCTCATAAGATACAATTCCTTGGGGATATACTATCTTCCGCCGTAGCTTACCCTTTGCCGTACTCCCAGGCTGACTCTCGAGGCCGACGCTCCATCCTAAGGAGTGTCTCGTCGAGTCAGACCAGGCCAAAGGCCCCATTGAAAAGCGTACCTGTATGTGGGCACCGTTGCGCCAAAAGCCATGGACCACACTTATCATAGGACTGACTGTCACAGGCCACCTCTGTCGACTCGTTCGACAGGACAGGATGGGCAGAGCTTGCGGGTGTGGGGGGGGCCCAAATGGACTGACCCCATAGCAGGCAGTACTATACTAAGAACAAAATGTCCCCTGCAAGTTGATGATCCACTGCGGCCTCAAAACGGGCCAGACGGGGGTGCGGCTGAAGAGCGTTAGCTAAAAAAGCCACGACGGATCGTCCGGAGGATTCAGTAACGTCATTATCGCCGAGGTTTTGTCTGTCTGGCTTCTCTTCCCACGTGGACGGGAGGACCTCCCTGGGCGACCGCCCCCAGAAGCGAGATGGCACAGCAGGTGTTCGAGCATGGGCCCGGATGGAGAGCCCTCGCCACGATCACACTCGCTACTATGGTACCTGTCCACCTCCCTATGACCACCAGGAGCAGCACTGGAAGGACAGCCTGGCCTGGTGTGTGCGATAGGACGGTCATAATGGGCGGATCTACGGAGAAGAATTGCGATTAACCCCTCCACGACTGGGAGCTCACCCGTGTGCTGAGCCGAACCCGGTCCCTCCTGGAAGGAAAAGAAAGACAGGACCTGTCAGCAGCGCGGTCAGAGACCCGGCCATAAGGCTGGATGTGGATTTTCTTTCCTTTTTTTCCTTTTTTTTCTCCCCCCTTCCTGTTGGCAAGAGTCCACTGCGGCTGGATTCTCAACGGTGGCCCACGGTGTTCCAGACAAGGTCGAATGTTCCGCGGACGAACAGGGCAAGGTTCAGGATCCTGCAGGTGAGGCCACTTCATATTATGTACACTGCAGCTTGGTCGCCTCGTAAGCAGTCATGTATCATGTCGGGCTTTTTCCTTCTTTTTTTTTCACTCTCTCCTTCTGAATGGGATTCCTGGTGGGACGACTACGAAAGGTGCGCGATACAGTGAGTGGCAGGTGCCAGGTGGGCAGTTGTCAGTCAGCCAGTGAATGGGCGGGCGCTACCGTAGGAAACGAGGGATCCCAGTCCAGACTCTGCTCTTTGCAGACCCCTCTTTCTGGTACTTGATCGACACCTCCCAAAATGGGGCAGGGGGGGTTTGGTATGCAGGATCAGGGGGGCTTGAAGATCGGTGTCGGTCACAGTCGCCAGCCGTGTTAAGCGCGGAGCAGGCGACAGCGTGGGCGTCGCTGTTCTTCCTAGTCTTTTTTAATTAAAAAAAAGAAAACTCACACACCGTAGGAAGGGAAGCTGGAAAGAAAAATGAAGGAAAACATAACAATATCTTAGGGGAAATATATATATATATATATATATTGGTCTTCCAGTTCTGACGTGTAAAGAAGACTACTAAGACTGCTCCGCAGAGGGTGTCCCACTTTCATGTACGTAGTAAACAGGACTGGACATGCTGGCTTTCTCTGAGACGCAGACCCTTTTTTTGGTTTGTTTGTTTTTTTTCTTTTTCCCACTATCATTTCTGTACCGAGTCAGTGACCAGACACCACTCGCTCCAGCACCATCTCGCCTGGTGTACGCGATGTATACATAGTACTGCGTATCCGAATTTGCAGGGGGGTGGTCCATATTTTCTTCCACGCCTGGCCCAGGGACTCTCTGCACCAAGACATTTGACTACCGCTGTTCTCTTATTAACCGAATCCCTCAGATGTATGGGACCAAATACTCTGTAAGCTGGTCTGTGCTGAGTCTTTGTGGGTACATACAGAGAGGTTAAGAATACCGAACCGTTCCGAGATCCATCAAAATGTCGGAATCCGTCCCCTAGGAGCACCTCCTTTCCCCAGCGCAAGGACACGTAGGAAGTGACATTCCGGCGAGTCGAGACATGGAGTTACCTTGTCAAGGAAGCAAGCTGGGCGGAGCATGCTGGGGGGGGCTGTGGTCATTTCGATGCGTGCCGACAGAATCAAAGCAACATCTCCGAGGTCCTTTTGCGGCTCTTCTTACTGGTTGCCAGCTGTCTGGAAACTGTCACCTTGGTCCCTGTCCTGGGCCTGCGCTGTTTTTCGGGCGGCGGCTATGTGAAATACCATGCTCTCTACGTATGGTGCCTTTTTTATTGTGGGCGAGTCTCTAAAGAGATGCCTGCATCATAGGTGGCACTCACTCCCTGACTAGCCAGACGCTATCCTCAGAGGTAGAAGAAGTAGGCACATAGTGAGTTCTCATGGGTACGATCGTGCGAATACATACGTTTGGCTTCACAAGCATGTGTATTACATACTACAATACACGGTCCATATGCTCCCCAGCCCTCTGCATTTGTGCCACCCTATGGGCTATTTTCGGGCCTCAACTCCAATCATTTTCATATATAGACACAGTGTGTATATACGTGTCACTATTCCCAGGCAAGTTTTTCCGCGGCCCGACCACCAGGGGCCGTGGCCCACTACACAGGTCCCGCCCACAGTGCTGCTACATACTATTATGGTCTGTCTATTCCTAGAGACTAGAGGTTTTACCCGTCACGACCTTCCTTCCCTAGTAATACTCTGCTGATTGAGCTGCCCGGATCGGGTCCTCGTTCCGGTACTTTCGCTGCTGCGTAGCGTTCGTGGCAGGGAATGTCGAGGCCAACTGAGGTATGGATAATAAGACAGGTGGAGAATGACCGACCATGCGATGGTCTCCAGTGCTACCATATGTAACGTTCAACATCATCCTTTCAGAAGCCTGAGGTAGGTTCTTACATCCCGGACTTGGACGGACAAGTACCGGCCAAAGATTACTGGCGCCCGTCAGAACTTAATCTACCGACTGGGCTGACAGGCAGGAGCAGACAGTGGCAGTGCTGAATAGCCAGCCGTCCACCAACTGCCCAGCTTGCCGGCCTCGGCCATGCCCTCAAGTATCTCACCAGAGCTCGAGCCTCGAAGCATCAACCAGCTGATATCCTATGCCCATGGTGCTGAATGCGGCCTGCTGGGCTGAGGAAATAGAAATACGGTGAGACCTCGCCTGGGGCCGTTAAGCCTATGGTATGTACACTACTCGTACTGTAGGTATAGTGGTACAGACCAATGCGGCCCAGCTTCCCAGGGCCCATCACGTTCTAGGAGTAAGCTATGCCCCCCCCTCCAGGCGTAGAGCTACGATCTCTCCAGCCTGTAGAGGCCAAGAATTCACCTGAATCGGGCGGGCTCCAGCCTCGAAGAAATTGGGCATACCAGCCAGACAGTCGACGCTGCTGCCGAGCCTATCGCGACGCCATATTCTTCCCAGATGTCCCTCGGCAAGGCAAGAATGGCAGGTCACTCACTGGTCGTGTGTGTATTTGTGTAATGTATGTGCTGTGCCGCTCAATCATAGATCTGGGCTCCACGTCTAACGAGGATGAGGCACGTTCTCATAAGCCCGTAGCGGGCGTCTTTTTTTCCTTCCCCTTCACCCCTGTAAGTTTTCCTAGGTTTTGTTTTCCTTTTTCTCTTTCTCCCCCCACTCCACTTTTTTTTTCCCTTTTTCTCTGGTGTCTATGTTCCCCTCCTCTTCAAAAAAAATTTTTTTTTTTCCTTTTTCTCTACAAATGGTCTACGCACTCCAAAGTGAGGCTGGCCAGCTCATGTGTCACCTCCGGCGGGGCTTCGCGATAAGAAAAAGCCACTCGAGGGCCGCAGGTCGGGCCACTCTTGGCCCATATGTGGACCAGAGTAGTAGAATGAATGGGGTGTGGGGGAAGAAGAGGGGTAGCAGGGTGGAAGGGTGGGAGGTTCTTCTGGCCAGCGCGGTATTTCGCACCTATCAGTTCTGATTTCGGCAACCAACGGTGGATCGACGAGACAGAAATGAGAGAGGCGGGCTGGGCCATATTGTCGCGGCGCCTAGAGGAAGTCTCCTCTCGAGAACGAGGGCGCGGCCTTACCCAAGGCGTCCTAGAATCTGAAGCAGAGAAGAGTGCTGTTGGCTACTCTGAGCCGGCTGGCCCCTAAGTTTGGTTGCCGAGTTGGATGGTTGGTGGAAGCGCCCAGAGGGCAGCGGGCACTAGGTGAAGCAGATGAGGTGCCAACTGCCTGCACGCGGAGAAGAGGCCAGATCCAGCAGCCTCTCGAGGTCGTAAATCAACCTAACGGGATTGACTGTTGGCTCGGCATATGGGGCCGAGTTGCAGTGCCCGTTGAAACCTATACTTGCCGACCGGTATGTCGCTGCGTACGGCGGGAATGGTCCCATGACCGGAATGGATGGCGCGCGGGGGCCAAATCTTCCAATTGGTCCCGGCACTACGGATCGGCGCTTAGAGATACAAGCCTTGCAGGCAAATGTATCATCACGGCGGTGGTGTGACCTCCATATTGGCTTTTCGGTCAAGGCCCAAGTCTCTGTGGGCTGCCCGGGCTGCATGAAGGTAATTAATCTCCTGCGGTGTGACAACTGGGTTAGGTTTCCGACTGGCTGACCCTGACTGCGGCTGCCATGGGCAGTAGGTAGATAGTGCATGTGGGCAGCCATGACAGCATAGCTGCTCTCTTTCTTGGTCTCGGTACGCCGTCAAAAGGCGGTTCATGGCGTAGGCTGTCGGGACATCAGGGAATGATATGCGATCGGTACCCCGGCAGGTACTACGTAGTCATGTCTTTGGCCCCTCCGTTGCTCCTCCTCCTCTCTTCTCCTTCCTCCGCGGACCAAGGTCGATAAGCCCTTCTCGGGGCCAAATCAGCGGGCGCACATGAGACGAAGGTCCACCTGGAGGAGAAGAGGGGACAGGGATGTGGCGGAAGGACCCTATGATTGTTCATCTCGCATGATAGACAAAGTTTGCTGGATGTGAACAGGTGCGAGCATAGTACGCCAGCCTGTCCCTCCTCCATATGCAGTCAACACATGCATTGGGGGGGTGGGGCTGGGGTTAACTGGTTGTCGCAAATTATCATCTGTGCAGTGAGATGCTCATGCAAGGAACTTTTAGGTGGTGTAGCATCTGGTGGAGAAAGAGGAGTCTGCAGATTGCTTCTCAGCTCAGACCAGGGAGGATGGTTTCGAGGCGGAGCAGACGGCCGCCGTGACTGGTCTGTTGCAGATGATCATGAACATGAACACACACACACACAGCGAACACGATAACTTGGTCAACGAAGGGGTGTCGAACCATCCTGACCGCTGACGCCATGTTTCGTCTCCTTAAGCGCTGCACATGTGCTCGATTACTAGTGTTGTGGCTGTACTGGAGCCGCTATCAGGGCGGACTGTTACATAGTGCGTGACCAAATAACGTCCTGCATATGCTCCTATGCAGCAAGAAGGGAAAGGGGGGGGGTGAAAGGAGGCGAGAGGGTGTTCAAGGCCAGGTCCAGGGTTTATAGACCTGAGGCATGGGAACATGGCATACATATTGTATGCTACCAGTGGGCAGGAACTTGTGGTGGCTGCGGCCATGGCGGTACAGACTTTGCTAGTACCATAGTTACGGCCTTTGTACCTAATCTAGCGTCTCTTGAGCGCTACCCTGCTATGCTTTTCTGAGATTAGCGCCACCCAGCAGGACGGACCGGGCCGTGGTTGGCTGATTGACAGAGGCAACCTGGCAGCCGAGAGCTAGCGTGCCTACTATGGTAAGCTGCTGTTACGCTGTTCGCTCGTTGCGCAGCCACTGAGGGCTGTGGCTTTCATCCTGTCAGCCCCCCCCTTCCACCGCCCCCCTGCGGCACACCCAGCAAGCACGAGATTGGATCTGAGGCCAACAACTGGTACCCACCGGGGGCTGCACATATCGCAAGTGCCCAGTTACCGAAGCCTCAAGAAAGACATCCCTCATCGTAAGCAACATGAGACGATGCATGCCCGCCGGGTTACACCGCCTTCCCCCCGGGCTACAAGGTCTACCTCGACAACAATCTATGGATGATTCTTACCGGCCGGGCATCCCCACACACTTGATGACCTAGTGTTTCGACGACATGAAGTGGTGTGCTGCCGCTGGTGGGTCAGAGGCCATTCAGTAGACCACGGCCGGTCCACAGCTCGGACCACCACGGGTCTGAGATTGTAGGGGAGGCTAACAGGCTTGATAGCCTAAGTATAATATATAACTGGAAATAGCAACCATGAACTGCTAAGGACAGCACCTTCCCGCATGGTTCGTGGGCAGGGGCTATACAAGTGGCTGTGCGGGGGTCAGGAAGGCACCACCGCTTCAAGAACACTCCAGGGGTGTCATGGTAGCGCCTTCCCGGGCGATATGGTATGGTTATGACGAAGGTGAGGGCAAGGGATAGCACGATCGTGGGGTCGTTGGTGTGATCTCTGCTTAGGTGGCAGAAGTCATCATTTATCATCATCACTCCTGTGGCCATTCAGACCAGCATCGTCCAAGGTCAGCTGTATGCTTCTGTTTTCTTCTTCTTCTCGTTACTTTTTTTTTGTTACTTTTTTTTTTTTAATTCTTTTTATAGATCTTCTCTTCGAAGCTCCAGCCTGTCCAGTCATCGGCCGGACCGATCGGAGTAGTCAGGAAAGGATAATGTCTCCGTGGTGAGGAGGATGGGATGATGTATTGTGTGCTGTGAAGAAGCATGCATCCCACTGGCTATTCTTCTTCTTCCTCCTCCGCCTTCTTGAACAGCGCCGGGCCGCCAGTACTTCCACCCTTCCACCCCTCCTCCGAATCCTCTTCGCTACGACCGTTGCGGGCGGCGGCGCAGGGTTGACTGGCTGTACGTACCTCTCGTACGTACGGACACAGCAGCAGATCTCCACTCCTGCTGCAACGATACCCCTGACAACGCGGATGATCCACGCCGCTAGCTCGTGCTCGCTACGCTGCAGGGTTCTTTTGCACGACGACCCTGTGAAGGGCTGAGAGATCCTTCTCGTCCCGCCAACGTCTTCTTGACATCCGTCTCTACCGTCCCTTCCTTGCTGCCCTCCTGGCTGGCTGGCTGGCGGGCGGGGGTCATCATCGACTCGTCCCAGTCGGTCCCTATGCTCGTCCTCCTCCTCCTCCTGCTGCTGCTGCTGCTGCTGCTGCTGCTGTTCAGACCCTTGTCTTGCCTTGCGTACCTTTTCATCCAATGATAGCCTGCCACCCTGCGTTCTCGCCCAGGCTAGCTGGCACCACCACTTGACGCGGGAGGAAAACACCCCGATCTCTCCCTGACCCCGTCGTTCTGCAGCGACAGCGCCATAGCAGCTAGTGAGGCACCTGGAGACTGTCGAACGCAGAGGTGTGTGTGTAGCCACGCCCTCTCGTCAGGACGCCTCTTTGGAAAAGTCATGTCCATATGTGCTGACGGACCAAGATGCAGTGCTGAGGCCTCTCCTCCCCCCCCCGGCACCTCTCTCTCTTCAAACATGAGGTGGTTGGGTTATTGGGAATGGCTCGAACCATGGCCACCTCTTCTGGCCAACAGACGCCCAAGCCATCGCAGCCACTCGGCCATGACCTAGCTTATCGCACTCGGCTGTTTCGACCTTGGAGCTATTTTCAACCCCTCCCCCGTCCCTCCCTCAGTACAGCAGCGCGTTTCTCTCTCTCTCTCCCCCCCCCCCCCCTTCCTCAGGCGCTAACTAGCGCTTCCGGCTTGGGAGAGCCAGCCCAACAGCGCACAAGCCTCTGCGCGTCCACGATGATCAACCTCCTCCTCCGCCTTACTTCTTCAGCCCGCAGGTGGACCTTGTCTACCGCTCGCACCTGACCCTCAAGTCATAATAGATCCCTACGCCAGGGAACATGGTCTGACAAGAAGAACAAAGGCGACACAAGATTAGTTTACCATGGTACACGGAAATAATGAACATCATCTCGCCTCCATTGCCTAAAAGGCCATGATCGCCAGTGTGCTCGCGGACCAGGTTAGACCGGTCAAGAGATGGAAAGGGCGGCATGAAGTCAAGGTGTCAGTGCGCTCACCTGATACTTCCCTGTCAGCACGCCCGCGACGACCGCTGCCGTCAGGTGGATTCCTTGGTTAACGTGAGTTGTCGGCAGTTTGGCCTCTCGATTCCCCGACCACCGCAGGCCTGGTTAGCCCTCTCTCTCAGTTTGACTCGAGGTCAGCCCGAAGAATAATTACTAAGCCAGCCCCCAGCACAAATACACAGAAACATACACACACACATATACACAAGGCAGAAAAGGACGTGTTCGCAACGAGAGAAAAAAGCACTACTGCTAATGCTCCATGGTATTACCGGCACCACATGGCACATTCTAGCAGCAGACTACCTCCGTTGTGCATACTGAGGTGGTATACAGGGCTTAGGGGGAAAAGGCTGACCTGGGGATACAGATGTGAGCTGCGAGACCATCCACCCTCTGCCGATCTCGACTCTGCTTGCACTTTCGAGGGTCTAAACGGTACTTTTCTCCTACAACCCCCCCCCTGGTCCTCCTCCTCCTCCAGGCTCTGTGGTATCCACAAAAGGCGGGTTCACTCACCCGATCCTTGCACTCCAGGCTGGGCAGCGTCCAATCCCTCACACACACACATCCCCACCTAAGCCTCGCCTGCCCTGCCTCCCCACAACCACCCTACCCGCTTCTAATTGGGACTGCCATGGGGACAGGGTTTGAGCCGTCATTTTTTTTTTGGGAGGGGGAGGGAGGGTGGAAAATGTGGACGGGTGTCTGTAGTGGGCGTTATGGGTCGTGGAACCATGCCGTACCTCAGGTACTATGGTACCACCATCCGACCCCACTGCCCTGGGTGGTGGTCCTCCCACCTGCATGTGTGTGTATCGGAGGCCAGGCCCTTGAGTCGAGGCCGCCTCTTCTGGGCTTCGGATGGGGATATGGCTATCTTCGGTCCCTTGCCCGGAGAGGGAGGCATAAAACCAAGCGACTGTCCTTCTCGGTACACAACCAAACGTCGCCCGACTCGATTCATCATCAAAGAGACAGACTCGCGCCTCACACCTGCCCTCGAAGTCACTCTTCTTGTGACACAGCTTGTGATCCCGCCCTCTCCTCCTCCTCTTCTCTTCACTCAGAGCAGTTTGTTACAAGATCCTCTCCCTCCCTCCCACCTGAATCACCTTTATACTTCCACCGACCTCGAGTCCTCCTCTCCCGGATGAACACTCTCTTCGATATGGCAGCCGCCAGCCCACGATATATCGATATAGATGCAGCCATAATGCCCGACGGCTCCTGTCCAAGCATCGCGCCGTCTACTGTCTCTTATCCTCACTCGGACCATACCTCATATTCCGAAGTAAGTATTCCTACTTTCTGCTTCCCTCCCTCTCCTCCCCTGTCGTCATTCTGCCCAAGTCGCTCGCGTGCCCCTCCTCCTACATATAAAGATGGGAGGTTGGGCCCCCTTCAGCACCACGCGCGTTGGCTATATAGTCTTTTTTTTCCCCCTCCTCTTTCCTTTACTCTCTTCCCTACAACCATAAACATAGTTAATCTTGCTCATTCCAACCAACAGGGCCCACACATCTCATCGTTCGGCACATCGCCCGTTGTTGACGATCACCTATTAACACCCGCGTCGAGCGCTGCATCGCCGCAGCTACAACAACGCTCCTGTAGACAGTCACCCTTTGAACAGCAGCAACAAGGAGAGCCAGCGACCTGCTCCCAACAGCCCACGCCGCCTCCTCACACTACAACAGCAATGTATACGTATCCGGACTACATAACCAGCGTTAGCCACGCCACGTCCTCCATGCCTATGCAGACCACTGCGGCAGAACCTCCTCACGACCTCATGGGGCCCTATCTTCACCACTCTCCCGGCCACGAGGAGCCGCCGCCACCCCCATCCACACCATACTATGGCTCGTACAGCGTCTCTGTGGCTCCCGAGCCCACGGACTCCTCGTACTACCTGCAGAACACAGCGCTAGATAACAACTCCATGAGGATGTTGCAGGCAGACGTGAACTACACAACCCGCCGCCTGGCGCCGCTCAGCCATGCGCCTCCCATGAGCACCATGCTCCCGACCTCCTCGCACAACCCTCACGCCTACCAGCGCGAGTTCCAGATGTCCTTTCCGAAGCTGTCGCCGCATGGCCGCCACGCATCCCTCCCCATCAGGAGAGATCCGGCGCGCAAGGCGAAAGCACGGAGGAATAAGAAGGCTTCACTGAGCCCGCCGGCGCAAAAGGCTGCCCGGGTCGGCAGCGAGGGCCTTGCTTCTGCTGCTGCTGCTACGAGGGAGAACGAGGTCCCAGAAGAAGAAGTCACGCTGGACGAAAACACGCCAGCTGACCTGAGACGGCTGTGGGATATTCGGAGGAGGTGGCTAGGCAAGAAGGGCAACGGCATGTGGGAAGATATCATGGTCGAGTACCATGGAGAAGAGAAGCTCAGCGAGAACAAGAAGACGCAGGTCAAGGCCGCGCTACAGATGAAGATCCACAGGATGCTTCTCAAGCACGGAAAGTGGCCGACCAGAGACGTAGGTTTTTTCCCTTTTTTTTTTTTTCTGGTTTACCCTTTCCTCCTTATCACAACCTTTAACCCATCATCGAAGGGCAGTAGGCTAATCGCTCAACTTTTCACTTATATACAGGAAGCCGCACTCCTTCGCGCATACAAGCGCTGGGAGGAGAGTCGCTACAGCGAGATCCTCCGGCTCTACGAGGAAGAGAAGGAGTTGGCGGGCGAGAAGAAGGCCTACGAGTGGAAGTCTCAGCACATAGAGGCGCAGCTTGTCAAAATGGGCCTGGAAGAGCCCGAGCGAGATCGCGATTCCAAGGCGCGCAAGAGAAAACAGGTGGCCGCCCGGCATCACACTCGCGCAGGCACCGCACAGCAGCACAGCGGGGTGGGTCTTCTGAGGCACGAACCACCTCAGCAGCACAGGCTGCCAGGCATGTTCGAGGGCCCATTTGGCGATCCTCACTACATGGCTCAACAACAGGGCCACTACGATCCTCGCGCCGCCTACGAGGCCGACCTGGCCGCGCTGGGCGCACAACCTCCAGTGCTGACAGAGGTTCAGCAAGACCGCTTGGTCAGCGACATCTTGGAAAGAAACCCGTTCGAGGCTGCGCCTGAGGATCACCACCACCACCACCACCACCACCATTGCCAGGACGACGCAGACGTCAAGATGTCCGACTATGGACAGCCTGGAGGCGACAGTCTACACTCTCGCCAGCGCAGTCGGTCCGCTACTGCTGCTTCGACTGCTACTACTGCTGCTGCTACTACTACTGCCGCCACTACTGCCTCACTGCTCTCCATCAACGGTGCGATGCCTCTGGGCGTACCACATGTGCAGCACCTCCAACACCGGTCCTCCCCATCACCTGACATCAACGCGCAGCGCTGTGCAGCGATGGCCAGGCAGGCGTGTGGGGAGATTATGCCTACTAATTAATTTAGCAGCCGCAGCGTGTGCTGTGGGTCGTGTGGGTCGTGTAGATGGGTGCCTAGATCACTCACTCACTCACTTTTTGTGCCCCTGATCATTTCTCTTTTGCGAGTCTTCTTTTTTTTTTTTTTTGAAGCTCTACGACTACTGGAACTTTTATGATATTCCTGGGACAACATACTGCCAACCATAAAATGCCTGGGCAGGGAGATGATTACTGTTGAAACGTTGTTTGTATTTGTTCCTATTTCACTTCTGCTTACTCAAGTATACTGCCTGCTATCTGTGGATACGAATGGGCCTCATGATCGGTAATGAGGATCTTGTATTTATCAATACTCTGGAGTGGTATGCTGATAATAGGGACGAGGAGAGACAGAAAGATTTTGGCGTTATGATTTTATAGATTCCCAAAATCCCCCTCGGGATAAGTTCATGTATTATCCAATACCCACCAGTACACACTCCTTCATATATATATTGCTTTGCTTTTCATCTTGTAATAGTTATAAAGAGACCAGATTGAATCATTCTCAGCATAACCTCAAAACTAGATACTTCATAATACTTGTCATAAAAAAAACCACCGTGGTCGTAATAATGAATAATCCAGGAATAGAATAAATAGAGTTTCCTGATCGTCTATGTTGGCCATGAACCCAGTCTTCTCTCGGGTAGCTAATTGGGCAAAGCCAAGCCTTTTTTTCCCCATTCCCCCCCCTACCTTGTTCAACTTAATTTACTGGTGACAGCGCCTATTAGTGCCTATCGCCCTATTAGTAACAAGTGGTGTGCTCCATCCAAGGTTACACAAAGACCGCGCGGTAAAGGAACGGATCAGGATAGGGACAAAGAGTAGGCAAGTCCAGGCTACAATTCACCGACGACACGTCACCGCTGGCAATCAACTACTGATGAGTCGGCTCCTTCGAAATACCATGGTTCAGCCGGTGTAGGCAACTCCCTGGTCTGGTATGCTCTGTGGTGTGCTCTGTGGTGTGTGTGTGTGTGTGAATGTGCTGAAAGACTCGACAGCACCCCATCTCCTGTCGGCTGATAACTGAGCAAGGCTGGCCGGCCACTCGTATAGAAGGTCTGTCACCCCTAGGTGATGTACTCATTCGGTGTGACACAAAAGGAGCGGCCGCGATCAACCGACTCGTGAACGAATTAGCCCTGCCTATGGACCTCGTTCGTTGCCGCACCACCTCCCCGAGCCCGTCTCTACGTGGTCCGCTCAGGGAATGCGCAGCCTGCCCTGTGCCACATCCACCCACCGCCTATTGTTCCAACCCTGTTTGAGACGACTCAGACGGTACTAGAAGGAGAAGAAGAAGAAGAAGAAAGAAAAAGTCGAGAAAAGGGCGGAAATTGGACAGGAATCCTTCCGCGGTGCTGCCACTTGGGGCACCCAGAGTGCTCCGCCTCTCTAGCCTATTACAGGTACAATTCCTGATTCAGCTGGCCGGAACAGGCAAACAATCTCTTCACAGCCAGTCTTGTCCTATGTGACAAAAGTGCCAACCTGCATGACAAGGCCTGGGAGGCAGGATTCCCACCCACGTTATTTAAGCGCGACTCCGCGCCTGTGCACACCTGTTTCACCGACGATGCATGACTACTATGCCTCTTCTGGCGTCCACCTGAGGACTCTGCCATGGCAGAACAGGCACCATGACCAGGGATACGGGAAATAAGGGCGGAATGATTTGGTTGTTGAAGGATGGAACGACATTCAGGAGAACCCTGGACCGACGCACAAAGGCACAAAACGTGCACTGCAGTAATTTTCACGAAAGAGTCTTGTGCCAGGGCAGAGACACTCATCGCCCAACACCTCAATGCATCTACAGTATGATCCTGACTCCTTCATGGCACCGTTAGACTGTCTGTTGTGAGTCGTATTTTATGCTTAAGGTATGGTTTTGTGTCGCTAGGCCCAACGTCCATGCCTTGGTTGTTGGTGATCTTGCTTGGTCGGCCCTATCCGTGAGACCTCCCGGCAATCCAGAAGACTGCTTGTGACACGGCCATGCGAATTTGAGTGCTGACTGGCTGAGCCTGGCTGCTGCAGAGGCCGCATGATACGGGCTCCTGCAGACGACTTACTGTGTATGATACAGTGTGAAGGGTGCAGCCCTTGCCTGGCTACACACACACATATACTCTCTCTCTCGGTCTCTCTTCTTCTGTTATAGCTATGGCGTGTTGCTTGTGTATAACAACCACGCTATGCCATAGACAGCCTGAGCACCGGCTACAGGGATATACACACCAATCATGTAATGATCAATATGGCGTAGCCGGCTGGAGTTGGCTAGAATTGTGCGCGCTGAAGAACCGGAAAGTCCGTTGCATACTGTGGCGCGCTGCTTGGGCCTCCTGCTTTTCTTGGCGACCTGCAATGCTGGAACCAATAGACGACGTCGACTGGTTCCATCTCCTCGCCTCGTAACGATAGACACATGCATATTTTGACTCATCTACAAACAGGCAGACAGACACAAGCATTGTTTGGTGGCCGAGGCGGGCGCGGTGGCATCCCAGCAGGCCTACACAGTTACAGTGAGGATAGATGACGATACGTCGGCCGCCGGACGATAATTACGTGACCACTGCACGAGCAGGTGTCACCCAGCGGGGAACCTGGGTGGGTCTGGTGGGTCACCATTTATGCATGGTACCTTTTTTCTGTGGGGCTGCCAAAGACAAGGTCAACTGTACAAGGGTCCTGGGATTGGGGGGGAGGGGGCCAGCAGCTGAAGAGACCCTGGCTCGCTTGTGCGTTTTTATCGTTACAGAGCTGGTCAAATGCGGTGAGAGATCATCGGTTCAAGGAGTGACAACGCGCTTAGCTGGTGGTGCAGGTCTCCCTTCCGCCTGGTACTAAAGTGCTTCGGAGCTTGCCTGTCCAAGAGGTCACAATTGGCTCCTGATGGGACAGGGAGGCACACTACCGTGCGTGGCCGACCTGGTGATCCTTCGGGAGGTGGTGACTCTTCGAGAAGGAGCGGACCGGGTGCCCCAGGTAGAGGGTCTGCACAGATAATACCCCACTCCATGCCCTTCAGCCACTAGTACATATGTGGTTTTGGGGGGGGGGGGGGCTCTCGGAGGGAAATTGAGTGCCCCCTGCTGGTGTTCAATTGGACTCACTACCTGTCGTCTAGCACCTTGACCGTGGCAGGTAGTCTATTCCGGGCGGCGTCTTTCTTGATGGGTGCGCAGAAGGGAGGAACACAGGCTAGATGGAGGCAGATAAGTTCTTAAGGGGTTGGGTATCTGTCCCATGCCATACACGCACACACACGCACACGCACGCACGCACATACAGGACACACATAACTTTGTGCTACAGTACTAAGAGGGGGTCAAGCCACACGCAGTGTCTCGTCCCATACTTCTTGTCAGCCCAGGACGTTCGTCCGGTTAATACAGTAATACCGTGTTGTAATGTCAGGTGGTGCGTATGTAGTCTTCATAAAATTTGTAGTAAGAGTTGCTATTTTCCTAGGGAAACAAGTGTCGAATGTAGAACGGAATTGGATCAGTCTTTACGGTGGACACAAACAAGTCAGTTGTACTGCCCTCGCCTTCCACAGGTTATTCAACATTTCACCACAGCTTCATTTATTACTCTTGAGACCCATAACAGGCTCGAGTTTTGGGAATATGTAATTACTCGTTACCAGCCTATAAGTCAGTCCACACATTCTTGAGCATCTAGAGAGGCTCATTTTCGTGACAGAATTAGTGCTAGAACTTGAGCATTTGCCAGACCTTGGAGGTATCAATGCAGCCCGGGGCTGATTATCAAAGTAGGGTGAGTAATCATCAGCCTCCAAGTCCGCTGCTGCTCATGAGCTTTTGGGGCTCTTGCCACGCTACACTGGTCTGTAGTCGTTATTGTTTTCGAGAACCGGAAGCACTACAGTATAGTGTATAGATATTTCAATTTCACGCAAAACCAAAAGGCATTCTAGCCTGGTGTAAGTAGCAATTCTCAAGGATGACACATTGTAGGATGCCTGATGTTAGGCTACAATTCCGAATCAGAAGCTTGAGAGTTATTACCCCCCCACCCACCACCACCACATTATCTGACTGGTACATAGATGCAAATAATCTTGGTTTGGCAGTGTGATGTGTGACTGACAATAAGAATACAGCCAGTGTCATTGTTGACCAATATAGACTATGCATCATGAAAATGCCTTGAAACTTCTGTTTTTGAACGTTAAACAACGAAGCAATTCAGCTTAATGTCATTTGATTTGAAATAATCCTACATAACGAGACGGAATAATATATGTGTTTGATTCATCAGTGAGAGGGTACAGTTCTGCCAGCTAGAACACTACTCAAAGCATCTTGACCCCTGTCCTCAAAAGCACACACCACATTGTAGACCCTTGGTATATTCCTGGCATACAACCTAGTAGCAAACCATTGTCTGCAAGAGTCCAAAGTTATGAAATGATTAGTAGAGCATCTAAATGACGAGCTGCATACTTCTGAACCCTACTACCCAGGTACTCTAGTGTTTAGATACTTCGTGCTGAGCATTCAGACAGCATCCTTTGGCCACTACTCTGCCTGCATCTGATGAAATGAGCCAGTGCAAATCAACTCGTCTTCTCGTGCACAGACTGGATAGTAAGTGAAGGTGCATCCTTGAGGGGAATATCAAGTGAAAAACAAGGCAACAAAATTCAATGACATCTGAGTATTCCGGAGCCGAGGTCTTTGTTGCTGACGATGGAGACAAAAAATTTGTCTTCTCTTGCGACTGCTGAGAAGGTCAAGTGATCATGTATGCCACGAGGTTTACTCCCTACTGCAGGTTGTTCTTGCTGTCTTATAGGAGCCACCAGGTAAGCTAGAGGGCCTAGAGCAGCTAAATACAAGGCCTTATCTCAGCACCTGCCACTACAGATAAGACACCATTGCAGCGGGTATTGATTACATAAGATGACAACATCCCGAGTTCAGGTCTACTCCTGTAATTGCCAGAATATCAATCATCAGCCAACCTGGATTTTAGGAGCCCGTCACACGCGCAACACTGGCTGAAGAGCATCGTTCCAGCTGCATATCGGACGGCAGGTTGAGCTGACTTCGGAACGTTCCGACCGCGACGAGGACACATACACACACGCGGAAGAAACGGCCAGCCCCAGCGATCTTGGAAGGGGGTAAGACCGTCGACGAATCCCATCCCGCCGGGGACGTCTTCCTGTCCGATTCATCACCACATGCGGTCTCTCTATTCACCCTGTGTCTGCTGCAGGTGACGGCTGCCGGGCATGGATGGCCATAACACGTCGTTACGAGCCCTGCTGGTCGCATTCTTGTTCCTGACATGGCTCGACCACGTCCTTGCCATGCGCCCTGACCGCATGGCCCAGCTGCGCCAGGAGACTGTCGACATGTTCTATCATGGGTATGACAACTACATGGAATTGGCCTTTCCAGAGGACGAGGTAGGTGGGAGAGGGCGGCCCCTCGTATGGTCTCGCCGTGGGCCCCAGCTGACAATTCCATCTGTGCTGTGCTGTAGCTGCGACCTCTCACGTGCGCTCCCCTCCACCGAGACGCCCTCGACCCGAACAACCTAGGCCTGAACGATGTGCTGGGCAACTACTCCGTCACCCTCGTCGATACCCTGTCCAGCCTCGCCATACTTGCCTCCGCCCCTCCCGACAGCCACAACACTGGCGCGAAAGCCCTACGCGACTTCCAGCACGGCGTTGCCGCCCTGGTGGCGCAGTACGGTGACGGGTCTCCCGGGCCCTCGGGCCAGGGCATTCGCGCCAGGGGCTTCGACCTTGACAGCAAGATTCAGGTCTTCGAGACGGTCATTCGTGGCGTCGGAGGCCTGCTGAGCGCCCATCTGTTTGCTGTGGGGGAGCTGCCCATCCAGGGCTACAACCCAGCCCCCTCCGGCACGCCCAACCCGGATGATCCGCTGCATCTGCCTCCAATATCATGGCCCAACGGCTTCAGGTACGATGGCCAGCTGTTGCGGCTGGCACTGGACCTCGCGAACCGCCTCCTGCCGGCTTTCTACACGACAACCGGCATGCCGTATCCCCGTGTAAATCTGCGCCACGGCATCCCTTTCTTCCCAAACTCGCCGCTATACCAGGTCTCGGCACTGCCAGCCCCGATGCCCCAGACCCCGCCGACATAACGGAGACGTGCAGCGCCGGGGCCGGGAGCCTGGTCCTGGAATTCACGGTCCTGAGCAGGCTTACTGGCGACCCTCGCTTCGAGCAGATCGCGAAGCGGGCTTTCTGGTCTGTCTGGAACAGGCGTAGCGAGATCGGCCTTATTGGGGCTGGCGTTGATGCTGAGAACGGCAACTGGATCGGTGGGCACTCGGTCATTGGCGCAGGTGCCGACAGCTTCTTTGAGTATGCCCTCAAGTCGCACATCTTGCTCTCCGGCCACGAGGTCCCGAACGCGACGACACCTAGACGACCTCCTGCGGATGGCTCCTGGCTCGACCCCAATGAGCTCTGGATCCCCCCTGACGGAGGAGCAGAACTCTCCCGAGGCCTTCCTAGATGCGTGGCATCACGCGCATGCTGCTATCAAGCGGCATCTCTACGATGACACGGGCCACCCCCACTACTCCAACGTGAACATCATGACTGGCTCTCTGGCATCAAACTGGATCGATAGCCTCGGCGCGTACTACCCTGGTCTCCCTGACCCTGGCTGGAGAGCTTGAGGAGGCCATGGAGACCAACCTCCTGCACGCCGCCATGTGGACCAAGTATGCAGCCCTGCCGGAGCGGTGGTCCATCAAGGAGAAGCAGGTGGAGGGTGGCCTGGGCTGGTGGCCGCTGCGGCCCGAGTTCATCGAATCCACCTACCACCTATATCGCGCCACAAAGGATACCTGGTACCTCTACGTCGGCGAGATGGTCATGAGAGATATCAACCGACAGTGTCGGACCGAGTGCGGATTTGCCGGCATTCAGAACGTGGTGACGGGAGAATTGACCGACCGCATGGAGACTTTCTTCCTCGGCGAGACTACCAAGTACCTGTACCTGCTGTACGACGACAAGCACCCGCTGAACTCTCTGGATGCTGCCTTCGTCTTCACGACGGAGGGCCACCCGCTGATCATTCCGAAGGCGGCAAAGAAAATCTCCAAGACTACGCCCGTCTCTCCTGCCACCACCAAGGAGATCGCGCTGTTCTACCACGACGAGGACTTCAGGAGCATCTGCCCCGCTCCTCCAGAGATATTCCCGCTCACGGGCTCCGGGATTGTTTCAAGACCAGACCTGTTTCACGCCGCTCGGATGCTCGACCTGCACACGATACCTAATATTCATGCCGACTTGGAGGCAGAAGAAGGAGATGAGGAGGAGCCCGACGCGTTTGAAGTGACGCAGACCTACACATACTTCCCCTGGACTCTTCCGTCAAACGTGCTCCCTGAGAATGGCACCTGTGATAAGGTGTCCGACGTGGCTGAATACCATCTCGAGTTCGGCATGGTCGGCACGAACGGCGTCTTTGACACAATCATAGGGGCACACAATCTTGACCGGCTGGACGTTGACAAGGTCAGGGTCAACAGGCTGGCTGGCCTCAAGCTTGCCATGCGTATAGAGGAAGGCCCCGAGGGTGCTGAGGAGCTCCGTGTCACCAGGGTGAATGGATTCCATCTCGGCCGCGATGAGAACATTGTGCTCAGCCGCGCCTTGCTCGCAGATATATCCGACACCAAGTTCAAGCTCATCAGAGACCTCACGTCAGTGAAGATCCATCACCTCGTAGAGATGGGCGTGGCTGAGGAGTACACGGCTACTACCAATCCTTACACAGGAGAAGCACTCCTCCGAGAGGAACAGTGTAACGGTCCCGAGGACGGAGACGACATTGAGGATGGTTACAACGCCCCGGACGCCGACCATGGCCTTAAACAGGGGGGGCCTGTCCCAACACCTCCCGACACTCTCGCAACCAATATCAACACGCTCCTCCGCGCCTTCTGGTCGCAGGTACGCGCCTCTAACCCGTCGAACGCCACGCGGTCCCTGGCACGGCCCTCGAAGAACTCAATCCTGCTGGCCATCCCTTTAATGCCATCATCAACACCACAGCCATCACTCCTACCGGCATGGGTGCCGCGCCCCTCCCACCCGTAGACATGCCAGCCAACGCCAGGATCCCAGCCTTTGGGCCGATACCCCCATATATCCTGCCCTGGAGCACCATCTATGCCGCCGGCGATGCCTGCAGGCTCCTGCCCGAAGAAGGCCCCCGTGACCACCAGATCATCGTCATCCGACGCGGTAGGTGCACATTCTCTGAGAAGCTGGCCAACATCCCCGCCTACAAGCCAAGCCCAGACTCCCTGCAGCTCGTGATCGTCGTGTCCGACGACGAGGAAGACGGGCAGCCCGTGGGTGAGGGCGAGGCGGTACTGTCACGACCGCTGCTGGCTGAAGAACAGCGCACGCCGGGCGGCATCCAAAGGCGGCATCCCATCGCCATGGTGATGATGGGTGGTGGGGAGGAGATGTACCGACGACTTACGACCGAGGCGGTAAGGCTGGGTATGACGAGGAAATATGGCGTAGAGAGTGACGGACGGAGGATCAGCAATGTGATTATTGATGACGGGGAGACGATGGCTCGAAATTATTTGTAAGCGACCTTGGGGTTTTATTGCATACAGGCGCTGGCAAGGGTATGGACTCGACACTGAGGAGTCGTCATGTTGTTCCTCCCAAATGTGCTTAGGGACGAGCCCTGGGGAGAAGCTGAGCAAGGGATGGCTGGATAAGGCACAGGCAAACAGCATCGCATTGGCACGGCGTGGCGGCGTACATTGGCATTTATATTCCCCAGGTGTTGGGGGGCCTTCAAAGCCGGATAGAGCGGGGGAGAAAAAGATACTGTCGCCATCACTTGATCCGCACGGCAGCACGACTTGGCCTGCATGGCTGACTGTCTTGTGCGCCATAAATGCTGCCCGCAAGGCTAGAAATGGCCAGCCACCACCACCTACAACAGCGCGCCGTCATTGTGGGGAAGACCATCATGATCTACACACTCACAAGGCAGCGCTTGCTTCTATCATGGTAGACAGTGTGGCTCTCACGTGCTATATCGAGCACCTCACTGCTGGTGATCTAGAGGCCGATATGGTCTATTTGGATGGAGGCCTGTGCGCCTCGAGATTCTATCGTGATAATAGCCATTTTCCTCCTTGCACCCACCCTGGTCCACCATACAGTTACGGTTGGCATAGCCATGTGATTAACGTATGAAGATTTTCATCGTGACACTCCAGATACCGTCAACGCCCATCTCGATGCCAGAAGATATATTTTCGAGGATAGAGAAAAGAGGAAGGAAGAAAAAAAAGGAAAGGTGTTCGTGACTAAGTGTAAATCATTTGGACTAAACATGTCACCCAAGTCTTCCAGCGGGTACTGCGGCGTCAAAGCGTGAGGCATTGCGCCCACGGTTGACGGCAGACAAAGTGGGCTGACCCAATCCCGGCCGTCATCAGACCTAGAGAATTGTCTTTTTATTCCCACTCTTGCGTGCCAGGGTTGGGGAGCCCGATGAAACGAGATTTGTGTGGTGTCAGAGCGGACCCAGCAGGACGGAGCAGTCAGGCTGGGTCGATGTGTGTGTGTGTGTGTGTGTGTGTGTATGTGTGGCGTGTCTGGGGAGGAGGAGGAGGAGGCGGCCATGATGATATTGCTGCAGAAGATTTTACCCGTATGGTTCATCTCTGCCTCGCCGACGGGTATTCATCTTCTGGGTTATTGACCGTAAATGGAGGAAAGATTAGTCGTTGATGTCGAGCAGGGTTACGACCGGGACATTGTCGAGCTTGTCGCGGCCCTTGAGGAAAGGGATCTCGACGATGAAGAGGTAGCCGACCAGCGTGCCTCCGAGCTGCTTGACGAGGTCGCCTCCAGCTGCAGCAGAACCGCCTGTTGGTTTTACGGTGGTCAGTTGTCAGCCGACCGGAGCATGAATGTAAGGAAAGGGGATCATGACGAGTGAAAGTCTCATACCAGTAGCGATGATGTCGTCCACGATGAGGACCTTTTGTCCCTTGGCGATAGAGCCCTCTTGCATCTGGAAGTAGTCGGCGCCGTACTCCTTCATGTACTCGGCGGTGACGCAGGGCCCGGGCAGCTTGCCCTTCTTCCGGACGGGGACGAAGCTGGCGCCGAGGCGCAGGGCGAGGGAGGGCCCAAAGAGGAAGCCGCGGGCGTCGAGGCCGACGACGACATCAGGCTTGATGGCGTTGCCGTCGGTACCAAAGTGCTGGAGCTGGAGCTCGAGGGAGCGGAGCAGGGTGGCGTGGACGTTCGGGTCGAGGAACCATGGCATGATATCCAGGAAGTTGATACCGGGGATGGGGAAGTCGGGGAAGCGGCGGAGGGACTTCTCCAGGCTTATCTTTGCACCGGCGAGTTCGGCGGCGGTGGAGGAGGAGGAGGTGGGCTGTCCTCGCGAGGCATGTTGGGCAGCGGCGGCAGCAGCAGGAGGCTCTGAGGCGGCGGGTGTAGGAGCAGTGGCCAGATTGCCCTGGGGTTCAGAGGTTGATGTCATGTTGAAGAAGAAGGAGGAGAGGGAAGGGAAGGGGGAAGGGGGGGAGGAGAGGAGCAGGAGAGGAAGAAGAAGGGAGAAGAAGAGGGACAGGAGGGGGGAGGACGGGGGGTGAGAGAGGGTGTGGTGAGAGACCAGCAGCGGTGGTTATCTGGAAAATTTGTCGGCGGGCTGCCTGTGTGTGCAGTGCTGCCGTGCAGTTGCAGTGCCGTGGAGGCGCTGTAGGGGCCTGATACCTTAGGGGGGCCTGGGGGGGAGGGGGGCCCTGGAGGAGGAGAAGGTGGTGGTGGTGGTGGTGGTGACGGGGGTGTGCGTCAACGGCTTGAAAAAAAAAAAAATGATGGTAATAAAAATAATAATAGAGAGACAGCCTGGAGCGCATGTATGTGCGAGCGAGGGACTGGACGAGCAAAACCTGCAGCAAGGCCGAGTACGTATCGTTGCTAGACCTGCACCATGGTGGTAGTACGACCTGACGCGATACTTGCTCCCACTAGCAGATGCCCAGCGGGCAAGGGCGATGGGAAGATATGGTTCTGGAGGAGGGGCGGGAGAAGAGGACAAAGGCAAGACGAGGCCGGGGCGGGGCGGGCCCCACGGCAGGGCAAGGCAAGGGAAGGAACTTTGGGTTAGGGAAGGCAGGGAAGGGGAAGGGAAGGAGAGGAAAGGTAAGGGTATCGACATGAGGAAGGTAGGGAGGGGGGTGTGTGTATTATTCTTCCGTGCTCTAGTACCACCACTACTTTGCATGTACATTCCGTAGCCAGGCGCCAGGGCAGGTCGCTGCTGCGCACATGGGACTGACCCAGCAGCCTCATGTATAGACAAGTACCAAGGTCATGCCAGACAGTTCCTTGGTAGAGTTACTTTTTCTCCAAGACGGGCAGGATGAAGCGGTAGAAGGAGGAAGGGACATCCCTTGAAAAGAAAAAAGGAAAAGAACCGAAGGAAGCAGAAAGGAAAGGAAAGGGAAGGAAAAAAAAACAAGAAAAAATTCTGGACTGGGTGGATACCTTACATAGTAAGTTTCAACCATCCGGTTGCGCACGCGGCTGGTGTCATTCTAGGCATGTACGCATGATGTGCTCCTACAATCACAAGTTGGGTGTCCGTATAGATCTCATACGATGTATGTAGGCAGATGCGTCCGCTGAGCATGGTATGGCTGCTACCCCGCCGCCTCCACGCCAAAGAAAGAAAGAAAAAAAAAGAATAGAAAAAAATTACGCAGTGAGGAGAGGGGGGGGGGGCACGATAAGGGTGATAAGAGCTGATAAAGACCCAGCCACCTGGACATGTACCCCTCCAACCCCTCCAAGCTGGATGCCAAGCAAAATGCCCCGGGCGTAAGCAGTCAGCACTTTGGACAGTAACTGTCGAAATATGCATCATCATGATGGTCACCTATCTGCCTGCGTACCTTACTCCCTCATCCCGCACCCACAAGATGGCGCTACTGCTTAGCATCGATGCCCAACCATCCGGCACAGCGAGTGTATCAGGCAGTCTATACACAGCAGCGTGCTCTCCCTGACGAGCCTCGAGATCGCACCTGCTTTTCTTCCGGTTGCCTATTTGCTGACCGTCAGCCCCGGACGACCTCCTGAGGCCCCCGACCAGAGAGGTCATGCATGCAGCTACTGTACTGTAGCCAGTCAGTCAGTCAGTCGGGCAGGCTTTGCTCTCGACCTCTCCTCTCTGTCTCTCTCTCTCTCTCGTGTGGTACACACACGCGTCGCTGTGGTATGACTCGCCCAGGCAGCCCATCCCACTCGCAACCGACGTCGCTTGATACCACCCATCTGGATCTCACCGCCAAGTTTTCCCACCTAAATGCCACGCCCTACCTACCTTGCTCTCTTTTTCTCTTGGCTACTTAGGTGTGGTCCTGACGGGCATACACCGGCGTGTGAGCCCCAGGCCAGGTCTACAACTAGTGGACATGCATACATATGTATATAGCACTACCGGATCATAGTAGGTTTGCTGTCGCCAGCCTTCTTTTATCTTTATTTTCTTTTCCCCTCTCTCCCCTCCCCCCCCCCCTCTCTCTCTTTTCTCCCAAGTCAACCTCCGCGCCTTACAAGGTGGCGCCTGCAAACATGACGGTGGTGTTTTGTCGGTGGATCTCCTGACGTAGCGCCGGACCCTTTAAGCCGGCCACCTTGGTTCGGGGCTGCACAGGAGGAAGAGGGAGAGACAGAGAAGCGGGAAGTAGGCTGTCTCTCTCTCTCTTTTGAGACGTAGTTCGTACATGGCGGTGGCTGCGTCGGGAACTGCTTGTCGTGCATGAGATGCGTCCTATTGAGCGTCTCCGCCGCCAAGGGTCCGTCGCGTACTGTAAGCCGCATGTGGTGGTGTGGGTGTATTTGTGTGTGTGACTGCAGATGCAACTTTCCGGATATGCCACTCGATGAGCAGCCGAGCCATGGTTCATTCCTGCCCAATGACACATCGGTGTGCAGCATTACAAAAAGGGCGGGAAGATGCCTCCTGGGCCCAACTAGCAGCTCCTTTGCCCTCGGGGCCGACTGCTCAGGCCTTGCGTCTGAATATGGATGTGTGTGTGTGTGTGTGTATGTGCCGCCCGTGCATATAGTCCCCCGGCCACAGTGCTTCGCTGAGATGGTGATCGTCCTCGTTTACGGAAGAAGCCTCCCTTTCCCATGTCTGACACAACAGAAAAAAAAAAGCGGGCTTACGGAGTGAAACCTTGCATATGCAGGTTGACATGTCTCGTTCAGCACAGTACCTAATCACCTCGTACATTTCTCTCTTCTCCCCTCGGGGTATCATCATGCTAAGGTATCTACTTCTAAGCGCCTGCTCGCATTACCTCGTGTTGGGTGACAGTAAAACATAAAAATAAAAACAAAAGGAGGCAAGGAAAGGCCAGCAGCTGAACAGCGCACTCCCGCAACGCCGGTATATCTATCAGGAATACATTGCTGCGTGACATGGCCAATCGACATGGCAAAAAAGAGGGAGGGGCGCAAGGTTCAGGTTTTGTTTCCCCCTTACACCACATAAACCCCTTGCTTGACCCCCAGCAGAGAGACACAAGTCGCTGGCCAACAATCGAGAGCCACCCGAGCAACCGCTCATGAGCAGCTATCACCGCAGGTGCCAGCCGTCTGCCGATCACCGAAATTGCAACCTCACAATCGAGAACAGCATGTTCTGCAACACATGTAACACAACCACCACGCTCGTCGGAAGCAGCTCTGGCCAGACGGCCAGGTCGAGGCTGCCCTCGGCCACTACGTCCACCTTGTAGATCCACCTAATGAGACCTGCGACGATGCAGCTCGCGACGAGCTCACACGCCCACGTGACCGCAGAGGCATAGAATGTCAGCTCGAAGGTATAGTTGTACGGATCTCCTGTCTTTGACGGGTCCTCGTCGAAGGAGAAGTAAGGGTAGACGTCCTTGTTGGCGCCAAAGTGCAGGACGACCACAGAGCCTAGGAAGCAGAGCATGCTGGTGTTCTCAGCCAGAAACCGGATGAAGACATTGCGCACCCCTATCTTCTGGTAGGCGGCATAGGACTGGCCGTTCATGCCGAGCACGGTGAGCAGCCAGTGGAAAGGGGCCGACAGCAGGATGGGGGTGAGGATGATGAGCCCGGACGAGGAGAGCACCTGCAGCAGGATAAACTGCTGCGGTGACCGCAGGCGGGCGTACAGGGCGCGCACGTATGTCTGGTAGGTGAGCATGAAGTAACTACGAGAGATGATAGCTTTAGCCTCGTCACACACGGCGTCTTGGGCCTCTCTCTCCCCTCCCTCCCTCCTCAAAGGAGGTGGAAAAGGTCAGGTCTCTCTGGGAAGAGGAAGGGGGGGGCAGTCAGTACGCACAGTTTAAACACCCAGCTCAGCGGGTAGCTCCCCACCCTCTCGCCCTGGTTGCCGCCCAGGATCCAGCCGGTCAGGCCGTCCAGCAGGTAGACGGTCGAGATCCACCCGTACACGTACACTATCGTGTCGAGTGAGCTATGGGGCAGGGTGCGGAGGTAGACCTCGGCATACGCCTCCCCTATCACGTATGCAAGCAGCCCGATCAGCAGCGCCGTGCAGAACCAGAGGAAGCGCACAAAGCTGGCCGGAAAGAACCTGGGCCTCAGCCTGACGGGAACGCGCCGGGGCGCGGCGTGGTCTGCCACCCCGACCCCGTTGACCTGTATGTCAGGGGCCTCGGGGTTTCCCCACAGGTCCTCGGCCCGCCGCCGGCGCTGCTGCTGCCGCTCGTGTGCCCTCATCCCGGGCCCGTCGTCCTCGCCCGTCCACCAGGAGGAGGTAAAGATGCGTTGCGTTTCGGACAGCGAGTGCCGCAGGCCCATGTGCCGCTCCCTGGTGAGGAGGATGCACGAGGCGATCATGACGGGCATGGCCATGATGCAGAAGGTCCAGGTGATCCAGACGGTGTTGTGGGTCGTCAGGAAGCTGGCGTCGGGGATGTAGTACAGCACGATGGGCCCGGCGGTGCCGAGGGTCGCGATCAGGCAGATGGTCAGCGGGAAGCCGAGGGCGGACGGCCACCAGTTCAGGCTGTACAGGTTAAACACCTTTGTGATCCACACCAGGGCCGTCAGGTTGTAGAAGGCATAGTAGACGAAGACGAAGAACCAGAAGTTGACCTCGACCTTGGCCTCGCCGTGCCCAGGGGCCCGGTGCCGGCCGTCGCCGCCTCCAGGCTTGTTGTGGCCGTCCCAGTCCTCATCGTCCCCCAGCGGGTACTGCGGGAAGGGGATGGCGCACCAGGCGACAGCCAGGACGGCGGGCAGCACGACCAGGACGGACCAGCGCGACCACCAGGCGCGGGCGACCTTGTTCACGGCGGTCTGCCTCGGGTTGATCCAGAGCTCGTCGACCGCCCTCCACCGCCTCCTGCACCACCTGGCCCACGCCGGTCTGGTCTCGTCCCCGAACTCGTCGTCGTCGTCGCTGCTGGCCGCCTCATCGCCCAGGCCGGCCGAGATCACAGCGCCGTAGCCATGGCCGATGTGCACGCTGTTGCGCCAGGACGAGTGCGTCAGCAGGCCCAGGCTCCCGCGGCGGTTGGAGCGGCCGTCGCGCGGGACGGCACGAAAGCGACCGAGGAGGGGCGAGGCCTCGCCGGTGGGGAAGCGGGATCGCGACTCGTTGCCTTGCTCGAAGGAGAAGAAGGAGGGCATGTCGGGGACGCGGAGGGTTTCTATGGTCGTCGACCTGCGCAGGCGATGCTAAAGCTCGAGAGGGCGCATTATCGACGGGGCCAGCAGGAGGAGGAGGAGCTCGTGCCACAGCGAGGAGGAGGGTTCTTGGATTTTCTTTCCTCTTCAAGGTCTGTCGGGGAGGGGTAGAGGGAGAACAGTAGGTGGGGGGGGGTTGTGATCAATGGGAGAGGAGACGTGACGGCCGTTGCTGTGCTGGCGGGTGGACCCTGAAATTGTCATGAACCAAAGATTCCAGTTAGCTTTGTACTGTGGTACAGTGGTACCCTTGTATCCTTGTACCCTGTTAGTTACACCTACTATGTATAGCCGGCCGCCCTGAAGGTACCTGCTACCAACCGGTCAAGCCAGTCTCGTACTGGATACCTCTAAATCGACTTGAACTTGTACGAATTTCTACTACGTCTCTTATCTTCTACATTCCTCTTCTACGACGTGCTAAAGTCAACGACGTTTTCGACTTTACGTATATAATAAGTTTAGGAATTTCACAGCCGCGCCGCCTATCCACAGTGCTTTTCACCTCTCTCCAGCCGATCCTCGACTATTTTATCCTTTTTTTTTTCAATAGCGTGCATCCACTATCTCAGGTGCATGCTGCTCAGGCCGTTTTACTGGCCCGCGTCACCTTTTCCTGTTCATTTATGGAACCCTTTTTTTTTTTCTCACGGAAGTATAACAGAGGGCAGATTCCCGACGACTGATACCGCACGTTACAGCGGCAGGTCACCACCTCTGACAAGAGCCATGATTGTCATTTTGGAAGGCAAGACTGCTTCACTGTCACCATAGATAAAGTAAGAAGTGCGAAGCGTAGAGCAGTCATTATGCCATTTGGCGGGTACCGATCTGGGGTTGAGTCTGTCTGTGCATGTAGTGGTACAAGGATATTGTGCACCTTGCTCGTCCCCCCAGCTGTGTCCTGTCCCGTATACAAGACGTCAGCATCCGTCGTCGAGATCGTCACCAAGCTCGCTCTCCTCCTCGTCGTACTCCTCCGAGTCTCCGTCAGCCGAGCCATCGCTGCTCCTGCCTCGGGCGCTGGCATCCACCGGCTCGTCCACAGCATCAACATATTCGGTTTGTGATGTCGTCTCCGTGTCGGACGGCTCGTCCACCTTGACGACGTCGTCTGCAAACATGACCGCCTTGTGGCTGTTCGATGGCGACCTCCCAGGCGGCTCCAGCACGTCTCCGCCCCATGGCCTGCACTCCTTGGCCAGCTCTCCGCAGCGGAGACATGTCCACCCTTCACCGTCCTCGCCCTCGATCCGGGTAGCAAGGCAGACGAAGCAGTAGACGCACCCGCAGGGGATCGTCTCATAGGGGTTTGTAATGTCGGTCTGTGCTGAGCCGACGACGCCGCTCGACGCCGCGGCGGCCAGGATCTCCTGCTCTGTGGACGCCGCGTTCTGGTCCTGGTAGCAGATGGCGCAGGTCCGCTCCGGCAGGGAAGAAGTACTCGCCCGTCTTGTCGCCGGGCTCGGCGTCGGCGCTGCTCGAGATGGCCCTCTTGGTCTTGCGCCACGTCCTCGTGAGCCACCTCCGCCATCTGTTGATGCCGATGAGCGGCAGCACGAACAGCAGGAACTCCGTGAAGGCGTGCCAGACCAGCTGCCGGTTCAGGTACTCGAACGAGACCTCCCGGCTGACCTGGCTGGTGGGCGGTGCCAGCCTCATGCGTAGTATCCTGTCCAGCAGCGTCCTGTAGCGGCCGTGCAGCAGGAAGACCAGGAAGGACACAAAGGCGGCCCCGGCATGGACAGACTCGGCCACGGACGTGAGCCTCCTCAGCCTCTTGACCCTGGGGTCTGGCTCGTCATAACCGTTGTCCTGCAGGAGCAGCCAGGCCTCCAGCCGCGCCCACGCGTACCCGCCACCCACCGTGACCAGCCCGTAGAGCACCTTCTGTGCCCTCGACAGCGGGACCGTCACGGGCCCCTTGTGTCTCGCGTCTGTGTACCGTAGGTTCTGCAGGGCGGCACCATAGGTGGCGTCATGGTCCCAGACCGTCAGCTTGAACAAGACGGCCCTCAGCGCCAGCAGTATCTCCTGGGCCCAGTCGTCCTTGAGCGTGCTCCCCACGCCACCGATATACTTCAGCGCGTCCCCGACCTGCTCCTGCAGCAGGGTCAGCAGCTCCTCGTCCAGGAGCTCGGCGTCGACCTGTCCCACGCGGAAGGCAGGCCTAGTCCCCTCGCGTGACGAGAGGCTGTCCCACAGGGACAGGGCGGGGCCGCCGAGCGCGCGGAGGAGGGGCGAGGGGTGGGAGGAGAGCTGCGAGCGCAGGCGGGAGGTGGACTGGTCGGCGGCGAGACGGGCTCGAGACTGGGCTTCGCGGGCGGCGCGGCGCTCGGCCAGGCGGGCCTGAGCTTGGGCGAAGGATGGGCTAGTCATCGGAGAGGCATAGGCACGGCGGACGAGGAGGAGGATGCAGGCATGTCCGCCGCAGGTGAGAGGCGACGGTTGTCGACAACGTGTTGTGCGAACAGAGGCTCTTGGACGTGCGTATTCCAGAGGAAGAGAGAGGTGTGGTTATGTTTGTGTGTGTTTGTGTGCGTGTGTGTGTGTGTATTCTGAGCCCGATAGACTCCAGCTGTCAGCTGTGTGTACCTCTGCCAAGGTTAGTCGGTCTCTCTCTCTCGGACGGGTAGTAGGTGCAAAGGTGAAGCTCGTGATGAAGGGAAGACAGCCGCTGATGTGCCGAGGTACCTCGGGGTGACTCCAGGTTCTGCGGTAGGGAGTTACAGGGGTGGCCCTGGCCGCTAAGGAGCATACTGCAGGCACTGTACGGCAACAACTACACAGAAATAGTACCGCCACTAACTAACTAACTGCTATTTACTGCTACCAGTGACCACACTAACCAATCACCGATTTGACGACTCCTTCTCCTTCCATAGATGCTTCGGCTGTGCAAGCTCCCACCAGCCTGTTCCGAGGCACGCTCCCCTACGCATATGCTTCTGTACTTCGTGGCTGCTCAGGACAGGCTGCCTCCTCTCGGCCGCTGCGTGAGTCGCACGTACAGAGGCCTCTTCTCCCACAGCAGAAACACCTTCTGCTTGCTCCAGTCGGCGCTCTCGGGCATGAGCTCCATGTCGAAGGCCATGATCAGCCTGGACAGGGTAATCTTGGCCTCCATGTAGGCCAGGCTGCGGCCGATGCAGTTACGCTGGCCATAGCTAAAAGGCTGGAACACGTCCTTGTTGTCGTCGACGAAACGCGCCGGGCACGGCTCGAGCCATCTCTCCGGGACGAAGGCCCAGGGATCCTGAAAGTTCGAGTCGAGGTGGAACGCCGCCCAGTGAGGGACCTGGAGGATGGTCCCCTCGGCGACAGGCCTGCCGTCGATGACGGCGCCACCAAGCGGAACGGTCCGGTTGACACCGGCGGGCAGAGACGGGTGAATCCGCAGCGACTCGTTGATGACGCCCAGGAGGTACGGCAGCCTGCTCACCGAGGCGAAGTCGATATCGCCCTCGCGCGTGAAGGTCCCTCGGATCTCCGCCTCGAGCTCGCGGAGCTTGTCTGGGCTGCGGAGCAGGTGGTAGACGGCCGCGGCCAGCAGGGTGGCCGACGTCTCGGAGCCGGCCATCAGGAAGATGTTGGAGTCCGCATACAGCTCGTTGGACGAAATGCCGCCCGGCTTGTCGACGTACCGCATGAACCCTGTGATGAAGTCGGGCCGGTCCGTCCTCCGAGCCAGACGCCTGTCGACCTTGTCTCTTGTCGCCTGGGCGTGCGATATGGCCTCGGCCCAGACCTTCTTGGGGACCAGCATCTCGACAAACGCCCCGAGGTAGCCCATCGTGCTGATCATCTGGGCATACATCATATTCGTCAGGTTGGAGAAGATGAAGGAGATCCAGGGGTGGAACTGGCCGTCCTTGACACAGCCGAAGGGCTCTCCGAACGTCAGGTCTCCAATCACATCGAACGTGAGGTAGTTGAACCAGGCCCACAGGTCGACCACCTCGCCCCTCGAGGCGCGCTCGCCAAGCTTCTCGGTGAGGAGCTCCGCATAGCCCAGGATGATAGGCTCCTGCGCTCTCAGCGATGTCTCGGAGAACGACGTGGCGAGGACCCTGCGGTGGCGGAGGTGCTCGCTGTGCGACTCGAGCCAGAGGAAGGCCGTGGCCCCAAACATCTTCCTGTCGTGCTTGCCCAGTGTCGTCTGCGGGGGCATCGCCTTCTTGCCGCCGCGGTTCCCGTAGATCTCCCTCAGCGCGCTGGCCGTCGTGTAGGTCAGCTCGTTGGGGGCAAGCCGTACCACAGGCCCATACTGCTCATGGAGCTCGAGCATCTTGTCGTGGACAGTGCCCCTGATCTGCTGAATGATCTTGGGAAGATGAGAGCCGCGGTAGAGGATCGGCCCAGGAAATTGTGCCAGCGGGTGGAAGTAGACGTTGTACAGGAACTGGCCAGGGATCATAACGAGGGCCTGCAGGTGGGCATGTTCCTGGTTAGCTAAGCTCGTATGCGTTGAATCCGGCAGGACAGGAAGAGAGGAAGAAAGGAGAGCAATGGGCAGGCTGAACCTCACCAAGACAGATACCCCCAAAACGAGATTCCATGGCGTGGCCCAGCCAGGAGACACGTTGAGGCCGAGCTCCATTCTGGTGAGACGTCGAGCTACCGAGCAGGACGCACAAGTATTCAAAGGTATAATATGATATATATAAGTGCTTGCACCAGAAGACAGGAAGGCAGTCTGAGACCCTATCTGGTGATGAGTGCTGCTGCAGTTCCCGCGGTGCCGTCTTTAAGATGAAGTTTCGAGCACTAGAGAAAATCCTAGTATAGGCGGATCAGGTCTGGTATATAGCAGTCCCAGCTATATGAAGAAAGGCTGCGAGTGGATGCGAGAGGGGGGGGAGGGGGCGCCACGGTCCACCAACAGTCACGCACTCTCAGAGGGTTGCATCACTGGCTCACCAAGTATTTATTGGGCTCGCGCCTCCTCACCCGCAGTCAACGAGGACTAACAATACCCTCCACACACTAGGGACGGTTCTGCATACGCCGTGCATACGCCGTGCATGCGTAGTTTGCTGAGGCTATGGCCCATCTAGGTTGACGTAGTCACCAGGTAGCACTAAACTACATTACCAGCACGAGCGTGCTTGTTGCGGGGTGAAAGCACTGGCGTGGATTCAGCTTCAGAATAATCTAGTAGAGGCAAAGTGTCAGTCACTTAGAGGCGTCTATGCACGGTCAAAGTCTAGTCCACTTCCGAACCGTACGAAAGAGGAGAAGGGGAAGGAGGGCTGTTGGCCTACGCTCGATGTATGTCCGTGATTACTTCTTTTCTTTTTCTTTCTTTTCCTTTACCACACCACAAGCATTGTAGCAAAGGAACTCACGAGAATGTCATGCATGTATGGGTGCTCGCCACCTTGACAAGCAATGACCTCACAAGTCGTGAGCGGGTCCGCGTCAAACACAACTTGCACCATTCAGCACCGTGCATTTGTGTGTGCAGAAGCAATCAGTGTGGCTTGTTGGGGTCCGAGCCTAAACTGCTCTTCCTCGTCTCAGCTGCTGTGATCCTGTATTTTCGAACCAGGATGTATTCACGCACGGGATGTGATCTGCCGGCGCTCTTTTCACTGGTCGTCTGTAGGGGCTCAAGGCTCCAGCTCCTATCCGATGCACAGGAGGGCAAGCCCGACTGGATGGATCCAGAATATGACCAATATTGCAGTATAATGATTACCGTACTTGGCCCAACCAAGTACGCGTTACTTGTTGTGTTCACTGACCAGGAGTCTGACTGATCCGCTAGGAACATCGTGAGCAACGAGCGGGATCGCCGGATCGAGCTCGGGCTTGCCTTGATTTTTTCCATACTAGTCGACAATCATCAACGGGAATAAATGAGGCACAACATGATGCGTTCAACTCGATACCTGCAGATAGACATACAATAGGACATGAAGACTTCGTGTTCCTGTTTTCTCCCAGAGCCACAGTCCAAGCCCACTGGAGCAGAGATGTGGAGATGATGACGATCCACATGTCCAACACCCAAAGACGCTCATGATTCTGGCTGACGTGGCAACGGAAAGAAAAGGAAAGCCGAGGGCTGGAAAAAAAAAGGAAAAAAAAAAAGGAAAGAAAGCAAGAAGAAAAGTCATGAACCGAGGCGGCGCGCCGATCTGCTGGGCGCCCGGTCTGCATAGACGAGATAAACGAGATAGACGAGATCTGACCTGCCGCATGCTTGGTACGGATGGAGAGACGTACAGTGCATAAGAAAAATAAGCTGCAGGTGGCTGCCGCCAGTAAGCCTCAAATTCTCCACCACCTACTACTTTCCGACGCCGAACTCACGCCACTATCACACAACCTCAGCATTAAACCGAGACCGCCCCTCCACCCTCTCTCGCCTCTCTCTTCTTCTGCGTGAAACTAGTACTGGTACGTGATGGTCTTCGTCCTCACCCAGTCATCCAGGCCAATGCTAGCGTTAAACCTGCCATAGCCCGAGGCCTTCGCGCCACCATGCGGCAGGGCGGCTTCGTCGTGAACGCTCATCGAGTTGATGTGGCAAGCCCCAGTCTCGATGCCCTTGGCCAGTCGCAGGCCTCTCCTGAGATCCTCTGTGAACACTGCCGACGTCAGGCCGTACTCGGTGTCGTTGGCGATCCGCAGCGCGTCTTCGTCGCTCTCAAACTCGTACAGCGCCACCGAGGGACCAAAGGATTCCGTGCGATAGAGATCCATCTCGGCCGTAACGCCTTTGACGATGACGGGGCGCATGCGGGTGGCCGAAGACTCGGCCGCATCGAGGTCTCCGTGCAGGAGGGTCGCCCCTTTGCCCGTGGCGTCCCGCAGGAGCTTCTTGTTCTTCTCCACCGCAGGCTGGTGGATGAGCACGGGCGCATCGGCGGTCGCCGGGAAGATCTTCCTGGCAGACTCCGCGAACCTCTTCTCGAACTCGTCAGCCACAGCCTTGTGCACGATGATCTTCTCCGTGCTCATGCAGATCTGTCCCGAGTTGAGGAACGCGCCGAGTGTGCACTGCTGGGCTGCAAGGTCCAGGTTGGCGTCGTCACAGACGATCGCGGGGGCCTTGCCGCCCAGCTCGAGGAGCACGGGCTTCAGGTGCTCGCCGGCGAGCTTGCCGATGATTCGGCCGACCATGGTCGAGCCCGTGAAGTTCACCTTCTTGACGTGCTCGTTGGCGATGAGCGAGGCGGTGACGGCTGCGGCGTTGGCCGGCTCGTGAATGATCATGTTGAGCACCCCCTCAGGCAGACCGGCCTCTGCAAACACAGAGCAGATGCCCTGCATGGTCTTGGGGCAGAACTCGCTAGGCTTGAAGACGACAGTGTTCCCGGCCGCCAGGGGGGAAGACGACGGACCGTGTTCCAAGGATATAGGGGGCGTTCCTGTTCCTGCCGCGTCAGTCTCTCTCCTCCAGAGCAAAGCTCTCGATGGTGATCAATCAAGCAATGCGTGTGGGCTCCTGCTGACCATGGGGCTATCGCCAGAACCACGCCAAATGGTTCTCTCAACACCAGAGCGCCCGTGTGCGGGTCTTGAGTCGTTGGGACCGAGCCCTCAATCGCGACGAGCCGTCCGCCTGCGTCGAGGATCAAGCTCTTGGCGACCGTGATGTTGAAATCCGCCCACTGCCTGGGAACACCCAGCTCTTCCATATGCGTGGTAACCAGCTCCTCCCGTCGCTTCTCCATGACCTCTGCAGCCTTCAGGAGGATCTCGCGCCGTCTAGGCGGCAGCATAGCCTTCCAGGCGGGGAGGGCCTGCGCCGCCGCCTCGACCGCGGCCCGGGCATCGTTTTCGCCTGCGCTGCTGCACTTGTGAACTACTTTGCCCGTGGCCGGATTGGAGACATCAAACGTCTTGCTGCCCAGGACATCTTTCCCGTTGATGAAGAAGGGGACGGTCTCCAGCTTGCCGTGGTCCGTCGCGCTCGAGCCTGTAGACGCCATTATGCTGTATGCTATGTGCTTTTTTGAAGCGCAGTCTTTTTTCTCCCGTCTTGTCGGATCTGTGCTGCTCTGATGAAAAGGGGTGAAGCAAAGAGCACTGAGTTAGTTTATATGTAAATCCACTCGAGCTGTTATGCGAGAAGAGCTTAGTGGATGGGTCTTGGCGGATCGTGATGATCACAGCTGCCCCTCCTCGGCCGTTGATCTTCTGGTGCTGTCGACACTGCGTCTTTATTCTGCGTGGTGAACACACAGTCGAGCCTGCAGTTATTTAAAAGTGCCCGTCTCGCGGCTGCGGGTAGAAGATATTCCTCCGTTCTATGCCCTTGCAAGCCAGGTAATCTGTGGCCTAAAGCTAAAATCCTAGTGTCGCATACTACTACTACGTCCGTGCTGGGGTTGTTCGCATGGCTGGCGGCACTTCAATACTAGACCCCGCATTTCGGTAAGTGGGGATGGATAGTCCATTGGCTAGCCCACAACATTATTATACTCTTGAAGCATGTTTCTATATTATTGTAATGAGCACTGCAGTAACTGGTCGTTGCTATAGAACTGATTGAGTTTATGCTTACAAAAGCGGATATATATATATTATAGCTTATTCAATACGCAAATTACGATAGAAATAAAAACAAATACGCAAGCTATTCGAAACGAAACTTTAGAAGCCGAGAATTCAATATTCTAATATAATATAAAAAAAAAGCAACATTATATAACTCAAAATTAGAATTAAACAAAAATAGATTGCTAAAATCGATAACGATTTTAAAAAATTTTATATTATAAATCGATAAATTTATTAGCAAATTGTTGGGCGGCTGAAGTATGCGGTGCATTGCAGATATATTACGAGGGATGCTCTCTCTTCGAAGAAGAAAGAGAAACGATATCTATCCTAGATATATATATAGTTGTCAGAAGCTACGGGAGAATACAAAGTGAATTCACTATAGTTATACTCAGTGAATTTACTCGGCATTCGCTAATGAATTCACTATGCATTCCATAGTGAATATATTACGCATTCTCTAGTGAATTCACTATACATTCCATAGTGAATTCATTATACATTTTATAATAAATTTACTATATATCCTATAATAAATGCATTATTAAATAATAGTGAATAATGCGAGTGCATCAATTGCTAGCCTTTTATAGCTTTTGTCTGCAAAAGAAATATTTTAATAAAAAGAAATATATTAAGAAACTATTCTTAGCTTTGCTATAGGCATAAATTAGATAGCTTAAAAAGGTTATTAATCTTTTGAATCTATATTTCTATATAAGATTAGAGCATCTATTTTTCGATTTATATTTCGAATATTATATAAAAGAAACTATTCTATTATTCATATTATTTGCAATACTTAATATTAATCAAATATCTTATATTGATTGTAATGAGCACTGCAGTAATCCGAAGATTCCTAAGTACTAATTGGATTTATGCTAGCAAGAGAGATATCAAAAATATTAAGTCCTTGAATACGGAACTATATAAATCCTAATAAGCGATGCAAATATTCACTGCCTTTAGGGCTATTCAATATATAAAACTGAATACTTAGATTAATAACTGAAGAGCTATATACTAAATCTATCTACTAGTAATAAGTATATCCTTATATATCCAGCTCTTCAATCCTGCCTAGGATATTTATATTCTGATTATTGCTAAGCAAGTCTCTAAATCATTTGCCTAGCAATCGATTCCTTATAAACAATGGATCTTAGATCCTAACCCTTACTTATATAATCCTGCATTCCTTTTTTCTATACTAGAGTATTGGACTCTCAGCTCTAGGAAAGTCTATTCTGAATAGCCTAAGCACTATACTATTTCCCTATCGTAATCTGCATATTAGATAGATTATAATATCATCTCTTTTCTATAGATTATTATTCTTAACAATTTTCTATAAATTTTCAGCTTATTCCCTATTTTTCCTATTATTCTTTCCTAATTGAGATATCTCGCAGAGTTAAAAGTTTTTATATTCAAAAATCTATTACTATTCCTAAGAGCATTGCCGAGCATAATTCTCTAATTGCTTGCATTCTAGAGAATTTCATCAAGATGCCCATTTATTCTTTTTGTAAGAGTCGCAATCTCCCCTTCTATCAGATATTGCTTGACGATTCTATCTATTGCGCCAAATGCATTTATTAGAATTATTCGAAATATAATATTCTTAATCTTTTTCCTGCAAAGCTTTGCAATATTGCTATTCAATATCGGAAGCTAAAGAATGAGATTAAAGACTTAGAGATTAAATTGCTGCGATTTTATTAATAGAAGTAGCTATAGTCTGATAAGATAAAGCGTGCTCTATATTGCAGCATCTCTCGGATAGAAGAGTTGGATTATATAGAGGCTGAAAAGGCCGAAGCAAAGCATTTGGCTGCTGAGAAGGCTAATTATAGTATTGAAGTATTAGTGCCTAAGAAGCTATTCTCTAAGAGTTTCCCTAGGCTTAGTATGGATAAGATTGATTAGTTTATAATAGATTTGAGTATTTTTGAGATTAGTAAGTCGGAAAATATAGCTAGTTTATTGACTAATTATTGATTTAGTTTGACTAGTAGACTTAGTTGACTAATAAGTCTTTCGGATAGGTTTTCTCTTAATTAATTATTTTTTTTTTTTGATTAGTTTTGTTCTTGCCTAATCTGAGTTCTATTAATATCCTTATTATTGATAGCTAATTGAATAATTGGACTATATTTAATTTTCGTTCTGAATTAGAATAGTTTTCTGGATTTATAATTTACTAGTTTTGTTTCTGCTAATATATCTGAAATGCTTATTATGCATTTGCGAAGTTTTCCTTGGATTTCTATAAGTTTTCGCTTGCTAGATAGCTTTTCTATTTGATAAGATATTCTCATATTATATTCATACTTCTATATCTGAGAATTCTTTCAACTTTATATTCCTTTTCTAGTTCTTCCATTTCGATAATATTATCTATTTTGGCATCTTTTATTGCAAATTCGAGCAGTAAAATGTGAAAAATCGGATATAGCCTCATCCTATAAAATAATGCGAGCTTGTAATTAATTAGAGATATCTATCTGAGAATTTTGAAAAATCCAAGCTTTTTGTAATTAAGCTTATGCGATAATCTTTTAGTTTTAATATAGTTTTTCCTTCCTGATAAGATAGACTTTATCTCTCTCTTATAAGATTAGTCTCTCAATCTTCTTAGAGTTCGCATACTGAGTTATATATTCTTAGATAAATGCAAGCTCTAATTATAGCTTTTTTCTAATTTTTCTAAATCTGAATGCTTTCTTTTCTGCAGCTTCTGCATTTGCTCTTAGTAATGCTTTATAATAAGCTATTAGATTATATCTATAAAATGCATAAAATAATGAAATCTTTATAATACTAGTATCTGCACTATTATATGCGAATTGCACTAATAGTAATAATTTAATTCAGTTATTCTGCTTCTGATTAATATAATATTTAAGATATTATTTTATAATTTGGTTAATTTATTCTGTTTATCTATCTATTTGCAAATAGAATGCAATTGATATCTTATATGCAGCTTCAAGCTATTTTATAAATAATATCCAAAAATGTAATGCGAATTTCCTATCTTTATCTGGAAATAAATTTCTATAGTATCTCGTAATTAGCTATTATTATTCTAAGAAATATGTATGCGAGTTCTTCTGCTATACTGCTCTTTTTATAAGATAGAAAGTAAGCGTATTTGCTTAATCTGCAAATCATTACTAAAATGCTATCGAATTGCATTTTAGTTAAGGATTCTCGTAAGAAAAGTAGCTTAATAATAAAATCTAAGCTAATTGATTGCCAAATAGCTATAAATACTAGTAAAGATTATAATAGTTTATAAAGCTTATATTATTCTGCTTTATTTTTCTTATAGCTATTGCATATCCTAAGAATATCTTTTATTCTTTTTCTAAGTCTTAAAGAGTTCCAATATCTCTAGATTCTCTTATAAGTTGCCTTAACTTCCTGATATCTATATATAGGTGCGCTGTATATATCCCTAATATATTCATTTTGTTCTGCTAGAATCATATTTTCTGGATTCTTTCCTTAATATGCAATTCTAAATATTGCATTAATTTCCTATATCTATACAAGATTGCTATTTTTGTTTATATTAAAGAATATCTATTCTTTAATATTTATATCTAATTGAAGATTTGATTATCTGCTAAAAATGTCTGCTCTAGTATTTTCTTTTCCTGCGATATAAATAATCTTGATATCGAACTAGGAAAGAAATTCTGCCTATTGAATCTATTGTCTATTTAAGACTTTAATTATTATGAATATTGTAAAGTTCTTATAGTCTATAAATACCTTAATTGGCAGTTTTGCTTTAATCAAATAATATTGCTATTTCTGGAATATATACATTATTGCTATAAATTCTTTGTCTGGAATTCTATATCGTAATTCAAATCTGCTGAATTTTTTCAAAAAGTTCGCTATAAGTTTTAATTATCTTTAATTATCTCTTTAGATTAGCTCTGCATTGCATCTATACTCCGATGCATTGAATGCGATTTCAAATTCTCATATTGGGTCAGCTTTTTCGAGAATTAGGTTTTTCGCAATCTTAGCTTTAATAGTTTCAAAAGCTTCCCATTCTTCTTTATCTTATTAGAATACTTTGCTCTTCTTTATTAGATTTATTAATAGCTTAGCAATTATCGAGTAATTGCTAATAAACTATCAATAGAAGTTTGCATATCTAAAGAATGCTTTGATATCTTTTACTATTTTAGAGATTAGCTAATTGCGTAATACTTTAATCTTATCTTTCTATATCCATATATAGCCTAGCTTAATAATATATCCGAGATAATTAATTTTTTGAATATAAAAATAACTCTTGATTAGTTCTATAAGAAGTTTATTATCTTAAAGCATTTATAAGATTATCTATATATGCTTTTTATATTTTTTATAATTCTTGGAGTAAATGAGGATATTATTAAGATAGGCGATAATAAAGATATTGAGATATTTGCATAGAATATAATTGATTATTTCTTGAAAAGATATAAGTATATTAGTTAATCTAAAGAGTATAATCTAATATTTAAAATATCTATAGCAAGTCTTGAAAGCTATCTTCTATTTTTTCTTCTTCCTTAATGCATATATAATAGTAATCTTTCTTAAGATTGAATACTATAAATTATTATGCACTGTATAATCGATTTTTGAGCTTTTTAATAAATAATAAAGGATATCGATTTTTAATAATAATATTATTAAGCTATCTATAGTCTATACAAAATCTAAGTTTGCTATTTTTCTTAAATACAAATATTATAGAGTATTCTGCTAAGGATTATAATAATCTAATATATCTTTGCTTAAGATTCTTATCTAAATACTCTCTAAGTATTTCGAATTCTGCTTTATTTAGGCTATAAATTAGCTTAAATCCTAGTTTAGTCCCTTTTTTCAGAAAGATCTTATAATCGAATAGTCTATATTTTAGAAATTTGTTTTTGAATTTTCCTAAAAATAGTTCTATAAATTTTTGATATTCTCTTGGAATTCTCTTGAATATTAGTATAAGTCTTTTTTCGATTTCTGTTATCTCGGAAAAATAAGAAATATTATTAAGCATTCTTCTTCTTATTTTAAAGCATTTCTAAGCAGCTTCCCTATAAACTGTTAATTATACTAGATTTTAATTATTCCTTTTTCCTTATTAAGCGATTCAAATTGATATTTATAATCTATTATAGCTTATTAATTGATGCACTCGCATCATTCACCATCACTTGGTGGTGCATTCACCATAGGATGTATGGTGAATGCACCACTGAATGCGTGGTGAATTCACCAGTGAATGTATGGTGAATTCACCATGGAATGTATGGTGAATTCACCAGAGAATGCGTGGTGCATTCACCATGGAATGCATAGTGAATTCACTGGCGAATGCCGGGTGAATTCACCGAGTGTAACCATGGTGAATTCACTTTGTATTCTCCCGCAGCTCCTGACAACTATATATATATCTAGGATAGATATCGTTTCTCTTTCTTCTTCGAAGAGAGAGCATCCCTCGTAATATATCTGCAATGCACCGCATACTTCAGCCGCCCAACATTAATTCCTTTTTTTTTGAAAAATTGATCTCTTTATAATTCCAAAGTCCATACTTATTGCTTTATAATATGCCTTTTCTTTGCATCCAGCTATTATTTATTATTATATATAATTCGTTTTTAATCCTTTTTTGTAGATCTGAAGATCTTATAATCTTTCTCTATAAGCTATCGATCTCTGCCGATTTAGAGATATATATAGATTTGTTTGAGTGCCTTTTCCTTGGATTATACTTAGTAACTGGATTCTGCTCTTCGCTTTTAATTGCGATTATCTCTTTGGATATAGCTTGTTCCCAAAAGATCTAGCTAATAGTCTAATCGATTCGAAAATTATGCTTCTTAAGCTAAGAAAATCCTAGAATTAGCGCATACTATACTATATTTATAATATCAAAGATAATATATATTATAAGGCTTTGGATAAATACTAATAGATAATTAGTCTCTATATCTATAATATCTTAATTATATAAGACAAGTTTTCTTTCTATAATGCTAAGAGTATAAGATTCTTCCTTATATTGCTATAATATTTGTATTATATTGATTATTTATAGTAAAATATAATTCTTTTGAGCGCTATTATCCAATAATACGCAATATCTTTATCTATTGATAATTATATCAAATGTAATATATATATAGTCTTTCTTGACTATTATATATAGAGACTTTACTAATCTGGATTATTCATCATCTCTTATGAGCGATCTCCTTCTTTTGGAGATTGAATTGCTTATTTTGCGAGTCTTCTTGCTTGCTAATGACTATACTAGCGCTTTTTTCTTTTAATCTTAGTTACTATATTATGCATTTGCTTTCTTCTATTTATAGATCTCGCATACTCTGGTAATATATTGCTATTATTTAGTGCGCTTATTGATATATGCTTCTGGGAAGTTATCTAGATATCCAATCTATGCATATTTCTAGGTATAATCGAGTTTTTTTATAAATCTGGCACTTAGTTCCTTAATAGTATAAATAATCTTATTCTATTCTCTAATTAGGAAGTATTTATTTTCTGCTTTCTCTGTAAAGTATATCCTGCAGCTATAATGTATATAAGAGATCTATACGATCTTATAATGCTTTCTGTAATAATGGGCGATCCTAAAGTCTTTGTGCTTAAGAGCTTCTGCTTTTTGGAAGAATATATAAGTGAAGATCTTTCTAAATCGTTATACTCGGATAATATATCTAATCTATTCTTATTTCAGGTTTTATGCTAATATTTTTGGCTGCTTATTTAGTAGATCTTCTTGCTTAAGTATTTCTGATATTATGCTTTCCGAATCTGATTTTTTAGTGAAAAATTGTATCTAATATTCTAGAGGAAATTTTCCTCTATCCTCTTCCATTATTTGGACTTTTTCTAACTGATTGTCCATTGCTTGATTATCTATTGGATTAGACGAATAATCTGAGTCGCTATCCTATAGGATTGTATCGTAGAATAGACTATATCGTTTTATAGCAAGTTGCTTTTTTCTTTTTAGGCTTTCTAGAAAACTATTCTAAGCTTTCCTTTTCCGCGAGATGCAATAAATATCTATTATTATAATAGAATATCCAATTAAGATATTTGTAAGCAATAGAATCTATCGCTTGCTTGGATAAATAATTGTTGCTTAGCTGATTAGATTCCTATTGTCTTGCAATATTCGCCTATTATCCTTCCTAAATAAGTTATTATCTAAGTTTCTTGAGCTGCTTATAATCGCATACAAAGTATTCTAGTTTTCTATAATTGAAGCATCTTTTATTGCTTCTATAAGTATTGCGATTTATAGCATTGAGTTCTATAAGTCTAGTATAAATGCTGCTATTTTGGAAAATATTGTATTACTTCTTCTAGTATTAGAGTTTCTTGCTTAAGTTGGTTAGGATTCTCCAAATCTGGCTTTCTCCTTTCTTAAACTTCTCTATCCGTTGTTTATATAAGCAATTGTCGATACAGATTGCCTGATTCGAGAATATTGCGAAGTCTTTTAGCCAATCTTATTTAGAGATTTCATTTTTAACTTCATTTTTGAGTCTCTTATAATAGTATTCTATAAAGTTTTTGTCTTCTTATAGAAGCTGTACTAAGAGCTATTTAAATCTAATTATATAAGCTGAAGCTGATTTAGTTTGCTTTAGATCTATAAATTATTAAGCTATAATGCATTCTTTATTTAGATTATTAAAAGTTTTCTTAAAAGCTTTTTCGAAATTTATGAAAGAATCGAATATATTTTTGATATCTTAGTTGTATGCATTAAAATTGTTCTGATGCTCTAGATAGTTGCGCAGAAAGGGTTTATATTAAATAAGGGCATTCTTTTCGAAGCGAATTCCAGCAAGAATAACTTTTTCATATTTAGAAGTAAATTAGGCAGTATAATGTAAGAAGTACGCTTTACAATAGGTAAGGAATCTATAAAGTATTTTCTGCACTCTATTATATATAATTAGCTTATTTATCTTGTATATCTTATTTGCTATAGTAGGAATCAGGTTATTATTCTATTGCTATAGAGTACGAACTTGCTTTTGAAGATTGGCAATAGTATTGATTATTTATTTACGTATAAGCTTATAAATAGATAAAGTAGGCATTTGAGAAGCTATTATATTCTGTATTGCTTAAGAGAGTAATATTAAATCTTTCTTGAATAAGAATTATTAAAATGTAATAAGTATTGCAATAATCTGAAAATTCCTAAATACTAATTAGGTTTATATTAGCAAGAGAGATATCAAAAGTATTGAATCTTTGAATATAGAATTGTACAAATCCTAATAAGCGATGCAAATATTTACTGCTTTTGAGGCTATTTAATATATAAGATTGAATACTTAGATTGACAATTAAAGAGCTATATATTGAATCTATCTATTAGTAATGAGTATATTTTTATATATCTAGCTTTTCAGTTCTGCTTAGGGTATTTATATTCTGATTATTGCTAAGCAAGTCTCTGAATTATTTGCCTAGCGATCGATTCCTTATAGGCAGTGGGTTTTGAACCCTAATCCTTACTTACATAATCCTGCATTCCCTTTTTCTATACTAGAGTGTTGGATTCTCGGCTCTAGGAAGGTCTGTTCCGAGTAGCTTGGGCGCTGTGCTATTTCCCTATTGTGACCTGCATATTGGATAGGTTATAATATTGATTTATATTTGCTATAAGTATTATAAATTCGTAATATAAGAAAATAAAATATTAAGAGCAAAACTCTAATTCTATTTCTTTAATTTTCTTATCTGAATTTATAATTTATATATTTTTTTATTTTTTTAAAGCTAATATAAATAAAGCTATAGCTATATTAATTAGCAAATATTTAATCAAATGCTTTAAAAATAAATTGCTATCTCTATACTCTAATAAGAAATAAGTATTAATAAAATCTTCTAATAAAAGTTAGCTAATATAAATATATTTAATTAATTATAATAGCTTTCTATTTTAAATTAGTAATTCAAAAAAAAATATAGCTGAAAATATATAAAATAAAAGAAATTCGAGACTTTTAATTAATATAAATATAATTAATAATTATATAGTAATTAAAAATATGCTAATCTTATATCTAATCTCTTAATTATAGCTTATTAAAAATAAAATATAATAAATTAATAATAAATTTAATTATAATAAAAAAGAATTCGAAAATCTAGATTAATATAAATATAATTGATAATTATATAGCAATTAGAAATATGCTAATTTTATATTTTTTTCTTTTGATTATAATTTATCAAAAGAGAATCTATAAAGAATTATTATTAAATTTATCTATAATAAACAATTTTAGTATTTTTATTAGATATTTCTAATCTTATCGAATCTTTTATAAGAGAGATTTATTCCGTATATAAATATTCTTTTCTATTTTATATATTAAAAGCTTAAAAGCTGCAATAATCTCTTTATTTATAATCCTATCTATAATAATATAATAATTATTAGCAATTAAGAAAAAAGACTTAATAGAGTTTTTAATATTAAAATATTAATTAATAGCAATTAGCTAATGCTTATATTTCCAGATTGCTTCTAGAATAAGAATTTGCTAGCAATCGGCTATTCATTTATTAAAAATCTTTTAATAATTAATTTAACTATTATTCTCAACTTAAATTTCTTTAATAGATTTGAAATTCTAATTGTACTCTAATATATAAATTATAATAAAATTGATATTTATACTCTAAATTATAGCTTTCTTCATATCTATCTTAGCTAGCTTATTTCCAAATTTGCAAATTTAATATATAATATTTATTATAAAAATATAGAAAGTATTAGATAAATCGCTAGCTATAATAAAATAGCTAATATTGCTATTTAGAGAATAAATAAATTAAAAAATAGAGTCTCTAATCGCAATAGCAGATTTCTCTTATATAATAGAGATATAATTAAGAAAGATTTTATATTAAATATTAGTCTTAGCTATCTATTTGAAATATATATTTTCTTTTTATATATTAAAAGAAATAATATTTATAGCTATAAAGATTCTTAAGCTAGAATATAAGCATATATAACTATATTTATACTATAATTATAAATATTATGTAATTATATTACGTCAGCAATAACTTGTAGCTGATAATATATAAAATAATATATATATGTTTCTATATATGCTCAAATAGGAAAGAGAAACAATAAACATTCGAAGAAATTCGAATATATAAATATATATATATTTCTCTTATTATTCAATAACTAAACGAGCTATAGAGCCAAAGAAACCATATTACTAATCACTATATATTATATAGTGATATAATATATGATTATATAAGGGGTTGCTTACTAAGCATATTACATAAGCAGAAGATGCTAGAAGTTTCGAGAAATACTAAGATAGCGAAAGCCAAACCTTATCGTATTATATATTTTTTCTCGAAGCCCTCTGCGTAATAACTAATATATACGAATGCAATATTGATTTATAATAGCTGATAAATGCTTACAAATCAACAGCTATTGATTATAAATCAATAGCAATAGAATATTCGAGAAACTAGAATAGTTCAATTATAAATAAATGCCTTCCCTTCCTCTCTCGAGGAAAGAAAGAATGTAAGAACAAAAAAACAATAATAACAATACAATATAAATCAATCCCTCTTACTATTCCTCTTTTGAACAAGCGCCTATACTATTATATAAGCTGATTATATAATCCCCTCGATTCTAAATGCATAGTAACTTCCGTCTTTGAGATTATAAGCTCGAATACGCAATCAATTAACGAATTCTCTTATAGCGATTTTTCAATCGACTATTTCTCTTTATCACTATAAAGGAATCTCAAGCCGACGCTTTACAAGCATATATTCGCTATAAGGATCAAATTTTATACGAAGAACCTTCTATTTATCTCAACAGCTTCGAAATCTATGCTTTCGATTCTATCGAGGAATATTACGAAGAAATACGTCTTTCTTCTGAGCCTCCTTTTATTTTTTCTTATTTTAAACAAGGAAGAAAGCTTTCTATATAACTCATATTTTATCGAATAACTTCGAATAAATATATATATATTTATTCAATAACCTTTTCCTTTAAAAGAATATTTCTTTTATAAGTGAAAATGGCTTCTATCGATAAGATTGCTATTTCGAAGCTCAAGGGAACAGATAATTATATTATTTGGTCCCTTAAAACGGAAGCAGCTTTAATCGAAAAGAATTATATTAATGCCGTTAAACCTCTTTCGGTGAATAACAAAATCGATAAAGAAATCAATCGAAAAGCTCTTGCTATAATCAAGCTATTATGCGAGGACGGCCCTTTATTGCATATAAGGGCAGAAAAAACGGCTAAAAGTGCCTGAGAGAAATTAAAAAGTCTATATAATCCTAAAAGATTTACTACAGACTATCTTATTCTCTGTAAGTTTTTTAATAATAGCTTTTCGAATTATTCTACTATCGAAAGCTATTTATCAAAAATTAAAAAACTTATCGATAACCTTAAATCGAAAGATATATTGCTTCCTGAACAGGTTATTATTTCCTGAGTTTTATATAACTTAGATAATAGCTATGAAAGCTTTATATCTGGAGTTATTCAGGCATTGAGAAAAGATCCAAAAGCATATAATATAGAATCTCTTTTTTCCTCTATTATTGACGAATCAAAAGGAAAAGAAAAGAAAGAGAATATTTTATTTGCTTTGGATAAAAAGAAAAAATTCGAAAAGATTTACTCTTTCGAATAAAAAAGGCATGAAAAAGCTTTATAAAAAGCAAAAGGAATATTTTGCAATTATTGCAAATTATCAGGGCATACAGCAGATAAATGCTATTTTCTGCATCCTAAGCTAGCCTCAAAAAGCTGGAATAACCCTGATAAACAAATAAATCGCAATAATCCAAGTCGAACGGAAAGAAATAATCGAGAAGAGGCATTAATTACCTCATATAACAATAAATCGACCGAAAATCACTCTGATTTAATCGATATATCAACCGACGACTCAATAGATTATAATATAAGCGAAAATAACCTCGACGAGATAAATAATCCTTATAACCCTAATAATAAAGCAGCAAAAGCTAATATTTCTCATAAAGATAATCTAAATATATTTACAAATACAGTCTTTACTGAAAGGGATTATCAAAAGGGAAATATATATAAGCTTAATACTTTCATAATTGATAATGCTGCTAATATAAATACGGTATTTAATAAACAATTATTATCAAACTATCGTTATATAAATAAAACTATAAACTGGAGTAATACTTCTACTATAGAAGTAAAAGAGAAAGTGATCTTATTATCGAATTCAATAAATATTTCTTTATTAAAAAACGTTTATTATATTCCTAAATTAGGAATTAATTTATTATCTATTAATAAATTATCAACTAATTATAATATAAAATCAATATTCGATAATAATACTATCGCTTTATATAAAGAAAATATGCTTATATCAAAAGGAAAATGCGAAAATAGGCTTTATATTATTCAAGCTCGCATTTTTACTCTGAAAAAGCAATTTCTTTATTCAACTTCTTCAAATAATAATAGTAATATAATAAAGCAATAGCATATACGCTTAGGGCATATAAAGCTTCAAGCTTTAATAAAATTCTTTAAAAGCAATAATATTGCTTATACAACTGAAGATATAAAGAAATTTAATAAAGAAATATATGAAATATGCCTGAAAGCAAAATCCATTGCTAAAATAAATAAAAAATCAGAAAATAATCCGTTTTTATATAATATAAACGAACGGATACATTCTGATATAGGAAGGCTTATAAATCCAGCTACTTATAATAATTATAAGTATTATATAACCTTTCTCGATAAAAAGAGCCATTTTCTTAAGATATATTTGCTTAAAAATAAAAATAAAGCTTTAAAAGCCTTCAAAACATTTATAAATAAAGCAAATAATAACAATAATAATAAAAGAGTAAAAGAATTCTTTACTAATAACAGCCGTGAATATATAAATAATAATTTCGAGATATATTTAAAAGCAGCTAGAATAACGCATAATATAACTCTTTTATATACAAAAGAGCTTAATAGTTTAATAGAACGAATAAATCGTACTCTATTAAATAAGGTTCGTGCTTTATTATATACAGCAAATCTTCCTAAATACCTCTAAAGAGAAGCTTTATTAGCAGCTGTATATATATATAATAGAATGCCTCATAAAGAATTAAATTATATTACTCCTTATAAAGCTAAATATAAAATAAAGCCGAATATAAATAATATAAAAGCTTAGGGATCTATTATTTATTATAAAGATAATAGCTATCGAAATAAACTGGATCCAAAAGCTATAAAATCAGCTCTTATTGGCTATAGAGAAAATAATAATAATTATAAAGTCTGGAATATAAGCAATAAAAGACTTATATAGACTAGGGATTGCACTATAATTGAATATCAATATAATTTACTAAACGAAAAAGAAATAATATATAATAAAGATAACGAGGGAGAAGTATTACCTCTTGATATAATAAATAATAATAATAAAGATATATCGAATATATCGGCTAATAATACTTCGAAATTTGAAGTAATAATACCTCAATATAATAAAGACTATTATAAAGATTTCGAAATAATAAACCCTTCTGAATTCGATAATAATCAAATTATCGAAAATAATATTAATAATAGCAATAGTAATAGATCTTCTACAGATTCTATTACTTTAACTATTAAAAATACTATTCTATATACAGAATATAACTTTAGTTCATTTATTTCAGAAAGATTTATATTAACAACTTCGAATATATATAAGCCTAATACTATTAAACAAGCTTTTAATAGTTCTGAAGCTTCTGAATAGCTTTTAGCTATGAAAGAAGAAAATAAAACATTAAATAGCCGAAATACTTTCGATATAACAGACTTACCTTCTGGAAAAGTCGCTATAAACGGCAGATAGGTATATAAGAAAAAGCCTATAAATAATAACTATATAAATCCTAATTGGATTACAAATAAAAAAAAAACTTATCGATATAAAGCAAGATGGATAATTCAAAGCTTTAATCAAGTATTAGGTATAGATTACCTAGATACTTTTAGTACTACCTGTCGTTCAGAAACCTGGCATATATTGCTTATAATTGCTATAAATAAAGGATATAATATAATGCAATACGACGTGAAAAATGCATTTATCCATGCTGATATTGATACAGAAATCTATATGCAATTACTATCAGGTTTATATAATAATAATATATATAAAAATAAGATGGCTAAATTAAATAAAGCTTTATATGGCTTAAAACAAGCTCTACGCCTTTAGAATAAATATTTTTCGAATATTTTATATAAGTACGGTTTCGAGAAATGTCCGTACGACGAAGGCGTATATATAAATAAAGAGCTATTAATAATTATAATTTGCTACGTCGATGATATGCTTATAATAAGCGCAAATAATAATAATATAAATAATCTAGAAAAGGATTTATATAAAGATATTGAAATAGAAAAAATAGGGCTATCCAAATTCTTTCTAGGAATCGATTTAAATATCGATTATAAGAAAAAGCAATTATATATGCATCAAACTGCTTATATAAAGAAGCTTCTTGATAAATTCAATATAAATATAAATAATCATAAGCCGGTTTTAATATCTGGAATCCCAGAGCAGAAGCTTAGTAAAAATAAATCAATAGCGAATAAAACCGATATAATAGAATTTCAAAAGCATATAGAATCTTTATTATATCCTACTTTAAAGACTCGTTCAGATTTAGCTTTCAATATTATATATTGCTCAAGATTTATAAGTAATCCTAATAATAAGCATTTTAAAGCGCTAGACTATATTTGGAAATATTTATTGAAATTCCCCGATTTGGGTATAATATATAATTGCAATGCTATTGATTTTATAATAAAAGGGTATTGCAATAGCAATTTCGCAAATGATATAAATAATAGAAAATCTACAATAGGCTATATATTCTCTTTATCAAATAATAATAATAAGAATATAGCTAATAATAATATTATTAGCTGGAATTCTCAATTGCAAAAGACTATTGCAATTAGCTTTTGTGAAGCCGAATATATAGCTTTAAAAGAAGCTATTAGAAAGGCTATATATTTAAATAATTTATATAAATATTTTAATTCAGCTTTGAAATTAAAATATAATATAGAAACGCCTATTATATTAGTAGATAATACTAGTGCTATTAAATTAGCAGAAAACCCTGAATTTCATAAAAGAATTAAGCATATTGATATAATATATCATTATACACAGCAAGCAATAGCTGATAATAAAATAAGAATAATATATACTTTTACAAAGAACAATTAGCCGATTTTCTTACGAAAAATCTGCCGAATCCTTAGCAGAAATATCTTATAAAACAAGCTAATATATCAAATAATATGGAAAACCCGGGAATATATATAAATAATGATTTATATAATAAAAAGGAGTACAAAGAAGCTATATAATAATAATGATAATTGCGCTTTATATATTTCTATCTAGTTATAGAAATATATAAGGGATATGCCGGCAATATATAAATATAAAGACGTAGCATTCGCATATAAGCTTTACGAGCAGCGAAAAAGGTCGACGAAATATATATATATATATATATTCATATATATAATTATAATACGCGTGTATAAACAAATAAATATATAAAATAATTATAGAGTAAGCTTAATAAGCTTTACGAGCATAGCAAATATTACTCTATTAGGAAATATATAAACATTTCTCAATATATAAATATATATAAATACTTCAATAACTAATTCATTTGCTCCCGCAAAAGAATTACGAAGAAGTATAAACATATATAACTATATTTATACTATAATTATAAATATTACGTAATCATATTACGTCAGCAATAACTTATAGCTGATAATATATAAAATAATATATATATGTTTCCATATATGCTCAAATAGGAAAGAGAAACAATAAATATTCGAAGAAATTCGAATATATAAATATATATATATTTTCTCTTATTATTCAATAACTAAACGAGCTATAGAGCCAAGGAAACTATATTACTAATCACTATATATTATATAGTGATATAACATATGATTATGTAAGGGGTTGCTTACTAAGCATATTATATAAGCAGAAAGTGCTAGAAGTTTCGAGAAATACTAAAGTAGCGAAAGCCAAACTTTATCGTATTATATATTTTTCCTCGAAGCTTTCTGCGTAATAACTAATATATACGAATGCAATGTTGATTTATAATAGCTGATAAATGCTTACAAATCAACAGCTGTTGATTATAAATCAATAGCAATAGAATATTCGAGAAACTAGAATAGTTCAATTATAAATAAATGCCTTCCCTTTCTCTCTCGAGGAAAGAAAGAATGTAAGAATAAAAAACAACAATAACAATACAACATAAATCAACCCCTCTTACTATTCCTCTTTTGAACAAGCGCTTATACTATTATATAAGCTGATTATATAATCCCTTCGATCCTAAATGCATAGTAACCTCCGTCTTTAATAGAAGATAAGCTTGCATCCTAGAATAAATTAGCTGGAATTTGATTATTAAAAAGCTGCTTAATAGGATTATCGAGAAAAGAATTAGAAAAAAATCAAAATCCAATCTCTTCCAGATTATTATCTAGATTAGCTTAGCTGCGCTTGCAGCTAAGAATAGTAAAATTCCTTATTATTATAGCTGAAAAAGTAAAAGCTAGCTAAAGCATATTAATTTCTAATTTATCTATAATAGCTAGAATAGAATAAATAGTCTTTGCTATCTTCTTCTATATAGCAAGAGTATTATAAAGCGCTTAGCAATTATGCATTATTATAATCTTCGCTAAATTAATAATATAATAAATTATATTTAGCTTATTATTTTTAAACTATAGTTAAGCGATCTCTATAATCTTATTATTTATATAAATAAATTAGCTTTTGCAATTATAAGATCGATTAATAAATTAGTTTATAATATTCTATTAGATATATTAAGAAAAAGAAAAGAGTAAAAAAAGCAAAAGCTAGCTTATTCGTATAAAAGATATTTATAATAAATTCGAATACTTATATAAGAGAATTACTATCTATATTGCTTATTAATTCTTTTTTATTATTTTTATTTTCACTTTTCTCTCTTATAAATATATTTAGATTAAGATTCTAGCTTTAGTAGATCAAGCTAGCTTGATTTATCCAAATAGAAATTAAATAATTCCTAATATATTTCTTAGCTTGCTCGATTATAATAGAGCAGCTAATTAATTAATAATCTAATTCTAATTATAGAATATAAATATTGAATTTGACTTTTTAGTCGATAGAATCTATATAGCTTTTATAGATAATAGCTTTTCGAAAAGCTTTAATATAAGCAATCTGCCAATAGAGAAAGCTGCTTAGATAATTCTTTATTATATAAATATTTTTATAAATCCAATTCTTTTTCTTAAAAAGATAGAAAGCTTAGCAATAATTATCGATTATAAAATAATCGTATAATAAAGCTTTATAAATATGCTTAATATATTTTATAATGCAGCTATATTTATACTTTTATTCTATAAAATCCTAGAATATAAGATATAATATTATATAGAAATCAAGCATATTATATATTATTAATTATTAATAGATTTTCGCAATATAAAAATAAAAAGATAGATTCGTAGAATAGCTTTATATAGATTTAATAATAATCTATATAATCTTTAAATGCGAAATATTTAGAATAAAAAGTTAATAAATAGTAGTTCTAATAGAAGAATATAAAGCAAGAAATAATAAAAAGAAAAAAATTATAATTATAAAGATATATATAATTAAAAGATATAATAATTTACTAATAGATAATTAGTAATAGTAATAAAAAATATATAATAAATTTGTAAAAAAAGATATGCATATTATAAGCAAATATAATAAAAGATAAAAAGCTTAATAGAATTATAAAATTAATTTAGATAATTTTATAATAAATTTACTATTGCTTAGAAATTAAATATAATAATATCTTTTATAATTAATTTCCTTTATTTGCTATTTGAAACAAAATTTATAAATTTTTATTTTTGCATAATTTTTCTTATCTGTAAAGCATTGAATTTATTTGCAATTTATCTAGCTTAAGCTTTATTGCTATAGATTATCAATAAAACTCAGCTTTATTTCTAAAATACTCTATTAAGCTTATCTTTTTATCGAATTTCTAAACTAATTTATTAGCTAATAAAATATTCTTTAGTATTTATATATTAAATTAGCTTAGATATTTTATCTATTTTACTAAATATTTAATTTTTATAAATCTATATTTATATCTCTATTTATAGTAGCTAATAATTTTTTCCAATTTATAATAATAATAATCTTCTTAATATTTATCTATATTCAAATCCTTATCTATTTTCTTCAAATTCTAATATATTAAATCTTATTTATAAGAATCGCTTTATAGCAAGCTTATAGCTAATAATTAAATAATAGAAATTATCGAATATATATTTATATATAGAAATAATTTGAATTTATATATTAGATTTCCAATCTTTTTTATTATTTGAAAAAATCTTATCTATTATTAGAAATATTTTTATAATAGATTGCTTAGAAGAAAATAATTATTTCCAATCCGAATATATATTCAATTTTAAAACTGAAAAGAGATTTATCTATATTATTTGTTATACTGCTATTTTGCAGCTATCTGCGCCTTAATAATTGCAAATTATACTTTCTTCTGAAAAATATCTCTAGCTAGCTTTAATATATTATTTGCTATCTATATACTTGCTATTAGATTAAACCTATATAGAATTTAGTTAGCTGAATACTTAATAGTTTAATAATATGCATTATTTAGATTGAATTGCAATACTAGTATAGCTTTAATATTATGACTCATCCAATATGCAGGTCACGACAGGAAAATAGCACAGCACCCAAGCTACCCAGAATGGACCCTCAGGAGCCGAGAGTTCAATACTCTAGTGCAGACCCACAAACAGAACGGGATTATATAACCCAGGGTTAGGGTTTGGACCGACAGGACCGCCGTCGGTTTATTCGATGCTACCTTAGACCGAAACAATCAGCTTCGACTTTATCAATCCAAGACTAAAGAGCTAGATATATAAGGACACACTTATTACTAGTAGATAGACTCAATATATAGCTCTTCAGTTATCAATCTAAATATTCAATCTTATATATTGAATAGCCTCAAAAGCAATAAATACTTGCATCGCTTATTAAGGATTTATATAGTTTCATATTCAAGAATTTAATACTTTTGATATTTCTCTTATTAGCATAAATCCAATTAATACTTAGAAATCTTCGGATTATTGCAATGCTTATTACATTTTGATAATTCTTGTTCAAGAAAGGTTTAGTATTATCTTTTTAAGCAATATAGAATACAATAGCTTTTTAGATGCCTACTTTATCTATTTACAAGCCTACGCATAAATAGATGATCAATGCTATTGCTAATCTTCAGAAGCAGATTCGCACTCTATAGTAATAGAACAATAATTTAGCTTCTATTACAGTAAATAAAGTATATAAGATAGATAAGCTAGTTATATATAATAGAATGCAGAAAACGCTTTACAGATTCCTTATTTATTGCAAGGCATACTTTCTATATTATATTGCCTAATTCACTTTTGAGTATAAAAAAGTTATTCTTGCTAGAACTCGCTTCGAAAAGAATATCTTTATTTGATATAAACTTTCTCTATGCAATCATCTAGAGTATTAGAACGATCTTAATGTATGCAATTAAAGCATTAAAAATATATTCGATTCTTTTGCAAATTTCGAGAAAGCTTTTAAGGAAATCTTTAGTAATCTAAATGAAGAATGCATTATAGCTTAATAATTCATAAACCTAAAGCAGATTAAATTAGCCTCAATCTATATAATTAAGTTCAAATAGCTCTTAATATAGCTTCTATAAGAAGATAAGAATCTTATAGAATACTATTATAAGAGATTTAAAGATAAAATCAAAAATGAAATCTCTAAATAAGATTAGTTGAAAAATTTTGCAATATTCTTGAATCAAGCAATCTGTATTGACAATTGCTTATATAAACGATAGATAGAGAAGTCTAAGAAAAGAGAAGGCTAGATTTAGAAAGTCCTAGCTAATTCGAGCAAGAAACTCTAATATTAGAAGAAACTATATAATACTTTCCAAAGCAGCAGCACTTATGCTGGACTTATAGAACTCGATATTACCAATCGCAATACTTGCAGAAGCAATAGAGAATGCTTCAATTATAGAAAACTAGAATACTTCGCATGCGATTATAAGCAGCTTAAGAAACTTAGATAGCAATCTGTTTAGGAAAGATGATAAGCAAATATTATAGGATAATAGAAATCTAATCAATTGAGTAACAATTATCCATCCGAGCAAGCAGCAGACTCTATTACTTATAAATACTTCAATTAGATATTCTATTATAATAATAAATGCTTATTGCATTTTGCAGAAAAGAAAAAGCTTAAGATAGTTTTCTAAAAAGCTTAAGGAAAAAAAAGCAACTAATTATAGAATAATACAGCCTATATTATAATAAGATCTTATAAGATAGCAATTTAGACTATTTATCCAATCTAATAGATAATTAATCAAAAAATAGTCAATCGGAAGATAATAAAAAGAGATTCTCTCTGGAATATTGGATATAACTCTTTAATAAAAAACCAAAGATAGTAATAATTGAAACTCCTAGATCGAGAGACTTATAGAATAAGCAGCTAAGCAAGCTATTATAATTAAAGACTCTCAAATTAGAAAAGCGATAATACTAATTAAGAACAAATAGTATATAAAAGAATATTAGTATAAAATCTAAAATAGGAATAAATCAAATATATTATCCAAGTATAATAATTCAAGAAAGTCTTTATTTATATATTCTTTCAAAAAGCAAGAGCTTTTAGATATAAAGATTCTAGGATTGCTTACTATTATAAAAGGCATTATGAGATTATATGAATCTTCTATATATATTATAGCTGCAGAATATACTTTGCAGAGAAAGCAGAAAACGAATATTTCCTAGTTAGAGAATAGGATAAGATTATTTATACTATTGAAGAATTAAGTATCTGATTTATAAAGAAACTCGATTATATCTAGAGATATATATAGATTAGATATTCGGACAATTTCCCAGAAGTATATATCAATAAGCATATCAAATAATAATAATGCATTACTAGAGTATGCGAGATCTATAAATAAAAGAAAATAGATGCATAGTATAGCGATCAAGACTAGAAGAGAAAGCGCTAGTATAGCTATTAATAGGCAAGGAAATTTATAAGATAAGCAATTTAATCTTTAAAAGAAAGAGATTGCTTATAAAAGATAATAAATAATCCGAATTAGTAAAGTCTCTATATATAATAGTCAAAAGAATTATGCATATATTATATTTAATACAATTATTAATAAATAAAGATATTGCGCATTATTAGATAATAGTGCTTAAAGAAATTATATTTTACTATAAATAATCAATATAATGCAGATATTATAGCAATATAAGGAAAAACCTTATACTCTTAATACTATAGAAGAAAAGCTTGTCTTATATAATTAGAATATTATAAATATAGAAACTAATTATCTATTAATATTTATCCAAAGCTTTACAATATATATTATTTTTGATATTATAGATATAGCATAGTATACGCTAATTTTAAAACTTTCTTAGCTTAAAAAGCATAATTCTTGAATTAATTAGATTATTAGCTAGATTTTTTGAGAATAAGCTATATCTAAAGAAATAATTGCAATTAAAGATAAAGAGCAGAATCTAATTATTAAGCATAATTCAAGGAAAGAGCATTTAAATAGACTTATATATACTTTTAAATCAGTAAAGATCGATAGCTTATAGAGAAAGATTGCAGAATCTTCAAATCTATAGAAAAAGATTAAAAACGAATTATATACTATAATAGATAATAGCTGGATGCAAAAAAAAAGACATATTATAAAGTAATAAATATAGACTTTGAAACTATAAAGAAATCAGTTTTCCGAAAAAAGAAATTAATAAGCTATAATAGATTATAAATATCGATTTAGATTGCTTAATAAAAGAAAATAAATAATCAAAACCTAGTATGATTAATAGCTTATAGAGAAGCTGCCCAGAAGCATTCCAAAATAAGAAGAAGAACGCTTAATAATATCTCTTATTTCTTCCAGATAGCAGAAATTGAAGAAGGATCTATATCAATATTTAAAGGAATTCCGAAAGAATATCAAGAATTTATAGAATTGTTCTCAGGAAAGTTCAAAAATAGATTTCCAGAATATAGACTATTCGACTACAAGATCCCTCTAAAGAAAGAGATTAAATTAGGATTCAAGCCAATCTATAGCCTAAACAAGACAGAATTCGAAATACTTAGGGAGTATTTAGATGAAAATCTCAAATAAGAATATATCAGATTTTTATAATCTCTAATAAAATATCCTATAATATTTGTATCTAAGAAAAATAGTAAGCTTAAGCTTTATATAGATTATAAATAGCTTAATAATATTATTATTAAGAATCGATATCTTTTACTACTTATTAAGGAATTTAAGAATCGATTATATAATATATAATAATTTATAATATTCGATTTTAAGAAAGATTATTATTATATATGCATTAAAGAAAGAGAAGAATGAAAGATAGCTTTTAGAACTTATTATAGATATTTCGAATACTAGATTATACTTTTTAGACTAATTAATATACTAATATCTTTCCAAAAAATAATTAATTATATCTTATATAAATATCTCGATATTTTTATTATCGCATATTTTAATAATATTCTTATCTACTCCAAAGATTATAAGAAATATAGAAAGCATATATAGATAGTTTTATAAATGCTTTAAGATAATAAACTCTTTATAGAACTAATTAAGAATTATTTTTATATTTAAAAGATTAATTACCTAGAATATACTATTAAGCTAAGCTATATATGAATGCAAAAAGATAAGATTAAAGCTTTATACAATTAGCTAATTTCTAAGATAGTAAAAGATATTAGAGTATTTTTTGAATATGCAAACTTTTATCGATAATTTATTAATAATTATTCAATAATTACTAAGCTATTAATAAATCTGATAAAGAAAAGCAAAATATTCTAATAGAATAAGGAAGAATAAGAAGCTTTTGAAATTATCAAAGCTAAGATTGCAAAAAACTTAGTCTTTAAGAAAGCCAATTCAATATAAGAATTCGAAATTATATTAGATGCATTGGAATATAAATATAATGCAGAATTGATTCAGAGAGATAATCAAAGATAATTAAAACTTATAGCAAATTTTTCAAAAAAATTCAGCAGATTAGAATTATAATATAGGATTCTAGATAAAGAATTTATAGCAATAATATATGCATTCTAGAAATAGCAATATTATTTAATCAAAGCAATATTATTAATTAAAATATTTACAGATTATAAGAATCTTATAATATTCACAATAATCAAAGTTCTTAATAGAAAACAAATTCAATAAGCAGAGTTTCTCTTCTAATTCGATACAAAATCATTTATATTGCAGGAAAAGAAAATACTAAAATAGATACTTTTAATAAATAATTAGACTTTCGATTAGATATAGAGATCAAAGAATAGATACTCTTTAGTATAGATAAGAATAGCAATCTTATACAGATATGAGAAATTAATGCAATACTTAAGATTGTATATTAAGGAAAGAATCTAGAAAATATAATTCTAGCAAAATAAAATAAATATATTAGGGATATACATAGCGCTCTTGCGTATGGATATCAAAGAGTCAGAGCAACTTATAAGAGAATCTAGAGATATTAGAACTCTCCAAAACTTAGGAAAAGAATAGAAAATATCTTTAGAATATGCAATAATTGCAAGAAAAATAAGACAGAATAATATAAGCTTTACAGATTATTGCAATCTTTACGAATATCTATAGCTATTTAGCAATCAATTAGCTTAGATTTTATTATTAAGCTATTTTTTTTACGAAAATTCTTAACTAAAATGCAATTCGATAGTATTCTAATAATAGTTTGCAGATTAAGCAAATATGCTTATTTTTTACTTTATAAAGAAAGCAATATAGCAGAAGAACTTATATATATATTTCTCAGAACTATAATAGCTAATTATAAAATATTATAGGAATTTATTTCAGATAGAAATAGGAAATTTGTATCAAACTTCTGAATATTGCTTATAAAATAGCTTAGAATTATATATAAGATATTAACTGCATTCTATCTGCAGATAGATAGATAAATAGAATAAATTAATCAAATTATAGAATAATATTTTAAGCATTATATTAATTAAGAGCAGAATAATTAGATTAAATTACTATTACTAGCGCAATTCGCATATAATAGTGCAGATACTAGCATTATAAAAGTTTTATTATTCTATATATTTTATAAATACAATTTGATAGCTTATTACAAAATATTATCAAGAGCAAATGCAAAAGCTGTAGAAAAAAAAGCGCTTAGATTTAGAAAAATTAGAGAAAAGCTATAATCAGAATTCGCATTTATCTAGGGATATATAATTCGGTATACAAACTTTAAGAGAATTAAGAGACTAATCCTATAAGAGAGAGATAAAGTCTATCTTATTAGAAGAAAAGATTATATCAAAACTAAGAGACTATCGCATAAGCTTGATTATAAAAAGCTTAGATTTTTCAAAATTCTTAGATAAATATTACTGATTAATTACAAGCTCGCACTATCTCAAGGAATGAGACTATATCCAGTTTTTCATATTTTATTATTCGAATCCGCAGTAGAAAATGCTAAAATAAACAATATTATCGAAATGGAAGGACTAGAAAAAGAATATGAAGTTGAAAGAATTCTCAAATATAAAAGCATGAATGCAGTATAGGAATATCTTATCAAATAGAAAAGCTATCTAGTAAACGAAAATTTATAGGAATCCAAAGAGAATCTCTCAAACGCATAGCAAATACTTCAGATATACTAGCAAAAGCAAGACTAGTAACTCACAAACTAAGAAAACTTTTCCAGCCCAGAACGAAGATTAGATGCAGCTCAACTATTCAATCAGCTACTAGTAATAGGAATACTAATAGGATTCGGATCAGGCAAAACAAAACTAGTCAGAATCAAAATCAGTCAACAAAATTATAAATTAATTAAATCACTTGATTAGTCACCTTTCTATCAATACGATCACCAGATCAATCAGCCATAGGCTAGTCATATAATAAGATCAGTCAGAAGAATTTACCAAATCAAAGAATCTACTAATCGGACCAGATTATTAACTAGTTGACAAACTGGCTATATTTTCCGATCTACCAACTTCAAAAGCACTCAGGTTTACTATAAACTAATCAATTTCGTCCATACTAGAATCAGGGAAACTCTCAGAGAGCAGCTTTTCAAGCACTAATACTTCAATGCCTCGGTTAGCCTCCTTAGCAGCCAGGCGCTCTGCCTTAGCCTTCTTAGCCTCAATACGCTCTAATTCCTCAATCATATCAAAGCCCCAATGCACAGCGCATGCCATCTTGGAAGCCCACAATCGATATTGCAGCTGCAGATGCTATACTTTAGCATTCGCCGCTATCGCCTCCTCCTCAGCCCAATCCAGCTCTGCCTCTACCTTAGAATATTGCAAAATGATCTTGCGCATCTGCGCAAGAGTCAAGCCATGCATATTATAATTTCCCTTTTTAAGCGAACGCATTCAGCACAATAAGAAGAGTCCTTCTTAGAGGCTATACATAGAACCTTACAGTCCTCGCAAAAGAATAAGCAGATATAGAAATGCTGCGATAAAAAACGGAAGATTAGAAAGAAAGAGATTGCTTAATCTTCTTGCAATAAGATTTGTTGACTCTATTCGATATTTCGATTAGGAAAGCATAAGAGAAAAATCAAAAAGTAAAGAAAAACTTATAGAAGATTATTAGAGATAATAATCTATAAGAGGAAAATGATATTATAATCTATCCAATATGCAGATCATAATAGGAAAATAGCACAGCACTCAGGCTATCCAGAATAGATCTTTAGGAGCTGAGAGTCCAATATTTTAATACAGACCTACAAACAGAATAGGATTATATAACCCAGGGTTAGAGTTTGGATTGACAGGACCGCCGTCGATCTATTCGATGCTACTTTAGACCGAAACAATCAGCTTCGACTTTATCAATCCAGGACTGAAGAGCTGGATATATAAGGACACACTCATTACTAATAGATAGACTCAGTATATAGCTCTTCAGTCATCAATCTAAGTATTCAGTTTTATATATTAAATAGCCTCAAAAGCAGTAAATACTTGCATCGCTTATTAAGGACTTGTACGATTCTGTATTCAAAGACTCAACACTTTTGATATCTCTCTTGCTAGCATAAATCCAATCGGTACTTAGGGATCTTCGGATTACTGCAGTGCTTATTACATTTAATCTACTCAATATCTAGATTTATTGCAAGAAAATATCTTATTATTAATTCGATTATTCGATTCTTGATTTTAGATTGCTTATCGATTTGAGAATGCCAAATAATAGAATAAGCTAGCTTAATATTCATAGCTTTCTATAATGCTTTCTAAAATACTAATAAGAATTTAATATCTTTATTTGAGATAATTTTCTATAGAATTTCTTAATTAGAGAGATATAGCAATTTGCATATAATTTTTGCTTAATCTTTTGCAATATAAATTGCATTTTCTGAAATAATTATAATAGCTTTGGAAAATTTATTAGTAATTATAAGAAAAGTATCTAAGAAAGATATCTTTATATATGCTTATATAATATTCGCAGCTAATATTGCTAATATTCTAATTACAAAATCTATAATAATTGTATAGAAGGGAATTAAAAGAATTAGAATTAATTGCATTTTACTAAGAAATAGCTAATTATTATTGCTATTTTCCTAATATATTCAGCAAATAGAAATATATTTATCGATTTTAGTATAATAATATTTAATAATCAAATAATTAATAAAATTATACTAAACTCGATCTATTCTAAAATAGTACTTATTATTATATATATCTGCAATAAATATTATAGCTATAGTATTTGAAATATACAATTGCTATTTGCTATTAAGATTTTGGAAATATAGCAGCTTATTAATATTTTTTGCAAAAAGTAATTTGGTTTTACTAATCTATTTATCTAATTATTATAGAATTCTTATCTATTTTGAATAATTAGAATATTTTTCTTTAATTTGAGTTTTTATAAATTCGCTTATATATAATTCGGATATAATATAAATAAGCTTATTTTCTTAGATTTTATCTAATATTTTTTTATTTTTTATAAATTATTAGATAAAGAATAATCTAGATATTATATTTATTAGAATATTTGATTTGCTCGGAATATAATAAGTTTTTAGATCAAACTAATTCAAATACTCTAAAGCAAGTATAAATTTGAAATTTGCTTTGATTTTATCTATAATATTTAAAGAAATAGAATAGATAATATCTATAATAGCTATATAGTTTATCAAAATATGAATTAGCTTAGCTTAATTCGATTTAATAATAGTTTATAGTTTTCGAACTAGCTAAATTAAATAAGCTATTTCTAATTCTATAAGCTAATATATTTATTTTATAATATTAATAATCTTGCTAAAATATAGTATAAGTTAGATAGCAGTTTTTAATATTAGAGAAATATTATCTTATATATAATTAGATATTAGTTGAAAAGCGATTTCTAAAAATCTAATTTCTTTAGAAGTATCTAATTATATAAATAATAATCTATTTAAATCTTAATAAAAAAGTGCATTTTTGGCTTCTAAAGCAATTTTAAGATCTTTAAAATTAGTTTGCTTCTTAATAATAGATTCAAATATTGCTCTTAAAGTATATCTCTTTCGCCCTTAATCTTTAGATAGATAATTATTATTATATACAGTATATAATATCTCTATCTTTCTTTTTTATAATAAGTCTATCTATTGGCTGAATTTTAGAATTAGATAGCAAAGCTATTCAATAAAACTAATAAATTTCTCCAAATATTGCAAGATTATCGGAAATTTGAAATCCTGTATAACTTATAATTATTGCTCTATATTACAAATATTCAAAATATCTACTTTGAAACCTAAAAAGTATATTAATAAATATCCAATAAATAATTTAAATTTAGATAAAATAATATATTTAGTAGTAAATAGATCCAAAATAGATCTCAAATGCTAAAGATATTCTTTTGCAGTAAATAAATAAATAATATTATTATTAATAAATACAATATAAAAATATTTATATAGCTGCAAAAATTAGTTTATAAATTGCTAAATATATAATAATAAATTCCAGAATCTTATAATTATAATATTAAGTCTTTCTTACTCTTAATAATTAATAATTATAAATCGATTATAATAAGCAAAGTATATTAGAAATTGATAAAAAAATAATTATATATTTATAATAATAATAAATATTTTCCTGCATAATTATTTAATTACTTTTTATTGTAAAAGCAATAGATAAGTATCCAGAATAGCGATTTAATTTAAAGCCCGAAGATTTATAATTATCTATCTTTTCTTAATTAGATTAGATCTCTTCCAGATTATAAAAATAAATACTCCGAATAAGATAACTTTATCTATTTACTTTGCTTATTTTTTAATATAAAAACTATTTATAATTTTATTAATAATCTTTTGATCCTTTTTACTAGAATAATATAGTTTTCTGCTAATCTTATAATTCTGCTAATCTTCTATTAAATTAATATATAATTGCTGATTAATAAGGATATTTATAAAAGCTATATTCTCGAATATATATAAATATTATTATATCAATTGAATTATTTATTATATAAATTCAAGCAATTAATTATATATATATATGCTAAAATCAATCTTTATCTTATCGACTATATTATCGCATTGAATATCTAATCTACTTAATTTTTTGAACTCTTTACTATCCAATAAGTAATCAGATTGCTCGATATTATATACAAACTCTTAATTTATAATATAAATAGAATATAAAGCATTAATCTAAATATTATTTAACTCTTATACTAATAGCATAATATTATTTTATTAGAGAAATATATTTATATTTTGCAAATGAAAATAGTTGGAAAGATTCTCTAATCTTGCTATATAATCTGCTACAAAAAGCTAGATAATTCTTATAAGTTATTCTTTCCTCAAAATAATAAGAATATTAGATTAATTTATAGCTAAAATTATCGAAATTTTCTAAAAAATTTAGCTTATAAAGCAATTTATCCAATCTTTCTAATAAAGCTAGAATAGAAAGATTATGTTTTTAGTAATTCTTTTATTGCTATAAGAATTAAAATATGCATATTGAATAGTAAAGTAATTCTTTAAGCAGTTTTTGCTAGAAAATAAGTAAATCTTATTTTAGCAAAAACATTTATAGATATAATTGCTTCTTAGTAATACTTAAAGCAAATAAAGCTTTTAGAATTCAGTATATCTACTTAATATAGAATATTAAACTTCTATTTTAGAAGAATACTAATATTAAGCTAATTCAATATCTATATATTAATTCTAGTTTTGAAGATTATTAATTTCTTTTATTTCTATCTATAGAAATATAAATCGAATTCAGCTTAAGCTTAAGTAATTGATAAACTAATTTTATACAACTTCGCTTTAATATTCCAATTTACTATTATATTAGAAAAACTCTTTATTAATTCTACTAAAATCGCATATTAATTAGCTCCTATATTAATATATATATTAATATCTAATTCTAATACTTTTGCTTATACTATTACGCAAGCATAAGTATAAGAATTTTCTTAATATAAAATGATATTAGGCAATAAATTTGGATATCCTAATTTACTATTATTTCAAAAAGATATCAGAGTAAATAGAATATTTAAGCAATTCTGCTATAGATTGATTTATTAATAGTATTTGGTATAATATAAATAGCGAAAGAATATATTGTAGATTGAATAAATAGTTTCAAATATATCTATATTCAAGTTTATAATAATCAATTCCTCCTAATTAATAGTCTATATATTTTCTTCAAATATAAGATTATTCTTTTCTTTTATAAAATCACTTATATAAGAATTCATTTCCTCTTCATAACTCTTTTCTTAGTTATTCTTATTTTCCAAATATTCTAGATTAATCTTATTATCTACTAAATAATATCCTTATTATAAGATTTATTCTTCTTTTTCTATATTATAAGCAAGTTCTTTATTATCGATATTGAAATTAATCTATATAGATAGTAAGAATCTCTTATATAAATCTTTTTTAGCAAATCGATAAAAAAGCCAAGATTTTTCTAAAATTAGATCTATTATCTTTAATAAACTTTTTCTTCTATATTAGTAATTATTTTTTGTAAATCAAATATTAGCAAATAATTCTAATTAGACTATTCTCTTTATTATTATCTAAATTTAATAATTAATTTCTATTACTCTAGGATTATTTTATAGAAATCTTATTCTAGAATATAATATAGATTCTTAGATTATTATAAGAAAGTTCGAGAATAGGATAGTATTTTATAGCAAAACAGATTTGATTAGTTTTTTAGCTACTAGAATATTATTAATAACAAATAGATATTAATATTTAGAATTCTAGAAAATACTATTTTTAGTCATTTTATTATTATTATTATTTCTTATTAAAGCTTAATTATTCTCGCAGCTTTTAGTAGATATTAGATTTCCTGCTTGCTTTTGAGCTTTTTCTCAAAGCTTTTAGTATTAGTTTTATAGCTAAATCGATCGAAAGATTAAGCTATTAATTCTTTATCAATCCAATCTTATATATTATAAGCTAAGTAAGATCTAAGATATTTAGCCAATTTGCTAAATCTGTATATTTAATAAATAAATTCAAGAATATTTCGATTAATTCGAGTATCTTTCCTTAAATATTATTAATTATTCAATAATTCTTTCGCTATTTTGCAAAATATAGAAAAATCTCGAATTAACTAATATTTCCAATACTTTCAATTATTCTATTCTATAATAAATTCTATCTATTTATTATAGAATAGGATAGAATAGAATTATATATAAGCTATACTTGCCAAATATACTAGCAGATTGAAATTTAGATATTATATTTAAGTTCAGTTTCTACTAATATAAATTTTATATTAATTAATAAATGCTTATAGATTTTTCTAGACTATTATTTTGCTATTTATTAATAAAATAATCAGAAGATTATTATAATTATTCTAATCTTCGTATAGCTAGAAATGATCAATTATATTCTTTTTGAATTCTTTATTTGTAAAGGATAATAAAGTTTGTTAAAATTAGGAAAAATATTATAGAGAACTTGTTCGCTTATAGCTGCATAAAAGATTTTTTCTATTATTTCTATCTAAATTATTAGATTTTGATAAATCTAATAATAAATTCTTATCTATAATTAGATTATCTTATAAATCTTTAATTTTTAATAAAAAATAATTTATATTTAATAAAGATTTATTAATAATTTTTTAATTATTTATAGCTTCTATTATATAAAAATAAATATAGAGCTTTGCTATTTTTTCTTTGCAAAAGTATATAATATAAATGCCTAATTATAGTTCTTAAGCTTTTAAAAAGTTTGAATTTTCTTAATATATACTAGAAATTAAATTTAATCTATAAGCTTATTAGAGCTAAAGTAATTATATAAATCTAGCTTATACTGCTTTTTTTATCTGAAAATCTATCTTAATAAACTTTTCGGATTTCAAAGAAAAGCAGCTATTTTTCGAGAGATTTATATCTAATTAAAGACTCCTTAAATTAGACTATTAATAATCTAGAGATAATAATTGAATAATTTTCTAAACTCTTTTTGCTAAGGGAAATGCAGAAATACTAGATAGATTTGCATTCTCTAAGCTATATATATCAGAATAGCTATCTTCGAAATTATAATCTGAATTTTATTTATCAGCGAAATAGCTTGCAAGAATTATAATATCTGAAGCTATAATATCTTCGTAAAATAAAATCTTCTATTTAATTTCCAAATTACTAGCAGATTATTTACTTTTGGCTTTAATTAAAAGATAAAGAATAAAAAGATTTTTGCTAATATTTTTGCAAATAATCGATTTTAGTTTTTCAATTATATATTGCAGTAATAGCTAGAATTATAGTTTTCCTTCTATATTGAAAAAGTCTATTATATATTAATAATATTTATCTTCTGTCTTCTATATTCCCAAAATCTGCAAAGAATTATAATCTAGATTCTCAGAATAGGTATTTGTAAGAGTATTAAAGCTCTTTAAAGCTAATTATCATTCCTTGAGGATATTTGCTTTAGCTAGTTAATCAATTTTGAATTATATTCGAAAATTATAAATAAAATCCTAATTGCTTTGAATCTATAAATAGAATTTTTTGAGGAATATCTTTTGCTTTTCTAAGCTCTAATTCTTTAGACTTAATATTATAGATATCTTCTTTGCTTAATCGATTATTTGCAAAGAGAATTATATTATTTAGTTAGAATTTGCTAATCTGCGAAGATATAAGCTATATTAATTATAGCTTAATCTTTATTAATCGCTTACTTAATAGTATAAGGTTTATAGAAAATAGCTTTGAATTTGTAAGCTTATTGAGATTTATCAAATTCAATCTAATTATCTAATAATAAAAAGAGAATTTTATCCTAATTTATAATAATTACTACTTTAGATAATAATATAGTTCTTATCTATATTGATTTTAATATAAATTAAAATAAAACAAATAATAATAAGATATTCCTTATACTATAAGATATGCATATTGTAGCTATTATTTATTAGGCAGCTGAAGTATGCAATGTATTGCAAATATATTATAAAGGATGCTTTCTTTTGAAGAAGAAAGAGAAATGATATTTATTTTAGATATATATATAGTTATTAAGAGTTGTAGGAGAATATAAAGTAAATTCACTATAATTATATTCGATGAATTTACTCAGCATTTGCTAATGAATTTACTATGCATTCTATAGTGAATGCATTATGCATTCTCTAGTGAATGCATTATGCATTCGCTAGTGAATTTATTATATATTCTATAATGAATTTACTATGCATTCTATAGTGAATTCATTATATATTCTATAATGAATGCACTATCAAGTGATGATGAATGATGCGAATGCATTACAAATTTAATAATTTATTTTAATTACTAATATTAATATTATTAATAAATATTTGAAAATTAAATATATAAAAATATTTAAATTTATATTTTAATATTATTTTTTTAATATCAATTTTTTATATATTTATTAAATTTTAATAATTATTATTTAATAATAAAAATTAAAAATTAAAAATTAAAAATTAATAAAAAAATTATTAATAATTATATTTATTATTTGATTTTATTTAATTAATATAATATTTTTTATAAATTTTTTATTATTATTTAATTTAATAACGAATATTTATTTTAATTTAATTATAAAATAAAAGTTTTAATATAAATTTTTTAATTTATTAAATAAATTTGAAATTATTTCTATAAGCATATATAACTATATTTATACTATAATTATAAATCATATTACGTCAGCAATAACTTATAGCTGATAATATATAAAATAATATATATATGTTTCCATATATACTCAAATAGAAAAGAGAAACAATAAATATTCGAAGAAATTCGAATATATAAATATATATATATTTCTCTTATTATTTAATAACTAAACGAGCTATAGAGCTAAGAAAACCATATTACTAATTATTATACATTATATAGTAATATAACATATGATTATATAAAAGATTGCTTACTAAGCATATTATATAAGCAGAAAATGCTAGAAGTTTTGAGAAATATTAAGATAGCAAAAGCTAAATCTTATTATATTATATATTTTTCCTTAAAGCTTTCTGCATAATAACTAATATATACAAATATAATATTGATTTATAATAGCTGATAAATGCTTATAAATCAACAGCTATTGATTATAAATCAATAGCAATAGAATATTCGAGAAATTAGAATAGTTTAATTATAAATAAATGCTTTCCCTTTGTCTCTCAAGAAAAGAAAGAAAATAACAATAATAACAATAACAATATAATATAAATCAATCTCTCTTACTATTCCTCTTTTGAATAAGCATCTATACTATTATATAAGCTGATTATATAATCCTTTCGATCCTAAATATATAGTAATCTCTATCTTTGAGATTATAAGCCTAGATATGCAATCAATTAATAAATTCTCTTATAGCGATTTTTCAATCGATTATTCCTCTTTATCACTATAGAGAAATCTCAAGCCGATGCTTTACAAGTATATATTCGCTATAAGGATCAAATTTTATATGAAGAACCTTCTATTTATCTCAATAGCTTCGAAATCTATGCTTTCGATTCTATCGAGGAATATTATAAAGAAATACGCTTTTCTTCTAAGCCTCTTTTTATTTTTTCTTATTTTAAATAAGGAAGGAAGCTTGATATATAATTCATATCTTATTGAATAATTTCGAATAAATATATATATATTTATTCAATAACCTTTTCTTTTAAAAGAATATTTCTTTTATAAGTGAAAATAGCTTTTATTAATAAAATTGCTATTCCGAAGCTCAAAGAAACAGATAATTATATTATTTAGTCTCTTAGAATAGAAGTAGCTTTAACTGAAAAGGATTATATTAATACTATTAAATCTCTTTCAGCAAATAACGAAATTGATAAAGAAATTAATCGAAAAGCTTTCGCTATAATTAAGCTATTATGCAAGAATAGCCTTTTATTGCATATAAGAGCAGAAAAAATAGCTAAAAATGCTTAGGAGAAATTAGAAAGTCTATATAATCCTAAAGAATTTACTATAGACTATCTTATTCTCTATAAGTTTTTTAATAATAGCTTTTCGAATTATTCTATTATCGAAAGCTATTTATTGAAAATTAAAAACTTATTAATAATCTTAAATCGAAAAATATATTATTTTCTGAATAGATTATTATTTCCTAGATTTTATATAATCTAGATAATAGCTATGAAAGCTTTATATCTAGAATTATTTAAGTATTGAGAAAAGATCTAAAAGCATATAATATGGAATCTCTTTTTTTCTTTTATTATTGACGAATCAAGAGGAAAAGAAAAGAAAAAAGAATATTTTATTTGCTTTAGATAAAAAAAAAATTCGAAAAGATTTACTTTTTCGAATAAAAAAGGCGTAAAAAAGCTTTATAAAAAGCAAAGAGAATATTTTGCAATTATTGCAAATTATCAAGGCATATAGCAGATAAATACTATTTTCTGTATCTTAAGCTAGCCTCAAAAGGCTAGAATAATCCTAATAAATAAATAAATTGCGATAATTTAAATTAAATAGAAAGAAATAATCGAGAAAAGATATTAATTATCTTATATAATAATAAATCGATCGAAAATCACTTTAATTTAATCAATATATCAATCAATAATCTAATAAATTATAATATAAGCGAAAATAATCTTAATAAAATAAATAATTTTTATAATCTTAATAATAAAGTAGCAAAAGCTAATATTTTTTATAAAAATAATCTAAATATATTTATAAATATAGTTTTTATTGAAAGAGATTATTAAAAGAGAAATATATATAAGCTTAATATTTTTATAATTAATAATATTGCTATTATAAATATAATATTTAATAAATAATTATTATCAAATTATTATTATATAAATAAAATTATAAATTAGAATAATACTTCTATTATAAAAATAAAAAGAGAAGATAATCTTATTATTGAATTTAATAAATATTTCTTTATTAAAAACGTTTATTATATTTCTAAATTAGAAATTAATTTATTATCTATTAATAAATTATTAATTAATTATAATATAAAATCAATATTCGATAATAATACTATTGCTTTATATAAAGAAAATATGCTTATATTAAAAGGAAAATGCGAAAATGGGCTTTATACTATTTAAGCTTGCATTTTTACTCTGAAAAAGCAATTTCTTTATTCAATTTCTTCAAATAATAATAGTAATATAATAAAGTAATAGCATATACGCTTAAAGCATATAAAGCTTCAAGCTTTAATAAAATTCTTTAAAAGCAATAATATTGCTTATATAATTGAAAATATAAAGAAATTTAATAAAGAAATATATAAAATATGCCTAAAAGCAAAATCTATTGCTAAAATAAATAGAAAATCAGAAAATAATCTATTTTTATATAATATAAACGAATAAATATATTCTGATATAGGAAAGCTTATAAATCCAGCTATTTATAATAATTATAAGTATTATATAACTTTTCTTGATAAAAAGAGCTATTTTTTCAAAATATATTTGCTTAAAAATAAAAATAAAGCTTTAAAAGCTTTCAAAACATTTATAAATAAAGCAAATAATAATAATAATAATAAAAGAGTAAAAGAACTTTTTACTAATAATAGCTATAAATATATAAATAATAATTTCGAGATATATTTAAAAGCAGCTAGAATAATACATAATATAACTTTTCTATATATAAAAGAGCTTAATAGTTTAATAGAATGAATAAATTGTATTTTATTAAATAGGATTCTGTAAAGGACTGGCTCTTTTGGATAGACTCGAAAGAGTGCCTAAATGGTATTGAGATTGAATATGCAGTTCTAGCTAACTACTGGAAAAGTGCTAGCGCAATAGGCCTACTTATATTATACGAAATGCTGCCCTAGTCCACTAGCAATCCTATCTTTTGGCTAGCCTATAGCTAGCTTTTTATATATCCCCTTTCTTATCTATCCTGCAGAGAGAATTACAAAAGAATATTGCAATATTAGCTTATTAATACAATACTTTATCCAACACTCTTTGTAAGCCTCTATCCCTATCTCGCATTATATGCATAGCGATAGCAGATTAGGGTTGGCAAAAACCTTATAATTCCTAAGTATTGCTCTATTTACAATACTAAGAGATAGTTCCAGCCTAATTCTAATTATTTCTCAATATAAATAATATAATAGAAAGATTTTATATCAATAAGTAATAATAGCTAACTCTGCTATTGATAGATATTCTAATTTCTTTATTCAAACTTGCTCTACTTCTTTTGAATATCTATTTAGTTAGTCTCTTAGCAAGAGCATTTCCCAATAAATAATAATTATCAAGACTAATCAATATAGCCTTACTTTCGCTTCGGGCATAGCTCGCTCCCAGCTCGGATGCAGCCTAGGAGTAATAAGGACTTATATTAAGAAAATTTTGCACTTCTCTATTTTTAATTCTATCCTATTTAGAATTTTTTCTTCTTTCTCAGCTCTTATTAATAAGCTTGCAATTTAAATTTATCTCTTTCTGTATTAGAAATAATCTTTTTTATAATGCCCTAGCTTGCTATATCTATAATACTTGATAAATATATTTGCTAAATTAATATCGATCTTTATTGGATTTTTTAAGAAAAAGGCTTATTATAACAATTTCAGCAAAGCTTACTATAAATATGCTATCAAATTAGCATAATAGTATAATAAAATCCGCGAACTTATTTAGCTACTTTTTGCAATCGAAGCATATTTTAAATAAGCTAGAGAGAAATATAGTAAAAAGAACTATCTTATATGCATTTAGCTAATTCTGCGCTCCTGCTATATATAATAGCTTTTCTTAGCAAGCTAGATATAATATTATTATCTTTTTTTCCTTTCTGCTGAATCGTAATTAAGCTAAAGCTAGCTTTTTCTCTTTTTATAAGAATCGCCAAAAACTTAGCATATTCTCTCTAGAAAAACTTCAGCTCTTGGATTCTCCTAGCCTGCTATTATTATTGATAGAATATATGGCAAGAAATAATTCTTGAAAAAGCTTAGCTGATTATAAATGTAGAAAAATTGAGCTGTTTCGTTTCCAATTGCTTCTCTATCGATTGCGAACTTCGCGCGCATTTCTACTATCTAAATCTCGAGCTAGTCCCTAAATGCAAGTTCGGCAATATAAAGGAGTTGTTATTATAAAGTCATTCTCGTACAATGCTTTATAGGCTTGAAAGCAAGGGATATTTAATCTATATAAAGGACTAGCTCTTTTGGATAGATTTGAAAGAATGCCTAAATAGTATTGAGATTGAATATATAGTTCTAGCTAACTGCTGGAAAAGTGCCAGCGCAATAGGCCTACTTATATCGTACGGAATGCCGCCCTGGTCCACTGGCAACCCTATCCCTTGGCTGGCCTATGGCTAGCCTTTTACAGATTCGTACTTTATTATATATAGCAAATTTTCCTAAATATTTCTAGAAAGAAGCTTTATTAGCAGCTATATATATATATAATAGAACGCTTTATAAAGGATTAAATTATATTACTCTTTATAAAGCTAAATATAAAATAAAGCTGAATATAAATAATATAAAAGCTTAGGAATCTATTATTTATTATAAAGATAATAGCTATCGAAATAAATTAGATCCAAAAGCTGTAAAATCAGCTTTTATTAGCTATAGAAAAAATAATAATAATTATAAAATCTGGAATATAAGCAATAAAAGACTTATATAGATTAAGGATTGCACTATAATTGAATATTAATATAATTTACTAAACGAAAAGAAATAATATATAATAAAGATAATAAGGGAGAAATATTATCTCTCGATATAATAAATAATAATAATAAAGATATATCGAATATATTAGCTAAAAATACTTCGAAATTTAAAATAATAATATCTCAATATAATAAAGATTATTATAAAGATTTCGAAATAATAAATCTTTCTGAATTCGATAATAATTAAATTATCGAAAATAGTATTAATAATAGCAATAATAATAGATTTTCTACAAATTCTATTACTTTAACTATTAAAGATACTATTCTATATATAGAATATAATTTTAGTCTATTTATTTCAGAAGGATTTATATTAATAATTTCGAATATATATAAGCCTAATACTATTAAATAAGCTTTTAATAGTTCTAAAGCTTCTGAATAGCTTTTAGCTATAAAAAAGAAAATAAAATATTAAATAGCTAAAATACTTTCGATATAATAGACTTATCTTTTAGAAAAGTCGCTATAAATAGTAGATAAGTATATAAGAAAAAGCTTATAAATAATAATTATATAAATTTTAATTAAATTATAAATAAAGAAAAAATCTATTAATATAAAGTAAGATAGATAATTCAAAGCTTTAATCAAGTATTAGATATAGATTATCTAGATATTTTTAGTATTATCTATTATTCAGAAATCTAGTATATATTGCTTATAATTGCTATATATAAAGAATATAATATAATACAATATAATATGAAAAATGCATTTATTTATATTGATATTAATATAGAAATCTATATGCAATTATTATTAAGTTTATATAATAATAATATATATAAAAATAAAATAGCTAAATTAAATAAAGCTTTATATAGCTTAAAATAAGCTTTATGCTTTTGGAATAAATATCTTTCGAATATTTTATATAAGTATGATTTCGAGAAATATCTGTATAATGAAAGCGTATATATAAATAAAGAGCTATTAATAATTATAATTTGCTACGTTGATGATATGCTTATAATAAGCGCAAATAATAATAATATAAATAATCTAGAAAAGGATTTATATAAAGATATTGAAATAGAAAGAATAAGGCTATCCAAATCCTTTCTAGGAATCGATTTAAATATCGATTATAAGAAAAAGCAGTTATATATGCATCAAACTGCTTATATAAAGAAGCTTCTTGATAAATTTAATATAAATATAAATAATCATAAGCTAATTTTAATACTTGGAATCCTAAAGCAGAAGCTTAGTAAAAATAAATCAATAGCGAATAAAACTGATATAATAGAATTTCAAAAGCATATAGGGTTTTTATTATATCCTACTTTAAATATTTGTTCAGATTTAGCTTTTAGTATTATATATTGCTTAAGATTTATGAGTAATCCTAATAATAAGCATTTTAAAGCATTAGATTATATCTGGAAATATTTATTGAAATTCTTCGATTTGAATATAATATATAATTGCAATACTATTGATTTTATAATAAAAGGGTATTGCAATAGCGACTTCGCAAATAATATAAATAATAGAAGATTTATAATAAGCTATATATTCTCTCTATCAAATAATAATAATAAGAATATAGCTAATAATAATATTATTAGCTAGAATTCTCAATTGTAAAAGACTATTGCAATTAGCTTTTATAAAGCTGAATATATAGCTTTAAAAAAAGATATTAGAAAGGCTATATATTTAAATAATCTATATAAATATTTTAATTCAGCTTTGAAATTAAAATATAATATAGAAACGCTTATTATATTAGTAGATAATACTAATGCTATTAAATTAGCAAAAAATCCTGAATTTCATAAAAGAATTAAGCATATTGATATAATATATTATTATATATAGTAAGCAATAGCTGATAATAAAATAAGAATAATATATGCTTCTATAAAAGAATAATTAGCTAATTTTCTTACGAAAAATCTGCCGAATTCCTAGTAGAAATATCTTATAAAATAAGCTAATATATTAAATAATATAGAAAATCTGGGAATATATATAAATAATGATTTATATAATAAAAAGAAATATAAAGAAGCTATATAATAATAATAATAATTGCGCTTTATATATTTCTATTTAGTTATAGAAATATATAGGGGATATGCTAGTAATATATAAATATAAAGACGTGGCATTTGCATATAAGCTTTACGAGCAGCGAAAAAGATCAATGAAATATATATATATATATATATTTATATATATAATTATAATATACGTGTATAAATAAATAAATATATAAAATAATTATAAAGTAAGCTTAATAAGCTTTATAAGTATAGTAAATATTACTCTATTAGGAAATATATAAATATTTCTCAATATATAAATATATATAAATACTTCAATAACTAATTTATTTGCTCCTGCAAAAGAATTATAATGAAGTATAAGTATATATAATTATATTTATACTATAACTATAAATATTATGTAATTATATTATATTAGCAATAACTTATAGCTGATAATATATAAAATAATATATATATGTTTCTATATATGCTCAAATAGGAAGAGAAATAATAAATATTCGAAGAAATTCGAATATATAAATATATATATATTTCTCTTATTATTCAATAATTAAACGAGCTATAGAGCCAAGGAAACTATATTACTAATCATTATATATTATATAGCGATATAACATATGATTATGTAGGGGTTGCTTACTAAGCATATTATATAAGCAGAAGGTGCTAGAAGTTTCGAGAAATACTAAGGTAGCGAAAGCCAAACCTTATCGTATTATATATTTTTTCTCGAAGCCTTTTGCGTAATAACTAATATATACGAATGCAACGTTGATTTATAATAGCTGATAAATGCTTACAAATCAACGGCTGTTGATTATAAATCAATAGCAATAGAATATTCGAGAAACCAGAATAGTTTAATTATAAATAAATGCTTTCCTTTTCTCTCTCGAGGAAAGAAAGAAAAAAACAATAACAATAATACAATATAAATCAACCTCTCTTACTATTCCTCTTTTGAACAAGCGCCTATACTATTACATAAGCTGATTACATAATCCCCTCGATCCTAAATGCATAGTAACCTCCGTCTTTGATATATAAGCATACTTTTATATTTAATAATATCGAATATCTATCAAAGACGGAGGTTACTATGCATTTAGGATCGAGGGGATTATGTAATCAGCTTATGTAATAGTATAGGCGCTTGTTCAAAAGAGGAATAGTAAGAGGGGTTGATTTATATTGTATTGTTGTTATTGTTGCTGTTCTTTCTTTCTTTCCTCGAGAGAGGAAGGAAAGCATTTATTTATAATTGAATTATTCTAGTTTCTCGAATATTCTATTGCTATTGATTTATAATCAACAGCTATTGATTTGTAAGCATTTATCAGCTATTATAAATCAACATTGCATTCGTATATATTAGTTATTACGCAAAAGGCTTCGAGGAAAAATATATAATACGATAAGATTTAGCTTTCGCTATCTTAGTATTTCTCGAAACTTCTAGCACCTTCTGCTTATATAATATGCTTAGTAAGCAACTCCTTATATAATCATATATTATATTGCTATATAATATATAATGATTAGTAATATAGTTTCCTTAGCTCTATAGCTCGTTTAATTATTGAATAATAAGAGAAATATATATATATTTATATATTCGAATTTCTTCGAATATTTATTATTTCTCTTTCCTATTTAAGCATATATAGAAATATATATATATTATTTTATATATTATCAGCTATAAGTTATTGCTAATATAATATGATTACGTAATATTTATAGTTATAGTATAAATATAGTTATATATGCTTATAATATAGATAACTCTCAATTCTAATATTATTAATCTAATTATTGAGAATAATAATAATGCTAATAATAATAATAATTATGCAGATAGCAAGCTTATATAGATTGCTAAGAAAGAAAAAGAGAGAATAAGAGAAAGCAAACTATAATAGAATATATATCTCTATTCCTACTAAATTTACATTCTTTATTTAGAATTAAAGATAGTCTTTTTTTGTTTTTTTTTATATTGCAAAAGCATATTTTTCTTATCTATTCTTTTTTTTGCATATTTTGCTAAAGAAAAAAAGATAATAATTCATTTATTATTATTCTATTACTTATTACAAATAATATAATATTCTAATAAATTTTCAAAAATCTAATATAGAATAAAATATTTAGATATAAAATATTTGAATTATTAAGATTATATAAAAGCAATATATAGGAAATACTATATTAGAATATAATTTAATTAAAATAATTATTTATTATTTTATTTTATTTTTATTTATTATTATCTTTGTACTATTTCTTTACTATATTCTCAAAAAGATTATTCAGAGCTAGATTTATAAAAAAGCAGCTATTTAAATTTTAAAACAAGTTTTGTATATTCTATTAATATTGCTAATTATTCCGATTCAAGCTTATATTCGATTGAAAATCGAGTTATTAGATAATAGTTTGAAAACTCTTAGTCTTATTTGAGAATAATATAATCTCGATATTATAAAGATCTTTAGCTTACTGAATTCTCTTTTTCTTAAGAAATCTAAAAAGCTTCTGAATATAAGAATCTACTATTTATTTTCTTTTTCTTTTGCTTTTTGCTTTAGTATTTAGAATTTTTATATAAGATCTAATTTTACTTTTTCTAATTAATTTAGATACAAATTTAGCTAAAAATGCTTAAGTAAGTCTAGCTTTTGCTTATAATGCAAACTAATTTGATTTTCTGATTAAATAAGAAAAAAAAAGTAGCTTTTTCAAATATAAAGCATTTTAATTATTCTTAGAAAAGCAAAGATTAGAAGAAATGCTATTTATTTATTCAATATTGCTATAAGAAATATTATTATATCTTAGAAATTGATATTAGCTTTTTATAATCTAATATGCTTTATTATTAATATTTAAATCTAAAATTGCATTAAATATTTAATATAAATCTAATTGATTAAATAAATTGCAATATTATAGTAAGAAAATAAAAGAAAGTATTAGCAAATATTTAAGCTTGAATAAAAACAAATAAATAAAATTCTTATTTATATATACTAATTATTAATATATAGAATATTTTAAGTATAATTATATTTTATTTTAATATAATAGATGCAATTATTGCATTTGCTATTAAAAAAATTAAATAAAAAAATATATTTAAGAAAAAAGCTAATTTATATTAAGCTGGATATTATTAACTAATATAAAAGCTAAGATATATTAATAAATATAATAATTGCAAAAGATAAGATTATAATAATTATATAATTAAATAAGAAAATATTATAGCTAATCAGCTTAAGCAAAAATGCATTTGAGATATTTTTCAAATAGCTTTGCATTAGCTTTATATATTAAGATAAATTATAAAATAATCTTTTAAGCAGCTTTTAGCTAAAGAAATTTCTAAATATAAAGAAGACTAGCAATTAGATTATTCTAAAAAGAAAAATTGCTATAAATAATCCAAAAATAATAAATTATACCTAGCTTGCTATAAATAGTAAAGAAAATAGTTTTATTTATAAAGAAATATTAATTATAAATAATAAGAAAGTAAATATTAATATTAGAAGAATAAATAAAAATAATAAATTAATTCTAATTGCTTTTATTTTGCTATTATATTAGATTAATTTATAAAAAAAAACAATATTAGTAATAATTTAAGATATTTTGATTTATATTTTAAGCTTAAGCAGAGAAAAAGAAAAAAAAATCTATAAAGAAGAATAAGAATAGAAAAGAAAAAGAGATAAAATAGCTGAATAAAAATAGATAAGAAGATAGAATTATATTAGATTAAAAAAAGAAGAAAAAGCATTATCGCATTTTCTTAATTATAATTCTTGCCTAATTTATTCAATAATTCTAGCTTAATTAAGAATCTAGCTTATTGCTAATTAATAAGAATAGAAAAGAATAATTAGCTTTAATTATAATAAGTAAAACTCTTAAGCTAGCTAAATTAATTTTAGAAACTAATATAATCTCTTTTTTTCTTCTATTTTTCAATAATAATCTTTAAAGATAGCTATTTTACTAATTTATATTTTCTATTTTGATTCTGTAATCTTAATAATATTGTAATTATTAAATTAGAATTTTAGTCTTCAATCTTTTTATTCTATATTATATTTTTCTTTATTAAATATATATTATAAATCTCAATCTTTATTTTCTTTTCTTATTTCTGCTATAATTAGCTTTTTTTTTATAGCTTGAATTATAATTTATTCAGATATTATAGCTATAGCTTTTCGAAACTATAAATTGATTAAAGCTATTATATTTGGAGATTGAAATTAGATAGCCAAAGCTTATTGCTTATATATTTCTTTTACTAAGATATTTTACTTTTTTACTATTATCAAATCGAAATTCCTTTTCTTTAATATATATAAATAGAAGAATAAGATAATATAGATCTTTTTAGATAAATATTTCCCAGATTTTCAGAAATAATCCTTATATAATAAAGAAGAATATAAAAAAGTAAATATATAAATTAGTCTTCTTAATTTTTATAATCTAATAAGATTAATTTAGATAAATAATATAAGAAATATATTTATTAAGATTATTTTTGCTGCTTTTAAGTATTATATGCAGAATAATTAAAAGAAAGTTATTCTTTTTATATATATTAAGATTATATTTAATAAAGAAATCCAATAATTAAAAATCAATTATTTGCTTAGAATGAAAAATAAGAAAATATTATAATATTAATTCTTATTCTTTTATCTTATAGAAAAATCGATTAGCTTCTAAAGTCTTGCATAATATAATATTCGATATAAAAAAGCTTTCTTGCAATTATATAGCTAAGCTAAGAAAATATGCTTAAAGCTATATAAAAATTCTTTAGAATAATAGATTCTAATTATATAATCGAGATAATTCTTATAATAATTTGCAATAATAAAAAATATCAGATATTTTATATTATTAAGATTTTCTATCTTTAATTTAGAAAATCTATTGAAATATATAAGCAATTATATAGCTATCTAAATTAAATCTATACTATATTTACTATATATAAAGAAATTGCTTATTTTATAAGCAATAATTATTACTAATTATTAAAAGAAATATATTTTATTGCTTTTATATATAAATTAGGATAAGCAAAATTTTTATAATATTCTTTTTAGCTTACAATTCTTATTTATTATATAGCAGATTATAAATAAATATTAATATAGCTATTCTAAATTGAATTTTGCTTTAATATCGATATATATAAAAGAGAATTAATAAATTTGATAAAGCCTAATATTAAGAACTATTAGGCAGCTGAAGTATATAATGTATTGCAAATATATTATAAAGAATGCTCTCTTTTCGAAGAAGAAAAAGAAACGATATCTATCCTAGATATATATATAATTATCAAAAGCTATAGGAGAATATAAAGTGAATTCACTATGCATTCTATAGTAAATGCATTACGCATTCTCTAGTAAATTCACTATATATTCTATAGTAAATATATTATGCATTCGCTAGTAAATTCACTATACATTCTATAGTAAATATACTACGCATTCTCTAGTGAATTTACTATATATTCTATAGTAAATGCACTATGCATTCGCTAGTAAATTTATTATACATTTTATAATAAATTCACTATATATTTACTAATAAATTCACTACGCATTTAATAATAAATTCATTATACATCCTATAATAAATGCATTACTAAGTGATAGTAAATAATGCGAATGTATTAAGAATAATTATAATCAATTAGTAAAATATATTTCAGCTATAATAGCTAAGCAATTTAGAATTATATAAATATCTAATATAATAAATGCTTATTAATAAAAGAATAATATATTTATATTAAAAGCAATTAATATAGCTTATATATTAAAATTAGTATTCTAGCTTAATTAAGAATTTTTTATTATTTATTAAAATAGATAAATATTAAGCAGATTATTTAAATAAAATACATTTAATTAATTCTTAAATAAAGATATCTATATAAAGAATGCTTTTAGAATACTATTAATTTTACTTTTAATATTTATAAATAGCAGAATTTTTATATTAGAGCTTTTATTATAAGATAAACTATCTCTATATTAGCGATTGAAAAGTAGCAATTCTATAATTTCGAAAATATTCTTTTAGCTTTTATTATTTCGAATTCCTTTATAGCAAGAATTCTACTCAATAAATCTGATTAAGCTATTAATTAAAGAAAAATAATAGAAAAGTTTCAAGTATATAAGAAAGATTAAGTAATAAAAGGCTTAATATAAGCAAATCTAGACTAATATCTAGAGAAATAAAAAGCAGAATATTGCTGCTAAAGCTATTTAATAAAAATACTAATTGCAATAATAAGAAAGATAATAATAAAATTTGCATAAGCTAGAAATAATAATATTAAGAATAATAATAGAGTATTTGTTAAATAATAATAAGAATTAATTTGAAAAAAATATAATATATTAATTTAGTTATTATATAAATAATAATTTAAGAAATAATTATAATAGATTTTTTTTTATTTTATAATTATATTTTAGTCTTTTTTTAATCTTTATTATCTAAATAAATATAATATATTATAATTATAATTGCAATTTTGGATTGAAAATTGCTAAAGAAAGAATATTATAATAGCTAATAGAGTGAATTTTAGAATATAAAATATAGATAAATCTTGAGATTATTCAGATATAAGAGTATAGCTTTTATTTATTTTTTTCTATACTTAGATAGAAATAATAAGTAATCTTTCCTTTTTTTCTCAATTTAAGCTTTTTAAATAAATCTAAAGCAAGCTTTTCATCCTAATCTTATGCATATATAGCCTTTGTTTATTATCATCCTTATAATTAATTCAGCATACTTAGATTGCATAAGCTTTTGCCTATTGTTTTGATATTCGTTCTTTTATGCGATAGCGCTTAAGGTTCTAATTTAATATATATTCCTAGATTTTCTATATTATTTGATATATTAGCCTATTTTATAAAATATTTCTGCTAAGGATTTAGTAGATTTTTCATAAGAAAATCAGCTAATTATTCTTTTATAGAAGTATATATTATTCTTATTTTATTATTAGCTATTGCTTACTATATATAATAATATATTATATCAATATATTTAATTCTTTTATAAAATTCAAGATTTTCTGCTAATTTAATAGTATTAGTATTATTTACTAATATAATAAGCATTTCTATATTATATTTTAATTTCAAAGCTGAATTAAAATATTTATATAGATTATTTAAATATATAGCCTCTCTAACAGCTTTTTTTAAAGCTATATATTCAGCTTCACAAAAGCTAATTGCAATAGTTTTTTGCAATTGAGAATTCCAGCTAATAATATTATTATTAGCTATATTCTTATTATTATTATTTAATAAAGAGAATATATAGCTTATTATAGATCTTCTATTATTTATATTATTTGCGAAATCGCTATTGCAATACCTTTTTATTATAAAATCAATAATATTGCAATTATATATTATATCCAAATCAGAGAATTTCAATAAATATTTCTAGATATAATCTAGTACTTTAAAATAATCATTATTAGAATTACTTATAAATCTTGAGCAATATATAATACTAAAAGCTAAATCTGGATAAGTCTTTAAAATAGGATATAATAAAAACTTTATATGCTTTTGAAATTCTATTATATTAGTTTTATTCGCTATTAATTTATTTTTACTAAGCTTTTGCTTTAGGATTCCAAATATTAAAACTAGCTTATAATTATTTATATTTATATTGAATTTATTAAGAAGCTTCTTTATATAAGCAGTTTTATTACAATAGCTAGTAGAGGGGCAGATAGATAACGAGTATTACAATAGCTAGCAAAAAGGCAGATAGATAATAAGCAGATATATCGATTTTCTATTTTAGCTACAAACAGGCAAGCTCTATCCTTAGATAGATATAAGCTTTATTAATAAGATATAGCTTAAAAAGCTATAATTATAAATAGTAGGCAGAATAAAGTTTTATTTAATAGATTAATTATATAAGCAGCTTATATAATTACTTCTAATCTTTCAGATTAGAGTATCAGTAATCCCAAGAAGGCTATCTGTGATATTACTTTTTTCTTTAGAGTCGAGCTCTAGCGAGCTGATTTTCTAAAATCCAGATTTAAACGAATATTAGTAATAATAATTGCTTATAATCTTCTGAATATTCTCAAAATATAAAGCAAGCATTTTCTTAGAATTATTATAGCTAATCTATCTAATAATATATTTCAAGCATAAGCTATCTTTTTTATAGCAATCTTAGTAAAAATCCAAAATTTTATTAATTTTTTATTCTTATAAACTATTAATCTTTATAAATAAAAGCAGTTTATTTTATTATTCGAATAGCAAATTAATAATAGTAAATTAAAATAGGCTAATATAGAATATAAGATATATTTTTATAAACTTAGATAAATAGAAATAATATATATATAAGCTAATAATTTTTTCAATATAGAATAGCTTATAATTCTTTCAATCTAGCTTTTTAATAAGATATAAAATTTTAATATTGCAAGTATTTAGCTAAACTTTTTAGCTTATCTAATATTATTAAGCAAAATATTATTTCTAATTAGCTTATTCTTTATAATAAGAGCAGATTATAAGCAGCTTATTATATAAGTACTTATTAATATTATATATTAGAAATGTAAATTTCTTAATATTATAAATAGCAAGTTTATTAATAAGTATAATTAGCTCAAATCTTAAATAAGAATAAAAACTATAATTAGCAAAAAAATAAGATTATAATAATAGATTTAAAAGCAGTATTATTAATAGCGAATTTAATAAGAAAAAGCTAATTTGATTAATTATTTTATAAATATAATATATATAGCTATAAGTATTATTCTAGTAAAGCATTTATTTTTTCAATTTAGTTATTAATTTTTAAATAATAAGTTATAAATAGAAATATAGATATAAATAAATATTAGATTAAATATTTCTAAAATTTAAATATAAATTAGAGCTTTTAATTAGATATAATAATAGCAAGCAAGCTATATAGCTTCTATATATTCTTAATAAATAGATAAGCAGCTTTTTTAGAATTATAAATTCTTTTGTAAGCAATAAAATATTATATTTTAATTAAGCAATTTACTATTATTATAATAATATTATATTTTTAGCTTAAAAATAGATAAATAATAAAATTAATTAATATATCTTTCTAAAACTATTCTAATATAAGCAGAGATTTCAATAAGCTTTAGCAAGCTTTATAGCTAAGCTTTATATAGCAATATTAATAGCAATTATTGATTTAATAGTAAATATATTTTAGTATTTAAAGCTAATAATATTCTTAATTTAAAATCTTATAAATTTTGACAATTTTAGGATATCTAGTAATTAAAGCAATATAATAAGCTTTTAGTAATTTAGCTTTTAGATTAGATAGATTTAAGATATATAAGCAGCTATTATAATATAAATAGCTATTGCAATCTTTATATTCTGCAAATATAAGTATATTATATTAGAAGATACTATTATATAGCGCTTAAAGAATTAAATAAGAGATTATATCCTTATTATAGCTATAAGCAAATAGATTAAATAATTTTTTATTCTAATATAAGCAAGCTAGCAGCTAAGCTATTCTAATCTATATTATAAAATAGATAGTCTTTTTAGATTAATTTGAAATAAAGTAGAATTCGGAAGTAATTAAGATAAGCAAGCTTAATATTTTATTCTAATCCAAAGCAAGATTAGTATCTTTACATATTAGTAAGAAAGTCTGAATACTATTAGTATTTTTAGATACTAATTTTGCCTAATTGCTATTAATATTTATAAATGCTAATTCTTCTTTTAGTTTTTTCTCTAATTAGGCAGCTAAATTTGCTAGCAGGAATTCTTAATTTAGATCTATTTTCTCGCACCTATTGATACTATTTTAACTAATATTTTTAGAATTTCCGCATTTATTAATATTATCTAAGCTAGTATTTTCAAAATTTTCTTTCTTTAGAATTATTTAGCTCTAATATAGCAATTGCTTATCTTTTTTCTTTAGGCAGATTTTCTAATCTCCTAATTAGAATATTAGATTTTACTTTTTGCTTTCTAGAGTAATATACAATTTTGAAATTAAAATAAGATAAGAATTTAGCTTAATAAGCTTATCTTTGATTTAGCAATTTTATAATTGTAAAATATTCCAAATTCTTATAATCTATAATAATCTTAATTAGTAATTATACTCTTTCCAATTTCAAGTATTATTTCTTAAAGCAGCGGATAATAGCTAGAAATTTCTTATTATAAATCTTATAATTGTATCAAAGACAGAGATTATTATGCATTTAGGATTGAAAAGATTATATAATCAGCTTATATAATAGTATAGGCGCTTATTCAAAAGAGGAATAGTAAGAAGAATTAATTTATATTATATTATTGTTATTATTGCTACTTGCTTTTATCTTTCTTTCCTCGAAAGAGAAAGGGAAAGCATTTATTTATAATTGAACTATTCTAGTTTCTCGAATATTCTATTGCTATTGATTTATAATCAATAGCTATTGATTTGTAAGCATTTATCAGCTATTATAAATCAATATTATATTCATATATATTAGTTATTACGCAGAAAGCTTCGAAGAAAAATATATAATATAATAAGGTTTAGCTTTCGCTATCTTAATATTTCTCGAAACTTCTAGTATTTTCTGCTTATATAATATGCTTAGTAAGCAATCCTTTATATAATCATATGTTATATCGCTATATAATATATAATGATTAGTAATATAGTTTCTTTAGCTCTATAGCTCGTTTAATTATTGAATAATAAGAGAAATATATATATATTTATATATTCGAATTTCTTCGAATGTTTATTATTTCTCTTTCCTATTTGAGCATATATGGAAACATATATATATTATTTTATATATTATCAGCTATAGGTTATTGCTGACGTAATATGATTATATAATATTTATAATTATAGTATAAATTTAGTTATATATGCTTATACTCCCTTGTAATTCTTTTGCGGGAGCAAATAAATTAATTATTGAAGTATTTATATATATTTATATATTAAGAAATGTTTATATATTTCCTAATAAAGTAATATTTGCTATACTTGTAAAGCTTATTAAGCTTATTTTATAATTATTTTATATATTTATTTATTTATATATGCATATTATAATTATATATATAAATATATATATATATATATATTTCGTCGATCTTTTTTGCTGCTCGTAAAGCTTATATGCGAATGCTATATCTTTATATTTATATATTGCTAGTATATCCCCTATATATTTCTATAATTAGATAGAAATATATAAAGCGCAATTATTATTATTATTATATAATTTCTTTGTACTTTTTTTTTATTATATAAATCATTATTTATATATATTCCCGGATTTTCTATATTATTTGATATATTAGCCTATTTTATAAGATATTTCTGCTAGGGATTCAGTAGACTTTTCGTAAGAAAATCGGCTAATTATTCTTTATAAAAGTATATATTATTCTTATTTTATTATTAGCTATTGCTTATTGTATATAATAATATATTATATTAATATATTTAATTTTTTTATAAAATTTAGGATTTTCTGCTAATTTAATAGTATTAGTATTATCTACTAATATAATAAGCATTTCTATATTATATTTTAATTTCAAAGCTGAATTAAAATATTTATATAGATTATTTAAATATATAGCCTCTCTAACAGCTTCTTTTAAAGCCATATATTCGGCTTTACAAGAGCTAATTGCAATAATCTTTTGCAATTGAGAATTCCAACTAATAATATTATTATTAGCTATATTCTTATTATTATTATTATTTGATAGAGAGAATATATAGCCTGTTGTAGATCTTCTATTATTTATATCATTTGCGAAATCGCTATCGCAATACCTTTTTATTATAAAATCAATAGTATTGCAATTATATATTATATTCAAATCGGAGAATTTCAATAAATATTTCCAGATATAGTCTAGCGCTTTAAAATGCTTATTATTAGGATTACTTATAAATCTTGAGCAATATATAATACTAAAAGCTAAATCTGGACGAGTCTTTAAAATAGGATATAATAAAGATTTTATATGCTTTTGAAATTCTATTATATCAGTTTTATTCGCTATTGATTTATTTTTACTAAGCTTCTACTTTAGAATTCCAAGTATTAAAATTAGCTTATGATTATTTATATTTATATTAAATTTATCAAGAAGCTTCTTTATATAAGCAGTTTGATGCATATATAACTGCTTTTTCTTATAATCGATATTTAAATCGATTCCTAGAAAGGATTTGGATAGCCTTATCTTTTCTATTTCAATATCTTTATATAAATCCTTTTCTAGATTATTTATATTATTATTATTTGCGCTTATTATAAGCATATTATCGATATAGCAAATTATAATTATTAATAGCTTTTTATTTATATATATGCCTTCATTATATAGATATTTCTCGAAACTGTACTTATATAAAATATTCGAAAAATATTTATTCCAAAGGCGTAGAGCTTATTTTAAGCTATATAAAGCTTTATTTAATTTAGCCATCTTATTTTTATATATATTATTATTATATAAATTTGATAGTAATTGCATATAGATTTCTATATCAATATCAGTATGAATAAATGCATTTTTTAAATCATATTGCATTATATTATATCCTTTATTTATAGCAATTATAAGCAATATATGCTAGATTTCTGAACGACAGATAGTATTAAAAGTATCTAGGTAATCTATATCTAATACTTGATTAAAGCTTTGAATTATCTATCTTGCTTTATATCGATAGATTTTTTCTTTATTTATAATCTAATCAGGATTTATATAATTATTATTTATAAGCTTTTTCTTATATATCTATCTACTGTTTATAGCGACTTTTCTAGAAAGTAAGTCTATTATATCGAAAGTATTTCGGCTATTTAATATTTTATTTTCTTCTTTTATAGCTAAAAGCTATTCAGAAGCTTTAGAATTATTAAAAGCTTATTTAATAGTATTAGGCTTATATATATTCGAAATTATTAATATAAATCCTTCTTAAATAAATAAATTAAAGTTATATTCTATATATAGAATAATATCTTTAATAGTTAAAGTAATAGAATCTGTAGAAAATCTATTACTATTGCTATTATTAATATTATTTTCGATAATTTGATTATTATCGAATTCAGAAAAGTTTATTATTTCGAAATCTTTATAATAGTCTTTATTATATTAAGATATTATTACTTTAAATTTCGAAATATTATTAGCTGATATATTCAATATATCTTTATTATTATTATTTATTATATTGAAAGATAATACTTCTCCCTTATTATCTTTATTATATATTATTTCTTTTTCATTTAATAAATTATATTGATATTTAATTATAATGCAATCCTTAATCTATATAAGTCTTTTATTGCTTATATTCCAGACTTTATAATTATTATTATTATCTCTATAGCTAATAAGAGCTGATTTTATAGCTTTTGGATCTAATTTATTTCGATAGCTATTATCTTTATAATAAACAATAAATCTCCAAGCTTTTATATTATTTATATTCAGCTTTATTTTATATTTAGCTTTATAAAGAGTAATATAATTTAATCCTTTATAAGGCATTCTATTATATATATATATAGCTGCTAATAAAACTTCTCTTTAGAAGTATTTAGGAAGATTTGCTATATATAATAAAGCATAAATCTTATTTAATAGAATATAATTTATTCATTTTATTAAACTATTAGGCTCTTTTATATATAGAGGAGTTATATTATGCATTATTCCAGCTGCTTTTAAATATATCTCGAAATTATTATTTATATATTTATAGCTATTATTAGTAAAGAATTCTTTTACTCTTTTATTATTATTATTATTATTTGCTTTATTTATAAATGCTTTGAAAGCTTTTAAAGCTTTATTTTTATTTTTAAGCAAATATATCTCGAGAAAACAGCTCTTTTTATCGAGAAAAATTATATAATACTTATAATTATTATAAATAGCTAGATTTATAAGCTTTTCTATATCAGAATATATCTATTCATTTATATTATATAAAAACAGATTATTTTCTGATTTTCTATTTATTTTAGCAATAGATTTTGCTTTTAGGCATATTTTATATATTTCTTTATTAAATTCCTTTATATCTTCAATTATATAAGCAATATTATTGCTTTTAAAGAATTTTATTAAAGCTTGAAGCTTTATATACTCTAAGCATATATGCTATTACTTTATTATATTACTATTATTATTTGAAGAAATTGAATAAAGAAATTGCTTTTTCAGAGTAAAAATACAAGCTTGAATAGTATAAAGCTCATTTTCGCATTTTCCTTTTGATATAAGCATATTTTCTTTATATAAAGCAATAATATTATTATCGAATATTAATTTTATATTATAATTAATTAATAATTTATTAATAAATAATAAATTAATTCTTAATTTAGGAATATAATAAATATTTTTAATAAAGAAATGTTTATTGAATTCGATAATAAAATCATTTTCTCCTTTTACTTCTATAATAGAAGCATTATTCTAGTTTATAATTTTATTTATATAACAATAATTTGATAATAATTATTTATTAAATATCGTATTTATATTAGCAGTATTATCAACTATAAAAGTATTAAGCTTATATATATTTCCCTTTTGATAATCTTTTTCAGTAAAGACTATATTTGTAAATATATTTAGATTATCTTTATAAGAAATATTAGCTTTTACTGCTTTATTATTAGAATTATAAGAATTATTTATCTTATTAAGATTATTTTCGCTTATATTATAATCTATTAGATTATCAATCGATATATTAATTAAATTAGAATGATTTTCAATCGATTTATTATTATATAAAGTAATTAATATCTCTTCTTAATTATTTCTTTCTATTCGATTTAGATTATTGCAATTTATTTGTTTATTAGGATTATTCTAGTCTTTTGAGGCTAGCTTAGGATACAGAAAATAGCATTTATCTGCTATATACTCTAATAATTTGCAATAATTGCAAAATATTCTCTTTTGCTTTTTATAAAGCTTTTTTATGCCTTTTTTATTCGAAAAAGTAAATTTTTGTGAAAGACTGACTCTTTTGAATAGACTCGAAAGAGTGCCTAAATGGTATTGAGATTGAATATGCAGTTCTAGCTAACTGCTAGAAAAGTGCTAGCGCAATAAGCCTACTTATATTATATGGAATGCTACCCTAGTCTACTAGCAACCCTATCTCTTAGCTAGCCTATAGCTAGCCCTTTATATATCCCCTTTCTTATTTATCCTATAGAAAGAATTATAAAAGAATATTGCAATATTAGCTTATCAATACAATGCTTTACTCAGCACTCTTTATAAGCTTCTATCCTTATCTCGTACTATATATATAGCAATAATAGACTAGGATTGGCAAAGAATTCTATAATTCCTAAGTATTGCTTTATCTATAATATTAAGAGATAGTTCTAGCTCAATTCTAGCTATTTCTCAATATAAGTAATATAATAAAAAGATTTCGTATCAATAAGTAATAATAGCTAATTCTGCTACTAATAGATATTCTAGCTTCTTTATCCAAACTCGCTCTATTTTCTTTAAATATTTATTTAATTAGTCTCTTAGCAAGAATATTCTCTAATAAGTAATAATTATTAAAATTGATCAATATAGCCTTACTTTCGCTTTAGGCATAGCTTGCTTCTAGCTTGAATATAGCTCGAGAATAGTAAGGATTTATATTAAGAAAATTTTGCGCTTTTCTATTTTCAATCTTATTTTACTTAGAATCTTTTCTTTTCCCCAGCTCTTATTAATAAGCTTGCAATCTAAACTTATCCTTTTTTATATTAAAGATAATTCTTTTTATAATACTCTAGCTTATTATATCTGTAATACTTAATAAATATATTTGTCAAATTAATATCGATTTTTATCAAATTTTTGAAAGAAAAGCTTATTATAATAGCTTTAGCAAAACTTACTATAAATATACTATCGAATTAATATAATAATGCAATAAAATCTGCGAATTTATTCAGCTACTTTTTGCAATCAAAATATACTTTGGATAAGCTAGAAAGAAATATAGCAAAAAAAATTATCTTATATATATCTAGCCAATCCTATACTCTTACTATATATAATAGCTTCTTCTAATAAGCTAAATATAATATTATTATTTCTTTCTCTTTCTACTGAATTATAATTAAGCTAAAGCTAGCTTTTCTCTTCTTATAAGAATTGCCAAAAATTTAATATATTCTTTCTAGAAAAACTTTAGCTTCTAGATTCTCCTAGCTTGCTATTATTGCTAATAGAATATATAATAAGAAATAGTTTTTGAAAAAGCTTAGCTGATTATAAATATAGAAAAATTAAGCTATTCTATTTCTAATTACTTCTTTATCAATTGCGAACTTTGCGCGCATTTCTATTATCCAAATCTTGAGCTAGTCTCTAGATGCGAGTTTAGCAATATGAGAGAGTTATTATTATAAAGTCATTCTTATATAATGCTTTATAAGCTTGAAAGCAAGAGATATTTAATCTATATAAAGAATTGACTCTTTTGGATAGACTTGAAAGAGTATCTAAATAGTATTGAGATTGAATATGCAGTTCTAGCTAACTACTGGAAAAGTATTAGCGCAATAAGCCTACTTATATTATACGGAATGCTGCCCTGGTCTACTGGTAATCCTATCCTTTGGCTGGCTTATGGCCAGCCCTTTACAATTTTTTCGAATTTTTTCTTTTTATCCAAAGCAAATAAAATATTCTCTTTCTTTTCTTTTCCTTTTGATTTGTCAATAATAGAGGAAAAAAAAGATTCTATATTATATGCTTTTGGATCTTTTCTCAATCCCTGAATAATCTCAAATATAAAGCTTTCATAGCTATTATCTAGATTATATAAAATTCAGAAAATAATAATCTATTCAGGAAGCAATATATTTTTCGATTTAAAATTATCAATAAATTCTTTAATTTTCAATAAATAGCTTTCAATAATAAAATAATTCGAAAAACTATTATTAAAAAACTTATAGAGAATAAGATAATCTATAGTAAATCTTTTAGAATTATATAGACTTTCTAATTTCTCTTAAGCATTTTTAGCTATTTTTTCTGCCTTTATATGCAATAAAAGGCTATCTGTTATGACCCATCCAATATGCAGGTCACGACAGGGAAATGGCACAGCGCTTAGGCTACCCAGAATGGACCTTTCTGGAGCTAAGAGTCCAACACTCTAGTACAGAAAAAGGGAACACAGGATTACGTAAGTAAGGGTTAGAGTTCAGAACTCACTGCCTATAAAGAATCGATCGCTAAGCAAACGATTTAGGGACTTGTCTAGCAACAATCAGAATATAAATACCCTAGGCAGGACTGAAGAGCTAAATATATAAGAACATACTTATTATTAGTAGATAGATTCAATATATAGCTTTTCAATTATCAATCTAAGTATTCAGTCTTATATATTAAATAGCCCCAAAAGCAGTAAATACTTGCATTGCTTATTAGGACTTATACAGTTCTATATTCAAAGACTCAATACTTTTGATATCTTTCTTGCTAGTATAAACCCAATTAGTATTTAGGAATTTTCAGATTACTGCAATACTTATTACATTTTGATGATTCTTATTCAAGAAAGGTTCAATATTACCCTCTTAAGCAATACGGAATACAATAGCTTCTTAGACGCCTACTTTATCTACTTACAAGCTTACGCATGAATAAATAGTCAACGCTATCGCTAACTTTCAGGAGCAGGTTCGCACTTTACAGCGACAGAATAATAATCCGGTTCCTATTATGGCGAACAAAACGTACAAGATGGATAAGCCAGTTATATACGACGGAGCGCAGAAGATGCTTTACGGATTTCTTACTCATTGCAAGGCATACTTCCTATACTATGCTGCCCAGTTTACTTCTGAGCATGAAAAAATTATTCTTGCTGGAACTCGCTTCGAAAAGGATGCCCTTATTTGGTACGAACCTTCTCTGCGCAACTATCTAGAGCATCAGAACAACCTCAACGCACGCAACCAAAGTATTAAGGATATATTCGACTCCTTTGCAAGTTTCGAGAAGGCTTTTAAGAAAACCTTCAGTGACTCAAATAAAGAACGCACTACAGCTCAATAATTCATGGATCTAAAGCAGACTAAATTGGCTTTAGCCTATACAATTAGATTCAAATAGCTCTCAATACAGCTCCCATAGGAAGACAAGAATCTTATAGAACACTACTATAAGGGACTCAAGGATGAAGTTAAAGATGAAATCTCCAAATAGGATTGGCTGGAGGACTTCGCGATGTTCTCGAATCAGGCAATCCGCATCAACAACCGCCTATATGAACGACGGATGGAGAAGTCTAAGAAAGGAGGAGGCCAGACTTGGAGAATCCCAACCAACTCGGGCACCAACACCTCAACACCACGGTTGGCCTCCTCGGCGGCCAAACGCTCCGCCTCGGCCTCTTCAGCCTCCACACGATCCAACTCCTCCACCTGAGAGATGCCGCGACGCAGGGCACGCTTCATCTTGTCAGATCATAGCCGCTTCTATTGACGAAATCGCAGCAACTTGGTCTCTAAGTCCTCAATCTCATTCTCCAGCTTCCAATGCTGAGTGGCGATATTGCGGAGCTCCGCAGGAGAAGGATTAAGGACGTCACACTTCGAATGACCCTGACGAACGTATTCGGCGCAATAGATAGAATTATCAGGCAATACCTGACAGGAAGGGAGATTGCGATCCTCACAAAAAGAACAAATGGGCATCTCGATAAAATTTTCCAAGATGCGAGCAACTAGAGAATCGCACTCGGCAATGCTCTTGGGAACGGCAACAGATTTTTGAACACAAAAACTCTTGACTCTGCAAGACATCTCGATTAGGAAAGAACGATAAGAAAAACAAGGAATAAGCTGAAAACTTACAGAAGATCGTTAGGGACAACGATCCATAGAAAGGAGATGATATTATGATCCATCCAATATGCAGGTCACGATAGGGAAATAGCACAGCGCCCAAGCTACCCGGAACAGACCTTCCTGGAGCTGAGAATCCAATACTCTAGTACAGAAAAAGGGAATGCAGGATTACATAAGTAAGGATTAGAGTCCAGGACCCACCGCCTATAAGGAATCAATCGCTAGGCAAACGATTCAAGGACTTGCCTAGCAACAATCAGAACATAGATACCCTAGGCAAGACTGAAGAGCTGAATATATAAGGATATACTCATTACCAGTAGATAGATTCAGTACATAGCTCTTCAGTCGTCAATCTAAGTATTCAGTCTTACACATTGAATAGCCCCAAAAGCAGTGAACACTTGCATCGCTTATTAGGACTTGTACAGTTCCGTATTCAAGGACTCAACACTTTTGATATCTCTCTTACTAGCATAAACCCAATCGGTACTTAGGAATCTTCGGATTACTGCAGTGCTCATTACACTATCCTTATATAATAGCTTAATTATAGCAAAAGCTTTTCAATTGGTTTCTTTATTAATTTTGTTATTCGCTAAAAAAAAATTTAATAGTATTAATATAACCCTTTTCGATTAAAGCTGCTTCTATTCTAAGAAACTAAATAATATAATTATTTATTCTTTTAAGCTTCGGAATAGCAATCTTATCGATAGAAGCCATTTTTACTTATAAAAGAAATATTCTTTTAAAAAAAGATTATTGAATAAATATATATATATTTATTCGAAATTATTCGATAAGATATAAATTATATAGAAAACTTCCTTTCTTATTTAAAATAAGAAAAATAAAAGAAAGCTTAGAAGAAAAATGTATTTCTTCGTAATATTTCTCGATAGAATCGAAAGTATAGATTTCGAAACTATTGAGATAAATAGAAAGTTCTTTATATAAAATTTGATCTTTATAGCGAATATATGCTTATAAAGCATCAGCTTGAGATTCCTCTATAATAATAGAAAAGGAATAATCGATTGAAAAATCGCTATAAGAGAATTCGTTAATTAGTTGCATATCCAAATTTATAATCTCAAAGACAGAAATTATTATTATGCATTTAGGATCGAGGAGATTATATAATCAGCTTATATAATAGTATAAGCGCTTATTCAAAAGAGAAATAGTAAGAGAGATTGATTTATATTATATTATTATTATTGTTATTCTTGCTTTCTTTCTTTCCTCAAGAGAGAAAGGGAAAGCATTTATTTATAATTGAACTATTCTAGTTTCTCGAATATTCTATTACTATTGATTTATAATCAATAGCTGTTGATTTATAAGCATTTATCAGCTATTATAAATCAATATTGCATTCGTATATATTAGTTATTACGCAGAGAGCTTTAAGAAAAAATATATAATATAATAAAATTTAGCTTTCGCTATCTTAGTATTTCTCGAAACTTCTAGCATTTTCTGCTTATATAATATGCTTAATAAGCAACCTCTTACATAATCATATGTTATATCACTATATAATATATAGTGATTAGTAATATAGTTTCCTTGGCTCTATAGCTTGTTTAGTTATTGAATAATAAAAGAAATATATATATATTTATATATTCGAATTTCTTCGAATGTTTATTGTTTCTCTTTCCTATTTGAGCATATATAGAAACATATATATATTATTTTATATATAATCAGCTATAAGTTATTGCTGATGTAATATAATTACATAATATTCATAGTTATAGTATAAATTTAGTTATATATGCTTATAATCAAAAAAGCTATTTGAAAATAAATTTTTCAATAGCTATTTTGCAAAAAATAAAAAGATTTCGTATTATATTTTAATTATTTATTAAATTAATAATTATTATTAGCAAAAGCTAAAGCTTTTTATTGTTCGATTCGTTTATTATTATATTTTAAATAATATTCAAAAAGTAAAAAAATTGAAAAATTAAAGATTGAAAAACTATTATATTCGTTAATTATTATTTTATTTAGCTATTCGAATAAAAAATAATTCGATATATTTATTAATTTAATTAAAATTATTATTATTTATTATTTAATTAGTTTTTAATATTTTTTAATTAATTAATATAATTTTAATTTTTTAATAATATTTGTATATTGAAATTTTAATTTTGTTATTATTTTATTATTATTTGATTTTATTTGATTAATATAATTTTTTTAATAAAATTTGTAAAAAGCTAGCCATAAGCCAGCCAAGGGATAGAGTTGCTAGTAGACTAAAGCAGCATTCTATATAATATAAGTAAGCTTATTATGCTAGCACTTTTTCAGCAATTAGCTAGAATTGCATATTCAATCTTAATATTATTTAAATACTTTTTCGAATCTATTCAAAAGAATCAATCTTTTATATAGATTAAATATCTCTTGCTTTCAAGCTTATAAAGTATTATATAAGAATAATTTTACAATAACAACTTTCTTATATCGCTAAATTTATATCTAAAGACTAATTCGAGATTTAAATAATAAAAATATATACGAAATTCGCAATTAATAAGAAAGCAATTGAAAATAAAACAGCTTAATTTTTCTATATTTATAATTAGCTAAGCTTTTTTAAAAACTATTTCTTATTATATATTTTATTAATAATAATAGCAAGCTAGGAGAATCTAGAAATTGAAACTTTTCTAAAAAAGAATATGCTAAATTCTTAGCAATTTTTATAAGAAAAGAAAAACTAGCCTTAGCTTAATTATAATTCAATAAAAAAGAAAAGAGATAATAATATTATATTTAGTTTACTAAAAGAAGCTATTATATATAATAAGAGTATAAAATTAGCTAAATATATATAAAATAATTCTTCTTATTATATTTCTCTCTAGCTTATTCAAAATATATTTTGATTGCGAAAAGTAGCTAAATAAGTTTGCAGATTTCATTATATTATTATATTAATTTAATAATATATTTATAGTAAGCTTTGCTAAAGCTATTATAATAAGCTTTTCTCTCGAAAATCTAATAAAAATCAATATTAATTTAGCAAATGCATCTATCAAATATTATAGATATAGTAAACTAGAGCATTACAAAAGAGATTATTCCCAGTATAAAGAGAGATAAATTTAAATTGCAAGCTTATTAATAAAAGCTAGGGAAAAGAAAAAGATTCTAAATAGGATAAAATTAAAAATAGAAAAGCGCAAAATTTTCTCAATATAAATCTTTACTATTCCTGAGCTATATCCGAATTAGAAGCAAGCTATACTCAAAGCGAAAGTAGAATTATATCGATCAATTTTAATAATTATTACTTATCAGAGAATACTCTTGCTAAGAAACTAATCAAATAAATATTCAAAGAAAGCAGAGCAAATTTGAATAAAGAAGCTAGAATATCTATTAGCAATAGAGTTAGCTATTACTATCTATCAATATAAAACTTTCCTATTATATTATTTATATTGAGAAATAGCTAGAATTGAGCTAGAATTATCTTTTAGTATTGCAGATAAAATAATACTTAGAAATTATAGAATTCTTTGCCAATTTTAGTTTGCTATTGCTATATATATAGTGCGAGATAGAGATAGAAGCTTATAAAGAATGCTAGATAAAATATTGCATTAATAAGCTAATATTGTAATATTTTCTTATAATTCTCTCTATAGGATAAATAAGAAAAGGGATATATAAAGAGCTAACTATAGGCTAGCTAAGAAATAGGATTGCTAATGGATTAGGGCGGCATTCTGTATAATATAAATAGATTCATTGCGCTAGCATTTTTTCAATAGTTAGCTAAAACTGCATATTCAATCTCAATATTATTTAGATACTTTTTCGAATCTATCCAAAAGAGTCAATCCTTTACAAAATTTCTTATTATTATTTAATTTAATAATAAATATTTATTTTAAAATAATAATAAAATAAATTTTTTATTATAAAATTTTTGCTTTATTAAATAGAATTGAAGCTATTTAAAAATAATTTTTTTTATTTCTATATTTAATTAATTATTATAGCATTATAAATTAATATAATTTATTCAATATATTTGAAATATATAAGCTTTTGATTATTGCTTTAATATTCGATTTTTCGTACAATAGTATTCGAAATTTTGATTCGATATTAAAAAAATTAATATGCAATTCTATTAATTTGTATTTTACTTTTCTTTATTTTATATTAATATATTAAATTTTTAATCTTAATTTTTGTTTTTATTTTTATTATAATTTGTATATTAAATAAATTTCAACAAATTTATTACAAATATATTATAAAAATTAATTTTTTTATTATAAAAAAAGTATTTATTTCAAATTTATATAATTATTAAAAGCTATAAATAAATCTATTATATATTTTTTCGCAGCTTTTAATAATTATATAAAAATAAATTATTATAATTAATATTAATTTTATCAAATTTTATATTATAAATTAATAATTTTAAAAAAGCTATTATATTTATTAATAATTATTTTATTTAATTATTCGAACAAAAAATATTTGATATATTTATAATTTAATTAAAATTATTTATTATTTTATTATTTCTTATTGAATTAGCTTTTAATATTCTTAATTAATTAATATAATTTTAATTTTTAATAATATTCGATTATTAAAAAATTTATTATTATTATTTCATTTAATAACGAATATTTATTTTAAATTAATAATAAAATAAAATTTTTATTAAAAATTATCGAAATTTTTTATTCGTTAAATAAAATTAAATTTATTCAAAAATAATAAATTAATAATTTCAAATATAATTTATTAAATATTAATATTTAAATAAATAAATAATAGTTAGCAAAACTTTTTATTTTATAAAATATAATTAATTATTTTTATTAATTTCTATAAATTATAATAAAAATAGCTTTAAATTATTAATTTGAATTATTAAATTTATATTTATTATATTATTGAATTGAAATTTCAAATATTATTATATAAATAAATAAATATTAAAGTAATAAATAAAAATTATATATATATATAATGCTAGAGTGAAAAGCTTGCTTTAAATTTGTTTAAAAAGTTTAAATTAAGAAAAAAGATAATATTTATATTTATTTAAGCGGAAAAAAAACGAAAATAATTTTTCTATACAAATATCTTTAAATTTTATTTGCATTTTATATTTCGAAATTCATTTTATTAGCTATTACAACACTATTTATTGCAGTGTTTATTATATGTATTAGCATTTTTTTTTCTTAAATATTGAATTTGTTTTCTTTTAGCTTTCAGCTTTACTATTTTGTAATCTGCATTTTGGATGAGCTATGTAATAGAAAGCTAAGGAAAGTAAAAGCAATGATTGAAGTCTTAGATGAAGCTATTACTCCACTGGAGCCAGGTATCGCAGTGTCGTGCGGCTCCATATCTCGTTCCCACTCATCTGATACTCCAGGCCTTTTAAATAAGCTCTCAACTCCGGAGTGTCCCGTTTAGAAAGAGCCTCGATTACCAGCTCCTCATGGCGTGTCTCCCATTCGCGGCACAGAGTATATAGTACACGTTTAGCCGCTGAGATCGCCACATCCGCCTCCTGCGCGAAGATAGCCACACCTGTACACAGTACGCCGCCCTCTTCATGAGCTGTTCTAGAAGCCAAAAGCTCTTTCTCGTAGCTCCAGATATCGTTCAATATAGACAGATGCTTGCTGCAATTCATATCCACAGGGCGAGCGACGTCCATATCTTCAGTGCTGACATGAAGGCCCATAGAGAAGCGCATCAGTGCTGCAAGAAGCCTGAGATATAATTATTAGTCCAGCCGATTTCTTGAAGTTGTAATTATAGGGGGATGCAGACCCTTTGCCGACATCCCGCTCCCGGTACTCGAGGTACTCCTTCAAACCCATTGTTTTCAGACGAGTCTCATCTGTCTGAGCACGCATAAAGGTGAAGACAGGTTCCAAGATTTCATTAGCCAGATCAGGATCGTGCGCACGCATACTCTCCCACAGATCAAAAGTAATGTATTCCGCCGGGACAGACCGGTTCGGAAGCACGTCACCTCGCGAGATAGGCATCAGCTTATTATTGTAAGCCGCGCCCTCTGTGAGAGACATATGCTCAAGCATATCTGCTACCGTGTCAGTAACTACTTAATTAAAACCTAATCGTAGAAGATGCATACCGTCGATCAAAAACAAGAGAGTGAGAAGGCGGCAGGCAAAATGAATTCGATCATTCAGTGCTTTCGGAAAGTACCAGCAAGTTACTGTAGAGAAGCCAGCATTCACGAACTTTTTCCGGCTAGATTCGGTCGGAAATGGCCAATTCTGAAGAAAATATTCATTTACTTCCTTCGTCACCTGCTTCTCTAGCGGATGACAGAGTGGTTCAAAATTCGACGGCGGCGACTTGACAGGGCTTGTACTTCGATTGGAGGACAATGACGAGAGTGAAAACACATCCGGAATTCCAGCTACAGTAATAATACCAGTAGCCATGTTGACTTCTTTATTTCTATAAGGAACTTCAGTGGGAAAGTATAAAGAATGGATTTAGAACCCAGCTTGAAAACAAATTATGACCGTTAACGATGTTGCAAAACTTGATATGTCAGGCGGATATTGCTGAGACTGTTTCAATATTCAACTCTGTACAGGATATTTGTCGACTTTATATGTTTTCAGAATACAAGCTGCAAGTGTCCATCTAAATTGGATACTTAAATACCACGTTACATAGAGTAATCTTCAAGAATCGGTGCAACTTATACCGGCGGAGTAACAAAGATAGCAGAATCCTTTTTAGTGGGTTTTCGTAGGCAGTAACAAAGACAATACCACTCGGCTAGAAGGCAGAGCCCTTGGCGATTAGCAGGCTCTGATGCCCGAAATATCCGAGAAAGTATTATTAAAGTACCCAATTATAGGTATTTAATCATAGCATTCTTGACATACGATTGCTCGGGCTTGATATTCCGAAAATGATAGCATGGTGGGGTTTCTAGATCCTTCTTGTCACCCACGGCTCAAGACGCTGGCATCCGAGGAGCCAGAGCAACTGAGTAAGATCAATAAGCTACTGTTAACGTTGGAAATCCTACTAAGCCCCCAAATCTTCCTCCAAGGGAAAACTTGATAAGCTAAAGTCAAATCAAAGCTTTAGAAAGGCGAAAAGTGCATGCGTTCTAGCGCGGTCCCAACATTGTAACTCGGCCTGATGCTGACTTAGGTACCATTAGAACTCCATTTACTAACGAAAAAGCCATCTTCCCAAAGCAATTCTTACTCGATATGCTGTCTGAACCCCCCTCCCCTTTCTACGGTACGCGTACATTCTACTACTTGCATTAGAACGCGTGAATTTTGCAGGGCTAAGTTGCTTTTGGGCTACTGCTCGCGCGTTGTCACGTTCGAGTTCTCAAGCCTTGTGCCATCCTTGGTCTTAAGAAGTCACTTCAATACCACGATCGACCCTAATTCCTTTCATAGGTATACCTTCGTAAGGGCCACCGCCTATGATTCTCGTCTCGCTTCCTCCATCTTGGCCATCGAGTCGCTCAAAAGAATCACGGCTGCGAATCGTGATTTTCCCAATCGTCCGTAGCCCATTACTCCAGTTCTGTCCATTGTTACCTGATACCTTGGAGTTGCTGCTGCCCTGGGGATCACCATAACGCAAACGCCTATAGACAGGTCCTAAGGTAACGGAGCAAGAGCCGATAATAGCAATATTCACCTCGGCAATAGTGGAACCGGTCATTAGGGTGTATCGCTCTGATGATATCATTAGCATTTGATCATACTACTGTAAATATCGATAACATACTGGTTACGTTGCTCGTTTGGTCGGCCGAGTTTGCGAGAATAACTAGTGATGCAAACCGTATTGTGCTCGCAATTACAACTCTGCGTAAAGTTAGCTCAGAGCGAAGCAGACCTTTTATTGAGAGTAATACTAACGCGCTGCCGATAAGAAAAATACATATGATAATAAACTTCCTGGACCTCGACATCTGCAAACGGGAGACTTCGCGTATTGGAAGACACAAAGTCAGAATGTCGATGATGGTGTTTGCGAAAGAGTTCCACTCGAAATAAGAAATGGTGTTCACAAAGCATTGGCCGTTGCCTTTCCCTGTCCAGAAGAAAGAGATCGGCCTGCATTCGCATAGGTTCGTGACCTATGAGCCAGGTCAGATCATCTCAATGCTACAGTCGAGAGCCACGGAGACATGTACCGTAATGCCAATGAACCATCCAATACAACAGAAGCTGAGCACTTGAACTGCCCTGCGAACGAGTTGTGTAGGGAAGACTTTCCAGTAGAATGCGAGAAGGCTCAGTTTGATTGCTGGAGACGAGAATCCGTAGATGAATTGACTCAACCACATCAACTGATAATGACATAATTTCTCGTCAATTATAATTGAGCTGCCAAAAAGGATGGATGCAAACGAACCTTAAGCCCGTAATTTATCGCGGTAGGGCTTTGAGCGAGAACGATCATTTCGTCAGTCCCTGTGCCGCCATATAGAATGTAAAGAAAGCAAATGACGAGCTCGCCGAGATATACTACGAAGCTTGCGATAGCTAAATAGTCATCGAGCGCCAGCGCAAGTTGCGCAAGACGACGCGACCATATACGCAAGATGATCGCAACTGTTGCTAGAGTGGCGGTGACAACGGCGATGGCCATCAAGGCCACTCCATCCTTGGAAGGCTTTATCATTGGCATACCCATTGTGACTACTTCTAGAGCAAGAAAAGAAAAGGGCGAATGACTTGGCAATGCTGAGCAAAGAGAAAAGCAAGTCAAGTGATTTTTGAGAATGGTGAGGCTGGCTCATGCCAATGAGGACACTACGCAACTCTTGTCGAAATCGAGCTGCATATAAGCAGTCAGCAGTGGGTCGGGAGAAAATTTCTACCCTGGCATTGATGATATACATAAGACCTTGCCTGCTAACCAGACTCGTTGAACTATAGCTCGGACTTTTCTGTCGTGCAGGTCGGACTTCTCTAAGCAGGTTGGCCATCTCTCGCCTGCAGGCTGGTTTCCTCCCACATATCGCATAGAAGTTGGACTTGTCTCGCATGCACGTTGGATGCTCCTATGTAGTCTGGGTTTCATTCGTATGCAGGTTGGATTTTCCAAATACGTCGGATCTTTCTCACATGCAGCTTGGAATTCAGGTAGGATTTCTCGTTTGCAATTCGACTGCTGAGAATTTGTTTGTGAACGATCTTGATCCACTCCCACGGAACCCTTTGAATGCTAGCTTGTCTAAGCACTTCAAATCATGTCGCGCTGGGGGCTAAAACAGGGATAATTTGTAATCGGGGTACATGAGAAGCTGGCATTAAAAGACTACCGCTTCTTCCTATAGCCCCCAAGCTTGTAGCATGAGCGCATAGCCGATAATGCCGAGTGTCCGAAGAAGAATAAGTACAATGTCACCTGTACGCTGGCTGGGTAGCTTTCTGAGTGCTATCGAAGATCTAGGATATTCAAGTGGATTGCCAATTAGAGTAACGGCCAGAGGTGATTTATACGCATAGGGATAATAGATATTTCATAAGCGACTGGGGCATCAAAGGCGTAAGTAATGAGTTGAAGCGTCTGGGATGCACTGGCAAGAATACGTTGCTCAGGTTCGCATCGAGTAGCTAATTGGAAAAGGCGTCTTCGCCCCCAAAGTTCTTACCTTCAGGGGCTATACAAATGTACCTAATAAGGGGACCGAGAACGATGTAACAGTTATTACTAAAGAGAAAACATACGATGAGCCTTTTTGGGATATAATTTCCGGAGTTCCTACTTGTGAACCATGAAACAAATTCGTTTGGGTGTACAATCGGTAAGTACCAAGTCCAATGCTCGAGATCAAGTAGGCAACCTTAATTACAGACTCCCGGACGCTATTATCTGTACCGGTTGCCACTGAATTGTTACCGCAAATTCTCATACATGAATTCCTAGATGAGTTCACAAAGCCAATGAAATCCATATCATGGCTCAGGAAGAACCACGACCTAAATCAACGCGGTCCCCATGGCGACAAATGGGCCAGGTGTACAGAGCGAGCCTAATATTTGTCCGTTTGCCGTACTTGGCCCTCGCCGCCCTTGTCTCTCGGCCTCATCCAGCATGGACTTTCAAGCAAAGCCTCATTGTGTCCGTCCTTCGGGACTATTTGCACATGTTCAGCCAGGCGGGTGCCAACGAAACACTCTCGCTGAACCCTGGAAGAGAGGGAGAAAGATTTCAAGTCATTAACCCGACACAATTCCCCCCTTCTTTCTATCAAGGTCCTGCGTTATCCTCAGCCGTCCACCCCGCAGAAGTCGGAGGCACCTGGTATCCCGCGAAGCCCGATAACCCAACGGGCCCGATTCTCCTCTGGAGCCATGGCGGTGCCTTCGTTATGGGCAATTCTCGGGAGTTATTTTCTGGCTTCATGGCGAGAACACTGCTCAAGAATACAAGAGCTGATGCGATTTTCTGTCTCGAATATCGTCTCTCCGGATACGGCAAGAACCCATTCCCGGCTGCGTTGCAAGATCTTATTACTGCATACGCATATCTCACGGAGACACTGCAATTATCACCGACTTCGATCACCGTTGGCGGCGACAGCTGTGGAGGGAATCTGACTATCGCCTTCCTGCGTTACCTTGAACAGAACAGGACCGGGATAAAGCGACCCAGTTCTGCTGCTCTTGTAACGCCGTGGGTTAGCCCTCGAGAGTCACTGAGTCCCTCATGCACGTACCAGGATCAGAAGACTTATTCAACCGACTACCTTGCGGTATCATTTTTGCAATTCGGTGCCAAAATGTATTTTCCATCTGGCCATGTTGATGATTCAGCTGGCGCATACATCACGGCTCTTGGTCATCCTTTTGCTACAAGCATTCCCATCTTCACCTCCTTTGGTGAGTGTGAAATCCTGGGGGCTGCTGTCACGGCTTGGGTTGAGGAGATGAAGAACGTTCCAGGAAACGAGATCGAACTATTCTGTGAGGAGCACGCACCGCATGACACCCTCGCTTCGGGCAATTTGCTTGGCTGGGTAGAGAGTGCGAACAAAGTCGCCTCTAAGATTGGAGACTTCATCCGTGCGCATAGCAAGAGCCCGCCTGCATGAGAGGGTTGGTAGGCTTGGAGGGTAGGAATCACATGTCCGATACTTATTTCACTTTTAGTGATTCTCGAATTCAACAATTCTCGGCAACGACTTCTCCATTTATTCAACTTCGACTCACAGTGATTGGGTATAGCTCGGCATCTCTCGAGCATTGTGCTCTTCAATCAGTACTTTTTCAGAGGCTTAGTAGAGGAATCTCCTGCGTTGTCGCCGTTTTCAGAACGCAATATAATGTAGCAGGTATCTCAGAGGATCCTATGAAAGATTACCGAATTTACGATTCGCGATTGAATTTCAGAATGCCCTCTCCCTTTTCGAAACCACCGCATTCATCTAACGGCGGTCCTTTAGCCCAGCGAGTAATCTTCTAGAAGTACCTAGATAGTGGTTTTATCAAGGCTTAGAGTTTTGATAAGATTTGAAGCTGCGCCCGTTTGCTTCAGCGCTGCGATCTTCAGTACTTGATACGCTTTCAGAACATTATACTTGATTACAGAAGCTTTAAGTAGAATACTGGCTTGACTATAATAGATTCCAGTTGCAAATTAACGGCTTCTGCAGATGCTCGTATAGCTTACTGCACTATACCACAGAATGAGATGTGTATCCGTTGCTCAAACACTTACATATTCTATGTCTTATCTTTTCGTGTTTATCCAATTCTCACTTTTCAAATCTCACTTGCTGGGCGCGATTCCTCTTTAAGCCAATCCTCTACCAACCTCTGAGATTGCTGCTTCGGAGCCCCCAAATGTCTAAGATTCGCCTGAGTCTCAGACCCAGTCTCCTCCCCAGGCCCCCAAACTCGAAAAAAGGTCAGCATGCCGCTTACCGGTCCTGCAAGCGAACTCGAACTCTGCCAGAACATAAGCTCGGGGGCGGCGAGGGCGCAAATATTGGTCTGTTGGCCGCATGTGGCAAGAGGCGTAGTAATCATGTAAGATTCTCTTCGAAGTGCCAAGGTAGATTGCTGCTTCGGAGCGCCCCATCTGCTCGTTGAAGTTTCACTGACATCAGCCCCAGCCCCCAAAGTCAGCGTCCTGCTTACGCGGCAAAAGGGGGCGGGGAGGGGGAGGGAACGCCGAGTCCGAGCCTATCGCCTGTTAGCAGCCAAAGATACGCTGAAAGACACTGATCTTTCGGCCGCATATGGCAAGAAGCGTAACATTTATGCAAGCAACAAACTTTTTGTTTGGCGCGCAAATCACATTTGTCGATGTTCAAGTGGGTGTGTAACGGAGTATGATTCCTGACAGCCACTCTCTGAAAGTGATTCTCTCTCATCGTTTTTGATAACACTTTCCAACAAGTTGCTTTGACCTTGAACAATCACCTACAAATCAGCTTCACCTAGTGTACTTGCTGCTCAGGTTGAGGTCGGTTTTATTCTGAGAGCCTGGATGCGATGGCATCTCCAAACATTGTTACGTCCATGACTATTCCGGTCTATCTGCTTGGACCGATGGTTCTTTTCCTCTGGACTAATGTGGTAAGCGCTCTGTCTTCCTGAAGTTGCATATTAGCATTGACAAAGGACTATACGTCCGTAGTATATCATATACGACGTTATCTATAATTTGTACTGGCATCCTTTAGCTAAGTTCCCGGGTCCTAAGCTTGCAGCTTGCAACAACGTGAGTCTCTCATTTCATTACGAGTTCTGGCTTACGACTTCTTAACGCTACCAAACAGATCCATCACAGCATATGGTTCTTGAGCGGCCTCCAGCCACGCAAACTCCTTGATTTGCATAAAAAATATGGTCAGTCTCCCATCGCGTGACTTTACAGAAGAGTGCTTCCTCACACATTCCCCTCACACGTATCTTCAGGCCCAGTGGTTCGGACAGCCCCGAACGAGCTCTCTTTCAACACAGCACAGTCATGGAAAGATATTTACGGTTTCCGGCACGGACACAAGACTTTTATCAAGAGTAACTTCTACGATGGGGGTTCCTTCGCCAGTCGTGGTGTGCACAGCATCGTCAGTGAGCGCGACACCAACAACCATGCCCAAATGCGAAAGTACCTATCACATGCCTTCTCCGATCGGTCTCTTTCTGAGCAGGAGGAGATGATTGCGGGCTCGGTCGACAAATTGGTATATATAGCTGGTGAGCATTGTGCGGCAAAAGATGTCTGGGATATCGGCAAGGCGTACATGGCGATGGCATTTGATATCGTTGGCGATTTAGCCTTTGGAGAGACGTTCGGCAGCCTGGAAGACGGTGCGTACCTTGCCTCATTCCCCTGGCGATCGGAAGAAGTGGAAAACAGTATGCTGAACATAATACATGAAACAGATAAAGATCACCCGTGGATTGAGATCACCCTGAACGCACTGAACCAGGGCGCCTTGGTGGACATGTTTAATCGCTTCCCCAGAATCACAACATTGCTGATGCCTCTGTTTAAATTCAAGATCAATAAGTTAATCGAGGACACACGGAAGAACGAAGACGCTGCAATCGAGGTTGTCAACAGGCGCATCGCACGTGGAAGCACCAGCCGCAAGGACTTCATGACCCGTATCCTTGAGCAACGCGACCCCAATGTAGTCTCGGATTTGCAGCTAGCGGCACACGCTTCGGACTTTGTGGTTGCGGGCAGCGACACCTCGTCTACTGCACTAAGCGCCATCACATACTACCTCCTGAAGACGCCCGCAACTATGGAAAAGCTAAAGGCCGAGGTTAGGGCAGCGTTTGTGAGCTACGACAAGATAGATTCACAAGCCACGCTCCACCTGCGTTATCTAAAAGCTGTGATCCTGGAGGGTTTCAGGATATATCCTCCGGTGCCGCTGGGATTACCAAGGGTGGTTCCTGAAGGCGGAGATGTCGTCGACGGGCATTTTCTGCCAGCTGGGGTGCGCTTATATCTTGGTCGGTTCTTTTTTGAAGGAAAGTGGAAAGCTGATAAGCCGCAGGTAGTCGTATACACGAGCCCCATTGCTGCAAGCTTGGACCCGGCCAACTTTGTCGATCCGGAGGCGTTCAAGCCAGAACGCTGGCTGAGCCCGGGCGGTGATAACTTAGATGCGGCTCAGCCTTTCTCCCTGGGCCCACGCGGCTGTCTGGGACGCAAGTACGTACTTTTATCTACAGTAGTGGATGAGAGAAATACAAGCTGACGAGGTCGATAGTCTAGGGTGGATGGAAGTGCGCACAGCGCTGGCTAAGTTGATTTGGAAATATGACTTGCAACTAGTCAATGATTCAGTAGATTGGCAACGTGACTCCCGGATGCATACTCTGTGGAAAAAGCCGGACCTGCTAGTAACAGTCAGTAAAGCCATTTAGTATTATAGAGGCGAATCTGAAGACTAATAATACAACAACCACTGCTCTGATCCCTTTGATTCTATGATAACCAAAAATTGTACTGGATCCATCTGATGGAGTACGAGGTGACGCGACTGCAAGAAGTCTATGACACGAGATTGAGGCAGCTTTGGCCGGACCGCCCTGTGGAGGACAGCCGCGTGAAGGTGGATTTCTTCGAGGCAATGTTGCGATGCAGTGCTGGACTTTTCTCAGGCAGGTGGGCACATGGGTCGATGGCTTGGAAAATGGTGAGCACATGCGGTGGGCCGACGCCTTAACTCACTGGGCGCCAGACTATTCTAGTTGTAATTAATGAGACCCTAGATGTTGTTGACATGACCTTCTCTGGTTGCGACTGGCGTGGCTGACCTACGAAGATTGTCTTCCAGTTATAACGGCACTGTTGCCTCATGTAACAGCGTGCTACTGATAAGGGGGCGCTTAGATTCAATGCTCCAATGTCAGGTCGACATATATTAATCCTAATCTTACTACTTTCGGCAAATGCAGCTAGACATTGCAATGATATCCAGTTGTCATTGCTCTGGTATACCAATGACACGGTGGCGCTAGATAGGCTGAACAGTCCGTCTCTGAGAAACAGACCTTGATGAAACCACCGGCATTGACAGCTTCGATGAGGAAGCACCCATAGCGACGCATCCGGCGAGAGAGCATGATGCGCGGTAGTAACTTAGACCCAGAACAGTTCTATATGCGTAGCTTCAAGCCATGATATGAGGCGAGATAACGGGTTGCGGAGAGGACATCAAATTTACAAAACATGAATGCATAAAGTACATTTATTGAACAAGAATACTCATTACATAGTATGCGCTTGTCTCGATCGAAAACACTGGCTCGCTGAAGCAAAACTCTGGAGGAGCATAATCCGCAAAAGAAGAATTATGCTCTGGTGAGTATTATTGCTGTTGTAATGCCCACTATCAGAATCGAACTGATGACCTTATCATTACTAGTGATACGCTCTACCACTGAGCCAAGCGGGCGTTGACATCCGCGTGGGGATATGTTATTATATGGCTAGTCATTATAGTGGAGTCTAAGTCTTCGCAACCTAGGTAATTATATGTCCGAGTTACCTTTCAGAAACCTCACGAAAATGATTAAAATAGTAATTACGGTATGCTCGATACGTGAGAGCAACTGTTACATCCTCGAATACATACTTGCGTAAGTACTCACTAGATGCTCCGTCGTCGTGCACAATGGCCTCGTTTCTCTCTCTTTCGATGGTGACAATGCCGGCTCTGTTTCCTTCTATTACTGCTTTGTTGGGGTTGACCATTAATAATTCTGGGCGGTGATATCAAGCTAAATACAGCTGCAGAAGAAGATGTCTCTTCGTATAGCATACATGGTGCGCTACGACAGCTAAATGACTAGATACCTATGGCTAATACGCGGCTCTCAATCAAAAACGGCCACTGCTAGAGCCTCCGCCGTCAACAACCGGTTTTAACCACACTGCGAGGCGGCATGAAAGGCACAGAATATCAAAGTGCTTCATAAATGCCTCAATGCCTATCGCCTTTATTTTTGTGTACCTCGAGAGTCGCAGCCCCCCTCATAAAATTGTGAATTCTCTTGTACGCCGTCACAGGCGGCCCAAGGCTTCTTGAATCACAAGAGGGTCATCTTGGGTGCGAGGCCTCAAAGGGGATTTCTCAGCGTCGCCGGGTGCGACCATCCACCGAGTACGGAAGATTCAGGCCAAGACTTACGACCTGTAGCGAAGCTGACGCCGTGTGGCCTGGAAATAGGGCAGAGCGCCCTTCGCAGGGACTCTCGCGACGGGCACGTTCCATATGTGATTAATGGTCTGCATCCGCTTTTGCCGCCTCCAGACTGGATGCGTTTTCCCCTCAGACTAGACGGCACCCTGCTGACGGCAGCTTTACAACATCAGATGCTCATCGTGGGAGATCTGGCTTGCTCTTTTCAGCTGCGTAGAAATGTCTTGAAGACGGGCGAGTCGGTGCAGTCTGTCCAGGAATATCCTATTTTACCGATGTACTGCTCGAGATCTTGGACCTCATGGCCAGGACATAGGATGCCAGCAAGAATCTTGGCGGTATCCCCACCAGAGTTGCGGTACTGGAACAGGCTGATGTTGTGTTCCGGCCGCAGAGTGGTCAAGAACTTGTCGAGCGCGCCGGGCCTCTCGGGGAAATTGAACATGTATAGACGCTCGTTGGGCACGCTGGATGTACCGCCAACCAGGTAGCGGATGTGGCTCTTGGCCAGCTCGTCGCCAGAGAGATCGGTGACCGAGAACTGCCCGTTCTCTTCACTGCTTATGGAGTCGATGCGGTGCATCAGACCCTGCAGCTCGGACGAGCGTTGCGATGCCGCTGCCATGAGACTCAGACCAAGGAGCACATTCGCGCCCGAGGATGTGGTATACCGGTAGCTGAACTCGGTGACAGCGTGAGGGAGGATAGCACTGATGAGTTTGGCAAAGGACCCAGGTCGCTCGGGGATGTGGCAGGCCAGGAGAACCTCCTTGCCGGCACCCACATCAGCGCGCTCCGCGACAAAACGAAGGCGGTCGAAATTCATGTTTGCGCCACTCGTGATGGCCACAAGAGAGCGGTGGGGATCAGACGAGGGATGCGCAGCCACCCACTTCTTGAGGCCAGCTATGGCCAAGGCGCCAGCAGGCTCGACGATGGAGCGCGTATCTTCAAAGACGTCCTTGATGGCAGCGCAGGCCTCATCCGTCGAGACCTCGATGATCTCGTCGACCACCTCCTGACAGATGCGGAAGGTCTCCTCGCCGACCTGTTTGACGGCGGCACCGTCGGCGAACAGGCCGACCTCCTGAAGGACGACGCGCTCGCCCTTGGCGAGGGACTGTACCAGAGCATTCGCGTCGTGGGTCTCGACGCCGATAACCTTGACGTGAGGGGCGATACGCTTCACGTAGATGCCGACGCCTGCGAGCAGGCCGCCGCCGCCGACGCAGCAGAAGACGGCCTCGAGCTTCTGTATGTTGGTCTGGCGCAGGAGCTCCATGCCGATGGTGCCCTGGCCGGCAATGACGTAGGGGTCGTCGAACGGAGGGATGTTGATCAGGCCGTCCTGCTGCTCCCTGCGCGCGCACTCCTCCTTGGCAGCATCAAAGTCGGCCCCGTGCAGGACGACGTGGCCACCCAGGCGGGAGACGTTGAGGTGCTTGATGCTCGGGGTGCCCTCGGGCATGACGATTGTGGCGGGGATCTTGAGCTTGCGGGCCGAGTATGCGACCCCCTGGGCGTGGTTGCCGGCGCTGCAGCAGACAACGCCACGCCAGCTCTCGTTGGGCTCGAGGTGGGCCATCTTGTTGTACGCGCCGCGCAGCTTGAAGCTGAAGACGGGCTGCTCGTCCTCACGCTTGAGCAGGACATTGCACTCAAGGCGGTTGCTGAGGTTGACGGCGGGGGTGAGTGAGGTCTCGGAGCAGACCTCGTAGACCCTCGAGGTCAGGATGAGGCGCAGGTAGTCAGGGTGGCCGTTGGGGAGGATAAACTCGGCGGGTATAATCTTGCGGACGCGACTAGAGGGCGAGGAGGAGGAGGGCGAGGCTGAGGGGTTGGCGCTGTACTCGGTCATGGCCAGCGCCGTCATGCTAGGCGTCCTGGCGGTATGCCCACGGCTGTCGTCGTGCCCTTGGCCTTGCACTGGTGGGCTGTGGGCGTCATTCCCACCCTGCCCGTTGCTGGCCGCCTGCTCCGACGGTGCTGGCATCGTCTGTGTGTGGTGACTATGGTCAGTGCGAACAGTCAGTGGCTGTACAGGCCCAATTGGAAGGATATGGGAGAGCAGAAACCTTGGTTGAATTATGTTATGTAGTCAGAACAGAGGGTGCATAGTTTGGCAGAGTGCACGTAGAAAACGGAAGCAGAAAAAAAGAAAAGGAAAAAAAAGGAAAAAGGTGACTCCCAGCATGAAGTAGCGACGTCGGAGGCTTCTTATGACATTATACTAACTAGGTACATGCCGGGTACCCTGGAAACCAGGCTGCTGATGGCGGGGTCCTAACTCTTGGGTTGCATACTGCATCTTGTTCTTGACCTGGAGTTTACAAAAGATAAACTTCTTTTTGAGGACCTCTTTTTGGGTCGTGCAAGATCTACTCACCCCAGAACTATACAGCATGATGCTTGGGTGGATGTATGGGTGAGTATAGATGGCAGGACTCAAAGTACAGATCAGGTACCTTTTGCCAACCCTGGCTGCAAGGTGCTGAGAAGCTTACCCCTGTCCTCTGCTGCAGCCATTGACCAGTACCGTGCTAGGCATTCGAGGTACAAGGTGCATGCATGTACCCACCCATGCGCCCCTCTACAATGATCAACTCCAGGAGCCCCCAAAAAGTCATTGCATCACCTCACATCACCTCGACTCCAAAGTCACCTTCAGCCTTCCGTGCACACAAGTGATGCTCTGCATAGTGTCTCAAATACACGCCACATAGCCACATAGCGACAGAGCAATCCAGCTCACAATGGCAGGCCCAGTCAGTGGCAGGCCGCTGCCATCCAGCTTTGATGAGAATGAGTATGCTCCACCCAAAGTCCAGACCTGAACCTCGCCGCGATGCCTTCCTCGCCGCCCACCTCCGCATCATGGCTCGGCCGCGGCGGGATTCCTCCACACCCGCTTGCTGACTAGCATCTTTCCTCCGAGCAGAGAGTTTTACAATGAGAGCGGCCTTCAAAAGGTCATGCGTCGCATAAAGCAGGAACCTCTGGTCCCCCTCGGTACGTTGCATGCCCTCGCCGACTCTTCTGACACCTCCCTCGCCTCCCCCCCTCTGCCGGACCGTTGAGGCTGATCGACCCCGCGTTGCTGCTGTGCAGGGTGTCTTCTGACCGTCGCCGCCTTCACAAATGCCTACCGCGCCATGCGCAAGGGCGATCACCACCAGGTGCAGCGCATGTTCCGCGCGCGTGTCCTAGCCCAGGGCTTCACAGTCGCAGCAATGGTCGCAGGGGGCCTATACTTCGGCGCCGAACGCCACAAGGAGCGGGAGACGTGGAAGCAGCAGCAGGAGGAGAAGGCAGAGGAGAAGCGCCAGAAATGGATCCGCGAGCTCGAGGCCCGCGACGAGGAAGAGAAGGATTTACGCGCGAGGCTGGAGAGGCGGAAAGAGAGGAAGAAGGCTGCCGACGCCGCCGCCGCCAGGGACAACTTCCGTACCGCCGAGGCGAGGAGGGATGAGGCCGATGCGGCATCAGCGGGTGACCCGCCGGGCAGCACGGGCAGCTCGGGCTGGGGCCTTCCTGGATGGCTGGGCGGCGGCTCAAATCCTCCGATTCAAGAAAAGGACGAGGCTTCACGGCCTAAGCCTGACTCCGGCCCGTCCCAGAAGTGATAACCATCAACTTGACAAGACAACCCACAGCAAAAAGCTGGCCTCTCGCGACTTGACGAGACGCCACGAGACTCTCCTCTGCAGGAAAAACCACAAACATTAAAGTGTGTCCTGATGCAACATCTTGTATAGTACTAGTACTGTCGTGTGCTTGTCACCACAGGATATCATGTATATATTCCATGATCTATCCTGGAGCGTCTTGCGGTGCCCTTTTGAGGAATATATCTCGACACCACACCGCGGGTCTTCATGTTATCGTATCATCACGCCATGTCGCCAAAAGCCTAAGCCATCGAGCCACCACTCCGGTTACCACCCACGAGTCCCGCAAGCTCAAGCAGAGCCCTGTCGGCCTCGATGTCGCCGGTGCCCAAGTTGATGCGCCGCCTCGCCTCGGCCTCTCTCTCTTCAAATGCCCACTCCGCTGCCTGGCGCTTGGCTTCCTCGTCTCCCCCGCACCCCCAGACCTCCAGGCTCTCGATCTCGAAAAAGGTCTGAAAGTCTTTTCTTGCGGAGCACGCTGTTCTGGAAGGCTCCGCCGCGCATGGTGAAGTCGTGCGTGAAGACCCCGAACTCGAAGCTCGAGTCAAGCAGCAGTGACACGGAGCCGAGATGTGTGGTGCTCGGCCTCCTGTGCGAACTCGAAGTCTTGGGCGGAGGGTTCCCCGCCCCTACACCTGCGTTGGCGCCGCTTGATCCTGTTCTGAGGAATGACACGTAATCCCTATTGACACTCGAGGCTGCCAGGACGTCTTGGATGGGTTCGAGCTGGAAGAGAGTGGTGTCCGCGTCCCCGAAACATTGTTTGTGGCTCTCCTTCCATGGCTGGCTTACATAGAGCCCAAATATCACCTTATCTGAGGTCGAGTCGTCTGGAAATCGTCTGGGCGGCAGGGAAGCAGGGAAGCGCGAGTTGCTGCCGCCCGGGGAGCTATGGATACGGCTGCCTTTGACAAGGAGGATGCTGGGAGCCCGCCAGTTGAAGACGCCGCCCTCAAACGAGCCCTGTTCGTGCATGTCTTCAGCAAGCTGCCGCGATGTCCACATGACTTCGACGCCGGGGGTGGGAGTGGGGGGGGAGGGGGGAGGCGCGTCTTTCTTACCATGGAGAAACCATCTCGGTCTCCTGAATACAAGAGTCTTAAACGGTGGAAGAGGGTTGAGCTGTCGATGAAGAAGGACAGCTGTGATAATGTAGCATGGTTCAGGATGGACCCAGCCTGTGGGAGTAAGGGGGCGCTGGCTGTTCAGCTCCGCCGGGTCTCTCTGCTGGCCTGCTGTCCTGGCCTTTATGCTTCGTAAAGTCGAGATTCCTCGAGAAGAGAAAGTGTTCGAACAGCGTGTTTAATGGGTCTAGCATGCGCGGAAGGAGGTCCATGACCCGACTGAATGCCTTGAAATTAATGCCGGGTGCCCTCTCGACGTTGACAAACGAAGCAAGGGTGCTATCTGCAGCTGAGCGAAGGCTCTTGATCTCTACGGGGTACCGCGATATTCTCTCACTGGGGGCCACCGGGGCTATTAGGAGGAGCAGTGTGATGAGCCGCCTAAAGTTGTCGGCCGGGATCAAGGCCCCGTGAGTGGTCTCCTTGTTGCCGAGCTTGAAGGCGTCGTCGACATGGAGCGCATCCAGGGCCGACAGCACCAGGTCGTCATCGTCTTCTGCCTCGATGCCGTCATCTGGCTCGTCGTCGCCGGTCTCGTCAACGCGGAAGCCTGGGGCATGCGACCTGGCACCCACGACATGTTCCGTGTTCTTGTGGTCGATGTCCTCCTCCTGTCTTGTCCGGTCATCCTCACCTGCTGCCTCTTCTACCGTGTCGTGTGCCCGGTCATAGACGGCCAGGCTCTTGAACAGAAGCTTCTTCCTGGCAGAGACGCCCTTGGACAGGACACGTGCCCACCTGGCCGTGAGGAGCGTGACGGCTATGACTACCTCTTCGAATCCCAAGATCACGGGCGCATCCCTCTGGCAGGGGAATGCGCCCACGCTGGACATCATCTGGAACAGCACCGGCGAGACATGGAGCACATCGGGGATTTCGAGAAAGCGTGCGAGGACGTCATCGCTTAGATACAGCGTCTTCTGCTGGATGTCGGCCAGGCTTTTGAAGTTGTCTTTGAGGGAGTACGATTCGATAGGGGTAAAGCATTTCTCGAGGAACTTGGCTGCCTGTCATTTGTCGGTCGCCGTGGATAGTTTCCAGTTGATTAGCACTTGGACTGCGATCAGAAGGATAAGCGGCTCAATGGTACGAGTGCCTCTCTGCTTACCAGCGCCCTTCGTAACTCCTCGTGTGTCCATTCCTTCCCATCGCCGCTGCTCGACAGCGTCTGTCCCATAGTCACTGTTCGTGGGTGATAGGCGGGCAGCCGTGCTCCAAAACCATCAATGTGGTAGCGATGAGGCTTGGCTGCCTTGTACTGTGGATATAGACGGAAGCAGCGAGCGGCTTACAGCGAGTGATTCATACGACAGCGTAGCTCCAATGCTGTGGCAGCAGTAGCGCTGCTATTAATATGTTTGTATTACGTCAGCTGCCCATGGGTAGCCATTGGTTTAGACCTGCTGCGGGGACTACTAGAGAAGTAATTACGCAGTAAAACCATCATTTATTGCCATTACTACTTACTTGAGTACTTAAGAAGTATGTATTATTATTAGTATGTGCTACGACGAGCTGTCGTGATACCTCGCCAGCTACGAATACTTGCTTATACGTCTCGTCTGTCAAGAGCTCTCCGCTCATGCCTGGTCAGCGAGTGACCCTGGAGTTCCTCGCCAGTGCTCGATCTGCTTTTTGGCCTCAGCTGACAACCATTTACAAGACGGATCAACCAGGCGAGGAGAGCTGGATACACTCAGTTCATCTGGTCAGCGGACTTTTGAATAGATATGTGTATGCCTTCGAGGAATGCTCATTGATCAGACATGTGAGAAACTCTTCCAGTGCCAGAGAATGGTGATCCAGGCTGATGATATAAAATAGCTGTCAGCTCGAGCTGGAAATTCTGGCCGTTGTCTATCAAAGTGGCACACGTTGCACGAGTGCTGTGGTGCAATCCTCATCAATACAGTACCTACTGCAAAGCCATCTCAATCCGTTGCAGGAATGCATATCGTCAGCGTTCCAGGACTTCCGTCCAGTGATCAATTATGCCGGAAGCATCGTGCTCTTGATAGTACAATGTAAGTAGATCAGGCCTGTTGTTAGGTCATGATGAATAGTGCGTGATCCATGTTGGTGGTGTGCGTGGTAGAGAGAGAGAGAGAGTGAGTGAGAGAGAGACGGCAGCGAGTATTGGCTCACAAAAACTGGTGTGTATATATATATATATATATATATATATGGAGGAGTGCGCTCAGCGTTCTCGCCAGTCCTCCGTGAACAATAGAGGACTTTGAGCTTGCGGCTTTCGAAGTACGCCTGGTAACCCTCTTTTTTTCTGACCCTCTCAGAGAAGCAAGTAGCTCAGCAGTCGTCATCTGACACGTCAAACCCCATGACGGGCTTACAAGCGTCCAACGTGGTCCTTCGTGTGCTCAGCAGCTGGCCTCAAAGAGTGCACAACAGGCTGCAGGTATAGCTTCGATACCGGACAGGGACACCTCAGCTGCCAGGGCCTTATCGTTTTGCTCTTCGGTCTTGTTTCCTGCCACGAGCCGCTCTGAAATGGCAGACTGATGAACATCCATCTCTCGCCATTCCTGCAGAGCCCCGAGGGGTTCTAGGTAGAGAATGTATTCTAGAGGACAGTACTGTCTGTCATTTTTGTCTACTGTAGAGCGATGTCAACATGGCGAGCAACACTGCTAATTTCCTGCAAGATGAACGTAGGAGATCCAGAGGCCAGGTGGAGTTGATCTTCCAAACCACTGCAGATCGTGAGCCGGACGGGCAACGATCTGAGGCCTAGGCCCTTAATTTTCACAGACGCCCTCTAATCAGAATGCTTCAGCTGTTCCCCGCAGCGATGACACCCGAGTTGAAGGCTGCAATGAAGTATGAAGAGCGTCTGATCTTCATACAGATACGTAAAGTTAGTGAAGCCGAGCTAGATCCAGCACTGCTGGAAATCTACACCGACTATGGCACTCTCCTATACTGAAGACTGATGCGAGGAGCCTTACCGCTTAACCCTTGGAAGGGCTATAGAGCTGTGAGCCGTCCAAGGGCGCTTGATAACAATCCGCTGAGAACATCGCCGTGTCAAGTGTGAGACGAGCTCCTGGTTCATTCCCAGGATATATACTTTCGGCAACTGTTTGATCTATTGGGCCAATCGCATCAATTAGTGTTGCTGCTCGGCCCATTGTCCTCCAGACCAATCAAGCATTCTCACGAGCTCAAGTGGTGATTAATTCAGGGGGCGACGTAATGCTGTCTGTTGCGTTCCCTTGTCTGTTCATTCTCTCACGCGCAGCAAAGACGGAATGGACTCATGGAGATGGATGAGGCCACGCTGCCCTTTAGTCTGCGTTGGTCTTATGCTTTTTAGGGCATAAACAGCTGTTATTCACTATGTCGGACCTGGCTGTATGAAGAGAGCTGATCTTGGCAGCCAGCGCAACGCATGGGCCCTTCTGGGTGTTTCTACGTGTAGACCCGCCATCAGATGACCAGATGAACGTCTGGACAAGTGGCCGTTACTCGACTGGGAGAACTGATGATGCGTATCCGGAGAAGTAGGCCCTGCACGTTTTCACATTAATTGATAACGGATGGAGGAATTGGTGGCACCCGCTGCATGTTTGGGCCTAACACAGTATTTTGATTAATTACCCAACCACGTAGTAATTAGGCGCGGGAGAATGGCTGGATCTGAGAAAGACCCTCTTGGTCTGCGATTCGATACGAGAGCGAACGGGCCATGGAACCATATTGTGGGATGCTGATTATCATGTGTATGGCTAACACGACTGGGTCCGCTCGAGAGCGGCGAGAGCAAGGCCCGGGGGGGGGGTTGGTTTCTTCCTTCTTCTCTTTCTTTTGTAGAACGGATGGATCATTGGAGAGGGGGACAGTGCTCCAAACCAAGATGGGTAAATACAGAACGAAGATTCTACAGGCACGATAGGGAACAAGCACATGACGCCAGGGAGCGACTCTCTGCTCGAAGGTCTGAAGTACAGTCAGCCCTAAATCACTCCGATGGACTGCTGTTGGTGGAGGTTCAAAAGACGTCTTGGACGGCTTCATGTCCGCAACGCCCGTAGGGGCTTTAACCGGACCAGAATCCTGTAATTAATTATGGAGTAGTATTGTATCGGTCAGGACCAGCAGACGAAGGCACACTGGCACCACAGTGGCCTGGGCGCTATTTATCTGAGAAGAGGCTTGTTCGGTCCTGACAAGCATTCTTCGGAGAAATAGATATCGTCGGTGGGTATTGCGCGAGGATGCTCCCGCAGCGTTGCCTCCTCTATCAGCACCACACTGGGGTCCGCACCCTCCCCCCAAAGGCCGAGGCAGCAAAATCAGACCCTGGGCCTGGCCCAAAAGGGTGGGTGGCGCCTTGCACAGGCCAGGTGAAGGCTACCGTAGCAGTATTTTTGGGGCTTATGCAGCAAGCGAAGCCACGATTTGCAGAGAATCTGAAGCAGATTTGGTGCGCAGTATGGACGTACATCGTGTTGGAATGGTTTTGGGGGTTGGTTGGTGGAGAGAAGGTTCAGTCGGTGGAGAAGAGCTTTCGGGCCGTGTAAACCGCAGCGCATAGGCTTTGCTGTTGGGCCTGTCATTTTATCAGACCCGGCCAGGGCGAGATTGAAATGTAGCACCAATACAACCCGCCCCTTGGTGCAAGCCCCTGCAAGGTGATACCAGCTACATGCCTGATCTGGGTCATGGCAGGACAAGAGTCGAAACGAAATCCTTGTCTCGCCAGGAGGACTCGTCGTCGTTCATGCAGAAAGAGAGAGAGAAAGAGAGGATAACGATTTACATACGGAGTAATTACATCCTGCTGTTCATCATCAATCGTGCGTTGAGAAACAGTTGGCCCCCAGTGCCCCCCCTCCGGAAATCATTTTCATAGATTGCCACGCGTACCTATGGGGGTGGTACTCAATGCTAACGATAGTCGCATACTGACAGGGTGAAGATAGTGAAGAGACCAGACCAGGGACGATACGTTCTTCCGATTCCTCACGCATCACTGCGTGTAGTTTTGGTGGTTTTTTGGGGTTTTTTTTTGCTGAAGGGATAGCCTGCTGTGTATTATTAGGCGATTATGCAAGTGTAATAATTAATCCATCCGGACGAATGGCGGCGACCTGGCTAAATAAGACAAGCCACCTAATTTGGAACCCTTGGTACCCAACCTTGTACCACACCGCCGAGAGATTCCACATTGACCATCTCGCCCCAAGACCCGTGAAAGCGTAGAAGCAAAGCGTTGATAGTTAGCAGCAGCTGTGCACGATTGACGGGCGGACTGAAGGTGGCTACGTTGTGTAATTGTTGTTGATGATGATGAAAGTCCTGCTTGGGATCACTTTTATGTTTACAGCCACTCAATGTATGATTACGGACCTCTTCTGGTTAGGGAGGGGCCCGGCCTGTGGCGAGCTGTCAGCTGGGCAAGCTGCTTGGCCCTCGTTAAGCTCTGGTCCCGAGGTGCGAGCTTAGCTTGAGCCCGCGTTACAGCACGCTGGACCACCCCTTGCTCTGCAGCTGGAGCTCTTCCTCCTGTGGTGCTAGCCGCGCGCAGGCGCCGCCCTGCAGACAGAGAATACCATAGCTGGATCTCCTCAGCTCAACCCAAATTGTCATCATGGGTGGTTCGATAGTACGGAGGGCCAGACACGGTAGAGGAATAGGCCTGGCTGAGCCTGGCGGGTCTGAGCTAGTATGTACCATAGTATTATACGGTAGCTATTTATTGTACTTGCGTTAACAGCGAAGCCATATCATGCGAGTCATCGTTGTCTGTTTTCTCTCCCTCTCTCTCTCTCTGCTCTCTCGTGTTTGGCCTCTCCAGGGATGCGCCGTGTTTAGGTTTCAGCAGCCAGCCCTCCCTTCAGCCTTGGCTGCTTGCGCCTGGGCGTGTTGCCGAGAGCTCCCTTGTCCCGACGGACGGCATGTCGGACGCCTCGCCGCTATCTAGACAATCCATGATGATCACAGCCTCGGCCCCTAGGCTTTCCGTGTACTATGTATACTGTACTACTACTATAGTACGTATGTACTTACAATGCGAAGGTGCTACTTACGTATAGGTAGGTTGGTAGTGCAAAAAAAGAGAAAAAGAGGCACCAAGAAGATCGGTCCCATGACATGGCTAAGTATCCATCCACTCCATCTGACCACCCAGGCGGGACAAATGCCATCCTGGGATTGGGCCTAGGCCTGAGCTGGGCATTGTTGAGAGAGAAAGTAAGAAAAAAGAAAGAAGGAAAAGAAAAAAAAGAGGGATCCGGGAGCACCGGCAGACCAGACGTTTAGGGGGGGCGCATGACTGTCTGGCGGCCTAGATGCGGTCAAGAGGTGGGACCCCCCCAAAGGGTGAGGAATTGCCTCGTACCGTTCGCCCGGGAAGGTCGAGCTAACAAACCCGACCCCAGATTTTCCCCAGGTGGATCCGGCTGGGCGTCCTATGAAGTATCAGGTACACCTTGAGGAGGAGAGAGGAGGAGGAAGAAGGAAGCAGGAGGACGAGTGATGCGTGCATGCTCTTAGCAGCCTGTCTGCTTGCTGCTGGACCTTTGTGTGTGTGTGGCTGTCTTTTTGTCAATCCCGATTTTATTCCGGCGCCGTGCGGGCGGGCGGGCATCGCTCTCTCTATTTTTTCTTTCCTCAAAGAGACCACCAAGATCGACACTTTTGGGGTCTACCGACGCAGACGACAGACAGGATTGGATGGGGTCGAGCAGGTGTGGTCTGGAAGAGGGTCCCAGCAGGCCGGTCAAGCGGAGTGGGTGGTGCGCCGGACTCTTCGCCAGGCTGAGGTAGGAAGAACAAACACAGAGGTGGTGGTGGATGGGCTGTCGCGTGGGTGGTCTATCTGATGGCGTCCTCATTTCCTGCGTCCTCTGTGTGTGTGGGTGTGTGGGTCTGGGGTAGGGCTTACCTGGCTATGGCCTACGTGTAGCACTACAGCGTGCATATGCATCTTGTATGTGTATGTGTGTCCTTTTCTTCTAAAAAAAATAAAATAAAATGACTAGCATAGAGTTGAGTGTTGTCCTGGACCTCGTTCCAGGCCTTGCATCAAGCTTTAGACTGCGCCCGCATCACCTGGTTGAGCTGCAGGGCTTGGGTGGCTCTGAAATCTCGAACGACCCAGGGAATGGGGATTTCCCCTGGAGAGCCAGAGAGGAAAATACCACTCTGTGTCGTACGGATGTACACACACGCACACACACCCGCGCGTGTGCATGCAGAACGCATACGACGCGAGCATGCCACCCTGTAGAGTCTCTCCTGACCTGACGGGAATACACCAGCCGAGACGTCTTCTTTTCTTTTCTTTTCTTTTTTTTTATTAATTGTTTTACGGGTTTCCTCCCCCTTCCCCCCCTTTTCCCTCCCAATTGCGTGATGAGAAAGTATATGGTGTATCATGGAACCTGAGCAGGGGGAGCAGTGATTGTGTGGTTCGGTCTCTCTCGAGTCTCGTTTCATCTGGACAATCAGTCACCTGTAAAAATAGCTTTCTGTCACTGTGAATATGGGGTCTTTTCCTTCTCTTCTTTTTTCTTTTCTTCTTTCGCCTTGGTGGTTTTTTTTTTTTTGCCGGGGGGGTTTCCTAGGAGGAGAGAGTAAAAAAAAAAAAGAAAAAAAGAAAAACACCTCCCCTTCTTCCTCTCTTACTTTCTGCTGTCTCTCTTACTACCGAGCCGGTCTTTCACATAGGAGCTGGATCAGAATGATTTACCCTCTAGAGTGCTGAACGATGAAATAATTGGCCTGCGCACCACGTAAGTTACTGCTTCCTTCTCCATACTGTATAGCTACATGTTTAGAAAGGAAAAGGAAAGTGAAAAAAGAAAAAAAAAAACACAATCCAAGGAGCAAGTCTCGGGTACATCCAGCCCTCCTTAGCCCTTGACCAACTTTTCTCCCCAGGCCCGAAAGGAGTACCACCACAATAAATAGTACCTCAGGTACTACAGCAACTGCGGTACACCCATGGTATCTGCCCACCAACCCCCTGCCCGCGCACCTTCCTCCCTCCCCTCCCTCCCTACCTTCCCTGCCAACTGCCACGAATGACTACGTACTGCCATAACACGGTACTATGGTAACTATGGGTACCCACCCAACACCCAACCACCCTGGCCCTGGCCTCCATACTATGCTAACTAGGGACAAGGTCAACTGGAGAGCTAAGCTCCTCCTAGCGGGGTTTGATGTGGGACGCCCACACACCAGCCCTGAAGGCCCCCCCCCCCATTGAAGCCGTCCTTGCTAGCCCCGGATTGAGCAACTGGAGCATTGGATGATCGTCATCCGTTGTTCCCTTTCTTCTGTTGCTATACCAAATACAGCGTATATCAGGCCCTGCGTCTCCCCACGTGTATTTGCCTTTTTTCCCATCCCCCCCCCGAAGTTCCTGCCTGTTGCCTTTTCCAATTACCTCTGAAAAGCTTCTTCCTCCCCTCCTCCTCCTCCTCCAACAATATCGTTCTGGGCAGGAAAGGAGATCGAGCTGCAACGAGTCGAGTCTCCGGAAGACACACAAGAAAAAGAGACGAACAAACAGAGATCAGAAAACAAAAACAACAGACAGTACTCGAGTACCTTGTCACGTCTCGTCTTATCTGCTCTGCTCCGGATCGACTAATTGAGATCGCCAGCCCTCCTGAGAACTCACCTGCGATCCCCATACCCTCCCTCATCATATAACCACAGCTCGTCTCACCAGCCGACCTCTCTTGCCAGTCCAACTCCTCACGCCAGATCACCACTGCTCTCCGTCTTCTCTTCTTCAGTCTACTTTCTCTGCACTCTCCCGTCTCGGCGCCTACCAGAGCACACGACGAGATGGCCGACGCTCCAGTTGAGAAGGACATCCAGACCTCTGGTCTTGATGTTGATGGCTCTAGGCCCGTCCACCAGCGCTACAACCACAGCGGCAACCCCAACGCGAGCGCCCATGGCGACGGTGGAGCTCGCCTGCCAGCCTTTGGCGGTGAGTTCCAGCCTGGTCTGTACAAGGCTATCGAGGGCCGCAAGCTCGCCAACCCGGCGCCCCTGGGCCTGAGCGCCTTCGCCCTGACCACCTTCGTCCTGTCCCTCTGCAACCTGCAGACCCGTGGCGTCTCCACCCCCAACATCGCCGTCCCGCTGGCCTTTGGCTATGGCGGTCTTGTACAGCTCCTCGCTGGCATGTGGTGAGTTTTATATCATTGACAGCCAAGACACAACAGAGGAGGCGGAGGCGCTTGCACGCGCCCCCCTCCCTCCCTTCCCCCCTGCCTACCTTGCTCTTGGGAATTCGTTCTCTCCCTGGAGAAATTTGTGTGCTGACCAGGGGGCGTCTTCTTCTCTTCCCTTCCTCCAGGGAGATGGCCGTGGGCAACACCTTCGGCGCCACAGCACTGTCCTCCTACGGCGGCTTCTGGATCTCGTACGCCCTTATCCTCACGCCATCTCTGGGTGTCGTCGACGCGTACACCGACGCCACCCAGGTGTCCAGCGTCCTCGGCTTCTTCCTCAGCGGCTGGTTCATCTTCACCTTCATCCTGCTGATGTGCACGCTCCGGTCCACCGTCATGTTCTTCTTCCTCTTCTTCACCCTGGACTTGGCCTTCCTGTTCCTCGCCTGTGCCGAGTTCGCCGACAACAACGGTGCCGCCAACACTGCCAACGGCCTCCAGAAGGCTGGTGGTGTCTTTGGTATCCTGGCCGCCTTCCTTGCGTGGTACAACGCCTTCGCTGGTATTGCCGATACCAGGTTAGTACTTATATGACTTTTGTTGATGAGCGAGCGACTCGTTCTGGGCTTTTTCTTTCTTTTTGACCTGATGGAGAGGGTCTCGGCTTCGATACGAAATGATTGAAGTTACGCCTCGATCCTTTCTGCTCTTTTCCAACCCCCCCCCCCTTCTCTCCCTTCCCTGTCTCCCTTTGTGACCAATTTCTCATCGCGTTCCTGTTGTCGCTACAAAATCTCTTTCCTGCGCTGTGGCTAACCGGCTGTGTGCTCAACTCTAGCAACTCATTCTTCCTCATCCCCGTGTTCCACTTCCCCTGGAGCGAGAAGGGTCGCGAGGCTCGTCTCACCAAGCAGGCGTCGCACACCGTCTAACGCAGACGTGGATGCACCCTGTTTTCTTTGTTCGTTTTGATTATTGGTCCGCTACTGCCAGGTCAGCTTGGGAGGTCTGTCGAGGAGGCATCCTAGGATGGACGAAAGGGGTACACATACCCACTTGCGCAACTCATGAGATCTTGAGAGGAAGGACTTGATTATTATTACTCTTGAGGGAGTGGCCTACACTGTTCGGCTTTTTTCTTCTCGGAGGGAGGTGGTTTGTTCTCTCGCTGGTCGGCAGAGTCGATCCCGTCTTAATTTACATCGCCAACAACCAAAGAGGGCAAGGTGGTCAGATACCGGCACAAGGCATACAATCAGTTCTTTGTGTGTGTGTGTGTATGTGTATGTGCGTGCGTGGGATTGGAAAAGAAGAGGGGAAAAAAAAATGTTTCACTCGTCTATCGCTTATGACTTCTCAGAAAACCGACATGTACCGTCGACAGTCCGCCGCCCCCATGCACCCATCCATCGAGCGCTGGGCTTTTTAGCCGCGTCGGCGCCAGTGGGGCTTTGGGGGCGTGTGAATCTTAATACACTCATATCTACTTAAAGTATCTACCTTATAATCTAGACGTATGATCATTCTGTGTTAGCGTCGCGACACCTGCACGTTGTGGGAACCGGGGCAGCTTGCGACTGTGAGAGTTAGCCAAGGAATCATGAGACCACCAGGAGACAACCGAGCAGGAGGACTACCTGATACAGTACCAGCCTGTGCTTCTTTGGACACTGCTAAGGGTACCACCTACTCCTATCAACCTCATACGTATTTCGTCACGCCGAATTAGGATGCTGAGGCAAATCACGGATCTTTCGTCACTGTATATAGTTTTTCATTTGCAGTAAGTCGCCTGTCCTAAGAGGATGAATACCAATCCGCGTCATAGAGTTGAAGCCCCTACCATGTATCCGTAACTGACAGCTGATAATATCGACCACGGGCAGCCCAGCCTAAAAAGATGCCTCCCCGTGAGACACAGATGAATCTTCTATAAAAATGGAAAAAGGTCTCTGCCTCATGCCTTGTGTGTCTAAATAAGATCTTCTGAAGCTGGTCATTGCCTTCGCCTTGTATGTATGAATGATCACTGCTGTAGGCCATTGTCTTGAGAAAACCGAGTAGAAGAAATGAGAAGGGGATACCAGCGAGGGGGGGGGGGGCAGGCTGAGCACTAGCGAACTTCACGCCTAGTGCGTCCTGCGTCGAGAAATCCTCCGCCCCCTCTTGATACCGGGCGAGGCTGAAAGCATATATGGCCCGTCACTCACGACTGCGAGTGACCTGCTGCTTGAAAAGCTGCCATCTTTCGATCGGTCGGGCCCGTTATCCGCGGCGTCCATAGCACCGGGTGCGGCGGTCTGTGCGGCGAGAATGCTGTCTACACGGGACTCAGTAGCGTACGTGGCGGCTGCAGGTACGAGTGTGCTTGGGACGACGGGGCCTGGTCCCATGGGCATGCCCGTGGGCCCCGGAATGAGGGGCGAGAATGAATCCTCGGAGCTCTGCCCTTGTGGGATGCTGCCGTCGAGGCTCCAGATGCTCAGGGTCCAAGCGCCACCGCAGATGGTGAAGTTCATAGGATCGCCGGCACAGCTTATATTGCACCCTTCATCACCCATCACGGCCGAGCTCACAAGCGTGTTCCCGCAGAAGCATTGAGATCCGTCCTCGGTCCCCGCAAGAATGAAGCCCTGTCCCTGGCAGAAATCGATGCACGCTTCATTCGTCATCCCGCCGGCAACAGTCAACAGTTGAGCACCCTTTAGGGCCCTGTCTTGATCATCCTGGTAACAGCCGACGAGTTGATAGCCACTCGTAGCCGGGAGATTGGTGGCAAATGCGGCATTGGAAGCTGGTGTCGAGTACATATGCACAACAGCGGCGGCCGTTGAGGGGGCCGGGGCGCAGAACCATCCATCTTGACAGTGATAGCAGGGCCACCCGTACCCACAAGGCGCTGGCAGCGCCGGGGTCTGCAGGGGCGGACAGAACCAACCGCCCGGACAGTCATCGCAAGTGTACCCTTGGCCCGGGCAGGGACATCCATCCGAGCCATCCATTCCCGGATACCCTCCAGAGCCGGCTGAGGAATCACCCGGAGCGCTGGAATAGGATGCGAACGCAGATGGACATGTTGACACAATGTCGGTCTGTGTCTCTGTTGAGGTGATCAAGGCAGTGATGGTCTGAACGTAGTATATGGTGGTGTCAGCGGCTGCCGGTATGGCGCTGGGCGATACCACTGCAATGACTATGTCAGCAATCGAAATGCGTTGACTAGAGCGAGGAGACAAAGGGTCTCACCTGGTCCGGGTGTAGGTGCCGATGAAGGCAAGGCCGGGGCCGCGAGAGAGAGCTGCGAGACCTGGCTGAGCAAGGACGACAGCCCTGACAGTGCAGAGTCTGCAAGAGGGTCAGCCGGAGGGCTACCGGTGGGAGCGGCGGTCGCGTCGACGCTCAGCACTGATGAGCTCAAGGAGGACAGCAAGGAGGCGAGCTGTGGAGAGCTTGACGGAGGGCCCGGCGGAGGACTTGATGGGGGCGCAGCGGGACCAAAGGGGAGGCTCTCGACGAGGGTTAATGAGGCGGAGACTGAAGGAGGCGCTGCTGCTGTGGCCGCTGACGGCGCGCCAGCCGTCACCGAGATCTGATCACACGGGACACCGAAGACGAGCGCCGTCCCACCGACAGTGTCTGACACCTGGCAGAGGAGACCCGCAGCATTGGCCTGAATCGACGAGAGCGCACCTGACACCAGAGGCTGCAGGCCTGATGGAAGCACGCCAACGACCTGACTTGCCATGACCGCGGCAAGAGTCGTGACCTCTGGCGCGGCACTGGCCACAGCGGAGGACAGGCTGTCCTTCATGTTGTCGAGGAGCCCAGCAAAGTCATTGACCGCCCCCGGATCCGCGCTCAGAATAGATTCCATCTGGTTCACGGCGTCGAGTGCTACAGCTGGGAGCCCAGTGGCGAGGCCGGGAGCAGCGTTGAGGAGAGATCCAACCTGGTCAGCCATACCACCGGCCACGTCTGGCTCGGCGTCTAGAAGATTGCTCGTCGCGTTCAACGCATCCGCAAGATCATTTCCGACGTTGTTGGCAAGCTGGATACCGGCGGCCAACGCAGACGGCATGCTGTCGAGAACGGCCGAGACCTGACTCTGGAGACTGTAGACGGCTGTGGCGGGATCAGCTAGAACAGAGGCCGGGTCGGGAGAGATGGATGTCAAGGGACCCAGGATATTGGCAGAGAGCTGGCCCAGGAGGCCGATTCCGCCGCCGCCGCCGTTCTCTGGCGAGCCGAGAATGCCGTTCAGCGCTGACGCGACGCCATCGAGGACACTGAGGCCGGACAAGAGACCACCACCAAAACCTCCTGTGGTGACAGCTGGTGGTGCCGTGATGGGTGATGCGGGCAGGATCTGGGAGGGGGCGGCTTGTGATAAGGCACTGAGGAGCCCACCCAGGGCGCCTCCGTCGCCCCCAGGGCTGCCGACCACGGACGTGACACTGGGCACAGGAGCCAGGATGGTCATGATCGAGCCGAAAAGGTTGGGCTCGGCGCCAGCAGATGGAGTGGGAACCGAGGGCAGAGTCAGAATGCTTGGAGGGAGAGTGCTCGAAGCGCCGCCGGCGCCATGCCAGCCGAAGATAGATGTTACGGCGGAGAGCAGCGGTTCCCCGAGAGGATTGGGCAGAGGCCACGGTATCTTCTCGCCGTCCTCTGGATTGATAGTTGCAATCGCATCAACCCCGCTCACGTCACTACCGTCGAGCACAGCAGGCTCAGCCTCTTGATGCTCTTCGTTCCTGAAGCCCTCAGGTGGAGCTGGGGAGAAAGGGCCCAGCTCAGACTCCCAAGTCCGTCGGGCAACAGTGCCGGCACGGGGGTCCAACAAAGGCCGGTGAGGCCGCCAGGACTTTGAGACCCTGGCCAAGAGAGATCAGACAGAGAATAGCAACACAGATGAGGCTGCACACGCCTAGGGACCGGGACGTAAGAGGGGAAGGCTGCATCATGGGCGAGGACGCAGTGCAGACGCGCCAGGCAAGAGGGCAGCTAGACGGGCCGGTACACACTGTCGTCGTCCAGACAAGGGCACCGTGGAGATGAGAACGGGCTGGGAACTGGGGGAAACAGGATGAGAGAGGGTCAAGACTGAGTCCGCCAAAATTCAGGTCCAAAAACCAAAAAAACCCAAAAAAAGAAAGTAAAGAAGAGGGGTGGTGATGGTGTGTTGGGATGAGATCACCCGATGTCGTGGCGGAGACCAAAAAGAATCGAAGGTGGGAGATGAAGAGGAGAGGAAATGCCTCGAAGCCAGCTCGTGACAGAGAAAAGAGTATAGATAAATACGGTCCTGGTGCCTGACTTGTGCCTTCTCGACTGGGTACATCGCCGCTTCCCGGTGTTGGAGGAGGCTGACTGCTGGGCTCGGTACCTGGCAGCGACCATCGAGTAAGAAGGAAGGATGGACAAACGATAGCGAGGAAGTCGCATCACGGTCAAAATGACGACACGATCTAGCGATCTTCTTGGACTGCCCCTTCTTCTGACGGTTTCTCCCTGGGGCGAAGGTGCTGGTCATCCACCCACGATCGATCTTTCCAGCGCTCGCAAATCCACGACGTGAGGTGCCCATGCGCTCGTCTCTCATCGAGTGCTGTACTTGTTGCTGTGACGTGGCATCAGAGCCAAGCCTGCCTGTCGTCTTGGATTGTAGAAGGCCGCCTGCGGCTCTAGACCCTCTTCAGGAGATAAGAGAAACTCTTATGTTCGGAGATGATGAGTGTCCACGATGCCAAACAGAAGGTTTTCTCTTTCCGTCATGCGGGCCTTTGGTCGCTCTTTTGTGCTGCGGGCGGTTACGCGAGAAGGGACATCTCCCACCACGGACCGCCGAGGCCTGATACTTGTTTCTATTTTTTGGCATTGTCAGTCAATATAGACGAGGGGTGCAGGGCATGTTCGGTCTTGGACAGAGGGGGTATCATCAGCCTGTCAGTGCCTGGCACCCAGCGCGTATGAGAAAGACCCTTTAATCGACGGTACGAGTCACATGGGGCGCATTCTTGATGATCATCATTGAAATCATGTGATTCGGTATTCTTTTTCTCTCTTCTGAAATCTGGCCGGGCCAGTAGTCCTCGTATCGTAAAACCTGGCTGAAAGACATGACCAGTTCCCGTACCCATGCAATTAGCAGACCTCAAGACGCCTCTCGACACGACCGACCATCCTCACGCGCGATCCCCCAGCCTAGTAGCGCTTCTCGGTACGCAGGGTGTCGGCGAACTCCTCCAGGGGGGACCTGATGAGCTTGGTCTCCTTCCACAGGTTGGGGGTGAGGAAGCCGTAGGTGTTGGAGATGGCGGCAAAGGTAGCCTTGAGGGTGTTTTCGAGGGTCTTGGTGGAGCCGGCGGAGGAGGTGTAGGCGTCCTCGATACCGGCGAGCTGGAGGAGACGCTTGACGGCGGGGGGAGGCAACGAGGGAAGTACCGCGAGGGGCGGGAATCAGCTGTTGTTGGGGGGGACAGGACGGGTCAGCAAATGCATTGCGGGCGCATGACCAAATCTTGTGCGTAGAGAGGGGAGAAGAGACAAGACTTACCCTGACGGTGACGGAACCGCACTTGCCAGACTCCTTGACGGGGATGGAGTGAGGTTGACCCAGGTTGGTACCCCAGTAGCCACGGCGGATGGGGATGACGCTGAGCTTGGCAATGATGATGGCGGCACGGATGGCGGTGGCAACCTCCTTGGAGGTCTTGATACCCAGACCGACGTGGCCCTCGGAGTCACCGATAATGACAATGGCCTTGAAGCGGGTGCGCTGACCGGCACGGGTCTGCTTCTGGACGGGCTTGATCTGTTTTTTGGGGGTGAAGGGAAAGACGAGACAAGAGAGTTAGTAACAGCTAAGCCTTGGGTGCGCTCAACGCGACAGCCCACGCGAGAAGATGGAGAGAGAGAGAGAGAGAGAGAGAGAAAGGGACAACTGCGAGGACGCACCTTCATGACCTCGTCCTTGAGCTTGGGCAGGAAGAAGTCGACGATCTGGTACTCCTTGATGGGCAGAGAGTGCAGGTAGATCTCCTCCATGCTCTTGATCTTGCCGGCCTTCACCAGACGGCCCAGCTTGGTGACGGGCTGCCACTCCTTCTCCTCGCTCTTGCCACCACGACGGCCACGGCCACGGCCACGACCCCGACCGCGATCGCCGCGGGCACGATCGCCAAAGCCACCACGGGCAGGAGCACCACCTCGGTCAGCCATGATGATGATTTGAGTGGATTGGTTGTCGGTCGACCTGGCTCGAATCGGTTGTTGATGTCGGGGGGGAAAAAAAGGCACAGACGAGACAGGCCTTTGATATGGGAGGGATTGAGATTGGCGACGAGAGGGGCTGTCGACACTGGCGTCTGGGGTGGGAGGGAGCAGACGGTAAGTGGTGATAGTTTTGGGAGATGTGAAAGGTGCTTCACCAGCAGAAACTGCGAAGTTCTGGGCTGGTCTGATTGGACAGTTTCGGGGCTTGCACTCTAGGAATTTCTCAGTGGGGAACACGCCGTGACCCTTGTCTGGCCGCCTTTGAGGGGGGAATTTTGCTGCAGAGTGCGCCCTAGCAGATACCAGCCGAAGAACTGCCTTCAGTCACGTGCTGGATCAGCTGATTTAGAATACCCTAACCCTGGATGGCTTCCCCTTTAGCTTCTCCCTCCAGCTACTATGTACTATGTCTAGTTATGATTGGCTCTCCCCGATGTAGTCTGAGGCTCTTTCTGATCAGAGCAGGCAGACAATTCTTGCCTGCCATGTCATGTCAAGACATGTTACTCCCGCCACACTCCCAGGAACGGAGGTGCAGAGGTGGTAGCGAGTGTCAGTGAGATGGTACGTAGCGGTGGCACTACTATGTATGTACAGTACATTGCGCTGCTAAGTACCCCGCACCTGCTGCGCGGGCTTCAGTGTGGAGCCTCCCCCGGCCCCCTGCGGCCTGTACATGGCAGTTGCTCGATTTGCATTCTCATGTTCCTGAGCTCGATGCACTCGCGTAGGTTCCGCAGGGTGACGATGTTCATGGACTGATAAGCTGGGACCTGAGATGAATTGACAGCCTAAACAACTACTGACGCTTCCCTCCGTCCCTGCTTCAACCTTTTCCCTCCCCCCTCCCTCTCTCTAGCCAAGCAGGACCACACAGCCCACCACTGTTCTCTCTTTCATCCTTGTCCTGCCACTCTCACCACCCCTCTCACCAGGCATGATATTAGCTCTCCAGGAGAGGAGACCTCACCTCCTCCTCCTCCTCTCTGTACTGCTGTCCAGTCATGTACTTCTCGTCCGTGGCCAGTCCTTCGACCCGAACGCAGCTGAACCTGAGATCTGGAACCCTCTGAACGTGGTGCGTGCCCGGAGAGAGAGAGAGAGAGAGGTATTCTCCGTTATTGTTTGTTCATGGCCTTCTGACCAACAATTTGGGTGAGGTGTGTACTTTTTTTAGGGGACAAACACGACAACAAATACCACCTACAACAACCCCATCTTCACCCAGAACGTTGGTGACCCATGGATGACAAGGTACACCGACATGGACGGCCAGCAGTGGTACCTGCTTACTTATACCACCAACGACAACATCACGCTCAGGCGCAGCAGGGCCCTAACCGACAACTGGGACCACGCTGAAGAGCGCGTCGTCTTCAACCCCGACAACACGGGCGGCGAGGCATGGTCCACGAGTCTCTGGGCCCCCGAGATCCATAACATCTCTGGTGCCTTCTACATCATCTTCACTGCCGCCCCGGACGCAGACAACCCTCCTCCGCTGCAGGATGCCCTCTGCCCCATCAACTGTCCTGCTGTGAACCACCGAATGTTTGTCCTGCAAGGCGAGGGCCCCGACCCGTGGCTGTCCAGCTTCACCCTGAAGGGCATGGTCGACACCTACGACCAGTTCGCCATCGACGGGACCTATTTCTTCCACAACGACGACATGTACCACGTCTACTCGTGCTGGCAGGACAAGTACTCGGCCTGGCCCGCCAACCTCTGCATCACGCACATGTCGGACCCGTGGACCGTCGACACCAGCCTCACAAACCGGAGAATCATCTCGGTGCCCAGCGAGCCCTGGGAGAGGGTGCCGTACGGGCGGCCAGACACGCGCCTGGCGACCAACGAGGGCCCGCAGCAGCTCGTCAACCCGACCACGGGCCAGAACTTTATCATCTACTCGGCCGCCCGCGTCAACACGCCCTTCTACTGCCTGGGCATGCTCGAGCTGGTGGGCGACGACCCCATGGAGTACCAGAGCTGGCGCAAGCACAGAGACGGCTGCGTCTTCCACCAGAACACCCTCGAGGGCGTCTACGGCACCGGCCACGCCAGCTTCACCACCAGCCCGGACGGCTCCGAGCACTACCTGGTCTACCACGCCCAGACCACTGCGGAGCCCCTGGGCGACATCTCCCGCACCGTCCGGGCGCAGAAGTTTACCTGGAACGACGACGGTACGCCCAGCTTCCCCCCGGCACAGAACGGACCGTTTCCCGTGCCAGCGGGGCAGAATGGACAGGTGGTGATGGCTGGGGAGCACTTGTCCTTCCTGTCGGGCCAGGCGGGCGATACCTTCCAGGCCGTCGTCTGAAGCAGCGAGGGTGTTGATGAGAGCCATGAGTGATTACCAGTGATGTAGATGCACAACTAGAGCTAGTATAGCACCGCGGATGGTCCGCCTCGAGGAGCCGTCAACCGCGGGGGCCGCTTTTTTTCGAGGCTTTCAGGAACCTCCCCGGATGATCCGACCATCGTCCTATACCTCCTCGCATTCATAAATCCAACCTGCTTTTCCCGTCAAAGACCATGGTCCCGTCTCCCGGGGGTAGCATCGTCGTCGTATATCATAAACCTAGCTTTTAATACATCTCAAGGCCCCCATAGAAAGCTACTGCTGCTGCTGCTGCTGCTGCTGCTGCTGCCACCAGCAGCAATGACGCCCACCATGTCTCTCGCCGGTGTCCACCACTTCAAGCTTCCCTCCTCAGACATGGACAGGGCTGTGGCCTTCTACACGTCCCATCTTCCCCTCACCTACCTCCCAGAGCTCGACCACGTGGTGGCCTCCACGGGTTCCGTCTATGCCAAGATCCTCAGGCACGCCCCGTCGCAGACCACCCTGGAGATCCGCAGCGCGCCCGAGCAGGCCGCCAGGGAGAGGGGCTGGGACCCCATCACCTGGGCCGTCCAGGGGCGCGAGGACCTCGTGCGGTGGAGGGAGCACTTCATGTCGGCCGGCGTGCGGCATACGGCGGTCTACCAGGGGGTCACGGGCTGGGGGCTGACTGTCGAGGACCCGGACGGGAGGCTCGTGCGGTTCTATACCCTCGAGGAGCACGAGGTGACGCCTGACGTGGACCCGGCCGCTTCCACCCAGTTTGAATGAAGGCGACTCGATAGTACATCAGCTCGAGACAGCCGAGTTTGATCTGCTGGAGGGTATGGCATTGGCAGCGACCCTGCGGAGGCGCCTGTGCGACAGATAGTATCAAAGAACAAATGCACAAAGTTTTCTTCTGTGCCGTGGTTGGATCTGTATTTTCCAGGACTGCTTGATAAGTAGCACAGTACATATCCCCAGCCCACACATCTGACAATTCTAGGATGTCCACGGCGAGGCCCCATTTCTAGCCTTGAATATTTCTAGCCTCGAATTGACTTCTTCATCTTCGCCTCCGCCCTCGTCTTGTTCTTCTCCTTCCTCCTCCTCCTTCTCCTCGCCTTTGAACCCATCTACTATAACACGCCTCTTTATGTCCAGGTCGTTTTCGGTGGGTGAGTGGGTGGGTATTGACAAGACGAAAATTTACAGCAGCGACTTTCCCAAAAAAAATAAAAATAAAAATAATACAGATCCCCGATCAATCCGTATCCGAGCCGGCGATATATGCGCGTAGGGTATCCGTGACAGTATATCAACAAAAGAAAAAAAGATGAAAGAAGTCGGCAGTAGAGTGCGCAAAACAACAAGAGGACGGTGCTGGTGAAGTACCGTCCCGACCCAAGCCCTGCCAGGTATTCCACCATTGAAAACTTTATCAAGAACGCCAGATGCAATGTATCCAACCATATTGCCTCCCCGTGGGCGAAATGAGAACCGACCCAAAGCCCAAGATGCGCACATCAGGCTTCCCCACGCCCTTGAAAGAGAAAGGGGCGGGGGGAATAGAAAAAAAATAGAAAAAGAAATTAGCGCAGCGCCTGGAGTGGAGATGTTGCCAGGTTCAACGCAGCAAGCACAAGGCCCGCCGCTCTGTTCGACAATGCTACTGCCCCCTCCCAGCTCATTTATCTAGCCGGAGAGGTAGTTTCGCCAGGCAGTCCGCATCACGGCGACTCCCCCTGAAAGGACGATGCCGCTGTCTCTGTCTTGGGCCGCTTGTTTGCCGTCGGTCTCGCCGGCCGGCCGTAGACGCTCGATCCGCAGCCGCATCGTCTCGTCCGCATCATCATGTTCGCTTTCGTCTGTCTCGTCCTCGTCCGGGTCGGCCTGGTCGAGCTCACCGCTGCGCTCCTGGTCGTGGTGGTCCCAGAGCGCGGCTCCGTCGTAGATGAAGGGCTTCTCACCGTCCTCGGGCACGCCATGGCCGCCCACCTCCACCTCGCTGACCCGGACCTGATAGGCCAGGGCCCTCTGGCCCTCCCTGATCAGCTCCTCCGTCCAGCCCAGGCATCTCTTCAGGCTCTGGTTCATCTTCTGGCTGTCGACGAGGAGCTGCTGGTGCTTGGACAGGTCGACCTGCAGCCGCTTCTCATCACGCTTCCTGTGCCGCGCATCTCTCGCGGCCATCGTGCTGGGGCTTGTCTGTGCGGAGCCTGTCGAGTCGGACTCGGACAGCTCCTCCGAGTCGAGGTCCTCGTCGTCCGCGTCCAGCCCTGAGCCCTCCTCGCTGAGGTCGGACAGGCTTAGGCTGTTGAGCGGGCCCTCCTGGGCCTCGCTCGTTGTGGAGTCGGAAACGATGCGGGACGGAGCGGCAGTGGTGCCGGCCGAGGAGAGCCTGCCCGCCCTGGACAGCCTCTTGAAGCGCCTCAGCTCGTTGGTCTGCTTGCGCAGCTGTCGCTCGAGGGTCCGGTTGATGGCCTCGAGGGAGGCATTGGTGATCTGCAGGTCCTGCACCTTGCGCTCCCGCCGCGCGCTGGCGACGAGCTCGTTGAGGGGGTCATTGCCGCTGGCCGACTTGGGACTGGTGAGGCCCGAGACCGTGCTCTCGTTGTCGTCGTGATCTGCTTCCAGCTCCTCGGCGACCTGCAGCACCGAGGCCATGGACAGAGCCGGGTTGTTGAAGCCGAGCGGAGAGGCCATGGGTGAGGAGGAGCTGGGCAGCGGGGCAGGGTCGGCCGCCCAGCTCCCGGAGCGCGAGTGGCCAGAGGTCCGCCTCGGGGGTGTCTCTGAGCTGATGCGCCGCAGGATGGCGGTGTTCTGGCCCAGGTGAGGCGCCGAGGCGACTATACTGCGCCTCTCAGCTATGGTCGGGCCGGCCGAGCTCTGGGTCGGGACATGAGGCTGAGACGCAGGCTTGGGCGGCGAGGGCGCCCTCGGAGGCGCAAGGGCGGGCGACTGGGAGGCGTGTCCCGACCTCCCCGACGCGGCTCGAGAGCTGGTCGAGACGACCGAGCTGGACCCGGAGGTCATAAGGCTGGGTTTCAGATCTGGGGTCCCGTTGGCGTACATGAACTTGCTTGCCAGGGGGGTCCTGAGGAGGGGGAGCAGCCAGCGTGGGCGAGTATGGGGCCGAGGCTGTCGCGTTCGGACCAGACCGGGAAGGCAGGTTGTCGCCATTGGCGTAGAAGAACGTCGAGCTCTTCTGCTGCAGTGTTGCTGGCACTGCCGCCGGCACGACTGGTGTTGGTGGTTGGGACCTCGTCTGGGCAGGCGGCTTGTCGGGCTTCGGGGCGTCGCTCGCGTAGAAGAACTTGGAATCTCGTCCCACCGCGGGCGAGCCATTCTGTCTCGTATGATCGGCATCCAGACCCAGACCCGAGCGGCCGTCCCAGGCATGGTCGTCCCTGCTGGGCACGGGCGACTCCCTCTTGGTAGAATTCGGCCCGGTGCTGCTGGCAATAGCGACGCGGCTGTGGACAGGCTCTGGCTGGCGAGCCGGCCTGCGGGGGGCGGGGGCTGCGAGAGTAACGGTCTGCCGCTGAGGGGCGGACGTGGGCGCGGGCCTGGCGGTGGTGGCGCTGATGGTGGCAGCGGACAGCTTGGGGGTGACCTGTGTCCTCCCTGGCCAGGGTGGGCATCTGAGGCTGCTGGCGCGACGCGGAGCCTGCCATGGGACTAGATCGATCGTACGGCATCCTGGCCGAGGAGGAGAGGACGTGGCGGAGGAAGAAGACGAGGCCACAGGCGGCTCTCTGGTGGTGGAGGAGCGGGAGGTGTTTATGTTCCTCATCTTGTCGGCAGCATCTTGCCGGGCAGCAATGTAGGTCCGCTCGGCGGGGGGCGGGTTGCGAGGTGAGGATGGGAGTCGGTGTAGGGGAAGAGAAGGGAGGGCCGGGGGGGTGGTTCGGAAGTCGAAGGCGGAAGGCGTGATGTGCTGATGAGTGGCGCGTGGGGTCGATTTCCCGCAGACTGGACTGAGCTTGCAGCTGTAGGGGCGTGTAGGGTGTCGCGTGGAGGTCGATCGCGGTCTGGCTGTCAGCGTATGATGTAGTCGCGGTGGTGGTTTGCGTGGTTGTGTTAGTGGTGGTTGGTGTTTGGTGTTTGGTGGTGGAGAGATTGGAATGGTTGGTTGCGAGGGAACCGCTGCAGAAGTGAGAGGGTGGGTTTGGGTGCTAAGGATGGGCCGCCCTCCCTCCTCTTTCCCTCTATGAGAGAATAGATGGGGGAGGGAGTTGGGGGGGGGGGCAAGGGTGGGAGGAAGGGTACAGGGTACTGGCCTGCTGCACCAGGCTCGGCACATGTCAGTGGTAACTACTACCTCCAGGTGAGCTACTTAAGCAACCTGCCCCCCCGGGCCAAGCCCTGGAGGGCCAAGCGCGGCTTTGAATTGCACTGCAAGCGGAAACGAAGTCGTGGTGGGACGGCATTTTGATGAGGCCGTGACCAGTTGAACCTTGTACATACATAGACGCCAGTACTTTTGTGCTGGGTAGTCATTGCTGTAGTATCTCGTGAAGTACATACATACGAGCGCAGTATGTAAGGTATCATTAGAGTATTCTATACCTGATCATCATCGGAATAAAACGGCGACCTGGAGGTTATGATTGATCTGTAACCATGCCAAGTATCTTTTGCAAGATCACGCGATATTTCTATGCACTAATTGACTATATATATGTATATATATACACACATATACATGTACATATTGTACAGCATACCGCGGGTCCTTTTATTATTATTTTTTTCTTAAAAAATGTTGTACTATATGTACTTGTCCCGTCTGCACGAGCAGCAGCAGTAGGAAGAGTAAAATCATCACTACGGGGACTCGAGTTTGGTTTCAAGGCTGAAGGAAATTCAGGGCTGCTTTTTTTCTGTCTGAAATAGATGTGGATCTCTTTTGGGTATTGGCACCAGAAAACTAAAAAAGAAAACAACAACACGGAAGCAGAATGAATAATGGGACTGAGGACGGCGGGGCGGCCGATGGGGCAATGCCTTTCCCTCCTGTTCCTCCTTTTTTTATTTATTTTATTTTATCCCTCCTCCTTTTCTCCCCCCCTCCCCTTCCTTCACCCATCTGTCCATCCCCCTTTCATGTCTGCTCTGCATTTACCTGCCCCTTGGTGTGTGCGCATTTTGCTCGTGTCATGTGTCTCCTCCACTCGCATGCTTGGCTTTGCCCGCCTCTCTTTTCCTTTTTTTCCTTTTTTTGTCTCTCTTTCTCTTCCTGTTTCTTTTTTACATGTTCGTCCGAGTATTGAAAGAGGGTCGGCCGGAGAGGAGGGGTGGTGGTACGAAGTCGCGGCAATCTTTTGGTACTACAAACACCAGCCAGGTCTCTGCCTAAACAACTACCATTTAGTCATGTACTATGTACTATAGTAATGTATGCCTGTGTGATGTATGTATATAGATCTGTTTTATATGTCCTCTCCCGTTCACGCGCCTCCTGCAGACTGAGGCGTCATCCTTGTCCCCCTGCTGCAGAGAAACTCTGGCACTGAAGAACCCCTGCCATCCCTACCCCTATAGCGTCCTTGCCATGTTCCGGGCACTCTAGCGTGTCCAGGTGCCCATGACCTGCTGCGTAGTACATATGTACCCTAGCAAGCCTAGTACTACTATGTAGTACCTGGTGCACCACCTGTAGTACAGTAGTTAGTGAGACCATGATTGGGCCTCGCGCAAAACTTCTGACCTCCTTCACATGCGCCATTACCAACATCAACCTTGGACCCTCCCCCTCCCTCCCTCTCTCTCTCTCTCTCTCTACCCCCCTCTCTCGTTCATATCCATGACTTTGGTCAAGGGCCTCCGAGCAGTCTGTCCCCTCCCCTGCTATGGCGCTGATCGGAATCTCCCTCATCGTCGCCTCCTTCATCTTCGTCTGCCTGCGGCCTCCAGAATGGCTACACAGCTTCCTGGGCACCTTGGGACAGAAGCGGCTCGGCGGTCCTCCTCCTCCTCCTCGTGTACCCCACCGATCACCACCACCACCACCAAGACGGCTGTCGCCCACCACCACCAACCCATCCGACCCTGAAGAGGATGATGAGACCAGAAAGGATGGTGTGCAAAAGCCGCCGGCGCCCAGAATACAGCCACCTCCCCATCTAGAGGTCACCGGCTCGGGCTCGGAGGACCAGGAGAAGGCGGACAACGGAGAGGAGGAGGAAGAAGAGGAGGGACAGATGACCCCCAGGGCATCATCCCCCACCCCGGGCAACAAAGACGTGCCTGTCCTCGTCATTCCGGATATGTCGTCGTCGTCATCGCCATCGTCGTCAACAGTGCCCGATGTCGTCCTCGAACCGCCCAGGGCCGTATCCAACTCCATGCCCCCACCACCCCTGCCGACCATCACCAGCCGACCGAGACCCACCGGCATCCCCCAGCCCAGGGTATCCTCCTCCCTCTCCTCCTCCCTCACCGCGGCGCATACCCACCCTGAACGGAGCCCTCGATCCGGCTCCCACGCGCGAGCGCACCCTTCCCGTACCCCGGCGCGGCGCACCTCTTCCTGGACGGACCGCCGCTTCATCCTCCTCCTCCAGCAGCAGCCTCTTCCCGCCTCCCACGGCCACCTCCGTTCCCAAGAAGCCCTCGCGACAGGTCGCCCTCGAGCCAGGCCACTCCCCCCTCGACTGGGCCCGCCTCGCCCAGTCCCCGACCTCCGACCTGCGCGGCCTGCCGCCTGACACCCCTTACCTGCGCGTCACCCCGAGCATGCTGCGCCAGCAGAACGGCCGCAAGGGTCGCGACGCCTGGACGGCCTTTGGCGGAAAGGTCTACAATGTCCACCCTTATATCCCCTTCCACCCCGGCGGCGGGCCCGAGCTGCTCCGGGGCGCCGGCAAGGACGGCACTAGGCTGTTTGCCGAGGTTCACCCCTGGGTCAACTATGAGACCATGCTGCAGTCGTGCCTGGTCGGCCTGCTGGTGGAGGAGAACGACCCCGGGAACAAGATGGAGGAGATGGATTGAGCGAGAAGCGATGTCCCTCGAGACCAGACGGAAAGGCAAGTCACCTTGGCGCTGGCTGGAAAAAAGACTTGGCTCTGGATCTTTTTTTGTGGTGGTGATTATTAGATTTAGTTAGATGATGCATCATAGAGACGCTACGCTACACAGCATCAGCTAACAATAGGTACTCAAGTAGAGAGCCACCTGGATGGCTACGGTTGACCGAAGCAAGAAAGATACCCACCAACCCCCCCTCTCGAGGGCCAGAGAGACCCGGTTCCTCCCCGCCCTCATTGCGAGATGCACCCGCGCGATCGTGTCGCCAGGGATCTTTTGTCTACTTGCGCTTGCCAAACCTAAAGCTCAGGCCCCCGTCCTCGCTGTCCTCGTCCTCATCACTGTCTTTCTGTGTGGCCCTGGTCGCCCGGCCCGCGCGCCTCTTGGTCGGCTTCTCCGCGGCCGGTGGTTCCGGCGCGGCTCGCTTGCCCGTGGCCGTCTGCGTGGACGCACGCGTCTGCTTCCGGCCCACCTGGCTTTGTTGTGTCCCCGCCCGCGAAGCTGCCTTGCCCTTGCGTGACCGGGACGGCCTGGCAGACTCCATCTCCATCACGTCCGGCAACGAGGACGCGTCGGCGTCGTGCACGCCAGTGTCCTCCTCTTCGCCGTCACTGTCGATTCCTACGACTTGTTGACTTGCCCTGCCCACCTGGCCCCTGGCGGCCCTGGTCTGGCTCTCACCCTGCCTCTGTGAGACGCCCTGGCTCTGCGTGTTGCTCTTCTTCTGCTTCTGCGGGTTCTGCAGCCAGTAGTCATCACCAATTCCGTACTCCTTGGTCCTGACGGGCTCAAGTGAGATGATGACCTTGGCCTGCGGGCGGACTTGCCTGTCGCCCTGCTTTCGGAATTTTTTGAAGTTCTTGAGCCCGTTCCATCTCGGGTCCCATCTTCTCCTCTCTTCTTCGCTGTCCTGCCCTTGCCCTCCCTGGCCCTGCCGTCGCCTGATCTCTATGGGCTGTACTGTCATGGAGTCCCGTATATCCCTGAAGTCAATATCGCCCTCATTGAGCTGGCGGCGGAGGAGATCATCCTCGGCCTGCCTCTGCGCTTCTTCTTCCTGCCCGGCTTGGATGAACTGGTCAAGAAGCTCGTCACCGGACTCTTCGGTAGTCTTCTTGGACTTACGACCCTTTGCGGTCTTGATAGTCGTCTGAGTCTTGGTCTTGCCTCCTCTGCGAGGCGGAGACTCTGTCACCTCGACAGTGGGAGTGGTCGTTTCTACTGCCGGCAGAGGATCCTCACCCCCTTCCAGGCGCATCCGTTTGATCCGTGCGGCTGTCGGCGCCACCTCCTCCATGATATCGCGCTCTGGCGCAGGGCGCTTGCGCTGCGAAGCCACCGCAGCCGCTGGTGGTTGTAGGGGATTGTTGTTCACATCGTCTGGCTGGGTCATAAACATGCCCTGCGATTCTTCCCCGCAGGTGCGTTCGGTTGTTGTTGAGTTGCCGCTGACACATCATCATTGTCACTGTCTGGATCGACATTGAAGCTCTTGAATCTGCTCTTGGGCGCAGGTCGTTGGCGGCCCCCTCCGGACAGGTCGTGGCGGCGGAGGCGGGGACGACTCAGCTACTGAAACTTCCTCTGGGGGGTCATCGATGTCCATAGCGTTACTTGTAGCACCGGCTGGGGTGGTAGAATCCTGCACAGCTGCAGGAAAGTTAGCTTGTGCGCTGCAGTCCGGCGTGGCTCAAATGGTGGGACATGGCATACCTGACTCCCGAGGGGTGGATTCCACCTCGAGAGGCCTCCTGAGCTGTGCAGGCTCGACATCAAGTATGGCAGGGAGCAGATCGCGCGACTCGATGGGTCGGTGATCCAGCCGAAGTGCCACCTGGTTGTAAAAGCTCAGGTACCACCCGGCATCTGCATCCTCACCAGGTGGCACATATCTCACGACAACCACCCCCCGCCCTTCGCTGCCGTCTTCAAACTCGCCTAAGCCCTTCTCTCCAGCGATCCCCTTGACATAGCGAATGAAATCGTTTATATCTGTCTTCCCCGGGCTAACCTCTCTCAGGAGGGCTTTCCCTTTGCACTCGTGAGGACCGGTAGGAGTTCCTCATACCGCTTGCGCTCGTAAAAAATGAAGGTGTACCCGTCGAAAATTTCCTTTCTCCGCTCATCGGGTGCGAAGGCCGCGTCGGGCTGATCAGCGCCGGGGCCATCAGTCCTGGGTGGTAGGTATTTCGTCGCATCCGGCCAGGTGCCCTCAAAATCCTTTTCTAGCTGGCACGTCTCGGCACCGTTGCTTTGGTTAGGTTCTGGCTCGACAGCGTGAGCAATCGCATCTGTGAAGGCCTGGTTGACGACGAGCTGTCCGCTGATGAGGGCCTGCAGTACTCTTGATGTGTTCCGCCTCTTGCTGACGACATATGTCACGTCGGCGAGACGATTCTCGGTAGTATACTTAATATCGATGGGCTCGAGCCTTTCCTGTATGAGGGCCACGGCACCTTGCTCGAGTTCGGCCTTGGACAGCGAGAAGCTGATGACGACAGGGTGCCACTTGATGCTGGCAGGACGTCTGGAGTCAGACCAAGAGTCTTTCTTTCATAGCACCCCTACCCTTTCCAGGCTGGACATGGCTTACCGAAACAGGTCGCTACAGTCCCCTAGCTTAATCGTGTTGTTGTCCTCGGTCAAGGTTGACTGTTCGCCCTTGATCGACCTCCCGTTGACTTTTGTCCCGAGCTTTGTCTTGAGATCCTCAAGAGTGACGGTCGATCGGCTTCGAGGGTCAGCCTACGGTGGGGTGCATGCACCTCTCATGGTTAGGATGTCGCAAGAATAGGATAGATGGAGGGGAACTCTATTATTGGAACTCACGCCTTGTCCCTGAAGGACTTCGGAAACCTCGATGGTGAGGTGCTTTCTCGAGATGGTCTTGTGCGGGATGCAGATCTGGCCAGCTGTGCAGACGTCAGGTCGGCGAAATCGAGAGGTGCTATGAGGGCCACTGAGGGCGAGGCTGAAGATGAATACCTTCCATAGAGGTCCTGCCAAAGAGATATCGCTTCCCTGGACGCAGCCAAAGCTTCTTGCCTGTGGCCCACCCTTTGGGGTCAGCCGCCGCCTTGGAACATCCCTACCATGCGACAGGGGTTTGCATACCTCCAAAGGCATCGCCATCAGTTTCCAGGAGCCACATGTTGGGTGTGTTCTTTTGTTTTCGCGGCCACAGTGAAGAGGAGGAGGAGGACGGAGGAGAGGCGTGAGACGGTGCGCTGGCTCATTGACGATGCACACTATCTTGGAAAAGAAGACATGATCCAAGGTGAGCAGATACGGAAGGACGCCAAGACTTGAGACACGTTTTGAGGCGCAGCCTGTTGCGAGGACAGAGGGAAGATGCAGCTTGAGGGGGAGAGAGAGAGAGAGAGAGAGAGAGAGAGAGAATGAGAAATGTGGGTTGTAATGGTTGGTTGATGTGCCCTGGGCTGAGGCTAGGCAGGCTGCACAGTGCAGGGGTCGCGTTAAGAAACGTCACCAAAACCTCAGGGCAACCGCGACTCTAAATAGAGTGGAGTACAAGTACCATGTATTCCTCTTCACGCTGTCACGTGCCCCCCCCCAACTCTTACATGGGAATATTTCTTCATGTTTCAAGAATTGTCGACGCCGCTTTTGTTCTTTTGGCTGGGCCTTTGGATCAATACACCTGTATAGAAAGGAATTCTAGTAAACCTGAAAGGCGTCGATATAGCCCCATGCATCCATCGTCAAAAAGTTGGTCATCCAATCCCGCCGATCCGTTCGCCTCTTTCGCCCTATTCCATGCCATTGCTGCTCGCGTGAGGACCAAGAGTTTCTACCTGAAAACTGGGCCCATTAGACAGTCCACTGTCCGGCTCACCCGGATGCACAAGTGGTTGGACTAGTCATGCTTCGGGTCGGTCATCCGAGAGTCAGTGTGCGTTGTGGGGACGACGACCTGTCTGTCCCTCTCAAGATGCGCTCGCAGGCTCAGGGCTTGATTTCCCGAGCGAGTGCTTGTGCTTCTTCTTGCGCTCCTCCTTCTCCTTCTCCTTCTCCTTCTTGATCGTCGCCTCCGCCACTAGCTGCTCAAATGCCATAAAGTCTCCTTCCTCCTCAGGACTTCTCTGTGCCTGAAATTTGCACGATGCACGTCAGCCTTCGTCCTTTAAAGGGGGCTGTGGGGGATTGTTCGTCACATGGGTGTGGGGACATACCTTTGCACATATCTCGCCGATGATAACCATGGCCTGTGCCCGCTCCAGCCTCTTGTTCAGGGACACCTTTTTGTCGTTCAGCACGGTGTCGCAGACCTCGCGCAGCACGCTCTGGATCTCAAACTTGCTGCCGCGCCATGCTGCGTTTAGGATCTTGCCTGTCACCCGCCTCTCGTACTCCATCTTCCTCTCGTCCGTCCAGTCCTCTCCGCCCTGCTCCTCCATCCGGCTCATCTCCTCCATGGTCTGCTGGGCGTCGATGGCGCTAGAGATGGTGTTCCACGTCTCCTTGACGATGGTGCCCTTGTCCTTCATCCGGCCGAAGAAGCCGCCGATGCCGAACAGCTTCTGCGACTTGAGCAGGTTGGAGGCCTTGGACAGGTAGGTCTGGCCGATGGCATGCAGGATGTCGATGCCGAAGGACTCCATCTTCATGTTTTCCACCTCGAGCCGTATCTTGGCCTGGAACGCGTTGGTGACGTCGCGGCCCTTGTCCGTCTCCGTCCACACCGATATCCGGTCCAGGAGCTTCTTGACGAGGGTGTCCACGCGCTCCTGGCGCACCCGCGCGCGCTCCTTCTCGTACTCTGCCAGCTTTTCCCGCTGCTCCTTGGTCAGGCCAGCCTTCTTCTTGTCCTTGTCCTTCTTGTGTACAGACGAATCGCCGTGGGACCCCGACGTCACCTCGTCGGAGGGGCGGTCCATAAGGGCGGGCCGGAGGGGGATGCCTTGCCTCCTGGTGTCGACGTCCCGCTGGGCGCGGGGGAGGGGTCGCGGGAGGGTTCGGCCCCGGTGGGTGCCAGACCAGGCGCTGGCGCCGCGCCTGCTGCGGATGGCTTCTCGCTGGGCACTTCATTCTCCACCGTGACGGTGGGCGGCGCAGATGTCTTGTTTTCCGCCTCGGCTCTTGCTGTCTTCATGCTCTCCTTGACGGCGCTCTCAGTGCCCGGGAACTCAGCGTCAGCATCGGCGGCGGCGGCAGCGGCAGCAAGCTCCTCCTCCTCCTCGGGAGACATGGTGATGTCCATGGTGGTTGTCAGGTCCTTCATCAGGCCGATCTCGCCGATCCAGTCCACGAAGGCGTCACCTCCGAAGATGCTGGTGAAGAACTCGGCAGGGTCGGCGAAGCCCTCCTGTGGTTTTGCGTGGTCCTTGCCGTACTTATCGTAGGCCTTGCGCAGGTCGGAATCGGAGAGGACCTGGTAGGCCTCGCCGATAGCCTGGAACTTCTCGTGGGCGGTAGGATCGTCTGGGTTCTTGTCTGCAGGGCGGAAGAGAGAAAGAGAGGGAGGAGGGTCAATGTGTTAGCCGACAAGCATTTTCCTACGATGGCTATCTGCGAGCGCAACCCCCCCAACCCCCAAGTAACTGCCACATGCTGCAGCTGTGTGCATACCTGGATGGTGCACCATGGCCATTTTGCGATACGCCTTCTTGATCTCCAGGTCGGTCGCAGTCGGCTGAACGCCGAGGACGTCGTAATATGCCGTATCGACTACCATGTTGGGCGACGGGTTTTTGCAGACCCAAGGCGCAAATCAAAAATCTCAAAGGGAGCAGGTGTAAGAAGGTAGCAAAACGATAAAGCGTATGGTAAGAGAAGGATCAAGACAGGGAGTGGGCAGGATGCCTGCTTTGCGTCTGTGTGTGAAGTTGCAAAGTTGGGCGAAATACTAAAGAGAAGGAGGCAGATGTCAAGAAATGTTGTTGACGCATGCCCCACGTCAGCCAGCCAGCCAAGGCCGCCAGCCGAGCAGCCCGCCCACTGCAGGTTGGCACTGCGTAGTGGTGGTCTGGCTCCTTAGGTGGGGGTAGGTGGGTGGTACTGCATGTACTACTGTAGTAGTAACAGCAGCGCGTGTACCCATAGTACTATGCCGCCTACAGCAGTTTTAGTGGTCGATGCGTCGGTTGGGTCCGGCCCATGCACGCCGTAGTCATTACGTCGTCACCCGCCAGGGGGGCTTTTTGACAAATGCATCTGTATCTGCATCTGCATCTGCATCTGCGATTTTTTTTTCTTGGAAAATACTTATTGTTGTCATTGCAGGATCTGGGTTCGGCGCATATGGACCGTAATCCAAATTAACAGCCAGCCAATGCACAAATACGTATAGTAATATATATACGAAGACTAATCCCAAGAAATTCTATCGAGACATGAAATCCTGCCCAGCAGTCTGAATCTGCATCACATGTCATTCTTACTATGGGTTCACACCAGCAGAGAGATCAATGGACCTCGCTCAGCCCTAAGACAAGGACTGAGAGCTTTGGGCTTCAGCATACGCGGGCTTGTATATGGCGGTCGAGGAGTAGTAGCCTCAACTTTTCTTAATTTCGAGGGATCATTCCTCGATCTACATAGCCAGACCAATCTCAAACCCAGATGACGACAAGAGGCCATGTCCGACGATCCCGGTTGCGCCGTTACCGTATTAAAAAAGGAAGAAAAAAAAAAAAGAAAAAGACGTAGAATATACCCAAGAGACGTCCAGGTGGCCAGAAGACCACGCGAGCCCAGAAAGGGCTTTACTCAAGCACATAGGCGCCCACAGGCCTTGGAGCTTCCCTGCGCCTCGCCCTTGACATCCTCCCACCTCTCCCAACCCTACTTGTTATTCTTCCTCCTCCTCTTACTGGACACCCGAAGCCTTCATCCTCTCGAAGCACTGCCTGTATGCCTCGTGGATCTCGGGCACGTCGTAGCCATACTCCTTCAGCTTGGCGATCAGCTTGGTGGTGTCCAGCTTGCAGTTGCTCCGGCCGGCCTTGATCACCTTGGCCTGCTCGTCCAGGGAGAAGTTCTTCCAGGTGTAGCCTGGCCTGACGATGTCACGGAACAGGGTCAGCACCTCGTTGTGGGAGATGGCACCCGGGTTGGTGAAGTTGTAGACGCCCGTCTCGCTGTGCTCGGCCATCAGGATGGAGGCGGGCAGCAGGTCGTGCAGGATGGTGTTGCTGTTGGGGATGTCCACGACACGGTCGTACTTTGCGATCTTGGTGACAAAGTTGCGAGGGTGGAGGTCGTCCGAGACGGGCATGCGCAGCCGGAGGATTAGACAGTTGTTGTAGTACTTCATGACCTGGTAATTGCAACATTCAGTTCAAGGGGCCCCCTTAAGTCCGTCCTCTCCCTCTCGCTCCATCTCTCTGTGGGAAGAGACTCACCTCCTCGACGTGGCCCTTGGTCTCGGAGTAGAAGCTGCCCTTGAAGTTGGCCAGGTCGGTCTCGAGGTAGCCCGGGCCGTCCCACGGGTGCTTGTCGTCATACTGGTAGATGCACCCGGTGGCGAAGACGGTGCAGTGGATGCCCTTGAGAAAGCAGCAGTCGGTCAGGTTGAGGGTGCCGATGACGTTGGACCGCATGGTGTCCTCCTTGTGGTCCTCGCACCAATCGACGTTGGGACGACCGGTACAGCCGGCAGCGTTCAGGACATGGGTGGGCCTCTCGCGCTCCAGCACCTCGAGAACCTTCTCGCGGTCCTGCATGCGGACGGTGGTGCTGGTCACATGCTTGCCCTGGCTCTCAAGGATCTGCTTGAGGTGGCCGGCCACCCAGCCCTCGCCTCCCCAGATGAGAAAGCGGTTGCCGGCCTTGGTGCCGTTCGTCCCATTGGTGGTACCGTTGGTGGCCATGGTAGGTGTATGTGTGTGAAGGTCGAGCCGTAGGGGGCGGGGGTGGTGGTGGTAGTAGGCAGGTCGGTGGGTGTGGGGGTGGGTGTGTGTGACGGCAGAGGATCCGGCGTGGGTTCAACTGCAGCAGCTGGTGGGGCTGAAAATGGAGGGAGGGAGAGAGGAGGGGGAAGGCGCGGCGGACCTATATAGCTAGGAGGTCTGGAGAGCGAGAGAGAGAAAGAACGAGGTGCCCCTAGATATTTATCACAAGAGGGAAGGAGAGAGGGAGGTAGACGAGCTAGTGGGGGGAACCAGGTGGCTTAGGGCGGACTTAAATGTCAGGTCCAGGTCGGAAGAGGCAATGCAGAGCATGGAACGTGTAATGTATTTCGCAGCAAGGGAGGGAGGAGAAGAGTCAAAGCCAAAAGTCAAACCAGAGCCAGTGTCACCCTTTTTTTTTTTCTCTTTTTCTTTCCTTGTTTTCCCAGAGAGGTGTTTCAGTGGGTGGGTGTTTCTTCTTCTCTCTCCCTCGCTCGAACTCGAACTTATTACCGAGACAGGTACCACGGGCTCAGGAGAGGGGAGCTAGGTAGGGAGGGCGACTGCATACCTACAGAAGAACTAATGGTGCGTGCAATGTATCGTAGTACTGTGGTATTACTCAAACAGGTAGGAGAAACATCCACGGACCACCAGACGGCTGGACGGCAGGAGGTGGATGCCGCTGGAGCTCCTCTTGGGACGCACGCCTCTCAGGGTCCGGGTCCTGGCCCTCGCGGAGGGGTTCAGGAGGTGGGGACACCACCGAGCACTCACCTTTTCTGGGTGAGCAGGGAATTATGGCACAGGCGCACAGACAAGGATGTGGTCGGTCTCGACATGTTCAGACCCTTCAGGCCGCGATGTCTAGACCACGCCGCGCCCATGGCTAGACCGCGTCGTGGCCAGACTTGGCTTGACTGGCAAGATTGATTTGTGGCGCGCTAGATGCTTCGTATTTCTGCCATGTCTTACTCGTAACATGCTGGGGGGGTATTCGTCTCGTCTCTGGAGCTGGCGGTACAGCGAGTGGGGGGGAAAAGCATTGGTTACTATCGTGGCAGGCAGGAGAGGATCCGATATGCCGTACGTACTGTGGCGACAGATCCCTCCCCCCCTAGGTTTCGTTCGTTCGTCCCAACATGGGGGTCATGTAAAGAAAGAAAGAAAAAAAAAAAAGGGGGTGAGGTCACTGCTTTTGTGTTGTAGTGCTTGCGCGGCCCTGCAAAACGTCATTCGTGACCCCCTGGCCGCAGGTTGAGGATGGTGTCTGAGTGCAAGACTTACAGTACTACTAAAGTACTATGTTCTGCTGTAGTCTGTACTATGCATGTAACTAGGGAACAGGGGTGGACGATCCTGTCCTGCATCTCACACTCACCTCTCTCTCTCTCTCCCTTACCACCTTCTGCCCTTGGTGCGGTACGTATGTACTACCAAGAAGATGGAATGGCGCGCCATACAGTGATAGCAGAGGGGAATTGGCCAATAAGAGAGCCTTACGGAACCATGAGCTTGTTTTGTACATACGTGAAACATGTACTGTAGTAGGGAAGTCATCCGCATTGCTACGGTACTACATGCTGTTAAGCGACCTGGTACTGACACCTTGTACGTCCGTACTGCATACCAAACTGAGGTACTGCTTGGCTATCTATCAGGCTAGGTACAAAACGAAAAACAACACATCTCTCTGCCTCTCTTTAATATTATAACATCTTCAAGATATTTCAATCATATACCACCAGCTGAGTAGGTACTGTAGGTCTCTATACACCCACCGACTCACTCTAATATAGGTCATAGCCAAACAAGCTTTACTAAACGACAGGACGCAGGTACCTCATATATACTCTTGGAGTTACCCTGTATCATAATTATTACTGAATTAATGCAGGTACCCAGCTGACGAGACACCCAGTCAGTGTCCTGCCGGAATTGTGCTGTACAGTCTCTTGCTGCGCACCTCACCTGCTGTGTTGTTGTGCACAAGGTACTTACTTATACTGTTCATGGACGGATGCTGGGCTGTCCGTGGCCTAAGACCAGATTGACCCTGTTTAGGCGTGGTAGCGTGTTGATGTGTGGGTGGTGGTGGAGATTGTCGCGCAGCTCTCGTCTCCGTCATTGGCGCGCTGCCCTCGAGCGAAATCTCGAATTCCCAGTGTGCCTCTCTGCTTCTCCGAGAATGGGTCCCCTGCAACCCAAATTTTCTCCAGCTTTCCAGGGGTTTGCACCCAGAACCATAACGATACTATAGCTTAACTGCTCATCTTCAACCTCGACTCCTTCACCACCACCACCAACTCCCCCACCGCCAAACATCCCTCCAGAGACACATGTTCGCCTCGTGTGCCTCAGTCCTGCCTCCCGACCTCCCCAGTACTTCCTAAGCACCGACTCTGTCCATCTCGCAGCCCCGTCAACTACGCTGCACGCCCCTCGGTCGCGTGCCTGTCTCGCGCGCCGCCTGCTTCGTCCACAAGCTGCTACGGACACTGAGCGACCTCCTTAAACCCAACGATTCCGATCCCGCACTTCCCGACGACAACAACAACGCTCAATTCCCTCCTTCCTACCTTTTCCCTCCAAGATGGGTGCCGCAACCAAGGCTCTCTACTTTATCTTTCACCCTAACCAGCTTCGCAGCATAATACAATGGTACGCACGTCCCTGTCGCAACTCGTCCTTCCTCCGAACAGACCGCTCCCCCCCCCCCTCTCTCTTCTTCCTCTTTTCTTTCCTGGCTTCGCGGCTGACTCTTACACGCCAACAGGAAGCTATGGCACGACCCTGTCCACCGTCGCGACCCCAGCAAGGGAGACACCCACCGTGAAATCATGCTTCCACTACCTCCAGCTCACCTCGCGAAGCTTCAGCGCCGTCATCCAGGAGCTTAACCCGGAGCTCCTCATGCCCGTAGCCCTCTTCTACCTCGTCCTGCGCGGCCTCGACACTATCGAGGACGACATGACCCTCGATATCAAGGTCAAGGAGCCGCTGCTGCGTGACTTCTACAAGAATATCGAGGTCGATGGCTGGACCTTCACGGAGAGCGGGCCCAACGAGAAGGACCGCGAGCTGCTCGCCCACTTTGACGACATCATCTTCGAGCTGCGCAGGGTCAAGAAGGAGTACTTTGTCATCATCAAGGACATCACCGACAAGATGGGGAACGGCATGGCCGACTATGCCCTCAACAGCGACCTCAACGAGTACGGCGTCATATCGACAAAGGACTACGAGCTGTACTGCCACTACGTCGCCGGTCTGGTCGGCGAGGGTCTCACGCGCCTGTTTGTCGAGTCCAAGCTCGCAAACCCCGCCCTGCTCCAGAGGCCCGAGCTCGCCGAGGCCATGGGCCAGTTCCTGCAGAAGGTCAACATCATCCGCGACATCAAGGAGGACTGGGACGAGGGCAAGAAGTGGTGGCCCAAGGAGATCTGGAGCAAGCACGTCGACAGCATGGGCGACCTGCTCAAGCCGGAACACAGGCAGAGCGCCCTCTGGTGCGGCTCCGAGATGGTCCTGAACGCCCTGAAGCACGCCGAGGAGTGCCTATACTACATGGCCGCCGTCAGGGACCAGAGCGTCTTCAACTTCGTGGCCATTCCACAGTCCATGGCCATCGCCACGCTGGACCTCGTCTTCATGAACCCGGCGATCTTCGAGAGGAACGTTAAGATCACAAAGGGCGACGCCTGTCAGCTCATGATCGAGTCGACACAGGACCTGAAGCTCGTGTACGAGTTCTTCCGCCGGTACGCCCGGAGGATACACCGGAAGGCTGATCCCCGGGATCCCAGCTACCTGGCGATCTGCATCCAGTGCGGCAAGGTATGTCGGCGGGTGCCGAGGCCCTGTTGCTCGTAGCTTCCAGCCTTGCTAACAAAACCCCTGGCAGATCGAGCAGTTTATCGAGAGGATCTTCCCGACCCAGGACGTCGCGAATCTGTCGGCCGAGGAGAAGGCCAAGGCGAAGCAGCGGGAGCTGGACAAGTCGACGGACCAGAAGGAGGCTATGCTCCTCATCCTCGCTGTCGTCCTGGTTCTCTTCTTCGTCGGTGCTCTGATGGTAGGTCCCGGAAGGACGAGTACACCCCCAGGGACTGTTGAAGCAGGACGCTAACTTCGAAGCAGGTCGGTCTCGCCTGGTTCATGGGGTCCAAGTTCACCAATGCCATTGACAATGCGTCGACGACCAAGATAATGGCACCGTCGCCCACCGGGCATGAGGAGCTGTAATGATATGGCGGTATCCTGGCCGGTACGAGGAAGGAAGAAAGAAAAAATGTATGTACGTACGTGACGACATGACGCATAGTTTGCCAGCACACAGGAGGGGGAGCATCGCTCAAGGTGACCAAAAGAGCGGCGTCTATATATGCAATCCCAGACAGGACTGGACATACAACTGATACTAATGACATAATAATACCCCCTTCCCCATGACCTGGTGATACTCGGTTATGGTAGGGTCGGAGGTTATCCTAAACTGTCCCGCCGAGCTTCGGACCTGACCTCTTACCTCGCTCCCTTCCCGCACCTACCTACACCCGTGTCCGTCCAAGACGTGACGAACAACAGGATCAACAAGCATGGATGTCAAATTGCAATTCAGCCTCTCTCTCTCAATGGCTGTGATTGTGCCAAGAAATGCTGATAGTAATGATGGGGGGCATTTGAGGCCTGGTTTCCGGGCACATGGAGGCGGTTGTCCTTGAGTTTACCCACCAGGATGGCTGCTGCACATGGACTGCATACATTCATTTCAGCACACAACTATGGTACATCTCTTGACCCCAGGTTTTCACCACCAGGTCCTTTCTCCCTCTCTCTCCCCCTCCCCCTCCAACCACCACTGTTTGGTAGCCAGCCAATAAGAAAACAGCTGCTGTTGGTCGAGATGGGCAGCATGTTTATCTGTCATACTAGAGACCTCCATATGAGGGTGGGACCAGAGCCTGGGATCAGGACCCTAGGCTGGCACTTTGTTGTACATCAATTAGTTGTTTGAAAAGGGGGCGATGGGGATTCACACAGGGTGTGTGAGGACCCGTGCTTTGACCCCGGAGGGATGTCATGCAGACCGGGCGTACTCAAGTATTTCCAAGTTAGATGTTAGCATAATTCCTAAGCCAAATGTATATTTGTGAAAGTACTGACTGGTGGTTTTTATTTTTTATTTCCCTGTTTGCTTCTTTTGTTTCTGTTCATGGGATTTCTTGCAGACTTTGTTGTTGTCACTGTTGCTTGCAGGCCATGGCAGTTGCGATTGCTTATATAACAAAAGCACACCCCCCCCCACCACCTTCCCTACCCACCCCCTACCCCTACCCCCCCATCAACAAGTTTAACCCCATCTCATCTCAGGCCTCACTCACATCCAACAACCCTTCACGCCTTGTCTTCTTTCTTACCACATATCATCCCCTACCGTTCTTCCGCCCATCCAACCCCCCCTTTCCTCTTCAGCCCTGGTAGCTCAGCCGCTGCAGAATCGGTGTGGCTCCTGTCCAGTGAGTTGTCACTGCGGCTGTCGATGCAGGGGGGCGTAAAGGGGCGTTGATGGGCATCGAGTCGTTTTGGGGTCTCGCTTGGGTCGTTGATCTGGTCGCCTCGCAAGGTCTTCTATTGCTGGAGCTGGCTGGGCTGGCTGGAGGGAATAAGATCAACAGGACTCGTGGTTCAGCAAACCCTCTCTCGCTCTCGAAGCTGGCCATCATCTGACCGTCGTCAAGTCGTCTCCATCCCCAGTCAGGACGCTCCGGCCGACTCCGTTGCACACCGCCACGCCGCATCTAGCTTGTCCGTCCCGCAACACTTTGTCCCAGCTTTACGTCGCTACCCGACAAAATTTCTCGTCTCAACAGGCTTCCGAATTCCCCGGATCCTCGTCTCGCCTCGACCAGGCCGTGTGGCCACCAACATTGCCACCATGGCCACCCTTCAGGTTGTCGCGGCAGACCTGTCGGCGACCAAGAAGAAGGCTGTCGAGGATGCCGACAGGACGCAGCGCTCCATCATACGCGAGTGTGCTGAGAACGGCAGGGAGCCCCCGCCGTACGCCCTCTCCGAGCTCATCGGCAAGGGAAGCTTCGGCCGCGTCTACAAGGCCAGGGCGTCCGCCTCTGGGCAGCTTGTCGCCGTCAAGATCATCAGCATCGATGAGGGCGACAGCCTTGCCCCGGGCGCCGCCGACACGTTCAAGGATATCCTCAAGGAGGTCAACACCCTTAAGAAGCTCGGCGACAGCGGCGCCAGGAACATCAACACCGTCATCGAGACGCTCCTCGTGGGCCCTGCCATGTGGATCGTCACCGAGTACTGCGGTGGCGGCAGCGTTTCCACCCTAATGCGTCCCTCTGGGGGTCTGCCCGAGAAATGGATCATACCGATCCTGCGCGAGGTGGCAGAGGCCCTATACTGGGTGCACAAGGAGGGCATTATCCACCGCGACATCAAGTGCGCCAATGTGCTGGTGACCGAGAAGGGCGGCGTTCAGCTCTGCGATTTCGGCGTTGCTGGTATCATCGAGACCAAGTTCGACAAGCGGAGCACGGTGACGGGCACTTTAAACTGGATGGCTCCTGAGCTCTTCGACATGTCTGTCTCGTACGGGACCGAGGTCGACATCTGGGCATTTGGCTCTCTTGCTTTCGAGGCTGCCACTGGCCTACCCCCAAATGCAAAGAATATGGCGAGGATCGACATCCCCCAGTTTGGCTCCTACCTGAAGCAGCACTGCCCCCGCCTCGAGGGCGAGCAGTACTCGGAGCATCTGAAGGACCTGGTGGCCTTCTGCATGACCGAAGACCCGAGGAGCCGGCCTGGTATCGGCCAGGTCCAGAGGCATCCATACATCAACAACACGGCCAGCGACTACCCAACCCAGTCGCTCTCGATGCTTGTCAAGGCCTACCGGCTGTGGGAACTGCAGGGTGGGAACAGGATGTCTCTGTTCAATGCTGGAGGCGCCCAAGGTCTTGCGGGCAACGATGGCCCGGAGCCCTCTGGCGAGGATGGCTGGAACTTTGATACCGTGGCCGGCGGGTTCGACGTTCCACGTCTGGGAGACACAGAAGCCAAGGCCGTCTACGATGCGTACGGGCCTCGTGTCTCTATGATGCCTCCGCCTCCCAGAGACTCCAGCCGCCGCCGCCGACCCCCCAATATCCCCAAGCTAAAGGGCCCCCTGGAGAAAGCCTTCGATCCCAACACTATCACGAACTACGAAGATAATTCGCGGCTTTTTTTACGGTAGGCTCATGCCGACTTCGGCTCCCGAGATGGGCGTGGAGAATAGCGACAAGCCCGCCAGCAACGTCAATGAGCCAGCCCGAGAGTCCCTGATCGACCTGGACCTGTCTCTCGACGGCGACAGGCTGTCTCGATTTGCAGACATGGACGGCGGCACAATTAAGGGTGGCCAGCGGCCGAAGCATGAAACGATTCGAGAATCTGGCTTGATCGACCTCGACATGTCACTGGACGGAGACAGGCTCTCCCGGTTCGTCGATATGGATACTATTAGGGCTAGCCGTGTCAGTATCAGACCGCTTGGGAGGAGCCAGACAACGCTAGACAGGCGTCGCACTCAGGACTGGACGTTCCAGGGGGCCGGTGGGAACGAAGTCGTCCTGGAAGAGGCCGAGGAGCCTCAGGAGGCCGGCCGACAGAGAGAGAGCCAGCTGTTCAGGAGCCAGTCTACTATGGACCACCGCCGCACGCAGGACTGGACCTTTGCTTCGGCGGCATCCGAGGCATCTCCCACACGTTGGCCGGAAATTGGGCGCAGCCAGTCGAGTCTGGAGAACAGAAGCACGCGGGAGTGGACATTCGCCGGTGCGGCGTCCACAAACTCGCGCCTGGGAGGCGAGTGGTTCCAGTCGAACGAAGAAGATGACTACATGGCCCTGGACTCCCTCCCTCAGGCCGGGGCAGCACATCATCATAACAACTCATTGGAGGTGGAACTCCCGCCACGGGCGGCCACCAGCCTCGAGGTCAGCCGCTTCTCCTCTTCGAGCCTCATCGACCTGGACGCGAGTCTCACCAGCGAGGAGGGTGAGATTCTGCGTCCCTCTACTGCGCTTGCAGACCCCGCAGCGTCCGAAATGTGGATGCCTATGTTCAGATCGCAACAGCCTTGGTTCGGGCTGTCCAGTGATGCCTCCCTCCATTCGAGCAGGGAGCCTTCCCTGTACATATCAGACGATGCCATTCCCAGGAGCAACAGGGAGCCCTCCCTTTACATGTCGGAAGATGCCATACCGATGAGCAACCGAGAGCCCTCACTGTACATAGGCGACATGAGCCCGAATGGGTCGTTTTCGGCCTTGTCGGCGTCAGAGAGGGAGCCGTCGATTTATGTCCCTGATGATGTCGGCCTTGGGCAAGTGCCGTCCACACCTACCTCGGACGGTATGATCATGACACCGCCGTCCGACACAAATGATGCTGCCGACGAGCTCGGCATCCGCATCAACGGCGAGCGTGTGTCGATCAACGTTGAAGAATCAGACTTCGACTCAGATGCACCTATGCCATCGCTTCCGTACATGCCTCGGCCGCCGACGGTGAACGTGCTACAGGGGACTGGCGCCCAGGACGAGGTCAAGGATGAGCTCCAACGGATGATCCGAAGCCTCCACGAGCATCTACAGTACACGTCTTCTGTGCTACGAACCCTTCCAACTCGCTCAGGCCAGACAGATTATCCGCAGCCCGAGATTGTGCTATGAGAGAGAGAGAGAGAGAGAAGGGCACCCGTCGGTATAGGCTGAGCCGTTACCGCCTGCGAACTTTTCATGTTATCGTTGAAGCTCAGTTGGGAGTTTCAGGTTCAGCACAGAGCTTGGAAAGCCACTCTGCATCACAACACCGATGGCTCAACCATGCTAGTGATGCATATTGGTGCTGTTTTCATTGAGATGAGGTGATATCAAGATACGAAATATGGACAGCGTAATATATAATGACCAGAAGACTTGACACTTTTGATAAAATGTATGCAAATGACGCAGAATTCTGATGAGACAGAACTGGTCGGATCAGTCTTGTGCCATTCATCCTCGCTCAGACTATAGGTGCTTATGTAATATATGTCTACAGGTTGAATGAAGAAGGGCAATAAGACTGCTGTATTCTGGTCTATCTCGGCGCTTTTTGAGTCTAGACTGAGTGTCGAAATGATGCATAGCGCACATGTCCTTTCGTCGCCCTCCCGAAGACCGGTAACAATGCTGTGTGACACTACCGTAATTCTGTCTATCTGATCAGAGTGAAGAACAAGAGACTCTTGATGAATAAAATGCTGTGTACCTCTGTGTATGAACAAGCAAGGACATCACAAAGGGGTGTGTGGTCTAGGCCGAATGATCTATCTACATCCATCTCTGAACTCCGTTGTTCGCAATCAGGTTGGTGGTGAGCATCGCGTTTCCCATCACGGATGAGTTTGTGGCCCTGGCCAGGCCTCGTATCGTGGCCTCCAAAACACCGACGTCGGTGATATTGTGCAGGGCCATAAGGTAGGCGGCCAGCCCTGCCACGTGTGGAGCCGCCATGCTCGTGCCGTCCTCGCTCTTGGTGGCTGTGGTGTTCTGTATGCCGACGCTCACGACGTTGACGCCCGGGGCGAAGACGTCCACGACCTGCCCGAAGTTGCTGAACCAGGCCATCTGGTCGGTCGTCTGGTCGATGGCGCCGACGGTGATGGCATCTGGGGACGAGGCGGGGCTGTCGTTGGAAGCATCTTGGTGCTCATTCCCGGCGGCCACGACTGGCACGACCCCCGCGGCCCGGACGGCAGCGACGGCTTGGTTGATGACCTGGGACTTGGACCCGCCCACTGCGAAGAGTCTGTCAGCTACAACCCAGAGACCGGGGGGACCAACTACTCTCATCCTCTGGACCTACATGACATGTTCACCACGGCCTTGCCAGAGAGGTTTCTGGCTCTAATTGTATGGCAGACGTACTCTAGACCGCTGAGGATAGCAGAGACCGACCCCCACCGTCCGCACCAAGGACCTTGACGCCGACGAGTGAGACGTTCTTGGCCACGCCGAATGTATAGCCACCGATGGTGCCTGCAACCTGTCATTTTTGGTGTCAAGAGTCAGTCAACCGCCTAATTACTCTCTGAAGTGAGAAGAAAGAGGGAAGAAAACAAAAGAACGCACATGGCTACCGTGACCATTCTCATCGGTATCAATGTCATCCGCAGCATTGAACCCAAGTGTAGCCCTGCCCTGGAACTGGGTGTGGTTTGTCATGATTCCTGTATCGACCACAAAGACCGTGATTCCTCCTCCAGCGCTGTCGTCGTACGAGTAGTTTGAACCACCCGGCTGCGTGGCCGATAGACGAGCAAGTCCTGTGGTGGCGTCATCCTGCGTGACCAGAGTGTTGATGTGCATCTGCGTGTCGGCCTCGATGAAGGCAACCTCGTCGGCCTGGTTGATCTCGATGGCGGACTGGTCGTCTGCGTCGAGCGCCATCGCCCTGACAGTACCGATGCTGAACGTCCTGGCCTTTGTGCTGAGGGAGCGGTCACCGATATTGCTGCGCTTGCCAATGTTGCGCCTCGCCATGGTGGCCGCCCAGTGGGCCTGGTGGGCGGCGATGAGCTCGTCGGAACAGGTCTCGTTGTAGACAATGATGTAGGAGCTTTCGATGATGTCCTTGGCAGCTGGGTTGGCGATGGGCACCCGCAAGGTCTGGTTGAGTCCAGGTCCAGCACCTAAAGTAGGGGTTGCTGCCACGAGGGTACTTAGGAGGGTAAGAAGAAGAATGAAGAATGAGGCCAGCTCCATTTTGGGGGGTGAGTAGAGGTCGAAGTAGGATTTTTTTTTTTTTTTGCTGGGAAGGCGAAACCGTGAGATCTGAAGAGGGTTAACAAAAAAAGAAAACGAAAACAAAATCAGAAGAAGAACTCGCAGAAAATGAGCCACCAGGGCAAAGAGAATATTGAAAACCGTCTTGGGGATGCTCTTTAGCCAGCTGGTAATAACTCGACAGAAAGAGAGGAGATTGGTAGAATGGAAGAGGAATGGGGGTGAGAAGACAAAAAGAAAACAAGAAAAAAAAACTGGGAGAGAGAAGGGTAGAGACAAAGATGGCTTGTGCTGCAGGTTGGTCCCAAGTGGTTTTGCACAATAAGGGTGGAGGGGGAGGAGGAGGCTGCGGGGGCGTTCTCAATAGAGACAATGGGAACAGGCGCCAACAATAGGGGAGAGGGAAAAAAACAAACTGATATGTGGAAAGATCCAGAAACCAACAATGTCATTACTCCCCACAAGTCACAGTGTGGTAAGTCGAAAACGGCAGAAGAGCATCGAGGCATGATATGTGTGTCTCGAGAGGGACTTGGCATATTGGCATGGCGGGGGGAACGAGCTCAAGGCGGGGCTCGAGTATGTCCTTTTCTTTTCTTTACTTCCCTTTCTCCCCTCTTTCACCTTCTCCTTCTCCTTCTCCAGAGGATGTATGACAGTCTTGACGAGTAGCGAGTGCGAGGTTGACGACGCTTTGTGACGAGGTGCTGCCAAGTCAAACGCGTGGCACTGAGCCAGCTTCCTGGAGTCTGACAAGGGCTGCCGCGCGCGAAGTGAGGTAGAAAAGGCACCAATGTCTTCTAGGCTTCTTCTTCTTTTTTTTTCTTCCAAAAAAAAAAAACAAAAACAAAAACTGCTTATCCTCTTGTATCTCACCTACACAGCTTGCTGCTGTTCTGTGTGGGACGGCGGTGCTCTCGAAGGGGTGATTTCCATGGGAACTGGCAGGGATCAGAACGCGTTGTCGCTGCAATGAACACAAGCGCGTGTGACTAGATAATATCTGTGATCTGACTACCTAACAGAGAAAGTTGATATTATGTGTAGTGTGGGAGGGCAGATGGGAATTTCTGAGCAGGCCAGAATATATTGTGCACTCATTGGTGGATAGGAGATGACGTTTATTTTGTTGATCCTGGCAGTGTAAGTAGATGCTGTCCATTCCAGCGGTTGCACACAAGCTAAAAATAAAGCGGGCGTGGATGTGCATGAAACAGTTTCATGTTTTCTTCCCAGGTACTTTCTCCTCCCCGACAGAGAGACAGACAACATGCAGATTACCGCCAGGATGCTGGAAAGGGGAGAATGATGAATGATGAGGCTCATTGCTAGTCCTTTATGGTTATTTCGCACACCCCCAGTTTAGAAGCCTCGTGTCCCAGGTACCTGAGCCGTGCATGAACAACAGGGATGTCCCACCCTCTCAGTGTAGCCCCTCCCTCTGGCATGATAGTGATGCTCTTTGGGTGGGCTTTCCAAGAACCAAGAGAGTGTGTCTGTGTGCGCTGCGCAGGTGCAGCAGGCTTGGTTTAGGCTTGGGAGGGGGATAAACAGGGGGGGTGCGTGCTATAGCCACAGCAGGTACTACCGGCGGGCTGCACTGTCCCTCCCTGTCCGACAACCATCCTGTGCACAGCCTCTTTTGATTTCCTCTTTTTTTTCCTTCCTTCCAGTGTTGTCGTAATAAAACACAATCCAATTTCCCACCAGCCGCCCTGTGCCTGTTGCTGCTGCTGGTGAATCTCTCTCTTCTCGATCTCTGTTCTATTCTTTTCCTTCTTTTCCTCCACCCTCCCCCTTGTCTTCTCATTCATGTCCCCTCCCCCTTGTTTTTGATCGTCTTTCAGCACCGCTGTAGATCCTCCGCGGAGATCTACTGCACTCATTCACCTGGCCCAGACCCCGGCACGACCAATTTTCCTGCCCCTGTGGAGAGAAAGAGAGAAAGAGAGAGAGACAGGCCAGATGAAAATCAGGAGGACAACAACAACAACAACAGACGACAAGAGACCATCCTAGCCCACCACAGACACAAACACACACACACCCTGTGTCTGCACGCACGCCCGTCTGCCTCTGCCTCGCACCACCTCTCACGCGACCTCCCTTCTTTATCACTCACCTATCCTATTTCGGGGCTGCGCCTGCTCATCTGCCCAGGCTGACTAACCAGGGCCTGCCTGCCTGCACCTGAAATCCTGCTACCACCTCACTACAGGCACTGATACCGGGGACTGGCACGAGACCCTTTTTTCTTCTTTTTTTATCTTCTTATTGCTTCTATCCTATCTTTTATTGTCGGTATAAGGGTGCTGGTTGTTTGTTTGCTTGGCTCCTGGGTCTAGACTCGAGGGGGGTCTTGCCATCTCACAACCGCGGCGGGACCACACACACACACACACACACAGGTGGAGTCATAGAGCCACTCACTACCACCACCTACACCACCAGAGAACCGTCGCCCTCTCTGTTCTTCCTCTTCTTCCTGGTCCTCATCCCTCGTCGTCCTCTTCCCCTCTACCACCGCCTGCTGTGACCACCTCGCTCTCTTTCTCTACCTACCCTTCGGTGCTGGGTCATCAGAAGGGTCAGAAAGAAACCTCGCCTTCCGTTCATTTATCCCGCCGTCAACCTCGACTCTCGACCTGACTCGCCTTCTCCCCCCCCCCCCCCCCGAGGAAGGCTTCTTCCTACTCACCGCAGCCCAGAGCCGCCCACCGCCTCTCCCGCGCCCCTCCACGGCGTCGGATCCCGACGCCTGCCCCAGATCTGCCATGCGAAACATGCTCGAGCCTCCCGATTCGAAGTGACACACAACCTGTTGACCCCGTCTGCGACCATGTCGATCCGAAACTCCACAGTCTTCGCCGACGACGTCCACGCCGGGCCCTTGTCCATCGACACCAGGCGTCCCAGCATCGACCGCCCCCAGGCCCGCGAGGATGTGGGTAAGGCCGCCGTCGAACTCGCCTCCATCATGGCTATCGCCTCCAATCCCGTCTCCCCCGGCGCCTCCAGCCCGCCCCTGGCCCAGGGCGCCAGGATACAAGACTTCTCCCCGCCCACCAGGCCGAGCAGTACTCCCTTCCCGGAGCCCGAGCACGGCCAGACGGACATACGCTGCCTGAGCTGTCCGACCGGGCCGGAGGCTGGCCACCTCCACGGCTACGACCATGACCACGACCACGACCACGACGGCGCCCCTCCCCCCTCCTCGTCCTCGTCCTCGTCGTCCTCCTCCCTCGAGCTATCCGCCGCTCCTGGCGAAAGCAGCAGCAGCAGCGCCGCCGACCTGCCCGAGCCGTCGCTCGCTATGAACCTCAACGACCTGCCCGCCGAGATCCACGAGTGCATACTGGACCATCTGTTCGGCTACAGGGTGTCGGCCACCTCCAAGAGCTCTCTGGGTATGCCGAGCGTCACCCGGAGCTGGGGCACCGCCCTGAGGCACTCGCGCCGGAAAGAGCTCTCCTCCCTGGCGCTGGTGAGCAGCCTCTGGACCGTCCTGGTCCAGGAGAGGCTGTACCGGCACATCAAGATCAAGGCCACCGTGCGGTCCCTGAACGAGGCCGTCCAGTACTTTGCGGTCCACCCACACCTGCGGCCCTATGTGAGGCATATCGAGCTGTGGTTTGCCGTCTTCCAGCCCAAACAGCCCTCGCTCGCGTTGTCTTCGGTCCCCACCCTGCCGCCCGTCACCCTGGACGGCCTGACAAACGCGTCCTACGTGATACCGAATGACAACTGCTCTCTCGAGGAGGCCTTCTACTTTGTGAGCGCCACGTTTCCCGAGGTCTGCGTCCTGACCCTCGAGGGCGGAGAGCGGAAGAAGGCGCCCAAGGTCCGCCACTTTATCGCCGACGGTGGGCGCGACCAGCCGCAGCACGAGAAGCCGCTGCCCAGGATCCCGCCCGTGAGGACGCTGGTGTGCAAGGGACAGTGGAACCTGATCAGGAGCGACGACGACTTCTTCGCCATCGTCAATGCCCTGCCGAACCTCCAGGAGTGGCACGGCAACTACAGCAAGGCCAAGTCGAAGAGCTACCTGAGCATGGCGGCCATCCTGCCCCGGCTCCCGTCCAGCCTGACGAGCCTGAGCCTCAACCTGGAGGGTGTCGAATACCGGAGGGAGGTGTCCTTCCCGCCCTACTTCCTCAAGGTCTCGAGCGCCCTGCACTTCTGCACCAAGCTGGCCGAGGCCTCGACCAGCATGGAGCACTTCGCCTACACAGGACGCGTCTGTCGGACCTTCTTCGACCTCCTGTCCAGGCTGGCGGAGCCCCGAAGCTCTCGCCTGAAGTCGATCGACCTGACCGTCAAGAACTGCTGTCGCCACGTTGTCCACTGGAACGAGTCGGGCTCGGGCATCACCGACATGAACTTCATCAATGCATTTGAGGCTCTTGTCCTGGCGGGCATCAAGGCCCTGGCAAGGCTGAAGGCGGTAGAATATCTGAGAATACGATATGTGGACCTAGGTACGTACGGTGTCTCACACATACACATACACACATCGACCTCTTGCATGCGGCCGGCTGGCCGGGCCCCCTGGTGGGTCCTACAATAACTGACATTGGAAAACCTACATAGACTCCCCCGTGCCACCGCTGAACCCCTATTTCATCCTTCGCGATGGCTGGTGTTCTGGTGTCTGGAGCGACGCCATCATCCGAGAGCTGAACCGAGCCCGCCCTGATGCCCGCTTTGAGGACCTCGCAGAGTCCTTTGGCGAGGTGGGCATCAACAAGGACGGCAGGATGGTCATCTCGCCCGAATTTCCCAAGAGCAGGGTGCTCTCGTTGAAATTATCCAACTACGCCTATCTCGCGGGCGGTATTGCCGTGCCCTGAAGCATGACTGGCAGGCAGGTTGGGCTATGCTCGTCTCGAGCGAAAAAGTCAGGGCTGTACATCGGTCCCGCTTGCCTTCCTTCACCTTCCCTCCTTTTCTTTTGTCTCTGCTATCTTTGTTTTGATCTCGTGCGTGTGTGTATGGAGACAAGGGTTGAGTAATTCGGAACAGATGCAGCAATCTCTTTGCTTTTTCCATCCCCTCTTTCTTTTTTTTCTTATGTCATCGGCAGGCGGCGGCATATGGAGGCAGAGCACGGCGTTTTGGGTTGCCCTTAATACAGATATCCCTCTAGCATCATTGGTCTCGAGGCATAGAAAGGCGTTTTCGGATAAGGATTTCTGGTCAGCGGAAGCTGAAAGGGAGGAATGGGAAAGAGTTACCCACTACTGGATATGGGCGGTATCAGGTCGGGTTTGGTATGGGCTGTTGATAATATATAACGGGCCTCGTCAGATGCTTCTAGACGAGAATCTTAATCAGTGGCTGAGCAATCTTTTTTTCTTTTTCTTTTCGAGACACTGGCAGTCCTGCTAGGTTTCCCTCAGTCGGGCCAAAAATCAGTGAACAGGTTTATCCCACTCAGCCTTGATGCGACTAGTGTACTATATGTATGTTTGCTCATGTGTAGAAACCAGATGATGAGAGCTTGTCAGATGGGAATGTGCCACCAAAGTGAGATGATGATTATCGCCATCCGGAGCTAGTCTCTTTCTAGGCTATTAAGATATATACTGCGTTCTAAGCCACGTCTCCCACGATGATCCCCAGTATCCAACAATTGGCGAGGAAGAAGGCCAAGGCCGAGATCCAGAGCCCCGGCACAAAGGTGCTCTGGCCCAAGAACTCGAGCTGGTAGCCCTGCTGCAGCCAGGCGGCCTGGGTCAACACCCAGAGCGCGAGGGCCGTGAGGCCCAGTCGCGGCCTCGCGAGGAGAGACGACCGGGGAAGGTAGAGGGGGAGCAAGATCAGATACCAGAGGAAGTACTAGCCCATTACAATATCCATCAGTAAGTATTAAGAGAGAGAGAGAAGGAGAGATGAAGAAAAAGAAGAAACAAAATCTCGGTGGGTTATTCTTTTATGGAGGCATACCTGGCTGGTGCAGACCTTGTTGAAGGTCACAAAGATCCATGTCTGTGCCAGCATGGTGGAGGGAAGATCCTTCTTAGCCATGGCGAGCGGAACCAGGACGCAGGAGAGGAGAAGCTGAGGCAGGAAGGCGAAGGACTCGATCCCAAAGCCCGAGGCGCCAGGGTCGGCAGAGGAGAGATAGAGTAGTATGTTGTACGGGCTGAAGTTGTGGCGGTGGTCGATGCGGGTGACGTGGTGGAGATAGGTATGGAGCAAGAACGGATGGCCGTACATGGCGTACATGGCGAGGTTCAGGCCAGAGAAGGTGGCCAGGCTGAGGAGGGCAAGCTTGAGCCTCGACGCCGTCAGGAATGCCACGGCGGCATCCAGAGGCGAGGGAGAAGAAGAGGAGGAGGAAGAAGAAGAAGAAGAAGACTTTTGACTCCCCGGCATCATCCTCTCGTCGTCCATCCACCAGACAATGGCGGGCGCGTAGATGAAGGGGTAGATCTTGAAGTGGACGCCCAAGCCCAGCAGCAGGGCGGCGAGGGAGACCCTCCGCGACAGGACGGCCCACAGGAGAGCCATGACCATGACGGCCAGCAGGCCCTCGGAGCTGCCGCGGGTGCTGATGGTGGCGACCATGGGGTTGAGCAGCCAGATGGCGGCATACCGCCTGGCCCTGGCCGCGTCCAGCCTCCTCGGGCCCTGCATGGTCAGGACCTCGACGACCAGCCAGCCCGCGACCAGGTCAGCCACCGCGAACAGGACCTTGCCGGAGGAGAAGAAGGCCACGGCCAGCGAGTGGGAAGCCGCGGGCCACGTCGTGGGAAGCAGCATCCATGACAGCAGAGGCGTGTAGCGGTACGTCTCGCGGGCGTAGGGGCCCTGAGGGTGCTCCTGGGCCACGAACCTGGCGGCGTCGGTGAAGACGAGATAGTCGATGTCTGTGTACTTGAGGGGCGAGTTTACGTCCTGCCAAAGGCCGTAGAGGAGCATGACGATCCGCAGGCCGGCAGCGAGGGTGTAGAGGGGTATGCTGCTCGAGAAGAGAGACGAGAGGGCGCCCGTGTCTGCCTCCTCTGCTGGTCTGGGAGCTGTCATGATGTCGGGGGGGGGGGTTCTCGGTGGTCGTCTGGTCTCAGAGCGGAACCCTCCTCACAGCCATATTCTGCGCCTGACCTCAGTCTTAGAGACGATAGTACGAGTGAGCCTGTCGTCTGATTGAGGCAAGGTCAGTGAAGAGGGCTGTTTGGCGGGTCAAGAGGATGAGGATACTTGCTGGTGGTGGTGATTGATGATTGATGGATGGAGTTATGGATGATGACAGCACAGCATAGGGCATCTCTTGGGAGACGCTGAGGCGTGCGTAGGCGCTAGCTCTCAGCGGCCCGGCACGTTCCAGGGGGTGGGCTTGGGGGAGAGTCCAGGGGGTCTGGGGGGTCTGGCAGGGCCATCAGTGGCAGAGGACAGGGGGGAGGGTTGGCGGCTGTTAGTGCAGCAAGGTCTGCTTCGGGTGGACCCTTGGCTCTCTGCACAGTGTGATAATGGACCCAGTCACTAACTGTCAAACTGATCTCGACCCGACCCACACAGCACGAGGAGGAAGAAGAGGAAGAGGAAGATGGAGACGGCAACCTCAAGCACAAAAGACGTCCTTGACAGCAGCAACAACAACGCTACACACCAAAAGCCAAAGATGCCTGGCCAGAAGAGGGACTTTAGGGGCAAGGCAAAGACCAGCGAGCCGCCCAAGGTGCGGAACGAGTTCACGCCCATGTTTGAGCACTTCCGTGACGAGCTCGACGACCACCATGACCGCAGGGAGAGGATCATCAAGGCTTCCAGGGACATCACTGCCCTGAGCAAGAAGATGTGGGTCCCATACTGCCAACCGTGTCTGATGGTTGCCAGTCCATGAAAAAAACTTCAGATCTTGATCGCTGACACTGACACTTGGCGGCCCCCCCCTCCCTGCAGGATCTTCTCGCTGCAGCGGGTGCGCAGGATCCAGCCTGACCTCCCAGACTACATCGAGAAGGACATCCAGTCGCGCCTCACCGACATCTCCAGGCTGCTCTCCTCCATTGCGCCCGAGGTCCAGGGCATCAACCGCTACCGCTACTCGCGGCAGATGAGCTGCGTCGAGGAGCTCATCGAGGCCCTCACCTTCGCCCACTACCTGCGCACCCAGGACCTCATGGGCTACGAGGATGCCGTCGCCAGGGTCCACGCCCTGTCCAGCTACGCCGACCAGATGGACGTCGATGAGGGTAGTGACCCCCGCCACCTGCCCCGCCGGCGCTGCCGCCCGTCCACGTTACCGAGCAGGACTACCTCATGGGCATCTTTGACCTCTCTGGGGAGATGATGAGATACGCTACCGTCGTTGCCGCCCTCAACGGCACTGTGGCTGGCGGTGCTGCTGCTACGGCCGAGGGCGCGCGGGAGCGGACCATCGTCGAGGACATGCAGAACCTGGGCAGCTTTTTCGAGATGTTGCCCCAGCAGTACAACAGGTCCTACCAGCAGAAGCTCGAAACCCTGAGGCAGTCCATATTCAAGGTCGAGAGGCTGGGCTATGGCCTCAAGGTCCGTGGTAGCGAGCGCCCGGCTGGTTGGATGCCTGATACCAACGATGAGGCGCCCGATGCTGAGGACTAGTCACGAGGGGATTACTGGCGCTGCATGTATGATACCTTTTTTTCCCTTTCTTTTTCTTCTCTCTCTTCTATATTCCCACCAGAAGGTTCTCTGTCCACGGCGGATATAAATACAATTGACGACCTACTCTGGGTTGCTGAGGCCATCAAAGCCTGCCAGGGCCAGTGAGCCAATAACAAGCCATAATGAATGCCCTTCAGACCTTTTCTTCTTGCGACTTTTTCCTCATCCACCACTTCCTCTCTCGCTTGAGTGCCAGCTGGACATATATATATGTGCAGAGGGCCCACAGGACGACAAACGAAAAGAGCAGTCCTAGCGAGAGCCCAAATGCGACATGGCAGGGGGTTTTCCAGATCACAACCGAGAGACATCCCAGGTACGCCATAAAACCGGCGCACCACCACACCGTCAACTCCAAGATCATCTTCTGGAACATGACGGATGTATCATATCTCTCCCTGTAACGCCTTCGAAAGTCTCGGCACTGCCATCCGTCGACTGCGAAGAAGTCCTCGGCCGCGTAGTAGACAAGAGGGCGCATCCTGGTGCCCTTTGTCTCCGAATCGATCCTGAATGGCGTCCTGAACGGGATGAGACTCAGGAGGGCCCAGGAGAGGAGGAATGTCATGTATATCCCCGGGGCGTACAGGTACAGGCGGGGCGTCCCAGTGGAGGATCCGATGACAAAGGGGATAAGACCTGATATGAGGACTGCCGCGTAGACCCACGAGGTGGCGTCTAGTTCCCACCAGTGCCTCGACAGGAGGGGTGCACATTCTTCTCGGTACCTGATGAGGCGCCACACGCGCACCACGAGGATGTACAGCTCCCCCAGACCGAAGGGAGCTACGGCCCACCCGAGGATGTCCTTGTCGAACCCGGGGTCTGCTGGGTGCTTGCCCAGCCAGATGTAGTATATGAGACAAGGGAGGATGAGGTCGCAGAAAATGATGACAAACGGGCCCAGGATGATGGAGATCTGGTGTGTGACGGGCACTACCTGGGTGAGTTTCGGCATCTCTGCGACCGGCACGGCTGGCAGAGCATCTGGGTCTTCAAACAGGTAAGAGATCAGCCTGGAATCCACTGGGCTTGACAGCCTGGCTGTTGCTGTATCGGGTGTTATGCCATTGGGAGGTAATATAGTGTCTCCTGGGTTGTGAGCACGGGAGGCTGGCCTCTTGCTGTCCGTCCTGTTGCCATGAGCAAGAAGAACCTGACCTTCCGTGGAGGGCTTGATGACTCTGTCTGAACAATTCGGCATTGCCATTGAGTGCTGGGTTTTCCTCTTCTTTCTCTTCTCTCTCTCTCGCTCTCTCTCTCTCTGTTTTCCAGGGCGAGTGGAGGTGTTTTCGTTTTCTCGTTGCTGTTTCGTTTCCTTCTCTTTCTGTACTTTAAGAGACCAATGTGCCTGGCGATTTTGTGATTTGACCAATCCTGATTTGACCAATCCTGACTGTGAGGTTAGGTCCTAGTCACCCAAACAATCCGACCAGGCGAGGAGGGCATTCTATTTAATAGCAACGGGTGGTTTGTCATTAGAGCAGGACACCCAAGTTCTATGAAGGGATCCGGAGGTAGGATTTCCCCATGGTGAATCTGGAGGTCGCATGAGGGTGCCGGACCTTAATTACCGGTCTTTGACTGGCTTTCTATTTTCTAGAAGACTCAGGATAACACCTGAACATAATTATGGAACATGGCATCCCTGTGTTCAACCATGAGTGGGGGTTTCTTCTATGTATTGATAATAGGAGAGAATGAACCAAATGCATTGGAGCTATTCAAAAGAAAGGAAGAGAGAAAAGAGCAGAAAGAGCAGAAAGAAGAGAAGAGGAGAAGAAATGATGTCAAAACAGAAGGCAAAGAGAGACTAGGTGCTTATACAGCCGTGAGTCCAGAAGAGGCCTGGAGTGTGCAGATCTGCTCGCCTAGTAAGTATTACGCAGCTATTGATAGTAGCATGAATGCTATAAATAACTTGCAAGTTTCTGTATAATATAAGGGCATAGATAGTATATGCAGTGAGAAAAGAGCATCATCAACCTTTTGGTTCATTATCCCCCCTCCTATCACGAGGTGTCCCTCCATGATAATTTCTTTTTAAAAAAAAATAAAGGCAGCTTCGGAGAAAACGTGGAATTTCTATCTATAGTGATAGGCATTGTGGTCTGTCCTTATCTTGGACTTATCTCCAAAGGATCGCCCAGGCAAGACATCTGGCACGATAGAAGGCGGCAAGCCCCTCCGTTCTTCGGCAGGACCAGCCACCATTTAAGGCATGTGCTGTCGACCAGTGGCATCATCTCCAATTCCAACCTTGCAGGGTATTCACCTGGAAATCCTAATCATGTGCATGGGGGAGACGACACATCAGCCGAGCCCAGACCCAGCCCTGACCCCAACAGGCCCAGGTGACAAGCAGCAGCCAGATGGAGACAGAGAGAGAGAGAGAGAGAGAGGAGATCGTGGGGAAACTATCGTGCAGTACATATTATTAGCTTTCTCCTCCAGGTATTTTCCCCCCTGCCCAGTGCCAGACGCGCTTGTTCCCGTGCCCTCTCCCTGCTTATCGTTGCGGGGTTTGGGTGTATCTAAGTAGCAAACATAGCACGATGACTATCTCCGGATCGGACGCATACTATCTTGTTAGGTCTGGATGACGGGCCAGTCAGTATCGTGCGCTGTGCTTCTCGGAGACAGTTCGGATTTGCTAGTGACACAGCTTGTCATCTCGGGAGGGAAGCACGGCGTCTTGTTGGGTTCTTGGGAGGTTTAAATAGTTGGGAGACCGGAGAGCTGGCGAGGTATAAGCATGACCTGTTGTGCTAACACTATGATTACTATCGCCTCCTCCTGCTCCTCCTCGGCATCATCATCGTCATCATCATCATCATCATAATACTTTACTACTGACCCTACCTGCTTGATCCTGTCTGGAAACGCTGAAGAATCAATATCATCATCCCTTTCAGACCGAACAGACATCCTTCATAGTCCGTGCATCTGACTATCTACTGCCTGTTCGGTTCTTGGAAAGCCCAGCAAAGCCCAGTTCCCCCCGTCATGGCGGTCGGCGGCGGTGGTAACAACCTTCTTTTCCCTGCAGGGACCAGTTCTCTTCCCTTCGCCGCCCTTGCTGTCCTCCTGGTCCTGGTCGGCCTGGCGGTCCGGTTCACACAGAGAAGAGCAGCTTCACTCGACAGGCGCGCAGCGCCGACTCCTCCCGAGAAGACCCCATGGATAGCACAGTTCCCTCCCTCGCGGCGGCAGACCTTGGCAGACCTGAAGCTCAAGGGCGTGGCCGGCCCGTTCATCGCCCCATCTCCTGACGTCCTTTGTCGACGGGCGATTCCTTCGACACGCACGGCAGATTGGGACCAGGATGACCTCTACACGCCCACTGGGTTTTCCACACAGGATGTCCGGGCCCTGGGGCGTTTTCCAGACTATTCTGTCCTGACAGGAGTACCTTATCCGCAGCCGTACGGTCCTCATTTCGACATCAACAAGGCCCAGTTCAGGCCTTTCCGTCCTTTTCGGTGGAGCTATCACCAGACAATGGGTAAGCTATTTATGCCCTCTATAATAATAAGAATAATCAGGATAAATCACCACCCAGATGTTATTGAGACCCTGATTGCTGACACTCTTGGCCTGCTCTCCCCCCCAGCGCACTACAAGTTTGACCCTGATTGGTGGGTGGAGCTGGAGCAGAACTACATCCCGACCATGGCAGCCCGGCAGGAGATCCTGAGGAAGCACGGAGACCTCGTCTTCTACACGGACCCCGGCTCGGAGCTGGCGTGCAGAGAGCTCATGGAGATGCTGGTCCAGTTCCTCTGCAAGCGCTACCCGCAGCACTTCAGGCTGGAGAAGGACAACACCGTCCTGCACAACGGCCTGCTCAACACCAGGACGGACCTCGTCAGCACGCCGCCCCTCAAGGTGGTCTTCACCAACATCCCCGAGGACTACGCCATGGTCTTCCGCAACGAGGACGACGGCTTCTACTACCTGCGCGCGGCCATGGTCTGCTCGTCCGTGGGCTGGGACATCGGGATGAACCGCGGCAAGCCGCTGCGGGCGATCCACGAGCACGTTCCCGACTACGCCGAGAAGATGGCCTTCAGCATGGACCGCTTCTTTGCCAAGATGGCCGTGGACCAGCCGATCCAGCGCTGCAGCTGGAGCCTGGAGGACCACGCCCCGCTGTTCAGCAGCCCGAGGATGATGGAGAACTGGGAGCGCAGCGCCTTTGCGGAGAACAAGCAGGACCTCACCATCGAGCACATCAAGCTCAGGTGTGACTACCAGACGCTGCGCAGGCTGCCCCTGAGCGGAGCTGTCGTCTTCAACTTCAAGGCCATCTTCACCCCGATCACCGAGCTGAGGGACGAGCCCTTCATGCCGGCCCTGCTGCTGAAGGTGCTGGAGGAGGGCAAGGAGAACCTCATCACGTACAAGACAGTAGATCACGTCAAGGACGTTACCATCCAGGCCTGCAAGGAATGGGCACAGGAACAGGTCGAAAAGGGCATGGTACCAGGGGACTGGGAGGTGGGGACGGTCAACGAGAGCCCGTTCTTCCCTGGCTGGGAGGCAAAATGGCGTGCCCAGCAAGGCTTTTAAGGAAGATGTTTGTAAGCCAAGAGGAGAGAGGGGCCGAAGGGGGGGGGGGCACCACGCTCTTGGACCTTGTTCTGGGCTCAGGCTCCGGAGGAATCTGTGCAAGGGTACGGCCTGGTACTAAGTGGATTATATAAATTTTGTCCCTTTTGGAAATGGGAAAATGGGAAGCGGAACAAAGTACTACAAGTATGTAAAAGAGACCGTATTAGGATCTTATTAGGCCGCCCAAAGATTGAGAATTTCTTGTGTCAAGCTTACTTACATATACTCTGAGTACAAAAAGTAATCACTCAAAGCACGCTACTTACTACTGCAGTGATCGGACCACAGTAGGAGGAGGAGGAGGGGGAGGAGGAGTAATTTTACCTGCAGCACCACGGGGGAAAAGGTGGCACAGCCACAACAGCACTAGTTACACTGCTATTTATTGTGTGCCCGAGGAGAAGGAGAAGGAGAGAGAGAAAAATCTGGCTCGCATTGATATCGCTCTACTATTCATTTGCGTCAGCGCGTAAATCCACTTGTTCCGACTCTGTGATTCGACTACACCCGCCTGCCAAGGAATCCTTCGCTGCTGGCCACCCGTTGTGATGCCAAAATTTAAGCTTGTTTGGGCCTAGATTTTAATAATGATCCTGCGGCTGACGGGCGGACGGGGGTGGTTCCAGCTGGCAATGCTTTTTCACCTGCAGCCATCGTGAGATTTTACCCGTCCTCGCATTGGGAAGACCGAAGCCGACAGAGGGCGTGCACTGGGGGCCTGGCGAGGCAATATTCCCTCCTCCCTCCTGACTCATTCTCTCTTCCTCTCCCCTCCTCTTCTCGTGTCCTGTGCTTCCCAGGCGTCTAGTTATCTTGTTATATATAGATATTCAGGCCTCCTCGGTCTCGAGCATTTTTTTTCTCCCTCCTTCTCTCTTTCATCTTTTACTTGTTCTATCCTCGTCAGCCTTTTTTCTTCCATTCCATCAAGTCACTCGTTCATTATAGAATTATTACATAAGTCGAGTCCAATTGTTTCGATTGTCAACACTTGCAGTAATAGTAATAAATTTGTTTCATTCCCTCCTGATCCACAATGGCCCGTCTCGCCTACGCCTTGGGTTTGACCACCGCCCTCTTCTCTGCGGCCGTGCGGTCGTATGATGATGATTATTATTCCGACCTCGAAATTGCCGATACAGTCCAGGCGGACGTGTCGACGACAGTCACCGTCAACCTCGATGACGAAGAAGAAGACGACGACGACGACGAAGATGACGGCGACTTTAGCCTCACCGGGTACCGCATCTACCTCGCTACCACCCCTCCGGGATGGGGCACCGGACCTGTCTGTTACCTGGCCAACGATACCGACATCGACATTACGCAGGTCCAGGTGACGATCCCGGCCTCTGTCGCCCCGGACCAGACAACCCTCGAGCTGGCCCTCTCTGAGCTCTACGACGGCGTCGACTTCCTGACCTTCTCCTACAGCAACGACTTTGTCCTGGAGGGCGGCTCGGGCGAGTGGAGCGCCCTGGAGCTCAACGGCTACAGCATCACGGACCCAGAGGGGACACCTTGTTCGGCTCTGCAGTGCGCACGGGACTGCGGCAACAAATACTACCCAGATGGGAATGGTCCCGACGATATCAGCGACCCAAGCTTCGAAGACTTCTACAACTGCATCGCGTCCTGCCCTGGTGTGGAGATGCCCCCGTGGGACGAGGTCTCGGGCGACGATGGTGGTGATGGTGGCGACGGCGGCGCCTACACCTACTCGTCCTTTGGAGGGTATACAAGCACGCAGGGGTCTGCCCAGGCGACCAAGACAGGCTCGTCCGGCTCGTCGTCGGCTTCAGCTACAACCACCGCCGCCACCTCTACAGCTACCTCTACGACATCTTCCTCCGCGTCGGCCTCGACCTCTGCCGTGACGACCAGCTCTGCCGATCGGCAACTCTTCTCTTCTTCGCTTGTCTTGGGTGCTATTGCAGCTGCAGCAGCAGCAGCAGCACTCTTTGAGTAATTAATACCTGCGGAAGGGGACCTTGTGATATTCAAGGGGTATCTAGCTTGAAAGGAAAAAGGAAAAAACAAATCAAGACTGTTGCCTATTACTGGAGCCAAGATTATGTAGCAATAATGTTAATCAATATGCATTACCCTTGCCAAAAGTGTTTCAAACTACTGTAGTATCCTGAGTAACCGTAAGAATATGGTTCATTGAGTAACAGATTACAGTTATCCGTGTCTGCATTAATATATTAGACCTTAGTAATCATTCGATCCGTAATCACTTTGTACTAAAAGACCATAAAAATCAGGGAAGCCTATTCCTCGAGCACCTAGAGGGCACCAGCGGAGGCCAGCCACTTTCGCAGAGTCTCCCTCATATCCTCGCTTTCTGGTAGCCCCAGCAACCCGTTGGCTTTCTCTCCCTCCCGCAGGGCATGACCCTCGCCGTCCCGATAGAGGTGGACCCGAAGGAGCTGTCCAAAAGCACTGAAGTCGCCCTTGGCCAGCTTGTCCTCGCCCGTCTTCTGCAGGTCAGCAGTGCTCTGACGCTCTACGGTCCACTTGCTCCCGGTCTCCTCCTCCACAACCTGCAAGACCTGATTCAGGGTGGGCTGGAAGGAGGCGATGCACAGATACTTGTTTGCGGTCTCCTGGGGATGCTTCAGGACAGAGGCCACCGCCTTGGCGATCAGGCCCTTGTTGGTAGTCTGGAATGGCTCGTCTCCCGAGTCGACGATCGTGGCCTTCTTCTGTTTGGCGTCGAAACCAAAGATTCCCAGCTCTAGATTCTGGACGGAACAAAGGGTCAGACATTTTCTTCAGGAGCTGATAGGAGGAAGATGGGAAGGCCGGAAGGCAACAACAGGCTCGGCAGATAAATAGGCGACTGTTAATAAATCATAATTACATACCAGGTCGAAGAAGAGGCCGTTCGAGATGCCAGTCCAGCTGAACTCTGGCTTCTCCTCTGCCTTCTTCTGCAGGTCATCCACCAGGCGCGTCTTTCCGGCGACAATCTTTCCAATCGCCAGGCCCTGTAGCCTGCGGGTGTTGATCCCGAACTCACTGGGGACGAAGCGCCTGACCCCGACTGCGAACGCAGCATCTGCGAGTTTCTGCTGCGGGTCCCCCACGGCAGCAGATGCAATCGTCGAGACGACGGCGTCCTGGCCTGCGAGAGCCCCCTTCAAGGACTCCATGTCGTCGTAGTCGACAGTCTTGACCGTGACCCCTTCCGGCACCTTGTCATTGCCGGCGCCACGACTGAGGATGGACACCTTGAAGCCCTGCTCGACCAGCTCCTGGACAATAGGTTTTCCTATGCCGCCGGTGCCCTAATCACCCCGCGATGACAACAGGTGATCAAGTTAGCTGCTGAGCCCCAACCTGCGGGCTTGTGGTCTTGGCTGCTGGTTCTTTTTTTCTTTTTCTTGCTTCTTGAATATCAATAACAATGAGAGACTGGCACTTACACCGACGACAGCAACTTGGTTGATCTCGAGAGGAGACATTCTTTGGACCTTTTTCCTTTTTCTTTGTCTTCCCCTGGAGTAAAATACAATTTGACACGAGCAATTCGCATATACGAAATTTTACAAAAGGTAGAGAGAATTAAAAGAAGAATCACAAGAGAGGTTGGAGGAGGAGACATGCGGGGATTTAATACCAAGATGACCTATTTCATCGCGCGCCATCGCTGCTTGCGCAACCGCATGTCATTGCCGCCGCGGGCCACGGGATATCAATATAATCCCATTGCAAGCCAGGGCGGGGGAGCTTTCGTTTTATAATCATTACAAATTACCCCCAAGAAAGCCCAGGATTTGCAAGGAAGCTCTGGAAGCCGTCCAATAAGAACAAACCTTAAATGTATCAATGTATCGGCATAATGGCACCATTCAACGGCTTCTCCCGCGGGTGTGGCGCCTTGTCCCTCGGCTCTTGGGATGCCTGGGAGACTAAACGTAGATTGCTGTCTTGGTGAGTTGGTTAGTTTCTTGTCATCAGGTCATTGACACATTGCTCTGGCCAAGAAAGTATCGTAATTCGGTCTTCCGGGTGGAGTCTGTTGCCTACTTGAGTAAGTGATGAGACGTCAGGCGCCCAAAAGTATTCTAGTGACAGGTCCTCAATGCATTAATAGCAGCTATTCATAGGAATAAAATATGCAGGATTTTCCCATCATTACCATGATAATCAAGTGAGTCTCGGAGAACGCTGACATAATGTGCAGGAAGACATCATCTCTAGGACCTGTCACCTGGATCAGCATACCGATTCGCAGCGTAATCAATAGTTAAAGAAAGAATGTGTAGTTGACCAGGACGGGGCAGCAACGATCCCAACTATTAATACCAATTGGTCAGTACTAATCAATACTCAACACTAGTCGGTGGCCTAGGGATCAAGCAGGATTGTTAAAGTCAGTCCATTATGATGTTATTAACATTCATCTGCGAAGCGTCCCAGAGTGATCCATCACCGGTTTCGTATACATCAGGACGACAACGCATTCGATCCCTCCCTGGACCGATACTACGGACTAGAAAAGTTCCTTCACGCCCATCGATGTTCTCTCAAATACAGCATGAGCATCTTAGGTGAATAAATCACTTGCTCTTGCCGCTGCCGCTGCCGCCGCTGCCTGAGCCGCTGCCACCGTACCCAGAAGAGGACCGACCACCGCTGGGAGAGGTGTAGGTCGAGCCTCCAGAGCCGTTGTTGTAGTACGTCTTGCGCAAGGGAACAACGCGTTAGCTAGAATGATTAAGCTGGCAAGGTCTAACTCAATGCCCGTTGTGTAGGTTTGCCACTTACGGAACCATTAGAGTTGGAGTAGTAGTAGGAACCGTCCCTTGGAGCCGTGATTGATTAGTTACTCATGTCTCCGCGAGACAACCGCACAGGCTCCCTGGTGCGCGCTGCACGTGGGACGCCTGGGCCAGACTCACTGGTTGGAGTAGTGGTAGGCGTTGGAGCCATTGCCGTAGTCACGAGCACAGTAGTGGTTGCCCTGGACAAGACAAGGTCAGCCGTGTCGGGCGCAGTGAAGGGACTGTAGACGGCTGAGCCAGGACGAGTGCGCTCTTGCCCACCTCCGAGTTGGTGCCGGAGCTCTTGTACGAGTAGTCTCTACCAGACATGGTGATTGGTGGTGATGAGTTGACGCGATGGGCTTGTGTTTATGCAGAAGAGAGTGGACAGTGGAGAGAGAGAGAGAAGACGATGGTGATGATGACCTGTGTTGTTGCACGAGGGAACGCCACGAACTTTTTATGGACACAGAAGGGGTCGGTTGAGAGGGGGGGAAAGCAGGGAAGGAGGAGGGGAGGCAGAAAATAAGGTTGGGATGTCGGGAGGGGTTGTTCCTGCCCAGATAACACGGATGCAGGAGGCCTGCCACTATCTGTTTGTGAAGGGAAGGCGCGCCCCTTCCCTAGCTTGCCTAACAATATTAGCAAAATGCAAAGGAGCAGCCGGAATTAGGTTCATTGGCAGTTATATTTCGTCATTGATTCACTCGCTGACGAATGAGGTGGCCCTTCTAAACGGTAGAGTGCATCAGACGCTGCGGCAGACAACAGCAGACTTTGACCAGGCGGACAAGGGGGCCGGGATGCTGATGAGGCGTTTCATGCACATTGATTGTCCTTGTGCCTGTCTGGTTGGAGCAGCTACATGAGACTTGACAGGATGACGTCTCGATGTCTGGTCTAATTTTTTTTCTCTGTCTCTGTCTCTCTCTCTCTCTCTCTCTTTCTCTCTCTGGCCTTTTCAAAGCTGTCTGTCTAGATATAAGAAAAAAAAATAAATCATAGGTAGACTCGAGGATTAGGTCGATCGGTCCACGCCTTCTCGCCCCAGTTCTGCCGGGCCGTGGCTGGTGCCTCGGCCTATTCGTGCTCCGAGAGGAATTTCTCGGCCTCCAGGGCGGCCATACAGCCGGAGCCTGCGCTCGTGATGGCCTGCCTGTACCTCTTGTCCTGGACGTCGCCGGCGGCGTAGACGCCCTCGATGTTGGTCAGGGGCGTGCCGTTCTTGGTGACGATGTAGCCGTCCGCGTCTGTGTCGATCTGGCCCTTGACAAGGGTGGAGGCTGGGTCGTGACCTATGGCGTAGAACAGGCCGCTGGCCTCGAGCGTCTCCTCGGCGCCCGTCTGGACGTTCTTGACGACCAGGTGGCTCATGAGGCCCTTGTCGTCGCCCTTGATCTCGGCGCCCACCGTGTTCCACCTGATGGTGACGTCCTTGTGGTTCTCGAGCCTCTTGGCCATGATGCTGCTGGCCCGGAGCTGGTCCCGGCGGACGAGCACGGTGACGTGGCTGGCGTACTTGGTCAGGAACATGGCCTCCTCCGCGGCCGAGTCGCCGCCGCCGATGACGACCAGGGGCTTCTTGCGGAAGATGGGGGCGGCACCGTCGCAGACCGCACACGCCGAGACGCCGCTGTTCCAGTACTTGTCCTCGCCGGGGAGGCCCAGGCGGCGGGCCGTGGCGCCGGTGGCGATGATGACGGTGTCGGCCGTGTGCTTGGTGTCGGGGTCCCACTCGGTCGCGTACTTGAACGGCCGGCTGGAGAGGTCCAGGTCGGCGATGGTCTCGCTGATGATCTTGGTGCCAAAGCGCTCAGACTGCTTGCGCATGTTTTCCATGAGCGCACCGCCCATTATGCCGTCGGGAAAGCCGGGGAAGTTCTCGACATCGGTGGTCGTGGTCAGCTGGCCGCCCGCGGCTATGCCGTTGGCCATGAAGCCTTCGTAGAGGGTGGGCTCGAGGTTGGCGCGGGCCAGGTAGATGGCGGCGGTATGGGCAGCCGGCCCAGAGCCGATGACTGGACAGAGACAGACAGACAGGGTCAGCAACGCACGAACGGAGAAAAGAGGGGGGAAGGGGGAGGGGAGAGAAGAGAAGAAAGACATACCAAGGACCTTGGTGTGGCTGGACATGTTGGCGGAGCTGAGGCTGCTGTGCAAGTCGGAGGAGAAGAAGCGCGTCTGGTCTTGAAACCTGCAGTAGCGAGAGCAGCTACAGACAGGCTGGTGGCGCTGGAGCGTAGAGGCCGCGCGAAGAAGTACCTGAAAGACAGCTTGACGGTTGGAGACCCGGGCCGGTGCTCGAGAGAGAGGGTAGAGAGGCTACTTATAGGGTGGAGGAAAGAAGGAGGAGGAAGTTGACGTTATTGCGACAAAAGGCGTTGCGGCTTGGGAGTCGACGAGATCGGATATTTGTACTATGGTGGGGTGTGTGGGGCTGATAGACGTTTATGATTTCAGATTTGTCAGTAACTTTGAGAAGATGCAGTCCTGGAATTGCGAGTGCACAGAGAGAGAGAGTGTGTGAGGCAGTGTGGTGTTGTCATGGGATACAACTGATTATCATATCAAGGTGGCTTTGATGTTGACGACATCTTTTTTTCTTCTTTTTTTCTCTTTCCCTTGTCTTCCTGGAATCCAATTTCGCCGTCGCATTTCTCCAATTCTGCGAGGTACCTTCCCTCAGATTTGTCAGGTCTCTCTCTGTTGGGGGCGGCATAGAAAATCAAGGTGAGGGGAATCTATGCAAGGGCCGATGAACGGAACCTCCCTCCCCCCCCAAGAGCCTGTACGTACTCCCCTCAGTACGTACCTGCTGTATGCTGGACAGTAATTCGCAGTAGCGAGCGACCCTTCTAGAACCCCGCCTCGTTCCACTAGCCGGTAACTGCTCGGGCCCACTGCTATCGATAACCCGGCTGGCAGGGTTAGCAGTAGCTTGCAGGCGCTGCACAGTACAGCAGTCATCACTGTACATGGGACTGTGTAGGCATGCACTGGAGGCAGATCATCACTACTGAGCAAACCTCCCAAAACACCATCACTGTACCGACAACAACAACAACAACAACACCACCACCACCACCACCCTCACCACCACACGCTCTCTCTCTCTCTCTCTCTCTCTCTCTCTCAGAGTCTCTGTCACACACACACACACGCACACACGCACAGAGAGAGTCGCACTAAGAAGAGGTACAACCTAGGACCTATCCACCAGAGCTGGGGCCGGCACCTCGATACTGTGACGACTTGTGCAAAGGGACAATCGAGAGGTCATGGCGCCGTCCGCCACCGCCGCCGCCGCAGCCCAGCTGTCCGAGCAGCTGCTGTCCAAGACGACACCCCAACAGCCGCCCTCATTCTCCTTCACCCCTTTCCTACAGAAGACCTACCTGCACAGCCTCCCTGCCGACAGACCAATCTGCAGGGCCTACAGCGGCGGCCACTGCCCGCTCGGCACCCGCTGCCCCGAGCGACACGTCTCCACCACAAACAGCGCAAAGCAAGACGGCGGCGGCGGGCATGCCTTTAACTCTCTGGTCTGCAAGCACTGGCTGCGGGGGCTGTGCAAGAAGGGCGAGACCTGCGAGTTCCTACACGAGTTCAACCTGCGCAAGATGCCCGAGTGCAACTTCTTCCTGAGGAACGGCTTCTGCAGCAACGGCGACGAGTGCCTCTACCTCCACGTCGACCCCCAGAGCAAGCTGCCGCCCTGCCCCCACTACGACCGGGGCTTCTGCCCGCTGGGGCCGAGGTGCGCCAAGAAACACGCGCGGAAGAAGATGTGCCCATTCTTCCTGGCCGGGTTCTGTCCCGACGGGAGGGACTGCGGGGAGGGCGCACATCCCAGGTGGCAAAAGGACCTGGAGAAGCCGACCGCCAGGGTCGAGAAGAAGAAGGAGGACGAAGAGGACGGGGCCCTGGCCAGGCGGGACCCTTTCGACGACGACGAGGAGGGGTCGTTTAGGGACCGTGGGGATCGGGACCGCGACCGCGAGAGGGACCGTGGGCACGACCGGGATAGGGGCCACCAGCAGGGCAGGTTCGGAGGGCGCGGCGGACGCTGGAGGGGGAGAGGCGGTCATAAACATCGTGGCAGGCACTAGGACGGACGGGTAACCTCAGTCGGCACGCTCAGGTGCTCTTTCTTCCAGGGGCTTGAGAGTCTTCTTCGTGACGGGCGAGGAGCAGATGGTAACACCCTCTACATAGCCTCTTCCCTCCCCTCACTACAGGCAAAGAGTGTCATGAACAAGAGCTTTGCGACCACGTCTGGGGTCACCCACCTCTGAAGGCAGACAGACGTATGATACCACTTTTGAAGTTTTCCGCCCTAGGCCTGACCAATTTTCCACTCATATCATGTATGATCGTGTGTGTGTTTTGTCTGCTCTACTCAGCAACAAGAACAAAATAAAAAACCATGGGAAATTGACCACAGGCAAATGTCGTCAGATACAGGCAAGGATCCAGCTGCTAAATGGTGTTATGTAAGCGGCAGCGGTGTGGACCACGGGGGCTATTTTTATCTCTAATCTTCTTAAGTTGTACCTGCTGTTTCCTAATCCTTCCTAACCAGCCACTTCCAATCATCCAGACAGTTTGACCTCCTCCTCTGTAGGTCGACGTGTACTTTCTCTCCCTTATATTCTATACTTCTACCACATTGGTGGTTTTCTCTCTCTCTGTATTCTTCTTTTCTTCTTCTTTTCTTCTTCTATCTGCCTAATAATTCAGTCTGTGCTTCATCCTTGTGAGGATTGTCTTGGTGACTCTCTGTTGAGGGTTTCGCAATTCCCTCCTCCCCTTTTTGTTTTTTTTTTTCGTGTGTGTTTTGGGTCGATGATGTATACTGCAACCTCGTCCTTTAGACCCATCGCCGACGGCCTGAGCCACGCACGCTCGACGTGATCGTGCACTCTGTCTGCCTCCTCTCCCTCATTGGTCTTTTGTTGTTTGGTGCCTAAAGGAGACGATGGCACGTCGAAAAGGCTGGGCACCGCGCTCGTGGGCAGGGTATCTCGACAGCCACCCTCGAGCCTCTCGTCTGCTTCACGAGCTGCGAGCCTTCCTGCCACCGCTGAACTTCATCACCGTCCACTACACCTACTTCATCGTGGTCAGCTTGGTTGCCTCTCTCATCTTCTGGGGCTCGTCCGACCCGGCCTTCAGCATCAGCTATGCCGACAGCCTGTTCCTCGTCGTCTCGGCCATGTCCGAGGCTGGCCTGAACACCGTCAACCTCAGCCAGATGACCACCTGGCAGCAGATCCTCCTGTGGTTCCTCATCCTCCTCGGCAGTGCCGTCTGGGTCTCTATCTGGACCGTGGCCTTTCGCCTGCACGCCTTCGAGAAGCACTTTGAGGACATTGTCAAGGCTGAGAGGGAGAAGAGGGACAGGGAGAGGATAAGAAGGCCTGGCAGCTCGATGAGCCTCAGGTCCCTCCCCCTTCTTCAAGTCCATAACCTTCGGAAAGGCCACGACGACTCCACCGGGCGACATGACTCTCGCAGGTCTCGGGCCCAAGGTGAATGAGCCACACAACACCGGCGTGGAGGACACCGACGTGGTCGTTGCCGTTGAACGGGACGGCCGCCGCCGCACAGTCTCTCTACCAGATCTGGACGACATGGACCAGCGCCTTGAGGGGCGCGGCTCGCAGGATATGTCGCCTGCGACCAGCGCCCACATCACCTTTGCAGATGATCCCTTGGGGATTGGCCGCGGAGATGCCAGGACCACGTCGAGTGCTTATGCCAACGACAGCCGGACAAAGAGGCGCACCGGCACCTCTGATGCCAACGGGTCTGCAAAGAAGCAGTGGCAGCCGGAAAACAGCCCAAACCCGTCTGTCCAGCTGCACAGGTTCCTGACAAACAAGACCGCCGGCAGAAACTCACAGTTCCACGATCTCAGCAGCGAGGAGCGCGAGCACCTGGGCGGCCACGAGTACCGGGCCCTGAAACTGCTCTCGGTCGTCGTGCCCCTGTACTTTGTGCTGTGGCAGTTCTTGGGGTGCATCGCGCTCGGGGCCTGGATCGCGAAATACAAGCCGGAGGTGGCCACCTCGAACGGCCTGAACCCTTGGTGGACCGGCATCTTCTTTGGGGTGTCTGCCTTCAACAACTCTGGCATGGCGGTCATCGACGCCAACGTCGTCCCCTTCCAGAACAGCTTCTTCGTCCTGATCGTCATGGGCGCCATGATTCTCGCAGGCAACACGGCATACCCGATCATGCTGAGGTTCCTGTTCTGGTCCATGCTCAAGCTCTTGTGCTGGGCCACGGAGGAGGAGACCCTCTACGACCTCAAGCTCACCTTGAAGTTCATCCTCACGTACCCACGCCGTGTCTACACGAATATGTTCCCCGCCCGTCAGACCTGGTGGCTCCTCTTCATGGTCTGTCTGCTTAACTTCAGCGACTGGGTCGCGTTTGAGATCCTCAACCTCGGGAACCCGACAATAGAGGCCATTCCGGTGGGGTCGAGGGTCATCGATGGGCTCTTCCAGGCTCTGGGTACGTCTTCTCTCACATATGAAACTGGCCGACAAGAGGTTTACAGGCGCTAATGTGACTGAAAATAGCTGTTCGGTCTGGTGGATTCTATGTGGTGGGCATCAGCAGCTTATACATCGGATTGCAGATATTGGTATGTGTTTGTATATATGTATACATACGGCTTGCCTTGGAAAATTTGTTTCTCCCCTTCGAATCCTGCCCTGCCCTTTCCCACCTTGTGATTTGTACCCTTGGCTACCTCTATAACAAAAGCTAATACGTGCTACCACGGTCTTCCAGTACGTGATCATGATGTACATTTCAGTGTACCCAGTGGTCATCACCATGCGTCACTCCAATGTATACGAGGAGCGCAGTCTGGGTATCTATGCGGACGACCTGGAACCCGAGGGCGATCTGGAGCAGGCCAATGGAACGCCCCGTAGCCTCCAACGACAGGGAAGTAACACTACTACGGGGAGCGCTTCCAGACCTGGCCAGGATAGGGAGACGAAGGCCTCTAGGCTCTCGCGCGCGATTAGACGTCACTTGTCACTCCATGGCGTAGGCGCTGCACCGCGACGAAAGACCTCAGACAGTCGGATCGACTTCATCAGCCAGCAGATCCACGGACAGCTCGCTCACGATATCTGGTGGCTCGTGCTGGCCGTCTTCGCCATCAGCACCATCGAGACACGCCACTTCCTCGACGACCCCGTCACGTACAGCGTCTTCAACATCATCTTCGAGGTCGTCTCCGCCTATGGCACTGTCGGTATCAGCACTGGCATACCAAACCAGGCCTACAGCTTCTCAGGCGGTTGGTATAGTGGAAGCAAGCTGGTCCTGTGCCTGGTTATGCTCCGAGGTCGGCATCGAGGACTGCCCGTTGCGCTGGACAGGGCCGTGAGGCTGCCCCGGGAACAGCTTCACCGCGACGAGGAGGAGGACCACCGTATACGAAGAAGTATGAGTCGCAGGATGAGTGTGGACTCTGATGTCTAGCGAGCACGTGCCTGCAGTGGAGTTACTTTTGGATAGCGCTATTCATATTTCGAAGAGCTGTGGCCAGCGTATGAGACCATCACGCACTCGCTATGCTCACAGGTCTGATCTACCGACCGTGCTGTGGCCATGCTTATACAGAGACCAGGACTGCCTCACCAGCCCCGACAGACACAGTACTACTTTCCAAGGACTCCACGACCTCGGATCCGAGAATGGATCCACCATCCCCAACCCACCGGCCTGCAAAGGTTATATTCTCAGCAGTATCGACACCGGGGCTCGTCAGCCGCCGGACCTCGGACCCCTCGAACTCGTCCGGGAGCTGCACAGCGACGTAAAGCCGATCCCCGGCCGGCATGGTGGAGTTGAAGACATCCAGGTTCGCAATAACCACAGACTGCAGCGCGGTGCTGCTCGCATCGTACACCCCATAGGCCGTGAAGCTCGTCTCGTTTGCCAGGACGGCGACCTGCTTGCCTCCGCCCGCGAGCGCCGTCCCCGTGAAAAGGTTACCGTAGTACAGCGGGTTTACGTGCGCGGCGGTCCCGTTCCACTCGATAGGCTGCCAGGCGCTGTAGTAGAAGCTCGTGCCGCTGTGGAAATAGACACGTTCCACCTTGAGGCTGGCCAGGTACATCACGTAGTCGACGGACCACAGGGCCGCGGCGAAGACGTCAGAGATGCCTGGCTCCCCCTGGCACGAGATGCTGTTGGTCTCGCCCAGCACGTACGGGATGCCAGAGCCGGCGGTCGCGTTGCCCAGGTAGTCGTGGTAGTAGAGGATGCTGGTCACATGGGTGTGGTTCAGGAGGTTGCCCTGGATGGTCGGGTAGCTGGTCGTGTCGCACGCCGCGCCCATGTAGTCGTGGTCCGCGGCGGTCACCGCCAAGGTCCTGTTCATGCCAAAGGCCTCTGCGTTCTCGACGTTCCAGAAGGGTGTCTCGTTGTACCCCAAGTGCCGCGGCGCCTCGAACGCGCAGCCCTGAAAGAGTGGCTTGTCGGTCCCCACGGCCTCCAGCACGGCCTCTGCGTACTGCGTCCACTGCGCGACATACGCGTCGACCGTCCAGTTGATGGGCCTTCGGGAGCCACCGGGCCAGCCTGCCGAGCAGGGAGGCTTGTCAGACCTCGAGATAAGAGTCCAGCAAATATATAGTCGTCTTCTCGCGAGGGTGGGCTCTACACTCACCGTCGACCTCATTACCAATCTCGTACCCGTACAGAGCGTCTCCGATCCCATCGTACACGAGTTTCGCCTCGGTGACGGTCTCGTTGAGCCCGTCGCAGCCTCCACAGAGTGGGTCGTCCTGGTCATAGAAGCTGGTCCCGTAGATGTATCTGGTTCCCTCTGGCAGCTGCTGGAACGACTGCACCCAGGCCGGCCCGATGCTAACGGCGGACGGCTGCTGGTCTGTCGGGCTGTCGAAGGTGTTGATCACGCCCACTTCCTGGCTCGCGTTGTATGTGGCCCTGTTTTGCGAGCTCCCGCCGGCCCGGATGATTGGGTACTCGCCAGTGATGTTCTGGAGGTTCTCGACCAGGCGTGCGGAGAACTCATTTGGGCATCTGAAGGGTTTCTCTTAGCCGCCAGAAACCGATAAGTTTACCACATAAATGGTAGGAGGGGGTTGGGGGTTTGGATCTCGTACGAATCATTGCCTGCATAGTCAGCCATGAATGCAAACTCGACAGAATATCCAACATAGTTGGCGGGCACAGTCTGGTGGCCTGCTGGCACCGTAGAAGGGACATTAAGGATCCTGACCGACCCAGGTCTCTCTGGAAGGACTTGCGCCACCGCAGGTTGTCCCGTGAGAACCGCTGTCATCATCAAGCCCACGAGGGCGATCAGGTCTGTGGGTGTCATGGCTGCTTATGCTCGTGCTGGACTTGAAAGCACTGGCGAGGGAAAGCAGACTGAATAGCGAATCACTTTTGCCATGTGAAATATCACTAAGCTTTTTTCTTTCTTTTTTCTTTTTTTCTTCCACCGCTCGCTTTCTTATTACAAGTTGTGAGCTCGGTAGGATTTGGTGCATGGCGAATTTGAGAGGCGAAGAGGGCGATCAGCTGAGGTAGCATCTGTGAGTTGCTCGGAGCAATGCAGAACGAGCCGGCAGAGAGGAGAAATGACCCCTCAGGATGACGCAGGACGGATGAAATGTTGCAGCAATAGCAGCCTGATTTCGTTTCCGCGTTTGTGGCATGAAATTGACTAGGCTTCGTGGGTATTTCGGTATTGGATACTATCTTGTTCTTGATTAATATTTGCTGGGTATCGTGGTATGGACTGGTCTGCAATTGCCCCCAGCGATGGTGAAGCGAACTTGGATTCGAAGATTCTCGGTGGACGATGCTTCTAGAACTGTGACGAAGTTCAGGAACATCGTCTGCGTCACAATATTATTCTTCTGTATGGGACTCCAAGTCTTTTAACATACCAAATGCGTCGAGAGAGCACAGCCATGAAATCGCACCAATGCGTGGGGACAAGAAAGAGGTAAGCATCTGGGACCCAAGCGCCAGCTCTGCCCGGGAATCAGTGCACACAGGATGACTAGATGCATGCCTCGCATTGCCGTACGACAGACTCGTAGAGATCCTCTCGAGGAGGTCTTTTCTTTCTCTCTCCACATCTGGATATCTCGAAAGGCGACGAGCCCGATGCAATAGAGACACTTACTAGCCGCGCAAAAGACTCCCGAGAGAGTCAGTCGATCCTTCAACAGACACAAGTTTGACAGGCAGGCCTGCTGTTGCAAGAGGTGGTAAATAGCAGAGGCGGGCGATTCAGGTACCATGTTTGGCTGCTGTAATGATAATCCTCACAATGAATGCTACCGATGAGACTTTCAGCCTCTCTTGAAGCGGCTAGCGAGGCCTGGTCTCGAAAACGCTAGAGGATTATCCCGTGTGCAGCGGGAACTATATAGGGCGCGGGCATCATGTCATGGACGAAGAAGAGGTGAGAAGAGTGACCCTTGCTGTTTATGCCCCCTGCTCTGTATTTCAACCTGTGTTGCTTCCACCTCACCGCGGCAAGTTCCTCCTGTGGTGGCTCCCTGTGGGGGTACCGCTTTCCTGTGCTCATGTCCTGGGCCAAAAAGCCATCTGCAGGCAGCGAGGACACCAGAAAAGAGGCGTATGGCTTTCCCTATCATTGTGACGCGGGGCTCATGATGTCGAGGCCGGCCCCTGCGGAATGCTCTTGTGATCTTGTTAGAAGGATGCTCTCCAAGCGTCAAGCGGACTCTCTAGTCAAGATCGTCATCCTTGGCCGCCGTAGACTCGGTGGTGAGATCCACGTCGCTGAGGTGTTTTCTGGCCTCCTCCAGCGCCGCTTCACCGTCAAAGTCAGGCTCCTTGGCGTCCTCCCCGTTGGCGATAGCAGCCTCTTGCTCAAGGGTGACGGGGACCGCCTCGGCGGTGTATGCGCGGGCAGCTTCTGGCTTGAGCGACCCGTCCTCGTTGACATCCTCTTTGAGGTAGAGGGTAAAGAGGATGACAAGATAGACCTGCTTGGTTGTCCTGTTTCGAAGAACGTATCTGAGCTGATGTGAGCGCTTTTTCCTGTATAGAAGCAAACACAGCAAACGTTAACCAATCCGGGTCTTTTTTTTAATTTCATAAATGCATGCACACACACACACATTCCAACTTCTCAAACGTGAGGGGGGATTCAGGCTTACCTGAGACCCTGGCCGTCCCAATACTTCATGATGGGAACAGTATAGCCGGGCAGCCTCAGTGCGAACTCGCTGAAGTCAATATAGGCGTTGAAGAAATCGACAGCATAGGTCCGGCCGTATTCCCAGACCCAGTCCTCCTTGCTCTGGTCCTGCAGAGCCCACTTCATGCGAGCCTTGCCGTCCGAAGGCGCCCCGACGTCCTGCCGCCAGCCCTTGGCGTCGGCGTCAGACGCTCCCTCCTCGACCCACAGGCCGCCCTTGGCCTCGTCGAAGGTGCCTGGCCCCACGTGGATGGCGTTGCAGGACGACAGTGCCGGTCCGAAGAGATAGGGGCTGTCTGCATACGGGTCGCCGTCCAGGCCCGGGTCTATCCACCACTTGACAATCTTCATGGCGTAGCTGAAGCCAGGAGGAAGACGGTCGCGTATGGGATGATCAAAGTCGTTGCCAAACTGAAGATCTGCGCCAGAGATGCCATCGGGGTCCTCGTCGTCATCATCCGGGGCATCTTGCTCGGCAGCCTTGCCCTTGTCCCCTCCCGGCCGGCCTGTCGAGGAGGAGGAAGAGGAAGAAGAAGAGGTGGTGGTGTTGTTGGTGCCGGCAGACGGATCCTTGGGAGTGAAGCGAAAAGAGATGCTGTACTGGTCCTTGTTGGTGGCGTGCGGCTCGTGAGAGAAGTAGGGCGAGGTCGAGGGAGAGTTGCGCGGGAGGCCCTTGTAGTTCTGGATGCGCACGCTGAGCTCGACATCCATCAGCTCGGTTCTGACCTTGACGAGATCCGGAGTGTTGACTGGAACCTCCTGATGGTCAGCGAGGTCGTATGTAGGCCCTGCCGTGACCCGAAGCACGTACTTTTCTGCCATCTTGAGGAAGGAAGGAAAAGGAAGAGGACCAGAAGAGGCAGACAGCAGCCCAAGCAGAAGAATGTGAATGGTCTATGGTTTACGGTGTAGGATTCTAGTTTCGAGGCTTGAAGGTTGAAGACGGCTGGTCTTGCAAGACCTTTTTTTTCCCCCTTCTTCTTTCCCTTCCCGTGAGCATAATCCAGCGCTGCTGTTTGGGAAGTTGCCATGGTGGTGAGCTTTTCATGACGTCGGTTGGCCCAAGTGGGGCCCTGTGATCCAACCGCTCTCTTGATTGGCTGCGGGGTGGCCGCCAGCAGGGTGTGCCCGTCTGTGAGCTGTCACTGCCTTTGATGGATGACACTGCAGAGGGGAATTGAGACGGCCTGCAGAAATAATTACAACAATAACGAGAGGAGGAAATCTGGACCTCACCGGATGCAGCAGCGGAGCCAAGGAAGTCAGACGCATCGAGGAGTTAGAAGCAGGTGAGGGAAAAGCAAGCGAAGAGACAGAAAAGAAAAGAATGAATGAACGAGAGAGAACCCTTAGTGGCTCCCACAATGTTCTCCTACCAGTACAGTACTCTATTTCAAATTTTTGACCAACAACACTTAGCGACCAGACTGTCGAATTTCAGTTACGAAAGAGAGCAGCAGCAGTTGCAGGCGATCCCTGAGAGCGAGAAGCAAAAGAAAGAAAAGAAGGAAAGAAAAAAAAAGAAAGTAGAAACAAAATGACAGGAATCCGCGTGCCAAGGCTGATTTGATGATGGCTTCAAGTCATTTTTGCCAGCAAACCTCCTCTCTGTAGAATTGCAGGCACGATGACGCTGTAAGACACGATGACAAGAACTTCTTCTTCTTCTCACCACCCCTGGCCAGCCACCATGGATGCCATCGAGCTGCCGTTTCCAACCGCCATGAGCCGTCGTCGTCTGTCGAATGTGCCTCGCCTGAGGCCTGGTGGCCCCGCCCACATAACCAGCATGCTGCTGCTGCTGCCTCGCCTCTCCAATCACCGCAGCACCTGTGGGCCTCCGCCTGCTATCTCTTCGCAGCACAGCTGCCAATTCAGGCAGCTGGATACGTCTCAACACAGCAGGTCCGCCCTGATCCTCCCTTTCCTGGGGGGGGTTGGCCCCATATCTCGACCCTCTCTGAACATGGGCCACACCCGGCGCATCTCGTTTGGCCTTCGGGCACCGAAGACCATATCCGCCCCTGGCTGGCGCACACTTCGGCCGCCTGGAAATGGGAACATTTATTCATTGCTCTTCCAAAAATTTATCAAAATGCCGACGGTGGAGCAAAGGGTTTTTTTTTCCCTCTCTCGTTATTGTACTTTACTTTGTCCCTTCCCTCGCCTGCGGCTTCAAGCACGTCAGACAACCTTCTTTCTTCTAGAAGGCATCCCCTCCCTCTTGGCTTGGGTGGTGCAATTCTTGACCACACTGACGACCACACCGCTTTCAAACACGCACGCTCTAACTCTCGTCTCAATGGCGGCTGCCGCCATACTCCATACCTACGTTGAGCCTCTGCACACGATGGGAAGGATTCAGGATGAGACGGCGAGACAGGGAGACGGGGCAGAGATCATCATGTTATACCAGTAAGTCGAGTCACTTCCATGATGAAATTGCTTGTTTGTGATGTCTCGGAGGAGATATAATTCAGATTCAGGTTTGAAGGACCCAACCAAGGAAAGCAACGCAGCCGCTTGAGACGACGAAGGCAACACCGACGCCATGTCCAGATCCTTTTTTTTTTTTCGTTTCTTCTTGGGAATACCCAAGAAATTGTGCCACATTTGGGCACGACCTACGCCAAAGTAAAGACATGTCTCCAGTCATGCAAAGAAAGAGACGACCGTCACAAAACGCCCCCACCCATATACACCATATCGAGACCAGGTCATCTAGACACAAGTCTAGCTGCACGCCAAGAACTTGTCGATATCGACCCTCTCAAAGAAGCTGATCTGGTTGAAGTGCACCCAGAACTGCGCAATCCTGTTCTCCGAGATCAGGATCAGTTGAGACTCGATAAATCGATCTGTGCGTGTCCAGGTTTGTTAGCCTCCTGGTTTATCCCGGCCTGCATGTGAAGATTGGACCGGGTCACAACTCACCATTTAAGAAGCCGGGGCGGGCAATGTGGCCCTTGCTGCGTACGACCCTCGCGCCCGTGAAGGGCTGCTCCTCGACCGTTGTCACGTAGCCATCGTCGCCGAGGTCATCCGCAAAGATGCTGCACTCCCCACGTGGCACATTGACATCACCAGTCAGCTTGACGGCCTCGAGACTCCCGCGGTACCTCCTGGCATCTGTCTTGCGCAGCGCGAACTCGTCATCCGTCTCGCCATTGGCCCGCGTGGCGTCGAAGGCAGCCTCGTCGAACGGGGTCGGATGGTTCTGCTTGACGAGGAGAAACTCGCACCCGTGTGAGCCAAAGTCGCCTACCCATATGCCCTTCCAAGGCTGGTCGGCTGTGGGTGTGTACAGCTCAGGGTCCAGCGTTGAGAACGTTGTCACCCTCTCGCCGATGCGGGCGACGGGGGCCGAGCGTCCGCCGTACAGGTAGCTAGGCAGCCAGGGACGAGAGGCCTGACCATACGCGCTGCTGTCGGAGTCGAAGAGCCAGTCGCTGTCGCTGCCAAAGGAGTGAGACGAAACCCTGTTCTCCATGGGCATACCAGCCGGCCTCGCCTCCATCCAGCTCCGGATCCGGAACGATGTCGCGCTGATCTCGGAACGCTGCGTGGGCCGGTGTTCCTGTGACATCGAGTCCGCAAGACCACCCATGACGGGAGCAGCCGTCACCCTCTCTGCGGCCGGAATGGCTGGCGGGGGCCACACATTGCCGTGTGGAAAGGGCTGACGGCCTAGCTCCTCGGCCTCGGGGGCAGGCAGAGCCCGGGCCAGCATGAACGTGTCGAACGCAGAGACGGGGACCTTGTCGTCCAGTGACATGTACGTCTCTTCGGAGTACCTGGGAACGCTAGCCGGAGTGTTGGGTACGGCTGTGGCCCCCAGAGCAGTGCTGAGGCTGGTGCCCCACTGTGCGAGGCCTGAGAGGCCCCCTGGTGGCGGTGGCGGAAGGGGAGGATGACCTGGAGCTGTCGGCACGAGCAGCGGCCTCCTGCCCGTCGGCGTCTATCCGCAGGACAGGTTTGTCGAGGTGTAGGTGAAGCTGAGGGTCAAAGTGGTGGATCTGGACGTCGCCGTCCATCAGGCTCGGGCTGTTGGCCGCAGAGGGCGAGAGGATGTTGTTGCCGAGCAGCTGATGCGCCTCTATCACGCCACGGCACTCGTCGTATCGGGCAATGATCATCTTGCCGGCGAAGTTCCCGTCGCCGAACCAGACCTTGTTTTTCGTGAGAAACCAGTGCGGGTCGTGGGCGACGTAGAGCTCGCGGAACGAGGCACAAGGGTGAGGAGTGGTAAGCTTGACACCTGGCACGTTGGACTGCACGATGCGCTGCCACAGATGGTCCGCCCTGGCGTGGGCGTACAGAGTGCGGCATACATGGCTGACCGAGGTGAGATCGACTGGCGACAGGTAGGAGAGGATGTGGTCGATCAGCTCGGAAGGGAGACGAGGCAAGGTAAGAAGATTAGCCGTCGTCGTCGTCGTCGTCGTCGTCGTCGGCTGAGCCGTGAAGAACTGTCCCTCTGAGCCTAGATAAGGGTGAATTAGCTACAGCCCTGGTCGACACGCTTTCCCGTGCACATGTTCACCTGTAGAGGGAGGTAGAAAAGGTGTAGCTCCAACCTGTTGATGTGCTGTCAAGAGGATACTCGGCAGACCAGTCCAGGGCCATAGAGCAGGGCCTGGACGCGCCGTCCATAGCTGCCAGACCAAACATTATGTACGTCTCGTCTCTTGCACTGTTGAAGATGCTCTCTCTCTCCCTCTCTCTCTATCGAGCTGGTGCTAGGCGATTGTGCTTGACCGTTATGCGCGCGACGTATTACTATTATGGCATGTATGTATGTATCGAACCTTGCCACAGGAGACAAGACTACGACTGAAGTAAAAGTAGCAGCAGCAGGCAGCAGCAGTAGTAGTAAAGGAGAAGAGAGAACTCGAGGCGACGATGATGGTGGTGGTGATGGTGACGATGATGCATACGCTCAAGTAAAACGGTAGCTATGGTTTGAGGCCTGAGAACACTTTAGGAAGGTAAAAGGGAGAAGGCGACCTAAGGTTAAGGTAGGGGAGATGGGGATAGGTTGAATATGTACTGTGTCAAAGTATGACGGGAGGAGGAAGCTGCAGGAGGACGAAGAGTAGCTGGCTTGTCTGTCTGCAGTCTGAGGGCCAAGTCTACTTTCCTTCTGAAACTCATCATTTGAGGGTGCAGGTGTTGCAACGTCCTCGCGTCGATGATGTGATCGGCTGGCACACGCCGCAAACAACTGGAGCCCTGTAGCTGGCGCTGCACATGGGCACTGGTGCAAACTGTATTTTTCCCTCGGCTGATCAACTGAGGAGGGAGGGGGCGGGTGACAGGGCCCTGGCCGGGGTTTGGCGCTGACGCTGACGGGTGCTATGGCAGTGACGGTGAGGGCAGCCCCGCAGTTCTTGACTTGGGAAGGGGGGATGGTGCCCTGCAGGGGAATGTAGGAAGGTGCATGTACAGGCCATGTCCCCCTCTTGTACCTTCCTGGGCACTGTTTTGGGGGCCGTGACGCCTGTGACCTCTCGAGCCCAAAGCTTCCTCCACTCCACCTCTGGACAACAGTTCTAATAAACGACTTCTCATTCGACAAACAACTTTTCCCAACATATCCCCTTGGCGTTTCCTTATGCGGCCGTTCTATTTGTGACAGACTGTACTATCGAAACTGTCAGGTGATCGAATTCCTGGGCACTCGGAAACTGGAACCAGGCACAGACATCGCATCTGACAGGGCGTTGAGAAGACCTGGTTCACCGAGCAGGCTTGCTTGTCTCTCTCTCTCTGTCTCTGGCTGCTAGGTTTCTGTCCATTCCCACTTGCCCAGCCAGCAGACACACGCACATACTACATACACACACACACAGAGAGAGAGAGAGAGCTGGTTTCGAGCCCAAGGGGGTGGGGGCGGAGGTGTCCGTCTCCCTCGATCGTTACCCAGGTACAGACAGTACTGTGGAGTGGGCCGCTCCTGTTTTACTCGACAGGTTTAACGATCATCTCAACCCAATATAGCAGCAAAACTGTCGCGACCTGCCATGTACACCAAGTGACTTATCCTTCTCTTTAGTTGTCCAACCATAGGAGCTTGCCGATGTTCCTGTGACGGATGGAGGAACACGTACAGGAAGTACGTGTGTCGCATCGACCCCCGCTCCCCATGCACGATCGTCCAGGGCCCTGGCCTGCCATAACCTCCGACATGCCGACGTCTCCAGTGACGGATCTCGCTGGGAAATTTGGGCAGCATGGGGGAGGGGGGAGGACCGGCGATGGGACATCGTTGTGGACATGTCGTCACTTTGCCTTCCGCTGTCGAGATTTCTTGTCTCGTCCTTGGCAGATGAAGCACCCCAGGCACCAGCAGCAGCATGAAAAGTGGCCTGGCCTGGTATCATTTCATGTCGTCCGAAGGCCCGCAGTCGCCACGCGATCCAGCACTCTGGTAATGGGCGTTTCGAGCGGGTCGCTCTCCGTTGTCTTGGGACGGCCTGCCTCTTTAGCCCTAGACCTCCCGAGGACAGATTCTGGAGTCTCACGTAGGAGACGAGGTTTGGAACATAATAATCTAGCAACCTGCTCCAGAAACCACGAGAGGCAGGAACCAACTCCCTGACAACAACGACTCATACTGCCAGTCTCGTCCGAACGGCGGTCTGCATGGCAGCCCCCAGCTATACACACCGCAGGGCGGCACCCGACCTCACCATCCTCGTCCGATCGTCCGTCCGAAAAGAGCGCCATCTCGCAACCCTCACTCCTCTTGTTGGATAGGCGAACGGCTATATTAGCCTTGTTGAGCTGGACGCAGCGAGCTTGGGCCTGACCGCTGGGTGCCCTCCTGGTCCGGAACCTCCGTCCGGACGGCTGAGTGCTCTCCGCGCGCGCGCGAGAGAGAGAGAGCGAGAGAGCAATAACTATTAACTCCACATCATATAAGGAGCTACTACTGTACTACTACCATAGGAGTATGGTACAGTGTAGCACGACACAGTTCGAGTTGAGGAGAACGTCGGCGCTGGACAGCACAAGCTCCGACATCCCGATGTGGCTGGGCAACTTGGCGACTTGGCAACCAACCTTGCACTTAAGGTGGCTTGCCAGCTTGCCCACAGCTTATGGCTGATCTCACAGCAGGCTGTGGCTTATCGACTCACCGCCACGAAGTGATCAGTGCTGCTGGCATTCTTCACCAAGACGATCTGAGGACCACCGAAGTGCCCAGTTCATGGCCAGTAATCACCGCCATCACCTACCCTTGTTTGAGCTTTAATCAAGGTTGGGGAATCTACCCTGAACGATCCGTGTCAGACCAAGACCCTCTGGGACAAATCAAAATTGCGGCTCCATCGGCTAGGCTTAGGGCCTGTGCACACCATCGGCGCTTTTTCTCTGAATCTCCGACGACAAGACACACTGCACACAACATCTCGTCATCAGGCTGTGCTTGCAGCTTGCAGTCCACTAGGGGGACCTGTGCCCACCGCCCCCGCGACAAGCCAATCTCACCGTCGGCAGTCCCTTTGCTTCTGACCGGACTGCCGACATTTCCATGATCCAGTCTCTCCACGGCACGTACTCATCCACACTCCCCCGTCGATACTCCCTCGGCATCTGACTCTGCCTGGCCCTGCGGACGGTTCCGCTACATCCGCGTCGCATCTGCATCCTGCGAGTCACCTCTTGCGCGGAGACTCGCCTTCCTCTTGGAGCAACCCGCTTCTGTCGACCCCAGATTTCACCCAGTCAGGCGGGGGGTTGTTTCTCGTCATATGTCTTTGCTGGTCACATCTGCGGGTGCTGCCGAGACAGGCGACCGAATATCTCGGCACACAAATCGCGAAAGCCAGCTGGCAGAGCACGTCGTGGAGCGTACCATCCGAAAAAAAAAGTGCTGCTAAAGTGTCCACTGCGTTTCCATTGATTAAACTCAATTAGTCGTAAAAGTTTGGCCTACAGCTAAGGGGTAGGTATTGTTCTACTATACCGTGAGATGCGCCATATTTCCTGACAGACAGACTCCAGGACAATAACTGGGTTCAAGAGTCGTTATTCATTTCTAATGTAGGCTTTATACAGTTTCAAAAATAGCGTTATACATAGTGCTGTCGGCTTGTGTAAGTATGTATGGCGCTGCGGGAGTCCTCCGTCGCGACCAGAGGGACTGATTGGGACAAGACTCGAGAGCACCAGCGGTGCTATTGGAAGCGGAGAGGTGGAGAGTAGAGTGGAGGCGAGGTGCGATCAAGAGTGAACTGACAGCTCGCAGGATTCATCGCAAGCATCAGATGTCTTCGGGAAAGGACGGCCAGACAAAAGCCTGGCCGTGTTAGGATGGCATTGTGAAGGCAAGGAAGGCCCAAAGGCGTCGTGCCGCCTGTGCAAGATCTGGTAGGGAAAAGTAATGTGGTAGGGACACCAAGTTCACTCCTACACCCACGAAGAGATTGCACAGCACATTGAAGCCGAGTGGACACGCGTTGAGTTTCCCAACAAAGACATGCACGAGTTGGATGCCGCGCGGTATGGTGCGAGGTTACATGCTTCCCAGATAGGGCCAGATGCTCTTCAGGACTGCATAATCCCCACCCCGCTGCTTGTTCTCCCCCTCCTCCTCCCATCCTGCGTATGAAGCGCTCGAGAGGTTTCTGCGTCGGTCGGTTCCGCGGCAGGGGCCATGTATATAAGTAGTAAGTAATTATGTAAGTCACTCCTCTATCGTCCTGCCGCCCCAGCCATCCAGATCCACACGTTCAGGCTTGCTCCCATTTCGGACTACTACCCAGCTCACGTCACCATCGCTGTGTTCATTTACGACCTGGTGCTCGGCCCAGGCAGGGATGAGTGCAAAGTCACCGGGTTCCAGCTCGAGGCGGCGCGGCTGCTCTTCCTCGAGACTGGGTAGCTCGCCCTTGATGTCTGCCCTGAGACCTCTAACTATGTTCACAGCCGGGCTGGTGAGAAGGACGCCGTGGCCAGTGGCGGCGTATATCACAGTATCTAGGAATGGCGTCAGTATGGAGCGCGAGGAGGACCAGGTCTCCCCAGAAGAAGAATGTAGGGATGGACACTTGCCTTGTTCACCGTAATGACGAATTACCGATGCGGACCTCGGTTTCACCGTGAGAACTGCTGCAGGTTACCAGAAGACCCATGACAAGCCACAGGCAGCGAAGTATATAGAGAGAGCAGCACAAGTAGTAATCAGCAGAGATAAATGCCTTGGTCCTCTCGAGGATGGCAAAGTTCAACCAATCGTCTCGGTCGAAACCTGTCAGGATGGCCCCAGGGGGGAGCCAGGAAGCAGGAAACAAATAGATAGAGGAATGAAAGAGGAGAAATCAAAGGGAATAATACATCAACACATGAGAGGCTGGAAAGGAAAAGACGCAGCAAAAGACAGCTCAAACCCGAAACACAAAGAAATGATTGATCGGCGGCTTACCTGAGACGCACATCTTGTCAGTGATGCCAGCCATCACATCTTTACGAAAGACTTTCGGGCCGTCTGCCGGCGGTGGTACCGACGCATTTCCAGCGGCAGTTGAAAGGCTGTCCGCATTCTCTTGCTTGTTAGCGACGCCAGCTGCAGATCTGCGATGCTCTTCATGGTCGAGCAACTGTATCGGCTCGTATTCCTCGCAGATCGATCCCGATGGTGACCTTGGGGGACCAGCATCCACACCACGGCCCTTTTCTGTAGACTGGCCGGATGCCTCCCTCACCCCCTCGAGGGCATCGGTACCATGGTGGCCTCTCGGCCTTTTCCTCAGTGGGAACTAGCTCAGCGCCGCGGGCAACATGAACCTCTGCCGGTATGATCATGGGCAGCAGGTCATGGAGCAAGGGTAAAAATGACGCCATGATGGCGTTGTCTCCCTGCACCTCTGGGATCACAAGCCCTGAATGCAAGCTGCAGCACTGCTACATAAGTATACACCCCGCTCTCCGGCAGCAGGGGCCGGTTACGGTGGGTTCCGCAACTCCGTGTCAGGCAGGGCGGTGCAGGAGGTGCATGTCCGTAGTATCCTGGGCAGAAAGGCTGCTGTTGTTGACAGATTCAGCCAAGAACATGTGAGTTTGCTACAAGATAAAGTTACGAGTTACTGTGGCGGAGGAGCTCTGAGGGGAAGGGACCTTGGACAGAGCTAGCAAGTGCGGCTATGCCTAGAAAAGCTAGCACTGTAGCGTGGACTCCAGTGGACTTTCCCGCTTGACAGGGCAGCCTTTTACTGTGTCACTCCGGAACATGAATTGTTGTTGTGATCCAACAGCTAGCAAGAAATGGTTTGGCAACACAGATTCTACCCGAAAGCTGTTCGGCGCACGCACCAGGTACTTTGGCGTAATCAAGGAGGCGATCCGGGGGCTGGGATTTACCCATCCGAGACTGCCCATGCGCCTGACAACTTTCAGCGAATGTATGATCCCGCTGAGGAGCTGATCAAAGAGGAGAAGGCCTACGTGTGCCACTGCGACGAGATCGAAACTGAGGTGCAGCGCGGCGGCGAGGAGGGCTCAACTCTGCGGTACCGATGCGAGTATGCAAAGCAGGACGTCGAGACCAATCTCGACAGAGTTCATGGTATGCGGGATGGCGAGTATGCGCCTCAGAGGGCTTGGCTCCGCACGAAAAAGGACATCGAGAACCCAAATCCCCAGATGTAGGACATCGCAGCCTACCGGATCCCCGAGAACCAGGAACCACACTTTCGGATGGGCACCAAACGGCAGATATACCCGACCTATGATTTCGTACACTGCTTGTGCGATAGCTTTGAAGGCACCACGCACAGCTTGTGTACCACCGAGCTCACCATGTCGCGAGAGAGCTACGAATGGCGGAACCTAGGAACAGAGATCGTCCGCGACTGGGATGACCCACGCCTCTCCACCCTCAAGGCAAATCGACGGCGGGACATACCCACTGGGGCGCTTTTCTCGTTCATCCATGAGCATGGGGTGACGACAGTTCTGAGCTCCATCAACATCAAGCGGTTTGAGCAGTCTGTCCGACGTTATCCCGAAATGACTGTCCCCGGCCTCATGCTTGTCTTCGACCCCGTGCGGCTGGTAAATCGAGGACGATGAGGAGCTGAATATTGACGCTCCTTTCTCGCCCAATGACCACAAGAAGGGCTCCCACAAGATCAAGCTTACCCAGACAGCCTGTATAGACCGCTTCGACTTTCGTGAGGTCGACAGCAACAACTATTTTTGCCTCGCTCCAGGCAAGACCGTCGGTCACCTACACGTGCTATACCGTGTTAGGGCCGTCTCATTCGCAGAGAATGATACCACGGGGGCCGTCAAAGAGATCAGGGCGGCCTTTGACAAAGCCGTCAGGAAACCCAAGACCTACATCCAGTAGGTGCCCGAGGGCTCCCACACTGAGGTGCGCGTCTATGCGGTTATTTTCAAGTCTGACGAACTCAAGTCGGTGCCTGGAAGGGTCATGAGCGACACCAACCCCGAGAGTGAGACCATTTGGCCCGACGCCATGATCGAGGCCGGTTTTTATGAAACGCACAAACGGGCACCGTGGATGGAGGTGGAAGGTGAGAAGACCGAGGATTTCAGGCCTGAAAGTATTAGATTTCGGGCCATGCGCATTGATTACCTCGTGAGTAGAGTTACTTTTATGGTCTGCTTGCTCTTCTGCCATGCTCATACTTACATGTGTCCCGTGGGCTCTTGACTCGGACAGCACAGATGACAAGATTGTGCTGAACCGTATTGTGGCACTGACGGAGGACTCGGCCAAGAATAGCTGGGTTGACTGGACAAAGCCGAGACGCCAGCTGGACCAGGTCATGTTTACAGCGTTTTAGACCGCATAGACTGGATTCATTTTAGAGAGGAGATGGAGCAATGGATACCTAGCTTGCAATCAAAACGGACAAGGTAGACTACTTAGTAGGCAAGCAGCACTCACGGCTGGATGGATGAGCACTGGCAGACTATTGAACCCTCTCACATCCGCCGTTGGGACTTTGGACCATCTCGTTGTCAAGACATCTCGTGCTCAACAGATCGAGATGATCACCGAGCCTGATGTGGAAACCAGCCAATAGTCTTACACCATTTGAACAATGACTAAGCAGAATTATCGCAAAAATGCTCCGGTCGATGTGAACTCCTTGGCCTTTGGAAGACTTATAAAGGCCGAAGAGTCGCTGTTTGTTGTATGGGTGAGTTATATCATGTTCAATATCTAGGAAGCTCAGTGGTATGCATGTGGCAGCTTGTCCGTTGTGCGGACGTTGTGGACGTTGAGCGGTATAGTGTTGATACGCTCTGGGCATATCCCCTGGATACCGGCCGGTTGGTCTTGTCTCGATCTTTACGAGATACCGTGAAGGATACATCACTCACAAATGGTAGACAGGCCAAGGACTCTAGCCCTATTTGATTAAATTTTGACCTGATAATTAAGTGTTCAAATAGCGGCAAAAACGACGATCTGCACACCTCCTTATACTTTATGAGGTCAACGAGAAATCACACTCTACTCGACATCCCTTTCCACATATATTGCCTTGTCGTGTATTCCTGTGAGCTTACATCTAATGCAATTCTAGTCCCATCTGTCTGGACAGATCTCATGATAAGTAAAGATGAGGAGGAGCCTTATAGACAAGTGCACATACCAAGTCGCTCTCTCAAGTCGACTTGTACGCAACACTAGTATTTTTTTCCCCCTTCCCTTCCGAGGTCCAGGCAAGCAAGCACAATACAAACTACTGTGTCATCTAGCTATAGTCTCCCGACTCCTGATCTTTTGTCTCGTTATAAGTCTCCTGCCTCCTGGACCGTCGTAGAGTTTGCCCTTTCTCTCAAGCCGGCTCGTGCGATATTTTCGCAGGTCGAGGTCGAGGCTGCGAAGGCGCAGACCCGCACAGAAGGTGACACTATTTATACAGTATTTCCTATGGGTTAAGATGTCGAGGGGAACTGGGTATGAGGAGACTGGGAACGCACTGTTGAGTTTGATAAATATTACGGCTTCTTTAAGGAAAGAGAGAAAGGAGCCAGGGAATCTTACATCATGGCGGGGGGGCTCTAGGCTGTGTCATCCATGGTGGGATGGCCTAGAAAGACGTTTTGACAGACGGCAGGATCACCGATGTCGGTATTTGTTTCCATGGACTTGTGAATGGTTCCCATCGTTGACAGACAGGGTGGCGAGAGCCCGAAAGGCTAGGCTTGGAATGATGGTGGTTGCCATCGTGGTGTTGGTCCAGCCTAGATTTGGAGGTGACAAATTTTTTGTGATCGAAGGAAGAAGGATCGGTGATTGTAGGACTGGAGTTTTGGTTTCTTTTTCTTTCTAGATGAGCGACTACTTGAACCGCCATCTATTATGGAGGCCTTGGGGTCTCGGGATTTTACTGCTGAGGTATCCCTCCTCTGTTCTTCCGTACTACATTTTGAGCTCAATACCTACAGAGCTCACCCAAAGCACTGGAAGACGGGCGGCGCGCAGCCCTTGTGAGCCAAGAATCTGCCCTAGTCGACTTTCTCTATGACTGTCCACGTTCCGCTTGAGGTCTCGATACGTTCGTTCTCCTCGGGTGTATTCCCTAGGCCCCAGACGAGATCTCCCAGCGACGGTGTGGGGTGGGTGCCCCAGCGGAACAACCTGTCCCACTCCGAGTTCGAGCTGTTCCACACCCATCTCTCAGCAGTGAAGACGTGACCACTCCGAACAACGCCCTGGGCATATTGTCCCAGACGGACAAAGAGGCCACGTGTCTCGCTGGCATCGTCGTGTGCGCGCAAGACGACGCACCGAGCCAAGCCCCGCACGGGCCGTGGCTGTTCGTCACGCCACAGTTCCTCGTACTCCGTGTCCGACCCCGTGGCAGGATTCACCATGTGGCCCGTCTCTAGCGTCGAGCCAGACGGCTGTTCAAACATGTCACCCTCGTCGACGACCTCTTCTGGGTTTGTAGTGCGGCTGTCCACCCAGTGGCGGAACGTGGAGCGGGGGACTTGGCTACCATCTGGGCGGGTGCGCTGGCTGGTGGAGGACGTGCCCGCAAAGGCCCAGTCCAGCTGGTCGCCAGCGAGGTCGGCGGGGGCCACCTGTCTCGTGTCTGCTGGCACCGGTAGAGCTGTCTTCAGGACCCTGACATCCACAAAGTAGCGGCCAGGTGATGTGAGGACCAAGGTCGAGGTGGGCTCGGAGGATTCATCCGCGCCCCACCTGATATGTTCGCGGACAGAGATGCTGCCCATTTCTGCCCTGTAGATGCCGCCGCGAAGTCCTCTGAGAGGTCGAGGCGAGGTAGCACCGACAAGAGTGTGATGGCGATGGTGGAGGAAGAAGGAGGGTTGGTGGGAGGGACAGAAGCGATGATGGAGAGAGAGTGTTGAGTTACGATTCTACTGCAGAGATACATGGTGACATAAAACAGAGGTTGAATCTGTCGTGAATTTTTAGCCTCTCCTAACACAGGGTTAGGGTCTAACTCGACAGGGATACTCGCACCTGCCATGTCACATTTTTAGGCAGACATTAGAGAGAGTGGAAACTGAGCGGGGAAAAATAGAAGAGAGAAAATTTTCTTGTTAAAATCATGAGAAAACAATGAAATAAAAAAATAAAATAAAAATTACAAGGTACATATAGAGAGAGAGGATTTGGCGCTGATCATCAAATATGTGTACATAAGCTGTGTTGATCCTCGAGGTGGAAGGTACGTTCGTTCTGTGGTACTAGTACGTCACCAGCGCCGCCCCTGAAACGGAGAGTGCACGGTACGTACCTTCTAAGTATTCATGCACAGTATTGGTTAATGGCCCTGCTCTTGGCTCCTGCCATGTCCTCAAAATGTTGAACATTGCCCTTTCCCTGCCTGTAAAATGTTGGACGTGTGCGGCAAAGTTTATTTTATGTAAACTCAACAAGCGGGGACGACGCGGGAAACTCAACACGAATCCAGTACCCAAAACAACAACACCACCGATTGACAGGGCAAGCGGGCTGCATCTTGAGCTACCACCCCTGAAGAGGAAGAGGAAGTGCCGATACTTACTTGGGTTCTGAGGACACTGCGAGCTGGGTTTCAACCTGTGCGGAGGAAACGCAATCAAGCTGTCTCGGCCTCGGCCTCGTGAACCAAGGCTGCCCGTCTGTCTTGTCCCTCTTTCTCGCTCGCGCCGGCTGATGATCGACAGCAGGAGGAGGCCGGCCTGTTGTCGCGACGATGCTGAACCGCACCGCCCACGAACTCATCTTCATCCGCGCCTGTGTAATCTTCCTCAGATACGCCCCTCTGTTCTACATCCTCCTCCTGCCGCCGCCCCTCGCCGTCCTCGCCCTGTCGCTGGAGCTGTCCTACTACCTGTTCGTCCTCAGGCGCTTCGAGACACGCCTCGCTGGCCTGGCAGACCACCCACCCGACACCCGTCAGGAGAGAGGCTCTCTTCCGGCGATGCATCCAGAACATCCCTGACCCAGAGAGGTATCTGAGCCTGTGGGCCCTTGGCGCTGATCCCGCCGAGATCAAGAGGGAGAACGTGCGCGACTTCTTCCTGTGGGCCTTTTTCGACCGCCAGGATGACTGTCCCGGTGACGCTGACGTCCAGGACGAGCTGGAGGGCTACATGGCAAGGACGGAAGCCCTGCTCGGCCGCCCGCTCGCACCCGGGAGGGGAACTGCCAGGCCTCTGCGGCTGACCTTCGACACGATCTCCACCCGGTATCGCAGCTTCCTCTGGTACCTCATCGTTGCCTGTGTCGACTCGGTCACACACCTCCGCATGCTGTGGGCCGGCTTTCACTTTTACGCTGCTGCCGCCCTGCACGCCAGCGTCTTCCACGTCTTCCCTCCTCGCCCGCTGGCCTCCGTGGGACGGCTGGGCAGGCGGTCCTCAGCCGGCGAGCTCAGCTATTGGTATCGACCCGCCGCAGCCGCAACCCCTGACGAGCCCACAACCCTCCCCATCGTCTTCCTCCACGGCATCGGGATCGGGCTGCACCCCTATGTATCCTTCCTGAGGGACCTGCCACCGACGAGCCCCGTGCTGGCCGTGGAGATACTGCCCATTTCCATGCGCCTGACTAAGACCAACATTTTGGCCAGGCCAGACTTCCTCCGACACCTCAAGGCGATCCTGCGCCAACACGCCGTCGACCGCTTCGTTCTCATCTCACACTCGTACGGCAGCGTCCTCACGACGCACATCCTACGGGATCCTGAGCTGAGCCCACAGGCTGAGGGCGTCGTCCTGGTCGACCCGGTCAGCCTGCTGCTCCACCTGCCGGACGTGGCATACAACTTCACAAGGAGGATGCCCACGTCCGCCAACGAGTGGCAGCTGTGGTACGTGGCGAGCATGGACCCGGGAATCGCCCTGGTCCTGGGGAGGCACTTCTTCTGGAGGGAGAACATCATCTGGAAGGACGATCTGGTCAGCAGAGGCCGTTCTGGGCGGAGGAGGGCGGCCGTGTGCCTGGCGGCGCGGGACCTCATCGTCGACACGCTGTCCGTGGCCCGGTACCTGGTGCTGAACGACGGGCTCACAGACCATGCCAGGCACGGAGACCCGGCGGGTGATGAGCAGCTGGCTGTGGCTGTCGAGAGCGGCACCACAAGCACCACCACAGGGTCCGGCGTGGAGCTGCTCTGGTTCGACATGGACCACTCACAGGTATTCGATAGACGCCGAGACTATGCTCGCGTCCTGGACGTGGTGCGGAGGTTCTGCGCATAAAGAAAAACCCTAGAGATAGACCGTATGTATGTCTTTGCGTGTACCCTTACACGACCCCCCCTTTTGTTGCCCCCTCTGCCTCCCATTCTTGTATCTCCGCAGGATCGTGCACACATCAGCGGAGTGACTGATGCCAAAGGGCGAACACCACACCGGCGTTCCACAAGCGCCAACTACAGACACCAATTCGCTGGGCGCCACTGACTTGAGACTGAGAAGTATATTATCGAGAAATTCTATATTTTCAGAGGACAGTCGGTCATGTTATCATGCGTTAAAAATTATAGACAGTCTACAGGCCCGCCTTCTCCAGCTTGACAGCAAATGGACTCCTCGCCCTGATCCGGGGGTCCAGCGAAGATCAGTACCCAGGGCACAAAGGTCAGGCCCAGCGCGATGCCCCCGAGCAGGCCACATGCCCTCGCGATGCCCAGATTCTCGAACAGCGGCAGGGTCACCAGCGGGAAGACGCCACCCAGCAAGTTACGGCAGCACGACTGCGCGGCCAGAGCCGAGGACGCATAGATGTGGTAGACGTCGGCGAGATAGTTGAAGGTGGCCAGGTATATGCTGAAGATGCCCATGGTCGCGAGACAAATGGCGATCGTGGGTGCGATCCAGTGGGTGCTCGCCGTGGAGGTGAAGCCGAACATGAACAGCCCGACCGGCAGCAGGACAGCCGTGATGCAGGTGAAGTAGAGCCGAGACTCGGGGGCCTCGACGGGAAAGTGGCGGCGGAGAGTCGCGTAGAGCCACTCGGACCGACGGGCGCTCTGCTCCTGTCGGCTGCCGTCGGCGCTGCTGCTGCTGCTGCTGCTGTTATTTTCCTCGTCGGATGGCGGCGCGTCAGAGGACCACTCTTCGTCGTCATCTCCGGTCCCCCTCCACTGCGGGTGTCTGAGCAGCGTGTCCTGCCAGATGCCGATGATGGTTGCCAGGACGGACCCGACCATCATGGCCGCGAAGACGTAACCGGCCTTCTCAATGTCCCATCCATATACAGTCTCGAAGACGTAGGGGATAGAGGCAAAGGTCAGGTACAGGACGGCCCAGGCAAAGGACACCCAGAGCGAGAAGGAGAAGACGACGGGCTCGGTCACCAGGAGGTGGAAGGGGCGGTAGATGGAGATGGAGATCATCTTGCCCAGGGACGAGCGCTCCTCGTCCGACTTGACTCGCCACCGGAGGCGGACGAGCTGCACGCTGGTGGTCGCGCCCAGGACGGGCCTCGGCGAGGCTGATACCGCCTCCTTCTCCTTCTCGTCGCCCCGCCTCTCATCCTCCATCCCCGTCGTCGTGTCATACCCATCAGTCGAGCTTCCCTCGGCCGCCTCGGCCGCAGCGAGGGGGTCCCTCGACCAGACGCCGTAATAGCCAGCCTGCTCTCTCTCCTCGTACCACCTGTTCAGCGCCCTGGCCCTCCGGCTCAACACCACGCTGCCCCTGCTCTCCTTGAACAGGAGCGCGATCAGCGTCATCAGGACACCGCCCATGATGACCTGGTGCCAGAACACCCACTTCCACTTGTCTCCGTCGTCTCCGAACCGGTGGGTCATGACGGCAGCCACCAGCGGGCCCACGCCTGTGCCTACCAGGACCGAGCCGCTGAACAGGGCCATGGGTGTGTTTCTTGCCTCTTTTTCCCACAGGTCGGCGATGATGCCGCCTATCATGGTGCTGAAGACGCTCCCGCCGACGCCGGTCAGGAAGCGCGCGACCAGCATGCCGCCTAGGTTCGGGGAGAAGCCGCACACGAGCTGGAACACGACGTAGAGGACACCAGAGGCGGCGAACACCGGATAGCGGCCGTTGATCTCGCTGAAGGGCGCCAGGACCATGGGCGCCAGGGCGAACCCCACGCAGAAGGTGGTGATGCCCGTCACGACGGCGGCGTGAGAGACATGGAAATCGGCCTCCATAAGCGGTGTTGGCGGGGAGTAAGACCCAGCGGTGTATGCGGTCAGCAGCGTAGCCAAGCAGCACAGCAGGAGGTGGTACGCCTTGCGGTGGGCAGGCCAGAGGGTCGGATCTGTATAGGGGCGAAGGTCCAGCTCGGCAGGACAGGCTCCTCGCGGCTGTGCTGGTGATGTCGATGACGATGATGATGCTGTCGCTGTCGCTGCCGGGGCGGCGAGGATGGTCGTGTTGGGTGGCGGCAGCGGTGTGCCAAACGTCAGATACCGGTACGTGATGGGCGACTCGGCATCGCAACAAGGTCGAGGGGTGCCATCCTCGCTGGACGGATTATCCCTCTCGTCGATACCGCCCATGTTGTCGTGCATCTGCGTCGCCTCAGGAGCTGGCCTGGCTGTCAGGTCCGTCACAGGCTCGCCTTCTCGTTGTGGTGTTGTTTCGTGTTGTTGTTGTTGTGGTTGCTGCTGTTGCTGCTGCTGTTGTTCACCGTCTGGGCTGTCTGAGCTGTCGATGAGCACACTAGACATGGCCATGGTGGGCGGTGGGAAACCGAATCCTGGTCACCACAGGACAGCCGACAACCTCTGCCGTCTACAATAAGAGAGAGAGCCCGGCGGTAAGTATACTGGCTATTGCGGATGCCGAACTCTTCTCCCGAAAACCACTAGAGAAGAAGCAGAGACGAATGGGGAAAAAGGGGGCGGTTTTTTCTGTCTCTCTTTCTATTTTCTTTTCCTGCTTGCCCCCGAGAAGCGAAAGGAAAAACAAGCCAGAGAGGAGAATGGAGGAAGAGGGAGCGGTGGTGACCCGGGTAGAAGGTGGGAATAACGACTAGGAGTGATCCACCCCCATGTCAAATCTGCGCGTGCATGACACTGCATTCATCTGGATGCGGTCTGTCCCGCAACGCGGCCATGATATCCGTTTGGGGGAGGAAGACGGAGGGGGCAGGGGGAGGGGACGGATTGGGGCTGAGGAGAGGAGAAGGAGAAAGAGAGAAAGAGAGTGATCCGATGATGCCTCAGTCCTATTCGTCCAGTCCTCCCTCCTGTTGGTTAACTTTTTGGGACCAACATGCATCCTTGTGTGTGTCTCACCACGGCAGGCTCGGGAAGATGACAAGAGAGAAGTGGAGGAGGAGGACGAGGAGGACGAGGACGACGACGAGGGGCCGTCCGGTTCCCTGTCGAGCTGTGTTGAGGGTCTGGGCGACTCAGGTCAGCGGGAATAAATGGAAATACTGGGCTGATCAACCTCGCTGGCCTTTCTGAACAGGCTTCACTGGGGGAAATACCCTGCGCGGTGACCCATGCAGCACGGCGGACCAGTGGGAGTGCTCCACCCACTCACTCGCTCTGTAACCACTAATCATTGCGCTGCATGCAGTTGCTCGGCCTGCTGTGCTTCGGACAACAGTACGCAGCAAGTAGATCCGAGGAGGATCCTAGCGTACCGTAGTACGTACTAGAGTCGTAATTATGCTGTGGTAATATGGAAATGGGGGTAACTGTGGTATCTCTCATGTGTGGTGTTGGGACGAATCTTATCCCTCTCTCTCTCTCTCCTCTCTGCGAGGTTATCTCTGAAACCATACCACCTGAGTATGTCTATACTTTTTTTTTTTTTTTTTTTTTTGGGTACTATCGTAGTATTGTGCGATAAAAGGTTTAGTTGCCTAAAGGAAAAAAGAAGAAAAAAAAAGCAAGAAAAGAAAGAAAGAAGAAATGGAAAGAAGAAAAAGAAAAGGAAAAAAAAAGAAACTGCTGAAATGTAGTCAGAGAGGACCTCGCGTCTTTTATCATACCCAGACATATGACTATAGTAGTCCTGTACTGCGTATTGCTACTGCAGAGCCCCCGATCCTCCCTGAGGCACACACACACACACACACACACACACACACACACACTCACTGTCATTTATCCTTGACTCTTCACCGTATCTATTATTGCACGTTTCTGGGCGCACCCTCCAGTCTCTGTAGTGTGTCTTGTCGAGCCGTGGAAACGTGTTCAGCGATACCAGCAGGTGCTGATGCTGACGCTGACATGTTGGCGGCGTCTCTGGCCCCCTCCTGCCTCTTCCTGCCTGAAATCTGTTGCTGGTGTGGCCGGGCGGCACCACCGCCTGATGGCATCCAGACACCGCCCCCGACCAGCTCTGCAAACCTGCCCCTGCGAGACACTAGCTCGTCGTAGCCCCCTTCCTCGGCCACGAACCCCTGGTCCATGACCACGATGCGTTCGGCCATCTTCATCATCTCCCTGCTGTGCGTCACGACCACGACGGTCATCCTGTCCGTGCCGCCAGCCCTGCGCATGCGCGAGTCCTCCACCAGGCTCCTGATGGCGAGCCTGACCCCCTCGGCCCCGTCTGCGTCGAGCGCGCTCGTGGGCTCGTCCATGACCAGCAGCTTGGGCCTGCGCACCAGGGCCCTGGCGATGCTGACGCGCTGCGCCTGGCCTCCGGACAGACCCACGCCGCCCTCGCCCACGATGGTCGCGTAGCCGTCTGGCAGGGGAGACGATGAAGTCGTGGATGCACGCCAGCTTCGCAGCCGCGAAGACCGCGCCCGCCTCGCGGTACGGTGAGTCTGGGTGGAGACCGTAGACGATGTTCTCGTGGAGCGTGGTGGGGAACAGGAAGGGGTGCTGAGGCACAGACGCCATCTGGCTGCGCAGGGCCGGTGTCGAGAGGTCGCCCGCCGCGGCGTGCGCGAAGCTGAGAGGAGGCGGCGCATGGGGTCCAGGGCACAGTGGATCGTACAGCCTCAGGAGCAGGTTGGCCATGGTGCTCTTCCCGCAGCCCGAGACCCCGACGATCGCCACAAAGTCGCCTTGATCGATCCGTAGGCTGACGTTGCGGAGCACCTTGCGACCATCACCAATCCCTCCTCCTCCTCCTCCTCCTCCTCCTCCTCCTCCCTGCTGCTGGTTGCCCCTGGCAGCGGGATAGGCAAACTGTAGCTCCCTCATCTCGACGGGGAAAGGTGTTGTCGCCCTCTTCTCGCCGCGCTCCTCGTGGCTGTTGCTGTAGTCCAGAGCTGCGTAGTACAGCACCTGGACCGCCGTGGCTTTCGCCTGGGACAGCTGCGGGATGTTGTTCATCATGGCCGTCGCGGAGCCCATGCTGTAGAGGAGCAGGTTGATGACCTGCAGGATATCCGTCACCGAGATGGTTGCGCTGGGAGCCGTCAGGAGCGTCGCGGCGTACCACAGCACGAGGGCCGTCATCCACCAGGACATGCTCTGGTTCACTCCGTAGAACACGCCTGTCAGCACGCCTCTCCTGATGCCGGTCTGCAGGGCATCCTCGGTGGAGCTGGCATGCTTGCGGCTGAAGTAGCCCTCCAGGGTCAGCGCCCTGACGACGCGAATGTTCAGAAACGTCTCCATGGCGACCGAGCCGGCCGCGTCTGATGCGGCGTTTGTCTTGGCCTCCCACCTGGTCGACACTGCAGCATTCGACCGGGTGGCAGCGTACACGGCTGGGCCCGAGGAGAAGGCGACAAGTGTCAGTTTCCAGGACGTGACCATGGCCCAGACCACAGCGGTGAACATCATCGCGGCGACGATGAGTATGATGGGCACGAACCGCCCCACGAGGCTCCGCATCTCCTCGGCGTTCCTGTCTAGGACCTCGACGATCTGTGAGGGCGAGTGCCGGGCCTTGTTGAAGAACTCCTTGGGCTGGGACAGGATCTTCTTCAGGGCCTCCACGCGCAGCGATGTTACCCATGACTGGGCCACGCACTGCATGAGATAGTGAGCCGTGAAGAGCGAGACGCCGTCCACAGCGGCGATGACGGTGAGGCGGATGGCCCACACCTGACCTCGCGCAGACATCTGCGACCTTGGAGCCCAGAACACGGCGACCAGCTGCGAGAAGACGTACGAGAAGGCAGGATTGCATGCTGCCGCTACAAGACAGGCCGAGAGGCCAACAATAGTACGCAGGCGGTCTGTCTTGCTGAGAAGAGGCCAGACCGTGCCCAAGATCTTGAACAATGATATATTCCGTGGGCCCTCTTGCTTGGCAGCCTTCTTTCTGGTAATCCCCGCCGTCGTCGTCGTTGTCATCGCTTGACTCGTCTCATTGCGGCTGTCCTCTGCTATGAGCTCAACGGTAGTGCTATCCATGGGAAATTTCCTCTCGCCCTCGCTAGGACACGATGCAAGCTGGCTAGATTTTGACCGTGAAATCGCACCATGGGGCCTGTAAGCCTTGCTGGTCTCTCCCCTCTCCTTCACCACCTCAAGGCTTGATCTTCTCGCCTGGCCTGCGTGGCCGAGACCGGGCCTGGGCCTGCTGGCTCGATTGGGGCCCATGGGAACGCTCTGGCCTCGCTCAGCCTGGGAAGGACTCGACGATACACGCCAGGTGTCTTGGGTGCATATCATGGAGGTACCAGCACCAAGTGTCATGCTGAAGATACCGCTGTTTCTAGCTGAGGCTGTACCGATCTGCTGGGGAAGGATGTGAGAGAGGCGAGATCTTGCGACAGGCGGGTCCTCGATGGGAAACTCGCCGTCCGACGAGAGGTCGGACTCGCTGCTGTCTGACGACGATTTGCTCAGCGTGGCCGTGAATTCTTCGGTCCCCTCGCCTTGGGTCAGAGCTACCAGCGCAGCGAACATGCCCTTTTCGTCTTTGTAGATATGTTTTCGGAAGCCCTCCTGTACGAGATAGCTCTGATCCATGACATAGACGTAGTCCTCATCCCTGATCTGAGTGACATCGTGCGTGATGACAATGGTGGTCTTGCCCGCGCGCCAGATCCTGATGGCCTCGAGGATGAGGACCTTGCTGATAGGGTCGAGGCCGCTGGTGACCTCGTCGAGGATCAAGACTGGTGGGTCTCGGAGTCTCGCTCGAGCGAGAGCAAGTCGTTGTCTCTGACCACCACTGAGACTGTGGCCTCCCATGCCGACGTTCGTGTCGAGCCCCTCGGGGAGGCCTGCAAGTGTTGACTGGAGCATTGCCATATCGCATGCTGCCTGCACCTCCTCTCTCGGGACCCGCAAAGGGTCGAGGCCGCCAAAAGCCACGTTCATGAAAAAGCTGTCGTTGAAGAGGACACTTGACTGTTGGATCAGTGTGATGTTGCTCCGAACCCATGAGTCCGCAAGAGTCTCGACTGGGTGCCCATCTATCGAGATGCTGCCGGTGAGGGGATCGTAGAACTTGAGGATCAAGTTGCTGAGCGTGCTCTTCCCCGAACCGCTTCTTCCAACGAGAAATGTCATCTCGCCTGCTGCAAAGAAGAACGACGTGCGGTTGAGGACGAGTTTGTCTGGGTTCGAGGGGTATGCAAAGCTCACGTCGCTGAGCTCGACATCACCGGTACACGTGGCGGGGTGGTGTGACTCCCCCTTGGCTGTGATGCCGCTCGCTTGCCCGCGGCACTCGGCCATGTCCAGAACAACCTGTCGGAGGCTGTGACCGGCCGCGATCCCCTTGGCCAGAACAAGCCACTGCGGCCCAAACCCCTCTATGGCCTGAAATGCTGTCAAGGCCGCATAGAACGTGGTCATGGCGTCTCCGGCCGTGGTCGACTTCTTGCCCACCTGCCACACGGCGAACCAGAAGCCAACCACAAAAAGGTTGACCATCCACAGTTTGACATAGCCCATCTGCATCGAGTGCCTACGTGCTTGCTGTAGGAAATATCTGCTGGCCTTCTTGGTGGCCTGCATGTACTGCCACACCTCGTTGTCAAAGCCATTATACACCTTGACCAGGTCGATCGCCGTGACCATCGCCGTGACGAGCTTGGAGCCATGTGCAAGCTCTCGCTTCTGTGCCTGGATGGCCTTCTCTAGCCCCCGACTGATGAGCCCGAGAGTCACGACAGACACCGGGATGGTGGCCAGCAAGACGAGTGTAAGCTCCCAGCTGTAGTAGAATGCAATGGTCATGCATCCGATGGCGACGAAGAAGTCGGTGACGAGGAACCCTAGCACTTGCGAGGCTGCAATCTGGAGCTCACGCGTTTGTCTGGGATCATCAAGCTTAGCGGGAGGAGGTGACAAGTGTTCTTTTCTTCTTTTCTTTTTCTGGGTGACACTGGGGACGCGCACTTACATGTGCATGGCAGACAGCGCACTGCTCACACCCTCCTCCCTGACCGTCGAACCAGGCCATCTTCTTGTATACCAGGTTAGAAAATATCGTCTCTCTGGCCTGCCTCGCTACTAACTCCCCAAAGGTCACCCAGGCAGCCATAAAGGCAGAGTTGAAGATCCAGACGGCTGCACCCATGGCCGTGAGGACGATGCACCAGAACGTGACGCCCTCCATGGCTGACTCTTTGCTTATGGTGCCGGCGCCCAGAGGTGTGAGGATGTCCATGACCCTGCCTAGGAAGATAGCATATGAGGTTTTGGCTGCGGCGGCGAAGGCGGCCGCAACAATGGCCATGATGAGAGGGCCAAGGTGGCGACGCTCAGTGAAGGCGAAAAGATCCCGCCACGTTGATTTGGAGGCGCTGGCCAGCTTCATCTCTGGTTTGACGTTGCGACCATGCAAGTCATGCGCGTGCCAAGATGATACATGGCCTTGTCCATCTTCGATGCTCTTCTTCGAGCGAGACGATTCCATGATGATGCTGGCTGGCCGTTTCAAGTTGTCGTCAGCTTTCAGTTCTCGCCCGTGCCGTACCAGGATGAAAATGCTTCAAAATCTAACAGACGAAACGAAGAGACGATGGGAAACGAGCGCTGATGCCATATGACCGAGAACGAACAACGGTCAACAAGAAGACATGAGAAGAAAAAGAGAGAATATGGCGCACGACTGATAGGTGAGAGAAGGCTGCCTCGTCGTCGAGCGTTGAGAGAAAACGGTGCGAGGAGGATAAGGTATAATTTTGATTTGATTGCTATATAAGCACGAGGGGGAAGAGCAGACCTGAGAATGGGAGTGAGGTGGCGGCTAGTCGGTGTCCTGAGTCTTTGTGCAGGTTAGATCCTGATATTGTTCTCGACCTCGTGCTCAAGTACAATACCAAGGCCCGCAGCAGAACAATAGGTGCATATGTGCTGCCACAAGACGTCCCGCACGGAAATACCTTCCAGAATGATCGCTTGGCGTGGGAATGAAACTCGAGCGTGAAAAGTCATTACTGAAAGACCACCAACGGTTCCTCAGCGTAGATGTTAGAAGAGCCGTCCTACTGTCGCCCTTAAGCCGCCGCCGAGGCCGCCCATGGGCAACGTAATCAACCCAAGATTGAGCCAGATCATTTTTGCGGCAGGTTGTCATCGCTTTTTTCTCTTTTAACGTTGACCCTTCTTCGATTGTGGGTTTAAGCTGTTGATTGGGTATCTAAAGGGTTGGAAAATTGCGATGATATTTGGTGTCTCGTCGTACGGATGTCTCCTACTTCTTTCCAGCAGCCTCGGCCTGCGCCTTTTCGTAGATCCAGTCATTCAGACCCTTGCGGTTCCGTGCTATTTCGACGGCGTAGAATTGCATCCGAGGCACTGCACGCGCGTTCGTTGGCGCGTTAGCTGCTTAGATCGAACCCTGGACGGGGAAGAGACACTGCCTCAGAGTATGGCAGCCACGCAGAAGTTCAGACTGGCAGGCAGAGAGCGGTTGGTACGGAACTCACCAAATATTGTGCCATGCTCACTATACTCCTCCCTGGGATCCTTGCGCAGGATGGTACCGAAGCTGTAGTCATCAACCTTATTCTCGTAGGCCATCATGAAGTCCCGCCAGCGCTTTTTTACCCTCGGGGCTCTTCATCTTGTCTTCATCGATGGGCTCTGCGGGGTCGAACTCGGGAAAGTCTTTGAGGAGGTGCTCGTAGATGTCGTTGTCTATCTTGGTCAGGCGCAGGGTGCTGGCCTTGACCTTCTCGAGGATGGCCCAGTATGTCTCGAGATGTTGGACAGCTGCGGTTTCGGGCATCAGCACAAGAACCCCGGGGTTTTTCCGACCTGGCGCTCAGCGAACCTTTGACAGCAAATTGCTTCTCGATCTGGTCGACTCCAAGTCAGCTCCATGAGGTCCAGAGGAGCAGAACCGGCATCTGATTTTGTGCCTCGAAGGGAGGGCTCACCTCTTCGAAATTATCAGCAGTGTCTCCCTGAAAGTTAGCAGGGACACGCTGTGTGCCGGCCATGGAGGCTTGGATCAGGTCGTCGGACATCTCTGCTGATGGTGACCTTGGCTTGGAAAGAGAGAAGTAAGAGGGGTTGGGCCACGAGAGGCGGTAATACGCAGTCTTCGGCCAGAGTAAAACGGATGTGGACGCTGGACGGTTACTGCAGGAATTCAAAGTTTGGAGGGGCAACTTTACAACCTTGTTGAAAAAAAATTGCGGGGCACTGCAGCAGCATTCCGCCTTCCTTAGCCGTACAGCACTGGCATGTCATCATCGCCCCAGGGACCTCAAAATCTAGCAGGGGTCAGAGGGAGAGAGAGCTTGGTGTAGGACAGGGTTCTAGGGTGTTCTACAGTGACAGCCCTCTGGGTGATATTACCTAAGAAGTAGCCACCCACCAAGTACTCCATACTTGCTCAACAACTCCAGCCATACATATATTGTATTTACCCAAGGGTGGTGCCTTCTAAAGCAACCCCTTCCCCCCTGCCACAAGAAAGAAAGAAAGAAAGAAAAAGGCATGGGGTAACAACGATTGTCTCTCTCCCCATTTAGAAGGTTCAAGCAGTTCCTCCACCACTTAGACCTCTGGTGAATATGTTGTTGCCTTTCAATTCCATTGCAGCTTCTGGTGCACCTTGTACTGTGTCTAGTGCATTTAGGATTTGTCTGCTGGGAACTTCAAGGTGAGACACTGAAGGACTTCATCTAACTCTCCATGACTGATTGAAGCATAGATCCTTGCTACCTGGATTGACATGTGCTATGGATATTTTGCAAGAATGCATGCCTGGCTGGGGCCCGGAAGGCTTTAGCCAAGCTGTCAGGTAAGGCTCTACGAGTGACCTGATGATGATGCGGAAGAAAGGAGGAGGAAGAGGAGGAGAAGAAGGAGGTGATTGAGAGGACCAGAAATGCTAAAATACTTCTACCCACACAGATCTCCTCTGGAGTAGGAAGCAAGCACACTGATTGCACCTCTCCCCTCCTCTCCGTGCCTGAGCTTGTGGAGCATATTTGTGTGTATTGTGATGCAAGCACTAGGTGGCAAGGCATGCTCCGAATTGATACTATGTCTACAACATTAATCAGTACAATTACCAGGAGTGAGTGTCTAGGCAAGGTCACATAGTCGAGGGAGGAAAAGTGGCCAAGCAAAGCTCTATGAAAGCGTTGAGAGCTGAGAGACCTGTACTCACCTCTTGGCCATCTCTTTTGAAAATCCTGCGAGGAACTGTGGGGTGAAACAGAAGCTGCAGGACGAGGCCTTCTTGATGGATATAGCAACAAGAAGCCAAGGCAGTGGTCTAGCTGGAGGACAAGATGCAGAAGGGAGATGCTTGTCATGGTGGAGGGAGGCGAACTTGTGTCATCAGGCTATGGGGCACCGAAGGTCACCACAGCAGGAAGAAAAGCTTGTGCAGAGAGAGAAAGGCTTTCATCCCATCTCCCAGCCTCGAGCAGGAGAAGTGACATTGTGTGGGGTCCGTCCAGGACGCGTCTCGTGGAAGCAGATCAACTTCAAGGCCACCCCCTAATTGCAGGTCGCGCTCAGCAGAGAACTTCTCAGCACCCAGACACGCTGCCCAGTTTCTTTCACAATCCTTCAGCCACATCACGACGTTGCCAATCTTGCATCATCTGTTGTCTGCAATGGTCTTCTTCTATTGCTACCAGAAGAAGACTTGATCAAAAGCATCGTGCCAACACACACCTGCAGACGCGTCTCAATGGAAGAAGACAACCTGCACCAGGCCTCCAAGGCCTCCAAAATCTCCAGAGCATTCAAGTTTATAGGTGAGGCAGCTCCTAGGCGGTGATATTCTGACCCTTTAACCTGCGCGCACCCACAAATCAAATCAATCGACGATGGCTAATACATCCTTAGCTACCTCGAAGGGCTCTTTGCAGTCAAAACACCACAGCGATCAGGAGAGTCAACATGGAGATGCGAGCCATAACCAGACTACTCTCGATCACCTAGGCCAGCCTGTCCAGGATAATGTCCATGAGGAGGAATTGGCTCTAGTTGACTATCACAGTTTTGTTTACGGTACCAACAGTCTCAAGAGCAAAGAAAATCTCGGCCACGACTCCACCATCCACTCCCCTATGTCGACTCCTCCCAACAGAGGTGCTACTGATACCAAATCAGATGGTCAACAGATGCCTGAGACTGCTATCAAATCCAAGTCAAGCAAGCAATCTGCATCCCTGGAAGATCAAAGTGACACACACGTGGCTCTTGACCTGAATGAACCTCATCCTATCCTGCCTCACAAAGGCTCCCTTAGGGCTCTGTAAGTTCCTCACTGCTGGTTCCTCAGCGATGACCCTCCTTCAGGATACTCTCTTCCCTGTGGACCCCCGTTTCTCTCTCATTCTCCTTCTGCTCTTCGTCTCTTGTCTCGCTGCCACGCTGCCACTTCATCCCCTCTTCAAGTTCAACTGCTGACCTGGGTGATTTCTTTCGCAGGAGGTCCAAGCAATCTCAGTTCTTCCGCGAGAGGGGCCATCATCGTTTGGCTGAGCTATTCGAGAAAACCGGAACCACAAAGGCAACCTCCAATAACCGGTCACCTGCACCTGAAGAGATGCCCACGACATCTATCTCGGTGCCGTTACCAGCACCGGCTCTGGCTGCAACACCAGGCCTCGTCGCGTCCAACTTGCTGGACGCGTCTGCGCTCCACGGCCGGTCTCCTTCCCAATCGAGTTTGGTAACGACTGTACAATGTACGGATCTTGTCACGGCTCACGAGCCCGTCCTTGGTCAGCTTCCACCGCAACAACTACCTGCTGCCAGGCCTCTGGCGCATACACACTCCGACGCTTCGGTCCCGTCCTCGACGATCACGCAGTGTCCTCGGATGGGAAGCATGAAGCACGATGTGGCTGACGACGAGACCAAGATGGACGTGACCGACGGCTCGTCCATGGCATCCCTGTACAAGGCCTCCATAGAGGCTGCTACTCCTGCCAAGCAACGCATACCAAGCACGAGTCCACAAGAGAATACCATGGACACGATGGAGGACAGGCGTGGCTCCAAATCTGAGAAGTCAGTCAAGACCAGGAATCGATCGCTGCGCCACAAGGTCTCTACTCTGTTTGGCGAGCAGCCAGCTTCTCAGGCCACTGAAAGCAGCAACGCGTCCACGTCAATCTCGACTTACCGTCCCATATCTCTCAACTCACACGAATCGGAGTCTATATCCTTCTCTGACATCTTTGACAATATTTGTAGTGCCGCTCGCACTTCGGGCGCTGATTCTTCCAGCTCGGCACGACCCTCTGCGTCGGCAATGCCACGGGAGACAGGTGCTGAATCTCATGTCATCGGTTCACGCAACTCAACCGGCGCGTCTCTCACCTCAGCGCGGCCTTCAACGGCTGCTTCGTCTCATGGAATAGCTGATCGTCGCTCTACCAACGCCTCTCAGAGCTCTGCGGCCGACCTCATCGATACCAGACGGGTGTCTGCATGCACGGAGCCCAGTGAGATAGCTGTCGGCTGCTCCTCACACCAAGGCAGTGGAGAGGGCACTCGTTCTGCCCGACGTCAGTCGCGCGAGGACCCAGCTAACCGTCTGGCTCCTCGACCCGGTGCCACAAACCAGGCTTCTCGGGAGGCCGTACTGACAGCTTTCAGCACTATTCCTGAGCTCCCTCTTGCTGGTCACCCAGGCCCTCGAGGAGGCGAGGTTGCTGCTCTGCAGGCTCGACCAGGCGTGGCAAACATCATCCGTGTTCCTTTGTCGGCCGCGGAGGGCTCCTCTCAGGCTGACACACCAGCTGTCAACTCTAGCCAGCGCGAGGCTCTCCTCACTCTCAATGTCCGCCGTCAGCGGCCTACACAGGTAGCCGTCGCCACCCGGCGCGCATCTCGTTCGACCACGGCGTCTGCTGATCCTCCAGCCGGCTCCACGTCGCGAAATCTAGCGACGGTCCCTGATGCGGCCAAGGTCAAGATTACGGAGGGCGACGTAGATCCCGATCCTGCCTTCGACCGTACTGTCGATTTGGTCTGGTATCGTTATGCCAAACGGACGGGAGAGCATGTTCGCACGGGCATCATCCCTTTTCCTCCCGATATCTTCCACTACGTCCGCACGGTCTTCCTGGTCCAACACTCTCGTGGACAGCAGACGACCAGGTTCCACGGCCTGCGGCGGTTCCGGTACTTTGACCTGCCTCCTAAGATCCGCTTCAAGATCATGGAGAAGCTTCTTGAGGACCACCTCCCTGGCAAGCCCGTTCTGCTCAATGCCAAGTCCCAAGCCTCACCCGCATGGCCTCAGGGCTCCTTCGCCTCGCTCTGGGAGGTCCTGGGACCCCTACAGAACTACATCTGGGCCTGCCCTCACCTGCGAGCAGACATCATGGCCGCCGTGTTCATGACGCAGTCCTTTCATGTCATCTTCAGCCCCTATGTGAAGCCCTTGACCCAGCCGCTGCCAACCAAGTGGCTGTTCGAGCATGTTTCGTTCATGCAGGATGTCCGTGTCGAGCTGGACATGACCAAACTCGGGTTTGGTCTCGAGTGGGAGGCCACTGGCCTGGGCCTCCAGCTCTCATCCATCAGCAGCCTCGTGCAGCTCTTTGTGGAGAAGATGCTCACGCGCTGTCCACGGCGCAACCCCATCGGTTTCCTCACGATCCACTGCCGTCGTTATTTCGGCTTCCGTCAGGGCGAGAACCCTCTGGCTGGCAACAAGCAGCTGGGGTGGGAGCCTGTCAGCCTCCCGCCCTCGGCAAACAATCCGTCTTCTGGTCATCGTCGCCACCACGGTCCCGCGCCCAGCCGCGTGCCGTTTGTTCAGGAGGGACACATGGCCGTTGCTGACCCGTTTGTGCAGCTGGCTGGCCGCGTCTGGTCGGTCCGCATGGTCGGCCTGAGCGAGGACTGGGTTCGTGACAACCATTACAAGTTCTGGCCCCGGGCTGAGTACGATGCCATACCGTACATGAACAAGAAGAGCCACATCGATCGCTACACGCCCTCGCGTCACGCCTATGCCGCCCCTGGCTACGCAGTCTACCTGGATTACGGCCTTCGAAGCGGTATTCACCGGTTCCCGCCGCTGCCAGACAGCAAGCAGATGGTCTGCACCGAGTACGACATGCACAATGATTTGTTTGTTGAACTTGGGTCTGGAAACGTCTTGACCGTGCTTGAGAATGGAGTCGAGGTCATTGCCCGCGCCAGCCACCCGCCTGTCCCCAGGTCCGATCTCCCAGTGCCCGGCGGTCCTCCCGTTCCGCTGGATTCGTTCAACGATCCATTCAGTGTGCGTCCGTCCAGAATCCCTGGTCCTGCCCGTGGTCCGACCAGCCCGGCTATGAAGGCCATGAGGATCAGCACTCCCAGCAAGGCACTCCAGCTGTTGGGCCTGCGGCGTGTGAGCGGCGCCGATGCGGCCCGCAACGCTGGTTCTTCGCTCAGCGGGGCCAGTGAGGACGAGGGCCCGGTGACGCCCACACAGCCTCAGCTCCCTCGCGCTGTGGGGCGTGCCCCTCAGGCCCAAGGCTCTCGAGTTGTTGCTGCCGAGAGTGACCTGATGGGAGGACCGGCGTCTGAGAAGAGCCAGTTCAGTGCTCCCAATACCTCCAGCTCCCGGAAGCTGTCGACCAAGAAGTCCTTTCTCAGCCTGATGAGCAGTGGCCGCCGCAAACCCACCGTATGAAGGCCCTGCCTAGGACAGGATATTCGGTTGTATTTGTGGGGTCGATCATGGCCATGGAAATGAGTGGGTGGTGGAGACGGACGGGCATGTCGATGGTCTCGCATCCTAAAGAATAAAAACGGGTTTCTTACTCACAGAGGCTTCTTTTCGTCTTACATTGCAGGAAGAGGACAGGGAGACAGAAAAGGAACACGGACCAGAAAAGAAAGAAAAAAAAAGAAGAAAAAAAAAAGAGAAAAAGGCTAACCACCACATGTGCGTCGTGACTTGTACTCGTCGTATGTAGTACCTAGGTAGCCGAATATGACAGATACTCTGCGAGAGGCCCATGAGCAAGTCAGTCGACGTGAAATGTCCTGCTGGTGGTACCTCTCGACGCCAGGCGGCATGAAGGCGGTTGGGACCTGTAAGTCACTGGACCGTATAAGACATGCAATTCAACGAGGATGAGCAATGTGGGTGGTATTATTTAAGTGGTCTCTGGCATACTACGCGGTACAGTTCCAGGTGTCTGCACTATTGATGTCCCCAGAACCTTGATATGTGGCGGTTTGGGGCCATGGGCACAGTGGACGCTGCCTCAGCACACCGGAGCTAGGATCCGTCGAAGTATTCCATGTCGTCGCGATGATCTGGTCCGGAGCCTTGCCCTTCTCCACCCAGTCCATCAGGGCCATGAGGGCATCGTGCTGGGCGTCCTCAAAGCCAGGAGTCGAGAAGACGTCGGTGCCAAGGACTGCGGCTCCGTTGGGCTGTGCAAAATACCAAGGGGCATCCACGGCCGTGCCGGTGACGTGTTGCATCCCAGGCACCATGAATAGCCTAAACCAGCTGTCCAGCTTGTCGTACCCGCCCGTGGCGTTGGCAACATTGCTGTAGAAGACGTTGGAGCTCCTCGTCGCGATCAGGCCGTCGGACAGGCCGTGGAACATAAAACTGTGGCAGAGCACGTCGGTCAGCCCTCTTCTCCTCCCGTCTTCAACACAGCTGTCCCAAACCAGACAGGGCTACTCACATCTTGGTGCCTCTCGCCATGACGGCTGCCATGGCCTCGTAGTGGTCTGCAGTGCAATTCCCGGGGTCCACGGCGTCGGCCTCCCAGAGCAGACTATCGTTGTACTCTGTCCAGTCCCAGGTCGGGTCGTTCAGGAGGAAATCCGCAATGTAATCATCCCCGAGGGCGTTCGGGGTGTCTCCCCCCAGCAGGACGGACCACTGTGCCTCGGAGCCGACCTCCAGCCCGGGGAAGGCAAACCTGCCGTCTGCATAGTAGTCCGCGTAGATTTTCTGGAGGGTGTTGATCTGCGGCTGCGTCAGGCAGGCCGACGCGTTAAGCCCTCCTGCCGATCCGCAGAGCAGCGTGGCCGGGTCGAAGCGACAGCTGTCTGGGGAGCTGACGATGCCGTCGGCGACACCGTCCACAGCGTCACACTGCCTGATGACCTCGGCGCCGATGGTGCTGAAGAGGTCGGTGGGGATCCGGCCCGACGAGTTGGCGGGGAGGTTGAGACTGCCCAGCTTGGTGGTCCAGGGCTGCAGGTGGCTGGTCCACCAGGCCGGGGCGCCGACCAGCAGGCCGTCGAAGGCGTCGGGATCGTACTGCGCCTCCCGCAGGCCCTGCCTGCCGCCTGTGGAGGCGCCAGAGTAGTAGGACCAGGAGATGGGCTGGCCGTAGTAGGCCTCGGTCAGGTTCTTGCCGAGGACCGTGGAGCCGTGGATGGACCGGTAGCCAAAGTCGAGGGTCTCCTCTGGGGCGTCCAGGGCCCATGTGCCGTCGGTGGAGGTGGAGTTGTGTCCGGTGTCGGTGGACACGACGGCGAACCCATAGCGGACGCCAGCTCCCATGTCCAGCCAGTTGATGCCGCCGGCGAAGCCCCCGTTCCCGACCGTCAGGAACCTGCCGTTCCACTGGGCCGGCAGGAAGACGCCAAAGCGGAAGCTAGACGCCGACGAGGTGGTCACGTTGACGGTGAGGGCGCAGGATGCGGGCAGGTTGGTGGGATCGGTCGGGTAGGCGATATCTGCTGCGCCCTGGCCATATGTGCTCCCGTTTGCGACCGCCACGGCGGACAGGATGGTGGCATACGAGGGCAGCGCGTCCTGAAGAGACTCGGCCGAGCACGCGGGGAGCGTCGAGGCCAGGCCCTGGCGGAGGGCCGTGAACAGGGCCAGAGATGATGCCGCTCTCCTCATGATGGGTTGGTTGGTCGACGAAGGAAGGAGGAGATACAAGACCGTCACGCCCTCATCTCTCCGTCACCCTTCCCTTTTTAAAAGTAGCGGTACCCGGCATTATGTACCCAGGGGCAAGCACCACAGTCCCTCGATCGGCATCCACAAATCCCAGGAGCGTCCCCAAAAAGACTGCCGTTACCCCATCTTGTCCATCTCCGCCCTCGGCTGTGGGGTTCTCTCTGCTGGGAGGCGAGGAGGGATCCCCTACCACGACGGCCCGACGGCGACAGGGAACGGGACCTAGGTAGGAGGACGGTGGCACGGTGATCAGGACCAGGTGGGCGGGAGACTCGTGCAATACTCTACCAAGTCATACCCAGCGCCTTGACAAGTAGAGGAGGGATCATCCTCCGCATTCGCGTGTGTGCCATGTTCTCGAATACGTATAGCACGTCCGTGCCAGTGGCTTGCCTTGAGCTATAGTAGCTGCACCGTATAAGTAGGGGATGCCTCGGGGTGGTCGCTCGATCCTACGCTCCCAAAATGTTTCTTTCTCCATATTGCACGAACCAAACAAACGTCATGAACGTTGCACTGCGGTGGAGAATCCTGTGGGGTAGGCGGGAGGGGCCTCATCCTGGTAGCAAATTTCGGTAGTTTTGAAGTCCAAGGTTGTCTGTTGTCTGAAGTCTCTTCTGTGGAGGTTCCTTTGTGTATTTTTTCCTCTCCTCCTCTGGAGAGGCTGTCGATGCTTCGGGAGAAAGAAGCCAAGAGAAAGCAGGACGGAGAGGTGGGGCTGTTGATGACATAAGCAGTACAGGTCATGTGAGGACGCGGTCGCCTGGCGCCAGACCAGACACGGGGGAGTGACTAACTTGTCTCCGCCTTCTGCCTTCCCTCCCATAATCTCCCGTGATCACGCAGACGCGCTTCACTTCAGCCCATCTTACCGCAACACCTTTAGCTAGCTGACCAGTGTCCACGGCCAGCGGCACATTCGCCAAGACATGATTCTCGCCGCCACCAAATTGAGCTGTTGCTGCTGCAGTGCTTCACAGGCCCGCTGTCGCGCGATATGACGACCGACGAGACAGCCCCAGAGTCGCTGTGCGAGAGGAGCGAGTCCGTACCCTCAGAACAAGATGCTGCTGATGCTGGTGATGCGCCGGCGGCTGCAGGACCGTCGCGTTCAGATCATGCCACATTGAAATACTCCCTGCTCGGTCCGTCCCTGACCAAGGCAGGCCAGGACTCGGTCGACCAGTCAAAAGCAAGCACACAACCAGCCATCTCTGCATGGCTGGCCACACTCCCTCCCGTGCACCTCCGTCACCCCTCCATCGCTTCCGAGCTGACAGGCGGGCCGTCTCCAGGTCTCCGAGATCATATATAATGCCTCCAAGGGGTCCAAGTTCTTCAACCGCGAGGGAGGAGAGGGACAAGACGCTGACCGTCAAGATCGACCGCATCCTCCGCAAGAAACACGGCCTCGAGAGGCTGGACCTCTCCCACCACCTGCGCAGGGCCGACGCCCTCATCGCCGAGCTCGAGCTGTCCCGGGATCTCACGCAGCACATCGTTCACCTCGACTGCGATGCCTTCTACGCCGCCGTCGAGCAGCTCGACCGCCCCGAGCTCAACGACCTCCCCCTTTGCCGTCGGCGGCGGCGTCCTGACCACATGTAACTACGTCGCGAGGAAGTTTGGCTGCCGCTCCGGCATGGCCGGGTTTGTCGCCAAGAAGCTGTGCCCGGACCTCATCTTCATCCCTCTCAACTTCGACAAGTATACCGCAAAGGCAGCCGAGGTCCGCGAGGTCATCGCAGAGTACGACCCTCGCTTCGAGAGCGCCAGTATCGACGAGGCCTACCTGAACATCACAGACTACTGCCGGGAGCACAAGATGCCGCCCGAGGAGGCCGTGGCCCAGATGAGGAGGCAGGTCCACGAGAGGACCAGCATCACCGTGTCGGCAGGCATCGCGGCCAACGCCAAGCTGGCCAAGATCTGCTCCAACATGAACAAGCCCAACGGGCAGTTCCTGCTGCCCAACGAGCGGACCGTCATCATGAGTTTCATGCGAGATCTGCCCTGTCGCAAGGTGAACGGGATCGGCCGGGTCTGGGAGAGGGAGCTCGCTGCGGTCGGTATCAAGACCTGTGGGGACATCTACGGCCAGAGACAGTTCCTCAGCCCGCTCTTCGGCGAGAAGGCTTACGAGTTCCTCCTGCACTGCCACCTGGGTCTCGGTCGTACCAATGTTCAGCCGGCCGAGGAGTACGAGAGGAAGAGCGTCGGTACCGAGAGCACCTTTGGCGACCTGGCCGACCCCAAGAAATTGCGGGAGAAGCTGCGGTGGACCGCCGAGGAGCTGGAGAAAGACATGCGCCGGGCGCAGTGCAAGGGCAGAACCTTGGTGCTCAAGGTCAAGCTGCACACGTTCGAGGTCTTTACCAGGCAAGCCGTAACGCCCAAGGCCATCTGCCTCGCCGACGACCTGTACAACTACGCACTCCCTATCCTGGCCAAGCTGGAGCAGGAGATGCCCGGTATGAAGATCAGGTTGATGGGTCTGCGCTGCACCCATCTCGTCAGCACAAAAAAACCAGACACGGGTGTGTTCTTTGGCCTGAAGCCGAGGAGCGGGGTGGCGCCCAGCGAGCCTGGGAAGGTGCTGCGGACGACAGCACAAGACGTTGACGAGGATGGCTGGGAGAAATGGCCAGGGGACTTACGTGATGGCTCCGAATACGAGCCAGAGCCAGATCCAGACCCAGACGGAGAGACTGTCCCGGCAGGGCAGCACGACACTTCTCCGTATCGAAGACACGGAAAAGAAATTGCGCCAAACCCCACGCCCAAGGGAGAACCGCCACCGGCACAGGAAGAGTGGTGGGATTGCCCCATCTGCAGTCGGCCACAGGCTGCAGACGAGAGGCTGTTCAATGATCATATCGATGCCTGCCTTTCCAGGCGAGCAATTCGGGATGCTGTTCAAAAGGATTCGATGAAAGCCCAACTCCACCCGACGCGAAGGGAGACACCAGAGCCCAAACACTCCAAGCTATCGTCCGAGAAGAAAAGAGGACGGCCGCCTACGGGCGCGGATCCAAAGCAGAAGAAGATCTGCTTTGGCTGATTGTCAACTCGGGGCTGACTGCGACAAAATGGGATGTAGGACGAACCCCCAAATCAAGAGATGCATTGTGAAAATATAGGTTACTCATTTGAGACGTAAAAAGCTAGACTAATATGCTTCCTTCCTTGTTGAAGGCCATATTTCTTCATATTTATTACTGACAGTGCACCCGGTGAAGGCCTGTTTCACGTTATTCTCTTCTAAACTTATCATTTTTTTCCTACGTTTCTACGCCTAGGCCGAAAGGTTCAGATTCCGTCTCATGCCTCTGCGCACAATCTTGGGCATATCCCAGTCTCCTCAATACTTGCCCGCTGGTGGGGGCTGCATTGGCATCTGAGCGCCTGGCTGGTCCATCACCTGAATATTTGAAATTGGATCAGTCTTGTGGTAATACTTATCAAGTGCGCAGACAACTTCGCAAATTGGCCAGGGAGGGAAGACGGGTTTTAGTCCAGATGTACTCACCACATTCGCCATCGGTCGCTTCTGCTGATGTCTCGCCGCGCTTTCTCTCTCCTGCTGGACCAAGGCACAGAAGGAGCAGCAGCACTTTCACCAAGATACAGTCAGCCAAACCTATTCTCTAGATTTTTCATCTCTAGTCCTCTAAGGGAGGAAAGAAAAAGAAAAGAAGAAGAAAAAAAGAATATAGGCTTTCAGCCGTGGCAAAACAAGAGCAACTCACCGATGCCATGCAATCATTGCACCCGCTTCCCTTGATGGCGTACCGCTCACGAATATCTCCACGACGACATGTGTTATACCTAAGTATGGTGAGCATATGCGCGAAAGATTTTCGGTTGTGGAAGCGAAGAAAAACACGACAAACACGACACTTACGCCCAGCCAAAGATGTGCCAGCCCAACCCAGCACCCAAAGAGTGCAGTACACAGACCACTGCACAGTCTGCGTTGCAAGGGTTTCTCTCCAGCTGACTAGGATCCATCTCGGGATGTTGCACCCTGTACATGGTTCTCCCCATGATAAAACATGGGCAGCAGGTTCCCATGAGGCTATCGAACCGTCAGACAAACATTTTACTTCCGCGAGGTTCTAAACTTCATCACATGGCGCAAGAACATACCACAGAACACAGCCGCTGCCCTCTTCATAGCTACCGCAGCAGCCACACAGGCTCTTTGACCACGACTCTGAAGACATCTTGCTTGAGGATCACCACCAGCGGCCGGCACTTGGCAGAGTAGAGTAGTAAGGCGTTATGCGACGAGAACTTGGAAGTATGTAGGTAGGTGAGGTGATGGACGAGAATGGACAAAAGCTAAGCTTCTTACGTGCTTACATGGCCACGGGCGGGAACACAGCATATTTAAATAAGTCCTGCCCTCTGTCTGCTTGTCCACACGGTGGAGGGCCGGATTCTGTGGTCGAGTCTGAGAGGATCTCAGCTGAGCCTGGAGGAGCCTGGAGCTCGAGTGGTGCACGGCGCTTCGTCTGGGGGGGAAGGGGGGGGAGGCCCTCTCAGCTGCGGCCGCCGAAAGAGAATGTCAGCTTACGCCCTCAGGCACGTTGCATCGCAATCCGCCTGGATCAGCTCCGCGCCATGTTGGAGCCAACGAAGGAGCGACAAGCTCGCTCAAATGCGAAGCGGATCAGTTTCATCTGTGACGCAGCTCTGGTCGACCTGTGTGTCGCCTGTGTGTCGCCTGGGCTGCCGCCTTGCGACGGTCAACGTCTACCAAACCCATTCGGATCGGGATATTGACCGCTACACTTTGCTGTACGGCGGCCCCACCACCACAGCAGCATAATGTCACACCCTGTGAAGTTATGCCCCGGAATCTCGGCAGGGCCTTTGCTTCCTCGACCTGTTTGAATGTTCAACAGGGGTTTTGGGCAGGTATTGGGGGGCGCGGGGGGCGCAGTCTGTGTGGATTGACTGCGCGCACGAGCCGAGCTGCAGCACGCGTTCTATGCAAGGTCCTAAATTCGAGATAAATTGCGCCCAGCTGATGTGCATCCAATAGGCTGGTGGTTTCATTAGCAGAGACGTTGGGAAGTCTGAAGAGGTTGTGCCACATGGGCACCGAGATGCATCATCTCGAGGCTTTCACATCGGCAGAGCGGTCGACCCTGGACTAACACCATAGTGCTGCATGTGTTCTAATTTGGGTATGCGAATTAAACGACCGGTATCGATGGTTGCCCAAGTCAGGTCATTTCCTCCAAGGATCAGATGATTTGCACTGGAGCGATAGACGAGATTGATGTCGGCTGACATACTCGACAGCACCGACAAGATCTTCGAGGCCGTAAGGCTGCATCCTCAAGCGTCAGCACGTTCTCGTCCATATTTCAAGTCAATGCCTTATCGTAGTACCGCACTCGTAGAAGAAGCCACGAATACTATGACATGTCGATCTGGCCGGCTCGTCGCCTTCAGCTGATCGGAAACAGCCTCCTTACCGCTTACATTTGAGTCCTACACGCCAGGGTTTCACTGAGGGTTATTCACCTGTCGGTAATAACAGAGACTTGTAGCTCAGTTGGTCTTGAGTCTCGAATTACGACTCAATGTTGCTTCCAAGATAATTCGCCCGCCCTGGCTGCCTGTGGCACTGAGCGCTGCGATCAGCCTCGTTATGTTGAAATAGAAATATCTGAGCTTGCCTGGCCAAAGATGTTTGTGTACATGCTCAAGGCCGGGAGAACATCTCACGCCCGTTCACCGAACTTCATTCCCGATATTGTCGCTCTCCCGTTACTTCTCTGTCGTGAGTGGTTCTACCTTGGCCACCTTGGCCGGCCGGGCTGTCGAGCTGTCGTCACCGTCAGCAGCACCGGCGTGGCCATTCGCTGTGGACGGCTTCCGTCGGCGGACCACCGGCTTGCTCATGATCACATAGTGAGGCTCCTTGACGACCCCGTTCCTCAGCGTCCTAGGTCGCGGTGAGATGTCGTCTACCTCGAACCCACAGCGCCGGTAGAAAGCCAGGGCCGTGGAGTTGCAGGTAAAGACAGTCAACATGACCTTGTCCATGATCTCGATGCTGGTGGCCACCGTCTCCAGGAAGCTCATCAGCAGGGCAGCCAAGCCCGTGCGACGGAGCTCAGGCTCAAGGTGGATCTCGTAGCAGTAGACGACGGGCTCGCCTTCCTCCATGGTCGGCATCAGAGACGTGAAGGCGCAGACGCTGCCAGCAGGATCCTTGACGAGGATGTAGCGAAGGTCGGGCTCGCGCATTTCCTTGCGCTTGGCTGTGGGATTCCAGCCGCGAGACGAGGCTTCATAGTCCTTCCTGCTGGTCTCCTCGACGAGGGCGAAGCACGCATCCAAGTCACCGTCGCTGGTATTGCAGGACTGCGAGAGGCTGAGGCCATAGACAGCCCCTGTGCTAGGATGGCTCCATGACGTGGTCCAGGGACTTGGGCCTCCACCTGGGACACTGATAATAGCCTGGTCAGACAACACAGCAGTACTCGAGCAGTGCGGGACACGCTGCTATGATCCTACCTCTCCAGATATTCCCTGAGGAAGTCCTGATCTGGTTTGCTCGCGGCTATCTTCACGGCACTTTCGATCTCCTTGAGCCGGCTCCTCCTCATGAGCATGAGGCTAGTAGGCCAGACTGCAGACTCCTACAGGGGAAAAAAGAACAAATAAAAGAGAAAAAAATCTGTGATGGCAGTAAGAGGCTGCCGGCCTTGTGTATGCAAGGAAGGACAGTGGCTATGAATGCAGTAAATGAAAGCAGACAGACAGACGAGGAGGATGTTGTGGAGTGAAAGCCGTGGAGGGAAGGAGGAAGGGCAGGGAGGAGGCCCTCTCCGGTGCAGGAGTAGCAGCAGCTCTTGTAGCAAGGGTGCCCAGGCCCAGAGCCAGAGCGTAGCGGGGCGGTCTAGTGGTGACGTTACAGGGCTGCACCGGCCTAAAAATTTTAGCCCTTAGGCGAGTATCTCATGAAGGCGCGACGCCTAAGTCCGTCCTTACTGTTCATTTCGATGCGCGTTCACAAAAGCGATCTCTAAAAAGCTGCGCCAAACTTTTGCCATGGGTCATCACATCTCATGAGCACGACAGTATGTGATGTGTGATCTGGGACGGTGGCATCTTGCGACTGGATCGGATCAATGAAGGCGAACGTGTTCTGGCTGCAGCGGCACCTGCGCGTGCGAGGCCTTGCTACCGGCACTGGCACTGGCAGAGGACCGCGTTCTCCTCGCCGTGGCCTCGGAAAGACACTCAGTCTGGATCACGTACGATATAGATGAAGATACCAACCAGAGCCCCTCTTATCTTTGGCACTGCCCGTCGAGGCTGACCACATGCATCGATCCCTCCCCCTCTAGTTCCTCCAGAGAGCCCGGGTCTTGTCCTTCTACCGGACCATCCTGCGCGGGATCCGCAGGATCAGCGACCCAACCGTACGAGATGAGACGAGGCTCTTTGCGCGACACGAGTTCGAGAGGCACCGCGACGTGCAAGACATTGTGAGTCTACCTCGCTGCGTCCACCTCGCAGCTGCCTGGGCCTATGCGCTCTTTGTTTCTGATGCGGCCTCACCTCCAACTCTAGCAACACATCCGGTACCTTCTGTCAACGGGTAGGACGCAGTGGGATAGCATGGAGCGGTATATTGATGGCATGTGACCGGCCGTGGTGAGGTAGACCTGCGTGGCCGCTGCAGAGTCTATGTGCAGATAGAATATACATCGTTGTGTTTGATTTTGTCGTCTTCCGGCATCTCCCTCCGGCATCGCGCTGAGATAGAAGCAAGCTCTGGCCTCGCCCCTGCGTGATGCCTTCATCATGTGTGGTATCACCTCGTACAACCTGTGCGGAAGCTGACACGATGCTGAACCCCCTCCCTCCCCTCTCCCCCCGGCCCAAAGATCCTTCTTGCCCAAAGTCGCGATCGTACCCAAAGACACCACCGCCTGTGCACCCTTGAAGGTCCACCTCCTGCCTTCCTCTTCATAAGCTTCTACGAGCCTTGACGCTGCTTGTGCCGAGGATTTGCGCTGCAGATGACATATCGGTAGCCATTGGACCTCTTGCTCTTCTTCCGCCGCACCACCTATATTTTGCCAACAGCAGTTTAGCCACCTGCCTTCCTCTTGAGCAAGCCAACGAAGGAGGCCCTTCTTCTAGGACTAGATATACACCACATGCTTACCTTGCAGTGCTCGCACCGCTTCTTGATCGAGCTGTACACCTTCATCCCTCTGACCTGGTGCCGCATCCCCTGGAGACCACCAGCCAGGCGCTGCACGGCGGGCGTGAGCTCTCGTGCCAGAGGAGCGCGAACGACAGGGCTGCAGCTCGGGGCTCGTAATATCGTCGAGGACATGGTACGCATCTGGATAGTTGGACGGACGACAGTCGCGGTAGTCTGTAGGGAGGAGGAGGAAGAGGAGAGGGACAGCGCTCGCAGGCTGCCGCTGAGCCCGGAGAGGCAGGTGTTGGCGCCCGTGCACCGTGCGATGCACACTCGGCTGGCCATCCTGATGAAAGGACTGCTGGTCAGCCTGGAGAGTTCGTTGTGTGGTGGTGGTCGCTGGCTGGCTGGCTGGCTGGCTGGCTGGTGTCGCCTGAACGGACGATATGATGTTTTGGGCGGGTTCTGCAAATCTGCCTGCCGTCCCGCTGCGGTATAGTACGTACCTACTGAGCGAGCTCGGCTAAAGTGGATCCACTGCTTGGGCTGGGCCTCTTTTCCCACGTGACACCCTTTGTCGATGACAGAGTTTAGACCTGTGTTCATATTCGGAAAATCCATCAGTAGATAGCGGGTATGCAGACCTGCATGGTGGTTTGGCAGGAGAACCACCAAGATTTCTGCTGATGATTCTGCCCTTTCCTTGCCTCAATGCATGGCCCTATACACGTTTAGTGTAGAATCGTACTGGATAGTTTTCTACCGGGTTCGAAGCTGCCTTGTCAGGATGATTAAAAATAGTATTGGAAGAGCATCACCTTTCTACACGATGACCAAGCCTGCTACTGTAGTATTCATCTCCTCATGCCCCGGGTGGAATGTACTTCGGATCACGGTTGGTCATCAAATGCTCGGCGGGTCCGCCGAAAGCGTTCGGCGTCGGCGCCGAATCGACACTCAGCAGACCCTGAGTGCTGAGCCATCGTCTGGCAGGAGGGCACAAACCCTTATAAGGCTGTCTGGGATGCCGAAGCTATTCGTGGCTCTGTCCCCATGCCATCAACCATCGAGCCAGGCCATCGCTTAGAACAGCACAGGATGGAGCCCATTCCCAAGACGATGCGCGCCATCGGAGCGCGCAGGTACTGCAAGACGGACGGATACGAGGTCATGGAGGTTCCAGTCCCCGAGATCAAGGCCCCAGATGAAGTCCTGATCCGGGTTTACGCCGTCGGGATCAGCGTAGGAGACACGATGATGGCGTCAGGAATCGCCAGGATGGTCTTCCCTTCGACGTGAGTCTTCCGACCTGCCACCCCTCCCGAATGCCCGTTCACAACCGCTCTCAAAAAGAGGGGGCCACATCACAACTGACATTTACTTCTAAACCAGCTTTCCCATCATACTCGGGCGGCAAGGATCCGGCATCGTCGCCGCCGTGGGCAGCGGTGTCAAGTCCCTCAAGGTCGGCGACGCGGTGTACGGCGTAGGACTCAAACACCCCCTCCGCAAGAGCTACGGCAACGGCAGCGGCGGGTGGTGCGCAGAGTACGCGCTGACCACCGAGGACATGCTCCTGCCCAAGCCGCCGCAGCTCTCGTTCGAGGACGCGGCGTCGGTGCTGGCCAACCTGGTCACGGCGATCCAGAACCTGCGGGCGAGCCTGAAGATGAACCCGGGGGCCTTCCCGGGCGGCTCGCTGGAGGGCAAGACGGTGCTCGTCACGGCGGGCCTCGGGGCCTCGACGGCGATTGGGGCGCAGTACATCAAGAACGTGCTCGGGGCTAAAGAGGTCATCGCGACGGTGTCGACGGCCAAGGTGCCGCTGGTGCACGAGTACATGCCCGGCGTCGTCGATCGGGTGCTGGACTACCAGACGCAGGACATTGTCGCCGAGATCGGGAGGGGCAGGGTCGACGTGCTGTACTCTGCCCGGCGGGACGTGATGAGCCTGCTCCCAGTGATGAACCCAGACCACGGCATCATGTCAGCCATCGGCGTGCCGTCCTCGAGCGAGCTGAAGAAGATCCTCGTGGGCGATGGAGGACGGCCCGCGCTGTGGATGAGGCTGCTGCTGGGCATGGTGAGCCTGCTTAACCTCTGGCACAGGTGGCAGCTGCGCGGCACCAACGTCCAGATGGAGTTCGTGTCAGGGTCACTCGGGGTGAGAGAGGACGTCGAGAAGGCGGGCGAGATCATCGCCACCGGAAAGGTGAGGGCGGTCACCACGCTCGTGGCTTTTGATGATCTCGAGGCCATCAGGAAGGGCTGTGAGCAGGCGATGACCCTCAAGGGTAAGACCGGGTCTCTGGTCGTCAAGGTTTTGTGAGCTAGGAAAGAAAACTCGTCCTTTTCGTTGTTATGTCGGGGTAGACTTGAGCTGTTAATTCCTCTCCCTCTTTTTTCCTTCTTCTCTTACCCTGTCATTGCTATAGAATACCCTACTGCCTTTAAGTACTGAGGGAGCAAGTAATAAATCATGTGAGACGCGGCAGCAGCAGCGGCAGCTTCCGGGCCGTCCCCACAGCGGGTCCCCGCGCCATCCTTCCCCCCCAGCCTCCAGCGCGCCCCCCTGTAGGAACGCGAGGTGGACCGCTGTAAATTGAGTTTCGCGCGTCGGGGCTGGCTTGTGTCTGTACCGAAGGCGCTCACGCGTTCAGTAGTAGTGGTGCTCCTCCTCCTCCTCCTCCTTCCCCACCTTCCCTTGTTCATCCCTCCTCACAACCTACTGCAGGACGGCGGTACCTCTCCTCTCCCTTCCACACCCAACGCCCGTCTCTCCAATACCGCTTGTTATTATTCTTCTGATCTTCTTTCTCCCCCCGTGAGCTAATTGGATATCGGCCAATTTATTACCTACCAAAATGCTTCTCAAGCGTAAGCGGTCCGAGGACGAGCTCTCCTTCGTCAGCAGCGGCGGCATGGGTTATTCCTCTCCAGTGCGGTCTGACAACGGCGACGTCGTCATGATGGATATTGCCCACCCAATCTCTCCATACAATACTGTTCTCTCCCCCGAATGGCCAGACCCGGAGCCGCTCCTGCACTCCTTCTCACCTCCCCAGCCGCACATTCAAGCGCCTTCGGAACGGCCGTCCCTCAGACCAAGAAGTCCACCGTAGGTATCCTACCTCATCCATCACTCCTCCCCCTCCAACGCACTCCAACATACATAGGGGAACGTACATTGCATAGACCACGGCTCCTCTGGCTGACCAAGGCTTACGCAACTCCCCGCAGAGAATACCCTCAAGATCCTCTACCAGGCCCAGCAGCAGCAGCAGCAGCAGCCACATCACGTCTTCTCTCCCCCTCCCACGACCGTGCCCATACCATCTATGCCCTCTGCGCCGACCCCTCAGGCGTCACCGGCTCAGAAGCAGCCCTCGCTGCATAGCTTCTGGCGGATCTCTACCGCACAGCCGTCCCAGTCCCCATCGCCTTTTTGCACGCCGTCTGCTGCCTCCCTGTCCGCCGGTGGACACAGCCAGCCGCTCGATGGCCTGCGAGGACTGTGGGGTGGGCCTAGGCGAGGAGGAGCCCATGATGGACGATGGCTACGGTTTCGAGACGTATATTAACACCTGCAGCGCCTGCTCGAGGGCTGTGTGCTTCTCCTGTTCCGTTAGCAACCTGGGCGAGCAGCGGCGCTGTCTGCTGTGTGCCGGCAGGGAGGGCGCGGCGGCTACGCAGGAGAACAAGAAGTGGGTGGGTGGCCTGGGCTGGACATCCGGAGGAGGTGTGACTGTCTGCTGATCATAGGGAGACCGGCCTGCGACGGTCCGAGAAGGGAGAACCTGTTGTCAGGTCAAGGACAGAGAGGCGTTTGGCCCCGAATGATGCCATACTTCTTTCCATTTGGAAGGAGCATACTCCCTCTTGGCATTGGTGTATTGAATTGGCGTTTCATGGCTGGCTTATCTATATATCAGGTCTTGTATTTGACTGTATTCTGCATGCTCCCAGGGTAGCGACGATCACACAAGCAGGAGTCTGGATACTGAATTTGAACATGAACTGCTCAGACTGGTTCACTCGATGCCCAGGGCGTCCCTGCATTTGGTCTTGACTGCGTAGATGGAAGCATGGCGGCTGGTGTCAGTGACTGCAGGTAGGGGGGGTGGCCATCACTACAGTACTTCAGTGTTCTGTAGTATACCAAGCATGCCAGGCACACATCCCTAGGTACGGAGCCCCTGGTCAGTGGGGTCAATGTCATCATTCGGCAGCTGCAGTGTAGCCCATGGGTGCCGGAGAGCTGCTACCAGGGAGCTCCTGGGCTACCTACTTAGTGATCTACTACAAGTGGGGGAGACGCTGCCCCTCCCCCGCTGCCCCTCCCTTTCCTGCTATCACAACACCCCCCGGCACTTTCCCTTCAACTCTCATATGATAACCTTACTTGTTCTCTTTCTCCTTCTTTTTTTCTCTTTTCAATTCCTGAACGCCCAAAGAGTAGCTGTGATCAGTCATCCCTTCAGTCATCTGATTCACGGCCGTCAACATGTCGCAGTCATCAACGCGCGAGGCAACCCACGCGGGCAGTTGGTACGAGCGGAGGGAAGACGTCCTCTCACGCCAGCTCGACGAGTACCTGGACAGGGTGCCTACGGCCACAGATGGGAGCGAAATGCCCATCCCAAAAGCCAGGGTCATCATCGCACCGTACATTCCTGACCCCGTCCCCCCTCTCACCTAGCCTGGCCCTGCTTAAGGTACGATACCGGCTGACACTGGCGGCCTGCCTCGTTCTAGGCATGCTGGCTACTCGTACTCTGGTCCCTGTGCTGCGTGGGCCTACAAGTCGCTCGACCTCAGCTCTGCGAAGCGCATCTTTGTGCTGGGCCCCTCACACACCTACTACCTCAAAGGCAGCGCGCTGACCACCTTTACCGCCTACGAGACTCCCTTTGGGAACCTGCACGTCGACCAAGAGACCATCCGGGCCCTGCACGGCACGGGGAAATTCTCACACATCCCGCCTCAGAGCGACGAGGATGAGCACTCGCTCGAGATGCATCTCCCTTATATATGGAAGAGGCTGGAACAGACCCATGGGAAGCAGGGCGCTGCATGGCCGAGCATCGTGCCGATTCTCATCGGTGACAACAACGGGGCCAAGGAGAAGGAGTTTGGCGCGGTGCTGGCCCCCTACCTCCGGGACCCCGAGAACGCCTTCGTGGTGTCGTCCGATTTCTGCCACTGGGGCTCGCGCTTCAACTACACCAAGTACGTTCCCGGTGCAGACCGGATGGGCGAGCTCAGGTCTCTGTCCAGGAGGGATGCGCGCACGGAGACGCCCATCCACGAGGGCATCAAGATCCTGGACCAGCTGGCCATGGATGCGGTGGCCTCCGGAGAGCATGACAAGTTCGTCAACAACCTGTCCCAGACCCAGAACACCGTCTGCGGTCGACATCCCATCGGGGTGACCATGGCGGGGCTCGAGGTGGCGGCGGGCGGCGCGGTCACCGAGGACAAGGGCAAGTTCACATTTGTGCGGTATGAGCGAAGCAGCCTCGTCGAAAGCGTGGGTGATTCGAGCGTGAGCTACGCAGCGGCCTATGCTGTCATCTGAAGCCCCAGAGAGGGAAAGGCTTGCCCGGCATGATGATTCTTGCGATGGCGTTTTGAGCGGCATCAGTTGTAAGCAGGGAGTTGAGGGCTCATTTGATGGTCTCGAGGAAGAACAAAGATCTTGTCGTTCTAGCCCGCAGCCTCCGAGCCAGGTGTGTCTGTATGAGTGAACGCCACCGGCTTATAAGCTAGACATAGACCAAGCAGGCGACTTGCAGAACAGGCCACTGGTCACCGGTCACCTCCAGGGTCCGGGCCGTCTTCCACACCTGAGACGACCGACTGACTGACCGGACATCGACACTTCTTACACACATGATAGTCCATGCAACATGATAACGTTATCTCATGAGCTGACGGCATAGATTCTGCAGACGAGCATCGACCTGTCTGTCTATGTATGCATGTGACCATAGGGTCAACTGCACTTATTATTGTAATAATGACCATAGTAGGTCTCGCTCGATACACGTCTGGCCAATGTGAAGAAGGGCTGCCTACTCGCCTCCCAATGCTGAATACACGAGACGTTTGTGAGTGGATAAAAGGTATGGCGCGGGGAGAGCTGATCCGTAGTGCGGGTCGAGGAGAGAGAGAGAGAGAGAGAGAGAGGACCCTCGGCTTTCTATAAATAGCGAGCGGCAAAGGAGAAACACATGCCTGCCCACTATTACCGGATAGGTGCCGTTGGACCCAGCCAGCGGTGAGGGTGTGCAGCGGGTGGGAAGGGGGCTTGGCAGATGATGGCAATGGTGCTACAGTGAGCGGGTTGATAGCGTCTCAGATTTTTTTCTTCTTTTTTTTTTTTTTTGCTTGCATACCAAGGTTCTACCGTTGTACCATGAAATCGGTATGTAATGTGTAACTATGGTAGTTTAGTACCCTGGGACCATGGTCCGATGCAGCCGAGGAGAACCAGACGGGATCAGGACGATCTCAGACATGTAACCAAATCGGAGAAGAAAAAAAAGCAAAAAAAAAAAAAGGGTATGAACATGTGGTCTCGAGACGAACCACGCGCGATTCGCATCAGAAACCACGGGGTGGGCGGGCTCAAGGGTTGTCAGCAGGAGGGTCCGAGTGCTTTGAATTGAATACTTTAGCCACCGGCTCTGAGAGCCCGGAATGGATCGCATGTCATCTCGCCTACCAACAAGGCATATGATATGGCTCGTGATGAACGTGGTGCCCGGGCAGCAGCAGATCTGCGGCTGACCCAGAGGTGGAGCGGGAGAGAAAAGAGGGAGAGAGAGATATATATCACTGCGGCGGTGGGGATCGGTGTGGAGGTCTCTCCTCTGTTCGTGTTTGTATGTACCATAGCATGCACATGAAATCAGGTCGAGGCTGGAGACGTCTGAAGTTGATGATCGTGAAATGTGAAACTGGGTCGAAAGGTGCGACGCATACAGACACACACCAGTGCCCTGGGCCCTGCCACCTGAGACCGAGGGTCTCTTACTCCATTCATGGATGTAAGATACGAATGCCACACAGCATGAGCACCGTCTGTGCTGTCTTTTTTTTTTTTTTTTTCCTGGTTTAAAGTTATGACTGGTGAGCAGGCTTGTCAAAAGGCTGAGATGAGCCTACCGAGGACAAAAAGAAGAGAAAAAAAAGAAAGAAAAAAGGCTAGTATAGCAAAATTGCCATCATCTCCCGAATTTCGCTTCCAAATCTTGTTCAAGATTGTCTAATGGGAATCCCGACAGTCGAGGTATCAGAGGTGGGTACCCGACCCTGCAGCGGCTGTCCTGCGTGCCACAGTAGTGTGTCTGGCGAGGTTCTGAAGGGGGGAGAGGGGGGGGACTCACTGACTGGGTTCAGACACAGCCAGGGGGGGGAGAGAGAGGGACCACCCACCTGTTACCCACCAGCGCCACCAAGTACCCTGAACGCTAGGGCCCGTGTTAGGCCAAACGGCTGTTGGGGCTGCCCGCTGGCTCAGGTACAACAGCAGGAACAGGCTCCCGTGCAGGCGTGCTAGAACAGTACCAGCTGAACCCATGGGGCCTGGCCTTATCCTTATTTGACCTGACCCGACCCGACCTGATAGCACCCTTCTGTAGGGCCTTGCTAGGGGGGGGGGGCCCAACACCTAAGCCACTCGTCGGATTGATCCTACCGCTCTCACTCGTAGGTCGCTGCAGCCAATTGCTGTGGTCGTACCAAGTCCCAACTCTGGCACCCAGCCCAGCCGCGCCGCATCCTTGGAGGCAGGGCCCTGCTTGCCCTGGGGTCTACCACCCTGGCTCGACCTGACCGCAGAATACGTCCCTAATCCCAGCTGCGATTCCTGTACACCAATAATTCTCCTTTTCTTTTCTTCTCTCCAGACACTTTTCCTCCTCCTCCAACTACCACCATTTTCTTGTCCGTCCCTCCATCTACCTTTTCCTTTTCCTGCCGTCGAAGAACTTTCCCAAGCCCCTTCCCGCTGACGAGGGAAGATCGACCTGCTCCAGCCTACACACAACGTCGAACGAACCTCGAAGGCTGCCTCAGTACGACGGCACGACGACACGGCACAGCACAGCACTAAACCTGCGTGCATCTGCATCATCATCATCATTATCATCATCAGCCGGCCTGGCACGTTGCCCTTCCCGGCGCCCTTCGAATCCTGCCAACCGCCTTAAAAAGGTCCTCCTACAGACAGACGCGGCCGACTTTCTCCTGTTCCTTTTTCCACCTCGATCTCTCGAGACCAACCCTCAATCGCCATCGCGAGGAACAGCACCTGCAGAATCGCCTAATTATTCACCATGAGTGTACGTCTTTTTATCTCCCAGTGCCTCAATTCCGTTTCGCGTCTGTGGATACCATCGCTTGTCCCAATTGCATGCGTTCGACACTTCACCCTGGCCTGGCCTGGCCTGACCTGGTCTGGTCGAGTCCTGCTTTCTTGATTCTCGCCACCCCCCTTCCTACCCCTTTACTCTTCCTCCGAGCGCTCAATGTGCTACATACCAGAGGTTTATAGTCCAGTCTGGCTGACATCATCAATCAAACAGTACGGGTCAGTTCTCCTACAAGCCATGTCGAAACCCCGAGGATGACGATTGCCACCTTGCGGCACTGCTACGCACGGACAGAGATCCCACATTGATGCAACCTTGTCATTACTGACTATACCGCTCCTTTTCTAGATACGGAGGACAGCCCAACCCTTACGCCCAGCAAAATGCTCCGGCAGGCGGGTACGGAGCACCACAACAGAACTACGGCTACGGCGGAGGATACAGTGAGTTCCCTCTGAACCCCTCTCTGCCTCTCGGGCCTCGTGTTCCGCAGCGTGCACAGACCGTGCTGACAGTGGTAAAACCCGCCAGGTGACAGTGTCGAGATGGCCTCGTTGGCGCAGGGCGCTGCCTCCCCCTGGAGGCAGCCCCCTCAACGTCCTGAACGAGATCAGCGATATCAACAAGGGCCTGGAGAGGATCAAGCAGAACCTCCAGCAGCTGCGGATGCTCCAGGACCGCTCCCTCAACGAGACCGACTCGAGCTCCGGCACATCGCGCCAGGTCGACGACCTCTCCGCCACCACCATGTCCGACTACAGGAGCCTCGTCCAGCGCGTGCGCGAGCTGAAGAGCAACAGGGAGGCACAGACCTACAAGGGCCAGGTCGATCGCGTCGACCGTGCCCTCAAGGATACGATCCAGCAGTACCAGCAGGTCGAGGCCGACTTCCGCCGCAAGATGCAGGGCCAGATGGAGCGACAGTACCGTATCGTGCGACCGGACGCCGACGCCAACGAGGTCCGTGCCGCCGTCGAGGACATGTCGGCGGGCGGCCAGCAGGTCTTCCAGCAGGCCATGATGCAGAGCAACCGCCAGGGCCAGGCCCGCGCCGTGCTGAACGAGGTGCAGAACCGACACCAGGAGCTGCTCAAGATCGAGCAGCAGATGACCGAGCTGGTGCAGCTCATCCAGGACCTCGACACACTGATCATCCAGCAGGAGCCCATGGTGCAGCAGATCGACGAGCACGTCGAGAAGACCCAGGAGGACCTGAAGGAGGCCAACGTGCAGCTCGACGTCGCCGTCGACACTGCCAGGAAGACCCGCAGGAAGAAGTGGATCTGCTGTGGTATCGTCGGTATGTTGCTACTCCATGGACGATCTTTCGTTCTCGCTCCCCCCCCCCTTTTTTTTTTTTTCGCTCTTTTTCTTCTCTCTCTCTCAAATCCTATGGCTAACGACTGCATTTCGCAATAGTCCTTATCATCGTCATTATCGTCGCTGCCATCGTCATTTGGTACTTCGTTGCCGGGCCTGGAGCTAGCAAGAGCAGCAGCAACAACAACAAGCGCGCCTTGGATCTGTCCTTTGCGTCAATCGAGAGGGCTAGGACGATCGCTGGGCGCTACGTGATCCCCGCCCAGGCTTTTGAGAATACCGGGGCAGCGGCGAAGACTGCAACCCTGCCCGTGGCTTTGGGATACGATGTCCCTAATTAAAGTGGCGAGATATCACAGGACAGCGTGAGAGCATACTACCACTGTATGCATCCACGCCAATTTGCTTGCGCAGGAACCAAATCCTGGGTTTCTGGAACAGCATGCCGGCCTCACCGCCGTGGTCAGGGGCGTTGCGGTGATATTTCGGATTGGCGGGCTTGTTACATGTTGCACATGCGTGGCGCAACGCAGGTCGGATTGAGAGAGGAGCGGTGGGTGTGTTGAGATGGCGCAGTCGTGTGAAGTGTGCGCAAGGAGAGTCGGCTTGACGCCGTTCTCTGGCCGGGTTTCGTGGGATATTATGCAACCGTCTCTCCCCACGGGCCCCGGCCCCCCGGATGCTGTCGCTACCGTCTCGAGAGCAGAGTTGCGAAATACCTTGGTCTGTCCTTATGTATATGCATATATATATCGTTGGAGGCTCCTCATGATGAGAGTACAACCTCCCCCCCCCTGTGGAGGGCAGTTCCCTCACAGATTACATTACTGGCGTTTAATTGACCCTTTTCTCATACCTCATCATTCATTCATTTTCATAGAATCCATCTTCCAGCAGGCATGCCTACAGGCTGGAGAGAGTAGCTTTCCTGGGTTGCCGGGCCAGTGGCAACCTTTTCGCCAGATGTAGGCAGTGATCTAAAGATTAGGCTCTATCCACCCATCCATTCATAGGGCATAGTTGTAACTGTACCCGTTGATCCTGTCTCTGTAGCGCTGTCTGGTGAGGTCTTTGTCTCTTCTCGGTCCATGCCAGCTGTGCTGAGGGTCGAGCAGCGGCTCCATACAGAACAGAACAGAAAGCCTCTTCTTCCTACATCAATCAGACTATGTGAGCAATGCAACAAAACAGCCTACTCAAATGATCCGCCCAGTCGTCATTCAGGTAGTGCCGCTACGGAAGGCTGCTGATAAAACGCCAGGAACGCCAGAGCAGAGGAAAAGAAAGGGGAAGAAGGAGAAAAGGCATAGACCTCGACTGGGACGAGGCTGTGGTATTCATGCAGGAAGCAGCATCACGCCATAGGTCTTTGGATCTCACTCGGCTGCACCGCCGGACCCGTATGCCCTGCTTGAGGCAGGATGCTGTGCAGGAGAGTGCGCAGTCCCTCCTGGCCCTAGTTCTTCCTCTTGTCTCTGGCCGCCCTGGTCTTCCTCGCCAGCCCAGTCGTGCGTGCCGACCCCTCCGGTGTCGTGATGACCAGCGTCCTCTTCTTCCGCCTCCACGACCTCCACCGCTGCCGCCATCTTCTGCTCCCTCTCCATGCCGGCGTCGACCACCTTCCGCAGCACGGCCATCCTCTTGTCGAACTCTTCGACGATGGCGCCGTAGTCCTCGTGGCCCTGCAGGTCGATGCCGGCAGGTGAAGGGGCCTGCTTCGCGCCGCCGCCAGACATGTGTAGATCCCGCTCCTCAGGTGAAGGCTTCCTTGCGGCGGCGGCGGCAGGCGTAGACGTAGACGACTTGCGGGTGCGGGTCGTGGTCGGCGGCGGGAAGGCAGGGCCGGCAATGTCCACGCCCTCGATGCGCAGCATCATCAGCCTCTGCTGTGCGCCTTCGTACGACTCGGAAGGGTGCGCCTCGTCCTCGGGCGGCGCGGCTGCTGCATCGTCGGCCATGGGGCTGACCCTTGTGGACACGACGGCCCAGTCTGTGCTGAGGGAGGAGGCCCATGCCACCTCGTAGCCAGCGGCCGCCGAGGACGATGTCGGGTCGTCGTGATGGGCAGGAGGAGCTGTCGTCGTCGTCGTCGTCGTCGTCGTCGTCGTCGATGACTTCTTCGGTACGAGGTCGAGGATGATCGCGCGCTCGGCGGACGAGGGCGGCGGCGGAGGTGGGTGGAACAGCGACGGCCTGCTGCTGCTGCCGCTGCCGCCAGAGGCGCTGGGGCTGGGCTCGAGCTCGGAGGGCGGAGCGTCCAGGGCATTCTGCCGGTAGCCGTGGTCTGCTAGGGCGTCGGTCAGGAGCTGCGGGTCGTCGTCGGAGAAGATGTAGTGCACACGAGGGTGGTAGGCTGCACGGGTGATGCTGTCGGTGACGAGGGTGAAGAGAGGCTGGAAGGGGGGCGGCAGAGGTGGACCTGGCTGCTGCTGCTGCTGCTCATCGAGCGCCTGGTCTAGGACCTGCTGCTGCTGCTCGAGGCTGATGTCCTGAGCGGCCTCGAGGCCAGCCGGGAGGGGGAGGCTGCGTGCCGGGCGGAGGAGGTCGCTCGGGACTAGGGTCTGGACTGGTCATGATGGCTGGTAGTGGGGACAGATGGGGTGTGAGGATGGTGCTGGTGACGATGGCAGGGATAGCGGTGGTGTGGCGGTGATGGCAGAGGTGGTGATGGCGGCGGTGGTGATGGCGGCGGTGGTGATGACGACGGAGGGTGGTGGTGATGGTGGTGGTGGCTGCTGGGGAAGAAGTGCTCGCGCGGGCATGTTGGGATCTCCCCGGAAGAGGCCTCTCGAGGAGATGGAAAGAGGAGGGAGGTCAGAGGAAGGGGACGGACGAGAGGTTAAAAAAAAGAAAGTAAGCACAAGAAAGAGAAAGGAAAAAAAGAGGACCAGCCCAGAAGAGGGACTGGCCAGGTGGAGGAGGAGGACAACAAGGCTGCAGGGTGTAAAGTATGTACATAGTAGCGTGAGTGAAAGGACGATAGGTGCGGGCGCAGTAGTCAATTAACGCGGACGTGTCACACAGCTAAGCCGTTGGGGTCAGGGGTCGGGGGGTACTAGCATAGTACTAAATACTACGGTATTGCCATGCAGCCATGGCAGGTACCTACGAAGTACGTACCGAGTAAATAGTGACGCGCCAGTGAGAGGGCCTTCTCTTCTTTTTATTATTTATCTTATCGGTCTGCGGTGCCAGCCAGGGGGGGTGGGTGGTCTCTTGAGGTTGGCATGTGATTGTGGTTTCAAGATTGCATAGGTACCATGTACACATTTCTTGATATACAAATGTACAGCGCGACGATGGCGTGCAGGCTGTACATCCAATTCATGTGCAGTCTCTTGCCTGAACAATAGACACGCTCGTCTATTATTCGTGTCTAGAGCTACAGGTGTGAGATCCGACGAGTCCAGGACAGTCCATACCGCTGTTGGCTCAGCAGGATCCAGAGAACCCCCCCAACGCCGCAACGCCTACATTACACCCACACCGCCCGTGTTTTGTCGAGCACAATGCTTCTCCTAGAGACTGTTGTTGCATATCCTGAGGGATCTCGATCATCGCCCCTCGCGGTTGGTAGACAGGGATACTCGAGGCACAGTACCGTGTCCCTAACGCGGCGGGGTGTGCTCGGGCGGGGCGGGACGAAGCCACTCGAACTCTGGAGGGCCGGTCGTGTCAGTGACGGAGGCAAGGTGGGTAGCATGAGGACGAGGACGCCAACAGGGGAGGTGTCATACTCTGGCGACACATGGGACACTGGCCCCTCGCGGAGTCCTGCTTGATCCACTGGACGATGCAGTGCTGGTGGAAGTTGTGGCCACACTTTCCAGACACTGCGCGATGGGGTGTCAGTCAGTCAGACGTGCGTATGTAGCAGCAGGGCCGCCAGGAAGAAGGGGGCGGAAGGGAAAGGGCCGGTCCTCACATAGGGCACAGTCGTCTCCTGGAAACCGGCACGAGGGACAACAGCCGTCAAAGTGGATCTGGCAGATCCCACACACGTCGTCGTCCGGAATGTCCCATCGCCACGTCGCGACGGCAGCCCACTTCTTGATCTTGACCTTCATGACGGCAGGCCAAGGAGAAAGGTTGTATGGGGGCTGTGTGTAGAGAGAGAGAGAGAGAGAGAGAGCGCAGATATCACATGAGAGAGACGTCGGAGGTTTACCGTGCTCAGTTGGCTGGTTGGTTGGTCGGTTGACCTGCAGGCTGCAGGCCAACTGTACGTACACTGTAGGATAGCACCTGGTCCAAGCTCCAAGCTCCAAGCTCCAGGGCTTCAGGGCAGGTGCAGGTGGCCACTAGCTCTAGCCCGCTGAAACAGCCCTGCAAACGTCACTGATCGGAGGTACGGATCCCCCGCTAACGGCCTGCAGATGGTACATGGCACTACTACTATGTAGCTAGTACATGGTACATAGCTTGGCAGCCCGGTAGCTCAGGCAAGCACAGGCCATCCCAGGCTGGTTCAGCTGCCCACCCGAGAAGCAGTACAACCATCCATACCCCGCTTTGTCTCTCTTTCTCTTTTTCCTCAGTGGCTCTCAAAAAGTTCTCGTCTGATATCCTGCGGAGACGACTGTTAAATGAGAGAAGAAGAAAAGAAGAAAAAGAGAAAGAAAAAAAAAAAGAAAGGAACCTCGGGAGCCTCTACAGACAATTGAGTGTAGAGTGGCAGGGCGAGAGGGTGGACAAGGTTTATCTCCGATCCTCTTCTCTTTCTCTCTTCCATTCTATCTTTTTTTTTTTTTTAATTCCCTGGGCCTTATCAGGCTTGTATCCGAACTAAAAATCCCACCCCCATACCAACCACCAGCCGAAACCTTCCCCAGCAAGCTAATCACGACATCATCTCGACCACACACGCTTCTTCCTCCGCCTCGACCGTCTTTTCTCTCCTCGACCCACCATTCCAGGTCGCGGCCATACCTTTTCACACAAGACCTGAGAGGCTCATCTGCTTCCGAACTCCCCATCGAGCTGATCTGGCAATCCCCAGCATGGCCACCACGGCCATCCTCCGGCCGGTCGGTGCCGCCAGGGCCGCAGCTCTAGGCCTGTCTCGATCTCACGCTCGACGGCCACGGGCCGCCACGCCGCTGTCCTCGCCCGCCTCCTCCTGCCTCGCGGCCTTCCTCCCCTCGCGTGCCTTCTCCTCCAGCTACCTCGTCACCCCGGCCGAGCTGAGCGAGGCCCTCAAGAAGAACCCGCCCTCCCCCATCAGCACCGACCCCCGCGTCATTCCGCTCTGCGCGGCGTGGTTTATGCCAAACGACCCCGAGGGCCGCACCGGCATCCAGGTCTTCCGCCAGCAGCGCGTCCCCAAGGCCCGCTTCTTCGACCTCGACAAGGCCATCGACAAGCACTCCGACTACCCCCACATGCTCCCCGGCCCCAAGACCTTCGCCGCCGCCATGAGCGAGCTGGGTATCCGCCGCGAGGACACCGTCGTCGTCTACGACACAAAGGAGCTGGGCATCTTCAGCGCCCCCAGGGTTGCCTGGACCCTCCGCGTCTTTGGGCACCCCAGGGTCCACCTGCTCAACAACTTCCGCCTCTGGGTCGACCAGGGCCTCCCCACCGAGGGCGGCGAGCTGTACAACGTCGAGTGCCACCCCTACCCGATCCCCGAGATGGACGCCGACAGGGTCGCCAGCTACGAGGACGTCAGGGAGGTCGCCCTCGACCACAACAAGGAGGGGCGCCGAGGGCGTGCAGATCATCGACGCCAGGAGCCACGGCCGCTGGACCGGTGCCGACCCGGAGCCCCGCCCCGGCCTGTCCTCCGGTCACATGCCCGGCTCTATCAACATCCCCTTCAACGAGGTGCTCGACCCTCAGACCAGGGCCTTCCTCCCCAGAGACCAGCTGAGGAGGCTGTTCGAGGACAAGGGCGTCGACCCCAACAAGCCCATCATCTCCAGCTGCGGTACCGGCGTCACCGCCGTCGTCATCGAGACGGCCCTCACCGAGGCAGGTTATGGGAGCCCGGAGACCCGGAAGGTCTACGACGGCAGCTGGACGTAAGTGTCTCTTCCTCTCCCCCGAGAACATGACATGATCACTTCACCTCGGACCTCTGCCCTCTTCACGACGCATGGCTGACATCTCCTTCAGGGAATGGGCCCAGAGGGTCCGACCATCCGACTCGCTCATACGGAAATCATCAGAGCCTTGGAAATAACAACAACAACAACAACAATAACACTGGCCGTCAGAGATCGGGATCACCGCTAATTTTTTTTCTTTTCCCCTTTGGGCTGAGCTGCGTTCGGACTGTATGCAGTGGTCAGGCCGGGACAGCCGGAAGGGGGGTTCGAGAAGAGAGAGGAGAGAAAGAAGGGGGCGGGGGCGGTTGTATTTGGTCATGGAAGGCGTTAGGATACCCTCCATTTTGCTTCATTCGTCATCATTTCGACTGGCCTTCAGATGCTGCCAGAAAGAAGGAGGGTGGGAAAGTTTCATTTTTTTTTCTTTCTTTCTCTTTCTTCTTTCTCGCCACCTTTTCATGCGTATGTGTACCAGACAAGGGCCATGTTACAACAGTGGCCCTTCTTGCAAATTCTGATTGCGCTGGTTTCCTTAATGACAGCTTCTCTGCTCGCCATCTACTACATACACATCATCAGTGCTCCCATCTTGTTCATGCCAATGATGATCGCCAGAGGTATCGCCCACAGGACATGTATAAGACATAGTAGGTAACTGACGAGTGCGCACCTGGCGAGCCGATGTGAGGGGAGTGGAAAGTAAGGCGGCCGGGGGGGGGAGGGGGGAGGTTTCTCTTCCAGCGGGAGAAGGAGGAGGACGAGTGGCGGCGATACCTAGACAATAACTACCTCCTGTGCGCCAACAGCCCGCAACAGCACACACTTACTGCTGCTACTGCTCCTTCCAGATATTGGCGTCGACATGCTCCGGCTGCACAGAGACGTATTCCGAGGCCGGCCCGTCCCCGTTCTCGCTGCCGAATCTCGAGCTCGGCTGGTAGCTGCTGCTGGAATGCCAGGCCGAGAGCTCATCCACACGGCGCATGCCCATCATCCAGCCCACCAGGGAGCGCGGGACAAACCTGCCCACAAACCCGTACAGGTCCGCGCCCAGGCCGACCCTCACGACGCTGCTGGTGTTGGACCCGTCGATCACGTCGAAGACGGTGTGGTGCAGGTCCCGCAGCGAGCTGCCCCTCAGGCCGCGGACCCGACCGGCCGAGATGGCCGAGGACGAAGTGCTCACAAAGTTGCGCCCGTAGGTGTGCCGCGCGGCCTCGGGCCATGCGAGCGTCTCGGCAGAGCTCGGCGCGGGGAGCAGGCCCTGCTGTACCGCCGACGAATACCTCAGCGCCGCGGGGGTGAAGCCGGCAAAGTCGAACGTCCCCAGCTGGACGTGGGTAACGGGGATCGAGAGGGCCGCAGCTCGCCGGCAAGCACGTCTGTGAAGGCCGCCAGGGCCGAGCACACGGTCGCCTCGGGGGCGTGGAACGGCGGGTTGATGGAGGAGATGATGGACGGGGTGAACACCAGCACCCTGGGCGGGGCCCTGTCGCCGGCTGAGGCCAGCCTTGCCGTCAAGAGGGGCAGGAATGCCTGTATAGTGAGGATGGGTCGCAGGAGATGCGTATTGAAGAGGTCGGCGAAGCTTGATGGCGGGATGGTGGCGATCGGCGAGGTCTGGTAGCTGAGGGAGGGGATGAGTATGACGGACCGCAGGGTGAGATAGTTGGGCTTTGCGCCGGGCACGGCGGCGTGTGGCGTCTGCAGGTACTGGGCAAACCGCTCGATAGAGGCGCCGGCGCTGGGGGGCTGTTGTTGTTGTTGTTGTCGTCGTCGTCGTCGTCAGCGAGGGTCTGCACGCGCCACGTGCCATGGCAGCACCAGCCAGGCAGACAAGGACAAGGACACGGGACTTACGTCGGTAATATCGATACCTAGGGGCCGGATGTCCGGCCTCGTGATGTTCTGCATGTTCTGCACCGTGGTCTCGTCGTCCAGGGTGTTGCACGCGATGAAGACGATGAAGCCGCGCCTCTCCAGATCCAGCGCGAGAGACCGCGTGAGCGGCAGGTTCGGCGAGCCTGCGATCACCACGACCTCGAGGCGGGCCCCGTTTCTCGCCCGCCTCGCCCGCCTTGCCCTCCTGGCAGACCTGCTCTTTCTGTACCCGCGATACACCACAACGCCGGCAGCGAGCACCACGACCCCGGTCAGGACCTTGTGTCTCGAGACCCAGGCGTGGGCTTTTTCGTAGAGCGAGGCGGGGCCTGCGAGGGCTGCTGGCGGTGGTGTTGGTCTGCTGCGTGGGCGGATGGCATCTGGCAGCCAGTCCTGCGCCGACAGGGCATCTCTCACCTGGTCCGCAATCTTGTCGACATGGCGGTCGATGGCATCGGCCACCTCGCCCGAATAGCGCCTGACCTCGTTGGGTATTGATGACAACTGCCGCCCTTGCAGGTTAGTGCGGTGTTCTCCTTGTGTGTGTGTGTGTGTCTGTCTGGGAGGAAGAAACGGCTCACCACGTCGAGGAACTGCTGATCGTCTGCAGACATGCTTGTAGAGAGTCCAAATCCGGTTTTTGGTGTTGGGACTGTGGATTGCTTTGTTGTTGGTGGAAGGAAGTAGCGTTTGTCGAGAGACGGCAATGGCGGCGGGGTGACGACATTCTCTTGCGCCTATCAGTGTTATCGCGCGTCTACACACCGTGGGTTTACTATGGTATGTGCTGTACTACTACTCACTAACGCCTTCCCTCCTACATGCCCCCCCCCCCGGGCTCTTATTTGCTTTGAATGAGAGGTTGTAATTACCAAGTATGCACTGTATGTACTGTACATGAGAGTATCTCACACAATAGCTTTCCCTTGCCCTCTTTTTGTCTGCCTTTTTTTTCTTCTTTCTTTTCTATCAAATCATGGACGAGATAGATCATGCATGCACCTGGGCAGTTGTGACCGCTGAGCATGCCAGTTCCAGGGGTGGGATCCTTGAGCTGGCTTCAGAAGCATTGCACATGTGACGCCCCGTCATCATTAAGAGTGTGAGGACACAATCCATTACATTGATTTGTGCTTGCGTGTTGAAGCTAGAGAGAAGAAATTAGTCTGGGGCAAGGCTGCACGCAGGGCTATGAGCTCTCTAACAGATCTCTTGTGACTATTGAGTGGTGTTGAGTCTTGTGCTCATGCCTGACTCCCATTACCAGGCTCTGCCTCTCCCAGGTCTAATGTGTATGATGAAAGTCCTGTTCACTGTGCTCGAGTATGTGGGCACAAAAAAAAACCACACAAATAACTGACTACCTTTCAAGACTCATTCCTGAACTGACCCCTCTTCCATGAGCTATGTTTGTAGTGGACCAGGTGCCACCCAATCACTGCTCAGGTCCTGCTCTGGGATGTGTTGCTCGAGGACCCACCAAGCCAAAATAAAATAGGAGATAGTGGCCAAGCATTCACAGTGAATGCGCCCAAGGCTCTCATGCCCCCTCCCGTGCTGACTTCTACAATGTATGAGGTGACAAGGGGTTCTTCTATTTTCGTTGGTTGGGAGCAGTCTGCTCGGTATGGTTGCGTGGTCGGCAGGTGGCCCTTGGACCCTCTCCTGCTCCAGGGCCTTAAGAACCCCTGGTGGCAGCTGCCACGAAGCAGACTTGTGATGCAGCTGGTGAGGGTAAGCAGGGGTCCTTCCAGGCCTAGAATGCGGGGCTGGGCATGTGGCTAGCTCACCAAGGTGGGGCTCATGAAGTATACAGTACCACATGTACATAGTAATTAGTATGTAGTAGCAGCGGCATGAAAGTACTGTACTGCTGTACCGCATAATCACAGCTCTGACATCATGCCATAATGGAAGGCACGGGAGCTGTTACTACTGCTACTGCCTCTGACACCCGTACTCCTGTGTCCAGCCAAGGGCGTGGCCCAAGGTACATCTGGATGAGGTTAATTCGTTGCCACTGGGAGACAATAACTTTGGTGGTGTACTATGAGTAGTGTTGTTTGTTGTTCGGGCTGGTGGGACCAGCACACACATCGTCATTGCCCACCCCCGCATTCTGCCTCCTTTTTCCCTTGTCCACTTCCGTCTCCCGTCTCCAACTCCATTTCCATGCCCATCTCCACACCCCCCCTTCCAGATGTCTCTCTCTCTTTCTACATAGTACTTCTCTGTCTACCCAAACCCCAACAACGTCTGGGACCAAACCGTCGACCGTTCCTGGCTTGCACTGCTCGTCTTCTCCCGATCTGGAACGATCAACACTGTAGCCGTGAGCAGGTTGACATTTCCCCAGCCACCACCCGAGACAAGCTATAACGAGCAAACATCTCCAAAATGGCCGATGAGAACACAGCCCCCGTCGTCGACGAGTCTTCCATTAGCCATGCTGATGCTGGCGCCCGCCGCAACTCCCTCGAGAAGCACCTCGCTCGGCGCCCTGACCGTGCAGAGCTAATCGAGAGTGAGAGGACCGCTCCTTGATCCTAGCCCTTCTCCCGCGCCGACGTCTTGGGCTGATGGAACAATCTACACCGCAGAGAACATTCTCCCCGCGTCCACCGCCGCCCCCGGCCTGCAGGCTCAGCAGAAGGAGGTTCGATCCCCCTCTCCCCTACCCTTGCTAGGCTTCGCGCGTGCACCCAGTCACCCGTGCTGACTCTCGGTGGCCCTCCTCCAATCACAGCTCGAGAAGCACATGCGAGCCGACTCCCTGAACGACAAGATCGCCAACCGCCCAACGCCGGAAGAGCTCATCAAGAAGGGCGTCCTCGCCGCTGACGAAGACCCAAGGTCGCCCGACGAGAAGTACCGCGAGGCCATCGAGGAGGAGTACGCCAAGCGTGAGGGTGGTGCTTAACTACAAAGGAACCTGTGCGAGAGGATTGGGGGCTGCGACCTTGGGTGGAGATCATCTCAGCGCATCATCGATACGCGGAAGGGCCTTGGGAAGGGGATCGCGGGAGAACAGCATCTCTCTATATCTTCTCTCTGGGCGCGCATGGCTCTTCATACCAACATCTATGTATCCAGCACCCAACTATCAAATCATGTCCGCCTTTAGGATATGAGACGAAAAAGAATTTCAATATGATGTATTTGACTGGTAATACTTCTCGTCTGTCATTCTGAGTTGAGAGCAAGTATACGCCATCAAGACAATTCACTACCCTTGATGCGTAGACGTGCTTCCCCAGGGGTGTTGTGCCTCTACGATCCCCCGACCTGGTGTTAACGCATCCACGTCTGCTCCTCTCCAAGATGGGTAGCGTAAAAGTGAAAGGCAGGGACAAAGAGCAGAATTAAATATCCATTGGTGAATGAAGTCGTGGCGTTCGGTACGCTCAGGTGCTTTACATTTATGGCCAAAACACGCCGTTTGATGTTCTTCTATGCTTGTTCCAAACTCTTGAGAGAGGTTATGTTGCCTTTGGGCTCAAGCAAGTACCTCAAGGCAGCAAGGAGCTTGCTCCTATTTCTATATAACTGTCCCGTCGTGTGGTAATAGAACCCGCCTCTTTAGAGCCTCTCCCCACCGGTTCCTTATTCAGGCGCGGCTCCCTCGAGAGCAAGATTCCGAGCTTAGCTGCCACTGGCCTGGCCTGTGCTGAAGCCATGCTGCGATACCGTGACAACCTGGCCTGTACGAGTGTTGACTCTATTCTTTGCATTATCGAAAAGGGTGACTAAACATGGCCCAGGAGTCAGTAATTAGTAGGCCCTGACCAAGGATTGTATGGACAATCCTGACTTCGGAATCCTGGGACTTACCGCTTGCACTGTCTTCTCGTATACTTGAAGATTCGCTCGGGGTCTCTGATCCGTTATAGGTCTCGGAGTCCTGGAATGACTTGATAGAAGCGGGAGTGGCCGTTGAGCTGACCGATGCCGCGTCTCTGGTTCCTGACGCCTGGTGGATGACAACAGGATATGGATTGCCGCGGGCCATCTTTTCGTTGACCAAGAGCGATGAGCGTGAGGGTTAAGAAGAAGACTAGAGACAGAGTTGTAGTAGAAGATCAGGTATAGTTGAGGATCAACGGTATTCGTCGTGTGACTTGGTCTTAATCCGCAAAACGAAGAAAGGGCGAAAGAAGACACATGCCGGATTTTATACTCATTGGAAAACGTGTCGGTTGATGCCTTCGACAGAGAGAAGTATGTAACTACCAGTCAGATGAGTCAATGTACTCCCTCCTGGGGTCCAGCGCAACAAATGCGGCTCTTATGGAAAAAAGAAAAGAAGAACCACCCATCCCACATCTCGTTTTACAGCCCCGTCGGCCTCTCCATGTCCAGGGGGACCACGCACCAGCTGCGCCCCTTCTGAACAGGCCTGATCGAGGGCCGTCCCGTGGGCCAGTCTCCCCCAAGAAGTAGAAAATTACACCCTTCAACTTGGGAGCGTTTTAGTGCTAGGGTGAGCACCGAGGCAAGCTGGAGGCATTGGGGGTCATGCTGATCATTAAGACATAGGATCGTTTTTCCACTCGTGGGCTCGCGGGATACTGATCACTTGCTGATCTTCGTAGGACATCGTAATTCCCTCGTGCACTTATCATGACAAATCCAAGTCCTCTTCGAGCCCGCTGGCATACTTGGCAGACTTAACACGGAATACAGACCACAACCAAGGTTCATCCTGACCATCCTGGTGCCATGATACCCTGTCAAGGTCAAGACAACATTATCTTCGTTCGAGGTAAGGCAACTGCACTGAGTAGCTGGGTTGGTGTGAGTACACCCCCTTTCCCTCCCCCCTGGAACGCACACAGACCAGGTACACTGGAACCCTTACTCTGCTCTACTTTGAATTGTGCCAAGGTCAGGATTAGAAGACTTTTCAGAACAGTGGAGGCGGACTCCAACCTCGCAGCTGGAGTAAGAGTTCGAAACATCGGGTTTCACGACGTGGGGGCCCTGAAAAAAAAAAAAAAAAAAAAAAAAAACATCAATATGCCGACGTCTGGCAGAAAGTTTCTGGGATCTCAGCCGCATGGTTGGCCTCTTGTTCTCATCATCGGTGTCAGGGAGCTGTGCATGGGGGCCGTCGTAGGAACGGCTGGCTCATGAGGCGCAATCCCTCCGGCTGTTGGGATGGAGGGGTTGTGAAAAAGCCTCAGTAAGCAACGACTCAGCTGAGACGTCCTGAATCCCCAAAATGGAATCCTAAGAAGCCAGGAGCTGTTCAAGCATACCAAGCCCTCGGGAGACACGGCAGCACTCTTGGTCTTTTTGAAGTAGTGGGTAACCTTTTCTTTTTCCATGTGTCAAAAAGGGGAGACGGGGTTATTAATAATAAATAGTAATAGGCGATTTGGAAGTCCCCTAGAGCCTCAAGACTGATATGCGAGGGCAGGATTAGGTGACTTCGTGTTCAGCAATTACGACGTGGAGAGGTCTGATAAAGGCGCACTGGGCCTATAATGCCAGGCTTGAGTCGGGACATGGACCTTAATTAATTCCCGCTTATGCGGCATGCAGCCAGGTTTGTTGACATGGGGCTGCCTCGTGGTGTTGTGTGACCCAGAGGCGCGATGATGACTGCTTGCCAGCCGCCGAAGGAGGAGGGCTCAGGGTTCTGGTTCGCACCCATGAATCTGCTGACGAGCTGCAGATTTGGGTGCCCAGGGTGCATGTAGCGTGGATTAGTTCGCCGGATCACGTTGCTGCACAGGATATCTGTGTTGAGACCAGGTCTCGCAGCGGCAAGTGTCAAGCATTAATTATCTCGACGGACGGATCGTCTCTCGGTGCTCGCTTTCTCCCACAGGAGCTTTTCCCGGAGCACATCGACAGTCTCGACGAAGCCGACTAACATGATCCTCTGACCACTGATGACCTCGGCACCGGCGTCTGAAGTGTAATATATGAGTTGACCAGTCAGCCATGGGACGATGTCAATGGAAATATTGCCCATTCTCTTGGGTGCAGACTCACGTTCCAGACCTGCGTCATGCACCAGGAGGTCACCCTGCTCGACCCGGAAGGTCTCGCCAGATCCCTTGAAGAAGGTGCCGCCGCCCTCAAAGGCATCGTGGTGGTTGAGCAGAAGCGAGAAGCTGAGCAGACACCCGTCGCTGTGGATGGCAAGCGACGCCTGCTGGGAGGGGATGGGATATTGCCGGAGGACATTGTCTCGTCTTGCTGCGGGCTGGCCTCCACAGTAGCACACAACAAACAGATCCTTGAGGCCGAGGTCCTGTGGTCTGAAGCCGGTCGTTCTGGCCAGGGGCCGCAGAACCCGCTCTGAGACCCACGTAAAGACAGCATCACCAACGGTCTCGCCCGTGGTGTCGTCACGCGGGAGGCTGAGGTCGGAGACTGGCACGTCGGTAGTCGCAAACTTCTCGTGCCGGTCCCTCTGCAGCCCACCCTGCCTCTGAGCATAATCGACGACTGCAGAGATGAGAAGTTCGCATTCCTCGACGCTGAACACGCGCGCGAGACGTGTAGGCTGGAGGCGCTGGCCAGAGAGGACATATGCGATACGGTTCTGAGCACATGTCCGCTGGGACGGTGGTGGGAGCCGAGCAAGCTTCTCGCGGCGCGCCAGCTCGGCGCGCTGCCCAAGAGATCTCTTCACATCATCACTCGAGGCATCGCCGACCTGGCCGCTGAAGAGATCGAAATCCTCGTCAGACCCCTCCTTCTCCTCTCCGTCGACCTGATCAGGGCGATCTGCCTCTGGAGAGGCTGTGGTCATCCTCTGGAGCGTGGCTTGGTGGCAGCGATGATGCAGTGCAGATATCAAATGAGATGCTAGACTACTTGGCAAAGGGATGGAACCTTGCATCTGAGTACCGCGTCAAGTAAGGACTTAAAATGCCCCCCCCCCTTCCCCGGCTTCCCGATTGAATTACTTATCAGCCACTTGTCCAATCACGAGGAAGTAGCAGAGTATCGTCATGCTCATGTAACTGTGGACTGATGGCAGATGATTATAAGGTTGCATGATCATAATGATGCATCAGATTGATTGATTGCTGTTAATTCTCTCCTTTTTGTGTGTTTCCTGCATGACTCCAGCAGGTGATGACTAAAGGTGCTGTAGGTGGCTGATTGGCCTCCTGTAGCGTGTCCCCCTTTTGGCGTGGAGCTGCTAACGTGCTGGGGTGTGCCAGGGCTCCAGGCCGCCAAGGTACCGCGGTAGGCTTTGATAGCTCTGGAGGACTAAACACTATGTACCAATGTACCTTCTGGACCCTTGACAGGACAACGTAACTTCTACTGTAACGGAGCTTGCAAATCATCCAGTGCTGCTGGCTGCTACATTACTACCACTACATTTCCTACGTCTCCAGCACTTGCCTCTATCTTCCTTCCTGCACGACACAATCAGCTGCAGACAACGCCTGCACCGCCCACAGAACTACCCGAGCAGCACCGATCTGCCCAGCCGCCCTCCAACAGAAACAATCAACAAGATGCAGCGAATCCTGGTGACGCTCTCGCTCCTGGCCTCGGCCGCTGTGGGCGTCCTCGCCTCTGGCGACGAGCTCAAGATCGATGTCACGCTGCCTGTCGAGTGCGAGCGCAAGACGCAGTCCGGCGACAAGGTCTCCATGCACTACAGAGGCACCCTCGAAAACGGCAACAAGTTCGATGCCAGTACGTCGTGCCCTGCTGCACACAGCTGGCCTGCATGGTGATGACAACTGCTAACGCATGTCCCGCCTCGCTTTTTTCCCCCTCTCTTTTATAGGCTACGACCGGGGAACTCCCTTCCAGTTCAAGCTCGGGAGCGGACAGGTCATCAAGGGGTTCGTACATATACAGGATACTGCTGTGAAGAGGAAGATACTCGGAATATCATGTCGGACTCTAACACTCTGGTGATGGACAGCTGGGACGAGGGCCTGCTGGATATGTGCATTGGCGAGAAGAGGTCCGTTGTTCTCTGGCGTTTTTCTTATATCTCGCCAAGGCCCATCGCCGTGTCCCGTTGAGCTGACTCTCCCCTCCCCACCACCAGGACCCTCACCATCCCTCCAAGCAAGGGATATGGCCAGCGAGCCATGGGACCAATTCCTGCCGGATCGACCCTGAGTATGTCCCCTTACACCCTCCGCCGGTTCTTTGTGTGTTTCACATGCTCGTGTGCTTGTTCTAATCGATTGTGCTGGCAGTCTTCGAGACGGAGCTGATCGGCATCGACGGCGTCCCCAAGCCCGAGTCGATCGTGACCAAGGAGACACCAGCAGCCACGACGGAGACCCCCGCGGAGGAGGCCACACAGAACAACATTGTCAACAAGATCACCGAGAAGTTGGGCGAGGCGGTCAACATTGTCAAGGGTATCCTGAAGGACACCGACGACGTCGAGGAGAAGGCTGAGCTGTAGGCGTCCTGATCGGGACCTGCTGCTAGCTATCAGGGCTACCGCCAAGCCCTGATCCGATGTAGACTTCTTGCCTAAGGATAGAGGCGTCGAGGGTCTAGATCGATGGTTTTATAGGGCTGGAATCTGTGCGTTTGGTGTGGTCCGAGAGGCCCGTCTTCCTCCCTCATCGACTCGTTGGGTCTAGTTGAGGGGGGCTCTTGATGAGTACGCCTGTGACACGCAACAACCTCTGCAGCCCGTTACTTGCGCTCGAGTAGTAATCAAAAGTACTACCATTATGCCTGTTGGTTCTCTCTAAGGCTTGCTAGCTCAGCTGGGCTGGCCTTTATAAAGACGATGTTATATCCCTTCCACTCCCCCTCCTTTTGCACTCCCCCCTTTTGCATGTGGTGTTCCATCTGTGATTTTTAGATTGGTTCTCGAATGCTCCGCAAAGTGATTGGATTAGACTTTACTATACAAACATGTTTCTCGTCCTGGATTATACATCCTGCAAAAGCTGGGTTGGTGAGCATCCCTAGGTGTTTCCATTTCGACCAGAAGCACGCAGAGACGATATCACCTCTCCGTTACATCAATTTCCATGGCGTTTTGGTAGCGGCTGACGGGGGAACTCGAGATCTCCTCGGAGCCACTTGTAAAGGAGGTAAGAGGTATTGAGACTTGACGAATTGATCAGCAATCAGAATGCCAAAATCGGCAAAGTCATTTGCATGGATTACAATGCGTATAATATATAATAATTGATATGATTAACTCGGATCTGTCTTGTCATTCTAGTATTGTATCTGTACGGTCAACGTCGATCGATCTATGTAGAATTTAGGTCTATAACATAATATATGGGAGAGTTTCTTTTCACCAAGTGAACTTCATCAATGCTGGGTTTAACAAGACTGGCAGGAAGAAATGACTGAAGATGATGCATGCCAGCGGGAAGATAGCAATGAGCTGGTCGATCCTCCAGAGGTAGGGAAAGACGTAAACGCCGCAGATGATCAGAGCGGTCATGGCGATACAGAAGATGAAGACGAATTTGAAGCGGCGGGCAATTATGGGCATCTCGATGAAGAAAGAAGTGTCGGTGACCTCCTTGGCGGTGGCGCCCCAGCTCATATCGATAGAGAACATGTGGCACAGAATAGCCTGGCAGACGTGCATGGAGATGCCGCCGAGAAAGATGAAGAGGAGGGGCACCCAGCGGAAGCAGATCCAGATCTGGTGAATGAGGCTACATTGCTCACCGCGGTAGCGAAACGATGGCAAGGGCGAGGTTTCCGGCGCCGGAGAAGACGACAATCAGGGCGACCCAGACGCGCCAGCTGTTCATGTAGTAGTGATCGAGGTGGCCATTGAGCCAGCCGATGAGGAAGTAGTTGAGGAGGGTGCCGATCCAGGCGTAGCCGATGGCGTAGTAAGTCCCGATATAGGAGAGGATGGTGATCTTGGACCCCAGGGGCATATTTGAGAAGATGAAGCGTAGGAAGAGGGGCGTGAGAGGGCCGCGTTTCCACCAGAACTTGATGGGGTGGAAGAGTAGCTCGTTGCAGCCGTAGGCATATTTCTCCCAGCGGGCGAGCTCGTCGTAGACGGTCAGAGAGACGCCTTCTTTGAACCCGTCGCCGCAGTAGGCGCCGAGACGGATGTGGTAGCCCATGGTCTGGAGGCGGAGGGAGATATCAAAGTCCTCCGAGACGTGAGATTCGGACCAGAACTTCTCATAAGGAGTGGTGGAGTTGGGGTCCTTCTCGTTGGGCGACAGGCCCCCTTCGTCGTCATGTGCGTTGTCTTCTTCCTTAAAACTGACTTCTTGTAGCGCGGACCAGCGGAGGAAAGCGTTGTGGCCGACGAAGGGAGAGACGTCACCGTTGGCAACGGCGTAGCGGATAGCAGTGTAGATGAGGTTGGTGAAGAAGGTGATGCCTGTTTCGAAGTAACTGGTTGTTACGTTCATGACGCCAGAGGAGAACTGGATAATGGCCACTTGAGGGGGATTCTTCGAGCTCGCTGACCGCATCGATCATGCATTCTTCGGGGATACGCGTGTCGGAGTCGACAATCAGGATGTAATCGCCAACACGAATATCGCCTTCTGCCCATGCCCGGCCAAGTTCTTCATCGAGCACCTCGGAAAGGCATTTCTGGTACGCCTCCTCCTCCTCGGTCTGAGTCCAGACTCCGCCGCGGTCAATCTTGACCAGCCTGTCTTCCACCTTCAGACTGATGCCGAGGGCATAGTTCATGTTGGACGCCTTCTTGAACTTGCCCCGTCGGATGAACCTCTGCAGCCCCTCGCCGCTGGGGTTGTGTTTTGGTCGAGCCACCCAACCGATATTGTGGGCTGTGTAGTAGGCGCGTCGCTCTGCAGCCTCTTCTGGCGAGAGCAACTGCATGCCGTCGTCGTTCACGAAGATGTTTGCAGTACCTCCATGCGACTGATAGTTGCGAATTGCCGCTTCAAGTGACTCCACCGTCGGTTCAATGACGGCCTTCAGGCCTTCTTTGTAGACAGGACACTGAATGGTGACATGCGGCAGTGGTCCGTTCCTGATGTTGAGGCGCTTCACAGCATTTGCCGAGTAGAACTTCGAGTTGGCCTTCAGCTGGCTGACAGGGCCCAGGAGTTGAAAGATGGTGTTGATGAGAGATTGGCAAAAGAACTAGGGTTGTAGCGTAAAAGAGTAAGCTCAAGAACTTCCAATAATTACAAGGAATGAGGCAATATGGAACAAATTTGCGGGGATAATTAATAACCAGGAACTCGACGACTTACCAGACTGACAAAAATTTGGGGCAGCGCAGTCACCAGCAGGAACAGACGATACCAGCTGCCGTCGGTTGCAACTTCTTGTGCCAGTGACTGACAGCCTAGTCCGATCAGGGTCAGGACAAGGGCTATGGTCAAGGCTACGGTAACAGCGTTGATGAGGTATGTTGGTCGTTTCTTGATCGGACCACTCTCCAGATCCAGGTTCTCCTGGCTGCTGTTGGTCTCGTCCACCTCGGAGATGGGTTCAGACAGCGAGTGAAACCGGTCGTAGCTGTCTCGATTATCCTCCGTTGTTTGCCTGGTATGGTCGATGCTGTCGGTAAAGTGCAAGCCGACAGGAGGTTCTATCATGCTCTGGATCTTCAGTACCAAGATATCAATGTTGTCCTGCAGCATGTTGTTGGTGATGTCCCCAAGACATTCTCTGAGAGCAGCGATTCCAGCCTGGCTTTGGCTGAGCTTGTTCCAAGGGGCTTGCGAGAAGAAGGCGTTCTCGATTGCGTTTCTCTGGTCAAGATCGCGGCCATCACGGCGTTCTTGCACAGACCGATTCTTGATAGCAAACCATCCTTGTTCCAGATAGTGCTCCTTGTTTTGCAGGATCCTTAGAACCTACGACACATATTACTTAGCTGACACTGAGCGTGACGATGACGACGACGACTGGAACGATTAGGCTTACCCTGTTCTCGTCACCTTGTTGAATAACATCGCACTTGGTAAGGACGCCGACTGTCCGATGGCCTTTTGGATCAACAGCTTGGGCGAATTCTAACGCCTCCTGGTTTCCTATCTGATTTGTAGCATCTACCGCAGCTCTGAGTGATATCAGTGTCAGCAGATCTCTTGTCGGTTCTGCTTATGCGTCATCAGAGTCAGGCTCACAATATGATTGAGTGCGGTTCTTTGATGTATTCCATCACTAGGCTTTTTATGGCCTTGATCTCAAGCAGGTTGTGAAACGAGGAACCTAGAGGGCTTGTCAGTGTCACCTCAACCAGTTTGGAAACGACAGCAAGCGTGGTAGGACACATACTGCGCATGAGTCCAGGAAAATCAATAACACTAAAGCTGTGGACCTGGGGTCCGGAGATATCGAGAACGAGGACATTATCAGAGAGTTGTTGATCGTGCTCAACGACCGCATCGTATCCAGCGGCAATGGAATCGTCTGTTATGATGTTCATATGCTCGGCAGCCTACAATGCTATAAGCAGAAGGCAAGACGCAGTGTGGATGATGAGACGCATGAATTACCTGGTGTAAGATATCGATGAGATCATCTCCCGTGAAAGGCCCATCGTGAATCACCTCGAAACTCTCTAGGTGTTCAACTGCTGCCTCATACTGGCCATCGAGTGGCCCAGGGAGAATCTGTGCCTTTACTCTGGACTTTTCGCCTGTCGTGCGCTTGAACTGTGCGTGAATGGCGAAATTGGTCCATGGTAGCTTTGCTGCCGGAAAGGACAGTCCGGTCAAAGCCTCGAAAACTGATGTTTTCCCGCTGGCCTTATCCCCAATGATGGCAACCTTGAAAGAATCTCTTCAGTATATGGGTGATCATAGCCGCCATGATATTCTTTTCATGCGATCGGCACTCAGACATACCTTGGGTAGGAATGTGGCATCCTTCAGTGTCATCCCGTGCAACCTATCGAAAAGCTCACCAACTTTGAATTCCTCGTGATAGCCCCCATCGCTGAAAGCCATCGTCGACGTCCTTGGACTCGGCATGTTTGAGCTTGCCGTATTCATGTTGGGTTTCTTGCTGTTCATCGCGTTGATGACAGAGGAGAAAGGATGGAACCATAGAGACTATGGCATGGAGTCACGGGATTTACTATTCCAACCTACTCGGCTATCGCTACGAATGAACGGGTTGGGGTAAGCCCCCTTGAGACCTGAATAAAAGTTGTATAGTTAATTTTCATAACGTTCGTTATCGAGCCATCAATCCTCGTGGCATTTCCTTGTGGCAATCGTCAACTATTCGACATCAATTTCTCACGGCACTCGCTATCCGACGTGAATTCTTGCGATCCAGATGAGATGAAAGTCCGGAAGAGGAAAGGTTTGCCACCCAAAACTTTGCCATCTGTCCGCAAACGTCTTGAATATAGCAACACTTGTCTCGGGACCCATGGCGCTAGACAAAAGAAGCCCCGACGACTGGAGCTGCCACTGACCTTGCTTATCGTAGGTCTTGAGTCAAATCAACCTGGGCAGTCGGATGAACTAGGAAATCCTATGAACTGTGTATTATGTGGCAGTTGGGTCAAGTATTAGAGTAAACCGTGGAGTGAAAGAGGTTGGCCGCGTCAGCTTCCTCGCCTAGACGGCCTGTATTACTTGAGACCTCCAATGATCTTGGAAATGTGTATTGATTCTAGTCATTCACAATGAGTAGGATTCCTGAGGGTCAATTTGTAATGATTCTTGCAGACATGTGCTCCCAAGTAATCAAATCATGTCTAATACCCAGCCACACTTTCCAAACGCCAAATTGCAAACGTTTTAGTATTCGCATTAAATGCTGATGCTCTCCTTTCTTCCCCAAGCCCTATAGAATTATCGCTAAGATGCCAATCGCCAAAAGACCAAGGACATTCGGGGCTGAGATGGACTTCGCGCCCGACATTGTTGTCACCAGTGCTGGTACGGTGTACGTTGGCGTAGTGACAGTCGTAGTGTTGGAGGCAACAGTGACATTGTCCGGCTTGACCCCTGTGGCGTTGCCTCCCAAGTACCAGCTCCCTATGTCTGTCAGATTCCCGTAAGAATTCAACATGGCGACGTTCATGCCGACATTGGATGTGGATGACCTGAAAGAACCAAAGTAGGAGTAATGGGTGACGTTTCTGGCAAGAATTCTTTGGTCAGTATCATGGCCACTGAAATATTATTAGAGGTGATCAACATACTCATTCTGGTCCAAGTATGTAAGGGTCGTCTGGAAGAAATCTTGAGTCTCATTTAGGCTCGCGTTGTCCAATGCGAATTCGGTTACCCATATCTTCTTATCTGGGTAGATGCTCAATACGTCCGCAATATGGCTGGTCAGCCCGTCGAAGCTCCCGTACCAATGTATAGGGATGAAGTCGAAGGTGCAGCCGCCATCACATGCATCTGTAAAGTTGGCCAGCCAAGTAAACCCAGAGGAACCACCCGTCACAGCTGGGGCGCCGAGAGAGACGCCCAACTTCGCCAGGGGCTCCATCTGCTTCTTCCAGTACTTTGCAGCATCAGACGGGTCGATGTCGCTGCCTCCGGTGTCCGCTGTGTTGTCCGGTTCGTTGAAGCCCATGGCGTAGGTGACGTTTTGTCCTTCGACGATCTGAGCCGTGACGTTCTCGAGGAAGGTCGTGTCGCTGAAACTCGAGGGGGCACCCCATAACATGGGCACAAACTCTAGTGATGAATGATTCACATATTCTGGGTTCGGGTACATCTTGTAGTTGTAGTACCACGTGAGATCGGAACCTTTTCGGATCCATATCTGGTTATCCTCTGGGTAGTTGGAATTAGGTATGTAGATCAAGCCTCGCTTGCTAGAGGTGTGGAACTGCGATGTTATGGCGGCAGCAAGTACGGGCAGAAGGCCCAGGAGGAACGATATGCACAGCATTGCCATGATTCCTAAGAAAGCAGGATGGTGTTGATGGACATGTCTGTCAGCGGATGTTCATGAGCGCAAGATGAGGTACGGCTAGCAATTAGGTCCAAGGTTAATAATCGGAACGATATTTGAGGTCGGGCCTGAGTGGCAAAGGCATAGGATACACATCCGACCCAGACCTTTTGATGACCTCGCCCAAGAATCTGCAACAGGTTCTCGGACCGACACAGCATAGTGGGCCCGACTCTAAGTGTTTTCCTCGTTGACAGCCTAGGCGGGAGGACACCGGCATACGGAAGTGATGGAAGGGGATCGAGTTCTGCGTAGCATATCGGGACCTGACTCGTTAGGATAGCTACATAGTATCAGTTAATCAGTGGAAGCCGGTCACCGTCATCAGGGAACAACATAGGCACCTCTGCAGGGGAAAAAAAGAAAAGAATAAAAGACCATAAGATACGCGTTAGCTCACGTGTCCACGCCGTGAGATTGTTCATTGAAGGAGTTTTGATTATCTGCAAACGGAACGGGAAGTGGGAAGCATTCGGTGACCATGTGCGGATTGATGTCATTGCTACGTTCTCTCACAATATGTCTGCCACCTCGTCTGCAAACGGAATGCGAAGTGAAGAACTGCTGATCCAAAACTGGAGCCGACGATGTTGCCTATTGCCCGTCCCGACACTATGGGACTGGAGGCCCATCCCGTCCACGGGCACCATTTTGGCGCGCATAGATCCGACCCGCTCAGTATGCGCGAATGATAGCAAATGTAGGAGACACTATGAGTAGTCCGACGTATATGAAGTCCCAGCGACCTGGTCGGGCATCACTAGCCTCGAAAGTCTTTTGCCAGATTCGTCTTGGCTTTGTACATTGTAATAGCTTTGTAAATCTGCAGCCCGAATTACAAGCTCGACAACGAGTCGCCCCTTCACTGGAGGCGCATGAAGGAGGAGGAGAAGAAGAAGTCGTCAAAATCGACAATAGTCGTGACGATATCAGTCAGTAGAAAAGCGATAATGTGATAGAAGTTTATACACGTGTAATATACAATAATTATCTAAATCACAAGTAAATAAATATCATGAACGCTCGGATTGTTTCCGGTGAAAATGGTAACGCTCTATTCGTTAATTAATAGTCTTCATCGGGTGAACCCTGAAAGGTCAGTGGCCGCAGCATTGCACTGCTGCCACATAGAGACCTTCTTCACAGTCATCTCACCATGGCCCTCCTGCTTCCAGGTCGGTTCCCACTGCGCCCTGGCTTCCCAGAAGTCCTTCTTGGCTGTGGTCGACGCGTCCACCCAAGGCTTGCCCCCTACGCCGTCCGCAAACGTACCAGAGGTCCCTCCGACGCCCAGAGACATGATCAAATAGAATGGGCGGTCGAATGGGGTGGCGTCGCTTGTCCCGGGCCCATCCCATGGATCTACAATTCTCGATCCATTCTCGAATGTCGAACCGAAGCCGCCAAGGTCGAAGAAGTGGTTGGCGAACTTGACGTATGTGACCTGAGCTAGGCGACTGTCGACCCATGTGAAGAGGTAGTTCGGGGGTCCACTCAAGGCCGAAGGTGTGGAAGCCGTCGTTGTACGTCGAGTGCAGGGCGTCTCGTGCACCAGTAGTGAGCTGCCAGCGGTCCGTGTCAGGATCCGCGCCCCAGTGTAGAGAGCTCTGGAGCAGCTGGTTCCCCCTCGCCGTCGCCATAGGTGTAGTTGTTGCCTCTCGCCACCCCGACGTCGACCTGTCCAGACGCGGGCCAAGCACCATAGTACTCTTCTGCTGGGTACATATAAAACTGCGAAAGGAGCCAGTCGCCGGCGGCGAGTTTGGCGGTGATCTCGACCCGACCGTACCTTATTACGGCAAAGTTCTTGGTGCTGATCCGGCCGGACTTGACAGGCTGGACAATCTCTCCTGCCGTAAGATTGGCAGACAGGACACAGGCGTCGGATGATGATCCGGTGCAGGTGCCATCTGCAGTCAGGTTGGTGACACTGGTGGTCTCGAGGTAGCTTTCGTCTTGCAGGGTCGGCGTGAACACGAGCTGTCCATCGCGGACAAACACGTTCTCGTCACCACCGGTCGTCAGCTCGAACTCGCCATCGCTGTGGCCAAGGTTAGCAGAAATCCAGAGGGCGCGAGCCGGACGGCTTGGTTCAGGTCATCGTACCCAAAGCCACCTGTTTCGACGTCCCTGGTCCATATCGTTGAGTTGAAGCCGTTTGAGAAATCATCCACAAAGACCTGGCAGTATTGGTAATTGCTGACCGACGCATAGCCGGACCAGGACAACAGCGCAATAGCGGCCAGACCAACGAGGAGGCCAAAGATGGGGACCAGCGTCACCCATATCCCTCGGGGGTCTTTTTTCTCTAAGTTCCGGCCTGTCAACGGTACCCTTTCTGATTCTCCGCGAGCGGAAATATGGACGAGGACGGTAGGTATCCGCAGTGAGGACTGAATGGTCTGCTGATAGAAACCTGAAAGGTCTCGCCCGTGGGGTTCCGATTGTGAAACGCTCATCGTATGAAGGTAGATGTTGAACGCTTAAGGATCGCTCGAATGCAGAAGCTCGCCTCAGCACAACACCACTTGCACTACTTCTGTTACTACTGCTTCTTAACGAAGCCATAATAGTGAATTGTGATTATCAACAGAAGTTTAAACGAGTCACGATGGGCCAAGGTTTGCAGGCTCAGGGAAGAGGGAGGAGATGGGGGAATCAGTTGCTGCTACGCTGCAAGCTCACGAGGAAGATTGATTATTATTTATTATTCGTCCCTCCAGGAGCCAATCCTCTCTCACGCAGCCATGTTAATGAGCAATGCTGTGGAAAATATCGGGTGACTGGAGCATTCCCACTCATCATCATCACCTGCGGCGAGTCAAGATATCAAACAGGACCCGACCCGAATCCCGACGAACAGTTCCGAGGGAAATCCTGCCCTGACAGTATCATCAGAGACGCGATGGACTTCAGAAAATGCTCCGGAGTGAATACAAGTTAATTTTTGCGGCTCGCCTATTCTTCAGAACAAGAAAACGCTATGCAGATATTGACCAACAACAAGAGACGCAAATAGTTAAAGGGTCACGTAGCTTGTTATGTTAGCGCTGGTTGATAATATCCGAAGCTGCTAAAAAAAAAAAAAAAAATCTTGACTCGAGCGGTGATGGATGTGATATTTATTGCCTTGTTCAGACCAGTAAACATATTACCAAACAAGGCATGCTTCCCGGGAGAGACTAGAACTAGGGCCAGACCGTTGTACATCCGTAAACCGACCGACATCCGTAAACCGCACGTCAGTCAAGCATCTAAGAAAAAAAGAAGAAAAAAAACGCCACTTCCGCAGATAGCTTCGGGACTGAGCCTGGCAGAAATTAAAAGAACAGAGGGCCAGACTCTAGGATGAAAGGCTCACGAACCTCTTTCATTTTTTATTCTTACTAAAGCTGCACCCTTAGGCGCAAGCATTCTCTATGGCGTCGCCGTGCTGAGTACGCGTTTGACCAGCCAGCCGGAGCAATTGCTCCCCCGCCTCCATTTCTCACACTCTCGTGACCACCCGTGATTACCCGCAGCACGGCTTTCGTCCCGTCGCCACCCCCACCCACCACCCGCTGCCTAGCTCGTGATGCCTGTCTCTAATGGGCGAGGGCAGAGATCTATACAGTGCTAATATCGGACGGCATGTCTAAAGTTTGACCAGTGTTGATCTCACGCGCAGGGTTGGAGATATGATGCCGAGCACGTTTTGCAATAAAAGTTCAGGTATTTGAGCTGTTTGCCCAATTTATAACCACCACTGTCTTCATATCTTAGCAGGACTTTTACTACAAGACTGGTTCATATTCTTGTCTCAAAATGGGACCCTGTCTGCTGTACGGTAGAGATTTCATCAGAAACTGTCTGTATACTAAGAAAGCATTGCATTATATTGAAAGTCCTACCACCTACCATATTAAAACTAATAACAGATATCCCCGGGTCGTTTTGATATGCTTTGGGAGGTTGGGAGCGCTTATGAGTCTGCTACAATGCGGATTCGCTTCTTCTTTTGACTGCATAGGCCATGAAGTCCGCATCAAATCCGAAACTCGATTCATTCAGGAACCGCCTGTCAATATTGTTTGGTATCTCGCTGGCGGTAAAAGAAAAGTGCTTCTCTGCCAAAATCTGGCTCCATTTCAAGCATTAAGCAAGTCAGGTGTTGTGTTTTGCGGCCGAGGGCCATTTTGTGCGAAGACACGAAATCTGACTTGGCTCAGGCAAGACTACAAATTCTAGATCTTCACACTAGTACTTTGTTGGAAGCAACTGAGCACCGCGAGGAAACCGCATTGCTCAACGTGGTCCAGGGTGTAAGCGAGTTTGTATTCGGTAATGTCGAGCTGCCTCATCCTGCGTATCGGCAGAGTGATGTGGAAGCTGAGGTCTTGTGGCATAAACAGCGGACTACGAAGAAGATTTCAACTAGAATACGTCTTTTGCAAGGGAGAACATTGGTTGGAGGGTCAAAGCTAACTGAGACTAGATGCTAATATGCGGCTTTGAGGTCAAAGTAGCTTTGATGATTGCCCAAGTTTCCTAATTATCTGGCCGGCACAGCTGCTAAAAGAACAACTTGTCGACCCCTCCTTGCTCTGAAATTTTGGTGGCTTTTTCATAGAGTACTCGATAGAGTCAAGCTATGTATATTTGCAGTAGTGCCTACTGGGGTCGAGGCCGCGGCCGCGGTATCAGGCTACGTGGTGGTTAACGGTCGAGATGGGGTCTGATCCTCCTCGCAGGGGATAATGAAAGCTCTTGTACGATGGATACATAGAAACCGCCAATAGCCCTAGAAAGGACGTCGAAGGCCCGCTGGTATTGATCTTTCCTTGGCTCAATCGCTTATTACAACGACACCCTCCCGATTCGACGTCTCTCAAGTCGCATCTTGTACCTCTCCTTCGTCTTTTTCGCCTTCAGATGCTGCTCCTGTGACCGTGGCTGCTTGTTGCCCTCGGCCGATCGTGTCGTCGGTGGGCGTAGTTAGGCCGAGGATGATGTGGAACCTGGAGCAAGGACTGAACCGAATAGAATGTCACCGTGATGGGGGATACAAGACCGTGGACGCAAAACATGATTGCGCGCGTGCACATACGCACATTAAGCTGGTTGGAGCGAGTTTGAGCAAGTTTTTGAGAAAATTTGGGTAGGTTTCTTGCTTATTCGCCTATTGATACTGTATATGAAGATTATATCCGAAGAAGTGATAATATGCATAGGACTAATGTAGCTATGCTTGATAAGCGAGAGACCAGGAAGAAGGAAAACAACCACGAAAAGCCACGATGTTTTTCCTGTCCTGCTTGAAGACTTCGCGCTGCTATGCTTCTAAGCATTTCGTTCTTCTCTATTCAATTGCAGTTCTTTTCCCTATTTCTCCTCCGTCGGCAAGTAGAAATTCTGCCCTGCCAACAAGTTCAAGTACTGCTTAGTAGCCACATGCATCTCGCCTCATACCCATGCCATCTTCAACCTAGCCCTTCCCAAGTGAAGTTAAAATCGCCTGATATATAGGAGCGAAATTGGTATCGACTTACGATATCTCTTTGGGTGTTAATACATAGTTAGTAATATGACTCTAGAACCATCGAGGCCCCTCCCCCCTACCCATTGCATTCGATCCAAGCCTATCATCTTTTGCTTTCTCATGCGGACCGGAGCAAGTAGACTCTCCCTGAACCACCACTATCTTACAACTTTATGATCTGATTTCTCCGGTCAATTTGAGCAGCTCTGCCACTCATCTTGTTACCTCTCTTCTTCCTTGTGCTCTCCTGTCTCACCCACAACCGACCATGACACAGCACAATGACACTATTGACGACAAAGTGCCCACCACAGTCGATGGCTCAGACCAATGTGTGCACGCGGGCCCCGGCCTCGATGGCGATAAGTCCATCGTAGATGCACACGCCCAAGCTGGAGTCCAGAACATAGAAGCCGTGACGGCGGCATGGACTTCCACCGCCCTCATCGCTGCCTACGCTATGATCTGGGTCACCTACTTTGTCGAGGGTCTGCTGTCGGGCGCCACGTCTGCCCTCAACGTCTATGTCACTTCCGAATTTGCGGAGCAATCTCTTACGCCGACCGTCGGCGTCCTAAGCAGTGTTATCGGTGGTGTCACCAATCTCACCCTCGCCAAGGTCTTAGATGTTTTTGGCCGACCCCAGGGATTTCTGCAGTCTTTCATTTTCAATCACAGTGTCAATCCAGACGCGTAGTGGCATCGTGACTTTGTCTCCTGTTATTGTATTTATCTGCACTAACTATACTGGTCTGTCTGGTCATAGCAATTGTAGCATTCCATCCCGTCGCGTTCTTAAGTGCCAACGCCTCTAGAATGCTGAGTTTGGTTGACTATTTTTCCCCGGCAACGTGCTAGGGGCCCATGCGTGCTATGGCATGGAGAAGGCAATGCTTCTATCTAATAGCTCAGCTGATTAAGGGTTGTTGGAATCCAATAGAGATGGAATGTGAGACACTGGCATGTATGTGTAATATCATTGATGTGTTTTCTTTTCCTCTTGTTTATATAGCTTATCAGTTTCGAAAGTTGAAATCTGCATCTATGCCTCCTATACCGTCTTTAAAGCCTGCTAATACTGCTTAGAATCTAGGTTATTGCATGACCAGCCCAAGTTCAACCCTATTTTGTTCGCAACAACAGGCATCATTGCCCGGATACAGAAGACGAAAGCACGGGAACTCACCGAAGGAGGGTATCAATCCCTACCTATCATCATGGATGTCGGCTTCCCCCTCATCGATATAGACAATGAGACGATGCGTGTTATTGCCCAGATCCAGTTGGAGGATGCAGAGGAGCTGTCTGCCCTTCAAAAGGGCAAGCAGCACGAGGGAAATCTGACTGACTTTGAAATGGCTCTCGAGTGCTACAGGGCCAACCTCCAGGCCGCTGCCATGATGTTAGCAGACCGCAGCATGGCTCAGAGCATTGCCGATGCCGTCCGTCAAGACGCCGAGGTCATCATTGCCCACGTCGAGGAGGAGGCGCAAGCTACCGAAGATCGGAATTTTACTCTACAGATCAACGACGGCCCTTTGAGGGAGACTTCACACTTCTCCAACACCCCTAGCTCGCAGCAGAACGATGACGATGATACGGTACTAGAAAATGAGTTTTTGGACAAGATACAGACTATCTACAACGCCAGTCTTCACAAAAGCGGTGACGACTCCATCACCCAGGCCGGGCCGTCCAGCTGGGCCGCCATGCGATCTACCAAACGATACAATCAGAGGGTTTGCACAAGCTGCAAAGACGAGTATTTCTCCGACCAAGTTTTCCGAGCTCCCTGCTCCCACGAGTACTGCCGTGGCTGCCTTCGGAAACTGTTCACCCTGTCATTGAGCGATGACTCGCTGTTCCCTCCACAATGCTGCCAACAGCCTATCCCGGCGGAAAGCAACCGAAAGTTCCTTACCGAGACTCTCTACGGGCAATACCTGGCCCGCAAGTTGGAAAAAGAGACGCCCGATCCTACCTATTGCCACAAAGCCGATTGCTCTCGTTTCATCCCGCCGCAATTTGTAAAGGGCACCACTGGGCATTGTGTCGCTTGCAATTTCCGAACTTGTATCTTATGCAAGGCCGCTAGGCATGACGCAGACTGTGCTGGTGATCCTGCTACCAAGAAGGTCTTGACCCTCGCCAGGGAGAGGGGATGGCGCCGATGCAAGTCTTGTGGCCGCCTTGTCGAGCTGCGTTCGGGCTGCAATCATATTAGTAAGTCCATCAATATTCTAACTCGTGACTACATTACTTCTAGCGCAACTCATGAACAGACTTTCTGACACGACGAATAGGTTGTCTTTGCAAGGCGGAATTCTGCTACCTCTGCGGCGAGCCTTGGAAGTCTTGCAACTGCGAGCCGTATACGGAAGGCTAATTGCGTTATTGCTGAGTAGACGGGCCATAGTCGATGGAGAGTGTCCTGTTGGAAGACGTGCTAAGATAGGGCAAATCCGGATGGGCGTCTTCTGGAGGACAAGCAGTGGCTGGATCATAGCTGGAAATATACACACACAAATGAATATTCTCTGGTTTGAAAAAATATCTGGTAGATTAAGCAAATAGCTTGGGAATAACTCAACACAACAGGGCTTCCGAATGGCTGCACCTATCGACCCGGTGCTATTAGTACAAAACACGGTGGCAACACAATAGACTTGAAAATAATAATAGCAATTTAAAGATGCTTATTTATAAGGCTCAAACCTGAAAGATGGAGAAGGCATCTTATTTATAATCTTCAGCCTGCCTACGATGTCGACTATACGAGCACACCATTCTAGCGAGGACTGTGCATAGCTGTCGTTTTGTGCCCTCAAAAGTTTTGTGCGAAACGGGAGAATCCATAGGGGTCTAGGAGACACCTTCATATGCTTTGCCTAACTAAGTTCAGCCTACCACATGATACACTACTACTCACCACAACAAGACAAGGCTCAAGTTTTAAATCATTTGACTTATTCTACAGTGTGGAATATATTCAGTGCCTCTTGACTGGCTACTTAGTAGACGGTGAGCTCGAAGAGCTGACCGCCGAGGGTCGACCCAGTCTCTAGACTGCCGCCCGTGGTGCAGTACACCTTGTTCTTCTGCCAAGCGGTACGGCCAAAGTCGCAGCCGGTCGACTTGCCCCACGTCGTCACATTGTTTGTACCCGCGATGTCGGAGGCGGAGCTCACGCTTCCGGTGGCATCGTTAAAGACGAGCTGCTGACACGCGTCCTCGTTGGAGGCCATGTATGCATACCTAGTGCCGTTCTGGGCAAGGGCAAACCCATCGTAGGAGATGGCAAAATCATCGTAGGAGCCGTCATATATAAGCTCGGCAGTGCCGAGAGTCAGGTTGTCGTACATGGGGGCGCGCACCAGACCGCTCGATTCGGTCCAGTACAGGTAGCCGTCCGCGGCAGCCTTGATGCCGTTGATGGAAGACATGAGGGAATCCTCGAAGGCGGTCCAGTAGTCGCCGGTGTCAATGTTCATGGCGACCACAGTGTCCTGGAAGGTGGCGGAGGCCAGGATGATGGACTCGTTGAAGGTGGTTAGGCCGTTGAAGTCGGTTACGAGCGGCAGGACAGGCTCGGCGATAAGCTCGATAGCCGGGTTGTTGCCGTCGCCCTGGTTGAAGTCGACCTTCCAGACCTTGGTCGCGTTTTTGGGGGGGTCGGAGATGTTCTCGCCGGTAGTGTTGGCGCCTGTGATATAGAAAACATCGTGGCTGACCTCGGTAATGCCGCTCAGGCCCAGGATGGAGGGAAAGGTGCTGATGAGGACGGTTTCTGGGTTTTCCTGGCTGGGGTCGAAGGAGAGGAGGTTGGCAGGGGGGCCGATCTGGGTTGCGAGGACGTTCCCGTTGGACCGAACCCGCAGGTTCTCCAGCCAGGTAATGCTGCTGTTGCCCTGGTACAGAGTCCGTACAGTCGCAGTCGCCGAGGCGAGGTTGACAACGGCAGAAAGGCCAGCCAGAACAGATTTCGAGTACATTTTTCTTTCTTTCGGATGGCAGGCTCGGGCTGGTCAAGATGGATGATAATTAATACAGGCAGTGCCGAGAGGGGTTGAGCGAGTGACAAGAGAGAGGTTCTGCTGCACTGCACTGCTGCTGTCAACTGATGCAATAAGACCAAGCCACGAGGGGAGCCATTGTGTTGCCCGGAATCCTCTTTTATATAATTTATATCTTGTGATGATGCATCTTCACAACTCGCGCACATCTCTGGCCTCGGCGTTAAGCAGTGTGCTGTGTAAACGCAGCGGAGGTTTGGACACGTCATGCCTGGAAGGCTTTTACGTCCCCAGGCTCCACGCACGCCGACATGACGTGCTGGACCGGTCTATGACCCCCTATTTTATATCAGGAGTCTGAACCCGCAATATAGCCCCTGAGTGCTCTACTTACTACATACATACTGAAAGTATATTAGCACACGCTGACGCGGTGAGGCTTGGGCGTAGCCGGCTTATACGTGCCGGCTTAGCAAACCTAAAGAACTGTTTTTACGTCACATCGTGGCGGCCTGGATAGGGTTTCGAAGCGGAACTAGCCGTAGCGAAGCAGGTGTATGCTGCCAAAATTACACCACTGCATCGCAGTATCGTGAATGGCGCAAGTGGGCGGCGGGGTGGTGTGGCTTGCTAGCCCGTGAGCATGCAACGGTATGACTTTACAAACTACGTATACTGTTACAAGCAGGTTATCTGGGGATACGTAACAAAACAGAACAGACTGCAGGCCCTAGGCCTAAAACACCTTGCCATAGCGAACATCTCTTCAGAAAACCCCTCGGGTCTACGCAGTTGGCCATGGTAGTTCGTTACGTACATGAGCTAGGGGCGGAGAAATCCTTGATAGCCCTGACCCTTCTCCTTTCTAAAGAGAATTTGACTCTGTCGACGGCGGCGAGAGGGCGGAGGCTCTGGCTGAGGACCTCAGGCTCGAGCTGACACGGGTGAATACTGCAATTCCGCAGCTATGCTTATAGGAAACATGGCTTTCGATCGTTTCCCAGCCCGACCAGATAATTAAATGTCAAGGTGATGGCCGCTGTCATCGCTGTCAAGATGGGGTTGTGGCTGTGGCTTTGAGTAGGGCGGAGTCGTGCCTATGGTTCGGACCCGAGACCCGTGACCCCAAATGTCCGTCTCTGCCTCTGTCGCTCGTGTCTCGGTGCTCATGACCTGTTGTTTCGTAATCTGCATGTATGACCCGCCATTGAGTGTACAAAGGGTCGCAAAATGCCGTCATTCTTTGTAAGTAAGATGCTTCTGCCTCGGGGAGCATGCTTTAATTCCTGTCCAGTAATATATCTCTTACAGTGGGCTTTCTGAGTATTATTATTATGCATTGAAATCACCGCTAACAGTACTCTTTCCCCGGCCTGCCAGGTTCACAAACACAACGGCCATGACCGTCGCAGTGCGCCTGGGACTTGGCTGTTGCCCAACTGGTCCATGGGCTCCTTCGAGCTGCATCGATTCTCGCCAGGTAGGAACTATGCATGGGGCCCCTGGGGAGAAGGGACTGGCAGGGGCACCGCGTACGACGAAAGTCTCGGCCAGACCTTGCGCAACCGCATCGCCGAGAACGGCAGCCTGGTCGCCTTTCCTATACGATTGTATAGCCCGAGGGATAGAGTGTCTTTTAAAACCAGAGACTGCAGCCCTCTTCCCGAGTACGTCGTGATATCGTACACCTGGGGTCGCTGGATGCTCCCTTCGCGACGTGGCCAGGACACACCCATTCACGGTGCACACTGGTGTGCGCCGGCCAACGAACGCTTCAGCAGGAGTGACTTGGACTCGGCGGTAGAGAGGATCGCGGCCGGAATGAGTGCCTGGGTTGATGTCTTCTGCATCCCGCAGAACGACGACGATGAAGAGAAGGCCATGGAGATAGGCAAGCAGAGCGCCATCTTCCGATCTGCGTCCCGCGCGGCCGTGTGGCTTGGCACAGGAGGCGAGGACTTTCTCGCCGAAGTCTGCTCCTGGGTGCCAGAGTCTATCGCAATGGTCCCCACTCCGGTCTTCGACGGGCTGCCGTCCTGTGGATTCTATCAATACACCGGCAAGACGAAAGAGAGAGACGCAGAGACCTGGAGGAGAATGAAGAGACTGGCAGACTTTGTGGAAGGAATACCGTGGGTCAGCTCGTTGTGGACGTTGCAGGAGGCTGCACTCCGTCCCGACGCCATATTTTACGACAGGCAGGGTGAGCAGCTGGTGCACCGGGACTCCGGGAACCCGATCACGATCAGACACCTCGGAAGCACTATGCAGACAATCCTCGACGAGCTTACTGATGCCATGGAGTGGGAGAACGGCGACAGCTTTCTTGACAGACCGGACCTCTGGAGTGATTGGGGTCTAAACGTGGATGACATCTCGCTGCTCCGTCGAGCCATGGACACCATCCATACGGTGTCGCTGCACAGGCTTGGCACCATGAACGCAGGCGAGCTATTGATGGCCTCCAAGAACCGCACAGCAACGCGAGATCATGATCGAGTCTACGGAATCATGGGGGCTATCGGCGTCTCGATGCCCATGACATATGAGATCAGCGCTGACGAGGTCATGAAGCGTTTCTTGCTGAAACTACATCAAGAAGTGCCGGTTGAAGTCCAAGCCTTTTACCGCGAAGATAAAAACAGGCCACCGTGTCCACAGTGGCGTATGGATAAGGCTGCCACGCCTCTATCCGTTCTTCGCCAGCGTGAACCTCCGTCACCTCCCAGCTTTTCTAGGATCACAACCTCGGGCGAACTTGTGGCACATCACCTAGAACGTCTAGGCACCAGGGGACTTGGCGAGCTGAAGGGGAATATCCTGTGCGGTCGAGCCGTGATGGTCTCTGAACGACATGTTTTTTGTCAGCTGGCGAATGCGCATAAAGACGGAGACGAACGCCGCGAATTCACCCAGCTCTCCCACCTCTGCCTGATGTTGGAAACCATCAGCCAGGGACACGACCTGGGGCTGGTGTCTCTTGGGACGGTGAGCGGAGTGGAGAACTTTGGCTTGTCCAATGCGTATTTAGTTCTCGTCTCTGATCATCTTCAAGAACGGCTGGAGGTTGGAGAGGGAGGTGTTGCTCATAATTTCACGCGGCTGGGCCTGATATTGACAAGCCAAGAGTTATCATTCACTGATGTTTCTCCGTGGGAAATTTTCATCAGATAATAGTTTGCGGAAACTATATGCAGAAGATATATAAACTCTACAATGAGCGTTCTAGTGATTCTGGTGTTTTATGGATGATAACCTCCAGGTCATGGGAGTACCAGAATCCATCTGGCGATCCTTCACAGCTTTCTACCTCAGCTGGTGCTTGGGTCTCCTCCGTTCCTCTCGCATCTGACTTCACCAGAATTTTGTTGCTCTCTGTAGCCACCCTGGATGCTAATGATGTCGCAGGATCATGGTTCTGCTCCAAGAATATATCATCCTTGATATGTGGTAATTCCAACTTGTGGAACGAAACAACTCGATCCGTTAACAAAACCTTGAGAATCTCAGTCACTTGGACGTTACCGCCTCGGGGAGAACTGTCTGAGCCACGAAACCCTAGGCGTACATGGACAGAGATCTCGGAGGTCTCCACCCTGCCCGGCGCTGCCAGCGAGACTGGGTCCAGCCTGGGGGGCGCGGCTGGGTCCACAACATCCGGATAGATGACTCTGATGCCAAATGAACTATCGTAAGAGATGATTTGCGCAAACAGCTCCGCTTGAGTTCTGTTCCGAATATGTATGACCAGATGGTCTCCCGAGAGCACGTGAAAACGCCCCTGGCTATCGAAATTCGGGTAAACAACCGGTGGCTCGGGCTGATGATATCGATAGCCGCCAGCAATATTAACGTCGATAAGCCTAGATAGCCGACTCTGGGGGCTGCGAATGTTGAGTAGTCGTTGATATAGAATGGCTTGATATGATAGAGACATGTTTGGCACTGGTGGAACATGTATCTTGATCTGGCCTGAGGCTTGTCCGAGCCCGATATCCTCAGCATTTTCTAATTCCGTTCTCGTAAGCAGGAATGTGCATGCAATAAACGAAACCAATGTAAGAGGAACCTACCACCGTGAAGAGGGATAACACTGAGCTTTGAAGTACAAGGCTGCTCGTTACTACCACCGCTACAAAGACTTGCAGTGCTGGAGAATGCGCAGACTCGTGATACTCTGAACAGCCCGCAGGTCTTGAGTTGCCCCGCCGCGTGCAGCCCTGCTATTTCATCTTCCGACTGCGATACGAGCAGCAAGAGGTCATCTTTCGTCAACCCATGCAATTTTCCAGCCATGATGCTTATTGAAACCTCGCTGGTAGTCCCGCAGTGAGGCTCTACCTGGGCCGGCCATACCGGTGGGAGCCTCGGTATGGTGTCAAGATAAGAATCACCGGGGAACCTTCTAAAGCCATTGCCTGACGTACTTGCCGTGCATCTGATTCCATCAAGATTCTCGGCAGCCTTCTGAATCCTCCGAAGAAGCTGCTTGAAGTTGTAGGTCGTATCTCCGTTGCCCAGCGCTTTGAGGAGCCAGGCCGTGAGGAAGCCCAGCTTCTCTGCGGTAGCTTCGTCCTGACTTTCGTAGTCTAAGCCGTGGTCTGATTGGCGCGATTTCTGAGGACATCTGCCATCGACATTGAATGAGGTAATCATCGTGTACGGAGCATCCGGATCAGGGTCTGTCATCCACGTATCGGGCCTCCCTTGTCCCCATTTCCCATAGGACATCATTTCTAGTTGCTCCGGTCGAACAGTGAAGACATTGACCTTTCCGGTGCTGATTTCTCGAACAAGGACCCCCGACAATCTAGGATGACTGTGACTTCGAGGCCCCTTTTGCACACCTGGTTCAGCATGGCTGATAGCTCCACATCGTGTAGAAACTTTGCTTCCTTGACGGAGTCCCCTGGGACATTGGCTGGCAGAAGTGCTATGTCTTGATAGACTGCTAAGTTCGAGTACTTTGGCAATATAGATGGTGGGAAGGAAACCAAGCCAGAGAAGTGCACATATAGTAAATCACCTCGCCTGCCGTTTTTCAGGATCTCTGTGAATGCGCCTATGATATTCTCGTACGTTGGAATCGAGTTCGGAGCCTTGCTTCCGATGTTGTCGTCACATGTGTCATCGCTCAGAGCACTGGTACAAGTCATCTCTGCCACATGCCTTTCTTGGAATCCATATCGTTGTCGGAGTAGTCGACTTATCAGCCTCACATCGGTCTGACATCCAGGAAGGTCTAGTAGATCCGTGTAATGCTCGACTCCGATCAAGATTGCCCAGTTGGTCATGGTCAGTCTGGTGGTGTGGAATGACAAGATACTTATGCTTTGGACCGAAGACTGAATATCTGATAAGTAATTAGCTATGCATTCAGGTTATCTGAGTCGTTGACAGGGTATGCTCCAGGATGTGGTGTGGCATACACACTTATGATCAGGCTTTAATTCTCAGGGTAAAAATTTTGCTGAACAGAGTAGTGGATCGAAAACGCACAGCGCCGCAGTCCTTCCGAAGACACCTGCACTGGCAACGTCTGGTGGTCCTGGAGAGACGCAAGCCTAAGTTGATCATATTTGAGTCTTCTTGGCACTAGCAGCTGGATGGAACTCCTAGAGATCTTTGGGATCCTATATGCAGTAATCGCCAAAGAGGGGCATGCTGATTGCTGCCCGTTTCAATCTCGGGCTCAGATCCCGCCGAACGCCGCTTACGTAGCATGGGCAAGGTGGTCCTCACGCTGACGAGCAAATGAGATTAAAGGAATAGCCATTGGGCAGGATTTCTGTGCTTGATCCATCAATCAATGCCCAACGTTCCGACGCTCGCGGCCAGCTCACCAGGACCGCAAGGCTATCTCAATCTTGTGTGAAGATAATTAATACAGAAGAAGAAGAAGAAGAAGAAGAAGAAGAAGAAGAAGAAGAAGAAGAAGAAGAAGAAGAAGAAGAAGAATACGAAAGAGGGGCACCGGAGTCAATTTTTTTTATTTTCGGTCCCTATCACATCATCGTCGGCGTTAAGCTGCTTTCGAGGAGACCATCATGGCTGACCTCCTGGAGCAAGCCGAGTTCGAAGCGGACCTTGGCAGCTGGCCTCGCCGCCTTCTCCATGTACCCACAATGACTTCGTACTGCTGGCAGCCGGGAAACAAGTATGGCTCATCGTTGGCGCCGTTATATAACGCAATCACCTACACCTGGGGCCGCTGGGAGCTGCGTGCTGTCGACCAATGCCCTGGTATTCGAGCTCTAGATATCAATGGGGTTGAGTGGACTGTTCCGCGAATTAACCCAGAGCATTTCGGCCAACAAGACTTCATGGCAGCAATCAACAGGGCGGTGCAGGCAGTTCCAGGCTTCGCCAAAACGACAGAGCAGACGGGGCCATCACAAGCGCATGTTGAGGCGTCTACTCCGGATCGTATCTCGTGTCCGGTTGAGTTTCTGTGGCTAGATATCGCTTGCATCGACCAACGGCCCAACTCTCCCGATGGAGCGGCTGAGGTAGGACGGCAAGCAGATATATTTCGGGGGGCACACAACGTTTTTGTGTGGCTCACAACCTTCTCCGGCTTGCAGCTGACTAGAATTCTAACCGCTATATCAATCCCCGGCGGGCTCGATCCAAAGGCGCGGCTACCACGCCCCTTGGACACAATACAGCAAAGCCTGGAATCGCTCGCTCAAGATCCGTGGTTCTCTCACTTTGGACGCTTCAAGAAGCTTTCATCCGACAGGATGCACTGTTCCTCTCTCGGGACGGCCAGCTGGCGGCCGATGTGGCGTCGCCAGTCGTGGACGGACTTCATTTTCCGTTCTGCTTTAGGGTTCTCGTGTGGATTTGCAGAGATATGGTACGCTTCATCAACGAGGATGTCTGGGATCCTAACTCTGAGACTACGGCGGAGGCCTCGACTAGACATCAGATGCTTGTGAGTCGCATTGGTGTGACCGGCCTGCAAAACGGCAACCCTCTGGCCGCTTTCATCGCATCTGGTCAGCGAACCACTTCCAGGGAGCCGGACCGGGTCTACGGAATACAACAAATTTTCGGGTTCCGACTTGGATCGACAGCAGTTGGAGCATCTCAGCATAATTTCACGCGATCAGAGTTGGAAGTACAGCTGGGCGAGGAGATCATCAAAAGATTTCCTCTAATGAGCCAACTTTTCGTGACTTTAGAGCCGGTTGAGTTTGGGAAAAACTGGCATATTTGTCCAGGATCGGAGACTTATGTAGGAGTCCTGGACCCTGAGTGGGTTGAGACTGTAAGTCCAGGCTATTCTATCCAAGACCCGGCGACGAAAAACTAACCGCGAGTGTTAAAAAAAATGGAAGCACACCGACACCGGTCAGAACGACTTTCAATGGCTTGAGAATTCCCACGGGGACAACCACCAAGAGGCGGTGCTTCAAAATAAGATGATGTAGATTCAACACCGTTCCTATTCAGGTCCTAGAAATATTGAATGTGTCGATGACTGACGTGTTCCAGACTAGCAGAGCAAGTCCAAACGAATCTCTGCTCCCTCTCCACAAAACTGGTTGACGGTCACACCTGGGGGCATTTCAAAGGAAAGACAATCCGTTTCACCACGCTCTTGAATTGCACCAACTCCCTGACCTCAGAGCTTCGTGAAATCGCAAGGACTCCACAAGATGATCTCGAGGGGTCAGAAGAACCCATGAGCCTCCTCATGCTTGAGCTCGACCGCCCAGATCTCACAAGCGGCTGGCCCAACGGCTGGAAGGGAAGGGATGACTGGGTGGACGAGACGGAAGGCTGCCAGTGGCTTTCTAACCAATTTGCGGCGCAGGATCTTATAGTTCTGGGTTTGGCATCTTTCACGATCCGAGCTTTCGGGCTCATTCTAGTCCGCGAGCAGATGGACTCGAAAAGAGCAGGCCCGTCATATTGGCGGCGGTTGGGGTACTGTGAGTGGTGGATGACAAATTTACTGAACGACCAATCCTTGCGGCCTGGGTCAGACCTCGAACCTGAAGTGATTGAAAAATGGGAGAAGAAATATGGTCCGTGTCTTCGGGCCTCCAGTGATGATTGGGATGAGGATGAGGGCTTATTTGGGTAACGGGAAGATAGCTTTGATTAAATGTAGAAGAGCCTAAATGACAACAAGCTGCTTGAGGCCTATAAAACTTGCCTCCCCCCTCTCTTTGTCTTAAGTTGTATTTTCCTTTCGTAGTCAATAATGCATCTACATATAATAATGTTGAGCAATTTTTAAAACATTCGGTGTCAGATAAAAAACATGGGTTTTTCTCGGCATACAATACCGAGAGCCTAGTCACACAGAGAACTCCAGACTCATCCTCTAAGATGCCGATCGACGACCCTATTTTTTTGAAGAGAAAAAAAAAAAAAGAGAGAGAGAGAAAGAGAGCGAAATGTGGTCCAACTGAGAAAAGCAGTGGAAGCCGCCACAGAATTCCAATGTATACTGTCATGTTATATCAAATCTAGGAATAGCAGTCCCTACTTGAACATTAATATAAAGCTATAATTCTGTCGATGTGATGGAACTTGTTTGCGGCTGTATGCCGATGTGTGCTAGAATATCTCGTTGGTCTGCGTTCTAATAGTATTAGCAGTTTGAGAAATGTGGTGTTTTAGCTCTTTTGTAGCAGTCCTTAAGTTGGGTGTTTCAAAACACTGCTCGGGGAACAGAAGCATCCATTTAGAGAGACTGGTAAGATCGGGAGTGTATAGATTCGTGGAGGGCAAGGGATCTGCAATCCTCGCTGGTTCTGCAATGGAGCGTCAAAAGCGGTGGAAACTGTCAGATTACATTTCTGACCTGATAGAAACGAACAGCTCAGTGCAAGTGAGACTAAGCCCCGAAAGGCTCGGGGCGCTGAGGTGCAGTGGCAAAAGTGGGTAGCAGCTGGAGGAACAGCTCGACTGCTGGCGCCATGTCAGCTTCGGAATTAGCGGCAACGAACAGCCGACAGCTCATACAACAACCACCTTTACAGAGTCGACGCCGGTATGGAGGTAACGAGACCATACCCGAGTGATGTTTCGGGGCGCTGGATAACCGAAAAACTATGGCCACGACGACTCCTTGATGTCTCGACTATGACCTCAGTAGAACGACAAGGAGACGATGCCTACGCAGGCACCAGAAAGCCTCGATACAGCATCCTTTCATATACATGGGGCCGATTCACAAAGCCACAGGGGCAATCCCTTGCCATTAAAGGGGTCACCTGGCGGATTCCAGCAATCGACGGATCACGGTTCGCAGCTGCGGATTTTGAGCGGGTTATCAAGAAGATCGCAGGAGCGAACAGGTTTGTCTGGGTCGACATCGCCTGCATCGACCAGGAGAACTACGCAGTCAAGATGGAAGAGATTGGCAGGCAGGCGGGGATATTCGCCAACGCAGACCGGGCCTATGTCTGGCTGTGGACCTTACCAATCGCCTCTCTCCAGCCAGCTATGGAGCCAATCCTGAAATACGGCTTCTATATGTTCGAGGTGTTGATCGACTATGGCGACGTACCGGCAATGGCAGCGGCGGTGAACAAGGCCGTTGGGTCCGTGCTGGACGACTTTTGGTTCTCGTCTCTGTGGACCCTTCAAGAGGGATTCTTGAGAGAAGATGCGATATTCCTTTCCCGTGACGCTGTTTGGGTCCAGAACCCACGGAATCCTGAATACCGCTGGCCGGATATACCCACCAGCGTCGTCACGGTGGCAGACTTGACCAACAGGCTATGGCTAGTGCTCGAATTCCTCGAGGTTCCATGCGGGCCGTTTCATTCTCAAGGATTTGATGAGATGAACAGAGAAACGACGCGGCGCATCCAACAAGCCGGCTATGTATCAAGGCCTTCAGGCAACCCCAATGTTCAGTACGGGAGTGCCCGGTTTCGGAGAACGACGCATGAACTCGACAAAGTGTATGGAATCATGGCGGCCTATGACATCCGGGTTGGCGCCGCTGTTCCTGGTGCTGACACCTCGCGGGTATATACGTTTGAGGAGCTCGAAGAGGAGTTCGCGGTTGCCATCAACGCCAAGTCTGCGCTGCTAGGACAGCTGTTTGTCCATCTTCAGCGGCCTCGGGAGGGCAAGACCTGGCAGATCACGCAGTACTCCCGCGTCCCAGATGTATTTGCTGTTCATCTATCAGACAGAAATACATATTCCGCAGCTGTCGATTGCGATATCAGGCAGAGTTCTGATGCCACGACTGGGCTGTATATGCGCATTGAGGGTCCAATATGTTCATTCGAGGACATGTGTCTCTATTGGAAATCGAAGAAACCGGATCTGCTGAAATACAGAATCATGGTTGACGACTATATCACTGCTGCCAACCCGGTCCTGGTGCGCTTCAACCCAAGAGAAGAAGCATACAACAGCACCGAAAAGCAAGAGGAGATAGAGGTGGGTCTGAAGAGGCTTTTTGGCAGTGAAAGAATTTCAGTGCTGCGACTTGGAACACTAGATCGTATGTTGGTTGGTTCTCGCTGGAAGGAAAGAGATACATATGGTTTATTATTGTTACACGACACAGCATCCAGGAACAAATGCCAGCGTCTAGGTATCTGTACGTGGTCAGAAGAGACACATGCCCAAGAGGGCATCACAGTGCCCTTGGAGACGCTGGCCTGGAAGACGTTTGCGGGCCGTATTTCTTGAGATCGCGCTAGTCTGATCCATCGGAAGGCTGAGCCTGGAGGGGATAGTATACATTGTATTGGCGGAGGGAATTCGATATATTACGACCGAGCGGGGGGTACAATAAGGGCCCTATAGAAACAGAGGGGAACTGCCACTCCTATAAGATCCATGGCACCAGAATAAACCTGTTTGATCAAATATTCTTTCCGTTGTATTACATCAAAACAAAACTTGGTTTAGATTACATTTACAGATGCTGATCGACGTTGCGCAGAGTATTGATAACCTGTCCTCATCGGTGTCACATGTAACGTATGCACTTTGTGATAGTATCAACCGCAGGTTATCCGGATGTTACCTAGTCGCACAAATAGAGCCAGTCCATCCTGACTGAGTAGTTTAGCAGACTGTTAGAGAAATCCAATACCTGCCCGAGATCGACATTATACCTCATGATCGGCCGGAGGGGGTCAACACAAGAAAGAGAGCGTTTCCTTGATCAATGATATGCACATGACGGCTCGTAAAAGGTAGAGCCACAATCATCTCCTGAGCTCCAGATAGCTTCACAGCCAGAGACAGTGGAGGCCTAGCTTAATGAATGACACTTCCTGCTGCTTCAATACTGAGGCCGCCATCACATGTCGTTTTCATCTGGAGAACCACTCTTGCCGCTCCATCCATACTAAATTAACGACTAACACGTAAACTCGGGAGATGAAAAACCCTAATAGGATACGAAGTTCTTAGAACTCATTGATAGGGAAGAGTATTCTTTGGACTCTTCGAAATGCTTTAAAAAGAGAAAGCCGGGGCGGGCGGGAGAGCTCCCAAGCCGTCGGAGCCTTGGCAGGTAAAAGCGAGAGCCTTTAATCATCTAGAAAGAAAGAAAAGGTCCGAATGCCTCTTATATAAATGAGGTCTTAATATCTCTTTGTATCATTCTTGACAAATTTGTTCAAAGAGATGTATAAAATCTAATTACTTTTTTTTATTATTAGAATTTTCTTCACCATTTCGATTATTCTGTGATTAACTTGTTTGTATTAGCCCTAACCCTTGACTACGTCAGCCGGAGTGCCAGACACTGGCTTCTGACATTTGTGTCCTGGTTTTCCTGCTGCAGCCCACCACGAAGCTGGAAGCACCCTCCCCCTCTCTTTCCCCCATATTACTAGCTTAGCGCCCCCCCCTGTTCCTTCCTTCGATAAGCAGCCTTTCTTTCCCAAGTTTTCCCGCTAATGTAGGAAGGAGTACCTTGCCTCGCTACTCCCTCCTTTTCTACACTGCAAGAGGTAAGTCGGAGACTCGACATAAATCTCCATGACCTTTTACACGATCCTCATTTATATATTGAATATCGATTTATATAAACGCTGGGCACATCGTATATATATATATATTACTGATACACTTCAGACATGGGTAATCTTCTCGCCAGGATTCGCAGTCTGGCATATGATGTTCAGGACTTCTGTGGTCTCAGCCCATTAGATCGATGGCGATCCAAGGTCGAGGGTACAGTCGGCCGTCGACTCTCGGCTCTTTATAGGTGGTCGCCGGAGGAGACGCAGCTGAAGGAGCAGATATGGAAAGAATATGACAGTCTTGATGCAGCTAGGCGCGTGGCCTCACGTCCTCAGCTACCGTGGCAGGCGGCTTATTCAGAGAAGCGAGAGTACCACAGCGACCTCCTGAGCTTGCGCGAGGTCATGTACAGCCCCATGTCTGATGACCAGATGGGCGGCGCTCCTCTCTCCGTCTACCTCGACGGATTCCTGGACACCACGGCGGAGTCACGTGTGGACAACAGGATCTTCAGCTGGGGGGCGGCCCTTGGTGGGTGGGAAGCCTTTCGCAGGCTGGCGCGCAGCCAGCCCGCCTTCCTCCAAGGGCTCTCAAAGGCTCAGGAATCAGCCCTTGCCGCTTTATCGGACTGGTGGAACTCGTCGTACACCGACCCAGCACTCGTGCAGGCTGCTCGAGCGTTCATGCAGTCTCAGCAGCATACCGAGTACCTCTTGCAGCCATTGAACGACGATGAGGTCATACGGAGGACGCTTGCCGACGAGTCACTGTATCACCAGAACTGCTTTTCTCTCTTTTGCTACGAGTTTCATCCCCACTGCTGGGAGCCCTACGAGAGCGCCAGTTGTCTAATCAGGCTGCAGCAACAACGCCAGCAGACGAGCCATATCGCCATCTCTCAGCGTTTCGCTTCTTCGGTCGCAAAAGTGTTTCACTACGACATACCCGCCGATACGGCTTATTTGGCCCCGGTCAGGACGGACAACACATGGTTCGACAGAGTCGACCGCGAGTCTCAGGATCGTCCGTTCTACCTATGGGATGCCGTCCTCCGGAGGACCGTCGAAGTACATACCCTGGAAGTGTGTCCTGACTACGTCTGTATCAGCCATACCTGGGGCCGCTGGAGGATCGAGGACGGCATGGCCAAGGTGCCTGGGGTCCGTTGGGCTGTCCCAGAAAATGCTCTATACGAAGTCCGGGCCCTGCCGGATATGTTAGAGTGCTTAGGAGAGAGATACGTCTGGTTCGACCTGTTTTGCATCCCGCAGATCCGGGGGAGACCTGAGGGCGGGGATCGAGATTTCCCGCCAAGCTGCGATATTCCGGCACGCCAAGCGATGTATCGCATGGATGAATCAATGCCCCTCGTGGACTGGCGTTGAGAATGCCCTGCGGTGGCTCGCATACAGCTTCGTCCAGCGGACTAATCGTGCGCCTTCAGCCGCCGTCGACGAAGCCTTGGACGCCCTTATCGAGGCGGCGTGCGGGCCCGTCGAGCTGATGAAGTCTGTCATGGACGACCTGGCGGGTGAGCGTTCTTCAAGACCGGATCCCTGGTTTACCTCACTATGGACCCTGCAAGAGACGGCACTATGTCCGGAGATCGAGTTGTACTCACGGGACTGGCAAAAGCTCAGTATGGCTGGGGACGATCCGCTGACTCTGACCACACTTGTCGTCTTTCTGACGGTGGCATGGAGGTACTGCAGCCCTCTTGACCAGAACCGACAAGCCGTGCCCTTCTCAAAACAGGAGCGGCCACGCCTCGGCGAGGCATCGATACGCAGGTGGCTGAATGCCCTCGCGTTCCCGGATGGGGTGAGGGACCTTATGCACCTGGTCTTTGCAACGCAGCTCGATACTGTTCTGATGGACCTGTCTCCCATGCGTGTTCTTACGGCTGTGGGTTCTCGGCAATATACGGATTGTGACCGCTCTGAAGCCATCATGTCCGCTATTGGGGTCACGGACTGGTATCAGAAGCTACTCCAGAGGTCTCCTAGTGACTTGGGCGACTCGCTGCTGCTCGGGGAATTCTCTCTCGCCTTTGTACGTGAAGCTGCGGATAAGATCGGCGGCCTGTTCTACACCTCACAGCACTCGTCACAACAGCGAGCCGAACAGAGCTCCGCGAGACTAGACCCCAGTGGCTATCTCTGGTGTGAGGGAAGCATGCTTCCCATCTCTCCAGTGATGCCTACAGCCTGGTCGAGGCAGAGTGTGGGAAGTATTCCTAACGTACCAGCACCGCCGGTATGTGGTAGGCAGGATCACCCCAGCGTGGCTGAGTGGACCATCACTGCCACCTCAAGCATCGAGATGGACCGTGCCGGGATTGTGACCGTATCCACCTCGAGAGAGCCCATAATCTGCTACCAAACAACTATTACATACTTCTTGGCAACCAAGCCACCGGCCTCGGCGGCACATACACCTATGACTGGAACCGTGAGCAGGACTTCGCCGAGCGACTTATCCGAGACCCTCGCCGAGATATCAGAAGGCGCCACGCTATACGCGGTAGCACTGTTCCAATCAGGACAATACCAGACAGGTGTAATACTTGCACAGCTTATGGAACAGCAAAATCTCGAGTTAAGGCCACCTCGATTACGTCTTGTAAAGATTGGACAGTACGAAGTACTCGGCGTACCTCTCCCCCCCTCGACCGAAGTAGGCTGGATGGTCGTGTAACAATAGGCTTGATATATCGTCGTCAAGTACACCTCATCCAATTAGGTAGGGAAGAGCTGCTGCGGGTCACTCAAGAGATAAACGGCCCAGCAATAAATTCTTCTAGCTGATTGCATATATCTTGAGAACGGGACCAAGCAGAGCGATGTTAAGAATCAGACGAAGAGGGTACTCTTTTGCTGATCCGATGAGACTCATTGGACCCTTCATCGCTTTCTCCTTCTTGACTGCCATCACTTAATCCCATCTCCACGTCCCTCTCCATTACCAAACCTTCATGACTTCCAGATGAGTATCAAAATAGAGATGCATGTAGTATAAAGCGAGCGAAAAGGTTACGTGGACTCAACTGAGCAGCAGCGTCAGCCTATTCCACTTGGTTTTCCTCAAGTTTCTATCCTCCAGAGGTTCTGTGTGAGAAATTTTCTTTGGATTCCAAATTTTGCATAATATGCCTCGTTTTGCTCACGCCCGTGACACCGTAGGTGCTGATGACCTGTTGGCTCTAGGAGGACGGAGCGACAACCATGCGAGAAGCTTTAGGCGGCTTCACGACCTGGCGTGTCTCCTCTCCTCCCCCTTCCTTGCAAGGCAGAATCGTGTAAATAGGAGCAAGTGCGCCCAGGTCAGACGCCCAACTGTGGTCCGAATGTCGGTCAAGGGTGGGGTGACATGGCTGTGTGCATGGGCCCACATACTATAGTACATAGTACTTTAGTCGCATGCAAGTAAGACCACTAGAGACTAATAGCAGCGACTTATAAGTCAAATTATATACTGAATACACACTGTGTCCATCAGCAAAATGACATTGGTGCAAGCCGTGTCACGGCATGGACATCTTTCTGTCAAAACGGTCCGACCTGGGCAGATTTAAGTTGCCGAGGATTCACCTTGAGATGCTGCCAACAATGAAAAGTTTAATTAATATGAGAGTATACCAGTAAGCCTCACTACCACCAATGGCGGTGTCTTCGTCTCGCGTAAGAAGTGTCCATTGGCTCTAGGTGCATCAGATAATGGCTTAATTACTCCGAAAAAGACCAGTCACTTCGTCTTACGCACGGTCAACTCTTTGGTCCATGGCCCTAGAGGGTAGGACCTGTCGCTAGAGGGGGGACATGGGTGATGTGGCTGCTCAGTCTTTGACGAACGCCTCTTAAACCATCATCGTAAGTAATCATATGAAGCTTGTATGGGACTGACTCTCATTGAGCTATGGCGCGCTACAGAAAGAAGGAAAGGAAAGGAAAGAGAAAAAAGCCAGCTGGAAAGCTGAGGCTATCTACACTGCTCGGCAGGCGCCTGGCAACAGCGCACAGGCCAGGCCAGTGACTCACTGGCCCTCGCACAGCTTGTCTTCCTCCTCCAAAGCCGCCTCTCAAAGGCCACGAAGGCTGTGCCGTCCTAAGAGCACCGGTACACCGCAAGTCTTCCAGTTCGGCAGGTTCTAGGTGTCCGATCCATCATAAGTGCACCGGTGCTTATGAATTGGGAGGCTCGATTCAGTCTATCATCCAAAGCATAGTCGAGGCTGTCACAGGGTCAGGCGATCCTACTAGCGTAGATGTTGTACTTTTCACAAACAATCTGGGCATTTTTGAGAAACGAGATAGGCAGGACAACAATGGCTCCAGGCTAAAAGCAACCGAGTAGTCTCGCGATTTCTAAGCAGCCGTCGGGCTGAGTGCTGTAGGCAGAATCTATGTTCTAGTTGTCAGATGGAGGTTTTCGCTAGACCTGGCCAGGTTTTGTGCGCCTTTTTCCCAAGGTGGCCCACTTAGACAGACTTACTCTACACACGAAGACGCTGCTATGTGCGATGCCATAGTGTGTGTTGGTCATTTTCAAGCACTGACTGGAGGAGACGGAGGAAATGCTGACCCATGGCAAAGGACGAAATGACACCACACCGCGGGATATCTTACTAGAATGGCAGGTCAGAACATTTACCAGGATCGTGAGGCGTAATTGCAAGGCAGATTCGATGTGGGCTGCGGTCCTTGCTGCGACCACGGCCTAGTACCCATTCACCAAATCCGAGGTCTCGCATTCCCGTTGACACTGTGTATATCTGTTCAAATTTTTTCGGTTCTAACCTTCGAACTCGATAGCACAAAACCATACGTAGAAGCCAGCATCATGGCAATTTCCAATCCTCAGTGGCGCTTCAGTATTGGGACTAGTAGAGACCATGACAGTTGAGTAAGTTCGAGGAATTGCAAACGGTCTAAAGCCTGGGATGAGCTGCCTTCCCAGTCTTCCCATATGCGATGAGACTAGAGAGTATGCAAGCCGATCTGATGGTTATATTTACAAGGCCTCTATGCATGGCTATCTCGCGATTTTCACTATGTTGATTCCAGATTGATGAGTTGTGTAATAAGAGTTGTGTGACTGACGCAAATTGTCGAAGTCAAGGGATTTCTTTGCAGAGGTAGATGACCTCGAATTTTCGAATAATAGATTATTCAGTATTGCAAGCATTGATCATAATCCAACCTAGCCTTCTGGGAGGAAGAAGTATATTTTCTTGTAATATCGTATAGGGTCAGGCGGTGCGATATATTATGTATTACTTACGCAGACATGTGTCAATACCAACTGTACATTCTCGTCTTGCACAGCAAATTTCCGTTGTTCATTCCAACCAAGGAGGTAAATAGAACTTCGCCTCAAATGGATTTAGACATATCATACGAATTATATTCAAATAACTGCAATACTAAAACAACTCTATACAAATATCTCATATCTAATGTCTGTCACGGAAACATTATTGAGGCATAGTGTATTATGTAGAAAGATAGCGCTGCACTCTCGTGTTTTACATTCTATACATTACAAAATATATCCTATTCCAACTTTGAGATATTCAGTGTAAAGACAAAAGAAAAAAAGAAAAAAAGAAAAAAAAACCAAGCAGCGGTCGCAGCTAAAATGTTGTAAAGCGGGACTCTTTGAGACCTGCCTCAAACCCGGTCTCAAGGCTACCAAAGGTATCTAGGTACTATGTATACAGTGCGATTAAGCCCCTCAATACTGGTGGCACCGCTGGCAGTGACGCTTCTAGCACATTAGTTTTACTTGGTGCTCAATGATTGGGGAATCTCCTAGATTGTGGCAACATAGGGCAGTACATAAATATGGGCAGCCCCACGGGACAACAGACTTCTGCATGCACTCATCTGTGTACCCCTCACCATCCACACACCGCTATCTCTTGCATTGCCCCGAACTTTGCTATTAGCGATAGCACAGGCATCTCGGAGCCTTATCTGTCTTGGCCTGCATAGAGGGCACTGCCGTGGACCTTTTTGAGGCTGCAGTACCCCCACTCTCAGTATGGCACAATTTCCAGCTTTCCTCCCCTCTTCATTTAGCCCCCAGGAATCAACCGCCCAAGTCATCATGTCAAGTCCACTTCTGGGGAGCAATACAGTATCTTCTACTGGAGCTAGCAATGTCTTTGGAGCCTTCGGAGTTCTACTAGGCTATGTTGGTGCCGAGGCAGTCAATGAGTCTTATTTCGAGAGCTTGCTCTGGCCCCAACGCTCCTTGTCAAACTTCAGTCTTCTACGGCTTCCGATGATGGCCCTTTTGACGCCTATGGGTGGACCAATGCAGAAAGCAGCACTTCAAATCTTCGATTCAATCCACAAGCACGGCCTCTTGAAAGGTCGCGAACAAGGCCATATGCTGGGTACCGCCTTCTTCCCTGGGTCGCACTCAACATACACAGCGTATGACCGAACAGGCCACAAGCAGCTGACAGAGCCCCTTCGAAACTGCATTTGGGCTCGAACTATGGCGATTCTCCCAATACCTGAACTGGAGCAGGCAAGACAAAAACCCTCCTCCAAGCCGGGTTGTCTAGAGGCCGCTTTGCCGAAGATCATACATACGACTGAACAAGTCCGCGTACGAGCCAAAATCCGGGTAAGCCACCTTCGATTCACGATGGCTACGGAAGAAGATAAGGACTCGAATATCCCTTTCGTCTGCGAGCAATCTGCAATTCCCGGCTTGCAGGCCCTGTTGGCCATTTTTGGGAGCGAGCTGAGTGCTATTGGCGTCGCTATCAGCATCGCTTCAATCTTTCAGTCTCTCTGGGCACTCATCTGGATCGTTCCTTTCGTTCTACGTATCATCAGTGCTGCTTTCGCTCTCGAACGCGAACCGCTCGTCGACTCTAAATCGACTTCTACATCCGATCCCTCTTGCGACTTTGAGGTCCACTTGCCCCAACCTGAGAGTAACTTCATGCTTCTATCTGGACCGTCGAATCTGGTTCTGCAGTTTACTCGTCATTATGGACATCCAAAGAGAAACCGATTTCGCGAGACCGTACAGCTTATAATCATCGTCCTATTCGCCTGCTTATTTCCTTTGGAGCTAGTCTGTTTGACAATCTGGATGCCCGTCCCTCTGCAAAATATCTGGCTGTGCTACCAGCTATACACTGTGCTAGCGACACTCACCGCTCGGTACACCAGCTTGGGCACCGGTTGTGAAACTTCTGCAACTCTAGCACGGGTTCTGGCCAACGAAGGTTGTGTCGGATATGGCGATAGCAAATCGGAACACGCAGTCCTATTTGGTCACAGGCGAAAAGGTCCGGAGACACTCAAGGTCGAGATATATTCAACTTATCACAGTCGTTATGGTCAGGGAAAGGAAGCATTGGCGAAGTTACTCCATCGACCAAGGAATGATTCTGAAACCACTCTGGTTGGTTCAGAGCAGAAGAATTGATGTGGACCGTGGACAGTCTGTTTTTTTTGTTTGTTTTTTTTTGGATTATGTGCTATTGTCCTGGTTTCCATGATTGCTGTTATGGGACAGACTGTAATGAGATTCTTAGCACTCGTGCCCTTTCCTCCTTTTCCCGTTTTCGTGCATATAAAAGTTACACCCAAGTTCAGTGTGTTCTTGGTCCTGTTCTTATAGTGCAGCATAATTACTTTATAAAAATTGAAATATGTATATGCGCTCGGCCAAGTATCAGTATCTACAATTTGCAATATTTATATACTTTTTCTTTTGGAATTCGAGAATCATTAATTTTTTGAAGAGCTAGTATCCGAACAAGCAAATACATTCGATATCCCCTCAATTCAAACTCTCAGAAAGTGAACGAATTCTAGAAGCATTTGCAAATAATCGGTTGCATCTCGGAGCCTCATACTCGTAACTACCAATACTATTCCGATAATTTCCAAATAATCATTGAGAATTTGTATACACACAATACCATGAATACCATTGCTTATGAAATGGCGGTTTCTTATATCTTCTTAATCAAGGCTATCATTAGCATCTCGAAAACTGCTGTGAGCACATTTCTCGTGAGTGATTCTTCCTAGGTCCCTAAGTAGTGAGCCAGATGTACATAGTGCTTGCTTGCATAACGGAAGATTTGCGCTTGACGCTCGAATCGCGTGGCGCTCACAATGCTCTTTGCCCACCTTGGTATGCAGGCAGCGTCTTTTTTATCTCTTTGCCGAGTCTGCTTATAATCTCCTGTAATATCTGCCTGAATTGTGCGATGGTGGTGCGCGGAGTCTGTCTAGGGGATCTGCTATGACGTTCCCCCCGATGTGAGGAGCTTAGACAGTTATTACTTATTGAACCAAGCCTCCATCGTCCCCAGTCATACGAGATAAAGAGTAATTAGTCTGGATTTGACAACCCTCCGCATGTGTTCCTCCGCTGCCACTGATATGAGACCATGTCTTGTACGTTGAGAAGTCGGAGCGGCTATGGATCCTTTTCATCAGACTGCCCACAATCGGCATCTTCTCAAGATGGTGTCTGATGATGTTGAAAAATGGGCATTTGTTCTCTCTAATTACTTTGTCAGCTCTTACACTGGCAACTGAACCTTGTCTCGGGAGGAGCATTGCAAAGAAAACTTGATCACATGTAACGGCTTGCGGACTTTAAAAAGTCCGACCAAACCGCCTATGGAGGTGGTCAGCATCTCAATCCATCCGAGGCGAAATGCGGGGTTCATATGTACAACTTGACCACATTGTCAGCCCATTTTTGCTCAGTGAAGAATAAACACTGGCACCTAGCGGAATTTGAACTTCGATCAAATTTCGGAGGAGACTCTGCTTGGAAAGTATCACAGTAATGGATTTCCTATCTTTACCCTCTAGCGCGGTCCTGATCATCAACGAACTAAGCAACTGGAAGAAATTGTACGACCAGGAAATATGTATTCCCTATCTGTTCTCTCCGGCTTGGGAAGAGTTTCAAAGGACCCAGTTTGGTGAGTACGAGCGACTTCTCAGCCTTCTCCAGGATACCGGCACTCCAATCTGGCCATGGGTGCGGTCACTAGAAAAGAAGAAGAGCGATGCTGTTCGAGACAAGCGGGACGCCTATCAGCCACTTCAAGAAACACATCGTCATTTGTGCCCGTTGTCTATTCACTTGGATCACTTCCTCGATCGCGATCGCCAGGATCGACGTTTTCCTTGGAAGGCAGCCTTAGAGAACTGGGCCGAATTCAGGCGTCTTTGGAACTCGAACTCCTCCTCGACTCGGTTGTCAGGTCAACATACCTCTGATTTTCGATCCTCCCTTTCCCTAGCACAGCTGTCATCCTACACAATCCTGGAACATTGGTGGTCCTCGGCATACTGTGAAAATTATCTTGTCGAGGCTGTCCGTTCGTTCATGCAGGAAAAGTCCGAGGCTCCCGACTTTTCGGATCCGATAGGAACAGGATCTGGCCTGAAGCAAGGTGCTGAACAAAGGATGACTGAGATCTCTTTATATCATGCGAGGTGCTATTCTCTATTCCTTTGGGAATTCCACCCTCGATTATGGGAACCATACGTGAGCCTAAACTACTTGAGCGAGTTGAACCACGAACGTCAAAGCACAGCCCGACTCGCCATCGTCCAACGCCTTGCGTATTCTTTCCTCAGACCTACTGTGCGACCGCCTTCTGCTGAATTGCTCTGCTATCCAACGCTGACGACCAGAGCGAACCCCTGGATTATGAAATCCAGACTTGACAGCAAGCCACGCTATTTATGGGACGCATATTCAAAAAGAACCGTGCTTTACACGGAGATAACAGAGGACTGCCCAGAGTACGTCTGCATTAGCCACACTTGGGGCAGATGGAGGATCGAACCCTCGGCCAAAATGGCTGGAGTACCGTGGCAAGTGCCCAGGAACACCAAATTCGACGTTGAGAAACTACCAGAAGCGTTAGCTACATTGGGATCCAGATATGTGTGGCTGGACTTGTTTTGTATTCCTCAGAACATCTCAGTGAGTTTACCTGGTAACTGGTGCTGAGATTCACCTTCCCAAGGTTAATCTGTGCACTTAGAGATTTGAACTGGCGTTTACTTACAATTTAGGTAGATATGCACAAACCTTGAGATAGCTAAACAGGCGTCAATTTTCAGAAACTCACGCTTATGCATTGCCTGGCTAAACGACATCACATCTTGGGACGGCCTCAGAAATGCCCTAGTCTGGTTCAGTGACAAATACTTCAACCACGCTTTCCGACCACCTCAGTCTCTCCCTACGGGAAATGATAGTTCGACAAACTGCCTAGGAGATCAAGGACTGGGTGGGGATTTTTCGCTCCCGACGGGGCTCTTGAAATTCAAGACAACATCCCCACAGGGTTCGACCGCAGAGCCGGAGGTGATGGGGTGGTTCACATCTCTTTGGACTCTACAAGAGGCTGTCCTATGTCCCAACATGGAGATTTGCGCGAAAGATTTCTCACGACTGACGGACAAATGGGATACACCCATTGACCTAAAATCACTAATTCTTTTCATCGACGAATGCAGTGGATTGTGTTTCCTCGATACTCCAATTGAGAGAACATTCTCGGATGACGCGTATCTGTTGGCTGTACATAAATCCAACCTCGAACCTCGGAATAAGACACAACGTGCAAAGTGGCCACGCGGGCCAAACGAACTCTACACGTTCTACTCTCGGACGGGATTACGAGAATTCATGTTATACGAGTCGCCAGCCGAAGTCTTCAGCAGAGCGTCGCTTAGGGGAGTGTACGAGTAGCCGTGCTCCGGCGATCATGTCGGCTCTGGGGGTTACAGACTGGTATCAGAAACGCATCACTGATCAAGCGGACACTCGGGCTCCAGCTGAGGACTCGGACAAAGACTTGGTGTTCGGCATGTACCCCTTCGAATTTGTCCAAGAAGCTTTCTCTAAACTCGGCGTACCGCTCATTATGAATATGGGCCATCAGTACGGACTCGATGAGAAGACAGTAGCAGCTGTCAAAAAACAGGAGGCTGTGGGCAGCATGATCCCGTTTGCCAGGAGAGCGTATGCTGAATCAGGGATTCAGGGTGGCAGTTATCATACGAGGCTGTACCCCTGCGATCATGCGTCAGTCCAAACCTGGATTATTCGCAGCGACGGTAGTGTTAAAATTACTTCCGCTGGGCTCGTTGCGTCGTCGGAGCCTTTTGGTGGACTACTTCACATGAAACCTGCGTGCAAGCTAGCAGCAACAATTAATCTGGGCAAAGAGGGACCTAGATCGTCTAGGTTCATTGAAACGAAAGACCTATATGATACATTGTGCGAGATAGCAGGAGACCAAGGTCGGCTGTATGCTGTATGTTTGTTTGAGGATCGGAATCTTCCTCATGGCGTGGTTTTATTTGGTGATGGGCCACAGCATGTCAATGGCCCGGATTGTCTCATCAGGGTTGGCAACTTCCATATCGATCCCAATCTCTACGGGATTCCTCTTGTAAAAAAAGGTACAGGTGGACTGGTTAGCACTCTGAGCTTCGGCTGAGTCCTATATTTACCAACGTAATTAAAGCAGACATGGATATTACTACGCAAACAATTTAAAGGCTATCTGCCACATTCTGCAACCAGCCAGCTTTCTATCCGGATAATAGAAATACCAGATTTCGTCTTCGCTTCCTTCCTCGGCCAAAGACAAGCTTCGATACCAGCGGATCTTTCTGGATGGTCTCCAGGTGTGACTGCTCTTGGACACGAAACTTGATGATCTGCTCAAGTGGGCAAGCGAGGCAGAAGGCAAGGTATGCTTGGTCTGATAACAGGAAGCCTTCTTATCCCCTCAGCGATATATAGCATCGAGAAAATATTGGGCGTTGCGTTAGGCCGAGCCTTAAACTGAGTCAACAATAGGTTAAACTCGGCGCGGTTCTTAATATCATCAATCCGGTCCTCGCCCAGGCATTTGTTCATGTGGCGAATCCTTTGGCAAAGAGGAACTGGCGCATCGTTTCTTGACTACACATCCTGGGAAAACATATGTTTCATCTTGGTCGATCTAATACCGCTGTGCAGGATTCAGTGCGATGAGACTCTTGGCCCGACTTCATCCTTCGCAGTATGCGTTTCATGTTGACAAGAGACGTCTGAGGACGACAAATGGGGATATATGTATGACGCGACTTAATTCAGATTACACATCTTGATCGAAGCCCTAACAATCAAGAACGCTTCCCGGGCACTTTCTTCCAGTCAGAAACAGCGTTGGAGAGGTGGGAAGACTTGAAAATAAGCAGCAGTCTACAAAAAAAAAAAAAAAAAAAAAGCTCGGGCCAGAGCTGCCGTAATTACTACTTGTTGGCCGAACGATGTATTGTACCAAGGGTAAAAATCATATATGTGTTGGAATTCTTATCTGCCCCTGCAAATATCATGATAAGATAATATGGATTTGTAGCACAAGAAGTTGCGTGTGTAGAAGTAGTGATAAGACGAGAATATTTGCCAGCAGACAGAGCATCCTTACCTCAGATAATGACCCAGCCAGTAATACAAATGACGAGTCTCAATAATGGTGTATTATGTAGACGACATTATCACACAGAAACTGAGAGAACGTTCGGAAAAGTAAGAGGAACACACTCAATAGTCTCAGTTTTATCATCATTGGATGCAAGTATCTTGTTGAAAAGAGTAGCGCAGTAGTGTAGTTCTCTAGGTTGGCAGAGTTGAAAATAGACTGTTTTTAGCTATTGTTCAATTCTTTCATTCTTATCCACTTATTGCTCCTCATCCTTATGTTCAACTTATCATTTAGTGACACGTCTCTATACAGAGGAATCAAATTCCAGTCAACAGATGCTATTCGGCGGTAACCAAAGAATACAGCCTCCTTTCTAACAAAAAATCATCAAGTTAGACGGGGGGCAGACTTCGCAGGTCGGAAGATTACAGCTTGCCCTCTCACTTCAAACATATTCGCCTCGCTATTCTCCTTACTACCACGGGTTGAACTTCTCAATCTCCTCAATCTGCATCGGATCCATCACAGGAATTTCTGATGGCAGATCGAAGACTGGCGGGGGACAAACGTTTCTCAGGATTAAAACGAGGAACTTTGCATAAATTTGATGTTGATAGCTAGTACATTGGTGCTCTTCCCCTTTAGGCAGCGCATCTCTGCCCCAAGCGAAGGAGGCCTGGCAAAAAAAAAATTTTCCCCTTTCAATTATTTGGCCCATTGTGGCCACCGTAGATATTCCAAGTGCTACCATTCGCAGAACGTTAAAAACATCGCCTCATTAATCGACTTTCAGGAGTGCTCGAGGCCGCCGGCAATACACAGGAGCCGGAGTTTAAACCCAAAAGGGACTTCTGTGGCGGAGCTCCAGCCACCTGCGCAGGGTTTGATGCCGCAGGATCCCGATGGCGACTTATCGCTGCTGCCAGACAATTGTTTATTAGTCACGCCATGTGAATTTGTCTACGTCCAGGTATTTAACCTCGTGCGTAAATACACACGTGAGTACCCAGGCAGCCAAAGTGCGGTCAGTTAGACGGCGGCCGCGTTTTAGGAAATCAACGTCAGCTTTATATGTTCCTAAGTTTAGCTGACTAGAGCAATCTCTAGGCTGTAGCGTATGATTGGAGGCCTAAGATTGCGCTTGGCCGGCCGCATAAAATCGCGTACAGCGATGGATCAGCACAGCCGCAGGGGCACCAGGAGGCCCGCAAATATATCGGCTCCTGACCTGACCGCTCTTAAATCAACCCTGCTAGGCACGGAGACGATGGCGGCAGTTGCGGTGGGGTGTCTCTCTAAAAAAGACCGTTTAGGCTCGATAATTTCTCCTTCTAATGTTACGGACATAACAACAGAAAAGATGCTGTCAAGATTATGATAGCCATGGCGGATTCTTTCCGATATTCTTCTCTTCCTGACAATCGACAGTACTTCAGACTTCTGGAGTTGCTTCCTGGCACAGGCCACGAGCCCTTGCGGTGTCAGCTCCGAACAGAGAGGCTTGACTCACCGCCTCATTACGAAGCCATCTCTTACGTTTGGAGAGTATTCCGAGGCGACAATGACCAAGCGACTGTCCAGTGTGACGGCCAACCGCAACCATTGGTCATCACATGGAATTTACAGTGTGCTCTGAAATCCATCAGAGACCCGACAAGCACCCGAGTGTTGTGGGTTGATGCTATTTGTATCAACCAGGATGACCTGGCAGAAAGAACAGAACAGGTCCAGCGCATGGGGGACATTTTTGCAAACGCCTTACAAGTCTTGGCTTGGCTAGGAGAGGTCGACTTCGATGCTCTGAAGCTTTTCGATTTCTTTGAGAAGGCCGCCGCCCTGTGTCCTCAGCCGAAGGATTATGGCTCTTCACTATACGACTTTGAGAAATTGGATGGATTTCTAGCCACTGCGCATCCGAGCCAATGGGAGGCGCTGGAAAATTTTCACAAGGTGGTCCTTTTCAGCCGGATCTGGGTTGTACAGGAGCTGAACCTAGCACTCGACGGGTTTCTCCTCACAGGCGAATGCAAATTACGGCTGGCTCACTTCAGAACTGCTGTATTCTGGATCAACAAGAGACGGCCGGTAGAAATCGACGGGAGGTTCCCCATCGCATGGAATGCCCTCGACCCCTATCTTTACCTCCGTTTTATTAGCGACGACCCTGCTCGCCCGAATATCGCCAACTCTGATCATCATCATCAGCCTGTCCACTATGTCCTGCGCAGCGTTCGGAACTGCGCATGTACAGATCCACACGACAAGATCTACGCGATTCTGGGACACTGTTCGCTCAGGTCGTGGTGCGAAGACATCGCCGGTCGTACGCGGGTACCGATCGACTACACTTTACCTTGCTCGGAGGTCTACCTAGCCGTAGCCCAACGGCTGCTGGAGGAACCGGAGCCTTTGCTCACGCTGTCCCTGGTCGAGCACGACGACAATGCATGGGCGACTGGTGACTCTTGTACTCAGTGGCCGTCATGGGTCCCTAATTGGGAAGTGCCTGGGCGGAATTACTTTCTGCCAAATGAGTTTAGGCTTCGCTACAATGCCTCGACTCGCAAGAAACATTCTTTTCGCATTCTTGGGCGGACGCTGGAAGTTAAAGGATGCGCTGTGGATCGAGTAGCCTGGAAGTCATCAAGCATCAATCTGGACAACTACAGAGTCAGCTTGCCGGGGCTACAGGGCCAAGACGACCAGAATGTTGTTCGGCAGATTTGGAACTATCTCAAGGACAATACCGGAGATCATCACCGAAACAGACAAGGAAGTATTCTCGAACAGTTCTGTCTGACCTTGAACGCCGGCAACCGCCTTCTATCGCAGCAGACATACAAGAACGAAGTAACGACATCTGAGCGCATCGCAGACTGCCTTTCTGTGCTAGCACAGTTGGGAGTCTCAGCCAAAAGCTTCCATCCGAGCTCCTTGGATGAAGTAGTGGGAGACTGCGATAGATTCTTGGCGACGACCGAAGACCTCTGCAGAGACCGCTGCTTTTTTGTTACCAGGAAGGGGCTCATGGGACTCGGACCACGAATCACAGAGATAGGGGATGAGATTTGCGTTTTATATGGGGCTCAGGTTCCATTTGTATTACGCCCTCTGCATGTAAGACAGATGTACCGACTCTGTGGAGAGTGCTATGTACATGGAATCATGAACGGAGAGGCGATAGACAGTCTAGAAAGGGGCATGCTAGTAGAGACAGGGTTCAAGCTGGTTTGAACTTCTGAGGCGCAAGACAGCTTTTCTACAACCTACGCTAGAGAAAATAAACCAACAAATCTAACCTTAGATAATCTGATCTATAAATAAGTATTTGATCAATGGTTCCTACAAGAAGCTTTGGAGAATGGGTGTAGAGTCTTTCAAGGTCCGCCAGATCCCAAATGACAACACCGATGATGTAATAGGGCTCCTCGCCTTTATTTTTCTTTGATCCCAGCAAAGCTCCTACAGCCCGATTGGAGACTTCATACATCGTCCAGCCAGACTCACATTAGCCGTGGTCAGAGTAAATAGATGCTCTAGATTGTGTTATCGTCATGTCCAATTTTGGGAGTAGCAGCTCAAACATCGAGCGAGCTCTACTAGCTGAGATTAATCAATAAATATGAGGATAGTCTTAATTAAAGACTATATCCATCTTGATCACTTGAAACATGTAGTGGTCCGAGAAGTTGTTCCGGTGTATTCTCTGAGAAATTGTTCCTACGTAATGTTCCGTGTCCACGTATTTAGTCTTCGAATATTTACCATCTAGAAGCTGAAAGCAACAAGAAATGTATGAGTTTGCATGGTAATCGAGGACTCGCCGTCGCCGCATCAGATCAGGTATGGCGCTGTGTCATGGTTGCTTGTCTTGCACACTGGGCATGCGCTCTGATCTTGTAGTACTATGTCTATAGGTCACGCACGTATAACAACCTTGGGTAAGTGCTCAGACTCGTAATGGCAACTGGTGACATTCTCTCAAGTGGTATTCAGCGCGAGCATGCTTGTCCTCTGCATGAAATGGATCTGTACGAGGAGGCCACAGCTTACACTCTATACCTGTGCTACTGAATAGATAGATCACGTTGCACATGTTGTGATTGGCGCCAACTTGGTGCACTCGGTTGAATGACGCTAGTAGTCTAAAATGGCGCTTGTAGCCTAAAATGACGATTTCCTATTGTGTGTTCCTAGTTTTCCACACAGGGTAATATCTATATCTTCAACTGTACTGCGCTGACGACCAGCGGTAGACTCTGCAATATTATCACGAAGAACATGCAGAGAAGGTTGGAAAATTCGAGGTGGCTTGATAGGAATTTAACGGTAATGCTGAGCATCATCAGATGCAGACATGGAGGAGGACCCACTGATACCTACGACTTTGGAGCTCGGCTGTCATCCCCTTTTGATCCCGGTCAACCCAACAGCTCGATGAACGAGACAAGCCCAGTCACAGTTAGCGAATGCTAGCAACTACCCCTCCAGGCCTCGTACCATAGTATATTGCCCGCATGATCGTGGGGCGAAGAGGGCGTCTCTCGGAGCCTGAGTTGGATGTGACCAATTAAACGCGGCCACGACAGCCCATCCTACGTCATCTCTGGAACTAACTGATCCTTGACCCCTCCTCTTTCACACCACCTGCTAGAGACTCTCTCATCCACGCCGTCTGTTCCCTTTTGATCCTGCTCGCCCGCCTTCCTTATCGGAGCTTTCCAGCCATTCCCCTCTGTCTGTGAGAGCTCCTGCTCAGGGTTCTGCCAGTTTACGCGTCGCGAAAATGTTCCTATCTGAGTAGACCCGCGCCCACAGTAGCAAGAATGGCTGCTCCCTTTTTCATAGTGTGGCCTTGTTTAGGATGCTCCTCGCCTGGGCCGCGAGCTCACAATCTTCTTAGATTGACCTTGTCTCCTAATTATAACGCACTAGGCATCTCTCAACGTTCTCGTGTGACCATCAATCTATAGATCACCAATTTCACCCTCATTCTCATCTTGTAAAACGTGATCTGAGCCCTAAGGCTGAATATGTATCCTCAATGTTTTCTATAGGAGCTTTTATTCTAGCACTTTCCAATGCAACCAAAACACCCTATTTGTAATCTTCGTCTCAAGCCAAATAGTCTTTTCTTCCTCTTATGTGCTACTCAAGACTAGATAGAGGGGATTTCTCCTGTTGTATAATCCCGGCTACAAAAGCTATCTGATCTCTTCGCTGTAGAACATATTTACAATGAAAGGAATAAAGTTTTTCATTGCATGCGCCAGTAATCCAATGAATACGGAGTTTCCCATATTAATTGTACAATTCCCAAGCGAGATTAATAAACGAATCTTCCTAGCAGACAGTGAGTGAACGTTCGCAATGTCAGAGTGTGCTGCCAGAACTACTACTTGTAGGCGCTAGCTCTTCTAGCTCATTGCTTATATATTACAAGACGATCGCCAAAAGATCTAGCAGTAACGAGGCTCTGCTCGACACTCTGGGAAGCCTGCTCCTTGCACAGTGCCTTTCGGACTCATTCTCAGACTATTATGCTGGAAAAAAATCGAACCAAAAGGAGAACCTGCGTTCGGCTGGTCAAGGAAAATTGGCAAAGAAAGAAGTATGGAACTATGAATGGAAGTCGCCCTGTGTGAGTCCGACCGTCTATGCAGCTTTATAAGGCCACCACTACTTCCAGGCAGCTGGGAGTCGTCACTTCTTTTAGCCGTCGCATACGCCCACTACTTTCTTCACACCTATTAGCCAGATTATGAAGCCACCCACTTCACATTGATTCCAATGCCGCTCTGCCGAAACAAACATGTGAGTTATGGTAACTAGGTAGCTACTCTTAGCAAACGATGGAAATTTATAAGGAATCTGTTAGAAGTATTTTGCAAGTGCTATCAACCGCTGAATTAGAACTCGAGCGCTATTGCATCAAGACGAAAATTGAAGCAATAAGCAAAACCCCCGTCGACTCAAGAGTACTTGAATATAGAGAACGACAGCAAACAAAGATTAACAACATACAAGAGCAAGGTGAAACCCTGCGTTAGATTTGTTTAAGGAGCTTAAAAAAAAAAACTTGTTATTACTATTTCTTTTGAAAAGAAAGAAAGAAAACAAAGAGTTAGAGTATGTATGCAATGCTACTTGAATCCCATGTTTTATATTTGATTACTAGCCATCACATTAGCGCGTTAGAGTAGCTTTGCTTGTATAAACCATTTCAAAAAGTCTATCGCTTTAATAAATCAATTAAAAAAGTCTTCTCAGACTTCAATATTAGCGCTCATATTGTTGTGGTAGCCAGTGGAGTGGACTTCAGGACATGGAATATAGGTGGGTCCTAAGGTCATTCAGATATGAGAGTACAAACCCCTTCATTTTTTCTACGCTAAGATAGAAATAACAAGTAATCTTCCCTTCTTTTCTTAATTTGAGCCCTTTAGACAGATTTAAGGCAGGATTTTTACTTGATCTTGTGCATGTGTGGCCTTCGTTTGTTGTTGTCCTTGTGACCGATTCAGTACGCTTGGGTTGCACGAGCCCTTGCCTATTGCCTTGATGTTCGTCCTCTCGTACGACAGCGCCCGAGGTTCTAGTTCAATATTTGTCATTATAATCAATAAGTGTAACGAGCATTGAAATAAATAATTGTTGCTGACGATGCTAATTGATTTAATGCTAACAAAAGCGGATAGTTAGCTTCAAATCCTTAACTAAAGAAATATACAAGTTTCAATGATTATTGCAAATGTTTACTGATTTTGAATCTATCCAAATGTGTATCGGATGAATGCTAAAGATTGACGATTGAAGATATATATACAAGATTTATATACTGGTAGGAAGCAGGAGTTTATATATCCATTCAGCTCTTCAGTCCTAATCTGCTGGTGGCCCACACGGGAGCCCATTGATTCTCGATGGATGATTCTTATTAACCCTAACCCTAGGCTTGGCTGACTTTCCTAATGTTGGATCTGTTTTTCAGCCTTCCAGTCCCTCTCTTCCGCATGACTTGGTCTATAACCTGCATGTTGGATGAGTCATAACATTACTGGAGAGACAGCTTATTCACATCACTCAGGATTCGAGGTTCTTTATCTAGTCGATAAGCTGAGAAAAGGAGTTCAGAATAGCGGCTTATATATGGAAGAGAGCTGGACATCAAAGATGTACAGCGACAATCACTGCCCAACCTATCTATCAAGCTACTCTTTCCACAAGGTTTTGCAGCTAAATCATATGTTTTTATAGTTGTTAATCTTTATAATGCGTTTTAAGGCTCTTAATAACCCCATAAAATAGTCAGAGATACTGAGATTCTGTCACTCAACATCGAAGGATCGATACATGCAGGGGATTTCAATCTTCATCACATCATGAAAAATCAGAGACAAGATGGGTAGAAAGAGGTAGGTCCGCAGACTCGGCATAGAAGCTGACCCAGTTGAGGCACCACACCAGGAGAGATTCCTAACAATGACGACATATTAACTCTGGTCTCGCATGCCGTGCTCCTTGGCACATTGGATGTCGTTAAGTATCTATCACTCCTCTGAAAGGGTACTAGTTAAGCCCTGCGATAATGTGACTCACTCATCACCTCCTACCTCCTCTGCCCCTAGCATACCGTTACCTCAGTTCCTATCGCACAGATGACGAGCGAGGACAGCCGCAACGATGCTTCGGATGGCACATTGGCAACTATAACCTGCACGCTTAGCGGGCCGGGAATCATCATCGTAGTAGGTGGTCTAACTTGTTAATATCCAGCTACGCTAGCTACGACTTCCTTTAAAGAGAGAAGAAAAATCTACTTCCAAACAGATAGGCTGGAGCGGTCACCAGGTATCAGCCATGGGCTAGACACCGCAGCTAGATAGTCAACCACTATCAATATCGATCCATGATAGGTGTTCTGGCTGGAAAGAATGCTTAGAAGTCTGGAAACATCAGTGTGGTGATAGGAAGGTCGTCAAAAATCAATGAGCGATGGTTTTTCCCTAAACGAAAGATACATTGTTATGAGCACTGCAGTAATCCGAAGATTCCTAAGTACCGATTGGGTTTATGCTAGCAAGAAAGATATCAAAAAGCATTAAGTCCTTGAATACGGAATCGTGCGAGTCCTAATAAGCGATGCAAGTATTCATTGCCTTTAGAGCTATCCAATATATAAGACTGAATACTTAGATTGACAATTGAAGAGCTATATACTAAATTTATCTATTAGTAATAAGTATATCTTTATATATCTAGCTCTTCAATTTGATAGATATAATAGATATCTATCCTATCTATTATTAATAGATATAATAGATGTCTATCTTATCTATTAGTAATCCTAATTTTAGATTATATAATCTTTTTTCTTTACTGCTTTTATATCTGGATTCTGCTAATTTTCTATGCTTTGCTATTAAGCTACTTTATTTATAATCTGCATATTGGATAGATTATAATATTATCTTCCTTCTATTGATTATTATCCCTAATAATCTTTTATAAGTAATTTCTATTCTTTCAGCATATTATTATGCTTTCCTAATCGAGATATTGTATAGAATTATTGCTTTTTGTATATCAAAATCTTATTCTTCTCGCCAAGCTTTTATTCTTACTGCTATTATATCTCGCAGCTCTCTTTCCTCTATATTTTATTCCTATTATAAGGATTATAGGCTAAGCGCTGAGTATTATATTAATAATTTCTTTTCTTATTATTATATTTGTATTTGCTTAAACTTATCCAATTATAATTATTATAGGCTTTTCTTTAAGTAGCTTAATTAGATTATTGCCAAATACTGCTATCTAGAAAAGGAATTAGAAATAGTTGAGAAAAAGGCTATTATTTTGAATACAAAGATTCTTTATTTGCGGAAATAGAAAAAGTTGTGATATGAAAAGATAATATAGGCAGTTTATTGCAATATTAATAATTTAGAGGAATTGAAATATATAGAGCGAGAGAAAGCTAAGGCTAAATATGTGATTATTGAGAGTATTAATTGGAATATTGAAGTTTTGATGCTTAAGAGTTTTTTATCTAAAAAGTATTCTAATCTATTTTTGCAGGAAATTAAAAAGATTGACTAATCTACTATAGACTTTGATTTATTTAATATTACGAATTCTGAAAATATAGATGCTAATCTTTCTATAAGCTTGTAATTTTTAGATAAATTTGCTATCTCTAATTCTTATTCCAAGCTAAAGCAATCTTTCTTAGTTTATAAAGATATTATTTCGCTAATATTCTTAAATTAAATCTTTGCTAATATTAGCTAATTTTTCCTATAAGCTTTCGCTATTATTATAGCTTTTCTATTTAATAAGATATTAATATTCTCTTCTTCTTTTGTATATACTCTAAATCTTTTCTATTTTTTATTATTATTCTTTATCTAAGATAATATTATTATTATATAAGAGTTTTGCGCTAAATAATGCTAATTTAAGAAGTGATATATAGAAGATTAAATATAATTTTTAATATAGTATTGCAAGTTTATAATTAATTAGCAAGATTTTATATAAGATTTTGAAAAATCCTAATTTCTTATAATCTAATTTATTATTGGATTTTGTAATTTTAATATTTTTGCGAATTAGATAGATTTTATCTCTCTCTTATAAGATTAGTTTTTTAATCCTTTTGAAATTTGCATATTGAATTATATATTTCTGAATAAATATAAGTTCTGACTATAATCTTTCTCTAATCTTTCTGAATTTGAGCGCCTTTTTTTCTGCAATTTCTGCATTTGCTTCTAGCAATACTTTATAATAAGCTATTAGATTATGCCTATAGAGTATATAGAATAGTAAAATCTTTATAATATTAATATCTGTACTATTATATGCGAATTGCGCTAATAATAGTAATTCAATCTAATTATTCTACTTCTAATTAATATAATGCTTGAAATATTATTTTATAATTTAATTAATTCGCTTTATTTGTCTATTTATTTGCAAATAGAATGCAATTAATATCTTATATACAGCTTTAAGCTATTTTATAAATAATATTTAGAAATTTGATACAAATTTTCTATCTTTATCTAAGATAAATTCTTATAATATCCTATAATTAGCTATTATAATTCTGAGAAATATATATACAAATTCTTCTACTATATTGCTTTTTTTTATAGAGTAGGAAATAAGTATACTTATTTAGTCTGCAAATTATTACTAAAATATTATCAAACTGCATTTTAATTAAGAATTTTCGTAAAAGAAATAGCTTAATAATAAAATCTAGGCTAATTGATTGCCAAATAGCTATAAATATTAATAAGAATTGCAATAATCTATAAGATTTATATTATTCTATTTTATTTTTCTTACAGCTATTATATATTTTAAGGATATTTTCTATCCTTTTCCTAAGTTTTGGAAAGTTCTAATATCTCCGAATTCTTTCGTAAATTGCTTTAATTCCCTAATATTTATATATAAATGCGCTATATATTTCCTTAATATATTTATCTTATTCTATTAAAATCATATTTTCTAAGTTCTTTTCTTAATATGCGATTCTAAGTATTGTATTAATCTCTTATATTTATATAAAATTACTATTCTTATTTATACTAAAAAGTATTCATTCTTCGATCTCTATATCTAGTCGAAAATCTGATTATTTGCTAAAAGCATTTATTCTAATATTTTCCTTTCTTGCAATATAGATAATTTTGATATCGAACTAGAAGAGAAACTCTGCCTATCGAATTTGTCTTTTATTAAAAACTTTGATTATTGTGAATATTATAAGATTCTTATAATCTATAAATATCTTGATTAGCAATTTTGCTTCTATCAAATAATATTGCTATTCTTAGAATATATATATTATTACTATAAATTCTTTATCTAGAATCTCATATTGTAATTCTAATCTGCTAAACTTTTTTGAAAAATTCGCTATAAATCTTAATTATCTTTAATTATCTCTTTAGATTAATTCTGCGCTATATTTATATTCCGATATATCTAATGCGATTTCGAATTCTTATATCAGATTAGCTTTCTCAAAGATTGGATTTTTCGCAATCTTAGCTTTAATAATTTCAAAAGCTTTTTATTTCTTCTTATTCTATCAAAACATTTCGCTTTTTTTCATCAGATTTATTAATAATTTAGCAATTATTAAATAATTACTAATAAACTGCTAATAGAAGTTTGCATATTCGAGAAATATTCTAATATCTTTTATTATTTTGGAAATTAGCTAATTATATAAAGCTTCGATCTTATTTTTTTGCATCTATATATAGCCTAGCTTAATAATATATCTTAGATAATCAATCTTTTAAATATAAAAGTAATTCTTAATTAGTTCTATAAAAAGTTTATTATTTTGAAATATCTATAAGACTATCTATATATATTTCCTATATTCTTTATAATCTTTAGAATAAATAAAAATATTATTAAAGTATATAATAATAAAGATATCGAAATATTTGTATAAAATATAATTAATTATTTCTTAGAAAGATACTAATATATTAATTAATCTAAAAAGCATAATCTAATATTCGAAATATTTATAGCAAATTCTGAAAGCTATCTTCCATTCTTTTTCTTCCTTAATACGTATATAATAATAATCTTTCTTGAGATTGAATACTATAAACTATTATACGCCGCATAATCAGTTTTTAAGCTTTTTAATAAGCAGTAAAAATATCAATTCTTAATAATAATATTATTAAGCTGCCTATAGTCTATATAAAGCTTAAGCTTGCTATTTTTCTTAAATACAAATATTATAGGATATTTTATTAGGAATTATAAGAATCTGATATATCTTTATTTGAAATTCTTATTCAAATACTCTCTAAATGCTTCAAATTCTGTCTTATTTAAGCTATAAATTAGCTTGAATCCTAATTTAGTTTCTTCTTTTAGAGAAATCTTATAATCGAATAGTCTATATTTTAGAAATCTATTTTTGAACTTTCCCAAGAATAATTCTGTAAATTCTTAATATTCTCTTAGAATTCTCTTAAATATTAATATAAATCTTTCTTCAATTTCTGCTATCTAGAGAAATAGAAAATATTATTAAGTATTCTTCTTCTTATTTTAAAATACTTCTAAATAGCTTTTCTATAAGCTATTAATTATATTAGATTTTAGTTATTCTTTTTCCTTTATTAAGCAATCTAAGTTAATATTTATAATTTATTATAGCTTATTAATTTCTTTTTTTGAAAGATTAATCTCTTTATAATTCCAAAATCTATATTTATTGCTTTATAATATACTTTTTCTTTGCATCTAGCTATTATTTATTATTATATATAATTTATTTTTAATCTTTTTTTATAAATCTGAAGATTCTGCAATCTTTCTTTATAAGCTATTAATCTCTGCTAATTTAGAGATATATATAAGTCTATTTAAGTACTTTTTCCTTAAATTATGCTTAGTAACTGAATTCTACTCTTTGCTTTTAATTACAACTATCTTTTTGAGTATAGCTTATTCTCAAGAGATTTGGCTAATAATCCAATCGATTCGAAAATTATGCTTTTTAAGCTAAGAAAATCCTAGAATTAGCGCATATTATATTATATTTATAATATTAAAAATAATATAAATTATAAAACTTTGAATAAATATTAGTAAATAATCAGTCTCTATATCTATAATATTCTAATTATATAAGATAAGCTTTCTTTCTATAGTATTAAGAATATAGGATTCTTTCTTATATTGCTATAATATTTATATTATATTGATTATTTATAATGAAATATAATTCTTTTGAGCGCTATTATCTAATAATATATAATATCTTTATTTATTAATAATTATATCAAATATAATATATATATAGTTCTTCTTGACTATTATATATAGAGACTTTACTAGTCTAGATTATTTATTATTTTTTATAAGCGATTTCTTTTTTTTAAAAATTAAATTGCTTATTTTGCGAATCTTTTTACTTATTATTAGCTATACTAATGCCTTCTTTTCTAGTCTTGAGCGCTATATTATATATCTGCTTTCTTCTATTTATAAATCTTGTATATTCTAATAATATATTGCTATTATTTGATATGCTTATTGATATAAGCTTTTAGGAAATTATTTAGATATCTGATTTATGCATATTTCTAGATATAATTGAGTTTCTTTATAAATCTAATATTTAGTTTTTCAATAATATAAATAATCTTATTCTATTCTCTAACTAGAAAGCATTTATTTTCTGCTTTCTTTGCAAAGTATATTCTATAGCTATAATATATATAAAAGATTTATATAATCTTATAATACTTTCTATAATAATAAGCAATTCTAAAATCTTTATATTTAAAAGCTTCTGCTTCTTGAAAGAATATATAAATAAAAATCTCTTTAAATTATTATATTTAGATAATATATTTAGTCTATTTCTATCTTAGATTTTATACTAATATCTTTTTATATATTATTTATCTTTAGCTAATATTATCGCTTTCTGATTTGGAAATTTTTGATTATAATAGCTTGCTTAGCTGCTTATTTTATAAATCTCCTAATTTAAAGATTTCAATTATTGCTTTCTCTAATTCTTTATCGAGAAATTATATCTAATATTCTAGAAAGAATCTCCTCTTATTATCTTCTAATTGATTATTTTTTGATTAATTATTTATTAGATTAAATAAATAATCTGAATTATTATCTTATAAGACCTTATTATAATATAGGCTATATTATTCTATAACTAATTGCTTTTTTTCTTTTAAGCTTCTTAAAGAATTATTCTAAGCTTTCTTTTTCTATAAGATATAGTAAATATCTATTATTATAATAGAATATCTAGTTAAGATATTTATAAGCAATAGAGTCTACTGCTTGCTTAGATAAATAATTATTGCTTAATAGATTAGATTTCTATTATTTTGCAATATTTGCTTATTATCTTTCCTAGATAGATTGCTATCTAGATTTCTTAAGCTGTCTATACTTGCATATAAAGTATTCTAATTTTCTATAATTAAAGCATTCTCTATTGCTTTTGCGAATATCGCGATTAGTAATATCGAGTTTTATAAGTCTAATATAAATATTGCTGCTTTGGGAAATACTATATAGTTTCTTCTAATATTGGAGTTTCTTATTCGAATTGGCTAAGATTCTTCAAATCTAGCTTCCTTCTTTTTTAAACTTTTCTATCTATCATTTATATAGATAATTATCAATACAGATTGCCTAATTTGAGAATATTGCAAAATCCTCTAGCTAATTTTATTTAGAGATTTTATTTTTGATTTTATCTTTAAATCTTTTATAATAATATTCTATAAAATTCTTATCTTTTTATGAAAGCTATACTAAGAGCTATTTAAATCTAATTATATAAGCTAAGACTAATTTAGTCTACTTTAGATCTATAAGTTATTAAGCTATAATGCATTCTTTATTTGGATTATTAAAAGTTTCCTTAAAAGCTTTCTCGAAACTTGCAAAAGAGTCGAATATATTTTTAATATTTTGGTTGCATATATTGAGATCATTCTAATACTCCAGATAATTGCATAGAGAAAATTCGTACTAAATAAAAGCATTCTTTTTAAAGCGAATTCCAGCAAGAATAACTTTTTCATACTTAGAGATAAATTGAGCAATATAATATAGAAAATATGCTTTGCAATAAGTAAGGAATCTATAAAATATTTTCTGCGCTCTATTATATATAATTAGCTTATCTATTTTATATGCTTTATTTGCTATAATAGGAATCAGATTATTATTCTATTACTATAAAATGCGAATCTGCTCCTAAAGATTAGCGATAGCATTGATTATCTATTCATATATAGGCTTATAAGTAGATAAAATAGGCATCTGAAAAGCTATTATATTCTATATTGCTCAAAAGAATAATATTGAATCTTTCTTAAATAAGAGTCGTTAAAATATTATAAGTATTGCAGTAATCCGAAGATTTTTAAGTACTAATTAGGTTTATATTAGCAAAAAAGATATCAAAAAGTATTAAATTTTTGAATATAGAATTATACAAATCCTAATAAGCAATACAAATATTTACTGCTTTTAAAGCTATCCAATATATAAGACTAAATACTTAGATTAATAATTAAAAAGCTATATATTGAATTTATCTATTAGTAATGAGTATATTCTTATATATTTAGCTTTTCAGTTTGATAAATATAATAGATATCTATCCTATCTATTATTAATAGATATGATAGATGTCTATCTTATCTATCAATAACCCTAACTCTGGATTATGTAATCCTTTTTCTCTACTGCTTTTGTATCTGGATTCTGCTAGTTTTCCGTGCCCCGCTGTTAGGCCACTTTATTTGTGATCTGCATGTTGGATGGGTCATAACATACATATTCTGCCAACGAGAGCGGCTATGAGAATCACAGTATCTCATAGCATTATATTACAGATATTGGCCGTCAATTCATTGCATTCTCTAAGTGATATTTATTTCTGCCCCAAATGCTTGTCATTGGCAAAACACAAGGGATGAGTCACCCGAGAGTCGAGAGTCTGAGTAATACTGAAGTTAGAACGCACGGACCAAGAATGTAAAATTTTCTTGGTCCGTGCGGCCCCAGGATGTGACAGAGTAGACAGCCACTGCTTATTGATTTGCAATTGACAGCGCTAGCTTTGCCGAAAATACGTTGTTTTGATACAGACAGGAGAAGGCTAGTAAAAAAGATGAATATAGATATTAATCCCTAGTACGGGTTGACCTTTACTGCCTCTAGTATTACAAAATGCATTTCTGTAGAACGACAGCAAAACCATCGTCATGCCTTTCTGTTCAGCATTGAATGGACGCTCAGAAGGTGGGTTGGGTCTATGAGGATATAGCAGGGTTACATTAGTCGGGAAGATTAAAAAGATATTGTCAGACTAGGAAAGCCTGGCACGGCCAGCCGGCTAGAAGAAGAGCTCCGGATGAAGACCCCCCCCTGAGGGGGTCTTCACCAGGGGCCGATAAAGGAGTGCACGGCCAACGAATAGAACGGTTCCAGAAGAGCCTAAATGGCCTCAGTCAATGCCGCGAGACCCGGCTCCTCAGGGCGAAAGGCCTCAGGGAGGCCTTTCAGGCCAGAGGGCAAGGGAACCAGTCCCCAGGCTTCGGACTGACCTTGCCTGGTGTGTACCGTTGCTATATAAATAGGTGTACTGCTACCTCTGGGACCTGAATAGAGGGAAGTAGCCTGAATAGAGACCTTTTGCACCGTTCTGCTAGGCACTTCATGCAGCAGAGACTTTCCCCTGAAATCTGACAGATATTTTTCTCAATTCACTCTTTGGGTCTTGTTTTCGCATGAGTCCGACAGGAATCCTACTCCAATAACCATGCTAACATATAGATTTGAACGATATATGAGTGAAGAACAAGTGCGAAAGGCCTTGTATCAAGGGGTTTGGCATTTCTTGAAGCCCATGTCTCTCTAATAACGAGAAGAGAGAGTCTGAGGAGGAGGGCCTGAAGTCTAAACCCGTTATAGAATTGTACGGATGAGTGGTCAATATGGCGACTACCATAGTATATTCAAGCTACGCCCAGGAGATTATGAGTCAGATAGCCCAAAAAGAGCTTCAGAGATAGAAAGGGTAAGGCGAGGAACATATTCAATCCACACCTCTACTATTACAACCTGTGTCACGCTCGCTGCTCTGAACGCTTCCTAATGAGTCATGCACGATTTCAATGCCGATCAGATCAAGTTTATGTGACTGCGAAAAAAAACACCTCGGGGATGGTCACAAGACGTATAAAGATCGATGGATTCAACAGCTATAGCTAGAATGGACAGCCTCGGGATATGCACAGGCCTGATAGTGCTGGCCAGGATTAGGATGGCGTGCTACTGGCTACTGTGCCCCCCCCCCCTAGTAATAGGTGCCCCCCGTGACCTCTGCCACAGTAACCACAGCATATAATAAAACGGCCGTCGGGCGTTGGCTGGTTGAGCAGGGCAAAACATTGACTGATGTAAAACTCTGGAGTAATCCACAAGATCGAGACGGAACTCTTTAGTCGAATATAGAGCAGACCATAGTTAGGTAAGCTTGGCTGACACTGCTCCTTTTAGATATACGTGACATGTGCCCTACTGGCAAACAGAGCCGCTTTTTTTTACGGAAGGAGTAAACGGAACACATAGGCTCCAAGGAAGTATAGAATCCTGATCACAAAGGTAAGCGATCTCGCAATCAAACCAGGTGGAGTGATTATTTGCCACCACGCCTGACAGAGGACGGGGTGGGCTGGCTGTATATTTCTTATAGTTATAGACTCTCTCAATAAATTAGCAAGCTGTGTAATAAACTTGGGTGGAGGCTTGATATGAGTCGTGGTGGAAAAGGGTCGGATGGAGAAGGCAGAAATGCTATATGTGTCGAATGGGAGCAGATGATAATAGCGTAGTACGCCTGCTGGGAAGAAGAAAAAATCTGACTCATTGCAGGACACTGCCTCCCCAGCAACGTATGTATTATTTATTCACCCATAACACTTTCAAACTCATGACGTAGAATGATCCGAAGAGATCCGCAAAGAATCTATATGTAAACTATCCGAGAACCATAGCAACTTCTGTCAATGCTTGATTGATGAATATTTTCAAGAATATATCAAATGAAATAGCTTCCAGTTTTCTATTACACCCTTGATAGCTGTTGCTGCTGCATCTAGGAGAAGCGAGCTGAAGTTTGCGAGAATTAGAACAGCCAGATGAAAAGGCAGTAGAGCAAAAAATAAAAGCCGAGTTACTATAAAAGGGAATGCAAACAGATCGATGTTTGATTCATAATTGCTAAGTCTTTAAATAAATCCCTCGTCTCCAATGATCAGATTTGTCTGAGATTATTGTCACCTTTGGCGCAAAATCTATTAGAATGGTGGTAAATATAGATATCACCCTCGTCGTCTACAGATATCACTGCGAGCACCATCTCATATACTACAATCTAGAGAAATCATCATTCTTTTTATCTAGTCACATTAATAAAAAAGATTATCGGATACATATGGAAGTAACATTCGATACACAAGCTAGAGCCAGTGAGTCTCTACTAAGTCTGCGTGCACTAAGATGCATAGCTGCTATATAAGTCATGAACATAACATCAGGATCCAAGGGCTAGTTCAAGTGTCAAAGAGGGTTTGTATTGCGGTCCTGCTCTACATAGTAGAATCTTCAGGAATACTGAAATTTGCATAGGAAAGAAGCTGATGGGCGTAGCTGACTAGAACGACTGAAAATATGCATCATACTATAGCAAAAGCCAGCCACTGTTTATTTGTTACTACACTAGTTGATTTTGAATCTAATAATGACTCATTCCGATGTTTTCCAAGCATGGGTTTAGGCAGCAGGCAGCTATTGGCTCAGCTGTTTCAAAAATCTGACTGCAGGTTGGTGACATATCACCATCTAACCTTCAGATATGATTAGTGTATGCATACGCCCTACGTTCAATGCAAGATTCAGACATGACTCATCTGCATTCCTTAAATTTGAACCCCAGAATCGGACAACTCAAAACAGTTTTACGGGTGCGGATAAGCCAATGCCAAGGAATTGAGTTATACTACTATGCATTGAGAATCTATACTTACAGGATGACTCACCATCTAGCTCACACAATATATCAATAGGCATTGAATATTATTGCTCAGGCCAGTTCCAACCCCGCATTGATATGATGAGTAATGCTTCGTGACAGAGGATTAGCAACACAACAGGTTCATGCTAGCAAAGAGCGAGTGGAGAGTATAATTATTCTGTCTGTACAGGAATGCATCATAGGTAAATATCACCAGTAATAAGGCTTCCGCTGTAGGGAGAGTTCAAGCTGAGCTTTATTAAGCAACAGCTGGGAAGGCTGGCGCCATTTGCATCTGTTAGCATATTCTATTTCCTATGCGATAGCGCATCATCTTGCATCGAAATCAAATAAACTCCCGATTCTTATTGACTAACATCTAACACTCTAGCTTCTATAAGCTTCGATTTTTATAACCAAGAGTTAGACCTACAGCAAGACCAGTTGACACTTGCTAATTTATTACAAGCGCATCTACTGTCCATCGCAATCCCTATGCTTTCTTGTTATGACCCATCCATATGCGAGGGCCAGTGAGTCACTGGCCTGGCCTGTGCGCTGTTGCTGCTCAGCATTGTGGATAGCTCCAGCTTTCCAGCTGGCTTTCCTCTTTTCTTTCCATGAGTGTCAGTCCCATAATCCAACATGCAGGTCAAGACAGAAACAAGGACAAGCACGAAAGCTACTCGGAACGAAACCCCCAGGAGCCGAGAAACCAACAATCTAGTGCAGATTAGGAAAAGGAAAGAATTACATAATCCAGGGTTAGGGAGACGGGACTGCCGTTGATGCAATCTTGGACCGATGCAGCTGTCTTCGGTCCAAACAAGCTACTTTAATAATTAATACCAATATTATCAACAGATACTGAAAGGCTGAATATATAAGGATATATTTATTATTGTTATGGTGGCCAATAGAGTGAATCTTAAGATATGGAATGTAGATAGGTTCTAAGATCGTTCAGATATAAGAGTATAACCCCTTTTCATTTTTTTCTTCGCTTAGATAGAAACAACAAAATATCTTTCCTAATATTTTTAATTTCAGCTCTCTAAATAAATCTAAGATAGGATTTTCACTCTAATCTTATGCATATATAGCCCTTGTTTGTTGTTGTCCTTGTAACCGATTCAGTACTTTTGGATTGCATAAGCCTTTTCTTATTGCTTTAATATTTATCCTTTTGTTCGACGGCGCCCGAGGTTCTAGTTCATTATTACTAAATAGATTATAGTATATAGTTTTTCAGTCGTCAATCTAAGTATTACCTCCAACATAAGTTACAGCTTTACTGCTAGTGATATACTATAGACATACTTAGAATGTTTCCAATATTATTTGGATTTACATTTCAATATTACTCTTGTTAGCATAAACTCTTTGTGTACTTGCTAGACTCTTGTTAGACAGCAGTGCTTATTACATTTCTAATGACAGCTTCATTGTTTTTTAGATCGATAATACATAGTCTGACCAATCTATAAATGTTCTACACAGTATCGTATTATTGATTGTAACTGGAAAGGGCTTTATTTATGAAAGAAGAGAAAGCGAAGAAGGTGGTGAATGAGTCATGTTCAGGATCTGGAAGCAAGTAATTGCGCTGGGATGAAAACATAGCAAGCTTCTTATTTGGAACCACTCTGGTGTTAAGAAACCTGCAGACTCCAAATGTTTCTGGGTAAGCTGATATTCACAAGACTACAGGAAACAACCGCCGATCTATTGATATTGAAGATTATGATGGATCAGGAGTGTTATGACCCATCCAATATGCAGGTCACAATGGAAACAAAGACAAGCACGCAGGCTGCCCGGAACGGATCCCAGGGAAAGGCAGGATTACGTGGCTCAGGGTTAGGGTTCACGGAATGGATATGTTGGATATGTTACATATCCAACATAGTCGGATCAGATGGATCAGCAACATATCCAAATGATACACCCTAATCACCAATACTAACAGCATCAACAGGTACTGAAGAGTTGAGACATATGAGGACACGTTCATTACCTTCTAAATAGATCATCGTACATAGCTCTTCAGTCGTCAATCTAAGTATTACTTCGCACACGAGCAATAGCCTCACCGCTAGTAGCACATTGCAGAGATACTCAGACTTTCCGGTATTGCTGGACTTATACTTTGACACCGCTCTTGTTAGCATAAACCCTTTATGTACTTGTTGAACCCTTAGGATACAGCAGTGCTCATTACAAGGAGCATACATACCCGCCAGTCAAAATACACTGCTATTGTGAATGAGACGGTATTCTTTCTTCAACTATCAGTCAGAGCTTGGTATATGCAGCGCTCTGTTTCACTCGAGGGGAGTTCACTTTTGTGCTTTTGAACTGCCCACCCCTTTCTAGAGGCTAGAGGGGGGTTTACAAGGATCATTCTTAGAAGCGCTTCTGAGACTGCTTCTCCTACCATGTAAATGAACAAGCATTCAAGCTCTTGCTTGCTTGTCTAGCTATTTCTCCACAGTTAAATATTATGAAGACAGTCTGGAACAAGATGAAAAAAAGGGATTGCTATAAACATATTGAGAAGCTATTGTATTGCTCAACTTCGAACCTGGATCCAGGAAGCCTGAGATTACATTGGCAATGAATAATTAATGCTTGGGAAAGGAAAAATGTCGAAACGCCCAAACAGGCTGATGCTACTTGGCTGGGGTAGCTGCTAGTGAGTCACCCGAATTGCAAAAAGCGGTGTAGCAGAATTGAAAATAAAGTTTAACTTTAGTATGAGACGGGTATAGTAAAGTGGAGTGAGAAACACATGATGCAGATTTTTACTCCTATGACCAGTGAATATGATGGTCCTTTTAACTTTTGCTGGCTGTGCAACTCCCAGGGATCAATTTTCACACTTAGCCACCGGAGCAGAACATAGTGTACAATGCAGAATGCCACATTAGATTCAGACCTGCTTTAATAAATAAATGTTGACTTTGTAAATAAAACTGGAATAAGAATTATTTTAAAAGAGAAATTGGTGAAAAGATAAGAGAAAACAATAATTCACTTCATAAATATGTATTGCTCAGGTGGCGAAGTGTAAAAATTAATTCTTGGGAGATGTACAATTCCTGATGATTATTCGTGGGCATTAGCCTTCCTGGCCCTCTGCTTCGGGAGGAACGAAGCAGAGGGCCAAGTGCCCAGGGGTATTCTTCACGCTTTGCTACACAAACAAAATTATGGTACGGTGCATCGCCCTAGTTATATGGCCCCCACCCAGCTCCACACCCCTTCAGATTCCTTCGCTACTCAAAAAAAAAAAAAAAAAAAAGAAAGAAAGAAAGAAAAAAAGTCTTGTGAGAAGGCCAGTGACTCGCGCCGGGGGCTGTGCATGGTTACTAGCCAGCCAGCATCTAGACAGCTTCCGCCCTTCTGGCCGCTCACTTTTTTCTTTCTTTCTTTCCTTCTTAGCGTTTAGTCAACTTAGTCCCGTTTCATAAAAACGACCCCGAGACAATTTAGCTTGCCTTTCTAGTTTTATTCAAAAAAAAGATATTACAATAAAAGTTGAATCAATTTCATCTCCTTTGCGCCGGGAAATTCAATAATAATTAGTGCCCTCCTGGCTATGGATTCTAGTTTTTTCCCCTATGCAGAAGATTCTTGTGCAGCAACACCCAATTGAATAACTCGGTAGGTACCAAAATTAATTTATGCCGGCGGCTAAGTGACTGCCTATGGAGAAGATAATTAGATGCCATGATTGTGCACGGCACGATCACCGCCGCGAGCTTGGTTCATTGTTCCCGTGTTGCCGGGGACGTGTCAGAGCTTGACGTGCATTGCTATCAAGTCGGCCTGTTGGGCTTCTATGCCGGTAGCTTCCGCCTCCAGCATTTTCTATCAAGCAGTATCGCTTCTGTCAAATCTTCTGTGGCTGCTTATTTTCTTCGTCTCCATTAAGTCGATTGGACTGTCCTCAATCCCTTGAACGCGGGTGGCCCGAATGACAGTGCTCAAACGACGTGTCCCAACTCATGGCCTCACGTCAAATCATTTGCGGACTCTGGTGCGCCCGCTCGTTTTCATTGTCTCAGTAACGAGCGGACAAGCGGGCTCTCTTGTCCTGCTCCATATAAGGACCGTAGCGATTCTCGTTGTCTAGATTGTTGTCGTGGAATAGCATATCGCAAGGCACGATGAGTTTTTGTCATGCGGAGCGGGCAAGGCTCCGGACTATCGTATCCGAGAACGATGAAAAGCACTTACAGCTGAAACACTTGGCTGTAACGAGCATTACTATCTGACAGGGGCGTAGCAGGTACTACAAAAAAGGTTCATGCTAGCAAAGAGCAGTACGCGGTATATACGGAATTGAAGAACGAGAAATTTTACCAGTTATGTGGCTATCACCCGAGAGTATGTTGAGAAGTAATACTTACAGTGACGCCTGGAGAGCTATTATATACAACGATTCATCTGATAGAAATGTGCATGACGTCATAAACTCAGCTCTTCGGCGCGGCAACCATAGCCATCATCACAGTCTCGTTGGCCGTACACTGGATCAACCACCGGCCCTCATGGGGCTCGTGGACAATTACATAGCTGGCAGGCCGAGCAGGCAACAGACCCAGTCCAGCACGATGGTCTCGAGCTCGGTAACGACCGGGGAGCAGATCCAGTTGCAGCAGGCGCGCCCGTGAAAGTGGCCGAGTACAGCTTGCGCAGGATGAAAGGGTACGAGACCGGGCAGGGAAAAAAAAGAAAAAGGCAAGATGGGTGACTGCCAATGGGTGAGCCTGGACACGAGCTGGGTGTCGATGTCGCTCTGGATGACGGTTAGATTAGCTTGCCATTCTCACTTGTGAGCAGTCGTAAGCTTTTCTGATTAGTCCGTTACATATCTAACCCCGGCTGTTTAATGGGAGAGGGGGGGGGGGTTGTCGGAAGTACCAGTTATCAAAGCCCCCGTTTTGCGGGGTGACGGGACGGGTGACTCGGCGGGTGACACGCCCTCCCTCCAAATATGCGGAAAAATAGACAGCCTTTCAGTTGAAATGAATATATCGCAATGGGAAAGGCATCAAAAAGAGAACAATATATATATTGAATGAAGCCTGAACTTCGGGCTATTGAAATATACTTTTTTCATTTCCCTAGCTATATTACAGCTTATAGAAATGATTAAAAAGGCCAACTATTCTATTAGTTGCAAATCGATTTGTTTTAGTATGCGAAGTTCTAACCCTAACCCTAATCCTGGAATCGATTTTTTTGCGCCGTGCTGGCTAGAAAGCTAGAGAGGAAAGAGAAATAGCGCTGCAGACAGAATTTTTGAAAATATTTATATAAGCAAGAAAGTTTACAAGGACTAGGCAGATACAAGTCCAGAACTTATTCCATTACTAAGCCTTCAAAAATAGGGATTAAGGCGTCGTTTTTGGTGTGTCACTCACCGATCTCGACAGCCCTTTTGGTGGAATGGGCTTCAGAGACAGGGGGGTACAAGGGCATTTTTGAGGGCGCGCGGGTGACGGCGGGTGACGGTCACCCACGCCCCCCGGGGCTACGATAACTAGTACTTGTTTTGTGATCCGATTTTGGATGGGTCGTAACGTTGTTCTGGGAGCAATGGGCTAAGGGTCGCTTCGTGCCTACGTAAGACAAACGATGACAAAAAAAAAAAGGCCAATTAGGCTCAAAAACAAGGTAAAAGGCTTATCTTAGACCTTTGCAGAGGGATCGAGGTTGAAAGAAAGGAAGAAAGAAAGATAGTTTTCATCTTTCTTCTGTGTGAACTTCCCCTCCTTCCAGCCCCCAAAAGAAAGAGGAGCTACAAATTACCTTTGTAGTTGCATGACCGTCGACTCTACCTGTGATATGTGCTCTAAGGCTTGTACATAATCAAAACTAATTACCACCAAAGAAATGGAATCTATCTGTAAGTATCAGCACTCGAACAGCCCTCTGAATATAACCAGTTTCAAAGTAGCGCCAATTGAATGCTAGTAATGCGGCCAACCTCATTCAGATAATTTGTAAGTGTAGGCATTGTATCTAAGGGGAGTTGATCTATAGTGTATTGAGGAAACCAGTGTTCATGGTAGCAGATGAGCGGATCAGGTAGTAATGCTTCTTCATCGGTTCTTTCGGAGCAGCAATAAGTAGTAGGGTCATGCAAAAGCGCGCTAATGAACCTCCCCGCTGTACTAACTCCTCGATATTGTCTTTCTTCCGAGTATAGGAAACAATCCCTTAACCCCATTAATACTACGCAAAAATGTTCTCGATGCTGGCAGAACCGAATGTTCAATGCTTTCAGGTGGTTGGCAGAGCCTCTGAATCTCTTGAACGGTGATTGATCGCAGAGAAGCATATTCAAGAGACTGATTCTGTGCGAGAGCCCGTGGGTCACTGGCCTGGGCCGTGCACGGCCCTGCCAACCAGCAGCCAGCACCTGGATGGTCACAGCCAAATTAGCTAGCTTCCTTTCTTTTCTTCCTTTCGTTCTGTACCATATTCTCAATTCATTTGAGGTGACACAGATTCTTGCAATGCGTCATGGAGCAGCGTTGACTATTTAATGTTGGTCGTGAGGCAATATTGGCAAGGTACACAAACCGTGAGGCCACCATGAGCATTGCTAATACGGACACTGATTGGATCTACGGCCCAGGTTTGAGGCACCTATGCGTTAATCACGATAATAGTGAGTGCTCCCGAGTCCTCTGACCGGTACAGATAGGTCGGATAAGCTTCTATATAGTACTCGTTTATTCAAGATTCAAGTGGGAGTGGCCTGTGCCCCCGTTAGCTTTTTAATCATATAGCACTGGTGTTGGTTAGCAAATAACGTACGTACGTCGTTGGTGTTGAATGGTGGTTATATGTTATTGATTGAAGAAGACTGCTATTCTGCCTAAGGGCCTCATGGCCCCAGATCAATGGCCCAGGCACGGGCCAGCAAGCAACGGCCATCGTTGCTTCCACAACTGGCATGCATTTCTCAATTTGCAGCATGGTTGTAAGCTGGATAGACTCCACTTCTATAGAATCTATGTAATTAATAATTCCGCTATGAAAAACCAGGCGGAGTCACAATGATGAGAGGGATAATAACATGGATTGACTAATGGTTGATATCTAATAGTATAGGGGCTGATTCTTGCACCTGCTACATGTATTCAATCTCTCCTTCTACCACATCGAGGCAGAACAAAACCCTGCAGCCTCCACATCTGAATGATTGCATGTACAACAAGTGTTGCACCCACCCTATTCTCTCAAGACACAAAGACATCTATAATAGTCTTGTTGCCAATTTTCTCTCCTGCTTTCTTCTTGTAAAATTGTTCCAAGTATATGATATCTTTTATGTGAAAGAAAAGCTCTCCAGGCTCGACATATGCACCCATGATAGATTTAGGGTCCATGTCCCCAGCAGGGAAAAGTACAGGCTGAGGAGTCTCGTTATCCGCGTGGTGTCTCATTCCCATGAAATGAGCGAGCTCGTGTGATAGAATGCTCTGCATTGCTGAAAAATATCGCCGTTCAAAAGTCACGCCGTAGATGTAAAGAAAGTATTGTTTCTGATCAGGATGCGGATAGTCTGATATCATTGCCCATGCTCTAGAGTTGTAGCCTCCGAATTTTACTTCGATCAGAGTAGGTTTCTCGCTCTTGTCCTTGATATATTGGAACTGAATGCCAACATTCAGTGTGTTGATGAGGGAAACTGTATAGCGAAGAGACTTATGCAGAAAGCGAATGTGGTCCGGGAAGTCCCGGAAACTTTCTTGATCAATGCTGATGGGGATCTTTGAGCCGGGAGCAAAACGACAGATGTAATCACCCGTGAGGTTCAAGGCAATCATCTTGGCATGTCGCTCCTCAGTCGCGCATCCGTGAGACCATTCTCTAATGCGTGGGGTCGGAGCTGGGGCCGGGGCCGGTAAGTTGCCAGCTTCCTTTGGTGGCAGCTGCTCAGCCGATGTTGGTCCAAAAGCATCGTGCTTGTCTTCTGTCGACATTTTGGGCTCTTGGGACTGAGATTCAGGTTCGGATGGCTGCTGCTCTTCACCTCTGATACAGTCGCTAGTGGCTGTTTCATTGTGGTAGGTTCGTATGCCGGTATGACCGTTGGGCTCGCTGCGCATACTGCGCCTCGTGCGTCGCTGTAGCTTGCAGAAGTCGAGGGCGAAAACAAGGAGAAGAGCCAGCTTTGTCCGCAAGTGGTGAACAACCACAACTAGGACAAGGGAACTGAGAAAGCTAACAAGAAGGATATTCTTGGGGACGAGATAGTGAAGCTGACAGAGAAATGAATGATATATGGTGATGAGTGTTCTGGCAGTAGCTTCTGCCGGCTGATCTGTGCTAACGAACATATCGTGTCTCGTCATCTCCTCTGACCAAAGCTAAGAGGTCTGCTGATGATAGAAAGATGGGAACAGAAGCCTTTGGAACAGAGAATTTTTGCTGGTTGGAGATGAGTTGCTGTTGGTTGTGGGCTGAGATAATATACCACAGCAGACGTGCGTTGGGTTGAGTGGGAATAGGAGGGGGTAGTGGGTCAGATGCGTTGGTGTTGGGTGTGAAAGAGAAAGCAATAGGTTTTTTTTTTTTTTTTTGTGTCTCGGGTTTCCTGGATAATGGGGGAGAAATAAGGAACAGGAGGAAGGAAGAGGGACAGATGAGTTTTATAAGATGAAGAGTAGCATGTCCCACGGAAAGTAAACTGCTGCCGAACATTTTTGTGGAGACAACAGCCCAACCGCCCCAGACGAGTCACCGACCAGAATGTGCGCACTTCCCGCATTCTTTGCGGTCTCGAGCCTGGCAACCGCTTCTTGCCTCGAGGTAGACTCCACACACGAAAAGAATCGACGCTGAGCAAGGGCCTTATCACCCAAAACATTCTAAGACTGATGGCAAATAAAATTCAATAAGGCATAGCAATAAGGTGAAAGCTCTATACCAGACCTGCTCAGATGACTTGAACTTGAGAAAAATAAGAGAAGATGTCTTATAGGAAGTACCTTGTCTGCTCGATTTTGTCTTCCCGGTTTTCTTATATTTTCGCATAGTGGAGAAATATCCCCTCAAGAGCTAAGAGCTGGATATTGCTGGGTTTTGCTGGATGTTTAACAATTACCACTAAGAAAGGATCTTGGCTCGGCTTAGGTATGCCGTCCTCGAGAATTATACGGCTGAAAGGTACAGTAGCAGCTAGGAGTAATTTCACATCCCGATCAGCGAAGACATTTTGGTATCGCCTCTACCGACAGTCGAAAAATTTCTGAAGGCCCAAGCCCACATAGGCATACTATCTATGGCAACTCCAGGCTGTGGGATTATGCTAGCCCACTACCTTCGTTTCTCATGTAGTGGGTGCCAAAAATGGTTGCTAGCAAAAACAGTGTGCATACTAGACACCTCTTGCCCTCATATTTATAGATACACATATATACAAACTTGATGCAACTCATCCAATTTGTAGATTATAAGATTGTCAAAATAGCACTGAAGGAATACAGGGTTAGAGTTTTGATTTCTACAATCCCAGTGAGGTCGCTGCATATAACTGCATCTTCACTAGACTTGGGAGAGATGATAAGAAATCTTAGATCCTTGAATAGAACAGCTGCACAGCAAGTATTTGAATGGTATTCAAAGCTTAGATATCCAAGAAAGCATAAGGAAATGATGAATAGATTTCATATTACTCTTGTAAGCCAATAGATTCGAGCAGATACCACTAATATTCCTGGAATGAGAAACAAAAGCTCAAACTAAAATGTATTTAGGCTCGTAACTCAACACTGTGAAGTATTTCTAACTACTTAGTGATTCTTGAATAACCCTGACCCGATTCCTGATTCTCGCATTTGTGATAGTTAAAAAACAAATTATTTGCATTGCTTATTGTATAGCTATCATAGCACCGCTCTCTTTCCATTGTTCAGATAGAATAAGGATGGCAACTATCTGTTTTGCTTTCCTTTAATATTAAGCCCTTTAGACATGTATGAGACAGATCTTCATCATGCTCCTGTATTCAGTTGGCCTTCGTTTGTCATCGTTCTTTTTACCTGGGCACGATTGGGTCGGCGGGGCTCTTGCCTATTGCTCAGACGTTCGTCCTTCTGTGCGACGGCACTTGGGTTCTGGTTTACTATCAGAATAATGCCGAGTGTCAAGCCCTCCAACTCTAGTAAAAAAGAATTGATATGCGAAGGGAGACGAAAGATGCAAGAGTATCCATTTTATATGGCAGGGATTCGGGGGCCAGAAATAAATACTGGGTTGAAGTCAATCCCGTATTTGAGTATTTTTTTGAAGAGAGGGGTGAGAAAGAAAGGAAGCCTAGGAATAGGTCACTGTTAGAGCCTAGAGCACAGTAGGCATGGTAGTTCTCAAGTATAGGTTCATTGGAGCGGCTTTAGAGGCAGGAGATACCAAGCACCTGGCAGTGACAAAGTCGCTCGCTGTCGAGGCCCTCGCAAATGGTGACATGCGCTAGCTAAACACGGCAGCCATAACAGCGACTTCTCGACTTGATTTATAACGCGATGTGATATAAAATCCGCGGGAGCTTCTTTTGGTAGAATAGGGAACTTAATATGTGGAGGAGTCGCGCAGACCACCCAAAACTATGTTTACAATTAGTCATGCGTGAAGCTCGACCAGTACAATTACGAGTATTGGCTTTTTTGGGAGAAAGTGACGAAGCCTCATCACCACCGAAGTGGTCATTTCTCACAAGATTATACAACACATACTTGAGTGTGCAGAATTCGTAATATATAGCCAGCCTAGTATAACTCTCCCTCATAATTGATCCACTTAGGCTCTAAACTCTCCAAGGTGTTAATGATTTGTCCAAGTTTAGTGTTGCAATCGCAGACGACACCAAGGCGCCTACGCTGCTGTTTGTTCTGCGAAGTTTACAATAGCAGCAGCCCAAGACATACATGTAGGGATCAGCTTTCTTATATCTCTAATACCAAGCGCAAACCCTGCAACAGTCTCAGGGGCTAATCGTACCATGATAGCTGTAGCGGTGGTGTGCGCTTGTCGTTTCCCAACCCAGGACTCAGGTTGCTCGAAATATTGATTAACGCTGTACTCCCTGTTAATATAGTTATCAAGGATGATAGGAAAGTCAAAGTCATAAAGGTGATCTAACGCGATCAGCCGGTGAAAGAGAGTAATCATATTAGGTTCAGATGCTATAAAGCTGGCTTCATTGGTGATTAATTGTTCTCTTTGGATAACCCTCCCAGTATAAAGGACAGACGAGGTCGCATGCGAAAGAGACTAGGTGCCAGGACCTAGCGTTCATCAATACGCTTACGTGAGGACTCACATTACGATCTAGTCAAGCCAGCTTGAAGGATAAGATATATAAATGCACGTCTATTAGAGTTGAGGAAATATTATATATATACCCAGCTTTCCAATTATTAACCCAAGTATTAATCGGCTGTATAAATTCTTTTAAATTATTATACAGATTTGACTCTGCGGCGATACCCTACCCAAATGGTCTTTTGAAGACATGTCAATATGAATAGTCTTTTTAGCTCGAAAGTGCGCTGCGCGTACCATTATCACTCAAGTGTTTGACCGGCTTAGAAGCACAAGACTATCTGAGAAGTAAGCAGAGCCTATTCCAAGAGTGAACCGGGGGGTCTTTCTATTAGACTTTATAGACTATCAAGAAACGTATTTAGATGATTAATTGTCTCTATAACACGCATGTAAGTAATCAAGACGTAGCATAATGTCCTCTCCGGTTCATTGCCAGCTCTGGGTAGGCTTTAATGAAGGTAGCCGTAGGGTCTCACGGCTAGTTATTACTTATGTAGAGACTAAGACCTGAAATGCATGTTTCTCGCTCATGCAGCCGTCTGTGGTCTCACACAACCACCAGTCCACCGCCGTCTTGGAGGGCAGTGGAAGTCTCTGACCAGACGACTTGTCAAAGTAGGATCTGTATATGCCTATCTTGATCAGGTGCCTGGGCCTTCCAGGAAGAGGCTCACTATGAACATGTGGCGACTGCAGGATGATACCATGCTGCATCTGACCGGCCGCGGCGCCCTCGAACAGTGCTACAGCGATAATCTCGTCTTTGTGATCACGGCTCAGGTCCACGAGGGCGCCACGTAGGTCCACTGTCGACCTGAAGCCAGCCGGCTTGTTCCAGAAGTCCTCGGTAGACCTGTAGCCGAAAGTGTCCGAACCCGGGATGCCCGCCCTAGTCCCCGCGTGGTTGTCGATTCTTGTTTCATTCTCGTCCTGCACGCCGTAGAATATCATGAAATGTGTCGTAGGATCAACCTGGGCATCGTCCTGGCCCGACGCGAGGATGCCCACGGAGCGCATGCAGACGCTTGCGTCCTCAAAAATCTCCCACTTCTGCACAGATGGGTGGTCGACTCGCGTGTCTATGGACTCGTCCGTCGGCAGCTCTGCCGCGTGTAGCGAAAAGGGCAGCATGGAACCGATGGCCTGTGGCCTGATGATTCGGGTATCGAGGCGGACCAAGGATGCGAAAAAGGAAGACCCCAGCTTCTTGGCCACCTCGCGGACAAAGTCCAGCTGAGCTTGCCTGCTGACAGCTAGCCTGCTGACAGCTGATAGTAATCTGGCTGCTGATGGCAAGGCCTTTGATTAATCATTTGAAGGAAGTGCCTCCAAAATATCGTAAACACCCCCCCCCCCCCTCTCTTAGGAAATAGAAAGAAAAAAGCAAGGAAAAAAATGAAAATCACAACACCAATATATCAAATATCATGATTGCTTTTAGTTAGAGATATATGGTATACGCACATGAATTGGAGGTTATTAATAGCCGTTCTCTTCTCGGAATCCGGGAATTCACGCTCGGGCTTAGTGTGCAACCAATGCCATCGAGGACTTTAACCTCATGAAACATAGAACTATTAATATACTTCCAGAGGAGTTCTAGAGAGTCTGTACTTAGAAAAAACAATAAGAATTGTGAAGCCCATTGGCATCTAAAGACACACCTTCAGGGCACATTGCACTTTGGTGAAGGCAGCGAGAAGACAAGGGCTCCGGCTAAGCATCTCGGAGCCGAGCTATACCCGATGAATATTTTTCTTATTTCAAGGCCGATCAACCTGTGCAAGCGGACCGGACTGAAGGTCGACTTCCTTGCCTCTCTGTGTTCCTCCTCTATGCAGACGGCCACTGCGGCTCCTTAGTATCGATATTTCGGGCCCGTTCATGAGGCCGGGCAATTGGGTCGGGCTACTCGACATTACCGAGCAGGCGTCCGCGGGGCTCCAGTCGACACTGCATGTGGGCAATTTCTTGTTCGTACTTCTGTTGCAAAGCCATGAGCACCTGATTTATGGCGCAGACGTTTTCGGTAACGAGCCGCACCGGGGAGTGTATGTATATACTATGTTACAACTGCCGCGGTGCATAGCACAATTAATTTGATGCACGAGGGATTCTAATATCCGAGACCGAAACCGAGTCCGACACCCTGCATCCAGGAACTGATCTTGCTCATACCACCCCCGAATTCTTGACTACTTGAGATCTTGGATCGGCAATCTTTCGAGTCATTCTAGATTAACTCTGCTCTGTTCCACAGTTTAATTCTTGTGCTATGGATATTAGGGGGCCGGTATACCGAACAGCTTCGTAGAAGTAGGTGACTTGTGCATTGTTTCTTCATTTCTCTCGACCCAAGCTGTGTAGTATAGCAAGGATAAGTAAAAAAAAAAAAAAAAAACCGCCTGCGGAGGATCCATTGTAAGTGTACTGTGCCTGCAAACTTGGCCAGTAATTACTTCCACCGTCAAATCGCTCTCGTTCTCGGCAACAGGGCCGATCCCACCCTGCGGTTCTTCTAGGTGTAAAGGGGTAACTTGCCCGGTAATGATGTTGCTTGGGTGTATAAAGCTGCCCAGTGTTCTTTGTAAACCAGACCAGTTTTGGTTTTGTTTTTTGATACACGATATCCGACCTCAACGGGAGCATAATTCAACGCCCACCTTCTAACCAGCAGCTTCTGTCACCATGAAGCGTTCGCCAGGTCCTCTTCTGGCTTTATTAGCAGGTGTGTCAACCAGCAGCGTGTCTGCTCAAGACACGGGCGACCGGGTCATTACACTCGGCAAGAATTACTACAATGGCACAACTAAGGTCGAATTTACCACGGATGCTCTTGGTCAAGCCGACTTCTTCAAGCTAGACCCAGCCCCAAACGCCACTACCTGGGACTCGTAAGCGCAACCCTCTTCCCATCCCAAGACACCGGGCTCGTTTTAATCCGGTGCTGAGCTTCGCAGGTGGTACTTTGATGCCATGAACCCGGCGACCAACGAGATGCTCGTGTTCAACTTCGAGCTGCAGAGGCCGACCGACAATGGCGTGGACACAGCGACATCACAATACCATGTGACCTTATTCGGCTCCTATGCCAATGGCACAGCCTTTAGCTACGGTGTCAATGCCGAATTCGCCCAAATCACAGAGAGGGCCGACAAGAGCATGCGGGTGGATTATTATGGCGGTAACAACATCAGCTGGTCAGGCTCGAGCCTCGTGGAGCCGCGACCAGTCTACAACGTGACGATCGACGCGCCCGAGGCCGGTATCAAGGGGAGCCTGCTCTTGCAGGGCAATGTGAGTGCTCTTCTCACTCTTTGTCTGATAATAATCAGACCATATTAGCATGAGGCTATACTAAACAGTTCCTTTTGGGTCATGATTACAGGACGCCGCACCTCACTACTCCTGTGGCACCGACGCGGCGGGAGTCAACGAGAGGAATATTATCGGAGTTGCTTGGGCAAATGCACTGCCGGACGCCAATGCGACTGTAGACCTCCAAATCGGCGACACGACCATGTCTTTCGAGGGTTATGGGTATCATGACAAGACTTGGGTCGACCAACCTTTCCAGGATGCGCTTCAGTCCGCCTACTGGGGTCACGCCCGTGTCGGACCCTACGCCGTCGTGTGGTGGCACTCGCGTGCCCAGGACGGGACCGATATCAGCGCCGAGTATCTTGCCTCGTATGAAGATGGGCATGTCATTGCCTCTCGCTGTGTGAACAGCCCAAACAACACTCTGGGCTGGGGCGAGGGCCAGACTTGGCCGCTGATGCCGGGCAATCCGCCCCCCGCAGGCATGATCATAAACTGGGACCTGGGTGACGCTGGCGTTTTCACTGCCAACATCACGAGCCACACCATCTTCGCAAACGTCTCCTACTGGGAGGCCGGACGAGGACCTGTCACTGGTGGTTTTGAAGGCCAAGAGCAGTACAGTGGCGAGACCGGGGTGTGGTCACTGAATCAGCTCGAGCCACTGAGCGCCTAAAGCGTGCCGGAAAAGATCCTGCTCATGACTTTGATGGATCCCATTTCGATTTATTGCACATAGTTGAATAGAAACACTGAATTGTATCTAAAATTGTAGGTTTATGACATGGACTGGGAGATATCAAGACTTTTTGGATTGAATGATCAGAACAATTACAACTAGGTTTGGTTCTTGAGTGCGAGCGCCATACTTAATCGAATCTAATTGGAAGGAAATTTCCCGATTTATGTGCCTTCTCGCCAAGGAAATCAAGCTCAGCACAAACAGCCAACCATGTAATAATCCAAAGAGACCAGTGATAACTTGCATATCCACGAATTATTAATAAGCGGAAGGAAATTGGTGATGGTGGGATGAAAATCGGGATTGTCATGACAGTAGCCGGAACTGATGCCGCCAGCGTCATCTTTCCAAAGACCTCTGCAAGCACCGTTCTGACTGTATCACCGACAAATTAGCGTCGAGTCTTCTTGCAACCCACTAGCATAGTGGCGAAATAGGACGTCTAAACCGGAGGTGGAGACAGGCTGCAACAATTGCAAGTGCGTTTCAAGCAACATTCACACTCCTTTACTGCAAGGTCCTTACAAGAAGCTAGCGTAAAGTTCGTAAAAGGTCTTATTTCTCTGATAACAATTTGGTTTCACATGTGAGTGAGAAATAGATTCACGGTCCTAGATGGGTCTTTCCGTCTATCTCTCCCTCTCACTCTATCTCCAAGGAAGCATTTACAATCTAGCCTAACGTATCTCTGTAACCGATATTGTGCGACATCCTAACACTCTATATAGACCACATCTTTTCCAGATTGCACTAATAATAGCTATTGTTATAATACTCCCACATATCTGCTATGGTATTTAATGGTTGGTATCTTCTACGTCCATAGCCATCGCTTTTACAATATCCTCGCTACCCCCAGCCATAGCCTCAGCCTCTTCTCGGTTTGTAATAATGGTAGCGAGTTTCCGTCGTGATCCGGGCCCAATGATCCAAGTCGGGTTGGTCTCAAACAGGACGTCGATATCCTCCAAGTTGGCTCTCAGGGTCTCAGGAACTAGCAAAGATCAGTTGAGTCACTCGCCGGCAGCCGTTGGGAATTGGGCACTTACTCAAGAAGTAAATCATGGGTATAAAGCAGAAATTTGTTACCGCCCAGACGATGTAGGTAGCGTAGCCAATATTGTCAATCATCACAGGTGATACCATAACAACGAGGAAATTGCAGAGCCAGAAGCATCCATTGGCAATGGCTACTGACTTGCCTCGGGTTTGAAGCGGCGTCAGCTCCACAGGCAGCAGGAAAGGAATGCCATCGAACCCAACAGCGAAAAACGTGTTGAAGACGAAGAGAAACACCGTCGCGACGTAACCTGCCGCCTTGTTGTCAGGATAGGCGATGCACCCGGCGAGAACCGCCATGCTGATACACTGGCCAACGCTGAAGGACGTCAGTAGATGTGATTAATTCATTCATGCATATTTCATGAATACTTGAAGGCGGAGCAAGACCTACGCTGAAAATAACATGAGCGGCCGTCGACCCAGGCGGTCAATGAGCGGAATAGGTATGAATGTGGCCAGCCAGTACTCCAGACCGTTGAAGCCAGACACCAACAGGGCCATGTCGCGTGACATTCCCAGGGTGCCTTCGAAGATTACCGTCGCATAATAAGTGATGAGGTTGACTCCACTAATCTGTAGCATACAGAGCGCCATACAAGCCAGGACGAGTCTCTGGAAGAATCTCGGTCGGCCCTGGGTGAAGATATCGCCCCAGCTCGAGGAGCTGGCTGCCTCCACCTCGAGAGCGTGCTCGACGAGTGACATAATAAAGATTGTGTCCTGGGAACGCTGGCCCGGGTCGACCTCAAGAGACAGCATATCGAGGACATCCCGAGCTTCTTCCGTCCGGCCCATCCTGATGAGAGCTCGCGGCGAGTCCGGGAGGATGAAGCAGAGCAAGATGGTCGAGATGGCAAACACCACCTGTAGCGCCAGGGGAAATCTCCAGGACCAGTCGTTATTGACGGTTGTGGAGCTCTGGTTCACCGCATAGTCGACCCAGTATGCCAATGCGATCCCGAGGATGTTGATGTTCAGCTGCCACAAGACAGCACGGCCACGGCTCTCCGCCGGTGAGCACTCGCCGTTCCAGAGGGGCAACACAGCTACAGCAGCTCCGTTTCCGACGCCCGTGACGATGCGGCCGACAATGAGCTGGCCTAGTGAGAAGGAAGATGCTTGCAATGCAGTGCCGATAATAAGAACTGTCTCACCCAGCATGACTGTCTGTCTCCGCCCTAGGTTGTCGCCGTATAGAATGACGCTCAGTGCCCCGATAGCGCAGCCAACCTCGTATACAGCCACAGTAAATCCTTGTAGCGTCGAGGAGCCGGTGGATGCTATGGATGGGAACGTCTCTTCGAAAGGGATACTCGTCAAGAAGCCACCCATGACACCTGTTTGGTTCTCAGTATGTGGATCTTGTCGTCGTGCGTACATACGGCATGCGAAGAAAGCTCACCTTGGTCATACCCAAATAACATGTTACTTTTCGATTTACTTCAGTCAGGACTGCCCAGAGAATGTTGCGACTTGACAGAAGATACTCACCCAATCGCACATGTTGTAGTGATCAAAATTCCTACCCACCGCGAACTCCTTCCCCGTCCCCTGAGGCGATTGGTGACGAAAGTGATTGGGGCGCTGATAGGCTTCATGACTTAGGGGTTCTGAGACGCGAAGGCTTCACAGAGCGAACTATTGCAGACGACTCTACGCGGGGACGTGCTGCGTCTCTATAATAGTAGTACAATACTGCACACTATTACCCCGTATTTTCCCCAGCCCGACCCCATGTTTTTGGAACGATTTGGGTCCGGGGCAATGGACCTGCTCCCTCGCATGGAGTAGTCCATTCGATCGACCCGACTCGTGCTTCTTCCCAACCCACCATGTACCATGGTCTTAAGTCGGGAATTCATGATGCTTATTCCCGAGCTTCGACTAGGACGAGCCGTTGTGGGAATATTGATCGTCCGCTACCGGAGTACATGCATAATGGATGGCTATGGTGCGTCCAACTGCTGCATTAGTCGATCGTCCTACAACGTAAGGAGGGCGAGGGATGACAGCCTCGTCTCGCGGGCAGCAGGGATTCGAAATTAAGGATATGACTGCTGCTTAATCCATGTGATGGTAATGACCTGAAGGGTTTAGCGGCCATGTTCAGGACGATGACCTCGTCTCGCGCGCAGCAGGGGGGTTCAAGGGATGTTGCAGCTGTAGTATAGCCCTAGAGCAGGTAATACCATTACCGCGTAGCGTATGAAGTATAGCGATGGCGACCTCGTCTCGCGGACAGCTGTGAGTTAAGCCTAAGCCTAAAAGTGCAGCTCACGAGAATCGTCTTTTCAGACGACTTAGAGTCTACTAGGACGTCCAAAGACACTGCTGCTATGTCATAGCTGCGAATGGCTTGTAGTATATCGAGTAGGTATAAATGTTGAAGCCGATTTAAACTGTCAAAAGATATAGATTTAGGTTGGAGTCGTTGAGAAGTAATTATAAATAGCGCCAGCAAAAAGATTCGCTTCCTCCCTCACCTTCCTATATTCAGCTTTAGAAACGCTTTGCGAGTGGATTATTTGCAGGAAGATATGGACCTGTCTGATCAGTGGCTCGACGGGCCTTCAATCACCTCGAGGTTCAGATTCCCAACAGGGCCCCTCGGACGTGGTCGCCCAGCTGCGCTCTCCACAGGCGATTCTCGTTCAGCAAAAACATCTCACCGCCTCGACCGAAGCAGAAATTAGCCACACCGCCCTCAACAGCAATTCGACCCAGCAAAATGCCTCCAGCTGACCAAATGTTCACCCCATCGCCACAGCCACTGTACACGTTCCCTTCCATATCACATTTGATGCCGTCTGGAATACCGACCTCCGCGAAGGCAAACAGGCGCCGCCCTACAAGGAACGGCTCGCTATGGAGAGTCTGCACATCGAATGCGTATCTGCTTCAAGGTCAACACCCGCTGGGAGAGGGACGAGGTTGGTGGACTCCTACATGGTCGAAGCCTTGGAGTCATCTGTCGTCCCAGAGCCATGCCACCGGTCCGTGTCGGTCACGTATAGAGTCCTATCATCCGGAGAAAAGCACAATCCGTTCGGATGCCCAAAGCCATCAGCCATGGCGCGAATGCTTTTCCTGCAGGGGTCCCAGCGGTACACCTGGGGTGGCAACGATGGTCTCGGCCTGTACCCTTGCTCGAAGCCGTAAGGGGGATCCGTAAACCAGATAGAACCGTCGCTATGGATCACCACGTCGTTTACGGAGTTGAAGAACCGGTTGTGAAAGCTAACAAGGATAGGCTCGACTGTGTGAGGGGGGTGCGCGCTCAATCGGTACAGCCCACTAGGTAGCTCCATCGAGCCCTGGGCGCAGAAAAGAATAGCATCCTCGCCGTAGTTGATACCGCCATTTCCTAGAGGGACTGCCGAAGAAGCAACCTCCTCCCGAACTGTGGGGCGTGATGATCGAGACTGGCCGCCTATGCTCACTTTGGAGATCTGGACCCTCGGCTGTCCTGCAGAGGCGGCGTCGCTGAAGCGGTTGCTGGTGATGAAAAGCTCGTCCGTGCGTGGCATGTAGACACCAGCTTCGTGGGCAAAAGGGCAACTGTCATCTTCAAGAAGCAGTTCAAGGGTGGGTTGGGGCCCTAGTATCCTTTGGAACCCCTCTTCATCGTGTGAAAGAAAATGTGCTGCCATGTTGACCGCTCGTAGCTCCGTCCAGGGAAATCGAGCTTCGACATTCGGTGGTGTTGTTTTCGGAGTGAAAGGAGTCTGTCTGGGTTACTAACAGCATGCTGATTGCACAGCAGGTTTCTGTCAGCCTTTTGACCGTGGTGTTGACGTGTGAGATGATACTGCATGTGGACCGGTGTGGAGAGGTACTGACGCAGCAACGGCCCCCTGGGCTCTGGTGTGGACTGTTCTCCGCCATCGTTCAATGAAGTGGCTCGGGTGGGCCATGGTTTCGTGGTGGATAAGCTTCCCAGTGGGATGACGCCGCGGGGTAGCGCTCACAGGAGTCACTTTGCTGATAAACCCCAACTTCTGTCTTCAAGCCCGGCGACATCCTCTTGAGTAACCCGGAATATCGTAGGAGAGTAGCTGCGATTTGCGTGTCTATCTAGGCCAAACTAACGTTAATTTGAGCGTCAAGTCCTTCTCCCATCCCTTTCTGAAGTTTATGATATTCCAAAACAGCTGGTCACAAATCTATCCAGTCCTTTTTTGGTGTATTATTTGATTGAATACTCTGCGACTGATGATAATAGCTTTGATAGCGATTAACTTACCAAATGTTGAACAAGGGGGATTCTTGTAATATCTTTTGAATTCTTGAAATGATGGTTTTATATTGATGTAACTGTTCTACTCATGAATCTAGACACTCAGCAGGTTACAGCCTCTTAAAATTTGACAATTTATACGCTGCTTCCCACTGTCACTCATCACTGGCCTATCCATCAGATAAAGTACGAGCATTCCGCTTTCTGGATTAAGACCGGGGCGTGCACGTCTTTGAGCTGACCCCTAGAGACAGGCATGGCCTTAACGCACTAGGAGATTGCTGTAGAGAACGTACGCCCGAGTCGGGTTAAGTATGTGCCCGCAGCGATGACGATGGTCCGGGGCGAGTCATTTGAGCTCGACTTCTGGACGGCACGCATGATCTGATCCCGCTGCAGTCGCCGCCCCTGAGCGTGTGGAGCATCAAGCTGGTTCCGAATGTCGATCTCGAAGAACTATTGCTGTGCCAGGCTCGACTTTAAGGTGAGCAACCGGATGTCCGGATTGGCATGAAACCGTATTAATACTGTAGGAGACTACTTCTGTGGTCTCGTCGCATCCTTCAGCTCGCCATTGGTGAATCTTAAGTAAGCCAAAGTGTTGCGCTGTTCTGTAATAAATCATGCCAGGAACACTCTGGAAGCCGTGCACTTTAGGTTCAAAACGTATTAGTGTTGCCATCTGATAGTTTCAAAAATCCTTTACTATGATGACCACCGAGAAAACCGTCTTTAGCTTATCTTTTCTTTTTTTATATCAGTGTAGAATCAATTCCTGTGCAGTCTATATGTCTTGCTCCAACGTTCATGGCCTCCAAGGATACCAGAGCGTTGAGGTACGTTCTATGCGCCCTGGGACTTCAACGCCGCTGGTCGCATCTCTCCGCACCGTGTTTCAGTCTTCTGCGACTAGCATGGGTAGCGGAGGGTCCTTACTTTGCGAAGACCTCTCTCTTGACCTTCGGCTGTTGTCACGTTTCTCCTGAACCTCAGCATCTGTCGAGGCTAACAGCTGTAATAAGGTATGAGCAGCAGCAGAACGGGGGCCAGCTGGCCAAAGCCCCACGACTCCTTTGACGCGCTCTCGTCGGCACTCATCATAGAATGGCCGAAATATCTTTCAAGGAACGCTCTTGAAAGGACACTGAGGAATTGACACACTATCCAAAGAATATATGTGAACTCTAATACGAGCATGAGGCAAAAGGGCTTAATCATAAATTGCTGCCAGAGCCGAAGCATTGGTATGCGACGAGGCACATGCCCGCTTGACGTAGAGCAGCATCCGTATCGACAAAATCACCAGGAGAAGCCGGACGACATTGGGCAGGCGGATGCATCTCGATCTACCATGGTCCACACCGGCAGGCGGCTGAAGCACACCAAGTGTGCAGGCACACGTGGCTGCACTCAACATGGCGGCGACTAAGAGGCTTTTACTCGTGACGAGTTGCGTGTCATTTAGGGAGAGTGCGATCCCAGGGAGTGATTGTGGTAGGATCTCGCACAAGTTGTCGCCACAAATATCGGCCAGAGGCCCGCGGATTCTGCGGTGATAGAACCTGTCGATAGCGTTGTTGCTTAACGTCTTGTGGTGCCTAGCAAACCCGTCGAAGATCTTGCATGCGACCACCACAGCCAATGTGACTCCAAAGTCATGAGGAACAATATCACAATCTAGAATGAATGTCAATTATGTGTCTCTGAATAGGGTAATATTGCTCATATTGTCGCTTCTACTGAGGCCGGCGATACTGGAATCTCCCTGAAGCACTTGGCAACAGCGATAATTGTCCATGGAACACGAAAAGTCCGATGCATTGATGAAGAATGGCAGAGCACTGAATTGGCACCTGTCGGGTCATAAGGATAGAATATGACTTGAGAACTGGTGTTTGAGAAGCATATGTCTGGGGAAATCAAGCTTGAGGAGTTATCCATGCTGGCGCAGGTGTGAAAATGAACACTTGCCGAGAAAAGAGGAGGGCTGTTCTAATAGGCGGAGTGGAAAGATAACAGGGGTAAGATATTTAACAAGGCTTCGCTCCAGTTAATGAAGTCCGTCTCGTTTCTTATATGCACCCCAAGCCTGCAGCAGTTACCCCTCGTGATGGAAATGTTTTATCAGCAATTTCTATTCATTGGCTTGCGAGGATCACCTAGAGTAAGAATACTACTTGAGTAAGCTTTGTACAGCAAAGAAGAAGAAGAGAAGAGAAGAAGAAGAAAAAAGAAATGAAAAAAAAAAAAGTATTTTCGTTGTCATTTCTATAGGTTGGTTGGATTACAACAGTAGGACGAGAAGCACTGTTTTGTCAGCGAGCTCGATGTTTTGTGCCTGCAGAGAGTCGGATATCCAGCGTTGATCGCTGATATGAATGGAATTGCGACTCAGGTCAGGCTTGATAGCAGAGCGGTCAATTTGGATAAATCCAAGTCTCGCCTGCCAAGTCTACCCCGCTGTTTCGAGAGCAAAGTGATGGTCAAGACGTGATCTCAGGTGATGTCCACTAAATAAGAGAGTCAGGCGAGCAAGCTGAAGCAAGGGCCCAAATTTCAAGCGAAGTTCGCTACGAGCATATGCTTATAAATATTTTGGACCCAGCACTTGTGCCCATGTTCTTATCCTCGTTACGATTGGACGTCCTAAAAACTTTAGTGTTAAATCCTGCGCAATGGCGTGTGGCGATACATGGCCATTACTCCGATTCGGGCGTACACTCGATTGCCTTCCTCAATAGAATTGAGAGTTTCTTCGCAAGCCAGAGCCACTCTCTGCGTGATTCTTATGGGCGGATACTTAAAGTTTATGAAAAAAAAGAAAAGATAGATATAGTTTATTCAACCTATTCACGAAACCTCAAGATGAGAACCCATTTTGTAGACATCAACACCTGACATACGCTGTTTTCAGCATATCACTAGCATCCGTACGGATCATCTCGCACTGCTATCGGGCCTCGCACTGCTATCGGGCTGAAGAATCCCAAGGTGCATCGTCCAATTATCTGTCGAGAAACTCAATGCATTCCCTTCTTGAAAAAATATCCCCCGGGTCTTAAGGAGTAGTCCAGGGGTAAGCCCAAGACTAGCATGGGGGCCGCTTGGATGACGACGGGTCTTGGGGGCTGTTAGGTGTCTAAGGGGTAATAGACATAATTACCATGTTTTAGGCAGCTATAATATGCCGAAAACCCTGTTGCCTCCCCCCTCCCCCTTCCTCGACACACCCGTACCTTGCTTCTCGCTCCATTTTGTTCCCACGAAGTCTACCGCTTACACTCCATCTGACCTCTGCTGTGATAATCACTCGTCATCAGGACTCTAAGGCTAACGAGACAAAGCCTTTCTCACCAAATGACGACTGTTGACCTCGTCAATCGGCCCCGCACCATTCTTGGGTCTCTTACTACCACTTTCACGCCCCCGTCGTCTTGTTTATATGTTGCCGTCGGGTTGGTCAGTGCCTCGGGTGATGGATGGCTCGGACAGACGTGCGTTGGCACTGCCATTAACGGCGTGAGGGAGCAAACAAACTGTTTTCCACCAACAACAGCGGGCGCACAACCCCCTTCCACGCCGTACTTTGGCTGGGGCTTCTATTCCCCCGGACTGGTTTGCCCCGCAGGATACAGCACAGCGTGCTCGGCGACCGCAGGCGGACAAGCTCAGTGGCCCCTACAGTTCAAGCTTGTGGAGGGGGGAGACCGCAGTGGGTTGTTGCCCAAGGTTCGTTCTTAAGTTTCATTTCCGTGATATGGTCTGGATTGCTAGGCCCCGAGGCCTCTCACCTCCCTGCTCTGTATAAGCAGCAGCTCCTCCGTGCTCGGCTACCTTCCTGGATGGCATAGAATCGGATCTAACCTTTGTATATTGCGGCTGTCTGTAATAGTGGTTATACCTGTTTCAACTCCTTGACATCCGGTCAATCTTGTGCTTTGACAGCTTCGTCAACCACAATTACTACAGGCTCGTGCGACTCCTCAAGCAGCCTCGCCCCTACGTTAGCGACCTATCCGCAGATTGTAACAGTCACTGCGACGTCTACAACCTCCGGTCTCACCTCTTACTCGACAACCCAATATACCGTCGATGCCCTCACCGCCTGGGCCCCAATGATCCAGATAAATTGGCAAAGCTCAGATCGGGACCTTGGGTTATCATCTACTACCTCATCGCCTACCTCATCTCTGGCTCTTGGGGCGATATCGACCGCAAGTAACAACAGCTCCTCGGAGTCTTCCAATATACCTGTGGGGACTCTTGTTGGGGCTGTAATTGGCAGCATCGCAGGGTCTTTTGCTGTTGCCTCGATGATATTTTTCTTGTGGCGTCATAAAAAGCGGAAACAACCGCAACCTTGGGAGGAACTGCTGGGCAAGGATGGAACAGGGCAACGGTTTGGCCAAACATTGCAGCATCCCAATAGCTTCACAACATACATGGAGCTGCACGACCCACGTCAAGTGAGCGAGCTTCCGCGTGGACAGCCACATGAGTTGGGCGAGCTACCGTCCGGATAGCCATATATAATTATGCCCAGAGCTCTGCCTCCGGGGTTTTCCGTTTTGCTGTCATCAAGCCAGGTCTTGGCCTCTGCTGTGGCCATGCCACCGACCATACAAGATGCCATGCCCCGACTTCATCATCGACAACACGTATAATATTCCTTGGAGGTTCTTGAAATACGTGTATATTGGCTCGGACGTGAAATTGGATACGATGTTGCACCTCCAGAGCTAGTTGCCTAATAGCATAATATCAAACAATCCGACTTGGCCCTACCAATATCTCACTACTCAAATTATAAGGAAGTAACAACACCTCAATTTACCCTAGAAGTGGTAAGAAAAAACACTTTATCCTTCCAAAGCAATAAACCAACTAGCCAGGGCCATACTAGAGACAGAATCAATGCGACGTCTTGAATCTTTCTAAAATATACTTCCCAGTATTCACTCTAAGTCCGAACTTTCGCCATCCTCGTTAGTCCCGGTCATCATTACGAGCTCTCATCCCCGAGAACTATTTTGTGTGGACCTCCCTGTTCGTATCTTCTTCTGCTTCGTGGTTCCTGTAGAGGATCCTTTTTTTTTTTTTTTGTAACGGGAAGGGCTGATGAAAGATTGATTGTAATGTCCCGGGCCCAACCCTGTCTAGAAAGATGATGCTAATAGACTCCATTGTAGTCCGTCCGTAATGTTCGACTGGCCATAGCCGGTGAGCCTCAGCAATGACTCAAGGGGATGTAGCGGATATCGTCGAGGAAAGGTAGGGCACTTGATGATGTCTCAACGAGGCGAAGGGCCATGGATGTTCCTGGCCTGAAATCATCCGACGATCCACTGTAGTCTGGCGTTATAAGACGAGTGGGCATGGCTGCTGGGCCATGGGTTTCGGGCTCCAAGCATTCTCGGCCGATCCAAGATTCAATAAACATCCGGATTTGATCCAATGTCAATATACAAACGCTCCAGTGTAGGTAAGTAATCACTCTGCTCCACTGATAGGGGATTACTGGGAGTGAGTCAACATTAATACGGGTTATGGGATGGGCACTGGCTGAATAGTGCACGCTGACACCGTTTCCGGCTCAATGAACAACATAGCCATGATTCTTTTGCCCCCAAAAAACAAGGCCCTCACTGTGTTATTGTCTGGTTCGCGACCCCTGAGATGATGAGAGGAAAAATGTTTTAAAATTTTGCATTTCGTCCTTCCCAAGCCACAAGTGGTCCGCATGCGCAAGTGGCTCTCAGACTTGAGAAGTACGCATGATAAGCACCCAGCTTCCGCGGTGACATCTAATGACTGCAGATTAATAAGTAGACGTCCGTCATCTTTGAAAGGGGTCTCGGCCGGTGAGCTCCCGAGCGGGTTCTCGCTGTGCGTATTACTAGTTGGGCAAACTACTCCATGAATTGAGGTCGGTGGGGAGTCTAAGGTATAACAGACGTGACAGGGCGTTTCGACTCCTTTCTACCTCTTTTTATCCCATCACTAGAATTCAGAAGCAGCTGCTGTGGAGAATGGCTCCGAGAATTTGTTTCCCAAGATTTTCCCTTAAGACTGCGGGACTCAAAGGGAGATGGATACAGAGAAGACATTACCGCGAAGGACTCGTGGAAAGTAATTTTTGAGACAGAAAAATCGAGTTTCAAATTCTCGTTATGACACATGAGTAACGAGGGTCTTGTATCTATTTTTCTCTACACATTGCTCCTGCGGACTTTTTTAAGTTCACAGTCTAGTATATTTATCATATTCCGTGGCACTCAAATGCGTCGTCCCAGGGTGGAAAGGGGATGCGCCCCACAAGACCTCGAAACATGGAGAACCACAAGAACGACTCCTCGGTCAGCCGGATCCTCATCATAACGTCGGCCGCCCAAGGCAGCGATATCTAAAAAGAAAAAAGTCACCCATGCGTAACCGATGAGTTTCCTAGCCATGGGACTTGACGTGGCAGACTCCGCCGTGTACCTCTTACAAGCCCATTGCACAAAGTCTTCCAGCGTGATAGCCGCCGCTTGCCAGAGAAAGAAGGCTAGCACGCCTATGGTCCGCCCAGGGACAGTGATGTTGGAAGGACAAGGCAGGAGGAGCATGGACCAGGAGTGCATAAAGCCTAAGACTGTGAATGCGAGCCAGATTTGCGCGTACGAGGAGGAATTGAAAGTTGGAATGGCGCTCTTGTCAGAGTCAGCATAACGATGGTTGAAATCTCTAGTCGGAGCCCGTGGTGCGTACACTACCTGGGTAGGCTTAATCACGTAACAATATGTGACACGGGGAAGAATCTCCCCAGCTCTCCAGCGCGCTTGATGAGCCTGTGACCCATTGCTCGCGGTCTCGGCCGAAAATACACGAAAGTGGTGCAAATCAAAGAGAATGCATACATTTTATGTGCGTATAGCAAATACTTTAACTCTCACAATATATTCTTCTGGGTTCAAGGATTTCTTTCCTTGATAATGTTTTCTTTTAGACACTGTATGAGCCCGTCCGTATGCTCTCCTCCTTCTAGACTCCAGGCTCTCAGGCCGGCTTCTGACCAATGGCAATAATGGTTCGATACGTTCCCCCCTGCTTCGAGAACTCCTCTGCTGCGCGCTCCGGTAGCTTGTCCAATACGGACTCGGGAACGTCGGCATTCATCACTGGCGAAAGCAAGCAGTCAGCAGTGCACGACCTGGGAAGGAGGAAAAGCAAAGCTAGCGCCTCAAACACACTCTTGCATGCACCAGCTATGGCAGTGGCTGCATTGACCATGATCTGGGCGCTTCGGGCTCCCCACTCGGCATCTTTGCAACTCGGCCCCATATCAATGTCGATATGCACCTCTTTGGTATTCACAAACCCTTCTTCTTTCAGCCAGCCAGTCATCTCGTTGGCAAACGTAGCTCCGGGCCCAGCGCCGGCATGGATCATCCAGCCCCGCATGGCCGCAATGGTGTCGCGTAGGGCGGGACCGCCACTCACTGGTCCTCCCAGGTCATTTTCGCCGAGCTGAATCCAGCCACCAGGCTTGACCTGCAACATCAACCAGGTCAGTATTACTTGTTTTCAACCTAGGAACTTCGAACCTCTTTTTTCTCTCTCTTTATTTCCCTGTCTTTTCTTTCTTCTTCTTGTCTTCTTTTCCTTTTTCTTCGTCTTGTTCTTTTTTTCTTTTCTTTCTCTTTCTGAGAGCCCTCAGGCACACTGCAGGCGACAGAACGCTGCTACAAGCCACGGTCGATAAGAGCGGGCCCTGTTGAGATTGCTTGACCTACGAGCTGGCAGAGATAGCCGACGATCTGGCGCGGCGTTGCCTTCTGAGCGCCTCCAACAATCGCAAAGTGTTGATGAACGAGGTCGGACTGGCCATGCAGCTCGGCCGGCCAGGGTTCCGCAATATCGTGGATGGCCAAGGTCGTGTGCGGCGGCGTCGTCGGCGGAAAGAAGCTGGGCATAATATCATACCCCAGGAGGTTGTAAGGCTCCGTTAGAAGCGGCTGGATCTCCCGCAGGAAGAGGCCGTCGGCTGTAGCCGAGTCAAGGATCTGGAGGCCCGGTGTCTTCAGATCAAGCGGGGCAACAATACGCTTATTGTGCATCATGTAAGTAATGACAGCGTCTTGCTCGGTCAACCGTGCCACCTCCTTCTCTGGCTCCGGCAGGAGATACTGGGGTTCACCGTCAGACATGATTGCGATTTTCTTCTGGAGATGAATCAAATAGACTTTGTTGGAGGTTGTGGTAAGGGATATGAAGGAGGTGAGGTAAGAAAAGTGAGAGGCGACAAGCTAAGAAACCCCGTATTTAAATAGGTAAGTAGGTACGCGCTTCGGCTCTCAGCTCAAACGAAAGAGAGAAAGAGGGGAGGGGAGAAAAAAAAGGCTGGATGGGGGCCGTTGGCCCAGTCCTTCACCGGTCCGAAAGACAGAGAAAGAAAAAAAAAAGTGGAGTCGATGGCGCAAAAGTGCCACGGCAGCAGACCGCATGATCCAAACGGCCACCGTGAGCTCTAACACGGAAGCAAACAGCCAATGACATGGCACATCGCCGCCAGTACTGTAGTACCAACCACCCGCAGGCATCGCGAAGAGCAACAAAGCAAGGAGGGCTAAAAGGTAGCTGCTTGACCCAAGACCTCAGCTTGCAACTGCATAGGCGCGCCGCCTCCAGCACACGTGCCTGAGTGAAGAGCCCCAGTCACAGTCTGCATAGGACTCGAGCAGTCGCCTGGAGCAAATACCCCTCTTAGACTTGTCTGTTTGAACGAGGCTGTAACTTTGATGGTGTTCATGGGCATTATTTCAAGGCCTAGCTGCTGCGCCAGGTCTCCTCTCAGCTTCGTCTTGGGCTTGTGCGCCAGGAAAGCTTTGGTCCTACTCGTGCCGTCCTCAAAGAAAAGAGTAAACCGGGCACGCTCTGGAGCCTTAATAAGCTTGATAATTTTTCTGGCATCAACTTGCATAGGGGCCGGAGCAACTTCCAGCTTTCGGAAAGTTCCTTGGCAGGTTCCTTATTGCCATGCGTGTAGAGTGTAACCTGCCCCGACATGCGCAATACCTGACGTGCGATATGTAGAGCGATAATGCTTCTGCTCGCCTCCCCTTCTGCTAATACACCTGCTCAATGCGCGCCCTGTTCTTCCCACCCAAGACAGTACATGCAATGGAAGCTAGGAGAAACAAGTCAGTGCCACCACTCAGCAGTCGGCATCGGCTTGCCTGTAACTCACATACCCGAGACCCAACACTCGGTGTATCCCTCGATACCAGGGAGCACATCCTCCAATCCCGTCGCCAAGACAACCTTTGTGCCCGCCCATGTCCTTCCACCAGAAGTGGCCTCGAAGACACCATCCTCTTTGCGTTGTACGAGCCTCTCAACCTCGGTGGACTCTATAGTCACAGACCCGTATCGCTTGAGGTCCGCCTTTGCTGTATTGCGGAACTCGTGGAGATCTCGATGATCCCATGAAGTAAACGTGTGCATATGCTTGCTCAGCGAGTTACGGTATTTCTCCGAGTTAAATAGTACCGTTTTGTGGTCCTGTCGCACAATCGATGTTGCAGCGCTGAGGCCCGAACAGCATCTGGGACCGCTGGGTCAAAGGGACAGTAAGCCGCGCCGGATCTGAATCCCGACGCAGATGGAGTGATCGATCTAGAACTGGCTTGCGCGGCGGAAGATATTGGCTTGACGTCCGACTTAAAGTGCCGCCAGAAGACCCCTTTGACCGGAAGTGCGGATGGCGTGGTAGGCAATTGACGGGGATCCTCCAGTTGCCACCAGCCCCTGGTGTACAAAATCGCCCGATAGCCGGACTCCATAGTTCTATTGTATACGTTGCCCGGCATCCGTTTCTGTGAAGCCAGAAATGGAACATGAAGCAATCGCTGAGCCTGTTCGCCTAGCTCATCTATATTGGTGTGTTCGTGTGGGAAAGGCTTCGGCATATACAACGAAACAGTGGAATTACAGAAGCTTGCCCATCAACCTTGGAAGTCACGAAGGTTTTGTGGTTGGATATCTGCTGACAAGTTGGTGAGATGTTTGCTTGGGTGTGCCTTAAGTGACACGATCGTTCTAAGCTGTTGCTCTAGCACCATATTTTGGTGGAGAGATACTTTGAGCCGGTGAGGTGTTTTCTTACCTACACAATACCATGTCTCTGTCTCAAACGATGTGGCAGTTGATACTGTCCGGCTAGGCTTCGGCTCACCGCACAGTAGCCTAAAACGGTAAGGAGCTGACCTGACTCTCGCTGCTCACGTGTCTAAATACAAATCGCAGGCGTCGATGTCAGCTTGAATGGCTAGCTTTGGCATCGATTTTGGGCAGCATAAGCTCACGTGTATTGAAACCTCACTACACAGGACAGCATTTGAGATCTCAGCAACCATCATCAGACCTAAACGAAGCATAACCCTCTTCAAACACCAACATATATACAAAGGCAGTGAAAGTTTGTGGCCCGTAGCAGTCAGATTTGCTGTTTTCCATGGAGGTAGACACGGACGCAGTGTGGATAGGAATGCCGCGAGAGTGGCCCGACCGACTGCTCCATGTGCCCACCATGACCTCACATCAATGCAAGATCGTGCAGGGCCATGGAGCCACATACGGCGGATATTGGCAACCGCGCTTCTATGCTCTCTCCTACACCTGGGGCCGCTGGGAGCTGCAGGACCACGAGAAGCCTGAGGTAAAGGCGCTCCCCGTCAAGAATATCCCGTGGGCGGTGCCACGGATCGATCCTGACCGCTTTACCACGACACAATTTGAGCAGGTGCTGCGCAACATTACCACTGATAATATCCGCGTTCCCGAAGCCACCTCGCCGGCCACACCTGAGTTCGTCTGGCTCGACATCGCCTGCATCGACCAGAGGCCTAAGAGCCCACTCAAGGCGCAGGAAATAGGGCGTCAGGCGGTCATCTTCCGTGGTGCAGAAAAGGTGTTTGTATGGCTGCATGGGATTGAGCCCGTAGTGCTCCGCCAGGCACTTGATGATTTATTCAGAGCCGACAGCGAGACGTTATTTCCGCGGTCGCCTAGGAGCGCCGTGTTAAAGACCAGAAGCGAGGCGCTCAGGGGAGACGAAGCTTTTCTATCCAAAGCTGCGACGAGCCTCGAGAGCCTTCTGGCAGACCCTTGGTTCTCATCGCTTTGGACGCTGCAGGAGGCTTTTCTGTGCCTGACATCAGGGCTCGTGGATAAGGAAGGGCGCGTGGTGGTCCGATCAGACCTCTTCGAGACGGACATATCACTCTATGACGTTACTCGGTGCTGTAAATCACTGGCAGATGTTTGTGCTCGCAGTGCCACTATCAAGAAGAAAGACACGATACCCCTCAGTCCGTTGGAACATGCTGTGGCGGATCTTGTCGAGAGGAGCGGACTGGTCACAATGGATCTGCGGAACCCGATGGCGCTGTACACGTTGGCCAGCAAGCGGACCACGAGAGACCCCTGTGATAGAATTTACGGCATTATGCAAGTATTCGGGTTTCGACTAGGCTCTTCGGCAAAGGAAGCAGACTCTGACGCGGCATTCACTTTGCCGGAGTTGGAGACCAGTTAGGAGAGGAGCTCCTCAAGGAACTGCCTCTACTGAGTCAAATACCTGTTCACACAGAGCGGGTGCCCTTCGGACAGGCCTGGCGGGTTCATCGCTCATCAGTCATGCCTGACCTAGCCCGTGAGCTTCCTTACTACCACACATCTAGCCTCTTTGGCAAATTCGCGGTAGCATGCGGCCTTTCCACGACTACTCTATATGGCACAACATGGGCCCACTTCAATGGGCGTAGTCTACCATTCAATCGCCTAGTGGAGGCCTGTCGGGCTGTCAATGAGGCCGGACTCTACCAGTACCGCGATACCTACGGCTATAACATGGACCCCGCTGGTGAAAGCTGTTTCCAGCTCGCCCTCGATGTCTCTGAAATCACCCTCACAAGTTCTTACTTAAATGCGCAGAAGCTGTGGCAGGTACCTGTGCAGTGTGAAAATCAGCACAGGACGGCGTTCGAACTACAGAAAGCATACGGCGACCAGGTACAGGTTCTGCTCTGCTCGGCCAGTTCACAGACGAGAGGCGGGACCGGTGGGATTTTGGCAGGACCAAGGACGAAAACTTGCACTGTTCCGAGAAATGGAATGTGGGCATTCTGCTCTCGAAGCCAGGCACCGTGAGCCCATCTAGCTCTCATGGTTGGGGTTTATGGCGCAGGGTGGGCATTGTGGTCTGGGACCTTGTGAATGATGCGTTGAGCGGTCGGACCGATGAAGAAAAGGACCTGTTGCTCGGCAGTAGCAAGGCTTGGATGGATACGGAAGGACTCTTTGGCTAATGATCCATCTTATTGTTGAATATTGAGACTCAAGTAAAGAATCAGTAACAAGGGCTATTCACTACTTGTAAAGCTTTGGTTTTAGACTTTTTCTCTTTCTTTTTTAATAAATATTTGAAACATAAATACCTTGTGATCTAGATTAATTCAATATCAATAACATCTGAAAACAGCTCTGTGATACTCTGCGTATATCTGCGCATAGCTATCGGCTTTTCCTGATTATTGTTATGTGTCCGCAAGTATGCGTCCATCTCCGCCGCATTGTCTTGTGGTTTACCGCCATCGTCGTGGAGGAAGTCTTCGGAGCTTCGCATCATCCTCCAGACACAGACACCGAGCCTCTTGTAGGCCATGATCATTGGGTCTGACTGGGCGGGAGTTTTCTGAAGCAACAGCCCGTAGTGGTGGGACTTCCACAAAGGGTTTCCAGGGCCTCCCGTCCCAAGGTCGCCCATAAGTAGGACGAACAAGCTCTCAGACCCAAAGGAGTTTAGCAACTCTTTTCCATCTCGCCTCCATGGGCTGCGAAACGCAATTTGTCTGTGCATGCCAGCGGGGCGGTTTATCCTGTCCTGTGCAGAGATGCGCTCGAGAGTCTCATAGTCCAAGGCGAAGTCTAAATGAAGGTCGACCAGGAGCTCGTCTGTCGCTGAGACGTGGGCGTTGTAAAATTCTTTGAAAGCACACAGGCAGCCCATGGCTCTCACTGCCTCAGGCAGGCTTGTATTCATGTACATCTTGACATTGTGTGTTTTGCTAATATCCAAGATCGGTGGGACGGCTGACTCCTCGGTAATGCACCAGCTCAGACCAGGTTTTGTTCTCGCAGTGTGAACAAATAGTTGCCCTCTCAGGGCAGACCGCCTTGACACCTGAAAGTCAGAAATTGACAGAACAAATTCCAAACACGGGTGCTGTACCCGGCCATCAAGGACTCGAACTCTAATTTTGGAAAATGTATAGCCTCGAGGGGCAAAGAAACCAAGTTGTACTCACATATTGATTGCAAGCCCAAACTCTAATCGAAGCTCTTCTAAACTAGGCTTGTCGAAAGGCCTAGCAGCCTGTCCAACGCGGAGGTTGTACATTTGCATGATGCCGTAGATGCGGTCTTCTTCGTACTTCGTTTCCCGGAATTTAGCAGTGGCGTATAAACGATTCGGGTCGTCACTGCGGAAAGCTATATCAAGCGCAGATCGGTTGACACGATCTCTTATAGCAGACAGCAGATCCAATGTTTCATTTCGCATGGATCCATAGTCGTATGACTGTCCAGAGAGCCTCCATTGAGCATACCATACCGAGTCCACAGCGTGAATACAGGCCAACATGAGATTTTCCATGAAGCAACGTTGAGGCTCTGTCTCACCTCTTATGGTAATTGCCGCTTCCTGGCCTTCCTTGCTGAGAATAAGGGCGTCATCCCTCATCATCATCTCTTGTAGTGTCCATAGAGATGAGAACCACGGGTCGTCCAAGATGGTCCCGATCGACTTGTGAATCATCTGCAAGATAAGAAATGTCTGCCTCGGAGACAAATTCCGGGGATTGAATCCGGAGAAGATCTCGTCAAAGCGGGCCAAAGCCTCATGGAGTGTACCGTAGGCCTCTTCCAGGTTTTGTCGAGGGAGCCGAGAGAGCCAGATGTAGCACCTGGAAGCTTGTTTGAAGATGCTCGCCTGCCTACCAACCTCGTCCATCTTGACACTTTCATTTTCCTGGTCAATGCAAGCAATATCCAGCCAGACCCACTCGGTCCCATTGTTCTTTATAACCTCGAGGGCGTTCTGGAATGCCTTCACAGTAAAGTGGGTTTCATCCACTACCGGAATCTTCCACGTCGTCCCCTTAACAGGGAGCGTCCGGTATTTCTGGACAGATACCGACTTGTTCGACTCCGCTTGGTCTAGCAACTCCCAGCGTCCCCAGGTATAGCTGAAAATGCTGTATCTCGGCTTCTTGATTCCGCAGTACGTTCCATTTCCAGTCCGGAGCGCAGAAGTCATGGTGGGTATGTGCAAGAGGCGGCGCGGCCAGTATTCCTCCACATCTGGCCACATCTCGTGCCCCAGTGGCCAGTTCTCGTCGTCGTTCATAGCGAGGATGGTCGTAGACTTCAGACACGACTGTTGTGTTGATGTTTAGCCAGTGAAGTCAAAGGGGTAAGAAAAGTTTCAACATGCTCAGAGGAGTCATACAACGTACTACTTACCTTGTAGAACGGTGCATCCAAAATCGGGTGGGCAACGTCACTGAGAGGTGGCATAAGGTTGCAGGATTGAAGCCTAAAGCCCTCTCCTTAGATTTAAATGCTTTTCTTTCGAATAGGAACTGCTGCTCTTCACTTATTATAGTAGTTTTGCTTGCCACAGACCAACTGTGAGTCCCCTGTCCGTTACAAATTGTCAGGAAGGGTTGCAACAGACAACGCGACGAAGTGTCTCCCTGCCTTCTCGGGGTCTCATATAGCAATTAAGTGGAAGACTAAAGAACTGAGCCTAATTGTAGCTGCTGACGTGGCCACAGAGCTGCTTTATATCTGTGTGATCGATTAGTCAGCCCGGCCATGTTTAATATAAGCAGCAGATATGTTAACCTCAAGTTTCTTATTCTTCAACCCTGCTTACTACTACAATACCATTCTTATTGGCTCTCAGCAATTCGATCGCTCTATCTTCATAAGACCTATTCATATTCTATTGCGCCTCCTCTTGAGCCATTTCAATAATCTCGATGTCTACAAATCTTGATTGTTCGCACTGGGTTCGACTTTCTTCCTTTTCCGAGGGCGGAAATCCTTAATTCTCTTCAGAGCATTTGCTAATATAGGATCTTTCTTGTGAGGTTAATGAGGATGTTCCCGGACCATTTGCTCTAGAGTCGATATACTTCGAACTCTTTATTGACTCAAAGACACTCGAGGCCTACCCTAGTATTATTCAATGGCCATGTTGCCTTGCCGGGCGATGCGGCTTATGCTTATGGTGGCGTGAGTGGCTCTTTGGCTATTAACGACACATTTAGTCTGATATTCAATCTGGCTTATATTTGGCATCCTTTGGGATTACCAAATTGACCCACGTCCAAATAGGTCTGAAGATCGCTTGAGATCTCTCATCAGACTTGAAGGCTTCTGGTCACTAGACTGCTAGAGACTTTTTGTAGCAAGGCTCGTGATAGGCATTGGCTGTGCAGCTACAAGATACTCGGTGTATTACACCTGCTATCGACCGAGATTTACTAAATAGTTTTGTAATATCATATCTCAGGTTAGTTAGTACGTATCGCCTAATAAACTGAATCAGATGCGATGATAAAACCGGTGCTCGTGTCCCATGTGAACAAGACGGCGGCCAAGGAGTTACAGGTGAAGCTACTGGATGAAGGGTTTAGAGCATACATATTAGCTCGTTGCTCTCGGGATTACTTCTGCTCAATAGAGCATTATAGAAAGAGATATCAAACACTCTTGAAATTCTCCTGACCATATCAGCTTCTATTACTTCTAGGCATATAGTACCATTCCATAACAATGTATTTTAGTCCAGCTTTGCTTGTCGCTGCCGTCGCCTTCGCCGCGGCGCCGGGCACGCATGATTGCTGGATGATAAAAATCTGGAAGCACGTGGTGTCAGTGCGAGTGATTCGGGCAGCAAACTCACAGCTTGTGGGAGGTTGAGCTCGAAGTTGTGCAAGCGCCATGAAACCTTGATCGAGAGCTGCCGTTGCGCCCCGCCCAGAACTCAATATATGTTGTCATGCGGTGGTGACGGCGTATCCTGTATCAACAATATTCTCGAATACACTTACAAAGCCCAATGTTGGTAAATCTTGTGAGACGTTTCCGATTCACAAATTTGACAAATCGGACTGTTCTTAACTAAGGGTCAAGTTACATGTATGAAACAATGTCTCTTGCTCTTTTTCCAAAGTTTCATCCACGACATCCCATATGCAGATGCCAGTGCGCTTCCAGGTATCTGTTTTCCCAGCAGAGCTTTCTAGATTCTCCCCTCTAACCGGGTAGACGAGAAGACCCCACCAGCAGTGACCATTGTGTTGACCCCTGAACCCGTCGCGCAGTCTACCCAGTTTCAGGACCGACAGTTCAGGGCCGTACTCTGTGTCAAGTATCCCGTTGAGCTCTCCTGCGCCGCCATTATAAGACCCTCCTTGCAGCATATCCACCGGGACAGCCTTCTTGTTCCGTACTGTGCGGTCTAATTCAATATACTCGACGGTTTGTGAAGTCCATGCGGGGCCACGAGCCCTGAACTCCCACCCTCTTTTCCAGAACGCCGTCATGGATCGGAAGTCACACTTCATCCCGTCAAAATGTGCCAGCCAGTTCTCACGGTCAACTTGGAATCTGCAGAACGCCTCGGGAAGGATTGCTACTCCAGCACGAGGTGGGAGAATGATAGTATTCCTAATACACCAGCTCCTCCTCCCCAACACATCGGGATCCTCGAGGTGTACGAACCCCTGGGCATACACGGGACTAGCTTCAACCATTCCCATCCCCAACTGGTATTCTAGCTCCTCGAGGGTGAACAAACGTCCCGGGTAGGCTGCACCACCTAGTGTCAGCCCGAACACTTGCATTATGCCGTAGACTCTATCCAGTGGATTCAGCGACGTGCGATTCGATGATGCTGAGTAAAGGAGCACTCCGTTGGCGCTGCTTAACTCTGGTGAGCCTGACGTTTTCACTATGTCTATGAGGTCCCGCGCCAACGCCGCTTTGAGGCTCCCTAGTCGTCTCAAGGTCTGCTGTTGCTCAAGAAGCGCCGACATGTTTTTAGTCAACCGCGTCGCGCGCATTAGCAATGTGTCAAGCACCAATTCGTTTTCAGGGAAGACGCGGCCGTTCTTGAAAATGAATCGTGCATCCGGACGGAGAAAGGCCTCCTGTAACGTCCATAAAGACGAAAACCAAGGATCGCCAAAGATCTGAAGAAGGTCCTGCCTTGTAGACCTTAGGAGGGAAACTAGGTCTGGCTTTGCTAGGAGCTCTGGCGTGAATATGTCGATCCGTGTCAACTGTTCCTCCAGACGCTCTAGTTGAGAAGCATGACTTGAGTTCAGCCAAATATAAGCTTCTTCAGCACGCTCGAAGATACCTGCCTGGTGGCCGATTTCGTCGAGCTTGATGAGATCGTTTTCTTGATCAATGCAGGCTATGTCGAGCCAGATGTGAGAAACATTGGACGCAACGCCGCGGATGGCACGACTGAAATCCTCTGGCGTGAAATGATCTGGCCGGATACGAGGGATAGCCCAGGGAATGTTGTTGATTTTAATGGTCTGTCCGGTGTCAGAGGTGAAGCGGCCCCATGTATAGCTCAGAATGTTGTACTTGGGCTTCTGGAAAGCCCCGTAGGAGAATTCACCAGCTCGTTCGACGGATGTAAATGTTTCTCCGTCAACTTGTAGAAGCCTCCGTGGCCAGTAGGACTTAGTTGCTTTCATGCGCGACATGTTGGGGAGCTTCTTGATATTTCTTGGATTGTTGGGTGGTGTTCATGGGTATCAGGGTGGTACTTCCAAAGTACTTGGAGTAGTGTTTGTGAAACATAGGATTGTCGATGACAAAGGACGGACCAGCCTTGACTCCGACTTATTATGGTGGTCCGGTTGTGGCATTGTCTCAGCGGCCCCCAAAGTGGCGGAGTCACTAGCGTAGCAGAATCATTTCATCCATTGAGGCTGCACCACTTGATAGGCGCAGCTAGCCGTAATACAGCTAAGCTTGGGCTGGGGCTGGCTTCGGAGCCAGGGCTATACAATTGTGCCTTCGAGGGGCTCAAGCGGGGCTTTGAACCTCAATTCTGTAAGTTTCAACGGAGGTCCTGCTCTTCTCCGTCTGAGCCTCATCATCTTGCTACGTCGTACCTTGCCATACTCCTCGACTAGTCTGAGTTCAAGAATGCAGCCTATCGACGACCGACCCTTCTATCCCCTCTCAGTGATTCTGAGCGACGCAGTCGGCCGATCCACTGGTTCTAGTGGTGACTATCCATGGCGTACTGCATTGTCAGCCTGGGAACTGTTCTCGGACCACTACTCGAGAGATACGAACTTTCGTCTTTCATTAACGACTTCATCTCTACGATCATACGAAGTTCTTCGCGACTGGTGGGGTTCTGGTTACTGCGAAGAAGAAGTAATTGCTGCAACCAAGTCATATATAACGCAGCAATCACATATTCCGCATCCCCCAGATCCGTTCACGGATGACCAACTAGACGAAGCAAATCTGTCCATCGGCAACCACTCTCTATATTATTGTTCATGTTTCAGATTGTTCCTTCTTGAATTCTTCCCTCAGGGTCTCGATGAGGATTGGGAGTCAGAGTCGGCCTTAGACGACTGGATACACCTTGTTTCCGAAGACGTGGAGGCCCAGCGACTATCAGCATGTGAATATGCCATTATGCAACGCCTGGCGTTTACAGCTGTGCACCCGCGGCCGGAGATCACACCACCTTATCCCAAAAAACCCCTGCGCTCTCTGGCCCGGATGATCTCGTCGACAAGACACACTCCTCTGACCCGCCCTTATTTTCTATGGGATACGACGGCGAGGGAGGACAGTATGTGTGCACGAGATCTCAGAAGATAGCTGTCCGGACTACGCCTGCATCAGTCACACCTGGGGTAGATGGAGACTAGAGCCCCCCGCAGAGATACCGGGTGTGCCATGGCCGGTTCCTCGGTGTACGCGGTTCGATGTCAAAGGCCTAGCTGACGAGCTGGCGAAGCTGGGAGAGAGGTATGTGTGGCTGGACCTATTCTGTATCCCTCAGGAGTATTCGACACGCGCCGACGAGGAGATTTCTCGGCAGGCGTCCATATTTCGTGGCGCTCGACGGTGCATTGCCTGGCTGAACGATGTCGAAACCTGGGAGGGCACGCAGGCGGCACTAAGGTGGTGGAGCCTGGACCTGATGGTTGATAAGGGTTGGAGCAAGCTGTCGCATGGAGAGAGGCTAGCGGGCGCAGACGCAACCTCTGAAGCAACTGGCCCTCGCGGGCTAGTAGGCCGGCTCTCGAGGACTATGCCGCTGAGGGAAGACCGGCAGCCCCGAGCTAATACCGGCGATCCTGCGGCTGGTGCTAAAGACGGCATCGAGCCGGCTTGCTCTTACTCGGAGTTGATGACACCGATGAATGGAAACGCTTGGCTTGACGCAGTCGGTTGGTTCTCTTCTCTCTGGACGCTCCAGGAGGCGATGCTGTGCCCGGATATGGAACTGTGCTCGAGAACCTGGGTTCGGCTTTCGGACGGTTGGGGAAGCCCCATCAGCCTCAAGAGTCTCATGATCTTCCTGGAGAATGTAAGACTTTACGACTTCGATCCTGATTTGTCGCTTCGGCTGCCACCCGGACCCTTGTCCCTCGACTGGCTTCTCATAGACACCAGCATGGGCAATATGCTTAGGACGGAGTCGCCTATAGCCGTGTGGGCCAACGCCAACCTTCGGCAGTGCACCGATAGCCGTGCACCGGCCATCATGTCCGCCCTGGGACTCACAGACTGGTGGCAGACCAGGGGCGTGCCCATTACCAACCCGCTCGGTCAGGAGGAAGACGCGGAGCAGCTCGTTCTCGATCTGTATCCGCTTGGATTCGTGCGCGAGGCAGCGCGGAAGTTCGGCTCCCCGTTTTACAGCGTATTCCTTCCCAACATGCATATGGACGACGTACAAGCTGCACTTGTGGAGCGCCGGCCGATGGGCTCAATGCTGCCATTCAAAAAGCTAACTCCTGGGGAGGTGTCTGGAGAGGCGCGCCAGAAGTCTCTTATCGCGGACGAGACCTTCCACGAGAAAGGCGTGGACCACCCGTCCGTCTCAACGTGGTGGGTCTGCGCCGATGGTAGTGTCAGGATCTCCAGGGCGGGCATCACTCTGACCTCAGAATACGGCAGCAGCGACGAGAGAGACAACATCGCTGCGGACGTGGGTTGGTGGATCGAAGGGGCGTTCGACGAACGATTTGATCCCGAGAAGACGCGCACCGAAGATCTGGGCGCGCAAATAAACATGGTAGCCGGCGATGACGGTCAAGTTGTAGCTGTTGTCCTCTGCAATAGGGGAGGTTTGCAAGATGGAGTCCTACTCTATCGCCTCAAATGCCAGTCTTCCCCTCCTCATTACTTCTTTAAAGTAGGAACTTTTGTTCTTTCGGACTACATAAGCCCCATAACTACGGACGATACTGTAGTGGATTGGGTAGTATTATAGGAAAAATTCTTGGTCCGTAATAGAACTCAAGATTTACGGGACCAACCATCTTGGCGGTTTTACCAGAGGCTGGCAGCGTCTGTCGCGTCATTAACTGCAAGACACGAACTGTGTTTAAGCTCAACTACATTGATCAATCTCAGATTTCGGTAGCGCACTCATGTATAGCAGCTAGTCAAAGAAGCGATCTCTTAGTACTATATAGTTGATGATGTGAAAGTATTCGTCTTACTGGCACGAGGGCTGTCAGAGAAAGGGGGAAAATCGAGGTACTAGACGATTCCGCTGCTCAACACGACAAGAGTATCTTAGACACAATCGTGGCTTGGGCATGAACCTAGGTACTGAGGCGCAGTACTTACTGCGCCTCTCTACCTAAAAAGCACCACGTCACGTGGATCATGATCGCATCCCCATCCCCTACCCTCCCCGAGTCTGCCCTCTCCGTGGCAGTCAGATCTTGGGAAACTGTCCTCGGTTATCTTCTGAATTTGACTCAATTAACATGACAAACAAAAAGAAAAGAATACACGCCTAGGCTTCGCGCAAGGCTCGCAGCTGTTATCTGTTGCTTCGCCGTGCTCTATTTGCTCAACAGAGCCATGCGGGTTCTGGTGGCAGAACAGAAGCGAGGAATAGCGAACCCGGATCGGCATCGAGTATCATAGCGGAGGAGGCCATCCTTGGAGACTGGCCAAGACGCCTCCTTCACGTGCCGACCATGACCTCATACGAATGGCAACCAGGGAATAGATATGGCGAGTTCACAGAGCCTCCGTATAACGCCATTACGTACACGTGGGGCCGCTGGAGGCTCCTCGATGGACAGGCCCCGGAGATCAAGGCGATCAAGGTCCACGGCATCCCATGGGAGCTCCCGAGGGTGAGGCCGGCCCGCTTTTCGACAAATCAGTTCCTGGCTGTCATCCACAGAGCCACTCAAGGAGCTTCTACGAGATGGATCCAGGATCCGGACGAACGGTCGTTGGCTACGGAGTTCCTCTGGCTTGATGTCGCGTGTATCGATCAGCGTGGTAACGAGCCAAGATCGGCATCAGAGATTGGTCGGCAGGCTCAAATTTTCAGAGGCGCCAGATACGTCTTTGCGTGGCTAAGCTCGATTTCACACCAGGAACTTGACCTTGCTCTGGGCTGTCTGCATCAACTGGCGTTTTCTATCGAGAACATGGCGTTGCCTGAGGCCGATGCCCTCTCACCGCAGTCCATGTCTGCTTCATCTGGTTCCTCTTCTCGATCTACACCTCGGCCTGGGCCCCCATCAGCTGAGGAAGACATCCTGGGAGCAAACGTGCCGGCACTGGATGACTATCTAGTCCAAATCCACGGCTCTTTCCGTAAACTCCTCCGTGACCCCTGATTTTCATCATTGTGGACTCTACAAGAAGCCTTCTTATGCGACGGTGCAGTGATTGTTAGCCGGGATAGTGTCACTGTAGCGTTGCCCGGAACCCCTTTCGAGGCCACCATCAGAGATTTGGTCTTCTACTCGATTCCCCTAGTCGGAGAGGAACTCCAAAGCGCTGCGCTGCCGGAGCCGTACACAGATATTGTCGACCTGCTCAGAGCCTCTGGACTTACGGCACTGGGCACAGAAAACCCGCTGGTTGTATATACTGCCTCGGAGAATAGGTCATGTACCAGACCTGAAGACAGAATCTACGTAATCGAGCAGATATTCGGAATCCGCGTCGGCGCATCATCTCCAGACCAGGCTGGGGAATCGTACACACGAGCACAGCTTGAAATACAATTCGGACAGCAGCTGATATCGCATCACGCGGTCTTGAGCCAGATGCACGTCTTCACCGAACCCGCTCCGCCTGGAAAAGCCTGGCTTATAATTGCCAAGTCGGTTGTGCCGTCCGGCCTCGTCGAAAACCATGGTCTTGATCTGGTGGATACGGGATTTGAGGTCCACACCACTCTTTCTACAAGGCGCGCCGGACAGACTGTCTGGGGTCATTTTGACGGCCCCCTCTGCAGCTTTCGAGATCTGCAGAGAATCTGCGCCGAATTTGAGCAGCTCCGAAAGTAAAATGCCCCCAGTCGCAGGTTTCGAAACCACCATGTCTTAACCCTTCACTTGGACGTAACCAACGAGCTTCTGGCCTCACCCGAGTATAAGAGCAATGGGTATGACATAGTGCCGCACGGTCCCCAGCAGAGACACTTGGCTGCTTGGTTGCTAGGGGCTTTTGAAGATCGGAAGCTGCAGGTTCTTCAGCTCGGTCCAGCACTGAGAAGAAAATACAAAGGAGAGATGTTAGGCCTTCTCTTATTGCGCCGTCATAGCCCCTTTGACTACTACCGCCGATTAGGAATATGCTGGTGAGATCTTACTTATATTGGTTTATCTATTATCTCACCATCTGCGGTGTCCTTCCTGGAGGGTGATGGGCCGTTGTGGAACAGCACGTCAGGCTTATTTGGCTGACTGTATTACTACTTGTTCTGGTTCTGGAGAGGTTTGTTTCCTATGTGTATAGCGCAAAGAGCTAAACTCCTCTTATTAGCTTAGTGGACGCTGTGGTCAAACAGGTTAGTCTGTAACAATTGCTGGGTAACCGATCAGGCCCTCGATATCCTCTCACGTGTGGTCATATTGGTACAAGGGACGCCCACGTCCCCAACTGGAGGGGAAACCGTTCTCGTCCACGTCGGCTAGCAAGTTATGTTCAGATGTCGCCAATTGGGATCCACATCCTTGTATTTCTATCGTAGAAGCCATCCCGCGAGCCTTAAGCCCGAAACACTATCCTTGTGGAAAGTGATCAGGCTAGCATCCCACGTGAAATTCCTTAGGGGTTTCCCGTCTGCAGCTGCTACTGCAACTCAAAATCCGCTTCTTTCCAAGCAAGCCCCTCTAATGCCCATTTCATCTTCTTGGTGACCATGTTCCAAGTATAGAGCCCTACACGCTTGCAGGGAATATCGAGCCAGTCCCCCGTCGGAGAAGGAGCAGCGGGACAGAGCATGACACCAAGCACCCGTCGGTTGATATCGTCTGGGAAACTAGAACCACGGTCGGTATCCCCCTCGATGTCTCCGACATACAAAACCCACAGCTTCGTAAACAGCGGTGGTAGCCGATTAGAAGGAAGTGTGTATTGTGAGCCTGGGACATCAAGCATGGATTCGAAGCCGAGGACCAAATTGTCCACTGATCTGTCGTCAACTACGCCAATGTCGGGGATGACCTCGGCTCGGCCGTCATATCGTCTTCGGCGCTTAACTGTTTCGCCCGGCTGTAAGTGATCCGCGCCCACGTCTTTAATAGCCAGTAGATTAGATAGAGCACAGACCCTGCCGCGTACGAATAGCCTTTGACGGTCATCAAAAGACATTGTGCAGTCAGGGATGGGCTTCTTGAGAATCCGCAGGCACTCCGGGATTACGGAATCCTCGGTGATGCGCCAGCTTAAGCCCGGTTCAGGCTCTCGGGTGTGTGTGAAAGCTTGACCCAGGACGGGACACCTCCTTAAGATGGCCTGCGAAAACTCAGTGACGAGGTCATCCAAGACGGGGTTGTCATTCGGTCGGATAGACTTGCCGACGCGCAGATTATAGATCTGCATAATGGCATACACGCGATCCACGGATCTGGTCGTCTGTCTGTACCTCGCCATGCCGAACTGGGTGTTCGGGTTGAACGCAGGGATGCTGGCCATTCCGGACTGGCGGATCTTGGTTGCCAATTCATCCACGGTCTTCTGGACGCTCTCATCCCACTCTGAGGGGCAGATTCCGCTCTTCTTAGCCATCGAGATGATGACTTGCATCCTCTGCAAGTCCCGGTAGATGTTCCAGCACAGGTTCATAAAGGCATGGAGAAACAAGGGATACTGTTTCTTCCCGAACTTCACCCACGGAACAGGCTCGCCCTCCATGGTCAGCACCAGTGCGTCCGTTCGCAACACGGCTTCTTGCAGAGTCCAGAGGGATGAGAACCAGGGGTCCCCCAAGATGACAGCGAGGCTTCTGACAACAGGGCCAAGAGAAACCCGAATTTTTGCAACACGGGCCCGGAGATCTTGAGGGGACGGGAGGGCGGCCGGGAAGGAGGTTTCCTCCAGAACTGGACCCCAGAGTCCAAGGTTGATGCTATGCTCATTCAAACCCACCGCAGCTTCTGTGAGGTTCTTTGTTGATGTTTCCGAGAGCCATACGTAGGCTTTCGCCGCGTTCCTGAAAATGCTAGCCTGGTGACCCACTTCGTCGGCGTTGACAGCCTCGTCTTCCCTGATCGATGCAGGCGATATCCAGCCAGGCCCAGGCGGATCCACCCTTCAGCATCGTTTGGAGGACAGCGTGAAATGCTTCGGCCGTAAAGTGAGATTCCTGGACAGCTGGGATGCCCCACTCTGTGCCCTTGATAGGCAAGACCGGAGGAGGAACAGCCGTATTCTCGCCTCGGACCATCCACCGGCCCCAAGTATATGTGAGAATACTATACTCGGGCTTGTGAACGCCTCCGTAGATGCCCGAGCCATCACGCTCAATCGAGGCTAAGGTAGGGATGTGGAGAAGACGGCGAGGCCAGTAATCCTCAACAGCGTCCATATGCCAATACGGAGGTTGAGGCTGCTCCTGTGCTAATAGTAAGCTAGGGTGGAATTTACAAGTAGTAATAGAGTATTATGTCTTGCATGTTTTATACCATTTAAAATATCAGCTTTCCCTGGAAGAGACAAGCGTGTCTTTCAAAAAGTTTACAGCAGTGCAGTTGATGAAAATCACTCATCCACGGTGAAATAGAAAAGTCTCAAATGGAAATGCAATAAGCAGCATGACAAAGCTTTTTCCAACAAGCATGCTTAAGCATACAGCAATTTTAGTTGAAGTTTACAGAACTAAGTTTGATTGAAAAAGCTGACACGGCTAAACAGCTGCTTTATAGCCATGCAAACGCTTAATCAGCTTTGCTTAGCCTAATCAGCTCTTATAGGCATATTCAACGCTAACGGATTGTCCCTTGTTGCTAGAACTTAATTGCCATTGTTGAGCATTTTCAAGCTATGCTTGGGCCTTTTCAATGTATTTTCCAAGGTCTTGATTTTTTCTTTCTTTCTTTCTTTTTTTTTTTTTCAATACTTCAGGCTTTCAGTTTAAAATCATTACTCTTAGTTACTTCCTAGATTTTTCTTAATTGGTGAGCAGACTAGGCATGAGCTAAATGACTGAGCATGATGTAGACGTTGTGGTTTGAGCCCCTTGTTGACAAATAACCCGATACTCCAAATGTCCCTGATGACAACTCTCGGATTATCTGCATTCTGACGCCTAAGCAAGTGAGATCTATGCTACTTTTCAATTTACTTAGCTGTCAGCAGCTCGCTCAGATATATCAGGGCTTTTGAACTATGTGTGCCAATCCTTTCAAACCAGCTACAAGCGCTTTCGAAGTTCTTCACATAACTGTGCATGGGCTTATAGAACATGCCAGTTCACCTGCTCCGCCTGTGGAAATTCAGTGGACCCCTGGTCCACAAAGGAGTGAAAAATTCCAATTCTGATGAAGTCCTTTGCTTTTCTGCTTCCTCCTAGGTAGACCCTCTCAAGGATGATACCAATACGGTTGTGTGTGGTCCGGCCGACGTATATTGCGTATTTCTCTGCCTCAGGACGGAACGTACTAAGCCACTCTTCAAGCTGAACCTCCCCTGTGAAGAACCGCTGGAGAGGTGCTTTGGAGAACACCGACACCGTCAGGTCGTCGCCAGCCGCGAGCGCCCGGCGTGGTGGGCACGCGGCAACAACGACGGCCTCACTGATCGTGACGGAGCCGTCATAGCCGATAGCCCAGCCGAAGACCGACAGAGGGCTATCCACCCAAACCTCGTACATCCAGGTCACTGTTCGCTGGCGGTTAACGTCGCGGGTTATAGGCAGCATGGTTGCTTCGAGGCGCGTGTCGGTAATCCTTCCTGCCGGCGTCCGCCTCTCTGGCTTCCTGGGAAAGAAACGCTCGAAGAAGGAGCCAAGAGTGCTGTTTATATTACCCGTGCCCGTTGTGCCTGTCTGGAAGGATGACGGGCTGAGTTGTGGACCCGAGAACTCACTGACGGAGAAGACGGCGCCTCCGAAAGTCGACTGCAGCTCATTCACAAACTCGTGGGGGTATAGGCCCAAGACGAAGGATCGGAGGACGGTGGCTTCTGGCTGGCCTCGGATACGTCTGAGGTAGTCCTTATACCAGGTGATTGTCCCGAGGGCCGACATGAGAGCGGCGGCCCGGTTGGCATCAGTGCAATACCTCTGGTTGCCAAACACCATTATGTCCATGGGCGTCATCTCAGTTAATCTTGCCATCCCGGTCTCCTTGAATATCATCATGAGCTCAAACACGCTCAGTGGTGGCTCGGGACGAGGCTTAGTCAGGCCTCCCCGCTCGATATACATATTGACCAGCTCTACCAGGTGGTCAAGAGGGACTGGCTTGAGGGTGGCAGCGGCAGCGGCAGTAGCAGCAGCAGCAGAACTTGGAATATCAGCTGCACCATCTAGATCGGCCTGTCTGTGGCCAGTACAGAACAACTCCCAGTCCTGCTTACAGAGCAACAAGTCCGGCCGAAGGCACGACTCCTGGAGCGTCCAGAGAGACGAAAACCAGCCATCCGGTACCATGACGGTCGAAGACTTGTTGGGGTCGCTGTCCGCCCCAGGCGCTAGAAAATAAATCATACCCTGTCTGATCTGTCCCGTAGGAACGACACTTGCCAGGCCCGTAGGCCGTGCGGCAGCCAGATAGACGGAGCTGAAAGGTTTGCGCGCCTCCAGACCATCCTCGGCGCTGATCGATGGGAAGTCGACCTCGCACGACAGATTGAAGTGCGCCAGGAACGAGACGGCCGCACGCAGGCCCGACCAGTCGTGCAGTCGGTTGAGCCACACCACGGCCCACTTGGCCGACCGGAAGATGGTCGCCTGCCGTGCGATCTCGGTCTGACCCAGCTCGCTGCCATCCTGGGGTATGCAGACGAGGTCAAACCAGACATAGCGCGTCTGAAAAGGAACACGGCGGAGGATCCTCGCAATGTCCCTGACGTCGAAGAGTGAGTTGCACGGCACTCTCCAGGGAACGCCGCGGACGGAGGCGTTCATACCAGGCGCCCTCCACCTGCCCCAGGTGTGGCTGATGACAAGATAGTCGACAGGACCGCCGCTCGGGCACCGAACCGTCTGACCCTCCTGCAGATCCCAGAGGAAGTGTGGATAATATCCATCTGCACGGCGTGTGGGTGGGAGCCATGGACAGGGCTCTAGCACCCCGGCAAAAGCCGGTCCGCTCACACGAAGCTGGCCCGTCGTCTCGCTGCGTCCCGCCTCGGGGAGGAGGCTGATCGTGGTCGCGCCCGAGCATGCAGCGACGGCAGTGCGGTGGGCTGCTGCGGCCCCTGCTGCTCTCTTCCGCCGGAGACTAGTCTTGTCCCAGCTATTCCCTTTCAGCGGGATGAACTCCCAGAGCCACAGCTGGTAGAGGCGAGCGCGGTAAAGGGAGGTTCCACCCTTCGCAATGTCTATGCAGCGCTGATGGAGAGCGTCGTCGAGCTGGCCGTCGTGAAGGTAGACTCGGGGCCAGATGCTCGGAATCCCCTTGTCGCCGAGAGCCTGCTCGCCATCCCACCACTCCACGAGGAGCTGCAACGACTTCAGCTGCTCTAGACACAGGAGAGACAAGACGTTTGCACGTCGCTGTGCATTGGCTGTGCCGGTGTATACGCCCCTCCAGTACTCCCAGTTGCTATAATGACCATGTAAAGCTTCATCTTTAGTCTCGACCCTGCCAGTCTTGACCCTCAGGTGATTATCAGGGTGAAGCTGCAATGCATGGATTGGGAGCCCCGGGTCCGGTGATCTCTGGGATTGTGTATCTTGGTCTCCAGGCTCCAATCGATAGTGTCCCAGATCCATGTTCAGACGATTCTCCAGGCGCTTTGACTCTCTTCTTTTTTTTTAGAAAAAAAATTCTCGGAGGGGGAAATATAAAAATAAAATGAAGATGTTATTTCTTCTTTCTTCACTGTGTAGATGTTACTGTCCAGAGCCTGATCTGCCACGTGGCGGGATAGTCATCTTTTAGTACCGGCTTTTTTTTCTCTTCTTTCTTATCCAATTAAAGACTTCTCTTTCCATGAAGCTTACCCTTATTTCAGCAGAGCCTCAGCTTATATAATGGCAGAGGGACTTCGGATTCGGCGTATGCGCGTTTCGACTCGGTAATTACTGCACAGCTCATCTCTGGAGAGTTGCATGTTTTTATTCTTTTAAAGTTCGGCCGAAACACGCGTCTTATAAACTTATTCATTTTCTTTAGCATCGAGTATGCGCAGGTATGACGTTTTACACCCAGAGGACAACATCTCTAGTGATACCACTAAGCCCAACACAGGAATTGTGTCTGGTAAGCTGAAAGAAATTTGGCGGTGCAAGCTGTACTGCGAAAAGAGCAGATATAATTATTGAAAAATTTTACCTAAAATCACCATTATTGCGAAAATTCATCTGCCTAGCATCCCGGAGAAAGTACTTGGAGGGTTCCCGGAGCAAGTATAGATAGCAGACTCAGAGGAGCTTGGGCTGACGTGTGGGCCTGTGTCTGGGGCTCTGGGCTCAACCAGGAGAAAACTGGCTGAAAGAGAATTCAGGGCCATCCAGCTAAAAGTATACTTGTTCAGATGCGGGCCGTTCACCACAAGCTCATATTCGACGTAGTTTCTGCGCTGCTGAAAGACATCAAGTGAACATGGCAGGCCGGAGATGTGCCCCCAAAAATGACCATCGCACCTGCGGCAGTCTATATGGCAGAATAAACACGTCTCTTCAGCTTCAATACTCAATAACATGCGACAAAGACAGGCAGGTCCAGGTCCAGGTGCAAGTCCACGAAGGTGTACACTTCCATCTCCTTCCCGACAGACAGCAACGTAACCAGCCATAATACTGCAGCCAACTACAGCTTAGGCGTCGGTAAAGGCAACGTTGAATGCGCACGTGGGGTTTACGGTATACCGTAATATGGCTGGTAGGCACGCGGTTCCCGTTGGTCCAAGCTTAGCAGTTAACCACATACATGTGCAACGTCATCAACTGCCCAGAGACCTCAACCTCTATTTTTAAGATGTGAAGCTAGGTGCTTAGGAGATATAATGTCAAACAACGAAAGAAAAAATCGAGGAAGCTGAAGAAAGGTGTTTCGATCTCCATATCCTTCAAGTAGACTCAAATGCAATGATGGAGTCCTGCCTTCGAAACCCTCAACAGCACTGCTACTCAGTCCTGTGGCTGCTGAGTTCATTCTATGAGCCTGTCTCTGCAGACTTCTTTCAAAGTCACTCCTTACTCGAAGTACCCTTTCAATGTGTTCCAGATTTAGCGCTTCGTTCAGCGACCTGGCTATTGTTCGTGCGGTACTGAATGTGTTCGAGATCTCTCTCCCATTCAACCTTTCCAAAAGTAGATTTTCAACCGCATCATCGATATCCTCAATGCCCATGGCTTCTTGAGGCACGTTTGATAAAAGATTCACCCAAATTTGCCTCCGTGTCTCGACGTCTGGTAGCGAGTACTCGAGTGCTAGGTGGATCCGAGATTTCATAGCGGCGTCAAAGGTCGTGAGGCGATTCGTGGTCAGAAATATGATACCGGAGAAGTATTCCAGCTCTCTTAGGAACACGGCGACAAGAGCATTGCGAGTGGTGCTGTCGCCAAGTGAGTGTCGCGCTTCAAGGAAGACGTCGGCTTCGTCCAGCAAGACTATAGCCCTCCATGTCGTTGCATAGCTTAGAATCTGCTTCAGCCGTATCTCGAATGCCCGGGGCGAGTCATAGCGATTCAGGTCTCCTAGAGACGAGGAGACTAATGCCTTCCTTGATCCCTCGGCGGCGGTCTCGGCTGTCAGCGTCTTGCCTGAGCCGGGCGATCCGTGCAAAAGAAAAATAAGCCCCTTGCCCTTGAGCTCGGGCTGGTCCCTAGCATTATCAGGATATTGGTGAGAAGTCACCAGAGCTTGCAAAACAAGCTTCTTTTCAGTAGCCAATACCAGCGACTCCCACACACCTTCTTTCCACTCGACGTCACTCATATTATCGACAAGAAAACGACACCAGTCCTTCCGGCTCAGTGAGTAGCCGTACTCATATGGAGGACAGAGAAGCGGGTCTGGTGTCATGACCTTGATGGAAACTTGATTGGAATATTGATCCTCGTGGAACGTCTTGCGGTCTAGTATGACTCTTCCCGACTCCTTATCTAAAATCAGCTCGGTAGGAGACAGGCCGCTTCAAGGGCACTCACAGTAAAGGGGAGCCATACTCCGTCAAAGTCTGCCATATCAGGGTCATAAAACAGCTCCGGGGGCTCCTTCAGGTACTGGGCGATTCCATTATACGCCTGAACGCATACTGACTTTCTGGCAAGAAAGTCTTGACCTCTTATTTTTAGCCTAGCCTCGAGGGATCCAGCTTCTCCCGCAAACCGCCTAGGATAGATGGGCAGGTCGGTGATATAAGCCGGATTTTCGGCCCCAAAATACTTTTTCTGGAGAATGGTGAAATTGTGCACTGCCGTGCCTTCCAACGCTCCATCGTGGTCGGTGTACGTGCAAGTGACGACGATATATGGCCCTTTGACGGTGCTCTCTTCATACGCAGTTTTTTGGCACTGTAGAAGCCAGGGATGTCCCATGACTGAGGTATAAACAAGACTCCCAGGTCTGAATAATACCCAGGCATGTGTGTAGCTGATTTGCCCGTTGCGCGTCATACTCATGACATTTTCCCGGTCAGGACCCAGTTCATGATCCATAAAGTCGAACAACAGTTTCAAATGCTGACGGGCATGATGGTCCTCCGTCTGGTCGCGATACTGCTCCAACTCATCCCACTGGGAAGCTATTAAAATTTGTGATTATGAGGCCAGCTCCTAACCAACTCACATAGTGCATAAGCATTTGAAATGGGCTGGTCATCTCGAAAGGAGATCTGAAATCTGAGGCGACGCTAGCATACGTGGAACCCACAACCTCACGAAACACTCTGAGCAGGTGCGGCGAGTTGATTCTAAGAGTCGTGGAATCTAGCTCGTGTTTGTCGGTAAATCTCCGCTGAATGACGAGTGCGTAGGAGCTATCGCCATCATGTAGGTTAAGTCTGCCAAAGGGCTCGAGTATCGTCTCTGTTACGAGCTGTCCACCCTTTTTGGTGTCGTGTGGTACGTTTTGAATTCGCACTTCCGGCCAAGGTCGGGTGATGAAACCGAGCTTTGGGGCATGTTGTAGTCAATAGATATCAGTGCTTGTTTGGTAGAAGGTGATGAAGTGATTTGCGCGATGAACAGTAGCAGTTGTCGCTTTGAGAACACACTGAGCCCTCGATGCAAGTTAGGAAAGGGCAAACCTTGAACAATAGGAATCTAAATTTTGGGGGGGTTGGGTGGAAGGGAGTTAGGCTTTCCTTTTTTTTCTTTCTTTCTTTTTTTTTAATTTTTTTTATTTTAGAGTTTTTTGTTTCCGTCTTTTCCACCGGTGGCTGCGAATGGAAAACCTTGAAGAGCAAAATGGTGGTCAGCAATGCGCCACATGACAACCTCGCTTGTTCATACCAACCACTGCAACATACCCCTCATCCTTCCGCAATGTTAGACGCTTGTCAGCTGAGTAAGAGCGAACCCATCCTATCACGTTCTGCGTGTGGTTTATAAAAGAGGAGCCAAGAAAGGGACGCGACTGGGAAAGTCGCTCTGATTCGACTCAGCCACGTCAGAACAGTGTTTAATGCGCAGCCAACGGTTAACAAGCTGGTGGAATATTGCTTCTCAGCATCCATCGAGGAAGTCATCTATACATTGCTTCAAATTCGTGGAATACACAACCCCTCCCCCCCCCCCACAGGTATTGACCCTTCTATCACCCATTGTTCCTTGGGGAAGTCTACTAGCCAGAGCTCGACCTGTATCGTGGGTCCTAGAAGAAGATGACGCCTTTCTTGACGAATACAGAGCAAAACCCGCTGGCCCAAACACAGGTTGAGACGCCGTTCTCTCGAGCGGTTAATGACTTCCTGAGCGAGCTGAAACGGGATGACGACACCAAGAACCCATTTTTGAAGGAGCTCACATCCAAGCACCAGCAAGTTGCGGTGGCTCCGGGGGCCAGCACGCAGACCCAGGCTTCAGCAGATGGCCTGAGAAAGTTCGTGGAGGATCTTCAGACAAAAAGCGCTCTGCGCGCACCCACAAAGATACTTCAAAGGCTCAACCCCTTCATCAGCAGTCTTGCCAAGCTCATGGGAGTATGCGAGAACCTGCTGGACACTGCTCCACTGGGTGTCAGTATCGCATTCGCAGGCGCTCGAATCGTGTTAGAGCTTGCATTGCAGGTGCAGAGCTGTCTCGATGACATCGTCGATACCATGGAACAAATTGGTATCAGCTTGAGATGCTACGAGAAGTTTGGTGACGCATTTCCGACATCAGATGACGTGCAAGACTTGCTCGCCAGCTCTTATAGACACATTATTCGATTCTGGTTTAGCGTGTCTCGAATATTATCCCAGAACTTCTTGAAGTCAACTTTCGGGAGGATAGCAAACCCAATAAACAAGGAGATAAGCAAAGCACTTGACGGGTTGAATCGCGATCGGGGCAACATCATCGCACTGGCCCATGCAACATCAGCTCAACGATCAAGTGAAGAAAAAGTCTGCCGAGTTAAGGAGGGGCATTATCGAATGGATCAAGAGTGACTCATACGTCGACGTCAGAACGAATGCCGAAGAACAATTCGCCCTTCGCCACAACGGCACCTGCCAGTGGATATTCAAAGATGAACGGTTCAAGGACTGGTGTGAGAGCACGAAAAATGCGATCCTCTGGTATAACGCAAAACCTGGTTCTGGGAAGAGCGTGTACGCAGCAACGATAATCGATCATCTGCAGCAGCAGGGCAAAAAGACCGTGTACTTCTTCTACTCGTTCAACAGCCCCGAACGGAACCGTGGTGTCAGCGGCTTACGATCCCTGGCTCTCCAGCTACTGAGGTATATAAAGAGCCCGCCAGACAGACTGGTTGACCGATACATGAATGAAATCGACAATCATGCGACTAAGATCGACCGCATCGACATTGCTTGCAAAGTCGTTCAGGATCTGTTGCCACAGTGTGAGGAGGTCTACTTGATCGTCGACGGTCTAGATGAGTGTCTGGACGATACATTGACTATCAATACCTTGCAAAGACTCTTGACGATGTCCACCTATGGACTTGTCAAGTGGTTCTTCTCCAGCCGCGAGTGTGGAAACATCAGGACGGTCATGCAGAGCTGCAAAGCGGTAGAGCTCAAGGCTGAAACGACTCTGGTAACTCAGGATATTCGCTCTTACCTCAGCGAACATATTCCCTGTGAAGGCTGTCTCAAGAACTTCACGGAGGGTGAAGACAATTTCCTCTACTCAAAGATGATCTGTGATGCTTTCCGCGGGGAAGGCCTCACGTCTGAATCAGAGATTCAAGAAGCTTTGGCGAGATTCCCAAAGGACTTGAATAGCTACTACATCCGTGTACTGGAGAAGCTAGCTGGGAGAACGGATGAGGAACAGAAACGAGCCAGGTGAGGCTGTCCTGAGGTTGACATACATTGCGAAAACTTTTCAACGGGGAACTAACGCACAATCAAAGGCGGACATTTGCAATCCTCTTTACGACAGTCCAGTCCATCTCTCTTTACGAACTCTTGAACTTACTCGCCGTCTACGATGGAGCTGAGGATCACGACGCCAGGAACGTCCCTACCAAAGAGACAATAGAGAACCTGTGCAGCCCGTTCATCATGTTTGGAAAGGCAAGAGAAGGGGATGTCCCTGAGAATCTGCTGGTGAAGCTTGGGCACAAAACATTCGAAGAGTTCTTTAAACAGAACCCGGACAACCTGGATATACATCCCACATCGAGACTACGGAAGTTCTTTCTGACCACAGAGGAAGCTCACGAGAGAATGGGTCTGGATTGCTTGACGTATCTACAGTATAAGCGATATGCGAGTCCCGGCCATGACCTCAGGGCCATCCTCAGTAGGCCAGTCGATATGGAACACGCTTTTCTTCCTTACGCAGCAACTTTCTGGGCACAGCACCTGATGCAACTACATCCAACCAAAGAGATCGACCGAGCCGTGAGAAAATTCCTTCAAAGTCGTACCTTTTGGACGTGTCTTGCCGTGCAAGCACACGTAAGTCCCTATTTATTCGGTCGATATGTCCGTGGAGAGGACCAGAATGTTTATACGCCGAACATAAAGAAGTCCCGGCTCCAACACAATGTTTTATTCGGTCTACCCTTACCACACTGGCTCGATACCTTGTCCGGGGAGGGTTTGGTGCTGGACAGATCATTGAATGACTTCGTTGATGAGTGGCGCGAGGTCTTGACAACATACCCTGACAGTCTAGCAACATGTGTACCTTTGAAAAATTTCAAGCCGACGTGCTGTGTCACGCCGCTCGAAAAGCCAAGAAACCTGAAGGTGGCGAATATTGAACAGTTTTACAATTGTCTTAGCTTACCAAGGAGCTCCAGCCATATGGGCAGCAAGGTTTTAGGTGCGACATTCGACAAGAAGACATTATGGATGGATTTATTGTGTCATGAATCTCATGGCTACTTTCAACGATTGCAGATCCCGCTCTTCACGACAAGGAAGAGCATTAAAAAAAGTCATCATGAATTCTTCTTTCCAGAGGAGAATAGCACTGACTGGAAGATGGTTCTGACAATGGATCCGAGAGGTGGAGATGGAGATACGCTCGAAGCCTGGAAACTGGAGCCAGACACATTGAACCTCAGGCGCTGCTCGCATACCAACAGTATTCAGCAGGAGGCTCCACTTTTCTTTGCCAAAGATGGGAGCTTTCGGACACAAGGGTTCTGGGAGATCAGGTCATCACACACCATCGACTCTATTTCAACGAGGACTAACACGATGCAAGTCATACATACGACGCAGACACGCACCCGCAACTTGCCTGGAATGGGCTCAAACTCTTGTGGCGAGACCAATGGAAAGGGAGAGCATCGTTCAGACAAGGTGAGGTCAGAAAGTACCGAAATATCAGCCATGGATGGTGCAACAGTCGGGTCTGATGATGATTCCGACGACGATTCCGACGACGATTCAGATGACAACTGCGCGACTTCGGGTTTCCAAGAGGCTGAAAGTCTTCATGAGGCCTCGGACAAAGACAGCAAGTCCGACGAGGAGAAAAAGTCCGTTCACGGACTGTTTGATATTGTTGCATATCGATGGTCATGTTTCATGGCATCCGTGGTCAAACCCACGCCAACTCTGGTCGCAGATTGGTTGCGCTGCACACCCTATACAGCCTCTTCTAGTATTTACACATACTGCTCGTCAGTTAGAGCTAATCGATACAGTTACGGGGGTCCAGAAGACTGAGCTCCTCCCCGAACCTTCTAGTCTTCAAGAGATTTCGAAAGCATATCTGCGGGGTGAGGCATCCAAAACAGCTTATGGAGGAGAAATTCAGCTGCTGACAACCTCATTTGCAGAACTACGCTTCTCAAATTGTGGCAGATACCTTCATTTCTTATCCATCGCCTTTTGTCATGCTTCGACTGGCACCCAGGCCTACGTAACAGCACTTACCTTCTCCTTCAACCGCGCAGATAACGAGTGCGGCATACTTTTGCGGGCGACGTTGCCTCGGACGTGTACGTACGTTTTCAGTGAGAACTTAACGGACGTGTCGTTTCCGTTAGCGCTCACGCATTGGAATGAAAACGATATCGTCATTGCACTGCCGCCGCTCACGTGCGATCCCAAGATTCTGAAGATTAAACTCCCAGAGTTTCATCGTACGACTGAGCAGGATGAAGAAATCTCAGACGAAAATGAGATCCTCACTCTAATGGAACCTATCTACTTCCCGACATCAACACCCAGCCGCTTTCCTCTCTTGATGTATAGGAGCAACGGGCTGGGCAGGGGAGACGACAACTATTTATATCTCGTGTTGGATCAACTAGCTCGCTCCTCTACAGAAGTTCCAAGCGAAAGAAATATTCAAAAATACGGTAACGAATTCAGTTCCGGATGTTCCACACCCATTGGAGATAGCCATCACGATGTGCCCAGCGATTCTCAGCAGGGCACAGTGAGCCCACCAGTGGTTCTGCGGTGGAAGATCGCTTCAAGCATCGGTTGGCGAGCTTGGGATTCACAGCTTGATGAAACAGCTATGGATATGAAAAAGCAAGGGTCTTTGTGGAGGAGATTGGTAGGAGAGTTTGTGGACATCGATAAGTCAATTGGTGTACCTATTCGTAGCGGCTTAGATTGGAAGAGAAAGGGATTCTTGAGCTGCGCATAATCCAGGTCAAGGGCGGGTGGGAGGTAATTTCGTTTCTTTTTCTGCTACACTCATCTACTCCGTGTCTGCAGACTGGTCTAGGCACATTTTTACAGGAGTTTCAACAAGATCTATTATTGTTCATCGTTTCTTATAAAGTATAGTGTATATGCGATATTAAAACCTAAATTGTATTGTGCTATATACTTACTTAATATACTACACAGCGAGTAGAATGGCTCAGAATGGAAAACTCAGCCTGCAAGATTAGTATTATCATTGCTTCTTGTTCAGGGGTTGGGGAAGAGGGAGTTGGGTTGTAATTCTACGCATTCGCCCATCTTTGCTTCTACAGCTAGAGACCGCGCTAACTAGTTGTAAGTATTCGTAAATATGTTCTTGGACGGTGAGGAGATGCCACTGTCTTTAAAACAATTAAGGAACGTTGAGCTAATGATATTTGCCTATGCTAACCCCTCGCAATGTGGAGTTCGGTCCTCGTCCGAGCGGTAGTCGGCCCCAAGCTCAGCCCAGCCTCGTGTAAATCTTGTGGGCTCGATTGCGGATGGCATCTACTTCGTTGCCAAGTGAGTGTCCGAACCACCTTAAGTCATGGCTCCGCCAAGATCCCAACCTTTGAGATCCGGAGCAGCCGCCTGTAGGTGTTGCATGCCCAGTACTGAAGGAGGACGTCCCAATAAGACACGCTCATCTCGAGTCGGATGTCAGCATTGTGGGCGCAAAGTCAGGGGGGAAATGCTTGTGACCCAGTTTAATAACTAGGGTAGTGAAACCATGTAGCGAGAGCTACGATCTGTTCTTTCCAACGGACTAAGAAGCGAGCACCATTGTCTTACTTCGCTCGCCCCAGACTACCAAAGGAGTTTTTCACTCTCCAGCATTAAACATGGCCAGCAATGCAATATACCGCAGAATAACCGACTGCGATATGCTCGACTTTTCACCCTAAAAGCCACATGTCCTTGTTGCAGGAGCAGGCACTCGCAGCGATAAGACCACAAAGTCGACATCTACATGCGACCCAGTCTTATAGAAGAAACTGAGGTGACCATTTATCTACCTAGGGATAAACTGTAATAGAATTCTGTAAGGGCCAGCCTGTGGACTGAGACCCCCAACGCCGTTGAATATCTGAGCATCGATTCCTACGATCCGGAACACGGTAGCATGACAGCTGCCACCAATATCAACAGTACGAAGGACCCAGCATGATCATCTAAAAGACTCAAGGTCACAGGCTATCAACGTATTAATTGTTGCGCAACGAAAAGGTCGTGAAAGACCAAAAGAAAAGAAGGAGGGGAGGAGGGGGAGGGGGAGGTATATAACTAGTATTACATAGCACAGAGCCCAAGCGTTGATGCCTTGGAACGAGTCTTCCGATGATGGCTCTCAGTTCCAGCTTAAATTCCACTTCCAAGGATAGCATAAAGGTCAACGGGCTTTCGTTAATTACCCCAACAGGCGCTCTATGGGAGTTCCGGACACCTTGAAACTATTACAGTGTCCTTTGTAAACTGTAGGGGTGTAATATAGACTGGGAAGTTTCATGAGCGAAGGTGAAATCCTAATAATCAAGCGTTATCTAAGGTTTAATGCTTGGTTTATTTTCTCTGCTAAAAGTAGCTTATATTCTTCCGATTGCTCATTTGTTTTCCGCGAGAGTTTGATCATTTCCTTCCCATTTTATGTTGCAATTTCGTTTTGGTTATGTTCTTTACAATGAGCACAACGCGTTGTTTTTCTTACCAAACGGATATACTATAAGCGCAGACAGAAATACGCCTACTGCCAACCCCAGCGCTACTTGAATCATCTGTCCGCCAACGCTAAAGCTGCGATAGATATTCTCGCTCCATAGCGTTTGCGCGTCGGTGCTGTTTGAGCTGCTATAAATCAATGGCATCGTGATTCCTGTGACTAGGCCGCCCTGCGCGGCGAGACCTCCTGGCACCAAGGCCATGATACCCGCCACAACGGTTGCGTAAGCGAAACCATGCTGGGATCGCGCCCAGAGGTTGCCGAGAATGCCCACGACCAAGGCGGAAGCTGTGTCGGCAACTTGAGCGGTTGCCTTTGCCGAAACGAAGTCTACAGGTGTGTGAAATGTCAGCTAGGGCGTCGCGTCACTCGATCTCGAAGCTGTTTTATGCAGCCCAGGAGCTGAGATATTGACTTACAATTCACCAGTACCCCTGCTGAGCCGACAAGTATCTGGCCCGGTAATTGCCGTGGTCTCGCACGAATAATCATGCCTTGTACGGTGAGGTAACATGGCACAAGTAGGATTTTCCACTCTGGAACAATGGTCCTTGGGCATGTTGTCGATGTCGGGGCGTCCGGGTCAGCTAAACCCCACAGCTGTGACCCAACGCTCATGCCGTAACCCAGCAGGAGCGAGTACATAATAGCATAGAAGAGCCGCGTAGATCCTGCAGTGATTGACTTGGACTGTAACTCCAGACTTCCCGTCAGAACGACAAAGCCGGGTAATATCATGGCGATGGAGGACTCGGCCAACGCTCCGAAGCAAAAGTACTTCTGTAACCCCCCGCCGCCGATAGAAGCAAAGGCCCGTGAACCAAAGGACGTGATGAGACAGGCCGTGACCTCCAGGACGTTGGAATAGAGAGGGTTTTTAACGGCGACGATGATCTGAAGGGCGCCAACAATAGTGCCAAGGATAAATGCGATAGGCATATCCGTCCAGTAGCCTCCAAAAGCCCCTAGTAGTTAGAAAGTTGTTAGTTCCACCCTGGAAGGAGACTCTGAACATCAATGTAATATCCCATAGCCCTCTTGGAACGAGACAATTAAACATTTGGTTGATACGCACGGTGCACGCTGAACATGAAGGGGGGGGGGTACTCACAGACACAAGCTAATGCTGATGCGAATCCATAAAGAGGTACCAACCATAGCGAGTTATAGTAAGAAGGCGCTTCAATTAGGGTTGTGAGTTTCTCGGTAGCTTCCTGGACGGTCAAGCGCCCCGCCACCACATCCTTATAGATCCGAAATGCAACCTCGCAAGCCCCAACGTCAAGACCCTGCGCCTTGACCATGGTCGTATAGGCCGACTTTGTCAGCGGATCCGCCGGATCGATAGGGTTGATGAAGCAAATATCCATGCATCCGACCGAGTAATTTACCCTTCCCTCCATGTCCAGGGCCTTGAACAGCTGCATCGTGTACTCCTCGAGCCGATGCGATGGCGCGCCGTACGCCATGAATGCATAAACCACGAGCAGCACGAGGTTGCGGCAGTGCGCCAGTTCAGCCTTGGCCCTCATGTATTTGACCTGCTTGCTGTCGTGCGCCGTGATCTTCTTCTTGAGGCTGCGCAGCGCGCTCGTCAACTCGTGTGCATCAACGCCAGCGCCAAAGATGCGACGGAGGGTACTCGGGGTGGCCACGCCCGACGCCATTCCTGAGGCGGCAGTCGTGTCGGACTGGACGCTGGATGCGGAGACTGTGCGAGCACCCAGTCCTGGACGTGCCAGTGGTACGGATGCGCCGACCAACAGGCTGAGACTGGAAGATCGCTTGTGCTGACCTCCGCCCTTGTTCGCTTTCCTGGCCTTATTTATGACATCCATGTCAATGCCCGCATCGCCCATGATGTCCTGAATGTCCTGCTGCTTGTCTGGCCAGCCGATATCCTCTCTCCACCCCGATATCCAGCGCCGAAAGGACTGCAACAGTCCGCCGCGATGCGGAGCCGGCTCTTGAGATTCCCCACCATCGCAGAGCATAGTGACAGCTCGTTCAGGGGCAGAGTAGATCCTCTGGAGCTCTCCCACGTCCGAGGGGAATCGCGCCCTTCCATGTTGACGTGTGCGCGGGGTCGTCGCTGTGTCGTGCACTGGTGATGGGCCATCCAGGGGTGTGGCTGGGCGCATGGGTGGTGGAAACAATGTCGTGCTTGGAGATGGTACCGTATCTGCACGCGGAGAATCTGTGTGTGTGTGATCATCCATGGCGTCCAGTATTTCTGCCCAGCTGGGACCTGCCTCGCTGAACTCAAAGCTGTTGTGCGGATTTTCCAGTGACCCGAAGCTTAATACTTCGTTCACCGGTAGCGGTGAGTCGTGGATGAAGCTGAACGACTCATCCTCCTCATCAGATGTCGGAGACGTGCCCAGGTATGCGTCTTCTGACATGGTTTTTGTGATTTTTTTCCCCCCTCTCCCCCTTTCCATACAATCTGATAGGTTCAGATCGCACACTGACCTTCCTTCAAGCGAACGGACCTTCAAGGGTTGACTGTCAACCGTTCGGGAGCCCGTCTTCGGTAGCACAAAAGCATAGAAGGACCGTGCTTGATGGAATAAAGGAGCGAAGCGATTCAAAGGGTGGAGGAAATTCTCTTCGAGGCTTAATAAGTTATAGACTATTTGTAGCACTGGGTTTTTTCCCCACAACGATCTCGACTAGTGATTTGTTCGGGAGAGCCCGCGGCGCCCTCGAGAGACTCCGCGAACGGATGTGTCGTGAGTCGTGACATGGGGGAACCTTTCTTTGACATAAGAGGATCCACTTGTCCTGGATTAAAACGCCTGTCACGGGCAATGTGACCCGGAGAACCCCTTTAAATGTTGATTCGCAAAATGAGGCAAGGTTGAAGGATTCATTTGGCACTCCAACGTTGGCCACGTGCTAAGATCGTAACAAAACATACTCTTTTTGATATTTCAAACGCTATACGCAGGTTCAAAGAGATCGGAGGATATGACGTATAGTCTTGAGTACGCCTCTTGTTTCCCCTGTATGCGTATTCTCGCTTTGATGCTCATAACCTTAGATCTGATAACGTGCAACATTATATCTGGGCTGTCTTACAAAATCCGAGCAGCATGGGCCAATCGGCGAGCTGGCCCAACTCAATCCGATTTAACTAAAATGCACATTGTGTGAGTCCGACCGTGACGCAGCCATATAGATTACCATCTTTTCTAGCCAGCTGAGAGTAGCCACTCCTTTTAGCTATCACAAGCTATGCGCGCCGGTTGGTATGGGCAATTTTAGGAAAGTCACCAGTTCTTCAATTCTTAGCTAGAAAGTATATTCTAGGCTACGGTTTTCGCGACCTGACCGTGCTGACAGTAACTCACCTGCGCCGGCTTGAGCAGCCGCGTGGGAATTTGAGCAGTGGTCCATCGCAGGGGGCCCTGTCTCACACGAATTATGCTGCACTCAATTTGCTAGGTCTCGAGGAGCATCTGACAATGACAAATGTAGTGAGTGCTGAAAAGTGGGCATTAAAGGTTCACCCAAATCGATCCGCCGAGGCTGTATTCTGAGGCATCGATGTTCCTTGCTTCCTCATTGATTTCATGTATTTCGCCTATGTGTAAATGCCCACTGAGACGTGAGGCCTTATCTCCGTCTCTACTGATAAGTTTTCAGGGCAAAGTAGGCAGAGAGCTTACCCACAGGCTTTCTGGGGTGGAATGCCCAATCGTACCGCTTCATGAAGCTATCAATGTCTCGGTCCATCTCTGCGATCAATCGGGCCCTGTCGCAGACCTCACCCGCCTTCTCGCTGCCACCCTCCTTCTCGCTGCCACCCTCCTTCTCGCTGCCACCCTCCTTTCCAGCCACAGCTACCTCTCTCTCCAGCTCCACCTCCCCGACACATGTGACCAAAATCCGTCGTATCCAGAGCGACGGTGAACTTGTAATTAACGATGAACATGGTCCTGTAAGATACGAATCTCGCCGACTCCTGTACCTCTACCCCTTGAGGTCCGAGCTCGGCATTAAGCACCGCACCAGGTATTAGCTTGCCTAGCATGGCCGAGATTGTTTGAACATCGGTAACCTCCTAGAACGCAGAGTTAATATAGTTGCCACCCACGCGGACCTTGGCCTCCCGCTGATGACCACGGCGGCGGAGCCAAACACCTACGATGCTCAGGTCGTTTTCCCCAGTATCATAGTGGGTATCCTCGAACTTGGTCCTACTGTGTCGAACTATCGACTTGAAGAGTGTCTTTCCGGTGTTTTCGGTGACGAGATGCATCGAGGGAATCAGGGGTGCAAACTTGCGCTCGGCCTCGGGGATAGTAGGTACGGGCATGGCTTGCTGGCGAGGTTTTGAGCTTGTCTGAGGAGTGGGATTGTTCTCTACGAACCCGTGACTTGCTCGAGCTTGTGAAGCGAGGGAGATTGGGATCCGGGCTATTTGAGTAGTAGTTGCGCAGTGCAAGTTCTGAGATCTGCCGTATATCAAGGGGCTGGCTTTGAGAATCGGGATACTTGTGCGACCCAGAGCGGCTTACAGTTGCCTCCATGGTGAACTGGTTATGACTTGGTATCGAAAGATATATCTGCAGTAAGCAGCTGTCTCAGTGGATTGCTTACTTCTGCAACAATTTGTTGAGACTTAATCAGGTGAATGCAATCTGTGATATTTTAATTTTTGAATTTTTGTAATGTGATACTACATATTTACCGTTAGTTCTGTGCGAGACCCAGTAAGTCACTACCTCTATGTTGCCACAGCAAGCACCTGCCCCTAGCCTTTTTTGCTGCCACGGCTGCTTCTTATCTTTCTTTCATTCTTTAGCGCACACCATTGAAAAGAGTCATTCCCATGGGTTTATTTGTTGTAGCACCCAATTATGCAGCACAGCTATAGCTCAGACCTTTCCTTTCCTTCTTTTCCTATCTTCAGCAATAGACACTCCATTGCCATCCGCACCATGCCTCCTAGCTATTGTTATTTGATTGATGACTCAGGCCTTAAGAAAATGGTTATAAGATGGTGTCTTTAATGGATCATGTGGTGGGTTGTCGTCGCCAATCCCGGAACCGGGGCGAGGCTCTATCTCAAGAGCAGTGCTTTCAGTTAGAAGTCGCTGGTCCTCACCATGATGATGTGATGGTGTCATCCAAACTGTGGATTCAAATATCTTAAGAGTCTTTCAAGAGCCAAGTAGGCAATTGGAGTTTCCTTATCGAGACGACGTTTGGACCTGAGTGACGCTATGAGCACCTTGGCATCGATGTGGTTGCGAGACAAAAGGTGTTCAAGAAACATCAAGCGGTAGCCAGGCCTTTATTTTGATCAATAAGGACCCTCGCATATTGAAGTAAAATGTTGTACTAAACTCGCATCGAATCGATAACATGAAAATGAGACAAGCAGGGCGAGCGTTGACAAGTACAAACATGTATGCATTCGGACTATCCTCTGATAGAAAATAGAAGGAAAATGACGAAACGAGCGGTTCTTTGACATAGACAGAGCACTGGAGCCTGTGAGTCTTGGTGAGCCAATGAGACAGCGGAGCTCCCTGACTGTGAAGGCCCAACAGAAGATCTACTCGTAAAGCCCCTCTGTCTCTTTCCATTCTTCGCCTTTGGCTTGTAAGATCAGCTTCTCGGCAGCAGCTATCCCCCTAGGCAAGTTTTAGACTTCCCAACTGACAACTCCAATTCGCCGTTAATGCTCAAGACCTCTTCATTTCTTGCGCACTTTTATTAGACTATAGAAAACTCAGCTCATTGTCTTATTTGGCCGACGTTGTGTGCCCAAACACAGAAACAATGGCTTGCCAGAAGGAAACCGTGTGAATAGTTGCGCAGCTAATTCATCTTGTTTCCGAATTTGAATTTCAAAACCCGGCAAAGCAGAGTCAGCCAACTTGGAAGTCTTCGGGTTTCTCGTCAGATCGAGGGTAATATTTTGGGCTATATACAAGAATGGAGGAGGATAACGCACGTCAGGCTCGTTAAGTCTCTTCCACATGAGATTTAAAGTCTCCATGGGGCATGTTTTTCGGAGAAATAATACCATGTGACACGGCTATGAAAAATACGTTCCGATCGCAGAGACGCCGCGCCGGAAGTGAGAAAGCCTTTGCCGCCCGATGCTTAAGTCGGTGGTCGTGTAAAACCGGCAAAGTGCTCGATGTCTGTGTTCATAACGTTCCTGCACGCGTCTTGTCCGCGAACTGAAAAGAGGAAGGTCGAGGCGACTCGTGCCAGGTAAGGGTTTTCGGACAGAGGTCTGAGCCTCCAGGCTCGTCCAGGCTCAGGGATCGAGGTGAGAATACTCAGATGGCTCTGTACCGGATATGATTTTAGAATATTCTGGCTGGGTTCTGGTTCGAGATCCGAGAGCTTGAGGCTTCTTCGAGGGAACCGGATTCCATACGGGAATCTCTTATCTCTTTTTGGCGGCTTGGTGGTTCCGAGCTTGAAGCCGAACACCTGCATGATGCCGTAGACCCGGTCAAGCTCGTCGTGAACTTATTTAAAAGACGCCGCCTTGAAGGCTAGAAGAGGATTATCTTGCTGGATTTCTCTCAGACCGGCTACCAGAATCTTTCTCGGGAGCAATTCGATCCGGTCTCTGCGAGTGCAGCCAAGAGCAAGGCAGCGCTGGCAGATTTCTCCCGGTTTTAGAGATTGAGAGACCATTTCCAACGTCGCAAATCTAGGCCGAAATCCCTTTCGTCGCAATAGAACGGGGCAGCCCTTTCGAGCAATAATAGTTGCAAAAGGACGAAGGTAAGCCTCTTGTAAAGTCCGTAAAGAAGCAAACCACGGTTCTCTTTCGCAGATGTATTTCACGCCCTCCAACGTCCTTTCGAGCCAAGTTTGTATCCACTGGTCCATACTAGCCAACTGCTCAGCGTCCATAAGCTTATACATAGGCCATGCGTCGTAGGCTGCGCCTTAGAGGTCGCTGGTCAGCCGCTCCAAACGTTGCTGTGGCGTACCCGCCAGCCAGATGCAAGCGTTCTCTGCGTGCTGAAATATCATGGGTTGCCTACCGCCCTCGAGCATTTTCGCCTTGTAATATTTTTGATCAATGCACGCAACATCTAGCCACACAAATTCAGTGACTTCGTAGTTGTCAGACTCGCGTAGTGAACAAGCATTTATGATGGCCGTTTTGAAGTCGGAGGTGGAAAAGTGACGGTCCGGATCGATGCAAGGAATCGCCTAGGTAAATCCTGCAATATCAACGGCCTGAATATCAGGACGTTGGCGACCTCTGAGTTGTAATCCCCCCCAGATATACGAGATAATGTTATATTTCGGTTCTTGGAAACCACCATATATGTTTCCAGGCTCACACTCGTACGATGTCAGGGTTGCCTTCTCTTTGTCGACATATAGAAGCCTGCGGGGCCACGGGTCTAGTACGGACTCATCGGGATCGGTACGAGACCCGTCTGACGTCTCTGCGATTAAGCTTTGGCTGCCATTGCTGTAGATTGAGTCAGCGCTCTCGTAACCTGACCAGTCGTCGTCTGCACTGCTTTCTGATGGTGGCTGGGAACTGTTCTCGTGGATCATATTGCCTATAGTCAACGGCTCTCTCATTTGAATCAAATGTGGTCCAAGGGGTTTTGTAATGTTAGATGTTTTCAGGAGAGCTTTACCGCCAGATGAAAGAGTGACTAGGAGTTTTGCGAAGGCGCAAGAGTCTAATGTATATAACGACTACCTCTGTCTGATACTTTAGCCGCCTCGATGCTAACAACTAAACTTCTGTTCGATCCGTCTCTGAAAGGGAATGAACGTTGAAGGCTGTATTACGTATTGCCCACCTCAATCAAGAGTAATTCCTTTACACAATCAAATACTCGAGGTTCTTGGGGGTGGGAGGTTGTAGAACCTTGACCAATCATGTTCGGAATTTCGTTCGTATGTTTCTCTCCACCTTATCAAGCCGATACGCTCCATGCATTTCGATATTTGTCCAGAATTGTTGCTCTGCATTACCCAACCGATATCGCTGCCCGGTAAAATGCCTATCGAACTTGTGCCAGACGATAAGTATGGGACCTCGACAATGCCGACATAGTCTACAGACGGAAAATAACCTCCGCTGTGAGTAGTTGATCCTAACAGGGAGATGATGATAGATTAATCAGTTTTACCGCGGCTAGATGAATCGCCGATGTAGTGGTGGTACAACTGATGCACTGCTTCAGCCATGCTTTGTTCATCCTGAAAATAATCCACGACGCGGCCAAGGACTCTCCTTGACATATGCTGGTCCAACATCAGACCGCGATACAAGGAGGGGTCTGTCGCGCGGAACGGATTTAATTTGGAAGTATGGTACTTTGTAATGAGTTGATGGCTCTAAAGAAGGGCTCGAAGCTGGTGTAGTGGTAACGAAGTCGATTAGATCCCATCCCTTTCCAACGAAGCCCAAAAACGGTTGGCTTCGAAGCCCCTCGAAAGAATAGAATAGGTTCTGTGCAATCGAAGTTGTGGGATTGTAACCGAAAGACACCCAGTAGCTGTCGTCGGCGTTGCATTGCTGTGTCATAAGCCAGCTCTTCCGAGGCCGATTCTCAGAGCTGTAGATGAATAGCTATGACAGCAGAGGAGCTTTTGCTATCAGCTTCGAACCAAAGTCATCCTCTAAGGCCATAAGGATGGCTTCGGGGTTACTTTCCCTGAGCGAGTGGTTACAGCTGATACCGTAGACCTGAGAGATGCCATGTATTCGATCTTCTTGTCCGGATGTTTGGCGTCTGGCTGTGGCCGAATAGGCAGTATGAGGGTATTCCACGCCTAGACAATTAAGGCCCCTCAATTTCTGTGCGACTGCGAGTCTCTCTAGACGCGGCCAGAACCTCTCGAAATAAGCCTGGATCTCATACTTGTGGTCGGGAGCCTCTAGCAGGCTTGAATCTCGAAGATCGCAAACATGTCGGCGCCGTGAGCTGTCTTGAAGTAGGAGTTCCAAGAAGAAAAGATCTCCTTTGATATCAACGAAAGTCCACAGTGAGCCAGGCAAGCGTGGGCCATGAAAAAAGCCCATCGTCGAAGAGAACATATGCGTTCGGTCGCAGTACCATCTCCTACAAAGTCCAAAGTGATGTGAACCAGGGGTGCTCGAGGACTTCTTCCATCCACATTTCCAGACACCTTGACACCCTGTCCAACTCTTTAAGGTAGTCAAAGGCAGAGCCACATCGGACTAGATGGCGATTCTCATCCATCCAATCTGTGTCACGGTTTAGGATCGCGAAGACGTCATCAAGAATGACCAGACGCTCTCCGTCGCCGGCACGTGGTGCTGTATCGCCGTACAGCCTCAGGCCAAACAACCACACGAAGGCTTCCTGAGCTCTCTGGAAGATCTGGACTTGCCGGCCGATCTCCTGGCTGCGGATAACTTTATCTTCAGCGGATTCGCCATCATGCCTCTGTGGAATACATGCTATATCGATCCATACCCAGTCACAGCGTCTCTTAAAGCCTTGAGCAGCGTGCTTAATTGCGTTGTGGAATTCTGTAGCGGTGAAAGCATCACTTTTAGTGCAGGGTATTGGCCACGTAACATCGTGCACCTCCAGCGGTGTTGTTTTTCGCTCATGATCTTCGAAGCGCCCCCAGGTATAGCGGGTGATGTTGTATTGCGGGGCTGGCATTCCGTTATATGTGGAATCCCCAGCCCTCACGTAGGATGTCATCGATTCCACGTGGAGCAGTCTGTGAGGCCAGACTGAGTCGGAGATTAAGCTTTCGTTATAACTGCCATCAACTCTATTGCCCAACATTGGGGGTGGAGCTGGCGGTAGAGGAAAATTTGAGGCCATCGTTCTGTTGTAGAGATATTGAAACTTAATAGTTGATATGACTCACGTATCAGTCAGTGTATCTGGGAAGAAAGTCCAGGATCTGTTCAAGTTTCGGTAATGACTTTGAATTTAGAGCTGAGATTTGGTAAAAGATTCTTCTGGTGTAGAAAGAGAGGTAAGCAGTGCAGGTGAGCTAAGCCTAATCGAGCGAGCCTCCCAGGTTTGAACGATTAGCTAACCGATATCCTAAACGGTTTCAACCCCCCGCAGTAGCTACCGTGCAATTTCTTTCCTAAAACAACATTGAACGATACGACTACAAACTTCTTCGTTAACCAGACTATTATTGTATCTAACAGTACCGCTACTTCAGAATCAGAGGAGCACTTGATGCTATACTTATACCACGACCCACGAATCAATCTTTCCATCAGAAGTCTTGTGATCAGTAGCTGTTGAAGCATCCAGCATGTCTGGTAGCTGTGCTGTCTGCGGCAAGAAGGGGGGAAAGCTCCTCCGATGCGGGCGCTGTCGGTCTCGCAGCTATTGTGGTAAGACTATATGACTTATGACAGCCACGCTTCGATAGCTGATACAAGGTTTCAATTTCCACAGGGGCCAATTGTCAAGGGCAGGACTGGCCTGTCCACAAGTCCGAGTGCAGACGCCAGAACTACATCCTCAAGGTGGATTTGCACCCCAGGCACATCACCAACCCGCGCATATCTCGCACTTTGTCGTGTCCAGCTACTAGCACCTTTGCATCTCTGAGCCAGGCGCTTCTAATCGCGTTTGGCTGGGCAAAGACCCACCTATATGACTTTGACTTCTACGATCAGAACAACCCTTTAGGCCATGAACACAGGCTTGCGGGGCCATTGCCTATCTTCAAGATCACCGACCTTGACACCGTTGATGAGTCTATCCAGATTCCTGGTATGCCGTTGTCACCCCCAAGTCGAGATAGCTCCAAATTCAAGCTCTTCACCGTCCTAGACGACCCCAAAACCTCTGGCAAGGCTTTCACCTACAACTACGATTTTGGTGATGGCTGGGAGCACGTCATCACGTGCGTTGGGCGGGCGGACCCTACCAGCGGCTTTGTCTGCCTTGATGGAGAGGGTCATGGCTGTGCCGAGGACGTCGGCGGATACTCTGGCTGGCTGGAGCTGCTGGAGGCATACGACGCTGAGAACCCTTCAGAAAACCAGAAGCTCCTGATGAACTGGTTCGAAACTCAGGCCAGCAACCGCGACCCCCGAGGTCTTCGTGGCGAGCTCAAGTGGAAATGGGACAAGGAGAGAGTCAATGCTGTGCTGTCCCAACCTCATGCAGGTGCTACTGGATCGTTGTCGTCGACCTCTCGCCCCTCGGTCCTCCTCTTGTCACTCGAGAAGATTGGATTCTTCGATGATATGTATTCCGAGGTCTTGGCCGAGCTCCGCACGCGAGCGAATGTCACGGAAGTGACTCAAATCAGCAGCGCAATAGAGCATCTTTCCGGCCAGGGGGAAGCGTTATGCCGCAGTTGTCGCCACCGACGCCGCGGCTGCGCACCACGGATTCGTTGCTGTCCGTGACGAGCTCGCGAAATACGCTCGTGCCGGGGGGACGGTCGTCCTGGGATTCCATTTCTGCAGCTTTGTCGCGCCAGACGACATTGCGGATTTTTTTCCAAAGGATTCAGCCTTGCATGGGAATCTTCCGATTACCACCGCTCTGACTTCGCGCTGAACCGCCGCGCAGGTGTAACTATCAGTCGACTCAACGGTTACCCCAATCTTCATCCCCACTACAGCATGAAGGCACTCCAGCTTGGCAATATTGAGCCCCAGGACCAGGTGTACGTCGAGCGGGGCTCCACTCGACAGAGCCCGGCTGTCTTCGCCAAATATGGAGAGGGATACTTAGGTTACATTGGCGATGTCAATACCGAGGATGGCACTACGGCTTTGCTTCGAACTATGTGTGGTGTCTAGATGCATGGATAAGGTGTAACGCTAGAGGATCAAGCCTTCGTTCACACTCGTCAGCCTCCACGATATATGCATTACCGTGGACCTATAACCTCGGGAGTACGAACGAATGAGATCAAGCACTATGGTGTCCGTCGTTATTTTAGCCGTTGAGGCTTACCTAGGACGTGAGAAGCGTGTAACACATGGACTCGAAGATCTAGGAATGCTTTATTTCTTTATTATTGTTTTTATTCCAATTAATTTAATAGCCATTCAAAGTTTAAAAATTGATAATTTTTCGTGAATCGCAAGTAATTTATAAAATGTGATTTTTATTATACTAGATGTGTTACTTGTCAAGCTGTCATGTAAAGAAGTTATTGCAATGCGTATTACACTTCTCGTAAGCTTCTATACTCTATTAACTTTCTAAACTTTTTAAAAACTTTCTTATGCCCCTTATAAGCTAGAATAAGCTAGAACCCCTCCTGTATAGAGGGTGCATTGTTGTTTTTATTTCCAATGTAATCTCATAGCTTGATTGTGGGAGTATTGTTCCTTTGTGCGCATGCGCTGGACTTCTGGTTTAACAACTTCATCTGCAGCGACAACTTGGATAAACCTTCACCTAGGAATTGCGCAAGATAAGGTCCAAAGTCCTCGCTGCCCTTGTGCATGCTGAGAAAACAGTTTGGAGTCTACATCCGCCTCTGCATCTCATAAGTAGCTGCGCTGAGAGCAAACAGCCCATCAATATGCTTGTATGCAGCCTGCACTGAGGTTTGAAGCAGAAGGAAAGCAAAGGTAGCAACAAATGTTGTCTCGGTGCAAACAATGTTAAGCATCAGATGATAAGGACTTGCTGAATGATCAACCTTTATTTTTGGAGCTTTGCTGTGTCATGTCGAAAGCAAACCATCTGAATGTAGGGGATTGAGTGCTTGAGTAGGAGAGCATAAGAGGGCTAAATGGTTGCTACATGAACATGTTGAGTTTTTCCTAGAGTCAAGGATATGCAGCGTCAAGTCTCAGGAGGGAGATAAACAAGCCACAAGCATAGAAAGTTGTTGGTTGAAGCAAGATGTTAACAGTTCGAAGTTTGGCTTATTTATACTTGTTGTAGCTAGGAATGGTTCTACTGATAGACAATAGGCCCAATTGAGGGACAGCTCTCACTGAGGCGGACCCCTATTGAAACCTTGGGATGGTCTGCTGCTATTACCGCAACCTTGCCAGCTGCACTGGAGGTTAATGTTATTATTTCGCTGCTTGAGCAAAAGAAATTCATTTACACAATCAATTTAGGAACAATTCATTATTAATCCATTACCGACTTTATCACCCACTTCCAAGTCATGAAATAGAGTGTTTATGGAATATTAGACCCGAATGCTACATGCTAGAATCCAACATCGAACAAAATATCGATTCTTACACTCTTACAGAATCTCGGGATCAGGCTAAGAAGCCTACTTGGGTTAAATTGCATCATTGAAAGTAATCCAGCCTGAACAGCTAGGTGTTTAAGATTCCCATTTAATACTGCCGCAAGCAGGGCCTCCTATTGGTCAGGTTGTTTCCACAATTGCTTGCTTTTCTATATAATTATATAGCTTAAGAATATCTTTCTCCTCTCTTTTGTTTACACTTCTGTAGAATCAGAGAAATATAACTTTCCTTCTCACCAACATCCACGCTGTTCATCAAAACTACCATTGGATTGAATTCGATAATAGTAATTCAACTCGACAATGAAGCCATAACAACTGTCAGTGATAATGTCACTATTAGCGTCTCTGCTGCAAGAAGAAAAAGACCCTATAGTGAATCCACTAGATATGTCTTCCAGCGCAAATGAGTATGCTAAAGCAATAGCAAAGCTGAGCAAAGTCAAAAGAGTTGTCAGAATGGCAAACGCATGCCAATTTGGACCTTCTTTGATGTAGATGCCCCAACCAATGACCTGTTCCAGACCTCTCTCGTATTTCAGCTTTTCTTTAAGCTTCTTGGGCATATGATTGGTCCAGAAGTCATCCAAATGAATGCCAGGTTCAAGCAAGACATGAAGGAAAGGTAGGCCGAGCTCTTGATTGCACACATCCGGTGGGCAAGGCGCGTAATGGTAATTCCGATTGTTGACTTGCTCTGGGGGAGGGAGGCACAGTTCGAGTATCCTTGGTGCAACATCCATTTTGATGGGTACGAGCTGGAACTATTTGAAGCTATATCAGTCTTTCAGTCCACTTTCGGTTATAAAATTATAAGTTCATTTCTTATGGATGCAATAAACCAGTTAAAGCAGTCTGTGACTACTGTGACAATATGGTTAAGCACATGGCAACTGAGATGAGAGCTCAACTTACCCTAACAAAGTCTGCCCTTTTTGGTATAAAGAAAACATCATCCCCAAGCCACCAAACCAGCCAACCAAGTTTGAGCTTAGCAAACAGCTTGCAGGTCAAGTACTGGGTTGCCGCCCAGCAACGATCCATCCCATCCACTAGTGCTTTGAACATTTCGGGCGTGTCCGGATGGAAAACCCGCTTGTGTTGCATTCGTAAGTCTATATAAGCACGACGAATGTCCTGGAATAGAGCTTGGTCGTCTAGACCTGAGAAAATAGGGATGTGTTCAAGTTGTGTTAGCTTAGTTCCATTCACGCAAAGAAGCAGGAATTGATTCCGTGTAGTGACACCTGCAGTAGTCTGACCGTTGTCCGTAAGCTGTGCGACAAGACCTCGGGGGAATCCCGATGCTATAGAGATAGTATCAGACTGAGCGGCAGGTGTCGAAGCAGATTGTGCAATGAAACTGTTGTTATGGCTGATCGCAGAGGCGGCATGTGATGTTTGGGTGGAGTTTGCAACAGCTGCCGTGGCCGCCGCCCGCCTTAGTTCCTGCTGGAGATGCTGAGCCCCTCCGTCATACATTTCTTTGACATCGCTGTACATTGCTTTTCCACATCCCTGTTGTAATCGTCTGTTAGAACTGGTTCACAAGACCACGAGTAAAAATTTAAAAATGTAGGGATGAGAAAAGGTTGTCAGATGTTAACGCTTCCGCGCGATGCCATCTTCAACCTTGGCATCATTCGGGTGTCTTTTGTTCGCAAGTAACATCTTGCCTTAATTTCTTCTTAATTATGCTGCTGGTATCAAAGAGATTCTCTGCTCAGCGGGCATTACTCTTTGATACTTGCAGGTTTTTTCCACCCGAGCACAATTTTAGTTATGCTAAGTAAGCGGGGGACCTTAGACTTACACAAACCCATGTGATCCTCTGGTAACCACGGGGGATTCTCGGCCTGGTAGCGCTGATGATCCAATGGGAAATATGCGAAATGAATCTCCGGCTGACTAGCTTCCCCAACACGAAGTTGAGCCAAATTTCCAAGCCTGGCATGCGTTGCAGTAAATCGACAGCTGGATCGGCCACCACCGTCTCACGTTGCTCTTTTGAAACTGTTGCTGGAGCCTGTGGGCGGACAAAAGCCTCAAGCTTGGCCTGAAACATCGCAATTGCCTTCGATCTGAGGACGAATTCTCTGAGCTGTGAGAGCTTTGGTAAGGCTGCAGTGCCGTCTTCGCCTCCCTCTGATGGGCTCTCGTCTGTGTCATGTTTAGCCAATGACGGTTTATCAAGCCCAGTCATCCCAATGCCAGAATCAGGGGCCACTTCTCTGAGAGATCTCAGATACTGTTCAATCCTCTCTTGTCTCTCTTCGTCTCCAAGCAGTATGGCCTGCATTTGAGCTCTCCTTTCCGTACGAGAGGGGTCAATAGCAGAGACGACTAGGCGTGAGATCACCTTTCGCCTAAGCTTCACCAGCCGTCCAATACTCATCTCAAGTGGATTACCTGCTTCCTCACAGAGATCCTTGGCAAGTAGGCTCAGAAGGCGACTGCAGTTCCTCTCGATCTTGTCTGTACCCATTATATCTAGCCCGGCAGTGAAGAGAGACTTGAGCGCTTCATTTTGTAATAGCAGCTCAGCTAGCTCTTGAGTCGCCTCTTGTATGCTGACAGGGGACCCGAGGGACGAGAGAGTCGTGTCTGAAGTCAGACTCGGCATAGCAGATGCAAGAGATTCGATCTCAGATGTATGATCTGCTTCGGTGAACAGATCGTTCAGCTCTTCCCCAGTAGAACTCCTTGGCTCAATAGGTATGGGTTGACTAGGCTTGGCAAGACCAGACGGGTATTTGAGGTACTTTGCTTCAGCAGCAATGTCCACAACCAGATCGGGAATGTCAGCAAACGGATCCAGCTCGCTGTCTGATAATGTTCCTTTCACGGGTTCCCAGCGTCCCAGCTCCGTGTTCAGCTCCCAGTTGCCTACGACAGCCGGGACAAGATGAGATACCATCTCTGGAGAGATGAGATGCTTGGAGGCAGTTAGATCGGAGTCATCGGAGTCAACAGCATGCTGTCGATATATTTAGCCATCATATCAAAGTCCCTTCAACATTTGTGACTCACAGATTGATCCTCAAAGCTGCCTTCTTCCCAGTCTGAAAAGGTCTTCGAGGCGTTGGATGTCCGCTTCTCCAGCTCCTTATGCAACCTATCATTCTCCATTTCAAGTTTACGGAGACTTTTCTGTAGGGATTCAATTTTCTGATTCAGAGTTTCTTCCTTTCCATCAGCACTATTGTCGATAGAAAGCTTGTCATCTTGGGGCGTGTGGACAGTGCCTGCTCTATTTCCAAGCTGCAACTCAGAGCCATGTTCTGTAGTCGATTCTTTGTGTTCCATATTGTTGTTCGTCTTGTCTAAAACAATGCTTTCAATGATGTAAGGTGTTTTGAAGCTGGGGAGCACTAGGTTCTTGTCACTTTGTAGATGCAGAAATTAAGCACTTCAAATTTACCCCTCATTTTCAAGTTTGATCATCTTTAGAAATAGATAACAGCTTAAGCCAAATACAGACTAGTGCAGATCTGAGCTATGCAGACAGCTGCTCTTTTAGCAAGGTGGATTTGTCTAACGAATCAGATGAAAGCTGCAAGTCAATACTTGCATTTTGCATAATAATATGGAAAGCTAACTAGATCAAATTCTACTGCTTTTGTGAGGAGAGTATACAGTGCTCTATAACTAGTTTTCTTTTTGTCTATTACGAAATTTTAATATATTAAGTCGCAGGGGGTAGTTCTTGGCCACCCCCGCTCGGCACTTCTGCCGCATCAACCACCCGTCTTTTCTTTTCCTTTTTCTCAACCAATTTATATCCGAATAGCCTCATATTTCTACTGACGTTTGATTTAACCCCAATGAAGCCATATACTGAATCTGAGCTAGCCCAGGCCATTGAGGCTGTCAGAAATGGCTTATCACAACGAACAGCCTCGAAAGAATAGGGCATTCCAAGAGCTACTCTTCAACAACGCCTTCAAGGAAGATCTTCGCATAAAACAGCCCACGAATCTAGCCAAAGGCTCTCCTTTAGCTAGGAAACGCAGCTCGTCGAGTGGATCCATAATCAAGAAAGCCTAGGGCTTCCACCGAGCCATTCAGCACTAAGGTTCTTTGCTCAGAAGATCCTCTATATCAAAGGAGACTCTCAATCTCTCGGAAAGAAATGGGTTATCTCTTTTTTAAAGAGAAATCCAGATATCCAGGTCCGAAAAACTCAGCGCATAGTTTCTGCTCGAATTAATAAAGCAACAACAGAAATAATAAAGCCTTGGTTCCGTTTATTCAATCTTCCTTATATCCAAGCTATCAAGCTAGCCAATAAATAGAATATGGATAAGGCTGGGATAATAGAAGGCTAAGGCGAGAATAGATTAGTTCTTGGAGGCTTTTCTTCATATTTAATACAGAAAAAAGACCCTGGATCGCGAGCTTAGATCTCTTTCTTCGAATATATCTCAGCTATTAGCACCTATCTCCTTCCTTTAGTCATTTTCAAGAGAAAAACTATATAATAATAATAATTTCCTATGAATATAGCTCCTTTTGATAGCTGGCAGTTTACTATTACAGATAATAGATAGATTACTAATGAAATGGCACTCGAATAGCTAAAGAAAGTATTTATTCCTTTTAGCTAGCTAGCAAACCTTTCAGAAGCTAGATTATTGATCCTGGATAGCTATAGCAGCTATACAATTAACGATTTTATATGGGAGTGCTTTTAAAACAATATTCTATTGCTTTATTTGCCTCCTTATATTTCTCATATTCTTCAATCTCTCGATCTAGGAGTCTTTTCCTCTCTCAAGAGAGCTTATAGAAAGAAGCTTAATGCTCTAAGCTAATAGGAAGATAGTTCTATTCTAGGAAAGCGTTTATTTCTTGAGAACTATTATTAGGCTCGTCTGGAAAGCTTTTCTATTCAGAATATTAAATCTGAATGGAAAGCTTCTAGTCTTTAGCCTCTCTCCTTAGCTAAGCCCCTTCTGAGCCCTCTTCTTCTCGAGAGCAATCAACAATATCTTCAGACTTTATCAAATTCAGGCTTAGAAGCATTAGCTGGATCTAATTCAGCCTTAAGAGTACTTTTATAGCTATTGGATATATATTCGACTCTTAGGATAGCTAAAGATCTTTACTATCAACTGCAACAGAATCGAGGCTAGCTTCCTATCCTTTCTAAATAATGCATTTTCTTCAGAAAGATATAGAAAGCTTGGGATGAGAGAAATCTAGCCTTAACTAAGGCTCTGGAGGAAAACAAGGCTTTAAAAGCACAAATTGAGGCTTCTAAGCCTAGCAAAAGAAGAAAAGGTTGAACCAAGCCCGAATTCGAAGTTTGTTGGTATTAAAGCTATACAGCAAGCTCAAAAAGCAGCTAGGCCAGAAAAGGAAAGCGAGGATGAAAAGAGCGATATCGAATTAGTTACTGATGAAGAGGATTGTATTGTGGTGGGTGAATAGGGCTGAAAGTAATTGAATTGAATATATATATCTATTTTGAATATGGCTGGCTAGGGTGGCCAAGAAGGGGGGGTGGCCAAGAACTACCCCCTGCGACTTATTATCAATATAAAGAAGTATTTTACTGGTATTCGCTAATGCGCAAATATCAAATTATACTTGCGCCAATGAACAAGCTATTTCCTATCCTCAAACCTCAACATTGATCTGCTGCTGATGGGTTTCGCTATTTTTGCCGAAATCTCCTGCTGTTTTGCGAAACTATTGTGGCAGAGGCCTTGTGGGGTCCCATTAACTATGGACCCAAAGCCTCAGGTAAATGAGGCTATTCACAGATAAGCTGGCTATTTACTGACTTGCGCCCATTCAATGGTGTAGGGCTGGCCAGCCAGTGAGTTACAGTGTTGCTATCCCAATTAGAACTAGTGCTATCCAAGCTTCAGTATATAGCAGTGCCTTTGGCACCTAGCAATATTTGAATAATTCATCTTTCCTTCCTATCATTTGCAGTACCTTTTTGTGTGTCTTCCGCAACTATAAAGCAAAAGGTCTCTTTGATTAGCCAGATATTCAATAATCTAATAACTGGCTATGAGAAGAAAGAGAGTTGCGAATGGCTATATATCAATAACTATCAATTGAAGCAGCCCAGAAAGGGATTGTAATAAGCACTGCAGCAACCCGAAAGCTTCAAAGTATCTCGAAAGTTTATGTTAATAAGAGCGAGTATATATAATGTAAATCCCAATAGAAAATACAGCTGAAATATACAATGAAAATGTTCACTGCTATTGAAGCTATTGAAAATATAATAATATCAATATATAGATCGATAAATGAAAAGCTATATACAATATTTGTTTATTGAAAGTAATAACTATAGTTATATATATCGAGCTTTTCAAATCGACTGTTTCTCTTGCTAATAACCTATTTTGCAACTTATAGAACCAAATTCATAACTTATAAAGTCATCACTATTGATTTATTTTATATATTAAATATTTAATAAGCTTTTTCCCAACTTGTGCCAAGAAATTTGTTTTAAAAGATTACTCAAACTCAAACATTCAGTTGAGCTATAATAAGCATCTGCATATCTGATCTTATTTGTGTGAGAGCTAGTGACTCACTGGGCTTGGGTTGTGCACAGTTTTCCCAGCCAGCAGCTACTACTTAGATAGCTTCTGCTAGATTAGCTAGCAGCTTCTCCCTCTTTCCTTCTTTTCTATAGCCCATATTTATTCCTTTCGAGCTTGCACATTATTCAGTTTCTATTTAAGAAGTTTGATTATACATAAGTATTTAAAATGTTAGTAACAAACTCTAGAATGGTCTAAGCTAATTAAGTATATGCCAACTGGCACACAGTGTACATCAATGTGCTACTTGGGGGCTGAATATTGGCTGGGGTTTGATTTAATTTTTTATACATATGATGGCTGGACTGTGATATACAATTGCTTGATAGAATTAGTACAAGATGCTGTAAGATGACACAAGAGAATGCCTGAGTAGACTAGCAGCGAGATTGCCATTGACATTCGTAAGTACTTCTCTCTATCTGCAATGATGCTCTGAATCGCCCTCTGGCTCGCCCATAAGCATTCGTTCTACTACTACAAGACAAGCCCCAAGAGTTAGACGCAACAAGATGTAAAAAGGGTCTCAACCATTAGCTAGCCTTAACGCTGACAATAACACAATTGAGTGAGCCGGTGCCCCCGCCTAGTTCGGTTTTTCGGATCCGAATCCCAATTACATTCTTTGGTGTAATTCAAAACGTTCGATTAAACTCGCAGAATTGAGTAAAGATATGGATGATTGCGACGGAGCTTAGGACGTGGAATTCAACGTATACGTGAACCGCGAACACAAAGGTTACACAATTGCGTGTGACGTGCAGTCTTCATGAGCAAGTGGCTCCTCGCCCCTCTCCTTCCGCCACCCATTCGTCGCCTCTAACGCCCCCGGCATCCCTTTGACCAACCAACCCCATTTCCTCAGAAACCCCTCTGACATCTCCCAGCCCGTGATGTCCCAGGGCGGCGACCACGCAACGATTCCGCGTCGCTCGATCTCGTCGTCAGGAAAACCCTCGTACAGCCCGCCGATGCAGTCGGACCACAGCTCGTCTCGTCGAAGGTGCCGGCAGCCCGGATCAGGAGATCTCGTCCCGCGGGACACGGGAAGAGGTCGATCCAGTCGCCGTGCGGCACCGTTTGTTGAAGGGCGGTGGGCAGGAGTGTTGAAGGGAGTAGTTCGGGCTTGGTGGGGTAGGGGACGATGTGGATAATTTCCTCATCACAGTCGAGCGGCGTGACGAGGATGCCTGAGATCAGTGTGCGGTTGACCGCTAGGGCGCGGAGGGCGTTGAATTGGAGGAGTGTGATGAGGTGGTCCGGGCAGAGGGGGAAGACGATGTTATGGTGCTCTTTTCTAGATTTATCTGGTAGTAAGGGATTTCTGGCATTGTATAGCTGCTTGATACGGGATGCTGGGATGATGGAGACGGATTGCTGTTCATTGTCCCAGCATTCCACCAGCGTTTCTGATTTGATGATTGTCCCGGTTGTAGCACTGGATGCTTCCTCAGCTTTCTTTGCTGCGGCTTTGCGTTTTCCTACTGGACCGTCAGTCTCGATAATTGGGTACGCCTTGATGAGACTGGTCCTGACTCCTGACTGGGGCGAAAGAGAAACAACTGGGCCTCACTTACGGTATGCTCTTGTGTTGAGTCTAGTCTGTGCCCGTCTCCGTGCTGCGGCATCTCTTGTCCCAGTCCAGTCGTCTTCCCTGCTTATCGCCTGTACGCGCGGTGAGCAACCTTGAAATTATCTCGTCTCGGTGATTTAAGACGACCTGGTACGTACCTCGGCCAATTGTGGCATCGACGCGAGTTGGATGCGTGGTGCTGTTGAATTTGTAGGCTGATACATACTCATTATGATGCCAACGGACGTCGGGATTGTGGCGATGATAAAGCTGGTATGAATGATGCAGGTTCTTTCGGGGCCGCTTCATGCAGCCTGCTCACAAGGACGAGCGGGTCTGACACTTGGGAATGGCGGGATTGACATGCTTACTATTCTGCAGCTAAGGCGACACGCTGAAGACAGGGATCAGTAAAATAGCACGAGATCATTGGTCACTCTCACAGTGGCTGACTTGAGCAGGTCTAGGCATCATGCAACCTGCTCACATTATATACCAGGATCATGAGCCTCCACTAATATCAGGACATGCTTACTGGCTATCTCTTCAATATGTTCAAATTGGAGGTAACGTGGTTGGTCTAAGGCTTATGCAGCCTGCTCACAATACCCAAAGCTTATGCAGCCTGCTCACAATATCCAATGCTCGAAATCACAGCCATGATGCAAGTATCTCGAATATTGTTCAGTATAAAGGTTGTAGCAAGATCTTGATTTCGATGCATCCTTTCGCATTATCAAAACGCAGAACTCGATCCAAAATATTGCATTATTATCTTATTTCTGATATAACACGACTTCAAACATTGACTCAAGCACTCTTTTTGAAAATGACTTTCCATCCCGACACTCTCCCCGATCTCAAGGGCAAGGTTTTCATAGTCACAGGTGGAAATTCCGGAATGTAATTCTCCCCTCCCCCCTCTCACTACGAAGCCCGAGTCGCTAATCTCTCTAAACGACAGAGGTTACTACACGGTAGCCCACCTAGTAGAACATGGCGCCCACGTCTACATGTGCGCCAGATCCCCAGAGAAGGGCACAGCAGCCGTCGCCAGTATCAAGAAAATGTACCCCTCAGCCAACATCGACCTCTTACAGATGGACCTCATGGACCTCGCCAGCGTCGTCGCGGTCGCCAAGCACTTCCTAACCCTCGAAACAGCCCTACACGGCCTAGTCAACAACGCAGGCATCATGGCGACACCCTTCGAACTGACCAAAGATGGCTACGAAGCCCAGTGGCAGACCAACTACCTCGCGCACTGGGTTTTGACGGAGCACCTGCTTCCTCTGATGCTGCGGACCGCCAAGACGCTTCCCCCCGGCAGCGTGCGCATTGTCAACCTTACTTCATCGGGCCACTTGGGCGCACCCAAGGGCGGCATCAATTTCAAGGACCTATCGCTCAAGGATAGCGGCCCGTGGACGCGGTACGGACAGAGCAAGCTCGCCAACATTCTGCACACCAAGACCCTGCACGAGACGTACGGTCCCGGCTCTCCCAGTGCGCGGAACGAGGAGGGCGAGATCTGGACTTCGTGCGTGCATCCGGGTCTGGTTGAGACAAACCTCGGCACGTCGGTGGAGGAGTCGGGGTCGGGACTGACGAGTGTTTTCTCTTTCTTTCGAATAATTGGGCTGATGTTGCCTGCCGATAAGGGGTCATGGACCAGCTTGTTCTGTGTGGCGAGTCGAGATATAAAGGCGGAGCAGAGCGGAGCATATCTCGAAATTTTCCGGCGGTTTGGGGAGCCGAGATGGCAGAGCGGTGCGGCAAAGGATAAGAGACTTGCAGAGAGGTTGGAGAAGTGGACTACGGAGGTGATGAGAAAGGAAGGGTGGGTTCAATAGTAGCGTTAACTAGTTGCGATCTTGCGGAAGACACATATAGGGGTACAGCAAATGATAGAAAAGAATTATGAATTGATCAACTGTTGCTAAGTGCCAAAAGCATTGTTATATTTTAAAGCCTAAGTAGCGCTAAGCCCGTGTTATAACTCAGCCAATATGCAGGTTATAAAGTCAGCTGTACTAAAGTTACTCGGAACGAGACCCCTAGAGCTAACGGTCTAACACTTCAATACGGATCAGGCTGTTTTCCTATTTGACATCCTGCAAATGCAGGAATCGCAGCATCTACTTGATATCTGAGTTTAAATAGAGTCTCTTCGGCGTCAAATTAAGACGATGTACTAGCATATATAAAAAGCAGCTAATCATCCTTAGGTAATGTTTTAATTAATAGATTGTACCGCTGATCGGGAGAACTCCAGGATGATTTTTGGTGCGTGTGAGAGATTTTGGCAGCAATGAGTGATCAGGGCTAGGGTTGCAAGTGTTTCTGGAGCAATTAGCATCAAATATGCTAGATATCCCGGGTGCTCGCCTTTGGCAAGATCAGTGACCTGGGTCATTTATCGAAATCAGATGCAACATTCATTCAGCGTAATCATTGTATAAGGACAGCCTTCTTACTGCTGATCGTGTAATAGAAGTCTGGAATGAAACCGGCGCATGCTTGCGGGAAACGTTGCGCCAAAACTATCTAATAGGTGATCTAGATGCCATCTCCCCGCGTTTTGCAAGATTTTCATGGTAAAGAAGGAGCTCGTGGTGCAAGAGCCGTGTGAAGAGCGGAAGTAAATACAGAGTAGCTTGTCCCTGTGCCGAAAAGCATTCTTATTAGACCTAAAGAGGTAACTGTCAGCTGAGCAACCATCTTGATGTGGGAGAGTAGGAGCAAGTTCATGCATCTTCATCCGTAAGAAAGATATTGTATTATCGTCTATTTGTATAAAAGATGACTGAGACCTATTATTGACAAAATATGCTGCCTGGAGAAGTGAAAACTCATAGATCCAGCCCTCAATAGTTGATAGGTCTGAGAGATTCGTGACTTCATAGCTGCTCCTTTCACCCTGATTTTGCTGACATATCTCTGGGTTCAACTTGCTGTATGAGAAGGAGGATTGGCGTGGAGCTAGGCAATCCAACACAAACTTGCGACCATATGCCGCCATGCTCTACAATAAACTAAACAAGCATACTAGATGGGAGGACTGATGAATATTAGTGATGTGGAAGGCAATGCATGAAAGGAAAAGCTATTAACAGCAGATAACTCACGGGTATATTCCAAGCTACGGGATTGGGCATTTGTGCTGTACATCGAGGAGCACTTGCATTCGAAAATGCTTCGGCCGAAAATCTCAATGCGCAACTCCACCCATAAGCCTCCTTGCAATTTGGTATAAGAGCAGATAAAAGCGTCACCGCCAGGGGTTTTCTTCTCATAGAGGGCAAATGTGATCGCGCAGGCCCATTCACTGCCGTTATTTCCAAAGGACTGAGGCGACCGTTCAAAATTTTCGACGAAATACTTATGCAGATCACCTAGCTGCCTCAATATTTCGTGTACGTTTTGTCTTATTACTGAGATGCGTCCATGTATGCCGGGCTGCTTCTCACTAAACAAGGAATCAGTTGAGACGCGACGTATAATGGTAACCAAAAGCGACAATTTCATTGTTCACTCATTCATAGCACTCATGACCAAGTTCAGAGACTAAAAGTGAGCTATTAATGTCTGCTTCAGTTTGAAAATGTCTTTAAACCCCATCGCTCAGGCTACCTTCGTCCAATTTTTCTTGATTTCTGTTTTTCATAATCGAACGATCCTTTTATCTAAATTCGAAGCACAATTTGAGTATATAACTAAATACCTCTCACAAGGTCGGAATTTCATCGTGATTGATATGAATGCAGTTATATGCCAGAGCCAAATATTATACATAATAAGCAGACTTAAATTCATAGGAAAGGATCTGATGGTATAATATCTCAGCCCTATCATATAAATACAATGACCATAGCTATTTCTACATTCAGGATTTGCAGGAAATAATAGTAACTTTCAGATGAAATTGAGAAAGGTGGACCGTACGCGATCCCTCCTTGTTGCACCATGTCCCTGCACTTGGAATCTCAAAGTCTGACCCTAAAACCTAAGCTCGTGAACTTGATCAGGCATGAGCGTCGGCCAGCTTGTCCGTGTTTTTGAAATATATAGGCGCTCGCATGATGCCTAGGGTCACTGCTACAACGCGGATGCCGCGACTCGGTTACAGCTTGGTGAGAGACCTTACCAACTTATTGATGCCGGGCTCGATGGCCGAGTACACCGGTGTGGAGAAGGATGCCTGTTGGCCGTTGGCCCAGGAGATGACCAAGACTATACGGACAATGCGCATCTCGCACTTCATGAATGCAGGACAGTGTTCAATAGGAGGAAGCATAGCACCTAGCTAGTCACGCGTTTACGTGAGGGGTCGATAGCTAGAGAAACTCTCCTATAACAATGAATAATATTGGCTTTACTGTTTTGTATGATCCTTCCTATGTGCACTATCCTAGATGCTCAACCAATGACATAGAGGGGCTACAGAGAGCCAAATTTCGTCGAAGTTTTCACAGTCTTCTGCATTCTACATTCATTGATTGATATTGGATTATATAGTAAGTCCTTTCTAGCAAGAAAACCTGAAAATGCATTTCTTCAGAATCCTTTGAGTTTTAGTATAATATAATCAAATCCATTATAGCATGTTATAGTAGTGAACATGAGGATAGTATTTGTTCTGTTAGCTACCTGGAAAACTCTGAGACTTTTGATACATGTGATCAGACACCTAAATAAATTTCCTCATATATTTTAGCACAATTAGGCTACATATGAGCGCCAGAGATTTATTTGGACAGTATCAAAATATTTTGTTACAGGATATTATGAGTATAGCTGTAGCAATGCATCAGCAATTGCTTCTGTCTGACAGGTATCAGCTCAGCAGTATAATAGTATAGCTATACCTTGATACAAATGTTAGCACTAGGCTGTATCTCACTAATTGTTATACCTTAGGAGTTATATAAGAACTCTTTGCTCAAATGCTTCATAGATGCTGGAAATTGACTATCTAGAAAAGGCAAAGAGGTTTGCTAGCAGATATTTCAATTCATATAAGAATCTATATATACTGAAGGGTGTATGTAATGAGCACTGCTATAGCCTAAGCGTTCAACAAGTACACAAAGGGTTTATGTTAACAAGAGCGGTATCAAAATGTAATCCAAATGCAATACGGAAACGTCTAAGTATCTTTGCAGTGTGTCACTAGTAGTGAGGCTATTACTTGTATCAGAAGTAATACTTAGATTGATGACTGAAGAGCTACATACCGAGATCTTTCTAATAGTAAGAAATGTATCTTATATATTCAGCTCTTCAGTATGGCTTATCTGATAAGCGAGGTGAGCAGCTCGCTTGGCTTACTTGGTGAGCGAGGTGAGCGCGCATCCTTTGTGACCCTAACCCTTGATTACGTAATCAGGTTTTCTGCCAATGTTGCATTGGGAATTCTGCCATTTCCTGGCCCTGCTGTTGGCGTGGCCCTTCCTGTGACCTGCATGTTGGATGGGTCATAACAATATAAGAATAATGCTTAAGCTGGAGTGCTTCAAATAAAATACGCAAGCTTAAACAAAACTAAAGATCCTCTTAAATAAGTGTCAAATTAGTTATAACTAATCTCGAACAATTTCCCGTTACGCATTTATTGTTGTTTTGCTGTCCCAATTATCCCTCATGCTCGCATCTTGAAGGATTACTTGATTGTCAATAACATAGTTCTGAAAATCGAGAAGCAGCTCATCCAGCTTTGCTGGCTCTGATTTGGCGAGGTCTTTTGTTTCGCCAGGGTCAAGTCGTAAGTTGAACAGCTGCCATTCTTCAGGTCCATGTGGCTTTGGTATGAACAAAGCTTTGAAATCCCCTTGCGAAGAGCCATCCGACCAAAGAGCTCCCAGCCGACCACTTCGTCATGACTATGCACAGACGTCTCGAGCCCCTTGAAGTAAGACAGCCAACTGCGACCCTTAACCGGAACAACTTCTCGGTTATTAAATAGAGGCCCCGGAAGCGGAATATTTGCCATATCCAGTACTGTTGGGAAGATGTCCATAACCGTAGTGAAAGCGTGGTCGATAGCTCCAGGAACCATCGGTGTAGTGGTGGAACCAGCATCGCCGTCCTCGGAGCCCTTCAGCAAGCGCGGGTAGTGCACGATACAGGGTACGCGGATGCCGCCTTCAGATGTGTACATCTTGAAGAGCAAACCCGGCGCTGTACTGGCGCTTGCCCACTGCGGACCATACCACACGAAAGAATCCTTGGCGCCGATGTTGTCGAGTGAATTGTCGTGATATTTGGCGATATGCTCCATCAGATTTGCGCCTGCAGCAAGCGGTTGCGCCTCCCACATTGCGCCTTCGGCCCCGTTATCAGACAGGAAGATGATACAAGTATCCTCGAGCTCGTCCATAGACTCCAGAGCATCTATAACCCGCCCGACATTCCAGTCTAGACGATCCACCATGCCGGCATATGCCTCCATTGTACGACAGCTGGTGCGTTGCGCGTCCGCATCCATCTCTTCCCACGGGGTTGCGTCCTTGCCATCGTCGCCTCTGAGAATAACCTGCGCAGCCACAGCCTCGGCTGGCACGATCCCGAGTTCCTTGAGTTTGGTAAGCCGCGACTGCCGTAAGTGCTCCGGGCCATGATCATACATGCCACGATACTTGTCAATGTTCTCTTTGGGCGCCTGCAGCGCCAGTGAGGTGCGGAGAAGGCTAAATACCCAAAGAATGGCCGGGTCTCGTGTCGTTTTTTGCGATCGCACATATATTCCAAGAGCTTGTCGGTGAAGGCATCCGATGAGTAGAAATTCTCTGGAAGTTCCTGTAAGGGAAGTGGTCGGTCGTCTTCCTGGTAGATGCTTCGCGGGATCTTTGCTAGGCGGGGAGCAGAGGGCTGATCGGCCGGCATGATATGAGGCTCATAGGCATAATGATTGTGACAGCCGACCAGCAAGGAAAAGGAGCGCTCGAAACCCCGAGCAAACGGAGTCGTGTTTTGAGCCTGGCCAAGATGCCACTTGCCACTCATCAATGTCTCATACCCGGCTGCAGACAGGACCTCGGGAAGAGCTGCCACACGATGGTTGAGATGGCCTTCATAGCCCGGTTTACCCTGGTGATGAGGTCCCAGTCGCTCAGCCATAGCTCCTATGCCTGCAATGTGATGATCCGTGCCAGAAAGCAACATAGCTCGGGTAGGGGAGCAAGCTGATGAAGCGTGAAAGTCGGTAAGCCGTAGACCGTTATAAGCTAGACGATCGATGGAGGGAGTTGCGATTTCTGAACCATATGCACCCGTGTCTGAGAAACCAAGGTCATCGGCAACGATGAGGAGTATATTGGGCTGTCTTTGAGGCGCCATGATGACTGTCGGGGGTGCTGCATAGATCTGTTTTTGCGTTTATTGCTGTTGGGAAGACTGAAGGCGTAAAAGGAAAAAAAAAAAAGGAAAATTCCATATGTGATAGGAGTTGCATTCTAAACAAGCGGGAGGATAAAGAAAACTCCCTCGGTAAAATAGCTCAACTCTAACTCCTTATTAAAGCAACTTAAAGTCTTAGTAATGCAAATTAGCTCTTGAGAATATTTGAAGATCTGTAAGAATTCGGGTTCACCGCTGTTTTACAACACAATAGGCTAAAAGGGAATAGCTTTTTTCCTACTTTACATAGTCTTATGACCATTATTCGGATAAACAGAAAACCGGGATTGCGCCGCTACTCTAAGCAAAGGCATTGTTCTCTTCACAAAAACCTTTCTTGCATCTTTTTTTTGTTTGTACCGAAGTCAATAACTCTGCTTCGAGCAAACCTCTGCTTCGAACAAGAAGAAAGAAAATACGGCAAATCTAGCTAATTCGCTCGACCCTTTTCTCCTTAACAAAATGCCAAATCCTTTTGCTATTCGTCAAGATCTTAGTCATTCTATTCCCAAAGAGGCACTCGGATGGCGAATTCACCTTCTGGCCATTTCTGCCGCTTGGGTTCGTTTGTTCCCTTCCCTCTCTTTCCTTTCAACCTTTCCCCGGAGTGCTATTAATGTATTTGTGACTTGTTATACTAAACCATAGTCAATATGTACAGGCTTCAGCCATCTTTGGCTACGATCAAGGCTTCATTGGCGGAACAGAGGCTCTGTCTTCTTTCCAACATGACTTCGGACTCACCAAGGGTACGCCGCCTTACACGGCTGCTATTGCCAACACGACTTCACTTTTCCAGGCGGGCTGTTTCTTCGGTGCTATTATTGGCTACATTGTTTCAGAAAAATTTGGTCGCCGCCCACAACTAATAGCTTCTGGCTTCTTGTGCCTTCTTGGCACCGGGCTTCAGACTGGCTCAGACGGCAGACTTGGTATCATGTATGTGGGACGTATCGTGTCCGGCCTCACTGTTGGGGCCAGCAGCATGTGTGTGCCGATCTACATCGCAGAGTCAGCGCCTGTACCAATCCGCGGTCGACTCGTTGGCATTTTCGAGATCATGCTTGGCTCCTTTGGCGTATTGGGCTTCTGGATCAACTACGGGGTTCAGGTCAACATGAACCCATCACGCATGCAGTGGCAGATTCCCTTTGCCATTCAATTTATTCCCGGCGGTCTGCTTGTTGTCTTCATGTTCTTTATGAAAGAATCTCCTCGCTGGTTAGCTAGGAAAGGCCGACTCGCTGAGGCAACAGAGGTCCTAGCTTACAATTGCCACCTGAGCCCAGACCACGAGTATATCCGAACCGAGATGGCTGAGGTGCAGCGGCAACTAGAGCTGGGAAATACACAGCAAGAAGACTCAATCCACTTCTGGGTTGAATCTTGGAAAGAAGCAACCAAGCCTGGTGTTCGAAACCGCTTTATCTTGGCAATGGGTCTCAAGGTTATGCAAAACTTGACTGGGTTTGTAAATCCGCTTTCATCTTGACAACATCGATATAAACTAACTAACGTTGTATGTGCAATAATATAGTACTCAGGCGATTAACTATTACTCGCCTGTTATCTTCGAAGCTATCGGTCTCCGCGGAACATCAACAACGCTCTTGGCTACTGGCGTATTTGGTCTGGTAAAGTGGGTTGCCACCAACATCGCAATGTTCTTTGCTGTAGACGCGCTCGGGCGGCGGCCCCTTCTTCTGGCCGGCTCTGTTGGCAGCGCTCTCTGCATGTATTACTTGGGCGCTTACTCTAAAATCGCTAACACTTTCGAAACGTCCACCTCGACAACAACTACTACGCCAGGCGCAGGAGGCTACGTGGCCATTGTCTGCATCTATCTTTTTGCATTGTTTTTCGCACTGAGCTGGAATGGCATCCCTTGGATCTTCGCCAGCGAAGTTTTCCCTAACCGCATTCGCTCATTCGGCATGATGATGTCAATGTGTGCAACATGGTTATTGCAGTTCGCAATTGTCTACTCCACGCCATACATGATCGCAAACATAAAATACGGCATGTTTTTTTCTTCGGCGCTTGTATTACTATCTCGGGCATTCTTGTTTTTATCTTTATGCCTGAGACTAATGGGATTCAACTTGAGCATATGGACTATCTTTTCAATGGGTCAGTGCTTGCATTCAAAGCTCGCAAGCAAGCTAATGCTCAGATTGCTGAGCATCTTGTAGCAATGCAGAGCGAGCTCGAAAAGGCTGGCCAAAGCACAGTACATACTGAGAACATTCAGACAGAGTCTTAAAACAGGTTATAAAAAACAATTTATCAAACTTCCTATTTTTACAAAGCAATGAAATCTGTAAACTTTATTGAAGATTAATCTGCAAACATATAATAAGCATTGCAATAATCCGAAGATTCTGATGTATATATTTACACAAAAGTCAAATCACATGCTGTAATAAGCATTGCAGTATTCCAAGAACCATAAAATATATTACGATAGCAAACTGGCAAGCAGGTGAACGTTGGATAGGCGGACTGGATTGATTTGATATAAACAAGCTCTATTATCAAGCAAGCATAGTGTAATGAGCACTGCTGTAGCCTAGCCGCTATTTCGGGCGGACTTGGCTCAAATCGCCCGGCGCCGCCCATACAAACCGCGGGAGTAGCTTGTGCTTTCTGGCCATATCGTGTCGGCCCAAGCCGAGCTCCCTGACTGGCTGGTCTCTTCTTCTTAGAGTGAGTCTTAATTATATCCTAAGATTTCGCAGCAGGGTTTCGCGACAAGGATATGCGAGAGAGAAGGAAAAAGAAAGAAGATTCTTCTTCATCAATAGTGTTTCTTTTCTCTCTCTTAGCAACTAGGACAAACTTGAAGACAAGATGAATAAGATTGCTCTATTAAGCAAAGTGTTATGACCCATCCAACATGCAGGTCACGACAGTAGAACGGCGCAGCACTAAGGCTACCCGGAACAGACTTCCAGGAGCTGAGAGTCCAATACTCTAGTGCAGAAATAGGAAAGCAGGATTATATAACGCAGAATTAGAATTCACAGCTAATCAGAATAGATAGCTTTGGATATAAATTATCCAAAGATATCCGAATAGCTTGGATATATTGCTATCTAAGATGTCCAATTGAAAAGCTAGATATATAAGAATATATTCATTATTATTAGATAGATTCAGTATATAGCTTTTCAGTTATTAATCTAAGTATTATTTCTGATACAATTAATAGCTTTATCGCTAGTGATATACTGCAGAGATACTCAGATATTTCCGATATACTTGGATTTACACTTTGATACTGCTCTTGTTAGCATAAACCCTTTGTGTACTTGTTGAACGCTTAGGCTACAGCAGTGCTCATTACACATTAGCAGCAATCGAGGATAAGATGGATTCGGCTATGGACGCGACTGTAGTCAAAAGTATTCAGACGGCACTGTTGATTGTACTATTCATAGTTCTACTTTCGTAGTGGCTGGATATCGGAGAGGTAATCTTCGTATTTGACGGTTTTGAAGCTGTGAGCCTCTTAGCGACGGTGTTATTGTTAAATTTTGTTATGAGTAAAGGAAAGAGTATTTGGTGAGTGTTTCGATTGTGATACTCCAGCACTAATACTAATTATCATATAACTTATGCTGCAACAGAGTTATTGGTATTCTTTTAGTTAGAGACTGGATACTTATTGCTATCGCAGCTTTCTTTGTAGATGGGAGCTATTAGCTAGTGAGAATGATGAATAAAAGCTGCAGAGTGTAACAATAATATAATAATATAGCTAGCTATGCATTACCTAATTCTGTAACCTGGGTTAAATGAGTTAATTACAACAGCTCACCAGAAATTATGCATAAAATTTAAGCTCAACAAGCTGCTCCACATTTTATAACCTTAATAGTCTTCCAAACCAATGCCAAGGGCTCGCTAAACCTTCATGTGAAGCCGCATTTAATGATACGAGGTTCCATGTGGATCTTGTTCTGCTCGTATTCCAGAATTGATTAAAAAGTAATTATGGCTCCTCAGTTATAATGGTCACGGCATTCAGTTCCGATTCCCTTTTTTTTTTTTTTTTTGCTTCTCTCTCTCTTCTTCATTTCTTTCTTTGGCACGCTGCCTAGACACATCAACTCCTCTCAAGGTCTGTCTCCCTCTGGAAGTTGATCATCAAGATGAAAGCCGACGTCATCACCGGGCTCGCCGCCGCCATTAATACTGTGCCAACCGTCCATGTTCCGCTCAACCTTGTTTTCGGCAGCAACCACAAAGTTTCCACAAATGTGGTAATTCCTTCGCTTAACGTCACCATTGAAGCAGTTTATGACCAAGGCAGCGAGAACTTCTTTATGTTTGGACCTAAAGCGATATCCAACTGGGGTTTGAACTGTCTGGCATGCCAGGGTCCATGCAACATAACTGTGCCTGCAAACAACTCATACGACTATCTCGACTCGAGTACGGCCTCCGATGCGGTCCCCTTCGACGGTTTCTACGCCTATGGCGCATACGACAAGATTTACACCGCAAGTCACGCCGTTAATGACACCTTTCTCTTCACCAACGTGGCAGGTCAATCAAGCATCAATACTGATACTAAAGTCGCCATTGCCGACTATTTACAACAACGACTTCTGGCTGATCCATCCTGCTTGCCCGTGCCTATTTACGATTTGTCCATCTTGGGAGTGTCGCCATACTATCATGGGTCTAGCCGCAACACAACGGGGCCGTCCTTCCGCGAGGATTTGCTAGACCGTGGGCTCATCAATGCTTCTGTTCAGTCCCTTTGGTTCGACCAGGCCCCACTCGAGACTGAAGACACCTACACAGGAGGCGGCTTGCAGGGCGGAATTGACACATCTAAGTACACCGGTTCTTTGGTCAAGGTGCCCAGCGTTGCTGTGCCTGGTGATGTGGGCTACTTCGTCAATCCTCCCAACCTGACTGTCGCTGGCGTCCCACTGGCTCAAGACACCTCGGTCACTCGTTGTCAGGTTGACTCCGGAACACACTATGACGCCATTCCTTATCTTGACGAGGACGCTTTCTTGAACGCTTCTGGCATCGTCCGTAGTCCCAATGGCTATATCGCATGGCCTGGGGCATGCTCATCGATCCCCGCCAACAAGACCGTGGACTATGTATTTCAGGGGCTCAAGGATGGTGAGGAAGTGACTGTCAAGGTCCCTATCCGCGCATACGCTAGATACACCATTGAAGAGGACTATTGCACACTTAGTGTGGAGAGTGCTGGAGGGGCATGCTTTTTGGGTGCACCATTTGCCACTGCTGCGTTCTTCGCAGCGGATGATGAGCAGGGTGAAGTCGCGTTTGCTCAGGGTGGTATTTCCAAGCGTGGCAGTAGTGTGGATGAAACTAAAGTTGTTTCAAGGATCCCATAAGAGCTGAAAATTCATGAAAATTCAAAACAGTTATAAACAAATATTTGTAACAAAACATAAAAGAAAAGAGACTGTGGTGATTGTGATCAACACTGATAGCAGGAATATCTGTTCCTAGAACTGAAATTATCGAGATAAAATAGCCTGCACCCATTAATCCTAGGCCTGGTATATTAATATTAATGGAACCACTAAGCGCATGTTGGCGTCGAGAAGCAAGGACCAGCCAACCAGGACAACAGGGACGAGCCTTCTGAACTAAGCAATAAATATATTTTCCACTATCTAACGGATAAACAGGTCGCTCGTACTAATATTGCGCCTAGATGGCGGTTCGAACTATTGATTATTATCAACTCGGCCTTATAGTCCTACTCGGTTCCGGTATAAAAACGAATTTAAACCCCAAATATTTTTAAAGCGAGTAGTGACCTTCGAACTCACCAAGTGTCGCAGATTCATCCCTAGCGGGTAGCTCATTAAATATAATCATTTCCTCTTATTCTCGCAGTATAAGCAAATAGCAATTGACTAATTGCTTCTGCATATAATTTATACATTCTTAGCTAAGTATAAGATTATGTTTTGCGATGCTCGTTAATTAAGCAGATTAATACTTAAGTTTAATAACTGCTTCCTATCAGACTTTGTAAACAATATAATTATTTCACTTCAAGACTAATTAGCTGCTAGAATCAAGTTGTCTCCAGAAAAGACTATAAAGAGAGCATGTAGCACATAAAGTTTCTTTATCTCTCCTGGCCCATTAAACTGCTTTTCTAGCTACGCTTTACATCGCAGTTAGGATCGAATTTTTAATGCTAGTATTAATCTCACAAGCTGAGCGACATTAATGATAAAGAATAGAAATTCAAATAAAAATATTGAAAGCATAACAAACATTACTATAATTAACGCATTTCCAAAATATATCTCTTTGTTAAGAGACCTCCATCAGATTCATCTAGCATTGCTTGAGCTCCGGAGCCAGCTCCCGCCACTCCCACTGCCCTTCGTCTCGCTGACATGACCTGTCCCATCCTGGTTCTTGCGGCAGCGCACTCTTGGCATCTTTTTTTGTGGATTGAGCTCGCCTGAGATGCGTCGCCGCATTGTAGTTGATTCCATACTCCTTCTTATCTTTGCACTTTTTGCATGTGCCGATGAAAGTGTAGGGCTTCAGGTTTGAGTTTGTGCCAAGATCAATGCAGACTCACATTCTCTTTGTCCCAAGTGTATTAAGTCCGCCTATACTCCCTCTGAAGCCATCGAGATGCTTATTACACTTGGGGCAGTAGAACATAGGCTGCCTAAGCCGCTGCGAAACCGGTGAAGCTTCGAATAGCAGTTCATCGTGAGGGTCGCTGCAGTTCTGTCAGGCTAGAAAATGCAGGCTGTGGAAGGTGATGTGATCGAAGCTCGACGGACTCTCGCTCGCAGACAGGTCGGAGTATGGGACTGACTCTCATTGAGCTATGGCGCGTTACAGAAAGAAAGAAAGGAAAGAGAAAAAGGCCAGCTAGAAAGCTGAGGCTATCTACACTGCTGGGCAGGCGCCTGGCAACAGCGCACAGGCCAGGTCAGGCCAGTGACTCACTGGCCCTCGCACACGGAGCATATCCTCAGCATCTGCAAAGGACCCGTGACTGAGTTGCTGGCTCTGGTCGTCATGGAGGCAGAGCTGATTGCAGGGGCTGGCAAGTAGGAGCTACACTACATCAGCGATAAGTCAACAGATAAGGAGGTCTGCAGTGGCTCCAGTAACAGTGAACCCATAGAACAACTTCTATGGCAATCATCGCCGGGCGACCTGTACCGCTGTAAGAAGCATTCGGGGCCCACTACCACGGCATCGTGCAGCATAGCACTGTCCTCTATCATAGGACGTATTTCGGGGTCGAGATTTCGATTTCCTCTGGACGATCACATCGACTGCTTGTGAAACTGTTGATTTGCGGACTGCTGCTAGTCAGCATGTTCACTAGCACTCATGTTTTTCAATTATAAGCTATTCTTACTAGATTTTGATAATTCATAGCTTTTCTTTCCTATATTCACAAATACACCGTAGTGTAGCGGATAAGAATAGGAGATGGCTCAAACAACTTCCCTATTGACTATTATATTACATCAAGTGGAGTAGTTTGAATACTAAACTTTGCTCCTCTTGTAATATCTCACCTCCCATTATGCCTTGTACATAAACTTCACCGACTAGGGCCCGAGCCTCTTGATCCTCATTCTCTGTACGCAATAATAAAGGAGTCTTTCCACCTTCAAGTACCCAGATCTCGTCTCCGACTCTAGCATTCCATGGCGCAAGGCCCAAGTATCCTTTTTCAGTTCGAAATAATGCTCGGTGCGCACAAGCATAGTAAATCCGATGGATGACTTCACTATAGTGCTTGTTAAATTCTTGAAAGGAGTGTCTCTTCTTTCCGAAGAACTTCAATTTGCCGTTCCATCGGGAGCTTATTTCTCTGTAATAGGGAAAGTTTTTGCTTTTGATCTTGCTTTCTTGCCAAACCAAGCTCAAACGGCTAGAGCCTTTGCTTTTCTTTGGTCTTTTGGTCAGCACATCCTGCGATCTGTTACCTGCGGCTGTCATCTCAATGTAAGACGTGCTATCGTCGAAAAGGCTGAAGATATGTTTCAAGCCTTTCGACCAACCGATTTCGTCATACCAGCAACGCAAATATAAGCCCCACTCGGTTGATGCAGACTGCGTTCCAACATGGTCCGCGATGTACGTCCTCCACAAAGCTCCCACCCTACCACCGTCATCATTGGCATACGGACACGCTCGGTCGTCATCGAGATTGAAAGCCACGGCTTGCCATGATTCCAAGTCCGGGAACCATGGACGCGAAATGGGCGGGTCATCCACCGTCGGGTGCCAGGGTTTACCCATTTCGACAATAGTATCGAAACAGATGCCATCGAGCGCCAGTCTCTTGCCCATATTGTGGGGCGAGGCAGTTCTCTGACCCGAAGCACAGTAGTTTGGTCGTTGTAACTCTGGTGATGACCATCCTAGTAGGGGAAACGGATCAATGTGCGTAGATATAGCCCAAGAAGGAACCCAAGACGGCATCGATAGCAGTTGCGAGCGCAATTCCTCGTGGTCTGCGTCGTTTCTGCTAGAAATATTAAACGGCTCCGAAGCAAAAGAGAGCATGCTCCTCCCAAGGTTGTCCCATGTCTTCGTCCATCCTCTAGAGCCAAATTTGTGCTATGCTAGGGGCTCAACGGGATACACGCGTCCAAAAACCGGGCTCGTACTTTGGATTTCGCCGGTGCAGTGATTCAGGTAGCGACCTTGTTTTGGATTCGTATCCCAAATATGTTCCCACCCGAAAGGCAACCTAACCCAGCCATAGCGAATCTTGGACGTGAAGCTTTCTCTGACCAAGCCAGAAAGGTCGAAATACCTCGCTTGGTCGAGTAAACAGTTGACGACTGGCGGCCTGTCTGGTGTTTCGACGGTTTCCCACTCTCTGACGCAGTTCAATACATCCAAAGATTCTGTCTTGCGGATTATTGTTATCGCGAACTCGGTGTAAACATCCGATATCGAAGATTGGTAATTGGGCACCACACCCAAGTCGCTGAGAGAAAGACCAAGGAAAGCGTAGATCTTATCACGAGGATCCGTAGCAGCGAGGTGCCGAAAGTTATACAAGATGCCAAGTATGCTCAATCCGCGCCAAGCCTCTTGTGACCTTTGCTTTCGAAGATGTACCAGTTTCTGGTATGTATCAGGGGTCGTGATTATATGATTGCCGTAGTTGAGAATAACGCCATACAGATCTTTGATTCCTCTTTGTTTCTGAGTTCGACCTCGGAAGGATTTGCCCAGATATCTTTGAATCGTGTTCCAATCGACTGCGTCTTTGCCACACATCAAGATGATTCTTGAGCCCAAGACGAACTCCTGCATGGTCCAGGCCCTTGTCCACCACGGCCGACTGAGCAACTCGCAGACCTCGCCTAGCGCCGGCTCATTGATAGCCGAGTCGAATGCGTATTGCAGGCGGTTGGCGCTTCTAATCATTTCCCACCACGAGATGTTGTAGCCGTCAGCGATGTATGGATTGTCAGTATGCATACTTGCGAACACGGAGCGGAAGTATGAGCTTTCTAGCGTCTTCATTCCGGATGGAGAACCTGCGGTGGCCTCGCCCAGCCACACGCATACCTGGCTTGCTTGGCTGTAGATACGCCCCATGAGAAGGACCTGTGCCTGGCGCTCCTGAAGGTCGGCCTGATTGATGCAGATGGCATCAATCCATAGCGTTCGTCTCTGATGAGTTCTACGAAGGCGCCGGATAGCTGCTTCGGCATTCTCGAAGATGCTATGCTTTATTTCGTTAAGAAGAATGGTGCCACCGATTGCTTTGCTGCCCCAGACATATGATAAAGCCTGTCTATAAAAAAGCGATGAAGTCTATTAGACTTCATTGAAAACTCCATACAAACATGCATAGACCATTTCATTTACAAGGGATAGACTTTAATGAAAATCTGAAGTTAGACTTCATTAATAGTTTCTGGCTAGAATAAAGAAAAAAATATGAAGAAAGAAATACTCAACAAGGCAATACAGATTCCGTTTTCAGCTTTTTTCCCATCTTTTAATAGCTTATATATAAAGATAATAAAACCAGCAGCGATTTTTTAGATATTCTTGAATAAATAAGATAAGCAAAGCTTATCAATCTAGCAGAATTGATTAGATCAGCAGCAATCTGGCTATAAAAGCTTGTTATATTAACGCATTCAAATTATATATAGCTTCCTTAAATGCATTCCTTTTTCTTGAGCGTATTATAATAGAGTTTAGAAAGAAGAAATTGGCTGGATTGAATTTTTTCTCTATAATAAATCGAAAGAAATCCTCGAAAATAGAGCTATTTATCTATCTAACTTATTATCGAATTATAATATGCAAAAGTGTAAAATCGGATATATTATCTATAAAATCCGAATATATCTATAAATATATTATAGTATAATTAGTATTGAGAGCTGAAAGCAAATTCTATCTAATATAGCTGAAATCCTAAATCTTTTTAGCATTAAGAGAATCTTCGAGATTTCCTATTCCTTAGAACAATTATCGCATTGATCTTATTTCTAAAAGCGCTCAAAATAAACGAATTGCAATACTAGTCTTATAGCTATATCGCATACTAGTTATAGCAGATTTAAGCATATTGCTAGATTATATATAGCTGAGTAAATAATTAGCAAAAAGCAGCTATATTATAGCAAAGAAAAAAAGCATTGCAATCTACTATAGATAAATAATATGCATTATTAGCAATTCTTCTAATCTTATCAGATTAGCAGCTAGTTTGCAATCGAGAGCAGCTATTGCGAAAAGAGCAAGAAGAAAAAGAGCAAAAGCTATATTGCATAAATCATTTGCTTCTATATATAATAGCAAATGCAAGCTAATCTCTAAATATAGAAAAGGATCGAAATAGCCAAAACTAAAAGCAAGCTTAATAGCTAAATTACCTATATAAGCTAGATTAAGCATTTGAATAGGCTTAATCTAGATAAGCTGCAATAGATAGTCGATCTAATTAGCAAAAAGGAGCTAATATTAGAAAGAATATAAGCTTACACAAAACGAGTATTTAACTAAGCACGCATAATTTACTGCTTTTTAAAAATCGAGCTAATTGCTTTTTTAAGATTTAATATAAAAAGATCTATAGCAAGCCTATAAAGCTTTTCGACAATTATATAGAAAATAGCTTATAAGCGCACTATAAAAGTATATTTAATAAGCTGCTATATTTCTAAATCCGATTGCAAAAAGAATCCTAAAATATGCCTGCTTTATTAGTTTACAAAAAGCAAGAGATTGCTTTTGATATATTTATCAATATAGCTAAGAAAGCAGCTAGTATACTAATAACTGAAAGTAAGCTTAATCAGCTTTTTCTATATATAATTATTAGCTTTTTTGATATCTATTCTAATAAAGCGAATATAAAAATCCAATTATTAATAAGCTAGCTATTCTGAGCTTCCAAGCTAATAATAGCTGAATAAGTATATTAAATTATATATAGATTTATTCTACTATAATTAAGATTGCGCAGATATTAGTTATCTATTAAGCTTTTCTAAAGCATAAGAAAAAGATAGCTAAGCTAAAGCGCAATTTGCTAAAGAAAAAAGCATATAATCGAGCTATCAGTATACTCTAGTATATTTATTTCAAAATCTAGCAATTTATAATATAGATAATTAATTAGGCTAAAGCAGAATCGATTATAATAGATTAGTTTTTCGATATATATATATATAGAATAAAAATCTGATTCGAAATAGCAAAATCTAGCCAGATTGATTAAATTGGAGATTAGATTATCTATTAATATATCTAATTTACTATAAGCTAGCTCTCTAATATATTATATAATCTAATAAATAAAATACAGTAAAGCTTAAGAAAGCTAATATATATAGTAAAGCAAAAGCAGCTATTAATAATCGAATAGCTGCAAATACAGGATAATTATAGCAAGAAGCGAGTATAATATTTGTTTTTTACGAAAAACTAGAATCTTTATTAGCTTGCTCTAAGCTGGAATTAGATTATATAGCATATTGCTCAAATAGCTCAGATAGCAATATCTTAGTTTCAGCTTAGCAATAATAAGCATTCTTATAAAGCAGAGGCAATCCGAGCCTATAAAGCTATTATCAAAGCTTTTCAGAAAAAGCTCTAGGGTTAGGGTTAGGGTCAGGGTTAGGGTCAGGGTCAGGGTCAGGGTCAGGGTTAGGGTCAGGGTCAGGGTCAGGGTCAGGGTCAGGGTCAGGGTCAGGGTCAGGGTTAGGGTCAGGGTTAGGGTTGGGTAGGTCCTGAGTTCAGGGTGGTCGGTGCCGGTCTTCAGCGATCCGATCGCCCAGCAGGACCTGAGATCGAGGCTCACTAGCTCAAGGTCAGGCTTGGCGAGTATAGTGCGGCCGTGTTGGGGTGGTATTGCGTGCTTGCGTGGGCATAATGTCATGCTCGTTGATGGATCTGCGAATCCACTTAGGCTATCCCCCGTCT